>CM057459.1:873552500-878352500 GCA_016271365.2 Neoceratodus forsteri
TTCTAAACTCAATCCCAATATTGAAAACCTTCATTGCTGCTAATAGGTACCTCCATTACACTCTGTCAAAGGCCTTTTCAGCATCAAAAGACAGAAGTATTGAGGGTGTTTTATCTTGTTTGACCTTCCAGATTAAGTTTATGACCCAACTAGTGTCTATGCCCTGCCTACCTGGGACAAACTCCACTTGGTCCCCCTCAAAATAATGTTCGAGATGAAGGTTTTCAGTCTGAGAGCCAATAGCTTAGCTAATACCTTACATTTTGCAGGAATCAAAGAGATGGGCCTTTAGCTGCCACAGAGTACTGGGTTCTTCCCTGGTTTGGGGAGTAAGGAGATTCTAGCTGTTGATATGGACTCCGGCAGCTGACCTGTGGTCTTGGACTCAATTAGGGCCTTATGTAGTGACTCTACCATCACCTCTTTGAAAGTCTTGAGGAAATCTGCCGGTAGACCATCTCCCCCTGGGGCCTTCCTATTTGGCATAGATTTCAAGGCCCCTTCCACCTCCGCTTTTTCCAATGGCCTATCTACCCACTGTAACTAATCTTGTGAGAGTGTGGGGAGCTGCAGTTTCCCCAGGAACTGCTGGATATCAGTGTCTGATGGTTGTATCTCACTTGTATACAGCTTCTCATAGAATGCTTGGAATTCCATATTAATCTCCCCTTCGTTTCTAGTTAACTGCCCATCCCTCTTTTTGATAGATATAATATGTGACCTTTCCTGTCTCTTCTTTAACTGATAGGTCAGTAATCTTCCGGTTACTCTCTAGATTCCCAGAAGGCTCGTCTGAGCCGAAATAGAGCACATTCCTCTCTCTTGTGGAGGAAGGTGTTCATGTTATACCTTAGACCAGTTATCTGCGCTAGTAGTCCCTTAGAGGGAGGACAGCTGTTCCTAAACTTTTCCTCCATCTCTTTTTATTTAGCCTGGGAATTTGCTAACTCCTACACATTTGTTTTCCACATATACGCAAAGTGGCTAATACACCTGCCCCTGATATAGGCCATAAGGGCATCCTAGTGAATGGCAGCTGAAGTGTCCCTGACCTTGTTCATTTCTAAGTAGACTTTAATTGCCTCTTTTAGTTTCACACAGCAGGCCTGGTCTTTCAGGGTGGAGACACTGAATCTCCAAGTTCCTCCTCTGATATCACCCCCACTGAAGGTCTCTATGTGAAGGTTACTAGTGCGTGATCTGACATTACTATTACCCTTATCTTGGCCTCTAAGATGTTAGTTGTCCAACTACCAGGTGTTAGCCACATGTCTTTCTAGAAAAGGTTTGTTGGGGGTTTGAGAAGAAGGAATAATCCCTCTCCACAGGGTGAATCAGCTTTCAGATATCCATAAGGCCCAACTCCCTGGTTAGATCCTGTAGGGCCTCTGCATCTGGCTAAGATAGGCTTGCCAGCTGCTTACTTCTATCTAATGCCAGGTCCACGGGACAGTTCATGTCTCCACCTATGATGAGTTCCCAAGACTGCACCTCTACCAGTTTTTGTGATAGTTCACTGTAGAAGGGATCCCCTGCATAATTGGGGCCGTATACATTGCAAATAGTAATTTCTTGATTCCACAGGGAGCCCATCACAGTGACGTATCTCCTTTCAGGATCCAGAATTTCTTTTTTCACCTGAAATGGAATATCCCTGCTTATGAAGATGGCTACCCATCTGCTTTTTGAATTATTTGTGGAGAAGATCTGTGACACCCATCCCTTCCCAGTTTCAGGGAGTCTTTTTTTAAGTAAATGAGTTTCTTGGAGGAATATTATCCCAGCTTTCTGCTTTCTCAGGTAGTCCAGGATCTTTCACCTCTTAATTGGGGTGTGAATTCCCTTTACATTCCAGGACACCAATTTTAGGTCTTGGGACACCATCTATTTTTTCTGTTTAAATCCCAAACTAAAATATTGTGGGTAAATGTAAATTTGTGCCTCTTGTCCACTCTGCGGATGCATTTTGTGGGGTAGCCATCCTAGGGCTGCAGTTCCCAAACAATTGATTACCTGAACTGGTAGTGACCGAACTATTAACAGTGTTCTTTTTTCATATACTGTTTCACAACATCTTAGCATAATAGTTAACCAAAAAACAGTTCAATATGATAGGCAGATATACATTCTCTGCTTCTGCTTTTTCCAATTCTTTTTGGGCTATTGGGGCATCTTGTTCAAGGGGGGTGACCCTCGTGCCAGCCTCTGTAACCCTTGCACATACTAAGTGCATTAACTCTTCTTAAAGAATTCCATAACAAGTTTCATAATACCAGATCTACCTTAATCTTCTTGGGGAGGCTGGTGGGGTGAGGGGAGAGGAAAGAGAAGTTCGGGGAGGATCCTTGGATGAGGGTGATGATGGCAAGTGTGGGGGGGGATGAATGGGGGGGTGGACTTGCTCATCCATATAGCTATGGAGTTGTTGAGTAGCAGTCCCATTAGTGGCCTCCACCATGGGCTAGTGCCCCATCCCATGATTATTACCCTACTGTCAGGCCATAGTTGAGAGGGTGGGAGCAGAAGTCCCCTAGGCTCAGCTGTTGGGTTTGCGGAAGCAGACTTCCCCCCTCTTGTCCCCTCTCTATGGAAAACTGTGTAGACAGGTTTACAGTCCATGTGTTCCCCATGATATCCCTCACCTGTCCCTCCTGATTTAGGGCCAATAATAATAATAATTTGTGGTTCCTCTTCCTTTCCCAGAGCAGCACCTGACAGGGATCAGTTCATTATCTGCATGAATAGTAAAGGCACCATGGACACCCACTGCCCACCAATTGTCCTGACAGGACAAGTCATTTGTGGCACCTTCACTATTCCCACTTTATTATTCCCGGAATTTCCAAAATCATCCAAACTAGCAAAGTACCAGTGCACACCAGGGGAGGAGACCCCAGCCCTGATGATGCCCTCCCTAATATCGAGAGGCGCTGGTGAGTAGCAGTTGCTGATGTATAATGCATTCCCTTCCATCCCTTTCTGCTGCTGTCCATGCCTCTGGTGGCCACCTCTCCTCTATCAGAGGTCTTTGTGCACACTGGCATAAAGCTGCAGCGCTGACTGTACATCAGCTTCTCCTTGGTGACTCCCCAACATTCCAAACTTCCACAACAAAGTGGCTGTTTGGGGACAGCTACTGCAACTGTCATGAGATCCAGCCTTGGTTCACTTGGCAATGGAGTCTCAGGTAAGAGCAGAATGCATTTTGTTGTTTAATATGAAAAACAAGCAGCTCCCCTAGACTTCTGCCATGGTTCTCAATATCATCAGCAAAATTAGAGACAGTAGTGCTGAGAGGGGCAGCTGGTGTTGGGTTTTGGGGGGTGCCACTCTCCTCTTTGAATACCACCCCTGTGGGCTGAAGGAGCCAGTGCTCCTCTGAGTCTTTAAGTCCGCAGACCCTGCAGGATTTCTCCTGGCTCCTCAAAGTGAATTCAATTTTTATTTCCTTCCAAAATCCTCCATAAGAAGGATAAAAGGCAGAGAGAGAGAGAGAGAGAGAGAGAGAGAGAGAGAGAACCTTTACCTCATCAGTTTCCCTCATAACTCCCACCATCCCTGCCCTCCCTACACAATATACTCCCCTTTCCCTTTACTCCAACTTGAAAACAGCTCTATAATGAAGCTTGTTGTCCATGTTCAGGTTTGAGCTGCTGAAGGCAGACTTCTCATCTGGTCAGTGTGGAATGTCGTCACCTCCACATATGTGGAGCAAATCGTCGGTGGAGCTCCTTCTTCCTCTACTGTTGCCACCCCTGCAGCTGCAGCCCACAATTGAAGAATTGCCTCTTGCAGTTGTCCTTCTTCTACGGTTTGCTGCCCTTCACTCTGTATCTGTTGCTGAGGCGGGTTCTGTTCTGACTCCTGCCTTTTTGGTGCTGGTTCTCCTGCAGATTCAGTGCTGGATGAGGAGGGAGTCCTGCTTCTCTCTCAGAGCCTCTGAGTTTGGGGGGACTACTCCACCCCTTTGTCCTTGCCTTGATTCTTATATTTTGCATTAAATGATTACCAGTCCATGCCCTCGTTCAGTGGTAAGGCAGTCAGAGGGGCATATCTATTTGTATTCCCCTGCCTCCACGGATTACATGCTGCTCCAGCCCCAAGACCATTATTTTTAGACTGACTAAGCAGGGGTTGAGTGCGAGGTGAATGACCTGGCCAGTTCCTGTTACTATACTCTATTGCCTCCTCCGGGATCTCAAAAGTGTTGCTGACCCCATTTCTATTGATTTGCAGTTTTGCTGGGTATATAATCCTGTTTTGGACATGGATATCCTGCAGGGCCTTTCTGGCTGCAATGAAAGCCTTCCTTCTGCTAGCCAGCTCCACAGAATAGTCATTAAATATATATACCCTGTGGCCTTGCCAGTGAAGCAATCCCTTGTTCCTGGGCAATGATAGGATTCTTTCCTTCTCAGGGAATCTCAGAAATTTAGCAATGATTGGTCTGGGACAGTTGCTTTGTTTTGGGGACAGTGCCATGGATCTATGTGCAGTCTCCATCTCTCGTGGTGGATGCCAAGTGTATCCCAGCAATTTCAGCAGTTCTTGTTGCAGAAAGCCTATGGGATTCCCTCTCTCAGCCCCCTCAGGGAACCCCACAAATCAGAGATTATTTCGCCGGTTTCTATTTTCAGCTTCCTTGACTCGATTCCACAGGAGATGAACCATGTACTCCAACTCCTGTATCCTGGATTCATGACTAGAATCCTTCTCATCAATGTAGGACAAATAAGTTTCAGCATCCAGGGTTCTATTGTGCAGGGATTTAAATTAGTCCTCCAAAGTTGCTACCGAGGACTTGTAGGTAGAGATTTCCATAAGGACCTGCTGCATCATGCTTTTCAGCTCCTTAAATTCTGTTGATGAGATCAGAGTCACTTCAGTTGTCTCGCCGGTGCCCGCCATTTACAGTTCTTTACCCACGAGGCCCTTAGATCCCATGGCAGTTTTTTAAGTATATTATTGGAACCAAGCTGGCAATCAGGGCCAGATTTATTTCTTCATTGGAGCAGATTTTTATTGTCCATTCATGTGTTGGTTGGCCTCCTCAGCCAGCAATCTATCTGTTTTTTTAAGATTTTAATTGCTTGCTTTTGGACAGTTCTCACTCAGGCTGACATTCCTCCTGAAGCCTGCTCATGTGCTGTTTTCTCATATTTTTAACCCAAACTTTATACATAGCCTTCTTATGACCACACATAGCATTCTTATGAGCCAACCTCATGAATAAGGGCAGAGAAAAGGTTCAAATCCTGCCCAAAAGGTGTTTTTGTGCCACAATTGTAAGAATTAATTTTGGCCATGATTTGAAAAAAATGACAGCTGTCATATCCATGAAGTGCTATGAAGAAATTACTTTGTTGAAAATATGGGGTCAAAATCACAGAAATTTGAGAGCAAAAAAGGACCCTTTGGCTCTTTCAGTCTGCCCTATCCCTCCTCCCCCTCTCCTTTCTTTCGGGCCCTCCCTTTCCCCTCACTTCCCAATCCCATATGTCTGTTCCATGCCCACTTAAATCCCTCCACCATTTTGGACTCCATCACCTCTTCAGGTAGTTTATTCCAGGCCTCCATCATCCTTTCTATGAAGAAACACCCCCTCACATTGCCTCTATATCTTACATCTTCCAATCTTAGGCTATGCCCTCTAGTTTTAGCCCCCTCCTTCCTTTTGAACAAGCTCTCCTCCTTCACCTTGTTAATCCCCTTCACATATTTAAAAGTTTCAATTATGTTCCCTTCTCCCTTCTAGCCTCCAATGGGTATTGATCCAATTCCCTACACCTCTATTTATAAGGTTTCCCCTGCATACCATGTGCCATCCTGGTTGCTCTTTTCTGAATCCTTTCCATTGCCTCAATGTCTTTGCATAGGTACGGGCTCCAGAACTGGACCCCGTACTCCAGGTGTGGTCTCACCATGGCCTCGTAAAGTGGCATCAGCACTTCCCTCCTTCTGTTAGTTATGCCCCACCCAATGCATGCCAACATTCCATTTGCCTTCCCTACCACCTTGATACACTGGCTACCTACCTTAAGATTGCTTGATACTGTAATCCCTAAATCTCTCTCCTGCACTGTTTTTTTTTATTTCCTCCCCTCCTAAAGTGTATTCTGCTCACAGATTTTTTTTTAATTTTATTAAACTCTAGGACTACAAATACCTTCGAGCAGGAACTGCTCATTTACAAAGGTTCCACATCAAAGGATGTGGGGTAACATACATACAAAAGTCAACAATGGTTACAGTCTTAGAAACACAAAGGTGTCTAAGCATTTATTATACAGTCAAAAATGGAGAGAGACAACATACGCCAGCTTCAGACAAGTTTCAGGGTGAACAGTATATAGTTAGTATAAGGTTGGAGGGAGTCAGGAAGAAGTAGGCAGGCTAAAGGGCCATTGTCAGCAGGTAGAGGTGGGTGGCAAAAGTGTGAGGTGGATGTGTGGAGGGCCCCATATCTGAGAATGCCATTAGGGAGGTGAGGGGGTGGGTGAGGCAGTGTGGTGTAGGGGGGGTAAGAGTGAGAGTGGGGGAAACTGGTGCCAAACAAGTGGAGCTCTAAGGGAGGTTACAGGTCACCTTCGACTAGGGTAAAATAAGGAGGCAATTACTTAGGAGAGGCAGTCACATTGAGTGGTAGAGGCAAGGAATAGTCAAAGTTGTCTTTTAAAGGGACCAAGCATCGCAGTTGTAAGTGTTTCTTTGTTAAAGGTATTTTACCACTGAGGAACCCTGTGCATGAACGACCTCTGACACATTGTGGTCCGGCATCTGGGGACCTGGAAGGTTTGATATAGAGCACCGCGTGTAAGCTGGGTACTGCTCTAGGCAATAAGGAACTTTGCTACTCCTGATGGCATGAGCCCAAGGAGAACTTTTTTGGTTAACAAGCAGGTCTGTTATTGTATTCTACTAAGGAGTGGTAGTCATCTGGCCTGGGCGTACAGGCCACAGGTGTGTGTTAGGTAGGCGGCACCCAATCGAAGCCTACAGGCCTTGTTGAGTGTCACCAATATCCTACGGATGGCAGTAGGGGAAGCAGAACCATAGATGACTAGACTGTAGTCAATGATGGAGGTGACAGAGCTGTAGATGGCCAGTCTAAGGGCATCAGTGGTCTTGCAGTGTTTGTGCTTGTGGAGCAGGCCGATCCGTATATTGGCGGCCTTAGCTACATTGCCAATGTGCCACGTGTAAAACAGGAAACTGTCCAAGGTGATGCTGAGATATTTAAACTCAGGAACATGCTCAAGTGAAGGCCCCACACGGTTCTTGATGGTGAGAGACAGAGATTTATACTTACTTCATGCATTGCAGAATGTCATGACCTTAGTTTTGCTGTAGTTCAGGATGAGTTTATGTGAACTAAACCACTCTTCAACATGCTTTAAATCACACTGCAACTGACTCTCAAGTTATTTAGAGTCTTGGTTGCTAGTAAACAGTACTGCATCATCCGCATAGAGTAATATTCTCTGTTGGCAGATGCTAAAAAGACTGTTCGGGAAGAGAGAAAAGAGTAATGTCCCCAGTATAGACCCCTGTGAGACACCTGAGAGGACTGTTTTTTCATCAGAGGTGATGCCAGCAATCCTAACACGTTGGACCATTCCCCCAAGGTAGCTAGCAAACCAGGGCAGTGCATCCTTGGAAAATCTGAGAGTGGTCAGTTGCCTAAGTAGGAGTGGGTGGTTAACAGTATCAAAGGCCTTTGTCAGGTCAATGAATACTGCCCCCCCACAGATTCCTTGGTCGAGGGTGTCATGGTTGAATCCGTTAAATTCCAACAGTGCCGTGGTGGTACTATGCCCTTTTTGGAAGCCATGCTGTTCTGGGTACTGGATTTCATATTTGTCCAGGAACTCGACAAGTTGGTCCGAGACTATTCGTTCCAGAGCTTTAGATAAGTATGGGGGGGAGGATGTAGATGGGCCTGTAGTTGGTGTGCCGTGACTTGTCTCCACTTTTGTGTACAGGTATGATAGTCTCCTGTTTCCAGAGTGATGGGAATTGACCCAATCTTAGGGAAAGGTTGAAGATCTTTGTCAGGGGTTCAAGGATTTCATCTAGGACTAGTACAAGCAATCTCAGGTTGTGTGAGTCACCACTGTAGCCAGTTTTGCAGATGGCCTTGCATATATAGTTTCTGGCTAAGTGCATTGGGATTTCTTTGGAAAAGAACTGTAGAGCTGTGTGTACTTGGGATGCAGTGTCAAAGGGGGAACTGGTGGTGGGGCATTGAAAAAATCAGGTGGAAGGACACTGCCATGGCTGGAGAATGCATTGTTGAATGTATTGGAGATGGTACCTAGGTCTAGCGTAAGTGTTCCATCAATGTTGAGCATGGTGGGTGGTGCCTTAGTATCCTTGCCTGTGAGGTCCTTCAAGTAATTCCAAACTTTTTTCCATCACCCCAGGAGCTGGAGAGTGCCTCCCTAAAATATTTGCTTTTAGCCTTCTGTATAGCTCGGGTACAGCCATTTCTTACAGATTTGTATTTTTGAATGTCCCCTTGCGCTGATGTGGCTCGAGCACAGAGCCAAAGGTGGTCCCTTTGTTTGAGCCATGCTACAAGCTCAGAGTTTATCCATGGGTTAGACCTGCCTTTAACCTTCCTCTTTTTAAGTGGTGCATGGATATCACAGGCTGACATAATGCAGCTGATGAACAGTTCCAAGGCTTTGTTTGTATCATTGAATGAGTCAATTATCAACCATTCCAGCCTGCTTAGATGTGATTTTAGCAGCTGAAGGTGCCCCTGCTTGAGTACCCTGGTGTGTATTATTTTAGAAGGGGGCTTGGTGAATTTGTTAGTCCAAGAGCAGATAACAGGTGAGTGGTCACTTAAAGTATCAGGGAGTACAGACATCTTAGAGATTCTTTTGGGGTGGTTTGATAGTATCCAATCAAGTAGAGTGTAGGTCCCCATCCTGTAGTTGCATCTAGTGGGGATGGGGACAAGCTGTGTGAGGTATTGTGCTGTGACAGCATCCTTGTAGGTGCAGGCCTCAGGTGAAAGCCAGTTTATGTTAAAATCACCCAGAATTATGGTCTCTGAATTATGGTGTAGTCCCATGAGGTATTCCATGATGCTGCTGAAACCACTGGCCTGGACCTTTGGGGGTATGTATACAGAGGTTATAATAAGGTTTTTATTATGGGCCCCTAGGAGAATTTTGATGGTGAGGATCTGAGATGGGGATCCTGGGTTAGAAAATGGGATGACATGTCCCATGACGGTATATCTCAGGTAGATGGCACAGCCACCACCCCATTTTAAAATCCTGTCCTGCATGAAGATAGAGTATCCAGAAACTGTGACTGCAGCATCAGGATCTTAGGGTTCAGCCAAGTTTCAACAACAGAGACGATGTCAGGATTGTGCTGTAGAATCCAGGTTTGGAGATTGTCAAGTTTACTGAGGAGACTACAGACATTGATTGATGCCAATGTGAGGGACCACACCCTCTTATTCTGGGGGTGTGCGGTTGGCCCAACTGGTCCTGGGTTGGGGTGTATGTTTCTGGAGAGCAGAAGTAGCATGAAAAGATTTCTCAGTAGAAAGGTTTTAAGTATTTTGAAAGCTTGCTTACTTGTTTGTTAGGCGTCTGTGCACCTTGGTGCTACGGTACCAGGGTTGTCCAGTCTTATTGCAGAGAACTGCTAATACTTGTAGGTTCCTCAGAAGGCTGAACACTTGTAACTTCAGAAGATTACCAATGTGCCAGATAGGGGTGCAGTGGGCCATGGTATAATTGTGTTGGATCCCCGTGGTCATACCCAGTGCATAATGCAGGGCAGAGGGTGTCGTTGGCTGGCAGGTAGATTGAGAGGAGATGACCTCTGGAGAAATGGGACAGTTCAGCACTATCATCACCACTACTAGTAATGTGGAATGCAGGTTTAAAGCAGCCATGATTTGGTTTCAGGAAGGAGACACAGTTTGGCTGAGAGTGGGCACTATTAAAGGCTAAAAAAATAGCAGTTTGTCAATTGAGTGATACCAGGTGGTTAAGTCAAAAGTCAAAGGAAATGATCAACAGCTGAGGTCCAGAGTCACAGACTGTGTTAAAATTCCTGAAGGTGATTAACTGTGCTTGCGCATATGCTGAATGTGAAATCCTTTTGTCTGTATGCTTCTTTGTCATTCACAGAGGTTGCTGAAAAGGCCACATACAGATCATGGAGCAGGTCAATGAAAATGTAGATTCAGGCAAGACCCAGAGTCACTGAGTTTGTCAGATTTAGTTGCTTCACTTATGTTTTGCTTGGGATAGCTTCCAAAAAGTTGATTTTAAAATGAAAATGCAGATACCTGGTGATGATGTTTTGCAGAAATCCAGTCCAGGAGACTTTCACGGATGTAGTGAGCAAGAATGGTGTAGTTACTCCAAGCAGAAAACCATGTAAAATCCACAAAAGCTAAACTACAGACAAACACAAGCAGCCACCACACACTCCCAGGAGGCTCCTACACCCCAGATGCAACACAGCACACTTTTTATTTATATATTTATTTATTTACCAGACTTTAGGATTACAATCGTTGAGTCAGGGACCAATTTACAAAGGCTCCGCATCAGAAAAAACAAACATAAACACTTTATACATATAGACATAGAATGGCAGCTAAAGGTTGCAGTTTTTTCAGTTACACAATTTTGCAGAATCAAGATCAGCTATACATTGCACTGAACGTGTTATCGAGAGCTGTATTTTACAGTTTTCAAGAGAACAAAAAGTTTGCTGATAGAGGGAGGGAGCAACAGGTTTGATATTTACAGCAAAGCAGAGAATTAGACAGATATCTTGTGAGTGCAGCCAAAGTAGGCATTGTTAATAGGCAATGTTTGGTAGCCCTAACGGTAGGAGCTCAGTGGCGGGGTGGTCCCGTAAGATGATAGATAGATGACCCAGAACTAGCTGGTACATTGGCAGCACCGTGAAGTGAGAATGTGCTCTTTGAGGGCTGACTTGAAAGGTCCTAATTTGGAGATGAAGGAGATGGAGGAGGGAAGTTCGTTGTACCAGGCTGGAGCCCTGTGTGGGAATGACCTTTGGACTAAGGAGGTTCTAACCTTCAGGATGGATCACACCTGTCGGTTGGCAGTGCGGGTGTTCACCAAGGTGTGGGAGGATAGGAGAGAGTCAGAAACCCCCAAGGGGGTAAGCCCCAGGTGTATTGTCTTTGTGAGGAGACATGTTTGATAAAATAGCTTTTCATCCAGGGTGAATAGATTTGTCAGGGCATATAGGGTACAAGTATGGGTGTGCTTGTCTGCCACGGAGAGGAGTCTGCATGCTTTGTTTATGGCCAGGTGGATTTTGTTAAGGGCTGTATGGTCAGCAGCCGAGTAGATAGTGAGCCCATAATCGACTAGGGAGAGGACTGAGGAGATGACAGCCAGATTAAGGGCTTCCAGAGGTAGGCAATCCTTGTGCCAATACAATAGGCCTATACAGACATTTATGGCTGATAATAGAATGTCAATGTGTGAATGGAAGGAGAGGCTGGAATCAAATGTAAGGTCCAAGTATTTATATGGATGGACCTGTTCTAGAGGAAGGAGAGAGTGGGAGAGGTTTGTTAGCTGCTCATTCTTGGCCTTATTCTGTCGGTGGGCAAAGCATTGAATTAGCATTGAATTTCAGCTGCCAAGTTTCTGCCCACCCCTTTAGAGTCCTCAAGTCTTGCATCATGGCTTCTATGCCCCCCTTGGGGTGTCCACCCTATTGCAGATTTTCATATTATCAATGAATATACACACTCTTCTCTCCAGTCCACCTGTTGTATCACTGATGTATATATCAAAAAGAAGGGATCCCAGCACCCACCCATGTGGTACCCCACTCATCAGCCCCCTCACCCTTGAATGCACCCCATTTACCTCCACAGTCTGACTTCTGCCTGACAACCAATATTCCACCCACCTAGTCATTTTCTGTGCCACCCCTAAGCTTTCTAGTTTACTGACTAGCCTTCTGTGAGGGACGGTGTCAAAGGCCTTACTGAAGTCCAGATAGGCCACATCAACCCCCCCCCGTCAACCACCTGCATTACCCAATTGAAGAACTCTATCAGGTTCATCTGGAAGGCCCTCCCATTCATGAACCCATGCTGCCTTTTGTTCTGCAGTCCGTTGTCCACCAGGTAGTCCATCACCCTTTCATTCAATAGTGCCTCCATCACCTTGCCGGTATGCCGTTCACACAGCGAATGCGCATCGGTGAAATTCCTCACAGCGACAATCTCAACAGGGTCTGAGATTGTGGCTGTGAGGGACCCGAGCTCAAAATTTCACCCTTTTGCCATCTTTTTCCCCCCCTTCAAAACAACTGTGACTCGGAGTTAGATATCTTAAGAAGGGGGGTGTAGGAGTGCAGTCCCCAGCATGGGGTATTCAGGAGGCACAGCCCCCCGATAGAAAAAATACAGTGTCTGACAGATGAAATTTCACCTGTCAGCATTGGGAATCTTGCCATGCCAAACTCTGACAACACTTGTCATTTCGGCATGGTAGAACCCACCTTGACCACCACCGAGGTGAAACTGACCGGGGTGATAATTTTCAACCCCCTCCTTACTGTCCCCCCTTGTGCAGTGGCACCACATCCAACCTCCTCCAGCCCTATGACACACACCCTGTCTACATGGACAAGTTAAACAGCTAGTCAGTGGGGCTGCCAGCTCCTCCCACAGCTCCCGGAGTATTCTCAGGTACAAGCCGTCCGGCCCAATTGCCTTGTCCACCTTTAAACTGCCCAGTTCCTCTCTTACCCTGTCTGTGCTGAACATACTTTTTTTTTTTAGTTGTTTAACCAGGAATAGCACACTAAGCTGAAACCTTTTTTACAGGTGCGACCTGGGAGCACAGGGAAGTTAAGTGACTTGCTCAGGGTCACACAGTATGCAAGTGGAAGTGGTGGGATTCAAACCCAGGTCTGGTCTGCTGGATGTCACCAGATTTGCAGCTCAGAGCCTTAAACCACTGTGCTATACTGCCTTGGAGCAACCTTTTTGCCTTCAGTGCTCCCCCCCAGCTACGGTCCCCTACCCTTCCCTTCCTTCATGAAGACTGAACAGAAGTAGTTATTCAGCTCCTCTGTTTTCTCAAAGTCCCCTTCCAGATGTATTCCTCCATCCCCCTGCAACCTTACTATCCCCTGCCTTGCCTTCCTTCTTTCCCCCACATACCTAAAAAAAGTTTTATTCCCTTATTGGCCCGCTTAGCTATTTTCTCCTCAGTACCTATTTTACCCTTCCTTATATTCTGCCCTGCCACCCTCTTTTTTCTCTATAAGCCTCCCTGTACTACCCCTTTGTGTCTTCTTGTATTCCCTGAATGCCCTTTTCCTTTTCCTGACCACTCCTGCCACCTCCCTTGTAACTCTGATCAGTCTCCTCTTTTTTTTTTGTTCTTCCTCACTTTCTTAATGCAAAGTTCAGTGGCCTTCAAATTTATTTATTTATTAGCTTTTGGTAACCGGGTAAGTGCACTAGGCAACAGACCTGCCTATTTTCAGGCACGACCCGGGAGAGCACAGGACATTGGTTACAATATGCAGAAATGCACAGACATAATATAGGTGTACAGGAGCAAAACAAGATATACATTGGGTAGCACAGTAATAGTTACATAAGGGTACATTTTAGGCATAGATCATAATAAGGATGTAAAATAAAGCAATTAGGGTAACCATAAGACAGCTGAGGACAGTAAAGACATCAAGGTTCATAGCCACCTAGACAAGCATATTGCATGGGAGAACATTAGTGTAGTACTCAGGGTCAGACCTGACAGCCTGCAGTGGGACAAAGCAAATTAAGAGCATTTGCATTGGCCAGAGGCTAGAAGGTGGGTGAACAGCGAGTTTTTGAATTCTCGATGGGAGGCTGAAGTTTTCACCATAAGGGGGAGTGAGTTCCAGAATTTGGGAGCAAAATGGGCAAATGCCTGTTCACCCATTTTTGTCATGCAAGGTCTAGTGGAGAGCATGGGGACAGAGGAAGACCTGAGGGTATGGGTGTGTGAGGCAGGAGTCAGGAGGTTGGCAAGATAGACAGGGCAGGGAGGTCTAGAAAGGGAGTCGATAAAGCAGCCCAGGGAGTAGGCTCGAATATCCTTAGGTTACAGCCAATTTAATGTAAATTACCAAAGTTATGAGCCTGTGTTCATAAATTTCAATTCAGGCTCATAACTTTGTTTTTTAATAGTTTTACCTCAAATTTTCAATGTTGCTTTTTATGACCCCACTTCATGAACAAGGGAAGAGAACATTTTCAATTCCTGCCTGAAAGGTGATTTCATGCAGTGACTACAAAATCACCTTTCATGCCAGAGTTGTCTAACTTCACTGCCATTGTTCTTGAAGTGGAGTCCCAAAAAAAGGCATGTTGAAAATTGTGGGCAAAAATATTCAAAAATGCCCAAGTTATACCAGTCAGTTTGAAATCCTTTTGAAATACATTGAAATGATACTTGATTTCCTCAATTCAAGGTCTGGCATTGAAGAGTGAAGATGTGCCTGTGGTTCAGAGAAGATTACAGTATTGGACCCCTGGTAGGTAGATAGGGGCTTGGGTGGGCATTAGGTGATGGGTGCTGAGTGGTAAGATCAAGTGGGGAGACAGTAATGGTGATTACGGCAACTGACAGTGATGGATGTTATTCTTTTTTACAGGGTTAAAAAAATATGAGGGATGGTTTTCTTTATTTCAGGTACCAACACTGGGATTGGGATCCCCAGTGTTGGTGTTATGTCTAGCAGCACTGAGGGTGGGCTCCCCGGTGTCACATAATGAAACTCGACAAGGTGGGGGTAGCAGCTGGCATGGGGGATTGTGCATCCTCTTGCCAGAATTTTAACATGATGGGGGGTTGTTATGTTTGATGGCACTGGGGTGGGCTTCCCAGTGTAGCATAATGAAAACAGGCAGAGTTGGGGGATAGCAGCTTGCATCAGGGATTGAGCACCCCCATGATAAAATTTTAACAGGAAGGGGGTGGGGTCCTTATGTTTGGCAGCACCAGAACTGGCCTACACAATGAAAATAGGTGCAGTTGGGGGGGGTGCTACACAATGCCATCGGGGATGACATTGAGGGGAGATGCTACAGCAGGCTTACTGTGACAGATCAGCTGTGCTTGCTGGGCAGCACTGTTACATCAAAAGAAAAGCTGCCCTATGATTGGATCTGCTCTTTCCTTTGAACTACACAAAGTTTCCATCCAGCAAGCCAGAACAGTGTCATTATCAGCCTGGTTGATAATTGGTGTGACACTGACTAGCACCTTGCAGACCACTCTGCATTAGACTGATAGTGTCGCACCCCTCAAAAGCCACACTCAAAACAAAATGTTTGTTGTGTGTGCGTGCACGGTGATCATAAAGATGAACTGTATGGTTCTCCTTATTTAATGCTCATTGAATAACTAGTACTTTGAACACTTTGCCTGTCCTGTTTTCTTGAGGCAAGATTAACCTAACAGCTTACTCTGACAGTGTACTGTGAGAAATGATATTGTTTTGCACTTCATTGTGATTTCCACTGTCAAGTACTTCTGTGAGCACAGTGCTGGCTGTATGCCAACAGTATGTTTTCAGTTGATACAGCCGCTTCATTTGTTTCTTCTACTTTTTATACTAAATGGTATTGATCAAAGTAGATAGTGAACTTTCTTTGTAGTGGAAGTCATTTCTTTTACTGCACATATTTCATGCCTTCTGCAGCCCGTTCTGGCTAATTGCAGCTGTGTCTGAGACAGCAAGACTTATTCAGGACTTGTAGATACACAGGGATTCCAATAAAGTAACATACCATGCTCATATATACTCTATCAGAAAATGTAAATAATACCATACAATATAAGGCTCTGTATTTTGTGGTATATTTATGAAACAAAGGGTTCAACAAACAGACAGCTGAAATTTTTCAAATAAGGTCCAAAATGTGATTTCACACTTGCTCCATAAAATCACTTTTAAGGCAGGATCTCAACATTGTCACTTGCTGAGTTCATGGTGTGAGGTCATAAGAAAACTATGTTGAAAATTTGGGGTCAAAATATTAAAAAACCAAAAAAGTTGAGATGATACATTGACATTTTCAGTGCTCGGTCATAACTGGTCATTTTCAATATTTTGACCCCTAGATTTTCAACATAGCCATTATTTTTAACACCACCTCAGTAACATCACAGGTGTCACTTTTCAAGTCCTGACCAAACCATGTTTTCACACTTGGGAGCAAAGTGACTTTTAGCCAGTATTTTATAAATGGCACCTGTCATGTTCAGAGGGAAGGATCATAAAAAGACTATGTTGAACATTTGAGGTCAAAATGTGCAAAAAACAATTATGTTATGAAGCAACATCTAATTGTTCCAACATTTACTCATAACTTTCTTTTTGGAGATTTTGACTCTGAATGTTCAACATATTCCTTGTGTTACCCTTCTTCATGAACATGACAGGCATTATTTTTCAAATTCTCTCTGAAGCACATTTTTGCAGTCGCACTGCAAAATTAGTTTTAAGATGGGATTTAAAAAAATTCCACCTGTCTTGATCATAACGTCAGGTCAAAAAAAGACTACACTGGAAATTTGGAAACCCACTGAAAATTAGATACTGGCTCTCAGGTGGCATATTCTTGGTAAACACAGTCTAAAAATGTATAAAAGCAGGACATTGAGATATTACATCTCATCTAGTCTATCCTGAGTAAATATTTAGTAAAGCAGAACCTGCTAAAAACAAACTACAGCATCTCACCTTTACGATCTTTGGTAAATGCCTTATAAAGCTGTATAAAATGAGGACTATATTTCAAATAACATGTTACATCTCAAATGGTCTGTCTTGGGTAAAAAGGCGTAAAAATGTATTCACACAGGATCCAGTACAACAGCATGCAAGCAAACATTCGGCATTAACAAATGCTTATTTAAATTGTCAGTATGGTATTTCCATGACACTTTTTTGGCAAATGTTATCCTCAGATAAATATATTGGCCTACCTCTGCAAAACTATACTTTCCTACTACCACTGTTTGGGAACATTTATTTCACCATCAATTGCCATAATGTTTGTTCTATAAATATTTAATTCAAAACTGATCTTTGTTAGATGTTCAGTAGCTGCATTTTAATGCACATTTTATGCACAAAGGAGTTCTTGATATCAGCCCTTTATAAACTGGCAAGAAAAAATCTATAAATCTCATTGGCCAAGACAGATCAGCTGACCGTACATTAATTCTCTGTATACGTACAGTCATCCTGGTCCTAAACCACATTACACAATGAGCAGATCAGTCCTCCTACAACTAGAACTATCTTCCATCAGGCTCCCTACAACCAGAACTGATCTTCCTCCACAAACATGGCTGCTACCTTTACAATGTAGAAACCTTCAACTAGGCCTTAAAATTAAAATGATCTTAAATATAAAATAAAATTAATTAAATGTAGTTTACCAGATCGTCACACTCCCTTTACACACATAAACACATTAGAAATATTAAGTATTGCGTATAGTTTTCATTACAACTGTTTGTTTGCTACCAGTGAAAAATCCTTCTTCTATCTTTACCTGCTCATCAGGGAAATCTCTTCTGCTTTCCCTGACAAGTGAGATAACTGAGTTTCTGGCTCTGAAACAGGCCTTTGTTGTTTGTGTGTACAGTATGTTAGTAGAGGAACATTCTGCTAGTAGAGCTGAGCAGAATTTTGAATCCCTGTATTCCCTGGGAAAAAAATTCCATGACAAACATTTCATTTCTTGAATGCGGGGAAACCCAGAGGGAAAAAACAGAATGAAGAAAATAAGCAATAATACTATATAAACAAAGAGAAAAGGTGGTAAATGACTCACCTTGCTGTTTATCTTTTAGGACAGAGCGAGCAGTTCATGATGCTGTCAGTGATTGTGGCAGTTTTTAACTACGCTCATCCTTGCAGCACTGGGGAAATGAGAAGCCTCTGTTATGGCTTCTTTTTAGTTGTGTCTACAGAGTGAGGAGAATGAAATAAAATAATGGCGCTATGTGTCATACTTAGAATGAGAAAAACAGCATTTTTGAATTGTTGTGTCTGGCAGGGGACTATGAAGCTTAAGTGGGCAAGGACTCACACACTGTATAACACTACTTTAATCTAGCACCAATAGGCAGAAGGACTATTTTATGTTAGAAGCACAGCTTCACTTACATTTTTGCTTATTTAAAAATAGAAAAAACTGCTTCTAAAAATAAAGGGAAATTTTATAAGCGCAACAAGACACTTTTGGGTTGTGCATTACGGTGTAATAACCACACACTGGCCTCGTGCCTAACTACGCCCCAGGAGTGTGGTTATCACACCATAATGCATACCCTGTTGTGACTTATTGCTTACGTATCATCAGCATAGATGACTTGTGTAATGTTTTTGCCATTAATTTGTGGGTGAAATGTGTCAATAGGTTGTAATGTTTTAACTAAAGTCTCAGGACCAGATATTCATGTATGCACATGGCTATCGCGTTACGCCATGCACAACCCACTGATGCGCCCGTGCTATATTTAAAGGGAAAAGTGCCTGCACAAATCCTGATGCACCGGGCATATCAGTAATATATGCAGGCACAGGTAGGGGGCGTGCCCATGCATAACCTGCACAGCCCAATATTCAGCCTGGGCGTGCAGAGTTATGCAGGTGCAACACCTACCTGCGCCTGCACAAAGTTATGGCTGAAAAAACCAGGAACAAGTAGAGGGCCACCCACAGGTGAGCTGCTGCATTGCAGGGCACAACATAGCAGCTGCCACCTGTGGGTGGCCATCAGCTGTTCCCGCCGCACCTGGCAGCGCTCCCCCATGCTCCAATCACAGGCATCAATCATCCCCCCAAAGTCCAATATCCCTGGTTGTCCAGTGGACTGCGATTAGACCAATTGCGGGCATCAGACACCCCCCCAAAAGTCCAGTATCCCTGGTGGTCCAGTGGACGCCGCGAACCGAGTCATGAGGCAGCATTTCCACACCCCCAAGTCCAATATCCCTGGTGATCTAGTGGCCCCCACCCCACCCCCACTGAGCCCCACCACCCCGCCTCCCCGCCAGCCCGGCGGGTGGAACATCGCCTGCCGCCCGACGCCAGCCGACGACTAGCTCAGGAAGCTGACACCATTGGTTCAGAGCATGAGCCAATGGGCATGCAGCCCATAACATAGTCAGTCCAGATATGTGAATTCATTCACATATCTGGACTGACTAGTATGGTGAGTTGCACGCCCATTGGCTCATGCCTGAACCACGGGCGGCAGCCCTACTGAGCTGTCAGTCAGTGGTCGGTGGGGAGGCAGGTGGGTGGTGCTGCCACCCGCCAGCTGACGGGGAGCAGGGTGGTGGGGCTCAGTGGCGGGTGGGTGGGACACTAGATCACCAGGGATATCAGACTTCAGGGGGTGTGGAATGCCACCCGTGATCGGGCTCCATGTGGTCCACTGGACCACCAGGGATATTAGACTTTGGGGGGGATGTCTGATTCCCACGATCAGGCTAATTGTGGTCCAGTGGACCACCAGGGATATTGGACTTTGGGGGGGATGTCTGATGCCCGTGATTCAGCTAATCGCTGTCCACTGGACCACCAGGGATAAGAGACGTTCTTTGTCCCTTACAGGATGTCCCACGATCAGGATGCAGGGGGTGTCAGTCCCCGACGGCTGCTGCCTGGCAGGGCACCAGGTGCAAGTCATCAGGGATTGGCGCACCTGCATGCTAATGGCATGCAAATGGGTCCGTAATCAGATGCAAATGGCCCTCCGTGCGCCTTGCATAAATTATGGCCCCATTTGCATGTCACCCATTGAATATCGCAGGTGCCGTGCATGGCGCAATGGCACTTGCGCCACCGCATCACAATGTTCCACTCTGACTATTTGCACTGGCGTAAAGAGTCCACTGGCGCTATGCACAGGGGAGTGGCCAGGGTGCAAATTCAAAGCAGTTGTGCCATAGCGCAACTCCATTGAATATCACCCTGGCCACACCCCTGCGCAACCAATTTGAGAGGCGCACAGGCTTGCGCCACAGACTGATGCAGTTCGAATATCTGGGCCTCAATATACAGATTAAATAACAATTGTGCTAGCAAACATCCTTGTGCTACACCCTTTGTAATGTTGAATGGTATTGTTAGGTTTTGATTTTTTAGACTGTAACATTAGTCGCATTTTCATTGTGTAACATAGTAATTATTGCCAGTGATCTCTTGGACATTTTCAGATTGATACAAATATCACATAAAATATCTCTGTCTGCATTATCAAATACAGACTGTCCAGAAAGGCTAAATAATGGTTGCCATTTTGGTTTTTACCCACATATTTATTAATTAAATAAATCACAGTAAATATATGGTCAATTGTGCTATACTGTTTCCCAAACCCTGCTTGGTATGTTAAGAGAAACTGAATTATTTTTACACAGTTTTCCAGTATTTTCAGGATCAGTCTCAAGTATGTTTTAGCTCCTATGCACAACAACAACAACACTGGACAATAACAAGAAGGATTTGTTTTATCCCCCTTTTTAGGGCTGCAGTGGGCAGAGTCATGCTGACCTCCTGCAATTGAAAAAGAGATTTTTCCAACTGAACAACAGTGTAGATTTGCCTCACAGTTGCCTTCAGATCTGTGAAGCACTCCACAATGTCAATGCACTCTTTCCATAGCACTATTTCTATGCCACCTTTGCGTATGCACAGTAACACACATCCGTTTTCTCACCACAATAGCCCCACATCAGGAGCTCCCCTTGTGGTCCCCCCAGACCCTGAGATCAATTAGTTGGGATCTGGAGACATGAGGGCTGCAGTGGAGGAACAATGAAAATATGTATGTAAAGAGCATCAATGAGTGGTATGAAACAGAATTTATACATAGTGACCTGTTTATGAATATTAATAAAGACTGCCTGCCTTCTGTTCATTGGCAGGGTTCATTAATATTAATTGAAAAATGGCAAACTAAATCCTAATATTCTGACTGGTTAGGCCACTAGTGTTAACGGGTGGATATTTTTAGATAGAGTCTGAGAAAAAAACAGGCACCAATTTGGGGTGCCCCATTACTTAGGGTATCCTGAAGCACCCCAAAGTTCCATCTCACCAACTGCCATTTTTTTTCACTCACTTAGTAAGTTGCCCCCCCAGCACTTGGTGCAAAAATCCCAGTCTAACTATGCTTCTTGGGCTGCCTGTCTTGCTCATCACCATACAGAAAAAAAAAAACACTCTCCCAGATCACTCGACCTCAATGGCACCTCCCTGCCTATCTTCTCCAAGCTGCTCCTCAGTGTACAAATCTTCACTCACTATCACCACCCCCATGCTGCTTGCCTCATGTGTTTATCACCTTTCTCTCAATCCTGTCCTACTTGCAAACAAAACAATAGGGGGAAAAACATACTGGCTTTATTTTTTTTTATTAAAAAATAAACAGGTACTTCTTCACTCTCATTTCCAGGTCATTTCCTCACTGTACTGTCCACATTCTCAGAAGCACATGGCTGGTGAGCTGGGCGGGAGGAGGGAATGTGGACCAATAGTTGGAAAAAAAGAAAGGACGGACACGAACTGAATACACCCTCTACATCTAAGTGTGTTTTGGGGGGGGCAGTCAACTGTTTTAAACCAATATGTATTGAAGGATCTCTGCCTGTGTGTTTCTTCATGAAGAGGACAGTAACCATGACAACCAGCTATAGTTCTATGTATGGAGGCTTCTCTAGGACAAATATCCATATTGCAAAAGAAAAAAACTCATTGTAATACAGGCGGAGGAACTATTTTATTATAAAGTTTAAATTAAAATAATTTATTATTTACTTTTTTTATTAAATGAATGTTTGTTTCACAGTGGACATTTTTAAGTGCAATATTACGCTCCAGGGTGGGCGGTATTGGGAAAGCCTGTGGCTTCGGGCCTCATTACGCCCCTGGGCAGTCCAGTATTTCCCAATACCTCTCACCCTGTTGGGTGTTATTACTTACTGAGCGGGTCATTATTATGTATAAATGCAGCTTCATACTGCTCACTGGCAATCTTTAAATACATATTTTCAAAGCTTCTCCACAGCGCCCCTTGTCTATGTACCCCCACAGCCGACCATCCCTCTGAGCCCCCCAAATATAAAACTGACGCTGTGGGTGCCAAATTCCACAGTGTCACTGTCCCTCTCTGTTGTTGTCACCCCTGATGCTGTTCTATCAACCTGACCCTCCCTCCCTCTCAGCAGCCACCAATCATTCACCCCACCCCTGACAAACATAACAGTGACACTGGGGGTGCCCAATCCCCCAGTGTCATGACCTGAAATAAAGAAAATCTTCCATCATAGGTTTTTTCTGTCTTTAATAAACCCCATAAAAATAAAACTGTCCATCAATGTGTGTTGTGGCCGTTACTCTTCCCCTCACCAACCCTCCCACTCAGCACCCACCCCTCCACCCCCCAAGACCTTATGTACCCACCGGGAGTCCAGCACCATAATCTTGTCTGGACCAGAGACACATCTTCACTCTTCAAAGCCAAACCATGAAGAGAAGAAACAGATATGTGGTTCAATGTATTTCAATGGGGTTTTGAACTTAGTGGCATAACAGGGCCACTTTTGCATTTTTGTGTCCCCAAATTTTCAACATACCTTCTTTGGGACCCCTCCTCATGAACAATCCACTGACATTAGGCAAATCTGTCCCAAAAGGTGATTTTTGTGATCCCTGTGCGAAAACACCTGCAGGGCAGGATTCAAAAATGTTTCTCTGCACTTGTTCATGTGGCAGGGTCATAAGAGGATTATGTTTAACATTTGGTATAAAAATATTAACAAAACAACAAAGTTATGAGCTTATATTGAATTTTGTAAACACAGGTTCATAACATTGGTAATTTGCAATACTTTCCCCAAAATTTACAGCATAGCCATTTCCTTATCGCGCCTCATCGATGTGACAGCTGTCATTTTTGAAATCATGGCCAAAATCTGTTCATATATTCTGAAACATGATTTCATGGTCACTGCAAAAGATCAACTTTTGAGCAGGAGTTAAAAATTTTCTGTGCCCTTCTTCATGAGGCTGGGTCATAAAAAGTTATGTTGAAAATTTGACATTAAATATTTAAAAAACACAAGGTAATGAGCCTATGTTGAATTCTGTGAATACAGGCTCATAACTAGGGGTGGGCAAAAGTGTGGATTTCTACCATAGCGGAAGTTCGTGAAATACTGAAAATTTCGCAGAATTTTCTGCTCTTCTGCCTGTGGTAGAATTCCGAACTTTTGCCTGAGACATGCGGATTTCCACCTAGTTCTGTGAAAAAGTCACTTATACATGCATATTTTTTGTTAAAACTGTGGAAATAATGTTTCTGGCTAATAATTTCACAAAAGCATGTTTCGTTCCGTTATTTGTAAGTAAAATGCGGAAATGTTTTTCCCCGTCATCAATGTGTGTCTATATTTCATTTTCTGAAGGCAGTATTTTAATTGCAATGGTCACATACTGAATGCAATTTCCTTGTCTGTTGAGCAACTTAACTGTGTTATCCTAAAGTAATCGTTTTTTTATATTTGTTATTTTTTCGTTGATATGTTGTGTATTGCGCTTCTTTGAATTCCACAGTATTAAAAAACATCCGCAGCTAGCACCTAAATGTCACAAAAAGAACTATTTCTTCCCCATGTAGCTCTGAGCACATGATTTTCAGTTCTGCAGTCACATGGAGTGCAGCCTTGAGTTCTGCTGTTATGACAGAAATCTTGCGGGTATGGCCATTGTTTTCCGCAACTAGCGATGATCACATTGCTTTCAGTTCTGCAGTCACGTGGTGTGCAGCCTTAGTTAAAAGTCCCCAGTTCAATGCAAATTCCACAGCTATGCACTGAAATTCCACAGAAAGATCAAATTACACCACAACAAGCTCTGATGATCACATGCTTTTCAGCTCTGCAGCCACATAAGGTTCAAGGGAAGGGGTGAGGAGGCAGCACACATTCCTTACTGCGTAGCTACTCACTGTGAAGTTGATTTCTGAAGAGGGGAGAGCTGTGTTAGTTGTGCAGCACAGAACAGTATTTTGAGTGATTAAATCCACCACTTTCTTCAGTGGAAGAAATATAATTTGCTGCCTGTTATCTGTACTTCACTGCTGTGTCACAGTCTCACAGATGGTTCATAATTTTGGATATCACAATATCTTGTGTTATTCTGTCTTCTGCAGTCTGAGTGTTTATTAGTGTCTCTTTTATTTCTGTAATACTTTCTGGTATTTTAGGGTCCAGCAAAGTACAGTTATAAAGATGTCAGGCAAAGGCAGTGGTAAGCAGGGAGGACATGGAAAAAGTAAAATTGTCATAGGTACTGCATCAGTCAAAAGGGTGTCAGAACTAGGGCATGGAGAGGGTTCTTTGGAAGGTGCTAATGTTAGCTGCACTGCCAGTTCTATTAGTACTACAATGCCATG
Source organism: Neoceratodus forsteri (assembly GCA_016271365.2). Classification (NCBI taxonomy): domain Eukaryota; kingdom Metazoa; phylum Chordata; order Ceratodontiformes; family Ceratodontidae; genus Neoceratodus; species Neoceratodus forsteri. The sequence continues at coordinate 873,577,021 of CM057459.1, forward strand.
CAGATCACATGCTGTGCCAGTGTTGACTTTGCAGGGAATCAAACCCTCGAGCTTCTTTGGCACTCAGCGAAGTACTGCTACTCCTACTCCCAATGCTGGTGTAGTTCATTTCTCTAAACAGCAGCTTAAAAAGACTGCATTTGATGTTGCCACACTATTGCGTGAGTCCCAGGGATCTCAGGATGAGCCTGAAAGTAGTCAACTGTCTCAGTCCCAGAAGACCCATGATTTCACACAGGAGCTGGTAGTGAGTAAGAGCAAGGAGAGTTTTGGTACAGTGGTAGGCAGTATGACAGATGATGACAGTAAGCGTGTTGCAGGACCAGTTACTGTTGGGGGAGTAGATAATGAACAGCAGCAGACAGCACTGTCAAATGTGTCTGAGGAGCAGAAAGATTCTCGTAGTGAACACACTGTTAGTGGCAGTGTTCATGTTGAAGAGAATGTCACTAAGGAAGCAGATATATATAGATGTATATATGTCTCAAATGGAAATTACAGAGAGCATGGAGAGTAGTATTGATTATGGTTGTGAGGGTGATGATCCAGTATTAGAGCCTAGTTGGCAGCCACCATGTCCACAGGCAGCAGCCAAAACAGTAACTGGCAAAGGGAAAGTAATCCCTCTTCCATCAGTCCCAAAGCATCAACCTGTCATGCTCAAGGGTCAGGAAGCATCAAAAATGAGTTCTGTGGGAAAGCAGCAGCATGCCAAGAAAACAACTTTGCCCACCCCATGTCTGTGTTACCATCGCAATCTGCCCTACCACCCACACAAATCTGGGGTGTGGGGGACATTCATTAGTGTGGAATTTCTTTGTGATTGATATTTCTGATGACAGTGTTGCAGTGTGCAACATCTGTTGTTCCAAAATTAGCTGTGGTAAACCAGGTTCACACTATGGCACAAAAGGCATGCATAGACACATGCAGAGCAAGCACCCCATTAAGTGGACCCAACATAAGAGGTTGGCATCCAAGCCCAGTTCTTCTACTTCTACTACTGAAAGTGAGGGTCTACAGCCAGCAGATGATGTAATATTTGACCCTTTATTGTGTTCTACCCCTACATTTGCAGATACATGTGAAGGTATTAGTCAAGTTAGTCCATCTGTACCCATATGGAGGTTTCTGCAGTGCCAGCATGTCCCTGATACAGTCGAAGTCAGCCAAAGCCACACGACCATACTTGGGAAAGCCAAACTGCAACCCACAGTCCTGCATACTCAGAGTCTTAAGCAGCCAAATATAAAATCAGCATTAAGCAAGTATTCAAAATATCATCGTAAACACCCAGTGACAAAAAAGCTCAATAAGGCTGTGGCCAAGATGCTTGCAAAATACCTTTTGCCATTTTCGTTTGTTGAGAATGAGGGATTTAGAGAACTGATGGAGAAGGCTGTGCCTAAATATAAACGTCGTAGCAGAACGTATTTTAACACTAAGGCTATTCCAGCTATGTACAATAACCTTGCATGCATGGTGTCACATGCGCTGTCATACTCAGCAGTAGCCAGCATTCATCTCACCATGGACATTTGGACCAGTGGCCCATCATTGGGTGCTAGTTATATAGAGAATAATGTATGGCCAACCATACACAACAAGGTTGTGTCTCCTTTGAGGGGTTAAGATGACAGCATATGAACCTCGAGAGCAAAGCTTGAGAGGTCCATGCTGTCATCTCAACCCCGAGATGGAAACACATGTTGAGTTGTGTGTGGATGACCATATTTTGTTTTTTATGTATATGGGTTTTTACACTAGAGTGACAGACCCCCACTGAAGTGAAAAAACAAATTGTGCCATTTCTTTGTTCTACTCACATAACAAAATCAGATTTCCTGACTTTTGGAAGGTAAAAGGTATGACTTTTGGAACTGGGTGGTTAGTAAGTAGCTATGTGTAGAATAAATGAGAAATTTAAAATTGTATGACCTTTGAACTGTGCAAAACATCTGTTTGGAATGTGCATAACAGCACGTTGGAATGCGCTAATGGTTTAGAATGTGCTTAACAAGAATTTTGAGCAGTCTGATTTTTATACAGTACATAACAAAGGGTAACCATATACTATGTATATGTGCATTACTGCACACTGGGCTTTATTTCCTAGTGTATATGCTCTGCACACCTGTCCTTCATCTACTTGTCCCTGGAGTACTGACATCAGTACTACTGGTTGTCAACAGCATGCCACATTAAGCATGGTGAGTATGCATGGGTCACATATGTCAGACAGAATTCTAACCCACATCAATGAGGTCATTACACACTGGCTAAAGCCCCATGGATTCAATGCAGCATATATTACCAGTGACAATGACAATAATGCCATCAAAGCCATCACTGATGGCTGCTTTTATCATGTACCCTATTTTGCACATGTGCTGAATCTAATAGTGAGGTCCTTTCTGGAGCATGAAGCAGTTAGTGCCATGTTGGTTGTCAGCCATAAAATCTGCAGTCATTTTAGTCATTCGGCACTGGCTAGAGCAGACCTTCGTCCTCTACAGAAGGCAAACAATGTACCACAGCACCGTTTGAAGCTCGATGTGCCAACTTGCTAGAATTCCACACTCTATATGCTTGAGCGGCTATATGAACAATACAAGCCACTCCACGAGTATATCATGCACATGAGGGATCGGGAAGCACAATCAGCCATGTCGCTGACTCCATCCCAATTGTATTTGATGGATAGTGTTATGCAGGTACTACGATCACTGGAATAGGCGACACAGGTGGTGAGCGCAGACAAAGCATGCTTGAGCCAGGTGATACCATTGCCACACATTGTACACCATGCATTGTGCACTGTAAAGGGGCAATTCAAAGTGGCTACAGACACAGTTAGAGTTCAGCTTGCAGAGCTCATCATGCATCTTTGTGATAATGATCCCCATGTCATTCATATTAACAACTCCGAGGCATACATCTTGGCAACTTTGCTAGATCCCAGGTACAAACAGGGCATGACTGCACTTCTTTCAGGTGGGAAGGATGATCTGGATCATTATGTGGTCATCCTTCATGGCAAGGTCAAAAACTGGACCAGTAACTCAGAGGTAAGGGTGGAAAAAACAATAGCAGGGGACAAACACCTAGCTTCAACCATCTCTCACCCAGTATACTTCTCCTCCACCAGTACAGTGTCTGGTCCTTCACCTTCATTATCCAAAGTTAGTTGTGGTGGCACAAGCCCTCTCTGGTCCATGCTGAAGGACTTTGGTGTCTCCACACGACAGCCACCTGAAGAAAGCACAGAGCTTCAATTGTCTGCACGCCATATGGTGCAGTCTTATCTTGATGACCCGCAGGTGCTAAGTATTGAAGCTAAACTCTTGAATATTGGCTTAGCAAGCTCAAAATGTGGCCTGCACTTGCTGCTATTGTCATTGAGTACCTCTGCTGCCCCTGTGCCAGCATAAGTTCAGAAAGAGTTTTTAGTGTCGTCGAAGTCGCCTGTCAGAACGTAATATGGAGTACCTAACATTTGTTAAAATGAACTCCCATTTCTTCCCCGAGCAGTATATGTTGTCAACAACCCCAAGATTCCATGATCCTGGTGAAGAAGGCGTTGAGCAACAGGAGTCATCAGAGGATGAAGATAGTTTTGCAGTGCCCTCCGATGAAGACACAGCTGAGGGATTTGAGTTCTCCTAAGTAGGAGAGAGACATAGTTTATGTGTCTGCAACCTGCAGGGATGTGCTGACTGCCGCTGTATTATGAGTGAATGGATTGAATGCCTATGGCGCTGAATTTTATTCAGTCCAGTTTCTGCCTGTTGCAACTTGTTATTACTGTCCAAGTTGGCCAATGTTCCTGGCCCCAGCCTCAAAAAAAAAATTAAAAATTTTTAAAGTCACATGTTTGCTTGTCCCTCCTGTTTAATAATGATTTCTCTGATCTGTGGTGCACCACTTGCTGGAGTTGGCACTCATCAGCAGTCAGATGGTTGCAGTTACTCTCCCAGTTGGCTGATGTTCCTGGCCCTCCCTGAGTCCCTTCCCCAAAAAAGATAAATAGAAATGCCAATGTAACCCCAAGGGGGTGCTGTCCTAAGGGCTACTACCCCTGCCTGCCCTACCTGCAGCAGGGTGAGGGGCCCAGATCCATTGGCGGGTGCCTCCACCCAGAGGTCGGGGTTAGAACAGTCAAGATTGACTCGGTCACAGCCCTCTGGGTTGCTGCAACCCCCTTTCTTCCCACTAGTGGCCCACGCAGTTCAATTCTCAGTGTCCTTACCATATACACTTACCCCCGCTCGAACCAGTCAGCTCACTCCGGGGACTCCCTGAAAAGTAAGGTACAGTTACACCACATTCACTGTGCAGTATTTCCCCCTGAATACACAAACTAGCCAGTGTGCTTTTGCAAAACAAGTAATCTGATTTATTTAAGGGGAAATAACAAGGACCGGGGGGAATCAGGTTGATTAGCTTGCCACATACAATATATGAGAATCTACCTATGGCTCTGTGCACAGGCCTAACCTATAAATCACTGTCTATGGGTACCCAAGCCCTAATGGCTAGTTCCTCGATGCAGCTAGTTGGGGCCCTGGCACAAACGAGCATTTAATTCCTGAGCAGATCAAATGGAGCCAGAAAGCTCAATTAGTACAGTCAGCAACACAACAATATGATTTTGCCTTTGTTTGTAACCTTTAACAGGGAGTTACCCTGATTCAGTACTCACAACTCCAACAGAGAACCACTCTTTCACCACTAGCAGGGCTGAGCCTGAGCTTCAAAGGCCTCCTCACACATTTATATGGAAACACAACAGAGGGGTACCATACCAGACAGTTGCTCCTAGGACCCGACTGAACTCACAGCTATCCGGGGATCTCACTGCAGCTTCACTGTCCTGACAGACCGAACGCGATTTAGCAGATTCTCCAGTCCTCTACAGGGTGAGCCTGGTAGGTAGCTGCGCTCCTGCACATCCTCCTCTGACCGCTGCCCTGCAGATTTAGTCCGAATCTAATGGCAACCGAGCTGCCTGAAATTGGCCTTCACCACACACATGCGCTTCCCACGCGAAGACTTAACGGCGCAGAAGCCCAGGGCTTCTTCCTCACTCACAGCCACAGCATCTCTCTCTGCTTTGGCAGTTGGGGCAAGTCTCTCTATTCAGGCGCGACCCGATCCCATTGGAGGGCTGCAGATGCCAGTCACTCACTATTGCCCTCATTGGTGCAAAACAGCGCCATGACCCAGAATGCCACTTCCCAGAATCACAAGCTGTGTTCCCAATGGTCGGCCGGCTCCATCTAGAGTCCTGGTTTCTGGTTGGCTGCTTTTTACTCCAGTTTAGATACCCCTCATTCTTATTGGACCCCTCGAACTGTCCTGGTCCAAGATGGAGGGGCACAGCACGCAGCGTCCCATCTGCAACAAAGGTAGGTTAAACAAAACTGCATTTTCCCTATCACTCTAAATGATTTCAGGCAAATATTTACACCTTTCGAGGGGGCTCCCTCAGCACTCCTAGTGACTGCAGAAACAGAGTGATCAGGACAGTAGTCCCAGGCGGGATTTGAGCAGGGAAACCCCAGTCCCCCTATTTGTACCACAAAAGCCTGTGAGCATGCAGCTCTTAAAAAGGCAGTACTAGAGGCTTTAAAGGCACTCACAACGCCCACATTTAGCGGCCTTACCCCGAACACCAGTCAGGCATGGAGCATTTAGGCAAGCTCCGGGAAAGCTTTCAGGAACCTCCATTTGTAGGGGGTGTTACACCAACAATATTTACCTAACCAGACGCATCTTTCCTTGTCATCCCTTATTGATTTTTTTTATAACTACTTATCGTGTTTAGTAAAGTGGTGCACCTCAAGCACTTATCCAAGTTTTCCAGCAATGCTCCTTCAAAAACCAAAATAAATATAAACTGAAATAACCATGATTTTCCCAAAATAATTTTTTTAACAATGTTTGAAGTGATGAGCTGCATATAATTATGTTATAGAACTGCATATCTATGCATGTTGACAATAGTGTCAGACGTATGTTGCAAGCTAATTACACTTTTCAGCCACGGCTGCTCCCACCAGTACTATGGTTGGGTTGGAATAATAGACAAATATGAACACTGCAAATTTTAAATGACTGACAGCCAGGAAAAACTTAACAAACTGATTAAGCACTGGTGCTAGACAATAAATGGCACTGCAGGGTGTAGCTGATTCTGCCATATTAACCAAATCGGCAACCACTGAGATTCCTGCCAGGCCCATAACAAATAACTAAACTACATCCTCCGGAATTGCTGTGCATTACCTAAAATTGTACAGAAGACCCATTTCCTACCAACAACCTACCCTTGGATCATGTTTCTTGTACCAAATATCAACATCCAAAGGAAGTAATGTGTCATGCCACTGCAAGCTGGCTGATGATGAGGAACAATTTCTGGAAGCCACCACCACCTTCCTCCACCATGATGTGTGTTATGAGTACTCTTCACACAGAACCACAGAAAGAGTAAACAGTATGCATATGATATGAGAACTAATTCATCTTACACAGTCACAGACAGTCCTTCACAATCATTAAATCTACCCACCAGTGTTGATCTGTTATTCTGATAAAAAGAAAAAGAGATGGAGGAACTGCCATTGCCCAATATATTCCAGTAAAGTTGCTGCTGAATCAAGATGCTACAGCTGATTCTGAATCCACAACAATACCACAGGTGTGTATTGTCACCTTGACTGTTCATTCTTCTCACATGATGATATGCAGAACTTAAGTATTGTTAATAACGGTAAATACTGCAACTGCATTGTTACTGTTAGTCAAGTCATCTAAGAGGTTATCCTACAGAAAAATGCATTGTTGTTGTAGTGCAATGTGGGTGTGGAGGGTGTTAGTAAGTTTTTTTCTGTATGCATATTATAGAAACATAGAAACATAGAATTTGACGGCAGATAAGGACCGCTTGGCCCACCCAGTCTGCCCATTTCCCTACCTACTGGATAAGCTGCAGATCCTAGTTAACCAGCAGCCTACTTCTTCCTACCCCAACCCCCTAGAATTACATTATGACTGTTCCATGCATGCTTGAATTCCACCACTGATTTTGACTCCACAACCTCCTCTGGAAGGCCGCCCATGCATCCACAACCTTCTGTCAAAAATACTTCCTTAAATTACCTCTGAGCTGCCCCTCTATTTTCAAATTGTGCCTCTTGTTCTTGCACACCTCTTTTGAAAGATGCTACCCCTTGGACTTTGTTGATTCCTTGAGGTACTTGAACGTTTCTATCATGTCCCCCTTCTCCCTCCTTTCCTCGAGGCTATACATATTAAGCTCCTTTTGTCTCTATTCATATGTCTTCCAGTGCAGACCCTACACCATTTTAGTTGCCCTCCTCTGGACAGCTTCCATCCTGTCGATGTCTTTGCGGAGATTGGGACTCCAGAACTGCGCACAGTACTCCAGATGGGGCCTCACCAGCTGTCTGTACAGAGGGATAATAACTTCCTGTTTTCTACTGGTGATGCCTTTCCCTATGCATCCCAGTATCCCCCCAGCCCTCCTTGCTGCCCTCTCACATTGCTTGCCCACCTTTAGGTCATCCGATATGACTACCCCAGGTACCTTTCCATTTTTGTTGTTGTTAGTATCTCACCCCCATTGTGTACTCTTCCCTGGGTTTTGTTTCCCAGGTGCATTACCTTGCACTTCTTAGCATTGAATCTAAGCTGCCATCATTTGACCATTCCTCTAACCTTGCCAAGTCCCTTCTCATCCTTTCCACCCACCCTGTGCATCAACTCTGTTGCAGATCTTTGTGTCATCTGCAAAGAGACATACTTTTCCTTCCAGTCCTTCTGCAATGTCGCTTTATAAAGACATTGGAGAGGACCGTCCTAATACTGAACCCCGCGGTACCCCACTAGCAACCCCCTTTCTTCTGAGTGGACTCCATTTACTATTACTCTGTATCCTATTCTACAGCCAATTCTTTACCCAGGCTGTCATCTTGGGACCCACTCCCAGGCTGGCTAACTTGTATATTAATCTTTTGTGTGGGACTGTGTCAAATGCCTTGTAAAGTCTAGGTAGGTCATGTCCACAGCCCCTCCCTGATCTACTACTTTGGTCACCCAATCAAAGAAATCTATCAGATTTGTCTGGCATGACCTTCCCACTGTGAATCCATGCTGCCTAGGGTCCTGTGCCCCTCTGGCCTCTAGATACTCGACAATTCTTTCCTTCAGAAGTGATTCCATCATTTTCCCTATCACTAAGGTTAAACTAACAGGTCTGTAGTTTTCTGCTTCTGCCTTGCTCCCACTTTTGTGAAGGGGAATCACATCTGCCCTCCTCCAGTCCTCAGGTACCACCCCATCCTCCCATGATTTGTTAAAAAGGGTAGTCAGTGGTGTCACTAGTTCTACCCTTAGTTCTTTTAGAATTCTGGGATGAATCCCATCAGGCCCCATTGCTTTGTCCACCTTCAGTTTTAAGAGTTCTTTCAGAACCCTTTCATCTGTAAATGTCATTATAAAACTGTCTTTGCAGAGACATGTGTGTATGTGTAGCAGTTTAGTTACATATACTGTTTAAACAGCTGTTAACAAGTACTGTATTCAATAAAGTCACTGCTTCCATAAAGTTATTTTTCATAATTTACATATACCATAGATCATGATATGATGATGACTGATGCTGCTTCTGCCACACTGCTCCCATTTCATTTAATGATTAGACCAACATTCAGTTTCAGACTTTTTGTTTCCATTGAATGTGTTCTGTGGAACTGTCCATTGACAGGTAAGTCTTGGATGGTGGTATTGTGTTTTTTTCAGTAATGAAAAACAGGAGTTAATCAGGTAGATATTGCTTTGGATTATTATTATCCTAATTATGCCATGCTACGGGAATGTGTTATTATGGATAGCAAAGGATGGAGGGACTACACAAGGTTTAGGTCATTCCATGATAGTCAGTGTGGTAGGCAGTCATAGTACTAGGCCGGAATGGCAGGAGTTGACCATGATGGTGACATATGTAAGAAACGTTTATTGAATCCTGACAACATGGCAATTTCCCATGGTCTTAGATATCAACATTACTTTTGTTTCTGTAACTAATATCATGTCATCCTAACTTATTGCCTTTCCCAGTCTGTCACATGCTGCTGCTGCTGCTGCCTGGATAATACCTGATGCCACCTTTGACTGTTTCTTCATGATGTATCATGATCACAACTAACCAGGTAAGATATATTGTAGGGAAACCACTCTATTTGATACCCTTGATATTTTTCTCTCTATGTCACCCACTGTTAAGGCAGTTAAGTATTGCAGTGATAGTCCTACTGACATTCATCAAGATGTAGAGGGTGCCGTAGGGGTAGCAAGTCAGTGGTTGTTTGGGGGAGGAGCCACACACAAGGTGGAGGTTTTAGGATGGTTATTAGGATAGTCAGTGTTAGGATAGGCATCGTAGGCAATGCATAGTATGACAGTACCGTGAGTATAAGACACTGTTCTGTTCATAAAGTCTGATAAGACAAGAGGTAACAGTTTTTGCTATCAAAATTGCCTTTTTTTCTTTATGTAACACTCGGTTATTTCCTTTTCTTTCCGGGCCTGTCGCATGCTGCTGCTGCTGTTGATGCCAGGATCATACCTGATGCTCTACTATTGTGTTTTTTCCTCATCATGTCTTCATTGTCACACCTAACAAGGTAAGTAGTTGTTGAAAACCTTTCTATTTCATAATATCCGTGATCTCTTTCTGTCAATGTCAGCCAGGAATTCGGGTAAGTACTGTAGTGGTGGTATGCCTAATGTAATTCATCAAGATGTAGAGGGAGTCATGGGGTATCAAGCGAGTAGTTTTTTCAGGGAGGGGCACACACAAGGTTGAGGAGGTTGTCTGAAAATTTTAGAATAGTAGGTTGGTTAAGCCAGCACAGTTGTCAGTCAAGTCTGAAAGATAGTACCGTATCTAAGAAAATGTTCACAAAGCCTGATAAAAGGTCATAGTCTTGCCTAGCCAGATGTCTGATATTTGTTTGTCTCAAACCGAATTATTTCCTTTCTAGGCCAGTCACACCCTGCTGCTGCTGTTACTGCCAGGATCACACCTGATGCCGCTATCACGGTTTCTTCATATGTGTTCATCCCACCTGCACAGGTAAGTCATCTTTTGCAAGTGAAATTTAGTTAAATATAACCTATTTTTCTTAGAAAAGAAATTGTGCAATTTAATTAAGCAATGGGGGGGTAGATTAACAGTCACTCTGTTAATCACCCCTAGGGGTGTAATGTGGTACGAGGTGCAACCGAGTGCCATATTGCACCTCAGGGGGTTTTAACTGACTGGTAATCTAAGTCCTGGGAGTGCCTTATTACTATTATAAAAAATTATTCTACAGGAAAAGTGTTAAAAGTATACTTTTTGAATGATTTAATTTCCTTGATTTAGAGGGAGATTTTTATTAAAATAGTTCTTCCACAAGCAGTGTAAGAATGCTGGTTTAAAATCAGACTACAGAATTCCAGTCATTCTGCAGTGTTAGACGATGGAATGCTGACAGGAAGAATCCATGTTCCATGGTGATCGGGCTGTACATGACATTATAATATGGCTATAAAAAGTCCAGTAATCTAATTGGTTGAGGAGCTCGGAACCCACTGCTGATATCCCATGACACAGCACTGGAAGAAGATCCAGTAACCTCTTCACAATAAAATCAATAGTACCAGCCATTCAGTCTGCCATCACAAATGTGGCTGTCACACTTGCTCACTAAAAACCTTCAACTAGGCCCTAAAAATAAAAGTGTCTTAAATTTATAAGAATTAAATGTTATTTGCCTTCATAATGCTCTTGTTACACACACATTCATAACTTAAAAAATGATGTGCTACAGTACTTAGTATTGTGATACTGTATACGGTGTTTCTTTGCTGACCATGAAAACTCTCCCTCCTATCCTCACCTGCTAACTAGGGAAATCAGTCTTGTTTAAGCTGTTACAGATAAAACAGAAGCCCTGGTTCCATCTGAGGCCTTCTGTTGTGTGCTAGTGGGAGTAAACATTATGTCAGCAGAACTGGGCAGATGTTTGAATTATTGCATTCTACCTGTAGTAAACATTCCATCAATTGAATGTTGGCAACACAGAAAATAAGCAAGACAGAGAAAAGTAAGGGAATATTATAAAGAAGAAGAAAGAAAGGTGAGGGAAATGGGTAAAAGGGGGTGGGTTGGAGGAAACTAGAGGGTTTAGCCAGGAGCTAATTACAAATACATTAATTTTGCTGTACATAGTATTTAAACCTTAGATTGCATGTCAGTGCTGGGATGTGCTGGGACTGTTTTTAAAAAAGTCATAAACATTTTCCTTTTTTGATTTGGTGCATTTTTTCACCCCTCCCAAACATCTTGTACCCATTTTATAATCACAGTAAGACACTCCAGGGTGTTCATTGTGGTGGGTTAACATCACTTCTTGGGTGGCTGAAGTGAAGGCACTCGGCAATGCCTCATGCCATACCCAAGCTGTGCCACTCTCCAACCACAACGCATACCCTGTCATGCCTTATTGCTTAATTATAACATGGATTACTATAAGGCTGTTGGAATCCTAACAGCCAGTCAGACTGCTGCAGCATTTGTGTGACACTTCACTGAACCTTGAGATACAGTAACTCAATAATCTCATCCCATCCCATCCCATCCCATCACAAGACAAGGAAGAGTACACAACTGTGAATGAATTATTTGTATATTTCAAAACTCAATAGGAAAAAGTTAAAAGTGATAATGACGAACAACAACAATACAATAAAACAGTAACTATTTACAATAAAACAGGGTTAGTTATAAAACTGAACAAGTATCAAACAACAGGTGTAAAACTATGGTTAAGTAACTTAACTACAACAGGCAATTATTTTTTGGCCTGCATGGCAGCACGGGAAACTCTACGTTTCTGAATCTGGTGATGCTGGGGAAGGGGGAGTGCTAACCGGCGACAACGCTCACTCTTTGGAGTATGTCGTCTTGCAGTCAGCTTCTTGAGCATAGACAACATTTTGTCCTGGTTCTCCATTAATTTTGTCATGTTGACCTCCAGTACTTTCATCCTTTTTAAAATGTTGCTGTCCCGGTCCCTCATCTGGTTGGTGCTTGTTTCACCATGCTGTACTTCCTGGGGTGCTTGCTGGTCTTCAGCTGCTACGCCAGCTCTCCCTGTGCTTGATGACTGCTGTTCAGTGTCCCTTGATGCAAGCCTGGCCAGTTCACGCTGGATCTTCATGATCCTGTTTTTCCTCGTAGTACACTGTTCCTTGGCTGCCATCTGGTCTTCCATCACTATTGCTGAGGCAGTCACCAAAGCTGCAGTAAAGAAAGATAGGCTAGTGAGGGTAAGGACAGACACTCATTGTATCTCTGGCTACACTCCAGGTATGTATGTGTGCGCATCTTCTTTGTTCGCAAACCAGTTGAGTTGAGAGCTCTGAAGCCAGCAGAATACATGTATTCCATGTTATCCTTCTGTGTGTGCGGAAGGGGGGTGGAATTGAACTACTAGAATAATGTGGAGCTTTGCATTGTCCTATTCCATGTTAAACAATCAAACACAATGTATTGGGTGTGCACTTGAAGGAAGACATATGACAGACTGATAAATGAAAAACATCTAAGGAGGAGGAGTCATCAAGGATTATACATTATTTAGCAAGGTTTCATATTAAGGATGGACTTATAAAATTTTTAGAATAATGTTTTGTTCTGCAACATTGTCTGTGGGATCATTTAATATAAGCATTAAGCACTATCACTAAGACAAGTCTGTGTGTCGTCAGTGCTGAGATACCTGCACAGCCAGAGAGTGACAGGAAGGCACGTGGCCTGCTGTGTCATGCACAGCCATGCCTCGGGGTGTGCAGGTATCTCGGCACTACTAACACACATCTGTCATGCGTTATTGCTTACATAATGTAAGATCGTACTCTCTCATACGCATCGTGTGATCAATTTCAGTGGTTACCTTGACAATAAAGCAGGACGTTTTGGGGGTTATCATAACAACCCACAGAAGCAATTTCAGTGAGTTTCATTAACACAACAGTAAAATACCTTTTATACATCATATACTTGCTACTAATGAATAATATAATCACCATCATCACAGTGTGGGTGAGAAAATTGAAAATTTTAACCATACGTTTTGAAGGTTCACTAGCACTAGTCCAGTATACAGACTGATTAGGATGGAAAAATGGCTTCGGTAGCTGAGGCTACCTCAGGGGATCAAAAGAGGAGAGAAATACTTCTTCCACTAAATAAGACAGAAAAGGAAATGCAGGAACAACTAGTGGGGAGTAAGACAGATGGGCTGCTGGGTAGAAAATGGGCTGGAGCAAGCTGATGCACTGAATGAGTGCTTCTGCTCTGTGTTTATGCAGGCAAAGTGGGGGCAAACACCTCAGGCAATGGGGGGCAAGGGTGGGAGATTACAACAGATGTAGGGATTACAGAGGATGCTGGATTGCTATAAGACTGGACAAAGTGCCTAAACAGGATGGCATCCATCCTAGGGGACAGAGGATACTGGCAGAGGTACTGGCAAGGCCACTGCATGAACAGTTCAATACTTCCCTGTTCCTTGTACACAGGATGTGTACTTCATGACATTGGGATGTTACATGTGGTGCCCATCCATAAGAATGGTCTGAGGGATGATACAGGGACCTACGTGTAAGTGAGCCTCACCTCGATCATGGGCAAAATAATAGAGACCATCCAAACTGAGATGCCTTTGAGCTTATTGGAAGCAAATGGTATTCATGATGAACGGTGACATGGGTTTCTTGCAGGAAGATCATGCCAGACAAACCTGGTAAAGTTCTATGACACTTCGGGTGATGTGAGGAATGGACAAGGGCCATGCTGTGGATGTTCTGGACTTGGACTTCAGTAAGGTATTTGATTCAGTGGTGCATGGGACATTTGGGGGAAGCTGCAAAATGTAGAGTCCATAAAAGAAAATGGTGACATGGATTAAAAACTGGCTGATGGTAATACAACAGAGAGTATTGGTAAGGGGGAGCTATCATCGTCAAGAACACTGCGCCTGTTATTAGCAGGATACCACAAGGATCAGTTATGGCCCTGGGACCACTAACATTCAAGATTTACATTGCATATATCTCAAATGTGATCTGGAGTAAAATCAGTCTGTTCATTCACATTACAAAGCTGGGAGCTGTGTTTGTACATGACATGGAGGGGGGTGATGGGGTTGCAGCGCTGGGGGACCTGAATAAACTGCAGGAATGTGTGGCAAAATGGCAGCTAGAGTTCAATGCCAAGAAGTGCAAGGCTCTGCCCTAAGTTCTGAGCCTGTAACCAGGGGAGACACTATCAGTTTCGTACAGTTGTGATGTTCCACTGAAGAGAAGAACCTAGGGGTGATCATAACAAGGAGCATGAACAACTATGCTCAGTCAGTGCAGTATGGTGACAGCAAGAGCCAACAAGAGCTGGGGTACATACCAAGAGGACTCTCCTAAAGAAGTCAGGAGGACTTCCTGCTCCTGTATAGGTAACTGGTCAGGCACCACCTGGGATACTGAATGTGGTACTGGGCTTGCACCCATTTCTGAATAAGGTTATCAGATTCCTGGAGGGGGGGTACAGTGGACAGCTACAAAGGTGATTCTGGAAATTGCAGGTAACACATATAAGGAAATGTTAGGGTAGGTGAATATGTACTCCCTGGAGGAGAGAAGGGACAGGGTGGGGTGACATGAATGATACCTTTAAATAGCTGAAAGGTATAAATAAGAGTAAAACTGATGTGGTTTTCAAGCTTCGAAAAAGGGAGAGATACTAGAGCTCTCTGTCTTACATTGAGGGATAGGTTTAACAGAGAGATGAGGAGGCATTTCTTCAGAGTGGTGGACAAGTGGAACACCAAACTGTGAAAGGTGGTGGCATCCAAGATGACAGACAGTTTTAAGAAGGGGGTGACAGGGTGAGGTGAAGGAGCAATGTCGTGGAAGGTGAGGGTGGGCAGCAGCGATATAGGGTGCTAGCTGCACACTCTAGCAGACTCACTTGGCAATGAGGCCTACTTCTGCTACCATTTTAGTATGTTCATAATAAAGGATGGGGCGGTGTGTGTTATGACTTTTTATACACACTGCAGGTGTGACATGCTTCATAATAAAGCCCGAGTGCAAGCCCAAGGGGTTTATGAGAAGCATCCCACACAGAGGGTGTGTAAATTAAAATTGAGTTCTACAGACAACACCGTCTTTTTTTTTATATAATTGCTGGTGGGTGCTTTTTTGCTACAGAAGTTATGTGACATAAAAGAAAGCAGTCTTTGGTATTAGTTACCACGCAGTGGTGGTTGTAGAACTGGCAGGTGTCCATCATGAAAAAAGGGAGAGGGCAACTCGCACATGTAGGGAGTCATGAAACAACATGCATGTTTCGTGCAATAAGAGACGATTATTATTATGGCACATAGCAACCTTGTTTGATATTTTCCTTAGGGAAAAAGTGACCAACAGTAATTATATATAAATAACAATTTGTGCACGGTCTACTGACCCTACTTAATCCTTATCTGCATGAAAAAATTCTCATCTTACCATCAGAAGGGCTGGGGGTCTCCACAATGCTGCTGCTTGCTCCTTCCTCCACTCCATCTGCTGGAACTGTGGTGTTGGACTCCACGGCACTGGAAGCAGCGGTAGAGCTGCTCTTGGCAGCACCTGTTAAGAATAAAGAGAAGAATATTGAAATGAAATGCAGTTGTGGCAATATTTGTAGTCTAGTCATTACAGGTTGATTGTCACAGCAGCAAAAGGCCATCATTGTCTGTGCTGCTCAGGCATGCAGTTATCTACCTATTCAGTGGCCAGATGCCACACCCAGACACCTCACAGTACCTCCCTTTGCCCTCTTCTTTGCCCTGTCCCACCCCTTCTTAAAGCATTCTACTCTGTTACATGCCATCACCTCCTCAGCTGGTAGTGTGTTCAACTTTTCCACCACCATCTCTGTAAAGAAATGCCTCCTCATATTCCCTCTGGATCTACCGCCCTCCAATATTATGTCATGGCAACTGACAACTGATGGTAGTAAAAGTTACAATAATAAAAAGTAACATACTCACTTGTTCTGTCATCTTCCACTGTGGCTCCAGTATTGGGCTCTGCTACTGGCTTCTTCTGCTGTGTCCTCTTCCTCTTCCTACTACCACCATTCCCTTTCAGAGTCACAGCTCCCCTAGTGCCTCCAGTAAATGCCTGTCACGCCTCTGGATGTCATCCCACTTATGTTTAATTTGCGTCATAGAGTGAGGTTGGACACAGTCGCCCTCTTTGGCAATACTTGCCTGTATGGCCTTCCACAGTTACCCCCCCTCTGTTTTATGGGGAGTCTCCCAGGCCCATACAGCTCTTTTGCATGCGCTGTCAGCTCCCTTAGTAGCACTGCCACCTTCTTACATGTGAAGGCTGGTGCAAGCTTTTTATGAGTGCCAGCATCAGCACTTATTGAGGGCTGAGCATAAGACTAATCTTGCTGGCCTTGCCCCTGTTGCTGAACACTGTTGGTGTTTTCAGCAACTTCAACTTCCCCTTCCCCCACATTCTGCTGCTGCTGTTGATGATCACCTTCATCCTCTTCCACATGCCTGCTGCTCCCACCCAGTCCTGATTCTGCAGTTGCAGACATATTTGTTAATCTCAGTCTTAACTGAACTAAACTAGATGCTCCTATCTTTCAGTCACAGGACTTTTCCTGTGTTTCTCGCAATCGCGGATTCACAACACAGGAAATGGCAAAAAGTTCCATTTCCAGTTCCACCTTTATTATTGCAACCTTTTTTTCACATTTGAAGGGTATTCATGCACTTGTAATTGGAACACAGTGTACACTGTGGAACTTTGTCTCCGTGGTTAATACATACATGCAAAAAAGGTCACCAATTGCGGTATTTCAGTTTTGGTATGCGGAAATGTTTTTCACTTTCATCCATCACAGATTCGAGAAACTATCCACGATTACAACTAATTATGCAAAATTGTTTTCCACAAATAGTGTGTAGAGGTCAGGACATTTTGTTTCTTATGAAAAGGGTCTGAGAAATTGAGGTTTCTGATCTGATTGGCTGCAAACGGTCTATCAACCCTATGTTAGTGTTTCATTATCAACATACACATACAGCCTAATCACTTGCCGAACAAGGTTGAACAGTATAAAATACTGTTTTATTATAACAGCAATAAGATGCTACCAGGGGTTATGGTAAAGGTCAGAGACAGTTAATCACCCTCTAGGAGCATGTAGCACTAAGCTATGCTTTGTGCCACATTTCACCACTAGAGGATGATTATCAGGCCATTAACATAACCCCTGATCAAGAATTATTGCTTAAATGAGGTATAGTGTTGTTATTTAAAACTTTTGAGTAACATACTTTAAAACACACAACTTGTTCAGAATGTTACTGTGATATATTACTAATAATGTTCATGTGGGGTGGAAGATATGTTTTTTATCATATTAAACATTAGATGGTTTGGGGGAGGCCCGGGGGTGGCATGCGAGTGAACAGGCTAGTTGTTGCAAAAGTTCTGAACAGGTTGTTTGCACATTAGGTAGAGAGTGCTGGCACACTACATAGTGAGAGGATGTACACAACTCTTGGTCCAGCAGCACACGTGTGCCACGCCCACACTGTTGTTACTTGTTACTAATGTGTTGTTTCCCTCTTCTGGTTCCTCAACTATATGATTTTTTCACTTTTCAGGTCTGCGTCTCTAACGGTTGCTGGTGATACTTCTGCTTATGCTGTCCTGGCTCCAAATGTTCCCATGCCAGGGACAGCCATGCCAGTAGCTGTATTGGTTGGCAATGAATAGTGCAAAGGTACGTCCTTCAAGCCTTCATACAAACATTGATTACTGAGAAACATGCATTATTCTTGGCATTTACAGAATGTTTATTCCCTGGTAGTGTAAAAAGCTGAGAATAGATTATGATTAAGTTCAAACTAAAGCATGTGGGTGGGCATTGTAGTGGTGGTGGTGGTGGGGGGGGTGCTAGTGGCAGATTAACTTCTGCAGGCACAGATGACTTGTCCTTAATTTACATTACACAAATTGACAGTATATTCTCAGTAGGTAGTCTGGCATAACTGCTGCATGCTACTATTGTGTCTCAACAAAATACTCACAGTTATGGTTCTCTGATGTATGTCTGCAACTGTTGTGTGTTTTGTTTCACTTTCAGGCATGCCTCGGAATTCCCTAAGTCTTTCTGACTCCTGCTGTTGACCCTGTGCTGTAGCTTTCCAGGTAAGTATGTAATATTTATTTTAATTTTTAATGACAGCATGCAATTGATTTATTTGTTCTATTAAGGGTTGATTCTGACCATCTTTGAGACAGGCATTTTAAGTTCAGTTTCCAGTGGGGGTGGGGAGTAGAATAGTGGCAGTGGTGATAGTGACTCCGCTAGTATGTGCATCAGGCCATTTCTGCTGACACCGAAGGTTTATTAGGTAAAGTAAAGTAGTTTCTTGTTTTTTTTTTCTTGACAGAGCAGATGTTGTTGATAAGCTAAGTATTATCAATCCATGCTTATCTTGTGTTTCTGTGGCTGTACGTGTGCTTCCCTTTCAGGCTTGCCTCACTATGGTTTTCTGACTGCTGCAGCCATTGCTTCTACTGTTGCTGTGAGCCTCCCTTACTCTGACAGGCCTGTGGCTTCCTGATGTGTTTATCACACAAATGCCTAGGTAAGTCCTCGATATTTTTTTAAATAACAAATATGTGTATCATAATGAGATAGGTGGAGGAACTGATGGTCTTTGAGACAGACTGATGGTGGTGGGGCGGATGGTGGGGTGTGTGTGGACAGTGATAGTAGTGATGGTGGAGGAGTACCGGCTTAAGTTCGGATGCATATGCATCATGTAAAGTGACACTATGTTCTCAGTGGGTTTTTTTTTCAGGTAAAGAAGGTATTTTTAACACAGACTGATTGTAATTCATTCCATTGTGTCTCTGTAACTAAGGGTGTGATTGCTGTTTCAGGTTTTTGACACTGTAATGCTGTATAGATGCAGATGCAGCCACAGATGACCGGAACCTGAATTTACCCAACAGCCAAAACTGCTGCATCATGGTTTGGTGGCAGTCATGAGTGCACAGGTAAGTATCTTTGGTGCTTGCTTTACTTTAACCTTCTTTTTCCACAATCAGGTACAAATATACTGGAATTGGATGCATGTCTTTACAATTATAGAAATAAGGCCAGGTATAGGGTGGGGTGGGCAAAAGGCGGGGCAGAGAGCACTGAGAAAGTGGTAGAAAGAAATACTTTGTTGGACATTAGGTAGTGACAGCTGGGCGAATAGGTGCTGCTGGGTAGTGAATTGATATGATGTTCAGAATCTTTGACGTAGCCATACAGCAGTAATACATAAGCAATAAGACAAGACACAACAGGGTGCACATGGAACATATTTTACCACATGGCCAGGGGTGTAATAAGGCACAAGGCCTTGGGTGAGTTCCTTTAGCCCCAGTTGTGCAGTAAAATATGTCCCATGCACACACCTAGAGTGTCTTATTGCACTTATAAAATGGTCTACATTTTTTTTGTGTATTACAGTAAGAACTCTTATGTTTTTTGTACAAAAAAATGTTTTGAATATGGAAATTTATGATAAAAAAAAATGTCCTTCTGCCTACATGATAATGACATCATGGACAGGACAGAAGACAGAGAGGGAATGCATACCAAAGAGCTGAAATCATCCAATACTGGCAGTGACTCTGCAAGTATTCAGTTATGACTGACAGAGACTGCATGTAGCAGGATGATGACTGGTTAAAAAATCTGAATGTCAATGACATCCCTCAACTCTGCAGTCAATCTCTCACACCTGCATTACCTTCAGTGTCCCATGTAACACTTGAGTCTTCATTTACCTGATCGTGGTGAGGGAGAAACTTTACACTCTGTTGTCTTCACTCCATGACCGGCTTTGTTAGTCAACCGGTTCCCAAGCCTTGTTTCATTGCCAATCGGCCATTATATTGTTTAAAGAACATGTAAAAGAGCTGCCACCATTTGATTATAATGGGCACAGTGTGTGTGCTTGCAAACAACTGGGAAGTCCTTGGGACCCTGTAAATACAAATTTACGTGGAATGAAACTTTTTTATACATGCAAGATTATAGATTATTGGAAAGCCAAACATTATTGAGATCCGACAGTATGTAGGTAAGACACCAATAGACAGGGTATAGGACCTTATCTTGCTGACTCTCCTTAAGAAATGCAGCAACTTACATGACTGCTATTTCAGATGTGGAATTATATTTCCACAGTGCACAATAACATGAAATATGTGAAATGCAGAAGAAGTGCTTAATCCATGGATTACTGGAGAAAAATTACGTATGACTACTGATTATTCTGTATCTAAAAAAATCAAACACACTGGGCTTTACAACTATTTTTCTGCAAAAAAATAAAAAAGCCACATCATTACAGACAAAAAAAATGCATGTATGGCGGAAGTTCTGCAGAAGTTGGGAAAATGTCTTCCGAACTTCTACGGAAGTGAAAATCCGCATTCTGTGGAAATTCCGCAGGTGGGATTTTATTTTTGCACACCTCTACTCATAACTTTGAATTACAATGAAGAACAGAAAATGTGAACCACTAGGAACTGAACCTAGGACCTACAATATTCCACGCTAGTAACTCTACCTCTGAGCTGTGGTTCACTCAGGTGCATGGGCTGTCCAGGTTTTCCTTCAAAGTCACATAGTTCAAAGTTAGTTATGCGACACCAGAGGAAGTGAATGTGACCTTGAAGGAAGACTTGGACAGTCCCTGCAGCTGTGTGAACCATAGCTGAGAGGTAGAGTTACTAGCATGGAATGCTAGGAGTCCTAGGTTCAATTCCTAGTGGTTCACCATTTCCCTTCTTCATTGCAAGTCATAATCTAAATTTGCCTAGCAGTGGCTTATTTAAACTGCACTGAGAAGGAGTTGATTGGCTGTTGTTCGGCTCGTAAATTTGGCAATTTTTAATATTTTTCCCCCCACATTTTCAACATAGCCATTTCTTTACAGCACCTCATGAATTTGACAGCTGTGATTTATCGGGCTGAACTGCAGCCCCCATGGATTCTGCCAGAGTTTGTTTAAAAGGGGTATGATAGTACTTATGTTTCAGTATTGAGGAATCATTAAACTATTACATAGAAACATAGACTTTGATGGCAGATAAGGACCACTTGGCCCACCCAGTCTGCCCATTTCCCTACCTACGGGATAAGCTGCAGATTCTAGTTACCCAACAGCCTGCTTCCTGCAACCCCCCACTATAATTGCCTTATGCCTGTCCCATGCATGTTTGAATTCCCCCACTGTTTTAGACCCAACGACCTCCTCAGGAAGGTGGTTCCATGTATCCACCACTCTCTCCATGAAAAAAAAAATTCCTCACATTACCCCTGAGCCATCCCCCCTCTATCTTTAAATTGCCCCCTTGTTCTTACACATCTCTTTTTCTGAATGATGCTACCCTCCTGCACTTGTTGATTCCCTTGAGATACTTGAAAGTTTCTATCATGTCCCCCCATCCCTCCATTCATCAAGGGCATACATATTAAGCTCTCTCAGTCTCTGTTCATTTGGTTTCTGCTGCAGACCCTGAACCATTTTAGTTGCCCTCCTCTGTACTGCATCCATTCTGTCTATGTCCTTGCATAGATGAGGTCTCCAAAACTGCACACAGTACTCCAGATGGGGTCTCACCAACTGTCTGTATATATGGATAACCACTTCCCTTTTTCTACTTGTGATGCCCCTTCCTATGCATCCCAGTATCCCCCTGGCTCTTCTTACTGACTTTTCACATTGCTTACCCACCTTTAGATCATCTGATATAACTAATCCCAGGTCCCTTTCCATTTTTGTTGTTGTTAGTACTGCCCCTGCTATTGTGTACTCTTCTCCTGGGTTTTTGTTTCCCAGGTGCATTACTTTGCACTTCTTTGCATTGATTACTAATTAATGGTAAACAGATACCTCAGCCAACCAGTTGGGATTGGCCTTATTTATTTCTGCCATGACATCATCATTATCCAGTGCCTTGTTCAAAGTTTGTTCTAATATCAATGAGATGATCATATTGGTAGTGAAAGGTAGCCAGGGCTCTAACTTCTCTATATAGGAGTTTCTCCTTTGCTGGTATTCCAAATGAGGGACGGTGGCTTCTATACAGCTACTGCATAGTCGTTTAAAATGTACAAACCATACATTGGAATTTATATGAGGGTCTATCTTACACTGTCTGTTTGTCCCATGTGCTACCGTTTCCCAGAAGAGTTTAGAATCTTTACTATAAATGGCTTGTTGAAGTTCTGACCATAGTGGTTTCTTATGTTCTCTCTTTTTTTTTAACCTGTTAGCCCTTAGTATTCCTTCATCAGCCCTATATGGGCTCTCCTTCAACCAGTTTTCCATCCATCAAACTAAGTCCATAGCTGCACCCAGGTCTTTCAGCTTCCTCAGCAGCCTTCTCTGTGGTACTGAGCCAAAAGCTTTGCTGAAACTGAAGTAGAGCATATCCACAGCATGGCTTTTTTGTACCACCTTTGTTATTTACATGAAGAAAACCATCATGCTGATTTGACAAGACTTCCCTGGCACAAACCAGTGCTGTTCACTATCCTGTAGACTTTTGCTTGCTAGGTAGTGCATAAGCTCCTCTTTGACCAGTGATTCCATCAGTTTAACCACTACAGAGGTAAGGCTGAGAGGTTTGAAATTTCCAAGTTGCTCCTTATCCTCCCCCCTACCCAGTGTAATAGGACTACATCAGCTACTCTCCAGTCATTCTGAACTACTCCTGCCTGAATTTATCTATTGAATAGCTCTACTAGGGGTTGAGCCAGTACAACTGCCAATTCCTTGAACACCCTTGGGTGCATCCTATCTGTCCCAGATGTTTCTGTTTACTTTTAGGGCTGCTAGCCTCATCTTTACCCTTTTCTGGTAAAAACTGTCTGCCTCACTTCAGGAATGTCCTGATAGCTGCCTTGATGCCATTTTCAGGCAGGAGCTCACTGTCTTCTCTTGTGAAGACAGAGCAGAAGTAATCACTATGAACACCTGCTTTTTGTTCATCTACCATTATGACCTCCTCTTTTTGCAGCCTAACAATATCACCTACCTGTTTCCTTTTTTCCTTAATATATCTGAAGAATTATTCACCACCATTGACCCCTTCCACAACAGGCAGCTCCATGTCTGTCCTTGACTCCCAGACCATCATCTTAGCAACCATAGTTATCATTTGGTATGCCCCTATTCTTCCACCCACTGCTTTTCCTTGAACCAGGTAAAAGCCTTTCTGTGTTTGCTTGTGCATGTGCAAGAAACACCTTGCTTCAGTAGTGGCAGTTAATGAGCATGCAACTATGCACAAAGAAATTGACCTCTGTAATCAGGGAGTGCCCTGTCACTATCAGTTGTGTTTGCTGGGTGATCCCTGACTGCAGCAGCCAACTACAGCTGCATTGTCTGGTGTCCCCTTTCAATAAACATGGCAATAACTTCTCCATTGGCCTCTCACAGTTCCCATGAAGCCAACGGAGAGCTGTTGACTGCCTGTCCTATTTGATTGACATTACAGCTTTAGTATGTTCCAAGAGAACTTCTGATCAGCGGTTCCCTCTCTCTCTCTCTGTCTCTCTTTCTCTCTCTCCCTTCGCTCTCAATATCACACTTACAAAATCTTTTAGTATATAAACTGTTGGTTAATGAAAACTAAACTAATATACATCGACATTCTCATAATCAATGTTGTAAACTTAGTTAACAATAATCAAACTTACATGGAAATCCTTATAATCAATGTTGTAAGCTTAATGAAAAATAAACTATTATACATGAAAATCCTTATAATCAATGTTGTAAACTTTGTGCACAACTAAGTGCCAAAGATATATAGTCAAATCAACTGATCACTGCTGCATTTGTTCTCTGAACCTGAAATCATCAAGCCATGTTAGCAAACCTGAACAGCAGAGAAGTTGCTTACCACTACGAATGGCACCGGAGCTAAAAGACATAATTGTTTCTTATTTTCATTGCAGGATTCAGAAGACTCACGTTTATCACCTATCGGTTGTCCCTATAATCTGTTGTCCTTATATATAATGCTGTCCAATACAGAGTTTCCCCATGAGTGAAATCTTTTTTTGCAGCAAAACAGTGATTCTGAAACTGCTTGGTTATGTGTGTAAATCAGAAACACCAAGAGAGCTACTTTCTAGGAGCTATAGCACATATGAAGTTCTGTTTAATTTGCGGAACTCCTTCAACCCTGTTCAGAAAGGCATATGCATTAAACTGGTTCCTCTGTTTGATCTGCTTACAAAAAAAAATGAAGATACCTATTTTTTTATTACCAGTTAATATAGTGAGTTATTCAACAATCTTGCACTGTTCCTTTCACAAGCAATCCAGTACTTAAAAACATAATCTTGCAGTGATCATTTTATTACCTGCAACTATATTGTGCTCTAAAACTACAGCACATCACAAAACTCCAGTACTAGATAAAACAAGCATTTGTCATTGCTGAATGTTGCTTGCTTGTATGTGCTGTTTAGGTATTTGGAAGTCATTGGAGTGCAAATATTGAAAATTCGCGAACTTACAAGCGTACGTAGGAACTGCACAAAGCACGCTCATAAAACAGTCAGTTTTAGGAATTTTTTCACCAAATTTTCATCATAGCCATTTTAAGACCTCTGCTCATGAACAGTGTCACTATGATTTTCCTAATGTGTCCCATACATTGATTTCGCACACCGACTGCGCCATTGTGTGATACATGGGCGGAAACATGTTTTGGGCAAGATGTGAAAAATGACAGCTGTACTGCTCATAAGGAGGTGTGGTAAAATGGTAATGTTGGAAATCTGGAGTGAAAATTCGCAAACTTACGAGCGTGCGAAGGAACTGCGCAATGCACGCTTGTAAAACAGTCATTTTTAGGAATTTTTTCACCAAATTTTCAACATTGCCATTTTAAGACCTCTGCTCATGAACGGTGTCACTGTGATTTTCCTAATGTGTCCCATATATTGATTTCACACACCGACTGTGCCATTGTGCGCTACATGGGCAGAAATACGTTTTGGGCAGGATGTGAAAAATGGCAGCTGTACTGCTCATAAGGAGGTGTGGTAAAATGGCAATGTTGAAAATCTGGAGTGAAAATATTGAAAATTCGCAAACTTATGAGCGTGCGTAGGAACTGCTCAATGTACACACGTAAAACAGTCATTTTTTGGAATTTTTTCACCAAATTTTCAACATAGGCTTTTTGAGAACCCACCTTATGAACACTGGCAGTGTCATTTCGTTAATCAGCCCTGAAAGGTGATTTTGTGCAGTGACGGCAAAATCACCCTTCAGGCCCGATTAACGCCATGACAGTGCAAGAATTCATAAGGAGGGTTCCCAAAAACCCCATGTTGAAAATTTGGGCCCAAAATTCCCAAAAATGCCTGAGATATGCAACAAAGTTGAAAAAACCCTATTTATTCCATTATACAGCTTACCGGCATTTCCTCAGTTTGCGGTCGGCTTTGAAGAGTGCAGACGTGATCCCGGTCCACCGATGATCATCACGCTGAGTGCCGGAGGTAAGTATGAGGTGAGAGGGGTGTGGGGAGGCAGGGTGTGCAGTGGGTGGGTGCAGGTGGGGGCAGTGAGAATGTGAGGGACCGTTTTTTTATTTACAGGTTGTTTTTTTTAATTAAGTTGACGCGGGATGTTTGCCACGCTGGGGTGGGCTCCCAGTGTGGCAGCTGGAAAGGCTGTTTGGGGGGGCTGGAGCTAATGGGGGATTGGGCACCCCCGTCGGCTATAACAAGATATGCCCACGCTGGGTGGGCTCCCAGCGTGGCACCTGGAAAGGTTTTTGGGGGTGCAGCCGTGGATCCATGGGGTTGGGCACCCCACTGGCTATAACATTTTGCCAGGCTGGGGTGGGCTCCCAGCGTGGCACCTGGACAGCTTTTGTTGGGGGTCATGGAGCCAACCAGGGGATCGGGCACCCCGTGAAGCGTAGCCACAGTGTGTGCGTGGGGGAGCGCATCAGCATGCAATATGTGTGTGCGGCGTGTGTGTGTGGTGGGGGAGCTCTGCTCACTGAAGCAGAGCTCTCCCTTTCAACTGTATGCCACTGCATTTTCGACTGCAGTCATAGACAGCTGCAGCAGTCATTGGAGAACTGCGGCCGCGCCTACAAACTCACTGACTGAATTGGAAGATGGGGTGCCACACCTCCAAAAACTCAGATGATGGCACTATGTTTCTTGCACATGCGTGCAAGCAACATAAAAATATATAGCAGTGATCATTTTACTACCTGCAACTAAGTCTAAGTGTAAATTCCACACTCCAGGCATGCTAAGCACATACCTAACTTTTTAATTCAATAAAGTAGCTGAGTTGTTGAATAAATAATACCTGTTGGGGAAGACTGCAACATGTCTATGTGTCTGTCTTTTATGATTGGGGGTGGTTCTAAATGGGTGGAACAAGCTGTGCTGGCAGAGGTCTGACACAGACTAGCAATGTGTAACAAAGGATTAACCCCTTTAGTTTGCAGATCATCAGCCCTGATTTCTAGGTACAGGTAAATGGTTAGCAGCATAAAAACCAACAGAGCTAATTTATTTTAGCACAGGATTGTCTGCAAAGCACAACTGCTATCAGGACCCCAGGTAGTAAGTAAAAAAGTTAATCAGTAACCAAAAAAAAAAACATGGATAGTTGCTGAGAGTTTCTAACCCTACTTTGTGCCAGAAATTAAGTAAACACATGCCGACTTGATTTGCATCCTTAATGTCAGGTACAGTAGTAAGTAAAAAAGTTAATCAATAAACAAAAAAACCTGCATAGTTGCTAAGAGTTGTAACCCTATTTGTGACAGGAAGCAAATAAACACATGCAAGCTTGATTTGAGAACTGCACACTGTTTAGTGCAGTCAGTTTTGTTACAATGCAATTTAGACCAATCGCTAAAATGAAGGCGCTTAAATGTCTAGTGCTATTTCGGTTATGCGATTTTGACACTTAACTGGGCAGGGGCTGGTGTTCCGTGACTGTGCTGAGTGGCATCCTTGTGTGAATTTGGCAGATGTTTGGCACAAATGGGGTCTGCGACACCCACCTAACATGGTGGAATCTGACAGTCAGCCAGTCCCATGGTGCTATGGCATGCACTAAGCCCTTGCCACTAGTGGCACCACCATAGCCGTCCTGCACTGCTTCACTCCACCTGATGGCCTGCTTGTTGGCTGAAGATGGTCTATATTTTTAAACATCTGTCCAAACATCCCTGGTGGTCCAGCAGCCCCTTTCCCTAACCCCAGCCAACCCATAGCATACCATGGTATCCAGTGGACCCCTCCCGAGCTCAGTTCCTTCCATTATGCCAGCTTTCTTCTCAGCCCTCCCTCTGCCAGAAATGTTGTTCTAATTGGAAGGCCCCCCCCCCACCAAAAAAAGCCAAAACCAAAAAAACGGTATGTTACAGTTGTACTAGGGTCGGAGGAGCTGGGGGTGCGAGGGTTCATTATTTTTATGCTAATCCCTTCACTTACCTAGCTGCTTCATTGCTTTCCTTGTGTGATTGCAGTACCTATTGTAACAGTGCAGGGAAAGCCTCCTGACTCCATTGTGTATTGCAACATGGGGTACAATGTTGAACAGTGATGCACAGTGGTTCATTCCAGATCACTTCTTGAAATGAATGAGCAATTATTTAAGAGGTCGGAGAACTTTTGTGGGACCACACAAAAACAGTCAGTGTGTGTGTGTGTGTGTGTGTGTGTGTGTGTGTGTGTGTATTTAGTCTTACAATCTACAGTAGATAATCTTCAGAAAAGAAAAAAAAATATTTGTGTTGAACAGAGATTCCAATTCATGTTTTGGTAGTATTTGTCTTTTGACAGTGCCTGCAGCTGTCATGTCTGCAACAGCTTTGAAAAATATAATACTGAGACAGAGTTTAGCCTGTATTTCATGTATCATCCATAAATTTATATGCACCAATCTTTATTGCTTAGGAAATTTACAATACAGGATCTTTATCCCTTAGAGTTAATTTGTCCTATAGTGTATTGATATAGAAAAAGCCTGACACTTCATACCCACCAATAAGAAACAGTCTTCAGGCTAACTGTCAGTTAAAGTACAGAATGTTTTATTGAAGGTGTCATCAGCATTTGGAAAGGGCAGACCAAACAAAGCTCTGATGTTTCACACGTCATGCTGAGCACTTTATCAAAGATGTCTGAACCGGGAGTCTGATTTTTATAGTGGGCACTGTTAGAGTGACAGTGCAGTATTAAAAACAGTTTAGGTTCTATGATGCATTGCACTCCATTTGATAATCATACACAGTTTTCAAGACTACAGGATTATGCTATTTCACATTATACTTAGGAATACACAGTTATGCTTTTGAAACCCCTCACAACTGAGGCCAGCGGTAGATTATAATTTCCTGGTCTCCTCTAGAGCTTTTAGAATTCTGCTTACATGTATTTGGTGTGCTGCTAGCAATTAGGGGCACCAACTATTTTCTATTTTACTATTATGATCTAATTGCATTTTTATTATAATGAATCATATTTTAATCTCCAGCTGTCTCACTGTATATAATGTTTTGTTCTATACATTGTTGATGTGTTGTATTCAGTGTTGTCTCCCATGCTCCCCCTCCCCCCCCTGCATCTGGAATCGAGTGGTAGTCTGCTCAGTATGCCTTCCTGGTAAAACTTTTAAATAAATATTATTATTTTCTTCTTTAAGTCCCTATTTTGTTGTTTTCCCCTTTCAAAGAAAAAATATGATATTAGAAAGTTTATTCATTGCAATACCATCCAAATCCTAGTGCAGACATCTTTGATAAAAAGTTTGGTTTACAGCAGTGAAACAGCAGGGATTTGTTTGGTCTGCCTTTTTAAAATGCAGATAACACCATCAATAACACATTTTACTCTTTAACTGACAGTCAGCCTAAAGACTGTCTTGCCAGTGGTGATGAAGTGCCACGCTTTTCTACATTGCACAGAGCAACCCTGTATGTTTGTTTTTTTTTGGTACTGTCGTGGAAATTTTCTCCTTGTCATACAGAGACAAAGAAACATTCTTGTGCAGAGTTCAAACCATTTATTCACATATGCATACGGAGAGCCAGCTCCCCCTGTTGTTATTGCCTAGCTCCAATTACAATAGTAAGCCTCCTTCTTTTATACACTTGCCTAGCCACATAACAGTGTCATGGCACAACTTCATTGGACAGTAAACTTCATACAATACTGCTGTTAGTTGCTGATTGGTTATGCTAATACTATGTTAAATACAATACTGCTGCCACTTACTGACTGGTTATGCTAATTATTATGCTAACTTACTTTAGCCACATCATCTGTAAGGCATGCATACATTACTACAAGGAAATGCTTGCTTATGGAATTTTCCACCATCCACCAAGGACATGCTTGCTATGGAATTTTCCACTATCCACCATTTCATGAAGATTGTTTCAGTTCTGCAGCCATTTTATGGTGCTTTCTGCACAGTTACATTGTTCAGCATTAGGTCTGTTATAAAAATTTTCCTCTACAGTACTCATAGCCTATTCCCCACTTGAAGTCATAATCTTCTGTTGTGACATCAAAATATGTTGTCATGCAGCAAAAGTAGAGTATTATATGACCTTAGGTGAGGAATAAGCAACAGGGCCATTCAAATTACTTCTGTAATGTGTGTGTGTGGGGGGATACAGGACTAAAGTTAAATACATACTATACTGAGTTCAAATAGTATATTTTTTGCTGTTCTCCTGAAGGTGTTGGCTGCTCTTTAAAACAGAAATAATATTCAGTAATAACCAGGCCTGGGCAAAATTTGCATATTTTGCTTCCATGGAATTTCTGCAAAATTTGTGCAGTTTCCATGGAATTTCATCTTATTTTCACCGCCAGCGGATTTCACAATTTTCGTGGAATTTATCCTCCCAACTGTGGAATTATTATTAGTACTGCGGATTTCACACTTTCTGTGGAATTTCTCCCCAAACTGCGGAATTATTATTAATACTGCGAAAAATCTGTATTGAATTGCAGAACTCATAGTTATTGACAAAATCCACATTTTTGTCATGAAACTGAGAAAGAATATTCTGCACGCTTTTTGGTCATGTGATTCTCTTAATTTTGGTGGGAAATTAATTATAAAAGTCATTATTTCTACTGTGATTGTCTGTCAGTTAAATATATTAATTTTTGTGGTGTTAAGTAAGACTGCCTATTCAATATTATAGTTGTTTCCAAACCTTCTTATTTTAAAAATGTTGTCACAAATATTCCGCAGTTTATACCAAAAATCCACAGATCATAAAAACATTCCACAGAATAACCTTCCAAACAATCCACAGTTTCTTGATTGGCTGATTTAGGTTCCATGAGGCAGTGCTTTTGCTGTCAAAGGTCCATGTTACTCTAGCAACCACCCTCCCCCTCTGAGTCAAGTGACTGCTGCTCCTTGCTTTCTGTGCAGTTCTTTAGAGTTTGGTGAAGTGGAAAGTTCTGCTGCTTTGTGTGTCTGCATTTTTTTGCATTCAACTAGAGAAAAAAACCCTTGCATCTCAATCTGATTGAAATAGCTGTAGATCATTTTGCAGTTGGATCCTCCTTCAGCAATCTGATATATGAAACTTGATTAACTGTTTAAATAGTTAGGTAACAGGACAGGACATTGTGTGTGTGTGTGTGTGTGTGTGTGTGTGTGTGTGTGTCTGCAGTTTAAACTACTTTTAGTTGTAAACAGCAGTTTAGTATTTTTTGTCTTGAAACTAAAAGCAATACTGTGAGAGGCTGTTCTCATTGTTCCTTAACAGTATTGCATTGTATTTGACTGATCTGCTGATTTTCTAATATACACTGTTGGTATAGATATTATTTGATTGATTGTTTTTGTGCATCAGTTAAGATTCGAGTGAAAAAATGGTTGGAAAGAAATCATGGTCAGATACTAGGGTTAGTGTGCATGGAGGACGTGGATATGGTAGTTCAGTAGCTCTTTTGAGTGTTAACTCCCACCAAAGCATTCAATCTGGTAGATCACCAACTACTCCTAGCCAAACTGAAATAGATCGGTCTTGACTCCCTGGCAGTTCAATGATTTAACGATTATCTCCTGGATAGGTTCCAATTAGTTAGATGGCAAGGAGCCTTATCTGACAAGATCAGAATAAGAGATGGCATCCCTCAGGGATCTATCCTGGGACCACTGCTGTTCTCCCTATTTATTAACAATCTGCCGTCCTTCAGCAAAGATGCAAAGGTCATCCTCTACGCTGATGACCTAGTTATCTACAGGTCAACTGACGGTCCTGATGAACTAAATATAATGCTATCCAAAGACCTGTGGAACCTGGAGGAATTACTTCTAAAAATCAACTTGTACTGAACAACAGAAAAAACAAACATATGCTGTTTGGGCCTTAAAGCCGTCACCCTAATAGATCAAACATACTAGGCTCTCTCTTTTGTCTGGGGCAAGGGTTGATGTAGTAGATTCATTAACATACCTAGGTCTCACCATCAACCAAGAACTCACCTTCAAGACCCATACAGATCAGCTATCTAAAACACTGAACCAGAAGATTAGTCTCTTGTACAGACTCAGCCCTTACCTTACCCTGGGGTCACATGCCAAGATTGCCCTTGGTACCCTGCTACCCAAACTACTCTATGGCTCCCCGGTGCTCCTCTCTGTTAAAAACACTGAGATGAATAATCTTAGGACCCTATACAATAGGATCGCCAAATTTGCTTTAGGGGCACCCCAAAGAGAACACCACTGTCATGTCCTGCAAGCCCTTAATTGGCCCACCTTGGAAGGTAGACTACAATATCCATCACTATGCCTAGCCTACAAACTCAGGCTGGCTACTGCACCGTCTAGTCTGGCAGAGGTACTACAAACTAAAATGAAAAGCAGGACATTAAGGTCCTCAAGCAGATGGCTCCTTATGGTTCCCTACACGCAGTCCTCCCAAGGTTCCAGGACCTTCTCATCCCTCATTCCTCCCATATGAAACTAGCTTCCACCTAATCTCCAAGAATGTGAATCTCTAGGGGCCTTCAAAAAGGGACTTAAAACACACTTGCAGGAACTAAACCAATGCACCTGTAATCATTGAATCTCAACTATCCTGGTATTTGCATGATCCTGGAATACGACAGTTGACCGTACCTAACATGTATATGAGAACCAATACTAGTCACTTTACGTTGTCTGTTCATAATATGTTTGCCGCCTCTCATGAAATGTAAATAATTGTTATGTTGTTGGATCTATTGTAAATGTTTTATCCTGTTGTACTATGTGTAACTAATCCTGGGTCGCCCTTGAAAAAGG
This sequence comes from Neoceratodus forsteri, assembly GCA_016271365.2. Taxonomy (NCBI): domain Eukaryota; kingdom Metazoa; phylum Chordata; order Ceratodontiformes; family Ceratodontidae; genus Neoceratodus; species Neoceratodus forsteri. Next base: position 873,609,567 of record CM057459.1, read on the forward strand.
GACTATTACTGGTCTCAGTGGGCCTACCCAGTTACCAAAATTAAATAAATAAATAAATAAATCCCCTCCTGAAACTTCGGCTGTAATGTCTCATGAAATGAATATTGAATTTGATGGTGCTGCAGGTCCTTCCAGCAGCAATAGTACTGTAGGTCCTGTGGTTGGCAGTAGAGTGGGTGCAGGTAGTAGTAGCAGCAGCACTGCATGTCCTGTTGTTGGCAGTAGAGTAAGTGTAGTTAGTAGCAGCATCACTATAGGTCCTGTTATTGGCAGTAGAGTGTTTATAGGCAGTAGCAGCAGGTTAGTCAGTGGCACAAAAGTGTCCCCAATAGGTCTGTGTTCTTCTGGTAGTGCAGTAGGTAAGGGTGGAATCAGAATTGATTACTTTTTCCGTAATGCAGGCAATAGCACAAGTAGTGTGAGCAACAAAATGATTAATTTTTACTGAGAACGCAGCAGGCAGATTCAGTGTTGGGGGGGAACTGAAAACTGCAGTTGGTGTTGCTGCATTAATGCTTGATTCACAGGAGGATTCTCAGCCTGAAAATCCTGATTTGCTTTCATCTGTGATGGATTCACAAATTTCACAGTGTAGCAGTTTTGAATGTGACATTGAGGATGATGGTGCCATAGTAAAGACAGCCAGTAAAACTATTGGTTGTGGTGACAGTAAATCTGCAGGTTCTATTGATAATGATGTTTTGATGGTGGTTAATGAGGAATGGGATGATACTGTAGCAGACATTAGTGGTGTCAGTGATATTGATAGTGTCAGTGTATGTGATTTTCAGGATGTTCAAGATGACACTGTAGTAAATCCTGATTACCAGCCTCCCTATGTCCCTGTTAACAATTCATGTACCTTTCCTCAGAATGTAAATGTAAAAGTGTCATCACAAGCACAGAATGAAACATCAGTGACTGTTAACAATAACATGCAATCCCCAATGCCTATTCCTGTTACTACAAGTAATATCATACAGCAGAAGCACCCGCATGTACCTGTCATACATGAGTCACAGCGGCAGATCACAGTCAGCAGTAAGGCCGAGTGTGTTACCCTTTCTAAAAAGCAGTGTAGAGTGGGCAAATCTCTATTGTGGGACTTTTTTGCAATGCAAGATAATGATGACAGCACAGTTATTTGCCAAATATGCCAAAGTAAAGTGAGTCATGGGAAGGCAGGGTCACACTTAGGCACAAGTGGGATGCACTCACATCTCCAAACCAAACACACCATTCACTGGCAGCAGCATAAACGTCAGGCTTCACAGGTAGAACACAGTGACTCTGTTCCTCTACAGAACTACTTATTGCACCCCATTCACAGTGAGCATAGTGTTATTTCACCACAAATAACATCCACCCCTAAAGCGTTCTGAATCTTTAGTTCTAGGTAAATCATCATCCTGTACCTCATCCTCCTCTGTATGTTCAGACTTCCATTCCCTCACCACAGTATCAAGCCACAAAGTTTACAAACTCCTTTTAGTTCCAAAGTCACCCATATGCAGCTGAGAATTTCCAAGTCAGTGGTCACTATGAGGCAACCTAATATTAAGGATGCATTTTCCAAGAATACAAAGTACCATAGGAATCATCCAGTTGCAAGGCACTTGAATGCAGCAGTTTTTCAAATGCTTGCAACGGATCATCTTCTGTACTCTTTTGTTGAAAAATCTGGTTTTCAGCAGCTTATGAGTAAGGTGGTACCCAATTATGAATTGCCCAGCAGAACTTACTTTTTGATGAAAGGTGTCCCTGAGCTGTACAGCACATTATGTTGTACAGTTTCACATGCAGTGTCACATTTTGTGGTCAACACTGTTCATCTCACCACTGATATGTGGACCAGTGGTCTGGGATCCACAGTTAGCTTTATGTGTGTTACAGCACATTGGGCATACATCCCTGGTGTGTACAGTACTTCATCTTATCCTGCAAGTGATTGTTATTTGCAAACAACATATGGAGGCAGTGGTGGTGTGTACCAGCAGGCAACTCTAAGCATGCGAAGTATGCATGGCTCACACACAGCCGAAATAATTCTTTAACGTCTAAATGAGACAATTTCTCATTGGCTGAAACCACATAGACTCAAAGTGAGTTTCATTTCAAGCGACAATGGAGCCAATGTAGTGAAAGCCATAAGTGTCGGTGGCTTTGAGCACATTCCATGCTTTGCACATGTTTTGAATCTGATTGTATGTCAGTTCTTAAAACATGAGGCAGTGGACAGCATTTGTGGACATTTCAGTCATTCCTCAAAAGCTTGATCTGAGCTTAATGTGTGGCAGCTTTCATATGGTGTGTCACAGCATTGTCTCAAGCATTATGTTCCCACAAGTTGGAACTCAACTCTGTATATGCTGGAACGCTTGTTTGAGCAGTGTAAACCTGTTAATGATTATGTCATGCAGGTTTGTGATCCCCTCACTCAACAAGCAATGACACTCAGTCCATCTCAGTGGAGGGTCATGGATAGTGTAATGCAGGTTTTGGCCCTTTTGAGCATACCACTCAGGCCGTTTGTGTTGAATCAGCATGTTTGAGTCAGGTTATTCCATTGTTGTGGATACTTAAGCAGGCAGTGGTCAACTTGAATGACCAATTTGAATATACAGGAGATGAGGTCGGTGTGAACCTGGGTAACCACATGATGGACATCTTAGAAAGTGATAATCATGTCTGTTACTTGTTGCAGAGTGATTCATACTGGATGGCCACTTTACTGGATCCCCGGTACAAGCATGGTATCGCATCACTTCTGTCAGGGGATAATGTAGAGGCTGATCATTGTTCACTTGCAGTTCATGACAAAGTGCACAACAAAATGCTTGAAATGGATGCCAATAAAACAAATGAGGGAAGTGCTCAGCAGCATGTGTGTTCTGGTTGCCAGCTCTCTGTGTCATCAAAGTTATCAGCTTCTTCAGTACCCAAACCCACCTGCAATTCATTGTTGTCAATATTGCAGCAGGTGAGTGTTTCTCAGCCCCAGAAGCAGGAATACAGCAGCAAATTGCAGATGTCAGCGGCAAACATGGTCACTGCCTATCTTGATGATCCTGAGCAGGTATCTGTTGAGGATGACCCTTTGTTAGTATACTGGCAACACAGAGTGACAGTGTGGCCTGCACTGGCATCAGTTGCACTGGAACTGTTAAGTTTCTCTTGTTCCAGTGTAACATCGGAATGGGTTTTTAGTTTAGCAGGGGCAATTGTGTCAGACCATTGGACGTGTCTATCCGATTAAAATGTTGAGCGACTGACATAAATAAACACGAATAAACATTTTATTCTACCTCCATGGCCTTTGTCAGTCAGTGGCACTGTTACATCTAGTGGTGACGATGAAGGCATGGATGATAATGAAAATGATGTTAAGCAGGTTGAGGGTATGTGTTCTGATAGTGAGGGTGCATCAGAGGGACACTTCTTTTAGTTTACATAATTGTGCAGTTTGTTTTATGACAGCAAATTGCTGAAAGCATTTATTTGTATTATTTTTAGTTACCCAATGTAAAGTCCAAAATAAGTACTTTTTTTTGTCACTCATTATTTGAAAAATGTACTCCATAGCCAAATACATACTGGTAATACAAATAGTGAAACAGCAACCTCATAGTAGCTGCCTCTCCCAATCTGGTCACTGACTAACCTTTTGATGGTCTTACTAATAAAGTCTGAATTAAATGTTACCTGTAGTGTAGATCTTATTCACTTGTAATGTTCTATATCTGCATATGGGACAAAACAATTTCCAACTTACCTATCAGAAAACCACGCCACCATGTAGACCCCTACACCCCTATTTTGAGATGTGTGTCACACAATGAAGTCTGAGTGATTGTGCCCCATTGACGTGTACGTGGTTGATATTTATTATTTTTACATGTTTATACAGTTTACTGTTTGTATTTCATTAAATCAAATTGATTGAATGACTAATGTTGTGGACCATATTGGTCAACTAACTGATTTCTTTGATTTCATGAAATCCAAATTGTACAGGGTTTATACAAATACTGTATGTTGAAAGAACAAAATGTCTCATACAAGTCAATGGGGTACAGTCAGTTATGCAGCCTTCATTATGTGGCATCACAACAGGGCTTCATGTGTTCCTCAGGGGCATGGTTTTTGGAAGTTGAAGTCGGTCCTGTTTTGGCCCATATTATGATGAAAAAGAAGTTAAATTTTGAGGGGCAGAACATGTAAACTACAGTGAATATGTAAGCCAAACTTCATGAGGAGCATATTGAAATGGTTATTCATTTAACAGGCAGGGGAGGCGTGCTGCTCTGATAGTACTAGGAAGATACTCTTTTGACATCTTTAGTGCTTATTTATTCATCTATCTGCATTGGGGGAGAATATCATAATGGTTTCCTAACATTTGTCATGTTCAGAAAGACATTCTTTATCAGAAGATTAAAAACTTTTGTGAACAGGAATATATATATATATATATATATATAGTCCTTCCTTATTAAACAATCAGTAATCAGAGTTTCAGTCCACATTGTCATGTCATGTGTTAATCACATGACATAACTGCAGTGTATGAATCATTTCCTGAAGATCACATTCAGAAGTACATGCAAATAATATATACTGTATTAATGGTATGCTATGGAATAAACGTAAAATAAGGCAATAGTTTTATATACTATTGTACCAAAAGTGCATACTAAAGTGTGTAATGATCCATATGTAACATTGGTGCCAACATGAATCCATAACTTTTTTAAATCATTTTATTATGGGATATACTCTTATTCCAGGATTAACCATTAGGTTGCACAAATTGTACCTGTTAATTTGCTCTGGGTTTAGTTGTTCCCAAATTAGGAAAGAAGACAATAGAGCTAGATTGATACCCATATATTTACAGTTCAGTAATGGTACATCATTACTGCAATCACTTATGCCAAAAATAATTGCAGTACTGATACAACAAAATAACTACAGATTTGTGAAACCTGATGTTTAAATGAGCTATCTGCTCCATGATCTGTATGTGGGCTTTTCAGCAACCTGTTTGAATGACAAAGAAGCATTCAGACAAAGGGATTTCACATCCTGCATATGTGCAGGCACAGTTAATCACCTTCAGGAATTTTAACATTTCAGTGACTCTGGACCTCAGCTGTTGATCATTCTTTTGGCTTTTGACTTATCCACCAGGTACCTATCTGGCGACTGGGTGCAACTGACAAGCTACAACAAGGATAAATGGGCATATCATCCTCTATTACTAACAACCTCTTGCTCTGGGTCCCTAGACGCCTGCACTGGTCCAAGCCGACACGCCTCAGAAGTGTAATTCTATTGACTCACGGCAAGCAACTGTCTCTTAAACTCCTACTCCTCCTCCTCCTCCTCTTGATATCAGGAAGTGTCCACTCAAATCCTGGCCCTGTCTCCTACAGTACAACAAAGCCTGCCAAAATGGAGGGGGGGCTCAAAATTGCTACCTTAAACATCTGCAGTCTCCTCCTAAAACTGGCCTCCCTTCAAATCTTTGCCAGCCAGCACAACCCGGATATCCTTGCCATTGTTGAAACTTGGCTGACACCTAATACTCCGGATCATGCCATCTCTATACAAGGCTACAAGATATTCAGGCTGGATAGGACCTCGAAAAGGGGTGGTGGGTGTGCAATCTACATAAAGGACTACCTCACCTGTCTCCCTGGTTCTTACCCCACCACAGAAACCTCAGTGCAACTCCCCCCTATCAAGATACTACTTGGTGCCCAAAACAAAGTCCTCACGATTGCTGCTGTCTATATCCCACCAAAAGATCCTGATTCTGGCCTACAGGCTGTCCTCGAGTTCATAAGTACACAACCTTCTGACATCAAACTCCTTCTCCTTGGGGACTTTAATATAAATTGGCTTGCTCCTGATGCAGGGTCAAACAAAGATGCTATCCTAGCAGCAAATTTAACACAAGTGGTAAACTCCCTACCAGGAAAAACTATAAATCAGGGACCAGCACCCTCATTGACTGGATCCTTACCAGCCACCCTACCAGTATAACTAATGAGTGTTCTCCTGACTCGCTCAGTGATCACTCTCAATAATATGTTCCTGGACAAATAAGTTTCTGAGTCAGCCTCCAAAACCATCTATAGCAGAGTCTTACCTTATGGCAACCTTATTCATCTCAAGACCTGTCTTACTAGATAGACTGGTCCTTGATTTAAAACTCAAGATGCTGACCTAGCCCTTGATTACTTTATTTCTACTTTCAACACTGCCTGTGACACCTATGCACCAGTAAAAAAGCACAAAATCAAAGCACTCACAAATCCCTGGCTCACGGTGAAGCTATTGGCACAACTCAAAAGTAGGGATCACCTCTGGGCCACTGCAAGAGCTACTGGCACTCTGTCGGACATTCAAAAGTATAAACAGGCTCGTAACCACTGTACTAAACAGATCCGCTTGATGAAGAGCTCCTACTTCAAGAATGCCCTCTCCAACTCCTGGGGTGAAGGGAAATCCTTCTGGGACAACATAAAGAATATCATGGGTCAGCAGTCCAAATCCTCTCCACAATAATGAATGTGATGGAACCACTACATTAGACCCAGAGATCATTGCAAACACCCTAAATGATACCTTCACGGACCTTAGTGGTGTCCTCTCATCTGATTTATTCACTGATGCTGACCTCCAATTTCTACTTCTACTACTGCCTCTCCAACCAAACCACCTTCCATTTCAAACTAGTAAAGGCACATGAAGTCTATAAATATGTAAAGAAGGCCATTTCTAAGTCCCGAGCAAGCAGCGACACTATTGACCTTAAACTTCTGTCCCTCACTCTGGAGGAAATACTGCTCCCCCTCACAAAAATTTTCAATCTCTCCCTCTGCTACAGCCAATTCCCTAGGAAATGGAAAGCTGCAGTTGTTACTCCAGTGCACAAAAGTGGTGATAAGTCACTGCCTGGTAACTATCGCCCGATATCAATACTACCACCTCTCTAAGGCCCTTGAACACTTGGTGGCGGACCAACTTTCAGACTACCTGGAAAAGCACAACATCCTATGCACTCAGCAGCATGGATTTAGGAAAGGGCACAGCACATCGACTGCCCTACTTGAATTCTCAGGAGCAATCCACAATGCCATGGACAAAGGAAACCTAACTGGAGCAGTCTACATTGACTTAACCAAGGCATTTGCTACAGTTCACCATGGCCTACTTATCAAACAACTACTATCCCTAGGGCTCTACTGAGGTCCTGGTGACTGGGTAAAAATTACCTTGCTCAGCGCTCTAAATCTGTAAAGTAGCTGGAGTTCTCTCAGACTCAAAACCGGTTCGCTCAGGGTTCCCCAGGGATCCATCCTGGCCCCTCCTTTCAGCCTTTTCTAAACTCCTCCCAAATCCTGCCCTGAACAAATAATCCTCTATGCCGATGATGCCGTGATTCTTGCCACTCATAAAGATCTGAACCTCTTATGCCTCAACCTTCAGCATGCTTTTTCCAAAGTTGAGATGTGGTTCCTTGAACATAAGCTGGTTCTAAACCACAAAAAAACTAAATCCATGCTCTTCTCTAACCCGCAAAACAAGAAACGGCAAGTCCCACTCACCATTAATACATACCTAGGAAATACCCTTGAACAAGTGCCAATTTTCAAATATCTTGGAATCAACTTTGATCAAGGCCTAACCTTTGCAACTCACATTGATAGTACAGCAAAAACTATTAATCAGCTAATTGGGATTCTGTATCGGAACCGACAGCTTCTTACCCATTCTGCACTGAGGATTGCCATCCAATCCTCTATCATCTCAGTCGTTGATTATGGCTTAGTTATATATGGATCTGCCACTACTACAGCACTTAGTCGCATTACAACATCCCTAAATAAGGCCTGTCGGTTGCTCACTGGTGCACACCGACGTACCCACACATGTGGACTCTATGCTGACTCAGGTTGGTTGCAACTCTCAAACTGGATAAAGTACATTACCTGCCTGATGCCGAAAAAATCCACTCTGGGCCTCACTCCACCCTGTATCCAAGACCTGTTATGCCCGAGCGCTAGTACCCGTTTTACCAGAAGATCAGAACACCAGCCTCTCCAAGTCCCCCGATGCCGGACTTCTCAGGGACAAAGATCATTTGCCTATCGTGCCCCCAGCTGGCTAAATGCCCTCAGCACTCATATTACTGCCTCCACCTCTCTAGGTATTTTCAAATCAAGGCTTTTCTCTCTCCTTGCCACCTCCAGCTCCTGTGACTGCCCTGATTAAATCTCCTATTTTCTCACTACCCACCCTGTCCCATTATTTGACAAAGACATGTTTGGGAAACCTTTTCTCCTGCTATTGTCTGCTCTCCACACTTTTCACTTACCCTCTCTGTTCTGGACTTTTTCCCTATTTGTTTCTCCTAATCTGGCATGACCTCTTTCTTGTAATAATAATGTGATTATTGATATCTCATGTCCTTTTGCACAAATGATTTGATATGTATTTGTATATGTTTGCTTGCTCTTGACACAACACAAATTGTTGTGTTATCTATGTAAGCTTTTGTACTGTACCTAATTGATGTGGAACCTTTGTAAAAGAGCCTCTGGCTCAAAGGTAGTAATTCCTAGAACAATAAACTAAACTAAACTAAATAATTAAGCATGAGGCTGAAGGCCGAGTGCCGGTCCTCCCAAGGAGTGCAGTTATCACACCGTAATGCACAACCCTTGAGTGTCTTATTGCACTTATAAAATGTCCCTTTATTTTTAGAAGCAGTTTTTTAATTTTTAAACACATTTTTAAATAGGTAAAAATGTAAGTGAATCTGTGCTTTTAAAATAAAATAGTCCTTCCGCCTATGGATGCTAGATTAAAGTAGTGTTATACAGTGTGTGTGTCTCCCTGCCCACTTAAGCTTCAAATTCCCCTGCCAGCTACAACAATTTACAAATGCTTTTTTTCTCATTCTAAGTATGACACATAGCCCCCTTATTTTATTTCATTCTCCTCACTCTGTAGACAAAACTAAAATGAAGCCATAACAGGGGCTTCTCAGTTCCCCAGTGCTGCAAGCATAAGCGTGGTTCAAAACTGCCACACTCACTGACAGCATCATGAACTGCTCACTCTGTCCTAAAAGATAAACAGCAGGGTGAGTCATTTACCACCTTTTCTCTTTGTTTCTATAGTATTATTGCTTATTTTCTTCATTCTGTTTTTTACGCTCTGGGTTTCCCCACATTCAAGAAATGGAATGTTTATCATGGAATGTTTACCATGGAATACAGGGATTCAAAATTCTGCTCAGTTCTACTAGCAGAATGTTCCTCTACTAACATACTGTACACACAGACAACAAAGAAATGTTTTAGAGCCAGAGGCTAAGTTATCTCACTTGTCAGGGAAAGCAGAATAGATTTCTCTGATGAGCAGGTAAAGATAGAAGGAAGATTTTTCACTGTTAGAAAACAAACGGTTGTAATGAAAACTATTAACAATACTTAATGTTTCTAATTTGTTTATGTGTGTAAGGAGAGTGCGACAATCTGGTAAACAACATTTAATTAATTTGTTTTATTGTATATTTAAGATAATTTTAATTTTAGGGCCCAGTTGAAGGTTTCTACTGTGTAAAGGTAGCGGCCATGTTTGTGGTGGAAGATCAGTTCTGGTTGTAGGGAGACTGATGGAAGATAGTTCTGGTTGTAGGAGGACTGATCTGCTCATTGTGTAATGTGGTTTACTGTCTGTGCATATATAGAGAATTAATGTATGGTCAGGTGACCTGTCTTGGCCAATGAGATTTCTAGATTTTTTCTTGCCATTTTATAACATTAAATAATGAAACAAATATTGGTTATTTTTTGCACATATTTTTGCATTAAGAATACAGCTTATTTCACGCTTTACTCTGCACCATTTGTTTAACATGGTATATAAAACTACTCCCTCTCTTTTGCACTGCATGTCTTACTTTCAAACAGTTAGCTTTATTTTCATTCGAATGTACTTCTGACTGTGATGTTTTTCTTAAAATTAACTGTTTTCAGTTTTATGCGATTTGACATGACATAACCATGAAATAAATTATCGTATGATACAGATGATATATGCTACTTGTTCACAAATGTTTGTAATCTTCTGATGAAGCAAGTCTTAATGTCTGAAAGTTAAAGGGGCACTGTCAGCTTTGTTACTCATTTTTCATGGAAGTGTAATCACTGTGCCTCTAGGCACATACATGTAAAGCAATTATGTAATGCCCCAGTGCAGTCCAAAAAATGTTATTTACTCTATTTGTTTTATATTTACATTAATTTATTTTCGGTCATCCTGCAGTAAACTCCAATGTCCACTGAAGGCATATTCACAAGGGGAACACACGTCTGCTCTGGACTGTGGTCCCAAAGCACAGTTTTCTACATGCCATTGAGAAAAGGCATTTTCCCAACACAGCTGCCTGTACTGAATCTTTCTTTGCAACTAAATTAACAAAAATGAGCATTAGTAATATTGCAAAATGCATTTGAAAAGGGGTGCCGAAATTGCACAAATGCGGAAGAGCTGGTGCCAGAATCCCACACATGTGCAAGACAGTGCTGCTTTTGAGCACATGCAGGATTTTTCCTCCTATAGCTGTTCTGCATGAGCATGATTTTGACACCCCTTTTCAAATGTATTTTGCGGCATTACTAACCATCATTTTTTTAATTTACATGCAAAGAAAGATTCAGTACAGGCAGCTGTGTTTGGAAAATACCTTTTCTCAATGGGCATGTAGAAAACTGTAGTTTGGGACCACACTCCTAAGCAGACATGTGTCCCCTTTATGGATGTTTCCGTTGGACATTGGAGTTTTCTTCGGGATGACTGAAAAGCAATTAATGTAAATATAAAACACATTGGGGAAATAACTTTTTTTGGCTGCACTGTGGCATGACATGGTAATTGCTTTACATGTATGTGCCTAGAGGCACAGTGATTACACTTCCATGAATAATGAGGGACAAAGCTGATAGTGCCCCATTAAGTACAGGATATGATGTTGTCACTCGATGGAAATAGCTGAATCACATTCACCAAGTACATTTATGTGTTTGTGCCATTCTTCAAGGTGTAGGGATGACTTGCTGACTGTGACTTGGCTTAAACTAAGTATTGCGCTGTATCATGGGTTCATGGCCACACTACCACCCATCTGTCTCCCTCTATTGTATTTAAAACACACATTGATTTCATTCATGATAAAACTACACAGTAGAATTAATGCTACAATCATTATTTCATATGTTTGTATAATTTCAATAGTGTTTTTTTTTCATTTTTTATTCAATATATTTATTGACTATATAGCTGAAGTATGACCTAGTCAGCCAGTACATACAAAACAACCATAGTGTTTTAGGCAAAGCTTGGTATAATAACAATGAAGTTAAACAGTTTCAAGAAAATCCTTTTTTTTTTTTTTTATAAACATTCAAATAACAAAACCTATCTATCTACCCCTAAAACTTAATATCTCCCCTTTACCCACCCACGCATCTACCGAGTCGGAGAGCCACATGAATCCCTTGAGTAGGGACTCAAAAATATAAATTTCAATAGTGTTAAACAAAGTCTTCTAACATGAAAACAAGGCATTGACCACTGAACTATCTCCCCTATTAAATGGATGTCAGATGTACCATACATGGAATGATGTACTTTAAGCTCGATCTAGATGGATGTTTGTGCTGCTTAAATACTAAATTCTATGGACACTTTAATTCCACAGTAAAATAAATTTGTGAAATCCTGCCACATTATTGTTTGCAAATATACAAAGCTCTTTTCGATGTAGATCAGTTCAGCGCTGTTGAAGCAATAAGGCATGATGGGGGGTGTTATGGTTGCATAATGGACCACCTCACGTGGGTTGAAGCAGGAGGCATACCCGACTGCTTCCACCACCCAATAAGTGCCATTAACCCTCAATAACACACCCCCTAGAGTCCCTCATTGCAATAATGAAATGTATCCTTTTAGGTAATTTTATGCAGTTATTTAAACATGTTACTTTCAGCTGAGCCATTGTGCTTTGTGATAACAGTCCTGCTAAAAGCCACTATTTGCCAATCAGAATTCAGCATTCTTTACACATATTTTCATAAGTTTCATTATGAAATGGGTATAGAGAATGCTGAATTGTGATTGTCTGAAAGCTGCTTTCAGCTGGGCCGTTATCACAGCATAGCATCCCAGCTTAAAGTATTATGTTTAAAAATGCATAAAATTTACTACAAAAAATACCCATTTCATAATTGCTATAAGGCATTCCACGGGGTGTATTATGGTTGGCTAACTGTGATTATCGGGTGGTGGAAGCAGTCGGCTATGCCTCGCACTTCAACCTACCATGAGGTAGGCCGTTATCAGTGTCACACCATAATAACCCCCCCACCATGCCTTATTGCTTAATTAGTGCACAGTTATTATTCAACCTGCACAGGCAGCCTTCTGACTCTCCGTAGATTATGTCATGTCAGTGTGTGACAGCTGTGATGGACATTTGCTAGAAGAAAAGACTTTCCGAACATCATAACAACATAAACATGAACTACTACAGTTCTTTCCCTATGCTGCTCAAGATGAGCCTTTGTCAATGTGTACGTTGTCCACACACCGGCATGAGCCATGACCTCTAATGCTGAGATGACACAACAAAACAACATAAACATGAACTACTAGACCAGAAGATGGGGCCACTTACCTGCTGTTTTCAAACCCGGGCTGCATCCTTGACTTCTCTAATGTACACTGCACTTAACCTCATGACGCGCAAGACATAAACAGATTCTACATATTATCGAAGGATGCTGATGTGATGCCTCTTCATGTCTCTATGATTAATCTTTAAGGAATACCATTCATTCTTGCACCCATGTGTTGCAGTTACCACAGCCTGCAATGTCTGCACCATACTGTGCTATTTCCACCAAGAAACTCCGTAATGAGGAACTACTAGGCCCTGAGACAGTGCAGCTGATGATATGACCACCACTCCTGCTGTGCTGTCCAGTCAAAGCCTGCTCATGTTCACTGCCACCACTCTCAAGACAGAATCAAGGAACACCGTAATGAGGAACTACTAGGCCCTGAGACTGTGCGGCTGTGGATCTGACCACCACTCCTGCTGTGCTGTCCAATAAAACCCTGCTCATGCTCACTGCAGCTACTCTCAAGAAAGAATCAAAGAACACCATAATGAGGAAGAACTAGGCCCTGAGACAGTGCTGCTGTGGATATAACCACCGCTCCTGCTGTGCTGTCCAGTCACAGCCTGCCCATGCTCACTGAAACCATGCTCAAGACAGAATCAAGAAACACAGTGGTGAGGAACTTGAAGGCCTAGAGACAGTGCGGCTGTTGATCTGACCACCACTCTTGCTGAGCTGTCCAATCAAAGCCTGTTCATGCTTACTGACACCACTCTCAAGACAGAATCAAGGAACACCGTAATGAGGAAGAACTAGGCCCTGAGAAAGTGTTGACCTGGATCTCACCACAACTCCTGCTGTGCTGTCTAGTCAAAGCCTGCTAATGCTCACTGCCACCACTCAAGACAGAATCAAGGAACACTGAAGTGAGGAACTACTAGACCTAGAGACAGTGCTACTGCTGATCTGACCACAACTCCTGCTGTGCTGTCCAGTCAAAGCCTGCTCATTCTCATTTCCAGCACTCTCAAGGCAGAATCAAGGAACACCATAGTGAGGAAATACTAGACCGTGAGACAGTGCTGCTGCTCTTCTGACCACCACTCCTGCTGTGTTGTTCAGTCAAAGCCTGCTCATGCTCACTTTCACCACTCTCAAGACAGAATAAAGGAACACTGTAGTGAGGAACTAGTAGGCCCTGAGACAGCACTGCTGCTGTTCTAGCCACCACTCCTGCAATGCTGTCCAATAAATACCTGGTCAAGCTCACTGCCAGCACTCTCAAGACATAATCAAGGAACTCCACAGTGAGGAACTACAATGCCCGGAGACAGTGCTGCTGCTGATGTGACCAACACTCCTGCTGTGCTGTCCAGTCAAAGCCTGCTGATGCTCACTGCAACCACTCACAAGACACAATTAAGGAACACTGCAGTGAGGAACTACTAGGCTCTGAGACAGTGCGATTGTGGATCTGACCACCACTTCTGTTGTCCTGTCTAGTCAAAGCCTGCTCATGCTGACTGCCACCACTCTCAAGACAGAATCAAGAAACCACTTAATGAGGAACTAGTAAGCCCTGAGATAGTGCTGTTGCTGTTCTGACCACCACTCCTGCTGCGCTGTCCAGTCAAAGCCTGCTCACGTTCACTGCCACCACTCTCAAGACAGAAAAAAGGAACACCTCAATGAGGAACTAGTAGGCCCGGAGACTGTGCTGCTGCTGTTCTAGCCACCATTCCTGCTGTGCTGTCCAATAAAAGTCTACTAATGTTCACTGTCAACACTCTCATGAAAGAATCAAGGAACATCGTAGTGAGGAAGTACTAGGCCGTGAGACAGTGCGTCTGCTGAATTGACCACCTTTCCTACTGTGCTAACCAATCAAAGCCTGCTCATGCTCACTGCCAGCACACTCAAGACAGAATCAAGGAACACCACAGTGAGGAACTACTGGGCCCTGAGACAGTGCTGCTGCTGTTCTGACCACCACTTCTGCTGTGCTGTCCAGGCAAAGCCTGCTCATGCTCATTGCCATCACTCTCAAGACAGAATAAAGGAACACTGTAGTGAGGAACTAGTAGGCCCTGACACAGTGCTGCTGTAGTTCTAGCCACCACTCCTGCTGTGCTGTCCAGTCAAAGCCTGCTGATGCTCACTGCCACCACTCTCAAGACAGAATCAGGGAACACCTTAATGAGGAAATACTAGGCTCTGAGACAGTGCAATTGTGGATCTGACCACCATTCAGGCTGTGCTGTCCAATCAAAGCCTGCTCGTGCTCACTGCCTCCACACTAAAGACAGAGCTAAGGAACACCACAGTGAGGAACTACTAGGCGCTGAGACAGTGCTGCTTCTATTCTAACCTCCACTCCTGCAGTGCTGTACAATCAAAGCCTGCTCATGCTGATTGCCACCACTCTCAAGACGGAATCCATGAACACTGTATTGAGGAACTACTAGGCTCTGAGACAGTGCGACTGTGGATCTGACCACCACTCCTGTTGTTCTGTCTAGTCAAAGCCTGCTCATGCTCACTGCCACCACTCAAGACAGAATCAAGAACGACTTAATGAGGAACTAGTAGACCATGAGACAGTGCTGCTGCTGTTCTGACCACCACCAAAACCACTGCTGCTGTGCTGTCCAGTCAAAGCCTGCTCATGCTTACTGCCACCACTCTCAGTACAGAATCAAGGAACACCGTAATGGGGAACTACTAGGCTCTGAGACAGTGCGACTGTTTATCTGACCACCACTCCTGTTGTTCTGTCTAGTCAAAGCCTGCTCATGCTCACTGCCACTACTCAAGACAGAATCAAGAACCACTTAATGAGGAGTTGTAGACCCTGAGATAGTGCTGTTGCTATTCTGACCACCACTCCTGCTGTGCTGTCCAGTCAAAGCCTTCTCATGCTAACTGTCACCTCTCGCAAGACAGAAAAAAGGAACACCTCAGTGAGGAACTAGTAGGCCCAGAGACAGTGCTACTCCTGTTCTAGCCACCACTGCTGCTGTGCTATCCAATAAAAGCCTGCTAATACTCACTGCCACCACTCTCATGAAAGAATCAAAGAACATCGTAGTGAGGCTCTACTAGACCCTGAGACAGTGCTGCTGCCGATTTGACCACCACTCCTGCTGTGATGTCAAATGAAAGCCTTTTCATGCTCACTGCCACCACTCTCTAGACAGAATCAAGGAACACGGTAATGAGGAACTACTAGACTCGGAGACAGTAAAGCTGCAGATCTGACCACCACTACTGCTGTGCTGTCCAATCAAAGCCTACTCATGCTTACTGCCAACACTCTGAAGACATAACTAAGGAACACAACAGTGAGGAACTACTAGGCCCTGAGACAGTGCTGCTGCTGTCCTGACCACCACTCCTGATGTGCTATCCAGTCAAAGCCTGCTCATGCTTACTGCCACCACTCTCAAGACAGAATCAAAGAACACTGTAAAGAGGAACTGCTAGGCTCTGAGGCAGTCCGGCTGTGTATCTGACCACCACTCCTGTTGTGCTGTCAAGTCAAAACTTGCTCATGCTCACTGAAACCACTCTCAATACAGAATCAAGGAACACCACAGTGAGGAACTATTAGGCCCTGAAACAGTGCTGTGTGGATCTGACCACCACTCCAGCTGAGCAGTCCAATAAAAGCCTGCTCATGCTCACTGCCATCACTCTCAAGACAGAATCAAGGAACCACATAATGAGGAACTACTAGGCACTGAGACAGTGCTGCTGCAGTGGATCTGACCACCACTGTTGCTTTGCCATCCAATCAAAGCATGCTCACTGCCAACACTCTCAAGATGGAATCTAGGATCTCCGTAATGAGGAACTAGTAAGCCCTGAGACAGTGCTGCTGCTTTTCTAACCACCACTCTTGTGGTGCTGTACAATCAAAGCCTGCTCATGCTCATTGCCACCACTCTCAAGACAGAATCAATAAACACCGTAGTGAGGAACTACTAGGCTCTGAGACTGTGCGACTGTGGATCTGACCACCACTCCTGTTGTGCTGTCCAGACAAAGCCTGCTCATGATCACTGCCACCACTCTCAAGATTGAATCAAGAAACACCGTATTGAGGAACTATGAGACCATGAGACAGTGTTGCTGCTGTTCTGACCACCACTACTGCTGTGCTGTCCAGTCAAAGCCTGCTCATGTTCCCTGCCACCACTCTCCAGACAGAATCAAGGAACACTGTAATGAGGAACTACTATACCCTGAGACAGTGTGGCTGCGTAACTGACCACCACTCCTGCTGTGCTGTCCAGTCAATTCCTGATCATGCTCGCCGCCACCATTCTCAAGACATAATCAAGCAATGTCACAGTGTGGAACTACTAGGCCCTGAGACAGTGCTGCTGTTGATCTCACCTCCATTCCTCGTGTGCTCTCCAATCAAAGCCTGCTCAAGCTCACTTCCACCACTCTCAAGACAGAATCAGGGAACACTGTAGTGAGGAACTACTAAGCTCTGAGACAGTGCTTCTGCTGATCTGACCACCACTCCTGCTGTGCAGGCTTTGACTGGACAGCTTATGCTCACTGCTACCACTCTCAAGACAGAATCAGGGAACACTATAATGAGGAACTATTATACACTGAGACAGTGCTGCTGCTGTTCTGACCACCACTTCTGCTGTGTTGTCCAATAAAAGCCTGTTCATGCTCACTGCCACCACTCTCAATACTGAATCAGGGAACACCGTGATGAGGAACTATTTGGCCCTGAGACAGTGCTGTTGCTAATCTGACCACCACTCCTGCTGTTCTGTCCAATAAAATCCTGATCATGCTCACTGCCACCACTCTCAAGACAGAGTCAAGGAACACCATAATGAGGAACTACTAGTCCCTGAGACAGTGCTGTGTGCATCTGACCACCACTCCAGCTGTGCTGTCCAATAAAAGCCTGCTCATGCTCACTGACATCACTCTCTAGACAGAATTAAGGAACCACGTAATGAAGAACTACTACGCCCTGAGACAGTGCTGCTGCGGATCTGACCACCACTCCTGCAGTGCTGTCCAATGAAAGTCTGCTCATGCCTAATGCCACCACTCTCAAGAAAGAATCAAGGAAAACCATAATGAGGAACTTCTAGGATCTGAGACAATGCTGCTGCGGATCTGATCACCACTCCTGCTGTGCTGTGCTGTCCACTCAAAGCCTGCTCATGCTCACTGCCACCACTAAGACGACATATTCAAAGATCACAACACTGAGGAATTACTAGGCCCCGAGACAATGCTGCTGCTACTTATCTTACAACCATTCCTGCTGTACTGCCCAATCAAAGCCTGGTGTTGCTCACTGTCATCACTCTCAAGATGGAATCAAGGAACACCGCAGTGAGGAACTACAATGCCCCAAGACAGTGCTGCTGTGAATCTGACCACCACTCCTGCTGTGCTGTCCAATCAAAGCCTGCTCATGCTCACTGCCATCACTCTCAATACAAAATCAATGAACTCCGTAATGAGTAACTATTAGGCCCTGAAACAGTGCTGCTGGTGTTCTGAGCACCACTTCTGCTGTTCTGTCCAATAAAAGCCTGCTCATACTCACTGCCACCACTCTCAAAACAGAATAAAGGAAAACTGTAGTGAGGAAATAGTAGGCCCTGAGACAGTGCTGCTGCTGATTTGACCACCATTCCTGCTGTGCTGTCCAATCAAAGCCTGCTCATGCTCACTGCCAGCACTTTCAAGACAAAATCAAGGAACTCCGTAATGAGTAATTACTAGGCTCTGAGACAGTGTGGCTGTGGACCGGAACACCACTCCTATTGTGTTGTCTATTCAAACCTGCTGATGCTCACTGCCACCACTCTCAAGACAGAATCAGGGAACACCTTAATGAGGAACTACTGGGCTCTGAGACAGTGCAATTGTAGATCTGACCACCATTCCTTCTGTGCTGTCCAATCGAAGCCTGCTTGTGCTCACTGCCTCCACTCTCAAGACAGAGTTAAGGAACACCACAGTGAGGAACTACTAGGAGCTGAGACAGTGCTGCTTCTATTCTAACCACAACTCCTGCAGTGCTGTCCAATCAAAGCCTGCTCATGCTCATTGCCACCACTCTCAAGACAGAATCCATGAACACCGTAGTGAGGAACTACTAGGCTCTGAGACAATGCGACTGTGGATCTGGCCACCACTCCTGTTGTGATGTCCAGTCAAAGCCTGCTCATGATCACTGCCACCACTCTCAAGACTGAATCAAGGAACACCATAGTGAGGAACTACTAGGCTCTGAGACAGTGCCACTCTGGGTCTGACCACCACTCCTGTGGTGCTGTCCAGTCAAAGCCTGCTCATGATCACTGCCACCACTTTCAAAACAGAATCAAGAAACACCGTATTGAGGAACTATGAGACCATGAGACAGTTCTGCTGCTGTTCTGACCACCACCACCACTGCTGCTGCTGTGCTGTCCAGTCAAAGTCTGCTCATGCTCACTGCCACCACTCTCAATACAGAATCAAGGAACACCGTAATGGGGAACTACTAGGCTCTGAGACAGTGTGGCTGCGTAACTGACCACCACTGCTGCTGTGCTGTCCAATCAATTCCTGATCATGCTCGCCACCACCATTCTCAAGACATAATCAAGGAATGTCACAGTGTGGAACTACTAGGCCCTGAGACAGTGCTGCTGTTGATCTCACCTCCATTCCTGGTGTGCTCTCCAATCAAAGCCAGCTCATGCTCACTTCCACCACTCTCAAGACAGAATCAGGGAACACTGTTGTGAGAACTACTACGCTTTGAGACAGTGCTTCTGCAGATCTGACCACCACTCCTGTAGTGCAGGCTTTGACTGGACAGCTTATGCTCACTGCTACCACTCTCAAGACAGAATCAGGGAACACTATATTGAGAAACTACTATACCCTGAGACAGTGCTGCTGCTGTTCTGACCACCACTTCTGCTGTGTTGTCCAATAAAAGCCTGTTCATGCTCACTGCCACCACTCTCAATACTGAATCTGGGAACACCATAATGAGGAACTACTCGTCCCTGAGACAGTGCTGTGTGCATCTGACCACCACTCCAGCTGTGCTGTCCAATAAAAGCCTGCTCATGCTCACTGTCACCACTCTCTAGACAGAATTAAGGAACCACATAATGAAGAATTACTAGGCCCTGAGACAGTGCTGCTGCAGATCTGACCACCACTCCTGCAGTGCTGTCCAATCAAAGTCTGCTCATGCTTAATGCCACCACTCTCAAGAAAGAATCAAGGAAATCCATAATGAGGAACTTCTAGGCTCTGAGACAATGCTTCTGTGGATCTGACCACCACTCCTGCTGTGCTGTGCTGTCCACTCAAAGCCTGCTCATGTTCACTGCCACCACTAAGACGACATATTCAAAGATCACAACAGTGAGGAATTACTAGGCCACGAGACAATGCTGCTGCTACTTATCTTACAACCATTTCTGCTGTACTGCCCAATCAAAGCATGGTCATGCACACTGCCATCACTCTCAAGACAGAATCAAGGAACACCGTAGCGAGGAACTGCAATGCCCCAAGACAGTGCTGCTGTGGATCTGACCACCACTCCTGCTGTGCTGTTCAATCAAAGCCTGCTCATGCTCTCTGCCATCACTCTCAATACAAAATCAAGGAACTCCGCAATGAGTAACTATTAGGCCTTGAAACAGTGCTGCTGGTGTTCTGAGCACCACTCCTGCTGTTCTGTCCAATCAAAGCCTGCTCATACTCACTGCCACCACTCACAAAACAGAATAAAGGAAAACTGTAGTGAGGAAATAGTAGGCCCTGAGACAGTGCGGCTGTGGACCTGACCACCACTCCTATTGTGTTGTCTGTTCAAACCTGCTGATGCTCACTGCAACCACTCTCAAGACAGAATCAGGGAACACTTTAATGAGGAACTACTGGGCTCTGAGACAGTGCGATTGTGGATCTGACCACCATTCCTTCTGTGCTGTCCAATCGAAGCCTGCTCATGCTCACTGCCTCCACTCTCAAGACAGAGTTAAGGGACACCACAGTGAGGAACTACTAGGAGCTGTGACAGTGCTGCTTCTATTCTAATCACCACTCCTGCTGTGCTGTCCAATCAAAGCCTGCTCATGCTCACTGCCTCCAATCTCAAGACAGAGTTAAGGAATGCCACAGTGAGGAACTACTAGGAGCTGAGACAGTGCTGCTTCTATTCTAAACACAACTCCTGCAGTGCTGTACAATCAAAGCCTGCTCATGCTCATTGCCAACACTCTCAAGACAGAATCCATGAACACTGTAGTGAGGAACTACTAGGCTCTGAGACAGTGTGACTGTGGATCTGACCACCACTCCTGTTGTGCTGTCCAGTCAAAGCTTGCTCATGATCACTGCCACCACTTTCAAGACAGAATCAAAAAACACCGTATTGAGAAACTATGAGACCATGAGACAGTGCTGCTGCTGTTCTGACCACCACCACCACTGCTGCTGTGCTGTCCAGTCAAAGCCTGCTCATGCTCACTGCCACCACTCTCAATACAGAATCAAGGAACACCGTAATGGGGAACTACTAGGCTCTGAGACAGTGCGACTGTGGATCTGACCACCACTCCTGTTGTTCTGTCTAGTCACAGCCTGCTCATGCTCACTGCCACCACTCAAGACAGAATCAAGAAATACTTTATGAGGAACTAGTAGACCCTGAAATAGTGCTGTTGCTATTCTGACCACCACTCCTGCTGTGCTGTCCAGTCAAAGCCTTCTCATGCTAACTGTCACCACTCGCAAGACAGAAAAAAGGAACACCTCAGTGAGGAACTAGTAGGCCTGGAGACAGTGCTGCTCTTGTTCTAGCCACCACTCCTGCTTTGCTGTCCAGTCAAAGCCTGTTTATGCTCACTGCCACCACTCTCAAGACAGAGTCAAGGAACACCATAATGAGGAACTACTAGTCCCTGAGACAGTGCTGTGTGCATCTGACCACCACTCCAGCTGTGCTGTCCAATAAAAGCCTGCTCATGCTCACTCTCATCACTCTCTAGTCAGAATTAAGGAACCACGTAATGAAGAACTAGTATTCTCTGAGACAGTGCTGCTGTGGATCTGACCACCACTCCTGCATTGCTGTCCAATCAAAGTCTGCTCATGCTCACTGCCACCACTAAGACGACATATTCAAAGATCACAACAGTGAGGAATTACTAGGCCCCAAGACAATGCTGCTGCTGCTTATCTTACAACCATTCCTGCTGTACTGCCCAATCAAAGCCTGGTTATGCTCACTGCCATCACTCTCAAGACAGAATCAAGGAACACCGTAATGAGGAACTTCTAGGCTCTGAGACAATGCTGCTGTGGATCTGACCACCACTCCTGCTATGCTGTGCTGTCCACTCAAAGCCTGCTCATGCTCACTGCCACCACTAAGACGACATATTCAAAGATCACAATAGTGAGGAATTACTAGGCCCCAAGACAATGCTGCTGCTGCTTATCTTACAACCATTCCTGCTGTACTGCCCAATCAAAGCCTGGTTATGCTCACTGCCATCACTCTCAAGACAGAATCAAGGAACACCGTATCGAGGAACTGCAATGCCCCGAGACATTGCTGCTGTGGATCTGACCACCACTCCTGCTGTGCTGTCCAATCAAAGCCTGCTCATACTCACTGCCATCACTCTCAATACAAAACCAAGGAACTCCATAATGAGTAACTATTAGGCCCTGAAACAGTGCTGCTGGTGTTCTGAGCACCACTCCTGCTGTTCTGTCCAGTCAAAGCCTGCTCATACTGACTGTCACCACTCTCAAAACAGAATAAAGGAAAACTGTAGTGAAGAAATAGTAGGCCCTGAGACAGTGCTGCTGCTGATTTGACCACCATTCCTGCTGTGCTGTCCAATCGAAGCCTGCTCATGCTCACTGCCAGCACTTTCAAGACAGAATCAAGGAACACCATAATGAGGAATTACTAGGCTCTGAGACAGTGCAGCTGTGGATCTGACCATCACTCCTATTGTGTTGTCTATTCTAACCTGCTCATGCTCACTGCCACCACTCTCAAGACTGAATCAAGGAACACTGTGACGAGGAACTACTAGACCATGAGACAGTGCTGTGTGGATCCGACCACCACTCCTGCTGTTCTGTCCATTAAAAGCCTGATCATGCTCACTACCATCACTCTCAAGACAGAATCAAGGAACACCATAGTAAGGAATTACTAGTCCGTGAGACAGTGCTGCTGCTGTTCTGTCCAGCACTCCTGCTGTGCTGTCCTGTCAAATCCTGCTCCTGCTTACTGCCACTACTCTCAAGACAGAATTAAGGAACACCTTAATGAGGAACTTCTAGGCCCTGAGACAGTGTTGCTTCGGATCTGTCCGCCACTCCTGCTGTGCTGTCCAATCAAATCCTGCTCATGCTTGCTGCCACCACTCTCAAGACATAATCAAGGAACACCACAATGAACAACTACTTGGCCCTGAGACAGTGCTGCTGCTGATCTTACCACTTCTAGTCATGTGTCCAAATGAACTGCAAAGGTAAGTATTTTTATTTCTATTTTTCATTCTAAAGCATTACTTTAAATTGCCAATGACAATCATGTAATCTTTTCCGTAATGTACTAGTGTTCTCATTTTCTGTGTGTAATATAATTCTTAAATAATGTATTATTGATATAAATTCAGCTGTGTCATAGCAGTGGGCACAGACAATTTCGAGCACCAAGTTGTAGAACAGTCATTTGGTTAGGCAAGCTCAATTGATGCTACCACTATTGTTTGTAGGAACATGTGCATAAAGTCTAATTGTAGTGAACATTATTGTCAAGTAAAACAGCTTTTCTTTCTGTAAGCATTTACTGTCTCATTATTTTAACAGGTATGTCATTCACCACTGCCAGTGTTTTTGCCATAATCATACCTGATGCCACCAACACTGTTGCCTGATGTTTTCATAGATTTCATGTCCATCCTACTCAAATGGTCAGATAAGTAATACTTGTATGCATGTTTTTTTCATATTCCACATAGAAACATAGAATTTGACAGCAGATAAGGACCGCTTGGCTGACCTAGTCTGCTCATTTCCTTCCCCAACGGATAAGCTGCAGATCCTAGTTAACCAACAGCCTACTTCCTCCTACCCCCCCAACTAGAATTGCCTTATTTCTGTCCCATGTATTCTTGAATTCCCACACTATTTTTGACTCTATGACCTCCTTAGGAAGACTGTTCCATGTATCCACAACCCTCTCTATGAAGAAATACTTCCTCACATTACCTCTGAGCCATCCCCTCCTCCATCTTCAAATTGTACCCCCTTGTTTTTGCACATCTCTTTTTCTGAAAGATGCTACCCTCTTGGACTTTGTTGATTCCCTTGAGGTATTTAAAGCTTCTATCATGTCCCCCTCTCCCTCCTTTCCTCGAGGCTATACATCTTTAGTTCCTTTAGTCTTTTTCATATGTCTTCTGATGCAGGTCTCGCCATTTTGGTTGCCCTCCTCTGGACAGCCTCCACCCTGTCTATGTCTTTGCGGAGATGGGTTCTCCAGAACTGTACACAATACTCCAGATGTGGTCTTACCAACTGTCTGTACAGAGGGCCAACAACTTCTTGTTTTCTACTGGTGAGGCCTCTCCCTATGCATCCCAGTGTCCCCCCAGCCCTCCTTACTGCCTTCTCACATTGCTTGCCCACCTTCAGGTCATCTGATATGACTACCCCCAGGTCCCTTTCCGTTTTTGTTGTCATCAGTATCTCACCCCCCATTGTGTACTCTTGCCCTGGGTTTTTGTTTCCCAGGTGCATTACTTTGCACTTCTTTGCATTGAATCTAAGCTGCCATACATTTGACCATTCCTCCAGCCTTGCCAAGTCCCATTTCATCCTTTCTGCCCCACCTTGTGTATCAACCCTGTTGCAGATCTTTGTGTCATCTGCAAAAAGACATACTTTCCCTTCCAGTCCCTCTGCAATGTCACTTATAAAGACATTCAAAAGGACCGGCCCCCGTACTGAACCCATCGGTACCCCACTAGTTACCCTCCTTTCTTCACTGTGGACTCCATTTACTATTACCCACTGTGTCCTGTTGTCCAACCAGTGTTTTACCAGGCTACCACCCTAGGACCCACTCCCAGGCTGGCTAATTTGTTTATTAATATTTTGTGGAGACTCTGTCAAATGCCTTGCTAAGTTCAGGTAGGTCATGTCCACAGCCCCTCCCTGGTCTACTGCTTGGTCACCCAGTCAAATAAATATATTAGATTTGTCTGACATGACCTTCCTGCTGTGAATCCATGCTACCTTGGGTCCTGTGCCCCACTGGCCTCTAGGTACTCAACAATTCTTTCCTTCAGAAGTAATTCCATCATTTTCCTTACCATTGAGGTCAAACTGACAGGTCTGTAGTTTTCTGCCTCTGTCTTGCTCCCACTTTTGTGAAGGGGAATCACATCCACCCTCATCCATTCCTCAGGTACCACCACATCCTCCCATGATTTATTAAAAATGGTAGTTAGTGGTGTTACTAGTTCTTCCCTTAGTTCTTTTAAAATTCTGGGGTGTATCCCATCAGGCCCCATTGCTTTATCCAGCTTCAGTTTTAAGAGTTCTTTCAGAACCCTTCCTTCTGTGAAATGACCAATATCAACCCCCCTATCCAGAGTGCTTCTATTGACCGGATTAGGTATTTCCCCCTGCTTTTCCCTTGTGAATACTGAGCAGAAGTATTCATTCAGTATCCCTGCTTTTTCACAGTCGCTCTCTGCCCAACCACCTTCCTCTTTGTTCAGCCTCAGTATCCCTGTCTTAGTCTTTCTTTGCTCCCTAATGTACCTATAAAAAGGTTTTATCCCCCTTCTTAATTGAGTATGCTATCTTTTCCTCGGTTTGGGCCTTTGCTATTCTGACTGCTTTACCAGCTTCTTCTGCTTTAACTGGTACAGTTCTCTGTCCTGCTCTTTCTGTATTTCCTTATATTTCCTGAATGCTATCTTTTTTTTCCCTTACCTTCCCCGCCACTTCTTTTGAGAACCATTGTGATTTTTTTCTTTCATTTTGATTTGTTTATTTGCTTCACACAGACTTGTTGCCTCTGTGATGGCAGTTTTGATGTTTCCCCATTGTTGCTCCACCCCACCTTCTTGCCTGTTTGCTAGTACTTTTCTGAGGCACTCCCCCATTTTGACAAATTCAACCCTCCTGAAGTCCAGTACCTTCACTTTTGTGTGGCTTGACTCTACAGCTAAGTTTATCATGAACCACACCATTTGGTGGTCACTTGTTCCCAGATGGGTACCCACTTCAAGATCAGAGATCCTCTCTCCATCCCACTTGAGAGCACCAGGTCCAAGATTGCTCTCTTCCGAGTGGGCTTCAACACTAGCTGTCTGAGGCATGCCCCCTGTAGGGCATTGAGAATGGCCCTGCTCTTGGATGTGGCTGCAGCAAATGTGCTCCAGTCAACATCTGGCATATTCAGGTCCCCCATCAATATCTCCCCTTTCTCTGCCATCCCAAGGATGCCTTCTATCATTTCCTTGTCCATTTCCTCCACATAAAACATTATTTTCATTTTCAGGAAACAAATGTTAAGTGTGTTCACTACAATGGATTATTAATGCCTGGTAGCAGGTAAGTAGTATTGTTCATTATGTCTTTTGTTACTCAGAAGTAGATAATCAAAAGACCTGATTGTGATTTTTACTATGCATTATACCCCACATTAGGGGTGTTTGGTAGTGTGACCAGAATGACAGAAAAAGAAGCATGATCTATTTAATGACATGGTTTGTCAGGCTGAGCATATATACCGTGATTATGATGTACCATTTTCTCATTTTTCTGTGAAGTAATGTGCAGGTATGGCAAATATGCAAATACTGCAACCAACTGATTCTCTGAAGTTTTACATATAGTACATCAATTAAGAAATCAAATAAGGCTTGACCAGGGTTTAGATTAACAGTCTGTTAACCCACCCCTAGGGGTGTAATGTGGCATGAGGCACAGTTCAGAGTCAGATTGCCCCTAGGAGCTGATTAACTGACTGTTAATATAATTAGTGAGAGTGCTTTTTGCTATTATAAAAAATATTCTAAAAGAAAAAGTGTTAAAAGTATACTGTTTGAATGTTTTACTCATTTAGAGGAAGAATTGTATTAAAATAGTTCTTCCACCAACAGTTTTAGAAAGCTGGTTCATTGTAATGCATCATTTCTCACATTCTGCAGTACTGGAAGATGTAAAGCTGATAGTAAAAATCCATGTGTCATGGTGATCAGGCTATACATGACATTATAACGTAGATCAATTAATGTAAGGCTGCTAAAATCCTAACAGGCAATCAGATTGCAGCATTTATGAGAACCTTTTTATGATTAATAATAAGTACATTTATTTATTTATTTGATAAATCGGGTTTACAACTTTTGAGCCAGAGGCTCATTTACAAAGGTACCTTGTCATATGTAAGACAGAAACATACAGACAGGGTCTAACAACAATTACATTAAGCGTGTGTTACAGACATTTGTCACAGACATTATTTACAGTATTTGGATGTAGATATTTTCAGACATTATTTACAGTATTTGGATAATGACATTTACATCATCACAGCAGAAAGACATTATTAGCTTGAGAAAGTATCTAAACAGAGTAGTCAGTCCTATTCATGGCTTTGATATTGCTGACGGAGGTTGCAATCCATAATGGACTTTGTCAGAGAATTTGGATCAGAGTGGGTGAGAGAGTGAAATGTTAGTTGCAGTTACAGGAGCGGATATTGAAGAGGTGGTTGCGAAGAGTGGTTTTGAAGTGGGCGATCTTGGGTGCACTAGTGATAGTGGTTGGGAGTGCATTAAACCATGTAGGGGCCCTGTAGTGGAAAGATCTCTGGGCAAGGGAGGTTTTTACCCTGGGCACAACCAGTGGTGCTTTCTCTGAGTTGCGGATGGAGATAGTTGAGGGTGGCAGGATGAAGAGAGGCGGTGACCCCGGGGGGGGAGAGTCTGAGCAGTATTTTCTTGGACAGTATGCAGGTCTGGTAGAGGAGCCTTTCTTCAAGGTTGAGAAGATTGGCAGAGTTATAGAGGGAGCAGGTGTGAGTGAACCTAGGTGCACCAGTTAGGAGCCTGCAGGTCTTGTTTAGGGAGACCTGGATTTTCTGGAGTGCGGAGTTATCTGCTGCCCTGTATACAGGGAGCCCATAGTCCACTAGGGACAGTATTGATGAGGTGATGGCAAGCCTAAGGGTGGGGGAGAAGGCAGTCCCTGTGTCAGTAAAGGAGTCCAATCTGGATGTTTGTTGTGGCAGCAAGGGTGTTTATGTGGTCATGGAAGGTAAGGGCCGAGTCGAGGATAAGTCCAAGATATTTGTAGTTAGATACCTGTTCAAGAGGGTGCTGGGTGCTGGGGAGGATGTGGAAAGGTGCACTTTTTGCTTTGTTTTGGCGGTGAGAGAAGATCATTGATTCAGTCTCTTTTAAGTTTATGACCAGTCTACGGTTCTTAAACCAGGTTTCGGCCTGGGAGAAGGCATGTTGGAGGGAGTACTGAAGTGGCGTGGGTTTATGATGTGAATCAAAGAGCACTGCATCATCTGCATATAGTAAAATTTTTGTGGAGCAGGCCTTCGGTAAGGAGTTTAGGTAGAGGGAGAAAAGAAGTGGCCCCAGGATAGAGCCATGGGCACCCTGGAGCAGACGGGTAGTGTGTTGGATAGGGTTCCATTAATTTTGATGCATTGGGACTAGGTGGAAAGGTAACTGGAGCACCAGGCTAGGGGGCCTGTGGAGAAACCAAGTTGGTGGATGGAGTCGAGAAGGAGAGGGTGGCAGACCGTGTTGAAGGCCTTGGATCGGTCTATGAACACAGCTCCTGCAATGTTACTGGTGTCTAGGGAGGAGTGCAGGAAGTTGGTGAATTCTAGGAGGGCTGTGGTGGTGCTATGGCATGAACAGAAGCCATGCTGCTCTGGGCATAGAAGGTCATACTTGGCCTGGTATTCTGTAAGTTGGGTGGCAACCACTTTTTCTAACACTTTGGGGGGAAGAATGGAGATGGGTCGATAGTTATTTGGGGAGGCTTTTTCACCACTTTTATGGATGGGGGTAATGACAGCTGTTTTCCAGGCACTAGGGAATTGCCCTAGGCATAGGGATTTGTTGAGCAGGTCTGATAGGAGGACTAGTACCTCGTCGAGGACTAATCGAAGGTGCCTGGCATCTAGGGGGTCATTTATAGGGTTATTGCTGTTTAGCACTTTTTGTAGGTAAGGACAAGCTTCGTGGGTGGATATTTTATGCAGGAGGAAACAAGGATGCTGTAGGGTTGGGGGGTTGGGATTGGGACACAGGGTCAAAGAAACAACTGGGGAGAACAGTGCTGAGATCCAAGAAGGTGGTGTTTAGACAGTTTGCTATGGTGAGTGTGTCTGTGGAGGCAGTGCCATTTATGGTGAGCTGGCAGGGAGGTGGGGAGCATGATTTCCCATTGAGTTCTTTGATATTACTCCAGAAGGTCCTCGCAGACCCCCACGTGGTCATCACAAGACAATGACGACAACCTGGGAATGGAAGAAAGATTTCTATATTTTTTCACACAACTGAACAATTTAAAATTTTTAACAAACAACAAACAAACAATAACAAAGTGTCAACAACAATAAAAGTTTCTAAAACACACTACTCTATTTGCTCTAGGGGTATTGGGGTAGTGAAAATAACAACAGAAAACAACAAGATCAAAACAAGTTCTTAAACACTGAATACAAACTATTTGCAGCCTAATGCAAACATTGCACACTGCAAGTAAAAATTTGCCAGCAATCTTAGCAGCACTTCTTATGCTTAACAGCATTGTGCTGTGCCCATGGATTGTGTGGGCTCCTGAAAACCACACCCTCACATCTGCAAAGCAGGTATTTGATTTGTTTTAACTTACCCGCTATGTTTACATAGTGTGCCTCCAGAGACCTAAATTTTTTTTATAATTCGAAGGTCCTTGTCCCTCCTTTCCTCGTGGTCTGGCAGTGTGGATGTTGGTACTTATTGAGGGGTTTCATGGGTAGAATGGTTGGAACCCTCTTCAGGCCCAGTGCCTGCAACTATCACACTGGATCCTCTTCTGGACTCTTTGGCTGCCAGCCTTGACAGTTCCATTTGTATTTTTAAGACACAGTTTCAGTGCCGTGTGCTTGAATTTGTACGGCCAGCAATAGATTGTGGATGGGGATGTTCTGGTTGGGGTTCGATGGCAGTCTCCAGAGTGGCTGTTAAGAAGGAAAGGATGATGAGGGAGATAATGATGACTCAGCACTATAACCTCCCTAAACTTAAGAACATAAGATATTATGTGTTAAGCCCTAAAGAGTACCATTACACCTTCCAGATAGCAACCACATAAATAAAACAGAAATGGGTCATAACAATGCCCCCACCCTCCAGTAAAGGTATTGGAACCCAAGTGCAGAGCCACAGCCCAACTAAAGCCACAGACATCAACGGTATACCTCCATGATACCAGCTGCACACAAGTTAGGACACTGAGGAGTTGCACAGCATCAGCCAGGCAATTCCCCCACCCTCCTGTCCAGGTATTGGAACCTGAGTGCAGATCCACAGCTCAACTAAAGCCATAGACATCAATGGTACACCTCCCTGATACCAGCTGCACATAAGTTAGGACACTGAGGAGTTGCACGGCCTCAGCCAGGCAATGCTTCCACCCTCCAGTACAGGTATTGGAACCTGAGTGCAGAGCCACAGCCCAACTGATGCCATAGACATCAGTGGTATACCTCACTGATACCAGCTGCACACATGTTAGGACACTGAGGAGTTGCATGTCCTCAGCCAGGCAATGCCCCCACCCCCCAGGCCAGGTATTGGTACCTAAGTGCAGAGCCACAGCCCAACTAAAGTCATAGACATCAACAGTATACCTCTCTGATACCAG
The DNA here is from genome assembly GCA_016271365.2 of Neoceratodus forsteri. Taxonomy (NCBI): domain Eukaryota; kingdom Metazoa; phylum Chordata; order Ceratodontiformes; family Ceratodontidae; genus Neoceratodus; species Neoceratodus forsteri. Next base: position 873,640,253 of record CM057459.1, read on the forward strand.
CTGCTCACAAGTTAGGACACTGAGGAGTAACACAGCCTCAGCCAGGCAATGCCGCAACCCCCCCAGACAAGGTATTGGACCCTGAGTGCTGCCCAGCCATAGCCCAACTAAAGCCATAAACATCAATGGTATACCTCCCTGACACCAGCTGCACACAAGTTAGGACACTGAGTAGTTGCATGGTATCAGCCAGGCAATGCCCCGGCCCCCCCAAGACAAGGTATTGGACCCTGAGTGATGCACAGTCACAGCCTAACTAAAGCCATAGACGTCAATGGTATACCTCCTTGATACCAGCTGCACACAAGTTAGGACACTGAGGAGTTGCACAGCATCAGCCAGGCAATGCCCCCCCCAGTCCAGGTATTGGAACCTGAGTGCAGAGCCACATCCCAAGTAAAGCCATAGTCATCAATCGTATATCTCCCTGATATCAGCTGCACACAAATTAGAACACTGGGGAGTCGCATGGCATCAGCCAGGCAATGCCACCACCCCCCCAGTCTAGGTATTGGAACCTGAGTGCAGAGCCACAGCCCAACTAAAGCCATAAACATCAATGGTATAGCTCTCTGATACCAGCTGCACACAAGTTAGGACACTGAGGTGTCACACGGCATCAGCCAGGCAATGCCCCCCCCAGTCCAGGTATTGGAACCTGAATGCAGAGCCACAACCCAAGTAAAGCCATAGACATCAACAGTATACCTCATTTATTTCAGCTGCACACAAATTAGAACACTGGGGAGTCGCATGGCATCAGTCAGGCAATGCCGCCACCCCCCAGTCTAGGTATTGGAACCTGAGTGCAGGGCCACAGCCCAACTAAAGCCATGGACATCAATGGTATAGCTCTCTGATACCAGCTGCACACAAGTTAGGACACTGAGAAGTCACACAGCCTCAGCCAGGCAATGCCCCAACCCCCTCAGATAAGGTATTGGACCCTGAGTGCTGCACAGCCACAGCTCAACTAAAGCCATAGACATCAATGATATACCTCCCTGATTCCAGCTGCACACAAGTTAGGACACTGAGTAGTCACACGGCATAAGCCAGGCAATGCTCCCATCCTCCCAGTCCAGGTATTGGAACCTGAGTGCTGAGCCACAGCTGAACTGAAGCCATAGACATCGGTGGTATACCTCCCTGATACCAGCTGCACACAAGTTAGGACACTGAGGAATCACACAGCCTCAGCCAAGCAATGCCCCCACCCCCAATCCAGGTATTGGAACCTGAGTGCAGAGCCGCAGCCCAACTAAAACCATACACATCAAAGGTATGCCACCCTGATACCATCTGCACACAGCTTAGGACACTGAGGAGTCTCACAGCCTCAGCCAGGTAATACCCCCATCCCCCAGTTCAGGTATTGGAACCTGAGTGCTGCAGAGCCACAACCCAACTAAACCTATAGGCATCAATGGTATACCTCCCTGATACCAGCTGCACACAATTTAGGACACTGAGGAGTCGCACAGCCTCTGCCAGGCAATGTCTTATCCCCCAGACAAGGTACTGAACCCTGAGTGCAGAGCCACAGCCCTACTAAAGCCATTTAATTCAAGGGTATATCTCCATGATACACACTGCACACAAGTTAGGAATGGACAGTGAGGACTGGAGTAACACACCCTCAATCAGGCAATGCCCCCACCCACCAAAACCAGTTGCTGATGAACATATTTACTGATTACAGGAGAAGTATATAGATATCTTACCAGCAGACATGATCTCCATGGCGCTGCCTCCATCAGCACCCTCCCCTTATGACACTGTTATTTCTGAGGATTACTCAGCATGTTGATTACCAGTAAGTGCAGCACTTGTTTAAAATAAGAGAGAATGCTGTATTTCAGAGAAGTTATATTAATTTTAATATTTACATTATTATTTTTCATTTGTAATTCTGACTCATACAAGACTAATTAGGTATAAACATTATTTTCTAAGACTGCAAATCTGTCGTACCTTGTACAATGCCACGGCTAAAACTTGTCACTTGAGTGTCTGCACAACTTACTCCTAGTACCCTTCAAGCGTACCTCACTAGCTCAAAGATCCCTGTCCTACAGGGGTCCCAAGTGAATAAGCAACCACCCCCTGACCTCCTCGGTTGCGATAAGATCAGAAAATTCAAAGCTGGTCTCTGTGCCCATCTAACTCCATCAAGTATGTGTGAGTGCCTCAGCGCACCTTGACCCATTCTCAGCACTCTTTAGTTCCTGAAACCTCTGACCTTGTATCTCTGTCACCTCTCTCACCTGCCCCTCCCCTAATCAACCAGCTCTGGCCCTCCTTCGCCCTGTACTCATCCCCCTGTATTTACATTGCCTTTCTTCTCTCAGTCTTCTCTTTCTCCCCATGCTCCACCTAAATCCCCACATACTACCCTACCCCCTCCCTTATTCACTTCCTCCACTCCTTTCTCCTCTTCCCCACCTTCCATCTCCTCGCTTTCTACCCCCCATAGATTTCTTTCATTTCCTCCACCTAATCCCCCCCTCTCTCTTTCCCTGCCTCCTGACAATGCCTACCCTGGCTGCTATTCTCACTCCAATCCCTAGGCCGCTCTGGCTGCCCTCTCCCATTGTTGCTCGGGCTCATTAACCCCTCCACCCGCTTGCTCCACACTGTTGCTGCCTACTCCAGCCAGCGGACACTTACTACCTCCATTCTAGATGTAACGACACTGAAATCTCCTTGAAGAATTCTAAGCTGTTTGGGAACCTAAAATGATTATCTTATTTATAGTGATTTTTACCTATGAAGTAACTAGTACTACTCTACCTGTTACAAATTCATTATTGTTGTTTTTTACTTGATTCTGTATTACCACTGTATTATTCCTGTTGTCTATCTGATCTGTATTGTACGATGTCTGATCAGGAACCTTTGTAAATGAGCCTATGGCTCAAAAGCATTTAATCCCAAACTTAAATAAATAAAGCATTATTTGTCCTGTATTAACTCCAGTAAGAACTCGGTTGATTAGAAAGAATATTTAAAATAAGATACTCACTAGATTCATCAACAGTGCCATCCTGATTGTCATCCTACACTCTAGCCAGCTTCCGGTGTCTTCAGTGTCTCTGTCTCGCTCCACTGTCATTTTTATTATTCCCTTGCTCTTGCGCTTTTGCTTGGAGTCTTTTATGGTGACTGCTCCACCAAGTAACTCTAACAGCTCCCTGTCACACAGTTGGATATCTTCCCACTTGTGCTTCACTTGTCAAATGCTGTGGGACACACTACCTTCACCCTCTCTGTTCACTGTGTCCTTAATGGCATTCCACACTTTCTCCCTCTCTTGGAGATGTAGCTTCTCTGAACCAAATAACTGGTCTACATGCGTGGTAACCTCCTTTAAGAGCAATGCCACCTCCTTGTGGCTAAGTGCAGGCAACAATTTTTTTGCAACATTACTGCTGCTGCTCCCCCCCCACTGGTGGTGGGCTGATCCTGATCCTGATGTTCCTCTTGCTGGCCTAGATCCTCCTCCTGACCACTCTGCTGCATCTGATCCAGATCCACAACATCCTGTCTCCTCCCAACTACCTCTTCAATGCTCCTGCTGCTCCCCCCCCACTGGTGGTGGGCTGATCCTGATCCTGATGTTCCTCTTGCTGGCCTAGATCCTCCTCCTGACCACTCTGCTGCATCTGATCCAGATCCACAACATCCTGTCTCCTCCCAACTACCTCTTCAATGCTCCTGCTGCTCCCCCCACTGGTGGTGGGCTGATCCTAATCCTGATGTTCCTCTTGCTGACCTAGATCCTCCTCCTGACCCCTCTGCTGCATCTGATCCAGATCCACAACATCCTGTCTCCTCCCAACTACCTCTTCAATGCTCCTGCTGCTCCCACCCAAACCTACTTGGTCATCAGATGACATTTTACAAAGTAATGAGTCTCCTCTACTGTAATCCACTGGTTGTTGCACTCCCTGTAGTAGAAAATGCGGAAACAGGAAGTGCAAATTGTGATTCAATCCCGCCTTTATAAATGCATTCTTTTTCTGCAATTTTCAGAAAAACCTGCAACTAAAATTAAAACAGTTTAAAACATGCGTAATTCTTGTTTACCGCATGTAATCGTAGAAGCGGATTAATGTAGCAGTACTTTGAATATGAATTGCGGAAAAATATTTCAGAAATGCAAAATATAACAGTAATATTATACATAACCCACTGTTTATGGCTATTATGCACATTTTAGGTTCCACAACTAATGTCTGGACAGTTTGTCTTTTGTTTAAATTTAGTAGTAATGTGCAACTCCTCAGTGTCCTAACTTGTGTGCATCTGGTGTCAGGGAGGTATACCGTTGATGTCTATGGCTTTAGCTGGGCTTTAGCTCTGCACTTAGGGTCCAAAATGTTGTCTGGGGTGGTGGGGGCATTGCCTGGCTGACGCCGTGCAACTCCATATATCATGGCCAGACAAGATGGACCTCAAGATCCCCTTCTGCAATCACATTCTTTTTCTAGTTAATGAATGAGTGATCACTACTGGCAGTCTAGGTAACATGTGGATGTACAGAATTTTTGGTTCAGCTACACATGTGCATGCCCACACACCCACCAACACACACACACACACACCACATGTTTTCACTTATGTGTTGTTTCAATGTCGACTCACAGTATATCTTTTCTTTTCAGGTCTGCATCTATACTGCTTGTGTAACCCCTAGTTGGTGCTATCCCAGGGGCTACTACCCCTGCCTGTTTGGCTACAGACAGTTTGAGGGGCCTAGGTCCTATGGCAGGTGCCTCCACCCAGAGGTCAGGGTTTGTACTGGTTAGACTAGCTTGGTCATAGCCCTCTGGGACACTGAGACCCCCTTCTATTCCCTCTAGTGGTTCACACAGTAAATCGGAGTTACAGCCCCAATACCCCACGTATACACACTGTTAAGTCATATAGATACCACTTACCCTCGAGACTGATTCTGTAGCACGTCTCTGAGGACCCCCTGTAAAGTAAGGTTAAACAACATACATAGCAAAACTCAATACTGTTTCCATAAGTACCAACACCACAGACAGTATATAGTATAACAACAACAAATCCGATTTATTTAGGGGACAGTAACACGGGATGGGGGAAATCAGGTTAATTAGTGGCATTAAATCACAGTACTGTGCACACATACAGGATCTGAAAACTGACACTCTGGGTACCCAGGTTGGGGGGGGGGCTAGCCAGGCCAGTTGCCCGGGGTTGGCCGGCAGGTGCAGATGGATAGGGCCCTGTAGGAGAAAATATATGCAGAACACCCAATTGTAATCCGGAGCCGGATGGCTCAGTCCAGGAAGCAGTGAAACAACAAGAATTAGATGACACACTTGTGATTGAAAACAGGCTGCAGGGGAATACCCCAATTTCTACTCACAATACCCAAGCTGAGAACCAGATGGTGGATGTTCTTCTGGATTGCCAGAACAGCAAGGCATGGAGACAAGGTCCTTGCAACTGGACCCCATTGCAGTTGATAGCAAACGGATTTAGTCCGAGACAAGCTGGGATTTTTTTCCAGCTTCAACACACAGCACACAGTACAGGGGATTGGAAATAGCGATTCCCCACAAGCACTACACACATTCATATGTAAAAGGAAAGAGCTATACCAGCAGGCTGCTCCTCAATCCCGATCGCAATTACTGCACAATACCCGGGAGCACACACAGCAGCTTCAGTTCCTGACAGACCGACCTGCGATTCAACAATTTCTCCAGTCTTCTACAGGATGAGCCTCGTTTCCACTCTTCAGACTTTCTTCTGTCTCCTCACAACTTGGATTCAGTCTGAACTGGCACTTGCAACGGCTGCAAGCCAAACCTCAGGGCCTCACACATGCTCCCCGTGCAAAACTATGCACTGCAGAAGCACAGAGCTCCCTTTCTCTTCACTGTCGCAACTGATCTGATCATTCCAATCACAAAGCAGGGCATTTCCTTTAGCTCCATACCATTCTGTTCGCTGGTTCGGCTGTCACTCACAATAAGACTCCCTCTGTTGGTGGAAAAAGGCGCCAACATCAACACTACATTTCCCAGAGTCACTGCCCATACAATCCCCTTGTGGCTGGCTCAAAATTAAGAATCCAAATTCTGATTCATCCACAGGCTCCATTTTAGGGCTCCCTTAACCCAACTGGCCCTGCACAGCAGTTAAGGTCCAAAATGGAGGGGTAACACATACAGAGTCCCAGCTGCAATAAACTGCAGGTTAGACGAACTACAATTTTGCTAATGCTTTAAATGATTACAGGCAAACAGTTACAGCTTTCAGATGGGCTCCCTTTGCACTTCCAGCGACCGCAAAATGGAGCGATTACTCTGCAGCTCGGGCAGGATTCAAGCATTAAATACACATTTCCCACATACAAACTAATTAAGTCTGCAAGCAGACAGCTCTTAAAGAGACAGTACATGGAGGCTCAAATAGCACTCACTTGCAACCACAATTAAGCAGCTCAGATGCCGAACATCATCCAGACTTGGAGCATTCAGGTAAGCTCCTGGAAGATTTTTGGGAACCCCCATTTGCAGGGGGGGTTACACCTGTTTTAATGGTGATAATTCCAGTCCAGCATACCTGAGTATGCCTTGCCACACATTGCAGTGCTGGTATGTTCAGTAACAAGTCAACATGCACAGGTAAGTAATTTACACAAAATTTGATGCCATACAGTACAAACATGCAATCTCATTGTCATTTCAAAACTGTTTAGTCGATGGTAATTCCTACTGTGGTTCTTGTAGCTACATTATGACTGAGTTGTGAATTCAAAGCATATCTATGGGCATCCATATGTATTGTGGAAGAATGCAGTGGTGCATTAACCTGCTATAGGCTAAAACCACTTGTCATGATTTTAATTTATATTAGGCAAATTACAACTATAGTTTGTTCTGGTTTGCCGTTACAGCCGCCTATACTCCATATTGCACTATTTCTTTTTTAAATGCTTTTTCCTCCTGAACTACGGAGTGGTACCGGTATCTGCAAATCATACAGCAGCTGGCACCCCCCCCCCCCGACCAGGTCTGACCAGCAACTCGCTCCACCACACAGTCCGGCAAGAAGACTGGATCCCCTCCCCCATGGGGACCTGGAGCACAGACACCTAGGTAGGGCACCTCTCATGTCTATGGGCACAGGGCATGGCCATCAGCTGCCACAATTGCCCCACAATTTTCCACCATTTTTCTCACCCTTGGAGCAGGATGTGCAATGCTTCAGTGCACAGTTGTTGGGATGGCCACTGCGCACCACCCCTTGTCTGTGCATGCAACTGTAGTGCAGCTGGCCTTTCGACAGTTGCCATTATAGCAGGATGCAGTGTTCCCATCCTCTGCAAAGGAAGGACAACAGTTATGGAATGCTCAATCCTTCCTCTACCCTGCCAGCTCACGGTGGACTGAGTACTTTCCTGAACACAGGTTGCCACTGTGGCACGCTGTGTGCTGTCCAGTGCCTCAGTCATCAGCACCACTGGGATGGCTGTGCTCCATCATTTGAATAAATGCCATGTGTAATTTATATTTTTGCAACTATACAATTTTTCTCTTTGTAGGTCTGTCTCTGAAAGGGCCTCTATAAAGCTTGATGGATAAAGCTTCAGCTGACTATGACCATCTCGTTCTCCAGATTCCAGCTGCAACCCTGTGATTGTATGATGAAAAAATAAGAGGAATCAAATGACAACACCAGTCATTGATACGATCGTATGCACATCATTGTACCACTGTCATTTAAGTGCCTGTACCCACCTATATTAACACCCAGGACTGTAAAATTGACCACTGCAACAAGAACTGAGACTTTATTTACATTGCTTTTATTACTACGGACAGTAAAAGTGACTGAAAGGAACAATGTAATGAGGAACTACTAGGCCCTGAGGCAGTGCTGCTGCTTATCTGACCACCACTCCTACTGTGCTGTCCAGTCAAAGCCTGCTCATGTTCACTGCCACCACTTTCATGACAGAATCAAGGAACACCATAATGAGGAAAAACTAGGCCCTGAGGCAGTGCTGCTGCAGATCTGACCCACCACTCCTACTGTGCCAACAAAGCCTGCTCATGCTCACTATCATGGTACCACTCTCAATAACAAAACAAGGAGCACCGTAATGAGGAACTACTAGGACCTGAGATATTGCTGAAGCTGATTTGACCACCACTCCTGCTGACAGAAAGAATTGCTTTGTTGCCAGCATTTGACTGTCAAAAGGTGTTTGAATCAGTACTCAGCAAGTTTCTAGAATCCTTTCACCAACATCTATCCAGAACAACCTTCCTGAGTACTCCAGAAATCATCTTCAATGCATCTCCAAAGCAGCCAGCAGCAGATTCTTGAACAACTGTTTCACAGCTGTTTCTGTTACAACATACTGTTTATTATTTTCGGCTCCACTTACCAGTTTTCATCAGATGATAAAAACTAAGTTTTCTTTTATTTAAATAGTAAATTAAAAAGAAATCAGTTCTGCCAAAATATTTTCCACAGTTCAACATATTATTCTGCAAATACATGACAAAAATCCACAGAATTAATGTGAAAATTGTGCAATTATATCGGGATTTTTTCCACAGAATTCCACATTTTGCAATAATTCTGTGGGTGGGATTTAAATTTTGCACAGCCCTAGTAATAACACATTTTATTTGTAAAACAGCATATCATTGTTAAAGCCCCATGGTAAATTTATGGAACTGACTTTAATTGGGGGATGATTCCTATGTAATCAAAGGTTGACCTGAAGAAATACTGTGATTCCAAACAGTATACTCTGAATTATGGACTTGTGATCCTTTGCCACAAAAAGATTGCTACATGAGGGGAACAATCCTACATATGGAAAATTAACCTGACAATATAAATGAAAAGAGTTTTTTTACAGTACTGTGCGTTTTCTATTCATTACTTTAAAAAATTTGTTCTAAAGTGCTGGTGGTAGGTACCAATAGGTACCCCTGACAGAGTTACATTATCAGGATACAGTGGATCTGAGAAAGCAAGAAAAATGAAACAATGAATGAACCTCACTAGCACTGCCATCTGAAATGTCAGGACATTGGAGATAGGGCCATGGGGAACTCCTTCCCACTACAGCTTCATCAGCTCTTCTGTTTGAATTTTTTTTAAAGGGCTCTAAAGACCAGTCTTTTCCCCCTACTTTTTGAGGGCTCATTTTAATGGGCAAGGAATGGGGAGGAATGGTTTCAGTATGCATTGTTATATTGTGATTTTATTGGGGGGTTTCAAAAGGGTTTGAAGTGGATGCAGATGCCTACTGTGCATACATCTTCACGCATCCCCTCACGTTAATGGAGCTATGCAGCTACTTTCATGAGTTGTATCCAACGCCAATGGTCATGATTTGCAGCAGAAAACGGATGCAGTTGCAAGTTGGATCCACTTGGGGAGCACTTGCAACTGTTTTTGGACGCAAACTTCGGATGCTGTTAAGCCATCTAACAGATGCCGTAGCAGACCTGGATGTATTTCTGTTTTGAAACTAGTTATGGATGCATCTTGGGAGGATTCTTTTTGAAACTTCTGCCCTATATATCTGTAAATGTTTATTTTTCATCCGAATGTCTATCACTTTGCTGTGCTTCGAGCCTTTTCGATGAAGCACTGTAGAAAATAAAGCTGAATGCTAAATTTTTGTTTTAGAAAAACATAATATTTATTATAAAAAACATTGCAAGCACACAAGTAACCATGAAAACTCAGAACTGAATAAAGGCTGCAGCTGTGAAATTGGTGTTCATGATCAACAATATTGCGGTACTTGTACCTCCATTATTACCGAAACATATTTCTAGTAAAAGCAAAGTAATGCCTACTGTCTGGTCTTTAAAAAACAGTTAAGTCACTAAGGCCTTACCTCAAGGTGCTCAACTAGCAGAGTTTTTTTTTTTTTTTAATTAGGAGTTTCCTACTCCTTGGCTGCCAACCTGTCCCATTCCAGACTATGCCCCCTACCCACCCTTACCCCTGTGCCCCAGCTCCTTGCTTACTTGGGACTAAATCATTCTCTCTCTCTCTATTTTTTGTCAGCTGTCCTCTGTTGGTGGACCTGGTGAGCCCCAGTTTCCAGTGTGCGGGTATGTGGGGGACCAGGCCTTCATCCTGCCATGCTCGGGGGTGTCCTCAATTTTCTTCTCGGGCTCACAGTACATGTGATGATAAGTCGTGTGAACTCCACTTCCATGGTGATGCCCATGACGTCAAACCAGTGGGACTCCTTTCTTGGAGTCCCACTGCACTGCTACTCAGATCCATCAGGAGGCACTCACCTAGCGGGACACACACACCACTCCCTCCCTAAGGAAAGCTGTCCTTGGGCTGTCAATCCTCCCTTCCCTGAGTGACCCGTGTCCATTCTCAAACCTAGGTCACTGGCAGCCCTCCATGCCACTGGGCTGGCCCACCTAGAGAGTTTTTAACTGACTAATAAATGACAGATATGTCAGTTTGTACTGATTAAAATGCTACAATTATATATAGTGTATGAATGTTCACATTTCCCATAGACACATAGAAATGTGATGGTAGAAAAGAACCGCCAGGCCCACCTAATCTCCCCACTTGCCTAGTTATCTGCTAGGACATGCCCTCATACATCATCATAGCTTTGTTGTACCATCTGTCTGACATCATCATGCTTCTATGCCATTGTTCTTATGTCTGGTCGAGGATAGCACAACAGCATCCAGTCACCAGAACTCCATCTAGTGAGTGTAAAAGAGAAACTATTGCTTTCAGTGCTTGAAACAATAGGTGGGAAGGGGGCATGGCTCCATTTTTGGTTCAGTGACTTCCTCTAAACTACAAAAAATAACAAGTGGTCAAATTAGTGTGGGAGTGTTTTGGGGGATTGGGGTTGAAAACCCTTTAGATGTTAGATCAGGGGTTAGATAGAAAACTTTGACTTGATGGACCCTTGCTCTTTTTCTGCCAGCAATGTCTATGTTGCTATGTTTTAAACAAAACTGAACAAGAATTAGTTCCCATTCGAGGAAACCTTGTGACATAATTGAGCATGCAAGTTTTGCACTCATGGTTTATGATGTCAAAAGGTTTTGCCGCAGTGGAACACAACCTTGTTGTGCACCATCCACCATCTGTTATCATAGAATCATAGAAATCTGGTGGCAGAAAAGGATCCTCTGGCCCACTGAGTCTGCCCCCCTTACTCATTAACTATGTCACAGAACCTCCATTTCCCCCCACTTGCCAACCCACTATATCTGTCCCATGCCCTCTTGAATCCCTCCATGGTTTCTGCCCCCACCACTTCCTCTGGTAGTTTATTCCAGGCCTCCACCACCCTCTCCATGAAGTAACACCTCCTCACACTGCCCCTGAATCTTCCTCCAATCGTAGACATTTCCCTTCTAGTTTTAACTCCCACCTTCTTCTTAAATAAGCTCCACTTCCTTACCTTATTGATCCAGTTCAAGTGCTTAAAAGTCTCTATCATGTCCCCATCCCTTCTAGTCTCCAGTACGTACAGATATAATTCCCTCCACTTCTCTTCCTATGACTTCCCCTGCATACCATGCACAATCTTGGTTGCCCTTCTCTGCACCATCTCAATCCCATCTATGTCTTTGCATTGGTATAATCTCCAGAACTGGACCCCATACTCCAGATGCAGCCTCACCATGACTTTCTAAAGAGGCATCAGTACTTCCCTCCTTCTGCTTGTTATGCCCCTCCCAATGCATGCCAACATTCTGTTTGCCTTTCCCACTACTTTGCTGCATTGATGACTAACTTAAGGTTACTTATTACTAAGATTCCCAGATCCCTCTCCTGCTCAATTGGCTTAATTACCCCCCCTCCCAAAAGTGTAACCTGCTTGTGGGTTTTTATACCCCATGTGCATCACTGCACACTTTTTGGCATTGACTTCCAGCTGACAAGCTTCCAATCACCCTTCCAGAATTTTCAGGTCCTTCCACATGGCCTCCACCCCCCCCCCAGAGGTGTCCATCCTATTGCAGATCTTTATATCATCTGCAAATAGGCACACCTTCCCCTCCAGCCCCTCGGCTGTATCACTGATATAAACATTAAAAAGTAGGGGGCCCAGTACAGACCCATGGGGCACCCTATTCATTACCCCCATCTCCCTGGAATGTACCCCATTAACCACCACCCTCTGGCTTCTGTTCTTCAACCAGTTTTCTATTGACCTAGTTATTTTCTGTCCCACCCCTATGTTTTCCAGCTTATTTACCAGTCTTCTGTATTATGCTATATTTTTTATACCTATTCCAGATACAGGGGATAATACATGTGGTTTAGAGTACTACAAGACTGCAATTGCATCAACATCATAATACTGCTTTGTAAGAGGGACATCTGAGGGGGAAACCCTACGGTGCAATTAATTGTAATATTTTTTTTTATTATGAGTAATATTAAAGATAGGAGCAATAGTCACAGGGTTTTAATTATACATTTTCTCTTTCTTTGCATGTTTTGTATGAAAGATGTCTGGTGCGGGATATTTATTTGGGATGTGTTTTGTGTTATGGTTATTATATAGGGAGAAAAAATATTACATCAGAGCAGGAAGACTTTCTTTGTAACTTTGCAAAAGTAATGTCAGAACTGAAGAGTTATCACTTTACATGTCACTGGAACTAACACTTTGTGATTTGAAGAAAAAATCTACCATTCCACTGTATCTGCGTTGTTTAATTACTACAATTTGATGTGTGGTTAGTTAATGTTCTTATACTAAATTATATACTAATTATGTGAAATTTAAAAAGTAGATGGACTTATTGTTTGTCATAGAAACATTAAAAAAGTCCAATATGTTTTTTTTCATTATGTCTTATGCCACAATACCATTATTATGTGTTATCCTATTTTATCATTCCATTAAAAAGTAAGACTCTAGTAATCAAAAAGTAACAGCTATTTATTTTTAGCAATACATGTAATCTTCCTTCCCCTACTATAATTTAGAGTTACTTTTCTTGTAAACAATTTATGTGATAAGAACTTTGTAATGTCATTTTTTTTGTAGTGCTAAATGCAAATATTTAGGATTTAAGAATTTTCATTAAATCACTTTTTCTGTTTACTATGTGTAAAATAAAGTGCTCTTTCCTGTTATACCGAAAAGGAAATAGTTCTTGTTAAACTATATTCATAAGCAAATATATAAATATAGTGCATTGACAGTAGTGCAGCTCAGAAGCAGTGTAGCTTCTGTTTTTTTCTAATTATTTAGGATAAGGATATATGTTAGTTCAACAAACCATTAGTGTCAATTTCCTGGAGGCAATATTTCAGCAGGGGAAAATGCTCATTCTGTTAAATGTGCACCTTAACATTTCCCCTAGACAGAAACACTAAACAAGGTACCACTAACAACTTTTTAATATAGACTAGATTAAACTGCATAATTTTATTAAAACAAGTTTTCAAGGTTTATTTGTGGGGATTTTAGCCTTCACTGGCAGGGTTTTCTTCATGCTGAGTATTCTGTACTAACATGCTAGCCAGTATTGTTCTTGTAAACTGTCAGATTGTGGTATGAGTATAACTGTCTAGCTAGATAGAAAGAGCTGCATTTAAACAATAGAACACAATGGTGAGTTGGCTGTTCTACCACAACCACATACCCGGGGTCTAGTAAGGAAAAGGCCACAAGACAAATATCTTCAGCCCCAAGAAGTGCAGTTATGGCATCGCAACCAACACTCAGAAGTGCCATACTGTGCTATTAAAATTAATAGTGTATTAAGAATGTAATAAAATTAAAAATAAAAACTGGAACATGTTTAAAAATCAGCAATTGTGTATGAAATAGTGCCTCAGCAGATGGGCTGTCATGGCAGAGTGCCAGTCTGACTTGCAGTGTGAGAAATATTGCAATGTGTGTGCATTGTGTGAACTGTCTCTTGACATCACACTCCTTCCTCAGTTTTGTTTCCACACTTTTTTCTTTAAATTAAAAAAAAGAAAAGAAAAAAAGCTTAATTTTATGTACTTTGTGGGTCTGAATTGGAAATAATTGGCTTCAGGGATTTTAATTCATCGACTGGATAAGCAATGTGATAGTGTACAGTACATGAAAGTGAAACCAATATTAGGGATTGCAACATTTCAGACACAATGTTTTATACAGAGGACAAAACCTGATGTACAGGTGATAACCATGGAGTAATCACCTCGAGTGGTTGCTAGGGCATCAGTAAACCTCGAGAATGCAGCTCTAGAGGTTTAAAATTGCAATAGCATCCACGAGAGATGGTTACACAATGGTTATCACCTGTACATCAGGCATTGTCATTTATAATGTGTGGGACTTGACGTGAGAAGTTAACCCCCCCCCCACCGAACACAAGTAATTTAGCCTTACCATTTTAATGAATCTGCACTACAGCCACATGATTGTGCAGGAAATCAATTTATTAGGATACACGGACTAAATGACAGTGGACCAAAATAGCACCAGAGTTAAAATCTCTATCAGACATAGAGATTGCTAGACTCAGTAACAGTAAACTGAGACAACTGGAATGTTATTTGAATACTGTACTGGGGCTAACAATCACATTCTGGTTGTGTAGAATACTGAATTACGCTGGCATTCTGTTTTGTAAACCCACTGCTATGACATAGATGAAATAGGTTAATAAGATTCTGACATCACAACCGTGGGATTACATAAAGGATAATGGCTGGGGATCGGGTGATAACCACGCTCCAATCACCTCGAGTGGTTGCTAGGGCAACATGGTAACATGGCATGCTGACTATGTGAAAAGACATTGTTTAGAAACAGGGGAGCCCAGCATTCTGGGGACAAATGACATAAAGAGTCTAGATGATGTTTGACATGCCTTTGTACAATCCAGGTTGCCAAAAAAGAGTCCTACAGATGTCATGAGTAAGTAACAACTGTTACTCTGTTCATGGGGGGCGAAAAATACACCAGAAGGTGAATAATCTGATTCAGTGTGAAGTCAGGGACAGTATCTGAGAGAAAACGAAGATTGGTCCGTAAAGCGATTCTTGTTAAAAGTAGGAAAAGGGGGTTTGGAACCAGAGCTTGCAGTTTGAAAATTCTTTGCGCTTAAGTAATGAGCACAAGAAAAAATATCTTTCAGGGTAGGAAGCACATGCCAAAGAGAACAGTTGGTTCAAAAGGAGGTGCAGTATTGGTCTCCAGAACTATGTTAAAGGAATACTACACCCTCATATCTTGTAAATGTTATTTATTTCCATGTCCACAAACAACTATTTTTATGTAGCTGTTGGGATATATATGTTTGCTATAGTTTGTTTTCACTATTCAAACTAGTCTGCTGTAACTATCCTGGGGGGGGTCTCCATTTTTATAATTGTTGAAATCTCATTGTCCATGAGAGTTGCATTAGCCCTTGAGAAAATTATGTCACAGCACCTATTTATGCCATGTATCTCTATGCTGAAAGTGCAAATATCCTGAAAAAACTTTCTAGAAACACACAAATTCAATGCAGTTTGGAGGGAAAAAAAACTCAGTTTGCAAAGATAATTAAAGGTAAATGTGGTAATTCACACCTTGCTGCAAAATTTGTTTTTTGAATTTGAATTAAATGGACTGGCATACTGTATAGTCTAAAGCGTGCTGACACATCATGTTTCCATATGCTAATGCAGATCTCAGGGCAATGATATTTCAACAACCAGAAAATGGAGTTCTCCAGAATATTTAGAGGGACTAGTAGGAACAGTACAAATAAACTAGAGCAAACCCATATATCCCAAACAGCTACACAGAAAGAGTTGTCTGTTGACAAGGAAACAAATAACGTTTACAAGGTATGAGGGTGAAGTACTCCTTTTAGGTCAACACCAGAACCAGTCTATGGATTGGGGGACATATATGCCGGATACCTCCAAGGAACATAGAGTCACCTCAAGTTGAGCAACCAACTTAACCATCACTGAGGGCATAAAAAGCTGAAACAGCCACCAAATACACCTTTACAGAGGGGTACTGGATGCCTGATTCTAAAAGGGATAGGAGGTCATTCAGAACAAGATTCACTGGACACATAAAAGGGTCCTGGCTATGAGAGATGCACCATATCTTGAAACATTTCCATTTTTGGGAATAGATGTACCTTGTGGACAGCTTACAAGCTGCAAGAAAAACCTTAGGAATTACAGCTGAAACCTCAAAGTTGGATAGTTCTATATTATAAAGAGCCAGGCATGGAAGTGCATAGATTGTGCACTGAAGACCCCTGCTCCTGCAACAGGAGTATTGTTCAAAGGGGGAGCAAGACTGGAGGTTCCACTGCCAAATGCTGAAGCAGAGGGAAAACAGTTGACTGAGACAGAGTAGGGCCACCAGAGTTATTGAGGCTGCTTCTTCCCACAATTTCACTAGAACCCCTTTGAATTAGAGGAAATGGAGGAAAGCATATAGGATTTGCCCATTCCAGGAGAAGGATAAACACAACTCACCGGAAATCTCCAGGTCCTGGAGACAGTGAGCAAAAAAGCTGCAGTTTTGTATTGTGTGGGGATGCAAAAAGATCAAAGACGTCTTCTATGATGGAGTCCAGAAGATTCAACTGGACAGACAGAGCCAGATATCAATTAAGACAGTCAACCATCACATTAAGGGTGTGAAGCAAAATATAGCCTTGAGAAAAATAACATCTTTCCTCAGCTCAATACCAGAACCTCATCACTTCCATGCAGATGGGATAGGAGTGAATGCCTCCTTGTTTATTGATTTAATGCATTACTGACACATTGTCCATCTGAACAAAGAGGGTTAACCCTGGAGAACAACAGAAAAGGTTTATAAATCAAGCCAAACAGCTTTCATATCACCAGCATTGCTGTAGACAGGCAATCCAATAATGACAAAAAACCCTGCATCTGGAATGTTTCAAGATGAGCATCCCAACCAGAGCCTGACACATCCATCGTCATGACCATCAGAGGTGAGGAATGGAGAAAAGAACACCCTGTATCTAGACTGGAGCAGTTCAGCCACCACAGGAGGGTGTAATGAAGGGGACCTTTCACTAGAATGGGACACTCCAGGCTGTTGAAATTTTGAGTCCACTAGACATGGAGGAACCAATGAGGAAGCCTCATGATGGCTGCAGGCTGCAGTAACAAGCCTTAATAGTGGTAGGATGCATCTCGCTGAGATGTAATGACTGGATGACACCAGCTGAGCCTGGACAATTAGTGCAGTATCATGGTCCTTGTCCAACTGACATGTCGAGGAAAGTGCCCATGTACTGAAGGCTCTGTCAAGGGATCAGAACCAATTTTGGTTCATTGATGAGAATGCTCAGCTGACTAAAGAGCTAGTGAGGCTGAAAGAGGATGTAAACAATGGCTTCCTTGGGATGAGGCTTTTAAGAGCCAATCATGCATATTCAGGAACACATATAGACATTCCCTCCGTAGCACTGCATCCACTACTGCAAGGTATTTGGTGACTACATTCTGTGCAAAAATTAGTCAAATGGCAAGACACTTAACTGGTAATGAGAGCCCTTCATCATTAAGCAGAGGTTCCTTCAGTGACTGTGAAGTACCTTGATATGTAGATAAGCATCTTATATATTCAGGTCACATATCCAATCCACCTGTAACAGTGTGTGGAGTAGGTGCTTGAATGAACCCATACAAAGCCTTCTGTATTCAATGCACAGGTTAAAGCACCTGAGATGTAGGACAGGATGCAAATCTTCTGTCCAATTTGGAACCAGAAAATATCAAGAGTAATGACTCTGATTCAGGTCTGTGGTAAGCAGGGGTTCTATAACCTGCTTGTGCAAAAGTGTTTGAACTTGGTCCACTAGCAGAGCAAGGTGACCATGAGGTTACTGAATGGGAGGGTGAGTATGCACTGGAGGGATAGATAAATCCACTGATTGAGAGGGTGAGGATGCACTGGAGGAAAAGATGACTCCAGACCATGCCCACTCTGAATTATGTCCATGACCCTGGCATCTGTGGTGATCTCCCTCCACTTTGTTAGAAAGGTGGAGATGTATGTACTGATTATGTATGTCAATAAGGTGTACTAAATTGCAAAAATGAAATGGTTATTTCATTAATTCATGTACTGGTTATGTATTTCAATAAAGTTTACTAAGTTGCAAAAAAAAAAAAGATGAAGATGTGGCCTCTCACCAAGATCTCAGGGAAGATGGTAGATGTGAGTCAGAATACTACCAGAAAGAGCAGAAACAGTGCAGCAAACTGACAGGATTGATTCAGCTTCCACTCCCCATTATCTACC
Source organism: Neoceratodus forsteri (assembly GCA_016271365.2). NCBI lineage: Eukaryota > Metazoa > Chordata > Ceratodontiformes > Ceratodontidae > Neoceratodus > Neoceratodus forsteri. Next base: position 873,658,575 of record CM057459.1, read on the forward strand.
CAGCTATAGCTGCTCCCCCAGAGAGGTGCCTTTTGGTTTGCCTACAGTGAACTCCTTGCATATACAAGATGCTTAAAACTTTTCTTACCAACCTTCCCTTTTGTGAACCCTTGAAATATGAAGTTCTTCATGTGCCTACCTCCACTGCAACATCTGAGTAATGTTTGATGTGGGGCCAGATAGACAACAGCATCATTTCCTCCTTGTACTGGAAAATTGCTTGTAAGGGTTTTGTGGAGATGCACTAGCCCTCATAATGATCAACTGCAAACAAAAATACTCTCTTGCTCCTTGCTTTAGAAATCCTTGTAGCCCAGTGGCCCAGCAGATACACTGTATCAGAGGCATGGTGAGTGTGAGAGCAGATGATTGCTATACATATTAATGTGCCACTCTCCTTGTGTGGTATATCCCATTATGCCCTTGACCTGTGCACTATGATATCTGTGATGGAGTCAGCAGCAGATGCAAATTCTATTCTGCTAACTGTTGGTTTGAATATAAGGGTTTATATGGACTGTATACAAAGTCCCTGTTTCCCACTCTGTTGTTCTACCCATTACCACCCTCTCTGGTTGACTGGAACTTGTTTCCTATTTCTCCATGGCAACTCTCTGCTTCCCACTCTCTAACCAGTTACCTACCCACCAAACAATGCAGTTTGGTGCACCCAAGTCCTATAGCTTTTTCGCATGCAGTTATGTGGCACTGAATCAAAAGCCTTGCTGAACAGAAAATAGAGGATGTCCACTGAATGGCGCTTCTCCCATTCCCTAGTCACCCAATTGAAAAATGCAATCAGGTTCATTTGGCATGACTGACCCACCATGAATCCACGCTGTTTGTTATCCTGAAGACCATTCTTATTCAAATAATCTACTAGGTCTTATTTAGGCAGGGCCTTCATTTGTTTTCCTAACACAGGTGTGAGGCTAACCGGTTTGTAATTTCCAGATTCTTCCCTGTTTCAACCCTTGTGCAGTGGCACCACGTCAGCTCTTTTTCAGTCCCTTGGCATGACTCCTGACTGAAGTGAACGGTTAAACAAATGTGCCGAGTTGTCTGCCAACTCACCCACTAACTCTTTTACAATCCTTAGATGTATTCTGTTCAGTCCAGGAGATTTGTCTTGTTTTATATACTCAAGCACTTCCCTAACTCTGCCTGTGGTAATTATTGGCTTTTCCATTGGTGGGACACCCCTACCGTGTGTTGCAATGCTGCTGTCAGGCATTGGTCCACTGTGTTCCATGGTGAACACCGAAAAGAAATATTTGTTCAGAATGGTGGCCTTCTGTCTCTCTTATTCCATGATACTGTTTCCATCTTTAAGTCCAACTACCCTTCCCCCTTTCTTTCTTTCTCTTCTCTTGTAAGTACCTGAAGAATTGCTTATTCCCCTCCTTGACTCCTTTTGCTCTCTGAAGTTCAGCCACAGCCTTTGCTTGCTTCACTGCTATCTTAGCCTCCTTATTCTTCTGAACATAATCTTTCCATTCGCTGTCACCTAGTTTCTTTTTAAAGTTGAGGAAAGCCTCTCTCTTGACCCTAATAGAACACAGCAAAACGGTGGCTGCAAGCAAAAGAAAAGAAGCCTAGCAAATTGGGTACTCACAAAGCAGATAGAAGGCACAGCTTCATCATCATTGTCCAGGTCAATAAATTCAGCTTGATGCAGCAGGATAAATTTCACAGACTTTATTTCCAAATTACCAGCAGCAAGATACAGATGCCCTTCCCTACGAAAACAGCTGAATGTTTTCGTGCGATAGCAGTGCTTTCTCAAGGCTATGGTGGCAGTTGGCATTGCATCCATACATAAACAAATTGAGTTAAAGTGACAGTGCTACATTGAACACGGTGCAAGTAAAGTGCCTAGCATTTCATTACTTAAATAGTATAATATAATATAATATAATATAATATAATACAATATAATATAATATAATATGATATGATATGATATGATATGATATGATATGATATAATATAATATAATATAATATAATATAATATAATATAATATAATGTCATACACAACTCTAATGCAGGTAAAAATATTAGTAATTACAATTTTAAGTACCAATCATGTTTGTTCAGTGCTCATTATGATTATCAAACTAAAACCAATGAAGTTCAAAAATGAATTAGAACATGTTAGCAATTTCTAAGAAACATTTCAACCATTTAAACCCTTTAAATCATTTAAGAACCATTTATACACAACTAAAAAATTGAGATTGATCCTGTATAAGGCTAACTGTCTGAGTTCATAGATACTGATACTATTATTTCTAATATCTATTACCACTGAGTATTATAATAAAAGAAGGGTGTTGTTATTGTTCTCTATGTGTGCTGTAATACTCATTTATGTAAAACATTTCACAAATGAATTATATCACAGATAGGCAGAAAGTTGAAAAAAGTCATTGAGTCCAGGTGGGGTGTGAGATCTCATACTATACTGCCAACAGGTTTCTCTTTGTTTAAATCTCTTATCCAAATCTCCTCCCCTGACATGACAAAAGACTCTATCATCTGAAATTCAAAGATATGCATACTGCCCTTTTTCTTTGTATGTTGAGACAGTGTGCTAACTTCATCAAGGTGTGTGATGCTCCTATTGTGCTGACATATTCTTGCCTTGAACATCTGCGAAGTTTTTCCTATATAAAAGCTAGAGCACTTTTTGCATCACTAGATAGACAATGCTCTGTGCATTACAGGAGCAGAAATCTTTAATGTTATAACATGCTTCTGTTACTTGATGCCAGAAAGTGTCTCCAATTTTTAGAACTAACAAATGGTGCAGTTTCTGCACCGAAAGGTGCCCCTCAGTAGAGAGGCATTTCTTTCTAAAAGGCCATCCCAATATGTACTGTTTACCAGATAGTCCTTTAAATGTGTCCCCTTCCTATAGATCATCTGTGAGGGTTGCCTTGTGACATATTGTAGTGTCCTGTCTGTGATAAGAATATGCCATTTTTTTCTGATAATGATGTTAACCAGGTAGGACTGAGGGCTGAATGTAGTTATAAATTTTGGTTTAAAGGGTTTAAATGATTGAAATGTTTCTTAAAAATTGTCACAATTTTGGAATTCACTTTGAAAATAATTAGCTTTAGTTTGATTAACTAGTAATCGTAATGAGCACTGAACATAGACAATTGGTATTTAGAATTTTAATTATTAATATTTTTTACCTGTATTAGGGTGGTGTGGTATCCAGTGAGGATAGCAATTGAACATGAGTGACTGTCAAAATTGCAACTCATAAACAGCCCTATCCTCATGGGCTACCCTGCAAGGGTAGTGACCCTATGCAAAGGTGACCATAGGGGAGCGCAACCGGAAGGGGAGAATAGTGAGCGGAAGGGAAGAGGATTTTTCAAGGGGTAGTGTGCCTGCTGCAGTCCAGCTAGCCATGTGGTGTGGTGGTGAGGGTGGCTAGCTTCAGCGTAGCAGGTACTGGGTTCGGGGCTGGGGACCGGGGGGGGTGAATTTTGCCACTGGCTCCCGCATTTTTTTTTCCAATCCATAGTGTCACCTCCTCCCTGACATGCACCCCCCTGGAGTTAATAATCTTTAAACAGGGAGTGCAGGTGGCAATGCAGCCACCCTTCATAGATACTTAGTTTAGTTGCCGGATGTTTGGTCACCGGCATGTGTATATTGCCGATTTGCTTTTCGATGATATACACTCACCATAATAGTGATTGCTGTTTTGTGATCACCATTATGACATGGGACTGGGTGATATATGGCTTTGTATTATATTATACTATTTAAGTAATGAAATTCTAAGCACTTTACTTGCACCTTGTTTGAATGTAGCACTGTCACTTTAACTCAATTTTTAATATAAGGATGCAATATCAGCTGCCACCCCAGCCTTGAGAAAGCACGGCTACCATGCAAAAATATTCATCTGTTCTTGTAGGGAGAAGGCATCTGCCTCTTGCTGCTGGTAATTTGAAAATAAAGTTTGTGACTGTTATCCTGCTGCATTGAAATAAATTTATTGACCTGGACAGTGATGGTGAAGCTATGCCTTCCATCTACTCTTGATCCTAATGGCTGTTTTGACTTCGTTAGTGAACCATATCGGGCTTTTGTGTTTTTTCTTTTCTGTCACTGTCTTTACGCATATCTTTGAAGCCTCTAGGATGGCTTGTTTAATTGTTCCCCAAATGTCTTCTACCTCCAACTGCTCATGGATCTTAATTAGTTTATCTCTGGCTGGATCCCTTATTTTGTTGAAATTAGCCCCTCTGAAATTTACGACATCAGCCCTGGACTGAGATTTGGCATCCCTCAGGGATAATTCAAACCAAACAGAGTTGTGGTCGCTATGAGCCAGCATCTCACCAACTCTGACAGCCTTGACTATTTCTGAGTTGTTGAGGACCACATCCAAGATAGTGTCCAACCTAGCTGGATCGATAACTAACTACGTGAGAAGGCAATTCTGTAAGGTTTCTACCACAGATCGATTCATGGATGGTCTCGCCATTCAGAAGCCCCAGTCTACATGTGGCATGTCTAGGTCTCCTACCATCACTGTGTCCCCTTTCTGTGGTATCCCTCTAATTTCTTCCAAAAGCTCCAGGTCCTTGTCCTCCAACTGATTTGAAGGTCTGTATACCACCACAATCTGTATCCTCTTGCCTGAGGTTGACCCAAGCTGTACCCAAAGGGATTCCCCTCCCTTTTTATTGTTGGTATTGCATGCTGTGGCCTCTATTCCCCTGTCAAACATAAAATGCTACTCCCCTGGCTCCCCTTATAACCCTCCTAAAGAGCGTATAACCCGTAATCGAGAGATCCCAATCATTGTTTTCCAAAGCCCAGGTTTCTGTAATGGCCAACAACTCCATACAGGACTCTGCCTTCCATGCCTGAAGGTCACTTGCCTTGTTATTCAGGCTTCTAGCATTTAGGCACACCCCAGTCCAAAAAATAGGAGTCAAAGTGTTTCTTCTGTCTGTTCATTTATTATTGCATTTCCCATTTTCTTGGTCCTCTTTCTGGTCCCTTAGAGCCTTTTTCTGCTTTCTTGCTTGAGTCCATAGTGCTAGTGAGTGATTCTTGCTTGTGAGGAAAAGTCAACTGAGTTCCCATCACTTGTGCGATCGCTGATAGGTTTCCTAGTGCTAAACTTCCCCTCTCCTAGTTTAAACACCCAAGGTGGACATCTAACTTCTTTCCCAACACAATCATTCCTTGCCTGTTTAAGAGAAGACCATCAAACTTGAAAAATCTTCTATCCCAGAAGCTCCCTCAGTTACCTGTGACATGGTAACCTTTTTCTGTACACCATTAACACAGCCAGATGTTAAATTCCTCGATCTCCTTCTTTCTGAACTTGTTCATGCAATCACCTTTTTTCCACACTGGGAGGACCTCTGAGAATGTCAAGGAGGACAATCGAACCAGCAATAACTCCCAGAAGCTTTTTGAAGATGTGCCTGGTCTCTTACACCATTTGATTTGCTAGGTCATTAATACCAAGACAGATCAGTACATTGAGTCCCTCTTCCGCTTGGTCTATGATCCTCCAGTTGCATTCAGTGTGTGTCTTGGCTGAGGCACCGCGGAGGTATTGGACAGTCACTGTAGATTTACTTTAGTGGGAGTCAGCTACTCTAATCATTGACTCACCCAGAATGAGTAATTCCAGTCACATTGACCCCATTCCTTTCATACCCACCCAGATTCCCAAATGGTTTCCCTTACCTGACTCCTTAAAAGGCTGGCAATCTATCTTGCCCCTTAGCACTGCTGAGGAAATATGTTCTCCTAGTTTCCCATTCTTGAGGAAAGAACATAGGAGATCTGCTTATTTTAAGTTCATAGTGTGTTAGAGACTGGTGGTTACCATTTAGAGAAGTAAAGTTTCTTCTTGGATGTATCTATTAACTATTAGTTCCATTCCATGGTGGTTCTTTTACAGTTATGCTCTACATATTCCTTTCTATAGTTGTGCAGCTTTTTTGTTCTTTCTATTTGCATGTACTAGCATTGTCCATTGTTATGCTTGCCATATTAACAGATATTTCTTGTTAGGTTAGGAATCTATGTGATACAGTAGATGGATTTTCATAGATAAGGGTATAGTATGTTTAATTTCAAATGCTATAGGGGAAAGTCTTGAGATGCCACTCAAGAGTCTCCTGCCAGGTTCTGTACCATTTGGTCCAGAGCCATAATTGCCCACAGCTGGATTGGTGCCCTTGGTTCAATATGCCCTGGGCTGGTATACTCCTTCATACCCTTTTGTTTTTCACCTGCGTAATGGGCACCCCTACCCAGATCTTGAAGTTGGTCAGTTGGAACATTCAAGGCCTCCACTCCACTAGCAAGCAGAAACAGATTCTTAATCATCTTAAAATAGAATACTGCAATGTAGCCTTTCTTCAAGAGGTGCATCTGCTTACTGCTGAAATGCAAAAACTTAAAAAGGACTCCATGTGCCAAGTGGTTAGTACCGTCTATGTCTCTAAGGTAAAGGGGTGGCCATTATCTTTCACAAACAGTTACTAGTGTAGAGTCTAAAAAATTCCCATTATAAAAAAGTGCTGGGTTCTGGTCAGAACCCTAATCAACTCCCAAGCCCTTGCATTACATAATGTTTATGGCCCCAATGATGATACCAACTCCTTCTACCTGGAGGTAGCACAGGAACTTATCAATCAACTTACTCCAGCCTGAGGACTGGATGGTGCTGGGGAGAGATTTTAATCAGGTACGGAACCCTGTGGTAGATAAGCTGTGGTGCTCTAGTCTATCCCCCACCAAGTCCAGGAAAGCTCTCCACTTGTTGTCACAATAATTTTATTTGACAGAGACCTGGAGGGCTCTACATCTTTCAGGGAGAGACTTTATGTTTCATTCAGCCTGCCACAATAATAGCAGACAGCTGGATTTTGTCATGGTTCAGGCACAATATATGTAGGATGTGCATGTGACCTACGTGATCCTGATTATCATCTCTGGCCATGCTTGTGTACACTTAATCTTACCTGGCACAGATGAGCTTCCAACTACACAATGGTACCTGAATATATTCTTGCTCTCTAAGGACAAATTTAAAATGTGGGTCTCAGATGAGTTAGTTCTACACTTTGCTAGTAATGTCACTGCAGTTGTCTTCCTGGCCATCCTCTGGGATGCCTTCAAGGCATACATTGGGGTGAATTATTAGCTACTCCACTGATTTAAAAATACAGCATCATAAGGAGCTGGTGGAGTTGGAACATCTTCTTAAGCAATAGGAGAAGGCTTATAATAGCACTAACCCTCCAACTCAGGTGTTGTGGCAGATTTTCCAGCTTAGACTCAAAGTGAATACATTAACCATTGCACAGCCCAGAAAACACTACTGCCTACTGCTCATAGGTATTGGGAGTCTGGGGTGAAGTCAGGCTTCTGGCCTTTTATTCAAAACTCTTCCAAGCTGCAAAGCATGTTATAGGTATCAAACAGGCCTTGGGCAACCTAATGACCAAGAGAAAGGTGATCAAGGAGGCTGTTAGGGTCTTATTACTTGACACTATAACAGATGCAGCATGGCCTCGATACCCCCTGTATCCTTCACTTTGTATAGAGCACAATCCTCTCTCAAACCTTTGGTCTCCACGTGTAAGCATTAGATGCTCCAATCATCCTACAAGAACTCCACTCAGCAATCAAGGCCCTACCTAACCATAAAACTCCTGGTAGTGATGGGTTTTACCAGTCATTCCTCCACTGACTGGATTATAGGCCCATAAACACCTGGGACTCAACCAAAGCTCAGGATTCCTTGATCCCTTATGTGTCTAAGGCTGTGGTTGCTCTAACTCCCAAACTTGGAAAGGACCCCTCAGCTAGTAACCAGCCACTAACCCATTTTCCATTTTGAACATCAATATCAAAATTTTAGCCAAAATATTGGTTTATGATAAGAAAAAATAATTCCACACATCACAGAGAAACACCAAACTAGCTTTTTCAAAGGACAAATGGCCATTGGAAAACAGAAGGGTGGTAACTGATTTAATTTGGGAAGCTTCTAGTCAGTCATCACTACCCTCCTACCAAGTACTGATACAGAGTAAGTCTTTGGTTATGTGGAATGGAAATACCTGCACCAAGCTTTGGATGCAATAGGCTTTGGAAAAACCTTTATGAGATGGGTAAAGCTCCTCTTCATGCACCCCACAGCCAATATATGCACCAATGGTGTAATACACCCCAAAATGTGAATAGAGAGGGGAACACAATAGAGATGCCTGCAATCTCTCTGATGCTCTTCCTTATCCCCATGGAGCCTTTGCTTAGGAAATTACAACAAGCTGCTGATGTAGAAAGCATTCCCATGACTGATTCTGCCATAAAAACCCTAGCCTATGCTATAACCTCAAACAGTGGTAGTTGCACAAATGTTGACAGGTAGCATGGTATAGAGTGTAGTGCACTGCAGTATTAGCAATTGAATAACATGTATTATACAATGGCAAGACATTTTTCAGAAGTCGATTGGTCAGTGGGCACCTTGTGCAGTGATATTATTCCAACACAACATCACTGTATCAAGGTCAAGCAGCCACATGACCTACTCACATTTTCTAGCACGATAGATTAGTACACTCCAGTCTGTCACACAGGAAAACCTCTGCCACTCTGTCACGCCACATCACACTTTAGTACCAGTGGATAAAAAAAAGACAGTATTTCAAACAACCAAGTGCAGTCAAAACCCCAGCTGTCAACTAAAAGTCAAATAACAATTGAAAATAACCTTTTTTTTCTAAACAGCCATGACTTCAGACTTGGACACAAGTTATGCTGCACATGCTTGGCTTGCTGCTCAGCCATTTCTCCCACACACAGCTGCTGTTTAAAAGAACTGTTTCTTCTTTAAAGCTGTCAGACAGTACAACTTACAGTGGCAGCCACAGACATTGCCAGTTGTTTCCCGAAATGTCTGTGATATTTCTGGATAAATCTCCTGCTTTCTGCATTTCCACAGTAGGGGCAGCAGATAGAATCTCTTTAGAAATTTTGTGAAATATCTGGAAATAGCTGGCAATGTCTGTGTCTACTACTGTACTAAAGTTTCCCTCCTGCCATCCTACTGATATTGGACTCGAAACTCAAACTATCCTGCCAGCACCTCCCATTGAATCATTTGCTTCAAAATTCGAGCGCTACCTGTACTCACACGAAAGACAGCTTTCCACCCCACTGGTAACATTGCTCACCGTAGTGAGTGCAAACCTCCTTTTCTTCTTTGGCAACATAATTGAGACTGCTACAATGAGAACCACAAGCAAGAGACAGTGGGGGCAGCAGGAAGTAAATGAAAACAAATGTGGGACCAGAAAGCAGAAGGGCCTGGCAGGCAGCATAATTAAGATAACAGCTCAACCAACTGATGGAAAAAATGTTCTGGACTTTTTTTCCATAACATATACCTCTACACACAAAAATAAAAAAAATGAATAACAATCTTGATTGATACCGCCATACTAGTCACTCAAGATACTATCTCTAAGCACTGGATTCTCCCTGTAGGATTGGATGGAAAATGCCAAATTCTCCTGCAGTGGAGATACTCCCTCTCCCCTCCTATGTAGAGTGTCTTACAGCTCTCACCAAGCTGTCCAAGTATGAATGTCTTTCTCACTTAGCCAATCAAACCCTCATCAGATTCAACAGCATTTGACAACCATGCTAAACAGCTCACTGGAAACAGGCATGGTTCTGAACAACCAGAGAAAAGCTGATGTGGTCCATTTACATAAGAGTAATGGCAGGAAGGATGCTAACTATTATAAGCTGCTCAGTCTTACTTTAGTGGTGGTGAAATGAATAAACTCTGCTAGAGAAAGATTGGTTATGTATCTTGAATACAATGGGATGCAAGACCTTAGGCAACATGTATTCATTGGATAGGATGAGGTGGGAGGAAGTCATGCCAACAAATCTGATGGATTTGTTTTACAGGGTGACCAGGGAAATAGATCACAGCAAGGCAGTGGATGTGGGCATTCTGGTTTAAGTAAGACCTTAGACACTGTGCCATACAGGAGGCTGATAAAGAAACTAAGCAGCCTAAGGGTGTTATCCAGTGTGGTGAGTTTGGTTTGAAACTGGTTAACAGATAGCAGGCAGAGCATGGTGGTGAAGTGCATTCACTTGATATCAGAAGAGTAACCAGAGCAGTGCATTAGGGCTCAGTACTGGGACTGGTCCTCTTCAATGTCTGCATAAGTGACATTGCTGAGAAACTAGCAAGGAAAGTATGCCTTTTTGCAGCTGATAAAATCTGCAATTGGGTGGACACTTGGGGGGATAAAGAGAATGAGCAGGGATCTGGGGAAACTCAAGGAATGGTGTAAAGCATGGCAGTTATGGTTCAATGCCCTAAAGTGCAAGATCATACTCCTAGGACAAAGGAACCCTGGTGTTGAGTATAGGAGAGGGGAGGTACTGATAGTCACTAAGCAGAAAAGTGACCTTGGGGTTATAATATCTGACAACCTCCAGCTGGCAGGGCAGTCTGACAAAGTGGTGGGTAGGGTTAGTAGGATGCTAAGGTGCAAAGGGAAAAGGAATATCTTTGCATAGGTGGGAGATGGTGCTGCCATTTTCCACTTGCTGTTTAGGCACCACCTGGAGTACTGTGTCCAGCTTTGGAGGCTGCACCTCGGAAAGGACATAAACAGGGTGTAGGTCATCCAGGGTAGGGCAACTAAAATCATGCTGGGGTTGTATGAGAAGCTCTGTGATGAGAGACTGAGAAATCTCAATAAGCACATCATGGAAGAGAAGAGAGCGAGAAGTGACATGATAGAGACCTACAAGTACATCACAAGGGTAAAAAGGCTGCAAAAGGGAAGTATCCTTCAAATGAGAAAGAAAACTAGTACCAGGAAGCTTGCAATGAAGCTTCAGGGAGATGGCATTTTAGAGAGAGATAAGGAAATATTTCTCCACTCAAAGGGTGGTAGACACCTAGAACAGATTTCCAGCAGAAGTTGTGTAGGCAGAAACAGTGGGGGGCTTCAAGCATGCATGTGATAGACACAGAGGTATTAGAAAAGAGACAAGGGCAAGCTGGACTGGTGGCTCTGATGGTTGAGGTGCTGGATTCCACACATTGTGCCATGTCTGTGACCCGGGCTCGGGAGTGAGATTGGGATGCTGGGGGTCTGCAGGGGATAGAGAGGATTGAGTATGTGGATGGCTCTCCTCTCCTGTCCTGGGGAGGGAGGGAATATTGTCCTGCTCCTTGGCTGCCTCCTGGTGGAGATTGGGTAGAAGCACTGGAGTCAGGGAGGCAAGTACATGGCTACTTGTCACACGCATGCCTCCATGCATGTACGCTCATGGCTGCAGAAGGGAAGGGACAAAAACAGGAAAAAGGATGAACATAGGCTTTATGAAACCCTGCCTGCCAACTGGCATCCCGCTCCACCACCAGACCACCAGAAGCCCTGATCTGGATTGTGAGATCTGGTTAGGGGGAGGATGGCCCTCCCCTTCCCGGCCCCACCACAGGGGGAAATCCATGAGGGAAGTGGGGATCGATGATACCATGGGGAGCAGTGGATGGACATAGGTGGCAGAGCAAGGGAATGCAAGCTGTCTATGGTGCACCCTGGAGGGGAGAGAACTGTTTATGGAAAAAAAAAAGAAAAGATACAAGAGAAGAGAGAGGGTCACCAGAGACACATTGGGCTGGCAGTAAACACTAGAGGTTAGAGTAATGAGCTGTGAATGATCTTGGCATATCCAGAAGACCTGGGTTTGATTCCCACAACCTCCACGTGCTTACTGTGTGACCGTAAGGAAGTCACGTATCCTTCCTAGTGCTCCTAAATTGCATGACACCAGAGATTGTGCCTAGTGGACCCTACCTGGCTACAAAAGAATACAAAAAGGGACTGTGGAGACAGATTAGGTGAGCCAAAGATTCCTTTTCTGCCAATAAACACTATGTTTCTAACAATACCACCCCCATATAATAAGAAACAGCTATACTGAAAGTCCCACTGAGCATACTCAGAAGCAAAAATGTTACAACCTTCTAACTTGAGAACAGATTATTGTTTTTTACAATATCTTCATAAGGCACCTCTCATTGGGCCAATTCACTTCTACCTTGACAAGTCTAAAACAAAACTCCAAACTGTTTTTGCTCTAGAGCAAAAGAACAGCCTCAAAGCATATTTTTAAAATGTTTTTACACTCCTTGGGTCTCATAATCTGGATAGGAAACTCTCAGAAAACTTGTCAGATCATAAGACCTTGGCACCCTAAAAGAACATGCAAAATTTCACTTAATTTCATTGAGCCATGCCAAAGTTATTAAGATGAAAATATCAAGGTTTATCATTAAAATCCCTCCACAACCCATGCTCAGAAGTAAATATTTTAAAACCTTATAACTTGATAACCGAATATTTTTTTCATGAAATCTTTGAATGGTGCATTATTTTGCCAAGCTACTTCTACCCCGTAAATGTCCGAACAAAATTCTGAACCATTTTTGCTCTAGATTCAAACACAGAAAAAGCCAAAAAAAGTAAATTTTTTAAATGTTTTTACACTCACAGGATCTCGGAATCCTGATGAGTGGCGGTCAGAAAACTTTCTAAATTATAATAACTTGGCACTCTGACTGCACATGCAAAGTTTCATGCAATTTTGTTAAATGGTGCCAAAGTTATAAACGTGCAAAAATTAGAGTTTAACAATAAAGTGCCTTCTTAACCTGTGCTCCTAAGCCAAATTTTTAAAACTTTATAAGTGCACTCCATTTTTTTCTGACAGGGAAACCTGGTTATAATTTGCCATTTAAACCATCTGGTTATAATGGTGAACATTTCCCAGGTTTCTATAATAACACACAAGCACAGAGTCATGCTACTGCTGCTATGTATGCACTTCAAAATTGAAACTTTCAGCTCTCAGCTCCCATGGAGCTCAGGCTGCCACCTGTTCCATGCAAGGTGGTGGGTTACATTTATAAATTCTATGTGAAAAAATGGAGCCCAGAAATTATATAAAACAAGGCATGAGGACATGTGCTAAACTTGAATTTTATATCCAAGTTCAGGGTGGTATGCATTTATGAACCCCTTGAGCATCACTCTCAGAGTTTATCTAGTATCTGCCCCTTGGGCGTGTTTAAAATTCTCATTATGCACTCCTCCGCAAGCATTATTCTATATATTACTTGAGAAACAGTATATTTTGAAAAGTTTTCAAAAGGCATCTCCTTGGGCCAAGCAGCTTCTACCCTAAAAATTGTGGAACAACATTCTAAACCATTTTTCACTGTTCAGGTGAGCAAACAAACAAAAAAAAAGTCTGGAAACTATGTTTTACAGGCTTTTGCACTTTCTGGATCTCAATCTGGATAAGTGACTCTTACCAAACTTAATGCACTACAGATATGTTGAATGGCACCAAAATTATTAAGGTGCAAACATTTGTTTTAACATTAAACAGGCTACTCAAACCTTAACTATACAGGCACTACCATGCCTGTATAAAAAAACAGTTATCCTGAAATCCTACTGAGCACAGTCAGGAAAAAAAAAAATTTAAAACCTTACAACTGCAGAAGCAATTAATACTTTTTCATAAAACATTTGAAAGGCACCTTACTGGGCCAAGTCATTTAACTGTGAACATTTCTGAACAAAATTGCAAACTGTTTCTGCTCTGACATGACTGCACTATGGTGAAAAAAATGCATTTTTAACTGTTTTTACACCCCTGGATTTCAGAAAATGGTGAGAGGCCAACAGGAAACTTGCCATCAAATCATAAGAACTTGGTACCCTGACTGCACACGCAAATGGTTATACAATGTCATCAAATGGCACCAAAGTTATGAAGGTGCAAGAATTGGGGATTAACATTAAAGTGCTTCTTTGCCCATGTTTAGAAGTCAAATACTTAATATAGGTACTGTTTCTGCTCTAGACATGAGCAATAAAATGACCAAAATGTATGCTAGTTCTTATTTTTGTACTCTCTGGGTCTCGGAATCAAGAACAGCAGCATGTAAACATAAAAAAAAAAATTCTCACAAAATAAAAATCAGCTCACAACCATTGGTTCATTGGTTACACGAGGCAACTATCCTGAAAACCCTACTGAGCATACTCACGAACCAAATTTTAAAACCTTATTACTCAAGAACTGATTGAAAGCTTTTTCACAAAGCTTTTGAAAGACACACCTTTGGGCCAAGTCACTTCTACCATGACAATTTGAGAATAAAATTAAAGCTATTTTTGCTCTACAGGTGAGCAAAAAAAAAAAAGTTCAGAAAGTGCATTTTTACAGGTTTTTTCACTTTTCACATCTTGGAATATGGGGAATCAGCCATCTCAAAATTGCCAGGTCATAAGAACTTGGCACTCTGACCACTCTTTCAAAATGTCATGCAATTGCATTGAATGGACCCAGATTTATTAAGGTGCAAACATTTTGGGTTTTTTTTTTAGTTGTTTAACCAGGATTAGCACACTAAGCTGAAAGCTTTTTTGCAGGAGTGACCTGGGAGCACATAGAAATTAAGTGACTTGCTCAGGGTCACACAGTATGCAAGTGGAAGCTGTGGAATTCAGACCCAGGTCTGGTTTGCTGGATGTCACCAGATTTGCAGCTCAGAGCCTTAAACCACTGCGCTATACTACGCTAAACAACCTGCTCAACCCTAGCTGTTCAGTGAAGCCCAACAGGCTGCATTGCAACACTGCAAAATTATTCAGAAGAGGTAATGTAGGAAACAAAAAGGTGATTTATATGGTGGTTATTCCATTTTATTATGCAGGAAGCTGTGACACAACATTGCATCCTGGCGAGCTCCACTGTATATATACATTGTAAAAAACTGCTTTAGTGCACAAGTTAGGGTTTATCATTAATGCAAAAAAAGTAAAGAAACATGATATTAAGGGGGTTTACCCTAACCCACCTACACTTTCCACCTCCTCAGTGGACCGCTCCAGATTAAATGCCAAATCATGACTCAGGTTTCTTACAGTACATCTTTTAACATCATACTGAGCACCGTATCAGGAATGCAACTGCACACCATGATGAACATTTCACTTATATGTTATGAGACACAAAGAAACAAAATACAGGCCCATGGCAATCTGCAAAGTTGCTGCTTTTCTTTTGCATGGGCATCAGAGCCATTCATGGAGAAAGCTCCATGTCTGAAGCAGTGTGTGTGTGTGTGTGTGTGTGTGTGTGTGTGTGTGTGTGTGTGTTTCTGATTATGTAGCTGCTTAGCAAGTGAGCCACTCATAAAGCAGAAGCAACATCACACAAGATGCTTCAAACCTGCATCCCTGGTGTCAGCAAACCTAGTAAATACAACTTCAGCCCCCAAAAGCCCACCACCTATGGTGCTTTTACAACAAAAGTATTCTACACCCAACCCCAAAAATGAATGTGGCATCTCTGAGCCCAACCCTGATACTATACTTTTGCATCAATCCGTGATCTTCCTTAAAATGAACAATGCCACCAAGACCCCTTACCAATTGGTAAGCTTTTGCCACAGTCCATGTCCCCTCTTAGAATTAATTGTGGTCTTGGAGCCCATTCAGAATGACACATGAGTTTCAATTCATGCCCCCTGAGATAGGGTGGGGTTCTACTTGAAGTTAGCAACTGCCAGAAATGTGTCTTAGTGAAGTAGAAGGGGTGCATTAGATGATTGGGACTTTATAGTTTTAGACTGGGTGAGGAAGGAAGATGTTTCTGGATGCCACAAAATTCTTGTTCTTGGATAGGGTGAGGTTGGGGACACACTGAATGGATTGGAGTCAGTGTGGTGGCAGGGGGAAGTGTACACCAGAAACTGCAGGCATGGGCTGTGGAGAAGGAGGAGATGTCCCTGAAGTTCAGGGACAGCCTAGCATGAGATAGGAGTGTGCGTATAGTCTCAATGTGCAACAGGAACTGTTTACCATTAAAATATGTGAAAAAGTTGGAGAATGAACACAATTAAGTATAATGATACCTTTTTCATTTGTCCAGAATTTAGAGCAGAAACAAATGAATCTGCTCATTCACTACAGTTCTTTACATCATTGTATACATAAGTGATGTGGGATGGTGGGCGGATGTCAGTTAAACAATTTATTTTTCTACATTTGCTGTGAATGAGTAAAAAATAAATTGTTTATCTGACAGCTTTCCCCATTACATCTTTGACTTATGCAACAGTGAGGAGCCATATAGTGAAGTATATTTTTTACATAGTCTTTTCTTTAATTTTTACTTAGTTGTGTGGGGCCTTTTGGTGTTTTTTTATTGTGCAGCTGTATCTAGGCTTCTGGTTGCTAGGATGTTGGTAAAGATGCATGAACATCCTGACAGCTGTGATGCTCCTGATGTGCACTGTAATAAGTGGAGCAAGCAGTCTGATAACATTTCAAGGTGAAGATGTTGGTGGGTATAGGTAACAAGTGGAAGAGAGCCTAGAAGGAGAACTGCAGGGAGAATTGTATCCTTTTCATATATATATATATATTAATTGAAACTGCATTTGTTGAGGTATGTGTGTGTCAGAGAGAGAGCAGGACTCCTGAGTGGGGAGAGCACAGCTTGGGGTAGCTATGCTACTGATATGAAGAATGACTTGGCTTATGTTTCAGGTGGATTCAGAATGAGAGTTTGGAAAATGAAGACGTTTGTGTTGGTGACAGGTAAATAAAAATGTGAAAAAGTTACTGCTTTTCTCCAGAGGTGGTGTTTTCCTTAAAGGTTGGATACAGTACTGGGAAAAGGCTTATGGGTAGGCAGATGAGCAGGGGATCTGAGGTGGAATGGGGGAGGATCATCATGTGACTGCAGTTTTTAACAGAAGTTAAAAAATATATCCTTATACATTTTCTGTTTTCTGTGTGTGTAGTTTTATACCGGGGAGGTGACTGCTGCAAAGTGGACATTGAAAAGAGCTGCTAATGAGGGGGGAATCTTTGGAGTGTGAAACAGAATTGGAAGAAGTAGTCCTGGCAAGCATGGGGGAAGGGCATGATGACGAAGTAACTATTTGTATAAACTGGTGATGATATATTTACTATGTATATAAATCAGTGGTCTCTGATTTATATATATAGTTGCGTTGATAAATGCATTTATCACACTGCATTTATCTCCACCCCTGTTGTATAAATTATGAATATATCATGATGCCCACTCACATCTTTACCAATGTTTAATTGCACAAATACAGTTGCTACATCAAAGATCAAGTTTGGTAAATCATACATGCCTTTGACCACAGTGTGTTGTTGGTTAGTACTGTAGTTCTGTATTAGTGTTTTGAGAAAATAAGTTTCCTTTTACTGTTTCCATTACAGAGTATCTAGCATTGAAATATCTTTCAAATGGCACTTGCTAATCCTTCTTGCTGTAATCTGCTGTAGCTAAGTAAAAACTGAAACATAAGATCTGTATGATTTGCAGATACCTGTGTTGAATGAGCTGCCTCATTTATGCCTGCATTAACAGCCAGCATTATTAGTACAAGTTAATGAATTTATTTAATATTCTTTTAAAAACGCATGAGACTTAATTGCCATATCTATGAATACAGCAAGTATGAGTTTGCATTGAATCTCAAAACTACAATAGTAGGAACGTTTTAACTATTGATAAAAGTGTTCTGTGGTGTTTCTCATGGTTTGAATAGCTGCTTGAAATATAATTTGTGTCAGCCTCTCTCAAAACATTTGTGTGTGAGTACATTTTCATGTCTTGAAAGACAATGCCAAAGTTAAGGTAATTCCAAAGCTGTTTTGAGTAATCTGTCAAACCCTGAAGAACCCCTCACTGTATAGTCAAAACGAGTCAGGGGACATATTTTTGAAGCAGTATTTGCAGTCAGCAAACAATTTCATCATATAGTTTTTTTTAGCAAAAATGTATTTCTAAATTGTATTTATTTATAACATCCTTAGAATCATCCTCAGTATATTTTTTAATTTTCTCAGATATTTTTTAAAACAGCTTTTAGAACTAATTTCGAAATTAATGGCTCATATCATTAAAGATTTCTGCCACTTGCAATTTTTTTAAAATCTCTTCATCTGAGATTGAGTTTTGAAACTATGTACTACTGTATATTCATACTGTGGATGTATTAGGATGGTGTTGCCACATGTTTCTGAAGATAAACAACACAACACTACACCAAGATATTTAATATTTTCATGGCAGGCATGACACAACAATTGGGACTTTTGATAACTTAAAAATCCCATTTCTATGTTCAGGAATGAACAAAAAAAATAAAAGTAGGTGTAATGATATATTTGTCAGAAAAACATTATTGTGGAAAAAAGCTACATATGGTAACTAACAAATACTGCAACTTTAGCATCACATATCTCTTGTTTTGTAGATTTAAGCTTTAACCCAAGCTGATGCCTAAATTTAGTTTATTTGCAAATATTTGTTATTTATTTTCACATCCAGTTGAAAGTCTAGAGTAATCAAAACTGGTTGAAGTTTTGTCTCCAATAGTATGTATTTCATTTTGTTAGATGACTGTTTTTTTTTTGCAAATGGTTCATGGTTGTAAGTTTGCTATTGTATGTTATTTTTTTGCAAATAATAACATTTCATAGGGATTCCGTATTTTGCTTGTGAGACTTATTCTTTTAATGAAGATAATACCAGGATCCATGAGTTTGGAAGGTACATGAAAGAGCTTTCTTTTTCACAGAGCAGTTTAATCTGCCAGTCATGTTGACTTCAGGCTTGGGTTTTGTATTATATTTGTTGTTTATTTTACAGTATCTTTATCCACATCCCAAATATATAATATTTTCTTTTTTTCACTTTATCTTTTTATTGAAATTCGAGTATTTAAGAAATGACACATCTTATACAATAGAAGACTATCCTCCATGTAAGGTATAAAATATCACTTAACAAAACAGTATTTAGGGTAAACTTATTGGAGAAGTCATGTATACATGTATTGATAATAAAACACAAACCTAGACAGGATGTAAGTGGAGAGCAGAAGGGTTATAATCAATAGGGTATTATAGGATCAGAAATAGCAACCATGTACAAAATACATGCAAGGACAGGCTATGACAAGGCAATCAGTAAATTGCAAAAAGTGATAAATGTGGTAATATGAACAATGTTCAGTAATGGAGAGGTGAAGATAAGAGAAAAGTGTGCAAAGAAGGAAAGAAGAGAGAAAAAGCAAGGAAAAAGGGAAAGAGAGAGGAAGAAAACAGGGAAGAAGGGAAAAAGAGGAAAAATCTGTGCACAAAAGTTTTGAAAAAACCTAATCTGAGAGCAAAATAAGAAGGAGAGCTAAATATTCCTAAGAATTAGGGTCTAGAAGAACTAGGTTCATGTACGTGAAGTAATCCTGCCAACATCTGTCATATATAGTGAGTCGGTTATGAATAACATGAGATAATCGATCTAGAGAGGCTTTGAAGAACATCTGAAAGAGAAGGCACCAGAGTTGATTTCCATTTCATAAGAATCAGATGTTTGACCAGAAGAGAAAGTATGTTTAGCTATCTAAAATGTGCATGTGAGAGGAGAGAGCTACTAGGGATAAGGATGCCTAGAAGAAATAGCTTGGGGTCAAAATGTAGTCTTTGTCCTGTTACTCTGGAGGCAAGTAAACAGACTTTATGCCAGAGCTTATTAATAGGAGCGCAAGACCACAAGATATGAAGTAGATCCCCGTTAGCCAAATTGTAGTGCCAGCAATTATTATTATTTGAAAGGCCCATTCACTGAAGTACAGAGGGGCCCGGATATTCAAACTACACCCAGAAAGTGCACAACAGCAGGAGCAAGCACAAGTCCATTGTGCCCATGTGCAAGAAGCATGATATTCAAAAACTATGCAGGTCAAGATGTGCCTGTGGCACATGACTGAATATCATGCCACCTGTGCCATAGTGCAACCAGGGATGTGCAGTTGTGCATTTCAGATGTACCATAGTGCAATCAGGGATGCCACATGGAGCAGGGCAGCAGTGCAACAGCACAACCAGGGATGCACAGGGGCAGGATGCCGGGGCCCACCACCCATGCCACAGATGGGCAGAGGAGCACACAGCAGAACAGACATCACCCCCCACATCCCATGCACTGCACAACCAGTGGAGAGCTGGAATAACCACCAGCCCATGGATACCAGCAACCAACCCACAGCCGGGGCATGGTACCCCAGCACACCACCTGGCAAGCTGTGACTGGCACACAAGGAGGGCCAACAACCCCATGACACAACATCCCACTAATGCAGATCACACCCTGCACCATGATCCCCATACACCCTACCCAGGAGTAGCATCCAACAGTGCAGGACACCCCATGCATGCCACCACCCCCACTGTGACAATGCAACCCTTTGCACCACAGAGCCATGCAAGGTAGACCCACCATGTGCACCCTGCAGTGGGTGGCAGCAGACAGCGATGGAACAACTGCATACACAGTGCCACCCTGCACGTCTCCCCCGAGGTACAGCTGAGAGACCGACCATGCATCGGCACAGAGGTACCCCACATGCGACGGGGCATGCCCCGGACCCCACCACCAGCGGTACAGCACCCTGCACACCCTCCCAAGGACACATCCCATCCCAACACTGGCCACAACAGCCAGCACAGACACACACAGTCTTGCATGGAGGCATGCGCCACACAGGATGCAACACAGTACATGGACAAACAGCCACCCATACCCAAGGGCACACCAACACAGGGACACTGTAGCAGGTCAACCAAGCCACTGGCATGTGGCCACGGCAGCCGTGTACACACGGCCAGCACCTCTACATGGCACAGGTGTGCCAGGCACCCTGCGCAGGCACCTTGAAGCTGTATGCCACCAGCATGGGTCTAGATCACAAGTGACAGACAGTGGAGCACATCCCCTGCAACAGACACAATCAACAGCATGGAGGGGAGACAACAACAGCGGAGGCCACAGTGCCACTGGAGGCAGACATGCACCATACTGGTGATGGGAGGCAACCAGGCATTATGCCGGGTACAGTGGTTGTCCAGCATGGACAGCCACCACTGACATGCCAGCAAACGGTGCATATCACAGACATGCAAGGGTGTCAGCTGCACAGGCCATGTCCGGTCTGACAGGGGTGCCATGCACACAGTGCATGCACCATGGACCATTGCACACAGGCATCCAGTGCACAGAGAACAAGACACAAACCACAGACAGTGACCGATCCCCCCACCCACACCTTTGGCGGTTCCCTTCCGGACACACACACACACGCCCATGCTTGCACCACCCCGATGCCATGCACACCACTGCAGCTGAGCACCTGTAGCCCACTGCAAATCAGAGATCACCACAGTCATCATAACAAAATGTATGTATTAAAAAATAACAACTCTCAAACATATGTACAAATATATACAAGGGTGGGGGGAAAGGGCCACAAACCAGGTGGGGGCGGGCATGGGTGTACAAAGGGGAGAGGGAAGAAGGGGTGTGAAGGTGGGTCAAGGGGGGTTTTGTGTGTCAGGGGGTCATGGAAGGCCTATTCTCTTCCCCGCTCTCCACTCCTATGGCGCCTCTGGGTGCTTCTCCTCTGGACCCAGTGCCGCTCCATGCACTCCAACAGTGCCAGGGATGCCCGTGCCAGCTGCAGAAGCTCCTGTATGCCCCGTTCCAGGGCCATCCAGCATTGTCCACCTAGAACAAGGGAGAAGAGTCAATATGTGTGACTGTCCAGCCCCCTGCAGCCCACCCATTGTGCATGGCATACAGACATGTGCCATGCCCCTGTGATGGTGTGCGACCATCCACAGTGACCGTGTCCACAAGACCTGCCTACCCAGGGACCCACAGCCATGCAGACCACTGTACACACCCACCGCCCATGTCCCTCACAGCACCACCGTGCCGTACAGTGACATGGCTATGCGGTGCAAAGGCAGTGGCACAGCCATGTACCTGGTGCACACATAGACCACCATTGATGCACTCCCAGACATGCAGTGCCACTTAACAGTGCTGACTGTAACAAGTTGCGTGCATGGCAGTGGTGTCAATGGATGATGGCCATGCCCAACTGCCCACCATGTTACACAGCATGCAACAATAATCATGGATGTAAGGCACTCACCATCATCAGGCTGGTCTCTGCGCCTCTGTGGTCTTGCTTCCCTCCCGGCCTGTTGGTCCTCTTGGTGGCGCCTCCTCTCTCTCGCCTGCTGGCACTCCTCTGGGCCTAAGGTACAAACATGGAGAGAGGAATATCAGTACAATCCTGTAGCAAAGTCCCCCACCCCTGTGTTTGTGCAATCCCAGACAGCCATACCCATCCACCCCCCACCCCGATACTACCACCATGGCCAACACTAGATGGACCCCCCATGTTCCGGACACATGCAACCGTGATACCCATATGGACGTTAACAGTGTATAGATGGGGCACCTACCTGGCCATGGCACTGTGCCCCTCCTGACATGTCCCCAACAGGTGGGCAAGCCTTTCCAGGTCCCTGTGCGGGAGGTCCCCGTACTAGTGGCGACACTGCTTGGCCGTGCGCCCGATTCCCGTGGCCTCCTTCAGCACCATCGCCACCTCCTCCCATACTGCACTCCTGGCCCTGTCCAGGGGTGCATCACTGTAAAGTGCCCAAGCATGGGGCTCTATAATGGCCACCAAATTGGCCAGCTCAACCTGGCTCCACACAGCAGCCCTCCTCCATGCCATCTCTACAGATAGTTGGAGTCAAAATGGAGCTCAGTAGCGCGGTCCACCACGTGCAGGTGCTGCGTAGTACAGTGCTGCCATTCCCTATAGCACTGTCACCGAACAGTGCAATAGTAGTGCATCCATGTGGATGCAAGGTGCCTAGGGGGCAAAGATCAGGCACAGGGTCAAGGGTCTCTTGCACACAGACAGCCACAGCGCGATTGGAACTCAATGCGTGTAGCGCAATTGGGTGCCTGTGTGCTACCTTCTGTAGCCGCCTACCTCGCTGTGGCCCCAGTAAGCCTACGGCGCCCCAGTGCCACAGCGCCATATATGTGAACTGCGTAGTAGCGCCACTAGCACAATGGTGGCCATGCCCTGCATTGCCTCCTGCGCACAGCATGTCAGCAGTACAGCAGGCATCTGCGTCATCACCCCGGGCATGTGCATTTCAGTGTGTACTGGGCATGTCACAGAAATTCACCCTTGTCTGAGCACGTTCAACACAATTGCACAAAGCGCAACAGCACGATATTCAGCCAGCATATGTAAATCAGCTAATCAGCCATTCAATGGTGCAGATACTGCATTTGCATCCACTTAAAATTGTGCCTCACCTCATTTGCATGAGTTGCGCTATAAAAATGTGACATTGGGCTGCACTGGCCATAGTCGGTTACTGCAGTCTATTGTGGTGTGTTGCATGCTGTTTGGGAGTGTGGGCTATGGTGTGTGGGACATGCATGGGACTGCACAGTCACAGGTAACACCTGTCATTCTCACAGGATGAATAATGTGCGACCGTGATGTGGAGGAAGAGGAACAGAGATGTGAGAGGAAGAGGAGGCCTAACTTCACCAAGGCAGAAAAAGATGCCCTGTTTGAGGTCTACCTCGACCAGGAGCTGCTGCTCAGCAGACGGCGGGGAACACCACAGGCCCGTGCTGCTGCATGGGAAGAGGTGGCTCGTGCCATCAACCTGCATGGCAGCCACCAGCGGTCCAAGCAGGAGTGCAAAAAGAAGATGGGCATGGACAGGCGGAGGATTAAGGACAAGGTGGCTGCCATCAAGGCAGCATGGTCTGCAACCGGTGGGGGACAGCTGGTCGTGCAACGCCTGACACCACAAGAAGAGCAGGTTGCTGGCAGCATGCAGCATTGTGCCATCGAGGGTGTTCCGGGTTGTGGATTCCAGATGGGTTATAGCCCATCACTGCATGGTAGGTCCTGGTCTGTCAATGGGGGGGACAGGGTAGGGCAGACACATTTATGCTACTGTGTTCCCTTACAGCTCCTGAGTGTCTACATGGGTCAGCGGTTGTGGGCTTGTCCACTGAGGGCAGTACCATGGACATAGAGGAGAGCCCATCCACCTCCACAGGCATATGAGGGCCAGGGTGATAGTGGGCCAGCCTGGATGTCCAGACTGATGTTGGTGGAGCAGGTGCGGAGGAGGCCCTGCCCATGTCCCAGCATGCCAGTGTCCATGGATGCCAGCATGCTGAGACTCGGGCTGGTGCCGGATCCATCACTGATGATGATGGCACTCACTTCATGGACAGTGATACGTGTGGGCCACAGGATGGTCCCACAGCAGGTGACATCACTGGCATGGCCGTGGGTGGTGCCACCGTGGAGGCCTGCATGACATCACAGTCCTAGCCTGTGCCTGTCTGTTCCAGTGGGGCAGCACTGGTGTGTGTCCAGGACAGTGGGGCTGTTGTGGCCACTGTGGCAGCACCATTGAGCCCTGGAGAGTGGCAGCTGGAGGGGCAGCGTCAGCAGTTGGCCAATGGCCATGGGAATACAGTGCCAGGGGGTGGCATGACTGCACCACCTGTGGACATGCCAATTCCTGGCCCTGGTGTGCTGCACCCACCCTCAAGGGGTGCTGCCCATCGGGGCCACGAACACCGTGAGGGACAGCATGCCGATCAGGCAGATGACCTCTTAGAAGAGCACACCCGCCTACTCCAACAATCAGTCGATCAGCAGGTGCGGCTTGTGACGGCGGTGGATGCACTCAGTGCGGCTCTGCGCCTGGCAAAGGAGTGGCGCAGCAGAGACACCGCTCTGCTCCTGGCAGGGATGGACCAGATGCGGGAGGATGTGACCGCTGCCATTGACAGGCAGACACAGGCAATCACAGCTGTCATGGCCACAATGGGCACACAGTTATTTGCCCATGTGTCATAGACACCGTGCAGTGCAATGTCCATCCCCTGTTCCTGGCGTCATTCGACACTCTCCTTGTCGACACCAGGTTCAGCTGTGGGCATCCCGAGCACGTCTGGCACAGGCATGTTCAGTGTGCTGCAGACCCCTGCGTGAGCACGGTCGCATTCACGCAGTGGAACCCCTGGGGGACTGTCGATGCCATCCCATGAGGCCATTGGTCAGCCTGTCACTGCTGGTGGGTCTCAGCAGGGCCGCCTATGCATCCATGGTGGCTGTGATGCTGTAGCACGTAACTGACATGTCTCCCACCATGGTTACTGTCTGATGCTGCCCTGTGTGCATTGTCTTGTTCAACGTGCAATGCACGGGTGGGGTACTCGTCCCTGCATGCACACACATGTTCCATCTGCACACCCTCCCGGCTGCTGTCCGCTGTGGCGTGTGCATGATGATGTCTGCGTTGCACTGTCCACCACTGTGCAAGAATGCCCAGCCTCTGACACACACAATGACAGACACTGGGTGTGGTGGTCTGTGGACGTGTGTGTGGCTAGGGGTGGCAGTTGGGGTCGGCGTGCCTCCTACTCTTTGTGCATGTCTTGTGAGGTGTGTGTGTGTGTGTGTGTATATGTGTGTGTGTGTGTGTGTGAGAGAGAGACCACGTGCCGTGTTAGACCTTGCCCATCCCTGACTGCGTGTGCCGTTCCATGCTCGGCCAATTCCCTTTATGACATGCACTCCTGGGGTTTGTCCATGCATGTTTGTGGGTTGTGCCTTTGCCACTGGTGGTTGCACATGGCCCCATGACTTACCTGGGTTGGTTGAAGTGCTCCTCTGTGATGTCCTGGTGCAGCTGTGCCATCTGGATCAGTCGGGGTCCCTTCGACCAAGGGGGGAGCTGCCCATCATCAACTTCACCAGTGTCCTCATCGTCCCCATCGCTGCCCCCCTCTTTGACCTGTACGGCTATCCCACAGTCGTTGGCCATTTTGTGCAGGATGCAACAGGCCAGGAATAGCCCGCAGGCCTTTGAGAGGCTGTACTGTAGGGCATCTCCAGATGTGTCCAGGCAATGGAAACATGCCTTCAGCATCCTGAACACCCACTCGATGACATTGCGTGTGGTGGCAGGTGCCTCATTGTAGCGTTGTTGCGATGGGGTCATGGGCCATTGGTATGGTGTGAGCAGCCAAGGATGAAGTGGGTATCCACTGTTACCTATGTGTAGAGGGTGGAGGTTAGTTTGGTGATCAGCATCGCCCTGCCTTGGGCCATCTAGGCCAATACCCATGTCACCTCTGACTATGCCCTGACTATGCCCTCCCAAGCTCCATGTCTTTCTGCGTGCTTTGTATACTCACCCACTAGGTGGCCAGTGGGGATGTCCCCACTCTTGAACCTGTGGCATAGTGTCAGATGAAGGCTTCATGTGCTCCCCCAGGGTGCGTGGCACAGACATTGATTATGCGCCCCCTGGCATCGCACACCACCTGGCAGCTGATACTTGCATACCCCTTCCAATTCATGTATGCAGCCCCTTTGGGGCCAGGTGGTGTGCGGATGGTCACATGGGTGCAGTCTATTGCCCAAAGCACGTCAGGCATACATGCTACCCTGTGGAAATCCTGTATGTTTGCTGTGCGCTCCGATGGTGTGCTGGGGAAACAGATGTACTCCACAGCATGGGGCAGCAGTGCGCTGAGAAATTGGGTGAGGAGGCATGATACGGCCGACTGGGTTATGCCTGCATTGTCCCTGTTGGTCTCTGGAAGGTACCTGTGGTGAGCAGGCACATGCAAGCTGTCACTTTGGTCTCCACTGACAGAGCATGGCTCTGTCATGTGGGTGCCTGCATCACATCACTGCACAGCTCACAGAGCTGCCTCCGAATTGTCCGGTTCAGGTGGTACCAGCCCACGATCTCAGTATCAGTGTACAGCTCAAAGCTGGTGCGGGCTTGGTACTGCCTGTTGGGGGCATACCGCTGATGGGTCCTTCCACGGCATCGATGCCCTGCTGCCTGCCTTCTCACCCCCTCATAACTGCCTCCATCTGGATGGTGGCACTGGCCATGTCCCTGGCTTGTGTTACCCACCCCAGCAGTTGTTTCTGTGTTTCCCCCACTGTCCTTGCTGCTACTCCCCCTGCACCAGGAACACCTCCCTGTAGTGGCCTCAGTGCTGTGTGGCACTTCCCCCTTTTGATCTGCACTGTGGCAGAGGCTCCCCACACCTTCCCTGTTCCTGGGGGTTCCAAGTGCTCTGTCTCTCTCTCTCCTGCCCTGTTCTGCTACCTGTTTTTGTGTGCCTGTGTGGCTGCCTGCAGTTCAGCAACACATGCCTTCCCTGTAGCGTTCTTGCACCTCTCTCTTGTTCCTTTTTATTTTGGCTCATTTCCACTATTGCGCAACTTCTGCTTGCTCCCCTATTGCACATGGCACATGTTGTTGAATATCGCACTGCGCCATTTATGCATGGTTCCTCCCCCTTCAGTTGCACATGCATTCATTATCATTGTGCTCTTGCGCATTGTGATTTGGGGGCACATTTGCCTCCAGCTGAATATCGCAGAATGGTGCATTTTCGGATTTGTGCTGGCACATCCCTGTTGCGCATGGCACAACCCTTTTGAATATCTGGGCCTCGGGGTTCTATACCAAAGATGTAGGATTTTAGTTTGTATTAAAGAACCATGAGCATCTTTAAAGGTATTATGTGCAATATACCAACAATTACTCCATTGTGCATCTGAAATATTGTAGTTAAGAAGAGTACTCCATTTATTTTTGGCCTGTATAGATTGATCAGGTAGATTAACAATAATATCTTTGTAAATGGAGCTATGTAATTTTACTGATACATTAGTCCAGTGCGAGATGTATGGGTTTAGAAGAGTATGCCTATACACTAAACTAGAGAGAGAGTTATAAGCTGCCTGAATTTGTAAAAACTTCCAGAAGTCCTGTTTAGGAAGTTTCCATGTGACCTGCAAATCTGAAAATGATCTAAGAGTGAGTGAATTCTGGTCCAAGATATCTCTGAGAAAGAAAATGCCTTTGTTCCTCCATGTACGACAGAAAATTGGGTGATCTTCTAGAGCGAGCAGTGGATTGCCCCATAAGGGGGCATAAAACCAGGGTGTTGGATTCGATTTCAGGAATTTGTGGGTTAGTTTCCAATAAAGAACAGAGGATGATATAGTTGAGTAAAATTTTAGTTTAGAGGAAATGGGATTAAAAATGAAGGAAGTGGGAACTCCTCCCAGACACAATGTGGTTTCCATTGCAACCCATAGTGGTGAGTGAGGGGAGGGTTTCTGAAACCATTTAATGGTTTGGGCCATTCGGAAATCCCAGAGGTAGCCTTTGAACCAGGGGAGTACAATTCCCCCTTTTTTCCAATGTGATCAAAGTTTGTTGCAGTTAAATCTCTGTGGTTTCCTATCCCAGATAAAGTTACCTATTAATCTATCGATTTTAGCAAAAAAGGAAGATGGTAAGACTAAAGGAATATTGGCAAAGAGGTAGAGAATCTTAGGAGAAATGGACATCTTAATGGCTGCAATTTTCCCCATGAAAGAGAGATTAAGAAGCTTTTGTCTGTCCAGAATTGTTTTGATATTATATATATATATATATATATATATATATATATATATATATATATATTACATTTTCAATAGTACCTTGGCCTGGATTTTCATTGCCCCAGAAATTTGCGCAGTCACATGGAAAAAATGGCACAAGAGGGTTGCCACTTGTGGAGGCACAGATTTTTCCACAGCCATGATATTTTCAAAGGTGGAGCCAGCATACAGTTGGCTCCACAGCGTACTGCAGATTGCAGCTAGTTTTGTTTGCCAGAGCTGCACCAAAATAGTACACCTAGTGGAACCAGGTGCACCATCTCCCACAGCAGCATGTGCTGAAAATAATGGAAGTCTTTAAGTGCTGAGATTTCAGTCTATGCTGGCTGCTGCTCAATGAAACTTAGTCCCAGGAGTGCTGAAAATCCAGCCTCATGTATCTATATAAACATGCAACAGCATGTTCCAAAGTACAAGAATTTTACATGACTTCCATAAGGTCACACCATTAGCTAATAGGTGTGGTGGGATGTAATCCTGTTCTTTTCTAGTATACAGTTTAGCATTCCAAACCCAGGTCCACACTTCTTTATTACTGTGGTTTCCTGGAGTATATAAACATAGCCCAAAAAGACCCATGTGCTTGTTTTCCAGTAAACTTGACAGACTTTACTGTCCTATGGCCTTTCAAACTGTGAAGCTTTAAATCAAGTCATCCTCAAATTAGGCAACTCATGTTACCATAGAAATAAATAATATTGCACTCACAGTAGCGAAGAACAGGTTCTACAAGTGCATTGATGAGAATGGGACGTCCTCTTGTGTAATTCTGTTAAATCCTATCAACATGGTTCATTTCATTTGCAATGGACACTTCTTTTTCTGATTTAAAATATTTTCAAACATTTTGTTGAAATGTATTTGAAAATATACATTGTGGTTAGTGAAACAATGTTTTTTTTTTTTTGTTTTTTTTTTTGTTAGACCTGCATTTTTTTCTGTTTGAAATCAATACTAAAAAGGTGAAACAGTGCCCACCATGACATGCTGTAGTTTGAACTGAATTTTAGTAGGAACCTGGTACTTATTAAAAGGACCAAGGGGATGTAATTTTACTGCTGCAGCTGCACTACAAGCCCATCTATCATTGTGAAAGCATCTGTCTGAATACTCACTTTAGTTTAGTTACATCATTAGAAATGGAAAAAAGTAGCAGCAGATCAGGCCATGGTTAGAAGTATCTTAAAACTTAATTAACTTGAAAAGCAAAGTGCCTCAGGTTTTAATATGTGATATTATGGATGCAGTGACAGTACCCAGAGAAAGACAGAGGCAAAGCAAGAAGTGAAAGATTTAATTAATGCATCTACTGTATAATCATAAGGTCAAGCTCGGGAAGGGCTTTGATTTACTTTTGATTCAACTGGAGCTTTTGGGAATACTTCTGGAATAACATTCTAACTGACAATAAAAACATTGGGAAAAAATTCTAATGTTGACCCTCAGTTTATGATGCATAATGCATTAGCTTTTAAAATCTGATGCAAAGCTGGTTTGATCACCAAAAGTCAGAAAAGATTACATTTTTGACTCCATGCCAACAAGTACTGCAATTTAAGCACACACATAATTTAGGTATTGATTGAACCAAAGATACACCCTGATCTTTTTAAAAGAGGAA
This sequence comes from Neoceratodus forsteri, assembly GCA_016271365.2. Classification (NCBI taxonomy): domain Eukaryota; kingdom Metazoa; phylum Chordata; order Ceratodontiformes; family Ceratodontidae; genus Neoceratodus; species Neoceratodus forsteri. The sequence continues at coordinate 873,688,769 of CM057459.1, forward strand.
ATTATTTTTTTCTGCAGAAGATTAGTTAATGTATTGATTAATTGATATATGTTTAATATTAACAATGGCATATTTAAATTTATGTGTGTTGCCTAGTTTTTAAAGAGGTCCTAGGAGAGCAGTTACAGCAGAAAGTAGAAGTCTCCAACCATTAAATTCTAAGATATATATATATATATATATATATATATATATATATATATATATATATATCTATATATATATATATATATATATATATATATATATATATATATATATATATAGCTATTACACTTAAAATACACCTTTTACAGTCAGGCACTACAGTTCTTTGTGCAATAGATTAATTAGGGATAATCATCAACAACTTGAATTTGACAACATTTAGCAAATTAAATAAGAGCCTAAAAGTGGTGTAGAGGAAGAACTTTTATTTTTAAGAAGCTGGGTAAAAATCATCCATAGACATATAAGAAATGGATACTGTGATAATAAAATAGGAAGTGTTTCATGACTGCTACCAGCTGTGGCATCAGTATTCTGTACCTTGTCCTGACCCCTACTCCTATGAACAAATGTACTTTTTCCTCTGATGACAAGATTATAGCAATGCCCATGCAAGATATAGACCTAGTGTCAGCTTCCTCACACAATGACTGCTGATACACGATTTGTGGGTGGGTGTTATCATGCAGTGGTTCAAGGCGGGCTAGCAATTGTTGACATCCTTTTCAAGTTGCTATGGCAGTTGTTGTCATGTTGTTAATAAGAAATTGACATCAAAGCTTGCCTTTATCTATCTTGAGGGGATACCTTCTATTCTATTTAAGGGAACTGGAACTGGAAGTGCTTGAAAGGTGAAGAGATGGGAAATGGCATGACTAGTTTTCTCAGTGTGGTTTGTCACAAGATGCATTGAATAACTGCCTCTAAAAACTGTTTGGAATAGAAGTGAACTAGTGGATTTCCGGGGACTGATAAACAAGAGTTTATTTAGTGGCATTATCATGTTTTCAGCAGCGCTGACATGTCTATGACTCTTAGTCCCACTCCCACCAAGATTAACTCCTTCTCTACCACCACCACTTGCAGAACTTTTACTTTGTGGAAATGGCATGGTGGAGACATTGTATATTCCTTTCTTCCCACCTGTATCCTGCCTGTTCTTTTTTTATGTGTCCTACTTGCACTGACAACTCATGGATGAAAGATGATGAAACAGTCCAGTTGCCGTCAGATACTAACTACCTCAATGAAACATCATCACCTCACCCCACTCAGAGACCTTTTGTTTTACACATAATACTAATCCAATTTGTATTCAGTGACTGACTGTCAGACTCACATACGAGCAAAAAATAAAAAAAGTGGATTACGCTATTCTTTGCCACCACCAGTTAATAAAATAAAAACATGTAGAAAAAAAAACCCGTCAAAAATCCTCCTGCACTGTTCTAATTCTACTACATTAACTCATTGCCACATTTTAGGGGCAGCAGAACACTGTACCATCCAGCCCTTTGCAGTAACACATGATTTTACTCATCTATCTCCCTTCCTTCCTGAAACTATAGTTAAATGTTTTGAACATCTACAATAAAATGATAATGCAGGATTGTCTGATCATTCCTAACGTTTCCTTTTCCCAAATTTCTCTTTTTACAGAACAATAGCTGCTCAGAAGTCAGGTCTTTCTCCTCTGAGAAAGAGACGAAAGTGGCCATGAAGCATGTGCAGCACAAGGAGTTCTCAATCTCCAGTGTTGTTGATTGGCTGCTGCAGGTCATGTGGCTTGCCAACAACTTGCACATGGTCAGTGTATGCTCCTTGTAACCAACAAATTCTGGTCAAAGCCACTATGGCTGCTAATGCATTAACTTGATAAAAGTGTTTCATTGGCTTAAACATAAAGATGAATTGCTGCAGTCAGCTCTGCATGTAAATTTCAGTTTTGGTGATGGTAGATCATTTATCTGGTTGATCCTGAGTTTCCCATGTGTTTAAAATGAAAGCTGGAAATCTGTCTTGTACTATATGGTGAAGGAGCAGGAACTCTGTACTAAGGCCTTCAAGTAATGGTAGAAGGAATAGTGCAGAGAGGAGAGGTATGGATACATTGGGGACTGTGGGCCAACCTGGAAGGATAGGATCCTATAATGAGGTGATTGCCTGCTTCGATCAAGAAGGGAATCACAGTCCTCAGTAGATGGTTTAAATGTTACTTCAATGGACATTTAACCCTTAGACTGACAGATTTAGAACATATAGGTTTTTAGGACATGTATACATGCCGGCAGCACAGCAAGGGTTAAAGCAGCTGGGTGGGTGTTGGCAGAAATAGTGGAGGCAGAAATTGGGCCACCAAAGGCTGAGACAGAGAGTAGGGAGATCTGGAGGGGAGAGAGTACAACCAGGATGCCAGTTATTCAAGGAAGCAGGGGTTTAGCAAAGGAGGAAGGAGGGGAGCAGCAGTCAAAGGAGAAAGGTGAGGAATTGGAAACAACTGGAAAAAGGTGAAAGTGAAAAGAAGAGAGCTGGGGTTGTCAAAATGGTACAAGGTCTACATCAAAAGCCCTATGAGGAGAGACTGAAATAATTCAATATGTACACCCTGGAGGAGAGGAGGGAGAGTGGGGATATGATAGAGACCTTTAAATACCTCATGAAGGTTAATAAGGTACAGGACGGAGATATGTTTCAGAGAAAAATGTGCTGTAGAACAAGGGGTCTTGATATGAAGCAGGAAGGAGGTAGATTCAGGAGAGATGTGGAGATGTACTTCTTAACAGAAACGGTGGTGGATTTCTGGAATAGCCTTCCATGGGAAGCAGTGGAGGTGAAACCTGTGGTGGGTTTTAAAAATGCCTGGGATAGGCACCAAGGAATTGCAGTAGGAAGAATGGGGTGGAAGAGACAGTTCTGTAGATCAAGTAGGGTCTGCAGCAAAAGTGATCATAATTAAAAATGGGCAGACTAGATGGGCCCAGTGGTCATTATCTGCTGTCAGTTTCTATGTATGTTAGGTTAGTGTGATTCAAATGGATACAGTGTAAAATTATTCATATGTGTAATGTTGATACTATAAACTGTGTGGCACACATGTGAAGCAATATACCACTCAGAGTGGTAACTCCATGACAGGTACATACTATATGAAGTTACTGTATTATGATGGTACTCAGCCGTATACCAATGTTAAGTTAGCTACAATAAAGGATTTTATTTCTTTTTCTTTGTTTTTGTTTTTTTAACAATGCAGACATCATTCTATACTGTAATGATACATAGCCAAGGACGCTTCTTACAATTTGTGACCTTTTTTTTTAACCACTTATTCATTTTGGGGAAATCATATGCAACATGACAAATAATAAAGAAATGTATAGACAGCAGATTTGTGAGAACTATTTGACCTGTATTTCTGAGTGACAAGAAGATGTTAGGGCAGGAGTGGATTCATGCCTTGATGTTGACAGTATTCCTATAAATTAATGGTGGAGGGACTGTGATGATGTGTCCCCTGAGGTGGAGACCCCTTCGAAAAATTGATATCCATGAGTTTAGTCATGGTACCTGAGATCATAATTCTGAGAACAAGAAAACAGATTCTGTTCAGTGTTGAAGGCCAATTTAATAAGTCATTTTTCAAAACATAAAGAAAGACATTCAATTCATGTTGCAGGGCTTGGGTCAGAACCACAAAAAAAAAAGCACAGGGTCACTTTGAAAAAAATCATCAAAATTCCAGTTTTCAGGATATCTGCCTCTGTGTGGACCAGACGAATGCTATGGGCAGGGGTATCTTTCCAGCATAGCTCTGAACTGTCCAGATTTGTTTTGGTTTTCCTGAATTCAGACTTCCTGTCCTGAAGTCTCGAGCAGCCTGAAAATGTTTCAGAATTTGGAGAACGGCAGTGTTCTTTGCATTCTCTCCATCGACAACAATCAATTGTTGTTTTCAGAGGCACATTGGGGTCTGATTTCATGCACCTGAAGCAACAGCCAATCAGAGTAGCGTTATATGCTGATGCAGTAAGTAAAAAAAGCCAAATTGCTGCATTCCCGCTGCAAGCGTGGTGAATGTGATTACACCTCCCTCTCCCGATCCATATCCAAAACATGAAAGGAGTGAAAGAGCCGACCTTCTGAGCCAAGCCATCTTTCCTTCAAGCTTGACTGAACTTTAGTGCCACATTGTACTTTTCACTTGGATTGTGAAATAAAAATTCTGCCCACAAATTCATGATCATTAACACCCACATCGCTTATAGTAATGAAGGTACAGGTGGGTCGGAGCTTGGAGCATACAATGGGTTGCCACAAATGTGTCCTTTCTTCTTAGTTTTTCTGATGTTGATGTATTGTCTTGTCAATGTCTACTGTTTCACTGGAGATGTCTACAACTTGAAAGACTACAAGTCCCGGCATGCACACCATGGTTCGCAGTTCTGTTCATGTTGGTTTCAAGAGAGTATACTTAAACTGTCTTGTTGGAGAGGAAGAAAACAGTTTCAGTCATAGAAATGATAAGCTAGTTGGTTTTAGCTGAGTTTGAGAACTCAGGCATCCTTCAAAACATGTAACGTTCATGTTTGTGTTTATGGAGGAGGCTAATATCCATTAAGGAAATCCCTCCTAGTGTCACTCCCTAAACAGTGGAGTTCATTATTTGGGAAATGGAACAGAATGTTCAGAATGGCCTGTTTTCCTTCAGAATTTGGGGCCCTGAAATGTAAGAGGCAGCACTGGGCTTATTGCAGCTGTCAGATCATATTTGCAAGATTCCAGCCACCTTACCGCACGCCTCAATCATGAATCTTGAATTTTTTTAAAATTGTGAATGCCTCACCTTGCTGCCATTGATGGGAAAATGAGTTACTGCCCCTTTCACAAAAGTAGAAAGTGAGGGTGAGATTGGGCCTGAGATGATATTCACAATATAATCGGTGGGTGGGGGTTAGTAGGAGGAACTGTAAATAGTGAGCTTTTTGAGAACATGTTTTTAATGGGAGTGTCTCAAGAATCCTGTCATACAGATTTAGACTTTGCTGTATTGGTCCTTGTAGTGACTGATCCAGAAGCAAATGATTTGATACTTTTTATTGGACCAACATAGATGTAAGAAAAAGAACAAAGTGCTTTAGCTTTCGAACCAACCTAGTCCTCCCTCGGAAGCTTAATGACAGTTACTTAGAAAATCCCATACTTTTAACATCCAGATCATTCAGAAAATGCAGAAAAGATTCCCATTGGTTTAAATAATAATTTTATTTGTTTTAAGCACAGTTCAGCTTGTATCAAAGTGCTATAACAAAGTTTAAAACCTTAAAATTATAAATATTTAAAATACCAAAATACAGAACAAACTTTCAAAAAGTTAATTATCCATAAAGACAAGAGAAAATACGAAAGTCTTCAGTGCAAATCTGAAGCTTTCTACAGTCAGGCACCCTCTAACCTGATGAGGTGGAGAATTCTATAAGGTAGGGACCACAAATGCAAAAGCTTGGGCTCCAGAGGTCTTCAATCAAACCCAAGGAATCTCCAACAATCCCTCATCGGCAGAGCAGAGTGGTCGCAGGGGGCAGTAGGTACGCAGAAGCTCTTGCAGGTAACTCGGTCTCTGTCCATGTAGGGCTTTGTAGGTCAATATACTGACTTTGAAGGTGATCCAGCACTGAACTGGCAGCCAGTGCAGATCACACAGCACAGGCGTGGCATGGCTAGATCGAGAAAGCCCAGTCAACAACTTGGCCACTGCATTCTGCATCAGCTGCAGGCAGTGGATATCAACCCTGGTAGCCCTAGGTACAGGGCATTGCAGTAATCAAGGTTGGAGGTCACAAAGGCATGGACTAGTGTCTGAAGGTTACTGGGCGAAACCAGGTGCTTAATCCAGGTGATATTCCTCAGATGGTAAAATAAAGTCTTGATGACAGATGACACCTGAAATTTCAGAGTCAACCCTTCATCAAAAATAATGCCCAGACTCTGCACCTGCTCAGAGGTCAACAGCTGGCTGCCACTGACCAGAAGTCCAGAGCCCTGTCTAGCCAAAGATTCCCCTACCCAATGACCTGGGTCCACCACCAAATCCTCAGTCTTGCTGGGATTTGGCTTCAACTAGCTGGCACTCATCCAGCCCTGGATCTCGGAGAGACAATTAAACACAAAAACCACATCATCCCAGTCGGGTGCTAAGGTCATGTACAGCTGAGTATTATCTGCATAGCAGTGAAAACTCAATCCATTCCACCTTACAATGTCTCCCAAAGGCAGCATATACACCCCAAATAACAGGCGATAGCACACAGTCCTGGGGAACCCCACATGGCAAGGAGAATGTGTCAGAGGAATAAATTCCCTACACTACTCTATGAGACCTACCAGTGGAGAATGAAGCTGTCCCTGACAATCCACAGATTACCCACAGATGCTCGAGCAATACACCATGATCCACCGTGTCAAATGCCACAGAGCGATCAAGGAGAACTAAGTTGGAACAAGTCCTTCATTCTCTCGCTATCAGGAGATCATTGGGTACCCAGATCAGGGCAGCCTCAGTGCTGTGCCTCTTCCTAAGTCCCAACTGGAGAGGATCGTAGATGTCATGGATGGAAAGATGATCATCCAGCTGCAGCGCAATCACCTTCTCAATAACCTTACCCACAAAGGTCAGGAAAGAGACAGACCTGTAGTTAGTGAGACAGTCCAGGTCAAGAGAAGATTTCTTATGGAGGGGAGTCACCACCACCTCTTTCAGGGAGTCAGGAAACTCATCTGTCTCTAACGAACACTGAACTATCTCAGCCAGGACCGGGCCAATGACCTCAATGCACCCCACAAGGAAGTGAGTTGGGCCAGGTTCAAACTATAGCAGGTCAGCCACATACTCTGAATGATCTTCATGACATTTGCAATTGCCATCTGGTCAAAAACCAACCAACAAAACCAAGGCTCTGCAACCTCTCACCGATCACCACCTCACCCACTGGAATGGGCTATGCTGATCTCTGACCTAATGCTGGCAACTTTATCTGCAAAGAAGAGAGCAAACTCATCATACTTCTCTTGTGACAAGGCTCTTTAAACCTGCAGACAGGCTGGATTGCACAGTCTGTCCACAGTTCGAAAGAGCTGAGCTGGTCAGTTCCGTGCAGCAGACATCTCCTCGGACAGGAACTTTGCCTTCTTACAGGAGATCACTGTTTGTTGTCTATATAGAGGGCCATCAATCTAAGTCTGTTGGCATAAAGGCCAGATTTCCACCAGCGACGCTCCATCATTCAGCCTACTCTCCTCATCTCCCTCAAGGTCCCATCAAACCAAGTGCACTGAGGGCGATGGGTGAGGGGTCAAACATGTACAGGAGTAATAGCATCCAGAGCCACCACCACTGCCTTATCATAGGCTTGTAGTATGCCATCTGGATCCTTGCTTGCAATTGGAAATCCCGATAGGTCCAGCACCACCATCAGGCCATCTGGGGTCACACCCCTTAAAGGGTGGAACCGGACTATCTCCAAAGGGGCAGGCCTATAAGGAGGAGCCTGGAAACTGAACCTGATAGTGTAATGGTCAGCTCAACTGACCGGTTCCACCGCCACATTGGAGGTCTCCATTCCCAATAGGAAGACCAGATCCAGAGAATGACCAGAATTATGGGTTGCAGAGGTAATCACCTGTGTGAAGCCCAACAAAGTCATTAGTTGGAGGAAGTTCTGACCAAAACGCAAGAGTTTGTCATCGATCCAGGGATCGAAGTCAACCAGTACCATCACTCTGGGGGACACCAACACTGTGTCAACAACAAAGATCACAACTTCCTGCAAAAATTGCTTCCTGTTCTAAGGTGGCAGTAGACAAGAGAAAAAAATGTGCACCCCACACCTGTGCCTAAGATACATTCAAAGGATCTACATCTATTAGGCCCAATTTCATTCTATATAATAAATGGCTGCACCCTTGCCCCTATAATCCAGCCTTGGGCAATGTATCACTGAGAACCTGGATGGAATAGCTGACTCAAGAATTGGGTGAGCATTTCCATCCAGCCAGGTCTTGGTGATGTACTCCAGATCCAATGACCCAACAAGATCAGCAGTTATTGCTGTCTTGTTTTTAATGGAACTGGCATTGCATAACATCACCCAGGTAGGATGAGATTCCGAGGCTGAGCGGGTCACCTGCCCACTCAAAGTGGGGCCTTTGGGTATGGAAACCAGATGGGGAGAACCCTTCTCTAGTCTGCATTTCACTCCAGGGCATCTCCTCATCCCAAACCCAATCCAACTGCTCAGCTCACCTCCCCTCCAAGGTCCAAGGCCCCCCTCACATCTCCTTACAACAATCCCCAGTGCCTGACAATGAACATGTACATCGGTGGGCAGTTGGGAGCAATTAAAGGGATGGAGACCCTGGAGCTCTGAGGAGGAGTAGCGCCTGACCAGGAGAGATGCCTGCCAGCACATAATCTCCAGCTACCCAGACAGCCACCCTACTAATTACAATAAAAAAAAATCAAAGTAGATAATCTCCTCTCCTCACTATTAAACTAAAACCCCAGCCTAGTTTGGTCCTTAAAATTCTAGAATTATAGTATATGAATATCACTGTTTAAGAAGTAGGGAAGCATGCCAAAGCTTCCAAGTAAAGCTTCAGGATGGGTGAGGCTTCCACCCTCATCCAATCCATATGAACAAGCACCAAATTTCTCTCCTCACTCTCCAATAGCAGCAGAATTAAAGCAACTGTGCAACAATCCACAGAGGTACTCTCAATACCTCCCCTTATTCTGACTACCAAGTCCTGCAAATAGATGCATGTCGCTAATCCAGTGTCCAGAAAATGTGTACCAGGGCTCTTCACTTCCACTGAGATCTTCCTCTAGGCACCAACACTACAGCCTCCAGGCCAAATAAGCACTTCCTGAGGGGCTGCAGTCCTGGAATTCACTGCTAGGCAAATCCGGGGCCACCCAGATAAATGCCTGTTGGCACCCACCCAGGGAATAACCCCTTCTGGCCGTAGACACCCCAGACAGCTGCCCCCAAGTCAGTACCCAGGCCCATATATCCAAGAAAGCTGCTTGCTCCTGTCCGCTGGACAACAATCGGCAATGCGCTAATGCCAAATTCGGGCCGCCCACATAAAGGATCTCCGGAAACCCAGCCATCCTCTGACCACTAAACGTCCCCACTGCCAAACACAACCACCAAGGGGAACTGACCCACTAGAAGACACCCCTGCTGCTGTCCCATGAGCAACCTGAAAGGCCCAGAACTTACTGCTTGCTGCCTCTAGGCTGAATGGCAGACACTCTGAGGCTGTAGAGGGTACAAACATCCATTTAAAGACAGGATCTCTGAAACATACTCTCATCATGCCCGCAAATACTTTCCTATGGGGGATTCAACAGACACATTTGATCTGTTCAAACCCATTTTCTCCTGAAGCCACTCTTCCTTCCTCACTTCTGCAGCTCTGAATGGCCACAGCTCCAGGCAATAGGTTCCAGTGACTCCCGCACAGGTCTCCATGATGTACACAATCGGAATGCACTCAGAAAACCAGACATGGCTCTCAAAAGCACTCACCATGTAAAAATGAAAATGATAAATATATAAGATTACATTGTAGGTAATCAGCAGGGCTTAATTATGAAAAATATATATTAGCAAATATTAAAACAAGCTAACAGTTTGGCATTCCACAAATGTTAGCGCAAAGCGATGATACCAGACCAAATGGTCATACAGCTTCAAAAAACCTGGAAAGAAATGTTAAACTGCACTAGTCTACCTCACTAATGAACCCTGACTAGATTATCTAAAAAGAAATAACAAACAAAATAATTAAAATAACAAAGCAAATATAAATAAAAGTAAAACAAAAGAGTGGCTAAAGCTAGTAACTGTCAGCTCACACTCCACCACCACATTGGATCAGCCAATTCTCATTTAAAAAATACAAGACACATCAGAGAAGCTGAAAGTACCAGTTTAGCTTCAGCTGAAAGGGTCAAAAGGTCAGATGTGCTTACAGCATAACATGCGTGGAGTACACTGCAAATAAATTAAAATTACTTATCGATACCTTCAGAGTAAGATAAGAACATCTTGAGCATAGAGCATAAAGCAGTATAGCCCAATTATGAGTAAAATCCCACTCGGATTAAAGACATGTTAAAATGTGACATAGTTGTAAGTTAACTTACAGTTATGTCACATTTTAGCATGTCTTTAATCTGAGTGGGTTTTGACTCATAATCGGGCTATACAGCTCTATGCTCGAGATTTTCTTATCTTAGTCTGAAGGTATCTCTAAGTCATTTTAATTTATGTGCAGTGAACTCCCTGCATGTTGTTATGCTCTAAGCACATCTGACCTTTAGGCCCTTTCAGCTGAAGCTGAACTGGTACTTTTCAGCTTCTCTGATGTGTCTTGTAATTTTTAAATGAGTATTTTAAATCAATGGGAATTTTTCTTTTTTTTTTCTCTGCACGTTCTGGGTGTTAGAAGTATGGGATTTTCTAAATAACTGTCATTAAGCTTCCGATGAAGGACTGGGTTGATCCAAAAGTTAAAGCACTTTGTTATTTTTGTTACAACTATGTTGGTCCAATAAAAGGTATCAAATCATTTGCTTCTGGTTCAAGAATCGTGGAAATCCTCCTGGTGCATTATAAGTGGAAATGAAGAGAATACTGTAAAATATAGGCAAATTCCACATTTTAAAAATGTGTTCTATGTTTCAAGCATCAGGAAACCCCCAATACTATTTGAACGGACCAATTCACACTCCCAAAAGATAACTACCACTTAATTGTCCCAGGTAATGAAATATGCCTCTCATTTCAAAACTCAGAAATGCTCCGTCCCACATGGAAGGTCTTATTAATGAAAAGAAAACTGAAATTAAACATTGCACTGTTAAACTCACTAGCTTCCGCAGTGGTTACCTTGTGTATACTCAGGGTTAATGAACATGTCTCTTTCTCCCATTATGAGTGTGGTAAAATGGGTCATAACCGAAAACAGGCATATGTTTGTCTAGTGTGCTTACCTAGTTAACAAAAGCTAAATAAACATATGCTATGGAAACATTCCAAGACACTCAATCTTAAACTATGGAAAAGTGGTCAGGCAAGTTAGCAAGTGAAGAAGGTAGTCAGAATAATGTGAATATTAGTAATATATTTTCTCTTTCCTGCTCAAAAATGTTTTGGTAATAGAGTATTATACCATTAAAAATCAAGTTTTGTTTAATAAAAATATGTACCTCCAGGCCCCCCCATGAGATCAAAGGGCATCTGAGTGGAAAAGGAGGGGACCACATTTGTTGCTGATACATTGCAGTTTGGTGGGCTAAGAAAACAATCCCTTGTGTTCTTGGGACTGGGCATTGCTGGATGAATGATGGCAGTCTATAGACTCTACATCTGATCATTTTGTTTTTAAATTAATATCTCTTTTAAATTTGTTCAAGTTCCTTTCTGATCAGTGGCTGCTACTGCCACCACATTAAAAAATGTAAACTTTTGCTCTGATCATGTTTGTCTCTGCAGTAGAACTAACTGCTGGTGGGCATAAGATTCTTTGATGTCTGAGATAAAATGACACAAATCATAAACCATGAATGTGTTGTGCTTGTAGTGTCTTAATGAATATGATGAGCTTAAGATTCAGAATAATTTCAGTCATCATTTTTATTTGTGCAGTTCTCTTCAGCCAGTTAACTTTTGATTTACCTATGAATGCCTTTTACAAGGGAGTACTGTATGCATTAATGGCAGTGGCACAATGTAACCCTTAGGACAGGTTGTGGTATGCATTTGAATAGATGTCAAAATTGTGACACTGCACTACAAGTCAATTAAAAATGATGTCCCTGCTTTTGAGCATTTGTCCCTGATTTTACTGGACAGTGTCCCTCATTTTGGACCTGTCAGGGTAAGGTATGCAATCTGGAGTAGCCAGGTGTTGCAGTTGATAGCCCTGTGATTTCTTTGCAACACCCTATTATGCTCCTTGCAACCCCTGGAAACCCACTAAGAATTATATAGTTTCCAAAATGGTTAATATAAATTAACCCTCCAGTGCACGTGCACACACACACGCCTAAGAGAGAGAGAGAGAGAAAGAGCTCTGCTAGAGAAATGTAGTCAGATAGGCATGCTTTGGCGTGGAGCTGTTTTTGTCATTCAGTCCACTAAGAATTAGATCAGTCCTGAAAGGGTTAACCTCCAGACAGGAGTAAATTTTTGAGGACATACACACAGACACACAGATACACACATGCACACACACACACGCACACACACACACACATACACGCACACACACACGCATGCACACACACTCACACACACACACATGGGGAGATAGAAAGAGTTAGAGAGGAGGAATACAGTCTCATTACACACTTCCCCTGCTATAGACACCTGGCACCTTGTTAGACTTTCCATAGAACTAAGCACATTTCTACTGTGTTATTAGGAGTTTTTCTACTGTATTAGCTGGATTGTAATTTCTACTACTGTTTTAAATTGCTTACACCTCTTCTGTCTGACTGCTATTCCTGCAGCGCCCCCATCCAAGCACTCTGCCTTGGCTCCGATAAGTCTAACTACCTTTTGTCTTACTAAACTGCTCAAATCTAACCCCCTTTACCTCTATGCTATTTAAGACCTGCTCTGTCTTCTTCTCTCTAGCTGCTTGTCCCTGAACAGGGCTGTTCCAGCTCACCCACGGTCGGCCGGCACCCAGCCAGCCACCGACCAAGACCAGGACACCCGCCTGCAGCTCCTTGGAAGGTACGGGACAGCGCAGCCAATCGAACACGGGTGCTTCCAGCAAACCCACTCTGATTGGCAGGAGTTTTCCCCTGCTATAGACACCTGGCACTTTGTTAGACTTTCCATAGAACTAAGCACATTTCTACTGTGTTATTAGGAGTTTTTCTACTCTATTAGCTGGATTGTAATTTCTACTACTGTTTTAAATTGCTTACACCTCTTCTGTCTGACTGCTATTCCTGCAGCACCCCCCATCCAAGCACTCTGCCTTGGCTCCGATAAGTCTAACTACCTTTTTTTTAAGTGGCTAGTTTTCCATTAGCAGGTTATACAGACCTGCCACTAGAGGGATTCTTGGTCTTCTACATAAATCACGTATTCTTTCATGGGCAATATGGCCTGCATTATCATTCTACTTCTTTCCGGTTCTGCTACAAGGGACTTGAGTCTGAAGGGTGGATGGCCACTAACTCAAGCTGCCCTGATCTCCTTGTTCCCTTCTGCTGTATTTTCTCATCTAGGTTTTAAATGGGTATCTAGGTGGGCAAATTTTTTGCCTAGAAAATATTGCACTAATACAAATCACGAGACCACTCAATCTGGGACCATGGCTCTCCTTATTGTGTTTTTATTGGTCCTAAGGTGCAGAGTTGTCAGCAATACAGTGCAATTCGAAGTACCTCAATGCAATTCAGTTCTCCAATGTACCTTATCAATACCTAATGTTATAACAGTCTACCATGCAGACACTCTGTCATTCTCCTCTCCCCTTTTAGCCTATTCCCCCCGGTTAGCCTACACCCCTTTGCTACTGTCCTCACCTATGTCTACCCAAGCACTTACATTGATCACAATCAACTGTCATTACAGTGGCGCCGCCTCTTGCGCAGCACGATATGGGTTGCGCAAAGAAATAAAAAGCAGTCTCCATTCTTATAAGCTCCTAAAGAAAGTTATACTTTCTGCTTCTTCTCTGCTCAGAAATGTGGAGCTCAAACCCTGGCCCCCTACAACTTACCCCGCTTATCGATTTTGCTGAGGCCACAGGTCTCAAATGATGATGGTCAACATTTTAAGCCTGCCTAAAAACTTGTACAGCTGCAAGCCTGGGCTGCACACGTTAACCCAGACCTTATCATAATTACTGAGTCGTGGTTAAAAAAGATGAACACTGATCAACAAATATCACTGCAGGGCTACAATTTATTTAGAGCAGATAGAGAGTCTAGAAGTGGGGGGGTGGTTATCTATGCCAAATCTAAGTACTTGGTCACCAATATTAGTTGCAAATCTCTAGCCAAGGAATTTGAGTTAGTTTCGCTGAGCCTTCATCTCCCCTCCTCGAATGTATCACTTTCCTAGGTGGCTATAGACCCCCATCTGGTGGTGATGAAGTCCTTAATCTTTGAAATCCATGTTCGTAGATGCAAAACTGAAACAATATTTCTAGGAGATCTAAATATGGACTGGCTGTCACCTAAATCACATGGCCTCAAATCCCTTTGTGACGAGCTAGGTCTTGGGCAATTAGCAGAGAACCTACTAGGAACAACACTCTAAATACTGCCAACAGTTCCATTCTAGATGTGGTACTAACCACCCATCCACACAAAATATCTCATTTGGCAGTGTTTCACAACGACATGAGCGATCATGGAATTGTTGCTTGCATAAGATCTCAAATTAAGGTCTGCCACAACCCATCTTTATAACAAAAAGATCCTTTCGCAAATTCAGTGCAGTAAACTTCCTATCTGACCTGAGCATGATCAGATGGCAAGATCTTTACCTAGCCAAAGATGTCAACAAGGCAGCTTGCATCCTTAATGACAAACTCACTACAATAATAAATAAGCATGCCCCTTTCATCAAAGTAAGGGTACGGAACAATTCCAACCCCTGGTTCACCTCGGATCTCAAGGCAGCCTTATAGCTCGAGGATAAGCTCTGGGCTAAAGCTAGACATTCCAAAGAATCTCGGATTGGCAGGACTTTAGAACAGCCAGGAATGACTGTGTGAAACTTCGCTCTGCTAAAGCTAACTATTATATTTCTAGTCTTGAACAAGCTAAAGGTAACCCTCATAAAATATGGAAGACTATCAGCTTATAGAAGGACGCCCATGGCCCTCTTGTCCCAACAAAGATACTAGTGGCAAGATTGTGGAAAACAAGTCCCTAATCCTGGAGGAACTTAACTCCCACTTTGCCACAGCTGGATTAGCTTTTGACTCATCACCTTATGCTGGTGCGGTGAACCAGCATACCCCTCCCGCCACATCTAGTCCTGCACCCAGTCCCTTCCAACTGTGCAAGATAACTTATAAAGAAGTAGAAGATTCTCTTCTTAACTTAGACACCAAAAAAAGCGCAGGGGACGATGGCTTGGAACCCTTTTTCCTAAGGTCAATCTATGCCCATCTCACTGCCCCAATTCTCCACATCTTCAATCTTTCCATTACATCTGCTGCTGTGCCGTCCTGCTGGAAATCAGCACATATCCTCCTCTATTTAAATCTGGTAACCCATGCGATGTAAACAACTATAGGCCTATCTCCATATTGCCTATCCTTTCTAAAGTTCTCAAAACTGATCCATATTCAGTTAAAATTCACCTGAAACCTTTCTCATTAACCCAGCTCAATCTGGCTTCCAGGCTAATCATAGCACAATCACTGCACTAGCAAAAGTAACCAATGATTGGATCTCTGCTATAGATGTTAAGATGGTAACTGGTGCAGTCTTTTTGGACCTCAGCAAAGCTTTTGATACTGTTGATAACAAACTATTAGTCAATTGCCTTGCAAAGTTGGGTGCCACATAACATACCACCCAGTGGTTCTCTAGCTACCTAACTGGAAGATTCCAAAAAGTAAAGGCGGAAGACTTTTTTTCTGCTGCCTTGCCAGTTGCAAAAGGAGTCCCCCAAGGATCCATCTTAGGCCCTATCTTGTTTTCTCTGTACATCAATGACTTAGATGCTAACATATCTACGTCCAATCTGCACTTTTTTGCAGATGATACTGTGTTGTATACTTCTGGCTCATCGTTATCTGAAGTCAAGGGAGTGCTTCAAGCGGACTTCGCACAACTTGAGCATAATTTAATAAAGGCAAAGCTTCTGCTCAATGCCAAGAAGACTAAAGTGATGATATTCTCCTGCAGTGCTGTCTCAGGCCCCCCCAATACTCTTGCCCAAGACTTCATTGTCACCACGCTAAACGAGCCTCTGGAAGTTGTAACCAAATTTAAGTATCTAGGTATCTGGATCGACAATAAATTATCTTTCAGTGACCACATCAAGATGTCTCTAGAAGGTTAAAAGCAAGGTTAGGTTTCTTCTACAGAAATAGGCCCTTTCCCCTTGAAACTCGAAATAAGCTTGTACAGGCCACTTTTCTCCCTACTCGACTATGGCGATGTAATCTATTCCTCCACCACTCTTGCAAATCTAAGTAAACTGACATCCTTTATCACCGTATGCTACAGTTCATTACCAACTCCCTTACCGTTCACACCACTGTGACTTATATGCAGCTGTTGGTTGGACATCCCTTACTACTAGACGCCTGCTCCATGCTGGGCTATGGACTCTTAAACTGCTCCTGCAGAAACTGCCAAGCTATCTCTCTTCCCTTATTAGTATCTCACATAGTGCATACTCGTTAAGAAAATCTGACTTTATTATGCTTGACATACCAAGGACGTGGACTTCCTTTGGTAAACGTGCTATTGCATATGCCCTTCCCTCCATTTGGAGCCAATTACACACCGTACTGAAACTAACTAGCACAGTTTCAATAAACTTCTACAAATCGCTAAGTTCAGCCAAAATAAAAGACACCTGTAACTGCCATTAAGTCTCTTCCTTCCCCAAGTGTGCCATATTTATCCACTGGTAAGGTATAATTGATTTGTCATATTAACTGCTTTCCCTTCCCCTTCTTCTCCTGGCTTTATCTTTGCTTACGCTCCACTGCTACTCCATCAAATCTCTCCTACCTCCCATATCAGTTGTAGACTGTTGTTTGTTCTAGCTGCCAAAATACTGTATATTTGATTTGATTTGATTTGATTAAATCAAATCACACCAGTCATCATGTTTCATTTATCAGTATGTGACCTATAAGTCGCTTCCCTGTCTCATATCAATGTTTACCACCTGCGGTCACCCTATGTGGTACCCTTGTATGTATATCCAGCCTGTATCATGTAACGTGTATTTCATGTATATACTGTTATTTCCTATCTGTGTTTGTACTTTAAGTGTTTATGTCACAGGACCTTCTTGTGAATGAGCTTGCTCAATGGAGTTTTCCTGCAATAAACTTGAACTTGAACTTCATTTTGATCAGTTACAGCTTGAGTTACTAGAAAGAAAGTACATGTTTCATTTCACATCAGTCAATACAATCACTGTTTGAATTAGCATACACTGGCTGAGGCAAACAGTAAATCATAACCCTAGATTTTTTTTTTTACACAAGGAATGAACCTGGCAGCAGCAACACTACAGTTAACAAACCCAGAATGTAGTCTGGGAAGGCACTGCACTAATCAATTACTCAGAGAACTACACTAACCAATTAATAGTTTTAGTATACAGAAAAGAATGCAGCAGTTTTACAACTCTTCTGAATTTGTCCATTTAGAGTCTGAAATCAGCTCTTTCCCCTTGCAGCTGGCTAAACACGAAGTGAGTGCAAAGCAAGAAACAATAGTGCAGGTGGGGGGGCAGAGAAAAAAAGAAGAGCATTGCGGTCTACTGAATGAAGACAGCAGAGTGCTTTTCAAGGGCTCTACGATGCTACAGTATCAACATTTTCCTGACGTGACCCTACAGGGATAGATTTATGCTGACAACAATTTGTGGTCGACATAAATCCATCAGAGAAACTGTTGTTTATCGTGGGGCCCCCCGTAACCTCCATGCAGGGAACTCTTCCCCCGTACCCCCAGACTTAGCTGTTGTCGGCACTGACGTGTTTACTGTAAAGGTTTTGCTGTGCAATCGTCATATGCTTTTCAAGTAGCGTAGAGATTGTGATTCAACTCCAAAATGTTGTGCTTCATTGGGAGTGTAATGTGCCTTCTCCCTCTCTTTGATTGCAAGACAGCATGCAGAGTTCTGCCCGGCAGCTGTAAAAACATTGCATCATGAGATTGAAGTGTTGAAATGCTGAAGTGAAGCCAGGTTCTTTGTAACCCACTTCAGAAAAAAAAACTTCTGGTGCTGGACCTGCCATGTGAAGAAACTGCATGGTTCACTGTCTGGCCAACAGAACTCAAATGGCTAAGTGTGGCTATGTGTTGTCTGGTCTGCAGCCTTTGACTACTAGAGTACTGCAGTTCTTAATTTTGAGGCTCCTACTGTTTAGCCTATTTGTTAACAAAACCCAGTGGTTTGTGTCTATTCCAATTCATTATATCCATCTGATACAGTGATTTTCACCACCAACCTGCCTGACTGCCCTTCAGAAAAATCTGCAATTCAACTTCGACAAGGTGTGCAACTGCTTCACCACTAACAACTTTGCATTGAAGTTTAAAAAAATGAGTCAGTACTGTTTGGGAGAACTCAAGCCTTGAAGAGAGGCCCAGGTCTGCAAAGTTCCACCCATAATGGGGACTTGATTGAACAAGTCTAGGTTTTCAAATATGTAGAGTCTACCTGGCCCTACCCAATCCTTTCCTCCACAGGTTGACTGTCTCATCAAAAGTATCCACCAAAGGATTAGCCTACTCTACAGAAATAGAGAAAACTTAAATAGTGAGGTCAAAAAACTGATAGTCTCTAGCCTCATCATGTCTGTCATAGACTGTACTTCAGTGATCTACTCTGCCACAAACAGCAGTATGACTGAATAATTGGTGTTAGTGGTACCAGGACTGTTTGGGAGCCTCTGTATAAAAGAGGGTGTACCAGTTCTGCAGCATCACTGATCACTTAAGGTGTTTTGTTCTATATATACATGGCTTTCTTTTTAGTACACAGCCTTTGAAAAAGGATTGTTGTAATCCGAAACATGTCAGGCGGGACACGGTTCTAGGAAATACAATAAAAGGATTAAAGTAAGGACTTTGCCTTTGACTTTTTTTGCATCCCTCTCATGAGGTTTGTGCATGCTAGAGACTGTATGGACCCATATTCTATAGTTTCTATGCACTACCTCTCAGTGCACACACATTTTGCTTTATTCACTAACTGCAGTATGCTAGAAAAAAATCTGCATTGCATTTAATCAAGCATGCAGATCTGTACTGGACATAAGATTTGACTCCCATTGCTGGGACCTCTACACTGCTTCCAATTGGCTCACCTTCCACCTTTGCTCTTCCTACAACTAAGCTGTTTTATGCAAAAGGACACTACTTTGCAAAATGTCTGCTTGTGTCTGTAGCCCCCTTGCCCTGGCTGACTATAAGTATTGTATTCACTCAATGGGTGATAATAAATTGTACAAACATTTCAGAAAAATGGTCTTTGGACAACACTCCTTTGTATCTATTGCTGTCAGAGAATGTGGAACTCACTATCCCCCCCCCAAAAAAAGTGACCAGGATTAATTCCTTCAACTCCTTCAAAGCACAAGCTTCAGTTTTCTTCCTTCAGAAGCTTAATTGTTACTAATCATAGACTGAAGAAAAATGTTGGTTACATACTACAACTGCACTTGTATACTGCACATGATACTATTTTCCGTACCTTGTACATGATGCTATTTTCTATACCTTGCTCATGATGCTATTTTCTGTACCTTGAACATGATGCTATTTTCTGTACCTTGCACATTTTTATTCATGATGATGTGTTTTTATTGTTGATGATGTGCAAATATATCTGATATGGACACCTTTGAAGAAGGGCTCTTGAGCTCAAAGGTCTTTCCAGGCACTATAAATAAAGTGTGAAAAGTGCCAGACATAGGCATATCAAGTGAACGCAAACTCAGCAATGACTTAACTCTTACAGAGGATTTTTAGCCTTCACCAGTGCAGCAATCAGATTTGGGCAGACATGAACTAGGATTAACATCTCACCCGAAAGGAAGGCACCTCAAAAATGGCACCCCCATAGTTCTGCTCTGCAGTATGTAGTAAAATGTCTGTGTTATGTGGCACTGTTGGCCCTTACCATGTTTACACAGGAGAAAAGGATGCTGAGAGGAGACATGATCTCAGTTTTCTAAATGTTCAAGGGTGTTGAAAAAACTGAATAGACATACATATTTGATCTGGTGTCCTCTAGCATGACAAGGAACACATCAGGAAGCGCAGATGTGATAAACACACGGTAACAAGTAGCAAGCACTTCTTCTGACAGAGGGTAGTGAACCGATGGAATAGTCTACCAGCAGAAAGCATGGACATGATACTGAGGTGCATATTAGGGATGTAGGAGCTTAAAAGGCAGTGAGACCATTTTTGCTCCTGTCATTTACCCATAATAGGATTACCTATGACTAGAGATGTAGCAAAGTTTTACTTCACTGGTGAATTTTTGGCAAAATCACCAAATTCACCTCCATGGATCAGTTCACAAAGTTGTCACCTTTTAGAAGAAGTCATTATTTGTGACTTTGCCTTGCTTTTAGGGTATTTTAAGTGCAAATTGCACTTTAAAAAAAAACAAAGCAAGGATAAGTTACAAATCGTGACTCACTCAAATCCATGGTGTTTAGGCTCCCCAATCCCCAGACCCAATGTAAAAACATAGATATTCTGATTATTAAAATCCCTGGTGTTAAGTGGTCCCTCCTTGGGTGCTTAATGAAGGTCTTCTGTACTCTAAAATGTAAATATTATAGTTATTGTATCTAATGTTCATTTGTGCTGTATACTATAGTACTGCCCATACCTGAAAATGTAATTTTACTGCTGCTTATTCCCTATTCAATAAAGCTGCATGCCTGTATCCCTGCTCTTCCCTGAGACCACGTGGAAATAGATTTTATGTTCAGTGTGCTCTCCTGGCCAAAACTTGAAATACATTAAATAAATACTATTACAGCATTAACATTAGTTTGTGTTATAGCATGCATTTATTAGAAACAGATACCGTATTCAAAAATAGATTATTAGCTCTGCTTACTTACTATCCCCTGGGAAGTAGGATTATTTGAATTTGCACAATATTTGTTGTATCTACTTTGAGTAAAGGAAAGCTGGTGTCCTTCCATGAGGAAAATGATCTTCAGGATGAAATGCAGCATGGATTTATCTTGGAGAAATCCTGTCAAATCAACATTGTTGATTTCAGCTGGGTTATGAGGTCACTGGAAATGGAGCAGATGGTGGATGTCCTGTACCTGGGCGTCAGCAAGGCATTCAATTCAGTGCCACATGGCAGGCTGATCAGAAAGCTGAGGGACCTGGGAATAGGGGACAAACTGCTGGTGTGGGTCAAGAACTGACTGTGGGATAGGAATCAGAGAGTGGTGGTGGTGGGGAACTAGGCCTGTAACCAGTGGGGTCCCACAGGGCTCAGTACTTGGACCTGTGCTTTTCAACATCTTTATTGGTTACATAGCGGGGGGGGGGTGCAAAGGTAAGATCTGCCTCTTTGTGGATGATGCTAAGCTTTGTGTAAGGGTGGACACAATGGAAGGGAGAAAGTACTTAAGGGAGGATCTGGCTAGGCTAGAGAAATGGCTGGACACTAACATAGAAACATAAACATAGAAACATAAAAGGAGTCGGCAGATAACGGCCTCTTGGTCCACCTTGTCTGCACTAGTTACTCTGTCCACTCACTGTCTACTATTTACCCTATCACTGTGACCTATTCTGTCACTGGTCCACCTCCTTTCTTTTACTTCTAAGATCTCTCTGTGTCTATCCAATGATTTCTTGAATCCTGTAATTGTTTCTGACCCTCACCTCCACCAGATGACATTTTTGTTTCAATGCCAAGAAGTACAAGGTCATGCACCTGGGTGCCAGGAACCATGGGGAAAGCTATTGACTGGGGGGAGTACAGGTGGCAGACTCAGAGAAGGAAAAGGACCTTGGAGTGATGGTCAGAGGTGACAGTGCTGCAAGGCAGCAGCCAAATCACATAAAAGGCTAGGCTGCATCACTAGAGGAATAACCTCTAGGAGGAAGGAAGTATACTGCCAATGTACAGGTCACTAGTGAGGTCGCACCTGGAGTACTGTGTGCAGATCTGGTGCCCATATCTAAAGAAGGATATCAAACTACTGGAGGATGACCAGGATGATGCAGGGTATGGGGAACAAAACATAGCAAGAGAGGCTGAGAGAGCTCAAGATGTACTCCCTAGAGGATGGGGGGAGGGGGCATGACTGAGACCTTCAAGTACCTTAAGGGCATAAACAGGGAAGGATCGGAGAGCATCTTTAATTTAAGGAAGGAGGGTACAACAAGGGGGCACAGCCTGAAGCTAGTGGAGATTAGATGTCAGAAGCAAATGAGGAGGCACTTTTTCACTGAAAGGGTGGTGTCGGGGTGGAACTAGTAGCCAGAGGTAGTTGCGGTAAATACAGTGGCTAGTTTCAAAGGGAGGTGGGATAGGGTGAAGAAGAAAATTAGGGTGGGAGGAGTTGTTACTGGGATGAGGAAGGGGGGGAGTACTAAGTGTCGGATAGCTGACTCCATTGGGAGTGGGGGGGCAGCTACAGGGAACTAAACAGAGCTGCACACTAGAGTAGACTTAATAGACCATTGTGGCCTGTTTCTGCTGGCAAATCCATATGTTTGTATGTTCGTATGAATAAAAACTACTGAATAGGATGCATGTGTCTTTCTACTATATCTGACATCTACATTTACTGTACTAAGTGTAAATACTATGTTGCATTGCAGGATCCTGCCATTATTTTTTTTATTGTCTTTATTTTATGGCTTAAATACACATAAGTTTGAAAAAAGAAATGTGGTAGCTGCGTTAGTCCAGTCGACAATGTACAAGAAAAAAAACAAATATGCTGCAGGTGATACCGTTAATCAGGCTAACAAAATTTTTTCTGAGACCAGCTTTTGAGAGAGAATACTTTTTCACTTCAGGTCAGTGAAGTTTCATTGACCTGACCTGAAGAAGAAAGTATTACATCTCAAAAGCTAGTCTCAGAAATAATTTTTTTTAGTCCAATAAAAGGTTATCACCTGCAACATATTTGTTTTTGATTTTTTTCTTCTACATAAAAACATAAACATAGAAACATAGGTGTCTACAGTTAAGGGCCTCTTGGTCCACCTAGTCTGCCCTAGTTACTCTATCCACTCGCTGTCTACTATCTACCCTATCACTGTGACCTGTTCTGTCACTGTTCCTCTCCTTCCTTTTACTTCTAAGATCGCACTGTCTAATCAATGCTTCCTTGAATCCCATAATTGTTTCTGACCCCACTACGGTACATCTGCCAGAAGGCTGTTGCACTTGTCTACCATGCTTTCTGTGAAAAAGTGTTTCCTCACATTTCCTCTGAACCTCGTCCCTTCCAATTCCATAGCATGCCCCCTCTTTCTTGAGCATCTTTTCATTTGGAAAATGCTGCCTTCCTGTAACTTTTTCTTCTCTCTGATGTATTTGTATGTTACTATCATATCCCTCTCCTCCTCTTGTCCTCCAGTGAGCAAATATTCAATTCTATAAGCCTTTCCTCATGGGTTTTCTGATTCAGGCCCTTCACCATTTTGGTTGACTTCCTCTGAATCATCTCCACCCTAGCTATGACCAGGACCCCTAGTGCTCTGTGGCAGCATTTTCTGACTTACAGTGTATGTGGCTTAACTCCTTGTCATCTGCAACTGAATTTTCTGGTTTCTGTGGCATGGTTTATTCATTTCTGTGACAGACTGCAGTCCTGCCATTGGCTAAAACACGATGTGATGTCATTGATGACATCACATGCCAAGCACAGAGGAGGGGCTTCATGATAAACAAAATGGTTATGGGAGCCTGGCACTATGGAAAACTGTATATCTGAATGAAAATTCAACAAAAATGATGAATTATGCAGTACTATATGACTTCTGTGACATAAAGCAAATTCGGCCAAAAATTCAGCAACCACAGAACTGCAGAATTTCAGGAGCCTTGGCTATGACATTTTGAAGGTAGGGCCTCCAGAACTGGACACAGTATTTGAGGTGTGGTTTCACCAGTGGTCTATACAGAGGAACTATCACCTCCTTCCCTCTCTCTGCTACTGATGTCCTTGCCTATGCATCCTAGCATCCTGCTAGCCTTCCCCATTGCCTTATAACACTTTTTTGCAAACTTCAGATCATCTGCAATAATCACCAAAAGGTCCCTTTCATGCTACATGACTGTCACTGCCTCACCTCTCCCTCAATTTGCATGTTGCCCTCTGTTTTTTGTGCCCAAATGCATTGTTTTGCATTTTTTAGTGTTGAAACTCAGCTGCCAATTCCTTGACCATTCTTCCAGCTTTTTTAGATTGCCCCTCATTCTATCCACCCTCCTCCGGTGTGTCCATTCTATTGCAGAATTTTGTGTCATTCATGAAGAGGCATACCTTTCCTTCCAGTCCAACAGTAATGTCACTAATAAAGACATTGAAGAGGACTGAACTCAGTACTGATCACTGTGGCACCCCATTGGTCACTTTGCCCACTCCAGAGTGGGTTTCATTCACCAACACCCTATGAGTCCTACCACACAGTCAACTCTCCACCCATTTAGCAACCCTAGTACCCACTCCTAGTCTCACCAGCTTGTTTATCAGTCTCCTGTGTGGAACGATGTCAAAGGCCTTACTGAAATACAGGTACACCAGTCAATGTCCACTGCCCCTCCCTGATCCTCTTCCCTGGTTACCCAATCAAATAACTCAATCAAGTTTGTCTGGCACAATCCCCGTGAAACCATATTGGCTTGTATCTTGAAGATTATTGACAACAAGGAAGGTCCTATCCTTTAACAGTGATTCTATTACCTTACCAAGCACTGATGTCAAGCTGACAGGCCTGTAGTTTCCTGTCTCCTCCCTTTCACTTTTGTTGCGAGGGACCACATCTGCCCTCCTCCAGTCCCCTGGTACCACCTCCATTTCCAATGACAGGTTAAACAGGGATGTCCTAGGTGCTGCCAGCTCTCTCTGACTTCCCTCAGTATCCTGGGGTGCAGCCAATCTGGCCCCATTGCCTTGTTCAATGTTAGTGTCTTTATTTCCTTTAGGACCCTTTTCACTGTAATAGGGCTTGTATCCACTTCCTGGCCCCTAATGCCATTGTCCTTAATTCTTGGCCCATCACCTGCCTCCTCCTCTGTAAACACTGAACTGAAGTATTTCTTTAATATGTTTGCCTTTTGGTGGTCTACCTCTGCACTACCCCTTCTTCATCTTTTAGCCTCTTTACCCTTTCCTTTGTCTTTCTGTTTTTGCTCATATACCTAAAAAAATGTTTTATCTCATATTTTCACTGATTTGGAGATTTTTCCTCTGTTTGCGCCTCTGCACTCCTAACTGCTTTCCCTGCTTCCCTTTGCTTCTCCCGGTAACTCTCCCAGTCCTCCTCCCTCAGTGTTATTTTACATCTTCTAAATTCCATTTTAATTGTTCTTACTTTCCCTGCTACCTCCTTAAAAAAACCATAGTGATCTTTTCTTCATTTTGCCATTGCTAACCTGCCTGGCACAGAGATTTGTAGTCTTTCCATTGCCCCCTTTTATTTTTGCCCACTGTTCCTCAACTCCCCTCATTTTACCTAATCCTGCTAGGTTGTCCCTCAGACATTCTCTCATTTTCTTGAAACTGGCACTTGCAAATACCAGGACAACAATCCTCATATGATTTGATTTTCACCCAGTTTTAATATCAAACCTTACTGTATGGTGATCACTGTTCCCCAGGTGGTCCCCAACTGTGACCTCTGTGGCACTATCTCCATTTGTCAGCACCAAGTCCAGTAACACCTCCTCCTGAGTGGTTTCCATAATCAATTGCCTGAGGAATGCCCCTTGCAGGGAATCCAGGATATTGCTACTATTGGTTGATGCTGCAGCAGGGAGGCACCAATCTACATCTGGTAGATTGATGATCCCTACTGACAATACTTCTGCCCTGCAAGCCATTCTTTGCATTGCTAGCATCATTTCCTTATCTACCTCATCCTCTGAGCTGGAGCTCTGTAGTTCACTCCTGTGCAGATAGCTGCCCCATTCCTCCGCTCCAGACTGACCCACAGTACCTCCTCCCTTCCCTGCTCCCCTTGCATTTCCATGGCTTTTATGTTTTATGTCTACAATACACATAAGAGAATACAAAACCAAACAAACAACAAACATCCCCAATTATGTACAAGGAGTGAGTACATATATTAATACATAACTGTGCACAGTAGTAAAACAGAGAGTAGCGGCAAGACTATAATATTAAAAAGCACAATAATTATGTACTTAAGAGCCACAATAAAATGTAGCAAAATGTAGAAATATAGGGGCAGAGTATTAAGTGCCATCAATTATTCAAGAGAGTGTATATGGTGTGACACTTCCTCCATCTCATCATAGAGAGATGGTTTATTATAGATACTTGCAATTATTTTTTTCTAATTGAACACTGAATAGGAGTTCATTTAAACATTCATTACAGGAAAGGATGTCTTGATCTATCCAGTGTCGAAGGACCAGCCATTTTACAATCTTGGATATCACACCAATGATTCCTTTCTTTCACTGAGATGCCCCGCAAGTCACCAATTAAACAGATTTCTGGGCCCGGATTCACTAAAAATCACAAATCACAGCACAAACCTTTGCACTGTGATTTACGATTGCCCAGTCTTAAAAAGTTGCTATACATAGTCAGATAGAGCACCACACTATTCAGCTATGAACAGGGCTAGGTTGCATTGGTGGTAAACCCATTACTGCCAGTACCACCACACTAGCACCACCATGACCCACAGCTAAGGGCATGTCCTTGCAATGGATAGTGCTGGTGCACTATTACTAATTCACTAATGCAGCTATGCAAATAAGGCCATTTGGCATGAAAGGCACTAGATGGTCAGTTGCATGCCCAATATGAACTCATTTGCATAGGATGCGGTGAGTGCAGCACCCCCCCACACATCATCGATTGCTGGCCCGACAGGTAAAAAACATAATTTTATTCCGTGATGCTAGTGGTTACCCTTTCCCCCATCACCGATCGATGACCTGACAGGTAAAAAAACATAATTTTATTCCCTGGTGCTAATAATTCCCTGCCCCCGTTGTCTATTGTCAGCCCAAATAAAATGAATAAAGTCTCCCTGATGCAGAAGTCCCCCCTTTTGTGATCACTGATCGCTGGCCCAAGTAAAATAAATAAAGTATCCCTGGTGTTAGTGCCCCCCACCTGATCCTCACCTGCTGTAAAGATAAATGTCCCTGGTGGCTAGTGGTCAATTCCCCCACCTGATCCCTCACCAACATATCAAAATGTTTTCCCTGGTGGCTACCAGTCCCTCCTCATACCTGATCACCCACCCAATATATAAAACAAGTGTACCTAGTATCCAGAATAACTCCCCATCCCGATTCCCTGTATGGTCAAGTGCAACATTTACTAGGTAGTCTAGTAGACCCCCCCTCCCTATCGCTGATCCTCTGTATTGTTTATGCAACCCTTACCCTGGTGGTCTAGTGGACGACCTCCCTATCTCTGATCCCCTTTATAGTTAATGTAACCCTTTCCCTGGTTGTCTAGTGGAGCCAACACCACCCACCCTGGTAGGTAGTGACCCAAAATCCCTCTCTCCCTCTCTCTTCCATCTCAACAACCTGCCAGTGACCAGCACAGTCATCCTCACTCCACCATGGCTAGCCATTGACTGAGTGGTCACTGAGCACGCACTGTATACCATATGAGCTCATTGATTGAACAGGTCAGAGTGTGCTGTCATTTAATGAGCATGTACTGAATACAGTACACACTCAGTGAAAGCTCAGTCCGCAGTTGGCCATGGTGGAGAGAGGAGGGCTGTGCCAGTCACCGGCAGGGGGTCGGAATGGGGCAGAGTGAAGTGGTGTGTCACTACCTGCCTGGGTGGGGGGGTCCACTTGACCACCAGGGAAAGGGGTACATTACCTATACAGGGGATTGGGTATAGGGAGCAGGAGGGGGTCTGCTAGACTACAAGGGAATTGTAGCACTTGACTATACAGGGAATCAGGATGGGGGGGGTTACACTGAACACCAGGGACACTTGTTTTATGTATTGTGCACTTGATCGGGTAAACGAAGGGGCCACTAGCCACCAGGGATATTTGTCTTTGCAGTAGGTAAGGGATTGAGGGGAAGGGAACCACTTACACCAAGGAATAAAATTAATGTTTTTTTACCTGTTGGGCCAGCAATCTGTGATGAGGGGGAGCCACTGGTACCATGGACTATTCCTTTTTTTTTGTTTTTCTTGGGCTGATGATCGGCAAACAATTATGTGGGGGATAGTAGATGTCAGGGACAACCTCTTGGTGCTGCTGGACCAGTGGGGGTGCTACCACAGTATCTCTGCCAACCACTAGGTTTGTGGGGTATTAAAGCAAGGTCTTAGTCAGTGGAATTTGCTCCACATTAGGGGGCACCACAAGAGGTCCTTATATGGAGCAAATGCTTTGTGAATTGGACAGCGCCAATAATGACACCCTCTCCATTCGCATTGTGTCCCCTCCACACTTTGTCCTTGTGCAAACCCTGTTTGTGCATGCAAACTGGGCTTTTTTGAATACCAGCTCAGTGAAAAACCCAGCCAGTGCTGGAGCAAAGTTTTATGAATCTCGCACCTGGTGTAAGCAAATCATCAAGACCTAAAAGAGGGTTTACCCTGGTCTTTATCTTTTGCCATAGACTGAACTTTACTACAGTTCCACAATATATGTAATAAAGTGCCATAGGTTCAATCACAGGGGTACAATTACTGATTTGTAATTTACCCATTGTAGCTAACTTATGAGTGGTATATTAGACATCATGAAGTATTTAAACTGTTTAAGATGAAGTTTATCATGAGTAATAAACTTATTGAGATCTGACCAAATTTTGACCCAGTTAAAGTATATATCTGGAATGGCCACATTCCAATAGGGACAAGTACCATCCAGAACTGGGTAATGCTTAGCAAAAGGGGCCCAGTATAATTGAGATGTAGAATGGGGTTGGGAGACAAAATCCACTAGGGAAAGGAAGAAGGATCGCTCTGCTTCTAGCCATGGCACAGGTCTCATGTGGCAAGCTAAGGCAAGGGTGAGTTACAAGTACTAGAAAGCATGCCTGTCATTAAAATTATACTAGATTTTAACAAAATTAAACGGGAGTGAGTGACCATTAAGAAGTAGATTAGAGATGAGGACAGTGGTTAGGTTCAACAGCCAGTGCTTTGGATAAGTCTGCGGTCTATTCTGAAGTGTGGATTCCCATGAATTGGTTGATTTATATCTTTTGCTACATTCATAGAATGTGCTGTACTGAGTTGTACATGCACTTTGAGGGTGGTACCAATAACAGTTGTTTTGAGACTTTGTGGGAGTAAAGTGTTTTTCTTACAAATAAAAGAGAATGGGGAGAGAGACCTTGGGCACTGATTTGTTCTCATTCAGTGGTCAACCATAGGGGTGCATATCTAGAGGATGAATCTGGTCGTTCTGGTGTAAACCACTGAAACTATTTATTTCAGTGGCTTGCCCAGTAATAAGCATGAGCACCTAGGAGTCCAAGTCCAGCTAATGATTTAGGAGATGCTAATTTGGCATATGCTCTTTGTGGTGTTTTACCAGCCCAAATAAATGTGGATATTGTAGAATGTAGATTGCAAAACCAGGAAAGGAGCAGGTAAATATTGAGCATGTGTAACAGGTAGAAAATTCAAGGTAGGACATTCATCTTTATAATGTTAATACTACCCCATAAGATGAAGGGTAAAGTGCTCCACCTCTCCTGACTACTTTAACAGTTTGCAGACAGTTATCAAGGGTAAGTTTTTTTAAGTAAGTGGGGACCCCTTGTAAGTCTATACTGAGCTACCAAAACTTAGGAGGAGCACATATGAGCCCCATCACCAGGATCTCTTCTCTGTAGACCTTGTTACTAAAGGGCATAACTACAATTTTGTTAGTATTTAATTTATAATTAGAAAATGCACCATATTCTCTTATTGTACTGAGAGCAGCTCAGACTGAGGTTGTGGGATGGATACCATGCAAAATAATGTCATCTATGTATACCGCTCATGGGAAATGACAGTTCCCTATAGGGATGCCAGCAATAAGGAGGTTCAATTTTAGTTTGAGAATCAGGGGTTCTAAATAAATATTAAATAATAATGGGGATATGGGAAATCCCTGTCTCGTGCCACTATATAAAGAGAAGGTGGGAAAAAAACAGCATTACAGTAGATCTTGGCAGTCAGTTGAGAGAAGAGAGAGTAAAAACCAATGAGATAAACTGAGTGGGGAAGCCAAGCCTTTCCAGTACAGTGAAGATGGATGACCAGGAAACTCTAACAAAACGTTCTTCATGTATAGTAACATGAGGGCCGCTAGGTAATCTGGATCTCCAGACGCAGAGAAAATATGGGCTAGTTTCCAGAGATTGTCTTTGGGTGTTCTCATAGGCATAAAGCCAACTTGCTCAGGGCTTATCAAAGCACTGCAAACTTTATTAACCCTGGGGACCAGTATCTTAGATAAGATTTTAAAATCCTGCTTCATGAGGGAAACGGACCAATAGTTGCTCACCTGTTCTGAATTTTTTATGAGTTTAAGTAGTAACATAATCATGGTTTCAACTAAGGTGGGATCTGAAAAAAAAGTGCTGAAAAATATCCATGAAAATGTGAGCTATAGAGGGGCAATCTTAACTGCATGCAGCTTGTACATATTAAAAGTGAAGCTGTGAGGGCGTGGTGTTTTATCTAAAGTTAGGGAGTTAATGGCTTCCCCAACCTCTATTGCCATAATTGATTTGGCTGTCTCCATATATTGAATCTCTGTGAGTGTGGGTAGAGCAACTGTGTCTAAGAAGGCAGAAAGCAATTGGGTTGATGAGATGTTGACCAGAGGGCCATACAGAGATTTATAGAAGACATAGAATTCATAAGCAATATCCCTTGTGATGTTTTGAGTGTATAATCCATTTCATATCTGATGAGTGGGATGATCCTAGAGGCCTCTTGTTTATGTAGGTGAAGAGCCATAAGCTTCCTTGCCTTTTGTCCTTGATCTACATATGTAGAATGTGTTTTATATATAGCAGATTGTGCTTTCCCCCTCATACATTCTGCACATTTACAGTATCTCACAACACTTTCAGGGATACTCTTCGGGAATCTGGAGAAAAGGGGTTAAGGCTACTGTCTAGCATCCTGATATCCTGAAGAAGAGTTGTTGCTTGCATTTTATAGAATTATTGAAGACTGCTAGCGGAAAAGGACACTATTGCCCATTGAGTATGCCCCAATACTACCTCAAACTACCCCCCCATCCAGATACACCTCTTGCCACCCTCTGGCCATTCCTTTATATCTGTCCCATGCCCACTTTAATCCCTGTACAGTTTCTGCTCCCACCACCTCCTCCAGTGGACTGTTACAGGGGTTCACCACCCTTTTGATGAAATAATGTGCCATGTACTGTCCTTGACTTTTCCCTCCCCCAAATTCAGACTATGACCTCTTGTCCTCTCACTTCTTTCCTTATGAATAGGCTTCTTCCTCCCACCCTATTAATCCCTATCTAGTCTCCAGTGATTACAGGTCCAGCTCCTTCACCCTCTTCTTATAGGGCATCCGATGCATGCCCTGCATCATCTTTGTTGCCCTTCTCTGGACTCTTTTCAATCCATCAATATCCTTCCCAAGGTGGGGCCTCAAGAACTGTGCCCCATACTCCAGGTGAGGACTCACCATGGTCCTATAGAGGGCATCAGTACCTCCTTCTTCCTGCTTGTTATACCCTTCCCAATGCATGCCAGCATTCTATTTGCCCTGCCCACTGCTTTGCTGCATTGATTCCCTACCTTGAGGTTATCTGAAATTATAACCCCCAGATCCTACTCCTGCCTGGTCGCCTTTACTTCCCCCTCTCCCAGAATATAGCTGGCCTTGCAGGTTATTATGTCCCATGTGCATCACAGTGCATTTTTCTGCATTGAACTACAGTTGCCATGCTTTTGACCACCACTCCAGCCTCTTTAGCTCCTTTCTTATTGCCTCCACACCGGCCATGGTGTCCACCCTATTGTAGATCTTGGTATCATCTGCAAACAGGTGCACCTTACCTTTCAGTCCCTCCCTATATCACTATATATATATATATATATATATATATATATATATATATACTGTATATATGTGTATATGTGTGTGTGTATATATATATATATATATATATATATATATATATATTAAAATGATGGACCTTATAACTGACCACCGTGACTCATCACCCTTTCCTTCCTGGAATTCACACCATTCACCATCACCACCAGGTGGCTCCTGTCCTGCAGCCACTTTTCTACACACCTCGTTATTTTTGGTCCCACCCCCAAGCATTCCAACTTATTAACCAGCCTTCTGTAAGGGACAGAGTCAAAGGCCTTCCTTAAGTTCAAGTAGGACATGTCCACCGCCACTACCCCCCCAATCCACCACCCTTGTCAACCAATCGAAAAACTTGATGAGGTTCTTCTGGTACAACCTCCCTGCAGTGAAGCCATGTTGCTCATCATCCTACAGTCCATTATCAGCCTAGTATCTGACCACCCTTTCCTTCAAGAGTGCTTCCATCACCTTACCCAGCACCAAGGTGAGGCTGACCGGACAATAGTTTTCTGCCTCCTCCCTTCTGCCACTCTTGTGGAGTGGTACCATGTACGATCTTCTCCAGTCCCTTGACACCTGTCCCATGTCTAGGGACATGTTAAATAGCCTCACCAAGGGAGCTGCCAGCTCCTTCTTTAATTCCCGGAGTGTCCTAGGATGCAGGGCATCCAGAACCATAGCTTTATCCTCTCTCAACCTACTTAGTTCTTCTCTTACTCTGCCTCAGCAAACAGGATTTGATCTTCCTCAGTGCCTTTCCTTCCCCTTCCCTTTAACTCCTTTCCCTTCCCCTCCATTCCCCCTCTACCATGAAGACTAAGCAGAAATACCTATTTAGCACTTCTGCCTTCTCAAAGTCCTCCTCCACCTGTATATCCTCTTCATCTTCAGTCTAACTGTTCCCTACTTTGCCTTCTTTCTCTCCCTAACATACCTAAAAAAGTTTTGTTCTTCCTTTTGACCTGTCTGGTGATTTTCTCTTTTGTGTCTGCTTTAGCCCTCCTAATCTTCTTCCCTGCCATCCTCAGTTTTTCCTTGTAGATACCTCAATGTCCCCTAACTGCCCTTTCCTCTTCATTTCCTCTTCAAAAATCACACTCATTCTGGCAAAATCTGCCCTCCTGAAATCCAGAACCTTAGTGATCGACTGGCCCACTGCCTTCCCTGTTTATACCCTGAACCTCACCATGTTGTGGTCGCGTGTACCTAGGTTGTCCCCCACTACCACCTCTTCCACATTTTCCCCATTAGTGGGAACCACATCCAATATGTTGCCACCGCAGTTGGCTCTCTTACCAACTGTTGCTGGAACACTCCTTGGAGGAACTCCAAAATCTCCCTACTTCTTGCTGACTTAGCTGACTGGGTGTCCCAGTAAACATCGGGGGGGTTAAGGCCCCCTACCTGCAGAAGTTCCCCTGTGAGCAACATCCTCTGGGCTGCCTGAATCAGCTGCCTGTCCACCTCCTCCCCCTGTGTCAGAGGTCTGTAGATCACACCTAGTCTTAAAGCTGCACCAGACCGTTTTTCCAGCATGACCCAAAGGACCTCTGCTGCATCCTGTTCCTCCTTTTCTTCCATCACCCTGATGTCTTCCTTGACAAAAAGTGCCACCCACCCACCTTTTCTTCCAGGCCTATGTTTCCTAAAAAATGTGTAACTCGAGATGCCCCCCTCCCATGTATGCTGCTCTGACCACCAGGTCTCAGTTATGGTTATGATTTTTAGACCCTCATCCATGATTATGACCTCTAATTCCACTACCTGGTTCCCTAAACTACTGGTATTCAAGTACAAGCCTTTCCACCAGAAACCTTCCTCCCCCTTACTACTGCTTTCCACTCTCCCTGCCCCATTATGTGGGGTAGTGCTAGCTAGGCTATCCCTTTCTCCCATAACCCTCTCTCTCATCCTAGCCTTGTATGCCCCACTACCAGTTTAACTGCCTCTTGTGACCCTATCAGTGTAACTTTGTAGACCTCCCATCGGAACTCTATTCCCCTTATAGCTGAGATGAAGCCTGTCCTTCCAGTACAAGTCCTCATCCTCCCATTTGTCCCCACCACACTCCAATACAGGTGAACCCTTTCTCCCTGAACCATTCTTTGGGCCAGGCAAAGCATTCCCTGATCCTTTGATTACTAACAGTACTGGCACAGGGTATGGGCAAGACCTTCCAAGAACACCAAGGACCTCGCCTTTTCCTTGCAGCCTTTTGACAACTCCCTATACCATCTCTGAACCTCCTCCACCTCATTACAGGCCAGATCATTTGTACCCAAATGAATAACCAGGTGTAGTTCTCCCCCTACCACCCATGCCCTATCCCTGATTTTCTGCATCGCCTTCCCCACTTCTATACCTGGTTCACAAAACACTGATCTCCCCTTGTAGCTTACCCCCTTCCTGAGTCAATGTATCCCCCTTGATAATTGAGTCCCTGAAGACCATAACCTTCTCTACCTCTCCCACCCTTGCTAGTGAAATGGATCCCTTGCCTGATGAACCCTTTCCTCCACCCACTGCTCCTTTGCTAGTGTCCCCTCACTTGCTCCTTCCATCTGCCCCCTCTACTTACTCCACTACCTCCCCTAATTCCCCTTCCCCTCCTCCTTTACTTGTATTCTTTCTTTCAACTCTTTCAACTTTATTGGATAACAAATTAAGATAAAATATATCTGTTTAAATTACATCCTACAGTTAACATGACATCAGTATGAAAACAATAAAATACAGACATTCAAATATGAACATACATAATAAATGTGTCATATATAAAACATTTTGGAAACCTGGCTGGGTGTCGCTGGATGAAAGATTGTACTGCATCCCCCGAACAGAGTATGTATCTGATCATGTTAACTGGGTATGCTTGCATAAGGTTCAAATTTTGACCCCTTGGACTTGAGGCTAGTAGGTTAATCAGACCCAAAACAGATAGGAGGGTTACCCTGTCTGTTCCCTGTTCACACTATTGTGCTTTGAGGTTGGCACTGTGGGAGCAGGAGGCCTGACCTGCAGAGTGCATTTGTGACAGATTTAGTTGGCAGAGGTGTAATTTAAAAGTATTTGATAACAAACTTTAACTGTTCAATGTGTCATATTAATACTATACAGCTCACATGCAAAATAAGGCAGTGATTTTTAAAATGTAAACAGAACTATATCATTGTGCTTACTGTCTAAGTTCCTACCTGTTACATTTTTTTCACATGCAAGTTAGTATAACGGTAGTTAGGGAAGAAGATGGCTTCCAACTACAGTGAGCACACTGCAGACCAACTGAGACAGTTGTGCCAAGAGAGAGGAGTCCAGCATGAGGGCTGAACCAAGAGGCATCTCATAGAAGCTCTAGTGGCAGCTGATGCTCAGAGTCTTGAGTCACAGTCTGCAACTGAAAAGGACCGAGCCTCAGGTGTGGAGGGGCCAGAATCAAGTGCAGTGTCCAGATCCAGTGAGGATGACAGCAGGGCCAGTACAAGCCAAGGGCCACAGCAGCAAGGGAAGGTCACCAATGTTCTGGAGCCAGAAGAGATCAGGCTGTGGATGGAGTTGGGGAGAATGAAGCTGGAATTTGAACAGAAAAGATGTGAAGCCCAGCAGCCAAGGCAGCTAGAATTTGAGTGAGAAGAGAGGAGAAAGCAGTGAGAGGCAAAGGAAAGAATGAAACAACTTCAGTGAGAAGCTGAAGAGAAGAGCATAAGCACCAGTGATAACATGAACTGGAATAGCTACAACTCCAAAATCCAGCATCAGAGCAGTTACGTGGCCTGGGTTCACCTGGAACTACTGGACTGGGTTACAAATTAAATTCTAAATTGATAGCTGAATGTGAAGAGGGGAGGCTATGGATGCCTATTTAAATTCCTTTGAAAAAGAATGTATTCAGGAAAATATTCCTAGAAAGTCCTGGAGCTTCCGGTGATCCCTGCTACTTTCCGGGAAAGCTCAGGATGCATTGGGTCAAATGGACAATGGGGACAGTAATGATTACAGTAAACTTAATGCTGCACTTTCAAAAAAATATTAGCTAACAGCAGAGGTATACAGAGCTAAATTCTGTAAGCTCAGGAGAAGCCCTGACATGAGCTACAAGGAGCTATCCACTAAACAATGTTAATTTTTAAAACTTTGGTGGGAAGGAATTGAAGTAGACTCTGTAGAAAAAATTGAAATGCTATGCTGTTAGAGCAATTTTTGGGGCATACCCAGCAGAGCTGATGACCTGGCTGGAGGACTGAGACCCCAAAACAGTGCAAGATGTTGCTGAACTCTCGGACCACTATGCCAGGAGAAGACCTGCTCTGAGAGTGAATGGGGCAGGTGTGGCAGCACAGAAAGGGAAAAGTGTGCCTTCAGGGCAGTTAAAACCCTCCCTGCCTCCACTGAAAAAAAGGTAGCACCAGGTTACAAGGAAAAGATTTACCTGAGCAAAAAGAAATGAATGTTGGGTTTGCAAGGAAACTGGACACATTGCAAGACAGTGTCCAAAAAGGACAAGCAGTACACAGAGTGGTGCTAGAAAAGAAGTGGGTTGTTTGTGTTTCCCTGAAAGCATGCCAGTAAACATGAGGGAACACATGCACCCAGCCACTACGAATAGTGTACAGACACATGGATTAAGAGACACTGGGGCATCCTTGACTTTGGTAAAAGGAGATCAGGTAGAACCTGGTCAGCTTATATCCAACAATTTGTGACTGTATGGGGATTCATTGGGGAGGAGAAAATCTTGCCATTCGCTAGTGTTCTCCTAGACTGGGGTTAGACGGGGGACTGTACAAAAGTTTGCAAGAGCTGAAACTTTAGCTGTTGATGTAATTATTGGCAACAATCTCAAACAGGGGGTGGTGAGTGTAGTTACCTACAGCCAAGCAGCAAAGGAAAATTGTAGTCCCCTGGACACCATAGAAGCCCTTATGAAAACCACTGTGAGGCTGGTTCCCCAGTCTGTGTCTCCTGATATGGAGACTAATGAAAGGGGGTAGAAATTCCCCTGGTAGCAGTTAACCAAACAGCTACAGAGCATTATTCCAAGGAAGGAGGAGTGACCCATTGTCTGAGGGTTAGGGATGGCAGTGATCCTGAATGCCCTGATGCTAGAGCTAGGGACCCTAGTTTAGACATGGAAGGGGACCTGTCCCATTCCTTCTGAATGTATAAGGAGTTTGCAGCCACTCACAAAGTGACCCTGGTCTAGAGAAGCTGAGGGTTTGGGCAGACTCTGATGGAGCACAGGGAGATAACAGGAAACATAAAGTTTATTGGGACAATGGACTTATGTATACACAGGATACTAAGACAGAGGGATGGGTGATAGACAGGCAGCTTGTCATTCCCCAGGGGTACTGTGAGCAGTTGCTCAAGACTGCACACGATACTCCCATGTCTTGTCAACTGGGAATCATGCACACTATGCAGTGGTTGGCCCAGAATTTCTATTGGCCCAACTTCACCCAGCAGGTGAAGGAGTATTACAGCTCTTGTTACCAGTGTCAAGAAATAGGGAAGATGGGTAAGAGAACCTAAGCCACCCTAATTCCATTGCCCATAGTGGAGGAGCCATTCCAGAGGATGAGAATGGAT
Organism: Neoceratodus forsteri; assembly: GCA_016271365.2. Classification (NCBI taxonomy): domain Eukaryota; kingdom Metazoa; phylum Chordata; order Ceratodontiformes; family Ceratodontidae; genus Neoceratodus; species Neoceratodus forsteri. The sequence continues at coordinate 873,726,423 of CM057459.1, forward strand.
ATTGTGGGACCTTTAAATATCCTCAGCTTCTCTGGAAAGATGTTAAACCTGACTGGGGTGGATTATGCCACCTGGTACCAAGAGGCAGTCGCCCTATCCTCACTGAGGACAGAAAAAGTGGCAGATGTCTTACTAAGGATTTTCTCCCATGTTGGGTTTCTGCAGGAGGTTATCACTGATCAAGGGGGTTCCTTCATGTCGGACCTGATGAAGTGCTTGTGAGAGAAGTGTGGGGTGGTGCAGAGATGCACAACCACCTTATCACCCACAAGCCAATGGGCTAGTGGAAAGATTTAATGGTACACTTAAGTCAATGTTCCAAGCATTTGGTGAACAGCATGAGAGGGACTGGGAGAAATACCTTCCCCACTTGTTGTTTGCATAAAGGAAGGTGCCCCAAGAGTTGACAGGGTTTTCCATCTTTGAGCTCCTATATGGACACAGGGTACATGGGCTGCTAGACTTGATCCAGGACGACTGGGAAGGCAAGCACACCACCAAGGGAACTCCCATAGTGGATTATATCCTTAGGTTTAGGGAAAAGCTGAAGGAGCTTATGGGGACAGCCCAGAGTAACCTGACAGCTGTCCAACAAAAACAAAAGGTGTGGTGCGACTGCCGAGCCAGAGCTCGCTCATACACTGTGGGTTAGGAAGTCATGGTCCTAATCCTGTTCCAGAAAGACAAGCTGCAGACCAAGTGGGCAGGACCGTACAAAGTAGTCAGATGTGAAAATGATGTAAACTACATTATAGAGTTACCTGACAGAAGACATAAACAAAGAATGTACCATGTCAACATGATGAAGCCATATGCTAAAAGGGCTGACATGGTATTTGCAGTGTGTAGTCCTGGGGAAGGGATGGACAAAGGAGACCCCATTCTGGATTTTCTGGAAATAAGCAAGCAGGAGCCCTCTCTGGAGGTAATTAAAATGCCACCCCAGCTGTTCCCAGATCAGATCCAGAAAGTAAGTGAGGTTTTAGCAGACTTTGCCTCACTGTTTAGCCCCAGGCCTGGACTAACCCCCTTAGTGACGCATGATGTGGGGACAGGGACACAGACACTCATACAGCGGACAGGAAGGCTTTTAATTAGGGTTCCTCTTGGTTTTCTCACATAGCCGAGAATTAGTGACATGATTGTGGGATTGTGAAGCATCAGAGGGGATGTTTTGATCAAAGACTGTCATATTTGGGAAATGACTAGTTGCTGATTTTTCACGGTAATAACATACATCTTTGTGGATTATTATGTTAAGAAGAAAAATCTAGGAGGATCAAACTGTAACCTCACAAAAAGGGATGGGGAGATGGATTCTGAAATGGGCATGTATCAGAGGGAAACATGATATATTATTTTGGACTCAAGAGAGACACAATTCTCTGGACTTAAGAAAGCACTTAAGGGTAACATCTAGATTGGCAGAAACTTATAAGTATTTTGGGGAAGACATATTTGTGTTCTGTAACTTCCCATTTATTTATGTGGCTGTAAATTAGTGATATAAATGTTTTGTGTTTGAGTTTACCTGTTTTACAATTTTTAGTAAACAATATTTTCTTTAAAATATTGCCTGTGCTTTCTTTCAGTTCTTTTACATGTGGTTGCTGAATCTGTGTTTAAGTCTGACAGCTGTTAAGGACTGGAATGTGTTACTAAGCTTGCTTAAAGGTAAGAATATACCTAGGTCACACATAGGGTTTTAAGGGTACATTTTGGAGACCTGGCTGGGTGCCCCTGAGAGAAAGACTGTACATGTACTGCATCCGCCAAAGAGGCTATGTATCTGAGCCTGTTAACTGGGTATGCTAGCATAAGGTTCACATTGGGGACTCGAGGCTAGTAGGTGATTCAGATCCAAAACAGACAGGAGAGTTGCCCTGTCTGTCCCCTTTTCACACTATTGTGCTTTGAGGTTGGCACTGTGGGAACAGAGGACCTGATCTGTGGAGTTCATTTGTCACACTCCCCACATCACATCCTAGCTCAGTTCCCTTTCCTTCACCCCTGCTCCAGTGCACACCTCTTCTATTATCCTGCTCCCTTCCAGTATGCTTTACCCTGCTCCACACCTCCCTTCCCCTCCTAGCTCAGTGGCCCTTTTCCCACCACCATTCCTATTCCTCACTTCCTCCTGCATCCTGTGTGCTCCTTGCATTGCCTGTCCCCTAATAACCTCACCTCTCTCCCTCTCCCAGGCTCCCTTGTCCCTCATGTTTGCTAGTGGTGCAGACCTGTTGGACACTGTAACCTCTCCTTCAGTGAATGCTCTTGTGCCCCTAGGTGTCCAGGAACCATTTCCTCTTAGAGCTCCAGTCCCCTGACCCCCATTCATCTTCCTCCTCACCTCCAGGCATCCATTTTCTCCACCAAATCCTGGCCTGCCCCCCATTACCCCCGGCCACCCCTGTTGCCTCCCACCACTTTTCCCTGCCCAGTCTTCAAGTTCTCCCTGGAACTAAATAAATTGTAGTTGTAGCTGGTCTGCCATTCTTTATTTCACTTTGATGCTATACTAATACATTCACCCATTTAAGTACATTTACAGGTGGCCCATTCTACATCCTGCCATGTTATAGAACCCTAGTTCAGTTGTTAAAAGGTTATAAGTAGTTCTTGGATAGGATATACTATGCAATTATCTTTATGTAATTGGTTGTTAAGTTTCCACAAAGTAAACTTATCTCCTGTACTCAAAAGGGAATGTTGAATCCAGACCAAATAGAGGTCCAACAAAACTCTATGGGCTATGTCACACAGCTGCAGACCACTAAGATCTGATAAACTGAGTAAAATAAAAGCAATCCTGGAGCAAAGGACTGAGAAGTCTCCATGGGTCATATAGCCCTAAGGAGTCGATCATTATCAGGCAAAGATCATTGGGTGGGTTAAAGGCCTACCCAAGGTCTAAATCACAAATAAGTGTTATATTCCAGTCCCCACCTAGGATAACTGGGAGATGTGAATATGGGGCCATGGCCTCTGTTAGTTTCGTAAAGAAACTGGGAGATACACTGTTAGGCCCATAAATAATACCTAGCAATACTTCAGCATTGTCCAGTGTCCATCTAAGAAAAGAAAGATATATCTGCCTTCAGGGTCTGCTATATTTTGGGAAAGGATAAATTTTATAGCACAGGCTATCAAGATGGCTACCCCATTCTAGCGGGTGCTATGCCATGTCCCAAACACTTGAACTACAATGCCTCATCTAAAGAAGAAATAATCAGATGATAACAGATGTGTTCCTTGCAAAAATGAAACATAGATGCCCATTTGGGATAGATGTTCAAGAATTTGGTCTCATTTAATTCTAGAGAGTGCCCCTTTAACATTCCAGGAAGCATATTTTATAGCATTACTCATTGTCACCATATGGGATGCTACTAGCATGCTCTCTGGCACAATGGAAATGTACTTTGTGTGTCCATGAAAAGCCGAAACTCACCCCTGCCCCCCTGATAACCCAACAGACATACAAACACATATTACCAAGAAAGACATGTAAATAAACAAATGAGAAGCAGCAGTATTGCTGAATGAGGAAGGTTATCCTCTTGCAGTCAGGTCCACTCTTGATCCTTCAGAAGGGCTCTCCATTGGTCCCTGGGCATATAACATGAGTGGTCAAAAAGTGGCCATTGAACACTGCTAGTAATAGCATTTGAAAGCAGCAGAGGAAGGAGGGGGTAAGTGTTACCCCTCACTTCTGCTGCAACAATATAATCCATGGTAATAGTAACAATGTGGTTAAATTGTCTCTTGTTCTATAGGAATTAAAACTGCTACCAGAACCAATAAACAAATCAAAGTATACACCTGTTCTAGTAACCAGTCCTAGCTGTGGCCCCAAAATAAAATTCTGCTATCATGGTGCTCACCATACAATTCTGCCAGGCACCTTGAATGTTGCAGCAAAGAGATCTAGCACATTTGGTCCCAGGCCCTGTCTTCAATTGGATAGAAAGTGACTGCTCAGTTTATAGTGAAGCAGCAGTTTTGTTCACAACAAAACAAAAGGAGACCTGACTGAACATGAACAGGCCACTGATAATAAATCAGAGCATGGTACCATGAAATGCGACTGCCTGATATTCCACAAGCCCCTGCCTGGCAAGAAGGAAGAATGAACAGAATCTTTAGCCAGGTCCATAACCCCACTGTTACTCATAAAAGCATAAGGCACCCCCCCAAAAAAAACAACTTTGTTGAATAACCAAAAAAAAAAGCAGGAAGTCAGTGTAAAGAGGTGAGTAAAAGTCCAGGAAAGAAAATTTCTCTTAAAGAGAATAATCAGTAAGGCTTAAGGGGTACTCACATTAAAAAGGAGAAGTGCTGCCTGCCTCTCACCAGAGTGCACTTCTGTGGTCCCACACCATCACAGACAGCTAAAGCATGAAGACAGTTGCAAGATGACAGCTGGGAACAGTTCTGTTGGAGGACATTAGTGTACAAAATGAGATGCAGTTGGTAAACTCTGTGTAATGTTAAGAGGGAAGGCTGCAGATAAAAGCTGAGCTCAAGTGTTTCAGGATGCTATGCCACCATATGAGGAAGGTGCAGATAGACGGTAAGAGGGGAGTGGAAATTCAAGTCAGCAAAAGGCAAACACAAGGCATAAAATGATAAGGAGGGTGCTGCAAAGTTTAAGTATTCTCCAAAGTTGCTCCATGGTCATCCTGGTAAGAAGCAATAAGATCAGTATGCTGGGGTGCGAAGAGTTGGAAAAAGATTGGGGAAGAATGTTGGCAACATTTGCCTAGCTTCTGAGGTTAAATAGAATTTTTTTCCCTGTTCTCAGTAGCCACCTGAAGACAGACAGTATATTTCATGTGGAATTTAATTCCAGCAGCATACAGCTTGTGCTTGATGCTGTGGTATTCCTGCTGCTTGGCTTGTACACTCAGACAAAGATCATTAAAATAGAAGATGTGATTTCCTTCACACTAGAGCTCCTTCAAGACATTCAGTTTTGCTTGAATGTGGGTCTTATTGAGGAAATTTAAGAGCTGGAAAATAATAGGCCATGGTTTGTCCCCAGGGATAGGCATAGGCATAAGCAATCTACATGCTCTTTTGATTATGTATTGTGACACCATGTGGGGAAGGGCCAGCGAGTTTTTCTCAAACCTTCTATACAAATGTAATAGTATCTGTTCCCTCTGCATGCTTTGGGTGGGAGATAATAATTAAATTATTGTTCCTACTATGACCTTCCTGATCTTCAGTGTATTATTTGAATGTATGCATCCTGCATCTTAAAGTTGCCTGCTCTGTCTCCACCATGGCCACTTTGTTATCCAGAGATAAAATGCAGGCTTCTGAATTGGAAACTCTTTGTGGGTTGGTTTTATTGTTTTGAAGTCCACCACTAGATAGTAGAGGATGTCCTTGGTGATAATAATTTCCCTGAAGAAATGCTTCGGGGTGGTACGTTTGGCTTCTGGATCTGGAGTGGAGATTGGGGAGATGTCCTCCTTAGGTTGTTTAGGTGGGATGGGATGAGCCAGCAGAGGTGGCAGGGTTGGAGTGGTTTCCATAACCCGGTGGATTGAAGCCATGCTTGGACAAAATAGGTATCAGTCGATAGCTGGTTCAGAACTCAGCTGAATGCTATATAAAAGTTAAATGCACTAATTAGATGCATGGAGAAATTACTCAAAACAAACTCTGGTCAGAGCCAACATGGCTGCTTCAGGGTGGCAAGTCTGAGTGAAAACTACTTGAAGCTCCTGCAGCAGCTGCTGCCATACCTGTGCCAGTTTAACAAATCAAGAGGAGCAACGGGCATGAAACTGCAGTCCTGGAGTAACACCAATTGATAGAGTTAAGAAAACGCAATACTGGATCAGTACCTCCAATTGCAGGAACATTTTATTAAGTTATAGACACATAGAGAGTGCTGCATTTACTTAGCATTTCAGACATAAACTCAGTTATGTTCTTCATCAGGGAGCCTCCTGCTGAAGAACTGAGTTTGAGTCTAAAGCACCAGGTAAGTGCTGCACTCTCTGCATGGTTTTAAGTGAAATTGAAAGTACTGATCGAATCGTTTTTTTTTTTTTTACCTCTACAAATTGGTGTTACTCCTTGAGTGTAGTACCCTGCCTGCTTTAATAATACAAATACCCCTGGGATGAAATAGCTTTTAAGACCCTTAGCCACTCAGGTGGAGGGGCTCTAAAATGCTATAAGTATTTTCAGGTTTAGTTTAGAATAACAGAATAGAATAGAATAGAATAGAATTTGGTATATGTTTGCACGTACAGTTACTGTGTCTCTAATGGTTATAATATATAGAATAGTGAATGGTTGACCATCCACAACAAGTCTGCGTTTCCATCGAGGGAGTCGATGGTGTCACAGAAACCTTGAGAGCGAAGCTCGAGAGGTTTCTATGACGCCATTGACTCCCGAGATGGAAACACGGTTTCTGTTGTGGATGGTTAACCATCCACTATTTTATATAGTATATGGTTCCTTGACATTCCCGGATCAAAACTCTGCATTTTGTCATTGTTTGTAGTTCCCTACCTAAAGATTGCAGTCCTCCTTGATGTGGTTCTGCCCCAGAAGTTACCGGTTCTCCTGACTCCTCGCTGAAAATACCACTCTGCTTTGGCATCAGTAGCTGTGCCAGTAGATTTAAAAAAAGAAAAACACTGAAAACTGACAGTTTGGGGACACAGAGCTAACAATATAGTCCATGTCCAAACTGTACGTATGGGCTGCTTGCCTGACTGCTCGCTAAGTGACACCACCATTTTCTCCTGTGTTTTTTGAATCCCCAGTCTGAATCAGCCAATCAGATGGTAGGGCAAGTCAGAAAAGTTATTGTACTATTGATGTGACATCAGAATGATAGTACAACAACATTTTTGACCTTTGAACTATTCTACAACAAGATTTTGAATGCCACTGCTTTCTATTCATAATAAGCCCTAACCATATACTATAGTGCATTGTTGAGTTCTTCAGGTGACAGAACTTGAGGAGAAACTCTTGTAGCCACAAAGATACATAGGAACTGTACTTACAAATGTATTATACATCATGTTAAAGATTTCTGCTAAGAAATGCAATTTGATATTAAAATACACTATTAGATTTTGTGGAAAATTGAAGAAACCCCTGTTTGATTAAATGGACTACGCTGAACGCTGAATGAACTTTGAACTGCAGCATTTAAACTGATTGCATGTGTTGTTTTGTGGGAAAAACAGTACTTGAAATGGGTAGAAATAAACAATTTTGATTAGCCAAAAATAATGTCAGAATTTCTAATTTTATGTATAGAGGATAGCTGATGGCCAGCCATGCAAGCCAAGCCTGTATGGTCACTGACCTCAAGAGTAGTCAGAACCCTGCTGGAAATGTAGGCTTGTTGTGCATGTGATTGGGCATACAGTGCTTTGTACAGTATATGTTTTTATCTTAAAAAATACATTGTCCCCCCACCACCCCCCACACACACATATGGCACATCATTTTAGGAAATTTTAACGCTAATAAACCAGTTCTACAGCCAACTGCTAGTTAATAATCCTTGCCATGTAACTGATAGTTTATGTGCATTCAAAATCATTTGAAAAAAACTTGCTTCATAAAAAAGTAAGACCTGGGTGATGAGCGAGGGCAAGATCTACACTTTCGTGCTTCCATTCAAATCAACATGGATTTACACAAATACGCTATAGTGCAAATCATGCTCATGCATGTTTCCCAGTCCCTTTCATTTTTGTAACTAAGATTCTTTTTAAATGATTTTGAAAGCAAAAAAAATATCAATGGAACTGGGTGGGGCTTTAGCAGTTGGAAGCAGGGTGGTTTTACTAGATAAAATTAATTTAAAAAAGTTTCTGTATTTCGGTCTATGTGTGCATGTGTGGTGAGGAGAGACAATTTTGAGAAGAACAGAGCACAGATGGCACTAAATTTCCATTCTTATTAAAAAGTTATTACACCACAGACAAGTACAACAGCATTCTATGACCTTTGACCTGTGGTACCAAAGCTTTTCAGTTTAGATGGAAAGCCATGCAGAACAGACCCTAACTATATAATAAAGTGCCTTTCTTATACACTGTAACCATAATTGCCTTATAAAGCACCAGGTTACTTACAGGTAGAAAGGGATTGTATGCAGCACACATGCAGAGGCCATTGAGCACACGCATATGATACACACAGGCATATTACAATAAACTGGTGGTTTTCAACCCACATATCTGGAGGTCCACACAGTGCAGTCACAAAAACTTACTGGTGTTTATTATGTCAGCTAATTCATACATTGGTATAGTAATGCAATTGTTAAATGTTAACTTTTATTTATTTTGTTCATTCAGAAATACACCTTTGAGCTCATAAGCTCATTTGCAAAGGTTCCTCATCATAATTAGTAGTTACAAAGTATAAGCAGGCAGAGTAGATGAGGCAGCTCCAATGGAGCATTGTCACAGAAAATTACTGAGGTACAACAGTAGATAATTCAATAAGACATACAGTGATCATCAAACTAGTTACTTCTGACAAGATTGATACACTCCAAGGTATTGATTAATTGAACAGACAATCAGTTTCATCAGAGTGGGAAGTCAAACCTGGACCTGAGTGTAAAAACATTTTTTTTTATTCCTACTTGAACTGGGACAGTATAGGGAGGTTCAACAGGGATTCAGGGTGCTCATTTAGCTAGTGTGGTGCTGTGTAGGCAAAGGAACATTGGCACTGTCTTGTTTTTCAAAAAGTCACAGACTGTGCATTCCTGGTCATACTCCAGGTTACATAGTGGTTATGGACTGGGAGCAGGAGATTTTGGATGGTGGGGGTGGGGAGGCCCATGAACGCCTTCATCCCTATTAGACATATGTGATATTTGATTCTATCCTGCAGTGAGAGCCAATTGGATTGTGAGTATAGGGTACAGGTGTGTGTGAGCCTCTCAGCCCTGAGGGCAAAGCAGCAAGCCTTATTTAGTGCCAGCTTGACCCTATTGATGACTGTGTCAGTGACCATGCCATAAACTGACAGTCCATAGTCAAGTACTGGAGGATAGAGCTGGATACTGCCATACCCTTTGCTGCAGGGGTAAGTAGTGGATATGCCTTTACAATATCCCCAATTTCATGTTTACTAGCTTTACAATGCTGTCTACATAAGGGGCAAAAGTACGTGCATCATCTAGGGTTACCCCTAGGTGCTAAAATGCATTACTTGTTCCAAGGGACTGCCATTATTATTTATTGTGGTGAGCAGAGGGGCCTTTTTCCTTGCTAGTAGACCTGCAAAAAGCATGGTGTTTGTTTTCTTATACTTCAGTAGAAGTTCATTTTGACTAAACCACTTTTCCAATGCTCTGAAACTGCATTGAGTTCATGTGTAAGGATCTCCTGTCATGGACTATTGATTTAGATGACCATGTCATCTGGTTTCAGGAGAACCTTCAAGGGGCAGGCTGCGGGAAGGTTATTTAACAGATAACCCAAATAATAGAGGCCCCAGAATTTATCCTTGAAGCACACAAATGCTAACACTTTTGGTGTTGGACAACTTTCGTTATATTGTTCATTCACAGGATCCCAGTCAGATATTTACAAGGAAACTAACACACATTATATGGTCAGCTTGAATACAGAGATATATTTCAGAGTCTGAATGTAATTTTTTTCAAGGAGATTACCCTGTAACACATGCTTTATACTGCTTCTCTAAGATCTGAAAAAGTGTGGCCCATCCTCCAGAGAGATGTATTATTTCTGGGGTAGGTTTGCTGTCTGAAAACCTGGCTACATTTATTGACATCTTCATACAATGTAGAATTGGTACCCTACTCTCCAATGTAAGGGACAGTGTTGATGTCCAGCTCAAATTTAATGACTTCAAATGGCAATAAGGGTACTACTGACTTGGGATTTGTTTATTTATTTAGATTTTATTAACTGGGTAGGTACAATAGACAGCATAGCTACCTATTTTCAGGTATGACCCGGGAGATTACAACAAAGGGTATGTAGACAATAGTAGATACAAGAAAACATCATGAGAACAAGTAGAAGTCAGACATAGTACACTTATATAAAAATTTTCAGCAATGACAGTATATTTGCAGAAATCTATATGTAGTAACAAAACAGAAATATAAGTTTAAATAACTAACAGTCATAAGTCATATAACTAGTGAGTATGTGCTAGAAGGGAGGACATAGCAAGATTTCCAGTCATGTTTAAGAGTAGTAGAGGTTGGAGCCGGTAGGCAACTAGGAGGAACCAATACAGGAATGGGTGGATAGAAAACAGGAGCAGGGTTCAAAGCTTAGAAGAGCCATTCAAATCTTCTATTTGAAGCTGTGTGGAGAAGGTGAGATTCTTAGACTCAGTAGAAGAGAGTTCCATAGTTTAGGGGCCCAGTTAGAAAAAGCATTCTCCCCCATTTTGGTTTTACATCTCGGTTGGACAAGAAGGGATTTGTCAGCTGATCTCAGTGGGTAGGCAGAGGTCACAGGTTTGAGCAGTAGAGACTATTTGTCAGGTATCTGGGAGGAGATTATATTCTTTATAAAACAGTAGGAAGTAAACTGTCAGAAGGCTGAGGGGGCAAACCATCCCAGACTGGAGTATAGTGTGCATCAGTGAGTACGTTTGGGTAAAGACAGAGCAAAACAGCAAATGCTGTTGTAGCAGACATCCCACTTTCGAAGGAGCCCTCCAGTAGTTGTCAGAAAGGCTACTAACCCATACACCAATTTGGGTCTCTGGATCCCCTCTGCAATGGCCATCCTCGCTGTGGATGTTAGGCTACGTCTCACCTTATATGCCAGCCCAAGTTGAATATTGACAGATTTAATGACTGAGGCTAGGTGCAGTTCAAAATCCAAGGCAGGATCAAGAGTTACTCATAGGTATTTAAAAGAGGTAACTATGTTAAGGGGAGAGCCATCAAGTGCTCTGATACTTAATGGTTGGATGCAGGACCGAATTTTTGAATCTGAACCAAAGAACATAGTCACTGATTCATTTTTATTTAAGACAAGCTTGCTTTGCAATAGCCAGCTCTGAAAGGCATTGAAGTAACTATTGAGATTCAGGTTGATATCTGAGAGGTTTGAGGAGGATGAGTAAACAACAAAATTGTCGGCATATAGTAGACCTGAGCAAGCACCAGTGAGCGGAGGGATGTCGTTTATGAAGACTGTAAACAGGAGAGGACCAAGAATTGAACCCTGGGGCACTCTGATCCAAGTAGGAGCAAGAGGGGACTTAGCATCTCCGATCTGGACAAATTGTTGATGCTTGGAAAGATAATTTTGGAACCAGGTGGTGACAGAGGTAGAGAAGCCTATAGATGACAACTTTGATAGGAGCAGCGGGTGGTGAACTAAATCAAATGCTTTTGTAAGATCAACAAAAGTAGCCCCAGTGAGACAGCCTTTGTCCATACCAAGTCTGACATCATTTGTAAACTGTATGAGAGCATTGGATGTACTGTGCCCTTGTCAGAAACCATGTTGGTCAGGGTGAGGAGTTTGAAGGGTGAGAGGTAATCCAAGACCTGGGTAGCAACAATTTTCTCCAGTATTTTAGAGAGGGTGGAGAGGATGGCAATAGGGTGGTAGTTATCCTGGTTAATGGTGCCCCCCTTTTTGTGGACTGGTACAACTCGAGCAATCTTCCAGAGGGAAGGGACATGTCATGTAACAAGAGACAGGTTGAAAAGTCTAGTCACTGGAGAGACTATAGACTGTGCAACGGTTCTTAGGAATTTTGGTAAGAGACCATCTGCCCCTGCCGATCCAGCAGGAGAGGTGGTCTTAAGTAAGCATAAGATTTCACTCTCAAAGACTGGGCGAAGGGTGAAAGATCAGTTGGAAGGTTTAAGGTTATCCTGCGGAGTGACAGGTAAAGGCCCAGGAGGTGCAGTATAAGAGGAGAGGTCAGTGAATCTAGAGTTAAGAGCCTCGGAGATAGTGAGCAGGTTTTTGCAATTATAACCATCCATGACCATATCAGAGAAGGTATTGCACTTGTTTTTTCCCCATGATGGTGTTAACGTGACTCCAAAAACCATGAGAGTCACTGACATACATACTAAGGAGCTGATGGTAGTAATTCTCCTTAGCAGATCTGATGGAAACCTTACTTAGGTTTCAGAGTCTTCTGTACTCCGCCCAATCCAATGGGGACTGGGTTAGCTTAGCTTTGTTCCAGGCTTTATCCCGCTTTTTGAGAGAAAACAAGAGTGAAGAATTTAACCAGTGGGTAGCAGATACAGCACCTTTTTACTGGGATATATTTGTCTTGAAGGTTCAAAAGCGTGGTAAGGAGGTATTGAGCAGCATGTTCCGTATTACAAATATTATTGTGAGAAGTGAAGAAAGACCAAAGGAGGTATACAGAGACCTAATAAAGGGGAGGGAATGTGGGCAGAGGGTGACAGTGAAAAAGCAGGGATACTGAACAAATATTTCTGCTCAGTATTCACAATGAAAGAGAAGGGGGGGGAAGTACCTAAACCAAACAAGAGAGAAACTCTGAATAGGGGGTCGATACCAGTCCATTCACAGAAGAAAGGGTTTTGAAAGAACTCTTGAAACTGAGGGTAGACAAAGCAATGGGGCCTGATGGGATTCACCCAAGAATTCTAAAAGAACTAAGGGTAGAACTAGTAACACCACTGACTACTCTCTTTAACAAATCATGGGAGGATGGGGTGGTACCTGAGGACTGGAGGAGGGCAAATGTGATTCCACTTCACAAAAGTGGGAGCAGGGCAGAGGCAGGAAACTATAGACCAGTTAGTTTGACTTCAGTGGTAGGGAAAATGATGGAATCACTTCTGAAGGAAAGAATTGTTGAGTACCTAGAGGTCAGTGGGGCACAGGACCCAAGGCAGCATGGTTTCACAGTAGGAAGATCATGTCAGATGAACCTAATAGATTTCTTTGACTGGGTGACCAAAGTAGTAGGCCAGGGAGGGCTGTGGATATGGTCTACCTAGGTTTTTAGCAAGGAATTTGACACAGTCTCACACAAAAGATTAATATACAAGTTAGCCAGCCTTGGAGTGGGTCCCAAGGTGGTATCCTGGATAAAAAACTGGCTGGACAACAGGACATAAAGGGTAATAGTAAATGGAGTCCACAGTGAAGAAAGGAGGGTGACTAGTGGGGTACCGCAGGGTTCGGTACTCAGACCAGTCCTCTTTAATGTCTTTATAAGTGACATTTGAGAGCACCTGGAAGGAAAGGTATGCCTCTTTGCAGATGACACAAAGATCTGCAACAGAGTTGATACACAAGGTGGGGTGGAAAGAATGAAAAGGGATTTGGCAAGGTTGGAGGAATGGTCAAATATGTAGTAGCTCAGATTCAATGCAAAGAAGTGCAAGGTAATGCATCTGGGAAACAAAAACCCTGGGGGAAGAGTACTCAATGGTGGGTTAGTTCAAGCAATGTCAGAAGGCAGTAAGGAGGGCTGGGGGGATACTGGGATGCATAGGGAAAGACATCAACAGTAGAAAACAAGAAGTTGTTATCCCTCTGTACAGACAGTTAGTGAGACCCCATCTGGAGTACTGCATGCAATTCTGGAGACCCCATCTCAGCAAAGACATAGAGTGGAGACTGTTCAGAGGAGGGCAACCAAAATGGTGCAGGGTCTGCACCAGAAGACATACGAAGAGAGACTAAACCAGTTTAATATGTATACCCTTGAGGAAAGGAGGGAGTGGGGGAACATGATAGAAACTTTCAAGTATCTCAAGGGAATTAACAAAGTACTAGAGGGTAGTATCTTTCAGAAGAAGAGATGTGCAAGAACAAGGGGCACAATTTGAAGATAGAGTGGGACAACTCAGAGGCAATGTTAGAAAGTATTTTTTCACAGAGAGGGTTGTGGATGCATGGAACAGCCTTCCTGAGGAGGTTGTGGAGTCAGGAACAGTGGGAGAATTCAAGAATGCATGGGACAGGCATAAGGCAATTCTTGTGGGGGGGTAGGAGGAAGTAAGCTGTTGATTAACTAGAATCTGCAGCTTATCCATCAGGTAGGGAAATGGGCAGACTAGGTGGGCCAAGTGGTCCTTATCTGCCATCAAATTCTATGTTTCTGTGTCTCTATATTGAGGTGCCCAGTCCATGTCCTGTAGCTCCAAGATTAGGGCTCTCTTATCCATTTTTGAAAAATCCCTGAAACAAATTTCTCTGGGGGGTGGTTTAGAGGCCCTAGCCTTCCAAACACAGTAAACTGGGGAGTGGTCATTGATTAAGTCTGGTAAAACTCTAACAGCACTGATCCTCTCAGGCCTGTTGGAGATGACCCAGTCTATAAGAGACTGGAGACTGCTGTTACTAGCCTGTCTGGTTGGGTGAGTGACCAATTGAGATAGGTGTAATCTGCTGGGTTCATAAGCATAAAGATTAGTGTTTTTTTCTAACCAATCCAGGTTGAGGTCCCCCATAACAATGAGCTCTTGTCTACCCTTTAGTAAGAAAAGATGGTCAATTACCTTAGTCAGGCCTGTTAGTCCATTTTTAGGAGTGTTATAGATGCACACTACATTTAGCTTCTTAGTGAGACCTAAGGTAATAACTATATGAATAGTTTCACATAGACAGGTAGTGTTGACTGGGAGGACCATAATGTCAGGGTCCTGCCTGGTATAAAACAAAACACCACCACCTTTTTTAGTATTTGGACGATCACATCTATGAAGTTTATATCCATTGATCCTACATAATGAATCTGGTATATGGGGTTTTAACCAAGTCTCGGTTAGATCTAAGATGTCAGGGGAGTTGTGGGCAATCTAGGCTTCAAGCTGCACAAAATTAGCTGACAGACTTCTAATGTTCATATGTGTAAGCCTAAGCCCCTTTTCTGTGAACCAATAAGATGGGTTCTTGGGAGCGATGCCATCAGGAGGGAGCGGGTTAGGTTCAATATCACCGGAGAGACACAGATGACATGGGGTACCCAGACCTCAATGAGAGAGGTTTGGGGTTTGCCCTCCAGTGACATATAAAAAGGGGAAAGGCTTAGGCAGAAGCTATACTAGTGAATGGGATAAGCTTTAGGAGCCAGGTTTCAGGGATAGAGGTATTACCCCTGATAATTAGGTTTGAGAAACAGTAGCTCCAGTTCTCAGCTTTATTTGAGTAGTCAGAGTCAGTAGATGACTGGCAGAGAAGATCTACTGAGAGTTGGAGGGTTAGCAGAAGGGAAAATACTCCTGCAAAGCTGTAGTGAAGTGAGATCACCCCCATAGTGTACACTGGAAAGGAAAAGAAGGGACCATAGAACTAGGGGAAAAGAGAGAAAGCAGTGAATTCAGAACTGGAGATGGGACTGAAGCAAATGTGCAGTTGACTGCAGGAATGAAACAGTAACTAAGTCCAAGGATGAAACTATCCAGCAGGCAGAGATATTACGCTGCAACTAGAAACCTTATTAAGGTTTTTGCTAAGTGTGGAGATATTCACCAGCTTCCTAGAGCAATCCAACAATGAAATTCACAAGCTAGCTGCCTTCAGATCCTCACACCAGAAGAAATGGCCCAATCACTGAGGGAATAAAGAATATCCACCCCAAGGGAACAAGCATTTAATAAGATGTGGGGAAGGGGGTTAGGACTGGGAGAAAATTTGACTTCCGTGTCTCACAAAAAAACAGGCTAGGAGCATACAATCAAATCAGAAACAGTGCCATAAACTCCGAGATTGCAACCAGGGAGCTGCAATGCAAGGCACAAATTCAGTTTACAGCTCGGCTGGACAGAGACACATTTAAGTCAGTCTGCACAGGGTTTTTTTGTGGTCTCCTCTAGTCTGCAATAGTGCAGAGGTAAGTTGAGGTAGAGATTCAGCCACAGCTTGGAAGGCAGGGAGCTGAGTAGAAAAGGCACCAGAATTCAAACCTAGGCTGACTGAGGACTTGAAATGGAACCTGCTGGCTACAGTACCTTGCTGGCTTTGAGGTGGGCTGGTGAGGTCCAAGAAGCCAAGGGGAGCACCACGGTGATCCCAACAGGGGATGACTAGGATCCTAAGGAAAGAAGAGGGGTAGAAATTATATTTAGTCAGGAGACAATAGAAGGAGGCAGGGACAGACAGACTGAGCAATTAACTGGGAGGGATGGACAAAAGTGATTAGCTTGGCAGGGAGGAGTACTGATAGTATGGGGAAGGGGGCAAGAATCAGCAGTACACATGAGAAAGGAAATCCCACACCAAGAGCAGAAAGCCAGTAGACTAAGAAATAAAAATCCTACCCTAAATTATTCCTTAAACAGTTAATTGGTGAGCAGTCAGCCAGTACATTCTAAGAGTTTAAATCCTTCCCTTATTAATCATAGAATCATCAGAAAAATACAGTTAATTACTAAATGCACAAAAGAAAAATACAGTAGCACTTAAATGAAATGATTTTAAAATTTGACTTCAGTGTCTCTCACAGAAAAACAGGCTAGGAGCATACAATTAAATCAGAAACAGTGCCATAAACTCCAAGATTACAACCAGGGAGCTGCAATGCAAAGCACAAATTCAGTTTACAGCTCAACTGGACCGAGGCATATTTAAATCAGTCTGCACAGGGGTTTTTGTGGTTTCCTCTAGTCTGCAATAGTGCAGAGGTAAGTTGAGGTAGAAATTCAACCACAGCTTGGAACGCAGGGAGGCGCTTAGAAAAGGTACCAGAATTCAAAGCTAGGCTGCCTGAGGACTTGAAATGAAACCTGCTGGCTACAGTACATTGCTGGCTTTGAGGTGGGTTGGTGAGGTTCAAGGAGCCATGTGGAGTGCTGTAGTGACCCCAACAGAGATGACTTGGAGCCTTGCTGGCTTCAAGGTGGGCTGGTAAGGTCCAAGGAGCCATGGGGAGCACCAGAGTGACCCAGAGCAAGGGTGACTAGGAGCCTTGCTGGCTTTGAGGTGGACTGGTGAGGTCCAAGGAGCCATGGAGAGGGCCATGGTGACCCCAACAGGGGCAACTAGGAGCCTTGCTGGCTTCAAGGTGGGCTGGTGAGGTCCAAGGAGCTGTGGAGGCACCACAGTGACCCCAACAGGGGTGACTAGGAGCCTTGCTGGATTTGAGGTGGGCTGGAGAGGTCCAAGGAGCTGTGGAGAGCACTGTGGTGACCCCAACAGGGGTGACTACGAGCCAATGCTTTATACATATACTGTAGTCACTGCAAAAAAAAATAGTTAATTCGCCAGTTAGGGTTAGTGCCACAAGCATAGGAAAATATGGCATTAGGGTTTCCAACCCTAACACCCCACTCCCACCTTGCAGGCAGCAACAGAAGAAACCATTATGGTTTGCCTTCTCCTGTGTCTTCACAAATCAGGTGCTAGGTGTGCCTCGGGGTTGCTAACCCTAACACTCACCCCTTCCATTATTAAAGAAATTGAGATGTGTAGAGTGCATGAGAATGGGGAGACTGTTAGGGCTGGCAAGCCTGTGGCACACCCCACATGTGATTTGTGAAGACATGGAGAGGGCAAACCATAATAGTTTCTCCTGTTCCTGCTTGCAGGGGGGAGGGGGTGCTAGGGATGGAAACCCTAATGCCTCATTTCTCTATCTTTGCGGCTTTAACCCTAACTGGCGCATTAACAAAGTTTATTGCAGTGAATTTCCTTACTTTTTGAGATAGTATAATCGAATCCAAATTTGCCTCCTGGACCTGTGCTCCCATCCCTCCGTAGATGCAAAGCCAAGCATCTGTCTTCATGGTGATGAATCGTTCTTAGTCTCAAAGGCATTCCAATTTCAGTAGAGACAAATATTCTAAAGTCCAAACCAGGAAAAACTGGTTTTCAGTCAGTGCAATTGAATTGTACCAGTGGAACATCAGGGATCTGTACTCGATCCAATTATCTTCAAAATATTTATAGCAGATATGGAAGATAATGTAACAAACTACTTAACTAAGTATGCTGAAAATGCCAAATTGGGGGGTCCATGCCACACTATTGAACATATTGTCTCACTACAGAATATTAACAACATTGTCTTATGGACTAATAAATGGGGGATGTCACAAAATGATGATAAGTGTTGTGTGTTACATTTTGGAAAAAAGAACCCTAGTCATAAATACACATTAAATGACAAAATAATACAGGAAAAAATTGTAGGTAAAGATCTAGGTATCTTAATTTATAAAGATTTAGGTTTAACAGAGCACCGCATGACTGTGATTGCTAGAGCAAATAATACTTTAAGATTAATAAACAGAAATATTAAAAGTAAATCCCGTGAGGTGTTATTGTCCTTATTCTTATCCTATTTAAGACCACAATTGGATTTCAGTACCCAGATTTGGAGACCACATAATAAAAAAGATATCTATCAGTTAGAAATACTTCAACAAAGGTTCACATATACAATTAGATACTTGAAGGACTTATATGTGGACAGACTCAAGAATTAGTTTTTTTTTAGTTTGGAATTAAGAAGGCGGAGACGTGATATTTTGTTATATTATGATATCATAAATGATACAATTTTAATGTCAGATCTGATCATAGAATTTAAAATGGATACTCAACTAGAGGACATCCCCTTCAAATAAAAATTGAGCATAATAGCACCAATAAGACAAAACACTTTTATACCCAAAGAACAGCTAACCTATGGAATAAATTACCTGAGTATATTGTTATAAGTGAAAACAAAGACTCTTTCAAAAGGAATTTGGATAAATATATCCTAGATGCGGGAAATAAGTGTTTTTATACACTTTCTTAAAGGAGCTGTTCTTCGGCTTTTGCCTTTTCATGCTCCTAACAATCTAAGTGAATCTAAAGTGAATGCATTGACACACATATCTATAGGAATGAATAGCTAAGGCAAGACAGGCTTTTTTTTTCACTTGTTTATAAATAGGGAAGGGATAATGGAAGTAGGGAGTAATGTTGATAACATAATGAATGAACAGGACTGCAGCCAGTAAGGGGTGGGGGTAATATTTTGTGAAAAAGTTCCAACTCATCAGCCATCATATAACTTATTCTCTCATTGTTATTTTTAGACTATGAAAAGTAGATGTTAGGAATCTTTGCAGTAATTTAGACATGCTTCTGCTATTTCACATGTATAGTCGTTTTTTCTTTGCATTGTAGAGAGGAATAAAGTGCAGACAGTTAATGTATTTCCACTTTTTGTCCTTTTTATTTATTCACTTGGTTATTTAATACTGTCAACTGTGTTTGTATTGGTCATATCTTAATTCTAATAAAAACCTACAGTATGTTAAAAAAAGACTGCAATCAGTAAACTAGAAATCATGGCACACAATGCAAATAAACATGGCAAAGTGTTATTAATATGTTTGTAAAAGTATGGCAACTGTAATAAAAGTATGACGAGGACCAACCTGTTCATTTTCATTTTTATTAATAGGCAAATGTGAGCAAAGATATGTGTGTGTCTGTGTGTGTGTTGTTTTTGTTTTTTGACTGGCACTAAGGCATCAATATCAGGAATAGCTATATGTGTGTGTATGTGTGTGTGTGTGTATGTGTGTGTACCAACAGTGAAAGGTTTATAATTTATTTGTACTCCCTAGTGCAACTTGGAATGCAAGTGTTTGTTACTACCGAGGGTGAATGATTGTTGGGTAAACAGACTGGATACTATGGATCATAAGAGGCTGATGGAGACTGGATGCAATGCATTTATTTATTTATTTTATTTATTTCAGTTTGGGATTAATACCTTTGAGTCAAGGATTAATTTTCAAAGGTTCCACATCAGTGTTGAACAAACATTACAAAAATATAAGGTTTACAGAAAAAAAATACTAAAAAGTATACTATGGCCCAGATATTCAAACTGCGCCAGGCTGTGGTGCAAGCCTGGGTGCAGCGCAACTTGGCTGGGCAGGGGCATTGACTGGGCGATATTCAATGGAGCTGCACCATGGCTCAGCATTGTTGAATATTGCACCCTGGCCACCCAAAGTGTGCATGGTGCAGTGGCACTGTGCCAACGCAAGTGGCCAGAGTGGAAGAGGGGGATGCGCTAGCGCAAGTTCCATTGCGCTAGGCTCAACAACCGCAATATTCAAAAGTGCACATGCAAATGGGGCCATAATGTATGCAAGATGCAAATGGGGCCATTTGCATGTCATTATGGCCCAATTTGCATACAGGTGCACCGATCCCCGATGACTTGCTCCTGGTGCCCTGCCAGGTAGCAGCCGTCAGGGACCAATGCCCCCTGCAGTGCGGCAATGTGCCCCACAGCCCGATCACAGGAATTAGTAAAATAAATAAAGAATCCTATATCCCTGGTGGTCCAGTGGACTGCTGTCAGCCCGATCGCGGGCTTCAGTAAAATAATACAGATTCCTTTTGCCCTGGTGGTCCAGTGGACCGCTGTCAGCCTGATCATGGGCTTAAGTAAAATAATACAGATTCCTTTTGCCCTGGTGGTCCAGTGGACCGCTGTCAGCCCAATCACGGGCTTAAGTAAAATATTACAGATTCCTATATCCCTGGTCATCCCTCGGACCCCCCTCCCCACCTGCCCACTGATCCCCACTGCCCCACTCCCCCCGGTCAGCAGTGGGTGGTAGCACCCCACCCGCCTGCCACCCTGCTGCCTGCCGAATTGACACCGTCAGTAGGGCTGTACACCCACTGGCCCACAGTGTGAGCCAATGGGCATACAGCACATACCGTACTACATGTTCCAGATATGTGAATGGATATTCACATATCAGAAATAATAATCGGTATGGCTACGCCCATTGGCTCACGCCTGAACCAATGGGCATACAGCCCTACTGACAGTAGTCAGTCGGTGAGCAGTGGGGCGACAGGCAATGAGGTGCTGCCGCCCGCTGCTAACTGGGGGATCAGGGCTGTGGGGATCAGTGGTGGTGGGAAGGGGTCCGCTGGACCATCAGGGATATAGAAATCAGTAATATTTTACTTAAGCCTGTGATTGGCTGACAGCGGTCCACTGGACCACCAGGGTAAAACCAATCTGTATTATTGTACTTGAGCCCACGATCGGGCTGACAGTGGTCCACTGGACCACCAGGGATATAGGATTCTTTTTTTCATAACAATGCCCGTGATCGGGCATGGGGGGGCACCACCATGGAGGTGCAGCCAGAGCTCGGGTGGCCACCCACAGGTGGCAGTTGCCATGTTGAGCCCTGCAATACAGCAGCTCACCTGTGGGTGGGTGGCTGTTGTTCCTTTTTTATTTTGGATCAACTTTGTGCGGCACAAGTAGGGTTTGCTCATGCATGGCTCAGCACATCCCGGTCTGAATATTAGGATGTGCAGAGTATGCATGGGCATGCCCCCCCTACCTGCACCTGCATACATTACTGATGCACTCCGGAGCATTGGGATTTGTGCCAGGCACAATTCCCATTAAATATCATGCCAGGGTGCATCAGTAGGTTGCACATGGTGCAACACTGCTGCGCCATGTGCAACCCTTTTGAATACCTAGGCATATGAGTTTATCTGATTTCTATGGTTTGAAAACAGATACTATGTATACAACACTAGTTTCCTCCTCTATTAGCTTTGGTACATCTGATATAATAAAAGCATATTGTAAGAAGCCAGTTAGTATGAAGGTATAAAGTCATATAATTCATTTTCAGGTAGTTGCAGAAAAGTTTGTTGAAAGTGGATTTTTTTTTTTTATTTGTTACAGGGAATCTCTGTGACACAACATACAAGTTTACTGCTTCTCATGCTTAGTCACTGTTGTAAGTAGGAATACAAAAAAAGCTGAAACATACTTGTTCAAACATGAGAACCATCAGAATAGCCCATTTTCTATATTTATTGGTTCAGAAAAAAAGTCTCTAACTCTGAAAGAAAAAAGCTAAAATGAGATCCTCTGTAGATTGAGATCATAATGCTCCAGAAATGAATACTGTACCATATATCCCGTTTTCACCTCATGTTTAGTGGGAAATACATAGTCTGTTGCTCTGATATAATTTGATTAAATTTGTGTCCTTTATTCTTTGTTATGAATACTATTATTTTCTTCCATAGTGAATTTTTTCCTGACTCTGACTGGGAGCGTGTGTGTGTGTGTGTGTGTGTGTGTGTGTGTGTGTGTGATGCAACATCTAGTCCAACATGATGTATGTGTTGCAATTACTTACATGATATGTCTTAGTACTTAGCTGGATATGTTGTGCTACATTCACCAGATCAAGTTATTTGACTTGATAGCGCTAGTTCATTCAACGCCCCTAGTTACATCTGTTAACTTGTGTAGAAAAAAGGGAGTCCCAATTAAAAAAAACCAACAAAAAAACAAGTCTGTGTTTACACAGTCTTTATAGTAACTCCTTTACATTATATCCCAACTAAGACAGTAGATGTCGGACTAAAGTGAGAGTCAGCATACAATGACTGATCATCCATAATACTGCTGCCTAAGCCTCTCTTACTGACATAACACAGTCTCAAGGCAGTAAACTATCTATCGAGAGTGCCTAATGATCTGTGTTTCTGCCAACCAAAATTCAACATTGAAACACAATGAAATATAACTGTGGCATGTATCCATTCATATGATGCTTCAAATAAGATGCAGATTATGTGCAATTACATATTTAAAAGCAACAAGAAAGGTAAAATGTAATAATGATTTGAAATATTTCTTGTGTGGTGTTTTTTGTTGCTTTTAAATGTATAATTCACATAGTGTATACAATATTTGAATCATCACACAAAAGGATAAATGCCACTGTTATATTTCATTATATTTCAACACTGAATTTTATCTGGCAGAAACACAGATGTCAAAGTATGTCAGACCTGACATGAGAAGTCTGACAGAGCAGAGAGGCTTAGGCAGCAGTATCATGGGTGGCTAATCATTTTATGTTGACTCTTGCTTTCCAGTAACTAAACTACTTCTTTTGCCAACCTTAGGAGACAACTCCTGTTTCACTGCAATCTGTGGTCACAGAGGCAGTAACAGCCTTCCCACTCCCCCAGACCCGGCCCACGATGGGAAACAACCGAAAGTGCCCTTTACATCTGCCTCGGTATCACTCCTTAGGTGCTGCTGTACTGCCCCTGCCTGGTGTGTTGCAAGTTGGGTATGAGGAAATCTAAAGTTGACCTGTACCTTTTTTTTTGTTTGTTTGCTTTTGTTTTTTGAGATGTTATTAACTAAAGCATTGCTGTTAAAATGCCCCCAAGAATGTATAGTGCCTGACTGGGCATATTGGAGTCAAGAGATTAAATGATTCACACATTGCTGATTAATCCTTACCCAGACTACTTTATGTGAAATTGATTTACTACCAGGACCATGAAGAGAGACATGCATGCATAGACAGAGGTTTATATTCAGAAGGCATATCAAATTCTTACTGTATCCTGACTTCAGTGTGGAGACCATACAATTGTGATGAGTCTTTGGCAAAGTGAAAACTCTGTTTATTAAAATGGGAATTTGATTCACCCTCCTCCCACTGGTTAAGATAAGATTTTTTGGAGTGGTGGTAAAATGCACTTCTTTCTCAGCAGGAATCGAGCTGAAGTGTCATGGGACCACACCAACAGCCTTTTCCCTGTTGTAACAAAAATGTCCGGTTCAGGTTAGGATGTAATTAAACTAGGATTATGCATTCACCCACAGTAAAATTTATAACAATTAAAATGGATTGGCTGACTGGAACTGACTGTACTTACAGTAGTATGTGGTGCAGAAAAGAGTAAAATATTCGACTAGAAACATTAATATTAAAAAAATAAAGAGTATTTACTATAAATGGCTATGAAGGACACTTTAGATTCATGATTCTAATGTAACCAGGGTTCAAATTTAAAGGTGTGTTGCCATTTCACAAATCAGTTTTTATGGCAGAATACCATTTTCATAACATTGTTGTTCTCACTGGAGTACATTTCTCCCGTGCTGCCAATCTACAGTTTAATCTACGGCACAGCTCTTTATATATAGATATAATACCAGACCAAGAGAAATAATACCAAAATCATGTTTTTGGTATTCCACTTATTGCAAACTGACAACCCAGTTTTATAGCTCTCCTAAAAATCCTTTACTAATAATGCATCTCCTTCTCACCTTGTCATTGTTGGAGTATGGGAATCCTATGATGTACCCCTCTCTTCCCCAAAGCCCACACAGAGAGACCTATGGGTAGAATACAGGTAGTGGGACATCCTGCACCCCACTCACACTGTCCTGTCTTGGGATTTAGTTTGTACTTGACCCTGTGGGGTTTCCAGTGCACAGACATGGGTACCAGGGTCTCCTGCAGTGACTGGCAGTAGTTAGTGGGTAAACTGCTGTAGATACCCTGCTTCAGCTTCAGTGCTTCCGAGATCTGGGGAGGGTGCTTGTGGAGAGGCATTCCATAATGAGTGTTAAGAAATCAGCAAATAGTTTGACAGACTACTGAGAAATAATGTCACTATCTGTGTCTAGATCACATACATAATCCCTGTCACTGTGCACACTGGACTTTGGTGGATCTTTCTTTTTTACAATTTCACAGTGCATGCTGGCTATTTTAAAAAGTGCGTGTGGGGGGGGTGGCACTAGACACCAGGGAAATAGCGTCTCTCTCCTCTCACTGCAACCCACAGAACTAGTTCCAGCAATGGCTGCAAAAGTCAAGAATGGCCCACTGTTGTCATACAGAGAATGTGAGGAAATAGCTCCTCTCACAAAGTTGGACACCCAGGATTTTGGGTGCCAAGAATAGGTATTTGTGGCTCATATTTTAAAAACAAACAGCAGAATCTACCTAAACAGGACCGGTTTAGCCAGGTTCTGGTGTTTGTTTTTTTCAAATATCAACATATTTATGTATTTTCTAAGCTTGTTGGTTCACGGAAAACAATCAACAAGATGGCTGTTGGCATGGCACAAAAAAAGTTTGGTACCATGCCAAGCGAGTGGCATGAAATCAAAAATGCTCACTTGTGGCATCAAATTGTTATGGCTGTGGGCTAAGCCTACTGCTGTTTTGCATCTCTTGCTCTAAAACTGCCAATCATGGCACCTTCCATTGGACTTTTGGAAGTATCCTTCCAAAAGTCCAACGGAGCTTGAAACACTCCACCACGATCAGCCACTATGGAGTAACAGCCGCAATATTTCGGTTGTTACTTCCACATTCCATGGCAAGAAGTGCTCATGTGGAACTCTCACACTTGTGCAGTTCTGCTGGTGCCACCATCTTGTGAATGGCAGAATACCATTCACCACAGCAACACATGTGCAAATGCCGCGCATGCACAGTTGCAGTGAATGGCATTCTGCCATTCACAAGATGGCACTATCACAGTCCTGTAGTCTCTCCTGTCTACATCTGCCTCCTACCCACCCAGATTCCTTACTAGTGATTTAAATCATATAATAGTCCAAGAGGACTGCACACATAACCAAATTCCTTTTATGTGAGCTTATCAGCTGTGAATGCAGAACTGGCTTTGCTGGGGCTCTGGCTGAGAGGAAGCCTCAGTGCTGCCTCAGGCTTCATAGTTCGATCTTAGCTGCTGATTCTCTCTCTGCCCAGACTATGGTATCTGACATTGCAGCGCATATGGCACACCAGCTGCTGTGATGCTCCATTTGCCAGCATTCACGAATGCCGTACATGTGCAGTTGTGTCACCACCAGTTGGCAGTACTCGCTCTCATGGTGCTTAGCAAGCTCACCACAGTAATATCAGCTCTGGCTAGAATTTGTTACTTTTGCCACAGAACATTATCTCAAAAACCCTACTGCACATGCACAGGTTGGAAACCATTAAGTTGTAAAGCCTTATAACTCTGGAACCCTTTAATATTTTTTCACTGGACCTATCAAAGGCACTACCTTAGGACATGATGCACGTCCCCTGAAAGTTTGGGACACAGATTCCATTCTATGTAGGCTGTAGGGGAGAGAAAAAAAAAAACATGTTGAGTATAGGAAAACAGTGCCAAAGATAATAATGTGCAAATTTAGGGGTTTAACATTGAACACCCTACTCAACCCTAACTATAGTGGTTCTACCGCACCTCTATAATACTTGTCTTCAGCAAGAAAATGTTATTAGAGCATGCCAAACAAAGCCTAAATCAGAACAGTGAAAGAAAGGCATAACCAGTTCACTTCTTCATAGAAGTATTGGACTATATTTTAAAGCACAGTGTCTTCAAATTTAATTAAAGGTTCTATCTGCAACTGTGTGGGTCTGCCATGGGAGCAACCATGACACCCTCATGTGCTAACATCTTTTTTGGGGAGTGGCGAGAGAATGTAATTTTCTTTCACATAAATAGACGTCAGGATATAATAAAACAAACTGGTACAGATTCATTGACAAGATTGTTTCTGTGTGGGAGGGTACCTGTGCAGAAGCTGAAGTGTTTATGGACAGTGTATTGGAACTATACCCCATATTACCTTCAGCAGAAGTACAAAATGTAGGATAAGCTGGCCAGCAGCAATTTCTCTCAACATGTTAAGAGACCTCTGAATACCCCCCAACAGGCTTTCAAAAATGTGGACAATGCACTGTGCAGAAGCTCACTATAATAGTGAACACTTTTAGTCATACTTCCGATACAAGACTGGTAGAAATGTAAAAGTTCATTACCTTTTTATTTTTATTTTTTTTCTATAGAGGTTTTTTTTTACTTCTCTCAGGCAGGCTGGGTGGCTGTATCAGGTCATCCTGTGATAGGCCATCCCAATCCCCTTTCCACTTTCCAGGACCAAGCTGGCAGCGCAAGCTCTCAGAGAGGGCTTCATTAAGCCCAGTCTCCATGTTGGTCCACCATTTTTTCCCCAGGGATCTGTGACTGTGCAGTGAATGTGATGTCCAAGCTCAACTTTAGTGAACAGGTCCCGATGCCCTGAGTGAGTGCTTCCCTTCCCTTGCATGGTGAACCCCTTCCCTTGCATGGTGATGCACATGTTCTGCCATTCAGCTGTGATGTCACTAGGTGTCAGGCAAGCAGTGCAATACATGAACCCTCCTCTCCGAGGAAGGAGAGTTGTCTTGGGATGCTTAATCCTTCCTCTCTCCACCATCCCCTGAGCAACCCGTATCCAATCCCGACCCCAGGTCACCAGCATGGCAGCAGGTAAGGTGCCCAGCGCCTCAGCCCTTCACTCCACTAGACTGACTTTTATTTTGATAGTTTGAAGGATTATAGCATAGGAAAAATAATGTTGAACTAATAAATATGCCGGTCATTATTAAGAAGCTTCATGCCCTAGTGAGGGATCATGATTTAAATACTTACAAGTTTAATAACCAAATATGCAAAGTACATAACTATTACTGTCTGCCACTGTACCTTTTAATTTTTGAGGGTCCTAATAAAAGAAAGAATTTTACAGCCTTCAGAACAGGTACTAAATAGTCAAGAACAACAGAAAATAGATATATGAAAATTAAATGATAAAGATGATTGCTCTATGTTCTGGGGCCCAATTCTATAAGGATGGCACAAGTAGCCACCAAAGAAACCTGCACCAAACCCACTTATGCCAGTCACCCTGTTCCCATTCTGGAAAGGTCAGGGTCCCCACAGCTAAGTCCTGTGATTTGCAACAATCCCACGGGTACGCCAAACAAAGGGTGTTTCTGAAGGGACTGTTGAAAGCCACATCCCCATGCCTGAAGGGTGCAAGTGGTGCCCCATGCCCTGATCCCACTTGTGGGAATATTAAGCTCTGCAGGACTATTGCTGCCCTTCTCCAAATGCCCTGAACCCTGAAAATGCAAATTAAAGCCCCACAGGGATATCACTGTCCTGCCCATGCCCCCACCCCTAAAAGTACAAGTTAAATCCCTTCAGGGCTATTGCTGTCCCAGCCCCTGAATACTCTGACCACTGAAAATGCAAGTTAAAGCCACATAGAGCTATTCATTCCCCCCCATGCCCTGAACCCCGAATGGCCGCCTCCCACAAACTGCATATCCTGTAAATGTTAGATACCTCTTATCCCTGGTAGTCTAGTGGCCCCCACCACCCCCACCATGCAGTGGCAGATCATCCCACTCCTCCTAACCCCTACCCAGCTGGCAACAAGCACAGCCCTTCTCTCACCATCGCAGCCAGCCACTGACTGAACTCCACAGGGAAGCGCGTACTACTTTACAAAATACCTGCTCATGAATATTCATGGCTGTAATACTATACAGTATGCACTCCAGTGATTTCAATGACAGCTGGACATGCTAGTGAGAGGTGAGCTGTGCCAGTAGCCCGACTGGGTAGGGGTGGGGGGCCGGGTTGTTACCACTTCTGGGTGGGGGTGGGGGTCACTAGACTACCAGGGACAGGGTATCTAACAATAACAGGAGATGCAGTTTGCAGGAGGCAGACAATCAGGGATTAGGGCATTGGGGGCATAAATATACTCATGGGCTTAACTCTGTGTATTTCATGGGTCAGGCATTAGGGGAGGGACAGCAACTAGTTCTGCAGGGCTTTCACTTGATTTGTTAGGGTTCGGCAGTGGGTGGGGGAGGACCCAAATTAGCCCTGCAGGACTTTAACTCTGATGTTTGGAGGTTGAGGCATTTAGGGGATGGGGCATTACATGTGGCATTATGGGGATTGGGGCCGTGGTGGGGGGAGGGTGACATGGCATAAGGCGGTGGGCCAGCGCACATATGTGCAACTTCCGGAGGGCGTAATTACATTTACACTAGCTAAAGGCTGGTGTAACTGTACTTTGGTGGATGTCCTCTGGGTGTTGTGAGAGAATAGCACCCTGGGGACTTGGTTGCTGCCCTTCCAGAATAGGGCACAACTGCTGCCATAAACCCCCTGGTGCCATGTTGCAAGGTATTTAGAGAGAAAATGGTGGCAAATGTCCACTTTGGCGCAAGCAGCCTGTGACATGTCACAGGCTGCTCTGCAGAATACCATATGTTGCAACTGCCAGAGTAACTTGCTACTTGTGCCATTTAATTTGGCACAAGTCAAGTTATGCCAGGTGTAACCTTTTGAGAATAGGGCCATGGGACTGTAAAGTGGGAGGAACAGATGACAGTAAACATCAGACATTGTATTGCTCCAATACTATATAAGAAAGAGAGGTTAAAATGGTTGGGACCAATCTTAAAGAATATGTTCCTTCCCAAAATGTAATAATTTCTTATTTAAAGCTACAGTGCAACAAAATTGGGCAAACAATTTAACCATCTAATTTTTTCTCTGTAAAAGATTCTAGGCATCTTCCTGCTTTATTTGGTCGTAATATTTTCTTGTTCTGCAAAAAGTTGAGTATCTTATATTTTTAATGTACTTTTTTTCAAGAAAAAAGATGGCAGCCACAGGTGAAATATTATTGTAGACCTTACAGGCATTGGGATCAAGAAAATACAAAAAAAATATGGTGCATAATGAAGGCGGTACCTAGAAAAGTAGATCTGACAAGAAGCGTGCAAAAAAAAAAAAAAATCCCACAGGTGGAATTTCCTCAAAAGTCAGAATTTCACTTCCATGAAAGTTTGGAAATCAAATTTCCGACTTTTACAGAAATTCACTAGCACCATACTATTAATAATGACTGAGCTAGAACCCTAAAGGTTATTGCCTCATCTCATAGCTGGCTTGCAAAATCATCTGTGATCCCCAGGAATGGCCAGCATTGTCAACAACATGAAACGGTTATGCTTTTAATGTTAATAAACCTGAAAGAGTCATTTTGCAGTGGGACAAAAGGGTGACAGCAACAGTCAACCACATAAACAAAACTTGTAAGGAAATGCTGTCTTTGTTCTTTCAAGAAATGCTTGAGCTTGAATCTTCTTTCAGTGATGTCTCAGATCTACCTCCTTGCAAATTCTCACACTTACTTAAAACAATTCAGGCCTACATTGTGGACTAGAGTTTAAGCAGTTCTAATCAGAAACTAGATTCTAGCTGCAATTTCATAGAATTCTTACACTGGTGTCTACTGTCCCCCATTCCCGCCAGTTGCGGATTGCTGCCCATATCAAACATAAAACTAAATCCCTGGTGTCCGGTTCCCCCCCCCCCAAGCCCTGCCTGAAATATCAATAAAATTCCCTGGTGGCTAGTGGTCCTTTTCCTCATGCAATCACCCACCTGAAATTTCAAGCGTAACCTCCCTATCCCAATCCTCTATATAGTAATTACACAAAAAATTATTTCCCTGGTGGCCTAGTGAACCCCTTCCCTATCCTTGATTCCCAGTATGTGAAGTTATTCCCTGGTGGTCTAGTGGGTCCCCACCTCCTCACCAGTGCAGGTAGTGTCCCACCATCCCATTTGCCCCTATCCCAAACCTGAGCTGGAAACCTGCACAGCCCTCCTCTCACCACCACGGCTGGCCACTGACTGAACTGTCACTGAACACATACTGTATACAGTATGTGCTCACTGACTTACAGTTCACTCTGAGCTGTCAATCAATGAGTGCGCACTCTGTACAGCACGTGCTAAGTGACAACTCAGTCAGCAGCTGGCCATGGTGGTGAGAGGAGGGATATGCTGGTCACTGACTTGGGTTCAAGATGGGGGGGGGGGAGTATGGTGGTTGGACATTACCTGTTCAGGTGGGGAGCAGAATGTCCACAAGACCACCAGGAATTTTTTTTTTATATAATTACTATATGAGGGATTGGGATGAGGGGTTACTCTGGACATGTCAGGTAGGGGATTGGGTGGGGGATGGACCGCTAGCCACCAGGGAAGTATTTTTTTATTGGGTGAGTGATCAGGTGGGGGGAGAGACCGCTAGCCACCAGGGAGTTTCATTGCTATTTTGGGCAGAACTTTGAGTGGGGGGTGGGCACTGGACACATCTAAGCCGAACATGGCAAAAATTCACCAAAAACATTCAGAAGATTTCCAATCCACCGGAGGCGGGAGTTTGAAAGCTTCCTCAAAAGTAGTGAAATTTTGCAGAAGTTCCTCTAAAGTGAAATTCACAACTTTTGTAGGTATGCTAATATATTTATAAACTGTAACTTAAGCTATTTTTTTGGGAAAAATATTTTTCATTGTACTGCTGCTTTAATGGATTCAAATGATCCATTGGTTATAAATACAGCGGTCAAATTGTTGATGATAACTGGTAAAACAGCAAGAAGGGGAATTAAAAAATACACTTGCTCTCTGTAGAAGATTGCACCAGACTAGTTGTTTCTATTAATTGACCGACTTTCTCATGCGCACCAAGTTATAAGCAAATATAAAAATCAGTACAGTTTTCTTCTTTTGTATCATGTACTGTATTTGTAATGTATAACATTTTTAATCTAATATTGAATAAATGGTCAAACAATCAATTAATTACTTGCCTCCCCCTACCTACCTGCTACCTACCTGTGTATTAGCTGTTGCTGTGTACATAGTCTCTTGCTCTTGTATTAAATTATACAATGCCCAGACTATTAGGCCACTAAAGGTCAAAACATCTCAGAGATGTTTCAGATGCTAGTGAAGATGCTCCTTTGGGCATAATGCTTTGCCACATGCCACATGTGTAGCACCAAGGAGTTTAAATTTGGTGGCTTAGAAAGGACTGATCCACTCAAACATTCCCTACTCATTTTGAAAGTAAGCTGTAAGACAAAGCAGGGTTATGGGTAACTATTCCTGTACTGCATGCCTAGGTGTGTTGTAAGGAGCTTGGCACTTGCACTGAGCGCCTTCAGCCACCTGGAAATGAGGTTCAAAAATGCTAACCCACACCCCAAAGTGTCTTATTGCCCTTATAAGATGGGGCACCTGTAAAAAGTGTAATCTTTACAAAAAAAAAATAATCCCAGTGTCTTTTTATGTATTAAAAGGACCAAATAGTTTATTATCCCTTGTGTGTAATAGGCGTTTTCAGTCTGCCAATAGGTGGTGTGACTTGTTTATGTATAGTGTTTTGTTTTGTTTTTTTGTTATGGGAGCCTTTACTTTGGCAACATTATGGTTTGATAGCATGCCCAAGCAACTTACCAGCAGGAGTGCAGCTGAAAACTGAGGAGCATGGTGGCCATGGCAAATATAACACAGCAGTTTGGCTGCCTTCTTTTACTGTAGCTGCAACAAATCTCTTTCTTCTCTCCAGCCTGCCCACATTTAACAAGCCACTCTGCAGCTCTTTTCTCCCTCCCACCCATCCACTCATGCTAACAAAGCTGCTCCAAGAATCACCTATTGCCTCCTGCCCACCTGCTCATGCTGGTTCTTTTTGCTCACAGAAGCCCATACTCCAGCCATTGCTGATACATCTTTTGTTCCATCCAGCTGCCCACCCCTTCATGCTCATACAGCCACTCATTGGCTTTTTAACTCCAGTCAGAGTGCACATGCTTTTGCACTAGCAGAACAAGAGCTGAGAAAAAAATAGATACATCTTTTTCTTTTCTCTGGTATGAGCAGGGGTTTTAAGCATTGGTGGGTGACCAGAACAAATTAGCACCAGAGCTACCAAATTATTCCTTTACTAAAATAAGTCAAGAAAAATGTGAGTGGGATTTTAAATGCATGCTTTATGTTGGTAACTGAGTGGGGTGGATTGATGAGTGGGTATTTGTACACAGATGGAAATATGTTTTAAAATAAGGGCATATCAGAGGGAATTTGTTTCATACTACACCAAAATGGCCTGCCAGAAATGTTTTTTTAAAATGTTTCAGAGGTATTAATACCTGAGCACACTGTGTCCTGATTGCTGGAAGAAGTACAAACCAGTTTGGTTCCCATTCCTGAAGTGCACTGCTTCAGCATCTCCTCAGACAATCAGGATGCAGGATGCTTCCTATCCATTTTATTAATTGTATAAGCGATGCAACATGAAAATAAATGCATGGGGTATTCTACAGCAGACTAGCAAATTATGAAACTGACAGTGTCTGTGACTGGTTATAATATTTCTAGACATATCACCATCTCAAACCACAAGAAGTAGTTGCCTTTGTAGTTATAATAAGGTACACATTTTCAGGGATGGAGACTTTAAGGATGATAGGAAATGTTTTTATACTGTTAAACACCCTCCTGTTGTCAGTTCCATGTCAGCCATGGCATACTTTGATTATTATTTTTTCCTTTTTGAAAACATATTTAGTTTGCTTCGTAGTGCCCTGAAATCTCTATTTTTCTCTCCTCTGATCAACAGCTTGTGGTCTACAACTGTGTCTTTACCCATTTTACAGGTACTATTGTATCACTTACATTATTTCATGCTATGCATCTGAACTGCACATAATGGTGTAAATGATGTCCTAGGATGTTCAGGCACTAACAGAAGAGAACACATTAGCTGCTGAGGAGGCAGGAATTAAAAGTACAGTCCTTACAAAGGTAACGTGGAAGTTGCAGCACTGAATGTCTGGAAAAAGAAAAGATCCAGAAGCAAATGATTTGATACTGTTTAATGGACCAACATAGATGTAACAACAAGAACAAAGTGCTCTAGCTTTCAGACCAACCAGTCCTTCTTCAGAAGTGTAATGTCAGTTATTTAGAAAAAAAACAATAATTTTAACAGCTAGATCATGCAGAAAAAACAGAAAAATTCCCCATTGGTTTAAAATACTCATTTAAAAAATATAGATGATGATGTCAGAGAAGGTTAACAGTACCATGTTACCTTCAGCTGAGAGGGTCCCAGGGTCAAAGGTGTATGGTGCAAAAGACATACAAAGAATCCTACTGCATATAAATTTAATTGACATAGGATAACACTGCTGGAGCAGATGACTCTTAAATCAAGCTATGAGTGTTACAGTGTCTATAAGGATGTGATTACTGAAAAATAACCCCCACCCAGATTAAAGACATGCTGAGATTGTCTTAGGACTCCAAGAAGTTTCAATGTATGCATTATAGACAAGAAATTACCAGTATAGCTGTTTTAAAACTATCAGTGCACACTGTATGATGCATGAAACTTAGCTGGACCTATCACCCAGCTATACTCTCCAGCTAGATATCATGCCCCACCATAAACTTCAAAAACCTCTAGTATAGTGACAGAACTTTATAAATGATAATTTAAATATAAATTGACAGTGTTAGTGTCAAACAAAAAACTCTTGTCGAGGACCACCAAGGAATTAAGACCATGTAGCCTGATATGTACTGATGTAAATAAATTCTCAGTGTATAACAATTTGATGTTCCAGAAGTGTCTAAGGAATCTGAAAAAGAGATATAAATTTAATTTTTCTCCTCCTCTTCACACAAACAATACACCTTACCCCATCCCACATCCCCATAATGCGGGGGGAGGGATAACTAGCTTTAAGGAAATAGACACACACACACACACACACACACTTCTAATGAACCTTCATTCACATCGGTCACTGCAATTGTTCCCCAAAGGAATTCAACTTGTCATGAAATCCCAAATAAAAAGGATCATGTATCCTAAGTCCTACAGAGCAAAAATATGACACTATTTAACCTTACTCCTATCTGCGTAGTAACATTTCCAAGGATTCTGGATAGAACCACAATGAAATCAAACTGCCACCCTCCCCAGGGTAAGGTAACTAGAAGTAAATATTAAGTATGTCTGTAAGACCTGAGGTCTAACATACCTACATTTCCACAAATCACTACAATACCAGTCTAAGGTAAAAAGATCTGTCCAGGACCCCCATGCAAATGAGATCTTGCACCCCAATATGTTCAGAGTTTAAAAATAAATATGTGACAGTCTATGATAACACTCCTGTAGGTACAGTAACAGGTTAGGTAATGGGTGTTTACTCACCTGGTAAAGATGATTGTGTTGGTTGGCATCCATGGCACTCCAGACATTACCTCATGGGGTTACAGCCCACCTGATAGGCTAATGATGCACATGACCCAGATCATATTTCCAGTATATCCAGGTCCCAGGAACCCCTGCTCTCCAGTTTGAATTTTCCATAGCTGAAAGGAAGTTAGTTAGAACAAGAATACAATACAAAAACAATATAGTCTAGCAAAGATGAGGTCCACTACGACATGATAGAAAGCAAGGCCGAGGGCCTGTGTTTATTCCCTATTAAGTACATTCTAATTCGAACCGGGGTTCAACTGTGTTAGTAGTGAGTCTGAGTTCTGAGGCACTGATGTAGGGACCTCCTGTTTCCCTGATAGAGGATGCTCCGATCACCCCCGAGGGAGGGCCTTGGAGTGCCATGGATGCCAACCAATGCAATCACCTTTACCAGGTGAGTAAACACCCATTGTGATTGGTTGGCATCCCATGGCACTCCAGACATTACCTCATGGGAGATAAGAAGCAGTTAGGACTCCGGGTGGGATCGGGTGGATCGGAGAGTCCAGGTGTGGGGGCAGCTGCCAGGACCTGGGACTTGAAGGCTGTCCTGAAGTCCTGAAGCTGTTCCAGTCTGTAGTGTCTAGCAAGGTGTGCAGGGGCTCCAGGTAGCCGCCCTGCAGATGTCATCGGAGGACACCAATGCTCGCTCCGCCCAAGAGGTGGATATTGCCCTGGTGGAGTGAGCCCTGATCCCCTGAGGTGGGGTCAGTCGATTCGCCGTGTAGACATGAAGGAAGACACGTCTGATCCACCCTGCGATGGTGGTCTTGGACGCCGCGAGCCCCTGTCTCTGGCCTTTCGAGACGATGAATAGCCTCTCCGTCTTACGGATGGGGCAAGTCCTGTCCAGGTAGACCGCGAGAGCTGACCCGACGTCCAGGGAGTCAGGGGGCCCGCTCTCAGCCTGAGTGGCTACGCGAGGCAAGGTAGGCAGGTCTATGGGTTGCTCCCTGTGGAACCTTGTTGGAACCTTCGGCTGGAAGGCCGGCACTATTCTCAGCCGGACCCCTTTGGGGGTGAAGATGGTGTATGGTGCCGCGCACGACAGGGCGCCGAGCTCCCCTATTCTTCTGGCTGAACAGATGGCTACAGGGAAGGCTGTCTTTAAGCCGACCCAGAATAGGTCTGCCTCGATGAACGGCTCGTAGGGTGGCAGTCTTAGGGAATCCAAGACCAGGGGTAGGTCCCACGGTGCGATGCTAGGTCTAGTTCTGGGGCGCATGAGGTCTACCACCCTCAAGAAGCGGATGGTGTCTGGATGGGCCCCCGTCGGGTGTCCCTCGACCAGACCTCTGGCCGCCCCGATGGCCACCAGCTGCACCCTTAGAGAGGAGGGTGCCAGCCCCTTGTCCACCCCTTGTTGTAGGAACAGGAGGATCGTGGGCAGGTCGGCCTGTTCTGGTATCGACCGTCTCTGATGGCACCACTGAGAGAAGACGGTCCATTGCCTCTCGTAGGTAGACGTGGTGGATGCGAAACGAGATTGGAGAAGCGTGCCTATGAAGGACTCGTGGTACCCAGTAGCCATCAGTCATTCCCTCTCAGGAGCCAGGCTGTGAGTTTTAGGGTTCGAGGAGACGGGTGGAGTACCGGTCCCTGCGACAGCATGTCCAGTCGGGCTGGGATCCGGAAGCTGGCTAGCGCCATCTCCGTGATTGCCACGAACCATGATCTGCGTGGCCAGTAAGGAGCCACCAGGATGATGGTGACCCGAGATTCCTGGATCTTGGCCAATACTTGTGGGATGAGGGGAAGCGGGGGAAACACGTACGCATACTCCCATGACCAGACCTGAGACAGGGCGTCCGTGCCCTGGGAGTGAGCATCTCTGAACCGGGAGAAGTACCGGTCCACATGGGTGTTGTCCCGTGATGCCATTAGGTCTAGGGACACTGGGCCCCATGCCACCTGGATTGTTTGAAAAAGATCCGGGTGCAGGCACCATTCTCCCGGATAGATCTGCTGCCTGCTGAGCCAGTCCACCCTGATGTTCAGCTTCCCTGCCAAGTGCACTGCTCCCAGGTGTGATAGGTGCGTTTGTGCCCAGTTCATCACCCTTGAGGTTTCCTTTGACATGGCCCTGCTTCTGGTCCCTCCCTGCTTTGCGATATAGGCCACCGTCACGCGATTGTCGGACTTGATCAGTACCGACTGTCCCTGGATGATGTGATGGAATGCCCTTAGTGCGTGGAATACTGCCCTCATCTCCAGGACGTTGATGGAGAGTTGGGACTCAGTGGGGGACCATGTTCCCTGCGCTGACTCGTCCCTTAGACGAGCTCCCCAGCTGGAGAGGCTCGCGTCCGTCTCGATGGGGATTGGGTGGGGGGCTTCCAGGGGAACCCCCCTCATCAGATTTCCCGGAGTTACCCACCACTCTAGGGAGGATCTTACCTCGGTGGGTAAGGGAACCACGCATTGGAGGTTGTTCTTGTTTGGTGCCCCGCGTGCTAGGATGTAATTCTGGAGGGGTCGCATGTGCCACCTGGCCCAGGGCATGGGGTCGATGCAGGAGGCCATGCATCCCAGAAGTTTTGCCACCTTTGCCACCGTTGTGTGAGAGTGTGACCTTAGTTGTCGGGCCAAGCTCCGAAGGCTGTGGATCTGGGCTGGTGACGGTCTCGCCCAGCCTTCGGCCGAATTGATGATGGCCCCGAGGTGTTCTATCCGTTGGGTGGGACGGAGATGGCTCTTTTCTCGGTTCACCACCCAACCGTGATCCTTGAGGGCCCGTCTGGCGAGAGTTCCGTATGTCGCACCTGGTCCTTGGAGGCGGGCGTGGATGAGCCAATCGTCCAAATGCGGGACAATGTCCAGCCCTGTTCCTGAGTCTGGCCACCAGGGTGATGAGACCTTGGTGAAGACTCTGGGTGCGAGACAGGCCGAATGGAGTGCCGGTATTGGAAGTGGTGCCCCATGATGTGGAAGCGGAGGAACTGCCTGTGTTTCTTGATGATGGGGATGTGTGGTAGGCATCCTTTAGGTCGATGGGCGTCAGGAAGTCGCCTACTCTGATGCCCTGTAGGGTGGACTGGGCGGTCTCCATTTTGAACCGACGTGGAATCACGTATTGGTTCAGGCGTTTTAGGTTCAGGATAGGCCTTAGCTCCCCGACTTCTTGGGGACCAGGAAGAAGATGGAGTACATGCCT
Source organism: Neoceratodus forsteri (assembly GCA_016271365.2). Taxonomy (NCBI): domain Eukaryota; kingdom Metazoa; phylum Chordata; order Ceratodontiformes; family Ceratodontidae; genus Neoceratodus; species Neoceratodus forsteri. The sequence goes on from CM057459.1 coordinate 873,764,359, forward strand.
TCCCCCTGTTCCTGAACCGGTACTGGTTGAATTGCCCTGTTGTGGATCAGCTCTGCTAGGATCCCCTGCACCTGATGAGTCGAGGCTCTTCTTCTGGAGATTGGGGACGAGATGAAACGTTGTGGGACTGAGGGGTGAGCCAACTCGATGGCGTATCCCTTGGAGACCACCCAGCGATGGGCGAACAGGGCCAGTCGTTGTCCGACCGGGGGATATGGGCCCTGGTGGTGGTACCCGGGCGAGTCGGAGTCACTGTTTCCCCCTGAACCCCCTGCCTCGACCTCCAGACTTTTGTCCCCGGGGTCTGAAGGAGGGGGATTGGTAGCTGTGGAAGGCGGGGTTGCGTGAGTTAGAGGGAGGAGCCTGCCTCGAAAGGAATGGTTTTGAGAAAACAAGTCCCTACAGGTGTGGTTCTTGGTACCAGGACGAAACCTCCGTCTTGCGGAGGGCAGATGGGAGGATCTCGACCGGTTCTTTAGGAGGTCCCTACCTTCTTCCCTCTGTTTCAGGTAGTTCTGAAGGCCCTCCCCAAACACATGACCCCCTTTAAGGGGTAAATTCTGCAGTAAAGTCTTAGACTCTGAATCAGCGTCCCAGAGCTTCAACCATAGCACTCTGCAGGCCCGATTTATGATGGTGGCGGCTCTGGCCTGGAGGTGTAGGGAGTCCACTGCCATGTCGGCCAGGTACTTGGCTGCGTCGAGGATGCAATCTAAGAGTTCAGCCTCCCTGGACTTTGGGCTCGCCTGCTCCTGGAGTTCCTCTAGCCAACGGATTTGGGCCCAGGAGGTGTAAATAGCAGCTGTCATTGCCTTGGCCGTGGTGCCCTCTATCTCAAATGTCCTCTTTAGCATGTCCTCAATCCTTTTGTCCGTTGGGTCCTTGAGGGCTATGGTACCACATGGTAGCACAGTCTTCTTGCTCAGGGCAGCACTTGGGGATCAATGGAAGTGCCTTGCACCAAGCATCAGACTTGTCGCCCTGTACGGGTACATCTTGTGTAAATTCCTTGGTTTGGCATTCTGCCCGGGTCTATGGATTGCCATTCGCATGAACCAACTCTCGATGGCCGGGCAAACTGGGAAGGTCTCTGAGGTAGTGGTTCTTAGCTGGATCATGGGATCGAGCTTCGACTCCATCTTCTCCCCTTCCGGTTCCTCTGTGGACAGTCCCATGGTGGCCTTGATGACCTTCATGAGTCCGGGGATGGTCTCGAAGGAACACAGTTTGGACATCAGGGACGGAGTTGCTTGCTGGTCGATGTCCTCCGAGTCGGACTCCAAGCCAGGATCCTCTTCCTCCTCATCATAGTCGTCATCCTTGTCCCCTTCCTCTGGTGTGCCGTCGAGGGGTGCACTGGGATGGGGGTCCTCTGGGGCAGGTGGTTCCTCTGGAGGTTCTTTCTGGCGGAGGGGCTCCGAGTTGGGTGGTCTCGCTTTGTTTTGGGTAAGGGCCTCCAGCTTCTCCATGGTCTTCAGCATGAAGTTCTGCTGACTCTCCATCATGGCCACCGCCGCCTGTTGATTCTGGATCAACAGTGAACCTGGGTCCACCCACGTTGAGGTGCTGGGGCCGGGGTTAGAGGGAGCCAGAGGAGGGGTTCTCTCCATCGAAGAAAGCTCATCGTCCATCAGGCAGGCTGTGCAGAGAGGACCCGGGGTCTGGGGGAGGAGGGTGGCGCTGCACACAGTGCATTTCTTTGCCTTTACCATCTGAAAGAGAGAGAGAGAAGTCTGAGCGAAGGTCGATGACTCCGGAATTTTTTTCCCCTCTTGGTCCTGTAGTATGTCACGCCGCAGGCGAGGGGGGGGAGGCGGAGGCAGGGACTGTGGTAAGGCGCTATGGGAGGCCCTTAGACAGTCAGGGAGAGCAGGGATTTTTCCCCTACTTTCCTTGTCTTCCTTCCCTTTTGCACTCCTTCTGAGTAGAGGCCGAGGCCGCTGTGGGAGGGCGGGGCCTGTCGATGAGGAAGGTTCTGCGGGCTCTACAGGGTCGCTATGGGAGGGACCAGTAGGTAGCTCTGTGGGGGCCTACTGGGGTCACTATGTGGGACCCAGTAGGAGAAGAGGTTCTTCTCTCCCTTTTTTTTTTTTTTTTAAGGACTGTGTAAGAAAGGGACTGTGGGATCCGAACCCTGGATCCCCCATACTTGGGTGGTAATTTGGAGGAGCGAAGGGAATCTCCCTTGTCCACCCCTTGGATCAGCTGACTAGTAGGCCAGTGTAGCAAGCCTAGAGTGAGGGTCTCCTGTGCTCTCGCCCCTGAGGGACACTGCTTGCTTGTCCACCCCTTTGGCAGCTGTAGCCGAATGCCCCCAGGAGGAGGGAGGGGCCGAGAAGGCCCGAGGAGCAAGTCCTCGCCCTGAGGCCGAGGATTAGACACCCAGCGGCCGTGGATACCGCTTCTGGGAGAGCTCAGCAGGCGAGGTGACCACAGCTGGCCTTGCTAAACACCTTTGGGGAGAGGGACAGTTAGGAGACTCCTTCCTGTATGGCGAGGGCTCTGGGACCAAAGGTAGGTCCCGGAAGGTGCGGAGATAGGCGGGAGAAGCGGCCGGTGGAGCGTCAGGCCAGTGGCCAAGGAGCACAGGCGCGGAGCACACAGGAAGCCCCAGAGAGGCTGGGGATGTGAGGCGCGGTTAGGGGCTAGGACATGAGCCCTGGAGCTGCGGGGAGGAGAGGCGTACCAAGGGGCCGAGTGCTTAGGCTCATAAGAACAAAATGCCCGCGAGGCCACGTGGCATAAGTGGAGAAGCACGCTGCTTAAGGAGGCTAGGGGGAAACTAGGCCGACAGCGGCCAAGGAGTCGCGGGGAGGAGAGGCGGCTCGCGGGGGACCGAAAACAGGCGAGGCCTATGAGGGGAAAAATGCCCGCGAGGCCGTGTGGCATATAGGTGGAGCAGCATGCTGCCAGGGAGGGCCTGGAAATGCAGGGCCTGGGAGGAGACCCTGGAGGAGCGCTAAGGAGCGCTAGGCTGCTGGGGACTGGCTTTGCATTTAGTAAAATTTACTCAAGGGTGCCATACATCACAAAACTGAGAGGAAAAACGCCAGCACAATTACCAAAGACGAGCAGGAATTTCTTTTATATAATATCTGATGTATTTTGGGGCAGCATGGCCTGACCCCAGGAACTAAGCAATCAATCTATAAACAGCTTGTTTAGATACAGCCCGAAGAAAACGGATAAAGATTACTGGTTCCTACCTTATAAGAGCAGACAGGGTTCTCTGGATGCTTCTTGCCTGTTCAGATGCACAAATTACAACTGGAGAGCAGGGGTTCCTGGGACCTGGATATACTGGAAATCTGATCTGGGTCATGTGCATCATTAGCCTATCAGGTGGGCTGTAACTCCATGAGGTAATGTCTGGAGTGCCATGGGATGCCAACCAATCACAATCTGAATATGGCGCAATGGAATCAACCCCACTCTCGGGTAAAGGTAAAAAGTAAGGAGGAATAAATATTCTTTATGTGTGTGAAGTAAGAGTAGTAACACACTGTAACTCCATGTGTTTAAACAGAAGCCTACCTCAATGTGACAGCAAGCCCCACACTTGCTATATTGGAAAAGGAAAAAGAATCTGAAGAGTGGAGTGCAAAGTAATGACTTGAAAAGGGCATTTAAAACTGGCTGGATATTTATTTAAAAATCAAATTTGTTGTTATTTATTAAATAAAGTAAATTTTGTTTGGAGTCATGAAACCTGGCTAACCATTCAGCTCATGTAGTAAAGGCCCCATGGGACTTTTAATTTCCTCTCCTGACAATATAACTTTTTGCCTGCAAATAGTGTTGTTCTTAATTAGGTTCTTTTTCAGTATAATTTATGATTCCAAATCCATGCCACTATGATCACCTCTCAAATGAAATTCCAACAGAAAAAGAGAATATTGCAAAACAATGTTTAAATCCCTCTTAGAATTCAAACCATTGTCTCTTTCTTAAAATACAAGTCATTCTTTTACAACAGCTCCTTTGCCTGCTAACCAAACACACATCCAGTGTGCCTCACCTTCCATGATTTTGAGTATCCTATACCCCTCCTTATATCTTTAAAGAAAGAATGTGACAGATGTAAACAATTATGTCTTTCCTTGACTTAGAACATTTTGACAATCAAAATGATCACTGACCCTAAGATAGTGCACTGTATTTCCCACATGACACTAGACATCACAATGCATTTGTTCTAAAAACTGGATTCACTAGTAGGGAGCTTTCCATGGGAGGGAAACCTCCATGTTACAGTACAGCCAAGATGTGGACACATTGGAGGAGAGGATGCTGGTTTCTCCCATGGCTTCCCACCAATTACATTGCATTCCATGTGGCCCAGATGATCAAGTGGTTCGATCCCATCACATCTGCTTCTCTCCTCTAGCTAAAATTGGAGCAGGCCTACTCGGGCGGTATACCCCGGCTAGTATACTTTTACTTTACTCTCCCTGTTGCTCACTGGGCTTCACCAATCATTTCCTCCTCCATTAATGCCTGGAAGAGGGCTAGGGGAATTAACTAAGTTATCTGTTACCCCTTTAAAACTGCCCCCCCTCTGGTACAAAACAAACCTGTGAACTGGGGAAAAGCCACTAGCCTTGATCTCCTCCACATCTAACATCAAACAAGTTCAGGACTTCCTTCAGCCCAATACAAACTTTCGGGACTCTTTTGAAACTCTCCAGACCACATACCAGTTACCCCATTCTGATTTTTGGTATTTCTTACAAATTCATATCCTATTATTCCTTTTGCTGAAAGAAGGGCCTTCTAACATATTCACCCAATAGAAAGACCTGGTATCTGCCTAGGGACATTGTAAGACGGTATGGGCTGGAGTTTCATTGTTACGCCGATGATACTCAGCTCTACCTGTCTTTTGCACCTGACCAGAATAGAGCACTCTCAGTGTTTAATAGCTGCATCAGGGAAATCCAAGGTTGGATGAGGTCCAGCTGGTTGAAGTTAAACCCTGGGAAGACGGAGGTGTTGGTCCTGGATCCTGGTCACCGGACAGGGGGATGGGGGATAAACCATCCCTCAGATTTATTCCTGGGGGGTGTGGAGCTCCCCACCTCTGAACGGGTGAGGAACCTAGGGGTGATTCTTGATGATCGGCTGACATTACGTGATCAGGTGTCTGCCATCGTTAAAGTTTCCTTTTACCATCTTAGGAAGATCGCTAGGATTAAACACCTTGTTCCGTCCGGGGACCTACCTACGTTGATCCATGCCTTTGTGACCTTGCGTCTGGACTACTGCAATTTCCTTTACTTTGGGCTTCCTGGGGTTGATATCCACCGCTTGTAGCTGGTGCAGAATTCTGCAGCCCTGTTATTAACTGGGACTTCTCGTTTTTTCCATGTTACCACGGTGCTGCGGAGACTGCACTGGCTGCCGGTTCAGTGGCAGACCACCTTTAAAGTGGGTCTGTTGACCTACAAAGCCTTGCATGGTTTGGGCCCTGACTACCTGAAAGAGCTCCTGGTTCCCTATCTCCTGGAGCAACCGCTCCGCTCGGCCGGCAAGGGGTTGCTGGAGATTCCGAGGGTCATTTTGAAATCTTCTGGTGCCCGGGCCTTTGCATTTGTGGCTCCGACCCTCTGGAATTCTCTACCACGTCGGATTAGAGAGTGCGCGACAGTGGGGGGGGGGTTCAAACAAGCCTTAAAATCCTTTTTATGGATTAAGGCCTATGGGGAAGCAACTGACTGATTTGGGTTCGGTTTTTGTTATTGTTTTATGAAGTTTGTTGTAATGTATTAATTATTTCATTGTATTTTTATATTAATGTTTTTTATTATGTTGTGATTCTATAACTTGTGCTGCACTTTGATTTTTTTAAAAGCACATTATAACTAAAGAATATTATTATTATTATTATTATTATTATTATAGGGAAGCCTGCAAACAGTATACCCGGGAACATGCACTAATCCACCATGGACACTATTTCTGATCCGTCCCTTGATGCTAGAGTCAAGTGATAGTCCTCTTTATAAATCACTATTTCTGATGAAGTCTGGTCAGGCCTCTGGAACCTAACTCATAGGGCAGGCCCTGATACCAAAAGTCTGCTGAACCAAAATAAGGACACAACCTTTCCAACTGTGCTCACCAAAAGCTGCCAATTGTAAGGAGAGCAGTGTATGGGAATGGGCTGGTCGGTGCCATTGATAAGATACATACAACCTTCCTACACAAGTGTGTTCCCCACAATCCAAACAATTATGTTTGCCCCAGTAACTATAAATCAACAAATACATATTCTCTATGAGCCAGTTAGTTACCACAAGTCAGCCTCTACCATCAAAACACCTTTTTGTCTCTGTATTTGAACCTGCACACTCACCAAGTTACTGTAGTTATTGGTATTGAATAAATATTATCTTCACTGGTAGTTGTTTGTGCAGCAATTTCTTTAGAATAGTAATTGTAGTAAATGCAAGACAACTAATGATAGACCCAATTTTTGTTGATTTATAGTTGCCAGTACTAACACAGTGTTTTGGAGTGTGGGGAACATTCTTGTATGGGTAGGCTGTATGTTCCAAAACAAAGTACTGCACTCTTGATACTGCAACCATAGAAACATAGAAACATAGACTTTGACGGCAGATAAGGACCACTTGGCCCACCCACTCTGCCCATTTCCCTACCTATTGGATAAGCTGCAGATTCTAGTTAACCAACAGCCTATTTCCTGCAACCCCCCACTATAATTGCCTTATGTCTGTCCCATGCATGTTTGAATTTCTCCAATGTTTTAGACCCCACAACCTCTCCAGGAAGGCAGTTCCATGCATCCACCACTCTCTCTGTGAAAAAGAATTTCCTCACATTACCCCTGAGCCGTCCCCCCTCTAACTTTAAATTGTGCCCCCTTGTTCTTACACATCTCTTTTTCTGAAAGATGCTACCCTCCTGGACTTTGTTGATTCCCTTGAGGTACATAAAAGTTTCAATCATGTCCCCCCTGTCCCTCCTTTCATTAAGGGTATACATATTAAGCTCTCTCAGTCTATCTTCATATGGTTTCTGATGTAGACCCTGCACCATTTTAGTTGCCCTCCTCTGGACTGCTTCCATCCTGTCTATGTCCTTGCATAGATGAGGTCTCCAAACTGCATGCAGTACTCCAGATGGGGTCTCACCAACTGGCTGTATAGAGGGATAACCACTTCCCTTTTTCTACTTGTGATGCCCCTCCCTATGCATCCCAGTATCCCCCTGGCTTTCCCTACCGACTTCTCACATTGCATACCCACCTTTAGGTCATCTGATATGACTACACCCAGATCCCTTTCCATTTTTGTTGTTGTTAGTACCTCCCCTGCTATTGTGTACTCTTCTCCTGGATTTTTATTTCCCAGGTGCATTACTTTGCACTTCTTTGCATTGAATCTAAGTTGCCATATGTCTGACCATCCCTCCAACCTTGCCAAGTCCCTTCTCATCCTTTCTACCCCCCCTTGTGTATCAACTCTATTACAGATCTTTGTGTCATCCTCAAAGAGGCATTCCTTTCCTTCCAGACCCTCTGCAATGTCACCTATAAAGACGTTAAAGAGGACTGGACCCAGTACTGAGCCCTGAGGTACTCCACTAGTAACCCCCCTTTCTTCAGAATGTGTTTCATTCACTATTACCTTCTGTGTCCTGTTGTGCAGCCAGTTTTCTACCCAGGCTACCACCCTGGGACCCACTCTCAGGCTGGCTAACTTGATTATTAATCTTTTGTGCGGGACTGTGTCAAATGCCTTGCTAAAGTCTAGGTAGGCCATAACCACAGCCCCTCCCTGGTCTATTACTTTGGTCACCCAGTCAAAGAAATCGATTAGATTTGTCTGACATGACCTTCCTGCTGTGAATCCATGCTGCTTTGGGTCCAGTGTCCCACTGGCCTCAAGGTACTCAACAATTCTTTCTTTCAGAAATGATTCCATCATTTTCCCCCACCACTGAGGTCAAACTAACAGGTCTGTAGTTTCCTGCTTCTGCCTTGCTCCCACTTTTGTGAAGGGAAATCACATCTGCCCTCCTCCAGTCCTCAGGTACCACCCCATCTTCCCATGATTTGTTAAAAAGTGTGGTTAGTGGTGTCACTAGGTCCTCCCTTAGCTCTTTTAGGATTCTAGGGTGAATTCCGTCAGACCCCATTGCTTTGTCCACCTTGAGTTTTAGAAGTTCTTTCAGTACTCTTTCTTCTGTAAATGGACTGTTATCAACCCCACTATCCAGAGTGCTTCTACTGTTTGGTTTAGGTAACTCCTCCTCTTCTTCTTTTGTGAATACTGAGCAAAAGTATTCATTCATTATCTCTGCCTTTTCACTGTCTCCCTCTGCCCACCTCCCTTCTCCTTTATTAATCTTCCCTATCCCTCCCTTAACCTTTCTATGTTCACTAATGTACCTAAAAAAGGCTTTATCCCCCTTCTTAACTGAGTTGGCTATCCTTTCCTCGGTTTGGGCCTTTGCTTTTCTGACTGCTTTCCCCACTTCTTTCTGCTTTAATTGATACAGTTCCCTGTCGTGCTCTGTCTGTGATTCCTTATACTTTTTGAATGCAGTCTTTTTCTCCTTAACCTTCCCTGACACCTCTTTTGAGAGCCATAGTTGTTTTTTATTCCACTTTGTTTTCTTTATTTGTTTCACACAAAGGCTTGTTGCCTCCATGATGGCAGTTTTGAATTTTCTCCATTGTTCTTCCACCCCTCCTTTCTGGCCATTTGCTAATGCATTCCTCAGGTATTCACCCATTATGCCAAAGTCAGCCCTTCTAAAGTCCAGTATCCTTGTATTTGTATGGCTTGTCTCCATTTTTGTGTTTATTGTGAAGCACACTGTGCAGTGGTCACTTGTTCCCAGGTGTCTACTGATCTCTAAGTTTGTGATCCTCTCTCCATTTGAGAGTACCAGGTCTAATATTGCTCCCTCCTGAGTGGGTTCCACCACTAGCTGTCTAAGGCATGCTCCCTGTAGGGCATCTAGAATGACCCTGCTCTTGGATGTGGCTGCAGTCCATGTCACCCAGTTAACATCTGGCATATTCAGGTCCCCCATCAACAGTATCTCCCCTTTTTCAGCCATTTTGAGAATGCCCTCTATCATTTTCTTGTCCATCTCCTCCCCTTGAGACGGGGGTCTGTATACAACCCCTGTGCAGATTGTGATGCCATTCCCTGTCTCCAATGTGACCCAGAGTTCCTCTTGTCCTCCCCCTTTACTTTTTAGTTCTGTAGCTTTGATCCCTTCCCTTATGTAGAGAGCTACTCCACCTCCTCTTTTACCCTCCCTGTCCCTTCTGTAGATTGTGTACCCTGGTATGCTGACATCCCAGTCATGGTTCTCCGTGTACCATGTTTCTGCGACTGCCACAATATCCAAGTGTTCCTTTTCCATCAGGGCTACTAGCTCTGGAAGCTTTTTCAAGACTACGAGCATTGGTACTCATTGCCCTCCATTTAATGTTGGCTTTATCCTTTTTAGCCCATCCCTGCTCTTATTGCCTTGTCCATTTTCCATTTACCCCTGTCCTGCCCTCTGTTAAGCTCTGTACCTCAGTGTTTACCTACTACCTGCCATGCTGGGGAGGGCTTGAACTTTCCTGTTTCCTATCAGCACCTCCCCTTGGCTAGTTTAAAAGCTTGCCAGGAAGCCTTTAAACCTGTCACCTAGGAGTGTGTTTCCCTTCCTGGACAGATGCAGACCATCATGCCAGTATAGACCTTCATCTCTCCAGGTGGACCCCCAGTCCCCAATGAAGCCAAAGCCCTGTGCTCTGCACCAGTTTTGCAACCATTCATTAAACCCTGTACAACTCAAAGTTCTGGGCCTTCTCCTGCATGACTTGTGCTGGTGATGTGATGCCCTAGGAGTGGACTTGATTCAGGTCCTCTTGGAGTGCCCAAACTCCACTGCTTCTGGCAAGGTGTACATTCCTGATGTCGGAACTCCTCCACATCACAGCTTTACATAATAAGGATGCCTCTGCAAAATTTGCAGATTCTGGATCCACTGCTCTGCTGGGTCTTCATGGCAGAAGTCAAATGCCTCCCTCTTAGGAGATGGAGATCCTACAACATTCCATTTAAGACAGAATGGTTGATGACCATTCCAGACCATATCCAACATGACACAGCTGTCCCATTTTGTTTGCAAAACTTCCTCCCAATACTAGGCAATTTGGGGCCATTCCTGCTCTCCGCTCAGAGCATTTTGGGCTCATAGACGGTTACCCACAATGGTAAGGTCTCTGTTCATTCTTCCTGAACTTAGAGTCCTCCCTGTTTCACATTTCAATGGAGGTGTTTTAGCACACACTCAAATCTCCTGCAAGGAGTTCACTCTCTGCAGGTGCTGTCTCCCCTCACCCTGTGGAGTCCTCAGGTGTTTTACCCATTCCTGATACTCTTATTTGTAACTTTCCTCCTTCTGAAGTCCCCCTTCCCACCTCTATATCACCCTTGCTCATTTGATTGCCCTTGCCTCTCTGTGGTCCCTGTCTTGTGTACCTCAGTGCAATTCTTCCCCGCTCCCATCCCCTCCAATTAATTTTCTTGGACTCCAGAGTACACTAATAGTCCTGGTTGCTTCCCTTCTGCTACTTGGGCATTGAGTCCTGCTACTGTGGTTACTGCGTTCATGTGGGGGGAGAGAGAGGGGGGAGTTCATTGCAGTGGATGTGAAGTATCAGTTTTCCTTGGAATAATGTGGAGAGTGAGGGGATGCCCGGTGTACAGGCACCTGTGACAGCTAAGGGCACAGTTAAATAGGTTAAGATGGGAATAAAAGAGAGTGGGGAGATGACAAAAGGAACAATGGGGTGAAGAGCAGATTAGGACAGCTATAGGTCAGGTGGAAGGCAAAACAAGGGATGAAACAGGGGGGTTGCCAGGCATCTGGGGACGACATCTACACATGGACAAGGAAAAACTAAAATAGAAGATTTACAGGAGGTAAGGAGCAATGGATAGTGGGGAGGGGAAAGCTGCACAAGGAGATAGAGGAAGGGTAAGGGAAGGATGTGCTAAGGCATGTTCAGAAGTAGGAGGGGCTAGCATCAAACAGGTTTATGGTACTGGCAGGGCTGACAGGACCAGGGGTGCATGGGGGAATCTGGGCTTGGAAAACCATAGAGGAAAAAGTCAGCAATATAGGGAAGGGAGGGGAGAGCAGACTGAGTGTTGAAGGGGTTATTCACAGTCAAGGATGAGCTAAGGGTGGAGGGGAGGGTGGAATAGTGGGAGAACAAGGAAGGATAGGGACTGCAGAGGATAGCAGGGAACACCAAGGAGGATATGGAAGAAGGGGGTGGGGGCATGAGAGGAAAAAGCAGAGAGCACTGGGGGGGCCAACAAGTTAAACTGGGAGCAAGTGAAGGGGGAGGAAGTTGATCCACCAAGGGCGGACAAGGGGACAAAGGCAAAGAATGGGAGAGAGGAAACGATGTTGGTCTTTGGGGATTCCATTATCAAGGATATACACTGGGGTAAGGAAATGGGACCCAAATAAGAGAAGGAATGTTAAATTTGTGCCACGGATGGAAGAAGGTTGGGCTGGACTAAAGATCAAGGACATGTTAAGGAAGGTGGGGTGCAAACCTTACTTGATCATTCACCTTTAAACAGCTAGCAGGGTGCTGCAGAGAGTCAGTGAGTTCAATGGCATTCACTGAGGTAATTCAAGTCCCCTGTGCCAGTAAAGGCAGGAAAAGGAAATTAGAGCCATTCAGTGAGTGGCTAAGGAAATGATAAAAATCAGAGGGGTTCACCTGCATTGGAGGGTGGGAGAACAAGTGAAAGGATGAAGGACTATACTCAAAGGACAGGCTGTACCTCAGCGAGGAGGGGTCTAGAGAGCTTAGAGGGAAAACTGGTAGAATACATGAATGACACCCTGCATTTAAACTGATTAAGGGGGAGTATAAGGCTAGGGAAGGCATGCAGGTCATCAAGGGGGGGGGTGGGATACTAGCTGGCACTCCCCCACAAATGGAAGTAGGGAATAGAAATGGAGGGTGAGAGATTTGGAAGGCCATTTGAGTGAATGCTCAGTGTCTGGGCAACAAGGTTACAGACTTAGAGGCCACCATGGCAGGGGAGGACCTGGATCTAGTCACCATCACTGAGACTTGGAGCAATGAAACCAGGACTGGGATATGGCCATACAAGAATGTACTCTTTTCAGAAGGGACAGGCTCAGATAAAAGGGGAAAAGGAGTAGTCCTTTATGTAAGGGATGTCATAAAAGCTACAGAAATACAATGGGAATGTAGGGAGCCGATGTACTGTTGGTCAGTCTGGAGAGAAGGAATGGGTCTGTTATCTAAACAGGACTGATATACAGATCTCCAGCATAGATGGAGCAGATGGATGGGGAAATGCTGAAAGCAATCCAATGACTGGGACATAAGGGAGAGTTGCTGCTAATGGGGAACTTCAACCTACCTGACATGGATTGGAGACTCCCAGCAGGGGCAGCTTCCAGGAGCAGTGACATCCTGTAATCCTTACATTCCAAAGGTAACTAGTAATGGAACCCACTCATGGAGGAGCATTGCTGGACCTAGTGCTGATGAACAGGGACAGTGCTGCTGATGTCACGGTGGGGGACCACCTGGGATCAGAGATCGTATGGTGTGGTTTACTATAAAAACTAAGTTTGTACCAAACTGCACAATGGCGAGGGTCATGGACTTCAGGAGGGCTGATTTCAAGACAATGGGAGAATGACTCAGGGTTGCTCTGGCAGAGATAGGAATGCTAGGAGGAGTTGAAGACCAGTAGGCAAAAATAAAAGACGACATAGAAAGAGCAATGAATCTCTGTGTCAGGAAGGTGTACAAGAGCAAGTGGAAAAGGAGACCACTATGGTTCTCCAGGGAGCTAGCGGAAACAGTAAAAGCAAAAAATAATAGCATTTAGGAAGTACAAAAAGACAGAGAGGAACATGAATAGGAAAAACCACAGGAAGAGACTGAGGTAGGCAGGGATGGTGGTGTGGAGAGCAAAGGCACGAATGGAGGAGAAGAGTGCCCAGTAAATAAAAATTGGCATAAAACCGATTTTAGATATAGTAGTGAGAAAAAGAGGACTAGCTGGGGATAAGAAGGATAAATGGCAAAGCTGGTGTCTGTGAGGAAGGGGACCAAAGGAAAGCAGACATATTGAACAGATACTTTTGTTCTGTATTTACATTAGAAGAGGTAGGTGACAGGCCATAGATAAAGAACAGGGGCAAACTTGCTAGAGAGGTTGCCTCTAGTCCTATTACAGAGGAGGAAGTCCTGAGGGTACTAGCAAGCACAGGACTTGGGTTGTGAGGGCAAGCTCACCCCCCCCCACCTTCCTCACAGGCACCGTTAAAGCAGCTGCTAACCCAGACCCTCTACTCCACACAGAGAGCTGTGGACCAGAAAATTTGTGATGTGAGTGCAAGCCAACCCCCACAGCCATCTCCATAGACACCTGGAAAACAGTTGCAAACCCAGACCCTCTAGTCCACATGGAGAACCGTGGACAACAGGACTTCAGTCATGAGGGTAAGCTGACCCCCCACCCTCCTCACAGGCACTGGGAAAGTAGCTGCAAACCCAGACCCTCTGGCCCACATGGACAGCCACAGACCACAGGACCACAGGACTTGGGTCATGACAGCAAGCCAACCCCCACCCTCCCTAAAGATACCAGGAAAGCAACTGCAAACCAGTGTACAGCATCTTGCAAGCATCCAGCTCTGGCACTAATTTTGAACAATGGACTGAAACAGAAAGCATTACTGAATTCCCTAGTGTAGTCTTGCATAGCCCTGCACATTGTATACTGTTAGGCAATTTCAGAGTGCTTTTGGGGCATATTTCTTATTTAGATAAAACAAGATACCAGCATTACATAGTATTAGAACTATCTGTTTTCTGTGTGAAACTCCTGTGTACTTTAATATATCCCTCATTTTAGAACCAGGCACTGGATCAAATTGCAGTTGGCAGACAGTGACTGATAGCATTTCACAGCAAACTGTGTCACTGCCTGCATAGTGTTACCAGCCAGCCCACTGATTTCTGTCTTTATTTTCCCTAGACCATCTAGCCCACACAGAGGGCAACAGACCACAGAACTTGGGTTGTTTGGGCAAGCTGACCCTCTCACCCTCCCCACAGGCACCAGAAAAGCAACCACAAACGCAGACCCTCTATCCCACATGGAGAGCCATAGACCAGAGGACTTGGGTCATGAGGCAAGCCGATCACCCCAACCCTCCACACAAGCACCAGGAAAGCATCTGCAAACCCAGACCCTCTAGCCCAAATGGAGAGCCATGGACTAGAAGACTTGGGTCGTGAGGCAAGCCAACTGCCCCACCTTCCCCACAAGCACCAGGAAAGCTGTCACAAACCCTGATTAAGCATATTGCAAGCCTCAAGCTTTGTGGCACTGCTTGCATAGCGCCACATAGGAAAAACCCTCCCACCTGCCTTTCCACCCACCTACCCTTGGTTGGTGTCCACTTAAATAGGCTCTTAATTACAGAGTTTGTACAATCAGGCGTGGACCTATGCCTGTCACTAATCAGCACATAACTCAGTTGTTCATACCTCCTAAATGAAGTTCACTCATGCTTCCTGGAAAATTGCTTATCGCAGAAGCAGCCATTCTAGCACTTATCTTATCAGCATTACAAGAGGGTGCCCAAAACAGTAACATTATACAGAAAAAATTCCAGTCCCTGAGCTCTGCCCTTGGGAAACAGGGGAATCTGTGCCACTAAACTTCTACAACCATCTCCACAAGGAACCTAAGATGCAAACACTTATGTTTAGGTGCCCCCTTGGAGTGAGTCTATCCCCCTTCACAGGCACACCAAACCACAAATCCTCTAAAATCAGCACAAACAATAGCAAACTGTTGCTACTGGAGTGCATACAAATGCAACAAAAAAGCTTACTCTGCTTCTACTCATATCGGGCAACACACATCTGAATCCTGGGCCACATCACATGGTAGAACACTGCAAAACCCTGAAAGGCTGTCTAAAAATAACTGCACTTAATATAGGTAGTTTAATACCAACATTTGTGTAGCTTGAGGCCTAGATAGCACAGCTTCAATCGGCCATCATATCACTAATGGAGACTTGGCTCACTCACAAAATTCCTGACACTGCAATCACTCTAGATTGCTTCAATATATTCAGGCAAAACTGACTTGGTAAGCTTGGAAGTGGGTGTCTGATTCACCTAAAATCCAACCTGCAGGGAGATGAGATTCCTCTTGATAACCCATCCAATGATTGTGAATGCTTGTCAGTTAAGCTATTCATAGGAAGGAGACAAAAAGCCATTGTCCTCATGACAGGTTATATACCCCCTGGCACTCAGCAACTGGCTTTGATACATTTTCCAGGTACTTTAAGCAAGTAACCCATAAGTGGGAAGTGATTGTCATTGGGGATTTTAGCATAAACTGACTTGCTGAAAATGGTGTAGTGCACAAGGACCTAGTAGCAAGTCTCTACCTCACTCAGGTAGTGAAAGACTGCATTAGGACAAACTATAAAACTGGTACCAGCTGCTTGATTGACTGCATTCTGATCACCAACCTGGAATGGCTCACTGATATCTCTGTCCTGCTGGACTCCATCAGTGACCACTCTCCAGTGTCATGTACATGGTAAAATAAGCTACCTAAGTCACTCCCCAAAACTATTAAAAGCAAGGTTCCCCATGAAGGTCAGCTAGATGTACTCAGGGAACACCATTCTCTGGTGGACTGAACCTTCCTAGACACCATCCCTGACATACAGTAGATACAGCCTTGGATTATTTCACCAAACAATTCTATTTGGCATGTGCTATTTTTGCCCCATACAAAAAAAATGCATAATTCGGGGCAATTGTGCTGAATGGTTTACCCCAGCTGTTATGGCTCAGATGCGACACATGCAACCTGTGGCACCAGGCCATAGCCTCCAGGTCTCAGGAAGACATACAAATGTATAAAGCTGCCCATAACAAATGTACTAGAGACCTCAGATGGGCCAAAGAGACCTACTTTAAAGATAAACAGGCACATGGCTGAGGCAATGGAAAACAATTATGGGAGAACCTAAAAGACCTCATGGAGAAAGCAGACAAATCTCAGCTGATGATGCTCAGTAACAATGGAGTAGTAACCTTGGACCCAGGTAAAATAGCAAACACATTTAACAATGCATTCACATACCTCAGTGCCATTCTAATCCCGAATGCATTGCAAGGAGCTGACCACACTATTACCCTGGGAGAATCCCAGACCACCCCAGCTCCTAGTAACCCTGGTACCCCTCAGTTCTATTTCAGGCCCATCACTGTAGCAGATACAATAAAATACGTAAAATGAGTCTTGGTGAAAACAAGGATGGGCAATGATGCAGTGGACATTAAATTGGTAACCCTCACCGTAAAAGAACTGGCCCTCACTATTATCAAAATTTCTCCCTCATGTACTCACAATTCCTGGAAATATGGAAAATGGCATTGGTCACCCCATCCACGGAAATGTCCAACTATTGGCTGATTTCAGTATTCTCCCCTTTATCCAAGGCACAGTTGTCTCTGATCAACTCATAGATTATCTCTGGAAATACAATATCCAGTGCCCACAACAACATGGATTCAGGAAGCTGCATAGCACTAGTACTCCTCTGATAGAGCACATTAATTTCCTACATGAAGCTCTAGATAGTGGCCATCTGGTGGAGTCTATCTACACTGACTAAATGAAAACCTTTGACCTTGTCAACCACTCACTCCCCTCCAAACTCAACACCATTGGCCTTTCAGTGGACATTGCACACTGGTTTTGTAGTTCCGTTACCAACTGGTCCCAAAGTGTGAGGATCAATGGAGCACTGTCAGACACCAGAAGTGTTACCATTGTAGTAGCCCAAGGATCTACATTGGGTCCACTATTATTCAACCTATTTGTAAATGACCTCCCTATAGCCTGCTCCTCAAAGAACCTCCTCTGAGTAGATGACGCAGACCACGGTTATCCATGACAGCAACCCAGTTCAAGAGGCTCTTACACAAGAACTCCAACACAGCTTCTGGGCAATGGAAAGGTGATTCTGTCAAAATAAACTTCTGCTGAACTACAGTACAAGAAAGCAAAGACCATGCTATTTGCTGGTCACCAAGCAAGAAAAAACCCTACCTCTCGCCGTACTGAATGTGAAGGATGATATATTAGAACTAGTTACCTCATTTAAGTACCTGGGGGTTAAGCTAGATGAGTCACTCACATTTATCCCTCATGTTGACTCTATTGTTGAGGCTAACCCACACAAAATTAGGGACACTTTATAGGTATAGACACTACATCATGCCTGCAGCTAAGTGAGCTGTAGTAACCAGCTTTATCCTCCTTGTGCTGGACTATTGTCTGGCTGTGTATGGTGCAGCTATGGACATGATCCTCAACAGGGTCAGATTGGTGTTAAATAAGGGCTTGAGCACAAATGCAGCACTATGAGGCACAAAGGGGGGAGGATGCAGCCCAAATGCAGAACAGACATTACAAAAAAAGAGAAATCACATAGCTTAAGTTTGCCATTTCAAAATCTTTATTCAGCCCAGGAGAGCACGTACCCTCACTGTTTCACATCTCAAATGTGACACTTCATCAGGAGGAGACATGAAGCGCCAAGGATAGGAGCTCTCCTAGGCTGAATAAAGATTTTTAAATGGCAAGCTAAAGCTATGTGATTTTTCTTTTTTTGTAACGTATTAATGTATTGGCGAGTGCAGCCTGTGAGCTGTTTTTGTCTGGTACTAGTTAAGGCCTGCCATTTCATATTGGGAGCAGATAGGCTCACGCATACCTGTGTCCTATACTCCCAATCCAATTTGCTCTCATTACAAGAAAGGCTCAAGTACCAGGTCTGCCTGCTAGGTTTGAAAGAGCTCATGGGTCTCTCCCCACCCCACCATACAAAACCACCTGTGCCCTGCCAAAAATCAATACTCAATTAGGAGTAGTGCTAGGAAAGTACTGTCTGTACCATTCCATAGAACAAGCCTGGCTTAATGCTCCTTTGCCTGCAGAGCCCCACTCTGGTTAAATGTGCTGTCAGAATCCCTTCTGAGCCTCCCGAGCATAGCCATGTTCAAGGTGGGGCTGAGAAAGGCTCTCTCATCAAGCTGCAGATGTGACTGCACTCTGACACAACAAAATCCCTGCTCTAAGCTATGAGGTGTTGACCACATAATGTTGTATCTAATGATGTTGCAACTTTTGCTCTTTTGTTTTGTACCTAGTTGTATTTTCTTTAACTCACTGTGACAAGGCCCCATTGGAATTGCTCTCTGTGTCTGCCTAACCTCTGTTAATTCCATCTATTTGATGAGGAACCTTTATAAATGAGTTAGCTAGCTCAAAGGTGTATGTCTAATTGAATAAATAAATAAAAATAAATAAAATAAATCCAAAAGTTGACAAGGCAATAGGATTGAATGGGCTTCACCCTAGGATACTGATGGAGCCCAGTGAGGTGCTGAATGCACCGCTGACAACTTTGTTCAACTTATAGCTGGAAACAGGGGTGGTCCCAAGGGACTGGAGAGGAGTGGATGTGGTCCCACTTCACAAAAGTGGGAATAGAGAGAAGGCAAGAAATTATAGACCTGTCAGCCTTCCCTCGGTAGTGAGCAAGGTTATGGAATCACTATTGAAAGGAAGGATAGTGGAATACCTTGAAACAAGTGGTTTGCAGGATCAAAGGCAATATGGTTTCACAGTGGGGACAGACAAACCTAACTGAGGTCTTTGACTGGGTGACCAGGGAAGTGGATCAGGGTGGAGTGATGGATGTGGCATAGCTGGAATTCAGTAAGGCTTTCAACACTGTTCCACACAGAAGACTAGTGAACAAGCTGGCCTGTCTAGGAGTGGGCCAGAAAGTAGTAAACTGGGTAAAGAGTTGGTTGAGTGGCAGGAGTCAGAGAGTGGCGGTAAATGGATTCCACTTGGGAGATGGCAGGGTGACCAGCAGGGTGCCTCAGGGGTCCGTTCTGGGCCAGGTCCCCTTCAATGTGTTTATCAGTGACATAGCAGAAGAGCTGGAAAGGAAAGTTTGCCTATTCATGGATGACACTGAAATTTGCAACAGGGTGGACACACTGGGAAGGGGGGTGGAAAAAATGAGGAATGATTTGAGAAATTGAAAGAATGGTCAAGTGTTTGTCAGCTGGGTTTCAATGCTAAAAACTGCAAAATCATGCACTTGGGGCACAGAAAACTGGGGCTATGTACCAGTTGGAAGGGGAGGTACTGGCAATCAACAAACAGGAAAGGGACATGGTGTAATCATTTCTGATGGCCTGAAAGTAGCCAAGCAGAGTGAAAAGGCAGTGGGAAAGGCTAGTAGAATGCTGGGATGCATAGTGAGGGGTTTCACCAGTAGAAATAAGGAGGTAGTGTTGCCCTTGTACAAGTCACTGGTAAGACCACACCTCAAGTACTGTGTCCATTTTTTTTTTTGTTAATCTTTTTGGAGCCACCCACCAACAATGCCATTTACTTGGTCATGGACCCCTCGGCTACCTCCCCCACACCAGCTGCCCTCCCGATACCCCCTGGCTTGCCCTCCAGGGTGGGGTTGCAGCACCTGAACCCCTCTTAGGATGCTGCAATCAACGGGATAGGTCGGAAGTTGGCCTGGGGGATGATTGCAGCTGAGGGGCGAGCGTCATCCAGGCGGTGGGGTGGCCATTTTTCTCCCTGTTTTTGTATGAGGGCGGGGACATGCAATGATGACCAGCATCTGCCCGCCCCTCCAAATGCCTGGCGCTGGTGAGCAGGGCAGTACACCCAGCCTCCACTGGGTGTCTGTGTAGCACCAGCACACTACCCACCCTCCCCCTGAGAAGGAGAGCAGTCCATGGATGTTTAATCCTTCTCCCGGCCTGCCTCCTATCTCCCAGATCCATTCCCAAACCTGGGTCACCAATGTCGCAGGTCAGTGCCCTGCCCCTGTGACAATGGGCTGGCCTGTGTCCAGTTCTGGATGCCCAGCTCTGGGAGGACATGGCTAGGGTGGAGTCAGTACAGAGGTGGGCAACCAAAATGATGCAGTACCTACATTAAAAGCCCTATGAGGAGAGACCAAGAGAACTGAATATGTACTCACTGGATGAAAGAAGGGAGAGGGGGGATATGATAGAAACATTCAAGTACAATAGCAGGTATTAATACGGTACAGGAAGGTAGGATGTTCTGCAGAAAGATAGATTCTAGGACGAGGGGTCATGCTATGAAGCTGGAGGGACCTCAGAGAGAATTTTAGGAAATATTTCTTCACAGAGATGGTGGTGGAGGCCTGGAATGGCCTCCCAGTAGAGGTGGTAGGTGCCAGAATAGTCACAGGATTCAAGCACACATGGGACAGATACAAGGGGACCTTGGAAGGAACATAAGAGGGGAGAGGACCAGAGATTGTCTAGGGGTTGCGTCGGCTCAGTAGGAAGTGAAAATGGGCAGACTGGATGGGCTACTGAGGTCTTTATCTGCAGACAGCTTCTATATTTCTATGTTACTTCTGGATACCACATTTTCTAAGGCCACATAGAGGTTCACTCTATGTGACGGTATCAGAATTCACACTGTCATCTAACAGTTTGAAGCTAGATTGCAGTTATTGTTGACATTTTCTTGTGATACTAGCTCATTATTCAGTGTGAAATGTCTGTATCTCAGGTTCTTGGTGTATATTAGCAGTCTTTGCTACATGTGCAGTATGTTTTGCACAGTTGTTTGCTCCACATGCAATGTTTTGCACAGTTGTATTTGTTCTGTCTGTTTTATGTTCAATAAAACAAATTAACTGCAACCCCTCCCCCCCAAAAAAAACATCCAATCCTACTAAGCTACTAAGCTGCACAGTAGTGAACTGCAGCTCCTTTGGTACAAAAGGTTAAGTCACAATCTATGAAGCAAATGACCAGGGTTTTAATCCCAGCAAGGGATTTTATATTACGAAAAACACAAGCATTTGTCAATGCCGAATGTTTGCTTGCTGTTATTAGCATTGGAAATGAAGGAGTTAGATAGATGCAGAGAAGGAAAGGCTATGAAGTAGTGAACTTCCCACCAACCCCACCTCCATCCTGCAGAGACGGACAGGCATTGGGGAATGCATTTGGGTTCTCACCCATAACGTTCATGCAATTTCACCTCATCCTATCCTGCAAACACAGACAAGTGTTGAGGTGTGCATTGGGGTGTTCGGCATTACAGTCACCCCACTCCATAAGGACATACGCTGAAATGGGCGTAATATAGGAGAATAGGGAGAACTCTGGGGCCAAAGAGTCCAAAGCACACCTCAATGCCTGTCACTGGCTGCAGGGTGGGGGGGTGGTGTGGGATTGCCTAAGCATTACAGTCGGCAATCCAAAGGCACACCCCTGATGCCTGTCAGTCTGTACAGGGTGGGATGTTATGGTTAGAAACCCTAACGCCCCGGGCGTTTGTTGGTATTTGCACTACAAATTTTCAGCATGGCCTTTTTGTAACCCCCACCTCATGAAAGCATTTGGGATCTCTTCTCATAAACAGTGGCACTGTGATTTTGTGAATGTGTCCCGAACTTTGAGTTCCCACAGCGACCATGCCATTGTGTGCTAGATGTACGAAAACACAGATTGGGCAGGATGTGAAGAATAACAGCTCTACCATTCAAAGGGAGTTGCGAAGAGATGGCAATGTTGAAAATCTGTAGTGAAAATATTAAAAATGCTCGAACTTCTGAGCATACGTGGAAACTGCTCAACGCATGTGCGTAACACAGTCATTTAGAGGAATTATTTCACCAAATGTTCAACTTAGGCATTTTGTGACCCCTGCTAGTGAACACTGTCAGTATGATTTTCTTAATCTGTCCCGAGCATTGATTTCCTACAGCAACCGCACTAATCTGCGCCAGATGTGTAAATGCATATTTTGGGCAGGATGTGAAAAATGACAGCTGTACTGTTCATAAGGAGGTCTGAAAAAATGCCAATCTTGAAAATCTGGAGTGAAAATACTACAGATTTGCGAAGTTATGAGGGTGTGTGGAAACTGCACAATGCATGCTTGTAACACAATCATTTTATGTACTTTTGTCATCAAATTTTCAACATAGACTATTTAGGACCTCTGCTCATGAATAGAGTCACTGTGATTTTATATTTATTTATTTATTGAAATTGTTTCACCAGGAAAGGCACACTGAGCAAAACGATGCTCGTCTCCCGGTGTGACTTGGGGGAAGGGGTACACGGGGAGGATAACACGCAGGTTATCACAAAGAGATACATTATCAGATGTACAGAGTAGCATAACATAGTTGAGATATATTAAACAGATGTACTGAGCAGCTTGGAAATTCTTGGTTACAGTATTGGCTAAACAGACAGATTAAAGCGTATTCCAGTGTATACAACAAATTCAGACCTACAACATGGCAGTGTATACCACAAATTCAGACATACAACATTTGTTACATAAAACACAGATTGGTGCTGTAGCTATCAGTCTAGGCAGGACAGTGAGGGGCAGAAGTGCGAGTAGGCAAAAAGAGCCATGTAGATATAAGCCAGCTTCCAGAGTAGAGTGTACCGCTGGTCAAGTACTGGAATATGGTAAGGAGGTGGGTCACTTAAGGCATGCAGGCACAGTTTACCATGGGGTAGTTAGCCAGTGCCACTGACAGGGAATGGGTGGAGGAAGAGTGACGGATTTGAGGGGGTAGAGCATTCCAGAGTTTCAGAAAATGGTATGAGAGGGCAGTTATTCCAGCTGAGGACTTGCGTCTGGGAATATTTAGTAGTTGGGTGTCAAGGGATAGGAGGGTGTGAGGTGGAGTGTGAGCCAACAACAGTGTTGAGGCGAGGTAGGAGGGGAGGGTGCCAAGCCAGTATTTTGAGATAAATATGGAGCAGTGTAAGAGGCGTCGATTTTCAAGAGAAAGGAAGGCAAGAGTACAGTAGAGGTCACCAGTGGTGGGAGCAGGAGGAAACATTAAGGGCAAAGCGGCAGAAGGCATTGTAAAGGGGGTCTAGTTTAGACAAGGTGGATTTAGATGCCGCGCTGTAGACTATATCACAGTAGTCAGTGGAGGGAAGGATCATCTTCTGTACTAGTTCCAGCCTAACTGAGAAAGGGAGACAAGAGCGGTTCCTGTAGAGGGCACCTACCTTAGGGTGGAGTTTTTTTATGATAGCATCTATGTGGTCAGAGAAAGTGAAGTGGCGGTCGAGCCATACCCCTAGATAATGGAAGTAAGTAACGTCCTCCAGGGTTGTCCCATCCAGAGTGAGAAAGAACGGAAGTGAGGGGAGTCAGGACAGCTTCTGGCACATACTGAAGGACATGGTAACAAGTTTTTTTAGTGTTGAGAGAGAGTTTGTGTGAACTGAACCAGAGCTGAACTTTATTGAAATCGAACTGGAGGTTGGATGCTACTTCATCCGGGGAGGAGCCAAAGGCGAACAGGACGGTGTTGTTGGCATACATGTGAACAGATGAAGCCATGCAGATTTGAGGCAGGTTGTTTAGAAAAATGGAGAACAGGATGAGGCCAAGGACTGAACCTTGGAGGACACCAGTAGTCACGGGGGGATGTAGTATCCGCAATTCTTACTGATTGTGTTCTTCCTGAGAGATAGGCACTGAACCAGTTAGTAGCTGAGGCAGAGAGACCTGCATCCGAGAGGCTTGTAAACAGCATGGGACGGGAGATAGTATCGAATGCATTAGTGAGGTCTATAAATAACACCGAAGAGATCTGACCCCTATCCATACCGGTGAGGATGGAGTCAGTGAGTCTTAACAAGGAGGAAGCAGTGGAGTGGCCCTGTCTGAAACCAGACTGGAATGGTGTAAAGAAGTTTGAGCCATAGAGGAAGAGGGTAAGTTGAGTGAGCACTAGGTGCTCTTGAAGCTTGGCAAGGATTAGGAGTAGAGAGATAGGGCGGTAGTGTGCAGTGGAGGAGAGGGGGCCCCCTTTAGGGAGGGGGGATGACAATGGCATGTTTCCAGGCCCGAGGGACAGCAGCAGTGGTAAAGAGAGGTTTAGGAGTTCAGCTAGTGGTGTTGCTATGACTGGTATGGAAAGAAGAAGGAGTCTGGTGTCCATCCCATTGGGGGAATTACTTTTAGAAGGCTTTAGAGTCATTAGGGCCTGGAGGGCTTCCGATTGTGTAATAGATTGGAAGGAGAAGGTGCATAGCCCAAGCGAGTTTGAGGCTCCAGCGGTAGAGTCTGGTGGAGGAGTAGGGGGCAGGGAGGAGAGAAAAGTAGAGGCACAGGAGGTAAAGTATGTGTTGAATTTGGGTGCCACCACCCCTGGGTCAGAGAGGAGTGAATTGTTTACATTTAGGCGAGGTGTGGGGTTTGCCAACTGGGGAGAGAAGAGGGAATGGATGGCCTTCCAGAATTTGGATGGGCTATTTAGGTTAGACTGGAGGGAGGAGTTGAAGTATTCAGCTTACGAACATACATATGAGCATACGAATCTGCCAGCAGAACAGACCAATTGGTCTATATAAGTCTCCCCGACTGTGCAACTAGCACCCTAGATTGAAGTTGTCCCAGCCTCCTCCCCCTGAGTTCCTCCACCGCTTGTCCCAGCCGCTGCTCCCCAATTCTTCCTCTTGCTTTATCCCACTCCTTCTTCAAGCTATTGACTGTCCTACAGATTACCACCCCCTCTGGCAGTGCATTCCAAGTAGACACCACCCTCTCAATGAAGTAGTGCCTCCTCATTTCCTTCTTGAAACGTCCCCATTCCAACCTTAGTTGTGCCCCCTCATCTCTCTTCCACTCCTTAGTTTAAACACTCCCTCAGTGCTAGGTTTAGTTACCCCCTCCAGTATTTAAACAATCCAATCATATCCCCACATCCCTCCTCTCCTCCAGTATGTACATGTTCAGCTCCTTCGGCCTAACTTCATATGCCTTTCCTTCCAGCCCCTTTTACATTTTTGTTTCCCTTCTTTGCACCTCCTCCAGTAACTTTATGAATCTCCTCAGGTATGGCCTCCAGTATTGCAGACAGTACTCCATGTGCGGTCTGACCAAAGATCTGTAGAGCGGTAGGATCACATCAATGTGTCTGGATGAGAACCCCCTTGCAATGCACCCCAGCATCCTGTTTGCCTTTGCTGCTCTCCTGCACTGGGCCGAGTTGTTCATGCTCCCAGTTACCAACACCCTTAGGTCCTTCTCCTCC
This sequence comes from Neoceratodus forsteri, assembly GCA_016271365.2. Taxonomy (NCBI): domain Eukaryota; kingdom Metazoa; phylum Chordata; order Ceratodontiformes; family Ceratodontidae; genus Neoceratodus; species Neoceratodus forsteri. Next base: position 873,789,616 of record CM057459.1, read on the forward strand.
TCTGTGATCCTCAACCTCACCCCCCAACCAATAGTCCCTCTTCTGGTTCTTAGCCCCGAAGTGCATCACCTTACACTTCTTTGCATTGAATCCTAGCTGCCACTCCACCAACCATGTCTCTAGTTTTGTCAGGTCCCCACTGTAGTTTTTCCCATCCATCCTCTTCATCCACCACCGCCCACAATTTGGTATCATCTGCCAATAGACTAACCCTGCTCCCCACTCCATGTGCTGTATTGGAGATAAAGAACCCAACTAGCACCGGGCCCAGCACTGACCCCTGCAGCACCCTGCTTGTCACTGCTCTGGATGCCCAGAGCCCCACCACCACCACCACTACCCTCTGCACCTTCCCCTGTAACCAGTTCTCTATCCATTTAGTCAGCTTTTTTCCACTCCCACTGCCATCAGCTTCCCCCCAGTCTCCCATGATACACTGTATCAAAGGCCTTTCTGAAGTCCAAGTACAGGACATGTACCGCATGGCTCCTATCCTACTCCCTTGTCACCCAGTCATAATACTCTATTAGGCTGGTTTGACAAGACCTCCCTGAGATGAACCCGTGTTGCCACCCATCTTGGAGGCCATTTTTCGCTAGGAATGCCACCAGCCTCTCCTTCGGTATCGCCTTCATAAGCTTACCCACTATGTACGTGAAACTGACCAACCGATAATTTTCTGGCTCCTCTCTAGGCCCACTCTTGTGTATGGGTACCACATGGGCCACCCTCCAGTCCTGGGGCACACTCCCCATTTCCAGGGAGGTGTTGAACAGATCTGCCAGTGGCTCAGCCAACAGCTCTGCCATCTTCCTCAGCACCCTGGGGTGGATGCCATTGGGACCTGGTGCCCTGTCTACCCTTATTGCACTCAGCCCCTCTAGCACCCTACTCCATGTGATCACTTTGTCCGTCATCTCCTCCCCTCCTTTCTCCATCCCCCCAGCCCATGCTGATAGTGTACCATCCCTCTCCTTAGTGAAAAAGGAGCAGAAGTACTCATTTAGAATTTCTGCTTGCTCCTCCCTCTTTTCCATCCAATCCCCTCCCAGCTTTATCCTCACAATATGTTCCTTGCACTTCCTCCTTTCCCTGACATATCTAAAAAAGTCCTTTTCCCCTCCCTTTATCCCCTGTGCTAACCTTAATTCCCTGGAGGTCTTAGCTTTTTTCACTCTCCTGGCCACTTCCCTTGACCAACTCCTGTAAGTTTCCTTATCATCTCCCTTGCCTGTTGTCCTGTACTGCTGGTATGCAGCCCTCTTTACCCTCACCCCTTACAGCACTTGCTTGTTCAGCCAGCATGGTTTCTTGACTCTGCACTTCTTACTCCTGGCCCTGGTGCAGGCTACTGTGGCCTCTGTTAGTCCAGTCTTTATGACTCCCAACTTCTGTTCTGCATCCATCCCCAGTCTTATATGCTGGAGTCTCCATTGCAGTATTGCTCCCATCCTCCCAAAGTTCACCCTACTAAAGTCCACCACCTTAGTGCCTGTGCCTCCTGTCTCCCTAACCAGCACGAGAACGAGCCACACTGTTTGGTGGTCGCTACCCGCTAGTGGATTCTCCACCCTTACCTCCTTCACCGCCTCCCAATTTGCCAGTACTAGGTCCAGAGTGCTACCAAGCCTTGTAGGCCCACTTACCAATTGTGTCAGGAGGCCGTCCTGGAATGCATCAAGGAGCACCTGCTCCCTGGTACTGCTAGTGGCAGGGGTGCTCCAATCAACATCTGGTAGGTTAAAATCCCCCACTATCACCACACTCCCCCTTCTATTCACCCTCCTTATCTGCTCTGTGAACTCCCCATCCAGTTCCCTGGGTTGGGCTGGTGGTCTGCACACCACTCCCAGCCTCAGCTTTCTGTCCTTGGAGTCCAGGAGCTGCACCCAATGCACCTCTGTCCTCTCCTCTTCTCTTCTCCCTCGTCCCTTATGCATTTGATCACTTCCCTCACATAGAATGCAACCCCCCAACCCCCAGTCCCTCCTGTATATCCTGTATCCCGGGACTGCCAAGTCGCAATCATGGTACTCTGTGGCCCAAGTCTCTGTCACTGCAGCAATGTCCATCTTTCCCTCTGAAAGGAGCACCTGAAGTTCTGCAGTTTTGTCCCCTAGGCTTCTTGCATTGAGAGAGACCACCTTCCACCCATACCCCTCCTTCTCCTCCTTCTTCTCCTTGGCCTGTGTCCCTCCTCCAGGTAGTCCACACCCTTTCTCCTCCTTTTTCTTACCGGGTGGTGGTGTCTTCTGTATTACACTCACACCACTCTGCCCACCCCCTCCCGGGGTTACTAAGCCTCCCCCTTTACCTATATCTAGGGGGGGTGAGCTTATTAGGCTCCCCTGTCCGGACCTTTCTACCAACCTCAATCTTTTGGCCACCCTCCCCATTAGTTTAAATCCACCTTAGTAAAGATATACCCCTCTAATATAGCCTTTAATACTCCCCTCCTTGCTCAAATGTAGCCTGTCACCCCACGTACAAGTCACTACTCCCCCAGATCCTACCCCATTTAGCCACTAACGCATAATTTTTGGTGTGGCACCAATCCCTCAGCCACCCGTTCAACTGTTCAATCCTACCCTTCCTGGCCGTGCTTGCACATGGTACTGGGACTACCTCTGAGAATATCACCGACTCTCACCCCCTTACACTGCTTGCCCAACTCCTCAAAACCCCCACTCACTACTTCCACAGTCTCTCCCACCAAGTTGTTTCTACCCACATGCAACACTAAATGAGGTTTATTTCACCCCCTCACTGCACACTTGAGCAGTGCCTGCCCTGCCCCATCTGCAGTCAACCCGGGGATAGCTTCAACGCAAATACAGCTGTGCCTTCCCCCCTTCATGCCCAATCTCACCCCTTTCAGTATAGAATCCACCAGGATGAGCACCCCCCCATCCCTTACCCCGTTTCCCTTCTAATGCCCCTTCCAAAACCCCAGTATTCATTCTTCCTTGTCCCTTACCCCTGCCAGGTGCACCCTCTGTGACTTCTGTATTTGAATCCCCTACTTCCGCCTCGCCCCTTTTCTCTGCCTTATTCCTCCCATCCCCCTTGAACCCCTTCCCAGCCTGACTACTTCCTACTGGGCTTCACATGTCAACCTCCTCTCCTCTCCTGCTGATTTCCAACCCCTCTCCTATCCCCATTGTTGTCGATTTAGAGCCCCCATTCCCTCGACCCCGATAGTGATGTCCCTCCCATCCTTCTCCTTACTATAGTCTTCTCAACTCCAGTCACCCCCTCCTTCCTTCCCTACTAACCCCCTTCTACCCTTTCATCCTCACTATCTCTTCCCCACCTGATGTCATCCCTCTCATACCCACTTGTCCTCCCCCAGTATGTTCCTGTTCCCCTCTCTCTCTCTTTCCCATAGCAGAGGCTAGAATCTATTTCTAGTCAATACCCTCCTACATGTCTTCCCTATTGGTTCCCACCTCTTACTTGTTCCCCACTATGCCCCCCTGGTCCCACCCTCGTCCTCCCTTCCCGCAGCCATGTGCTCTCTCCTGTGTTACTCCTTGTGGTCTCTTCCCCCCATCAGGAGACCTCAACCTCGCTCGGGCACTCTCTCCCTTCTCCTCTCTTTTCTGCTAGTGCCTCTGATACTGGGGTCAGTTTCAGTCCCTAGTTGTTCTTCCCCAGTTCCCCCTTACAATCCCTATCCCCCCCAGCCAGGATGCCTACCATACTCATCTGCCCTGCCACTTAGACTTCTCTCTAGCCTCCACAGTTCCTCCCTCAAACTAGCCAGTTGTAAGCAGACCATTCACCCCCCCATCCTCCAAGCCCAGTTCAGGATCATGGCAGACCCACACCCTGTACACCCCACCATCTTCTAAAGATGCCCGCCCTATTGCTATGCAGCACCTGCCCCATTTTGGCCCCCATCTTATGTTACGGGCTCTTACTCCCAGTTTGTGTACCCTACTACAACTGTTAGGCCCATGTTTACTCAAATTCCTGTTCCCCCCACACTAGTCCCCCTACGGCCCCCTTGCCAACTGGATTAAAAATGGGTCTCAAATCTCATCCGTTAGATACTGTATTACTGTAGCAATCCTACAGCCTCCTTGTCTGTTTTTCACCCCTCAGCTACCATACTTTCTGTTCTCAGCCCTCATATAGTTTCATTTAGCCCACTTAGAAATCCTATTGCATTCCAAGTATTACTCAGATCAGTTAGAGAAATAAACAGAACAAATAAATATGTATTATTACAGTAATCCTAACAGTATAGCTCAGTACTGAGCTCAGTTAGAGAAATAAACAGAACAACTAAATCTGTATTATTACAGCAATCCTAAAAGTATCCAGTCATTGCTTTGTCACCACCCCAGAGATCCTGCTGTAACATAGGACCACACGGACCTTGGGCCGGAGGGAGCAACTCTTAAGTCCCAACAGAGTCTGCTGAGCTGCTGCACACCATCCCTCGTTTCACTCGCTCTGTTTTTCCTCCCAGCGCTGCAGGCTGCCCTTTGTACTGGCTCCAGCCTGCATTGGCGCCTTTTTTCTGCCTGCAAAGAAATCTGCAGCAGTCCCGACAGAGCACCATTGAGCTTGCACACTCCCCCTCTCTCACTCGCTCATTCTGTTTCTCCCAGCGCTGCAGGCTGCCCTTTTGTACTCAGCTCTTGCCTGTGTTGGTGCCTTTTTCTGCCCCCCAAAAAATCTGCAGCAGTCCCAACAGAGCTCCATTGAGCTCACCATACTTCCCCTCTCTCACGGTTCGTTCTGTTTCTCCCAGCGCTGCAGGCTGCCCTTTTGTACTGGGCTCCTGCCTGCATTGGTGCCTTCTTCTGCCCACAAAGAAATCTGCAGCAGTCCTGACAGAGCTTTGTTGAGCTCGCTCACTCCCCCTTTCTCACTCCCACATTCTTAATCTGTCCCAAACACTGATTTTCCACAGCATCCGCACTATTCTGTGCTGGAAGTGCGCAAACACATTTCAGCAAGGATGTGAAAAATGACAGCTGTACTGTTCATAAGGAGGTGTGAAAAAATGACAGTGTTGAAAATCTGGCATGAAAATATAGCAAATTTGTGAAGTTACAAGGGTGTGTGGAAACTGCACAATGCACACTTGTAACACAGTCATTTTATGGACTTTCATCACCAAATTTTCAATATAGGCATCTTAGGACCTCTGCTCATGAACAGTGTCACTGTCATTTTCTTAATCTGTCCTGAACTCTGATTTCCCACAGCGACTGGCTATTCTGTGCTGGAAGTGCGAAAACACATTTCGGCGAGGATGTGTAAAATGACAGTTGTACTGTTTACAAGGAGGTATGGGAAAATGCCAAAGTTGAAAGTCTGGAAAAGAAAATATTATAAATTCATGAAATTACAAGCATGCATGGAAACTGCACAATGCACACTCGTAAACAGTCATTTTTTGAATTTTTTCACCAGATTTGCAACATAGACTTTTTGACAGCCCACCTCATGAACAGTGGCACTGTCGTTTCATTAACTGGTCCCAAAGGGTAATTCCATGCAGTGACCATGAAATCATCTTTCGGGACTGAATAATGCCATGACTGTGACTGAATTCATGAGGAAGGGTGCCAATAACCCCATGTTAAAAATTTGGTACTAAAATTCCCAAAAATGCGTGAGATATGCACCAAAGTTGAAAAAACCCTATTTATACCATTATACAGCTGACCGGCGTTTCTTCAGTTCGTGGTCAGCTTTGAAGAGTGCAGACGTGTTCCTGGTCCACTGAAGATCGTTGTTCTGGGCTCCAGAGGTAAGAATGGGGTGAGGGGTGTAGGGAGGTATAGTATGCAGAGGGTGGGTGTGGGTTGGGGGGAGGGACACTGGAACAGTTCGAGGGACCATTTTCTCTTTTGCAGGTAAAAAAAACAAACTGACAATGCGGGACAGTTTTCTTTTTTTGCAGGTGTGTTTGGTACACTGGAGTGGGCTCCCAGTGTACCACCTGCATTTGTAGGGGAAGGGACTGAAGCTGATGGGGACTGGGTCCACTGTTGGCACAGAAACAGGTGGGAGGGCACATATGATGCCGAGGGGGATTGGGCACCCCCTCAGCACAAGCATGTAAGCATTGGGGGTGGCCATTAAGCTGATGGGGAGTGGGATCCCCGTTGGCAACTGGAACTGGGAAGGGGGAGACTAAAGCCGATGGGGATTGGGCCCCCCATCTGCACAGAAATGTGTGAGAAGGCACATGATACTAAGGGGGATTGGGCACCCCCTCAGCACAAGCATGTAAGCATTGGGGGTGGCCATTAAGCTGATGGGGAGTGGGATCCCCGTTGGCAACTGGAACTGGGAAGGGGGAGACTAAAGCCGATGGGGATTGGGCCCCCCATCTGCACAGAAATGTGTGAGAAGGCACATGATACTGAGGGGGATTGGGCACCCCCTTGGCACACAACTGAAATGGGAGGGCATTATGCCAATGGGGAGTGGGCTCCCCCATTGGCAAATGAACTGGGTTGAGGGCATGCCAACAGTGACACTGGGGCACCCCCATCAGCTTTCTATGCACCTCTGAGGTGACGGCATACAGCCACCACATTCCTGGTAATGTTACACCAGACGAGGTAATGCCCTGCAATGACGGGTCGCTCCCTCATTGCAGTGGAATGACTGAAGCTGCAATGATGAGGCAGCCCCTGATTGCAGTGGCAAATTCATTATAACTTGGTGGCACTCTGCAGAACCAGTGTCATCAGGACACTGGCCCTGCATTGGCTGAGCACTGCCAAGCCCAACAATGTAGTGCCAGCATTGGCCACCACAGTGCCACACCTCCACAACCCACTTCTCTCCTATGCTGTCACATAATGTTTCTTGCACATGTGTGCACGCAAACATAAAAATGAAGTTATTCTGACTTGGCTTCTTCATGGTACCTTTACTACCACGCCAACAATATGTCTGTGTCTGCGTCCAGTCACAGTGATTAACTAATATGAATGTTGAAGCACAATCAGAAAACCCTCTCACTGGCTTGAAGCAGTTGTTAGGCTCTGCCGTCATAATGATATACAGTCTGACAGATCAATTGGCTTGCTGCAGCATAAGCAGCACACCATCTTACTGACTTGAAGCAGCAGAAAACCAGATCGTCATTTTCCTTCACTTTGGCTTTTAATAGGAATGGGAGAAATTCTGGATATGTTTGATTCTGCAGTGGCAGTGATTGACAGCCTGACAGACCAATGGGTATGCTGCAACATGTACAGCACACCCGTCTACTGGCTTTAAGCAGCTGTTGGGCCCTGCAGTGACAGTGATTCACAGTGTCACCCAGTGAGAATGGGTTTCTGTGGGGAAATGAGTAGGAGCATTCCTTGTGCCATTATGCCTCTGAGTGCAATTCTACACTTTATCTGCATTATTTCTCAGAATGGCCAAATACATCTTTGTCCTGCACCACACCATCCTTCAAACCAAGTGAAAGAGGGTATCAGGGTTGGCAGTATGGCATACATCTTTTAATATCAGCTGGTGGCACCAGTTCAGGAGCAGTGGATCTGTCCCTGTCTTTACTACCAAGGGTGGATATAGTTGCACTTGGTGTCAGCTGACTCAGCTTCCACCTCTGGACTTTTCTGGGAATATTTCTCTTAAAAATCAATTGTGATCCGAGACTTTTTAATGGGAAATAATACTTATTTGCAACATCGGATTGGTACTGTTTGTGCCTGCTCCTGTTAATACACTTCCTACGGTTACAGTGTGCAAGGATGAAATATGTAGATGGTTGAGAGTAGTAAGGGAATTTACTAGTAATTATTTAATTGTTTAGTTTGGAAGGTGATGTATCATTTTTACTTGAGGTGGTAGTAGTTTTAAATTAGGTGCTTTTCGACACCAGCCCCTCTGAAAACATTTTCTTCTGGACTGTTCCCACAACTTGGCACATTTCAGACCTCAGCTCTTCCTGGAGTGGACTTTGACATGTGCAGGTCACTGGGGAACATGAGAAGTCAGAGAAATGCTTGGACACATGACTTAGGAGTATGTGTCATGGTGAACCAGATCATGAGTGTTAAGTGGAATAGACACTTTTGGTCTAGGAGAAAAGGAGAGAGAGGATGGCACTGTCTCACCCCAATCCCAAGGGTCCCCCCTAAGAGCAGGGTGCAGATAGAAAATAGAAAAATCAATCAAACCATGTGCTCCAAAAAAGCTGCTAGTACTGGCCCCCAGACTGCTAAATCTGAACCCAACTTGAGAAACTCCATATGTGCAGAATTATGGTTGAAGAAAATGTATTCTGACTTTAATTATCAGTGTAGGGTGAGTTTTATTTTAAAAGTGCAACATCGGGACACTGAAGCAAAATGCCCTGGTGCTTTGACCATGTGGCTCTTCCTCAGAGATCATAGTGAAACAGACAACACAAACTTCATTTTAAAGTTCAGTTTTAAAGTGGCTTTTTATATTGTCTGTTTATTTGCCCCCTTCTGCACTGCATCTGCCCCTATCCTCAGAGACTCCCAAGGTGTCTTGTAGGGCTTCACCAGGCATCTCTTGGAGGCTTCAGAGGACTGACCCCTTTCCGGCTGTAGTTTACCCCCCTTGCTGGGATGAGTGGGACTCTGGGTCATCCCCATCCAGTCCATTTTGAGCAAGTTGGGCAGTCTAACCGAGCCCCCCTCATGTAGCCTGGTCATGTGGCTAAGGCACCTAGGCCCATCTCCAGGTGCAAGTGAGGGGATTTGTCCTTGTTTTTGGTGCCCCCTATCCACAAGAATGATGGCAAGCAAGGAGATCAATGAAGATGAAGGCATGGAGAGACATGCCACCACCCCAGACCTCGGTCAACGTCCTCCCCACCCATTCACTCTGCAGTCCCACTGCACCACCACCCATGGTCACCCAGGTAGTGGTAAAGTGATGGTACCTGCAGCCCACCCTCCCCAGAGCAGGAGAGTGGCCCACTGGGTGCTCAATCCTCCTCCCCTCAGCTGGGCCTCCAGCAACATGGGCTCGCTTCTGAACCCAGGTGGCTGGCATCACAAGTAGAAGATTAACCACTGTGTCAGCAGGCCAATGAGTGAAGAACCTTATATAAAGCATACTGTGCAAAAGTCCCAACAGTAAATTCATGTTAAATGGAAAGCATCAGTATTACTAACTCTGAAATTTGCATTTGTACTATTTCCTCTAATAGCTCTTCTTATAAAAAAAAAAGTTATTCAATGAATTAACACAATTCTTGGTGATACTGACACTTATTTCTATAAAAAACAAAAACAAGCAAAGAATAGAATCTGGCATATAACAGCATAAGCCATTTATAGACCCCCAACCTATTGCAAACTAACTACTCTTTAGAGAAAAAAAAAATTTAAATAGAATAAAAAAATGAAAAGAGGGGAAAGAGGGTAGTAAATATTATGTGACTGCTCAACAGTCCTCACTAAGGACTCAGAAGGGGAAGGAAGGGAAGGAAATAGAATATTTTCTAATATGTTTTTGAACATGAATTTAATTGGCAATATTTAAGTGAAATAAAGAAGGGCTTTCCAGAGGTAACAGCAATATAATGCAAGTAAATGGATGCAAAAATATACAGGAGAATAAACTCATGTATTAAAATCAACTTATTCAATGGATCAGTAACATCATCAAATATTTTACATTTCTCAAATAGAGCAAAATAAATAATAAAGCACAAAACCAAAAATAATTGTAATATAAACGGAAAGAAAAAAAGGAAAGAAGTGGAACCTTATAATCTAGTATGCATAATTAGCATGCTTCCTACTCCTGTTGAGTACCTAGAGGCCAGTGGGGCACAGGACCCAAGGCAGCATGGATTCACAGTGGGAAGGTCATGTCAGACAAATCTAATTGGTTTCTTTGACTGGGTGACCAAAGCAGTAGACCAGGGAGGTGCTGTAGACATGGCCTACCTAGACTTTAGCAAGGCATTTGACACAGTCCCGCACAAAAGATTAATAAACAAATTAGCCAGCCTGGGAGTGAGTCCCAGGGTGGTAGCCTGGGTAAAACACTGGTTGGACAACAGGACACAGTGGGTAATAATAAATGGAATCCACAGTGAAGAAAGGAGGGTTACTAGTGGGGTACCACAGGGTTCAGTACTGGGGCCGGATCTTTTTAATGTCTTTTTAAGTGACATTGCAGAGAGACTAGAAGGGAAAGTATGTCTCTTTGCTCATGACACAAAGATCTGCAACAGGGGTGATACACAAGGTGGGGTGAAAAGGATGAAAAGGGACTTGGCAAGGTTGGAGGAATGGTCAAATGTATGGCATCTTAGATTCAGTACAAAGAAGTGTAAAGTAATGCACCTGGGAAACAAAAACCTAGGGGAAGAGTACACAGTGGGGGGTGAGATATTGACAACAACAAAAATGGAAAGGGACCTGGGGGTAGTCATATCAGATGACCTAAAGGTGATCCAGCAATGTGAAAAGGCAGTAAGGAGGGCTGGGGGGGATGCTGGGATGCATACGGAGAGGTGTCACCAGTTGAAAAAAGGAAGTTGTTGGCCCTCTGTACAGACAGTTAGTAAGACCACATCTGGAGTACTGTGTACAGTTCCGGAGACCCATCTCCACAAGGACATAGACAGGGTGGAGGCTGTGCAGAGGAGGGCAACCACAGTGATGCAGGGTCTGCATCAAAAGACATATGAAGAAAGACTAAAGGAACTAAAGATGTATAGCTTCGAGGGAAGAAGGGAAAGGGGGGACATGATAGAAACTTTCAAATACCTCAAGGGAATCAACAAAGTCCAAGAGGGTAGCATCTTTCAGAAAAAGAGAAGTGCAAAAACAAGGGGGCACAATTTGAAGACAGAGAGGGGACGGCTCAGAGGTAATGTGAGGAAGTATTTCTTCACAGAGAGGGTTGCAGATACATGGAACAGCCTTCCTGAGGAGGTCGTAGAGTCAAAAACAGTGGGGGAATTCAAGAATGCATGGGACAGACATAAGGCGATTCTAGTGGGGGGTAGGAGGAAGTAGGCTGTTGGTTAACTAAGATCTGCAGCTTGGCCATGAGGTAGGGAAATGAGCAGACTAGGTGGGCCAAGCGGTCCTTATCTGCCATCAAATTCTATGTTTCTATGTTTCTATACAAAGGAGCCCCTTACAGGTATGGACTGAAATCTCCATCTTCATTTAATCCATATGTGACATTGGGCCAGATTTTCAAAGGTCAGATGCAAGCTGCAACGATGGCAACTTGTGTCAACTGGCCATGCAGCAGGGACACTGTACCCAATTCTGTATCAGACAGGTTCCTGGAGACAGTGTCCTGTGGTTTGCAGCATCAGTGATGGTGCACCTAACAGATGGCTTATCCACTATATATGCCACAAGCTTCAGGGTGGTCAGGCAGCACCTGTGCCCCATAAGGGAGCTTGGTAGTGGGTTGTGCCCACTGTGTTTAGGGGTGTGGCTGTAGTGGGCACCGAGTGGCCCTCGGCAATGAGGAAGTGGGATTGCTGGCAAAGTCACATAAACATGCTGTCAATGCCCAAACAAACAAAAACATTCCAAAGGTTGGGATAAACATGTATCTTCATTTGGAACATGTTATTCATTATTGAAGCTAGTAGTATATGAGATTACTAATAATGAAGACATTGTACATTTTTTGTGATGCACTAAAATTACTTTGGAAAGACATGTGTTAACCTCTCCCTCAGGCTCTGATATGACCGTACATTATCATATCCATAAAACAGTTTAACTCTGGTGATCTAGTGCCCCCCTCCCAATCCTGATCATCTGGTATAATGTAAAAATAAATTATATGACACTCCTGAGCATCTGGTGTCCCCCCCCACCCCATCCTGATAGCCAGTATATTTTTTTAATAATATACAGTACATCCCTGGTGATCGAGTGGACCCCACTCCCCCACCCCTGGCAGGTAGTGCCCACCACCCCTGTCGCCCTCATCTGGACACCTGATCTGGTGACTGGCAAAGCCTTCCTCACACCACCACTGCCGGCCACCAAATCAACTGTTAGAGTGTGTACTGTAGTACACAGTCAAAGCAGAAAAAAAGGAGTTTCTGGCACACACACACTCAAAAAGAGGGACGCAAAAAAATCAGAGGCAAATCCTTACTTTCACTCTTCCATTCTTTATTGCACCTAAGACAACCGTGTCTGGCCTGACACAACAATTTAAATGCATTTTTTAACAAAAGGGCTGTAGATAATACTGGTTCCAATACTTATAGCACTACCGTACAAAATTTTAGAAATCCTTCGACCTGGTGTCCTCCCCCGAGTGCAGCAGTAACTATCTTCAAAGAACTAGTAGAAACTGACCTGGAAGCCTTTTGCTTAACCCCTCATGCACGCTTCTTTAATAACCTCAGCAAAAGAGAAAGGGAAGCAGTTATGTCCCTTCAACAAGATTTGGAACTTGTTATTAAACGAGCTGATAAAGGGGGAGCAGTTGTTTTATTAAGCAAGGACATGTAATTAAGGGAAGTTGACAGGCAATTGGGAAATACAGATTTCTACAATAGATTGAGAGATGATCCAACAGTTGATTTTAAGTTTTGAATTGATGAACTGGTCACCACGGCATTTAATGAGGGGGTGATTAATAAACATGTGAAAGATTACTTGATTGTTTCAAATCCCACCAGAGCCATGTTTTATGTCTTACCAGGGGTACACAAACTTTGGACAATCCTTCAGGGTGATTGATTGTTAGCAGAATTGTTTCTCTTACAGAGCCTCTTTCTAAATTTTGTGATTCTTTTCCGAGACCCTTGGTTCAGCAGTTGCCATCTTATGTAAAATATATGAAGAAAGTTCTGAATTTGACTAAAAATCTAATATTACAAGAGGATGTACTGATGGTGACTTTGGATATTGAATCCCTATATACCAATGTCCCACATAAAGGGGTGTTGGATGCAGCAGCCTTTTTCCTCAACAGGACTGCAGGCACTACCCCACTTCCCCTATGGAATTTTTAATCAACCTTTTGGAATATATGTTAAAGTTTAATACTTTTGTTTTTAACAAAGAAACCTTTCTACAAATTAATGGAACTGTGATAGGGGCCACATGTGCCCCATCTATAGCTAATTTATATGTGGGCAAGTGGGAGGAGGAAGTGATTTATTCTGGGACAGTAAATGTTTTTTCAGATAAATTATTGTTATGAAAATGTTACACTGATGATGTATTAATCTTGTGGAAAGGAGATGATTCTAGCCTGAATGAGTTTATTACTTTCTTACATGGTACAAACCAGAATCACAGATTCACCTCCACTAGTAGCAAGGAGGTGATTACCTACTCAGATCTGAAGATTGAGATGGGCCCAGGGGGCTCATTGACAACCAGTATTTTCCATAAGGAAGTGGATGGGAATACCATTCTTATGGTTAATAGTTGCCACCCACCACATGTGGCTAGTAACATTCTTTATGGTCAGTTCCTAAGGACCAGACATAATTGCTCTACCTTGGAGAGTTTTGAGAAGGAGCTGTTGTATTGATAGACAGGCTAACTCAGAGGGGATACAGTAAAGGTTTGATGCAGAGTGCCTATGAGAGAACTAAATTATCAGACAGGGATGCTTTACTAGCTGAGAAATGTTCTGAGGAAGAGACAAATGGTAGATTTAATTTTATTACAGAATATTCTGCACAAGCCAGGGAGTTAGAAGTAATTATAAAAAGGCATTGGCATGTACTTGGAGTGGAACCAGGTCTAAAAGATCTTTCACAACAACCTGTAAGAATGTGCTATTAAAATGCACCCCCCCCCCCGAGGAACCTTATGGTCCACAGTCATTTCAGGAATAATCAACAGTAATGTGGCTTAAAAAAATCAAAGGGTGTTTTAAATGCAGGAAATGTGTTTACTGTGAGTATATCCCACAAAGTAGAATTTTTACTAGCTGTAACATTGGAAAGATGTATGAAATCAGTCAGTGCATCACATGCAGCACTGAAGGGGTCATTTACCTGGCCACTTGTAGTTACCAGGCATTCTATGTGGGCAAAACCACAAAAAGTTTCAAGGTCAGGGTTGGGGAGAACTTCAGAGCTATCCAGAAAAGGGACCCCACTTATGCCACAGCAGTTCATATTATGGAGGCAACAGACAGTGCCTGTCTCTCCTTTAGTTTTATAGCAATAGATAAGGTTTGCCAGAACCCAAGGGGTGGGGACTTGGACAATTTGATTCTGCTCAGAGAAAACTTTTGGATTTTAACCCTTCGGGCTACAACTAGTCCTGGTTTAAATGCCCAGCTAGAACTGCATCCATACCTTAAGACATGCTGAGATGGTTTACAGTTTTTAGCATCTGTCTCTTTATTGTTAATGTAGCTTTAATTAATGTGCCATTATTATTTAACTTATGGATAAGAACTTTGCAAACTGATACATGTGTACATCAATACTTACATTCAATGGTCACCACAGTGCTTATGAAGGACTCGTCTTATTTTACTTGTGTTTCCATGATTCTTGTCCTAATTGAATTTTATATAGGTATTCTGTTTCTATCTGTATTTGTATATTTATTGTTATTTTTTAGATTTGTTCACACATGGTTTTAGACACAAATAGGTATGTTTTTTTTTTAAAAATCATTAAAGTTTAGAATTAGAGAATTAATTTTCTCCTTTTAGCACTGGCACTTTATAGGTTAAAGGTTTTTTGAAACCCTTCCAATGATGAGGGAGATATCACTTGGGTCATATGTTGTTTCTGGACCTATATAAGCATGGTTTTGATGTACGTCCTCAGCCTTTGAGAAAGGACTGTGGTTAATCCGAAACATGTCAGGCCAGACAAGGTTGTCTTGGGTGCAATAAAGAACAGAAGAGTGGAAGTAAGGATTTGCCTCTGATTTTTGTGCATCCCTCTTTTTGAGTTTGAGTGTGCCAGAAACCCCTTATTTTCCACTTTGTAATCATATTAGTAACAATTTGGATAATGGAAACCCAATTGACATCATTTTATTAGATATTAGTAAAGCATTTGATACTGTTCCTCATGACCTGTTAATAACAAAACTTATATCATTAGGTTTCAATAAACTAGTAGTAAGATGGATACAAAATTGGCTATCAAATCACACTCAAACAGTTAAAGTAAATGGATATGTTTCACAAGAGTGTTATGTTAATAGTGGTGTACATTAGAGGTCAGTTCTGGGGCCTGTTTTGTTTAGTATTTATACTTGTGACATGTTGGCTGGAACATTGAGCATCATATCAAAATTCACTGATGATACAAAAATAGGTGGTGTTGTAAGTACTTATGAACAATACATCACGTTGTGTAAAGATCTCAATAACATAGAAAACTGGGCAAAAATAAATAAAATGAAGTTTAAAGCATCTAAATGCCCATATTACACTTTGGACATAAAAATAAACACTTTACTTATAAATTGGATGGATGAGTATTAAATTCATGAGTTAAGGAACAGGATTTGGGAATCATAATAAACAATGAATTATCATCTGTCGATCATTGTAGACATATACCCCAAACTGTAAACAGATTAATATACTCTATTAAAAGATCCTTCATAACTAGAAATAGTGAAATTATTATTATGCTGTATAAAACCTACATTATTACTCACTTAGATTTTGGGTCTCCAGTCTGGAACGCATACCATCGATGTGATATAAACCTCTTGAAGAAAACACAAAGGAAAATTACAAAATTAGTACCAAATTTTAAAAAAATGAATGCTATACTGCTAGACTACAGTTCTTAAAGTTATATTCCCTGGAGAGCCGCAGAATAAGAGGCGTCTTGTTACTATTATTTAACATTCTTAAAACACGTATCTTATGGAACAATGTAATTTAAAAATCAGTAATAGGCAAAATAACCTAAGATCTCACAGTAGGCAATTATTGGTCCCTAAGGTAAACACTGTCAAAAGTAAACAGTTCTACACCATAAAAGTAGCAAGATTGTGGAATTCACTCCCGAGTAATTTGGTAAATACTACATCAATTGATACTTTCAAAAAACTGTTAGACATATCTTTTGGAAATTCAAAATACTTGATATCCCCACTGAGTAGTGAGAGACAATTAAATGGGCAATAGGCCTACTTTGTCTGACATAATCCAAGTAAACACAATCCAAAGCAAGACAAGGAGGATTAGAAGGGAAAATTGGGGAGGCAAGTGAAAAAACAGACAACTCCAGAAGTTTGAGTGGCAGAACATATCAGATGTAAATTTAATGGACATTGAATTGACACAAAAGTAAATATCAGTGTTGAATAAAGGACTGCACTTTGTCCCTACCTGTAGACTGGACTTATTTAAAGTAAAAGTTTTATTTATTTTATTTATTTCAGTTTCAACAGGAAAAGCACACTGAACAGCAAGTTGCTGATCTCCCGGTGTGTCCTGGGAGAGGGGGCCAGTGAAATAGCAAAACATACAACTGAGATCATAAACAGAAGAGGGTTGCAAAAAGTACAGAGAAATGTACATATTACAGCAATAAAATTATCCAGATAGCACAACTAGTAAGTCAAAAGTGCTAGATGAGTACAGCAGTAGCATATCGAGTTGGAAAACATACATTCACAATACAATAACTAATATAAAAATATTGTAGGAAACAAAAATGCTGAAAGAAGGATTTGGGGAAAATTACAGTTGGTTTGACTGTTGAAAGGAGAGGGAGGAAAAGGAGAATGGGAAAGGGTGATAAAGTAGTTAGTAAGTGCTTAGCCTGGGACGATGCTTGGGAGTGGGAAGGGGAGAGAAATAAGGAGCAGCTGTAGTTTGTTGAGAGGCAGTTATGTAGAGCTAGTGACATGGAGTAAGTGGAAGAAGAGTGTCTGATTTGGGGAAGAAGGGTTTTCCAGAGTTTGGTGAGGCGGTGAGAGAAGGTCGCCTGGCCTGTGGAGGTACAGCGACGAGGGACTATGAGTGTGCAAGGGTCATAGGATCTGAGGGAGTGGGCTGGTGGTGGAGTAATTGAAAGGGAGGAGGAGGAGGAGGAGGGGAGAGATCCAATCCAAAACTTAGAAGCAAATTTGGCAGTATGGAAGAGTCACCTATTTTCAAGAGAGGGAGGGTCCAGAGCATGGTAAAGGTCACAGTGATGTGTAAGGGATGGATAGTCAAGGGCGAAGTGACAGGAGGAATTGAAGATGGTGTCCAACCTGGTTAGGGAAGTCTTGGGAGCAGCACTATAGACTACATCACAGTAGTCAGAAAAAGGGAGTATCATATTCAGGACAAGCTCATGCTTAGCCGATAAAGGTAGATAACTATGGTTTCTGTAGAGGGCATGAAGCTTGAGGTGCAGTTTTTTCACAATGGCATTGACATGTCCAGAGAAGCTGAGGTGTTGGTCAAGCCATATCCATAGATATTTGAAGGAGGAGGTGTCCTCTAAGGTTGTCCCATCAAGGGTGTGGAAAGAAGGCAAGGAGGGTAGCCTAGAGGGTTTATGCCTAGTCCCAAAGGTCATGGAGATAATCTTCTTGGCATTGTTGAACAGCTGATGTGAGCAGAGCCAGTGCTGAAGTTTGCCAAAATCATGCTGTAGTCTGGCTGCTACATTGGAGGGAGACTGGCCTGAGGTATACAGCATGGTTATGGATGATGAGGTGCAGATGGAAGAAAGATCATTTAGGAAAATGGAGACTAATATGGGGCCCAGTACTAAGCCATGTAGCACACCAGTGTGGATCAGGAGAGGAGGTGATATTGAATCACCAATTCTAACTGATTGGGTTTTACCTGTAAGGTAGGCTCTGAACCAATTCATCCACAAAATCAGCCAAAGCAATAGAGGTCCAGTCCATGTGCTCCAGGTCGTGTCGAAGCGGAGTTCAGTTCAGGGATTTATATGATCAGATTTGTAGGATTTTGTGTGGGGCTTTGAGCCTGTGGAAAGTTCTGACCAAACAGGTAGTATGATGGTCACTTAAGGCATCAGGTAAAAGACCAGATTTGAGGACTCCGTGGGATGAGTGGTGAGTGCCCAGTCTATAAGGGAGTGGTTACTTATTTTGTGGTTCAACTGGGTAGGTTTGAGGATGAGTTGGGTTATGTTTGGGGCATATATGTCATTTTGGGCCTTATTAAGGGTGGGGAATAGCCAATTATGATTAAGATCACTTATGATATACAATTCACCTGAGGTTGAGTGAGAGACAAGGGTAAAGATGAACTCAGAGACTGAAGAGTAGGTTAGACCAGGGTGCAATAAGCACGGACAATGAATATGGGGATGGAGAAAAGGAGGGATCTTTTTAAGAGGAGGGCATCGTACTCAGTAGGTGTAGAAGTGGTTAGGATAACAGTGAAATGGCTAGATGAGGAGATGTGCATTGCCATGCTTCCTCCTCAGCTTGAATGGTCTTGCCAGGCAATGGTGTACCCAGGGGTGGAGATAAAGTAATTTATTTTACTGCTAAGCCAAGTTTCAGAAAGTACAGCTATGGGTTTAGGGTTTAGGAAGGAGATGTGTGGCTGAAGTAATTCGAGTCTGGGTAGCAGACTATTTATTTGGTTTTTAGTTTTTGTTGACCGGGTAAGTGCACTAGACAAATCCTACCTATTTTCAGGCATGACTCGGGGGGGGGGGCTACAGATGAATGCCAATTGATCTTGAACCAGATTAAGCTGCTGGTGGTATTTTTAGTGAATGAGGGAAATTTGGCCAGGACAACAGGGAAATTCCCCTACTATCCTGTAGCGTGACTTGCTGTTGGGTGTGTGGGCTGCTTTCAGTCTGGAGCTGTCACCTAGGAAAATGGTCATGTTTTGGGGCCGGAGCTAAGGCCTGAAGTTTCACTGGTGCCTATGGAGTCTGTTTGTGAGCAGCCTTTGGCAGCTGTGAGAGATGCTGGAGTTGAGTCCCAAGAAGTTTCCACGGATGACTTAATTATTTCTGACTTTCCTACCTCTGTTGCCCTTCTTGCAACCCTGGAGCCTGTTTCGGAGTTAATTGAAGAGGCACTGGTGTGAGGTCCCATTCGGGAGCATGCAGCAATTTTCACTTCTGGCATGATTTCAGATAAGCAGCCCCTGCCAGACTCTGCTTCAGCTGCTGTCAAACCTCGGGTAGAGCCTCAGCTGTCTCAGGCTGACGTTGGCGCTGACACGGTGGCAAGAATGTGGAAGTCTTTTTGGCTTCCCTCTGTCAATGCTCCGCTTGAGTTGGAGAGTTGGGCGAAGGAGGACTCCCTGGTACATTCGGGTTGGATGCAGATGTCTGATGGGAGATGGGTGCCTGACCCAGACTGGACTTAATTTTCCTCAGGTGAGCGGCCTAACCCCAACTCCCATTCACCGTTAGTGTCTGACTCTACTTCTATTGATCCTGAGCAACATGTGTCTAGCCCATCTATGATTTCGGATGCACCCGAAACTGAACATCCTCTGGCTGAGAACTCTTCACGTTTCCCTAAAGAGGACAGGGGTCGGACTGGCTCAACTTTCTCGGACCTCTTTAAGAACAACAGAGTGGACCAAGCTCCCAGATGGAATGTTGTCTGCCTTTGTTACAGGGAAGGTTTACAAGATCACTCTGATAGACAATATATGGCTAAACAACTACTAAAAGACTCTATGACTCTATGGGGTTTATTGCATCAGATGTTTATGCTTTAATTAATATTAGGGGAGAGGACTTGATAATTTTTGGAAGAAATATGAGACTTTAAAGTATTCACCTTTGTGGTCTCCCTTTTGGGCCATTCCACTAACTAAGCCCCTATTTAAAACTATTAACATCATGTTTCGCAATGAGGGGGTTAATGTTAGTGACATTCATTTTTGGTTGGAAAAGAAATGCCAGATTTTAGGCCCACCTTCTGCTATTATTGATTAAGAAGGTATTTGGACAGGTAGTTGGCATTTTAAAGTCAAACTACTGATGCTGGGGGATGAAGTTCAGCATATCCCAAATAATTTTTTTTCTTGGGAAGGACAGGGGTGTAGTGTTCTACCCAGGGCAGCTTAAAGCCTGTTATAAATGTGAGAGCAGTAGACACTTAAGCAGCACATGTGGCAGGGTCCTTTGTGCTTTATGTGGTGATTATGATCACACTAGTAATGTTTGCAGAAATGTGCACAAGTGTAAATTGTGTCAAGAGCATGGCCATGAATATCACCAGTGTTCCTGGGCTGGACAAAACTGACATGGAGGCCTCAATAAGGATGATTTAGTGTGTGAGGCTCAGGACCATGTTTGGCCTGCTAGGTCTGACCCCCCCACTTCTTCTCCATCACAGGCCCCTCAACCTTCTGAAGAAGACATTTCGGGCCTGGGTCAAGAAGCTACTTTCTGTGAACCTTTTATGCTTATTTCTTCTGATGGCCCAAGTACGTCCACTACAGGTGGTACTGATCTCATTATGCCTCCTCCCCCCACTAGTGCTAATGTCTCTGCCAAGTGCGTTACTAGGTCCTCTAGTAATGCTAATGTATATCCTGCTCCTGTAGTTACTGCAAATTCTTTTGATGTCTTAAGGGACGTTGACGGGGGTTTGGATTCTGATGCTTCTTCCATTTTGGGAGTGGTTTCGTAAATAGAATGTGAGGAAGAAGTAGTTGGGCCTAAGGATTTAAAAAAAAAAGAAAGAAAAGAAGCGGAAAAAGGATAAGGAAACTGGTTGATCTTATTTTCCCTTGTTTCTTTTTTCTGGCTTCCTTATCCTTGGTCTCATGCAACACTTGTAGTATTAAAAACACTGCAAGGCATCAAGCTTAGTTTATTTTTTTTTCCACCCTGACTTCTGATATTATTTTTTTACAAGAGACCAGGTTCACCTCTCTGGAAGATATTGTGCAATCAAAAAAGTTATGGCCTTGGGGCCCTTCTTTTTGGTCCTTTGGATCTGATACGGAGGATGGTATGGGCATTTTATTCCGCACATCTGAACTTCAGGTCCATCGTTTTATAGATTTAGTCCCTGGGAGAGCCATGCTTCTTGATTGTACTCTTCATGGTTTTTGTTTTTACGTCTCATTAATACTTATGCTCCTCAGATCAAGAGTTCTAGGACAGACTTGTTTAATAAGATTAAGCCCTTTTATTTACAACTAGATCTATAATATGGGGGATATGAAATGTAGTTGGGATGTTAAGGTGAATGATACTGTTCAGAAGAAAATGTACTGTGATTCCCATGCTCTGAAAGATGTCTTAGACACAGCTCTTTTATTGGATGCCTATAGATTATTATATAAAACTGGGGGATAAGTACCGAAGAACTGCTTTGTCCACCAGAATAGATTATTTTTTTTATTTCTAAACATTTACATGTAACACAGGTGTCGGTGTCACCTAATGAATTCCCTGACCACAACATTTTATATTGCACACTCTGGGTATGGGGGTATTCTGCCTAGCTTTCCTTCTGTCCCCTGATGATGGAAATTGAATTCCTCTATATTACTACAAGACACTATAACATTTCAAGTTGCTAGATATTTTATTTTTAGAAAATCAGTTGTGGATATGTATGAGGATTGGGGTAGTTGGTGGATGGACAACAAAGCTGCTCTTAAAACTCTTTTTTTAAAACTGGGAAAATGCATCCGTAATGAGTAGTATGTTTTATATGTGGGTCACTAGAGATAAATTATACAAACTACCGTCTCTTCCTAATGTTTGTGACTGTAGGATCCAGTCTCAGATAAATGTTGTTAAAGAGAAAATTAAAGCTTATCATTACTTTAGGGTGGCTTCTTTAACTGCTGAGTTTAAATTTGGAACTTTACCCCAACCATTTTCTGATCCTTTTGAGACTTGTAAATTCCGAACAAAACATAAAGTAATGGAGGGCATTTTTGATGCTATTGTAGTTTTAAGTCACACAGATGTGAAATTATTAGAAATTCTTAGAGATGCCTTGCAAGCCTCTTTAGGGTCAGATTTTGTTCTGGATTTCATTTGGGATCAGGTGGTAAACTGTCCTACCCCTTTTATCTCCTCTGATGTCTCTACTGCTACTGGTGGTCCACTTATGCTCTCAGAAATTCTTGAGGCTATATCCAGTTTATGGGATGGGGTCTCACCAGGTGAGGATGGATTGACAAATGAGTTTTTCAAAATTTTTAAATCTGATCTTGGTGAGATTTTGGTTCGTACATTTAACGATAAGTTATTTTCTGTGCGAGCCCCTCAGGGTTTTTCCAATATCATTATGATTTATATTTTTAAGGGGGATGATAGGCGTCAGCTTTCGAACTGGCAACCTATCAGCCTTTTAAATACTGATTACAAAACTTTGGCTTCTGTGTTGTGCAAACGGATGCAGAAGGCGGCTGTGGAACTTATACACCATGTTCAGACTTGTTATGTTCCTGGGAGAAAAATTCAACAACGTTTGGAGTTATTACGTGATGTTTTTGAATACAGCATGCAAGGTAGGTTGGGAGGATTTGTGCTAGCTCTTGATCAGGCCAAGGCCTTTGACAACATATCTCACGATCTTTTGTTTAAAGTTTTGTCCAAATATGGGATTCCTAATGTTTTGAAAAACTGGATTCACCTGTTATATTATCAAGCTTTTACTTTTCCCTCCATTAAAAATTAATTGGGGGATCCTGTGTTATTACGGAGGGGGGTTAGGCAGTGGTGTCCACTTAGCCCTTTGCTGTATGATTTTTGTCTTGACCCTCTCTTACAGGTCATTTTGAATGATGTCAACATTGTTGGTTTATCCCCTCATGTAGCAATACCTGTGCAGAAGTTGTCTGCTTATGCTGATGATGTATGCCTTTTGGTTTCGGATGTTTCTTTTGGTCTCCAAGCTTTGCAACATTTTGATGTTTTGCCCAATTCTCAGGTGTTGAACTTAATTATGGAAAGAGTAAGGCGCTTCAGTTTGATGATTGGGTATGTATAGTTACTATTGCTGGCATTGGAGTGGTGAAAGGACACTGTAAAATTTTGGGTGTTTTATTTGGAGAAGGAGACCTGGCTTTTCTTAATTGCGATGACAAACTGTTGGTGGGGGATCAAAATGTGTCCCGGTGGATATCTTGGGCCTTTGGTAAACTGAAGAGGGTTCAGATTGTTAAGCAGTTTTTGTTATCACTCTTTTTATATATTGCCCATATTTTTTCTGTCCCTTGTGCATTGAAAATTAGGCTTTTTAGTATTTTTGTTTTCAAATGATCTGGGGCAGTAGGTTGAATCCGGTTAAGTGGGATTTTACCCATCTATCGTTAAAACAAGGAAAACTTGGTATGATTAATCCTGTTGTGTTTTTTCATTTCTTTTCCATTTTTTTCATTTGTGGTTCTTCTGGTGCTCACACTATTTGGGGCATGTGGACTAGGGACGTTTTCAGACTTTTTTAGATAACTGGGTAACTGAGGTTCCTAAAGTTGCTGGACGTATTTCTATTCCAAACTTTGCATCTGCAACTGTCAGGAAGTTTAAGATATGGGGCTTTAGTAAAGCTGATTACACAATCTGGCCTAGGAAAGTGCTATATGCCAATATTATGTCTAAAGCTCATGCTCCCAGAGTTGATTTCCATAAATGTCTTCCTACCAGGCTAGAGTCCACTTTAAAGCTTTTATGTGATAAATGGATAAATGGATCCTTCGGCATATGTGGGATGTGCAATGGTTGAGTTGCCACAGGAGGCTTGATGTTAGGGGGAACTGGAAGCATACACCTTTAACAGAGTGACAGTGTTTAAGATCTGAATGCATAGAGCAAGAGGAAACTTTGGAACATTTTGATATTCTTTGTCCATATGCACAAGACTTTTGGAGGTTTTGTGGTCTTAAATGGAATTGGGGTCCTATACAGCATGTTCCATATGAATGTTTGATTTTAGGGGAATATACTGGGTTTTATAGGAGGTACAATCCCAGTACATTGAATGTTATTTTTGCCTGCCTGAAATATCATCTCTGGCAGGCACGATGCAAATTTTCACTTCAACATGTTACTACCTTACCATCTGTTTCATTAGCTAGTGCTGAAGCATCTTTAAAACAACTTATGCAGAAAGAACATGTGGTATTTGATAGGGGCAAATTTCATGATCTATGGAGACATGTGTCCTAGTTGGATTGATTTTCTTGTTGATTTATTGATTCCTTTTATTTATTCTTTCTGTCATTTTTTGGGAGATATGTATGTCTGATTTCTTGTGATTCTTCTCTTTTTTTGTTTCTTTTATGAAATTGTTTATATTTTTGTGATTCTTACCTGATGTTATGTTTTCTTATTCCAATAAAAAATTCCCCTGCTCTTTTCGATAAGTGCCATGGGATCTTTCACATCCACCTGAACTACCACCAATCCAGGCAGATGGGACCTTGGTTTAACATCTCATCTGAAAGATGGCACCTCAGAAGTGCAGCACCCTCCTCATATTGCACTACAGTGTCAGTACTGGGATATTAACCCAAGTGCCAGATGTGGGAACTGACCCCACAGATCTCTGATCTCCCAGCCTCAGAGGCAAGTGTGCTACCTACTACCTACTACATATGTTGAGATGGAGAAATTTTAGACTATGGGGGAGGTCACAAGAATTGGAGGGAGGGGGTGAGGGCTAGGATTTGAGCACACAGCAGTGCTGAAGTGTCAGAGGCCAGGGTTAGAGTTGATGTCACCAGGGGATAATAAAAGCAGAGTGATGATTATGTAGTGGGGTTTTTAACTTTTGTACCATGGCAGAGGGCCAGAACATCTGTAAGTAGTTGGAGGAGGGAGTGAGGTAGGCGGAACTGATTTTAACAGTTTTATTGTAGCATACGAGGCGGATAATGAAAGGATTTGAACAGTAGGAAGAAAAGGGGAGTGATCTCAGATAGTATTGGGGGAGCAGGGGTTATCGCATTATTGCACTCAGGAGCTAAAAGAATGGGAGGCCAAAGAGTGGTGTTTGCGTGTATGGAAGTGGCCAGTGAATAGGTAAAATGTGGAAGGGAGAGGATGGGAAGTAATAGGAGGAGAATATATGAAGAAGCAGCACACATTTTGATTGTATTAAAGACCAAGGGAAACAGCAGTAAACATGTGGTGCCAATTATTATTTTATTTATTTATTTACAAGTTTAACCAGGAAGGCATACTGAGCAGTGTTGCTCGATTCCAGTTGTGACCTGGACCTAGAGGGCTTTAGCTGAGAGGGTGATAACTGTGTTAGAGTTTAGTTAGCAGTGCACACTGCTGTGAGTGCCCCCTGTGGGCATAAGCTATAAGTAAGTAACTAATGGAGAAGTCCACACTTACTAAATTTCTGAAGACAGTCACATGACCGGCAGTAACTATAAAAGGGAGTGTCCACCTACAGTGGGTGAGAGGGGGTGGGTAGGAAGCCAGCACAAAGCACCGGTGCCTCTTAGTCTGTAGGTTTTTGAAAGTGGCCAGAGGCAGGCAGGATTCCAGCCAAACCGCAGGAGCAGCAGGGGAGTGCCTGATCTAGGCCAAAACTGAAGGGAGAGAAGGACAGAGACAGATTAACTGATAAGCAGGGAGTAATCAGTGGGAGGGACAGTGAGAGGCAGAGAAGAAATCAGGGAATGGTAGAACAATGCAGAATGCCGAGGGGAGTGGCGGGTGTCTGAGCACGGAGTCACAGACACAGAAAGCTCCAAAGTACTGAAAATAGCAAGTCAGAGAAAGTGAGAGGGAAAGTACAGGGTAAGTTGCAGTGCAGCACTGATGTATTTAAGTTAATTTGTGATTTGAAGCTTATTCTTTTTACAGTGATAAATTAAAGAATAAAGACATGGCGTTTTTAGTACCTGATGAAGCAGATATGTCTGACTGATTCCTCACCAATGTCATTGAATATTGGGTAGGAGTTTTGGGGTGATAATGGAGTGCCTAATTTTAATGAGCAAAAGTGGTTGGTGGAGTTGCATGAACAACAATTGGAGTTAATTGACTTAGTGGGCTTGGATTCATTATCGCAGCAAACAGTAGACAATGAGGTTGTTAGTACTAAGAATTCAGAAGGAATGCAAGCTAAACTATTCCAACCAAAATAAACCTTTTGTTCAAAAATAGGACATAATGCTACTATTACAACATTTGAAAGATTGTTATTAACAGGGACAGTGGATTTGTTTAAACAAAATGACAGTGAAAAAAAAACATTGTTTACTCTCTTGGTTCAAGAAAAACAGGCTTTTGAAGAACTTAGAAATTTGAAAAATGCTATTATCAAACCATCTGATAAAGGAGAGAATTTCAATTTAATGCCTGAAGGAATGTATAAGGAAAAAAATATTAACAATGTTAAGCAACCTTGAAGAATATGAGTGATTAACCAAGGATCCTACAAGCCAGTTTACAAAGGAATTGTATGATTGACTGATCAGGTAATGCAGCATGGTTGCATAACAAATAAGGTAGCATGAATTTTGAGGGTAGAACACCCAGTTATTCCTACCATGTAGGCATTGTCTAAAATATACATGGGCTCCATCAATCCTCCATTCAGACCAGCTGTATCAGGTGTTAATTCCCCCACACAAAATTGATCCAGATTTGTGGACTTTCATTTACAGCCTTTATATATCAGTTTAAAATCTTATCTGAGAGGCATCATGGATGTTTTATATAGGCTTGATAACTATGTGTGGGGGGGGGCAACCAATATTGCCTCACTATAGATGTGATTAGTCTCTATACCAGTATCACCCATCTCGTAGGAGTGGAGGCAGTCAGCCATTGTCTTGAGAAATCAGGTAATCCTTTAGGCATATCAGAATTTCTTCCACTTGCCTTGGAATTTATATTAAACAGATTTTTTTCCCCTTCTTTTTGAGAAAGTGAAATGTTACTCATATGGTATCCATAGGTGGTAGTGCGGTCCCTATGGGCCTTGTGCTCCCACCCACCCATAAGTGTAGATGCATAGCGCAGGAGGGCTCTGTGCTCCAATGTTTGCATAACGGTATGCATATTAGGGAGTGTGGGCTCTCTGGGCCCTGTGCTCCCATCCACCGATAAGTGTAGAGACATAGCTCCTGAGTGCCCTGTGTTTCCAGTATTGCAAGATGGTATCCATGGATGGGAGCATGGACCCTCTAGGCCTGCAATTCCACCTACCTATAAGTATAGAAACATGGCACAGGAGGGCCCTATGTTTTTAGATTTTTATAGTCATATCCATAGGTGGCAATGCAGGCCCTCTGGGCCCTGAGTTCCCACCCACCCATGACCATAGTGGCATAGTGAAGGAGTGTCCAGTGCTCCCAGTTTAGCATAAATAGTATGCATAGGTGGTAGCGCAGGCCCTCTGGGCCCTGCTTTCCCACCTACCCACACATACAGACACACAGCAAAGCCATAAATGGAGTCCAAGTAACCCTTGTAATGCTTATTTTGCAATATCTCAGTAACCATAGCAACTGCCAATAAAATTATTTTGCAGTTGTATTCTTGACCTGTGGTAGAAGGGCTTGCCACACTGAAAATTTCACCTCAAAAGTATAACCATTTAGTGACAGTGAGGTGGCAAAGAAATGGCAATGTTTGAGGCAGTACTATCACAAATTGCGACACTTTTGGTGAATTTGCAAATGAACATTGCAAAACATTTGCAAATTTTATGAAAGTGTTGCACTGTTCTTTCACAATTTGTGAAAGCACTGTGGGGCAAATAAAAAAATAAACATAATTCCAGGACTTATTTAAAAAAAAATAATGGCAGCATTGTGTTCCTCTGGCCCCAATTAGGTAAGCACAAGTGTAAGTGTTTACCAAAGGCCAGTAAAATTTGAATTACAGCATGGTGTCATCAGGCCCAACTCTCACTCCATTCCTTGTGTAAACATATTGACATGGTACAGTATAGAATTGGGTGAGAGTTAGGCCTTACAACCCCATGGCACACCCGGCATCTGTCGGTCATTGGATGATGGGGGTGGGTGGGGTTAGGCTCAACCCTAAAGTCTCATTTCCCACTTTGTTGCTTTAACTCTAACTGATGCATTAATGGAGTTTTTGCAATGAATTTCCTTACTTTTTGAAAAGTATGCTATAACTAGTAAATGGTAAGTGTTGTTGGGAAGGGCCCCATGCTCCCACCAAGCTGACCATTTGTGCATAATGATATACATCTGTGGGAGTGTGCACCCTCCAGGCCCTGCACTCCCACTTATACATAACTACAAGGATATACAGCAGCCCTATAGGGCAAGGAACACTTGTCGCACTAATTTGCCAATATCTCAGCAATCGTAGTAGCTATGACAAAAATTCAAGTCTCATTGTAATCATGACAGCGAGACCTCTACACAAGACAAGTCAACAAAATCTGCATCTGACATCATTTACAAGATACAGGCACTGAAATGCACTGAAAAGGCACCCTTGGAACTCTTATGACACTAATTTGCCAATATCTCTGTATCGGTAGCAAGTAGGAACAAAATTCCACTGCAGGTGTACTCTAAGAGTTCCAAACTTGTTTATGCTGGTTATGTAGTGAAAACTCCACATCTTGCTTCGTTTTCAAGATACATGTGCGGAAAGGCATCACAGGCACTGCAATGTTATCCTATGGGAACTATCAGAAAGCTGTAACTTCGTGCCCATTGAATGTGTTGACAGAAAACCACCAAAAGGTACATCTGTGAGACCAGGGCTTGCAACCCTGCAAATTTCAGCCCACAACTGTGGGCCTACAGACCATGCATGCATGCGCATTGCGCTGTCTTGACATGCTCCGGTGCAATATCACGATATTCAGACACCACATGCAAATGAGCTCATCAGCCAATGCATGGCACAGTGGGAGCATTAGCATGTCATTACTGTTGCACCAACCTCATTTGCTTGCATTGCACCATATAAGCGCCACAGAACAGCACAGGCCAGGGACTAGTACTGCAACCTTGATAAGTAAGTTGTGCATGCTGCTGCGGCTCACTGGGAGCCGACAGCATTGCATGGTGTGACAGACCAGGGGAGATGCTGCCACTGTCACACTGTGCTGTACATGTCCACAGGCAGCAACATGTTGGCACATGAGAAGGACGAGGAGTGGGGGCTTGCATGGATGCACAGACCCAACTTCACAAAGGCCGAGACTGATGCCCTGTTTGAGGCCTACCTGGACAGGGATCCCCTGTTGAGTGGTGCCACGGGCACACCACAGGCCAGGGCTTGTGCATGGGAGGAGAGATGGCAGCCTACATCAACCAGCTTGGCAGCCACCAGCAGTCAATGCAGAAGTGCCAGAAGAATGTGGGAAGAGACAAGCGGTGGATAAAGGAGAAGGTGGTGGCCATCCGGGTGTCCTGTACTGCCACCAGAGGAGGGCCTGCAGATGCACCCACACTGATGCTGCAGGAGGAGTTGGTGGCAGCCACCATGCACTGCACCACAGTATCCAGATGGGTGGCAGCCCATCACTGCATGTTACGTTTGTTTGCCATGCACAGCCAGTGGCATGGAGGGTGTGCATGTGGCTGGCATGCATGTCATGTGCATATGTGCGCACCCATGCTCATGCCATGCCGCTGGACATATGCAGTGGCAGTGTATGTGGGGGAACATGTGGGCATTGCATCACTGACACAACTTTATTTCTCTTGCAGCACAAGCATGCCCCCATGCAGATGATTGGGCACTGGCAGCGGCAGCAACTGTGGACACTGGTACAGCCCCTGAGGACCAGCTGTCCACTTCCACCGGCATCTGGGGGCCCAACAGGCTGCAGCTCACCACCACAGTGCAGGCGGATGTCCTGGACCTGGGGTCGGACAAGGCCCTCAATGTGTTCCTGCAGGATGCCAGCCTTGGTATCCTATGCACAGAGACACAGATTGGGGAGGGGTCCGACTCCAATGACAACATCACACTGATCCTGGATAGCATGGGCAACATTGTGGGTGAGATGTCCCTGCTGGCCTCTGACAAAGGCAGCATGCCCAGTGCTCTGCCAGAAGCAGAACAGCTGTCTGCCACTATTGCGGGTGCAGAGGTGTGCGCTGCCATGGCTTTGCCCTATGGTGGTGGTGGTGGTGTGGCAGTACAGGCACTGGGTGGCATACAGTGGCTGGATGGGTGACAGCAGCAGGCTGCAGGTGCCACTGGGCAGCAGGACACAGGGTCTGCTGCCAGTGCGCCTGTTGTGCCCATTCACCCTGCAAACCCCACTGTGCAGCATCCACTGGAGATGGAGGCTGTGCAGCGTGGCTGGTCACCACAAGAGGATCAGCATAATTTGTGCTATGTCTAAAAAGAATTCTGCAAAGAAACTAGGGTTGTCTTTATTTCAATGCATATATAGATGCCACAGTGAAAATCTGATCGTTACATTTATGTTGTCTTGCTGGTGCGCAAACAACATCTTGCGGTAGTAGCACATTCAGAGGAGTGTCAGTGTCAGTGAATGCAGGGAACACTAAAGCGAGTGCATCTCTCAGCCACCAATTAGCTAGCATGCTAATGATGACAAGAGTTTCAAAGAGAGCCATGGAGTTGAAAGAAATCTGCCGCTCCAATGAGGTGCAGTTTCCTCATTGGAGTTTCAGATGACAAGGCTCCATTACATGCCTTTCCTGGTGAAAGATTCCAATAACAAGCATTTGTCAATGCCGAATGTTGCTTGCTTCTATGTGCTGTTTAGGAATTTGGAAGTCATTGGAGTGCAAATATTGAAAATTTGCAAACTTACGAGCGTGCGTAGGAACTGCGCAATGCACACTCATAAAACAGGCTTTTTTAGGAATTTTTTCACCAAATTTTCAACATAGCCATTTTAAGACCTCTGCTCATGAACAGTGTCACTGTGATTTAATTAATGTGTCCCATACATTGATTTCACACACTGACTGCGCCATTGTGCACTACGTGGGCGGAAACACGTTTACGGTGAGGGAGCGTGAAAAATGACAGCTGTACTGCTCATAAGAAGGTGTGGTAAAATGGCAATGTTAAAATCTGGAGTAAAATATTGAAAATTTGCAAACTTACTAGCGTGCGTGGGAACATGGCATGTAACAGTCATTTTAAGAATTTTTCAACAAATTTTCAAAATAGGCTTTTGAGAGCCCACCTTATGAACACTGGCAGTGTCGCTTCGATTAATCATTCTGGAAAGGTGATTTCATGCAGTGGCTGCGAAATCACCCTTCGAGGCCAGTAATGCCATGACAGTGCAAGAATTCATGAGGAGGGTCCCAAAACCCCATGTTGAAAATTTGGTGCAAAAATTCCAAAAAATGCCTGAGATATGCAACAAAGTTGAAAAAACCCTATCTATCCCATTATACAGCTTACCGGCATTTCCTCAGTTCGCGGTCGGCTTTGAAGAGTGCAGACGTGTTCCCGGTCCACCGAAGATCATCGCGCTGGACTCCAGAGGTAAGTATGGGGGGATGGGGAGGCAGGGTGCGCAGTGTGTGGGCGCGGGTGGGTGCAGACACTGAGAGGGACCATTTTTGTTTTTTAGTTTTTTTTTTTAAATGACAACGTGGGATGTTTGCCACATTGGGGTGGGCTCCCAGTGTGGCAGAAGGATGGCTGGGGGGCATGGAGCTGATGGGGGATTGGGCACCCCCATTGGCGACAGCATGGGGGGAGAGACAGTGGAGCCGATGGGGATTGGGCACCCCGTCAGCCATAACATGATTTCTTGATGCTGAGGTGGGCTCCCAGCGTGGCACCTGGATGCTTTGGGGGTGTGGAGCCCGGCAGAGTTGGGCACCCCGTCAGCCGTACAGTGAGGTGGAGGTGCAGGCACGCGGTGTGCGTGCGTGCACGCACGGCAGGTGTGGGGGGAGAGCTCTGCTTACTCAAGCGGAGCTCTCCCTTTCAACTGTATGCCACTGCATTTTCAGCTTGTCATAGACAGCTGCAGCAGTGATTGGGGAACTGGGGCCGTGCCTGCAAACCCACTGACTGCATTGGAAGACGGGCTGACTCACCTCCAAAAACTCGGATGATGGCACTATGTTTCTTGCACATGCGTGCAAGCAACATAAAAATGTCAGCCCCTGCTACTCACCACACAATCCCTACAAAGCTGATATCAAGGACACCAAATCCCCATGTCGGCATGCCCCCCCCAGTTAAATTTGTTTGCTGGCAGGGGTGCCCAATCACCATCGGCATCATGTTCCTCCCTCGTACACACACTTTCTTTGCTGACGGGTGTGCCCAATCCCCATCGGCATCATGTTCCCCCCAAACTTGTGGCACACTGGGAGCCCACTCCAGTGTCCCCAAAATCATTTTTGTTACCTGTAAATAAAGAAAACCATCCCCCAAAGTCCAGTTTCTTTTGTTTTTACCTTTAAAAAAAAGGTCCCTCATCATCCTGTCATGCCTCCTCCCCCAACCTGCACCCACCCTCTGTGCACCCCTCCTCTCAGCAACCCCTCACCCCATACTTACCTCCAGAGGGCCAGTGCTGTGGTCTTCTGTGGAGCGGGAACATGTCTGAACTCTTCAAAAGCCGACTGGGAACTGAACAAATGCGGTAATCTTTATAATGGTAGGCAATGGAGGAATTTCAACTTGGGTGGATATCTAAGCCAGTTTTAGGAATTTTAGTACCAGATTTTCAACATAGGGTTCTTGGGACCCCACCTCCTGAACACATGCAATGTCATCTCATTACTCAGTCCTGAAATGTGATTTCGGGTTACTGCACAGAATCACCTTTTGGGGCTGATTAATGAAACAACAGTGCCACTGTTCATGAGGTGGGGTCTCCAAAAAGCCCATGTTGCAAATTTGGTGAACAAATTCAAACAAATAACTGTGTTATGGCATGCATTGCATAGTTTCCATGCACGTTCATAACTTCAACAATTTTTTTATATTTTCACTCCAGATTTTCAACATTGCCATTTTTCTCACACCTCTTTATGAACAGTACAGCTGTCATTTTTCACACCCTGCCTGAAATGTATTTTTGCACTTGTGGTGCACAATGGCACAGTTGTTGTGGGAAATCAGCTTTCAGGACAGATTAACAAAATTGCAGTGACACTGTTCATGAGGGTAGGTCCCAAAATGCCTGTGTTGAAAATGTGGTTAAACAAATCCCCAAAATAATTGTTTTACTGGCATGTGTTGTGCAGTTTCTACACAGGTTAGTGACTTCACCAGTTTTCAGATTTTCACTCCAGATTTTCAACATTGCCATTTTTTTAAACCTTCTCATGAACAGTACAGATGTCATTTTTCACATCCTGCCCAAAATGTGTTTTCGTACCTGTGGCACCAAATGGCACAGTCGCTATGCAAAATCACCTTTTCGCTAATGAGTGGATAGTCCCACTGTTCATGAGGTGGGGTCACAAAAAGCCAATGCTGAAAATGTGGAGTGAAAATGCCAACAAATGCTGGGGCATTAGGGTTTCTAACTGTAAACCCCACCCTGTAAAGACTGATAGGTGTCAGTGGTGTGACTTGGGATTGTTGGCTGTAATTCTCACTCCATTCCACCCCCACCCTGCATGCAAGTGACAGGCACTGAGGTGTGCCTTGGAGTCTTCAGCTCCAAAGTTCACCCCATTCTCCTATACTGCATCCATCTTGGCATATTTCCTTATGGAATGGGGTGAGCATAAGGCCTGAAAACCCCCAAGGCACACTGTGACACCTGTCAGTGTCTGCAGAGTAGGGTGAGGTGAAATGGCTTGAGCATTATGGCTGACAACCCAAAGGCACACCCCAACATCTGTCTGTTTCTGCAGGGTGGGGGTGGGGTTGGCATCAGTTCAATACTTCACTGCCATTCCTATTATGCATCACTCTAACTCCTGCACTACCAATGCCAATGCCATCAAGACAACATTCGGCATTGACAAATGCTTGTTGTAGTTATAGCGTATCTACCATTGGGGTCACAGAAATAGTGAGGCATTACAAATGTAATGGTATTCTTAATGGGCTCTATTCACAAAACCAGGTGCAAGAGGTCTGTATAGGGGTGCGCAGCTCCGTACCCAAGGGATCTCCACATGGGGGCCTCATTTATGAACACCGGACCCTGCCTGGCTCCCTTACATGGCTCTGCCTCCCTGGCACACAGGTCCACAGGGAGCAGGTGGGTGCAGAGTGGCAGATCATGGCAGGCAGCCAATTGGCTGCCCAGGCAGGGACCTGCAGTGGATCCCATGTGCCCTTGGGGTGCCATGTTGCCAGCTGGCATGCAGAGTGATGACCATGCTGATGGGTGGGTACCTTGTCCACCTGACTCCTGTAATCCTGGTGTGCTCCGGTGGTGGGGGCAATATTTTTGGGGGGGTTGTTGCCCCTTACCATGTCTGCCGCATCTGGAGGCAGTTTCCCCGGGGGTGCAGAAGCAGCTCGGTGGTTTATGGCTGCCTCCCAGATGCACAGCCAGCAGCCCCCCATGGACAGCACTCCATAGTGTTGCACATGCACGGAGTGCTGGCTGGCCCATCCACTCTTTCCCCAGGCCCACCCCAGTGCAGAGCTCCATGATCGGCTGAGGGATCAGATGCATTGGGTTGGTGCAACAGTGTCCTGGATAGGGTGTACGGGGCGCAGTGAGCACAGGCAGCTATGCGGTGACTATGCACTTGACTTATATGGTGTTTAGCCATTGTGAATACAGCCCAATTAGAATAGCAGTTCCTCTGGCACTGGTAGTGTACGCTGCATGTATTCCTTTTTCTTGAAATAAATTCTAAAGATATTTAAGTTTCTTTCTGAAAAATGAGTTTTCTACATCAGCATGCCTGTGGACTTTCTTTTACACATTGTGATAATTTTCTTCATCATTATCTGGTCTCGAGCTCCCTTGATGTTCCAGGACATAATATTTATGTTTGACAAGTTTGCCAATTTACAACATTTTTGAACACGTTAGTCCAGAGCATATAGATTGTAGAGCATTTAAGGACATGGGTTTGTCCTTTTTAAGGTGTCTAAGGCACTGGAGCATTTTCTTTTTTTATCCTTATCCTCTCCCTCCCCTCTCCCCAGGAGTATACTATACTCATTTACTCCCCTAACTTCTAATGATGAGGACCCAAAGTAAACATAAATTGACAGAAAATAAAAGTTGTGCCCTGACTTCATAGACCCCAACCCCCCCATCAAAACAAAATAGCTGAAAAAGAAAATAAGGTGGGAAGGAAAAAATATTCCATGCCCAGAACCTAAACTAGCAGGCCTAATAGATGCTGCCCCTCTAAGCCTATGGAACTCTTACAGGTTTTCCAACCCTAAAACCCCACAATCACCTCTTAAACAAATTGGGGGTGCAGTCTTCCTTGGGGTTATCAACCCTATAGTTCACCAATTTCTACACACTCCAAAAACATACACACCGAATTGGGTGAGTTTTAGGGTTGACAACCCCAAGGAATGTTGCACCCCTAATTTGTTTTAGGGTTGAGTGTGGGTTTTAGGGTTGGAAACCCTAAAACCACATTTCCCTACTTTATTTGCTTTAGCCTGAACCCTAAATGTTACATTAGCCAAGTTTTTTGCAAAGGGTTTCCTTACTTACAAATGACAACTCAAATCAATCTCCCGACCCCTTGCACCTGTTCCCACACCCACTTCCCCTCCTCCACCGCACCTCACTGTACTCCCACTGCCTACCCCAACCCCTTATCACACCCTCCTTATAGTTCCTCTTTCTTTACCTTATGTGCAATATGTAAATACGAAAACCATGTTGGCGATATATATATATGACTCATTTGATGTAAATAACTGTCGCATTATTTCTGTTATTGTATAAGTAGTTTATCTCCCCCTGTATTGCATATGTCTGCTCATGTCCCCGGTTCACACCTGGAAATGAACTTCAGTTCAGTGTGCCTTTCCTGGTTAACATTATTTAAATAAATAAATACTTTTTGAGATAGTATAATTGAATCCTTATTTGCCTCTGCAGTCCTATACATCCATACTCTTTGAGATAGTGTAATCATATAACTTGCCTGTGGAAGCACAGGGCCCTCTGGGCCCTGCACTTCTTTGCCTCCATAGACGTGTACATGTATGAAAAAACAAAAATTGTGTTTGTGCTCAGACAGACTACTCACTGTCCCATTGGGTTAATTCAAGATGCTCTTAGCAGGGAACTTAGATCTAGCAGAGTCTAAAACTTCAAAGTGATCAAGTGGTTTCTAAAGCATTTCTTGACTGATAGGCAGGAGACCAAACACTTCTTACCACACCATAACCTTTACTAAATATTGCAATTCAATACAACAAACAGTGAAAAGTGAAACACAGACATTCTTACTTAATCTGAACAGTCCATGTCTTTGTTCTTCTTGGCTCAATTGATTAGGTTCAAATGTTATCTGAGTCCAGCTGTAATTCTTCATGGCTCAT
Source organism: Neoceratodus forsteri (assembly GCA_016271365.2). Lineage (NCBI taxonomy): Eukaryota > Metazoa > Chordata > Ceratodontiformes > Ceratodontidae > Neoceratodus > Neoceratodus forsteri. Next base: position 873,825,905 of record CM057459.1, read on the forward strand.
TTGCCTAAAATGAAAACAGGTCTCTGTTCAGCTAATTTTGTGTTGTGACAGCCACTAAAAATATGTGTTAACCAGCTTTTTTAAATTAAATACCATTGTCACAGTGAAATACATGAATTTTAAGTTGTCCCAACTCAAATTGCATTTTTGCTCACACACCCATTGCTAAGGGCCGTTCAAATTGTCAGCACAACAGGAGTTACAAGAGTGGGCACACAACTGGTGCATGCCTCACATGAACACTAACATTTTAGAGTAATGATGTATTCTTCAGAACTATTTACCATTGGCAATGGAGGTCCTTTTATACCCTTCTATTATTTTTATAGCAATTGTCATCAAACCTAAGTCTTTCATATCTGCATACAAAATTACCACCACCAGTGTAAATATGTTTAAAAAACTCCAAAGTACAATAATTACTATGATATAGTAACCATCAATATGTGAATTTAAAATACAACTTGTAAAACATGGCAGACTGAAACTGAAAAGTGGCCACTGTCATAACTTCATTTTTCATTGAAGTCAGATAACATACATGCATCTCTTTGTTGTCCTTATTCATTCCACTAAATTCAATCCGTTAAATCAGGCATGGTGTCTATTATGCACCCTTATTGGTCTCCCTCCATGAAACATTTATGTCATAACTCTATGGTAATTAGAGCCGATCGCTCATAAACACTCAATGGGTGAAACTTATTTAAAACCAATCAAAATCTGCCAATGCACACACCAAGATGGCTACCAAATAAAAAAATACTAGGTACACCACTCTTGCCCCTTTTAACTTAAGCACTTGCAATACTGAGTTTGTTTTTTCTCCAAACTGAAAAACACCGTACATATTTTACTTTGCAAATCAATTTGACATTGTTTTAAGTCATGTGTGTTCCCTGTTAGGTGCCCTAAGTGTTTTTCCATGAAAGTTACATTCCAAACCTATATGGTAATAAAGGCAATCATTTATAAATGCTCAGAGTTCAAATCTTATTCAAAGCCAATCAAAATCTTGGTTTTCACTCACCAAGATAAATGACAATTTAATAAATGCAGGCACATTACTCTAACTCTGTTAATTTATCCACTCAGTATACACCAGGATATATCTAATTGTAACAGCAATGTCAAAGCTCTAACTATAGCTTTTGATCTGGTACACTACCACCTCTCTTAAAACGAGTTTCCTGTATTCTTTATCACACAATCCATGCCTATCATAACTGTGCTAATTAAATTATGTGTAGAGAAATTCCTGTTTACTGCTTGTGCCCAAAGCTCTATTGGGACTGCGTTTGCTAGCAAAGAAGGTGTTCGCTATTCAATTTGGCCAGCTTTTCTGACAAAGCATCATTTTGTTTGCAGGTGAGGTGATGTGCATGCTACTAACTCTTCAGGTGAGTGAGTGTGTGTGGGGGCATGGCAGTGCATGGCGGTGGGTGCTCAGTGGGAGGTCGGGGAGGTTGGATCAGTGAGGGACCATTTTCTTTTTTACAGCTCTGAAAAAAGATATAGAGGGAAGGTTTTCTTTATTACAGGTTATACACAATATGAGACACCAAAGCAAAAAAAAAAAATACAGGGGTGGAGATCAAAGGGTAGGGGGTGCTACTAGACACTAGGGTAATAAAAAACATAGGGATGGCGATTGGAGAAGTGGGGGTATCACTAGACACCAGGGAAAGATGCATTGTTTTATGGGGATGATGACCAGAGGGTGGGGATGCTAATAGGCACCAGGGAAAGATAAATTTAATATGGGGACTGTAATCAGAGGTTGGGGGTGCCACTAGACACTTGGGGAATATATATTTATCAGGGGGATGATGATCAGAGGGTGGAGATGCCAGTAGACACCAGGGAAGCATATATTTATTATGGGGATGGCAATCAGAGAGTGGGGGGGCTACCAGTAGACACCAGGGAGACATTTAATAGAACTCAGATAAATAATAAAAATGTAAATAAAAAATTAATGAAATGGTATTCTTTCTTTTTTATATTGCCATTAGATATTTTTTTTTTGGGGGGGTTATTGAAATTTTTCAGTTTGTCTTTTACATATATTTTTCCTTAATTGCATGGCTTGCTGCAGGTATGGGTTGTTAAGAGGAAATTATAGGAAAAAAAACTAACTACAAAATCCTTTTCCATTTACAGAAATCCTTTTCCTTATCAAATGAAAAAGGATCCCTTCATACGGAAAATGATTTTGAACTTAGTGTTTTTCTCCTGAATCTTTGCTACCTCTCCTGTGTCTTCACTAATCAGGCATGGAGAATGCCTTGGGGTTGTCATCCCTAACATTCACCCTATTGTCATATACTCTACACATCACAACTTCCATCATGATCAATCGGGTGAGTGTTAGGCTGTCAGCTCAAAGACACTCCCCATGCCTTATTAGCAAAGATGCAGGAGAGGTGAAACTCTAATGGCTTTTCCTGTTGCTGTCTGGTGTGAGGGCATGGTATTAGGGTTGAAAACCCAAATACCACATTTCTCTGCCTTTGCCATTTTAACCCTAATTTCAGCATTAACAACATTTTTTGCAAAGGATAGATAGATAGATAGATAGATAGATAGATAGATAGATAGATAGATAGATAGATACATACATACATACATACATACATACATACATACATACATACGTATCTATCTAAGTTATTGGTTACAGGAAATATAAAACATGTATACAAATATATGTCAGATCACAACCCACATTTTAAAGGTTTCCCAGTAATAGAGAGGAGTGTATGGGGTGAGGATATTGGGGTGTGGTAAGGGCAAACTGCACATGTGCAGATCAGACTTTGGAGTGAAGGTATTTTGCTCGCGCTAAAGAGTATGGAAACACAGGTGTGTGTCATGTTATTGGGTGATTATTGCACAGGTGACTATTGTGCTGGATGTCTGGCACTGTTTTTTTTTCTCTGTTTTTTCATGCTGTCTGTTATTAGTATATTTATCGGTGACTGGAGAGTGGATGATCGGGTGGGGTTAGAGTTATGTGAGTCCTAGTGTGGCACAGTTTGCACTTTTCTGTGGTCCATTTTTTTGTCATCTCTCACTAAGCTGCCATCCACCACTATAAGTGCTGTCTGTAGTTGGTTATATTTAGTAAGGGAGGGATGCAAGGGGCAGGCACAGCCTGCTGCAACAGAGGGTGTGGGGTGCAGATTCCTTCACATTTGTTCAGTTTCCTGTAGTCAGGTAGTTTGGTTGTATATAGGTTGGTTGCACTACATTACACTGATTTTTACCTTTGTTCATGGTATACCTTACTTGTGGTATAATTGCCAATCACTCCTTATGCTGCTAACTTATTGCTGCCACTATGGTATCATTCAGCAAGATTCTTTCTGCTCTAATGGGGGTAACCCCATTTTAAAAACGTATTGTGGGTGGGGAGAAGAAGAATAATTCTGACACTCTACATATTATGGATTGAAAAGAAGAAACAACCCCTTTATATGTTTAATCACTCAAGAGCTCCAATGCTTATTATGGCCTTGAAACGTTGGTAATAAGAAATGAATGGAATAGAAGAGAAAAGCAAAAATAAAATTAAAAATTGTATTATAGATCACTCAGCAATTCTGTTATATAAATTGACATTTTAAAAGAATACAGTATGACATAAGAGCAGTCAATATACAGTCTCAGAACTGCACTGTTTTATAAGTTAATTTAAATGGATGCGTATTATTGATCAAGACATTTAAGAATTTTTTCCCCATAGAACTGAGTAGCAAATACTCCATGTGATCAACTTCATCCTGTTCATCCTAAGAGTTCAGTTAAGAATTCACACATTTCTTTCAAAGAGTAGCCTGCTTTTGTCAAAATCAAAGATATTAGGTTTCCTCTGGAAACCTAATTTCAAAACAGCAGGGAAAAGGACAGAAATGATCACGTCAGTATCAGTAAACTCAGTTTTTATAGCCAGCAGTCTTTTTCAGTGTCCTTTATATTATGAAATGCATAGCATGGTAAAGATTAATCCTTTTCTTCATAACAGAAGACTGTCCCCCTCCACTTGTGTTGCTAATATTACTGTCCTACCTAAACTGGGCAAAGGTCATGCTCTATGCTCATCACACTGCCCCATATTTACTGTTAACAGCCGATTATAAAACCATTGCTAGAACCACTGCTGCAAGACTGAACAACTGCCTATGTCAATGTATCTACCAAGATTCATAAAAGAAATGCAAAGAAAGTATAACATCAGGCACAACCTCAACATCATTCATAACCTTCCAAACACTGAGGCAGGCATGGGGCCATGATCCTTGCCTGGATGCTGAAATGGCATTTGACAGTGCTGAGTCATACTAAGGCTCATACTAAGGAAGCATAAGGAGCACAAAGGGCCAAAATGCCTATAGTCAGCTCCAATTAGTTACTTATAATAAAATAAGTTGTTACTTGATAGTAGAAATCTGTGTAACCATTTTCTAAATATACAGTATTTTTAGATTCACTTATAAATACTGGAGCATGTTAGAAATTCCAAGGGTTAATGATTCTCTGTGAATAATAATATGGCCCTTTTTGAATTAACTTTGTTTCTAGTTAGTTGAAGAGGATGTCCTCTTGTGTTAAAGGCAACTTGTTTGAATTCGAGTCCACAGTCAGGCAGGAGGGATGGATCATTAATAACATCCCAGGTGAACAGAAGATCACCCCTCATATGCCTCTGTTCCAATGATATTAGATTAAATCCAGACAATTTTTGCTCATAAGATGTACATTTTGTCTGGAGCAATACATTTTGTCACTCTTTATTGAAACTTTTCAATTTTGTTGATGTCTTTTTTCTTATAAGGACACCAAAATTGGGAAGCAATGTCAAAGTGGGATCTTACATAGGCAAGATAGAGCGGTAATAGAATACTAGGATTTTTAGATTTAATACTGTACCTGGTAGTCCACAATATTTTATTAACTTTACTCAGGGTATAAGAGATTTGAATGTCAAAGTTCAGATTTGAGTCAACCATAACTCCTAAATCTTTTCATAAGCATTATAGTTTAATATTTCATTGTATAATAAATACTTTTTCTTAGGATTGTTTTTCCCAAAATGGAGTAGAATACATTTTGATGTGTTGAGGTGTAACCCCCATTTTTGTTACCATATGCTCAACTTATCCAGATTTTCTTGGAGATAAGTTATTTCCTCAGAGTTGTTGCATACATTACTGATTTTACAGTCATCAGCATATTTGATAAGATTAGAGGTTGTATTATATGACAAGTCAGAGATGAATATTTGAAAAAGTAAGGGTGCTAGAACATATCCTTGTGATACTCCACCATTAATTACTGACCAGCTTGATGAATGACCATCTATAATCACTCTCTGACATCTGTTTGTGACCCAGTTTACTATCCAAAGTATAAACAAGGGTTGAATACCATAAGCCTTTAATTTATATATTAAAGACCAGTGAGGAACTGAGTCAAAAAGCTTTTTTGAAATCAAGAAATATGACATCACAGGGTAAGTTGTTATACAGATTAACTAGGAAGTTTCCCACTGTCTTCATCCCTCCCACTTCTTCTGGGATCCGATAGATAACTGGTCAGATCCCACAGGTGCTGTTCTTCCAAGAAACGCAAAGCTGCTGCATGCTGTTATACTGTGGAGGAGTGTATGAATCAGAACTAGAAGGCATTTATATGTATTATAGAAGGTATGCCACTATTGCCTTAAATTAAAATAGATGCTAGTTCTCTTTCCAGACTTTCTTGTGTAGCTAGTTTTACTGGGCTATCTCTCCTGCTGATTCTTTCTTCCCACAGGCACCTTGAATCCTAAATGGTGGCAGAGGAGCCCACCTTGTGGAAGCTCTGTAGAGAGCCATCCATAGGAGAAGTAGCCCCATGGTGAAGATTTAAAAATCACCTAAAATAAGTACTTTTATTTGCGACTCTCAAGTAAATATTGCTGACTGCTTTTGGAAAGTACAAAATCTCTTTTGGAGTAAAACCTTCCTCCTTTCAGGAAGTTTTTTATTTCTGTTCTGTTCCTTTTTTCCATTGTATTACTTTTACATCAGTTCATGCACATGCACATACACAAAGCTTTGTTTTTTCTTTTTCAACTATTTATGTAATAGAACTTATTTTACTCTTTTTCTATTTTTTAAGATTTAAGAATTTAATAACATTTAAACTTTGCAGAACAGTGTAGAACAGGTAGGGTCACATGATCTTACTTGAACTTAAAGCATATGCATGGCATTCTTAGGTAGAGATTTACTTTGGACTGGAAACCTCACAGATGCTCCAGACCTCAATACTCAAACAACTCTTTTTCTGAGGACTGCATTGATTTAAAACTGCAAAATTACCAAAGTCATTCCTTTCTGCACATTTCTAAGAGCCTCAAGTGTGATTGTTTAAAAACTGAGCTGAGCGAGAAGACCAGAGCGATTAAAGATTTAAATGGCTTTCACAATTACATTTTACCACCAATTGCATCAGTAAGTAGCATTTGCATTGCTAATCAGCTCCTTTTATTTTACCATTCACATTGCATTATCATATTCTGAAACTTTATACTCAGTATAACTCAGTATATCTCTTGTATAGAGCTATATGAGACTATACGCCTGAGCTTACAAGTTTGTTTTTAAATCTCCAGTTTTTACCAGTCTTTCTGTGATATTCTTGAACTCCGCAATCAATTTACTGAATAAAGTGAACACAGTATGGAAATAGTACCTTAAAAATTTATGGAGCAGTTAATTTTATTTTACAGTGTTAAATGTATAAATACAGCAAACATTTATTAAAGTTAACTCTGTGGTAAAAATACTGTTTTCAATTTAATTTCAACTTTTTCAACAAAGAAAGACTAAAGGAGCTTAATATGTATACCCTTGAGGAAAGAAGGGAGAGAGAGGACATGATAGAAACTTTCAAGTACCTCAAAGGAATCAACAAAGTCCAAGAGGGTAGCATCTTTCAGAAAAAGAGATGTGCAAGAACAAGGGGACACAATTTGAAGATAGTGGGGGGATGGCTCAGAGGTAATGTGAGGAAGTATTTTTTCACAGAGAGGGTTGTGGATGCATGGAAAAGCCTTTCTGAGGAGGTCGTGGAGTCAAGGACAGTGAGGGAATTGAAGAATGCATGGGACAGGCATAAGGCAGTCCGACTGGGGGGTAGGTGGAAGTAAGCTGTTCGTTAACTAGGATCTACAGCTTATCTGTTAGGTAGGAAAATGGGCAGACAAGGTGGGCCAAGCGGTCCTTATCTGCCATCAAATTCTATGTTTCTATGTTTCTAACTACAGTAATTACCCTATACTATTATTCACATGCTTAACTCTTTCTCAAATTTAAAACATTTTATGCATGGAGTAAAAACTTAGACAGACTTGCCTTTAATCATCCTTTATTCTATTTTTGTTCAAGTATATGCCAATTCCCTACTCAGAAAGTTTCCTGAGCCCATCACGTACCAGCAAAGCCAAGATACCATTTTACTAATTAGATTTAAGCTAATTTTAGAATCACTGGAATTATCGCTACCACCAGACAGTAATCAGCTTTTCCATTTGGAACTCAATTTTTAGTGAGAACACTCAACAAACACTTAGCAAGAATTTAAAGAAGAAAGGAAAGAAAAATGAGTTACTGTACTCTGACTTGCAGTTAACAAAACTCACAGACAAGGACAAAAGTGATCCTTGTAATTCCACAGACTCAGCTCTGGAACAGTTCAAGCTCTTTTTATTTAAATCCATGTTTGGCTTTCCCATAACGGATTTGGAGCTATTTGGTGACATTTTCAATAAAAACTCTGGCTTAAGATTTTAGATTTTTCTGACAACATTTGAAATGTTCTAGAGCTGGTCTTCTGGACTTAGCTTTGGGAATAACTTACTCTTAGTTTAAGAAAAAGTCTGACTGGAAACCGTAATTTTTATTCATTTATTTTGTCCTTTTAAAATGTATCTATTAAGTATCTTAGAGTACCTAGTATCTATTGATATAATTGTAACTTTTTATTTATACAAAGTAAGTTTTTACTTAGGTTCTTGTGTTAACACACAACTTTGAATTTGAACTTAAAAGTTAACTTAACAGTTTAGAAATGGTAAATACCTGCTCACAAGTGACAGCAGGTAATAATTGTTCTGTATCATGTGAAGAATTATTACTTCCTCTACAAAGCAATACAATTAAAAACATTCAAAAATAATAAAAAAAAAATCAGACAAAAATAATAGATGATTTAACTAATTCACTGAATAGTAATAGAACTTCTACACCAATTAGTAATCAGAAACATGGTTTGGCCCAGCAAATAGAGGATTCAGATACAGAGAAAAAAGCTAAATGAACTTTATCTTGGTTCATACAATACAGATCTTTATACTGAGTCAAAAGAATTGTTTTCTCAGATGAAATTGGAAAGCAGATGAAGGAGGGAGATAACATAGCATTTGAACTAGGTAACACTGTTACAGGGTTTTAAATAATTGATTAGCAGTTTTTTTCTTGGGACAATACTAACTGTACAGAAAGTATTTATATCAGTTTTCTAGAAGTGTTATTTTTGTAAAACACAGTGAGGCAAGTGCTATGCATTTTCACAATGTTTTAGAACTTTTATGAGCAAAACGCTAATTGATTTTAAGAGTTAAATAAAACCCTGTGTTACTTGTGATTAAAATCTAAGTTGGGACATACATTCAAAACCTGATACCATGGGACATGTTTCAGAGCAGCATACAAGGATATAAATCTCAAATGGGAAATTAGAAGAAGTCTTATAAGATCTTTAAGTAACTGTTGATGGCATTAAAAGCATAGAGGGTAAAAAAACAAAAAAAAACAAACAACAAAAACTAGTCTTTAAATCATATAATAAATCCAGATTAATTGGTGATGAAAATGTTGAAAATAGAAATTCTGTAACAAATTCTAAAGTATATGAATCAGCCCTATTATGTGATAACTTAAATGTTTAAAAGATCCTAATTAAATGAATATCCTGATTATGGAGCATATAGTAATGACAACCAGGAAATAGATACATTAAAAGAAAATATGGCAATAAGTGGGGCATGCTTGTATAACATCATTGACAAACTTAGGAGTATCATCCCAGATAAAGAGTTCTCAATACATTTATATGACAAACCAGACAAAGAGGAAGAAAAAAAAACTGATTTCTCTACCATCTCTTTTCCTGAAAGTCTGAATACAAAACAAAATAAAAAAAAAGAAATCTCATAAGAGGAATAAAAAATAAATGAATAAGGGATCACAAAAGGGAAGTTAAGAATAATAATGTGCTGAACTATTCAAAGTATCCTCAAAAGAGCAGTAATTTGAACAAAGATAAAACAGATAATGTTACAGTAATTCAAACTCAGACATATGTACTCACATGAATGAACTGGGAAGAAAACTAGAAAAAATTGAGCAGGAGGTGAACTTATTAAATAAAAATGCATTGTACTTTGTGGTGACTACAACTGTGAAATATCTTTTGTACAAGAGTCCCCGTTACCTTGAGTGAAAAAAGAAAAATATTTCCAGGAACTGCCTCAGGGTAACAACTCTTCCAAAAGTAAATCAATACATATCAACCCCAAGATCCACTGTAACAAAGCAGGTTAGCCCCTGCAAACAACAAAGGAGGGGCTACTCTCCCATATTTAAGATTTTGTGAGCCCTTCATTTGGCACTGACTCAGAATTAACCCTTAAAGTTCAAATTTTAGCTTTAATACTGGGGTAGGAAAGACAATTTTATTTGGATTATATTATATGCCACCAAATAGTAAAAAAGAAATGGATAGAATAATAAATGAGGAAATAATACAGATAGCTTTGTAAGGAGACGTTGTTATAGTAGGAGATTTCAATTATCCAGACATTTGTTGGGGAATTCAAAAAGGAAGAAATTCAAATGGTAGGCATTTTCTGTCAACTTGCAAATGGTAGAATTAGAACAGTTGATGAATAAACCTACTAGAGAAGAGGTTATATTGGACCTTTTGCTAACTAATAGATCAGATCATATTGGAGGCATTAAAGTAAGGGAACAGTTAGGAAGTAGTGACCATGTTATGATAACCTTTAATATTAAACAGGAAGTATAAGGCACTAAAGGAAAACAGTGGTAGAAAATTATATTAGGGCAAATTTTGATAAAATCAATGAGAAATTGAGAATATGAAATTGGAAAAAGGATCTGATTAATAAATCAGTTAATCAAATGGAGGAATTATTAAAAAAAATAAATTATTATATTTAGAAGGAGTATGTGTTCCAGAAAAAAAGAGTGTATAATAAAGAGGAATAAAACCTTTATGCTGCCCCAATAAGGTGTTAAAATCTTGTAACAAAAAGAAGAAAGCATTTAAAAATATGAAGACATTAGGAAGAGAGAAGGCCAGAGTATGTTATAAAAAATATCTAAAAATAGTTAAACAGAATATAAAAAAAGAGAGAAAAATGATAGAGTCTAAATAGGCATATAGGAAAGATAATGGTAAAAGTTTTTTTTTCATATGTTAACCAGCAAAGAAGAGATAAACAGGGAGTGGGGACATTAAATATAGGTGGGCGAGATATCACTGATATAAATTAAATGGCCAATACACGGAATGATTTTTTGGGACAGTCTTTGAAAAAGGAAATGATATAAAAAATATCATAATAAGGAAAAATTATCAAAATATAAAAATAGAAACTACAAAAGAAGAAATGGAAAGATTGGTAAATAAAGTTAAAACACATAAATCAGCAGGACCGGATTTATTACATCCCCAATATATCAAAGAGGTGTTACCATGGATATCAGGAATCTTGATGTATATATTTAATAGATCTTACAAGACAGGGGAAATTCCGGAAGACTGGAAAAAAGCTTACATGGTACCATTGTTTAAGAAAGGCAAAAGGTCAGAGGTAACAAATTATAGGCCAGTAAGTTTAACTGCTATGCTAGGAAAAATTGCTGAGAGTACGTTAATAACAAAACTAGAACAAGGTCTTGAGATATTTAAACACAAGGATGAGAAGCATCATGGGTTCAAAAAGAACAGAGCGTGTAGCACTAATCATTTGTGTTTCTATGAAAATATTAAAATTAACTTAAACAACAATATACCCATATATATAAAATTTTTGGACTTTAAAAAAGCTTTTGACAAGGTTCCTCATGATAAATTGATAAAGAAATTAATATATATGGGATTGGATAGTCAAATTATATTATGGATTAAAAATTGGCTGAGCAATAGAACACAGTTTGTAAGATTAACAGGTGTAATGTCAAAATCGATTAAAGTGGAGAGTGGAGTCCCACAGGGATCCATGTTGAGACCCATTCTGTTTTCTTTATATATTAGTGACTTATATTATGGAATTACAAATCAAATAGTGACATTTGCTGATGACATTAAGTTAGGAGGACAAGTAGAAACATTAGAACAACAGGAAGGATTAAATGAGGATTTTAAAAAAATTGAGAGGTGGGCAGAATAAAATGGGATGAAGTTTAAGATAGAAAAATCAGTGGTAATGTATTTAGGAAAAAGAGATAGAAAGAAAAATAGGTATCTACTAAATGATAAGGAAATTAAAGAAGTAGATGAAAAAGATTGTGGGATAGTGATTTACAATAAATTTAATTTTGTTAAACATCGAACAATGGCTATACAGAAAGCTAATAATATGGTGAGGAATATAAAGAAGCTTTATCAATAAATCTTTAGCATGTATGGTACCAGTGTACAGGTCTTATGTTAGACCATACTTGGATTATGGGTCACAATTTTGGAACCCATATAAGAAGATGGAAATAAAAAGAATAGAGGGAGTACGAAGAAGATATACAAAGATGATTGGAAATTTGGGGAGATATGGGTACAAGGAGAGACTAAGACAAACGGGTCTGTGGAGTCTAGAGAAAAGGAGAGAAAGAGGAGATTTAATGATGTTATTCAAAATAATAAATGATAAAAAATTAAAAAGTGAGTTGAATTTAGAGTTACAAGAAAAGCCAGATGGATTAAGAAGATGTATACATCAGATTAAGTTGAGAATGGTTAAAAAAATGATGTATACTATTCCTTTATAAATAGAACAGGAAGATTATGGAATAAATTGCCAACTGAAATAGTAAAAAGTCAAACATTGGCACAGTTTAAAGAAATATTGATGAGTGTATAATGGAAAATAGAGCAATGTGCACCCACTGATGTGGGGAACAGTTTATATGGACATTGAGTCAGCTAATGTTCCAAATACCTAGTATGAGAACCTTGTATGAGAACCTAGTATGAAATATGGGCATCTCAATTGAGAAAGAGGACATTATGGAGTTTATTAAAGTAGAGGATCCTCATACAGATGTGGTAGACATAATCTTTATGCTTCCAAGAATTGCTAATGATGTTGTGTAATATAAGGCTCTCCTAAGACACAGAGGAATACAGATATTATTTCCAAATTTATATATCAATTTAACAAATAAATAGACATCTGTTTAATAATGATTTTGTATAAACCAACACTCAGGAAATGAAACCGATGTGGCTAAGTCATTTTGGGGTTCTTCAAGAAGCTCATGAGAATGAAAAAATCCTGACATCACTTTGCAAATTTTTTAGCAATATTCTCCAAATCTCACTTGGTAGGAGAGGAGAGTGATAGGTTTCCTGTAGAGAAACAGTCAGTCAAATAGACATTCTAGTAAGAAATCAACAAGTGGCAGATATAATCATAGAAAAACAAAATATCCTGGACAAATTGAGTCACTACTTGATGATTATACAAAAGCAGACCTCTTGATGCAATCATCTCTGGTGTAAATCATAACCCAATTGTAAATATCAAAAATACCATCCCAGTATATTATCGATACCAGGCTCTGACAGGATATTGCAACTGTAGCCATACCCCACCCAAGGTGATCGCTCTCATAATATCTCTGAACAAGATGAAGATTTAAATGTTTTATGAAAGTGGGAAAAATAAATTTTGTATCATGGAATATTGCTGGTTGGGACTCAAAAATTGCGGATATTGCATGGATTTGTTTTGTTACTATATTCAATCCTTTATGTCTGCAAGAGACCTGGCATTATGGAACTAATAATATATCTCAACAGATTCCAACTATTTCATAACCCAGGGCTTAAAGACACTAGGTATGGGAGATGCGCTGGTGAACAGGAAATTCTAATAAAAGTTGGAATATTGTATACAACCACTACTCTATATAAATCTCCCAGTTTTATTGTTGTCCTAATTCAAAAACAAAAATATAAACATATTGTTATAAACTCTTATATCCCTCCAACTAGCTTCAGATATTAAACATAGAAGTTGACGGCAGATAAGGACCTCAAGGCCCATCCAGTTTGTCCATTTTTTCTACCTTATGAATGTGCCATAGGCCATTGCTTTGTCAATAGCCTATCTATTCATACTCATCTGTATTGCAATCTTATGCCTATCCTATGCCTGTTTGAAGCCCTGCACAGTATTCATATCCACCACTTCCTGAGGTAAGCCAATCCATGTATCCACCACTCTTTCTGTGAAAAAGAACTTCCTCACATTACCCCTTAATCGGCTTCCATCTAATCTCATGCTGTGTCCTCTTGTCCTGCTATTTTTCTTATACTGAAGTATGTTAGACACTTTCACCTTGTTAATGCCCTTAAGATGTTTGAATGTTTTGATCATATCACCTCTCTCCCTCCTTTGCTCTATGGCATACATATTGAGCTCTGCTAAGCTGTCCTCATATGTTTTCTGATGCAGTCCCTGCACCATTTTGGTTGCCCTCCTCTAGACTGCCTCAATTTTGTTAATTTCCTTGTGCAGGTGCAGCCTCCAGTGCTGCATGTAGTACTCTAGAAGGTGCCTAACCAGTGTCTTTTAAAGAGGGATTATTACCCCCTTTATGACTTGTGATACCCTACTAATACACCCCAACATCCCCCTAGCCTTACCTACTGCTTTAGTGGTCTGCTTGGATGATTGCAAGTCATCTGTGATAACAATGCTCAAGTATCTTTCTTTCCTTGTGATTGCCAGCAACTCCCCTCCAAATCCTATAGGTGGCTTCAGGATTTCTCTTTCCTATGTGCATGATCTTGCATTTCTTTGCGTTAAACCCCAGCTGCCACTCTTCTGACCATTTTGCCAGTTTCTCCAGATCTCTTCTCATTCTGCCCACCCCATCTGGATCACCTACTCTGTTGCAGATCTTGGTGTCATCGGCAAACAGACAAACTTTACCCTCCAGTCCCTCTGCAATGTCACTGATGAAGATGTTGACGAGGACTGGCCCCAGGACTGATCCCTGAGGTACCACACTTGTGACTTGCATCTCTTCTGACAGTATACCATTTACTACTACTCTCTGTTTTCTGCCTGGCAATCAGTTTGCCACCCAGTTGACCAACATCTGACCCACCCTGAGCCTACCCAGCTTATTAATCAATCGTCTATGTGGAACAGTATCAAAAACTTTGCTAAAGTCAAGGTAGGCGACATCAACTGCACCCCCTTGGTTCACCACTCTGGTTACCCAGTCAAAGAAATCTACGAGATTAGTCTGACAAGACCTTCCTGTTGTAAACCTATGCTGTCTTGGATCCTGTGCTCCTATGGATTCCAGGCGTTGCACTATCCTATTATATTGTTATCCAACCATCTGGGTACAGTTTAAAGAGTTACTTGCAGACATGAAACTTTGATTTATTGATTATGAACTACTTTGTCTTAGAGATATGAATGGCAGAATCAGGATTTATTGATAATTCTATATTTGCACACATTAATGAATTACACATTATTACACAGAGTGCATCAATGGATAACCATGTTTATAACTCAGGCTCTCTTCTCTTAGATATTTTAAAGGAATTCTGTCCTACCCATTAAATGGTACAGTAGGTTAAGTGGCCATTTAGAAGATCACTTTACTTGTTATACAGCTTTATGTTCAACATTTATAGATTTTGTATGATGGTCTGACAACCTGGAATATTGGAGTACCCTCTACATTCCTACTAGGGCAGAGAGTGGCCATATAGCAATTATGTTGAGCAGACTATCAGTCCATTGTAAACAATCTCTAGAAAAAAAATCAGTCCTCTTACGGAGCATAGAATCAATAAAAAATGTGGATATTCATGTAAAAGAAAATAATATAAAACTTAGTACCAGCATGTTAACTTCACTTACTGTAATTGGGATCACCTTTCATATTTAACTGTAAGTCAGAAATGGGAAAAACTGGATCCCATCTTTAAAACATTAAGAGGAAATTTATATAAACAAGTTTCTGTAAACAAGTATACAAAACAACAGTGAGGCTGCTTCGATGTTGAATGTAAATATTATAAAGCAAAACTGAGGAAAACAGCAAGATCAATCAAACTGTCTGCAAGTAGTGACCAGTTTAAATTATTAAAGAATACCTAAACAACATTTTGACAACAAACTATTCAAAAATCTTACCTCAAATAGGACTAAAGGAAAGGCTGCTGAATTTGTTAATGCTTAAATTACATTTATAAAAGTTACCTAAATGTAGTTCCAAAGCATTTGAAAAATGTAAAATCAGCCTTCCAATTTCAAAAAAACTGCCTTATCTGCTTCTTAAAATGGCCACCAAAAGTGTTAAGTGATGACATCATCGGAGCCAAAGTCAGAGAGCTATACGGCTTTCTATAGTGCGAACTAGTCTTTTTTCTCTTTGTATAGAATTGTTTCACCAAAACGGTCAAAACCATGTGCATTATATAGATCAATACACATGTTAGGCTATGGTTCTGTTCATTTTGTTTACTTTAACATGCTGAAATTGTGTTTTAATCCAACCGACTTTCTGTTTGGCAAACCACAGTGCAGTACAAATCTTGAATAAACTGGTGGTCTAGTGGTTATGGTGGATCAGGTATGCTACAACGGTGGTGCTGGGAGCGTGTTTAACATTCATATGAAACCTTTATATTTTCTGCTATTATGTATTTCTAGTATGTTTTTCACTGAAACAACAAATGTAATCCATATTTTTGAATGTAAACATTCGTACAATCAATAAATCAGACTTCTTCAAAAAAGTGAAATACAGCAGCAGCAGCGAGTTCTTTACAATGGGGGGGGTGGTTACAGCCATACCCTTCACCACCCTATAGATCCACCACTTGTTTTTAGTCCAATGCCAGAGTTTGAACTTTCTTGGAAATCAAAAATATGCTTGTCATGTCTTCTGTTCTTTTTCCATTGGAAATAATAATAATAAGAAGAAGAATCAGTATTTATATAGTGTGTTTCATACACATTGTATCCCAAAGTGCTTACAAGCATTGCTAGACTGGTAGCGATGTGACTGAATGTGTAGTGGCAGCCAATTCACACATGCAACCCACACACAGCCTTGGTTAATTGCAGGAACTGGTTTTATGGGACAGGGAATACTGGCCAGGACAATGGGATCAGGTAGTGATCTGCTCATATTTCTCCCCTTCTGTCTTCCCCCTACCATGAATATAGCAGTACCTTGCAGGAGTGGCCTTCTCAGTCCCCCTTTGGTATTCATTCTCACTACTCCTCATACCAAAAACTGGTGAGCTCATCACCCTTGTGCACCATGAATGTACGTAATACAGTCCCCAGGTTTTTTGACATATCAAAAATAAACAAATCTTTCCAGTAAGTCAGGCTGATAGCAACAGGGAACAAGGGGAATTATAGGTTTTCCTATCCTT
The DNA here is from genome assembly GCA_016271365.2 of Neoceratodus forsteri. Lineage (NCBI taxonomy): Eukaryota > Metazoa > Chordata > Ceratodontiformes > Ceratodontidae > Neoceratodus > Neoceratodus forsteri. The sequence goes on from CM057459.1 coordinate 873,842,678, forward strand.
AAAAGATCTAGGCTACCTTTGACTAGGCACTATTAAATTATGGGTGTGCACATCATGATGCACATCATTTAATAGTACCTAATCATAGGTGGCTTAGATCTTATATGGGTAGAAATGCCCATGCCCCCCCTTGTGTCCTGCTGCTATTAGCCTTGCTTACCAGAAGATCATGTTTATTATTAATATATAAAAACGACATGGGCAACTGTACTAACCACGTTCATGATGCAGAAGGGTAGTGAGCTCACCAGTTTTTGGCGTGGGGAGCAGAAGAGAAGAATGAATACCAGAGATGGACTAAAGAGGCCATTCCAGCAGGGCACGGCTGTATTCAGGTTAGGGGAAGACAGGAAGGGGGGTGTTTAACAGATGATTGTAAGATCTGAAATGTAGGGCTGCCAGCACTGTGATCACTACCTGACTGTGACTGAGAGCAGCCAGCGATGATAAATACTCAGAGTGGCAGGAATGCACTTAAAGTGTTACATGAATTCTGTGTAGGGAGATTAACCTCAGGTGGGGGGTGTTGATGTTTGTTAGGACATATTGAGGGAGCTGTGTATAGATCATTCAAGATTTAGAAGAGTGATAGCCAACCATCTCGCATTGTGGAGTAGGGCACTAAAAAGTTCTGGAGAAGATTTGCTGATAACTGTCCCATAGAGTTCTGCAGATCACAGGTAAAGGAGTAGGCTGATGCTGTAAGTCTGGGGATTCGCTCAAAGCATTAGTAAGCCTCTCCTGCTAATACTGTTGTTATTCATAGTAAGTGCAGCCCTTATGAGGGCATGAACAGCAGTTTTTTTTGGTGAGTCCTGAGGCTTATTGCTTGGCCCTCCACAAAGACCCAATTGTTGGTTAATGAAGAAAGACAAAAACACAACAGGGGAACTGTACATACTGCTTTCACTGTGCAGAACAGTGGTGATCCACTCAATGTTTACTGTGGGAGCAGAAGTCAAATATTGAAAAAGTGGACTTAGGTGTGATCTGTGAGGTATTATTTAACAGTGCCAGCTGATGATCTGTTTTGGTGTAGGTATGCACAACTCTCTGAGGTATATAATTATAGTCTGAGGTTTGATAATTCTCTTCAGCAGACCGCAAGCTCATATGCAGCCCCAGGCAGTACTAAGGGCATGGAATGGAATGTGGGGGGTTCAACAGAAGGCAGGCTAGGTGCAGGGGGTTCACTTGGAAAAAAAAATTCAAGAGAACCTTTTTTTTTGTGGATTAACAAGAATGCATGAGCTTTGGAATTGGACCAGACCAGTACTTCACTGTGTGACCCTGACGAAGTCATTTAACTTCCTTGTGCTGCCAGGTCACATCTGTAAACAAAGTTTCAGCATAGTGTGTCACTCCTGGTTAACAAAAAAAAAATTCAGGGCATCACATAACCACTAGATCATCAGGTATTTGAAGTGTTGTACTGTTCTGCAGTTTACCAAAGGGAAAGTCAACTAGATTTCAAAACATTTTCGGCAAGTTAAAGTAAATAAAATGAATACGATCATAGCCTAACATATGTACCAATCAAAATAATCCACATGTTAACCCATGGTGTTGATCATTCTGGTAAAATAATTCAAAACAAAGAGAGAAAGAACTAGTTAACCTATAAGAATATATATTGGCATACCTCTCAACCTTTTCCCCCCAAATGTGGAACATTGCCTGTCAAAATGTGGAACAAATGAGCAAAATGTGGAACACTTAATCAACCCTTTACCTAAGAAGCACAAAACACTGTTAAAATGTTGCATTTATGTTCAGGAAGTCTGTTGTTACTTGAATAATATATTTTTTGCATCATTTACTATGGATTTTTTGCTATAAAATTTTGACTTTGAGTGTGGAACAAGTCCTCACAATGTGGAACAGGGAGCTTTTGTGAAGTAAAATGAGGAACGTTCCTCGTAATGTGGTACAGTTGAGAGGTATGTATATTGGTCTCTTGCTCTAGCTCCGATGATGTCATCATGACTCATCACTTAACACAGTTGGCAGACATCTTAGAGAGAGGGCAAGACTGTTTTCTGTATGTGAAAGGCTGATGTTTAAATTTTTCAAAAACTATGAAACTGCATGTATGTTATTTACAGAAATGCAGTTTTAGCATAAATGTAACCAATAGCCTTTACTTTACCTCACTATGAAGCCAGATTTTTGAGTTTGCAGTTAAAAAAAATGCTTGTTTAGGTACCCTATAAATTAACAAAGAAAACAACGCAAAAATCACTTGAAACAGAAGAAGTTGTCATTTCATTTGTTCAATGGGACAAAATGTTGAAGGATGTTATAGAAAAAGACATGAAAAGATTTTGGCAACTGGTAGTTAAGATAACCAATAATTAAAAAAAATACTGCTTACTCATACATCTCGGAGGCACAATGGATCTAACATTTTAGTGCATTTTTTATGATCCACAAAGTGAAAATTCATTACATTTAGCACCAGCAACACCTGAATCTAGAAACTTGAGTCCTTTAATCATTTCTGGGATTTATACTTCTCAATCAAAATTTGGAAAAAAAAGGCCCGGCCTAGACATGATCCCAGCTGAGATATTTTTTTGGTGTAAACCATTGACAATGTTTTACAATAAATGTCTAAACTAGAACTTTATTCCATGCTTGTGGAAGGGAGCCGAGATCATACTGATCCACAAAAAAGGAGACATCTCTGTTCCAACCATGTATAGACCTATAAGTCTGTTTGGCAACAAATACAATATTTTTTCCTAAAATGTCTTTAATCCACCTTTTGCTACAAATAGTGTCTACAGGAGGATTAAATGAGCTTCAAGCAGGTTTCAGGCAAGGATACTCTACAATCAAAAATTGCTTTACTTCAAGACACTTGTTTGAGAAATATATACTTGAGAAAACAAAAAAAAAATGTTTGTTGCCTAGATAGATTTTTCATAAGCCTTTGACTCAGTCTCCCAAAAAATACTCTGGTCTATTATGTCTCACCATGGTATAAACCCTTCTCTAATTAGTATAATTTCTAATCTTTACAGTGAAACATGGGAAACTGTTAGCTTTGGGTCAGGGTGTCAGAATTCTACTATTTCATAACAAATAAAGTTGTATGACAAGGTTACATTTTAGGCCCATCCCTTTTCTACCTTTATATGGACAACTTATTTGGAGAACTGATACAACTTGATTCAGACTTCCCTAAAATTGTTGACTGTCTGTGTTATGCATTAGCTTACATGGATAATTTGATATTAATTTCTCTGTTCAAGAAAGGTCTACAAAAAAGTGGACTATTTATCAACCTGGGCTACTGAATTAAAATTAAAATTAATAATTCCAAAACAAAAAATATGATTTTTGTTCAAAACATCCCCAAATGACCATGGTATATAGGAAATTAAAGCTTAGAATGCTGAGAGACATATGAGTATCTTGAGCTGTTTTTTTCAAAGAATGATTTATGGGCAAAAGATAAAAAAAAATATGGATAAAGTACAGAAAATGGTCTGAGGGCTTAGTAAGTTTAATCATAGTTATGGGGGGGTTAACCATTAAACCATCACATAACGTAATTAATGTAAAATATTTTGCACAGTTTCTCTATGGTGTTGAGATCTAGGACATTAAAAACCCTGAAAAACTACTTATCCCAGTTTACAAACTTTTAAGATCAGTAATGGGCATACCACAAACATGTCCAGTGGTATATTTAAGATCTGAAGTGGGTATTCCAAACAGGAAAGCTATAATAGATAAAATAGTTAACTACTGGTTATCCATACACAGACTACCACAAACAAGACTCCCCAATAAGTAACAAATAGGACAAGAATCTTGGATTTTGAAAGGATGTGGAAACACTAAATGGTTAAAACAACTACAGCTAAACTTATATACATATAAATGAATGTCTCTGTGTAATTATCTTAAAAAGAATATAACCTTAAGTGTAAAGTATTAAAAAATACATAAAAACAAAATTCATAATTATTGAAACTAAAGGGATTTAGGATTTATTATCAATTCTTGACATTCCTTATGGTTTTCTCAGAACAATTTTTACTTTGGATATAAAAAAGTGACTTAGATGTACTGATAGATCTCCCTATAAGAAAAACATTTACCAAAGCAAGGTTGAAACTATTTAATAATATATGGAATGTCAGAATTGAAGTGCTACCTCCAAAGAACAAAATCACAACTGCCAACAAGGAGGGAAGGAAGCCCTTATACATATTTTATGGACCTCCTCTTGGTATACCAAACAAAGAAGCTACTGGCTTGGACCATTATAGTGATCCCAGTTTAACCACTGCCCAACTTACATTGATTTAATAAACAAGGAAGATGCACAGGACATATCTAGATTAAGCCAATTACTTTAACATAATTTATAAATTCAGGAAAAGTCATTTTCATAAAAAATAAATACAACTCTAAAAGTATATTTGGTCTATTACAATTGGACAACATTTTCAACATATAAGTTGATTCATAAAAGTATTGCTATCCTTATACTGTATGGGCATGATTTAAGATGTTGCTACTGTGTTCTTACTCCCAAAAGGAAACAAAAGAACCTAATGCATGAGTGGAAGAAAATACAGTAAGAGACTCACATTATTTTTACTTGACTGCTTAAAGAGCACTTTTCCCAATCTTTTTGACTTTCATGCATAAATTACCCCTTCTTGCATCGATTCTGGAATTGTATTTTATTACTGTCCTTTGCAGTTAGTTTTTGCATTCTGAGCTGTTAAAAACTGCAGGATGTACAAGAGCTTCTATAGCAAGCCTGGTGTTGCTGTGGACCCAGGGCTATACTGCTGACATTGTTATATGGCAGAGAAGTCACTCACACTGTAGTACAATGAAAGTACAGCAGTTTTGCAAAGGAAAACTATGTTACTAGGTGTACATACTGTAGTCCCTCTTCGCCAAAACGCCCTGTTAGCAATACATTATAGCAAAATCCAAATGCCTTGTCAGTATGTTTTTTGGAAAACTGACTTACTTCTGCCTCTGTAACAAAGCATGGGGACTGAGAGAAGATAGAGTTGCTGTCAGCACCATCCCTGGTCCTTTTATTTTTCATGCATAAATTATCACTTCTTGCATTGATTCTGGAATTTTATTTCATTAATGTCTTCTGCAGCTAGTTTTTGCACTCTTTGCATTCTAAGCTGCTAAAACTGCAGGATGTACCAAAGCTTCTATAGCAAGCCTGGTATTACTGTGGACCCAGAACTGTACTGCTGACATCACTATATGGCAGAGGAGTGACTCACACTGCAGTACAGTGAAGTTGCAGCAGTTTTGCAAGGGAAACTACATTATTAGTTGTACATACTGTGGTTCCTCTTTACCAAGACACCCTGTTAGCATTGCATTATGTCAAAATCCAAATGCCTTGTCAGTATGTTTTTTTGTAAAACTGACTTCTGCCTCTATAACAAAGCATGGGGAGTCAGAGATGATCGAATTGCTGTCAGCTGAGACAGATGTCAGTTTATGCATTTGTGTGATTAGTGTCTGTACCTTGATCATTTGAAAGCAGTAATGCCTCCTTACCCATGCTATACTGGTGCCTTCCATGACTTTCTGTAGTAAAACACCTGGCAGTCACCCTGATTAAAAATCCCTTCCTGCTCCTCTGTCCCATACCTCCCTGACATCAGCATGGCACCATGGAACACTGAAGACTGATTTTGGTACCATATAATACAAACAATGAATTTAGATGTGCTATATGCACCGTAGATGTGGTTTTAAAACTAAGGGCTATTTACAGAGAAATTCTTGTCTGAAAAGTGAAACTGAGATTCCACAGATGCGTGAACTGGCAGTATTATATGGTACCCAAATTAGTCTTCAGTATTTCGTGGTGCCATACTGACATCAAAGTGGAATGGGACAGAGGAGCAGTAAGAGATTTTTGATTGGAGTGACTGCCAGGTGTTTTATTACAGAAAGACATGGAAGGCACCAGTATGGCATGGGTAAGCAGGCTTTACTGCTTTCAAATGGTCAAGGAATAGACACTAATCACAAACTGATGGTTAGCTGTCTTGGCTTACAGCAACTCGATCTCCTCTCACTCCCCATGCTTTCTAACAGAGGCACAAATCAGTTTTATAAAAAAACATACTGACAAGGCATTTGGATTCTGGCACAATGCGTTGCTAACATGGTGTCTTGATGAAGATGAACCACAGCATTTACACCTAGTAATATAGTTTTCCCTTGCAAAACTGCTGCAGCTTCACTGTTCTACAGTGTGAGTCACTCCTCTGCCATATTGTGATGTCAACAGTACAACTCTGGGTCCACAACAACAACAGGCTTGTTACAGAATTTCTGGTACACCCTGTAATTTTTAGAAGCTCAGAATGCAAAAACTAACTGCAGAGGACAGTAATGAAATGCAATTCCAGAATCAATGCAAGAAGGGGTAATTTATGCATGAATGTCAAAAGGACTGGGAATGGTACTGACAGCAACTCGATCTTCTCTCAACCCCCATGCTTTGTTACAGAGGCAGAAGTAAGTCAGTTTTACATAAAAACAAACTGATAAGGCACTGGATTTTGGCATGATGCATTCCTAACAGGGTGTCTTGGGGAGGGGGGAACACAGTATGTACACCAAGTACAGTAGTGTTCTCTTGTAAAACTGCAGCAACTGCACTGTACTGCACAGAGTGAGTCACTCCTTTGCATATAGTGATGTCAGTGGGATCCAGCAGCCTGGCAGCTGAATAGCAAAGACAAGTGCAGCAGGGCTAAAGCAGAGCTCAGAAACAAATGCAAAATATGGAAGGCAGAGTAAACCTTGGCCAAAAATAACAAATGGACACACCCTTTCAGGTCTAGAACTGCATATAATGACTACAAGATGTAACATGTTGGACCATCATGAAAGGTGCTCTTTAAGTTTGCAATTTTAAAATTGTAACTAATCATCCCTCATATTTTTTAAACAACTGTATTTATATATTTATCTTTCTTTGTTTCATAATAATCGAATAAAAAACTTGAACTTGAACCGGAACCGGAACCTAAGTGGGACTACATTACAGAAACACTGCAGCAATTTGAATTGTGAGAGAAAATGATCCAGTGGACAGCTACTGTTTACAGTGAACAATCAGCCCAAATTTGGATCAATGGGGGATTGAAAGAGCCCTTCAGGCTCTCCAGGCACACCAGGCAGGGATGCCCACTTTCACTGTTTCTTTACATACTCTCACTGGAACCCTTGGCTGCTGCCATAAAATGCCACAAGAAAACAGTGGCAGTGAGGATGGGGGGGGGGAGTGGAACACAGGATATCCCTGTTTGCTGATGACCTCTTGCTGTATTTAGTCAAACCTATGAAGGGTCTGTCTGTCCTTCATGCTCTTCTGGTGGGTTATGGCAAGATCACAGGCCATATAATTAATTGATCTAAAAATACAATACTCCCCATGGGCAGGCAACATAGAAAGAGGCTGATTTCTAATGCTATGGGGCTGCAGGTTTTTCCCAACCATTAAATATCTTGTGGTGAAAATTTTCACCACACTCCCTATAATATAAAGTACAAGCTGAACTTTCCTGCACTACTGGCAAACATTAAGAGTGACTGTGACAGAAGGGAGCCCTTGTCATTATCAGTTATTGGTTATTGCAATTAAAATGGACATACTACATACTTTAGGTGTCTCTATCTGTTCCAGTCACTCCCCATTAAGATACCCAATCAGTTCTTTAAACAATTCTGTGGTGTAATACACAGATTAATTTGGCAGGGTAAGGTTGCCAGAGTAAAAAGAGCAATACTGTAACTCCTGATGTGAGAAGGAGGGTGACCTCACCTAAATTTTAAAAAACTATTATTCTGCCACACAATTGAGTTTCCTCCATACTGGTATGCACCCTAACATCCCTGCATGGGTAGTAATGGAAGAGGATGAAACTGACTGTGACTTAACAAGGGGAATATTCTCTGCCTCCCTGAGAAACATGGGCCTTTTGCTTATTACGAATCCCTTCACAAAAGTCACAACTCAAGTGTGGCTCACATCCCACCATGCCTTTCATTGTCCAAGGGCATTTCAGGCTAGACATCTTTAAGAGCTGCCTTAAAGGAAATGCCCCAGTATAGTGTTGCGCTGCATCAGGTCTTATTGCAATGGGTGAATAAAGGCCTGTGATACATCAATTAATTTTACAAGGGCAGCCTTTTGCTGTACTATGTAGGGTTACAGAGAGATTGGAACCTCCACCCAGGTGTCATTTTTGCCTACTAAAGGACTGACATATGCTAAGAAAGAGATCCCATGGAGGTCACGGAGACTGGGTTGACACTTCTGCACCTAATACTCCATTTGAAGAGGAGCTTTATCCACCACAACCACTCCTGAATCCTGTCTCAGTATACTACAATTTACCAAGAGGTGGAGATCCCTCACTTCTAAAGTGAGTTCATGAGAGGTGAATGGAAGACCTTGACACTCCTATCACTTGTGCAATATGGAAACTGACTGTGACCCCTATGGCTAACTGTTCCACAAATTATAAATTAAGACAAATACATTTAAACTTTCTGTATCCAGCATACTACTCTCCAGCTAGAGTCCAGGCTTGATGCCCTGAGAAAACCTCAATCTGCCCTAAATGACAAATGTGAGAGGCTACCTTTTTTCGCATGATCCTAACTTCCTCTAAAATCAGCCCATTTTGGCATACCAACCATGGACACATGGAACAAACTTTGTCAATGAAACTTCTAAAGTCCCCACTAGACCTCTTGCTGTGGGCAGATGCAGAGCAATACTCTCTAGTGGCTAAATACCATGGTCAATTGCTCTAATAAATGCAAGGAAAACCATTGCCCAGCAATGGGGCTCCTCATCTCCACTCTCCATAGCACAGTGGGCTAAAATTCTAGGGATGGTCCTAAAACATAGAAAGAATGCAACTAACAGTAAACAGTTAGGGTACACAATTTTATAAGAAATGGCACCATATGCTGAAGGCAATAGAATCTGGTACTCGGCCACTATAACAGTAATAACTAGTGACAAGCTTGCACTTCCCAATGCCTCCCAAGGCCCTTGATGCAGTCCATTTTCTACTGTAAATGGGCTTATTGACTCATAGATTGAATGTGTTAGCTGCCCTAATGATCACTTAATGTTATGGATGTACTCTTGACTTATCTCTGTATATGTGATTGTATATTCATGATATAATGATGTACAGTATTTGTAATGCTGAAATCATTTACCTTGCTCAATAAAATATGCTTTCACGTTTTCAAAAAAAAAAAAATGACGACTCCTTTTGCTTTCATAGAACATGTTTTTAGGCATCTTGCCAGCTGAAAAATTCTGTTTCTCTCAGATAACAGACAAAATATCAATATGATAGTCAATGTAGTATCACTTGCAATGTCAAATATAAGTCCCACACATTTTTCTGAGGATTGCTTCTTTTAAACCTAACCCAGTATGTCAACCTGTTATTCCAACTCAAGATTTATATCATCCTTGATAGAAAATACTGATTGCAGCACTCTGAGGGAGTATTCTTTTGGTGATTGGGCATCTGTCATATCAGGGAAAGTCAAATTAAATGCAGAATGTTTAGATATTAATGCATTCTCAGTTTTTTCCATTTTTGCACTGACAGCTATTTGGTCATAGAGTAAGGCTGTAGTGGCAGCATCTGTAGTTAGTAACCTCTGATTAAATGAAACACCAGTAAAACCTAAACCGACAATCCTGTCCTTCAGGGCCTCTTGTTTCACCATTACAGAGTGTACCCAAGTTGGAAACTCAACAGTTAGTTCCTTCATCTCTTTAGTCACTCTCTGAGTCTCTCCCAGAATATCTAGGATTGGATTGTAGAGAGACACTATAGTTATTTCTCTTTGATCTCTTTCAGATTAGCTCTAGCATCTGCATAGAAGCATTGCACTGGGGGCGTTCCTGGGACTCCTAATCCTACTAGAGAGCAGACCAGGACTGCCTTACAGCCATTCTGGCTCAGAAGTGAAAATTTCTGTTCATGTTGAGAAATGTTCAAAGTTAACACTAAAACCTAGAATATGTGATGCCCAAGCAAAAAATAGAAAGTGGCACAAAATAAAACTGCAGGTTTGTATAAAGATTTAAACAGGCATTGTTTAAGAAATCACAGGAGCATGTTGAAAGATGCTGCTGAAGGCTTTCAGAGCCAGAAGAATCCTCAACATTTGATAAATGTAATAAGTTGACTCTCTATGAAGTGTCATACCATTTATGCATGGCCCTGCACTTTTAAATTTTTCTTGGGTAATGATGGTAAGGAAAGCGGTATGGTGGGTTGGAGTTTGACATAGGAAACCTAATATCACATGTTCAAATTTTGTAGGCATTGTGTTTACAGCCCTAATAGTTTGTTCAAACTTTTGTGCTGTATGTTCTTAAAATGCTTAAAAAGAGAAGTATTATTTCTTAACTTGCCAAAAAAATCCATAAAAAGAGGAGAAGTATTCTATCTCAACGTGCCATGATGAAATTCTGTCTTGGGTCTATAAAGAAACACGACTAAAATACAGAAGCCATATTCTCACATTTATAAAACTCCACTGAAAGCATACACCTTAAAACAAATAACTCATGCAAATGACTAACAGGAGTTCAAACCTTCTTGATGTTTCAAGATCAACATAGAAACATTGAATCTGACAGTAGATAACTGTTTGGCCCACCTAGTCTGCCCATTTCCATACCTAATGGATAAGCTGCAGATCTTAGTTAACCAACAGTCTGCTTCCTCCTACCCCCCACTAGAATTGCTTTATGTCTGTCCCATGCATTCTTGAATTCCTCCTCTGTTTTTGACTCCACAATCTCATGAAGACAGCTGTTCTATGTGTCCACAACCCTATCCATTAAAAATACTTCCTCACAGTACATCTGAGCTGTCCCCCCCCCCATCTTCTAATTGTGTCCTCTTGTTCTTGCACATCTCTTTTTCTGAAATATGCTACCCTCTCAGACTTTGTTGATTCCCTTGAGGTACTTGAAAGTTTCTATCATGTCCTCCCTCTACCTCCTTTCCTTGAGGGTATACATATTAAACTCCTTTAGTCTTTCTTTGTATGTTTTTTGGTGCAGACCATGCACCATTTTAGTTGCCCTCCTCTGGACAGCTTACATCCTGTCTATATCCTTGCAGAGATGGGGTCTCCAGAACTGCATGCAATAATCCAGATTGGGTCTCACCAACTGTCTGTACAGAGGGATAACAACTTCTTGTTTTCTACAGGTGATGCATCTCTTAAGCTCGTGCCCTCCAGAACAATCAATTACAACTCTGACCTATCACCCCGGTGAGTGCCTTCCTTCCTTTCAGACACCTATTTCACAGAGCTTAAGTGCCAGGTCTAGTCACAAATGACTGCAAATATTCTCCCAGCTAGATTTCCTCCCAGGCAAATAAAAGTCACACTAAGAAAAGTCAACCCCAAAAACAGAGAACCCAAACATTGACTTCTACTTACTTACACAGATCCCAAAATTAAGAATTCAATTCAGTGTACTCTATTAAACCATCTCCTTGCTATAAGGAAACTGGCGGCTACTCTCTGTCTCAGCTACAGTAGCAATATACCATTATTTAGACAGCTTCATAAGCTCAAGTACTGCAGTGGTGTCCCCATTTGAGAAGCATAAATATGCTATGCTTAAAACAGCTTCTCTTAGTTCTTTACAGCTGACTCAAAATTGTTTCATGTATTTCAGTAATAGCTTTGTTGCTTTGATTTTTTCAACTTTGCATTTGCATTATTTATTACAAATAAATTCTTAAAAAGCAACACTTGTTAGGCCTTTGTGCTCTGTTACAGTTACCCATGTGCACAACCCCTTGCTGTATTATGGTAAAGAAATATTTTTTTTTTCATGTATTATTTAGTTTGTGAATAACTGCTCAGTGGGGATTGTGGATTGGATACATGCAGACTGGTTCAGGCTTATACCACAAAAAAATAACAAAAAAAAAATACTGAACAACCTTTGAAGTGCCAATTAGGATAGCTGAAAGAATGAAAAAGGGGTTTGTTGCATTCTAATCCTCAATGGCAGGGACTGAGCTCAAAGGTAAAAGTAGGGGATTCATCATGACAACAATCTAATATTCCAGTCCCAGGTATAGGCTTTGATCAAGAATACGTTCACTTCTGCAGAAGCATTATTAAACTCAGCACCCTGCTTACGGTAGTCAGTCTGTCCATGCTGCTAATTACTTTTGTTATGTATAGCAATCCTCAGAATAGTACTTATTTTACTTATTATTTATTTAAACTATGTTGTCTGGGAAAGGAATGCCAAGCTTAAGTTCATTTCTGTGTGTGACCTGGAAAAAGATACAAGGGAGGAAACAAGACTAACAGTGTAAAAATGAAATAGTGACACTGCAGTCAGTGCAAACAAAAAAGTGGCTATTTAAGAGGTGTCTCCCTGACACCCCTTAAATTGTTTTCTAGTACACCCTAACCTAGACAGACTGTGTTACAACTACAAAGTTACAGTATTTTACTGTTACCCGCTCATTAACTGACATGTTAACTGACCCCAGATAGGGTATCTGGGATCCCTTAGTCTGCCTGCTGTACTGCTAAGGCCTGAAGTATCAGATATATCCACTGACAGAGTTCCCTGTGGAACTTCAGACTCACCTATGCATGCCATACAGCTGTCCCCTAGGCAGAGGCCACAGTCCTGCGCTGGGGCACTCTCTCAGTAGGACAGTTACACAACGGGATGCTCAGGTAGGTTTGAATATAAGGTCTAAGCCTTACTTTCTATGATTATCTTTCGGTTATCACCTAGGTGAAGCCCCAGTCCAGACAATTCACACACATCCCCCAAACTACAGGGCAAGACACAATGCTTTGACATGGCCCTTAAATATGTGCTACTGTGGATGGTCTCAATTTTACCCACAATAATTCAACAAGTTTCCCCAACAACTCACTCCATCTACATTGTCTCACAAAAGAGCCTCTTCAATTTCTGTCTGTGACCAAAACAGGAAAACTCTGTTTTAAGGTAGCAGCTTGCTAGAGTGAGTCTTATGCATCAAACCAAATCCAACCTGAATTTAGTAATGTGACTTACTTAGTAGAATCAACCTTGCAACCTACCCTGTGCACCACATAGCTTTCATACATAAATTCAAACTCATTCTTTTGTTTTCTTTTTCATGTGCAAACGTGTCTTCATTTCTCCAGTTTCTGTAATACTGAAGAATCATTCTTGTACCAAACTCTAGCAAACATGTGTTTCAGGATTCAGGTCCCAGTCAGTTTGGGGCTATCAGTAAGCAAAACAGTTCTTAATTTCCATTACTGTATGTGTTTTCAAACTTCAGAACTTTTAAATTGCACAGCCAGCTGTTGCAAAATTTACAAATCCAGAAATCCTGGTGATGACTCTGCCTATGTTACATTTTAAGCTATTGGGCTTGATATTCAAAATGAAAACTATGATGAAAGATGCATGTGTCAAATGGGGATACCCAAGTGGCACCATGCATCATAGTTTGTGGCGATCTTGATTTTGAATGCATGCTGCAGTGAAATCAGGATGCCATGCAAAAAAGCCACCCTGTGCTACCCTTGCAGCAGACGTGCTCATGTACCAGGTTGCAAGGGTGTTTGTTCCATGCTGGGGCTGCATCATCCCCTTATATAGAATTTCAAAAGCCCTGCAGTAGTCACAGCAGGGGTTGCCTTTAGACCACCAAGAAGGGGTCTAAGGTCCATGCACCACAGTCAGACATGGTGACCAATGAGGGGGAAACTGCAAGACAGGAATTAGGGCAGAAGAGCATGGGGTGCCCTAAGGAGTGGAGGCATGACAGCAATTGCAGGGTGCTGGTGTGGTATCTGGTGGGGGTGATGTGCCCATGTCCAGTGAGCCAATTGGCTAGGGTAGAAGGGAGTCAGCAGGGATGGACCATGACCCAGCTCCAGTTGTACACAGCCCTGACACCTACCCTATAAGTGCACCAGTCCCCAACATTACCAGTAGGCAAGAGTGACCATGGGTTATGGGGTGCAGGACGTGGAACGGAATGTTTCCAGGTACTGCAATTATGGCAATACAGGGCTGTTTGAAAATTGAGCCCACTGTCTCATGAGTCTTAACAAGTTTGTGGTATGGTCTTCCTTGGGGTTTTAACCCTAATGCCCACCACTTTCCAGCCACTAGCCTAGTAACTCAAGGCTATTCTACAGGTCTAGGACATACCCAATGGGTTTGCTACTTTAAGCTATACAGTGTGTCCAGGGAATCACCCCACTACTCTGCTGCTCACACAGTACCCCTATTCTGTGGGTACTGCTCACACAGTACCCACAGAATAGGACATAACTTTCTTCATGCAAGGCCTTAGGGGCCTTATGCAAAGCAGGATATTATTTTTAACCCTATTCAAACTGGGTCCTGTGGGCCTCGTGCAAAGTAGGACATCAACCATAGCTTAGCAGAAGATCATTCCTTTTTTTAAATTTAATACACTTTATTGATTTTCTAAGCAATAAATACACACTATAACAATACAACAAACAAACATTAATAATAAAGAACAACATCCACTAACATAAACCCCCAATCCCCCCACCACACTAAACCCACCCTCTCCTCAAGGCAGAGCCCAAACAGACAAGATACCAAGTCCTTAACCAAAAGCAGATGGGTTGATAGCTAAAACACAAACAATGTCTACCAATATCTATCAAGGATGTCTGGCCATGAATTACAATGTATAAAAATATGCAGCTTACCCCATATCTTCTCATATCTAGGTAATTGGTTATTTAAGCTAGTGATCATCTTCTCAACCCTAAAGTTAAACAATAGCTCCTGCAGCCATTCTGGATAGGTTAATGACTGGTCATCCTGCCAATGATGAAAGACAATCTTCTTAAGTGATAGAGATAACATAGCTATATAATATCTACGATACTTAATATCAATGGTCGAGTAGTCTCCAACCACAAATATCTCAGGGGAAAATTATCCGTCAATTCCCAAGAGCAGATCTACCTTCTGTGGATATTTGACCACAAGGAAGCCACTTGTGAGATAAACCCAAAAAATGTGAGCAGAGGCTCATTCGTAACTTTCTTTGGGTCCTGAACAAATAAGAAGATCAGTTCATGGCCATGGATCTGTAGCTTAGCCTTGGGTCATGAGGCTAGGAGCTGGGGACTGGGAATTAGGTTTGAAACCCTGAGGAGCACCACACCACTGATCTACCAAGACTCACAAGACTATGAACTGTAATTTTTTATCCTTATCTTGTCCACTTTGCGTTTTCAACCCTAATAGATGCATTAACATACTGTTGTTTGCAATGTAATTCCAGTACTTTTTGAGAAATTAGCTTTGTAACTTGCTTCATGCAGGGCCCCTGTGCAAAACAAGAGCTATGTCCTAACTTGCTTTCCCAGAGCCCTTTGAACCCACTGTGAACCAGGATGCATAAAACATGACACATGTCAAGACTTGTTTTACTCATGGCTTACATCAGCCCAGACTATCTCTAGGACTTGCTACATTTCTCATGACCAATTTGCTGCTTTAAACATTTTGTTTTTGTTGCACTGCAAACCTTTTTCTCAATCATTTTTGTGTTGCTTGTATGCAAGTGCAAGAAACACATTGGTCAGCTTCCTTCAAAAGTGGGTTGTGGAGGTGCGGCAGTGTTGTGCCGATTGGCAGCAGTCTGTTCTGGGGCTGGTCTCTGCCACAGCGAATACAGGAGCATGCTGTCGATGACAGCAGTCAATGAGCATGCCAAGGATGCTCAAAGAGACAGGCCACTGCAATCAGGGAATGCCCTGTCACTATGCAATCAGCTGTTTTGCCTGTGGGGCATCCCTGACTGCAGCAGCCAAATACAAGCTGCATTGTGTGGTGTGTCCATGGTGACAGCTTCTCCATCAGCCTCTCACAGTCCCCATGAAGCCAACAGACAGCCACCACCTGCCATTCAATGTGCCTTCTTGGTGAAACATTTCAATAAATAAATTAAATAAAAGCTTACAGGGGTGCCCAATCCCTCTGTTGGCATGATCCCCTTCCCATTTCATTTGCCGATGGGGTAGCCCAATCCCCATCATCATGATGCACCCCTCCATTTGTTGTGTGGTGAGGGGGGTGCCCAATCCCCTCTGTGCTCATGAGTCCCACCCAGCACACTGTATGGCAGATGGGGTGCCCAATTCCCATTGGCTCCACTCCCCCTTCCCCAACAAACATCCAGGTGGCATGCTAGGAGCCCATCCCCACTGTGACAATAGTCCAGGTGTCCTTTCTTTTTTTTTATTTCCTGTAAAAATAAAGAAAACTGTACACCCACCTCCCCACACACACCCTCACTCCATACTTACCTCTGGATCCTGGCGCAATGATCTTCGGTGGACCGGGAACACATCTGTACTCTTCAAAGCAGACCACTAACTGAAGAAATGCTGGTAAGTTGTATAATGACATAAATAGAGTTTTTTTCAACTCAAGTGGATATCTGAGCCATTTTTAATAAATATTTCATCAAAGTTTCAGCATGGAGTTCTTGGGACTCCAAGTCACTGTCATTTTGTTATTTAGTCCAGAAAGGTGATTTCGTGGTCATTACATGGAACCACCTTTTGGGACCAATTAATGAAATGACAGTGTCACAGTTCATGAGGTAGGCCCCCAAAAACCCTATGTTGAAAATTTGTTGAAAAAATTCCCAAAAATTACTTTTATGAAAGTGCGATGTGCAGTTCCTATGCATGCTAATAACTTTGAGAATGTTTTATATTTTCACTCTAGATTTTCAACATTGCCATTTTATCACACCTGCTTATGAACAGTACAGCTGTCATTTTTCACATCTCACCTGAAATGTGCTTTCGTACATGTAGGGCACAATGGATCAGTCGATATGAGAAATCAATGTTCGGGACAGATCAAGAAAATCACAGTGACACTGTTCATAAGCAGAGGTCTTAAAATACTTGCGTTGAAAATTTGGTAACAAAGGTCCATAAAATGACTGTTACCAGCATGCATTGTGTAGTTTCCATGCACCTGCGTAACTTCACAAATTTGTAATATATTCACTCCAGATTTTCAAAATTGGCATTTCCCACACATCCTTATGAACAGTACAGCTATCATTTTTCACATCATGACTGAAATGCATTTTCGCACTTCTGGCATAGAATAGTACAATCGCTGTGGGAAATCAGTGTTTGGGACAGATTAAGAAAATAAGTGACACTGTTCATGAGTGAAGGTCTCAAAATGCCTATGTTGAAAATCTGGTGTAAAAAATCCCCAAAATAATTATGGGTGTGCATTGTGCAGTTTCTGTGTATGCTCATGACTTCATGAAGTTTTTTATATTTTTACTCCAGATTTTCAACATTATCATTTTTTAACACCTCCTCATGAACAGTACAGCTGTCATATTTCACATCCTGTTCGAAATGTGTCTTCGCACCTGTGGTGCCAAATGGCGCAGTCACTATGTAAAATCATCTTTCTGCTAACGAACTGATAGTGTCACTGTTCATGTGGTGGGGTCACAAAAACCCCATGTTGATAACTTGTAGTAAAAATATCAAGAAATGCCCAGGGCATTATGGTTTCTGACCATATCACCCTACCCTGTAGGGACTGACAGGCGTCACGGGTGTGACTTGGGATTTTCGACAGTAACGCTCACACCATTCCACCCCCACTCCCACCCTGCAGCCAGTGATAGGCATCGAGGTGTGCCTTGGACACTTTGGTCCCAGAGTTCACCCCATTCTCCTATACTGCACCCATTTCAGCATATTTCCTTAAGGAATGAGGTGAGTGTAAAGCCCGAAGACCCCAAAGCACACCTCGATACTTATAAGTGTCTGCAGGGTAGAGTGAGGTGAAATGTCGTGACCGTTATGGGCCACGGCCCAAAAGCACAACCCAATGCCTGTCCATTTCTGCAGGGTGGAAATGCAGTTGACATCAATTCAATACTTCACTGCCATTCCTATACTGCATCTGTCTAACTCCTGCACTTCCACTGCTAATACCAGCAAGCAACATTCAGTATTGACAAATGTTTGTTTCTTTTGTGTCAAAAATGAATTCCTGTAATACGGGTACTGTGCATGTAGGTGGACTTAATAAGTTTTTTTTATCTTTTGCACATAACCTGGCCTTTTCTATCTATTTTTACCCCAGATTTTCATGGTGGTTAAGTTGCCACACCACCTCATGAACTCATTATGTCAAACTATAAATTCTTACTGGAATGTGTTTTATGTAGTATATGGGCAGAATAGCCTAGACGTAAGAGTAACAAGCTGTAAATGAGCTTGGCATATCCAGCAGACAGACCTGGGTATGATTCCCTTGACCTCCACTTGCATACTGTGTGACTCTGAGCAAGTCACTTAACCTCCCCATTGCTCAAGGGTCGACCCTGAAAACAGACACCTGTGCCTAGTGGGCCTTACCTGGTTACCCAAGAATAAAAATAAATAAATTGTGCTGACCCCCCAAAATACATCTTGGGTCAGAGTTACAAGGTGCCACTTATGTAGTAATAATGAGGTGTAGTGACTTGGCCTCCCTGAAAAGAAATAACCATGCTGTGAGTGAAAGAAAAGAAAATGCAAACTGGCTAAATCCATGCACATGTGCAGCAGGTGGATTGTGAGACTTAGGATATTTGAACATTTTTTTTCTCATTCCAGGGAAAGGATCACATTGAGATACATTGAGGATTCACGATGAGGGACCAAAATAGTGGTACCAATGGGGGAGGAGGGTTGCATGGATGGTAGAGTGAAGCTGCAGCTGGGGGGGGTCAATAGGATAGTGTCATGGGGTTCAGTTATGGAAGACAGTAGAAGTCATGCAATATGCTGAAAAACACCCTGAGGTGTGTTTTTATTGCCAGTTGTGTACAAGTAATATTTTTGGAAGCAGACTTTTGTCAGGATACTATATAACAAAAAGAAAAAAAATGCACTGCAAATGGACCTTATGATGCCCTCTGGAAACTGGATATTGACCCCATCATGTGGTATGGCCAATCCTGCCAATACCGCATGAATTTTTCTAGGTTCCCCTCCAGTCCAAGTATTGCACACTCAGACCTTTTGCAGCTTCTCACCAGTCTGAGTCCTCTTCCCTTTGTAAATTCTGGATGAGCTGCTTCTAGCAATCAGGTAGCCCAAACATGACTTTTGGAGGTCCACAGCCAGTCCCAGACCACAGTGATTCCTCCTTCTTTTTAGGATTTACAGGATTTTCAACCTGAGCTCCACCTTAAGCTTGCCTCAGCTTCACCCCTTAGGTAACCAGAAACTCAGTAAATCAGCACTGGCATATCTCTCCCACCTTGGCTGGCTGCTCTCTGGCTCAGCACTGCTTCTCCCTGATGTTCTTCTCTGCTCCTCATCTAAATGTAGACTGACTGTAGGTTACCGGAGCAGCCCTTATATACTTCAAGGTGTCATGTGATCTGTCAATCACGATATATTAAACACACAATTAGAGGAATACTAGGTTTACAATTCTCACAGCTGCATTCTTTTCAAGGAGACATGCTATATATAGGGGCAATTATTACACAATGCTAAACTTCTTCCTTAAGCATAAATAGACAAAAATGCAAAGAAATATCCTTTCAGAAAATCCCTTCCTGTAGACTAATCACTTCCTGGCGGACAAGATCCAAGCCTTCCTTGCACTAATGCAATTACGGGCCAGCCCTTCATTAGGGAACACTTTTCTAAAATGGCTGCAGTAGCAGGAACACAGACTCAGGAGCTTGTGAACTCCCAATTTCCAGGTACAAACTCTCTTTAAAGAGCATGCATTCTTCTAGATAGCCCCCAACCTGTTTTAATAGTTATCCAGTATTTCTAGTTTATATAGAGTATTTACACATTTCCTTTACAAAAGCTATCACATATTTCCTTATAGCATTTTTTGTTTCACAGGAAGACATCTTCAGCTGTTTCCTAAAATCATCAGCAGCATGCAGACAGCAAACTATTTAGCACAAATATATTTGCCAGGATTTACTGTTCAAAACTGTTATTTTGTACTGGATGGGGGGGACATCTTCACATTAGTAGTCAGACTGCCATGCTCACACATCTGCAGCAAGGAGATCTTTATTCATTTGTTACCTAGCAGGTTACAACCCTTGGGCTGTTTCTTTTATCTTATTTAAAAGCAAAGCCCTCAGGTAATCTTTGCTTTGGTGATCTCTGAAGACCAGCATGTCTATTACATTCTGCTGGGGGGGGTCACAGAACACGGGAGAAAACTAGATAGAAGAAAAACACCCCGATAGTGGCTGACTAGAAAGACACAGAGAAATACCAAAGGTCAGAATGTCTAGTACAACAGACTTACATAGAGGAACGAAAAGGTAAATACAAGTTTCTTTTATATCTCGGGATTACTTTATGCCTTGGCCAGACTCATCTGTACAACACAATTATTAACTATGTCAATTAAGCTGTGTACCATGAGAACTACCTGCAACAAGAAAACACCTACAGAGAGTTACAGCTGAACCTGTTAAGATGCATGATTGCAGTCCAATTAAGAAATATTTTATTTATTTATTTTTTATGAAAAACAGTGCAGCAGAATAAAATAGAGGATGCCCAAAAGTCATAATAAGGGTTTTAATTAAAGCACAGATATTCCCCACTGGCATACCTGATAATATTCTCCCACAGGAGCAGGCTCCTGGATGGATCCCATTGGCAATGCTGGCACTAACAGAAAAGAAAATTACGGTAAGTATGAAGTATGTTTCTTCTTCTTTCTGTAGTGCTCCACATTATCAATGGGAAATCATAAGCAATAGATTATAAGAAGCAGTACACAGAACAACTGGGAGTGGAGAGAATACTATGTCATGTGTCAGAAAACAGTACTGTAATAGATTACCCATGAACTGCTGTCTGTAGTACTCTGTGACCAAAAGCTGCATCAGCAGAGCTCTGAACATCTAATTTGTAGTGGTTTCTTGCATACGTCTAAAACAGATGTGTCACCCCTCTCTGCCCAGGAAATAATCACAGCTCTGTTGGAATGAGTTTTGATAAGACCCAGAGGCCTCTTCTTTCCTGTGACTTACTGTAGGCCTTAGCAAATGCAGACCATCACCCACCTAGCAAGGATGGCCTTCAAGGCTTTTTGACCCTGTTTGACTGCTCCAAGGAGAACAAACAGGCTATCTGGTTTCAGGAACACAGCCATCCATTTGTGGTATGTCCTAACAGCCCATCGCAAATCTATATTGTTCAGTTTCTTCTCATTTGAGTGAGATGGTTGCACCAGGTCTCACTGGGAGACGAGCGATGTGTTGCTCAGTGTGCCTTCCTGGTGAAACATTTCAATAAATAAATAAATAAAATGGTTGCAGACAGAATGATGGAAGACATATTTTCTGGTTCACACGGAAGGCTGTGGGCACTTTTTGGGATGAAAAATGGGACACTACTGAGTACCACCTTGTCTTTATGCATAACAAGGTATGGTTCTTTGTGGGATATGGCCTGGAGCTCCCCAATCCTCCTGGCTGAGCACATGGCAATCAGAAAAACACACCTTGTAAGACATCCCATCCAGCAGAATGGATGACAGTGGTTTAAAAGACTCCTTACAAAGAGCATTCAAAACCATATTTTGATCACATGGAGGAACTGGGGATCAGAAGACAGGTTAACTCTTGCTAACCACATATGGAAAACAAATGACCTATCTATTAGTCCCAGAGGGATGCCCATAGATGCTCCAAGGGAAGAGACCTGACCCTCAGAGTACTCAGGGCCAAACTCTTCACCATGTCTTCATGGAAGAAGTCCATGATTTGTGCAACTGAAGCCCTGGAAGGCCTGAGCTCCTTCTGCCTAGCCAGTGCTGAAAAGGTGGACCATACAAACACATAAACTGTGGAGGTAGAAGTTTTCCTCACAGCCATTAGAGTATCCAATACTTTCCTAGAAAAGCATAGTTTTAGGAGTTTCCTCCTTTCAGTAGCCAGGCTGCAAGCTGCTTTGCCCCTGGGATTGGGTGCAGAATGAGACCCTGACATAGAAGATCTCCTTGCACTGGAAGGTGAAAAAGTGCTTGCTGAGCTAGATTCACTAGACCCGAGAACCAATGTCTTCTTGGCCATTAGAAAAAAAGCTTTCTCTTGAGCATCTTATCTTTTGTATGACCCTAGGGAGAAAAGGCAGTGGAGGGAATGTATATGCTCTGTTGAAGGCCCACTCCTGGGACAGTATCCACTGCTACCACTTGCAGACACTGAGAATGGCTGAAAAGACTTGGGAGACTAGGCATTTTAACTGGAGGTGAACAGATCAGCTGAACTTCTTGCACAGGAGGTCAAACACCTCCGGGTTCAACCTCCACTCTTCCAAGTGAACATTTTTGCAGCTTAGTCAGTCTGCTTGAATGCTTAACTTCCCTGCTAGGTGGACTGTTGACAGACAGAGAGAAGAGTCTCCTCTGTAAACTTGAGAAGATTGGAAGCTTCTTTTTAGCATCTCCCTGCTCTTTTTGCAAGCTATATTGTTTATATATGATACAGTGACAGCATTGTCTGACCTTATTTTCACCGCTCTTGCTGCAGCAGATTTTGAACATGAAAAAGAGTTAGGTGGACCACCCTCATTTCCAGAACATTTATATAAAAACATTGTTCCTGGACTGACCAAGTTATCTGAGTTGGTAGTTTATCCAGGACTGCTCCCCAACCGGGCAGACTGGTATTCTTTGTTAGAATTAGTTCTGGGAAAAATTCCAATGGAACCCCTTGCTCAGATGTTGCACACTCACCCACCAACTCAGTCAGTTAGATAGCTGAAGGGAAAGGGAGATTCTGGCCTGATAATCTTCCGACACAACCTTGTCCACTAATGGAGGTGCTTCCCAACTGTGGTTATTTTTCCTCTAAAAAGGGAAAAGGCTGTGTCTTTGGTTTTGGAAATACTTTCTCTGATCCACACCAGCCCATTCTTGTTCAATAATCTGGTCACAGTGAATAAAACATTTTTGGAGCAATGGAAGATGCAGACAGAATCAGATTAAGGTCCACTGTTTCTACAGACTGCTCCTTCTTGAGCTGTAAGGACCTACATGTCTCAGTGATCAAAAAAGGACAAGGACTTGTCATCAAACAGGGGAGGTACAGGAATCCTCAACCTGGATTCTGTGCATTGTCTTCCTCTTCCTCCTCCTCCTTCTCAGAGGGGACATACTCCTCATCAGTAAGCAGTTTTTGATCATCAGGAGTTTCCCCAAGATCCCTGAAATCCTCATCATGACCTACTAAGTAGTCATGGCCAGGGTATATCTGCACATCTGTCTCCATAGCCTCTTCTCACTGTGACACATCTGGATGAGCCTGTGTAGTCCCCCCACCTAGGGGACCAGTTTGGGGTCAGGTGAGTCTGCAGGGATGTCCTGCATGATGTCAAGGCTCAAAAGCTCAGCAAGGAGCAACAAAAGTGATTTTAGCAAGTCTGCTTGCCACTGCTAACTGAATATCCAGGTGCCCCCCCTCCTCAGCTCAGAGGACCGGCTGGAGGGGACCATTAGAGATATATTGTGCTGGATAACACAATGAGGGCAATAAAAACCCATGGGGGAGGGCCACATAACCCTTTTGCAGGTCATACACCTTTTCATAATTAATGGTCTTTAGTAAGAAATTGTGCCAAAATGACAGTCCTGTTTATAACTATCAACTCTGTAGTAGAGCAACAGAACTAGAGAAAATAACTGTCTTGCTTGCACTGTGAGATCCAATGAGACACTAAGAGAGTCAGTGAAACATTAGCATGCTAAATGCACATGAACGTGAACTTGCAAGCACAGTAATGCAATTGTGTAATATAGAAAATAGCAGAGTGTGTCAAATGCACACTTGCATCCATTCATTACGCAGATTGCATGCACTATCATCCAGTTGCATCAAAAATTATACACAGTTGTATCAAAATTATACACAGATCATGAACAATTATATGAAGTTGCAACAAAAATTATACACAGATGTGTCAAAAATTGTACGCAGTTGCACCAAAATTTATTCTCTGTTGGTACACGAAAGCATGCACATGAAAACCCAACTGAAGAAGAAGAGCATGCCAAACATCAAAACCACCATCACAGAGGCAACAAGCCTTTGTATGAAGCAAATAAATCAAACTGAAAGAAAAAAACAATATGGTTCTCAAAAGAAGTGGTGAGGAAAGTTAGGGAGAAAAAGATAGCATTCAGGAAGTATAAGGAAACACAGAAGGAACAGGACAGAAAACTGTACCAGTTAAAGCAGAAGGAAGCTGGGAAGGCAGTCAGAATAGCAAAGTCCCAAACCAAGGAAAAGATAGCCAACTCGGTTAAGAAGGGGGATAAAACCTTTTATAGGTACTTTAAGGAGCAAAGAAAGACTAAGGCAGGGATACTGAGACTGAATAAAGAGGAGGGTGGTTGGTCAAAGAGCAACAGTGAAAAAGCAGAGATACCGAATGGATACTTCTGCTCAGTATTTGCAATGGAAAAGCAGAGGGAGATACCTAATCCTGTCAATAGAAGCACTCTTGATAGGGAGGTTGATATTAGTCCCTTCACTGAAGAAAGGGTTCTAAAAGAAATCTTAAAACTGAAGGTGGATAAAGCAATGGGGCCTGATGGGATTCACCCCAGAATTCTACAAGAACTAAGGGAAGAACTAGTTACACCACTGACTACCCTTTTTTAATAAATCATGGGAGGATGGTGTGGTACCTGAGGACTGGAGGAGGGTGGATGTGATTTTCCTTCACAAAAGTGGGAGCAAGACAGAGGCAGGAAACTATAGACCTGTCAGTGTGAGCTCACTGGTAGGAAAAATGATGGAATCTTCTGAAGGAAAGAATTGTTGAGTACCTAGAGGCCAGTGAGGCACTGGACCCAAGGCAGCATGGATTCACAGCAGGAAGGTCAGGTCATACGAATCTAATTGATTTCTTTGACTGGGTGACCAAAGTAGTAGACCAGGGAGGGGCTGTGGACATGACCTACCTAGACTTTAGAAAGGCATTTGACACCGTCCCGCACAAAAGATTAATAAACAAATTAGCCAGCCTGTGAGTGGGTCCCAGGGTTGTAGTCTGGGTAGAACACTGGCTGGACAACAGGACACAGAGGCTAATAGTAAATGGAGTCCACAGTGAAGAAAGGGGGGTTACTAGTGGGGTACCGCAGGGTTCAGTACTGGGGCCGGTCCTTTTTAATGTCTTTATAAGTGACATTGCAGAGGGACTGGAAGGAAAAGTATGTATCTTTGCAGATGACACAAAAATCTGCAACAGGGTAGATACAGAAGGTGGGGTGGAAAAGATGAAAAGGGCCTTGGCAAGGTTAGAGGAATGGTCAAATGTATGGCAGCTTAGATTCAATGCAAAAAGTGCAAAGTAGTGCACCTGTGAATCACAAACTCAGGGGAAGAGTACACAATGGGGGGTGAGATACTGATAACAACAAAAATGGAAAGGGACCTAGGGGTAGTCATATCAGATGACATAAAGTTGGGCCAGCAATGTGAGAAGGCAGTAAGGAGGGCTGGAGGGATACTGGGATACATAGGGAGAGGCATCACCAGTAGAAAAAGGGAGGTCATAATTCCACTATACAAGACACTAGTGAGGCCCCACCTGGAGTACAGTGTACAGTTCTGGAGACCATACCTACGTAAGGACATAGACAGGGTAGAGAAGGTTCAGAGGAGGGCAACAAAGATGGTGCATGGGTTGCATCACAAGTCCTATGAAGACAGGTTGAAGGAACTGAACATGTACTCCTGGAGGAGAGGAGGAGAGAGGGATATGATAGAGACATACAAGTATCTTACAGGGAGGAACAGGGTGCAGGAAAACACTATTTTAAGCGAAAAGATGTTTCAGGACTAGAGGGCATGGGATGAAGTTGGAGGAGGACGATTCAGAGGAAACATGAGAAAGAATTTCTTCACAGAACGGGTGGTGGACAAGTGGGACACCCTGCCAGAGGAAGTGGTGGGGGCTGAAACAATCACGGGATTTAAGAATGCATGGGATAGACATAAAGGAATTCTAGAGGGCAGGGGTGAGAAACAGACTTCTAGGAAAACAAACTGAACTTACAAGCTCAAATGGAACAGACTAGGTGGGCCATAGGCCCTTATCTGCCGACACTGTCTATGTATCTATGTATCTATGTAAAACAGGAAGTGATGGCCCTCTGTACAAACAGTTGGTAAGACCACATCTGGAGTACTGTGTACAGTTCTGGAAACCCCATCTCCACAAAGACATAGACAGGGTGTAGGCTGTCCAGAGGAGGGCAATCAAAATGTTGCAGGGTCTGCACCAAAAGACATATGAAGAAAGACTAAAGGAGCTTAAGATGTGTAGCCTCGAGGAAATGAGGGCGAGGGGGGACATGACAGAAACTTTCAAATACCTCAAGGGAATCAACAAAGTCCAACAGGGTAGAATCTTTCAGAAAAAGAGTTGTGCAAGAACAAGGGGGCACAATTTGAATATAGAGAGGGAATGGCTCAAAGGTAACGTGAGGAAGTATTTCTTCACGAGAGGGTTGTAGATGTATGGAACAGCCTTCCCGAGCAGGTCGTAGAGTCTAAAATATTGGGGGAATTCTGGAATGCTTGGGACAGGCATAAAGCAATTCTAGTGAGGGGTAGGAGGAAGTAGGCTTTTGATTTACTAGGTTCTGCAACTTATCCATTAGGTAGAGAAATGGACAGACTAGGTGAGCCAAGCGGTCCTTATGTGCCATCAAATTCTATGTTTCTACATTTCAATCTGCCAGAAACAGCTTAATGGCCGTAGCATGTATATTGAGAAGGTTGAGGTAAAGGAAAAGTACTCAAGCCTTCTGAACACCAACAAAATAATACAAATAATAATATAATGATAAAACAGACACTGATGCCTGACAGAGAATGACTGAGCCCCCAGTAGCCCACTGAGTAAAACACTGCTTGAGGGAGCCTACAGTCACTGCTAATGGGACAAGGGCAAGGAAATACCCTCACATAAAAAACAGTGCAGTTTTTTTTTTCTCTTAAACTAGCATCAATATAAACAACTGGGGGGGAGTAGGAACCGATGCAAGAACCTGAGGGAACCACCCCAAGAGACCTACACTACCCCAGAAATAAAATATAATGTACCTACTGCTGGTACCTTTTCTTTTTTTTTTTTTTTTTTGTTAAATCAGAGACCATTAAAAACACCCTATTGTGATGGAGCCACGTGATGCGTGTGCTGTGTAGGACGCCTCTCTGCCTGCTCCGACCTGCTCTCTTTAAAACCCTGTTCTATGGCGTTATTTACAGCAGATCGCTTGACTGTCACCTTCCTGAATGTTCATGCCCCCGTTATAAGAACTCAATGAACGAGGAGATGCGGAAAATCGCTTCCAAACACACGCCTCCTGCTACGTCTGAGAAGGCCTCTAAAAAAGCCAGGGCCTCCTCCTTGCAATCCTCACTGCCTGCCACTACTGAGAGCCCTGATGCAGATATCCTAACCCTCTCAAGGTTTTTAGAGGAGTTTCAGCCTTTTAAGGCTGAAATGCAGAATATGGCAGGATAAATAAAAGGCATCTCTAGCACCCTGGAGGAGCTCTCCAAGAAAACTGCTGATAATGAAGCTTGTATACGCTTTGTTGAAAGGAAACAGGACAAAGCCGAACTGGAGTTAGTGGCCTTGAGGCAAAGGCTAGTGAAGATGGAGAACAAGGTGGAAGATCTGGAGGGGCGCAGTTGTCACAACAATGCGGTAATTATAGGTTTGCCCGAAGGTGAAGAGGGCTCAGACCCCATCAAGTTTATCAAGAGGCTTGTGGAGAAGGTGGCAGGCCCTTCCCCCTTTGGAGCAAGCTATATTATAGAAAGAGCTCATCGTGCACTACGCCCCCCTCCCCTCGTCATTCATATTTCACTTTTTAAACTTCCAGGAGTGACAGCATTTCCTATACAAAGTTAAGGAAATACAAGATTTGCAACGGGAAGGTAAAAAGCTGAGGGTGGCACAAGATCTGCCTTTATCTGTGCGTCAGAAACGAGCCATGTTTCACAAATTGGTCCTCAAGCTGATTGCTGTGGGAATCAAGTTTCGTATGGGTTTTCCTGCAAGGCTTCAAGTTTGCCTGAACGGCTCCTCGGTGACCTATGAGGAAGTGGAGTTGGAAACTGCAGGGCTCAAAGAAGCACTTCCTGACCTATTTAAGCCTGCATGAGAATCGGCCTGGTGCGGTGTGCTATGCTGAGTTTTCCATTGGTGGTGTTGTCTAGCTGCTGCAAATTACAATTCTCAATAAACTCTCTGGGGCTATGTCTGTGACAAACAGTACATCTGGCTATTTAACTCTACGCTGCAACTCTCATGAAGGGCCTCTTTCTGATATAAAAATTGACATTTTGCTTCCGATCCGGTTCTCATCTCCAGGACTGTCTAATATCTTGTTGACTGTCTTGATTTGGCTCTGGTTATGCCCAGTTTCGTCTTTTGGTTTACAAGATAGGTGTTAACGGGCTTTTGTGTTTTCCCTCTGGTCCTAAACAATAGATATCTGAGCGGGGTCATTGTGTTCAAGTCAAATCCCACTCTGACAGAACTGGCAACTCATTTCCTTAGTGGTGATGTCCTGATTCTATGGCAATGGGGGAAGGGGGTAATGCTCAGCTTTCTCAGAGCTTATAATGAGACTCTGTCTGTAACTGCAGTCCCCTCCTGGTCCTGCCTGCAAGGTCTGGTCTTTTCTAGGCTTCCCCTCCTTTCGCTCCCTGATTCCATTAGGCAATAAACATGGTTAGCCTGAATACCAGATGGGGACTCCGCAGTTGTAGACAGATGGAGATATCAGGGTTTCTGTACGTCTTAATTAGGAGTTTGTCTGCCCCTCCTGTATAACCCTGTTAGAGTGCTGTTTTTGGAGGACTCCCTTTTCCTTTTTTCAAATTTCCCCTATAGAAGTGAGATGGTCATGGTTTCTGGTCCAAGAAATGCGGTCTGGACAGTGACCCTGGAGCTCACAGTTTTTCCCCTGTATCAAAGAAGACAGTAATGGCCTGCTCACTCTCGGACATTTACGCCTGTTGTTCGAGGGCTGCGCCTCAAGAAGGCATATAAGAGTATTATTTCTACATATGATGCAAGTGTTTTACACACTTCACACCCCATGGACCATGTCGATGCATGGCTCGTGGGGTTTCAGCAGGGAAGATTACTTTCTCTAAGGGGCTTGTGCAGCTAATTCCCCAGTATTATTAAGGAGTGATGTTAAGTAATAAGAATTGGGGATATGTTATTCTCTATGGAATGTTCTGGTTATAAAGGGGCATTCTTGCTCTTGTTTCCTGGTTCACAAGGGCAAGAAAGTTGGAGGGAGAGGGACTTTTCAGTCTGCCGTTCATCATGTACCATGCAAAAGAGGGGTGGGTGTGGGAGGAGGGGGGGTTAGGGTTTACGGGGTGCTTTGGGCGGGGGAGTTTCAGGGGGGCGGTTAGGGGATAAGACTCAGTGCTGGCAGGTTTGGGGGGAAGGTAGAACAACCCAGCGCATATCATGTTTGGAGAAGTACTGATGTGAAATATAAGCATATGCTGTTCCTCGGAAGATTTCTAACTGGCAACACGGGTGATGGCTAGAAACATTCAATTTATTAGTTGGAACGTTAAAGGGGTGAGGCATAAGACTAAGCAATATAAAATTATGAAACATATAAACCATCTGAAGGCAGAAATAATGTTTTTGCAGGAGACAAACTTGCTCAAGAGGGAGGCTGACAAAATGAGATGGCTACAAATTGGGCAGATGTTTGCGGCGGAGGGCATGGCCCACAGTAGATGGGTCATGATCCTTTTGCATAGGTCGGTTCCGTTCAAACCTCTCCAAGTTATATCTGATCATTTGGGCAAATTCCTGTTTGTGAAAGGCAGACTGCATACCCTGGACATTGTCTTGGGTGTTATCTATGGCCCCAATGTAGACTCCCCTAGCTTTTTTTGTACAGATAATAGAAGCCTTAACTCCATTTTTGGATACCCCCATGGTCATAGGGGGTGACTTCAATTTTGTTTTTGATCAGGCTCTAGACAGATCAGGTCAGTCCTGTCAAGGCCTCTCTCCAGCACAAAGAGCTTCTAGGGACCTGATGGACTCTACAGGTCTTTGTGATATTTGGCATGTATTACATCCCAATACGAAGGAGTACACTTTTGTTTCCCCGGGGCATGTAGCTTCTTCGAGGATTGTTTATATCCTCATTTCTCAAACTCTTTTACCACGGGTTATAAGCTCTAGTATTGTTTCAGGGCCCCGTCGGATCACTCTGTGGTCACCTGTCTAATTGCCCTAGTTTCATTGCCAAATAAAGGGGGCAGGTGGAAGGTGAATAACCAAATTTTGAAGGAGTCGAAGATGGTTCAATATATAATATCCTAAATAGAGCAGTTTACTGCTACCAACTCTAACTCCATAGGGAAGCCTGATATGGTATGGGGTGCCTGTAAAGCATATTTAAGGGGGATTATAATTGGCCTAACATCAAAAAGGAAAAGAGATAGGGCCTTTCGGATTTCTGACCTCCTCTCTCAGATTAGGGGTATGGAGACTGCTCTCTCTCCATCATCCTCAGAGACATTTAAAAAAAGATTTAACGAATTTGAGAGAAGCCTACCTAGCTATGTTAATGGAGCAACCCGAATTTGCAATTTTGAAAACAAAAGCTGTATATACCGATCAGGGTGAGAAAGTGGGCAGAATGCTAGCGTTGCGTATTAAACAACAGGAATCCGCCAGATTCATTCCTGTAGTCCACTCCCCCAAAGACAACTCCCTTAGGGTCTTACCCTTGGAGATAGCGGAGGAGTTCACAAATTATTTCAAGGATTTATATGGCCCTATGGCCAACTCCCCATCCAAGGAAAGACTTTATGAATATCTGAGTGATTTACAACTGCCAACTCTTACACAATCCCAGCATAAAATTTTGGAGTCTCCTATCTCTGAGGGCGAGATTGAAAGAGTAATTAAATCTCTTCCATCTGACAAATCTCTGGGCCCTGATGGGTTTACCTCCAACTTTTACAAAGTTTTCTCTAAGCAATTGATTCCCATTCTGTTGCCACTTTTTCAGGCTATCCTTTCTGGTCATGTATCCGATCCCTCCCTGTTCGAGGCATTGATTGTTTTGTTGCCCAAGCCAGACAGACTGTCTGATCAGGTTTCAAGTTATAGGCCGATCTCCCTTCTCAGCCATAATATTACTTCCCTCTTTAATCGGGGCAGAACAGGTTGGTTTTGTGAAAGGGAGATCATTGGTTGATCATCTGAAGGCCCTGTCTCATGTCTTCCTGGCATCCAAGGATGCTTCTCATCCAATGGTCCTGACTTCGTTGGATGCCAAGAAGGCGTTTGACAGAGTCCACTGGGACTATCTGTTTGTTACGATGGAGGTTTTCGGTTTTCCCATGAAATTCCAGAATTGGATTAGTTTGTTATACAAGTACCCCTCTGCCAGAATCTCATGTAATGGGGTTGTCTCTAGTTGCTTTAAACTGCATGTGGGGACCAGACAGGGGTGACTCTTATCTCCCCTTATCTTTAATATTTACTTAGATCCTCTTATTAGGAGGTTATCAGGTGCCATGGGCATTTCGGGTATTTCACTAGGTGAGCAGGTCGTTAAAGTTGCGGCCTCCGCATATGATCTTCTGCTGCAAGTAACCCGCCCACTCACATCTATTCCCACTATTCTGAAGTTAATAGATGACTTCAGCAAGGTCTCAAACTATAAACTTAATGTAGGAAAGACTAGTTTTTCCTCTTAATCATAGGGTATACAAACAGGACATTATCGCATTCGGGCTCACTTGGAAGTCCGA
This sequence comes from Neoceratodus forsteri, assembly GCA_016271365.2. Taxonomy (NCBI): domain Eukaryota; kingdom Metazoa; phylum Chordata; order Ceratodontiformes; family Ceratodontidae; genus Neoceratodus; species Neoceratodus forsteri. The sequence goes on from CM057459.1 coordinate 873,874,660, forward strand.
CTATATTAAATACCTGGGGATCCTTCTAACTCGGGATACAGCTCGGCTCAGACAACTAAATATTGACGCACTGGTACATAAAATAGACCTAGATCTTCGCAGGTGGACCCTACTTCCCCTCTCTCTTTGGGGCAGAATTAATCTAATCAAAATAAACGTATTCCCTCATTTGTTCTACCCCCTCAACATGCTAAACATATGGCTCCCCCTGTCCTGGGTCAAAAAAGTGCACAGTATGAGCGCTACTTTTATATGGGACGATAAGAAGGCTAGGATGGCATTCCATAAATTAGCTGCCCTGAAAGCTAAAGGACGACTAAGGCTTCCCCATATTGGGCTATACTATTGGGCCAGCCAGGCCAATAAGTATCTCAGATGGCTGACCGTGGATCAATTATCCACAGCTGCTGCGTACACCCCGACTTGGTTAGCCGTCGAGTCTGCTTCCATAAAAAAACACAGTCTTTCTCCTGCTGCGCTGTTACACCAAGGCTAGCTCCCTACCAGAATCACTACGTAGTTCCCCTATAGCTGTTTCAATCAGGGTTCATACTCAATTGTGCACATTTCTGAGATATAAGAATCTCAAGGATTTATTTCAACCCGTAATAGGTAACCTTAATTTTTTACTAGACAGTAAGCCCCTCTCAGCCAGTTGGCTCCCTCAGATAGGAGACTGCTGTCTAGATGAGTTTATAACACCCAACAGTCAATGGTGTTCCTCAGCTGACATTATGCACAAGTTTATGGTACCTCGCATAAGAATCTTCAAGATTTTTCAGCTCCGTCATCTCCTGGTTAAGTTAATGGGTTCGACTCACCCCTCCCCCCTGGCTCCCCATATCAGATTTCAAGTTACCCTAATGGAGTTGGCGGGTTCGTCTCATGCTGTATCTAAAATATACAGTGCTCTATTTACCTGGGTTTATCCTGATAACTACGCTCCCGTCACCTTTCGGGCCTCTCTTTTCCAGGGCAGAGACCTGGAATGGCCTGTCCTGTGGTAAAGTTGTCATAAGTTCCTCAAGCAGGACAGTCTTAGATTAATGCAATTCAAAATTTTGCACAACATGTATTACTCTCCGCAGAGGCTTGCCAGACTGGGTTTGGTGTCCTCTCCTCTTTGCACAAGATGCCAGTCTCAAGAAGGAGACCTTCTTCATATTTTCTGGAGCTGTTCTAAAGTTGTCCCACTCTGGACTACGATTAAACAGCATGCTGATCCTCTTTTAGGGCTCTCAGACTTGTTCACCCCTGAAATATGTCTTCTTGGGGATTTCTCCTCCATTTCGGTGGTGAACAGGAAGTACTACATAGCCTTGATGTCGATGTCTATTAAAAAAGTGATGTTAAGATACTGGAAAGATACAGAGGTACCAACATATATTGAATGGCTTCAGGAGTTACTTGTGAACCTTAGAACAGAAAGGACTATTGCCAGTTTATACAACAAAATTAAGAAGTTTGATAGGATCTGGGGCCCATTACAAACTCTCTATGCATTACAGGCTTAAGCATTACTAGGCCATACCCATAGGTACTGTGCTAAATGTGTAAAGAGGCACTGGGTTGTCCGTGGGTGGTGGTAGGGCGGAGGGGGTAGGGGAGAGCGAATCATCCTGCATTTTGTATCTGATGTATGGGGTTCATGATCTACACTGTTATGACTCGTTCTCTGTATTGGAAAATTTAATAACATTTGAATTGAAAAAAAACACCCTATTGCAAGGTAGATATGGCCCCAGTCCACAAATGGAAATGGGTGAGGCAGATTAGTCAGTTTGAAAGCTGCAGCATAACAGGCACATTTTTAATTTAGGGGTGCTCCCTGGAACCAGATAGCCCCGACCTGCTATACAGAATACTAACCCCAACTGAAAATCTTGAAAAGTCTTGAGAGAAGGTAGACAAATTGCTTACCCTGTGAATGGCACAGCTGAACTGAGGAGTTGCTGCTACTTGGAGTCCTCATGTGCCTAGCATTCTAGGCTTGGGCTGTGCCATACCCTGGTAGGGGAGCACTATACCCAGTGGTTATGATTTCCTTTTGATAATGTGGAGAACTACAGAAAACACAACAATGATGCCATAGATAATACCATTATGAGAGTACTTCGATCACTGCTTCACATGATCATTCAAACCATGCCAGTGATCTGCCAAGGTTCCAGAAACATTTAGTCCTCATTTTTTCATTTCCCTACTTTGTATGCTGCAACCCTAACACAGAAGGTGCCCTTAAATAGTTTTTGCCATTAATGTCCTTTTAGAAAAAGTTACATGACAACTAATACCATCAGGGTTTGCCGTGCTTTTATCCCATGATGAACACTGCACTTGTTGTAAAGTACCTAAATCATCACACAGACTGGCACAGCTGCCAATTAGAAATACTTTTTCTATTCTATTTAAACCACTGAACTGATTGTTATCAAAGGATCTAGTGGTCCTGTGCAACATTTCAAGTTATTCTACCATGAATCAGCTGTGTTATTAAGATACAAATACAGGATTTTCACATAAAACAGAATTTATTTGTTTTAAGTCAATGTTATCAAAACAGAAGTTGTCCTTACAAAAATGGATGTGCGGGTCATCAAAATGGCATGTCAAGCCATAAAAGTGGAAAACATTGTTGTGAAAACACATTATCAATAGAATGCTGAAAAAAACTGCATGCAGTATGTGCAAACATAAGATTTAATTTTTTTTTTATTTAAACATGCAAAGTTCTCAATGATTCCACCTACAGTATCAAAGAATCACTCTTGAACAAACTAACTCTAAACATTTCAGGTTTGAACTCAATGCCATGTAAGTGCTATTGGTGAATGAATAAAGTCTTACAAAAGATAATTCACGTCTTTTCAGCTTTCTAGACCATTTAAATAGTTGAATAGATTGGGCCCAATTTTAAAACAGCCATTAGAGTAATCTAAGCTGCGCCTCTCTAGGGCTGTGGGAAACACAGGGTGTGTCAGGGACTCTGCACCCAATTTTATAAAAGGGGGGTGTCCCTGCGCCAAAGACCCAGGAGTTGCTGAAGTCTCATTTTGTGCACCTGCAGGGATTGATGCAGGGATCTGGCCGACCACCTGGCACAACACTAGAAGGGCCGAGAATGTGGGGCAGGTGACTATGCATGCCAAGAAGTACCTGGGGCAGAAACAGCACAATGGGTGCCCTATGGGTGTTGGGGAGATGGCAGATTAACAAGTTGGTGATGTGGCATACAGTGGTGATGCCTTTTCCAGTGCCAGACAGCCAATTATCTTGTGGTCCATGATGGGTTGGCAGAGATGGAACATGACCTTGGCCTAGATGGGCACAGCCTTGGCACCTGTCTCTGAGGTGCCATGATCCACAACCCTATAGGTGGCAGACAGCCTGCCACAATGCGAGTGGACTGGGTAGCAGGGGATTATTGCAGTTCCCAGAGATGTTCCCTTCTACCATTGGCAGCTTTAAACCTGTAGCCAATGCTTTCTGACTACAGGGTTGTGGATCATAGTACCTCTGGGCAGGTGCCAGGGCTGTGCCCACCTGGGGCCAGGTCACTTTCCCCTCCCTGCCAACCCTTCATGGACTGTGAGCTTGATCAGCTGCCTGACATTGAAAAAGGCACCACTGCCAGGTCTCACATCACCACCCTGCTAGTCTGTCATCTCCTACAAACCCTCTAGGGCATCCCCTGTACAGCTTCTGCCACTGGCCTCCTATGTTCAGGTCCCCCCAATCGCCTTAGTGTCTGGCAGTGGCACAAGTCCCTTAGACCTTCTCCTGTCTGGTCTAAGCAATGCCCCATTGTGTCAATGGAAGTGCTTCCAAAATTACAAATAAAGGGATGGTGCATCCCCACCATTGCTCAAGACACCTTGCAACCTAGCGCCATGGCACTTCTGTCATAAGAGTGGTGCAGGGTGGCATGGAAACAGGGTATCCTAATTTTGAGGTAGCCTGAATTTGAAAATTGGGATTGCCACAAAGTATGATGCATGGTGCCACTTGCGTCATATGCATTTGGTGCTGGCACCTTGTGTCAAACATAATCTTTATAAAATCAGGCCCACTGTTTTTAAAATGTTTATGACACAGAGATTCTGGGACCCAGAATGCGAGTGCCAAATTTTCAGTTATTGTGCTAAGGGACAGATTCATTATAAAGGTGCAAATCATGGTTTCTATATATAACTGCATTTGTAATCCAAATAATAAGAAGACTGTCATACTTCTATAACTATAGTGGCACAGTAGCATCATTATGTTCACAGTTAAGAAGGCTTTAACTACAGTATGTTAAACCTCGATTTTTTCATCCTTAATAACTTGGCTGTTCTTAATAGAATAACCTCAAATGAACCGAATCTGCTGTCCGTTGCTGGATCTGTGGACACTTCAAATTTCATGCTAGCCGGTTTACTGGTTTCAATGGTCTGGAAGATTAAGACTACATAAAAATATGTTTTGAAGAACTTGTTTTTGCTCACTTGTAGCATTTAAATGACTGAAAGTTGAAACCTGAAACTGTCAGGTTCTTTATTGCTTGGCCAGTGATTGTTCTCTGGAAGGTGATATTGTTAAGGAATGTATAGATTTTAAAATATTTGACAAACAAAATCACAGTTATGGGAATTTTCAGATCCATTTTTCACAGTTTTTCATAACAGGAGTTTTTAAAAAGTGATAGAAGTACCCTATGCCAGTTTTGTCAGCAACTTATCTCATTTTTATAAGGGATTTGTCTGTTCTTTTATGACTCATAGAAGTCAGAAAAACAGAGGAATCCACTGTCCACAAAAGCACATTCTGGGGTTGTTGAGGGAAACCATATAGGCGTTTACATGAAGTTGGTCTCCAGTAGAGATTTTTAATCCACTGGCGGATGAACGCCATGCCATTTCAAGGTATGGAGTACAACGCAAAGTGGCTACTGCAAAGGCCCACTTCATTATTATCATTATTACTTCACATTACCATTATGCCTTAACGCAAAGTAAGGTGAAGTGACAAGTAAATAGGCAGCCCCCCACACGTCACATGGCTTACAGTACTGTAAGTCACATGCTTTAGCTAGGCAGGAAGGAAATGAGTCAGAGAAGCAGTTTCACTTTCTCCTTTGCATTCATAGAGGATGAAGGCTTTGTGGAGAGAAGACCAGTGTAGAGTCAGTGACTGAAAGTGCTTTATTTCCTTTGTGTGACTAGTGAAGAAAACAACAGCTTTTTTAAAAGCTATATCTTTATTTAGTTTTTGTATTGTGTTTGTGATTGTTTTATTGGAAGTGAATTTTTTTTATGGATTTTGTTTTGTTTTGTTTGTGTGTGTGACTGTGTGTGTGTCAGTGTGTGTGTGTGTCGGGGACTTGGGAAGGATGGACCCTGGAGAAGGCGAGTTGCTGGCCCATGTTCATGGTCAGAGGAGGGAAGGGGAGTGCGGACACATGGGGGCAGTCGTGTGATGCTGGACCGCTCCTGACTCCTGGTTGTTGCTTCCCCCCATGTGGAAGCAACAGCAGCAGCAGCAGCACCAGTGACACTGGTGGCTGCTGTACATCCACCTTCTCTGTCACTACCACCACCATTGGTAGCAGCTGTAGGGACTCCAGCAGCACCCCCTCCACCACCTCCACAGCCACAGGAGGTGCCCATGGAAAACCTAGGTGGTGCGAGGACTGTATCTGGTTCCCTCTGCAGCTCCCCAGTGTGGGAGTTTTTTTAACTCTGTGATGGGAGACAGCACAGTTGTGGTGTGCTGCCTGTGTGGTGTGCTGGTGTGTCATGGCCCCCAGGGGACACATTTGGGGACTGGAGGTCAGTGCACTCACATGTTAAACCACCACAAGGTGGAGTGGCAGTTGACGTTGGTGATTTAGCAAACTCAAATTGGAATACCAGTCTGAAACTAAAAGGACCCTCTCCTCACATGGAGCTTGAAGTGAATATAGCCAATTTTGGCAGTGGAAAGTTTAAATGTTATGCTATGCTAGGTGGGGGAGGTGGTGGTGTGCGCTAGTATCTTTGGATTGCCACGGAAGGGGCCAGACATCCACCTGCTGGCCCTTCTGTGGCAGTGGCTGAGGGTGCTTCTGGGGTCGAAGTTGTGTCTCACCACGGAAGCAGGAGGAGGGCCAGTACAGCAGCTGCACTACCACCACCATAGCCACCAGCACCACCCTCTCCACCACCACCACTACCTGGATTTCCACCCGCAGTGGACCCTGCCACAGTCCCTGCAACAGAGGCTGACATTGCCCTGGTGTGGGCTGCTCTGGAGGGTCAGTGCTTTGCAGCAGCAGGTCGAAACAATACAACAGTAGCAGCAAATAGTCACAATGCTGCACCTGCTGCTGGACTACCACAGCATCTCACTGCCACATTAAGGGATTGTTTTCTGGACCCCCCACCCCACTACTGTGTTGTACTGTTTTTTTGTTTTTTTTTCTTTGTTGTTGTTTAATAATACACATATTCCCTTCCAGGGGAATCTTTCTTGCTCCACATAGTGCAATACATTTCTGTGAAAACCGCCCCTAGTTTCATTACAGTGTGTCACGTGACAGAGGAATTCCCGTTATGAAAAGCTGCCCACATTTTGCTCCCCTTTTCAGCACTGTTAGGACATGATGCCAGGGAGAGCGCAGGTGCATGCTCCATTACAGTGAATGTCCGATTGTCCGGCAGCTTTCCGAATGTTTCTTTATGTTATAATGGTCAGTTTGTGGTGAAACGTATGGGCAAGTTTCCAGTAAGAAGAGCCTTGTTAGTGGAAATGTTCACACATTTCACCACAAAGTGAACCTTATAACATAACAAAACATTGGGATAGCTGCCAGACATTCATTATAGTGAAGCATGCACCTGCTCTCCCCTGGCATCACATCCTAATGTTGCTGAGAAAGGGGGGCAGAATGTGGGTGGCTTTTCTGAACAGGAATTTCTCCGTCACGTGACACACTGTAATGAAATTGCTGTCTGTTTTCCCAGAAATATATTGCACTCTGTGGAGAAAGAAATATTCCAGTGGAAGTAAGGCCCCCACATATTAGATTATGTGCATCACCATAACTATGTAACATGGTGAATCTCAATAAAGCAGCAGTGCAACAATCTGGTGAGAACTCTGACCTATATGTTTTAATGTTATATTACAACTTCCTTTACTTACATCCTGACTGGAATGATACAAAAATTTCCAGTATTTGAGTCTGCTGTACTACCTTTTTTCATACTTTATGTGAAATAATGAAAGGAGCATTCCTTTTAAATTTGTGCTGACCAGGTCTTTGTCATTGTTTTCCTCTGCTTTTCTCCATCACATCAGTTAGTTGTTATATATCACTTCTGTTGCAAATTAACAGTTATGCAGCAGGCAGGGTTTTATGACACCACTGAACAATATTTATTGAAAAGCAGCTGCAAATAAATACAAACTTGATCAGAACAATATTGAAAGGCATGCTCATATTTTTTTCATACATGAAAAAAGTAGTCAACTAAGTAAAGCAGACAGAAATTGTGAAAAGAAGTGTATCATTCAAGTCACAACTCGAAGGTAACTAGTGGCTGTGGCAATGTAAAGTAGCATAAAAACATACAGTTCAAAATTGTCACAACATTCTTGCAATGTTGCTTTAATTGATAATGTCAGTATGACATCATGAGCTCACAACAATCACACAACACACAAAATGCATCCCCAGAATTAATGGCACACTCAGTCATGCATGCAGTGGTGGCACAGAGTCCCCAGATTTTTTCTGCAGGCCCAAAATGTATTCTCCTTGTGTGCAGAAAATTGACAAATGGTAACACAGTGAAATGGGAGTGTTTCAGCACATACAAAGTCCCCCAGAATTAAAGGCCCACTCAGTCATGTGCATAGTGGTGGCACAGAGTCCCCAGATTTTTTCTGCAGGCCAAAAATGCATCCTTCTTGTGTGCAGAAAATTGACAAGTGCTAACACAGTGAAATGGGAGTGTTTCAGGACATATAAAGTCCCCACGAATTAACGGCACACACAGTCATGCGTGCAGTGGTGGCACATAGTCCCCACATTTTTTCTGCAGGCCCAAAATGCATCCTCCCTGTGTGCAGAAAATTGACAAGTGGTAACACAGTGAAATGGGAGTGTTTCAGCACATACAAAGTCCCCCAGAATTAAAGGTGCACTCAGTCATGAGCACAGTGGTGGTACAGAGTCCCCAGATTTTTTTCTGCAGGCCCAAAATGCATCCTCCCTGTATGCAGAAAATTGACAAGTGATAATACAGTGAAATGAGAGTGTTTCAGCACATACGAAGTCCCCCAGAGTTAATGGCACACTCAGTCATGCATGCAGTAGTGGCACAGAGTCCGCAGATTTTTTTCTGCAGGTCCAAAATACATCCTCCCTGTGTGCAGAAAATTGACAAGTGGTAACAGTGAAATGGGAGAGTTTCGGCACATACAAAGTCCCCCAGAATAAAATGATGACCGTGAGCATCTTGTTGCTGGTCCAATGCATTCTGCGAAGCGATTAGAGCAAATGCAATGTGATCATCTCAACTGGATGGAAGGGTGCCCTTTGGATGTACACTAATAGTAGCCTTGGTGAGTAGATCTATATAGATATATGTTTGTATATTTTGTAAGTGAGGATAGGGGTTGACATGGACATGTACTCATGGTATTGTTCTCTATCACAGGTCACAGAAACTGTTGGTGTGCACATTCTAGTGCTCAATGACATTTTTTTGTGTTGAAATTGGAAACAGATAACTCTCAAGCATATAAATATAAGTATTTTTTTGGGGGGTGGAGGGAATCATATTTGCAGGTTTGTCTGTAATGGTTTCTTATTTTGTTACTTCTTCACAGATTTCATCTGCATCCTTCTGGAGTCCTGTTGTTAATGATGGTCATGGTCATCTAATGAAATGACTTCTGCATGTTGCATGTGTACCCAAACCTGGGGAGGGGGTGACTGATGTTGAAGAACTTTTTTGGATAAGACCACTTTGACATAACAACAAAGCTTCTGGAAGTTTCTTAAAAAAAGAAATGAATGACTTCTTACAACTTAACTGTACGGGGGCAGACAGACTCAAGCTCAGTTGTGGCAGTGGCTAACATCAGCCCCGGTGGTGGTGGTCTGGGTGGGTGGACAGACTCATGCTAAGTTGTGGCAGTGGCTAATATCAATACTGGTGGTGGTGGTGGTGGTGGTCTGGGGTGCACACTACCTTTTAACAACTTCAGTTAAAACCTGCCAACATTAACCACAAAATCATCCTCATAAAGAAAGCTTCCCTCACAGTCATCTATGTCTGAAGTCTGACCACTGGGAAATTCTTTCTACGTTGTGTCATTATCTACATCAGTCGTGGGCCGTTTCGGGCAGCCACTGCCAGTGCCACTGGGATGGTCTATTTCCACATCATCAAAACCACCATGACTAGGCTGGGGTACAAATACCGATGTTGCAGTCTGTGCTGATATGTGCCTCTCATTCATTTTAATGAATGTTAGCAAACTAACATTTGCAGGAGACAGGTTTGTCCAACAATCCCTGACTATTGCACCTGCTGAGCGGAATACCCTCTCAACACTTACACTAGAGGGTGGACATGTGAGGTACTTCATTGCCACTGCAGTCAGTTCTGGCCATTCACTGACCTTTCCACTCCAGTACAAAAGAGGATCTTCCGTTATTGTCAGATGCCTGTTTTCAGGCAAATATGACTCAACCGTTCTCTGAGCCACACTAAGTCCAGTTGTTGATGCATCATCCTGTTCTCCCGAATCATTTATTTCACAAATACTCACTTGGGACAAAGCCTCCCAAAGTGGGTTGACGCCAGCCACTTTGGATGACAGACCACCTGGAACTGCTGTCTCCTTCCCCTTGAAGGTTATGCTTGATAGCCCTTCAGGTACACCTTCAGCTGGATTATGCTGCTGAGGTTTGCTGAACTTGGCACGTGACTTCTGTGCCCCATGAACCAAGTACAACCATTGACCACTGATATTTTCTACCTGTTCAGGCCCTCCATCCAGTACTGATGCAATTCCACATTTGAATCGTGGGTCCAGCATTGTTGCTATGGCAAAGTTGTCACTATGCTGAATGCTCACAATGTGATGATTCTGGTCAATTACTGTCAGCATGTGTTGCAACTGCTACCACCGTCTCCGGCAACATCAAGGCCATGCTGTACATTCACTAATATCTGCCTCAGTACCTGCTGCAGTGCAATTGATTGGCTAATGGAGGCAGACTCACCACTCACTGCCTGTGTGGCATGTTCAAAAGGCTGCAAAATTGTTATTACATAGTCCATGAGGTGCCACTGTTCAGTCATCATAGACATGGAGGCCCCGGAACTGTCACGGCTAGTGTGCATCACAAGATATTCTGAGATGACTTTTTATTGTTCATGCAACCTCTCTGCCACTTATAAAGTGGAGTTCCATTGCATGACAACTTCCAGCTTCAAGCTGTGCTGAAGCAGGCTGTTTTGTATCTGCAGATGCTGCAGCTGGTCACAAGCCTTTCCAGGTCTTGAAAAGTGAGAGCAGATATGTCGTGCAATGGTCAGCATTTCCTTTACATCAGGGTGCTGCAGAAACTCCTGCACCACAAGATTTAAACAGTGGGCCATGCATGGAACACAAAAAAAACACCATTCGTGATGCATTTCACCACATTTGTCCTATTATCACTTGCTATGAACCCAGCTCTCAGGGACACAGGGTTTAGCCATTTATCAGTTTCAGTCAGTATCACATCCAACATGTTCTCACCAGTGTGTGAACAGGTCACATCATGCATAGCAATCGTTGCATGCTGTCGAATTCCTGGAAGATTGCTACCATGACAATCCACCTTGCTGCACTAATTATTCACACTACCAACATCACAAACAACCCCCGGCACCTGTGCCAGTGTGCAATTATACATAGATATGAACTCCCCGCTGTTTTGCCACTTGTCCACATACCCATACTTAAATGGATGAATGGAGAGGAGGAATGTTGAAAGGCATGTCTTACTGAGTCAGACACAGTGCAGAACAACTCAGGGACAGCACGGGTAGAAAAGTATGTCCTGGATGGGATTTTCCATTTTGGACAGGCACGTGAAGCAAACTGCAGGAACCCAGAATTCTCCACAAAGGAGAAGGGCAAAAGATCAACTGCCAGCATTTCCGCTACAGCAGCATTAAGTTCACATGACACTGTATGATTTGGGGATACTTCAGCTTATGCACAAAAACACTCTGTAACATGGGCTGACTTAAACGTTTTACACTGGGTGTGATCACAAACAGTTGTGCTCTGTGATGAATGGTATTGGCAGGGGGTGGAGTGCGGACGTTGATGAAGACGGTTGCACAGGTGATGATGACAAAATCAGAAATACAGTTATTTTGCCAGATTTGTCAACTGGGGTTTATGTATCACTTGCACTAGACATATTGCACTCATCACCACCACCACCACAAAAATTCCTACTCTCACCAATACTGGACAACATTTCAAAGTCATTATGGTCCTCCACCTCATCATGCCTGTAGTAATCCTCTGCTCTTATTACCTCGGTACTGCACACGTTTAATTTCCTACTGAGCTTAACAGTCATGGAAGGGGATAACATGATCGCTACGGTTGCAAGTGATGAGGGAGAATGTCCCACTGTGGTATTAGCTGCCAGCCTGTGCTGGGTCCACAGTACCAAGTGCCTGTTCTTAAGATGCATATGCTGTCGTCCTGTGCCCAGATGGCTCCCCTTTTTACCTCGACTCACACGTACATGGCAAACCTTGCAGATTGCGACTGACTCATTATTTGCATCTTGAACAAAAAAATCCCAAACAAGGGATTGTGATGTTCTGCTTCTAACATGTCCATGATGTGACTTATTTAAGTCCGTTATTTTAAGCACTGAAGTGGGGGTGGGGCACACAATGTTTTGGGCACTGCATACCTGGACTGCAACTGACCACCACAACTAACATACTAAAATGCCAGCAAAATAGGCCTAACGGTCTCATGAGTCTGCTCGATTTTCAGCACCTGCACTGAGGGTCGATTTTGGTGTCCCCCTTCCCCTTGGGTTATACTGTCCCCAGTTCCACATGTTCCACCTGTGTTGGGCCTGGTCAGATTTACCCTCCCCTTGTGCCTGTCCCATCCCCATTTAAACCCATCCACAGTCTCCACCTCTACCAGCTCCCTGGGCAGTGCATTCCATGGCTTCACCACCCTTTCAGAGAAATAACATCTCCTCCTCTCCCCTCTGAGTCTGCTTCCTTCCAGCTTACACCCATGACCTCTCATTGCCCCACCCTCCTTCCTTTGGAGCCCCCTGACTGGGCTTCCTTTATTGATCTCTTTCATGTACTTAAAGACCTCTATCATGTCCAGCTGTCCCTCCTCTCCCCCAGGGTGTACATGTTGTGCTTCCTGAGCCTCTCCTCATAGGTCTTCTCCCCCAGGCCCCAGATAATTTTGGTTGCCCACCTTTGGACCCTCTCTAGGATTGTAATGTCCCTTTTTAAGTGTGGTCTCCAAAACTTCACACAATACTCGAGGTATGGCCTAACCAAACAGTTGTACAATGGAAGGATAACTTCTGCCTTTCTGGAGGTAATCCCCCTGGCGATGCATCCCAGAATCCTATTTGCCCTTGCTGCTGCCCTCCTACAGGTCTCTGAGTTATTCATTTTGACATCTACCACTACTCCCAGGTCCCTTTCACCCTAAGTATCTTGAATAATGTCTCCTCTCGGGGTATACACCTGGCCTGGATTTCTGACTCCCAGGTGCAGAACCTTGCACTTCCCCACATTGAGTTTTAGTTTCCATTTTCCTGACCACCTTTCCAGAGCCTCTAGGTCCTCCTGCAAGGCCACCTTGCCCTCCTCCTCATCCACCACTGCACCCAGCTTTGAGTCATGTGCAAAGAGACTCATCTCACTCCTGATCCCCCTCCTGATGTCCAAGACATAGGCATTGAACAGGAGTGGCCACAGCACTAACCATTGGAGAACCCCACTAGTAACCCGCCTTTGGGATGAGGCTAATCCTCCAACCACCACCTTCTGAGTACGCTCAGAGAGCCAATTTCCTACCCATCTTAACAACTGTCTCCCTACTCCCACTTCCTTCAGCTTAGCCAGCAGGCCACTGTGGGGTACTAAATCAAATTTCTTACTAAAGTCCAGAAAGAGTACGTTCAGTGGCTACCCTGGTCCAGGTCCCTCGTCACCCAGTCATAGAACTCAACAGGGTTTGTCTGGCAGGATCTTCCCATGACAAAGCCATGCTGCCTATCATCCAAGTACCCAGTTTGCTCCACTAATTCCCCTTGCCTTTCCTTGATAATACCCTTCATCACCTTGCCTACCACCGATGTCAGGCTAATGGGTCTATGATTTCCTGCCTCCTCTATTGATCCCCCTTGTGGATCGGCAATACATGGACCACCCTCCAGTCTTGGGGCACCCACCCCGTCCCTAGAGAGATGCTGAAAAGCTCCACTAGAGGGACTGCCAGGACATCTGCCAGTTCCCTCAGCACCCTGGGATGTATCTTATCTGGCCCAGGTGCTTTCTCCGTCCAAAGAGACCTGAGGGATTCCTTTACTCTCTCTACCAGGATTTCAGCCTCCACGTCTTCCCCCTTGTCACCCTGCACTGCTGGCCCTCCACCTGTTTATGGTGGTCACTCCCTTTCCCCAGACCCTTCAGGGTCCCTGGTCTTTACCGGTCCCACCCCTTCCTCCCGTTTGCCCCCACTTCCCTCTCACGACGTAGCTCCTCCATTCCCCCGGTAAACACTGAGGCAAAGTACTCATTTAGGACTTCTGCCTGTTCCCCCACCTCCTGTGCCCAACCATCCCCTACCCTTATCTTGCTGATCTTCCACCTTACTTTCCTTTTTTCCCCTATGTATCTAAAGAACCCATTGTCCCCACTCCGGATCCCACTGGCCAAGGATTGCTCTTTTTTTGCCTAAGCTGTTCTCACCACTCTGGTGACTCTCTTAGATATCAGCTCATATTCCTCTTAATCCCATTCACTCCTTGAGCACTTGAAGCTTTTATAGGCCACCTTCTTTTCCGTCACCACCTCCTGTACCTCCCGGGTCCACCAGCAGGGTTTTCTGGCCTTACCGAACTTATGCCTTTCTCTTGAGCAGGATCTGGTAACCTCCTGTATTCCTGATTTTTAAGAATCCTTCCCATCTCCCTGAACTCTGCACCCCTGAAGTTGGTTACTACAGTCCTTGTTTGGCTTTCCATGCCCCCAGGGTACAGGAAGAACCAAATTGTGGTCACTCACTGCCAAAGGGTCCCTCACCTCTAGGCCCCTAATCTGATCACTGTCTGCCAGGACCACATCCAATGTCCAGGCCTCCCTAGTTGGCTCACCCACCTGTTGTGTCAGAAATGCATCCTGAAAGACATCCAGCAGCCTTTGCTCTTTGGCCACTGGTGACGTCATAGTTCCCCAGTCTGTTCCTGGCATGTTGAGGTTCCCCATTATCACTATCCTTCCCTTTCCCAATCTACAGTGTCCCTTGAGATTTGCCACCAAACTTTCTTCCAGGACCTCTGCCAGGGCTGGTGGTCCATACACCACTCCGACCTTTACTCTTTAACCCCCCTGTGTCAGCAATGTGACCCAAATAGCCTTCACATTCCCATCTGCCTCCTCTACCCCTCTAATACCCATGCCATTTCTGACTAACAGTGCTACACCACCCCCTTCCCTCCCTCCTATCTTTTCTAAACATAATATAGCCCTCCAGATTTAGGTCCAATTCATGCCTTTGAGTGGCCCAGGTCTCAGTGACTGTTGCCACATCTACCTCCCCCTCAACAAGCATCGCTTGGAGCACAGACTTATTATTTCCTAAGCTCCTGGCATTTATCAGGCCCACTCTCCACCCCTTTTCCCTCCTCAAGCTCCCATTTCTCAGCTCCTGCACCCTACCTGGAGACCCATTTCCATGTCTTCCTAGCCCCCTGGAGGACTGTAGACCATGTCCCTCATTTATCGTACCTGCTGGCACGGCCCCTTTTCTGATCCCTCCCCTCTTCACAAGTTTAAACCCCACCTTTCGTTGATGAACCCAGCTAGTTTGAGCTTAAGGATTTCTTTCCCTTCCAAATTAAGGTGGAGCCTGTCCCTAGCGTACAGCCCCTTATCCTCCCTGGTCTCCCCCAGTCCCCCACCAGGCCATACCAAAATTCCCCATGCCACTCCATAAGCCACTGATTTATCTCCCTAATCTTCATCTTGCTTTCCCCATTAGCCCTTGGCATCAGCATAGTTTCTGAAAAGGTGATCTTACAGCCTATGGAAAGACATACCCTGGCCAACTCCCAGAACCTTGCCTGACTTTCTAGCTCACTATTACCATTTATGTTGTTTGTCTCCAGGTGTACTAGAATGTCCGGGATCCCCAGCATTCCCTTGCCAGTGAATACAACTCATGCTTGGCCTTGTACACCATCAGGCCTGGGAGTCATTTGGTTCTGATCAGACAGGTTTTAATGTCCACCTGCCCCTCCCACTGGATGCCTCTGATCATGGAGTCCCCCAATAGCAGTACTCCAACCTCCTCATTGCTTCCCTGTTCACCCCTTGGGTTTCCCTTCCTTCCATGCCCCTTCTCATCCCTTTGTCTGGGTTCTCCCCCCAATTGGCTCCTCGCACCTCCCATGATCTGGGTGTCAAAGGTAGCCCCTTAACTATTTTCCCTGGTCACCTCCTCTACCCATGTCCTTGCCTTCTTTATCCCCCCATACCCAAGTATCTTTCTCTGTATCTCTTTCCCCACTCCTTACTAATCCATCTGTCCTATCCATTTGCCTACTTGGTTTTCTGCTCACTATCATCCCATTTACGTCCTGCGCCTTCCTGCCTGTCATGCTCCCCTGTTCCATATCATCAGCCTCATCCTTGTTCCCCTGATCCTCCTTTTTCTTCTGCCCCTACCCTTCTTCCCCCATTCTGTCCGAGACCCACTCTATTGTGCATTTGCCTCTTGTCCCCTTCCCCCTTTCTATCCATCCCTGCCCCAGCTTCACCAGCAGCAGCATCCTCCTCCTCCTCCCCCACCCACACTCCCCTCTTCTACCAATGGGCATAGAGGGTTAAAATGATTTGTGAGCCTTAGCCCATCCTCCAGTGCCCCCCGACCCTACCACTCCTCTCGGTTTCCTTTGGACAATCCCAGTCTCTTGCCTACTGCTGTGGAAATTTCTGCCTTTTGGGCCCTACCTGCCAGGGTCCCTTAGAGCCCCCTGTGTATGCCTCATCCATCCTCCCCTAGTGTGAGCATCTCTCTTCACTCCTCTTCCAGCTTGGGAAGCCCCAGCACCTACTTCTTCACTGTCGGTGACCGCATGCCTCCCACCTCTCCAATCCTACCCCCCAGTACCCCCAGCTGTTTTTGGATCCCCTCTACATCCTCCTTAAGCTCTGCCAGCTGGTAGCACAGTGGGCATCCCCCAAACTTCCAAGCCAAGTCCAGTATCATGGCCACACCACACCCTTTGCACCCAACCACCCGCCCAAAGATACATGCTCTAGTGATATGTGGTCCCTTCCCCATCATCACAGTAATCTTTTCTAGGCCAAATTACCAACTCAGTGGCTCTACAGTTTTTCGAGCTACCAGTACCTATACCAAAGCTATCCCCCCCCCAATACAGCATGCAGACTTTTAAACTTGCAACGCTAGAGTGGCTGAACTATTCCCCACCTGACTAGTAGCCTTAAGATTTTGCTCACAGGGGAAGTATTCAACTCCCTAAACTCCTCCCTCACTCCCAGCCTTTAAGTTCAACCCCCAATGGCTCTTCTGTATTTAAGAAAGGCTAATTCAAGGGGTGGGAGGCAGGGCTTTCCAGAAGTTCTTAAGGAGTTAGGCCAATTTTAAAACACACTGTACAAACAATAACAACTTACAGAAACTTATGACAAAGTTAGCTTTCCAGAACCTCACCACATCTTCAAACTTCAACAGCTACCTCTGTCCACAGCAAGAAGACTTAAAATGCCTCAGTGAGGATTTTAAACAGAGATTAACTGAAATGCAAACAACCTTGATTGGCTGGCTGTGTCACTAGCCAAATAACCCTCCCCCAACAAGAACAGTCTCCAGCTAGCACAGAAAGATTTAAGGATTTGTGTCCCTCTATTCCAGAAAGTTCTTAAGGAGTTAGGCCAATTGTAAAACACAACTTACAAACAATAACAACTAACAGAAACTTATGACAAAGTTAGCTTTCCAGAACCTCATCACATCTTCAAACTTCAACTGCTACTTCTGCCTACAGCAAGGAGACTGAAAATCCTACCTATCATATTTATTACTAGGTCATTATCGTCAACTAAAACCGGTAAACCACAACTTTTTACAGGGGGGATTCCTGCAAACAGACTCCGACACAACCACTTTGAATTTCTTTTTCTCTAGTTCTCAACTGGGGTCAATTACATCATCATCATATGCATCAATGTCACACACATCCACATCTTCTGCTTGGATGCTAGCATGTGGACTGCATGTTGCAACAACAGCAACTTCATCATCATCATCACATTCATCATCAGCATCTATGCCACCATCACCTGATATTTTTTCACCACACTGTGAATCACAGCATGGAAAATGCATGACATTAACTGCCACAGTGGACAGAATATCACATTGTATGCTATTGTTGACATGATTATCAGAATCCTCAGGTTCAGTTACTGGGATGTTACTGGGAAGTATGACATCATCTACGCTGCCACTCACTTGCACTGCTTCACACTCAATATTTTTGTATACGGTACACCTGTCGGAATTCAAACTTGACGCACCAATACTAATACTACCACCACCACTAACACCAGTAACACTAACACCACCGGCTGGGAAAACATCATCTCCTCCAACTATGAGTGAAGCTACTGATTGGGCTGTAAAAAACACTGCAGGAGAAATACCTTTCCTCACATCAGCAATGCACTTCTGTGTCTGCGTACTACCACACCCACAGATTATCTTACTGCCAGCATTGCCATGGTGAGAAACAGCTTTTCTTGCACATCTCTTAGCGGGCATTTTGGGGGATCAACCACAATATTATAACCAAATTTGATTTTGACACGTTCACTCTCTGATTGGGGGGACGTGAAGTCAAAAAAACAACTGTAGCTTCAGCAACAGATGAGACACTAGTCTGTCATGCAATAAAAACAACTTCTGTAACCAGTGGTGCTGATGAGATCACAAAAACTATCCAATCTGGTAAAAAATTCCCTTTGCCAGTGAGGATGGGGGGGCACTGACTGCAGATTTTTACGGCAGTATAAGCAGCAAAACAAAAAACAGATACCACGATCACAGTACAAAATTATGCAGCTGCAGTGGATAGCAGGTTCACACTGCTGCACCTGCAATTACACTAGTCTGTGGCACAATAAAAGGTGTATTATTTGATGTCACGCAACACCGCACACACACTCACACACAGAACAGTTTGTCTACCATGCTGAACGAGTAATGCATAGCAAATTCAAACATTCAGTAATATGCCACATACTGTAATGTAAATGACCTGAAATTATGAACTGCTGCACCAGATCCACACAACACACAAACAGCAAGAAAATTTCAACAATTACTGACAATATTATTGTGTGTACATTAACACAGTCAGTTATATAACAAAAATATAAACAAAAAACAGAGATCACTATTTCTCCAACTTAAATCTACCTACATCACAGATACGCCCTTCCCACAAAGCACACTTTCACTGTCTTTCACTACACACACTCAGTGTTGTACATTAACATTCAAAATCCACACAAAACCAAAAAAAGCTTGATGATATGAGCACAGGAGGGTTTCCTACAATCAATAAACTAAAGTTTGGGCACCCAAAAAATTGCAAAAATGCTTTTTTAACAGCTTTTAGAAGGTTTCAATCAAAGACAACTCTCAGAACACACTGCCTCCTACTCTTTCCTGTATACATTACCCCGAACTGAGGCTGTGCAGATCAATATAGAGCCCATGTGACCTGAAATCCCATGAATCATTGCAAAATTCTCCTTCGGAGCTCAAAAATAAGGCGAAGTGAGGCGAAGTGCATTGTCCTCAATGCACTTCACTTTAAATTTGTTGGAGTAGTGGTCTGGGGAGGCAAAGTAATGCAAAGTCATTATTTTCATGGGACTTTGTGTTACTCATTATAATGTGAAGTATTCCACTTCGCATTGCAGAGCACTCCACTAATCCGCCTTTGCTCCGCGAATCACTTCACAGAGCAGATAGAGCCCACTTCACCCACCACTAGTCTCCAGTACCAAGCTCATAAATCTGGGGCCAATATCTCAAGATTTGATCAAGTAATCGCATTTTAGAAAAACTTATAGAAAAAATCTGAGTCAGGAACATATACAATGCGGATCATAGACATGGGGCGGATATTCAAAAGGGTTGCGCCATGCGCAATGAGGGTTCTTGTCGCAAGTCTGAAAGTCGCCATTCTGCGATATTCAGCAGGAGGCAGTTGCGCCACCAGAAACAGGCTGAGCAACAGCGCAATGCAAATGACGGCATGCACAACGAAGGGGTGGATCCACCATAAAGCGCAATCACGATATTCAAAGGGTTGCGCAATGTGCAACAGTGGAACAACCGGAAGTTGTGCCACAGCAGAAATGAGCCAAAATAAAAAGGCTCAAGGAAGAGGCGCAAGAAAGCTACAGGGATGCCAAGTGAGACAGACAGAGAGAGACAGACAGTGACAGTCCAGAACAGGGCAGGCAAGGGAAGTTGTGTAGGCCATAGGCTGCAGAGGCCAGCGGGGGTACCCGGTGCAGTGAGGTAGCAGTCAGGACAGCGGGGGTAACAGAGCAACATCAGCCAGGGGGGTCACAAGCCAGGGAGATGGACAGTGCCAGCTTCCACATGGAAGCTGTAATGAGGGGGAGAATGCATGCTGCAGGGGGACGTGGCCGTGGAAGGGCCCGTCGGCGGTACACCCCCAACAGGCAGTACCGTGCCCGCATCAGCTTTGAGCTGTACACAGATGTAGAGATCGTGGTCCGGTACCACCTGAACAGGGCAATACTGAAATGGCTCTGTGAGCTGTGCAGTGATGTGATACAGGCACCCTCACGACGGAGTCATGCTCTGTTGGTGGAGACCAAGGTGACAGCCTGCATGTGCCTGCTTGCCAAGGGCACCTTCCAGAGGCCTACAGGGGACATCACAGGCATCACACAGTCGGCCACATCACGCATCCTCACCCAATTCCTCAGCGCACTGCTGCCACATGCTGCGGAGCACATCCAGTTCCCCAGCACCGTGGCAGAGCGTACAGCAAACATGCAGGAGTTCCACAGGGTAGCACGTATGCCTGGCATGCTAGGGGCCATAGACTGCACCCATGTGGCCATTCGCATGCCACCTGGCCCCGATGGGGCTGCATATAGGAACAGGAAGGGCTATTCCAGTGTCAACTGCCAGGTGGTGTGTGATGCCACTGGGCGCATAATCAATGTCTGTGCCACACACCCTGGCGGAGCACATGATGCCTTCATATGGTATCAGTCCGCACTGTGCCATCGATTCGAGAGTGGGGACATCCCCACAGGCCATCTAGTGGGTGAATACGCATGTAGGAATTGCAAACGTGGGGCAAGGGTGGGAATGCCACAGGTGCTATGGTAGTGGCACACAGGGATATGTGTGAATATGGACCTGAACATGATACTCATCTCCACCATCTCCACACAGGTGACAGCGGATATCCATTCCATCCCTGGCTGCTCACACCACACGCACCCCATGACCCCATCACAGCAACTCTATATTAGGCGCGTACCGGCCCATACAACATCATCGGCGGGTGTTTGGGATGCTCAAACACTTCGATGCCTAGACACCTCTGGCGGTGCCCTACAGTCAGCCCCTCAAGGCCTGTGGGATATTCCTGGCCTGTTGTATCCTGCACAACATGGACAAAGACTGTGGGATAGCCATTCAGGTCAGGAGGGGGACAGCGATGGGGACGCCAGTGGCGCCGGTGATGATGGTGATGAGCAGCCCCCCCTTGGACGGCGGGACCCCCGACTGATCCGGCAGGCCCAGCTGCACTGGGACACCATCATGGAGGAGCACTATGCACAACACAGGTAAGTCAAGGGGCCATGTGCAACCAACACTGTCCTGGCGCAACCCACAGGCACACAGAGTAACACACCAGGGGTGCATGACGGCAAGGGGAGTGAAAGGGACCAGGCACACAAACACACCATCAGAGAGGGGTGAACAGTCATATGGACACACACACACACACACACCAGGCACAAAGCGTACATGGGCAGGTGCACAGCAGAGCAGGAACAGACATGGCAAACACACAGATCCACAGACCACACCCTACACCTGTACTGTCCAAGAATCGTGTGTCAGATGCTGGGCACCCTTGCACCTTAGTGTACAGTACAATGCAGGCATCATCATGCACACGCACCTGTGGACAGCAGTTGGGATGGTGTGCAGGTGAGTCCACATGTTGGCGTGATGTGCGGGCACCCCAGTGCACTGCCCACCATGGCGCACATTGCACACAGGGCAGCACCAGACAGGGGCCCGCACTGGGAGACAGGTCAGTCATGTTGCACTGTTCCACAGCCACCGCGGATGCATGGGCAGCCCCGCCATGACCCAGCAGTACTGGCAGGCTGAGCAGGGGCCACATGGGGTGGCACCGATGGACCACCAGGGGTCCCACTGCACGATCGTGACCTTGTCCGCACTGGGGTCTGTAGTATGCCAAACATACCTGCACCAGGGGTGCTCGGGATGCCCACAGCAGAACCTGGCGTCGACAGGCTGGGTGTCGCACGACGCCGGGAATGGGGAGTGGAGAGCGTACTGTGTGGGGTGCGTGGTACAGGGGCACCTGCTTGTGTGCCCAATGCAGCCACGACAGCAACCAATGCCTGGGTCTGCCTGTCAATGGTGGCGGTCACATCCATCCGCATATGGACCACCTCTGCAAGGATCAGAGCACAGTCCCTGCTGTGCCACTCCACCACCATGCACAGTGCCTCCACGGACGTTGCAACCCACCTTTGCTGCTGTACTGATTCCCGCAGCAGGCGAGTGTGCTCTTCAAATGGGTACTCTGCCACAACAGCATCCTGTCCCTCAGGGTATGGAAGGTCCTGATGCTCAACACCCCTTGAGGGTGGGCGCTGTTCACCAGGACCAGGAATGGGCTTATCAAAGGGTGGTGGGCATGTGCCACCGCTGGACACTGTACCCCCAGACCTGGTGGGTGACTGCTGCTGCTGCCCCTCCAACCGCTGTGCCCCAGGGACCACTCGTTCCACTGCTGTGGCCGCAACAGTGCCAGACACCTGCACAGCCACTGGTGCTGCCCCACCGATGCTGACAGGCACAGCCTGGGACTGTGCCGACATGCTGGCACACACGTTGGAACCAGCTAGGCCCAGGGGCACGTGCTGGCCTGCTGTGTGTCCGTCATGGGACACACACATGTCACTGCCCATTGAAGTCCTTGCATCATCAATGGTGCAGGTACGTGCTACAGCCACAGTCACAGCGTGCTGGCATGCTTGCATGCCAGACTGCTGAGACACAGGCTGTGCAACACCTGACTCACCGACAACAGAGTTGGCAGCCCGGCATGCATGCTGGCTGGTGACAGAGGTGGATGGACCCTCCTCCAAGTCCAGCAGGTCTTCCTCACTGCCTGGACCCACCACCACCATCCTCTGAAGATGAACAGGATCTATAACAGAAAGTGAGGACATGTGAGTGCATGTGAACAACCTCCCCCCCCCAACACCACCACCATGTCATACCATGCAGTGATGGGCTTCCACCTGTCTGGAATCCACCTCCTGGTATGCCCTCAATAGCAACTCCGCTGCATCAGTGCAGCCAGTCGGTCCTCAGCGGGGTCAGCTCCGCACACCGCTGGCTGGCCCCGCCTGTGCCAGCACGTGCCACCCTGAGGGCTGCCACCTCTCCTTCACC
The DNA here is from genome assembly GCA_016271365.2 of Neoceratodus forsteri. Taxonomy (NCBI): domain Eukaryota; kingdom Metazoa; phylum Chordata; order Ceratodontiformes; family Ceratodontidae; genus Neoceratodus; species Neoceratodus forsteri. Next base: position 873,897,730 of record CM057459.1, read on the forward strand.
CTCCTGCCTGTCCCCATCTTCTTTTTGCATTCCTGCACGGAGCTGGTGGCTTCCGTGCAGGTTCACTGCCCGAGCTCTACCCCTCCCATGCAGCCACACGGGCCTGAGGGATGCCCTGCCGTCCACTCAGTAGTGGACCTGCCCAGGTAGGCCTGGAAGAGGGCCTCTGTCTCCCAGTGGTGAAGTTGGGCCTCCTCCTCCACCCACCATCCTCACCCTCACCTTGGCTCTGCTCGGTCATGTCGATCTGTGTGGGGTGGAAGTGGACACCTGTCACTGTGCAGTCTACAGCGTTATCCCATGACCATTGTCCAGAACATCACACAGCATGCAACCCCTCTCACCTGCAGTAACCGGATCTGGCCAGCGCAGCCCAATGTCACACATTTATAGCGCAATGCATGCAAATTAGGAGTGGAGCAACTGAAATGAGATGCAAATCGCGCCACTGAGCCTTTGAATGGCTGATCAGATGATTTGCATGTGTCGGCTGAATATCGTGCCGCTGCGCTTTGCGCACTACGGTTGAGCCGGCTGAGCCAATGGCGCATATCTGTGACTGTGTGGTACACTGCATTGCGCATGCCCAGGTAGCTTACGCAGGCGTCTGCCGCGTTTAAAGAATTGAGCAGAATTTACCAAATGTTTATGGTTAGGAGGCAAATCTTGCATTGCTTGGCCTTTGTTAATTTCTTTAAGAAAATTAGGAGGCTTAAGGTGTCCTGACCCCCTAGGTATACATAGAATACCATACAATTAATATTTTGTGGTATAGGTCCTTTTTTAAAGATGACATCATTTGATTCTAGGACTTACTGACATATAATCTTAAACACCAAACACCTCTATTTAGACTTTGCTAATCTTAAATAAAAAGAGCATTATTTCTCTACATGGTTCAGCCTCATTAAATGAAGGATTATAAGTAAAAAGAACAAATTGAATTTGACACGGTTATATTTTTATTACACAATTGCAAGGAAAGAATTCTGTGCTCTAATTGGTTAGTGCCCACCTTCACCAGCGATATTATCTCAACATAACATCACTGTATGAAGGTCTGGCACATACTGGACTGCATCCAAAGGAAAAAAGGGGTAAGGCCACCAAGAAATGGAGGGTAATGAGTACCAATGCCCGTAGTCTGGGCAACAAGCTCCCTGAACTGGTGGCCTTGATGGAAGAGGGATGCCTTGATTATTGTAGCAGTCACAGAAACATGGTACACAGAGAACCATGACTGGGATGTTAACATACCAGGGTATACAACCTACAGGAGAGACAGGGAGGGGAGAAGAGGGGGTGGAGTAGCTCTCTATGTAAGAGAAGGAATAAAAGTAACTGAATAAAAGAGTAAACAAGGAGGAGAGAAGGCACTGTGGGTCACCTTAGAGACTTTAAATGGCACCACAATCTGCACAGGGGTTGTATACTGACCCCCATGTCAGGGAGAGGGAATGGGCAAGGATATGATAGAAGGCACTCTTAGGATGGCAGAGAAAGGGGAGATACTGTTGATGGGGACCTGAATATGCCAGATGTTAACTGGAGCACCTTTACTGCAGCCACATCCCAAAGCAGGGCCATTCTTGATGCCCTTCAGGTGGCATGCCTCAGGCAGCTAGTTTTGGAACCCACTTGTGAGGGAGCGATCTAGACCTCATACTCTCAAAAGGGGACAGTGAGAGGATCTCAGATCTAGAAGTGGGTAGCCATCTGGAAACAAATGATCACCAAAACCGTTGTGGTTCTCAATAAACTCAGATACAGAGTCAAGCGATACAAAAGTGAGGATTCTGGACTTCAGGAGGGCTGACTGGCAAAATGGGAGAATGCCTTAGAAAAGCACTAGCAAACAAGCTAGAAGGAGGAGTGGAGCAACAATGGGGGAACATCAAAACTGCAATCACAGAGGCAATAAGCCTTTGTGTGAAACAAATAAACAATTCAAAATGAAAGAAAAAGCCACTATGGTTCTCCAAAGAGGTGGAGGTAAAGGTTAGGGAGAAAAAGATAGCATTTAGGAAGTATAAGAAAACACAGAAGGAGCAGGACAGAGAACTATATAATTTAAGGCAGAAGGAAGCAGAGAGGGTAGTCAGAATAGCAAAGGCCCAAACTGAGGAAAAGATTGCCAACTCGGTTAAGAAGGGGAATAAAACCTTTTATAGGTATATCAGGGAGAGTAGAAAGACAATGGGAGGGACAGTGAGGCTGGATAGAATGGAAGGTGGGTGGGCAGAGAGGGACAGTGAAAAAGCAGGGATACAGAATGAATACTTCTGCTCAGTATTCACAAAAGAGGTGGAGGGAGAGGTGCCCAATCCAATTAACAGAAGCACTCTGGATAGGGCGGTCGATCCCAGTCCATTCACAGAAGAAAGGGTTCTGAAAGAACACTTAAAACTCAAGGTGGACAAAGCAATGGGGCCTGATGGAATTCACCCCAGAATTCTAAAAGAATTAAGGAGAGAACTAGTGACACCACTGACTAGCCTTTTTATCAAGTCATGGGAGGATGGTGAGGTACCTGAAGACTGGAGGAAGGCAGATGTGATTCCCCTTCACAAAAGTGGGAGCAAGACAGAGGCAGGAAACTACAGATCTGTCTGTTTGACCTCTGTAGTAGGGAAAGTGATGGAATCACTACTGAAGGAAATAACTGTTGAGTATCTAGAGACCAGTGGGGCAGAGGACCCAAGGCAGCATGGGTTCACAGAGGAAAGGTTATGTCAGATGAATCTTTTTTTTTTTTTTTTTATTTAGTTGTTTAACCAGGTATAGCACACTAAGCTGAAAGCTTTTTTACAGGAGCGACCTGGGAGCACAAGGAGGTTAAGTGACTTGCTCAGGGTCACACAGTATGCAAGTGGAAGCTGTGGGATTCAAACCCTGGTCTGGTCTGCTGGATGTCACCAGATTTGCAGCTCAGAGCCTTAGACCACTGCAATATACTGCCTCCAAAGTGCAATTGTGATTTCGACTGTGGCAAATTGATTTCTTTGACTGGGTGACCAAAGTAGTAGGCCAGGGAGGGGCTGTGGACATGGCCCACTTGGACTTTAGCAAGGCATTTGACACAGTCCCACACAAAAGATTAATAGTCAAATTAAGCAGCCTGGGAGTGGATTCCAGAGTGGTAGATTGGGTAAAACATTGGCTGGACAACAGGACACAGAAGGTAATTGTAAATGGAGTCCACTCTGAAGAAAGAGGAGCTACTAGTAGGGTACCGCAGGGTTCAGTACTGGATCCAGTCCTTTTTAATGTCTTTATAAGTGACATTGCAGAGGGACTGGAAGGAAAAGCATGCCTCTTTGCAGATGACACAAAGATCTGCAACAGGTTAATACACAAGGAGGCATGGAAAGGATGAGATGGGACTTGGCAAGGTTGGAGGAATGATCAGAAGTATAGAAGCTTGGATTCAATGCAAAGAAGTGCAAAATAATGCACCTGGGAAACAAAAAACAAGGGAAAATTACACAATGGGGGGAGGTAGTAACATCAACAGAAATGGAAAGCAGCCTGGGGGTAATCACATCAGATGACCTTAAGGTTAGCAAGCAATGTGAGAGGACAGTAGGGAGGGCTAGGGGGATACTGGGATGTATAGGGAGAGGCATCACCAGCAGAAAACTGGAAGTTGTTTTCCCTCTGTACAGACAGTTGGTGAGACCCCATCTGGAGTACTGCGTCCAGTTCTGGAGACACCATCTCCACAAAGACATAGACAGGATGGAGGGAGTCCAGAGAAGGTCAGCTAAAATGGTACAGCATCTGCAAGGGAAGCCATATGAAGAGAGACTAAAGGAGCTTAACATGTATACCATTGTGGAAAGGGGGTCATGATAGAAACTTTTAAGTACCTCAGTGGAATCTACAAAATCCAAGAGGGTAGCATCTTTTTATAAAAGACATGTGCAAGAACAAGGGGACACAATTTGAACAAGGGGGGGGGATGACTCAGGGGCAAGGTGAGAAAGTATTTTTTTCACAGAGAGGGTGGTGGACGCATGGAACAGCCTTCCTGAGGAGGTTGTGGGATCTAAAACTGTGAGAGAATTCAAGAATGCATTGAACAGACATAAGGCAATTTTTGTGGGGGGTAGGAAGAAATAGGCTGTTGGTTAAATAGGATCTGCAGCTTATCCTGTAGGTAGGGAAATGGGCAGACTAGGTGGGCCAAGCAGTCCGTATCTGCCATCAAAGTCTATGTAATATATGCCGTTTTGCTCTATCTACTCCTCTACTCATCCATCACTGCGACCTCTATGACAAACTTGCCTGGCAACCCCCGTTCATCATCGTAACTTTGTTTTAGCGTGTTTCACTGATAATGTTGTGAGAACTGCTACCCCTCCTGTCCGTACCAAGCTCTTTAAGCCTGTCAACTCCTTATATCCATTATGGTCTAATGGCACTGCTATGTTTCAAGTTCCAAAAAACCCACATGCTAATGGGGGACCGGGCACTCACCTTGTCTGCACCTAGGCTACAGAACTCTCTTCCTGTCCATAGTCGCACTTCTTCCTCCCATGCCTGTTTTAGAAACTCCCTCTGGGATCAGCTGAATCTCTCCTCAGCCTGTAGCTGTACCTATGGTACTAGTTATCCCTCTTACCACAACTGTACTTTAACTGCTTTGACTGGTCTCCATCCTGAGCCCAGCATGGAGTTCTTAACCTGACAGTCATACTGCTGATGTTTTCATACTGTAATGTGATGTTCTACCTGCCTCTTTGTGAGATCCTTCAATGATTTTACCATTTTCTTTGAAATCCTGTAAAATCCTTGCTTTGTCTGTATATTCCTTGTAATCTCCCAGGTCACACCTGAAAATAGGCATTTGTTTGTCTAGTGTGCTTACCTGGTTAACAAAAGCTAAATAAAAAACTAAAACAAAATCACAGATATGTCATACAGTTTTAAAAGAATGTGCCGTGTCTGTGCAGGTAATAAAGAAAAAGGGTGCTGCCTACAGATTTGTGTTAGTATTAACATGTTTAAGTAAATGATAACGTGGTGCTTTGCAGAACAATGATGGGTAACACAGCATGGATTGGGTACACGCTACAACACACTAATGGTGTATCCAGTACAATGGTTTTATTTAATGTATTTGTTATTGGTCATACTTGTACCCAAAGTGAGATAGTTTTAGTTTTATAAACACTAGTTGTTCCACATATGCTGAGTCCTATGAGGATCAATGAGGTTCCACCACATCCCCAGCAGTGCTGAACATTAGTTCAGGTGACATATTGGTAGGGAGCAACAGATGCAGTATATGTAAAGGTCAATTGAGCCAAGTGTGGAGATGCTTTAGTCCTTTTTATCCAATACTCCACTGGATTTATGAAGACTGACTCCAGAGCCTCAGTAAAATATCAGCTCAGCAGATTGGTGGTTAAGAGTGGCTGCTGTTCTGCTCTCTTCCATTGCTCAGCCTGGAGTGATAAGCTGAGCTCAGCCCAACAGTCATCTTCCTGCTCAAGGTCTTCAGGACTGGTTTCAGTTTGTAAGTCTGACAGTGTTTCAGCAATAGGGTTACCTGCTGGCGGCTAGAGATGGTCAAAGTTGTCAAACTCCGATCAGTGAAAAAGTTTGCAAACATTCATATATTTCGCAAAATTATTTGAGGATGCAAAATGTGAAATTTTGCTCACCAGATGCAAAATATTTCCTGCAAGCAGTGGAATTTCACCACTTATGACTTGTCTGGTGGTGGTCTTCTAGTGATTAGTGAATTCCCCTCCTTCCCTATCCCCGGTGCATCCCAGTATGTAGTTTTTTATTACCTGGTAGTCTAATGGTCACCCCTCCACCTGCCGCCAATTGACCAAAATAAACAAAAATCCCTGGTGACTAGCAGTCCATCCCCTACACGATCACCTGCCAATGTGTATTTAAAACCCCCATTCCTTATTCCTGTATTGTTCAATATTTTCTGGTGATGGTGCAGTGATTAGAGAAACCCATCCCTCCCTATCCCAGGTGCATCCCAGTATCTATTTTTTTAAATTTATTCCCAGATTTTCTAGTGGTCTCCTCTCCCACCCCACCCCCCACTCCCGTTGATAACAGACTGCCTGAAATAAAAAAAATCCCAGGTGGCTAGGGGTCCCTCCCCAACATGACCACCTGCCCTATGCGTAGTGAAACCTCCCATCCCCATTCTGTAAAATAGTTTATTAGATTCAGTCGCTACTCCTGGTCTACTCCCTCCCTATCACAGGTGCAGTCCACCAATATTTATTTTTAATTTTTTATTAATTCCATGGTGGTCTAGTGGGCCTCCTACCCCACCCAACAGGTAGTGTCCCACCCACTCCCCCCATTCCAGAATTGAGAGGGCCACTGGCACAGCCGTCCTCTCTCCTTCATGGCTGGCAGCCCACTGAGCTGTCAATGAATGAGCACATGCTTGTACAAGCACACGCTCATTCATTGATAAATCAGTGGGCTGCCAGGAGTGGAGGAGAGTGGAGGGCTGTGCCAGTGGCTCACTTAGTGTTGGGATGGGCAGAGTGGGATGGACACTGTCTGACGGATGGGGGGGGTGGGGGTACTAGACCACCAGAGAATAAATAAAAAAAATAAATAAAGTATTGGGTGGATCACACCGGGGATAGGGAGGGAGGGGGTTCACTAGACCAGAGAGACTCAGTCTAATAGAATATTTTACAGTATGGGAAATGAAAGGTTACAGTACACATTGTGCAGGTAATCGTGTTGAGTGAAAGGACCCCTAGCCACCAAGGATTTTTTTTAAATTTCAGGCATTTAGTGACCAATGGGGGGGGGCCACTAGACAACCAGGGAATAAATAATAAAAAAAAAATACATACTGGGATGCACCAGGATAGGGAGGGAGGAGGTTCACTAATCACTGGACCACCACCAGACAAAATATTTAACAATACGGGGGATAGGATTGGGGGTTTTAAATACACTTTGGGCAGGTAATTGTGTGAGCGGAGGGACCACTAGCCCATAGGGATTTTTGTTTATTTCAGGCAATCAGTGGCAGGGAGAGGGGAGCCACTTTACCACCAGGTAATAAATACAAAAAAAATTGCATTTCGCGGGTGGAATTTCGTAGTTTTCCACCCACATAATATTTATGGAATGCTCAAATTCCGCAAAATATTTCACCTGGTGAAATTACCTATTTTGTGAGAGCTTTGTCCTACAAATTAAACTTCATACCATCTCTACTGGTGGCACCAACCCAAGCCTGCAGAAGCTGAGTTCAGACCACAGCTGCTTCTGAAACTCTGTAACCCTATGTGAGGGCATTATATGGTGAAGTACCGCACACTTGAATTGCTGGGCCAACATAGCAAAAGATGCACTTTTTTTTTGCCACACAGATCTGAGAACTGAATTTCCAGTTCTGTGGTGAGGTTTTCCACAAGGGTGATCCTGGGTAGTGGGGTCTGGTTTGGATCCTCCCCAGCATTTTCACTGAATCTCCCCATGTCTTTCTTCAGAATCTGTACTGCCAGAATGACCTGACTTAGCAGTGGTGACTCATAGAGCTAAGGTCACAAGTGATCCTTTTAAAAGGGGCTAACACCTTTATCAAGCCCTCAATCACAGCCCAGTCCTGATGTCTGAGAACTTCCCCTATGTCAGTTCCATGCTTCACTAATGAAGGGCTTGCTTCTGTTCCAGAGGCCTTTGTAGTATGTACAGTAAAATTCCACTGTGTCTCTACATCCTGAATAAGACGATGCTGAGGCATTTGAAGACACTCATGCATGTGATGCAGATGGTTTGTGGATTTCACAGAGTGATGTAAGTGGCTACATATGCTTTTGGTGACATTGACCGATCTGCCTCTGCTGGGTTTGCCAAAGCCTTTGTCAACACCAAACTGAATATATGATTGAAGTAGCGTATCTCTTCAAAATTTCCATCTGTCAATGACTTTTTCATATTTGTGGCATTGTCAGTGACCACAAACCCTGCCTGAAAATTGCTGCCCTCAGTCCATGAGCTCAAAATATCTTGCAGGAATGACAGTATATTTACAGTCTGGTGATCCTTTTCCATAACAACCACATTTAGCAAAACAGACCTGCATGGAGAGGGGAAGAGACAGAACCAGCTCCAGTGCCACAATCACCACCAGTGACTACTGCATCTGCTACACACCAATGTGTTGTCAGTGACATATACGCGTGATTTTAATTCATGCTGGTCTATATGTTGGTTGTGCAGTGGAACACCCCACACATAGCCTGTGCTAGTAGACTGCCAACTGCCTTTCTCAAGTCACAGTAAATGCTGGGGACAACATTACATGAAAATATGATGCGTGAAGGTATATTATACCCGCGGGGTGCAAATACTGCAGCAGTCAACAGAAACCTATGTTTTCCACAATGGAAAATGGCTACATATCCAAGACCATCATTTTACCAAATAAATTGGTGTTCTGCTGTGCTGTCAGATTTGATGTTAGTATGACAAGGAAGGCTTGCATGATAGGTGTGGTCAAAGTTGTGGTAGATCTTGTGGATTTTGACTTCGAGTCCATGGGGGGAGTGCATTGGAGTAATAACTGACTTAGCAAAGGAAGGCACACTGAGTGATAGTCCTGTATGGGGATGAACTATAAATGGTATACAGGAAGTGGATGACACAGTGTCTGTCTGCCTCAGTAACATAATCACTTCCAATACTTTGTGCATTTACTGGACCAGTACTAGAAGAGGGACAGACAGACAGGGCACATGTTGTGGAAGGGGAGGAGCCACAGTGGATCCCTGAAGCACATGGGGATGTTTCATTCAGAGATGGTTCATCTTTGCTGCTGTTGTGAGATTTGAACGGTTTTTACACTGCACCCCCCCCCCCCGGCAGTAGAAGTGCTGGCATTCAATACTGTGATCATGGCCATGTTTTTCCCCTTTCCCCTTATCAGACCTGGGTGCAGTGGGAGCTGTGCCCTGGTCTTTCTCCACAACAGATGGATTTGTAAAACTGCTTTGTGTTTTTTTTCTGCTGGAGTTGGCAGAACTCTTTGAAAGGACTGGGGGAACTGTTTTATTTTTTTAGGAGGGGGAGGAGGAGGGTGACCATGACCAGCTTGATTGCCATGACTACCTGCAGTACATTTGGGAGCTTCATGTTCCCGCTTCTCACTAAGATATGCTGCATATTCTGCCTCATCGCCAAATTCACATAGGTAGGTATCACTCTTAGATGATGTATTAAGCAACTCTTGTGGCTCTGGTAAATATTCAAACCTGGAAGAATTCTCCTCTGAGTCCTCAGCATCAATAAAAGGAAATGTGGTATGAGAAAACCTATGAGCTGCGCAGTGGTGACACAATTGGTGGAGTCATTGTCACAGTCTCAGGGTCAGTAGGCACAGTGCCCATGCTCACAGGCACAGTTGGCAAGGTGGTAACACTGACAGCAGTAGTTCTGGTGACAGCATTACAAGCAGGACTCACAGTGGAAGCAATGGTCATTACAGAACAGCTTGCAGTAATAGTGGTGGCAGTAGTACTGCTGACAGCAGTACAATCAGGACTTACAATGGAAGCAAAGCATGTGGTGACAGTGCTTGTGCGGGGAGCATAAACTACAGTGCAGACAGTTGTGGCAGTGGTGGTGTCACTAATACACAAAGAATTTGCTGTGGCTGATGAAATCACAGCACTGATGGTGGAGGGGAAGAGCACACTGAAGGGTGATGTAGCTGCTGTGGTGGCAGTTGTAGGAATAGCACCACAACTGGTAGTAGGTTTGGGTGGTTCTTCAATGACAGGTGACGTCAGCTATAAAACCTTCCTACTTTTATAAAATGATGGTGCTGCAAATACAGTACTTCTAGTTGTAGCAGCATTGTGGTTATTGTAGTACTAGTAATAACACCACACCTACTCACACCAGACTCCAAAGGATTCTCAGGGGAGAAAAATATTTTAGAGTGGCGAATGTGACCAGGCCTTCTTTCACCCTGTCCCTTACTGCTTATTGCTGGTGGTGCAGATGGCTTGGTCTGGCTGGACCACAAACGTTTATGGGATTGATGAGACATGAGGCCAAATGTTAGAAGCTGCCTGTGTCGGATGCGACTTGCGGCAGAAAAGAGGGCTGATTTCGACACAGTTGTGGCAAACACAAAACATGCTATTCCAGAAAGTTGGCAACTTGTGCCAAACATTCTGGAAGGGCAGCAAAATTTGGCCAGCGGCTGAAAGATGGGTGCAGTTGGGGGTCCTGGTGCATGTTCGTGGATGCATCTACAGACAAGTGCACAGGAGGACACCCCAGGTGCCAGAAGGAGCACAGAGCCCAGAACCCAGGCACAGAAGGGGCAGCCACAACAAGGCTGTGGCACAGGCTCGTTTGACATTCCAGGACACTGTTCCATTACTGGCAGGGCAGCCATGTGTCTTGGCAGTGGAATGCCTGCCTTGGCAGGCTATCGACAACCCCCAGCAGGCCCCAAAATACCCACAGTTCATTGGTGGTAGAGTTTTCCCCCTCCCCAACCCACAAGGAGCCCCAATCCTCATTTATGTGTGCTTTCAAGAAAACAAAAAACTGTCCCAGTCCTTTCTCTTCCCCCTCACATAATGTGCATGCACATGCATGCCAACACAGTACCTGGTTGTTTAGTGGCTCTCCACTCAAGCTACTTCAACAGGCAGTGTTCAACCACCACACTTGCCTTCATCCCAGACCCACTTCTGTGACTGTCACTTCCCTCCTCATACCACCATGGCCAGTCACAGAATATAATTGCACAAACCACGTAAGCATACTATTTACTTACACGGTCTGTGTGAGTACATTCTGTGACTGGCCGTAGTGGTGTGAGGAGGGCTGTGTGTGTTGGGGATGGGGAAGAATGGGGTGTTTCAGCAGTGGCTGTCAGGTTGGGGAGGGTGGGGGGCCACTAGACCACCAGGGGGTGGCACCACAATGTGTGGGGCCTATGTTCAGGGATTACAGGGGTGAGGGGAGCTGTATAAAATTGCAGTTTGGTACTGCAACCAGTGCCTGTCATCAATCAACAGGGGAGTTTGGGGCCACTACACCACCAATGACCTGGGAACCCAACAGGGATGGGGGAGAATGATGACTAGAGCACCATGCTGTCTGGGCACAGGGGTGCCCATTGAGTAGTATGCCAGTCCAAGCTGGCACCATTATGCTCTGTGCCAGGTGCTGGGGGTGGGTTGCCACCTCCCATCCATGCCCATTCACCCCTACAGCTCCCGTCCCACCTCACCCCATTGGCGCAAGCCAATAAGACCACCTCTTGGCTGGTCTAACTGGTAGCCTCTCCTACATCCATGGTGGGGCTTCCAAAATCCCAAAAAAGGGGATTAGGCAGCCCCCCATGGTGCAAGCCCACTTGTGACCTGCTGCACTGGATTGGTTGATGCAACCCTGGTGCAAGTGGGCTTTGATGCAGCTATGTCTGAAATAGATGCAACCCACTTTATAAAATCACTTCTGATGCAAGTTGTGACTCAAATCACAACTTGCGTCAAACACCTTTGACACAAGTCCCTTGCATCCCTCTAAACCCTTTTAATATTTGGCCCACGGTCTGTAATTTAGTGTGTATTTGTGATTAGTGTTTTTGTTTATGTTGGTGCTTCTTGCAAAACACAATAATACCCATGCCATTCAAGTAGCATCTAATAGAGATAGACTGATACTAGAGAGAGATGAAGTCAGCCAACACCTTCTCAGTCATGCAGTACACTAAAGCAAACTTAGAACAGTATGCTACAAAACACACAGAACCCAGTGAGTCAAGCCTGACACACAGAGAAATAATGCAGCAGTTTAGGGAAAAATTACATGTAACACATCCCTGCACATACAGGGAGCAGAGGCTCACAAGAAAGAAAAAAAACATGCAAACACACTCTACCCATGCACAGTAAGCAGTGGGAGCGAGGAGTCAGCTGGCACCCTCCTCACTCAGTTGCACAGGGAACTGAGATTGGAATCAGATGATAGAAACAATTCAGTGGGCCAAACCTGACTCAATGAGAAAAAATTCCAGTTTTTAAAACATAAAACAATGCATGCAGACAACTGTACACATGCAGGATGCAGCTTCCCAAAACAAGAATACAGTGCATGCACAGACAAGACATATGCAGTGAGCTGTGACAAGAGGGGAGTCTGCTGACACACACCTCAGTCATGCAGTGAACCGAGCCAGGAATTAGAAGACAGAAAAAATGCAATGTTGCTTCACAAAAGAGAATCAAACTGGGGCTGTGTGGATTCAGAAGACAAAGCTAAACACAGCAGTGGGAATGGGTCAGTCAGCAAAAACTTTAACCCCTTTATTACTGAGCCCAGTAACAGTTGCTCACTAAATGCACAGCACGGGAGAAGGATAGCTCATTGGAGCTCCAGGAGAGCTGCCCTCTCTCAAGGAACCAGAAAAAATCATCAGAACCACATGGAGGACTGTTCAGCTCAATCAGAGTTGATTTCTTTTTGCCAAAGCTTCTGTGCAGCTCATCAGAGCTAATTTCTTATGGCCAATTTTCTGATGTCATGTTGAATGTTCCAAATCAATTTGGAGAGTCTGGGCACTTCAACAGAGCTGCTTTCTTGAGGACAAATATTTGGTTGGAGCTGATCTCCTTTAACAAAGTTTCTGTGCAGCTCACTGGAGCTGATTTCTTATACCCGGCTTCTTGAACATTGCATTTTGAGTAAGCCAAATCAATTCAGAGCACCTGACCTTTGAAATTGGAGTAGTCAATCAAGGGCCTCAAAAAAAGCAGCATTCTCAAAAATCAGTGGCAGCCTATTCACGAGAAGGGGACATTTCCTGTTTATTAGCACAGGACGGGACAAATGGAAGCTCATTAGAGCTCCAGGAGAGCTGCCACTCTCAAGGGACAAGGAAAAAAATCATTGGAGTAAAATAGAGCTAAAATTCAGCTCAATCAGAGCCAATTTCTTTTTGCCAAAGCTTCTGTGCAGCTGATCGGATCTGATTTATTATAGTCAATTTTCTAATTTCATTTTGACTGTGCCAAATCAATTCGGAGATTCTGTGCACTTCACTGGAACTATTTTCTTGTGGCCAAATATTGGATTGGAGCTGATCTCCTTTAACAGCGTTTCGGTGCAGCTCACTTCTGTGCAGCTCATCTGAGCTGATTTCTTATGGCCAATTTTCTAATTTCATTTTGACTGTGCCAAATCACTTCAGAGAGTCTGTGCACTTCACCAGAGCTATGGAGCTGATCTCATTTAACAACGTTTCTGTGCAGCTCATTGGAGCTGATTTCTTATGGCTGTCTTTTTGAACATTGCATTTTGAGTAAGCCAAATTAACTTAGAGCATCTGACCACTGAAATTGGAGCAGCCAATCAAGTACTGCAAAAAAAGGCATCATTTGCAAAGATCAGTGACACCCTATTCATAAGAAGGAGCCATCTCCTGTTTAGTAGCACAGGACGGGACAAAGGGGGAGCTTATTGGAGCTCCAGGAGAACTTCCGCTCTCAACAGAGGAGGAAAAAATCACTGGAGCAAAATGGAGGACTGTTCATCTCAGTTGGAGTTGATTTCTTTTTATCAAACCTTCTGTGCAGCTCATCGGAGCTGATTTCTTATGGCCAATTTTCTAATTTCATTTTATTTATTTATTAAATTTTGATTACCGGGTGAGCCCACTGTGTCCTGAAGGGCCCTTTTTCAAGGGGGACCTGGGATACAGTGTAAGGACAGATTATTAGGTACAACATGTTACAGAGAGAGTACAATGCTAACCAGGTTACAGTGACAGCAGTAATATAGAAACATAGACTTTGAAGGCAGATAAGGACTGCTAGGCCCATCTAGTCTGCCCATTTCCCTACCTACAGGATAGGCTGCAGATCCTAGTTAACCAACAGCCTTTATCTTCCTGCCCCTCACAAGAATTGCCTTATGTCTGTCCCATGCATTCTTGAATTCTCCCACAGTTTTAGACCCCACAACTTCCTCAGGAAGGCTGTTCCATGCATCCACTACCTCTCTGTGAAATAATACTTCCTCACATTGCCCCTGAACTGCCCTCCTTCTATCTTTAAATTGTGTCCCTTGTTCTTGCAAGTCTCTTTTTCTGAAAGATGCTACCCTCTTGGACTTTGTTGATTCCCTTGAGGTACTTGAAAGTTTCTATCATGTCCCCCCTCTCCTTCTTTCCTCAAGGGTATACATATTAAGCTCCTTTAGTCTCTCCTCATACGGCTTCTCTTGCAGACCCTGCACCATTTTAGTTGCCCTCCTCTGGACTGCCTCTATCCTGTCTATGTCCTTGCGGAGATGGGGTCTCCAGAACTGGACACAGTATTCCAGATGGGGTCTCACCAACTGTCTGTACAGAGGGATAACAACTTCCTGTTTTCTGCTGCTGATGCCTCTCCCTATACATCCCAGCATACCCCCGCGGCCCTCCCTACTGCCTTCTCACATTGCTTGCTAACCTTAAGGTCATCTGATATGATTACCCCCAGGTCCCTTTCCGGTTTTGTTGTTGTTACTACCTCCCCACCCATTGTGTATTCTTCCCCAGGGTTCTTGTTTCCCAGGTGCATTATTTTGCACTTTTTTGCATTGAATCCTAGCTGCCATACGTCTGACCATTCCTCCAACCTTGCCAAATCCCTTTTCATCCTTTCACGCCTCCTTGTGTATCAACCCTGTTGCAGATCTTTGTGTCATCTGCAAAAAGGCACACTTTTCCTTCCAGTCCCTCTGCAATGTCACTGATGAAGACATTAAAAAGGACTGGACCCAATACTGAACCCTGCGGTTCCCCACTAGTAACTGCCCTATCTTCAGAGTGGACTTCATTTACAATTACCTTCTGTGTCCTGTTGTCCAGCCAATGTTTTACCCCAGGCTACCACCCTGGGACCCACTCCCAGGCTGGTTAATTTGACTATCAATATTTTGTGTGGGACTGTGTCAAATGCCTTGCTAATATAGTAAAAACAGTAAGTCAGCAAGTCATAAACATATTTAACAAGTGAGCAGTGATTGTTTGAGACAAGACCAAGCCTTGTAGACTATTTGGGTGACAGGAGAGATGGGTAGCATTATTTGTTAGAACAGGGGGAAGACTACCCTATGCCATGACAGTGACAAGTGCTGGTCTCAATCATGTGGGCCTTGAGCCTAGTGAGAAAATTTGATAGGGAGGGGGCTTCCTGTACTGATGGTGAAAGATTATTCCACAGGTAGGGGGCAGTAAAGGAGAAGGATCTGCCACCAGCATTTGTCCTGACTCTGGGGATTACAAGTAGAGACTGACCTGGGATTCTGAGCATCTGAGAGTTGTGCTTAAGGGAGATAGTCCCTTTTAGGCTGGGGGGAGCTGCCAGACTCAATATTTTGAACACGAGGCAGAGCAAGGAGTACTGAAGTCGAGAAGCAAAGGAAGGGCACTGCAGTTGGGCAAGCATATCACAGGGGTGGCTTCTTGGGTGATTTTGGGTAGCAAACCATGCAGCCTTGTTATACAGTACCTGTAGCTGGTTGAACTCTAGCTTAGGCATACCTTGTAGTACTGGGACAGTATAGATAAGTGTTGGGAGCAAAACACTGGAGGCAATTGCCAGCCTTGCCCCGGGGATAAGCTGGTCTTTTAGTCAGTACAAGGTGCCAAGTTTACAGTGGATGGCCCTGATTACTTGGTCTACATGGGACTTGAAGGTGAGACCTTGGTCAAGTATTAGCCCGAGATATTTTATGGTGTCCACCACATTTATAGTTTTTCCAGCTAGAGTTTAGCTGTAAGAATCTGGACCTATCATTCCCTAAAGATCTAGGACCAAACAGCACAGCTTTCATTTTGCCTGCATTGAGGACCATTCTGTTGGATGTAAGCCATGCCTCCAGTGTCTTTAGGTCAGCTTGGAGGAGAGGGCCTAGTTCCATCAGATTTTCCATACAGAGGTAGATTACAGTGTTGTCTGCATATTGAACAACAGAGCTGTCCCCGCAGTGAAGGTTAAGGTTGTTTGTGAAGAGAGATAACAGGAGGAGACCAAGAATTGAGCCTTGGTACTCCCTCTTTGATGGGTAGAGGATTCTACTGCTCACCTTTCCAGCTGACCCTCTGAGAGTGACCTGATAGGTAGCTCTTGAACCACCAAAGCACGTGGAGATAAAGACCTAAAGAGATAAAGAAGGAGGCAGTATAGCGCAGTGGTCTACGGCTCTGAGCTGCAAATCTGGTGACATCCAGCAGGCCAGACCTGGGTTTGAATCCCACAGCTTCCACTTGCATACTGTGGGACCCTGAGCAAGTCACTTAACCTCCTTGTGCTCCCAGGTTGCTCCTGTAAAAAAGCTTCCAGCTTAGTGTGCTATACCTGGTTAAACAACTAAATAAATAAGACCTATTTTATCAAGCTTAGTTAGTAGGAGGTTGTGGTCCACAAGGTCAAAAGCCTTGGATAGGTCAATAAAGATTGCGCCCGTCGGCTGACCTGTGTCCATTGCACTGAGTACGTCCACTGTTAGATAGGTGAGAGCTGTATCAATGCCATGGTTAGTCCATAAACCATGCTGAGAGGGAGCAAGAAACTGGTGGCACTCAAGGTAGTCCCTCAGTTGCCCGTAAACCAGCCTTTCCTGCAATTTTGCAAGAGTGCATAGCAGGGAGATAGGCCTGTAGTTGCTAATAAGTTCCCTTGAACCACCCTTGTGAATGGGGACCACATTCACCAGCTTCCACTGGAGAGGAACAGCTCCTTCCAGTAGGGATCTATTGATGAGCCAGGTCAGAGGTCTGGCAAGGGACTGGGCTCCTTCCATTAGTAACCTAGGGTTGATACTATCCGGGCCTCCTGAGGCTTTGATTTTCAGTCTTAAGAAGAGGAAGAACCTCTTTGGTCTTGACAAGTCTCAAGTGAAACTGGGGTCTTTTTAGGCAGGGGGATTCGTCCGTGATCAGTGTCCATGTAAAAGGAGGCAGTCCAACCTTGTAGTCATCAAGATTTGTAAAGCGGCAGTTTATTTCTGAGGCGATTGTCTTTCTATAACTCTCTAGCTGTCCGTTTATCTCTATTAGGCCAGGTGCCTCCTTGGAGTTGCCCCTAAGTAGTTCATTGATGTGGGACCAGAAAGGCTTAGGGTTGCCTAGGTTGGTTCATTGTTGGTGTGTAACATACTCCATCTTCACAAGTTTGATGAATCTCTTATACTTGTTTGTTAGAGATTTGTAAGTCACAAGGTCTGCCGGGAGAACGGACCACCGGAACTTCTTCCAGGCCTTTTCCCAGCTATTCGTCATGGATTTTACTGAGTGAGACATCCATTTGTAGCAACTTCCCTTTGCTCTGATTTTCTTGAGAGGGGCAATGAGGGAAACCACCTTGAGGAGTGAGTCTTGGAAGAATTCCAAGGCATCTTCCATGGTTGGGACTGACCTGACTGTACTCCAGTCCATGTTACTTAGATAGTCATTAAATGTTTCCATCATGAAATTTGAGTAGTCACAGATGGTGAGTATCCTAGGTGAAACCTTTGGTGCTCTATTCCTCCAGATGCAGAATATAGGGGAGTGGTCACTAAGAGCATTGGCCATTAAGCCTGCATTCTGGATGTTGAGGAGATTAGATACCAGATCCCAGTCCAGGATGATGTGGTTCCCAGTTTTGTGATTAAGCCTGGTAGGTTCTGAGATAACCTGTACCAGGTTTGCCTCCTGGGTCACAACCAAGAGGACTTTTTCAGGGTCTGAGGCTCAGTTTAGGTTGAAATCTCCCAGGATAAGGAGTTCCATGGATACTCCTTTGCCTACTGTTTTTGTAATACCATCCAAGGCTTGGAGGGCAGTGTTAGGAGGGTTATAGATGCAGCCTAGGGAGAGGTGTTTAGCATGACCAAGGGTTAATCTCATGAAAATAGATTCATAGTCCTGTCCAGTTCCCAGATTCACTTTCAGTTGCAACACGGTAAGGGTGTCCTTCACATGGATTAGGACCCCGTCACCTCTCTTGTTCACCCTATCCATTCGGAAGGTGTTGAAACCTAGGACCTTGATCTCATGGTTGAAGATGTGGACCTTGAGCCAGGTCTCCAAGATAGCAAGGATATCAGGCTTACATAGGTACCTCTTGAAATTTTGGACTGAGGCTGCAGATATTCATATGTGCTATCCTTAGACCCTTGGAGGATGCCTAATACTGGTCCTGGAGGGAGGAAACGAGATGATTAGCTATAGAAGGGCCCGGCTTAAGCTCTATGTCTCCTGCCCGAAGCAGTAGAAGAGAAATAAGACATAATAACATTGGGCTGACTCATGGGATAGAGAAGCAGTGTAGCCTCCTGCATTTTGACTGTGCTAAATCAATTTGGAGAGTCTGTGCACTTCACTTGAGCTGTTTTCATGTAGCCACATATTGGATCAAAGCTGATCTCCTTTAACAAAGTTCCTGTGCAGCTCATTTCTGTGCAGCTCACCAAAGCTAATTTCTTGTGGCCGTTTTTTTTTGTCTCACTGCCCCACCCCCAGCGCCTATTAAATAGGCAATTTTAGTGTTGCCCATGAAAGTCATGGTAGGTTGTCTTTCAAGAAGGAAGAGGGGCATAAAGTTAACAATACAGCAGTTTGAGCACGGCTGCATCCAAACTGTTTTTCCAGATAGTCTTTTCAGTTATTGACAGAATGCTTATCTACTAATCAGAACAGGATAAGCTTACCTGATTGAACTGTATTGTAGTTATTAGTTCAGGGACAAATGACTGCCTAGCTTTACAAGGTAATTATATTGTATATTATATTGTATTAAGTTAGCAGATAAATCTATTGTTTTAATGTACTCTATGTAGTTTCTGGGACTAGTGCACTATTTAAGCTTATAGCTGGTTAATTAGGTACTTATGCAATATATAAGTTGCTATACAGTCACCCCTGCAGTGGCAGCACTGATTGATCTTTGCAGTGCTAATTGCAATCTCAAGCTACCCATAACCCCTTAAACAAAAGAGGATCTGATAGGTCTTTTGTTAAAACATAGGTCTTTCTTAAACTTAGATAGCTGGCACCTGCCTGGTCTTATTAAGTACTCAAAATCTAATAACTGCTTGGTATTGTTGTGCTATAATGAAGTTCTGTGGTATTAGTGTTGCACTTGTACATATATCATCACCCTGATTTTTGTGGATCATGTGCTGCTTCTGGCAGAGGTACCCTGCCCAAGCAAAGAATCCTCTCATCTCCCCCACTATGGGAATCTACCTCAGGGCAATATCTACAATGACCCCTATCTCATAGTTAGACATGGTTTAAGGCGTAGAGGCAATTGCTCTAACATAGCCTACACATACATGGCCAAAAGGAGGAATAGCCTCTTAATCTTCCCAATTAAACTCACAAGGTACCTGGTAAAGCTGAAACTAGCCTTATGCGGTGATATTGAACTATATCCAGGCTCTATCCCTCTTAACTACACTATTAGCTCTCCGACTGACCCAGGCCTAACACAAAGGACCTTACATTGGTCCACATGAATATTAGTAGCTTGAGACATAAAATGCAAGACTTTGAGGCTTGGACTGCAGCTTACAAACCAGATGTGATTGCTGTATCTGAAACATTGCTAAAGCCTCAGGTGCTCCCTCATGAGGTAGATCTACTGGGATTTAACACCTTTGGGAAGGACAGGATTGGGAAAAAAGGAGGTGGTGTCCTAATATATGTCAGTTCTAGGAGTAATGCAATCTCCATAGATATCCCCCTACTAAACAATTCTGTGAATAGAAACTTATTTGTCAAGCTGTTACTTGGTAATACTAAGCCACTATATGTGGGTTGCATCTACATGCCCCTTCGAGCAACCATATCCTCCCTAGAGTCCCTCACCCAGGTGTTAGGAGAACACTCACCTCAAGAACTGGTAATACTTGGGGATTTCAACCAGAATTGGGCATCCAAATCTGATAATGGGCTTCAAGAACTTTCTCTTGATGCACAACATACCCAAGTGATCGCTGTACCTACCAAAACTAACACCAAATCAGGGGACCATACCCTACTAGACTGGGCCTTAGTTACAGACCCCTCTAGGATTATTTCAGCAGGAATACTTTCATATTCCCTCAGTGTTCAGTCACCCATATTCTGTGTGTGGAGAAATAAGCTACCTGGCCTACCCCCTAGAATATTTATGATGAGGGATTATTCCAGCTTTGTACCATACTCATTTGCATCTGCTCTCTCAAAGATCAGTTGGCACCCTATAATAAAGCTCTCCAGCCTAGATGAGGCCCTTGAATACTGCTCAAAAGTATTTATGTCCACGGCCAACCAGTATGCCCCTATAGGAAACTTAGTGTGAAAGGCAAGTGTCACAAATGGTGCACTGCCGACCGCAAGAAACAAATGCTTCTCAGGAACAAGGTATGGGGGCTGTACAAGACATCAAACCTTAGAATTGACTGAGAAAGGTACAGAGCTCTTAGAAATAAATGTAAGAAAGGGACCAAAGTGGCAAAAAGTCGCTACTTGTGAGGTCTCCAGGATAGCCACCTTTGCGATCCAAAAAGATTCTTGAGTCAGTGTCAGCACATGAGGGGAACAATCACAGTCAATGATCAAGCCTTAGATGACCTCTATGTAGTGGCAGCAGCCTTCAACACCTTCTTTACGAACCTTGGCACATATATAAACACAAGTCATTTGGCTCTCCTCCCTCAAAGTGAAGTTTTGATGAAAAAGAAACCCCTCACCCTCAATTTCACCTCAGGGTGGTCAGGGAACTGAGGTGCTACCCCTCCTGAAACATCTAAAGCCAGACTTCTCCACTAGATTTGACCAACTAGACCCCAGGCTACTAAGAGTGGCTGCCACAGCAATTGCACTCCCTGTCACCATGTTGATCAGCAGGTCCCTTAGGGAAGTGTCTGTCCCTGGTAAATGTAAAGTGGCTATGGTAGTCCCTATTCACAATGGAGGATCAAGTGACAATGTCAAAAATAATAGTCCAGTATCAATCCTCTGCTCATTAGCTACGGTACAAGAGAAGCTGGTCTTCAATGAGCTCCAAGACTACCTACAGCAACATATCTTTCTCGCAGATAATCAGCATGGCTTTAGGAAATGCCATGGCATGAATACCACCTTACCAAACTTACTTGTAATGTCCTGAATGCAATGGATAGGGGGTCAATGACAGGGGCCATATTCATTTACTTAAGCAAGGCATTTGACTTGGTAAATCACTGGCTGCTCCTTAGTAAACTTGAACAGCTAGGTCTTGACAAACTCTCTCTGTCCTGGTTCTCCAGCTATCTAGCTGACAGATCTCAAAAGGTGAAATGGAAAAGGGTCTATTCCAGTTGCCTGGCAGTCACTGATGGAGTCACCCAGGGATCTATATTAAGTCATCTGTCATTCTCGCTATTTTTTAGTGACATTGGCTAAAACTGACCAGGGAACCAATTGCTACAGTATATGAAGATGACACAATGGCTTACTGGAGCAATCCGAACCCCAGAACAATTGCTGCTGGCCTTGCTACCTATTTAAAAGATCTAGAAAGATGGCTTGCCTCCAAATTACTGGTAAAGAATGACAAGCAAACAAAGAAAATACTATTTGGACCCAAACAACTAGGAGCAAATAGACAACACCTTATCCAACTGTCTACAGTGGCTGGTCTCCAGATAGATGTTGTCATCAAAGTGAAGTACCTTGGAGTTTGCCTAGCTGAAGACCTGACCTTTAAACCACATGTGGATCTCATAGCCAAAACAATTCACCAGATACTTGGGCCTCTGTATAGACTGGGCAACTCTATGACATCAGACTCAAGGACTTGCATAGCAAGGAGTATCCTTCTTTCCACATTGGTCTATGGTGCCCCACTACTACACTTTCTAAGGGAAGGTGAAACTCACAAACTAAATGTGTTGTACAACAATGTTTGTTGCTTTGCCACTAATGCACCGCCAAGCAGGGACCACTGTGAGATTCTTTTGGAGTTAAACTGGCCTACACTGGAGCTCAAACTTGCTTGCCCTCTTGTTTGCCTCATCTTTAAGCTTACTAAAGACCAAATGTTCCCCCCATAACCTAACTGGGATATTGACCCCAAAGCTGCTGAGGCGGACCCTTCATTCAACAACCATCAATCTACCTGAGATCTCCCAAATATGAATCAACCTTGGAAAAATAACTTTCAGATACTCCGCCCCTTATTACTGGTGCTCTCTCCCAGAAAAACGAATCAACACTAACTTGTTAGAAAGATTCAAGGCTTGTCTAAAAGTCTATATGCTAGAATGCTGCCAATGCAGCTGTAACCACTGACTTATGCCCGTGATGCTCAATCCCCCGTACAACCTAATGCTCAATGACCTGCACTGAATCTATGAACCTATGCATTTTTCTAGTCTCTGACAGTAACTGTTATACCTGGAATCTGTTGTACAACCAATGGTTAGTGACTAAGAACTTCTATGCTCATTTATAAGCTAGTCTATCCATAATACCTAGGTTTTTGTCTAATTATGGATTTCAATTCTTTGAAATATTAATCACGTGTAAATTGGTTACTGTGTAACCTGTTGATGGTAATTAATTGCTCCTATGTACCTGTTTGTACCTCATGTAATCAACTATGTAATGTCTTATGATGAATCTGTAAGCATTGTATGTAACCAATTTCTGGTCGCTCCTGAAAAAGGAACCTTTGGTCTCAGTGGGCTTATCCAGTTACCACAATGCCAAAAATAAAAAAAAAAATAAAAAAATGCAAAGCCAATCCTGACTTTGCTGTTAAAAAAAATCCAGATAAGAAAAGAACAGAAATGTGCTACTGTAAAAAATCATACTGCTTCAGCTGTGCTGTGAAACTGAAACCAGTCAGAAATGATGATCAGATTTTAAAACTGACTAAAATAAAGCCTCTGGATTGCATGAAAAACATTTCTGGGAAAGTTATAGGTAACAGAAGTAGTAGCGCTAGCTTGCTCACAAAATAACTATATCCTGTCCTCTACCGATTCAGAGTGAGGAGATTACATGGTGTTCCTGGTTGTGAGCTCAAGAAACAGCCTCTGACTGGCCAATGAAACTCTGTGAGATTTTGAAATCTCACCCACTGAACAGTGCTTCCCGAATAGCGGCAAAATAGTGGACTAATTGGGAGGTCCATCTGAATATTCATGGTAGAGTACCATTCATGGTATTCTGGAAATATTATTCGACCCATGCACAGCCCTAAACTGAGGCTCTTTTCCTGGAGCACCCGGGGGAAGGGAAGGGGGAGAAGCACAATTACAAACAAAATGCCACCAGTCTGATGATGTGGTTACAATGGCTATGACATTAAGACCATAAGTTGATTGCAGTACAGACAAAAAGGCAAAGCTCTGTATTATTTATTTAGCTTTTTGTTAACCAGGTAAGCATGCTAGGCAATTAAATGTCTATTTTCAGGAGCAACCCGGGAGGGTACAACCAAAAATATAGACAGTAGAAATACACTGCATTATAAAAATAGAGTGGTGTCAAAGAGTGTGGGTATACAGAGGAAAGTGGAGTCAGGATGGTTAGTACAACATGCTGAAGCTTGTGTATTTTACTTAGAAAAATAAAACACACAAAATACCAAAATGCAAAATAACCAAAATGAAATTAAAATGGAGGTGTTAGAGTGAATCAGAATTTTCAGGATATACTTCTAAATTCAGGGTCATTAACAGAAACTTAAAATATTCATCAGGACTAACCTAAAATAGCCTGGCCCTGGAATCAGATGGTTTCCATTGAGAAAGTTAGAACATCAAATCTATCTCCTTGCTCCAACAGTACTCGGGTTGTACTGAACATTTCCCCTAAAGAGCAGGAAGAGTTGGTTATTTTTTATAGCCCACTTGTGGTGTCACACAATCCACTAATTAACATATTACATATGCATCTGAGAATACCAGGTTTCATTTTCAACTTACAAGAACACTGCATGTTTGAAAGTAAAGATCTTTACACAGGTATGTGTACATTTTAAATGCAGAATGCCGAGCTGCACAGAACAGAACAGTATTTGAAATTAAGGTCGATTAGGGGTATTTCACTGCCTTAGGACCACATAAACCCCACCTGTAACTTCTCCTTTGGTAAGTCTAATTTGCATAATCCTATAACAAATGGAAAGGAATGGATGGCAGGTGCCTAAAGGGACAGCAAAACACCAGCATAGAACCACGTGTTCCATAAGCACAGAGTCTGAAAATAAGGTAACTGACTGTTCCATTGCGTGAAGTTTTACAATCTTCTATGCAATGCATATTCACTTAGCTTTGTATCCTTTCTTGTACTGTTTTATGTAAAAGAGGAAGTATTTTATATCCAACAGTTTAAATGTTCAATTAAGTGAGAACAAACACTGTCCTGACCATAAACCTGTGTTAGTCTCCCTTTAAGGAAGCAACTTTACACTGCACTGCAGGGTTCCCTGTAATTCCCTTACTGCACACTATACAGACTACAAACTAAAGTAAACAGGTACATTTGTTCAGCAAAATCACACAGCACCAGAATTAACATATATTCTGTAAAGTAGCCAATTATATAACACAAAAGATGGTTTCCCAGTTCTACTTTCCCATTGTTCTACAAGTAATAAGATATTAGTGACATGTCAGCCCTCTGTTCATTCTGGATGCCTTACCATCGCACAAAACTTCATCCAGACCCACCGTTTGCATGTGAGTCTTAGCCCACAGTATTTTACTTTTGGCTCTTCAGGATCTTCAGTCCTTCTCTGCAGGTTGCAGAAACTCTTGGTCATGCAAAAGGAAAAATGTCTCCTAGTTCTTCAAGAAGCAAACATTGAATAAAGCAATGCATCCATGAAGGAAAAAAATAGTTTACAGTGCATTCATTTACTGTATATGGAGGATACATACATTACCATACAGATCATCTATGCATATTTGGCAGACTCAGAAAGTGTATAGTGCCAGAGTGATGGGAGACTGAGCTGGTGCTAAAAGGAGGAGGAGGCAGAACAGGTTGATAAGCTAAATGAAGTTGCTGGAACTATAAGGTTAGGGAGGATGGATAAGTATGGGGTGGTCAAAAGCCTGGCAATCATAAAGGAGGTTTCAAAAAGAGGGTTGGCAAGAGTGGAGGGATTTTTAACTGGCATCTAATGGAGGAAAGGGAGGGGGCAAGATGGATGGAGAGAGGCTAGATGGTTCCAGAGAGAGGGGAGGTAGTATGAGAAAGCAGATTTCTGAGCTGAGGAATTAGGGTGAGGAAAGGAGAAGGTGTTGATGTCCCTTAAGCACAGGGAGTAGGAGGAGGAGGAGATGGGGAGAGGAGATGGGAAAGGTATTAGGGGAGTGACCCAAACAGTATTTAGAGATGAGGGAAGCACAGTAGGACTGGCAATGTGAGGGGAGAGGGAAGATGAGTAAGCAAGAGTAAAGGGAGACATGGTGGGTATGACAAAGTGAGTTGGTAGCAGTGTGGCAGAAGGCATTGCAGGACTGTGTCCAGCCTGCCAAAAGAGGTGGAGGGGCAGTGCCATAGACCACATACAACTAGTCAAAAACCAAAAGAACCATTTTAGTGAACAGCTCCTAGCTGACCTGGGAAGAAAGGCAGTCCTTAATGCAGTATGGGACGTTTAATTTGTGTTAGAATTTGGTATAGATCGCATCAATGAGGATAGAGAAGTCAAGCCTACTATCTTTTTTATTTTTTGCATATGTATAGAAAAATACAATCATAGAGTGAACAAAACATAATTACACATCATAATAAGCAACCAATGTAAATAGGTATAATATGTAAGTAAAAAAAATGTCTATTTCACTTCATGGATGCACCAATATCCTAGATCTAAAGTCCAGTGGGCATGGCCTCATGATTATCCAGCAAGCATCAATAGAGAGTGCAATATTTTAGCATCAGACAAATCATATCACTCAGAATGTATGGCAGACAACTTTGTACCTAGTTTGTATTCCTAGTTATTCTTCACCTCATATGAATCAGAGCATCAGGAAACTAGTACATCTGCAAATAGGGGACACATATCATTATTATTCATTCAATTACACATGGTGTAGTGAGTTTTTTCTAATTTATGAATGATCTTCATATGATTAAGACACAAAGTATAATCTAGTGGATTGCGCTCTTTCCATTTCTATAAAATACACTTATAAGCTGTAAATGTTCATGTTCGTATTAATCATTGTAGAGCAGGCATTATGCTAATGAAAGGACCTCCCTATCCAAGTAATAATGATGCCATTTTTTTTTTTCTGGTAAAGGTTTATTAACAGCCATAGCTAATGTATCTAGAATTTTACTCTACCACAAATTCAGTTGTGGGCATGACACCAACATGTGCCAATTAAGCAATAAGGCAAAACAGGGTGTGGTATATCATGGGATATCATCACGCCTTGGGTGATTAGGCACGAGGCCACAGGCCGAGTACATCCAACCACCCGAGAAGTGATGATATCCCATGATATACCACACCCTGGAGTGACTTATTGCTATTATGAACTGGGTCAATTTATATTTTAGGTATTTAATGTGAAAAAAGAAATTCTGAAATATTTTAATGCTGTTTTTATAGGAGTGTAGATACACATTGAAAAAAGTTTGTGTAGGTCATGTTTTTGGGCAGTAGGTGGTGCTGTTGAATGTAAATTTTGTTAGAAAGTCTTCATTCTTATAGTATTGGTGCCCCCCCCTCGAAGTTTAGTTTGCTTGACCACGTTGACTGCTATGAAGTAACTGAAGGTAGTTTTTGGCTTGTTTTTGTTTGAGGAGGTGAACAATCGCGATGTGAACCAAAAAAAAACGTATCTGGGTGGACGATGAACTGTCTACCGATGTGCACCATGGCTCTGCAAGATGACCGAAGTTTTTTTTTTTGTTATGTCTGTCTTGTAGGATTCTGGATTTAATGTGTTTTACCTGCAGTGCTTTTGAGGAAAGTTAGACAGTAAGGCATTGCAGTTTATATTTAAAGTGATTGTGTTCTGAAGGAGCGGGTTGTAGATTCTGCCATTTGGTGCGAGGCAGCATGGCAGCAAGGGTGGGGGGGGGGACAGTTTTCTGTGATGAAGTACCTGGCGCTGTCAGAGGAAGAAGAGAGAGATTTTTTTATCTTTGTAGAGCATGTGCTGTAGGTGACATGTAAGGGGGGGACAGTTGTGAGGATGTTATTTGTTTTTTAAATAGTGGCTGACTGAAAGTCTGACTC
This sequence comes from Neoceratodus forsteri, assembly GCA_016271365.2. Lineage (NCBI taxonomy): Eukaryota > Metazoa > Chordata > Ceratodontiformes > Ceratodontidae > Neoceratodus > Neoceratodus forsteri. The sequence goes on from CM057459.1 coordinate 873,924,975, forward strand.
GCTCTGGACTGCGAGAGATGAAGAACACTGTGTGGTCAGTGAGGAGGCTGGTAACCTGAGGTTTTTAGAAGCCATGATGATGTAGCCCGATATCATCATGGCTTCAAAAACCTCTCGGCCAATCAGCTTCCTTATTTACGATCCTCAGTTCATAATGTTATTTAGAAACCTTGGGCATATATTAGATACTGTTGAGTTCTTCAGATTTAAATGATGTGGATTGAAATACACAGTGTAGACCATTAAATATAGAATAATGCATGGGTAAGTGCGGTTTATGAGGATTTAATACACACCCGAGGTGTGTGAGGCCCCCATAAACCCCAAAAGGCCCCGAAGGAGGGGTTTATCTGGGCATCAACAATCAAAGGAGAGCATAAACTCTGAATTTACCAGACTTTCCCATGTTTTATTTTTTATACTTACTGGTTCCTTAAGAATTGCGTTTTTCTCTATTACATGAAATAATTAGTGCCACAGTACTGTTTCACTGTTTTCTAAGTTTATTGCAACACAAACAACAGAATTATTTTTTCTCATAGGAAACTGTTATTGATTTTTAAAAACATTTTGTAACACTTTTAAGATTTCTGTATCAACTTATAGACTGCTAGGTAGTGCTGTTTAAAAGTGGCATCACTGTAAGTAGATATACTGTAAGAAGCAACATTTGTAATACTGTTCAAAACTTTTTAGAAACAACATTTGTAAAACTGTTTTAAACTGTTTTTTCTGTCATTTTAATTTTTTGGGTACTCTCTCTCCAACACTGTTAGTTTTCTCTTGTGCTGCAGTACTGCCATCTAAGGGAGTGAGAGAAAAGTGCAGGATTTAGAATTAGGTTTTGTAGTCCTATTTATGTGGTAGGTGTGGAGTTAGGGATTGGCAAACCTGTGTCTACTTGGAGTCTGAGTTGTAGAGGACCCATGGTCTTGTGCTATGGTCCCTGGGAGGCTGATTCACTGGGTGGTTGTATATGTTGACTGATACTCCATGACAAAAGTTGCAATGTGGTCCGAAGAGGGTGTGTAGCCCAATTGGTAGGCCACTACAGGGAAATGGCAGTGCTGGCTTGATGGGAAGTGGAGGGTTAATTTTCTGAATCCGATTCTTTTGAAAAGGGTAGAATGTCAGAAATGTTACTCTGCTTACTTTCCGATAAAACAGAGTAGTTGTTAATACTCTGGATGTTCTTATGTCGGGAAAGTTACTAAACTTCAGTGGCCAGAACATTGTGGTCTATCAGCCTCTGCATAGTGCCTTCCTTGTGGTGTGGTTTGTTATTCTTTTACAGTCTGGGAGACCAACAGATATTTTCATTTGTTTAAGTATATTTCTCATTTTATTTAGCCTGATTTTCATGTTTCTAAACCATAGTGACTGCCCTGCCACATAGTTATAGTTCGGGCATAAGTAAAAGGGAGAATCAAGATGCAGCATGGATTTAGGTCTGTTTTCTTTGGATTTTTTGTAGGCTACCAGAGGGTTTCTTTCTGGGCATGCAGCTGTTTCATAAATTCTGGGGCTGACTGTTCTGATGTCTCATGGGTTCCCTCCTGAGCGAGTCTTCATTTGTTGATCGTTATATTTGAGAAATCTATGGCCTTAAGTATCTATTTTTAATTGTATGTCTCCCCACTGGAGATCATACTGCTGTTGTGTCCATAGGGCAAACTGGATCCCATTGTGGAAAAGCATGAAATTTAGCAAGCCTGCTGGTGATGCCAATGACAGTGTTCCTGAAGAGTATAATTTTTCATTATCATCTTCTGTCAGTGGTTCTGCTTTTTATGGGTGCTTTCCCATTCCAAGTTTTTTAAGGAATTTCTGTTTAGCTAGCAATGTTTTCCTTTTTTCAGAAAACTCTGTTTCTAGCCTGTGAAAAATTGAGGAGGGGTATTTGTTTTCCGTGAGGTATCAATCTGTGCTGGTAATGATACCGCATATGGTGCAGGGCTCGTAATTGGAGCTTTCTGCCCTTTTTAGTGAGAAAATGAAATTAGTTATTTTGGTGTCTAACTCCCCCATTGGCATCCTGAGGAATTCTGCTGACTCACCAGTCTCTGTCAGGAGCTTTGAAAAGAGCTGAATCTCACTTTTGGTTTTCTTCATCGTATTTTTATTCTCTTGCTCTTCAATGAACTTGAAGAGGTTGGATACTGTGCCTGGTGTAAAGTATGAATAGGTTGCCATTTTTGTGCTTATTTTAATTAGTTTTGTTAAAGACCATTACTCGTAGTTTAAAGAGTGCTGCCTTACGAGAAAGTTCTCTGTGGTTTGACAGTTTTCCTGTGTGGCATGAGTAGGTTGGCAGTACGAGGACAGGGACTCTTGGAGGTGCCCAGTGGCATCTAATAGGTTGTCACAGCATGTCCGGAAGGTGCTTGGGCAAACTCTATTATTCACAGTTCTTTATACACACGTGTGAATAACAGAGTTTGACCGCTACTGTACACATGTGATAAATGGCACCAACCAGTAAATGTAATAGATTTGCTACATTCTGATTGATTTCAGATCATTTCTTTTAATATTAATAATTTTCATCCATTGGGGTTTGGAAAAGTTTATGTTTAATTTTTCTTCCCTTTATTTTTTAACTGAATTAAATTTAGTTTATTACAATAAATAAGCCTCTTACATGTAGCCACATTTTTTTAAAGAGGCTGTGATGTGTCCAGATAGTTTGTAATTCTTCCATAGAGGAATTATCTTGAGATAACAAAGTCTTGATAATGAAATCTCTGACTTGTACATATCCATAGAATGAATTTTTCATCAAATTATAGCAACTTTTTTTTAGTATATTAAACTCTCGACAGTTATTATGGTGTAAAAACTGACCCACTTCACAGAGAACCCTTTGATCCATTATTGAGGGGCTGAAATAGCTAAGTATATTAGTGAATATACAAAAGATTGTAACTGTCTTTTTGACCAATTTAAAATGTTATGCCAAACATATACTAACGTATAAGTACAGAACGTAGTGGTATTAATATGTTTTGCTATAAGCACCTACTATTAGGATTCCACAAATTTTCCATCTGATTTGACTGATCCATGCCTGAGGAATGAAACCAGCTATGTGGTTTTGCTAAGTTTGCTGCATAATAGTACACCCTAATACTGGGGAGTGCAAGTCCCACTTCCTCCTGGGAGGCATTTAATTTAGATATTTTTAGACGTGGCTTCTTTCCTTTCCAAACATTTTTTTTATAATGACATCCATATGTTAAAAAAAATCTTCATCCAGCACAATTACAGTGTTCTGGAATACAAATAAAAGTTTAGGTAACACTTTCATTTTCAGTGTATTAACTCTGCCTATAAGTGTGTCGGGTAGTGATTGCCAATGTGTTAAATCATTTTTCAATTTGGTTAATAATGGATCAGAAAATTTAAAGTGAACAAATCAACCATCAAGACTGCTGTCAAACTACACACTGAGGTACTTGAAAGTTGAGACTACTTCAAGCAGTGTACCATCCTGAGTGGAGCAGATGGGGGTGGAGTGGCAAGCTGGACCAGCTTCTGGCTTGTAGCAAAGGTCATAAAAACTATTTTTTGTGCTGACCCAAAGTTGGTTGAACTGGAGCCAGCACAGAACATTGTGAAAGTTTTGCTGTAGTGAGACTTCCAGAAATGCAGTCAAGGGACCAGAGGTGAAGAGAACTGTGTCATCTGCATACATGTGAATAAACAAGTTTACATAGGCAGAGTGGAAGTCATTTTGGAAGATGGAGAGGAGGATTAGACCCAGCAAGGAGCTCTGTGGACCCCGGCCTGGATAGGGAAGGGTGAGAAGACGGCACTTCCTATCTGTACTTACTGCTGATGGTATGTGAGCTAGGAAGGGAACAGATTGACAGTGAGGACCGAGAGGCCAACTGAACTCAAAGGGACACCAAATCAAAGAATTTGGCCAGATTGATGAAAATGCCTACTGTGTTGCGCCATTAATCCATCCCTGAGAGGATAGAGTCAGTGACCCTAAGTAGGGAAGAGATGGTGGAATGATTCTTCCTAAAGTCAGACTGGAAGAAGGGAAAAAAGCTGGGGAAATGGAAGAAGTCTGCAAGCCCTGAGTAGATTAATTTCTCCTGCAACACTGCAAGAGAAAGGAAGACGAAGATAGGGCAGAATTTTCCAGGACTGGAGGATCGCCTTCTCTGTGAGGGGAGAACCTTGGCAATTTTCCAAGACTGTGGGATGGTGCAAAGGGTAAAGGAGAGATTTAGCAAGTGAATAAGGAAGGAGATGATGGCAGGAGTTGACAAATGGAAAAGTTTAGGATCCAAACCATCCAGGCTAGATTTAGAAGGGCTGAATCAGGAAAGGGCAAGCAGGGTCTCCTGGGGGAGACGAGGGCATGAAACCCTGGAGAGGGTAAGGAAGAAGGAGGGGGATGAGAAGGGGAGGAAAAGATACAGGTGGTGGGGGGGACGGGAGAACACAAGTGATTAAAAAAACCACTGGAGTGACCAGCAACTGAGAAAGGATCAGACACCGGTGAGCCATTAACCATGAGGATTGGGAAAGAGGACTGGGCTGGGGGTTAGCAAGAGAGTGAATCTCCTTCCAGAATTTGGCTGGGAAATTAAGATTATTCTGAGGTTAACCTTAAAGTAGAGGGACTTGGTAGTACAGGCAGCCATAGTGTAAGAGTCCTTAAGTTCCCTGTAGGAGAGGAGATTGGACGGGGAGCAGGATAATTTATACCTGGTCCATGCCTGGTCACAAGTTTTGCTTAAGTCAGTGAGATCAAAGGTGATCCAGGGATGGTGAGATCATTTAATCCCATATTTCCTGATTGGGACATGCTTGTCCCAAGCAGAAATAAAATATTGAGAGGAAGAAGGAGATTGCAATACTAGTGTCTTGGGCGGTGAACACGTGGGAACATTCAGTTGCAGCCAGGTTTTGTATCAGAGCTTCTTTGTTCAGTGACTGAAAAGACCTCAACCAGATTTACTTTGGGGAGGAGGGACTTTTCTGACAGAAAATGTCATGCAGTGGTCACTAGAGGTGTCCTGCAATGTATCTTCTGTAACAATGCAGTGGGGTGATAACCCAATCCAGAAAGGTATGCTTTAATGAGAAGGGATTAAGCTGTGAGGGTTCTGCGATGACTTCTGAAAATCTGAGGGACTCAATCCTGTGGGCGATCAGCCTGGTGGTTGGGGAAATCCAATTAATGTTGATGTCACAAAGGAGTATGAGCTCACTAGCAGAGAAGTGCGAGGAGAGAGTGACAAGTGAATCCACCAGGGAAGCAGGGGAAATTCTTGATGAGGCATAGAAAACACTAATAAAATGGGTAGTGAGGAGGGAAATAAAAGTTTGGCTAGCAGAAACTCATCAGAGGAGTGTGCAGCCTCCATGAGAGTGATGGTGCATTAGTTGTTCTGGAAGATATATAGGGAAACCCCACCCCCTGGCTTACCACTGCCCTGCCGAAAGATGTGGTAGTCTGGAATGGAAAAGCTGGAATCAGGAAACCTGGAAGACAGTCAGGGTTCTACTATACAGAGAAGGCCTGAGTGATGAGAGACCCTTACAGTCATGGCATCTAGTTTAAGGAGAAGGCTCCAAGCACTGAGGTGGAAAACACTAAGTCCAAGAGGAATGGTGGGGAGGGACCAGGGTTGAGTTCCTCATTACCAGTGATGAGAAGAAGCAGGGTAATGAGGAAGAGAATGGGGTAGGACTTATGTCTCTTGGCTTGTGAGGAGAAGGGGAAGAAACAGGGAAGGAACAGAATGGAACTGTGGAGGAAACCCCAGGAAAAGAAGGAAGGAAGGAAGGATGGAAGGAAGGAAGGAAGAAGGAAGGTGGAGACTGTGATGGATGGGGAAGAAGGAGGAGAGTGGAGAGGAGGGAGGAGAGGATAAGTGAAGGAGAAGGAAGAGGAGGAGGTGGGGGAGGGGGCTGGAGGAGGTAAGAGAGTAGGAGAAAACAGGAGTAGAGCAGGGAGCATGGCAAGCAGGTAGACAGAACTGAAATATACAACTTGTTCAGACACTAGCAAAAATGCAGTAGTACGTAGGTAACTTTTGACTATTAAGCAGCCAAAAACAGCAGACGAATGGTATTAAAACTAAGTTGTACAAGCTTAGCAGAGATAACAATAAGACTGAACCATGGATTGGTGCAACAGTTAAAATTACCTGAGTTTATCAAGGTATCTGAGTAAAAACAAGCAATAGGAAACAGGTTTGTAAATCATGAAAGCAGCTGAATAAGATGTGCATTGCAGAATTATTGAAGCAAAAATCAGATCACCCAGATAGGGTGTGGCTAGGATACCAGATTTAGAAAGGTAGTAAACAAGTCATTTTTGTGGGCAAGGATGTTTCTTGGTGTAGTAAGTTATTGCAGTTCATAAAGTAAGCCCTAAGAGACACTGGAGGAGAACAGTAGAGTTTTAAGAGTCCCAGCATGAAATGCTTGGAGAATGAACTGTCGGCTGATCACTTGACCCTCCAGGACATCAAACTATTAAGTAAGACAGTGGCTGAGTTGGTGATAAGGGGGCTCTTCTTCAGTGCCTAGATCCCTTAGGACCCCACTGCAGGAAATCCAGGATAAAAAGAGCAGTCTAACAGAACCAGTATACTAAATAGTTGAATAGTGGTGCTGTCCTGATAAGAGACTGAGAAGCAGACCAGTACCAGTACCAGGCAGACTCAAGATGTCTCAGTCGATGGGTAACTGGGTGTACAGGGGTACACTGCTATCCAGCTATATCTAGACAATAGGTAAGAACTTCACCCCTCGCTACAGCCTAAGGCAACCCCAGTCAAGACCCCCTAGTGGAATCTGGTGAGGCAGGTGTGTACTGGAACCAGTACTGGCAACATAGACATAAATGTAGACATAGACACTAATGACAGAAAAAGACCAATGGTCCATCCAGTCTGCCTGAGTTCCCTATCTAATCCTGGGAACTATTCTTCATCCAGGGTCCTAGCCCTCCCTTCCACCCCCATCCTCCTTCCCGAATCTGTCACTCTGGGTGACCATTATACCATTCTCTCTCTCTTTCCCAATGGTGCATGAAACCAGAAACTGTATTAGCACCCCCAACTCATCTGGTAGACTGTTCCACAGCTCCTCCAACTTTTATGTAAAATAATACTTCCTCTTGTCCTTCCTGAACCTCCCTGCTGTCAGTTTCCATTCATGGCCCCATGACCTTGAACTGGCATTCAAGCTAAAAAGCTTCTCACAGTTCATCTTATTTATTCCTTTTAAGAACTTGAAAGTCTCTATATCTGTCCTTTCCGTTCTGATCTCTGGTGAGTGCATGTTCAATGTCTTGAGGTGCTCCTTTTAAGACCTGCTCTGATGGCTCTGAATTATTTTTTGTCACCCTGTGCATGCATCATCTCCAGTCTGTCTTCATCCTTCCTGAGGTGAGGGCTCCAGAACTGGGAACAGTACTCTAGGTGCAGCCTCACTAAAGATCTATATAGGGGTAGTATTACCTCTTTCCTTCTGCTGTCAATACCTCTCCCTATACACCCAGCACTGTTTTTTTTTTGTTATTTTACCAGGAGAAACACACTAAGCTGTAAGCTTGTTTACAGGTGCGACCTGGGAGCACAAGGAAGTTAAGTGACTTGCTCAGGGTCACACAGTATGCAAGTGGGGGCTGTGGGATTCAAACCCAGGTTTCCAGGTTTGTAGCGCAGAGCCTTAAACCACTGTGCTATACTACCTCACCTCATCATACATGCCTTACCATAGGCCTTGTTGCACTGGCTTGATTGGTTCAGGGTGACACTGATGATAACTCCCAGGTTACATTCCTCAGCTGTAGTGTGAAGTCTCACCTCACCCATCCAGTACTCTGTCCTAGGGTTCTTATTCCCTAGGTGCATTACTTTGAAATTTTGGGGTATTGAATTTCAACTGCCAAACCTTAGACCACCCCTTTACCTTCTAAAATTCACATTGCATTTCCTTGATTCCTTCATCACTATCCACCCTCCCACAGAGCTTAGCGTCATCTGCAAAGAGACACAGTCTGCCACGGATACTCTCTTCAATGTCGCTGATGAATATTGAAGAGGACTAGGCACAGGACAGATCCCTAAGGCACCCTGCTTATGACTTCCCTCAGTTTTGTTTGACTACTCCCCCCCTGCTGCCCAGTCTTTAACCAGTTTCCCACCAAGTTTACTATGCCCTTAGGCTTACCCAGATCCTGCATCTTCTTCTGCAAGTGTCTATGAGGTAGATGGGGCCCCTGTCCATTTCCCTTGTTGCCCAATTACAGAAAACTATCAGATTCTTCTGACAGGACATTCCTCCCATGAACCCATGCTGTTTACTATCCTGGTGACCATTGCTCTGCAGTAGTCCATGAGGTCTTCTTTAATCAATGACTCCCTCAAATTCCCTACAATGAAGGTCAGACAGGCTGTTCTGTAGTTTCCCTTCTGTACCCCTTATGAAGTGGGACAATGTCTGACACCTTTCAGTCCTTACCCTTGTCTGTAGTGAATCTTTGAATAGTCCTACCAAGGGATCAGCTAGTTTTCCTGCCAGTTATATGAGAATCCTCGGGTGCAACCCATCTGGTCCCAGGGCCTTATCTATTGTTAGGCTGCCAGCCTTTTCTGGACCCTGTCTCTTGTAAATATTGGCTGCCTCATCACTGGGATCCCATTAATGGCTACTTTAATGCCACTGTCAGGCAAGGGCCCACCTCCAATCCTAGTGAAAAACTGAGCAAATATGTTAAGGATGGCAGCCTTTTGCACGTCCTCTTCTATCATCCTACCCACCTCCAAAAGCCTAACAATTCCCCCTCCTTTTTTTACTTAATGTATCAGATTAAATGTTTTTCTCTGTCCTTGACCCCTTCAGCACCTCACAGCTCTGTGTCTGCTTCTGCCTCCCTAACTGCCCTCTTTATTTCCTTGCTTCTCAGTAAATATTGTCCTCATTCTTCCTCCCCTTCTTCTTCCTGTGCTTGTAGAAGGCCTTTCTGTCTTAGCCCTCACCAATTTCCTGACTTTGCTGATAACCATAATGGTCTCTTGAACTTATTCCTATGTGTAGGTGTCCCAAACCACATACTGTACTGGTGTGTGGCACATGCACCTACCTATAAGCCATCCTCTGGGTATGTCTCCCCTTTCAAATGCTTCACACAGGCCACTGCAGCAACATATGTAGGCATTGTGCAGGATCCAGGGTACTGGGTGACCACATCCAGGATGTAGCACTGGCTGTTGCAGACCACTTGCATATTCATGGAATGGAAGCCTTTTCTGTTCACATATGCCTCTTCCTCTGATGCTGGTGCTGTTATGATAAGGTGTGTACAGTCAATGGCATGCAATACCTGTGGAAATCATGCACTAGTGTAGAATCCCTGCTTCACAGCCTGCTAGCACTGGGCATCCATTGGGAAACTGATATACCTCCATGTCTGGTGCAGCAGTGCTTCAGGAATTTCTTCAGGCACCTGGACACAGAAGAATGGGATATTCCAAAGGTGTCACCAGCTGGGGTCTGGAAACTTCCCATAACCAGGGACCCTGGTTTTCCATTTTTACCGGTAACACCGGTAACAATCACGGAATCCTGCTTGGTTTGTGGATTTTGAATTCTTGTACCGGTGCCTCACGGAAATTGCATGTCACTGCACAGAATCTCTAAGATTTCAGCATTTCTTGGAATTTTTTTTTTATTTTCTCTTTCTATGTCCCCATCTCACAGCATCAGTCTCCACTTTTCAGGCTGGGTATCCCTTAGCTTCACCCCAAGGTAATGCTCAGGAGCTCCTGTGGTCCTGCCCCTATCCTGCCTGGGCTGTACCCCCACCAGGTGGAAAGGGAGGGGACTCCAGGACCCATCCACACTCCCTTAGTGTGTGTCGGGCAGCTCAGTGGGTCCCTCATGGAGCCTGGTTATGAAGTCTGGGGCACCTGGGTCCCTTCTGCCAGTGGCCGATGTGGGGTGATTGTTCCTGGTTTTCTGGTCTCTGTCCTGAGGGCACTGGCATTAGAGGAGATCCAAGGAAATAGGTCACATAGAGACATGCCACTGCTCCAGATCCTGGCTAGGGTCCTCCTCCTGATCACTCTGCAGCACCATTGCATCACCATCCATGGTCACACAGGTGGTGGTAAAGCAGGAGGACCTGCAGCCCACCTTCCCTGGAGAAGAGAGCAGTCCCCAGGTGCTCGATCCTAGTCCCTGGCCAGACCTCCAGCAACCCGAGTTCGCTTCTGACCCTGGGTCGCTGCACTGCAAGCAATAGTGCTACCGCAGCAACAGCAGGCCGCACCCAGATTTCAGCATCTTAAAATGAATGTTACTGTGCTTTGCATTCTTTCTGCTTTGCTGCATATAGAGTCAGTAAGGAAATCACCTGCACTGCTTTGTTGTAATCAGCCATTCAGTTTAACCACCCATGCCTAGTGGTTAGAGTAACAAGCAGTGAGTGAACTACGTACATCCAGCAGACTTGGGTTTGATTCCACTACCTCCACTTGCATACTGTGTGACTCCAAGCAAGTCACTTAACCTCCCAGTTCTAGGTCACTCCTGAAAACAGTCCTGCCTAGTGGGCCTTACCTGCTTTACAAAGAATATAAAAAAAAATATATATATATACACACACTTACTACATCATAGAATAGTAGTCAGGGTACCATGTAATTTACCTGAGTTTTACTTGGGCTGAAATGATTTTCTATAGGTAAAGATAAATGTTCAGATACATTTTACGTGTCTTATAAGCTTGTTTTGAGATTTTAGTCAGGTGTTTATTGTATTCTTTGCATATAAGCGACTAGGTTGTAGATTGCTAAATGCAGGATCACTGTTACCAACTAGCATATTCAAGTTTATAATCAGTAGGGCCATCCACAATCCTCAGTTGTTTGAATGAAAACTAGTCTGAATGAAAGTATGTTCACAAACAAGAAACTGCCTTACTACTTATGAAAATACTTCAGTTATCACCCCAGTTAGGTGAATTGGATAATTTGCAGCTTTTCTCCCACCTACTGTTTCAGTCTCTGTGACAACAAAAAGGTTTTGTGATAGACTGCTTCAACAAAAAGCAAATGTTAAGTATTTAAGTGTACTTATGTTTGGCCAGTGGATTTTGAAAGCAGTCAATGACGTACAGAAGGTAAGACCCCAGGGGCTATATGATGCTGGTGGGCAGAGTAGTGCTCAATTCACATCTGAACAAAGACATGAAAACAGGGAGACACTCTTTTCATGGACACCAAGGGGAAAAAAAGCATCCACATGTCTGATACACGCATAAATCCATTTGAACGTCCTCCACTAATCACTTGTGGATTTTTTAGGTGAAGACACTTTATGTCAAAGAAGCAGATTCAAGTAGTTTTTTACCCCCTGGCCATTCACTCCTTCAGGCCTGCTAAGGCCCCCTACCATCACTGCTGAATGTCGACCACCATCCACTGCCCCTTACTACTGTGCTACCAGGTAACCCAAAGTAACCCTTCATTGAGTGTGCCCCTACCCCCTGTGGGAGGCTACCAGAGGAGGAGAATTGCCCTAAAGAGCTTCCAGTGTATCCTGGGCATGGCAGGGGTCAGAACGGACACATGTCTGGGGATTCTGGCTTATGGAGGGACCAACAGCTGTCCTTTGGTTGGGTCAGTGGGTGTTTTCCCATTTTTTTGGGAGCGTGACAGGCCACATGATGTCAAGGCACAAGCCAATGTCCATCATGCTTCCTCCTGCAGTGAGGGCTGACATGTTGTCGTGCCTCTGGCCTCCACCAGGGGCCAGCAAATTCTGAGCCATGAACCCACCCCTCCCAGGAGAAGGTGAGTGGTCTTTGAACACTCAAGCCTTCACCCACCAGCTGGCCCTCCAACACCCAAGTCTGTTCCCTAACCCTGGTCAGCAGTGCCACAGGCAGAAATCCAATTCAGGCAGTTAAATTATAGATAGGAAAAAACAAAGGTAGTCCACCTTAGCGGGTGATGGTTCAGATTAATTCACATCTGTGTTCTAACAAGCAAAGAGACCAAGTCATTTGTAACTTGTGCATGTGGGGTGTGGGTGCTGAAGAAAGGGGATCATAGTGCTGTCACTACTGCCATCACCCCAGAGGGATGTGGACTGCATTGTTGCTACTGCCATCACACCGAAGGGGTGGGGACTGTAGTGCTTCTGCCATCACCACTGGTGTATGGGGAATGTAGTACTGCTGTGTCCCACCTGAGGGATGGGGGCCATAGTGCTGATACTGCCATCACACCTGAGGAATGGTGAACGTAGTACTGCTGCCATCACACCTAAGGGATGGGGCCACAGTGCTGCTGCTTCTGTCACACCTGAAGGAGGGAGGTCATAGTGCTGTTGGTTCTGCCATCGTACCTGAGGGATGGGGCCGTAGTGCTGCTTCCATTACACCTTAGGGATGGGGGCCACGCTGCTGCTTCTGTCACACCTGAGGGAGGGAGGAGGGAGGTTGTAGTGCTTTTGCTGCTGCCATCATGCCAGAGGGATGGGGGTCGTAGTGCTGTTGGTGCTGCCATCGTACCTGAGGGATGGGGCTGTAGTGTTGCTTCCATCACACCTTAGGGACAGGGGGCTGTAGTGTTGCTGCTGCCATCACATCTTGTACCTAAAAAAACTTTAAATTGGTACAAGGATGGAAGGATGTGCAATAGTGGAGGTCAAAATTGCCAAAATGCATGTTAACAGAGTTAACAATTGTTGAATAAAGTACACAAAACCAAACCCCAGTAAAAGCGGATTTTGGCTTTGCAGACACTGGTGACAAAACCATTTTTTACAATGTGCAAAACGGAATATGCCCTTTCTCAGTCCCGGTAAACCAGTGTCCCTGCCCATAACAAGGAAGCACAGTGCTGCACTTCCCTTAACATCTATGGGTCTTGGGTGCTCTTTTTGTGTTCTAATCTGAAGGCCCCTCTCAGCTCCTGGCACGACTCCATTATGGCAGCCTTATTGAGGTGGTAGCAAGCAATGCACTGCTCCTCAGTCAGGTCCTGATATGATGTCTTCCTGCAGAACATCAGTGCCGTGGGTCTCCTGGTGGTTCTCTGCTCCATATGTAGCACACCATTCCATTGAACCCTGACAGCCTGTTGACATGCTCGCCCATGCCACCTTGACCTGGCCAAAATAATGCCCAGTAGGGCCACTGTTCCAGTCACATTGTGCTGTCACTCTTGTGCTCCTGCACTGCAGCCTCACAGGTGACTCAGTTCTGCCTGCCTGCTGTTGGGCCTATTTATATGCTCTGGTGTCAGTTAGACCAGCTCCACCTTGGCCTAACCAGTACATGCTATCTTCAGTGCAACTTCAATAGCTTCCACCTTTCTGAATCTGAAAAAAGTGGATATTGTGTCATTTTTTGACACAAGCCACCTTGCAACATAGCACAACCAATTTTTTGACACAGGCCAGGTGCAAGCCACATGGCTGTGAATGGACCAAGATTCGATGCAAACTGTGTTCCTGAATTGGAATTAATGCAGTTTTTGATGCAAGTTGCAATTTTCATCAAATTTTCTTGATGCAAGTCCCGTGCATCATTCTTGGCTCTTGCTGAATTGGGCCCAGAATGTATAGACTCTTATATACTGTACTGGATTACAAACTGGTTGACAGACCAGAAACAAAGAGTTATATAAATAACAATCTATCCACATAAAAACAACTGACCAGAGACATCCTGCAATGTTCTGTGGTGTGGCCAGCATTGTTAATTGTATTCATACATTTATTGTATTCATAAGATTGGTTAGCTGCTATCTAAAATAATATTGCTTCAAGTTGTTAGTTCTCTCCTCTATTAGAACCACTGTATATGTTATGTTCATGTATGTGTCCATTCCTGATGCAAAACCTTTGTAAAAGAGCCACTGGCTCAAATGAATTTGTAATCTAAAACATCAAATAAATAAAAAAATGTGAATGTGGTCAACAGCATCTGGGTTGCTAGGTTCACCAATAATACCAAGATAGGAAGGACAGGTGCATCTCAGATAAAAACATTAATGAAATGCAGGAGGACTGAACATTCTCAGGAAATGGGCAGAACATGGCAGAAAAACTTCAATAATGAAAAATTTAATTGGATTTTTTAAGGTCAGTAAATATGAAAGTAAAGTACTACATGAATGATTCAGAGATTATTAAACTCCTCAAAAAAGAATCTTGGTATAATGATCAACATTTTAAAATCAGAGCAACAGTGTGGGGTGGAAGCTAGCAAATAAAATAAAATAACAACATGCATCAAGTGTAATTTTATAGAAAAATATATTATAAAAATGGATATAAAAATGTTGATAGCTGATTGATGGAGAGGGAGTTTCACATGGGATGTTATCACAGCACAACCTCAAACGTAAAACTAATACCTACAAAACACTGTACAAATATGTAAATTAATCTGTTTTATAATTGCAATAAGGCACTTTAGGGTGTGTCTCACTAGATAGTCACTTCTCAGGTAGTTGAAGACACCCTGCCTGTGGCTCCCTACCTCCCAGCCTGGGCCTCCTACCTCCCAACTCACAAGGTGTGATATTATCACAGCATGTCACACACCCTAGCATGCCTTATTGCTCAATCATAATGCACCTGTGCAGATCCCTGGTCAAACCACATCTTTAGTATATGGTGTAAAGTTTTGATCCCCATATTTGAGAAAGACAGGACTGAGAAGAAATAAAGAGTGACCAAGATAGCTGAAGTCTTGGTAGACATTTGTTGTTAGCACTGATTGGCAGAATTGTGATTGTTCTTCAATGAAAATAGAGGACTCAGAGGTGACATGAATGCAGCTATAAAACAGCTGAAATTGATTACATCATCAGCACAAATGCATATTTTCTGGATGTACAGAGATGGGAGGACAAGGGGCTGTTCAATGTATTTGAAAGGAGGAAGATTCAAGTGAAATATTGGAAGGAGCTTCTTTATAGAACAAGTGATGTCCATCTGGACTAGACTTCCACACCAAGTTGCTTAATTGCTACCTGTGCCTACCTTCAAGTTTAAACTAGATATGACCCTTGAAGATATAAGTTCTGGCTTGAGCTGATAGTGCTGCAGCCAGTGCATTTGGAGTAAAAATATTGAAATTACCAAAATTATGATCAAATGAAGGCTCTTAAATTTGTTGTTTTGTAATATTTTTACAGCAAATTTTCAACATAGCCTTGTTATGACCCTGCCTGATGAAGAAGGGCAGAGAAAATGTTTAACTCCTGGCTTAAAGGTGCTTTTGAGTAGGGACTGTGAAATCAACTTTCAAGATTCCAAAACACATTTTGGGCAGGAGCTGAAAAATGACAGTTGACACATTCATGAGGTGCTATAAAGAAATCTCTATGTTGAAAATTTGTGGTAAAAATATTGAATATTACCAAACTTACAAGCCTGGATTTGCAGAATTCAACATAGCCTCATAACTTTTTGTTTTAAATATTTTTACACCAAATTTAGAATATAACCTTCTTCTGACCCTGCCTCATGAACAAGGGCAGAGCAAATTTTCAACTCCTGTCCAAAAGGTGATTTCTTGCAGAGACTGAGAAATCACCTTTTGGGTTGTAAAAAAACATTTTGGCCAGAATTTCAAACATGACAGTTGTCATATTCATGAGGAGCTGTAAAGATATTGCTACTGTATGTTGTAAATTTGGGGTAGCAATATTGAAAATTACCAAAGTTATGAGCCTATGTTTGCAAAATTCAGCGTAGGCTCATAACCTTTTCCTTTTATACATTTTTATGCCAAATATTAACATAGCCTTCTTATGACCCACCTCATGAACAAAGGCAGAGACAATTTTAAACTCCTGTCCTAAAGGAAATTTCTTACAGGGACTGAGAAATCACCTTTTGGGATGTAAAAAAAAAACATTTTGGCTAGTATTTGAAAAATGACAGCTGTCACATTCATGGTACCAGGTCACTATAGTGTGGACAAAGCCGTGCATGCAATAACGCACTGTAAGAAGCTTGAATGGTGCTACAGCAAAGGGGGTTCTTACAGCATGTGGTAAGAACCATTACCCCTTTCAATGTAGGCTAGTCTAATGAAACCTAAAAGATGCTGCTGGCATGGTGCTTGACCAAGACACTTCAGTGGTGGAGTGGCTAGAGCACCTGCCTCCAGTGGCGTCGGGGACCTGGGGCTGCATTTTGTTTCTGCCCAGATCCCACTGTAATGCATTTTTTTAAACAAGATTTTTCCTGGCTCTGACAATTGCCCTTTCCCTGAAGTCCACAACCCCTCAGGGTTAATTTTAATTAGTCTGGGGATGTGAGGGACAAAGCTCCCCACAAAAAGAAAGACAGTCCAATGGCATGCGCTCTTGCTGTTTGGGTTGGGATTTTGTTCCAACACTGTTAGAGTGCACACCGTTGTGTCTATACTCTTCTATACATGCACAGTTTTCTCCATGACATTATGATCCCATGCCACATTCATGAGGTGCTGTAATGACATTGCTATGTTGTAAATTTGGGGTAACAATTTTGACAATTAGCAAAGTTATGTGCCTGCATTTGTAAAATTCAATGTAGGCTCATAACTTCTTTGTTTTGTAATATTTTTAAGCCAAATTTTCAACATAGCTTTCTCATGACCCACCTCATGAACAAAGGCAGAGAACATTTTCAACTCCTGTCCAAAAGTTGATTTCATACAGAGATCATGAAATCACCTTTCGGGTTGTAAAAAAACATTTTGACCACAATTTGAAAAATGAAAGATGTCACACTCATGAGGCACTTTAAAGATATGGCTATGTTGTAAATTTGGGGCAAAAATACTGAAAATTACCAAAGTTATGAGCCTGCATTTTCAAAATTCAGTGCTGGCTCAGAACTGTGTTTCTTTCTTTTTTTTTTATATTTTTCACCAAACTTTCAACATAGCCTTCCTATGACCCCACCTCATGAACAAGGGCAGAGAATATGTTCAGGTCCTGCCCAAAAGGTGATTTAGCACAGGAACCACAAAATCACCTTTTGGGACAGATTTGCC
This sequence comes from Neoceratodus forsteri, assembly GCA_016271365.2. Taxonomy (NCBI): domain Eukaryota; kingdom Metazoa; phylum Chordata; order Ceratodontiformes; family Ceratodontidae; genus Neoceratodus; species Neoceratodus forsteri. Next base: position 873,942,019 of record CM057459.1, read on the forward strand.
TAATGTCAGTGCAATTGTTCATGAGGTGGGGTTCCAAAAAAGACATGTTGAAAATCTGGGCCAAACATATATAATAATGGACAAGTTATGCTACTAAGTTCAAAACACCATTGAAATACACTGAACTGCACACCTGTTTCTTCAGCTTGAGGTCCAGCTTTGAAGAAAGACAGCAAGCCCGCCTCCCTGGAACTCCTGCATGGATCGCTGAAGCAGGATCCGTGGCCAATTTCTCGGCACCATCGCCGTTAGCGGTGCTCAATGGCCACTGTTGCCGACTCCTTCACCAGAATCTGCCTGCCTCTCTGGAACTCCTGCACAGATTGCTGAAGCAGGTACTAGCGCCTAACTCTTTTGGAAGCTCCATACTCGGTGGCTGCCTCACGATTGGTGTGGCGTTGCTGCCTCTTGTTTGTGATTGGACGGCACAGTTCTAGCTTCTCAGCCATTGGTGCGCCCAAGATCTGCTGCCAAATTCTTCCTTTCGGCTCGCCTCTCTGACCAGTTTTTTTGTCCCACCCCCACCACCCCCTCCCAGGCCTCCTTTAAATGCACTGTTGCCTCTCCCACCTGGACTGCCCCACCTATCAGGAGCAGTACCTCCAACTCACCCATCCTACTTGTCTGCTGACTTCCCCTGCATTCTAATAATTGCTTCTCTCATTCTCAATTCAGTGCCCAATCTCAGTCTAACTGTGTCTCCTGCATTCTCCTCGATATAGCTGCCTTTAACCTACACCCAGCACTGCTATTCTTAGTGATGACTGTGCTGCACTGCTCCAACCAACATATGAAGACTACCTCTCACTCCCAATGTCAGCTAATGCCTGCACCTGATCTGCATTACACATTGGGAATGACTATTAGGGTTCAGTTTAATAACTCAGTATCTTTCAGCTCCAATATGTGGCACACTAGCTCCACTCTGAAGCACCAATGTTACAGCACCCAGGGGAGTATTTATGTGCTTGTAGCTCTCTGTAATAAACCAGGCTCATACCAGTACCACAACATCCAGGCACATAGACGGATATCAAACAAGCAAGCCCTCAAATTTCTTCAGACCTCCCTCTTGAGATTTCTCCTACTGCTTCTGCTCCTCTCCAGTAACATTTACTGTAACCCAGGCCCACCTGGATCGACCACCTATCATCAGAACCAGAAGTCGAGGTCATTAACCTTGGCGTCCATCAATATATGCTGCCTCCTGAGTAAACTTGACACCCTCCAAACCTGTATTTCCCATAACAACCCTGACATCCTCTCAGTCATTGAAACCTGGCTGAATCCAAAGATCCCTGACAGTGCAGTTGCCATCCCTGGCTACATGATTTTTAGGCAGGACAGAAGCTCTAAGTGGGGTGGTGGTTGCGCCATCTACTTGAGAGATATTCTCATGGGACATGTCATCCCACTTCCTAGACCAGGATCACCATCTCAGGTCCTCGCTATCAAAGTACTCCTTGGGGCCCACAACAAAATCCTTACAATAGTCTCTGTTTACATCCCCCCAAAGGACCTGACCAATGGCTTCAATAATGTCATGGAATGTCTCAAGGGTCTGCGCCATAACTCCGAATCCATCATCTTGGGTGATTTTAACATCAACTGACTTGCACCGGAGGCCTGCTTCTACAAAGCTGCAGTTACAGCTCAACAATTCACACAGCTGGTCCCTTCTCCGACCAGGTGTAACTACAGGACAGGGACTTTCACCCTTATAGACTGGATACTGGCCAACCACTCTGAACGAATATCAATGGTGTCTGTACTCCCTGACTCCTTAAGTGACCATTCACCCGTTATCTGCACCTGGGCTAATAACAACATAAAGCCCCCACCTAAAATAATATACACCAGGGTACTCAAGAAGGGGCACTTACACCTACTAAAATCCCACCTAAGTAGAATAGATTGGTCATGTGTAGACTCACTCAAGGATGTAAACAAAGCTTGTCATCTGTTTATCACCCATTTGACTGAGGCATGTGATATCCATGCACCGATAAAACAATGAAAGTTAAAGGTAGCTCTAACCCATGTTTTACACTGAGCTTATCACACGTCTCAAACAGAGGGATCACCTCTGGCACTATACTTGAGACACAGCTGCCCAAGCGGATATCCAAAAATATAAGCAAGCAAGAAATAGCTGCACCCGTGCCATAAGGATGGCTAAAAGCAAATACTATAGACAAGCACTCTCAAACTTGTGGAGGGATGGCAAAAAATTCTGGAACAACATTAAGGACCTCTCTGGCAAAGAAACCAAGTCTCCACCTACCATGCTCAACATTGATGCTACTCCAACGTCAGACCTGGATATCATCACCAACACATTCATCAATGCTTTCTCCAACCTAAGCAGTGTCCTCCCACCTGATTTCTTTGACACTCCTACCACTTACCCCCCCACTGCTGCAGCATCACAAGCTCACCTATCCCTGCAGTTCTTCTTCAAAAGTATACCAATGCACTCTGCCTGAACACATATTTGCCAGGCTATCAGCAAAACTGGATATAGTGGTGACTCTCTCAACTTAAAACTGCTTTCACTAGTCCTAGATGATATCATTGGACCCCTGACTAAGATTTTCAACCTCTCCCCAAGGTATGGCCAATTCCCATCACTCTGGAAAAAGGCTTCCATCACACCTGTACATAAAAGTGGTGACAAGTCACTGCACACCAATTACAGGCCCATCTCCATCCTCTCCCCCCCCCCACTATCCAAAGCACTTGAAAGTATAGTCTCTGACCAGCTCATAGAATTGCTGTAAAAACATAGTATTCAGTGCCCTGAGCAGCACGGCTTCCTCTAAGGGCATAGTACCACCACGGCTCTGTTGGAATTCACCAGTTACATCCATGATGCCCTAGACCAAGGACTTTGTGGGGATGCTATATACATTGACCTGACAAAGGCCTTCACATAGATACATAGACAGTGTCGGCAGATAAGGGCCTATGGCCCACCCAGTCTGCCCATTTGAGCTTGTAAGTTCATTTTATGTTTTCCTAGAAGCCTGTTGCCCCTTACCCCTGACCTCCAGAATTCCTTTATGTCTATCCCATGCATTCTTAAATCCCTTGATTGTTTCAGCCCCCACCACTTCCTCTGGCAGGGTGTTTCACTTGTCCACCACCCGTTCTGTAAAGAAATTCTTCCTCACATTTCCTCTAAATCGTCCTCCCTCCCTCCAACTTCATCCCATGCCCTCTAGCCCTGGAACTTTTTTTCACTTAAAAAATAGTGTATTCCTGCACCCTGTTCCTCCCTGTAAGATACCTGTATGTCTCTATCATACCCCATCTCTCCCTCCTCTCCTCCAGGGAGTACATGTTCAGTTCCTTCAACCTGTCCTCATAGGACTTGTGATGCAATCCATGCACCATCTTTGTTGCCCTCCTCTGAACCTTCTCTACCTTGTCTCTGTCCTTATGTAGGTAAGGTCTCCAGAACTGTACACTGTACTCCAGGTGGGGCCTCACTAGTGTCTTGTACAGTGGAATTATGACCTCCCTTTTCCTGCTGGTGATGCCCCTGCCTATGCATCCCTGCATCCTATTTGCTTTACCTGCTGCCTTGTCACACTGTTTCCCTACCTTGAGGTCATCAGAGATGATAACCCCAAGATCCCTTTCCTGCTTGGTGCATGCTATATCCTCACCCCCCAACTGGTATATTGTGCAAGGGTTTTTGTGCCCCATATGCATTATCTTGTACTTCTTTGCATTGAATTTCAACTGCCAAATCCCTGACCATTCTTCAAGTTTCTGCAGGTCCCTTCTCATTCTGTCTACACCCTCTGGTGTGTCTACTCTGTTACAGAGTTTTGATACAGTTAATCACCCCCTCCTACTAAGACAACTGACTGCTCTTGGGCTCTCCAAGGATGCAATGCCCTGGTTTGCCAGCTACCTCGGGGAGAAAGTTCAAAGTGTTAAAATTTCTGGTGTCTCCTCTGTTGAAAAAACAGTCCTCTCAGGTGTCACTCAGGGGTCTATACTGGGCCTGTTGCTATTTTTTCTCTTCCTAAACCACCTCCCTGGCATCTGCCAACAGAGGATACTACTCTATGCAGATGATGCGGTCCTCTTTTCTAGCAACTTGGACTTTAAGCTACTTGACAGTCAACTACAACATGATTTCAGGCTAGTGGAAAAATGGTTTAGCTCCCACAAACTTGTCTTGAATTATAGCAAGACAAAAGTCATGACTTTCTGCAATGCTCACAGTATGTATAAACCTCTACCCCTCATCATCAATAATCAAGGGAGGAACACACTTGAGCAGGTTCATGAGTTCGAATACCTTGGCATCACCCTGGATAGCTCACTTTCCTTCCATCAGCACATTGGGATGGTTGCTAAGTCTGCCAACATATGGCTTGGCCTGCTCCACAAGTATAAACACTGCATGACCCCTGAAGCCATAAGAATGGCCATCCACAGCTCTGTTACCTCCATTGTCGACTATGGGCTAGTCATCCATGGCTCAGCCTCCCCCACTGCACTTAGGAGAATATCAGTGACACTTAACAAGGCCTGTAGACTTTTCACTGCAACTGATCGCCTAACATACACCTGTGACCTTTACGCACAGACTGGTTGGCTATCTCTCATTAGCAGAATTCAATACCAGACCTGTCTGATAGCCAAAAAATCTCTTCTTGGACTTATGTCAGCAGGTGTTGCAAGTCTCCTTACTACCAACAGCGGCACCCAGTCAACTCACAGTTCTCTATACCAAACTTTCCATGTCCTCAGGCGCTGGACCTCACTGGGCCAAAGATCTTTCATGCTCATGGTTCCGCAGTGGTTCAACATCCTTAACAAAGAGACTATTGCTGCTGCAACACTAAGCCACTTTAAAAGGCAACTGCGGCTTTTCCTCCCCTCTACCTCAACTTGTGACTGCCTCCCCAAAGCAATGGTCACCACCATCTATTTCTGTTTGCCTCACCTAAGAAATGGTCTCTGCCCTCTACCCTAGCTATAGCTATAACCAGACACGCTAGCCTTGCTTTCTTGTCTCCAGCCCAATCCCTCTCACCCTTTCACCCCCCACCTTCCCATACCATCTTTTTGGACTCACTCATTGGTATGGCCACTGGCCCCTGTCCCCCTCACTCTTTTCATTCTTGTCTGACAACAGCACCTTTCGGCCAGCTTCCTACTGACCTTTCCTGCCAAGTATACTGTCTTCACCATGAATCGTGTTAGAAACTAGCTTGTGGTTGTTCTTCTGCAACAGATTGACTGAACTATTTGATGTACTAGTTCTTCTGTATGTTATTACTGTTACCATGTCTATCATTGTTGTATGTCACCCCCATCCTTTGACGTGGAACCTTAGTAAATGAGCAGTCTCTGCTCAAAGGTAATTGTAATCCGAGAGTTTAATAAATAAATAAATGTCTGTGGTCCAGAGAGGATTACAGCATTGAACCCCTGATGGATAAGTAAGGGCTTGGGGATGTAGAGTGGTGTGTGCTGATTAAGATGTTTTGATGGGGGAACTGTAACTGTCACAAAACACATCGATGGATGGTTTTCTTTTCACAGGTTTAAAAAATGGACTGAGGATTCCTGCACTGGGGGATTGGGCACCCCCCAGTGTAACTGTTCATTTTTTGGTGGGGGGGTGGAGTAGTGGGTGCTGGAGGGAGGGTCAGGCTGGCATGAGGAAAATTATATATAAACTGTTTCATGACAGAGACTTTCAGTAAAAAGTAGAGTTCTGTTATCTTACAGTTTAGAAATACCTCAGGGAAGTCCATAGTTCTGATATTTCTGTTTTCAAGAAGTGTCATTGGCAAATCCTACTGATACTTTCTGCTGACAGTGCATACGTGTGCACAGCACAGGAATATGCATTCATGCAAATCACGTGTCTGTGCACATGAGAATGTATGATCGCAAGATGAGGGGCGTAAAGCATATGTGACCCAGTGCTAGTCTAAATGTTAACATTGCATAGCTCGGCGATGGCTCAGTTTCATGAAAACCATACAGTAAACAGTGAGACTGAGAAACTAGATAAACCTTAAAATAAAATCCTCAGACACATACAAAAAAAGTACATTCAAGCTACTTCATTTATTTACTTCTACACAAAATTTACCTCCATGTGCAATTGAAACAAATTGTAATTGAGAGTGTCCCTTTAATTATTTTAGAATGCAGTTACTATTGTCACATTAACATTGGTGCTGTTGCATCTGCAGCTGTTACCGCTCTGACCAGAGACTAGTTCTGGGTTTGGTCAGCTGACATAGAAGACCCACACCGCATATTCAGTGGATTAGTTAAGTTGAGCCAGAAATGGAATGCACATCCTCTTTTTTAGCATTGGCCACTGGAAATGTTTGACATTAAAATCCACATGCATACCTCTCCCATGATTTCCCCTTTCTCAGTTTGCTTGATACATCTTGTCCCCTCCTGGTTATGTGAGCAGTGAGTACAGAAGTTGGAAAGAATTTTCATAGTCAAGTAGCAGAATGAAACCCTTTACTTTCAAGTTATTCTTTTTATTCACTTTCATGTTTTTCTCTGTCACAGTTCATGCACAGTATAAAACATACAGTTTCTGAAGTTTCTCCCAGGATGAAATGATGCCTCTGGAGTCTGCCTACAGTCATGCTTTGGCCCAGTATACCAATGAAAACTGGCAGGAGAGCATGAACTATTTGGAAGTGAGCCTCTGGTCATATTGGCTCTTGATGGACAGTGAGGCTTTCTGCAACGTGGACTCTAGCACAGCAAAGCTGGACAATGAGACCAATTTCATCGAGTTTCCTGAGCTACAGGTTTTTGGGAACATCATGAAAAGATTGCAGTGCATGAAGAGATGCAAACAGGGGCTGCCTGCCTTCCAGCAGTCCCAGCATGGCAGGAACACCTTGGAGAACTTTGAGAAGACAGAGCCCTATCAATTCCTGCAGATTGTTTACTTTGAGGTAAACTAAGGTGTATTTTACTATTTTTATTTTAGTTTTTTTTTAAGAGCAGAGCTTTTTTTCTGTTAAAGTTAAGAACTTTCTTTGTACGCCTCTCTTGCACTCAAGATCACTGTACACGTTGGGCAGGGTAGCATCACTGCTGCATTATTGTTAGACATGGTAAGGTCTATATTGCTGTATAGTACAGTGCATGCCTGACTTTGCCACATACCTTCAGTAATGCAGTTGTCTTACATCTGCTTACATTTCACAGATGTAGCTTGTGGTTTGAATTGATATTTCTTCTTGTACCATTAGGATTGTTCAGCAGTCTTTTAATAAAAGATTTAATAATCAAAAAGCTGCCATGAACATTATCACACATTGCACACGGGTATACATTGTTTATTTTGTTTGTTTATTGTAATATTAAGACCAAAGAGCAATGCTCATTTACAGTGGTGACCTTTGCATATTCCAAAATATACAAACAAAAATACAAGTATTAAAATAAATACAAACATCATACAATAATATAACACTTTAAACACAAACACATACAAACAATACATTTAAAAGCAATTACAGGGCCTAGAAAGAGAGAACAAATGTCTTTTTAGAACACGCACAGAAGGTACCTTTTTATATTTACATCTAAATTTGTCTGGAAGATTATTCCAGTATTTTGGAATTATTTGGCTAAAAAAATTTGTCTGGTCATTTTGTTTTTGTATTGGGAACTGACATACATCTCTAAGCCTGGCGCAAGCCGTCATTTGTGAACACAGATTTGTACTGTTGCTCTGCTTTATTGTGAGCTTTAAAACATGTACTAAAATTATGTAAAATGTTTAGTCAGCCACTTGATGTGTGTTGTAATCAGTCGTTTTAGGTATAGACTGAAAGATGCTGTTTCCATCAGCAGTAAAAAATGAGCATGAATGCATTTCATGATTAGCATGCTGGTTTTGAGCTAATGGCAGACTACAGAAAAATAGTGCTGTGCGACTGTTAACGGAGAGAGCAGAGTGCTTCATGGATGCAGAGGTGACTGTGAGGCAACTCCACACTGTTGTTCAGTTGGAAAAATATTCCCTTTTCTGATCACAGGAGGTCCGCAGGGATCTTCCCACTGTAGTCCTAAAAGGAATGACTGGGTATTTCCACTAAGCTGGTGGGTGGTCTTTATTTGCTATGCTCATGTGGTGTATGCTAATCAAACATGACCACAAGTTTCTGTTAAAAAAAACAGGTTTCTGTTAAAAAATAAAAGTTCCTAGCCCTAACATTTCCAAAGTTAGCCATGCCTAAATGTATGTTCATTAAAAAGGATAACCTTAGAACCATTAGTGCTTGAATATTAATTTCTTCAAATGAAAACTTGAAGTTATGCTATTATAGTGAACAGTACAGCATATATCATGAAAAGATACCAACAAGCAGACAGACAGAAACAATGTTAGATGACAGAGAGATGCTGATCTTCTGCCATTAATTGCGTGTCAATGACAGGGCTCTTGTCCATTGAGAATCAGCTTATACAGTATACCCCAAACAATGAAGAAAATATGCAAAAGCAAACTCAAGAAAAACAAATGGCTTCCCATACAGTCACACACAGCGTCACTTACATTGCTTTCAAAATCCTGATTAATTATGAAATATTAGTAAGTCTGAAAACCAACAATGAATTTTTAAAATGCACATGTCTCCACAGTAATGTTCTTCAAGATCAAATTTGAAGGAAGCCATTGCATCCAGGCATGCGATGCTATTGAAAGCTAAGTCTCTGGCCAAGCTCTGATCACATGTGGACCACTCCCTGCCTCCATGTGTTGTTCCATGCTCTTGGAGCGGGTTGCCAGGAGGCTCAGAATGCCATTCATTGCATAGCAGCACCAGGTGATATAACATCACTGGTTGGCAATGAGTAAATCACATAAATGCAAACCCGACTGTTAATTGAGACCTTAGCATGTGTCCGAAGGTACTTCTACAGAATCTGTAATGGATTTGTAAATTAATAAAGCCTAGCATGGAATTCAGATGACTGAAAATTTGGATCCTCCCTTAGGGATATAATTTATTACTTGCCTCAGTCACTTAAAAAGCAAACTGCAGGTAATTTTGTCTATTGACTGTGTATACAATCAAATTGTGTTGTTCATTTAAGGAGAAGATGTTAGGGGCAAATTTGGTAATCTATTTTCTAAGTTTATTTGTGATGCAATAACAGAACAATCATCTGCTCTATCTTCTCTATCTACTCATGAAGACCAGAGTGGTTCTAATCAATTCTGCATATGCTGGCAATAAAATCAGCTCCCTGTTGTTTCACAGTGGAAGGCTGAACACTTCTAATACAGTCCCAACAAGGTAATTCTGCTGAACAGGGAACATTAACATCCCTGGATTTAATCTAGTATCAAGGCCCTAACTATATAAGAGGCATAAATATTTTTCCAAAGGGTAATCATTGATTCATGAATATAGATTAGTCAGCAGATGGGCAGTAGTAGCATCTTCTAGTTATCATTCCAGTCATCTTTTAAAGCTTAATCATGCACAGCTTGTGCATATAAGCCAGAACAAACAGTGTAGCTCTGGACCTACAAGTCGGGATAATCATGTGTCAGTGTAGACTGTGGGTAATAGATGTAATGAAGTAGAAGCTGGGCATTTGGGGAATGGGGGGGGGTCTGGCCACCCAGGAAGTAGAATACAATACCCTTTATTCTGTATAGTATCCTTCATATAAAAGTCTCAGAAAACAGAACAAGTTGGATTAAAAATAAATATAAAGGATTAAATAAAGCAATCATAAATAATAAAAAGATAAAAAAAAACTGTTACTATATAAAAAAGTATTATATACAGTTTGTACAGTATGAAACAACATTGTTTCAGCTATAAGTGGTACTGCAGATACAGGATCTATGCAAGCCATGGTAATTGGGGCAGATTGACAACAGGTCACAGCACTGTTGGCAGGATAGGGATGAAGGGTAAGGGTGGGAATAAATCAGGGGCTATGCAGAACACTAGTGGTTAGATATTCAAAACTTTGCCCCGGGGCTAAACTAGCACTGCCAGGTGTGCCAAATTAGACCAGAACCAATAATCCTCTATATTAAGAGGAATAGCCCCAGTGCTAAACCTGCTCAATATAGCATGCTAGGGAAGCCAGGCAAACTGGACTGGGAGTGAAGTGCAAACTTAGTCTGGGAAATAAGATAGCTCTGAATGTAGCAACCAGGAAGTGCAAACCACAGCAACATCCCAGTTCACAGTGACATGAAGGAAAATAGAGAACTATGTGGCCAATGTGTGTGCTAGCAGAGGAGTGGATTCATTATAGCTACAAGCACCACCACATGTGAACTTAAATTGTGCAGAAATGTACAAAGTTACTGAAATGTTTGCGTGGTGCAAACACATTTGCACAGGTTTTTGCATTGAGCTAAGCCATTTGCCAGCCACTATCATGTTTGCCTTGGGCAAAATTTTGCTATATTCAAAAGTGACATGCAAATGAGTCTACTTAGGCAGTCTGTGGGCAGACATCCAGATTAGCATCTCATTATGTCCTGATTTGCATGCAGCTTGCCCAGCGCTATTTCATGGTCCCACAGCTCCACCTGTAGGTCAGTCTGGATGCACAGGGGCTGGCTGGGTCTGCCCACAGCTCCATCAGTAGGTCAGTCTGGCAGTACATGATGGTAGCTACAGGCTACATTTGTGCAGAACCACATAGCATATTGTGCCCCAGGGGACTACACAGCACAGGCACAGGTTGTGCTGCTGCATGCATTTTTCAAACTACTACAGTGCACAGCAGACACTACAGTAGCAAGGGGCCAGTAGTATGAGGGACACAGCAATGCCTATGTTGTGTAGGGCATCAATGACCACTGCACTGTACACAGTGATAGGCCCACCTTGCAGGTGTGTATTGACAGTGGACATTACTGTTATGCTGTTGTGCAACCCAAAGATGCTGCACCACTGGCATGGGATACTCACAGTGACATATACTCAGCTGGCTTTGTGTGCTGTGGTGTCTGTACATATGTGCGGTATGTGGCTGGGGGGACACAGATCATCAGACAGGCTCACTGGTGTTGGGGTATTCCCAACACTGGACCTTAAGCACTGCATGGCTTGTCCCAGTCTTGAGGCAGCACCCAGTCTGTGGTGCAGCCTGGCCACATGTACACCCTCCCCTCAACACCCTCCACACCCACAGTGCTGCATGTGTGTCCTGGCTTCTGTTGGTGTTCACAGAATGGTGGTCTGCAGGTGTGTGCTGTGTGGCCATACTGCCATGATGTCCACTGGGAGCTGGATCACCACTTACTGCCTGGCATGGCTGGGATCAATGCCAGATGATGGTATCATAGGGATGACATCCGTGTTCAGCATGTTTCTTCTATGTTTGGCGTGTTTCTGTGTTTAATACGTATTGATTATGGTCATGCAAAGCTGTGCAAAGCCACAAAGTTGTGCAAAGCTGGTTTGCCCAGAGTTAAGATTACCTTTTCCTGGGCAGTAATTTGCACTGCGCAAAGTGTTGCACTAAGTCACACAAAAACACTTTGCATGGTGCTATTCACTGAATATAGCAATGCACCTGTATACATGTGCATGCCGCTCAGTTTGCCCCTAGTGTACCTTATAGTTCTGCCTGGTGCTAATGCAGTTTGCTTGCACTATCTGACCTTTTGACTATAGTGGACCCTCACAAACCAGGCACTAACTCTGCACATACGGATTGTGCCCAGTGCAAAGTTTTAAATATCTTGCTCTGGGTCTTTAAAAGGGATTTAAATGTCTGGGCCATAAGTGTAGTGGATGGGCTACAGTTTGTAATGCTGGCAAACTGGGTTTGAGAGTTAGCCAGGATATCAGGGTGGGGGGCCGACAGGAGAGATGGGCTGAGTGTTCCACAGGATGCTCTCCTTCACTGGGGAGGGAGGGTTAGTGTACTTCACCACAACACTGACACCTGGGTGACCATGGGTGTCAGTGAAGCAGAGCACTCCTGGTGGGGGAGGGACATCATCAATGCTAGCAGGCCAGCTTGCTCCCACATTGATATCAATGCATGCAATGTACTTGGAGGGCTGGAAGTGATGGAGGAAAACCTTCCCAGCTGCAGCAGCATGATGCCTGCTCCAATTTATTCCACACACAGATGCTGTTTGTTAAGAGTGTGAGGTGGGTGGCCTGCCCTGATATAACTGAGCCCCTCCATGGGCAGGGTAAGCCATGATGGAAGAAAAGGTATGGGTACATCCCAGAGAACACTGATGATGGGGTGGGTGTGGCAGTTGGATGGCACCAGGCCAATGATTTGAGTAATAAACACTAATGTATTTTTTTAAAATAAAGGATTTGAATACTGTAGGGTAGTCCCTAGAGTGGATTTTTTTTTTACTCTGTTTACACCTGCCTATCAGAGCATCTCTCAGGAATCCACTCTCCGCTTTGGATAACTGACTGCCCGCCTGAACTGCCATTGCCTGAACTACTATGTCGGGTTTAGGACTCCAGTCTCTCTGGACCCTCTAGGAGATCCCAGAGTCCCCAGATGTGCTGTTGGGCATGGCGGCCAGCATTGGGCATGTGGATCTAGAGCCCTGTTGGTTCCATCACCTCCCCGCAGGCTAGGTGATTGTTGTCATTATTAGGTCCCTCAACCTGCCTTCCCCCCAAGAGCCAGGGCACGCAATGACGTCTTGAAACATGTGCCACAGCTCCCCCCATGTAGCGCCCGACATGCACACTTCCTCCGGCTTCCACTGGGGGCCGCTGTTGAACTGGGGCTGTCCTTGGATCCCTCCCCAGAGAGAGGAAAGCAGTCTATGAATGCTCAATTCTCTATCTCTCTCCCTCCCCCAAGTCAACCCCCAGCAGCCCGGGCTCATTCCCGAACCCAGGTCACCTGCTTGGTGCGAGGTGTGGCATCCAGCGCCTCAACCCTCAGCACCACCGGGCCACCTAGAGTGGATGTTTATTTATTTATTTAGTTTTTGATGACCGGGTAAGTGCACTAGACAAATCCTGCCTATTTTCAGGCACGACCCGGGGGAGGGGAGATACAGATGAATGACAACTGATCTTGAACCAGATTAAGCTGTTGGTGGTATTTTTAGTGAAAGTTAGGTATGTTAATCAGATAATGTTCAGATGGAAGGTGCAGAAGCAGAAAAGGTTAAGGAATGTGTAGGTTCAAAGAGAATGCAAAGACAACATACTGTGTAGAGGAAGCAGTAGTGAGCACAGAGTTTTGGAGGGAAAAGAGGTGACTCAAAGGGAACATAGTCTACCTAGGAACAGCTTTCACATTTTACAGATACTCAATTAGAGAACATTAGGTTGAAGCCAGTGGTTGAACTGTTTAATACATTAGGCATGAGTAGAGAAGCAGAGGTCCATGATGGAGCTAAATGAGAGAGAGACAGAGACAGAGAGAGAGAGAGGTCCCATGGTGTAGAGGTTGATGCACCTTGAGTATCTTACCTCTTCCATGGCAGTGACCTGGATTTGGGAATGAGCTCAGTTTGTAGGAGGTCAGCAATGGGGGGAAGGCTGAGAGATGATCAAGCGACTGCCTGGCAGATTTTCTCCCTTGAATTGGGGAGGCAAGACTTCTCAGGTCTTGGCTGTCACCAACTGGAGGCTCAGTGGTTGCGTCTGGTAAATGGGATGCTAGCGCTAGGCTGGGTGGGTAAAACAGGGTTGCCGGTTACAACAAGCACGCACACCTCCATGTGCATGTGCAACCATGTCACTGAGGACTCGGGTGTTAAGGGGAGAATGCTGGGAAGGAAAAGATGTGCCCCCATCGCTGTATTTGACAGCCCTTGGGACTCTTGGGTCTCACACTGTGTGGATCCTGGCTGGCCCAACTACTGGGGAGTGGCAATCAGGACTGATGATTCCAAGGCAGGGACCGAAGACAGCAGTACGTGGTAATGGATGGGCAAACAGCCAGATAAGAAGAAAAAAAGTGAGAGAGAGAGAGAGAGAGAGAGAGAGAGATGGAGGAGCTGAACCATGAGGTAAAGGGTTCAGTGGCACCAGCATACTGTAGTTCTCTATGACTGGGGAGGGTAAAGTGATCAAAGTGTCACAGATACAGCAGTGCTGGGGTAGAAAAATTATGAGGGAAAAAGAGATATACATCATTCTCACAGGAGTAGCTATAGGATTAGCTACATGTGGAACTCTTCTTTTATCCACTGTATGTTACTGTGTTTCTGATGTCTGAATGGTTATCTCATATTCTACTGTGCATCTGTAGGAAAATGTGGCGTAAATGGATTGCCTGTCAAAATGTCTCAGAAAAATAATTTTTATGTGCAGTCTGGTTTTGAACCTAGTTCAAAAGTGAGCTCGATCTATCGGGGTGGTGTCAGTCAAGGGAAAAGGGATTCAGCATCCTTAGGACTGGTCTCCTCCTTCAAGGGAGAGAGGGTCATGCATTCTGGCACTTAACTGGCACCTTGAAAAAGTTGAGAGGCAATTCTGGTTGGTACATGGCAGGATAAAACATGGAAGTATGCCAACGATGGTGCTGATTGCACATATGTGGCTGTGCACCCATGTACATTATGGCATGGCAATATCCCAGGTAGGGGAAAAAAAGGGAATAGAAAGGCTGCCAGTTATGCCCTATCTGCTGTATATCTATCACTGGGCTCTCTTCTTCAGGCTCATTGGATGGCACTCAGGCTTTACCTCGGCCATGAATGACTGGATATATGGAGTGAAGCTGCCTTACCACAGTAAGCAGACCCCACCTCAGGGAGCTTCAACTGAGGAGGAAATGCAACAGTGTGTTGCAGGTAGCCCAAGAGTACTGGGAAGCCCAGATAAGGGGGGGGAGCCTTGCCAGAGAAGTAGGCGGTGTTGATAGTGGCCAGGGAAGGACCTGGCCTAAGATGCCAGGGGAGAGACATAGACCTGAAAACAGTAAATTTTAATATTCAATTCACCCTCTTGGGGAAAAAGTAAATGAGGGACAGACAAGGCTTTGTTAGACCATAAAGAGTGTAGATACATGTAGGTTGCAGGGTGTACAAGCATTTTGTTAGTGTCTTGTTCTTAAGAATATATATATAGAATAATAGATGCAATGGTGCATATAACAAGAATTTTAAACACACCTGACGTGTTGGATGCTTATATAAACCCAGAGATCGAAGCTTGATCAAATGTAGTCGAGTGATTGTACTCACGTTCCTTTCAGCATTTTGACACACTGATGGCTTTATGAGGCTTTTTTTTTAGCAAGGAATACAGATTAAGCATGTGCAAGTTTCTGACAAACCATTTTACACAGAAACAGAGAATTTTGTCAGCAGACAAGAGCCACTTGGCCCACCCTGTCTGTCCAACCAACCTGTAGCAGCCAATCAGTGATACCGGGTGGGGTCAATACCTATGGGTGATGTGCATGTCTCAATGACATTTACAGCTCTCTCTTTAGTGGAGAAGGACCTGATTCCTGCGAACATCTTTTTCTCAATCAAAAAGAGTGCTTTTTGATCAGAAAAAGTTCAAAACCATCAACAGCTGTGCAGTATAGTTCTACTTATGCAAATCACCACAGAATGTTATGCTGGTCCAACTTTAAGCAGAATTGCATGGTGCCGAAAGGCCTCTCACACAGTTTGCAAAGGGTGCTAACAGAAGACATAGACACGTGTTTCGTCCTACCAGGACTCATCAGTATGCCTCGTCTGTTTGACACCCCAGTGAAATGGACCAGCTACCCTAAGACAGTGTGTCTTGGATATGTTGTGGTGAACCCATTAAAATAAAAAACTATTTAAAAGACAAAGAACCTCTGTGCGCAAACACTGAAGCAAGGACTACCCCAAAGGGCATTTGGCTGCGAATCCAACACTGTCTTAGGGTAGCTGGTCCATTTCACTGGGGTGTCAAACAGATGAGGCATACTGATGAGTCCTGGTAGGACGAAACACGTGTCTATGTCTTCTGTTAGCACCCTTTGCAAACTGTGTGAGAGGCCTTTCGGCACCATGCAATTCTGCTTAAAGTTGGACCAGCATAACATTCTGTGGTGATTTGCATATGCAGCCCATGATGCTTTGAATTGTGTGGGCATGTGTGATTTTGTATTTTCTTGAAACTTGGCTTCCCAGCAAATGCCCTTGGGTAACCCTTGCCTCAGTGTTTACGCACAGAGGTTCTTTGTCTTTTAAATAGTTTTTTATTTTAATGGGTTCACCACAACATATCCAAGACACACTGTCTTAGGGTAGCTGGTCCATTTCACTGGGGTGTCAAACAGACGAGGCATACTGATGAGTCCTGGTATGATGAAACACGTGTCTATGTAACTTCAGCAGGTCATAAGGGCATAGTCAAATCTAGATATAGCAAGCTCAATCCATGCTTATTCACAATGTTTCACTCACATTTCTTATGTTTCTTTAGTATATAGGAGGCTACCAGTGCATGGCATAAAACAGTAATCAAACAGAAACCAGTACAGTGACTGTTCCATTTGGTAATCATCTCAAATGTGTTTTCTTACCCACATTTTTCACTGTATGATTTTCAATGTTGCTATACTGTCACATGTGCAATGTTGTTTGGTGTCCACTGGTACTAGAGAAACTTTGAAGATTGTTTTTCTCCAAACGCTGTCAGGGAGCTATCCCTTACCAAAATGGAAGGCATTCACTTAACCTTTGAATAGCAGTCTATTTTCACCTTAGCAGTACATTAGCATGAAAATGGCCTTCAAACTGTTTTGCCATGCTAATTATGAATGTATTATTATCTTGATAATCTTCACAGTCCAAAGCCTTAAGTTATCCTGCCTATAGCACGAAATGTTTAAATTAGAAGCCTAAGAAAGCAGTTTACATAGCAGTCTTAGCAGTCTGGATGATGGTCAAGGACTGCTATTTAGCAGTAAGTTTTACTGCTTATGAGTGCTTCATAGCAGCCTGGATGATGTTCAAGGACTGTTTTTTGGCAGTATACTTCACTGCTTATGCATGATTCATTTATATTTAAGGTTAGCATTACTGCTACTGAATGGATATGCAAGGTTAAAAATATTGCTTAGGGCTGGGCTTTTACTGTTAAGTGACACTTAACGTTACAGCTCACTTAACAGTCCCATCCCAGTCAGAAGCAATGTTTTTAACCTCAAATACAGTAGGTAGTGATTTATAGGCTTGGAAAGTATGGAGTACATTTTACCTTCAACTTGTACACAAACAGAGTCTGAAAACCTGTATCATGACACAGCCTTATCTTGTGAAATGTTATCCAATGTCCATATAAATAATGCATCAATAATAAATAAAATGATTTGCCTGATCTCAGCACCATGATGGCAGGTCTTGTGATTTATTATACATGGCTAGAGGAATACCTTTTGCAAATGGAATTTTTCATTGAGCAAGAAATGCTGTTATCAGGCAGTAACCCATTCCTCAAAGTGACTTTGCATCTCACAAGAAATTATTCAGTATTAAGAAAATAAAACTGTGCTCACCTACTGTGTCCAAAGTCATGGTAAGTTCATGCATAAATTCTATGTTCTTGTACCTTTTTAGTGTTCTTGAAGGATGTGAAAAGTTGTCTTCAAATGTGTTATCACAGACCTCGATCTGCCAGAATGCAGAAGTGTGAATAAGAGAATGACCAAAATATAACACTTTAGAACTAAACTGAAAATTATGCTATTTGGTCTGGCTCAAACTTCTATATCTGCATATAAATTTCCTGCCTGTTACTTATGCAAACAAGTGTACATGGAGCCCATAGTATCCTGCTTATCTGGACAATCTTACTGTAAGTAAATGATTACAAAATGTGCATATCTTTGTTCAAGAGCAAAGTTATTGAAGTTCCAGATCACCCATTGTGTTTGTCATTGAATGTGCACATTGGGCTTCTGCAGTAAAAAATAAATGATTTAAAAAAACATGAAACAGATTGGTAGTAGTGCATGGTCATCTAGTTTGACAGAATTCCCCATCAACTCTGGCACATACTGTCTCTCCTGGTTCCCAGCACTCACCATCCTCTGCCCTAGTTTTGGTGCCCTTCCATGGGTCTCTGCTTGGAACAACTAATTGTTATCACTGCATCACCTGGCATATATTTCAATGAATCCACCATCCAATGCCTGGTTTTGGTGCCCTTGCATGCATCTCTCTGCTTGGAACTAGTGTTGGGCGAAGTGACAAAATTTCCCTACATGGAATAATCTACTAATTTCACCCATTTTGTGGGGAGAAATGTGAAATTTAGCCCATAGAATGGTGAAATTTCACCAGTACATTGGTGAAATTCTGCCTGTGGAAATGCAACATTTTGCCACGGTAAGCAACATTTTTCTTTCCGCAGGTGAAATTTTGCCAAACGTGGGAAATTTTGCGGATTACTCCATGTGGCAAAATTGAAAAGTTCGCCATGACTTCACCGGTGAAATTTAGATTCGCTACATCTCTACTTGGAACAATTCATTGTTATCACTGCATCATCTGGTGATTTTTCAATGGATACACCATCCGATGCTAGTAAGATATTTAAATGGATTCACCACCCTCTATTTAATAGACTTCCTGATGTACCTCTTAGACCTCCTACTTGTGAGTGGCAGATTTTAATGGATCCATCCTCTCTTTGTTAAATATACTTCCCAATATATCTCCAAGTTTCCCCTCATGTCCATATTACCTTGATGTGCTAATCTGAACAGTTCCCACATTCACCTAGTTACCAGTTAATCCCCATTACAAAATGGCAGGTACTATCATAGCCCTACTGTCTGTCCTAGTCTCCAGGGATCAAATGGAATGCTTTGAGACAGTCTTTGTAATACCTGCCTTGCAAAATGTTTTTTGAGCACAAATCATGATTAAGGTGAATGTTTACAGTTTGTCACCTGCTCAGATGGTTTGCTTCTGAAATCAGTAACTGAATAAATGTGAAATTCATGCAATTTGATGCCACGATACTCCCTAAATTCAGATTTCTTGCCATGCAACCATGAACAGCATCCAATACACTATCCCCTTAATCAGTATATAAATAATGGCACCATTACATTTTGATCACCCTTTTAATGCCCAATTTTCTTTTAATGGTATTTTTTGTATTTTAATGGCCCATTAATCATGCACAATGCCTGCTGACACTGGAATTCATCGAGCCGCGAGTATAGTTTGTATTCAGACACACACACACCAGTCATATGCCAGTGTAGACAGAGTGTTAGTCTTCTCTCACCTGCTTAACAGAAATTTCCATATGGCACATTCTTCAATGCTAGTCATGACCATGCTCCCCTGACCCTCACCCTGGGTGGAGACAGAAGTAGCTCACAGCCTAAACAGTGGTGCTATGTCCCACATTGTTTAAGGACAATGCCTATAGAGAATTAATTTTATAGGCTATTAAATAGTTTCTGACCCACACTATCAGGGGAGCCATGACCATGCAGCAAGATCGGAGGGTACTGGTTCAAAACAGCACAGCAAGAAGAATGCTGGAAGAACCCTGCTGTGAAAAGTCTGAAAGGATTTACAGCGACAGCGGTATAATAGCGGTAAACTATTACTGCTACCCTTGTAGCTCTCTGTATTACCTGAACTGGGCAGAAGTTGCCATGTGTTGGTGTGGCTGGCCGAGCTGCTCCTGTGGTGGAGTGAATAGGGCACCAGCACATGGTTTGGCAGGAG
Source organism: Neoceratodus forsteri (assembly GCA_016271365.2). Taxonomy (NCBI): domain Eukaryota; kingdom Metazoa; phylum Chordata; order Ceratodontiformes; family Ceratodontidae; genus Neoceratodus; species Neoceratodus forsteri. The sequence continues at coordinate 873,961,703 of CM057459.1, forward strand.
GCCTGGGACCGTGGTTCGATTCCCGCCAGGTCCCCTTCCTGCAGCAACATTTTTTTTTAATTGCAGAATGCAATAATTTCCTGCTCCTGACTTTTTTCCCATCCCGAAGTCCACGACCCCCTGGAGTTTGGAGATTGGAGGGGGGTAGTTTCAGGAGGGAGGTGAGGAGGCATTTTTTTATGGACAGGATGGAATATACTTCTGGCTGAGGTGGTGGCATGTAACAGTGAAAGACTTCAAGAAGGGGTGGGATACAGAAAAGGGGAGGGTTGGGGTAGCTGCTGAATAGGGAGCTAGCTACAATCTCGACTCTAGCAGCCTAGATAGACCAGGATGATCTTTTGCTGCTGGCAACTGATATGACACATGCTGTATATACTCGCGTATACAGTAAGTCGGACTTTTGGGTGTTAGATTTTCAGTGAAAAAAGCAAGTCTGACTTATACGCAGTACTTGCAATTGAAGCAGTTGTAAAATCATTTAAAAAGTGCTGAAATTTAAACTGCATGGACAGTACAGAAGATGAAATGCTTTATGAGTATCTAGTGGGCGAAGCCAGTGCCACAAGTGCTACAACCCCTGAAAGTCACGAAGATGACATACCAGAGTTTGGTCATATTTATGTTGACATTCCCTTCTCTGAACTATAGCTGCACATGCTGTTCAGCACAGAAGATGATAAAGACAAGGAATTTCTGGGGTTCTGAACTGCACTGCTGTATGATGTGTCCCAACATCAAGTGTCTTATTTAATGTGTCTTATTTAATATGCCCTATTTATTGTGTCTCTTTTAACTTTTTTAAATGTTTTCATTAAAATACACAATGTGCAGTGTTGATAAAAATATTAAATTAGTTTATGCAACTTTATTTCATGAATCATTTGTCTATGTTTCTATGTTTCTATCATTTGCCTAACTTATATGCAGGCAAGACAAAAGTGCAAGGTTTCTAAGTGTAAAATGCAGTCCTTAACTTATACGCAGACCGCCTTTTACGTGATTATATACAGTATGTGTTTTAATGGATCATTAATTGTGCTGAATTCCAGCATGACTCATATGCACCAGAAGAGTGCAGATTTCAAAATAACACCCAGTAAAAATATATTCTTTTTAAAGTACCAGGCGCTGTTTTGAAGTTAGCACTCATGAGGGGGTTTGCCTGTCACCTGTATGTTTTTGAAACAACCTGCCATATCATTATATGTAACAAACCCGTCATCTTGCTTAATGCACTGGTAACCTCACGTATTGTGTGGTCATTGTGAGGTTAACAGCTTGTTCTACATGGAGTGGTGTTAAATAGTCTCTACCCTTGCCTGCAGCCTTACCACCATGGAGCCTTCTACTATCAAATCTCATAAGTAAACAAGGTTTGATTTGGTAAGTGGATACTTCTAACAAATACCAGGTGGGGACAAGGCTGAAATAGCTCTCCTTTACAGGCCACAAAATACGCAAATCAAGTTGCTACACATTACAATGGAGTGGGTACCTTGTTATATGCCACACACCCGACAGGGCAGTTAGGTAATTAAATTGGACTTACCTGGCCCATCAGTAAGGGAATCCACAGTTTGAGTGTCCTGGGTTTATGGAAGCATGACCTGAAAGGTGAGAACAGAGAAGGTTGAGGAAACACAAAGGGTCAGATGTCCTAAAAGAGAGATGGGGGGAGGAGTTAAACAAAGATACATATCTGATTGGTATACAGTCTGGCCAGACCTGTAGAAATAAAGTGAAAAAATATATTACTGTGGGGAACATATAGCAGCAACAGAGAGAGAGAGAGAGAGTGTATGCATGTGTGTGATGAAGAACAATGGGGTCTGGGTGTCCATGACCAAAATGTATATTGAATAATGAAAAACAACAGTAAAGGAAGTGGCGTTTTAGAGGAAAAAACTACACTTAAAATCATAGTAAGGGAAAACATAGATAGGAAATAAAAACACAAGATAGCTAAGAAAATAATAAAGAGATATTGAGGGCTCAGCAAAACTCCTGTAGCGCCACAAGTTGGCCTGCTGGTGACCAGAAGATTTAAGTAGTAGCTCAAATGAGCTAGTGGGGTGCTCTTGTGCTAGTGGTCGGTGCACCATTTAAAAAGACAGTGGTGGTTAAGTGGTCTTGAGTTGTCCCAGTAGGCCAATGTTTTAAAGGTATATCTCTGGTGGTGTAGTGGGCCAACTCCCTCATGGCTATTGGCAAATAGTGCTTCTTTTGTTATTCTGTTTAACCTTTCCTTGGCATCTTGGTGGGGGGGGAGTGTTCCTGGGTCCTGACTGCATGTAGCAGACAGGTAGGCTGGTCAGAAAACTGCCGCTCAGAAATGCTGCAGCTGTTGCAGCGCTACTGCGTTACAGTGACAGTCCTGGCAGGCACTTTTCAATTCCCAGTGCCAGCCTGTATGGAGTTCAGGCTTGAACCTACTCCATGTGGGTGGGAAAGAAGCTAGAGATATGCCGTTCTGTACCAATCAGCAACAAAGAAGCTATGTGAAGAGCCCTTCCCCCAAGGTGCTGTTTAAGAGGGTGTGGAGGAGGGGATGGTTAAGAGGGTTCAGAAGGGTAGGCAGCCAGCAGTAGGCGGCAGGAACTGCCACTAAGCCACATGGTGGCCGAGTGTAAATGCTCTTAGGGGCCTGGTATGAAGGGACTTGGACAGCAGACACACAGAATAGGGTCCACAAAGGAAAAGTCACACTGCAGCCAAAGGCCAATGCCTGAAGTGGGCTTAAAAGTAGTAGTGGGAGAGAGGGAGGGAGGCAGGGAGGAATATGAGGGCTCCCTCAGAAGTCATAAATGGCAAGAACTGCATACAGTAGACCTGCACAGTAGCTAATGTCAGAACACCAAGGGCTACTAAGGGATTGGGGGAGAAAAAGAACAGCATATTGGCCAGGAGAGTCTATAATTAAAAACACAGAGCAGTAAATAGAAAGAGCCCTAATGAGCTATAAAATATAGAAGTATGGGGTGGTGTGTGTAATGAGAAATTTACACACACACCCAAAGGATTAGATGCTACATAAACCCCAGGAGTGAAGCTCGAGGGGTTTGTGCAAGCATCTAACCCCGAGGGTATGTGTAAACTTTGAGTTTACACACACAACCCCATATTTTATTTTATATAATTGCTGGGTTTTCCTTTTTCACCATAACAATTATATAAAATAGCAGAGGTTCTAGCCAGGGCTGTGCTTAATTTTCCTTTTTTCATCCGGTGATGGTGCCCAGATTTAAAAAAGTGACTGGTGGTGCTTAAACATTTCTATTTGTCCCAGTAAATCTTGAATGTGACCAGAATTTGTTTTGCTTTTTTAAAAATATTACTTACCGCTGAGTTACTGTGGTGGACGGCAGTTGACTTTTCGGCAAGAAGGCAAGAGGCTAGGATGGGAAGGGGCGAACAATGGTGGGCAGATGTGCAGAGTGAGGGAAACTGTGAGGGTGTTTGCCATTATCAACACTCCTTTATAATGGCAAATTACACCACAGTTTCCCTATGGGAAAAAGGGGGAGCCAGTTATTATAAATTTATGCAATGTGGTGGATATAAATGGAGTGCGATAAATACCAATACCTTTATCTGAGTAACTATATATATAAATGTAGAATCTTACGGCACAGGCACTCTCTTCCCATCCCACCAGAACAGCCACTCTCCCCACTCCAGCAGCATGACCAATGTCCACACCCCACTAGTATGGGCACTCTCTTCAACCTGACCCACCAGTACTGCCATTTTCCTCATCACACCAGGATGGCCAGTCCCCAATCTGACCCACCAAACACAGACAGTCTCACAACCCAAACAGACACAGACAGTCCTCCTGCCCCACCAGTATGACAGTACCCCTCACCCCACCAAACCCACAATAACTGTGTTCCCATACCAACATGGACAGTCCCCACTACTGCAAAAAATGCAGACAGCCACCCATGGACCTGTAGGGTTGGACAAGTCAGATGATCCCTGAACACCGCCTGCAAACTTATGTTTGGGGTAAATAGATATGACTGCATCCCTAGAGCAAGTATGCATTGGGGGTGGGCTCACATCCTGTACTTCTCTGAACTAGCCTGAGGGTTTCTGTTGCTTGCCTTAGAACAAGTTTAGGGGAATGGCATGGCTGTGTTCCTGAGCAAGTTCGAGGATCTCTGCCGGCTTCCACAGAGCAAGTTTACAGGGATCGCACACTGTGCAATGTAGGCAATATAGGATGTGACACCACACCCCCACAACTTGGTCTGAGGTCCTCAGACTTGCTCATTGACCCCCCCAACTTGGTTAGTGCATCATGCAACCCCCACCACTCTACTTACCATTCTCTATGCAAAAATCAAGAAACCTTTGGACTTGTTCAAGGACACATAGGTCCCGATATTCAGTGATACGCCTGGCAATGATGCAAGTGATTGCGCAGCATGTGGAAGCCCAGTGATATATTCAAAGGAGATGGGCAATGGTGCAGCTCCTCTGAATATATCTGGTAATGCACACTGTGCAAATATGATGCGCAGGTGCATCCCCCCCCCCCAGACATGGCCGATTACCACGAATGGGAACTGGGCCAGCGTAACACAGTTATGCTCTGCGCAAATTCCTAACATTCAACTGGCAGTATACAAATGGGGCCATAATGTATGCAAAGTGCAACTGGGGCCATTTGCATGCCGTTGTGGCCGCATTTGCATGCGTTGTGCAGGGCCGGCCAGCGACTTGCACCTGGCACCCTGCACAGCATGCAGTGCCTCTAGAAGATGTTTGTGGTAACCTCCTCCCACCCCATAGTGGCGATCACCATAGAAAACACCTGTACGCATTCCCTGGCAGTCCAGTGGTAAGCCCCCTCCCTCCCTGTAGTGGCAATCACTGTTAAATACATGTGCCATCCCTCCCTGATAGTTGAGTGACACTTCCCTCCCTACTGATGTCCTGATTGCCATTAAACAGATATGTACTCCCTCCTTGGTAGTCTAGTGGCACCCCCCCACCCTGTAAGTAGCTGCAACATATGTACAATGATATTTACTAGTCGATGGTAGTCTAGTGGTAAACCCTACCCCTCCCGTATCCCCGATCAGCACTATGTGCCATCTAGATATGTTCCTGGTGGTTCAGTGGCACCCCCCACCCACATGGTACCCCCCGCCCACTCAGCAACCCCCCCATCACTCCATCATTGGTGGCAGCTGCAATCCTGCCCTCTCAGTGCCCAGTTGCCAGCCAAATGACAGCTTACAGTAGGAGCTGTAAGCCCGTTGGTCTAGGCTTTCAATGCATACCATAATAGACATTCACAAATATGTGAATGAATTACTACAGTCACATATTTATGAATGACTGGTACAGTATGCACTGCAAGCCCATTGGTACACAGTGTGGACCATTGATCTTACAGCTGCTACTGTAAGCTGTCATTTGGCGGGCAGCCGGTGGTGAGGGGGCAGGATTGCAACTGCCCACTAGTGACAAGGGGGTGGGGGCATTGGGTGCTACTGAGCCACAAGGGACAAATCTACATGGCACATACTGGTGATCAGGGATACAGGTGTGGTGAGGGGTGCCACTCTACTACCAGGAAGGGATGACACATGTATATACTGGTGATCACCACTACGGGGAGGGAGGGGGTACCACTGGAATGCAAGGGCATAGGTACAAGTGTCTGCTACAGAGATCGCCACTAAGGTGAGGAAGGGGAGGTGCCACAGGACTGCCAGGGTGGTATGTGGGTGCTTGTGGACAGCGTTCTGGGGGAGGAGCCAGCCACGACTGGCAGCCAGTGTGTTGCACCCTGCACTACAGTGGCTGCCTGTGGGTGGCTACCATTTGAGCCTTCATTTTTGGGCTCAACTTTGTGCACCGGCGTGTGGCAGATCTCAGTAGTGTGCCAGCATATGCACCACACATCCCAGGCTGAATATCGGGATGTACTGCATATGCATGGGCACACCCTGAGAGAAGCACTGCATACATTATCTTTGCACCCCATGCATCAGGACTTGCGCTGTGCAAGTCCCTGTGTTTATTATTGCACCAGGGTGCATTTCTGGGGTTGTGCTGGCGCACCTCAGTTGTGCCAGGCTCAATCCCTTTAAATATCTGGGCCATAGTGTCCAAAGCCCCCCCCCACAAAATCTGAGGACCGGTGTTGCTTTCTGTTTCCCCACACAGAAAATGTGGGAGATGGAGAGAAGTTTGTTTTGCATACTGACCAGGGGCAAGTTGGGAGAAAAGTTTGCATCAATGTGTCTTTAAACCAAGTCTGAGGGGCTGTTTTTATCTGTGTGTCCCAGTGTAAGATGGTGGGTAACATTAACTTCCCCTAACTTGCTCTGGGGAACACAGAATCACAGACCCTCAGACATTCTCAGAGACACACCAACTCCCTCCCTTTCTCTGCAACTTTCCCTGGCTACCGCTTCTACTCAAACTCTGGGTACACAGAAGGAACAAGAGAGCCTTAGATTTGTTTAGGGTGTAAGCCCCCCTGCCCTGCAGAAGTAGGAAAGTCTGCATTACATCTCTGACTTTTTCAAATGAAGACATTTTCCAGACAACATTCACTATTAATTCATACAGACATAGCCAGGTTACATTTTTTGTCACGGACAGCACTGAAGCTAATCTGCAGATGGCAGCTATGTTTTCTACACTGGTTAGTGGTTTCCTGACTGCCTTTGTTTTATTTAATTCAGCCACTAAATCTACTAAATGGCACACCAGGGGCAACAATGGCTGAGCAGAAACTTCCAAAACTGCACACTGACCAGGGCCAAGTTGGGAGAAAAGTTTGCATCAATGTGTCTTTGAACCAAGTCTGAGGGGCTGTCTTTATCTGTGTGTCCAAATGTAAGATGGTGGGTAACATTAACTTCCCCCAACTTGCTCTGTGGAACACAGAATCACAGACCCTTAGACATTCTCAGAGACACACCAGTTCCCTTCCTCTGCAACTTTCCCTGGCTACTGCTTCTACTTAAACTCTGGGTACACAGAAGGAACAAGAGGGCCTGAGATTTGTTTAGGGCATAAGCCCCCCTGCCCTGCAAAAGTAGGAAAGTCTGCATTACATCTCTGACTTTTTCAAATGAAGACATTTTCCAGACAACATTCACTATTAATTCATACAGACATAGCCAGGTTACATTTTTTGTCAGGGACAGCACTGAAGCTAATCTGCAGATGGCAGCTATGTTTTCTATACTGGTTAGTGGTTTCCTGACTGCCTTTGTTTTATTTAATTCAGCTGCTAAATCTACTAAATGGCACACCAGGGGCAACAATGGCTGAGTAGAAACTTCCAAAACTGTATCAGGATGCCTGCAGGTTGGTTGCCAACCCAAGCATACCATAAGTGAGGTTAAATGGACATGGGGCTCTCAAACCATAAGACTGACACTGCCGAAGGGATCTACTAGTGGAACTGTAAAACCAGTTTCCATTACTTTGACTAGTGGCAGACATCCTTACACTCAACGACTCACCACACTGAAGAGATGTGGTATGCACTGGACTCTGACTTAATAATAGAGATAGCACAATATCCAAAAGTAAAATAGTCCAGGGCACTTAAAAAAATGGATCAGATACAGATTACATGCCACTTAAACTGGAAATTCTGAAAATCCGAAGTACTGAAAATGGATTTAAAAAAATTCAAGCACACCTACTGAGTGGTAGTGTGGGTACCTGTCTGAGCTCCTGATTGCTGTGACCTCTGCCCACTGTGACCTCTTCCCGTGCCCTCCGTTCCTCCTCAAGGGGCATCCTGCACATCCCCAAGGTTCAGGTCAAGACCTCTGGCAACCGAGCATTTATTGTCTCTGTGCTGACCCTGTGGAATGCGCTTCTATCTGCAGTCTTGGAGGCCCCCTCGATTGCTATCTTTAAGCAGAGACTTAAGACCCTCTTCTTCTGTCAGGCTTTCAGTGAATAAGCCATTTTATCTTTTATTATATTACTGCTAACTTTATATGTAATTCAAATTGTAGAGCATTAATTTCAACTTCTCTGCTGCTGTTATAATTTTGTTTTGTATTTTATGCACTTTTTCATAAGTATGGCACCCAGAACCTCTGGGATTAGGTGCCTTAGAAATAAAATTGCCTTGCGTAGGGAAGGCCTTAAAATGCACATTTTCACATAATTTTTATTCATCCCAGAAGTGATGGTTACAGGGACATAATGAACCTAGAGTTCTTTAGAACCTTAAAAATGAATCACACATGCACGCGCGCGCATGTGCACACACACACACACACGCACACATACACACACACACACACACACACACACACACACACACAAACAACCCCAGTACACCCAAATCAGACTCTGCTTACCTAATACATAAGGCATTATGTCTGTAAGACCTGTAAAGAGTTACCCTTTGTATGAGCAGAATGGTTTGAGGATCAACAAAGGCAGTATAAGTATGGCCTGAGGTAGAAATCCCCACAATACAGTTCACCCCATTTTAGAAAAGGCAGTAATTAAAGGTAGCACTTACCTGCTTCTAGGTGAACTTAGAGGAGGGATCCAGAAAACACTATAGATGGGGCACTTGTAAAACAAATATAGAGAGTGATCAAAAAGGATCCCTAGTTCTTGAGAATGATAAGGCTACAGATAGGACAGGTGAAAAAAATTAAATATTATCTGATGGGTTGTGGGACTCTGTAGACCTGTTAAAACAAAGAGAAGTATGTTAATATAAGTAAAACGTTCCAGAAAGCAAGGAACTTGGATATGAACAGATATCCTATCACCTCGATTGTTTTGGGGGGGAACAGACTACCAGCGTTGGGGGGCGTACATCAGCTATATTTGCACCACAGATTGCAACATTCCCCATCACTTGCAAATGCTCCAAAATTACTGCAGCCGTACAGCTAAGCCTAAGAAGTTGTAAAGTGACTAGGCTAATAAGGTGCTGGGCTGGGAGGGGTTACAAAGAACAGATAAAAAATTCTACATTTACTCCTAATGAATATTATACATTTTTAAATGTGTTTAGTTCATAATGTAATTCATTTTACCCAGGATAGAATCTAGTGTGATCTTGCTTTTAAACACTAATTCCTACTGCTGAGTGGACTACAGGTTAAGCAATTGACTACTGTAAAAGAAAAATAATTTAAATTAAAAGCATAAAATCCATGTCAGACACTGCACCCTGCTGAAAAATGCAGTACTGTCCTATATATGCACAATGGCTGTTCTCTGCCTGTACAGTACCTGACTTACACCCGTGGTATGCCTGTATTATGCCTGTAAAGGGTGCCTGCAAATTGCTTGCAGTTTGCTTGGAAGTGTGCATAATGAGACTGAAGGTGTGCATACTAATGAAACATATGCAGGCACTTACAGGCCTGAATAGTCACTGAATTACAGCTGCAGCTTAAGTGGCAGCTGCACCTGTACTGGCCCTGCACAGCACCTGTTCAGTGCCTGTACCTGACAAGCCCAAATAAGTGTTAGTCTTTGCACAGCACCTGCACAGTGCCTGCCCCTTCAAAAACTAGATACTTGTTATCCCTGCCTATCTCCTGTACAGGCACTGTACAGTTCCTGTAGACATGCACCATCTCCTACATCCCCCATCTCTTACTTGCCCAGCTCCGGCTAGCAGGGCTCTCACCCAAGTCTGTGAATTGGTTCAAAAGCTACTTAGTTAACCGATCCCAAAGAGTGAGAATTAATGACACACTCTCAGATCCTAGACCAATCAAGTTCAGAGTTCTGCAGGGCTCAATCTTGGGCTCCCTCCTATTCAGCCTGTTCTTGAACTCACTGCCAGAATCTTGCCCTGCACAGATCCTTCTCTACACTGATGATGCCATCATCCTAGCATCACACCATGATCCAGTGCATCTACAAGGAAACCTCCAGCAGGCCTTCTCTGCAGTTGAAATCTGGTTCTCAAAACACAGACTTATCCTTAACCAGAAAAAAAAAACAAAGACCATGCTCTTCTGCAGCTCCCACAACAAATTCAAACATTATCAGCTCTCTATTAAAACCAAGCAAGGACTCATCCTAGAACAAGTTCTTACCTTCAGATTCCTTGGCCTTACCCTCAACAGCAATCTCTTCTATGTCTCTCACATCACCAATGTGGCAAAAGCTGCCAATTCCAGGATGGGCCTCCTACTTCGTCATAGGAAACACCTAACCCCAGAAGCTCTGTCCATGCTGTCTGGAGCTCCATTGTCAGCATCATTGACTATGGTCTCATCATCTATGGATCTGCCACAACCTCCTCTCTCAAGCGTGTTTCAACTTCCCTTAATCAAGCCTGCTGTCTCGTCACTGGTTCCCACAGTCTCACCCACACCTGTGATCTCTACTCCAAAACAGGCTGACTGCAACTGAACAACTGAATCAAATACCAAACCTGCATCACAGCTAAGAAAATCATGATGGGAAAAGCCCCACCAGGAGTCAGCACCCTCCCTAATCCCAAAATCAATAACCGTATCACCAGGAGCTCTAAGCCCCAAATCTTTCAAATCCCCCGCTGCCACACATCCCAAGGCCAAAGGTCATTTCCATACAGGAATCTGAGTTGGCTGAACAATCTCTCTAGTGACACCTCTGCCACAGCAACGCTTGGAGCATTCAAAACAAAGCTCCACCTCTCCCTAACTGGCACCAATGCCTGTGTTTGCACCACTTAATCATCTCTGTCCCCTATACTGCTTCTGACCTTGCAGGTATCTGTTTTGTCCTCTCTCCTTACACTTACCTGTCCACTGCAACTTCTAAAGCACTTACACTGTGTCTCTCCTGACAAGACCCCTCAGCTGCCTCACTCTGCCCCTCTGTGCCTAAGTTACCTACTACTCCCAACCCTTTTCCCTTCATGCCCTCTTCCTCCTATTGTTTCATGGGTAATCCCATCACTTTATCGGATTATGTCAACCAATGTTACTGTCTTTACCATGTACTGTGCAAACTTTTTCTATCTTAATGATCTGTCACCCTGAAACCAGCCTATTGATGATTGCCTGTATTTATGACATGGAACCTTTGTAAAAGAGCCTTGGCTCAAAGGTATTTCTTGTAATCCTAGATACAAATAAACAAATGCATGTAAAGGAGTTCTATAGGGAGAAGTGAAGCCCTGACCACTGCACAAATTGGGGCTTTACCTCTCCAATCTCCCATGTAGGCACCATATGCAATCAATATTTTTATTACTCAAGCACTCGTAAAAATCTTCTGAACCTCTGATGAGCCTGGATTTTAATTATGGCACTCCTGAACCCCCTAGATCTTACTGGTAAAACTGTAAGAAAATGACATTGCATTGCTCTCCCCATAGTAATGACCTTATGTACAGAAAGTTTACAATGACTATAGCTCTGATGCCCTGTACTGTTTTTTAATAGAATTTGCTGAAAACTCCCAGACATTCTAAACTTTCCAGCTTGTACCAACTGCAACTTTGGCCCACCTCTAACACCACCTCACAGTACTGTGTACTACAAGAAACAGTGCCACCTACTGGCCATGACTAAACTTAAAGGAATTTTTTTATGTACATGAACATGACAATGCAACATCCTTTCTTTTAATTACTTTACATGTGGATCCAGTTCCTAACAGCAATAATACATGCCAGGGTGTGGTATATCACAGGATATCACTTCTCAGGTGCATGAGGGCACACAGCCAATGTCCTCGTGCCTCACAACACACCCGAGGCATGACAATATACCATGATATAACATACCTTGTTGTGTATTACTGCTTAATTATACAATGGATAGACAGGAATCCTCATTGCCTGAAACAGCATTCCATGTATGTCACATTTTGAATAAAGGACAAGTAGAAAAAAGTCCTAGTAACTGTTTCCTATTTACTTCACATAAGCCATACTGGGAATGTATAAAATAAACTCTGGTAGGCATTTTTTGTTCCCATTACCTTTCTTTCACCCCCATGTTGTTTGGCACACGGAAATTATTAAAATAGATTGCTTGCACAATGTTGTGTGATTAACAAAAGCGATACAAGTAGAGTCTCAGGGTAAAATCTTAAACTGTACCATTACAGTTTCCCCATCCAGTATAAGCAGTGTTTAAAGGTTTTTCTTACCTGATTCTAGGTGAGCCTAAGGTAAGGAACCCAAGTAGACAGGGATCTGTAAAATAAGAATCAAGAGAAAAGGGTCACACAGATCTGCAGTTCTTTGGGAAAGAAAGACAACAAAGGTAAGACAGTTGAAGAATACATTATCTAACACAATTTAGGGTACTCCATAGACCTTCCCATAGGATTGAGAGTGATGGCTGAAAAGGAAAATAAATAAATGGACTGAAACAACCAAACAGAGTAAAGTACAAGTAAATTAGTAAATGGAACTCAACGCTCACAGTTCCTTTTTTTTGGTCCTGGTTCCTCCCAATTCTCAGACCTGCCCTGCCTGCCATCCCCCCATGCCCAAGCTTGCCCCCCTGGATGGGGCCAGGAGAGCTCCCCCTCCCAGACACTGATGGCAAGCCCCAGCTAATCTCTGAGGTCAGGGTCATGGGAGAGGGGACCCCCCCTTCCCGGACAGAGGCACCGGAGATTACAACAGCAGAGAGGATTGTCATGCTGGTGGGGGGGTAACTTTTTCCTATGCTTTGCTCCCTGAGGGTATGAACATGAAATAATGTCAAGTGGCTGCCCTGCCAGCCCCAGTGCAATGGTGCTGGTAGCACGGTACCCCCAGCCTCCACCAGGGGTCCGTAAAGCACCAGACACTGTTTCCTTATCTCCCCAGAGCAGTCACCAGGATGCTGGATCCTTCTTCAGCTGGCCCTCCAACTCCTGGGTCTGTTCCCCAACTTGGGCCATTGATGTTCCAAGCAGAAATCCAACAGCTGCTTTGGCTTACTGTGTCTTGCTTGAAATATTCTGAGAAACTGCCTTCATTCTTTTCTGACCCAGGCTGCACAGTAAGGGTTCTCAAATCTACAGGATTCATGTGTTTTACAGGGAAAAGGTTCAGTCTACAATGACATTGTTCCTATAGACCTGGATTTTTCTAAATGAAAACATACATGTTTCATAAGAAAGAATGTGATTTATAGAAACACACAGACGAAGCTATGTGAGAACAGGTTAGCCTACATGAAGCTTAAGCATTCTACAAGGACTGTGGGGGTGCCATCCACGTCTCACTTCCTCAACAACTGGCAGCACATGGAGTGCCCTAATGGATATTTTTTTGTTAAAGGGACACTGTCAACCTTTTTTTGCTTCATATTATTTCTAGTTAAAACTCCACATTTTATGAGTGCTTACCTACTCTAAAATCCATTGATGTTGCTGTTTTTTGTATCTGAATTTTTGCTTAGTAGGACTGAAATGCTTGCTAAATTATAGTTACAGACAACTTCGTTCAGAATCCTGGATCTATTTTTACTGCATACTTCCAGAACAACAGAAACCCACCAAACAGTGAAGCCACTCATGATACAATATTCTTGTCTACTCCAACTTCATATTGAGTATCTAGGCCCTGTCAGTTGTGTTCCTAGGTCCAGCATTAATGAAGTGGGAGTTGATCAAGGATTGTAAACAAACATGTTTTGGTATGGTAACACCAGTGTGGTGGGCAGTCTGTTTTTCATGGTTTAACAGAAAAAAAGAACCAGAATCAACCAACCAGCTACATCAGCAGTCTCCGCAGCATCTGAACAGTCATAATATGTGTTTTTTAAACAAGGGATAATCTGAGGTCTAAGGGGGTTGCCAGCGTCTCTTTAAGGAACAGCTGACGCCCTTGGGAAAACTTTGAAAAACATAATTGCTGGACACAATCTAGCTTGTATACTCTGTATCTTTAGTAGATTTCTCATCTCTATTATTTATTACTGAAGAAATTCCAAAATCACAAATATTATGTTTTCCAAAGTTCTTCTCGAGGTATCAGTGACTCTTTAAATAAAATCAGTTGGGTTCTGGTCCTGGTAGGCTTACCTTCCTCTCCTTTGAGTGGTGCTCATGCTGTTTGTACCAAAGCTGTACAGAGGACACAGAAAGAGTTAATGGGTTTCCAGACAGAAAGTCCCACCTAGTATTCACTGGCTATTTGGGCAGCAGTCAATCACCCCCCACCTTGCTCCAGCCAGCCTTAAAGGAACACAAGTTCCAATTAAAGTGGAACAACCATCACACAGGTCAGACACCTTAGTCCTACTGGGTCATAATGTCGTACGCTTAATAGCGTACAACATTATAGCTAACCCAACACAGCGTTGTCCCTGCCAGCGAATGGTGCAATATCATGTATACTACTGTATGCGGTATTGCACCATTCACACACTCCCAGGCAGAGGAGAAGACCTCTGCTGAGAGTGGGTTCTGTAGAACAGCTGTCGTGGCTCACTGGACTGAGCCACAGCAGCAGGAACCCAGGCACTGCATCTGGGACGGGGTTTGAATCCTGGTCCCAGACATTTTATTTATTTACACGGATTGTGCGCTCCCCGAGTTGGGACCCTCTGGACTTGAGAATCCTTAGTGGGGGGTCTGGGGGACACAGCACCCAATAAAGGGGGGTGTGGGGGTGGAGCCCCCCACAAAAAAAAGACATATGCTGCATGGCAATATCGCACTGTATTGGCAGCATGATTTTACCATGCAGCATTTGTCTTGCCACATTATGACCTCGTGCCCACCTTAATGTGGGGCAGCCTCCAATTGGTACTTTGAGGGAAATGACATTTTATGTAAGTTGCTGTTGCATACTTTATGCTTTATCTAGTTGATCCTGCCATAACTCCCACCCAATATCCTATGATTCTGACTGCCAGAAGGATCTATGACAGTTGGTCAACAGTTTTGTTATTTACCATTGTTACAGTGATGCTTTTATGTCAACCACAATTGCGGTCGGCATAAAGCCATTCACTGGAAACTTTGGTTTCTTCCTCCCCTGAAACCCCAATGCAGGGGTCTCTGCCCCCTGCAACCCATAACTAAAATATATCAACTCCAAGTCAGAGTTGATTTTGGGAGAGGAGCAAGACCCCCAGAAAACAGTGTGAGGGTCCCGCATTGACATTACAACAACCTTCCACTGTTGTCTCTGTAATGTCTGTTGTGGCAAAATTGTCATGGTAGCGATGGCATACCCTGCAAGAAGTGCTTCACAGACTCTCCTGCAGAGTGTTAGACTTTAATCTCAATAGGGCAGGAGGGCACCCCCCCCGATGGCCCAATGGTAGCACATTGCACTGCCGCACAGATGACCCTGGTTCAGAAGCAAGCCCAGGTAGTCAGGTGGCAAACCATGGCCAAGACAGCTGTTGCTTGGCCTGGGAAGGTTAGCAGTGGGTTCCACCACCACAGCGACCCCCTATGGCTAGGCCAGGGAGCTTGTTTCTGCTGCAGGGGAAGGTGTGTTTGTTTGTGTGTGTGAAAACAAGATGGAAAAAAAACGGTAACCTTGTAAATGACAGTTTGGATCCTTGGCCCAAATAAGGTAAATCCCTGTCAACAGGGTAAATCCCTGAAGACTAACTACTGGACTAGGGATAAAATGTAAATTGGGGGAAAGAAAGGGCAGCAGGACTGGCAGCTGGCAAAAACTTGTCAGGGTAGATTCTGGGATGTGATGCTTGTGACAAGGATAATAAAAGGCAGAATATATAGTATGCAGCAACAAGTTACATGAAAAGTGTCACAAAAGCTCTAAATCAAGGGCTCCCACACAAAGGTGTGGGATATTTAATGAGGGATGGGGACACACAGTCACAGAATTAAATGGAAATATTCAGTCATCCTTCCCCTGCACACACACACACACACACACACACACACACACACACACACCTTCAAGGAACAGGGTTTTCAAGCCATTTGGGTGCTACCATCAAAATAAAGCTGAATTCACTTGACAAAGTGGGAGTGGGGGGGTATAGCCTCATCTACTGCTAAAAGCTCTCCTGTTACCCCCACCAAAATACATGAAGCATTATTATAGTATCTTGCCCCTGGCTGATTAAGGGGTTTGGGGTGGAGAAGTGTTGGGGCAAGGGTGTACGCAAGAATGTCATTACTTGAATCCCAATTGAAACCACAACATAAATGATGTTCAGTCCCAACTATCCCCCCAAAAAAGCCAAGGGGCTGATATCATGATGCTCCCCCTAGGGCCTTAAGGGGGCAATGAAGGTTGGAGGGTGGAAAAACATGTGTACATATGAGGACAGATGACAAGAACTGAATAGGTACTCACTTGAGGAGAGGAGGGAAAGACGGGGCATGATTGAAACCTTCCAGTACCTAACAAGGTGGATACCAGTTACCTTTTTTTTTCCATTTTAGTGAAAACTGGACCACAAGGGGGTTCTGTTACAAACATGGTGGGGGGAGTCCAAGAAGCTCTGAGACACGTCTTTAAAGAATGTGTGGTGTCAAGAGTGGAATGAGGTCTCATCTAACACAGTCAATCAGAAGACAGATGGGGTTAAAAAGGGGCAGATAGGATGAAGGGAAATGTTAGGGTTGGCAGTGAGGGGGGACAAGATACACCAATCTCAAGATCAGGGGCTTCACAATTTAAGTCGACTTGATAGACCAAATGGCCTTCTTTTACTGGCTTATTTGTATGCTGGCACACATTTTGTCCCTCTATAACCCCCCAAAAGAGAAGCTGTGCTCCCACTCACTCTCCAAATTACAAGAGCTGTGCTCCCCCTCCCGAGAACAATGGAACTGTGTTCCCCTCCCCCAAAACAGGACTTGTGCTACCCTTCCCCTCCCCCCTGAATACAGGACTTGTGCTCCCTTCTCCCGAACACAGGTCCTGTGCTTCCCCTCCCACCTGATAACAGGACATGTGCTGCTCCTCCCTGCTGAACATAGGAGATGCACTACTCCCTCTGTGCTCCTTCCACACTGTTCCAGAGTGTGGCACTACTCTTTCTTTGTACCCTCAGGACCCTTCTCCACTCTTACCTTTCTCTGGACTGGATGTTTACCCGACAATAGCGCCTTATCTCCCAACCATTTAAAACCACCCTTAACTGACAGAGTGAGACAAGAACTTGGATGTCCCACAAATTCTGTGTGTGTGTGGGGGGGGGAATTGGTCTGGCAAGGACAGAAGCTCTCAAGATTATCAAGAAAAGGCTTCAATGAGGCAGTATAGTGCAGTGGGTTAAGGCTCTGAGCTGCAGATCTGGAGACCTGGGTTTGAATCCCACAGTCACCTAGGTGCATACTGTGTGAACCTGAGCAAGTCACTTAACTTCCTTGTGCTTCCAGGTTGCATCCAGAAACAAACTTCTGCATAGTGTGCTACTTCTGGTTAAACAATTTTCCCTTCCCAAAAGGCAACTATGTTCTCTGGCAGAACAGCCTATAAATGTAGAATCTGTGAGATGCAAAACTCAACCATGTGTAAAATGTGCCCCATTATGACCAAAGTTCTTATCAGGTGCCTTAAAAGTCAAAGCCTAGTCTTTACAAAGAAACAAAATGATTACTCAATGGAAGAACCAAAAGACTAGCAAGAGGGTCAGTGAACAAATTAAGTGAGTGGGTAGATACAGGAGCAGTAACAAACTGAGGTTGGGGCTCATAGTTTCCTAGATAACATCGATGTCCATCATAAAGACACAAAGAAAACTCCCCTTGTAGCAGATGCGGGTTCCCAGTTACTGTACAGTCATACAGCCAACCCACCCAATGTAGGTTAAGTAGAGAATCTTACCTGAGCACTAGGGATCCATAGGTAGGAGTCTCTGAGAGATATTGTTTGTCACACCTGTAAATAAAAGAATAGAAAAAGGATCATAATTGATCCGCAGCTCTTAGAGAGGGACAGCAGAATGAAAAGCACAGGATGGTACAAAGCTATTCTTGTCTGGGTCTATGTCCTGTCAGACCTGCAAAATAAAAACAAAATTAGGTTAGTTAGGAAAAATGCAGTGGAGTAGAAACAAAGGAAGGAAGTGTGGTTTGGGGAGGAAATGCAATAAAACAATCAAAACAAAAAACAGCCCCAGCCCTCTTTCTCAGTCCAAATTCCTAAATCCAAGCCCCCAATCCCACACCCAGCTCTGGCACCCACAATTCAAGTCCCACAATGGATGATCAACAAAACCCACCCACCTCCACAGCTGGCCACCGAAATAAAACACTCATTTGAGCTTCAAAAATTGAATGCCTCCAACACCCCAACCCCTTACTGACAGCACCCACCAACTGTCCTCCCAAACACCCAATTCATATTATTAAATTAATTTTAAGGTGACTGGCACAAACTCACAAACATCTACTGCCAGCCACCAATCTGAGCAAATGCTCGTTTATTTTTTTCCCATGTCTCTGTCCTAAACACCCTCAACCCCAGCTGGCAACACTCACTAACCCCCTCTTCTACAGCACCCAATTCATATATTAATTCATTAAGGCCACCCGTACAAGCCCACTTTCCTCCACGGCTGCCCACCTACGCCGAAAGTGTGTACATGTGTGTGCGTGTATGTGTCCCCACTCAGTAATGTCATATTCTGTTTCCCCAAAATGCAGCAATATTATGAGAAGGCCAGAGTATAGTAGTTGATTTACTTGAAAATTCAGATTAATTCTTGATGCAAGTTACAATTTATTAATGACATTCACATAGCGTTCACAGAGAGAAACAAGACACACACACACACACACACACACTAAAGCATGCATGACACATGCACCACAAGCACTGCAACATGCCTAATACACATTGTGCAGGATCAATGTTGCCACCTTACATTGATCTTGCACAGCAGGGATGTTTCATGTTGTGTGTGTGTAACCCTACTCAGTCATGTCATATTTTTATTTCCCAAAACACATCATTATGAGAAGGCCAGAGTACAGTGGATGATTTACTGAAAATGTACAGCACTCATCCTTAGTGACTACCTGATGGGGTGGGGAGGCCCGCTAACCACCAGGGATCATTTTACTAAATCTTAGGTGGGGGAGAGGAACTGCTAGCCACCCTTTTTAAATTAAATGTCAGGTGGGTGGCATGGAGAGGGACTGCTAGCTACCCGGGCTTTTTGGGGGTGATTGCAAGAGGAATTTCCACTGAAAGTCAGACTTTTACTTGAATTCCACCTGTGGAAGTTTTTTTCTGTACACCTCTAGCTGAGGATGTTTATGATAAAGATTTTCACTTAATGCAGAGATTACATCCTCATGCAGAGCATACAGAGAATATAAATCGTAATCAATAAACATTCAAGCAGTGCTAGTTCACTATGTCATCAGAATGCCTGTTTGGTGGTGTACTTGTCTGGTGCCAGTACTTCCTGACATCCCAGTAAAGAGTCACCACCTATGGGCATAAGCAAAGAAAGAAGGAACACTAGTGGGAGGGAGGATAAAGGCAAGTCTAAGAGTATTGTGAGGTAGGGCCTTAAGACAGACCCAATGGACTTCTTCTGTCTACTTTCTATGTCTCAGTTTACTGTGACCTATCTAAATTTCAGTAAGTCCTTCGACACTGTTCCATATGACACCGTTAAACAAGCCAAGCAGCCTAGGAGTGGGTCTAAAGGTGATTAACTGGTAGAAATTATTTTGGGGATAGGCACAGAGGGTGGTGGAAAACAGAGTTCATTCGGAGGAAGGGATGGTGACTAGTGGGGTAGCACAAGCACCAGTAGTGAGACCAGTCCTCTTTAATGTCTTTATTAGTGACATGGCAAAGGGCTAGAAGGAAGGTTTGCCTTTTGCAGATGACATTAAGATCTGCAACATGGTAGACACTCCAGGAGGGTGGAACAAATGAATAGGAATCTAAGAAAGCTTGAGGAGTGGTCAGAGTGTGGTAACTTAAGTTTCAATTCGAAGTGCAAAATCATGCACTTGGTGTGCCGAAACGCAGGGGTGGAGTGCAAAATGGGGAAGTGGTACTGGCAATCACCTAACAGGAAAGAGACCTCAGGTAACCATATCTGATTACCTAAAGGTGGCTAACAAGTGTAACAAGGCAGTGTGGAGAGCCAGTTGGATGCTAGGGTGCATAGGGAGGGATATCAACAGCAAGAGGGAGGTGGTGATATCACTGTGTGGATCACTGGTGAGACCTAACCTAGAGTACTGTTCCTAGTTCTGGAGACCACATCTCCAGAAGGACATAGAGCAGAGGTGGTCCAGAAGAGGACAACTAAAATGGTGCAGGGTCAAAAGTCTGAGAGAATGAAGGACCTCCATTTATAAATACCAAAGGAAAGGAGGGAGAAGGGAGAAGGGGTATAGTATATGGACTTGCTGACCAATCTTCCAAAGCCCCAAACACTAGCAACCCTCTTCCTCCAGACACTAGTCTCCCCTCCATGGCCCCACTTAGGCAGGCCAAGGAGGGGGAGAAGACAGAGGGATAGAGACTGTACAGACTGGCCTGTAAAAGGAGAGAGAGAGACCCAACTTGCAGGCTAGCTGCAAGAGAGACTGAACAGGCAGGCCTACTACAGTACAGGAAATCAAGTGAAACTAGACAGACAGGCTCCACTAAAGGAGAGAGATAGTGAGACTGAGAATGGACAGGCAGGCCTCACTACTGTGCAGGGGGCTTACAGACACTGAACAGACTGACCTGCAATGAGAGAAAGAGTTCAGATATACAGGCTTGCAAAGAGGGATACGAACAGGCAGGTGGGAGGGAAGACGAGGGATGGAGACTGTACAGACTGGCCTGCAACAGGAGAGAGACCCGAAATGCAGGCTTGCAGCAAGAGACAAACTGAACAGAAGATCAAGTGCAACATGACAAGACAGGCACCACTGCAGGAGAGAGAGAGTAAGTGGGTGAGTAAGTGTGTGTGTACGCATGTATTCAGGGTCATCATAGGAAACAAAGACTGATAAGCAAGAAGAGGGAGGGAGAGAGACCATGAAGGTCCCACTATAGGAGATAAAAAGCATACACTCACTGGTAGTCTAATGAATTCCCCTCCCTTAACCTGCAGGAATAATATAAAACTATGGCAATCACTACCTGCTAGTCCAGTGGTCCCTTTCCCCAATCCCTGAGAGATAGCTGTGCAATGCCTTGGTAGTCCAGTGTCACCCCCCCCTCCAATTTGACCCCTAGCTCATCCTCATCTGTGTGCAGAGCATTGGATGGGACAGACTCCCTTTCAACACCTCTCTGACCCTGTGTAGGATAGGGACAGAGTGCATGCATACTGTAAAAACTGATCAGTCCCTACCATCCGACCAGCTGCAGACCATGGTTGTGGGGGGTGGGGGTCGCCATACAATATGCCTACTCACACAAATGGGCTTTGCTAGGGCATCAGATTTCAGACATGGGATGTAGGGCGTTATATGAGTGGGCCAGGAAGAGGAGTGGTGGGGTGTATGGATACCATAATGGGGATCAGGTGAAGAGGGTGATACCACTGGGCTGTAGGGTAACTGCACAATTCCACTGCAGGGATAGGGGGAGGAGAAACTGCACTATCATGGAGGGTTTGTCATAGTTTTGATATTTCTGATGAGGTTGAGTGCCACTAAACTTTACCTTTATAATCTTGAGGATGGGGCTAAGGCATGCCAATAATAGAGAGTTACCATCATAATCTCAGGGTTTACGGGGGTCACTTGACTGCCAGGGAACTAAAATTAATAATCTTTGGGTTTGCAGTGGGAAAGAGACATGCCACTAAACTGGCAGGGAATTAAAAAGAGAAAGACTAGGTAGACATGCCACTTTAAAAACAGAATTAAAACATAACAGAGACTGAAAATTCATTTCAATCTCCATTCAGGCAGCAGATGGCAATGCATGCAAATTTATTCAGATCACATGCTCATGCAGATTCTAAAACCGCTGCAATGGGCACAACCACCACGTTACAGTCAACGCGCATAAAATAAATAAAATATAGGGACTTACCTGCCCTAGGAGCCATAGGCAGGAGTCCATAGGGTGATGTACACTAACTGTAAATAAAAGATGGAAAAGGGGTCACAAAGGATCTGCAGCTCTTTAGGGGTTCAAAAGGGAGGAAGGGACAGGATAGACAAAAATATATTTATCTGATGAGGCTTAGAAACCCTTGTTCTGTCAGAACTGTAAAAAATAAAATAGAAAAATAGGGTAGAATAAAAAAGCAATAAAAGAGTAAAAGTCCAGGGAAGGGAGTGAGGTTTGGGGAAGGGAACTCAGCTAAAACCCCATTGTCTATACTAGTGGCTCTGTGGCCAGTATTTTACTTAGCTCAGGTAGGCTAGTGAAGACTAATGGGGGCTAGTAACCCTTCTGTAAAAATAAAAGTGGCATATCTCTCAAGTGTCCCTCATTACGAAGTACACCCTTCATTTACCCAAGTGTTCTGTCCATTACGGAAAAGCTGCTGCCCACACAGAGAATGTGGTGTCAATTAAGACTTCAAAGCAGAAATTCATCATATTGTAAGATGGTGAATCCAAAATAAACATTGTACAATTAAACACAATAATTCCCACAGTGCTCTGAGCTTGTATCTTCAGGATTTGAGGAAGTGTCCCTCATTCTGAGGGTCTGATGTCCCTCATTTCAGTGACAAAAGGTTGAGAAGTATGGTGGCAATGGTGCTCTTGGGGCTAGGAAATGCCAGGTGTTGGGGGCAGGACTACAGTTCCCAGCAGCCAGCTTATTTAAATGTGCTTTTTAAAGGAGTGCTACTGGGAAGGGTGCTAGAGCCACTGGTGCACAGACTGTGGCCTGCACCCCAATCCCCCAGGTCCCAATATATATTGAGTAAATAAGTAACTCATTGCTTGTAACATTTCATCTCACCTGAGGGGCTGCAGCCAGCATGGTAATGGGAGCGCAGCCCCTGGGAGATCAGTGTAAAACCCACGAGATGATGACATGGTATTACCTCTTTGACTTATTGCCTATATGGTCGTATATATTAAAATCTCCATATTTTGCATACCCGGTACCATTTTTACAAAATGTGCATATATGCCATGTGGGTACAGAGATTTTAATATCTTAGACCATGTGGGTAATACAGCCAAAGAGGCAATGCTGCATCATCATCTCGTGGATTTTGCCACTGTGATCTCCCAGGGGGCTACGCTCCCATTATCAATATGCTGGCTGCACCCCCAAGGAGATGAAATTTTATGAGCGTCGAGGTAGTTTATTTACTAAATAAATAATGGGACTTTGGTGGGGAGGTTGAGGTGCTCGAGCCACAATCTATGCACCTGTGGTTCAAGCATCCTTCCCAGTAGTGCTCCTTTAAAACAACTTTTGGCCTTCCCAGATCCTCACTCATGTCTCTGGATCTAGAGTTGGTGGTCCAAGAGCAGTGGGGACCTCCTTTGCCAGAACAGCTTTAAAAGACATGCACTTCCTCACATCTGTGCTCCTCTGGCCTTCCACTGTCAGGTAAACACTGTAGAAGTGGGTGGCTGAAGTTTTTAGATGGTGGCAGAGGATCTGGACTAGTGGTGAGCAGTGGGAGTCAAAATCACAAGTGCCCCCTGCTCACTGGAAAAGGCAATCAGACATTCCCTCTATGCGGCTTGCTCCAGCTCTACTGGTCCTCTCCATATCAGTTAACAATGGAAGTGGTCATTTGTACCACTGAGTTCCCAAAAGGTGGGTTATTTATGAAAAGTATTGGCCACTCGAGGAATTTAAACATCCATGTCCATTATTTAAACCCAAATCACCCCACTTTTCATATGGAAGTTTGCTTTGCAATTACTGGGGCTTGCTTCATTTCGAGTACTGTCAGTGTTCAGTGATGAAATAAAAATATTTTGCCTATAGTACTGATTTGTTTAAATCATGAAATAAACATTTATTTGGACTGTTAGGCTCATGTACTTTAAAAAAAAAAGGAGAACAATTTTTTTTTTTAACCAAAAAGTAGTTGCTTTATAAACTCAGTGCTGGACTTGCACGCTTCAACAGGACACATGGTTCAGACAGCATGCACACACACACACACATATGCGCGCGTGCACACACACACACGGTAAACTCAGCTCCACCCAACACAAACACATGGCCCCCCCTCAACCCAGTGCAATATGAAACTGTATGAAAACTTAGTCAGACATCATAATTTGTAACATAGAACATAGAAACATAGAATCTGATGGCAGATAAGGACCGCTTGGCCCACCTAGTCTGCCCATTTCCCCACTTAATGGATAAGCTGCAGATCCTAGTTAACCAACAGCCTACTTCCTCCTACTCCCCCACTTGAATTGCCTTATGTCTCCCCCTTGCATTCTTGAATTCCCCACCTGTTTTTGAGTTCACAACCTCCTTAGGAAGCTGTTCCATGCATCTACAACCATCTCTGTGAAGAAATGCTTCCTCACATTACCTCAGAGCCATCCCCCCCTCTATCTTCAAATTGTGCTCCCTTGTTCTTGCTCATCTCTTTTTCTGAAAGATGCTGTCCTCTTGGACTTTGTTGATTCCCTTGAGGTACTTGAAAGTTTCTATCATGTGCCCCCTTTCCCTCCTTTTCTTGAGGCTATACATACTAAGCTCCTTTAGTCTTTTCTTCATATGTCTTATGGCATTTTGCTGCCCTCCTCTGGACAGCCTCCACCCTATGTCTTTGAAGAGATGGGGTCTCCAGTACTGAATGCAGTACTCCAGATGTGGTCTCACCAACTGTCTGTACAGAGGGATAACAGCTTTCTGTTTTCTACTGGTGATGCCTCTCCCTATGCATCCCAGTATCCCCCCAGCCCTCCTTACTGCCTTCTCTCATTGCTTGCCCACCTTTAAGTCATCTGATATAACTATGTACTGTGCATATATCAGCCATCTTGCAGCCTCTCAACTGGTTGCTCCTGTCAAAACTCTTGCCAGTAGCCCCCCTCCCAAGCATAGACTGTCCCTGCTGATAGAAGGGTAGTTGCAACTTGGAAAAAATATTAGGAGTGATGCATTACATGGCAGTAAGCTGGGAAGTACATTATGACATCACAGCGTGTGAGAAGAATCAATCCATAACTATGCACCCAGTGAGTTTGAGACTTGGTTTAGAGGTTGGGGTTAGACAGGTTAATAAATGGTATTACTACCGTTCAGGTGGAAATACTACCAGGTGGAAGTAGTTAGCAGTACATACTTCCCAGTACAAAACATTATCTGGTATTGGCTTATTGTATTCTTTTGGTAACCAGGTAGGCCACATAGGCCTGCAGGTGCCCATTTTCAGAGGTGACCCAGGAACACTGGCGACTTGCTCAGAGTCACTATGCAAGTGGGGGTTGTGAGAATCAAACCCCAGTCTGCTGGATGTGCCAAGCTCATTCACAGCTTGTTACTTATGAAAGCATGAACAAAACATATAATTGTGAAACACATCAAACACAGTATTTTTTAAACAGCCACCAAAAATTTCTAATAATTATGCTAACAAAGTCGAATAAATCCATTTGGTCTGAAAAACCCCCACTGCATTCTAATCAAAGCTGGTACTGTGATGGAAAAACAATGGTTAACTGCTACCCTGCAGTAAGGCTACTCTGGATATACAGATAGCAAATACATTCTCAATTTGCTCATGCATACAGTCTTCCTGCTGCTAATAACTCCCCTCCCCTCCCCAGAAGAAACTACAACCTTAAAGTAACTAAATCAGTAAAAAGAATACCACAAATATTACATGCATAATGCACACTAGGCACTTTAAGGAGTTATTTGATTGAAAATAAACTGTGCATTTTAAAGACGTTTCAACGGTTTGTAGCCACATGAGTTTAGAGCAGAGGCGATATTCATAACAAAATACTGATGGTGCAATCTGCACATTTCAATTAAATAAACCCTGAATAATAATTCCCTTACTGTATTTAACATTTCAGGGAGTTAAAATGATGCACTTTTCTGTTTAAAGATAAGCACTTACCTCATACATGTGAATCTTTACTGCTAGCAACAGAAGTTTTTCTCTTCCAAAATGGAGGCTGTTTGTGCTCTTGCAGTTTGTGTTTCTCTTCAGTGTGGACAGCAAATGGGAAGTGAGCTGTGAAATGTAGTTCACAGACTGTGTAGACTTTTGGAAAATGTAGTTCAGTAGACTTTTTAAAGGGACACTTTTTTTTTGCTGATATTATTTCTCGATCAAAACCCACGTTATGATTTCTTACCTTCTGTAAAATTATTTAATGTTGCTGGCTGTTTTATTTGCCTCCTTGCTTACTAGAAGAGAAATGCATGCGAATGTACCCAGCCTTGTATGTCTAATTCAAATCTTTGAATTACTTGGCTGATTGTAATCTTCATTTATGATTCAGTAGTAAAAAATGTACATTGAAGAGCATTGCAGTTCTATTTCTAATCTTCATTTAGTAATAATTTACTCTTTAACAAGTAGTCTGCTGAATATTCTTAGAATTAAGTATGCTTAGAAGCTGTGTTTTTAATGATAATTATAGATGATTAAAAATAACTAAAATTAGTCTTCTAAGACAAATTAATGACTGCTTTACTACTAAATTTAGTATTAGACTTCAGTGAGGACTATCAGTCTGCAGTGTTATGTCTTCTTACCAGTATAGACAAACAGATTATCAGAGTATGCCACCAACGTGTCTTAATAAAAGTTTGTACAAAAATAATTGTGTGTTGTGTTTTATTATTAATTGACCATCTTGTTTTTATAAATTACATGCAGCAAATCTATTTTTATTTCTTATAATAAAATTGGGGGGAGGGGTAACTTGTTTCATGCCACCTATATATAAACATACACACACCATAAATGTATGCAGCTGTGGTCGGCCTGCTGGCACATCGCTAGCACAACCACTTGTAACACCGATGACCCCAGTCTAAGAATGAGCCTGAGTCATCACAGGGCAAGACAGGGAGAGTACAGAACATCCGAGAGGATGATATCTTCTTTGAAAGGGAGGACTGCCAGTCTCCAATGTGATACTGCCCTCATCTTGTTGACTATGCATTTCAGCCTGCTCTTTTAAAGAATAAGATGTTTCAGCTATTACAGTTTACTAGAACATGCTTTTTTTATTTTAATATTGTTTTCCAAGATTTACAGCACACCAACATATAACCCTTCCAGACATGCTGTATATAAAACTTTTGAAAACATTTGTCTCTTCCCTGTTACTCTCACATCTGCTTTTATGACATCATAGCATGGTCACTAGAGACTGTGAAAAGCAGTTGTGTGATTAGCAGGGGAGAGCTGCATGCATTTTGAAGATCAGAGGAATAAATAATTGTTACATTAACTACAGTATTTAGTAGACAGACAGCAGGGGCAAGTAAAAAAGTAAGCAACTAGAAAACAACAAGAACATTAAAACATATCGCCAGAACAGGTCCAGTGGCAGTGAGGGCTGAGGTGCTGGATGCCAATTACCACATGTTATGCAAGAGGCTACCCTATGTGAGGGGAACTATACAGCTTTATTTAAATTGCTCCAGTAGGAGCACAGAGTGAGGGGACAGCCATATTCAATATTTATTTAAATCATGCACCTGCTTGGAGCATAGTGCAGGGGTAAGCGGCATTCAAATTTAGTAGTTCCAGGAGGTGGGGCAGATGGCAGGACATGCCCCAGATTAAACAGGGGCTTCAGAAGCAAAGGCATGATAAAGTGAAGAAAGAAGTATATTCAGAAATAAGCAGCTGGAGGCCAGTTAGGGGAAGTAAGTCTCAAATTAAAAGTTAAGAATGCCCCAGGATAGTAAGGGTGGCTATAGTAGCCAAGCTAAGGCTAGTGTTGTAAAATTGCAGAATTTTGTTATTTAAATTGCACTAAGATGTCAGCTCCAGTCACGAGCAAGGGGATGATAGTGCACCAACTAGTTAGCCACCACAGCAGCATGGTTGCCACAACTCCAGCCATGGGTTACTAAACTCAATGCCTCACCCATAGCCATCTACAACACTAGCCTTAGCTTGGTTACTGGTGGCCACTTGGCTACTAGTTACCTTTATCACCCTGGGGTGCTCTTAATTTATAATCAGGCATACTTCACCAAACTGGTCCCACTGATGCTTGTTTCTGAATACTAAAAAATGTGGCCAGTTAGCCCTTATTCTCTAGCCCAACTGGCTGGATTGTCTATAACTGGGGTTTTACCCTGCCTTTTCTGCTTAAGCCCTGTTTACTATCTAGTTCAGGGTCTTCCCACTCTGCTCCACCTCTAGGAGCTACTTAATTTGAATGAAGTCTGCCCTTCTCTATGCTCCAAGAAGGAGTGCAATTTAAATAAATTTAGATAATTTGATTAGGGACACCTTTTGCCATATGCCCCTTTCTGAAGTGAATTAAATAAATTTGAATAGACCTAACCTTGTGCAGTCCCTTGCTCCCACGCCATGCCCTGACTCACACTAATGGCCACAGCCATCCCTTATTGTGACTTCAGCATGAAAAGAAACTTAAAAAATGTTACAATTAGTTCAGGCAGACAGCTCCTCCTTTATGACATTGCCACTGACACACCACCCTAACCTAGGGAGAAGATGAGGAATGAGGAGGGGAAGTTTAGATTGGATGCCCAGCTGACTGCAGGGTGGGAGGTTTTCCATTGGGCCATACTCTGCCCCTTGCAGATCACCAGTAGGACCTCTCAGAGCCTATTTACACATCTTAATCATCAAAGAGAACCCCCATATCAGGTTTCCCCAGCTATGGCCTCCCCTCTTCCACTGCCCAGACCTCCCAGGGTCCCACATGCTACACTATCCCACAAATTTTCACTCTTTTTTCCAATCTGGACAACCCAGAGGACCACCAGATCCATGCTGCCCTTACCCAGGACATTCACATTGGTGGCTTGGGAGCCTACTGCCATAATCAGGGTAGTTAGCAGGCAAATGACTTGGCTATGGGGCCTGAGAAGCCTGAAGCTGGGAATAGGGCTCAAGAGCCTACTGCCAAGGCTAGAAGAGATAGGACAGGGTGTGACACCATGGCTGTGGGTGCTCAAGAGCACAGTAGTTGCCCCACCTTTGGCAACCTATCTTCCTTGTCACTGGGCCACCCTCCTTGCTCTGTACCAGCCCCATCACCTGAACTTCCTACTTGCATTTGAAACCCATTCCTACCCACAGACCAGCCTTGTCCCCCCCCAACACTGCTGTGCCCCTCGTGGAAAAGGTGCTGCCACACACGTGCTGTGAGACACAGCTAGTTTTTGGCTATGGGAGTTCAGCTGCAGGGAGGGTGGGGGGCAGTTGCAGAAGGGCCAGATCTGGGGGGGGGCTGACCACATACTTCTCAACTGCCCCTCATGAGGCTCATGGCACTCACTCCTTCAGTGCATGGTAACATGTAAATTCACCCCAATCTATTTGCTCCATGAGATCTCATGCGGTACTAGTCCGTGTTACTCAGACCACTGTACAAATCATTCCCGACAATTCACCCCAGAATAAATTTAATATATTAAATTGCATGGGGGCTAATCTGGGAACAAATTGGGCACAGAGCTAATTAATGTGGCAACACACCATGGGTCTTAGTGAGTTCTTTTCACTCTACATGCTCTACTCCACACCCCCACAACACCACCCTCCCATCATAGCCAGCTACCATCCATGCAGCTGGGCTAGCCTCCTACCACCCTACCTCTAGCTGAACCACTACTCTACAGCTCAACCACCCCTACTCCCCCAAGACCCCTGCTGCTGGACCAGCCCTAAGTCCAGCATCCCTATAGCTGACCACTCCCTTAGTAGCCAGAACTGCCCTGTCTGACTTCCCTACTACTACTGTATTCCCTCCAGGTCCCTGACCAGGTGCCTTGCACAAACCTCTCTTGATTGGTATCACTGGAAGTACTGTGTGTGCAGGTGGTATATATGGTGGGAGACTATGGAGACATTGAGGGTGCTGGAGAGGACTGTGGAGGGACTGATGGCACTGCAAAAATTGTGGGGTGATGGGACTGGGGAAAGAAGGTGGTGAGGGGAGTTATCATTGGGTTGTGGATGGAGGGTGTTACTCTGGAGCGTGTTGAGGGGGAATGTGGAGAGAGGGTGGGTGCAAGACAAAAAAAAATCAGTAATGTTGAGATCTGAACCCAGATCAGGGTGCAGCAAACCTTCACAGAGCTGATGACTCTACTCTCTAGGCTACAGAGCCAACATTGCTTTCCCCAAACACTGATGACTACAATATTCTCTACCTGTACTCCCTACAGTGCTAAACGACACTATCATTGCTCAAATAAACAGGCGCTATGAACACAAGGTAGTCAAAATGAACTTGCTATTTTTGAAGCGTTCTTGTATCCTCGCTGTTTGCAGTCTCTGTTTTCATGGGATACCTGTACCTTTCACTATTGCAATGCTCCAAAAGTGTAAATACTTACTTTGGAAAGCCAAGCTGATAACGAATGCTACCTTTTTTACTCTCTACTGCCCCCCCAAGGACTTCTTTGTCATGGAAGAAAAGAGGAATGCTGTTGCCAGGTATATGAACCTACTAGAACAAAATAAATTATAAAAATGGTCTCAGGACCAGCCCATTGGCACAGCAGTAATGCTACCACTCACAATAGGGGTCAGCTGGGAGAAAGAGGACTGATCATACCAGAGGGTGGGTCACTACTTCTGCAGGACTGCTGCCACCTAAGTGATCAGCTATGTGACCACAGCTGGCAGTGCAATGGAGATGACATCCAGCTTCACCTTTGTTGCCCAGTCCAGCTTTTGTTTTGACCCAGGCCCCAAATCCCTGCCATGGGAGCCTAGCCCCTACTCTGCACCATTCCATCATGCCCTGGCTTATCCCCTTGGTCAGGGTGCCAGGTGGGCACCCCCTCCCAATGGACAAGAAAGGACACCCCCAAGGATGTGACCTTGGGAGCAGGACTCCCCAGTGGGCAATAAAGGGCAGTAAGAACAGCAGCGAAGCTGGGGTGTCATGCCTGGGGATCAGATGTTTGCTGCTGCAGTTTCCTGGAGGTGGGATGTACAATGACATACATGGGACAAACCCAAAGTCTGTTCCACCTCTTAGACATTTAGGCACCAGTTGCAGTAGATCCCTCTGCCTTATTATAATGTTGTGTGTTTGCCTCCGTCAGGGGTCTCTATCATGCCAGACACCAGTCCCCCTTCCCTAGAGGATAGCAGTTCCTTGGATGCTCAGTCCTTCTTCACCCAGCCAGTCCTCTGATACCTGAGTCTATTCTTGTAGGGGATTTTGGCATTGTATACAGATGCCCTTCCACTGCACCAGTGCACTGGACCAGCTTTTTCAGAGCCTAAAGCTAACCTAAGAAGGTTCCCAAGCCATCCTCCATCTGCAGCTGAACTGTCTCCAGTGACATCACCCTGCCTAAAAGCTCCACAACAATGTTCCTATAACAGTTCTGCAATGGTAAGTAGTAGGGAGCAGCTAGTAGGGTATCCAGTACCGGGGGGCAGTGTTACTGGGTGCCAGTGCATGTTGCACTCAGAGAAGGAGAGCAGTCTCTTTGGGATGCTCATCCTTATCCACACACCTCACCCAGTCCTCCAATGGCCTGATTTCACTACTGAACCCATTTCATCAGTGTTACAAGTGGTTGCTACCACTGCACTGGTGTGCTGGCCACATTGCTAAACTTTGTAAAGTAGTTTAATCTTATTATAATGTTGCAGGTTTGCCTCTGCCAGGGTCTTTCTGTTGCATTGGGCACTAGCCTTCCTCCCTGAAGAAGGGAGCCACCCCTTTAATGCACAGTCCTTTCCACCTATCAAACCTCTGACACCTGTGTCCATTCCTGAACCTGAGATGCCTTGCTGCAGTGCCAAATGCCACCCCCATGGATCAGTTTCTTCAGAGCCTGACTGTGACCTAGAAAGGTCCCCAGCCCTTCATCTATCTGCAGCAGAACTGTCTCCAGTGATGTCATCATGCCTCAAAGCTTGGTCAAAGTGTTCCAGTATCAGTTCTGTGAGAGCAAGATGTACAGCGCTGCTAGTAAGGTATCCATTACCAGGGGTCAGTGTCTGCCGGGTGCCACTGCCTGCTGCCTCCAGAGAAAGACAGCAGTATTTGGGATGCTCATCCTTCTTCACATTCCCTTGCCCAGTCTTCCAGCAGCCTGAGTTCACTAACAAACTTATATCATCAGTGTTGCAAGCAGTCACTACCTCTGCACCAGCATGTTGGCCTGCATTGTTAAACTTTGTAAAGTAGTTAAATCTTATAATTTGATTTGGTGGGGTCCTACCTGACCCACATAGGTTGCCCCACCACCCTACCACTAACCCCACCAAACATCCCACCAGCTCCTCTTTCCACCTGAGCACTGTGGCCCCCAGGTGGTGCTGTATGGCATAATTGGTACTGTGGTAACAGGCAGAGGGGACGTTCCAACACTTCAGCTAATACCCCTCAGGGTGGGGCCCCACCGCTTCCTGGCAGGCCTTAAGTGGTATTAGAGGTGAGGGTCAGCATGCAGCAAGGTCCAGGTGACATCATTTACTTGACGAACCATTTTTACTTCTATGCTCCCTGAGGGGCAAGACATGCAAAGATGTCATAAGTTGACACTGACATCTGTCCCAGCCCTCTGAACTATGTCTGTGCCTGCAGCAGCTGCCCTCCTGGCTCCACCAAAGGACAGCAAGTGCCAGTCATGCTACCTACCTCATCCCAGAGAAGGATAGCTGTCCTGAGGATGCTTGATCCTTCTCCCCCCACCTGCCCTCTGACATCTCAGGTCCGTTTCGAACCCAGGTCATCAGTGACACAGATGGTCACCATGCTTCTGCACCAGTGAACCAGTGGGTTCAGTTTATTATAATGTATGCATTTAATCATGTAAGCTAAAAAATTGTGTTAATCTGCTCTAAACTGTTTTGAATTATTCTTAAGCATAGCAAAAAAGTAATTTGAAAAATGTTTATAAACTTCTTCACTGAGAGAGTGGTGGAATCCTGGAAAAGGCTGCCATAGGAAGTGGTAGGGGCTGATACTGTGGCAAGTTTCAAAAAGCATGGGACAGGAACATGGGGTTACTGGGAGGAACCCTCAGTAGGAGGAGGTGGACTAAGAAGGAGTGGGAGGGGCAGACTTGATGGACTGATGGGTCCTTTTCTGCTGCCAATTTCTATGATTCTATAATTTCAGCAACTTTTATTAATTCAGTTGTGTTCTGCACAGGTGCTCATCAAGCATGCTAGATATTTTCCAGATCTGTGAAAGTCAGACAACATGGATATCAATAAATTGTTTGCTTAATGAAAACAAGGTTCTTGCAACACTATGTGCATTTTATGGTCCAGTTGAAGATTTCATGGAGTTATATGTCACGATCTTCAGTAACTCTTTGTATTTATTTTAGGTTGCTGTCCACGCACTCCTACTGTTGTTCTGTGAAATCAGTATACTGGCTCTGATTGATAATGACTTTCATTAAACATGTTAGCATTATTTAACATTAGCATTGGGTCAGAATGACTGCTAAACTAAAGGTTTAATACTAATAACAGTAAATATGTCAGCAGTATTTAACATTAGCATCGGCTCAAAATGAATGCTAAACTGAAGGCTAAACTAATTGACAGGTAAAATACTACTAAGAATTCTATTTTCAGGGCATAGCCAGGATTTGGTGTGGGATTACAAATATTTATAGGTGGCCCAGGGCATGCTCCCTGGAAAATTTTTGAAACTGTAGGAGTTAAATTATTTTAGGCCAATAACTGCTGAGTTACAAAATGCATCAATATTCAGGTTGTCAGTCTCATCCCTCCACAGCCCCAGGTCTTTGACTTCAACTCAGGATTCTTTTTTCCTTTTAAATTTCTGTTTTTCTCTTCTGTAGATAAATTGACCCGGATCAGTGCCACACACTGCAGAATTTCTGCATATGCTGGAATCTGCATTTCAAATTGCAGCTGTCCTCATCAACAGCGCACCTCTCCACCACCACACCTCAATGTTTCAAGGGGCAATGTCTTTTAAATGGTATACAAATAAATACAAGGACTTCTAAGAAGCAGAGTCTTAAATAATTATAGTCAGTTTTGTATATGTCTTGATGCATACAAACTTACAAATTTTAAGGCAAGGTCCTTGGTCCCTGAAGAAACCAAAGTGGCAACATGTGTCGGAACATTTATAATAAAAACAATAAAGGGTTAGCATCGACAAATCCCTGGTCCTGGTGGTTTTCCCTCCAATTTCTATAAAGTCTTTAGTAAGGAGATTGTCTCTTCTCCTGAAACTATTTGACTATCTGTTCACCCCAGATCTTCTGGATCCTACTTTACTGGAAGCCATGATTGTCTTGATTTTGAAACCAGATAAACCCCAGAGAGATCCAGCCAGTTACCATCCAATTTCACTACTAAATTATGACATTAAAATTTTAACTAAAATCCTGTCTCTCAGAATCAAGCAGATTTGATCTAATTTGCTGAGTCCCGAACAGGTAGGGTTTGTTCAAGGCAGATCCTCGGCTGATCACCTATGAACCCTCTCGCATATTTTTCAGGTAGCCCAAGATTCCCAGACTCCCATGGCTGTAATCTCATTGGATGCAGAAAAAGCTTTTGACAGAGTAAACTGGGACTTTCTTTGGGCTACTCTGAAGAGAATGGGTTTCCCGGATACTTTTATTCAATGGATTCGGACGGTATACAAGTCCCCTACTGCCAGAATCTACTCTAATGGGGTTTTCTCTTCTCGATTCCCCTGTTCACTGGTACTCGGCAAGGTTGCCCCTGTTTCCCTTCTTGTTTAATTTATACTTGGAACCCCTGCTAATTAGCATCAAGAGCTCATCACAGGTTACAGGTTGTCTAGTATACCAGCAGCCTTTGACTCTTTCAGTCTATGCTGATGATATTCTTTACTTGACTAATCCGAACTCTCACCAACACATGCACTACAAATTATTGATCAGTTTGGTCAGGTAGCCAACTATAAGATTAATTTATCCAAATCTGTTATATTTCCATTAAATGCCCTCACGCTTCATGCCAATTTCAGTCACTTTGGTAAGAAATGGTCTTCCTCCTCTTAAATACTTAGGCATACATCTTACTAGAGACCCAGACGATTTCAGGAAAACTAATCTGGATGTTTTAGTGATGAAGATACAGCAGGATCTTCAAAGCTGGTCAACCTCCCATTATCTTTATGGGGTCTCATCAGCATTATAAAGATGAATGTTCTGCCCCATATTTTTTATCCCTAAATCTACTGAACATTTGGCTCCCCAGAATCCAATTTTCAGCAGCTTCACTCTTCTCTCTCTAAATTCATCTGGCTAGGCAAACATCCTAGATGGACCTTCTTAAAACTTAATTTACCTAAGGAGAAAGGCGGACTACGCCTCCCCAATTTCATGCTATATTATTGGGCGAGTCATTTGTCTAAAATGGGGAGATGGCTTGAGGCCAGGCCTGATACATATCTTCCCATTTGGCTCCAACTGGAGAGAAGGCTTTTGGATATGTATAAGCTTTACTCAC
This sequence comes from Neoceratodus forsteri, assembly GCA_016271365.2. Lineage (NCBI taxonomy): Eukaryota > Metazoa > Chordata > Ceratodontiformes > Ceratodontidae > Neoceratodus > Neoceratodus forsteri. The sequence goes on from CM057459.1 coordinate 873,997,150, forward strand.
CTAGAGTATTTTACTATTCTACTTCTGCATTACCTTTTCTTTTACTAAATTCAGTGGTAGGGGTCTCCATAATGGTCCTGACTCAGTGTTTGAACTTATTTAGTATTTCAACCAAAAGATATGGCACAACCTCTCATCTCTAACCCTAACATTAAAATAGGGTTTCTTCCCCAGACTGGCTTCTCAACTTCGGATACTCTTGTGGAAAATTTATTTTCTCAGGATTCTCTCCTTTCTCAACTGATATAATAGTTAAACTGAACATCCCTCAGAAATATATATATTTAAGGTTTTCCAGCTGAGACATCTTATGGTCTCCATTTTAGGACCACATTCATGCCGTCCCGAGTTAGGTCCTTTTAGACCCGATACACAAACTCTCATATAGATCCCATGGAATTTCTAAGATTTATTCCTTCCTATTGGGAATTAAATTCTAATGCCCTTATTGGTTCTAAATCTGGCTTCGCTTTGCCAGACTCCTTCGATTTGGGGTCAGGTTTGGGAGGACTTGCATAGATATCTCACTCTAGATAGGCACAACCTTATACAGTATCATATCTTAAATAATCTGTATTATATCCAGTTAAATTGGCAAAATTAGGTAGATTACCTTGTACTAATTGTACAAGGTGTGAGCAGCTGATGGGAACCTGATATATTCTATGGCACTGCGACAGAGTGGTTCCATTATGGAACAAAATTCAATCCAATCTGGACCCTTCTGGGGCTGGGAGAGCTGTTTACTATTGAAATATGCATTTTAGGGATGTTATCTAATATTAGTGTCCAGGAGCATAGGTATCATATAGCTCTATTCTCTATAGCAGTTAAAAGGCTGGTTCTCAAGCATTGGATGGACCAATTGGTAACATCATATACTGAATGGATGAAAGAAATGTCTCTCTGTTTCAATACTGAAAGGTTAATTGCTAGCTCCCGAAATCACATAGCCTCCTTCAACCAGAAATGGGGTAAACTATATGCTTTATATCTAAATTAAGGCATATGTATTGTGTGCCTCTGTCAGTTTTAGTAGGTATTATTCTCTTCTGATGTTTTGTCTTTGTTGATGTAGTTTCACCTTTGGATACCGCTTTGTCATGTTATTTTTTTTAATAAGGCACACTCCAGGGGTGGGAGTGGGGGTTGGAGGGAGGGAGGGTTGTGGGTGGTTGGGTATTTTAGTAGGTTATCCTTTGAATCTGATTCTGTTAAAGTCTGGTGTCATGTTACCAAGAATTTGATTCTGGTTCTCATTGTAATGCTGTTTATTTTCATACTTGTTATACTTTGTGTGTTTAATATATTCTAATAAAGATATAGAATTTCAAAAAAAATTGGCATTGGTGGCTTATTCATAAGATGAGTGCACAGCACCTTCCCAAGTTTTTTCAGGAACACTAATAATCTTCAGGATTAGCTCTGATCATATGAATCAATGGACTGCATATGATTAGTGCACAGAGGCTTTGCAGCAGTCCTTCAGCCACAATAAATTACTATCTCCAGATTTGCCATATAAGACCTTCTACACAACCACCCCATAGTTCAGGCTGTATTAATTGCATCAATTATTTAATAAGTTATTAAATATGGTTGATGCAATTAATGAGCTTTGTGCATATGCTGCATTTCAACCTGTATACTTGTTTACCATACATAGGCATGGCAAAAATGGTTTTGTTTCAGTCCACCAACCAGGTAAAATAAAAAATACAATTAATTTATAAAATAGATAATATGAACAAACTGCATTTGTAAGCTTCCATACAGACTTTGCTTCCTCCACACACACTGTGGATCAATCAGCATTTACTTTATGGTAAAGACATTGCGATTAATGATAAAGTCCTTTCCAGTGTGACTGTATAAGGCACAATGCCATCTTCTAGATGACCCCCATGTGCAAGCACAGAATGTTGCCTTACAGAGGAAGTACTGACATACTGCGTCATTTAATTTATCATTATTACTTTTTTTTTATTCTCATGGCCTCATCTCCATTACTGACAGACTGTGGCTTATATTTGTTTAACTGAAATTGAGGACCGAAACAAGTCACACACATGTTTATCAGGCATATGTTTTCCTTTTTTTTTTCTAACCCCCAGTTTTCTCCATTCCTGTGGCTCTACTTTGGCTTTGGCCAATAAAGCACTACCTGCAGTTAAACCGGGGTGAATGCTGCCGCAGCCCTCAGAGACTACAGTATGGTAGGGATATGGTCAAGCTCTAAGTTTCCAGTTCAGGACTCAAGGTGAGCTTTTCAGTCTGCCTCAGCCTGTGATGACCACCAAGAACCTAATGCAGCAAGAGGAGTGACAGAGTCAAACCACCGGTCAGGTTATTTATTTATTGCAGCTCCATGAAAAGTAACAAAAGGGCCAAGAGAAAAGCCATGTTGATAAGACAGACACCACTACATGTTTCTCACTGACAAACAGGAAAGTGTGAGTGTCACGTGAGTCTCGCAGTCTGGCTGCTGAGAACCACATGAACACCCCTTACAGTCATTCGACCAGACCTGTCTGTGACAGGGTTGACTAGGACCTTGTCCCAGTTGTTATGGAGAATTTGAATGCAGGGATCTGTTCTGTTCTTTCCTTTCCTGTTGCTTGTCTGTCTGGTTGCGCAACCAAATTTTCCTGTGAGACCTAGGATTTGATCATGCCGACAGCCTCGCAATCCTTTGCCTCTTACTGTCTCTCAATCTTCCATTGCTGTTTCTGTCTTTTCATCCCTTGCATATCTGATGGTATAAAAATATATGCAAATCATTAAGTGGAAATGTAACTGATATTGGGATCCCTTTGTTTAGAAATTATGTAGTGTTACAGTTGAAATGTATATAATTATAGTTTGAGATGATTACAAAAAGCTATTGGGAACTCAATGGGTTAACCTGAGAGCAGTTTTTAAGTCCTTGTTTGGAAGGGCTGTGGAGACTGGGCCTCAGTTCTGGGACATTGTATTCTTGATGCACCTGCATGAAATTGACAAGAACATTGAAAATTTACAAGACCATTTTAGAAAAAAACTGGATGCTTGTTAAGAAGGGGGGCTTGCAAAGACTTAATAAGACAGAGAGCTGCAATGTTTTGAGAGACACAGCCTTGCCATTGTTAGCCTCCTGGAGCAATTGTTTTTGCTGACCCATTATGGAAGACCACCACACACTGCTGTACTGTGGGGAAGTGCAGGCTGCAGGAGCTGCTCAACACTGTCTTTTTCTACTAGAAAAGGTATGCTAGCATTGCCTGGAACAGAGTTTCCTGAGCCATACCAGTCTAAGTGAGCAGCCTTTCTGGAATTTTTGTTCAGATTGTTAGTTTTGGTTCCCTTCCTCTCATTTTTTTTTTTGCTTTTCATTGCAGTTGTAAGGAGTGTGGATGCTAATGCAGCCTTCAGCACAGAGTTGAAAGAGAGGAGGCAGGTTTGTCAGCTGGAATAGGAGCTGAATTAATGAGGTTGCTTGTCTGTGAAATAAAAAGTATATACAGAAAGTGAAGACTGTTCCTCCTCAAATGCTCTGAATGGAAACACTTTAAAAAAGGAAAAGTCCTTCTGTGTTTTAAAATTTCTTATAGTTCCATACAGTTTTTTAAATTTGTGTGCCCTGTTTTCTAGCTTCTTTCATTAAACCCTGATATACTTTTATAAATTTCTTTACTTTCTACATTTTTCTGTGAACCCTCTCCTTAACTGTGGGCTACAAACTGTGTTGTTTTTTGTTCTTGCCATTTGCTGATTTTGCTTTCTCGCTTAGTATTGTTTCCAGGTTTTTTCCCCAAAAAATGACATGTCAAGATTATAGGTGAGAGGTATAGCATAAAAAGAAAATAAACAAGAAGGTACTGTATATTATATAAAGTATACAAAAGTATAAAGTATAAAACTTACATTTAATTTTTTCACGGGCAATTCAGGTCACATGACCCTTGCAAGACATTAAAAGTGCATGTACCTGTGTTCTGGGTCAGATTCACTTGTGCTTTTCAGAAGGGTATGTTAGAGTGGAGTGGAGGGAGTGGTGTTAAGGTTCATTTCACCACTGAATTGCCGAAATTTTCAAGTTAGCTCTTTATTCGATGTTTTGTGCTTGTGTGACATGGCTCAGATATTATGACTGATTGGTGATTGAGACCTGAATAAGTACCTGCGTATATTGCGCTTTGCACTGAAATACACATCTAAACTTCACAATTACTAACTGCAGCAATGCGTAAGTGTTTTGTTCTCTATATATAGAAGTGGTTTTAATACAGTTTCAAATAGTTTTTTTTTTATTTTTTGTTGCTGGGGATAAGTAGTTTTTTTTATAAATATTTATAAATATCACAGGAGAGAATGGTTTACTAAGGTATCGTTCTTGTTTACTTTTTTTATGAAATTTATGTACATGTCCTTTGAACTGAATTATAAACCAAAAGGAGACCTTTTCATCCATTGGGAATTTGGTTGGGAATCTGGACTCTGGGATCGACTGTTTCTTCTGTTTCTTCCAGACCCTGATCTAGATTTTGGGACTGACTAAGTGGTTGAGAGTTTTTAACTTTTAAAGCCAGATGCATTAAAATTGCACAAGAACTGCATAAGAGTACTATTACAAGATTGTGCTAGGACTTGTGAAAATTATAGAATGTGAGAAGAGAACAGAGGGCAGTGTATGGATTAAGATTGTCTGAAATTGTAAAACCTGAAGAACATTTTAAGAGCTCTGAAAACTCAGGATCTCTGGGTTCCTAAAGGTGGAAACTTGGGAGTGCAGTGGCAAAGAATCCTCAGATGAGCTCTTAGACATCTGGGCATGGTCTCGGATTTGGTTTGGATTTTGAATTCACTATTTTAGATGTATTTTATGACATATTTGGGACTAATTTTCTTGATTATTCTTGCAGCCTATTATTTAGCCTGCTAGATATTTGTTATACATCTGATATACATCTCAGTGTTTGTGTATGTGCATTTACAGCACATTTGATCTAAAACTTGATTTAAAAACATCCATATTCATATCTATACCATTAACAGAGGTATGTAATATAGTATGAATATTAGAAGTGGTCAGATTATAATGGTTCCATGTAAACCATTACAGAGGGGTGGAAAACCTAAAAAGGGCTCTGTGTTTAGGGGTGAACTTGAAATCACAACATCAACACCAATAGAGAGGAAACAAACCCTTAAAAGGGTAAACAAAGTAAAGGAACAATATAATCAGAGTATTAATCAGAATACATGCTCAAAAAGAAAAGTGACTAACTTTAGTGTAAATGAGAGTATGAATAAAAAAGATGATTTAGAACCTAAAAAGACACAGGAAAGTGAGGGAAATAAAGAAGAAACACAGAGTGAAAGATATAGGAAGTTATAAATGAAGGTAATAGTGAGGGGAAATTGATAATAGATTTAAGGATCAAATAAAGTGGAATATTGGAAATGGGAGTAGAGGGGTATACTGAGAAGGATATAGGAAAGGAAGTGAGAACAAGAGGGAAGCCTAATGGAAAGGGGAATGGTATAATAAGGCCCTCCCAAATAATACCTGATTATTTCCCGATAAGTGGAAACATTAGATTAACTAGAATGGGTGTTAAAACAATGTTTTTAGAGACAGAAAACAATCTAGAAACTAAAGGTCAAGTTATAAATGATCAAGACTTCTTAAAGGTATCTCATTGGGGAAGAGCCAAATGTAGGAGAGAAGAGAACTCAGGAAGCACAAAATTGGATCCATTTAGCCCCTTGATTTATCTGGAAGTATGGTTGAACTTGAAATGGCAGAAAACTCAAATACCTCTATTCTAGCAGGACCACCCAATACTGTATTTCAGAATTTAGATAAGGAGATAGAAAATAAAGCTAGAACCAGAACTATTAGCACAATGTCCTAATACACTATCAAAATATACAATAAAAGCATTAGCTCGTCCATTAATGGTGAATATAGTCTTACTGGAGGCATTAAATGATATTAGAGAAAGAATTCTAGGGCACACGAGATGATTATCAAGAGAACAGGTAAACTAGAGAATAAGATACAGGAAATGGAAATACAAATAGATAAAGTGAAGGAGGTTGAGCTAAAGTCTGATAATGGAGACCCTCTTTTTCCTCACGTCAGATACCTGACTCCCCCAAAATAAAAGTGAATCTATTCAGAGGAAAGTAAAAAGAAGGTAAGGGGAAATCAAAGCATGGTAAAAAGGGGCAACAAAAATCAAGTTAAAAAAAGGAGAGGAGGGGGAAAAGAAGGGAATGAGTATTAGAATTGAGGAGAAAAGTATTCCTTTAGAACCTATAATTATTCAAGAGAAAATTATAGTGACTGATAGGTCTGAAAAGAAGTTGGAAAAGATGAAGGAGGTTGGTAAAGCTAATGAACAAAATAAATTAACAATTGAGAATGCTGGGAAAGAGGTTGAATTTAAGGTACTTTCTCAATGACGGATAATGAGGAAGTTAGAGGAGGTGAAGTGGTAGTTCGAATTAAAGGAATGTATCAAAAAGTTATTAAACCACCAAACATTGAAAGAATTATTTGAATATTTGTTTAATGTAGAATTGGGTTTGGGTATTAGAAAGGAGGATATGTTATATGTAATGAGAGATGTACAAGATCATGAGAACCTGGTTTATGTGCTGCTTGCTGATATGGAGATAGCAAAAAGAAAATGGTTTAAGCAACAGTATTTATTGACATTGGGTTTAGAAATACAGTCACCTATTAGACAGAAAACAATACTTGGCCAATATACTACAGAGGAGATCTCAGTAAGAGAGATATCTCTGTGGATATTTTTGTAAAGATAATAATGGAATTAAAATGGGATTTAACAAAAAATAACAAGGAGGAGGGACGACAGGAGAATGGTCATGTATTGAAATTATTTGGGTTAGATATAATATACAATGAAAATAATGAGATGCTTAAACCATTTGTGATTGCATTGTTAACCAGCATGATGAATATGGAAATTGAGAATGATGAAATAAAAGAAGTAGAGAGGGTGATCCCTAAAGTGGGATATACACTAATATAAACTGTGGTACAAAACAGATAGCTAACAGATTATTATGGAAAGTTGAACGTTTGGATAAAGCAGGTTTTTCATTAATTGATTGGGGGAGTTAGAAATGCAGAGACAGACATTATCTCAAGGGCATGAAGATATTTGACTAGAACAAAGTACTTAACACCAATCAAATTTGAATGAAAATAATCCAACACAAAGTATTCAAGCCAATTTCTCAGCATGAAATACAGCTGGGATTATGGTGAAATTGGCTGATGAAGAATGGCCTCAGTTTTTAAACAAATTTGAGATAATACTATTTCAGGAAATGTGGGTTAATAAAAGATTGACCTGAATGATTTTAGGACATTTCAATCTCAGCAATAAAGTGTAAACATTTGAAGACTTTCAGGTGGATTAATATCTTATATTAAAATTAGTAAAACATAACAGTTATTGAAGTTTTTTAAGAATGAGAGAAATTATATAATACTGTCATTAAAATGGGAGGTTGAGCAGTATACTATGTTAAATATCTACATACCACCAGCAGTAGAAAAATGCGGTAATAAAAAATTGTGAAATAATCTGCATATGGACATGGAGGATATTATAAAGAAATATCCAACTTGAATTGTAATAGCAGCAGAAGACCTTAATGCCCAGATAGCAAATTATGATAATTTAATATTCTTGGAGTCTGAACTGATTGTAACAGACTGTAACTTGAGAAATAGTATGGATATTGGTAAAATGGGAATGGGGTGGAATTACAGAGATTTATAGAAGATACTCCTTATTAACATTAAATGGATGATTAAATGGGGATTTGAAGGAAAATGACTTTCTTCTCCATAATGGACAGAGATTGATAGACTACATATTATGTACTCCTGAACACCATGGAAATTTTCAGAATTTGAAAATCTCAATTAGATCTGAGAGTGACCATGCGTCACTGGAATTAGCTGTTAAATTAAACATGGGAGAAGAAAACTTAGTGAGATAGTGACCCACAGGTGAATCTGGCTATTATGAGGAAAAATACTTCTCTGTTCAAAAATAAATGATGATATATTGATGAAGTCTTTTCAGGTTGGGATATGAAACTGGGGGGATTAATTAATCAATGTTCTATTAATGTTCATCTAACTGAACATTTAATAAATCAGTTAAATGAGGATATAATTAAGGATATATAGAGAGAAAAACATATTGAGAATAATATAAAAAACATAGTTTGATAAATCATGCATTACAGCAAAAAAAGAACTTAAACTAATAAGATGCACTAAAGAACATCCAGCTAGAGCCAATTTTTGTAGACTTAATACAGCAAGAAAATCACATAATAGGTTCCTACAATAAAAAAGAACTCAAGCTTTAAATAATCAATGAGAAGAAATGTTTAGAATTATACAGATGAATGACAAATGTAGAGTTTGGAAATTAGTGGCAAAGGGGAGTAACACATATTCCTCACCATCAACATATGTTTCCAAAGATGCATGGGTGGCACACTTTCACTCAATATTTAATAGGAGAGACAAAATGATGTTATGTGAGATAGACAGAGGTCTACTAGTGGTTTCATAGGTGTTTCAGAGCAATTATTTAGATCAATGATCCATGTGCTCGCCACATAACAGATAGTTTATTACTAATTAGGTACTTATCAAGCCTGTTCTTAAACTCCTCTGTTGTTCTACTAACCACAGTCTCAATGGGGAGCCTGTTCCATGTATTAGTGACTCTAACTGTGAGCCAATATTTCCTCCTAACCATATTTACCTTCTCCTTTTTTATCTGAAGTGGATGTGCTTTTGTATTATAAGTCTGATCCCTAAGAACCAGGTTCAATTGATCCCATAATACTGTGTCATTTAAAGCCTTATAAATAAAGACATATCCCCATGCAATCTGCTGAATTTAAAAGAGTATAATCCCAGATTCCTGAGCCGATCTTCATACTCCATGCTCTGGACCTCCTTAATCCTATGTGGCACACTTTTGTATTTTCTCCAAGGATTTAATATTGTCCTTCCCCATGGTTCCCAAACTGGGCACAGTTCTCCACATAGCGGTGCACCAGAGAGGTATACAAAGGATCATGGCCTCTTTTTCTGCATTTAATATGTTTGTGGATGCAATACTGGATACTACTAGCCTTTTAATAATTTGATTATAATGGGGCCTAAAACTGAAGTTGTTACTAATTTTAATACCCAAGTCACATTCTTCACTAACCACTTTGATTAGTCTATTACTTAAACTATATGGGTAATTGTTATTATTCCACCCCATATGCATCACTGTACATTTATCCACATTGAAAACAGACCCATGGTCATGAGCCCATACCTCTAAATATGCTAAAGCTGACTGCAGATCATCAGCATCATCCCTGCTTTCCACTGTGCAGCCAATCTGAGTATCATCAGCAAATTTAGAAAGCCGAATATCTGGTGCTAAACTCATGGAGCTAATATATAAATTAAAAAGAGTTGGGCCCAAGACCGAGCCCTGTTGGACCCCACTCCTCACATTCACCCAACTGGAGTAATCCCCCTTTATACAGACCCTCTGTATCCTATTTACCATCCAAGACTCAATCCATTGGGTAATATTACCAGGAATACCCATCTCAGTCAAGGCTTCTATCTGTTTGTCATGGGGAACTTTGTCAAAGGCCTTGGCAAAGTCCAAGAAGATGACACCAACTGGTCTCCCCTCATCCAATGTCTTATTCACCCTCCCACAGAACTCCAAAAGATTTGTTTGGCATGACCCACCCTTTACAAATCCATGCTGTGATTGATCTATATTACCTATCATAGAGCTGAAATTAATAATACAGTCCTTAAGGAAAGTTTCAATATTCTCCCAGTATTGATGTAGGACTAATTGGCTGATAATTTCCAACTTCCTGCCTAGATCCCTTTTAAATATGGGAATGACTTCAGCCTGCATCCAAACATCTGGGACCTCACATTCATTTACTGATTTTGAAAAGGCAGATCACCGGCCTGTCAATTGTTCCACCAACTCCTTAAGTACCCTATGATGTATTTTATCAGGACCTTGAGCTTTACTTTGATCTAATTTTTTTTTCCACCTCAGCTATATCCACAACAAAACTGGGATCATAATCCTTATGTTGGGTAATGGTATATACATTACTTGTGCCAAAAACAGAGGCAAAGTAATTGTTATAATATTTTGCCATTTCCACATTAACCATTATTAATCTCTTGCCTTGATCCAATATAGGCCCAATTTTTCTATTTGATCCCCTTTTATCAATAATATATGTATAAAAGGATTGATAATTATCCTTAACCTTCGTAACTAGTCTAAGCTCATAGTTCTTTTGGCCTGTTCAATCTTTTTTTCTAGCTTTCAGACTTTGTTTGTACATATCCCAGTTATAGTCATCACCACTCAGCTTAGCTATTTTGAACATCCTATTCTTATTATTTATAGCTTTTTAACTGGTCGATCAATCATGGAGGGAGAGATTTCTTTACTCTATTATACTTTTTTACCATAGGCACGAACGTCTGGACCAGGATATTTAATTTATTAGCAAGGATTGTTTTGAGCCACTAATTTTATCTGAATATGATATAGAATCTACAACAATAGGATTACAAAAAAAACAGTAAGGCACCTGGATATGATTTAATCCCTCCAGAAGTATATAAAACATTCAACAATTTCTGGATACCATTACTAACAATATTTTTCAATTTATGTGTCCAATTTAAATACATACCAATGGAATGGAAAATTAATATCGTTGTCCCTATCCATAAAAAGGCATCCATGTATGATCAAGATAATTTCAGACCCTTTGGTTTATTAAATGTATCCTCAGATTTTTGCAAGCATTATACTAGATAAACTGACTGAGTAAAAAAAGAGGAAATACTATCCCCATCCCATGCCAGATTCAAAGAGAATGTCTCTACAACAGATAATGTTTTTTTGTTTGGCCCATTTAATGGAAAAACATATAGATATATGCAAAATGAAACTCGTCACGCTATTTATTGATTTTTCCCATGCATTTGACTTGATTAATAGAAAAATATTGTGGGAAATTTGTTTAAAAAAAAGGTACTCCTTTCACTTTTGCTCCCTATTTATTTATTGTATACAGATACTAAAACTGCAGTTAGATATAGTAAAAAAGGGGAGCTAACTGAATTTTTCTCTACAAATAAAGGGGTTAAATAGAGATGTTTACTTGCACCATCCCTGTTTAACATTTACATTACTACATTATTGGAATATAAGTTTGAAGATAATATGGATTCCCCCCATAATAAATAAACAAAGGGTCTATTCTCTGGCCTATGCAGATGATATTTTGCTATTATCCCTCACTAAAAGTGGATTACAAAAGAAAATTGACATTTTCTCACAAAAACATAACCATCTAGAACTGAAAGTGAATCTAAATAAAACAGAAGTTATGGCATGTGGTGCTAGCCATGGGGATCATTCTGAAATTAAGGTTTACATAAATAAACAATTGGTGGAAGTGGTAAATGAATATTCATATTTAGTGATTAAAATTACATATAATGGTAAATGGATGAGATATATAAAGAGCAAAATATTAAAACTAAATTAAGTGCTAAGGCTTTATTAAATGTAATAATCAATTTGGAGGAATACATTGATACCAGCTTTAATAGCAAGTGAGGCAAACATAAACCCAATATAATTATATGGAGTGGAAATTTGGGGATATGAAGATAATATAGATGGTCTTTGGAAACTCCATTAGTGTATTATTATAAATGCCTCTTAAATGCTCCCTCCCAACAGCCAATGCCATAGTAAGGGTGGAATTAGGAAAAATAAAAAAGTAAGATAAAGGAGATTTGCTTGTAAACTATTGGATTAAAATAATGAACAGCCATGAGAAAATGTGTCTGCTGGAAAAAAAGCTTGAAACAAAAAGGATTAACTCTAAATGGCGATCTATTTATGTAAAATGTTGCATAAACCTAAGTTACAACATTAATGGTGTGATGCAGATAAAACTATTACAATTGCTCTTCAATATAAATAATTAGTGAAGAAGAAGGCTATCTTAGCTGCTCAGCAAGAGAATATGAGGGATATAAAAATCAGAAATGTGCTGCATGGTATAAGAATAAAAATGGAGCATTTTATAGAAGAATATTTGGCTTTGCCAATTACAAAAATACAATGGAAAAATATCAGATGGTCTAAATTTGAATTAATTACAGCTAAATATATTTTCTTCAATAGAGAAACTATAATGGATAAAAAAAATACACGGTAATAATGAGTGCTCATGTAAAAAAGGTTTTCAAGAAAACCTAAGACATTTAATTGTAGGTTGCCCATTATATACTAAAATAAATGTATACCTTGATCAGATTTTAACGATTTATGCACACCCAGTCCTCACAGGTCACCAAGGACACCATGCACACCAGGTAGTGACCTGATCCACCCCAGGGGCAGTACCCTCTGGGGCCATGGCTGAGGGTCAGTAACCCCATCCCCATGCTCATAACCCTGTACCATGAATGAAGCCCCCCCGCTAACCATACTGGGTACAGTACAGATATAATGTCTATACCAGGGGAGGAGGTAGGGGACACACGTAGGTTGTTCATGTCCACCCCTCACCAGCATGTTCCCTCTCCCTCACAGGTAGTACCCATGTGACACTGCCATTTGGCCCTGTGACCCAGACCAGGCAGTCCTAACCCCAGCATGAATGCCCTGTATTAAGGAACCTACCCAACCTGCCTGGTGGGTATCTATGTGTACAGTCCTTTGGCCATTCAACATGGTCTGTTTTCATGTATACCCCATTTGCTACCCCACTGTCTGGCAGGCTTGTAATTTCTTACAGCCCCATTCCCCCTGAATGGATGGAATGTATCTCTGTTGATACCCCTTTTGGACCCCCTGCTAAGAAGGACTTATTTGTGTATGTGCCATATTTGCTACCTGCCACCTGGCTGCAATGCATTTCTCTTCCCTCATTTGTAACCCCCTGCATATGTTCTTTATGTACTGTTCTTGGTGTTTGATAATACCTTGAGTAAATATATTGCAGTCTCCTGGTAACAAGCAAAGGCAGCTGTGCACCATCACTATGAAGAGGACAGTGAGAGGCAGGAGACTGATAAGGCTTTTTTTGACTTTTATAGCAGGTATGCCACCACTGCCATATTTATATTTTTAAGACTCAGTCTCTTTCTAAACCAACTTGTGCTATCAGTAAGTGGTGTCCTGTTCTTGTGCTCTTCTTTTCTGTCTCTAGGGCTAAGGGATTTCAAACGATGAGGGAGCCCTCCCCTGGAGGCAGGAAGGCAGCGTGTCCCACTGGGGACCAAAAGATGATAGAGAAATAGTGCACTGCACCTACTGGGACAAGATACCAGAGGAAAGGGATTTTAAGAACCCTGACAAAAAGAATATCAATTTAGCCAAGGATCTGCCAAATATATGAAGGATAAAGACATGGATTTAAGGACACGGGTTTAGTGCGAAAGGTATTTTTATTTGTATCCATATTTATACACATAGAATAGAGCTCTGAATGTATTAGAGCCTTTACAAGTGTCAAGTTGAGCACTTATAGTGCTGAAAGTGCTAAAGTCCTAGAGTGCTAAAAACTGGGCCAAAAGAGTTTAGTATAAAATCCAAGAAAGATAAAAGCCTGGGAGCTGTGTGTAAAGGCTAAAGTGCTAAAGTGCTTATAGTGTGTTAGAACATCTAGGTGCTGGGGTGATAAAGTGGTTATGTGAAAAAGGAACTAAGGGTATTAAAGTAGTCAAAGGTGCTTAAGAGCAAAGGTTAAAATTAGTTTCCAGCTGATAGCCAATACCACTGGCTCATGTTCTCCACTCCCTACGTGATGACAAATTAAAGAGGAAGGCCAATAGTTGAACATTGATTGATCAATGAAAGACCTGAGTCACCTATCTCTAGCACAAATAAATACCTAAACTTTAAACTGGTACAAAATTAACAGCTTTGATCCTTCACTTGTTGTATCTGTACTGCTGTTAGATTCCTTTTAGGTTTTTGAATTACATTACCCAGATAGCTTTATATAGCTACAGCCTCTTTTTTGTGCTGATATCTTGAAATCGCTGAAGTTGAAAGCTCTTTATTAACTAGATTTTAAAGTTCCCATTTATTACAGGTTTTAAGGGAGGGGTAAGAAGGAGTTCACATTCTCAAGTGCTTCTCTGGCTTGAATTGAAAATGTGCATGCCTGGTGTTTCTTACAGAGTCAGTGCCATCTTCTCCTTAACCAGCAGTGAAGGATCATGTTGAAGCCTAGCAAATTTTTATCTATTTTAGCTATTTTGTAAAAGTAATTATACTTGTAAAATTGCTCTGTTTGACAGAGGTCATTTAGTGTTGTGTAAAATCTCCGTAATGGATGATAAGCAGCTCAGAGATTACTGAGAAATCGGAGATTCTTTTGAATGTAGAAGGCAACTGGAGGATAGGTTTCTGGAGTACAGCATAAAAACATCTTAATGTAGACATTCTTCCCCAGTGCTGTTACAAGTACACTAACTAAATGGAGCTAGAGTAAGTGTCTGAAAATTAATATTGGCCTGTTTTGATAGACTACCTAATATACAAAACAAATTATTTTTAAGATTTTGGTCCCCATCTTGCTTTTTGGTTACAGGGTAGGAAGGAAGGAAAATAGATATAACAGAGTAAGATAATTAATGGTGTGTGTGTATATTAGAACATATTTTGGACTATATTCATTTATGTTTTTTTTTATGTTTATTGTCATTTTTAGCATACGGAAGAAACTTTTTGGGACTGTGAAAGAGTGCCAGTAATTAAAATCTCAGGAAACTTAACACATGCAAATACCAAGAAACCATCTCCAGTAGAAATTTGCACCATTGGGCTGCTGACAACCTTGGATGACTGATCTTGGAAACGTTGAGGTTTTTGCAGATTTAAGGGAATTCTTTTAAGATCACAATGGGAAGTGACCTTTCAAAAAGCCTTTAAAGAAATGGTGTTGGAAAAAGGGCTAGATGGAAATATCAAGTTTAGTAAAGGAATAGAAGCCAAACGTACACAAAGATTTATCTAATGTCTGATAGAAACAGTGAATTTGATAATTAGTGCTTTTCTATTGGCTATTGATAATTCATATATAAACTGTATATTTTCATCTATTTTTGCTCTTATATACTTTATCTGTTGCACTTTTTGTATTTTGAGCTAAGCTGTATATTAACCAGAACAAGTTTTGGATCAAAGCCAATTAATCAATTTCAGGATGGGAGTTACAACCAGAGGTCAAGTATGCAAGGGTAATACCAATGCAAGTCTGGAATCTGGTATAAAAACTGCAAAAAAGACTAAAGGGGGTAGAGGGAAGAATACCTTGAGTGTGGGAAGAAAACAAAAACTTTCTAAAAGTTTAGACTTAAATGGTCAAAAACAAAAGGAACGCTATGATGTGGGAAAAGGGGTACAGGACTTGAATCCCAAAGATAAACAGTCAAAAACAGATACATTTTTATGCACTTCCATCACACAACTAAACCAATAGGGGGATGAGTTTGACCAAGCTGCAATAATAAAGGAACCCAAATAATTTATTATATTGATTCAAGTAATAGTATAAAGAATAAAAGTATAAATACTCCTAAAATACATACTACCAGTATTAACCAAGAAGGCAGTATCTCTATACATAATTCCATGGAGTTTGAGTGAGAACTCTCTCTAAGTCCCTAAGTAATTAAATTATTCAGTTTCTTCCCTTGATAGGTCCCCTTGAGACAACAGTCCAAGACAATCGCTACTCCTAATATGAGTAATTTTCCTAAGAAACAATCAGGCAGGTATGTTGATAAAGTGTCTGATTTAGTGCCAAATTATCCCACCGTTTACTCCATGATTAATCAAAGCTTTACAAGACCCACATATGGCAAATGTACTATAGTTAGAACAATTATTTATTTTGAGAGATGAGATTACTACTATTAAATCAACATTAGCACACATGAAATCTCTTTAAGAATTAATTAAAACAGAACTAGTATCTGAGAGTGATTCAATTATCAAAGGGCCTTTGAATGATTCAAAGAGACAAAATAACTCCCTTTTACCTGAATGAGGCTAATTAGCTCACAAAGAAAATAAAAAAGGGTAAGGGAGAGCGAATAAGAAGAAGTCAAGGGAAAAAAGGGTCAGATCTAAATACAGTGAAGGTGCCCACAGAAAGGAAAGGAAAAAAAATTAGCCCCAAGGGAAAGGGAATGAAACAATCTACTCAAAACAAACAAGCATTTGTCAATGCCGAATGTTTGCTTGCTGGTATTGGCATTGGTAGTGCAGGAGTGACAGATGCATAATAGGAATGGTAGTGAGGTATTGTAGTAATGCCAGCTTCCACCCCCACCTTGCAGAGAGTGAGAGGTGTTGGGGTGTGTGCCTTTGTGTCATGGGCTGTAACAGTAATGGCAGACAGTTTCAGGTGTACAGAGGTGTTGGGAGATAGTAACATAGTAACAACTGAGGGGGCAGATGGTGGGAAGGGTACCTATGAGGGGAAAAAGGCAAGGGTGTGCAGAGTAGGGCTTGCCATAGAAAGCATAGGGATGCAGAGGTATGATAAAGATAGTAATGTTAAGAATGTAGTTATACCATATAAACATATGTTTTGCAGTATATGGTGAAAGTACAAACCCATGAAAGTGCCAGCAGAAACAGATCACCTGGCCTATCTAAGTCTGCTTCAGTGTGCAGGTATAGTAACAGATTATCTGTCAACCCATTCCTCAATACCTGCATGTGAAGTGTGAATAACAGAGTCAGACTGCAGTCATTATTGATGGTCTTTACTTGCAAAACCATGTTAAACATTTATATTGTAAATTAAGTTAAACATTGCTTCATGTTCTAAAAGAATAGACTGTTTACATTAAATTTTTTACAGCATATGCAGTTCAAGAACCTAAGCTATGCTATATATATATATATATAGGATTACATTGTTCTACACTTAAGGTTCACAATTTGTATATAAAATATATATCTGTTAGAAGACGTCCTATGTAATATAGCACTCTTAGAAAAAATGCAGTATCATGCCATATCAATCAATTTAAATAAGCAGTTATGTTAATTGTGTTGTTTCTATTTCTAAAAGAAATACTAAACTCCAAGTGCAAAATGTAGTAGTATAAGTGCCACTCAATTCAATTTACTAATGTGCATCAGTGGATGGACTTGCCCATGACACAGTCAGACTGCACTCATTATCAACAGTATTTACTCGCTGAAATGAATCACATACAGATTTTATCCAAGTCATTTTCAGCCCATAATTAAGTCTTCAGATTTATATTTATTGATCTGTCATCAAAGTGCAAAGTTGCTAGGGTGTAGTGTGACTCCATTACTATTAAATGCATAGTGTTTGATTATGCTAAAATTGCTGGACAATTAACTAAATTGCCAAATATATTAATAAATAGTTTACATTGGAGGCAGTATAGCACAGTGGTTTAAGGCTCTGAGCTGCAAATCTGAAGACCTGGGTTTGAATCCCACAGCCCCCACTTGCATACTGTGTGACCCTAAGCAATTCACTTAACTTACCTGTACTGCCAGGTTGCATCTGTAAACAAGCTTTCAGCTTAGTGTGTCTCTCCTGGTTAACCAATTGGAGGGGGGGACATTTTTGTTTTTTCTTTCAATCAATCACATACAATTTAATATAGAACTGAAGCATAACATTTAAAATGCAAGAAATACTGAAAATTGGATCGAATTGCTTTATTCCCATCCTGTATTACTTCTGTCTGTCCTTGTTCTGAGTTTTTTTCTTGCTGTCAAGATCGATAAATATGAATTTGAAGCCTTAATTATGGGCTGCAAATGAATTGGATAAGAATTGCATGTGACTCGTTTTAGGCGAGTAAATAGCATCAATAATGAGTGCAGTCTGACTCTGTTATGTGAGCCCATTCAGTGGTGGACATTAGTAAATTAAATGGAATTGAGTAGCAGTTGTATTATGATACTGTGAATTTGGAGTTTAGTATTTGTTTTCGAATTAGGAACAATAGAATTAACATAGCTGCTTATTTAAATGGATTGATATGGCATGGTACTGTATTTTTTTAAGAGGTATATTGAATGGGAGTCTTGTTACACATATATATTTTATATACACATTGTAAACCTAAAGTGTGTAACAATGCAGTCATACTTATAGCAGAGCATAGGTTCTGAACTGCATATGCTGTGAATACATCTAATGTGAATAGTCTATTATTTTAGAACTTGAGCAATGTTTAAATTATTTGCATAGAAATGTTTTATATAAATAGAACATAAGCTGTAATGGCTACTTTGTTGATAAATTTAGTTGCATTTAAGTGATTAAGGTAGTGGTTAAATTTTAGGATTTTCTAATTATGTTGCACATGCCCTTTGAGTATTGAAGAATGAAGGGGATATGGAATCACAGCCCTTCAGGAAGCCACAGCGGCGAAGTGCAGTGGCTAGTAGTGCGGCTAGTGCCTAGATGCCCTGGACTCAGGCGGGGCATATGCATGGTAGGAGACTGTACTTTTGTATTACATTGAATTGGTGTAAGCACTTTATTGCAATTTGTAGTTAAGTTGTGGAAAATAAATCATTCTTGCATTATTTAAAGTGCTATGGAAACTTTTTCTCTGAGTTTTTCCCCCTACCATTTGACCACCTATGAATTTGCTCACCATTAACACAGCTGGTAGTGGTATTTATTAATAAGAGCACTGAAGCTGCAGCTCTTTGTAGCTGAGCAGCCCTGAGATTTACGTGAGACAATTTATTTTCTTTTGGATTTCTAAGTTTGTAAATATGGTTTGAGAACAGTGCTGTACTTGATGTGTCTTATCTGTAGACTTGTTATTGCTATAGAGCCCTTTGTAGCATTGAAAAGCAGCAGAAAGTGATACTTGTATGTTTTATGACATGCTATCAGACTGGCAGTCTATGTCTAGAGTGTTTCTATCTCTGTTGGATCTCTTGAGGTCTGCATTTGAAACACAGCAGGGGGTCTCTCTGTCTTAGCCTAGTGCAAAACATGAAAAGCATTAGTAAGTCAGGAAGATACAACAATCACAGAAGTGCTGCCATGTACTGTAATGGTTTTGATTAATGTATTTTATATCTATTGAACAATGTATTGAAGGAGGTCTACAACGACAATGTGGAGTGGTGCAACGTTAGTAGAATAGACATGTCGCACAGGACATAGTGACAGTAGGTAAGTAAGACAATTAACAACATGTCATATTATCAGACTATATTGTGGCTTCCCATGTTTCTCAGACTCATTATTGTGAATACACAATGTTGTATGCATGAACATACAAAAGAGCTGCTAAAGCTAACAGGCTGTTTCTGCCACTGTTAAACTGCAGGTATCCTACTGCATTTTAGAGTAATGCAAAAATGACATCATTGCTGTTTTCATGTCTTGGCTCTTTTTGTCTAACAAAATTAGAAAACCATGGCATGGTAGTAGAAAAAAATTAAACAATATAAAGCATGCCTCATATGGAGTTTGCTTGCAGAGTTCTTACAATGGCCACTTGTAGGTCCAAATGAAATAGGAGGCAGTATAGTACAGTGGTTAAGGGCAGTGAGCTGCAAACCTAGAGAGGTCGGTGTGAATCCCATTAGCTCCTTCTTGCATACTGTGTGACCCTGAGCAAGTCACTTAACTTCCTTGTGCTGTCAGATTGCATCTGGAATCAAGTTCTGGTTTGGTGTGCCTTTTCTGGTTAAATAGTGTCCCCAGATATAAAACTGTAAGAATGGCAGGGCCCTGGTTGTTAAATACCAAGTCTATCTATTTTTCTCTTTTAGTCTTTTCTGGCCACCACACCCATCCTCTCACCCTTCCTCCCTGATTTCTTCTAGGTTTCTGAAATGATTCTTTGTATGTGTTATTCATGTATCCTATTTACCGTGATGCCATATCCAAACTGATGAACATGGTTGTATGCTCTCTTTAATGTTGTATGCCCATGTTTAATATGTTTAACATGTCTGTACTCTCCTGACATGGAACCTTTGTAAAACATCCTTGGCTCAAAGGTAATTGTAATCATGGATTTAAATAAATACATAAATTTATCAAATGAAACCCACTTTGGTTCTAGGTCAGTACTTAGCATGTACCCTAATGTGGAGCACTGAGCGTAGATGTTTGCAAGTAGTGGAATAGCTAGACTGCTATGGTGGTCTGGTCATTTACTGTAATTGAGTCAGGTAAGTGTGATGTAACAAAGCTGTTATTTGCTGCTGTCTGTCATGTCATTGTAAAAAAACACACAGGGGGAAAAAAAACATTTGTTACCATAAAGTGCAAAAATTCTCAACTGCTATTCATTTGTTAAGTGTGCATCAGTGACCTAATAGGGAGGGACACTAAAATAATCTCTATTGTAAACTTTAGGTCCATTCAGAAAGGAAAGCATTGAACTTTCTTGTTTCCATCTCAGCCCCTTGCAACATGATGGAGGGGGAAGAGAGAGAGAGAGAGAGAGAGAAATAAGGACAGAGAGACAGAGAGACAGAGAGAGAGAGAGAGGTGTCACTAAAAACCATGCCCTGTGTGATCCAAACATCAAAATCCGTCACTGCCACATGAACTCCAACCATTACATCTCATTTTTCAAGTGATCCCCAAAGTGAACATTTACAGTATTATAGGAAGATGTAGCTACAAACCTATTTAAATCAGGATACAACAAAAGGTTCAGAAAGGATTCTTGACATTTGGGCTGAAAAATACATTATTCTTTGCAGAGCTACACATTTTGTGACTGTGCCCTTATGTTAGAATAGGGGTAGAGAGGAACAATATTTCATTTTGCATAAAAACACAGAGAGATGCAGTTATGTCCTCTAAAGATTGAATTAGGCCACAATATTCCACTTTGAAAAGTGGAAGGACAGAAGACGTTGTTGTAGTCTGCAAGGAACTTAAAACATTTTCTGTTGCTTTTCCCTGTGTTGAATAAGATCAGAAACAAATAATTGACTCCTTTGATGTGCATTATGTATTTCATTCAATATAAATAGTGTACCACTTGATCACTTTTAAAGTAATTTTTAGGTTTCAGCAAAACACTAACAGATGGCATCAGCAGGAATCACATTTCATAACATTACCAAAAAAAGCAAAACTTGAATTTTAGTATATAAGAGAATCCATTATTTATTTATTTATTTATTTATTTATTTATTTATTTATTTATTGATTGATGGTCTAGGAATTACAACCCTTTGAGTCAAAGACTCATTTGCAAAGGATCCACGTCTTACATAAATAAAGATTGATACACAGTAGAACACAGAATACAAAAGTATAACACAGATACATAATGGAGTTTGCCCTTTAAGGGGCAGACCAGGTTGTCCTGGTGCACCCCTTCCCTCTGTCATGGAATGGTAGTGCTCAGAAGGGGGAGAGGAAGGGGAGGGGCTAAGAACCAGAACAAAGGACAGGTAGCAGGAAAGGGGGGGTGAAGGGAGGTACATAAGGGACAGCACAAGGGGGTCTCAGCCACTTTTATTTGGAGTTTTGATTTACATCAACTGCAGCACGTCGGATTAGCTTTTTTGAGGTTTGTGCATCAGGTGAGAGAGGTAAGGAAACAAGCTAATCGTATTGCAGGAAGATAAGCTTTTTGTTTTTTAAAGAAAGAGCGAGAGGAAGAGAAGAAGAATATATACAGTTTAAGATAATGCATGTTACAGTATACAGCTGAGAACTGTGGGTGATACTGAGTATTCAGAATGTGGATAAGAAAGCAACCCAGGACCTCGTGGGCAAAGTACACACCTCATGAGGGTCATTTTATAAAGATTTATGTTCTTGGTGATTGTGATGTTAAATTGGTACCTGAAAGCCCCTGAGCAGGGTGTGTGAATAGGGAGCACAGGGCATGATGCCGCACGCTTTTATAGGGGAAGTGGTAACAAAGCAGGCCTGTGGGTATGCATTTAGTGGAAAGCTATCCCTTTGAGTGGTGGCATGGTATGGGTGGTGGGCCCAGTAGAGGCCATTTGGATGGGGGAGCAAGCGAGAGTTGAGACCATGTGGCGTGACATCACACGCTGCGTGGTGGGGTTGGTAAAAACCCCTATGTGAAACTTCGGGAGGCCTGGTCACTATTTTGAGGGCTTGGCAAGGACTGGAGAGGGATGGGAGGCCTAGAAGATGTCCTGAGGTGATGGTTGGCTTAGGCAGGGTGGCATACACATGAGAAAGGTGTGTGGAAACCCCTGCTGGCCTTCTTGGAGCTGGTAGCTGTGGTGGTGGCCTTCCGGGCCTGAGGAGGAGTGTGAGGCCTAGAAGAGGCCCTGAGATTAGGGGCAGCTGTGGCGTGTCACACGCCAGGGGCATTGCTAGACAAACACTGGTTATAGGTTTTTCACATTTAAGGTGGCATGGGAGGTTGCTTGGATAGACAATTTATGCCTGAGGTCTGTAGGATGCTGGAAAACTGGGCAGGGTGAGCGTGACCTTGGGACCGCATGGCAGGCATCATGGGGCCTTGTTTTTGTGTGCTGGGGGTGACTTGTCAAGGAAGTTTGTTAAAGAAGGCCCACTGGGCCACTCGGTCACCTGGGATGGAAGGAAGGCTTTTTAAGGTGCCTCAACGCATGTACCACATGGCTCGTGGCACACGCCAGGTGGAGGGCTGCGGAAGGGCACACTCGCCGGTTTTCTCTTGATGGACTGGGGTGGGGTGAGACATTTCCTATAAGAAATAAGGAGAACAGGCTGGGGGAAGGGTCCCTGGAATACGGGAGAGCAAGTAGACGAGGGACCACATGGCGTGACGTCACACGCTGCTAGGGGATATGGGATAGAAGTGTGCCCATGGGTTAGGGCTATTTCCACGAGTCCAGGGGTCCCTCCTCTGTTGGAAGAGGCATGCTGGGGGGAGAAATAAAGGGCCTGGGAGGGCCCCAGGGCATAATGGGGGGATCCCGACTCGGGACCTCACGGGCAATGTCCCATATGGTGAGGGGGTCACATTGAAAGTGGGCCAGCACTGGCTGGGTGCTGCTTGTGGTTGGGGGCCTTTTTCCCTCATCTTGGGGTACCACAAGGATAAAAGAGGCCAGCACAGGCCGGAATAGGACGTCAGGCGGCCAACTTATTGGACCACACAGTGCATCTGTGTCCTACAAAGGGGGAATAGGGAGTCAGATGGTGGGTGCCCTGGTCAGCCCAGGTGGGTGGGGAGGCCAGAAAATGGCAGCAGCTAGAGGGAGGGAGCTCCTGGAGGGGGGGACAGCACACTACAGCCTGACCAAGGGATGGCAGGATGCTTTCATAGGTGCAAGGCCAAATTAAAAATAAGGGAAGCACTTGAGTGGGAGACAAAGGGGGGGTGCTGGGACATTCATAGGCAGCTCGGTAGGGCATGGATGAGAACAGCCAAGGGATCTGGTGACCTGCCAGGCAGGATGGGGGTCCTTCATGGGTGGCCCTGTTCTGTGTAGCGTGGCGGGTGGCATGATGGACAGGAGGAAGGCACAAGGAGTGTACAGATATACAAATAACCCTGTTTTTGTTTCCTGTGGTTATCTCACAGAGCAAAGATAGGATGGACATGGCACCTAAGAAGAGCAGGCCATCAAAGGAAGATGCTTAAGGCTATAATTGAATTGGCAGAAAAGCAAACAAAATGTGGGAACTGGTGGAGGGGAGGAACCAGGAGGCCCGGAGCAGAGAAAAGTGGGTCTGGGAAAAGGTGGGAAGGGAAATGACCAGCCGAAGGGCTACATAGTCCCGCTTAGAGTAGCACCGTGATCAGCGGGCCTGCCAAGGCAGTGGATCCAGGACCCCTGTGGCCGGTGGACCCAGTGATGCCAGTACCCACCCCAGATCAAGAGGGGATCTCTCCGGCAGAACCCGGACATGATGCCCAGAACGGGAGGTTCCTTCTGCAGACCCCAGTAGCTCACCCTCCACCTCCACCTCAATCGCAGGGAGAAGCAAGGGGAACTTTGGAGGACATCAGGCAGCTCTGCCAGGACAAGGTTACAGGTAACACATCCAGAGCAGTGGTGATAGTATAAAAGAATATATAGGGCAAATTGTAATGGCACTGTGGACAGGAGGGCTGGGGAAGATGGAATCTGCTCTGGCGAAGATTAGGACGGAGAAAGAGGTGCCAGAAAATAATGAAAAGGGAGCGGAAAGAGAGGGAAAAGGTACAAGAGAGATAGGTGTGCCTGGGATGAGAATAGGCAAGCATGTGCCACTGACCATGAAGGAGAAAATATGGAAAGAGGAATATGTGGATATATTCGCTTTGATGAGTCAGGATGAGGCAGCCAAATATGAAGAAACTGAGGGCATAGGTAAGAGGGAGATGGCAGCTGCCACTGTGCTTTTAGGGAAAAAAGAGGATGACAGGTACACAAAAGGGAAGACTTGGGATGGGTGGTTCCTAGGTTTTGCCACTTTTTCAGCCATCATTCTGGAAAAGAGGCCAGAGCTAGGCATCCCACTCATTATCTATTCATTGATAATACAGAGAGCAAAAGCAAAAGGTGGGGTAGGATGGATATACTACGATGAATGTTTTCGGCAGAGAATGGCAGTATTCGGGGATATAAGATGGGACACCAAGCAGATAGATTTATGGATGGATTACGTAACAGATCAGTCCACACCCGAAGGTGAGTGGGGCAAAAAGGGGTTTACGCCACAGAGATGCTGCGGGGCTTATAACAGGGCTTTTTGCTCATGGCCTCAGTGTCATTTTCAGCATGCCTGTACAAAATGCGGAGGAGGGCACCCGGCAAGCAAATGCAGAACAACATGGACCCAGGGAGCACAAGGGCATGGAGGGCAAGGATCAGACCAACAGTTTTTTCAAGATAGTCACGGGTTTAAGAGGCAAACATAGAACAAGGGAGGGAGAGGTAGGGGCAACAGGAATAGAGGGGATCAGAATCATTGAGGGAAGGAAGGTCAGACAGGAAGAGAGGGAGGGTTGGGGGAGGAGGGGAAGGTGGCACAACAGGGAACATTTTGGGATGGCCAGAACCCCCATCAACCTGGCGGCATGGACAGTTTGTCTGGACAGATATCCGGACACGAGCATGCGAGTTATGATTTTAAGTGGTTTTAACACAGGGTTTTCATTGCAGTGTAGGGGACCCAGGCAAGCGAGGGAGGCAAGCAACCTGGGGTCAGTAAAAGGAAAAGAGGAAATGCTAAGACAGAAGATTGAGAAATAAAAAGCAGCAGGTAGGGTAGATGGCCCATTTAACACCCCCCCCATTGGAAAACATGCAGACATCACCTTTGGGTTTGGTACCCAAGAAACAAGAAGGGGAATACAGGGTGATCCACCACCTGTCCTATCCAGAAGGGGTGTCAGTGAATGACTTCATCAGTGAGAAACATAGTAAGGTGACATATGCAACACTAGAGGACACAGTCCAGATAATCTGGGCCACAGAAGATGCGTGGATGGCAAAAATGGACATTGAGTCCACTTTTAGACTGCTTCCGGTCAGGAGGGAGGACTGGGATCTATTGGGTTTTAAAAGTGGGGGACAGTATTATTTCGACAAAGCAATGCCAATGGGGTGTTCCACAGCATGTGCTACATTTGAGGTATTCAGCACATGTTTGCAGTGGATATTCCAAGAAAAAATGGGTTAAAGTCAGTCATCCATTACCTGGATGATTTTCTTTTCATTGGAAAGGGTGAAAGGGAGACACAGAGGATGCTGGGTAAGTTTCAGGAATTATGCCAGGAGCTGGGGGTCCCATTGGCACCAGAAAAAAACAGAGGGACCAAGCAGGGTTATGGAATTCCTGGGGATCGAGATAGATGCCACTAGCGAAGTATTTAGACTACTGGATAAAAAAGTAAAGAGGTTGAAGGAACTAATCCAGGTACATGCCAACAGGAGACGGGTACAACTAAAGTTGGTGCAGCAGGTACTGGGGCACCTGAACTTCGCATGCAGGGCCATCGGACCAGGAACGGCATTCACAAGAAGGTTAGCTAGGGCTACAGCAGGGGTCACCAGACCACATCACTGGGTTGATTTGACTCAAGGTGTCAGGGAGGATTTTAGAATATGGGAAGAATTCCTGAAGGAGTATAATGGGTGTTCTTTCTGGCAAGAGGAGTGGCTGTACAACACAGACCTCGACCTCTACACAGACGCTGCTGGGGGGCTAGGCATGAGGGGTTACCTGAGGGGCAGGTGGTTTGCAGAACCATGGCCTACCAGCTGGGTGAAGGATGGAAAAGTGAGAGATATAAAACTACTGGATATCATGCCCATATGGGCATGTGCCTTGGTCTGAGGGGAGGAATTATGGGATCAGAAGGTGACATTTTGGTGTGACAATAGAGTGGTGGTTGATGTATTAAACAACAGGGGAGCCAGGTATTATGACATTTAGTGTTAAGGGCTTTGCAACTGAACATGTCATTCAGAGCAAAACACATAGAAGGGGTACACAATACCCTGGCTGACAGCCTTTTCTGTCTGCAGCTGGACCGTTTCTGGAGGCTGGCACCAGCAGCGGAGGAACAAAAACATCCATACCAACGAACATCTGGGACATTGGCAAGAAAGAGCAGAACTGCTGTTTCGCAGCTCATGGGTGCCTCAGACTCTGAGGGCCTACCATGAGGCCTGGACAGTGTTTCAAACATTCAGGGCAGAGCACAGATGGAGGTAAGTTGGCCGCTCACAGAGGAACAGTTGGGAATGTTCACCATGGAGCAATGGCAGAAAGGGACCGCTCACACCACAATGGGGGTTTATCTTGCAGGGATTAGTGCGATCTGCAGCCTGAAAGGGTGGAATGACCCAACAAAATCACTGCTCATCAGGAGAATGATGCAGGGATGGGGCAGGTTGAAACATGGGCCAGGAGATAATAGGAGGCCAATAGGGGAGCAGTGGCTAATAAGGCTAAAAGAGGTGCTCCCAGAAATATGCAAATCAAAGGAGGAGGCCCAGCTATTTCACACAATTTATGTGATAATGTTTGCGGGACTGTGAGAGTGAGTGAGGTGGTAGGCCATGGGAAAGACAAGGAAGGAGGTGTGGAATGGGACGATGTGAGTTGGGGGGTGAAAGAGATACGGATCAAGCTAAGGAGGTCAAAAATGGACCAAAAAGGAAAAGGTTGCATGGTAACACTGAAAGGGCAATCAGAGATTGCAATATGCCCAGTGTAGGCCCTATGGGTTTTCATCGCAGAGCAGGTGACCAGGACGGGAAAGCTATTTGTACATGGTGACAGAAAAAGGGTCACAATCTATCAAGTCACAGCAGTGCTAAAAAGGGCATGCAATTTCTGGGGGAGGACTCAGCTAATTACTCATTCCATTCCCTACGGATTAGGGCTGCCTCACAGTGGGCAGCAATGGGGGAACCCGTGAACGGCATTTTGGAAAAAGGGCGCTGGCGGTCTGCCAGTTATAAAAGATACATCAGAGTGCTGAAGTAAAAAAAAAGGAAAAAAAGTGGAAAAGGAAAAGTGTGGTAAAAAAAAAATGGAGTTGTGGTGCTCCTACGAGGAGCACAGGTAAAGAGTTGGGGGTCAAAGGAAAGAAAAAAAAGCGGGAGGATAATACAGTAAGGGCACTAAGAGTATGTGTAAATTAATTAATTTTCTTTGAAACCCATAGGTAGGGGGAGGATCACGGAAGTCTGGATCTGCAGCCATTCCTATATTTACTGGGCTGGTAAGAGAGCAGAGAAGAAGGCTGGAGGAAAGCAGCTATACCAGGATGCAAGACAGTGTAAGTTGGTATGGCATAGCATACGGGGGATGAGATGGGCACAGGTCCTGCCCGCTTTGAAGGAACTCAAGGGACATCGGCCCAGTCCAGACCTAATCATTATACATCTAGGGGGCAACAACCTGGTAGGCAGACCGTGAGTACACATATACTTACAGAGAAAAAGGGACTTAGTGGCAATAAGACAGTGGTGGCCTCAAGTATGTCTCGCCTGGTCAGATATGATATCAAGAAGGGTATAGAGATAGGAACACAGCCACAGGGTGGTGGAGAGAGCCAGAAAAAAGATAAATAGAAGGGTAGGGATGTTGATAAGGCAGATGTGGGGGACAGGTGATACTGTGGGGGGTAGAAGAATGGGTGGAGGACTTCTACAGTCCAGATGGTGTGCACCTGTTGGACCTAGCCATAGATATGTTCAACACAGAAACAATGGGTTTCATAGAGGAATGGAAAAAACAGGTAAAAGCTGGTATATAAAAAAAAAGGGGGTAGGTGGAAGAGAGGATCATCCCTGAGGTAAGGTAGAGTGATACCCTAAGTATGGGGGGAAGCCAGCCATCCAACGCAAGCTGGAGACTGGCTAGTGGGGAAAAAGGGGGGGAGGGGGAAGAAAAAAGGAATAACAAAAGAAGAGGAAGACAAGGAAGAAGAAAGCGATCTCGGTTGTCACCGTTACCTAGCAGAAAAGGAGAAACAGAAGGCACCCAGGTTTTCACCTGAGGAGGGATAATCAGAGACTGATATGTGGATGAAATAAATGAAATTTCTCAAATATGATAATAAATAAATGGAAATGGAATGTTGGATTATGAATATGAATAAATTAATTGCCAATCTGAGCACAACAACAAACAATGGTCTCTGTCTTTTGTGAAGGAAAAAGGGGGAAATCCAGGACAATACAGACTACTGCTCTAATACAGCAATAAGGCACTAACTACATGGGTGAGCAAATACATAATACACACAATATGGTCACATCAGTGATGTGAATACAAGATGCATATACAGGAGCAAATACTGCAGTAAAATTGTTTAGGTTTTTTTTTTTAACTACAGTAAGTTTCATCTGCAGTCACAGTGAGAGTTGGACATAATGTGGCTCCGTAACTCAGGTTTAAAAGGCCCTAACCTGGGGATAGATAAGATAGTGTCAGGGATTGAGTTAAGACTGAAGAAAATTTGTCTTTTTTTTTGCCCCTTGGACTGCATCTGTTCCTGCTGCTTTTTCTGCCTTATAATCTTCTGCTGTGAGTGACATCATAATCCATTACCATGGTGCCATGGCAATGACTGATTGTAGAAGCAGAAGATTGGGATTTAAGGCAGGAAAAGCAGTCAGGACAGATGAAGTGTAAAGGACAAAGATAATGTTTTCATGTAAAATGTCTTCAGTAATAAAAATGGAACGTTCAGAAATACAAATTTTTGGGTGTGTGTTGGGGGGGGGCAGTGTAACTGAGCTCTGCTGCTGTCAGCAATGGTTGTTTTGCTGTTTTTAAATATGTTCCACTGAGCCACTCATTGCAGTATGAGAAGTGGCATGCACTTTTGTTGGGTGAGAAATGGTGAATCGAGGCTGAGCTGTTCTCTCAATCAGCAGATGCAAATGAAACCACACTTATGCTGCAATACATGGCTCTGTGGGACATAATGATACCTTATAAGTTCAGGAAATGTTTCCATCTTAAACGTAAAAAGTAAAAATAAATAGATTGTCCAAATGTTCAAATTTCTAGCACAGGTGTACTGGAGACATTTTTTGCTGAATAAGAGAGTCTTGTACAGTGTTGGGTAAGTTACTTTAAAAAAGTAATCAGTTACAGTTACTAGTCACTCTTAAATAAATGTAATCAGTTATAGTTACTGATTACTTTTGTATAAAAAGTAATTAGTAACTGTAACTGTAATGCATATTATTTTTTCTACTACTTTCTATTACTTTTGACAACTTGGTGCAGGAAGCTTGGTTGGTGCTGGTCAGTGTTGCATGTCTCAACTATTGTTAAGTCTAGTAAAGGTATCTCCTCTTGTATCAAACAAGAGTTTGCAGTATAGTGGTGTTTCACACTTCTCTGAGACAAGAAGTACCATAGTGTGGTAGAACCACTGTCACTGCAGTCAGCTTGGATTTGGATTTCTTGAAAACACATTTTGCGATGAAGCACCATGGTAAGAACTTTTGGATTTATGCAGAAGAGATTTCCCTTGGACTTTACTAAACAGCTTGTCCAACATAACAGAAGACCATCTTTTTTTGAAAACCTGAAGCCATTCTAAAAGCTCACATAGCAGCAAATCAGTTCTGTGGCGGACAAGGTTACAATCCCATAGACTGGGGGCTGCACACATGCATAGCTTGTTTATGGGTTTGTTTTTACTTCTTCAAACTGGAATCTGGGGAGACTGAGCTTAAATGAGTTAACTCTGACATCATGAGAAAATAATTTCATATGTCACTGAGCAGCCAGTTACCGCTTCTGTATTAACTAATGAGTAACAAATCATTTCATTATGTAAATCAGAAGGCTGTGGAGGGGAGGCAAAGTTTCAACAGAGCTGCTGAGATATGTTGCAGCAGCCTGTGCTGCTAATGTGACATATTGTACTGTTCTGTACTCCAAAATACAATACACTGAATGAGCAGTATTGTTGACAGAGTGGCTGATAACAGATTACCTGCAGTGAATAAGTTATTAAGGATATGACAAAGGTTATTACACACACACCACACACACACACACACACACACACACTCACCACACACACTCATTGGAGGGGG
The DNA here is from genome assembly GCA_016271365.2 of Neoceratodus forsteri. Taxonomy (NCBI): domain Eukaryota; kingdom Metazoa; phylum Chordata; order Ceratodontiformes; family Ceratodontidae; genus Neoceratodus; species Neoceratodus forsteri. The sequence goes on from CM057459.1 coordinate 874,027,818, forward strand.
CTCTAATGGCAGTAGAGGTGGTTGTTAATGTACTGGACCTCATAAAATGAATATGACAGAGGATTGACAGTCAATTGTTATATCCTCAGAGCCATGTTGAGAAAAACATCACTGAAAATTGGGGCTAAAATAAACTTTGGGGGTGCAGTATTATCCACCTAAACAATTTACATCCAAATTTTAGTAGAGAGAAGTAATGTGATCTCTGGGAATTGGACCCAGGTCCACAGAACACCATCCCATGCTCTAACCACTGAGTTACATGCTCACTTGATTGGTTTGGGGTTCCAAGACATACTTCCTTTTCCTGGTATTGCATATCCACCAACTGGGAATAGTAGGCTGCCAGGCTGGGATTCAACTCCCAATAGGTAACATCATTTCTTTCTCACTAGTGTTTGTCATTTAAATTGTAGCAGTAGCTAATATTACCAAACATATAGATCCATGGATTCAAATAACTAAACTCTATCCTCTCAGAAATATATGTTGGGTTACTGTATGTGTGGAATGTTGAAATTGAATTTGTTTAGATGTGTTCTAGCTTCCTTGATCATACCAAATGCATGGCTGCACTCTGTGTGAGTATATGCAACTAAGGTTTGGGGTCAGAAGAGTGGTAGTGGGGGAGGGTCTAATTTGCCTGCAAGAACAATGACTGCAAAGCCAGGTTGTAGGCTATTCCATTTGTTGTAATTGGCTTGACTGACACTTTAGTTGAATATGGGATTTGTAGGACTACTGCTGTCACAGGTCTACACTGCTATGGACAGGTGATTGCTGTACCAGAAAGAAGGACACTGATTCCACCAACGGATCCCCAAAAGAAATTATCTATGAGTCAAACTGTTCAAGGCTAGCATGTCTTAAAATGTACTGCAAATCTCCAGTCAATCTGTTCTAACTCACATCCTATAAGTTATAACACAGCATGCATGATTTGTTTAGTTACATGTTGTTCCTGTTTGATTTCCACAACACAAGTAGGATCCCAGTATTAAATTGTGCATTCATCGAGTAAAACAATAAGGTTGGGTAGCCCAGAGTATAGGGTTGTGAATCTGGACTGGTGTTTGAATACTAAATTGTAAATTAATTTACCACAGGTAGCCTAGCTGAGATGCAACACTTTGTTCAGTGTGATCCTGCTTTTCCCATTTACACAGCGGAGTGAACAGACAGTTAAATGATTTGCCTGAGATTGTAAATAGTTATAGTTGTACTGCACCACCAGAACCTTACTGTTGTGGTGCAGTGCTCATTGCAATCTTTTCACAATGTTTGAAGTGTGACCTCTGATTCTGAATTAATAAAGGAATCATAAAATCAGTCAGCTAGTTGAGAACTTATCCTACTATCTTTTTCCAACTTTAGAATAAATTTAACCCAGAAAGCTCACACATATTTCAATACTTTCAAAGATCTGTAACAGCAAAACTTATAGATAGGTTATTAACACTTGGAAAGAATCAGAAATATACAGTATATGATTCTAGCACAACAAGCAAGTAAATCACGGGATCCTAAACAGGAAGTTAAATATAAAAATGTAACTAGACTTAAAATAGATGGCAGAAAGAAATTTTGTTGCATTCAACTTGTGTACATACTCAGTATATTCTTTACAGTATATTCAATATACCTTCATTTAAGTTCCAATGCTATTATAACGGTACATCTTACTGCACAACAGTATGTTTTAGGAAGCCAAAAAATATTATCATGTTGTTTAATCAGTTACTCACTTCTTTGTATTTTAATTCAGCATGTTGTTCACTGTCCTTAGAGGTCAAGCATCCATGGCATAAATACACTGCATTAAACTATAGGTGTTTCATTGTTTCCTTCTACCATAGGACATCGTTCAAAATAGGACTGAGTCCTGAGACCAGTCAACTTTCCCAATTAACAAAGTAATAAAAATTACAAAGTATTTGAGATGGCATAGTTTATCTTGGAGGATATTGAACTGTTATTTTATGTTTCTTTGTTAATTTCGGGGTATTTTCAAAGAAAACTGAGTGTTAAAGCTATCAACATTACAATAAAATTGGTCTGCATTTTAAATGCCTGATAAAAAAATAAAGGATTTGATTACCCTTTTATAGCCTATCAATACAAACATTAAAAGGTAGGAAAGTGTTTATGATGACCAATGATGATCAAGCTCATCATGACATGCATTGATTCAATGAAGAAAACTACACTTATGAGCAAGAGGTGGTCAGTTATTTATGCTCCTAGTTTGGTCTCACAAAGAAAACAACAAGGATCAGCTGGAAGGTTAGTATATGAACAATGCCGTGGTGTCCAGCCCCATTATTCCTGAAATAGAAATTACAGTCCTGTCTCGAGTATGTCTTTCATACTCATGAGTATTGGTGTGCATTACAGCAGTTTGAGCAAGAGGAAATTACACCAACTACCAAATTGTTTGGTCCAGACTGGGACTAGTACAAGACAGCAAAGACATTACGTGTATGGCACCTGTGGCAGCACACAACCAAGAGGTAACTTTGCCCTATTCACAAGTTCATGGAGTTGGTTTGCATCAGACTTTAATCATTCAGACTCTGGAAATGTAAGATCGAGACCCATTCTACTAGATTCTAACATGTTGGATCCAGACTCAGGCTGCCAAATTCTGAACATGTTGAACCAGACTCAACTGTCAAATTCTGAAAATGTGGGATCCAGACTCAGCCTCCCAAATATGATGTGGGAAAAGGTACAGGACTTGAATCCCAAAGATAAACAGTCAAAAACAGATACATTTTTATGCACTTCCATCACACAACTAAACCAATAGGGGATGAGTTTGACCAAGCTGCAATAATAAAGGAACCCAAATAATTTATTATATTGATTCAAGTAATAGTATAAAGAATAAAAGTATAAATACTCTAAAATACATACTACCAGTATTAACCAAGAAGGCAGTATCTCTATACATAATTCCATGGAGTTTGAGTGAGAACTCTTCTCTAAGTCCCTAAGTAATTTAAATTATTCAGTTTCTTCCCTTGATAGGTCCCCTTCGAGACAACAGTCCAAGACAATCGCTACTCCTAATATGAGTAATTTTCCTAAGAAACAATCAGGCAGGCATGTTGATAAAGTGTCTGATTTAGTGCCAAATTATCCCACACCGTTTACTCCATGATTAATCAAAGCTTTACAAGACCCACATATGGCAAATGTACTATAGTTAGAACAATTATTTATTTTGAGAGATGAGATTACTACTATTAAATCAACATTAGCACACCATTAAGCCTTAAAATGAAATCTCTTTAAGGAATTAATTAAAACAGAACTAGTATCTGAGAGTGATTCAATTATCAAAGGGCCTTTGAATGATTCAAAGACAAATAACTCCTTTTACCTGAATGAGGCTAATTAGCTCACAAAGAAAATAAAAAAGGGTAAGGGAGAGCGAATAAGAAGAAGTCAAGGGAAAAAAGGGTCAGATCTAAATACAGTGAAGGTGCCCACAGAAAGGAAAGGAAAAAATATTAGCCCAAGGAAAGGGAATGAAACAATCTACTCAAAACAAACAAGCATTTGTCAATGCCGAATGTTTGCTTGCTGGTATTGGCATTGGTAGTGCAGGAGTGACAGATGCATAATAGGAATGGTAGTGAGGTATTGTAGTAATGCCAGCTTCCACCCCCACCTTGCAGAGAGTGAGAGGTGTTGGGGTGTGTGCCTTTGTGTCATGGGCTGTAACAGTAATGGCAGACAGTTTCAGGTGTACAGAGGTGTTGGGAGATAGTAACATAGTAACAACTGAGGGGGCAGATGGTGGGAAGGGTACCTATGAGGGGAAAAAGGCAAGGGTGTGCAGAGTAGGGCTTGCCATAGAAAGCATAGGGATGCAGAGGTATGATAAAGATAGTAATGTTAAGAATGTAGTTATACCATATAAACATATGTTTTGCAGTATATGGTGAAAGTACAAACCCATGAAAGTGCCAGCAGAAACAGATCACCTGGCCTATCTAAGTCTGCTTCAGTGTGCAGGTATAGTAACAGATTATCTGTCAACCCATTCCCTTCAATACCTGCATGTGAAGTGTGAATAACAGAGTCAGACTGCAGTCATTATTGATGGTCTTTACTTGGCAAAACCATGTTAAACATTTATATTGTAAATTAAGTTAAACATTGCTTCATGTTCTAAAAGAATAGACTGTTTACATTAAATGTTTTACAGCATATGCAGTTCAAGAACCTAAGCTATGCTATATATATATATATATAGGATTACATTGTTCTACACTTAAGGTTCACAATTTGTATATAAATATATATCTGTTAGAAGACGTCCCTATGTAATATAGCACTCTTAGAAAAATGCGTATCATGCCATATCAATCAATTTAAATAAGCAGTTATGTTAATTGTGTTGTTTCTATTTCTAAAAGAAATACTAAACTCCAAGTGCAAAATGTAGTAGTATAAGTGCCACTCAATTCAATTTACTAATGTGCATCAGTGGATGGACTTGCCCATGACACAGTCAGACTGCACTCATTATCAACAGTATTTACTCGCTGAAATGAATCACATACAGATTTTATCCAAGTCATTTTCAGCCCATAATTAAGTCTTCAGATTTATATTTATTGATCTGTCATCAAAGTGCAAAGTTGCTAGGGTGTAGTGTGACTCCATTACTATTAAATGCATAGTGTTTGATTATGCTAAAATTGCTGGACAATTAACTAAATTGCCAAATATATTAATAAATAGTTTACATTGGAGGCAGTATAGCACAGTGGTTTAAGGCTCTGAGCTGCAAATCTGAAGACCTGGGTTTGAATCCCACAGCCCCCACTTGCATACTGTGTGACCCTAAGCAATTCACTTAACTTACCTGTACTGCCAGGTTGCATCTGTAAACAAGCTTTCAGCTTAGTGTGTCTCTCCTGGTTAACCAATTGGAGGGGGGGACATTTTTGTTTTTTCTTTCAATCAATCACATACAATTTAATATAGAACTGAAGCATAACATTTAAAATGCAAGAAATACTGAAAATTGGATCGAATTGCTTTATTCCCATCCTGTATTACTTCTGTCTGTCCTTGTTCTGAGTTTTTTTTTCTTTTGCTGTCAAGATCGATAAATATGAATTTGAAGCCTTAATTATGGGCTGCAAATGAATTGGATAAGATTTGCATGTGACTCGTTTTAGCGAGTAAATAGCATCAATAATGAGTGCAGTCTGACTCTGTTATGGGCGAGCCCATTCAGTGGTGGACATTAGTAAATTAAATGGAATTGAGTAGCAGTTGTATTATGATACTGTGAATTTGGAGTTTAGTATTTGTTTTCGAATTAGGAACAATAGAATTAACATAGCTGCTTATTTAAATGGATTGATATGGCATGGTACTGTATTTTTTTAGAGGGTATATTGAATGGGACGTCTTGTTACATATATATTTTTATATACATTGTAAACCTAAAGTGTGTAACAATGCAGTCATACTTTATAGCAGAGCATAGGTTCTTGAACTGCATATGCTGTGAATACATCTAATGTGAATAGTCTATTATTTTAGAACTTGAGCAATGTTTAAATTATTTGCAAGAAATGTTTTATATAAATAGAACATAAGCTGTAATGGCTACTTTGTTGATAAATTTAGTTGCATTTAAGTGATTAAGGTAGTGGTTAAATTTTAGGATTTTCTAATTATGTTGCACATGCCTTTGAGTATTGAAGAATGAAGGGATATGGAATCACAGCCTTCAGGAAGCCACAGCTGAAGTGCAGTGGCTAATAGTAGTGATTAGTGCCTAGATGCCCTGGACTCAGGCGGGGCATATGCATGGTAGGAGACTGTACTTTTGTATTACATTGAATTGGTGTAAGCACTTTATTGCACTTTAGTAAGTTAAGTTGTGGAAAATAAATCTATTCTTGCATTATTTAAAGTGCTATGAAACTTTTTCTCTGAGTTTTCTCCTACCATTTGACCACCTATGAATTTTGCTCACCATTAACACAGCTGGTAGGGTATTTATTAATAAAGAGCACTGGAGCTTTGCAGCTCTTTTGTAGCTGAGCAGTCCTGAGATTTACGTGTAGACAATTATTTTCTTTGATTTCTAAGTTTGTAAATATGGTTTGAGAACAGTGCTGTACTTTGATGTGTCTTATCTGTAGACTTGTTATTGCTATAGAGCCCTTTGTAGCATGAAAAGCAGCAGAAAGTGATACTTGTATGTTTTATGACATGCTATCAGACTGGCAGTCTATGTCTAGAGTGTTTCTATCTCTGTTGATCTCTTGAGGTCTGCATTTGAAACACAGCAGGGGTCTCTGTCTTAGCCTAGTCAAAACATGAAAAGCATTAGTAAGTCAGGAAGATACAACAATCACAAGTGCTGCCATGTACTGTAATGGTTTTGATTAATGTATTTTATATCTATTGAACAATGTATTGAAGGAGGTCTAACGACAATGTGGAGTGGTGCAACGTTAGTAGAATAGACATGTCTTCGCACAGGACATAGTGACAGTAGAGGTAAGAAGACAATTAACAACATGTCATATTATCAGACTATGTTGTGGCTTACATGTTTCTCAGACTCATTATTGTGAATACACAATATGTGTATGCATGAACATACAAAGAGCTGCTAAAGCTAACAGGCTGTTTCTGCCACTGTTCAAACTGCAGGTATCCTACGCATTTTAGAGTAATGCAAAAATGACATCATTACTGTTTTCATGTCTTGGCTTTTTTGTCTAACAAAATTAGAAAACCATGGCATGGTAGTAGAAAAAAATTAAACAATATAAAGCATGCCTCATATGGTTGCTTGCAGAGTTCTTACAATGGCCACTTGTAGGTCCAAATGAAATAGGAGGCAGTATAGTACAGTGGTTAAGGCAGTGAGCTGCAAACCTAGAGAGGTCGGTGGAATCCCATTAGCTCCTTCTTGCATACTGTGTGACCCTGAGCAAGTCACTTAACTTCCTTGTGCTGTCAGATTGCATCTGGAATCAAGTTCTGGTTTGGTGTGCCTTTTCTGGTTAAATAGTGTCCCCAGATATATAAACTGTAAGAATGGCAGGGCCCTGGTTGTTAAATACCAAGTCTATCTATTTTTTCTCTTTTAGTCTTTTTTGGCCACCACACCCCATCCTCTCACCCTTCCTCCCTGATTTCTTCTAGGTTTCTGAAATGATTCTTTGTATGTGTTATTCATGTATCCTATTTACCGTGATGCCATATCCAAACTGATGAACATGGTTTATGCTCTCTTTAATGTTGTATGCCCATGTTTAATATGTTTAACATGTCTGTACTCTCCTGACATGGAACCTTTGTAAACATCCTTGGCTCAAAGGTAATTGTAATCATGGATTTAAATAAATACATAAATTTATCAAATGAAACCCACTTTGGTTCTAGGTCAGTACTTAGCATGTACCCTAATGTGGAGCACTGAGCGTAGATGTTTGCAAGTAGTGGAATAGCTAGACTGCTATGGTGGTCTGGTCATTTACTGTAATTGAGTCAGGTAAGTGTGATGTAACAAAGCTGTTATTTGCTGCTGTCTGTCATGTCATTGTAAAAAAACACACAGGGGGAAAAAAAACATTTGTTACCATAAAGTGCAAAATTCTCAACTGCTATTCATTTGTTAAGTGTGCATCAGTGACCTAATAGGGAAGGGGACACTAAAATAATCTCTATTGTAAACTTTAGGTCCATTCAGAAAGGAAAGCATTGAACTTCTCTTTGTTTCCATCTCTCAGCCCCCTTGCAACATGATGGAGGGGGGAAGACAGAGAGAGAGAGAGAGAGAGAGAAATAAGGACAGAGAGACAGAGAGACAGAGAGAGAGAGAGAGGTGTCACTAAAAACCATGCCCTGTGTGATCCAAACATCAAAACCGTCACTGCCACACATGAACTCCAACCATTACATCTCATTTTTCAAGTGATCCCCAAAGTGAACATTTACAGTATTATAGGAAGATGACTACAAACCTATTTAAATCAGGATACAACAAAAGGTTCAGAAAGGATTCTTGACATTTGGGCTGAGAAAAATACATTATTCTTTTGCAGAGCTACACATTTTGTGACTGTGCCCTTATGTTAGAATAGGGGTAGAGAGGAACAATATTTCATTTTGCATAAAAACACAGAGAGATGCAGTTATGTCCTCTAAAGATTGAATTAGGCACAATATTCCACTTTGAAAAGTGGAAGGACAGAAGACGTTGTTGTAGTCTGCAAGGAACTTAAAACATTTTCTGTTGCTTTTCCCTGTGTTGAATAAGATCAGAAACAAATAATTGACCTTTGATGTGCATTATGTATTCCATTCAATATAAATAGTGTACCACTTGATCACTTTTAAAGTAATTTTCGGTTTTCAGCAAAACACTAACAGATGGCATCAGCAGGAATCACATTTCATAACATTACCAAAAAGCAAAACTTGAATTTTAGTATATAAGAGAATCCATTATTTATTTATTTATTTATTTATTTATTTATTTATTTATTTATTGATTGATGGTCTAGGAATTACAACCCTTTGAGTCAAAGACTCATTTGCAAAGGATCCACGTCTTACATAAATAAAGATTGATACACAGTAGAACACAGAATACAAAAAGTATAACACACAGATACATAATGGAGTTTGCCCCTTTAAGGGGCAGACCAGGTTGTCCTTGGTGCACCCCCTTCCTCTGTCATGGAAATGGTAGTGCTCAGAAGGGGAGAGGAAGGAGGGCTAAGAACCAGAACAAAGGACAGGTAGCAGGAAAGGGGGGGTGAAGGGAGGTACATAAGGGACAGCACAAGGGGGGGTCTCAGCCACTTTTATTTGGAGTTTTTGATTTACATCAACTGCAGCACGTCGGATTGGCTTTTTTTTGAGGTTTGTGCATCAGGTGAGAGAGGTAAGGAAACAAGCTAATCGTATTGCAGGAAGATAAGCTTTTTTGGTTTTTTTTTAAAGAAAGAGCGAGAGAGGAAGAGAAGAAGAATATATACAGTTTAAGATAATGCATGTTACAGTATACAGCTGAGAACTGTGGGTGATACTGAGTATTCAGAATGTGGATAAGAAAGCAACCCAGGACCTCGTGGGGCAAAGTACACACCTCATGAGGGTCATTTTTATAAAGATTTATGTTCTTGGTGATTGTGATGTTAAATTGGTACCTGAAAAGCCCCTGAGCAGGGTGTGTGAATAGGGAGCACAGGGCATGATGCTCGCACGCTTTTAGGGAAGTGGTAACAAAGCAGGCCTGTGGGTATGCATTTGGTGGAAAGCTATCCCTTGAGTGGTGGCATGGTATGGGTGGTGGGCCCAGTAGAGGCCATTTGGATGGGGAGCAAGCGAGAGTTGAGACCATGTGGCGTGACATCACACGCCAGGTGGTGGGTTGGTAAAAACCCCATGTGAAACTTCGGAGGCCTGGTCACTATTTTGAGGGCTTGGCAAGGACTGGAGAGGATGGGAGGCCTAGAAGATGTCCTGAGGTGATGGTTGGCTTTAGGGCAGTGGCATACAGCAGGAAAGGTGGGTAGAAACCCCTGCTGGCCTTCTTGGAGCTAGTAGCTATGTGGTGGCCTTCCGGGCCTAAGGAGGAGTGTGAGGCCTAGAAGAGGCCCTGAGATTAGCAGCTTGGCGTGTGTCACACGCCACGGGGCATTGCTAGACAAACACTGGTTATAGGTTTTCACATTTTAAGGTGGCATGGGAGGTTGCTTGGATAGACAATTTATGTCTGAGGTCTGTAGGATGCTGGAAAACTGGGCAGGGTGGCGTGACCGTGGACCGCATGAAGAGCATCATGGGGCCTTGTTTTTGTGTGCTGGGGTGACTTGTCAAGGAAGTTTGTTAAAGAAGGCCCACTGGCCACCTCGGTCACCTGGGATGGAAGGAAGGCTTGTTAAGGGGCCTCAACGCATGTACCACGTGGCCATCGCACACGCCACGTGGGGGCTGAGAAGGCACACTCGACTGTTTCTCTTGATGGACTGGGGTGGGGTGAGACATTTCCTATAGGAAATAAGGAGAACAGGCTGGGGAAGGGTCCTGGAATACAGGAGAGTGCAAGTAGACAAGGGACCAATGACGTGGCATCACACGCACTGCTAGGGGATATGGGATAGAAGTGTGCCCATGGGTTGGGGCTATTTCCACGAGTCCAGGGGTCCCTCCTCTGTTGGAAGAGGCATGCTGGGGGAGAAATAAAGGGCCTGGGAGGGCCCCAGGGCATAATGGGGGGATCCCGACTCGGGACCTCACGGGCAATGTCCCATATGGTGAGGGGGTCACATTGAAAGTGGGCCAGCACTGGCTGGGTGCTGCTTGTGGTTGGGGGCCTTTTTCCCTCATCTTGGGGTACCACAAGGATAAAAGAGGCCAGCACAGGCCGGAATAGGACGGCAGGCGGCCAACTTATTGGACCACACAGTGCATCTGTGTCCTACAAAGGGGAATAGGGAGTCAGATGGTGGGTGCCCTGGTCAGCCCAGGTGGTGGGAGGCCAGAAAATGGCAGCAGCTGGGAAGGGGAGCTCCTGGAGGGACAGCACAATACAGCCTGACCAAGGGATGGCAGGATGCTTTCATAGGTGCAAGGCCAAATTAAAAAATAAGGGAAGCACTTGAGTGGGAGACAAAGGGGGTGCTGGGACATTCATAGGCAGCTCGGTAGGGCATGGATGAGAACAGCCAAGGGATCTGGTGACCTGCCAGGCAGGATGGGGGTCCTTCATGGGTGGCCCTGTCTGTGTTAGCGTGGCGGGTGGCATGATGGACAGGAGGAAGGCATACAAGGAGGTACAGATATACAAATAACCCTGTTTTTTGTTTCCTGTGGTTATCTTCACAGAGCAAAGATAGGATGGACATGGCACCTAAGAAGAGCAGGCCATCAAAGGAAGATGCTTACAAGGCTATAATTGAATTGGCAGAAAAAGCAAACAAAATGTGGGAACTGGTGGAGGGGGAGGAACCAGGGAGGCCCGGGGAGCAGAGAAAAGTGGGTCTGGGAAAAGGTGGGAAGGGGAAATGACCAGCCGAAGGGCTACATAGTCCCGCTAGAGTAGCACCGGTGATAGCGGGGCCTGCCAAGGCAGTGGATCCAGTACCCCTGTGGCCGGTGGACCCAGTGATGCCAGTACCCACCCCAGATCAAGAGGGGATCTCCCCGGCAGAACCCGGACATGATGCCCAGAACGGGAGGTTCCTTCTGCAGACCCCAGTAGCTCACCCTCCACCTCCACCTCAATCGCGGAGAAGCAAGGGGAACTTTGGAGGACATCAGGCAGCTCTGCCAGGACAAGGTTACAGGTAACACATCAAGAGCAGTGGTGATAGTATAAAAGAATATATAGGGCAAATTGTAATGGCACTGTGGACAGGAGGGCTGGGAAGATGGAATCTGCTCTGGCGAAGATTAGGAAGGAGAGAGAGGTGCCAGAAAATAATGAAAGGGGAGGCGGAAGAGAGGAAAAGGTACAAGAGAGATAGGTGTGCCTGGGATGAGAATAGGCAAGCATGTGCCACTGACCATGAAGGAGAAAATATGGAAAGAGGAATATGTGGATATATTCGCTTTGATGAGTCAGGATGAGGCAGCCAAATATGAAGAAACTGAGGGCATAGGTAAGAGGAGATGGCAGCTGCCACTAGTGCTTTTAGAGAAAAAGAGGATGACAGGTCACAAAGGAAGACTTGGGATGGGTGGTTCCTAGGTTTTGCCACTTTTCAGCCATCATTCTGGAAAAAGAGGCCAGAGCTAGGCATCCCACTCATTATCTATTCATTGATAATACAGAGAGCAAAAGCAAAAGGTGGGTAGGATGGATATACTCGATGAATGTTTTAAACAGAGAATGGCAGTATTCGGGGATATAAGATGGGACACCAAGCAGATAGATTTATGGATGGATTACGTAACAGATCAGTCCACACCAAGGTGAGTGGGGCAAAGAGGTTCTACGCCACAGAGATGCTGCGGGCTTATAACAGGCTTTTGCTCATGGCCTCAGTGTCATTTCAACATGCCTGTACAAAATGCGAGAGGAGGGCACCAGCAAGCAAATGCAGAAACAACATGGACCCAGGGAGCACAAGGGCATGGAGGGCAGGATCAGACCAACAGTTTTCAAGATAGTCACGGGTTTAAGAGGCAAACATAGAACAAGGGAGGGAGGGGGGGCAACAGGAATAGGGGGTCAGAATCATTGAGGAAGGAAGGTCAGACAGGAAGAGAGGGAGGGGTGGGGGAGGAGGGGAAGGTGGCACAACAGGAACATTTTGGGATGGCCAGAACCCCCATCAACCTGGCGTGCATGGACAGTTTGTCTGGACAGATATCCGGACACGAGCATGCGAGTTATGATTTTAAGTGGTTTAACACAGGGGTTTTCATTGCAGTGTAGGGGACCCAGGCAAGCGAGGGAGGCCAAGCAACCTGGGGTCAGTAAAGGAAAGAGGAAATGCTAAGACAGAAGATTGAGAAATAAAAAGCAGCAGGTAGGGTGAGATGGCCCATTAACACCCCCATTGGAAAACATGCAGACATCACCTTTGGGTTTGGTACCCAAGAAACAAGAAGGGGAATACAGGGTGATCCACCACCTGTCCTATCCAGAAGGGGTGTCAGTGAATGACTTCATCAGTGAGAAACATAGTAAGGTGACATATGCAACACTAGAGGACACAGTCCAGATAATCTGGGCCACAGAAGATGCGTGGATGGCAAAAATGGACATTGAGTCCACTTTTAGACTGCTTCCGGTCAGGAGGGAGGACTGGGATCTATTGGGTTTTAAAAGTGGGGGACAGTATTATTTCGACAAAGCAATGCCAATGGGGTGTTCCACAGCATGTGCTACATTTGAGGTATTCAGCACATGTTTGCAGTGGATATTCCAAGAAAAATGGGTTAAAGTCAGTCATCCATTACCTGGATGATTTTCTTTCATTGGAAAGGGGTGAAAGGAGACACAGAGGATGCTGGGTAAGTTTCAGGAATTATGCCAGGAGCTGGGGTCCCATTAGTACCCAGAAAAAAACAGAGGGACCAAGCAGGGTTATGGAATTCCTGGGGATCGAGATAGATCCCATGACGAGCAGTATTTAGACTACTGGATAAAAATAAAAGAGGGTTGAAGGAACTAATCCAGGTACATGCCAACAGGAAGCGGGTACAACTAAAGTTGGTGCAGCAGGTACTGGGGCACCTGAACTTCGCATGCAGGGCCATCGGACCGGAGCAGGCATTCACAAGAAGGTTAGCTAGGGCTACAGGAGGGGTCACCAGACCACATCACTGGGTTGATTTGACTCAAGGTGTCAGGGAGGATTTTGAATATGGGAAGAATTCCTGAAGGAGTATAATGGGTGTTCTTTCTGGCAAGAGGGTGGCTGTACAACACAGACCTCGACCTCTACACAGGCAGCTGCTGGGGGGCTAGGCATGAGGGGTTACCTGAGAGGCAGGGTGGTTTGCAGAACCATGGCCTACCAGCTGGGTGAAGGATGGAAAAGTGAGATATAAAACTACTGGATATCATGCCCATATGGGCATGTGCCTTGTCTGAGGGGGGGAATTATGGGATCAGAAGGTGACATTTGGTGTGACAATAGAGTGGTGGTTGATGTATTAAACAACAAGGAGCCAGGTATTATGACATTTAGTGTTGTTAAGGGCTTTGCAACTGAACATGTCATTCAGAACAAAACACATAGAAGGGTACACAATACCCTGGCTGACAGCCTTTCTGTCTGCAGCTGGACCGTTTCTGGAGGCTGGCACCAGCAGCGGAGGACAAAAACATCATACCGTACGAACATCTGGGACATTGGCAAGAAAGAGCAGAACTGCTGTTTCGCAGCTCATGGGTGCCTCAGACTCTGAGGGCCTACCAGGAGGCCTGGACAGTGTTTCAAACATTCAGGCAGAGCACAGATGGAGGTAAGTTGGCGCTCACAGAGGAACAGTTGGGAATGTTCACCATGGAGCAATGGCAGAAAGGAACCCCACACCACAATGGGGGTTTATCTTGCAGGGATTAGTGCGATCTGCAGCCTGAAAAGGTGGAATGACCCAACAAATCACTGCTCATCAGGAGAATGATGGGGATGGGGCAGGTTGAAACATGGGCCAGGAGATAATAGGAGGCCAATAGGGAGCAGTGGCTAATAAGGCTAAAGGGTGCTCCCAGAAATATGCAAATCAAGGAGGAGGCCAAGCTATTTCCACACAATTTATGTGATAATGTTTGCAGGACTGTGAGTGAGTGAGTAAGTAGTAGGCCATGGGAAGAGACAAGGAAGGTGTGGAATGGGACGATGTGAGTTGGGGGTGAAAGAGATACGGATCAAGCTAAGGAGGTCAAAAATGGACCAAAAAGGAAAAGGTTGCATGGTAACACTGAAGGGCAATCAGAGATTGCAATATGCCCAATGTAGGCCCTATGGGTTTTCGCCATGAAGCAGGTGACCAGGACGGAAAAGCTATTTGTACATGGTGACAGAAAAGGGTCACAACTATCAAGTCACAAGCAGTGCTAAAAAGGGCATGCAATTTCTGGGGAGGACTCAGCTAATTACTCATTCCATTCCCCACGGATTAGGGCTGCCTCACAGTGGGCAGCAATGGGGAAACACGTGAGCGGCATTTTGGAAAAAGGCGGCTGGCGGTCTGCCAGTTATAAAGATACATCAGAGGCTGAAGAAAAAAAGAAAAAAAGTGGAAAAGGAAAAGTGTGGTAAAAAAAAAATGGAGTTGTGGTGCTCCTACAGAGGGAGCACAGGTAGAAGTGAGTTGGGGGCAAAGAAAAGAAGAAGGAAGGGGGAGGATAATACAGTAAGGGCACTAAGGTATGTGTAAATTAATTAATTTTCTGAAACCCCATAGGTAGGGGAGGATCAAGGAGTCTGGATCTGCAGCCATTCCTATATTTACTGGGCTGGTAAGAGAGCAGAAGAAGGCTGGAGGAAAGCAGCTATACCAGGATGCAAGACAGTGTAAGTTGGTATGGCATAGCATACGAGAGGATGAGATGGGCACAGGTCCTGCCCGCTTTGAAGGAACTCAAGGGAATCGGCCCAGTCCAGACTAATCATTATACATCTAAGGGGCAACAACCTGGTAGGCAGACCGTGAGTACACATATACTTACAGAGGAAAAGGGACTTAGTGGCAATAAGACAGTGGTGGCCTCAAGTATGTCTCGCCTGGTCAGATATGATATCAAGAAGGGTAGAGATAGGAACACAGCCACAGGGTGGTGGAAAGCCAGAAAAAGATAAATAGAAGGGTAGGGATGTTGATAAGGCAGATGTGGGGACAGGTGATACTGTGGGGGTAGAAGAATGGGTGGAGAACTACAGTCAGATGGTGTGCACCTGTTGGACCTAACCATAGATATGTTCAACACAGAAACAATGGGTTTCATAGAGGAATGGAAAAACAGGTAAAGCTGGTATATAAAAAAAGGGGTAGGTGGAAGAGAGGATCATCCCTGAGGTAAGGTGGTGATACCCTAAGTATGGAAGCCAGCCATCCAGCAGCAAGCTGGAGACTGGCTAGTGGGGGAAAAAGGGGGAGGGGAAGAAAAAGGAACCAACAAAAGAGGGAAGACAAAGGAAGAAGAAAGCGATCTCGGTTGTCACCGTTACCTAGCAGAAAAAGGAGAAACAGAAAGGCACCAGGTTTCACCTGAGGAGGATAATCAGAGACTGATATGTGGATGAAATAAATGAAATTTCTCAAATATGATAATAAATAAATGGAAATGGAATGTTGGATTATGAATATGAATAAATTAATTGCCAATCTAGCACAACAACAAACAATGGTCTCTGTCTTTTGTGAAGGAAAAATCCAGACAATACAGACTACTGCTCTAATACAGCAATAAGGCACTAACTACATGGGTGAAACAAATACATAATACACACAATATGGTCACAATCAGTGATGTGAATACAAGATGCATATACAGGAGCAAATACTGCAGTAAATTGTTTTAGGTTTTTTTTAACTACAGTAAGTTTCATCTGCAGTCACAGTGAGAGTTGGACATAATGTGGCTCCATAACTCAGGTTTAAAAGCCCTAACCTGGGGATGAGAAAAGATAGTGTCAGGGATTGAGTTAAGACTGAAGAAAAGAGTTTTGTCTTTTGCCCCTTGGACTGCATCTGTTCCTGCTGCTTTTCTGCCTTATAATCTTCTGCTGTGGTGACATCATAATCCATTACCATGGTGCCATGGCAATGACTGATTATGAGAAGCAGAAGATTGGGATTTAAAACAGGAAAAGCAGTCAGAACGAATAGTATGAGACAACAAGATAATGTTTTCATGTAAAATGTCTTCAGTAATAAAAGGAACGTTCAAAATACAAATTTTTGGGTGTGTGTTGAGAGGCAGTGTAACTGAGCTCTGCTGCTGTCAGCAATGGTTGTTTTGCTATTTTTAAATATGTTCCACTGAGCCACTCATTGCAGTATGAGAAGTGGCATGCACTTTGTTAGGTGAGAAATGGTGAATCCAGGCTGAACTGTTCTCTCAATCAGCAGATGCAAATGAAACCACACTTATGCTGCAATACATGGCTCTGATGGACATATACTATAAAGTTCAGGAAATGTTTCCATCTTAAGCGTAAAAGTAAAAATAAATAGATTGTCCAAATGTTCAAATTTCTACACACAGGTGTACTGGAGACATTTTTTTGCTGAATAAGAGTCTTGTACAGTGTTGGGTAAGTTACTTTAAAAAAGTAATCAGTTACAGTTACTAGTCACTCTTAAATAAATGTAATCAGTTATAGTTACTGATTACTTTTGTATAAAAAGTAATTAGTAACTGTAACTGTAATGCATATTATTTTTTCTACTACTTTCTATTACTTTTGACAACTTGGTGCAGGAAGCTTGGTTGGTGCTGGTCAGTGTTGCATGTCTCAACTATTGTTAAGTCTAGTAAAGGTATCTCCTCTTGTATCAAACAAGAGTTTGCAGTATAGTGGTGTTTCACACTTCTCTGAGACAAGAAGTACCATAGTGTGGTAGAACCACTGTCACTGCAGTCAGCTTGGTTGGATTTCTTGAAAACACATTTTGCGATGAAGCACCATGGTAAGAACTTTTGGATTTATGCAGAAGAGATTTCCCTTGGACTTTACTAAACAGCTTGTCCAACATAACAGAAGACCATCTTTTTTTGAAAACCTGAAGCCATTCTAAAAGCTCACATAGCAGCAAATCAGTTCTGTGGCGGACAAGGTTACAATCCCATAGACTGGGGGCTGCACACATGCATAGCTTGTTTATGGGTTTTGTTTTTACTTCTTCAAACTGGAGATCTGGGTAGACTAGCTTAAAATGAGTTAACTCTGACATCATGAGAGAAAATAATTTCATATGTCACTGAGCAGCCAGTTACCGCCCTTGTATTAACTAATGAGTAACAAATCATTTCATTATGTAAATCAGAAGGCTGTGGAGGGGAGGCAAAGTTTCAACAGAGCTGCTGAGATATGTTGCAGCAGCCTGTGCTGCTAATATGACATATTGTACATTGCATGCTCCAAATACAATACACTGAATGAAGCAGTATTGTTGACAGAGTGGCTGATAACAGATTACCTGCAGTGAATAAGTTATTAAGGATATGACAAAGGTTATTACACACACACTCACACACACACACACACACACACACACACTCACACACACACTCATTGGAGGGGCTCCTAATGGCAGTAGAGGTGGTTGTTAATGTACTGACCTCCATTAAAATGAATATGACAGGAGGATTGACAGCCAATTGTTATATCCTCAGAGCCATGTTGAGAAAAACATCACTGAAAATTGGGGCTAAAATAAACTTTGGGGGGTGCAGTATTAGCCATCCACCACTAAACAATTTACATCACAAATTTTAGTGAGAAAGAAGTAATGTGATCTCCTGGGAATTGGACCCAGGTCCACAGAACACCATCCCATGCTCTAACCACTGAGTTACATGCTCACTTGATTGGTTTGGGGTTCCAAGACATACTTCCTTTTCCTGGTATTGCATATCCACCAACTGGGAATAGTAGGCTGCCAGGCTGGGATTCAACTCCCAATAGGTAACATCATTTCTTTCTCACTAATATTTGTCATTTAAATTGCTTAGCAGTAGATAATATTACACCAAAAACATATAGATCCCATGGATTCAAATAACTAAACTCTATCCCTCTCAGAAATATGTTGGGTTACTGTATGTGTGAAATGTTGAAATTGAATTTGTTTAGAACAGTCTAGCCCACCTTGATCATACCAAATGCATGGCTGCACTCCCTATGTAAGTATATGCAACTAAGGTTTGGGGTCAGAAGAGTGGTAGTGGGGGAGGGGTCTAATTTGCCTGCAAGAACAATGACTGCAAAGCCAAGCTGTAGGCTATTCCATTTGTTGTAATTGGCTTGACTGACACTTTAGTTGAATATGGGATTTGCAGGACTACTGCTGTCACAGAATACCACTGCCATGGACAGGTGATTGCTGTACCAGAAAAGAAAGGACACTGATTCCCACCAACTTGGATCCCCCCCCCAAAAAAATTATCTATGAGCCAAACTGTTCAAGGCTAGCATGTCTTAAAATGTACTGCAAATCTCCAGTCAATCTGTTCTAACTCACATCCTATAAGTTATAACACAGCATGCAGTGATTTGTTTAGTTACATGTTGTTCCTGTTTGATTTCCCACAACACAAGTAGGATCCCAGTATTAAATTGTGCATTCATCAGTAAAACAATAAGGTTGGGTAGCCCAGAGTATAGGGTTGTGAATCTGGAGACTGGTGTTTGAATACTAAATTGTAAATTAATTTACACAGGGTAGCCCAGCTGAGATGCAACACTTTGTTCACAGTGGGATCCTGCTTTTACCCATTTACACAGCGGAGTGAACAGACAGTTAAATGACTTGCCTGAGATTGTAAAATAGGTTACAGTTGTACTGCACCACCAGAACCTTACTGTTGTGGTGCAGTGCTCATTGCAATCTCTTCACAATGTTTTGAAAGTGTGACCTCTGATTCTGAATTAATAAAGGAATCATAAAAATCAGTCAGCTAGTTGAGAACTTATCCTACTATCTTTTTCTCAACTTTAGAATAAATTTAACCCAGAAAGCTCACACATATTTCAATACTTTCAAAGATCTGTAACAGCAAAACTTATAGATAGGTTATTAACACTTGGAAAAGAATCAGAAATATACAGTATATGATTCAGTACACAACAAGTAAGTAAATCACGAGATCCTAAACAGGAAGTTAAATATAAAAAGTAACTTAGACTTAAAATAGGATGGCAGAAAGAACTTTGTTGGCACCAACTTGTACACATCAGTATATTCTTTACAGTATATTCAATATACCTTCATTTAAGTTCCAATGCCATTATAACGGGTACATCTTACTGCACAACAGTATGTTTTAGGAAGCCAAAAAAATATTATCATGTGTTGTTTAATCAGTTACTCACTTTCTTTGTATTTTAATTCCAGCATGTTGTTCACTGTCCTTAGAGGTCAAGCATCCTATGGCATAAATACACTGCATTAAACTATAGGTGTTTCATTGTTTCCTACTACCATAGGACACCGTTCAAAATAGGACTGAGTCCTAGACCAGTCAACTTTCCCAATTAACAAAGTAATAAAAATTACAAAGTATTTCAGATGGCATAGTTTATCTTGGAGGGATATTGAACTGTTATTTTATGTTTCTTTGTTAATTTCAGGGTATTTTCAAAAGAAAACTGAGTGTTAAAGCTATCAACATATTACAATAAAATGGTCTGCATTTTAAATGCCTGAGACAAAAAATAAAGGATTTAGTTGCACTCCTTTTATAGCCTACAATACAAACATTAAAAGGTAGGAAAGTGTTTATGATGACCAATGATGATCACAGCTCATCATGACATGACTGATTCAATGAAGAAAACCACACTTATGAGCAAGAGGCAGGCTCAGTTATTTATGCTCCTAGTTTGGGCTCACAAAGAAAACAACAAGGATCAGCTGGAAGGTTAGTATATGGAACAATACTTGAGGTGTCCAGCCCCATTATTCTGAAATAGAAATTACAGTCCCTGTCTCTCGAGTATGTCTTTCTATACTCATGAGTATTGGTGTGCATTACAGCAGTTTGAGCAAGAGTGAAAATTACACCAACTACCAAATTGTTTGGTCCAGACTGGGACTAGTACAAGACAGCAAAGACATTACGTGTATGGCACCTGTGGCAGCACACAACCAAGAGGTAACTTTTGCCCTTATTCACAAGTTCATGGAGTTAAGGTTTGCATCAGACTTTAATCATTCAGACTCTGGAAATGTAAGATCCAGACCCATTCTACTAGATTCTAAACATGTTGGATCCAGACTCAGGCTGCCAAATTCTGAACATGTTGAAACCAGACTCAACCTGTCAAATTCTGAAAATGTGGGATCCAGACTCAGCCTCCCAAATTCTAACTATTTTGTCCTGTTCTGCACACCTTGTATAGACAGATGTATTGAGAGTCCAAAACAGAATCCCTTGGATCCCATTGCAGCTTATAGAACCAACAAACCTTCCTAACATGATCAATTCCATATTAATAAACTGATTTAAAAAACACTTTCTTTACAAATCAGTAAAGTGATTTTATTAGGCCGATAACTGCATTCATATCAGTAATACAAACACATTGAGAGCTTAAAAAATATAAACCATCCTGTCTAACAAGATCCTATTAAATATGATTTTATACAGGTCCCACTACATATGAAAACAGTTTCAGTCACTGTATCTGTCACATTTCCTTTCTTTCATCTTACTATCCATAACTTTCTGTGTGAAACAGGCTGTTAATTTATCGTACTAACTGTGTAAGGTTAGCAGTCACCCACCCACCAAACTTATCACTTGCCCACTGGATGACAAATGATTAGGTGTCAGAATAACAATAAACAAAAAAAGTGAATTACAGAAAGACAAACGTAAATAAGCAGACACCATGCAAAGAGAACACAAAGAGAAAGGAGAAAGAAAGCAAAATCAATAAATTGCAAAATAATTCGGAACTAAGCTCAGCAAAAGGGGCAGAAATCAAACCTCAAAATCATCAAAGGCTACACTACAATTCTGTTGTGGAACAATAAAATGGTGTGCATTTCACCCACTAAAATATTCTTTCAGAGAACGGGCCCCCCTGATGAATCTCCTGCTAAGATTAACACACTGGGCTATTGACTGCCAGATAGGGCTTCTGCTGTTTGAACATATTTGCCATTTGGACTCATATAGACATATCCATGAGTCTGTATTATTTTGGATATGCTTAACTGCACTGCCACTTTGATAATGCATGTATGCATTTGATTTATTAGACATTTGGAATCAGCAGTGGTACTGTAAATGTCTTGCCTTTATATTGGCACATACTGTATGGTGTGGGATTTTGTAAATTAAATCTTTGCTCTTCATGTGCATGCACATTTTTGCAAGTGCATCTTTCTTATCAATTAGTGTGTTCTTTTATTTTTTTCTCAGGTTCTCTCCTTATTCAAGTGTGCCTCTTTCTGTAGGGTTCTTTTCTTTTCAGGCTGCACTCTGTGACAGCACTACTCATTCTTGAATAGGCAGCCATTTAAAAGTTTAAGGAATCAGATGTGTGATCAGTAATTAATTTATCACTTTGTCCAAACATGTGGGCTAAGTACTTAGAAAAAGAAAAAAAAATACATCTTTCTTCAGTTAAGGTCTGCTGGCTGTGAAACCTGCAAGAACTCTAGTTTGCCATCTGTTTCAGATTACCTCTTTCTTAAATGGACTGCTTTTAAATCATGGGGACCTTTTTGGCAGAGGCATAGCCCAACTTCCTAAGGTTTTCTCATATCTGCAATCTGAGCAGTGCAGCAATACAGTTAAAATTTCAGCGAGGGAAAAAAAGTTAACAGTTTCCTAGTATTTAGGAAACCAGTCCTACCTGCCCACAGGTAAATCTTTAAAATTTGGAGTGACAGAGGATCTTGTACAGCTGTTTCTGTCACTGCCAGCATGAAACAACAGAGCTGCTTCATCCGAGAATGACGATCTGGGCTCCGATGAAGCAGTTGACCTGGATAGTGTCACTGCTAATCACCATTTACACAAAGCCCCACAAAGCAAATCTTACTAGTGAAATTAAATGCTTTGGAAGAGCCAGAGATAGTTCAGCTGCAGCGGTATTGATTAAGATAGTATTCATCATGACCTGAAACCAGTTCTTTTTTTTTTCAAGTAGAAGAGCATTTTTTTGTGAGAATAAAACAGTCAGGGGTTACCATTTTAAGCAGTCTATGTCTTTGCTGAACAGACACTCTGTATTTCTGTTGCACAAGTCTCCCACAAGAAGTCAGCCTAAAAAGTACAACCTTGACAATGACAGCTATTTGGCCGTCTGCTTTATGTTCTGACTAGTGACTGCAGCAACTCGTGATACAGTTGTAAAATGTAGTTTTCATGCTTGACTTCAATGAACACTACATTTTACAACATTTATCCAATAAAAGGAAAATAAAAACACTGTTGCTATTAGCTATGTCCCTGCCCTGACTTTCAGTATTCACAAGGACCTTGAGGTCAACTGTGCTAAGGCTGCAGGTTCACTGTTGACTTCTGGCTGCTGCACATTGCTGCCGAATAACATTCAATTACAAAGTGGCTGCAAAGATTAATTTATCTGTACTTTAATAAAAACTATTAATTTGAGTGGACTTACCACTCAAAAATGTGCTTATTTTCCTCTGCTTCATCTGCGGTACTCCACTTGGTGGTCCCACTCTCTCATAACCATTCTGAAGTAGTTCTAACTGAAATTTCAAATGAGTACCTGTAAAATGAGAGCAGTCTGACTGTATTTTGGAACACGTCAGAATACTGTGTTAATCTGTCCTTTAGTAAACAACATGGATTGCTCTTTTCAAAGATATTTTTCATACCAGGAAAACACTGCAAGTGCTCTGTATTTGGAAAAATCAGATTTTATTAATTTTATTCATTTAAATCACATTATTATTATTATATATGCTTATGAATAAAGGTAGCTGTACCAACCAGACTGCTATCATCAGAAACAGACAGCTTCTGTTCTCCTTAGAAGTGAGTAGTTCCCCATGCATGCACAACTGTTAGTTCAGAAACATGGTCCCTCTGGAGAGTGTGTGTGCCACGTGTGTTCCATTCAGCGTGCCTCGACAGGCTCCTGGTGATGAGAAGAATTAATTTGATGGAATAATTCCTTTTAGAGGCCTTTTGTACTGTAGAGAACCTCCTGAATTGGTGGTATTTTATTTCTGTCACAGGGCTTCAGTTATTAATTTGAGACCCTTTTTGGGGTGGCTAGCGCTACTGGACCCAGGCACCATCAGACTTAACTGAACTAATTTTTCAAATGTCTATGACTGCATGAAAACTAAGCTGATTTGGATAGAATAACTCAATTTTGCTAGCTTAGGACAAGGGAAAATGAAAAATAAGAAATTTTAATAGCTTTGTTTCACTTTGACTGAGCAGAACACTTAAGAGCAAGACAGAGATAATCGCAGTTCAGGTTGCCATATTCTTCAGTGCTGGTGAGTGCTCCATGCCTATAAGTATTTTTACAAAGACACTCTACTTGCAAAATAGCATTTTGTTTCATTCATGTTCAGGGGGGTGGCGGGGAGCAGGTTGGGTATTTACTGGACCACCAGGGCATCTTGTTATGGGGGTAGGAACAGGTGAATCATCAGATAACCAGGGTTTATAAACTTCAAGGAGGCATATTTGGCAGATATGCCTATCTGCATTTGGCTGTTATCGATACATAGACAATTTGATATGCTCTGTGGAGCTGATCAATAGCCACCCTCCTCCATAAAAATTCCCTGGCTCTCATGACTACCAGGAAAGTGATGGAATCAGCTTATAGAGTACTTATAATTTACCAGCAGTGGTTTTCTTTCCACATGGTTTAGAAAAAAATAAGAAGGATTTTTTTCTTGTTGATCATGACATTGGTGGATTGGACACCCTCATGTCACTGTTATTTTTTTTGGGGGGGGGGTGTTGCTGAGATGGAGGGTCAGGTGGAACAATAAAAAAAATAAAAAAAAAGATGTGACCAGGCATTGGGAGTGGCACGCTTGGGACCATGACTGCTTATAGCTGAAGTGTCCCGGCTCCAGTATAACTGAAGCGTGTGCTATGCCAGTGTACTGGAACCACTGTAGGGACCAAATTTGGTGGGGGGAGAGGCTCCTTAAGAAATGGCACAGCCACAGAACACATCATGTCTGCTCCGCTCGGTCTCATTGCCGATGTCACGGCAAGGCATGCTGAGAAAAGTAGGAGGTAGCACAGCATGAATGTAAACTGGAGACATGTTTCATGTGCTGATTATGAGACTACTGTGCACTCCACTGGCTGTCTCCACACAAATAGAGTTTTCTCTTTCTTCATCTTGGCAATGCTTCTCAGTGGTCTGTTGGTAATGGTAGTGGGGGGTGGCAGGTGAGATGGAGAGGCAGGAGTAGCATGCATGTACTGTGGAGACACATTCATGCAGTGATTGAGGCGGACCTTTTCTTTGAAGCCAATGCCACTGCTCTCAATCTGCTGCCACACACATCTCACAGCTCCATTGGTGCATACGGGATGCACCTTGCAGATTGAGCACTTGATTGGCAGGGACAGGCACACACCTCCAGCAAGTCGTATTCTCCCAAGATGTTTCTTGTGCATGCACACAAGCAAACATAAAAAGGGCAAGCTTAAAAAAAGTCAACAGAAGAGACAAAAATCAAATTCAATCACTAGGACTCTGATTGAAAATGAGAAATCTCAAATTAAAAATAGCCCCAATAATGGAAGAAATACATCAACTGTCAAAGGTCAAACAGAAGGGCTGTGGTTCACTGGGAATGAAGCTGTAATCCATATCCATGGCGTCTATCATAGTGTCGAGGAATCTGAATTGCAGCTGACAGCTTTAGTGTCCTAAATATTGGAGGCAGAACTTGCAATTCCAAATGAGAAAAATGATATAGTTTATTCACACACAAATTTACAGTTAAGGGGTAAACCAGTTCAGAATGTTTTATCAGACAAACTCACAGATGACTGGGTTTGGAAGCAAAGTAAAGCCCCAAAGAACAAGGGGATTATTTCTGATAAGCCAGTAAATATTGAAAGTGTTCTGAACCTTGAAAGAGCTGATTTTGCATGGAGGAAATATTTAACTGTAAATGAATCACAGACATTTCTTCAAAAACTGATACCAGAAACAATAGTAAGTGAAAATAACACCTTTGCCTTTACTCTCTATGGATTAGTAAGGCAAAGGGGTGAAACAGATAGCTAAATAATAAAAATAATATATTACTTACTTACTGAAGTAATGGGTATAAGACTGGAAAATAGGGGTGTACTATGGGTTAAGAGGGAAGATGGACTTAATAATCAAGGCCAAGTAATATTTGCCATAAGGGATTAGATATTGTATTATTTGATTACTACTTCTGCTCAGAAAATGGATAAACTTAAAATTTTACTCTGTAATCAGGATGAATCAGAATTCATGTATAAGAATTGTGTTTAAAGGAGAAGTTGGCATATGGTGGGGAATGAAGGAGAAAGAAGTTCACAGTTTTACAGTCTCTTAACATACCTGTGCAGAACCAGTTTCATGTCCTAGAATGTGAAAATTAAGACTGGCTTTTTGTAATTGATTCAGTAATGACATGGAATGTTTTTAGCTTTTCAAAAAGGTTGATGGACTCTGATTTCCTTAAATTTCTTTCCAAAAATGTAATAATATGTTTGCAGGAGACCTGGGCAATGGAGTGTCTAAATCTTGAAGGTTTTACTTCTTTCTTTTCTAGAGCCAAAAATAATTCGATCTTGGGTTGTCTCTGCAGGGGCATAGCCACTTTTATAAAAGTAAAAACACCTAGAAATAAAGTTACCTCTTTTAATATCTGAAAATATAATCACTTTCCTTCTGGAATGGAATAAAGAGCTCCAATGCACCCACGCATTATGGAACACTTTGGAAAGACATTTGGTGGTAAATTTGAGACACTTTCCTAAGGCAGGTCTTTTATTGCTGGGTGACTTTAATTCTGTAATAGGGCACTTGGCACCTAATCTTCTGAAGGCAAAATCCATTAGAAAATACAAGACTATGGATACAAAAGTAAACAAAACATGGGTTGTACCAGATGCTTAGTAACCAAGGTTTGATCATGTTAAATGATTTTTCTAAGGGAGCGAATACTGGTTATTTTACGTTCATTAATAAGGGGGGTGAAAGTGTCATGGACTATATTTGTATGTTTTCATGGCAGATTTTTCAGATACACCACTTTCCAGTTGTGCTCCATCCAGAGAGTCACCACTGCCCTTTATTAATGAATATAGAAATGTGTGCTTTGGCTAGTAATATACAATCAGAATTCATTCCACAATTGCAAATTATAAATCAAAAAAGAGTTTGTTTCTCAGCAGACATAGAAGATAATGTGATAAACATTTTAAGACACTCATATGTACAATAGCATTACTAAAAACAAGCATTTGTCAATGCCGAATGTTTGCTTGCTGGCATTGGCAGTGGTAGTGTAGAAGTTACAGAGCTGCATAATAGGAATAGCAGTGAAGTATTGAACTGAAGCCAACCCCGCCACCACCCTGCAGAGAGTGACAGGCATTGGGGTGTGCCTTTGGGTTGTCAGGCATAACGGCCATGCCATTTCACCACATCCTACCCTGCAGACACTGACAAGAGTCACGGTGTGCCTTGGGATCTTTGGCCCTTATGCGCACCCCATTCCATCAGGAAATATGGTGAGACAGGTGCGGTATACAGTAGGAGAATGAGGTGAACTTTGGGGCTGAAGAGTCCAAGGCATACCTCGATGCCTCTCACTGGCTGCAGGGTATGGAATGGTATGAGCATTACATGCAAGAATCCCAAGTCACCCCCCCCCCGATGCCTGTCATTCTCTACAGGGTGAGGCGTTATGGTTGGAAACCCTAACAGCTCAGGTATTCATTGGTATTTTCCCTCCAAATTTTCAACCTGTTTTTTTTGAGACCCCCCACCTCATGAACAGTGGCAATATCAGTTTGTTAGCCGAAAGCTGCTTATGCACGGCGACTATGGCATTTTGTACCACAGGTGCAAAAACACATTCTTAACAGGATGCGAAAAATGACAGCTGTACTGTTCATGGGGAGGTGGAAAAAATCTCAATGTTGCAAATCTGCAGTAAATATATTCAAAAAACTAGTGAAGTCACGAGCGTGCATAGAAACTGTGCAACGCACGCCCGTAATGTAATTAGTTTGGGGATTTTTTACAGCAGATTGTCAACTCAGGCATTTTGGGACCTCTGATCATGAACAGTGTCACTGTGATTTTCTTTATCTGTCCCGAACAATGATTTCTCACAGCGACCATGCATCTCTGCGCTGAAAGTGTGAAAACACATTTCGGCCATGTTGTGAAAAATGACAGCTGTACTGTTCATAAGGAAGTGTGGAAAAATGCCACTGGTGAAAATCTGGACTGAAAATATTACAAAGTCATGAACTTACGAGGGGTGTGTGGAAACTGCGCAATGCTGACTCATAACACAGTCATTTTATGGACTTTTGTCACCAAATTTTCAACATAGCCATTTTAAAACCTCTGCTCATGAACAGTGTAGCTGTGATTTTCTTAATCTGTCCCAGACATTGCTTTCCCTCACTGACTGCACCATTGTGTGCTACATGTGCGGAAACACATTTTGGTGACGTGAAAAATGGCAGCTGTAATGTTCATAAGGAAGTGTAATAAAATGGCAATGTGGAAAATCTGGAGTGAAAATATAGAAAATTCGCAAACTTACGAGCGTGCGTAGGAACTACTCAACGCGTGCTCGTAAAACAGTCATTTTTAGGAATTTTTTCACCAAATTTTCAACATAGCCATTTTAAGATGTCTGCTCATTAAAAGTGTCACTGTGATTTTCTTAATGTGTCCTATACAATGATTTCGCACACCGACTGAGCCATTGTGCGCTACATGGGTGGAAACACGTTTTGAGCAAGATGTGAAAAATGACAGCTGTACTGCTCATAAGGAGGTGTGGTAAAATGGCAATGTTGAAAATCTGGAGTGAAAATATTGAAAATTCGCAAACTTATGAGCGTGCGTAGGAACTGCGCAACACATGCTCGTAAAGCAGTCATTTTTAGGAATTTTTCCACCAAAATTTCAACATAGACTTTTTGAGAGCCCACCTTATGAATAGTGGCAGTGTTGTTTTGTTACTCGGTCCCGAAAGGTTATTTCACGCAGTGACTGCAAAATCACCCTTCTGGCCCGAATAACACCATGACAGTGCAATAATTCATGAGGAGGGGTCCCAAAAAACCCCATGTTGAAAATTTGGGCCCAAAATTCCCAAAAATGCCTGAGATATGCAACAAAGTTGAAAAAAACATATCTATTCCATTATACAGCTTACTGGCATTTCCTCAGTTCGCGGTCGCCTTTGAAGAGTGCAGACGCATTCCAGGTCCACTGAAAATCATTGCGCTGAGGTCCGGAGGTAAGTATGGGGTGAGGGGGTGGAGAGGCAGGGTGTGCAGTGGGTGGGTTCTGGTTGTGGGGGGCAGGGAGAAGCGCCGAGGGACAGTCTTTAAGTTTCAGGGTGTTTTTTTTTTATGAGGATGATGAGGATGTTTGCCACGCTGGGGTGGGCTACGAGTGGCATAAGGATGGCTGGTTGGGGGGCATGGAACCAATGGGGATGGGGCACCCCTGTCGCATGTGCATCTGTTGCCACACTGGGTGGGCTCTCAGCGTGGCACCCTGTACTGGGGGAGACAGTGGGCGATGGAGATTGGGCACCCCATCGGCTATCACGACTCTACAGCCCGTGCTGGGTGGGCACCAGCATGGCAAATGGAACTGTGTTTGAAGTGCGGCACAAGTCGATGGGGATTAAGGCACCCCGCCGGCTATACAATGTGTGCATGGGTGGGTAGCACGCAGCATGCGTGTGTGTGTGTGTGTGTGTGTGTGTGTGAGGAGCATGCATGAGCAGGCAATATCTGATCACTGCTCACTGAAGCGTAGCTCCCCCTTTCAACTGTACGCCACTGCACTTTGGAACTGTCATAGACAGCTCAGCAGGCATTGGAGAACTGCGGCCGCACCTGCAAACACACTGACTGAATTGGAAGAGGGCTGACACACCTCCGAAAACTCGGATGATGGCACTATGTTTCTTGCACATGCGTGCAAGCAAACATAATAATACTGTAGCTGAAATAAAAAAATTAGAAAGAATAACTAATTTCACTTTACCTAGTTTGTATCAAAATAATAATAAAAGGAAAGATACATGGTACAATAAGGGCTGATGGAAGTTATAAGAAAAATGTATTACTTAAAAATGCAGGTTAAAATAATAGGACAAAAGAAAACATAAAACAACTGAATAAAGCAAGAAAGGAGTATAGAACCTTTGTAACTATAAAACAGGTTTTATATTTTTTTTAGTTTAGTTGTTGTTGAGCAGGTAAGTGCGCTAGACAAATTCTGCCTATTTTCAGGCACGACATGGGGGGAAGGGGATATAGATGAATGCCAACTGACTTTTGAACCAGATTAATCTGTCCGTGGTATTTTTAGTGAATTGGAGAAATTTGGCCAGGGCACTGAGGAAATTCCCCTACTCTTTTCAAAACACTTATTTTTTGAATGTGAGTTTATTAAGCCTTTTTGGGAAATTATGGCAAATTATTTGGGGATGCAGGGTTTTAAATATATGACAAATGACATTTGGGTGTATGGACAATTGTCAAAAGAATGGGAAAAATTAAATAAGAATACCATCTATGAAATACTAGCAGTATTGAAATGGTCTATTTGGCAAAGTAGGTGTCGAAGATTTATTCAGAACAAGGAAACTACAGTGCAAAACGTATTTTGTAAATTTCAGGATGAAATAGACAGAATTTTTCAAGAAGAATGTAGATTGTTTGGGGAAAAAACAAGACAATTATGGAAAGACATTACTGGTATTGGTTAAAAGACATGTGTGTAGTGCTTTGAAACAATTTTGATTCCAAAATGTATGTTTTTGGTTTTAAATAAAAAAATTCCCCTACTCTTTTCGAGAAGTGCCATGGGATCTTTAACATCCACCTGAACTACCACCAGAACAGGCAAATGGGACCTCCGTTTAATGTCTCATCTGAAAGACAGCACCTCAGGAGTGCAGCATCCCCCTCATGCTGCACTAAAGTGTCAGTATTTCGATTCAACCCAAGTGCCTCGTGTGGGGATAGAACCCACAGCCTTCTGAACTCCCAGCCTCAGAGGTGAGTGTGCTGCCTGCTGAGCCACTGACACTGAAATTCCAATGGCACTGAATGCTTAACACTATTAAAAATAAAAATACAAAAGACTTCTGGCTTAAAGTTGCAAAAGGCACAAGGAGTCATGCAGTGAATATATCAGTCCACATTTCACCCTTAAATCTGGCTACTTATAGTGAAAAAATATTCTTTCAAAAAACTGATTATAATACTCTACAGCATTTTCCTGTATAATTTAATAAACCATTTGAACCACTAAGCATTACTCCCCAGGAGATATTGGAAGCTATTTCTTCAATAAAACCTAATAAAGCTCCTGGCCCAGATCATGTACCATCTAATCCATGTAAAATCGAACAGGACTGGTTGTGTCACTTACTACCAATATTTTTCAATAAAATAACTGAGGAGTGTAACATACCACAATCAGGGAAATATAACATTATTATTCCAATATTTAAAAAAAGAAACCCAAATTTACTAGATAACTATAGAGCAGGGTTTCTCAACTGGTGAGGGCAGCCTCCCTTGGGAGGCCCCAACCTGTTCCAGGGGAGGCTCAAGCAAGTCTGAAAAAAATACTGTATTTAAATTTTGAGGTTGATATTTTATGTGAAGGAATACAGCAAACTGAAAAAAAGATAATAGCAGGAGAATTAATGTATTTATTTACAAATTGGTGACTAGAAAAGGCACACTAAGCCAAGGCTCATTTCAGGTGTACCCAGGAAAATGTAGGGAGTGAATACTGTTCAATTCAAAAGATAACTGCAAAACAATCAAGCAATACAAAATGAACAATACTGCAAATAAATAGGAATGGACAACAAATAATGAGTGGTAGTAACTGACAAATTATTCTGGTAGCAGAACAGCTGAAATACAAGGGTTAAGCAGAGAAGTACTAGAAGCAAGAGCAGGAGGGAGCAAAAGGATTCCTGGGCAGTTGCTTAAGAGAAGAGACAGAGGGACTGAGGCAGAACTGGGTAGGAAGGTTATTCCTGATGGAGGAGAAACCAAGAAAGCAGTCTGACCCGTCAAGGTATTGCAGCAAGCAATATAGCTTGAAAGTCAAAATAGCAGAGCAAGTAGGCTGGCCTGGGGAAGGAGTTACGCATGGTGGTAGTAGTAGTGGTGGTGGGGGTGGGGGTTTACAATAAGCTGAGTAAAATGAGAGCCAACTATTCAATGGAGTTTCACTTTATTCCTGAGGTACTGTGCAAAGCATGCTATCTTTCTATGGAGGCCTATGATTATTTTAATATCTCGGGAGGCTCAAGATCTTTTCCATGGTTTTGGGGAGGCTCACTATGACAAAGTCTGAGAACTAATGCTATAGAGCTAGCAGTCTGTTGGACATCCTCGGTAAAATGTTTTTGAGAGTAATCCTTGCAAGATTAAATGCTTGGACGAAGCAAAATAATATGATAAATGTCTATCAGGCTGGGTTTAGATCAGAACACTCAACAGTGGATCAGTGTGTTTTATTAAATCACATCATGGAAAAATATTACATAAAAAACATATTCCAGTTTATATCACATGTGTTGACTTTCAGGGCACATTTGATAGAATAGATAGGCATGTTTTATGGAGTAAATCAAAGGATCTCAGTATAAAGCAAACAATTTTGAGATTAATAATTATTTTATATTCTGAGACTAGGAACACAATTAGATATGTTTTATATTGTAACTTAACAAGACCTTTTCATTCAAGTCAGGGAGTTAAACAGGGCTGTTTACTAACCCCTTTATTATTCAACGTTTATATAAATGACCTTCCAGCTTATTTAATTCCAGAGTCCACTCATTCCCCTTCTATAGATGGAACTTCAGTTCCAGTACTTATATACGCTGACGATTTGGCTTTGATTTCTCTGTCACCTGTAGGCTTGGGTAAGCAGTTGAAGGTCTTACAAACCTACTGCTCTCAGAACAAACTTATAGTAAATACAAATAAAACTCACACATTAGTTATGGGTAAATACAAAATAAAATATACATGGCATATAAATAATATTCCCTTGAAATCAGTGTCATGTTATAGATATTTAAGTATTCACATTTCATTTGACGGAAAAAGGACCAAACAGTGTTTGTACATACAAGGTAAACTTAAACAAAGTAAATCATCTCTTTTAAGATTTAATGCAAAGTTTAGAGGAAATACTGTCTTGGCAGTGATATGTGCTGCCCAAATGAAACTGAATCTAGTCACATGTATGTGGTGGAAATATGGTATGATAAACTCTTTGGAAAACTGAAAAGTCCCTTTACAGATCTACAGTATATAAAGCTATTTTACATCTGCCAGGTCTACCCCATCCCAAGTAGCATGAGCAGAACTGGGTAGAATTCTGATTAAATACCTAGCGATACTGACTAAGATTATATACTGGGTTTCTAGAATAGTTAAAACAAGAATAGCTCACAAATGTCTACCTGAAAAGGCCAAATTGCTGAACAGAGGGACTCTTCTTCTCCATGGCTGTCCCAGGTTGTTAATGTTTTGGGAAACATAGGATTAACTCACCTTTGGAAAGATCAACAAAAAGGTATTACTATGTCACATAATTATAGGGTAATTAAAAGTAAAGTAATCCAACTTTCATTTGATGAAGATATGTCCTGACTTAGACAACTGAAATTGCATCATTGCTATGTCTAAAATAAAATAATGTGTCAGAACCATATCTTGAATTTATAACAGAAAAAAATGACAGAATACTTTTTACAAAACTTAGGTTAGAATTCTATCCATCCAAATTTCTAAAATATTGATATGCAAAAGACAGGACCATAATTGAGAATATAAACTGTGATTGTTGTCTAAATGAACCAGAAACCTTAACACACATTCTATGCCATTGTCCTAAATATAACAAGATGCACATTCCAATCTTTACACAATGGGCTAGATATTCAAAGGGATTGCACCTTGAACAACTGAGTTGAACCAGCACAACCCCAGAACTGCACCACTGGCAATGTTCAAAGGCAGGAATTGTGCAGCGCAATTCCCTCTGTGCCGGGGAGCAAAGATAATGTATGTGACACATCTCCAGGGGGCGTGCTCATGCATATGTGGCACATCCCGATATTCAGTCCAAGATGTGCAGAGCATCTGCTGGCACAACCCAGAGATGCATTACATCTCTGGGCTCACAGTTGGGCTGTAAAAAATGGTTCAAGTGCATGCCATCCACAGGCATACTGCTGTATTGCTATGTGCAACCAAGCAGCCACCAGCCGTGGGTGGCAACCCCCCACCTGAACACCATGCACAATCACTCACACATCTTCCTGGTGGTCCAGTGTAACCCTCCCACCCCTCTCATAGAGGTGATCGTAGTGCTCGAACATATGGCCAAGTCTCTGGTAGTCTAGTGGTACCCCCCCTCCCCATCGCAACCCTCCAATCGCCAGGGCCATACTATAAGAAATATATGTGGTGCTCTAGTGGTATCCCCTCCCCATCCTGACCCTCCAATCACCAGTGCCATACTGTAAGAATTATACCTGGTGGTCCAGTGGTACCCCACTCTCCATCCTAAATCCCTGATCATCAGTGCCATAATGTTAATAACATTCCTGGTGGTCCAGTGGTTCCACCCAATGGGGGGGTTGGGTTTACCACTGGACCACCAGGGAGGAGTAGTTTCATTTTTTGATGGTGATCATGGATGTGGCCGGGGTTGGAGGAACCACTGGATCACCAGGGATGTTATTTATATTATGGCACTGGTGATCAGGACTTCAGGATGGGGAGGGGGAGTACCAATGGATCACCAGGTATATTTCTTAAAGTATGGTGCTGATGATTGGAGGGTCAGGATGGGGAGAGGGTACCACTAGACTGCCTGGGACCTGGCCATATGTTCCAGCACTTCAATCACCACTATGGGAGGGCAGGGGGTACACTAGTTGCAAAGGCCCTGAGCATGATGTCTGTTACCGATATTGCTGCTGCGAGGTGAAGGGGGATCCTCTGTACCTGTACTGACAGCACCGCATGGTGTGCAGGGCACCAGGTGCATTTCACTGGCAAGTCCTGCACAATGCATGCAAATGGGGCCATAACGACATGCATGTCGATGTCTGAATATCAGGAATTTGTGCACAGTGTAGCTATGATGCACTGGCACATTACCTGTTCCTGGTATTCAGACCTATCTGGGGGTTTGCTATATTCAGAAGGGATGTGCCATGGCACATCACTTTTTGAATATATCCCTTGGTTGCTCCAGTGCAAGTCAGTTGTGCTGAGCACCCACTAGTGTCATTGCCAGGTGCATGTCTGAATATCGAGCCCCAATATTTTCAAATCAATTCACTCTCTGAAATGGGGATTATAAGAATATTAATGAACTCACCTATGGAACTTATTGCAAAAGATATGATGGATTACATTAAATGGATCTATAAAAAATGTACAATAATAATGCTGTTCAAAGTGTTAAAGAGATAGCACTTTAGTAAGAAAGGAAGTAAATCTGTCTAATCTGCAATAGTTATGAAATATCCAATAATTTATGTAAAAATGACACAACAGGAAAAGTTGACTGTATTCTTATGTAAATTTAGTTCTTGGATTTCTATTGTATGTATCAAGCTCTTTTTAACCTATTCAGTATTTATAAGATGGATGTAATTTTTAAACACTTTTTAATTTTTGTAATGACTGGAAAGTTGAACAAATAAAGATTACTTTACTCTATTGCAGTCTCCTGTGTGGTCTGTACTTACCTGC
This sequence comes from Neoceratodus forsteri, assembly GCA_016271365.2. NCBI lineage: Eukaryota > Metazoa > Chordata > Ceratodontiformes > Ceratodontidae > Neoceratodus > Neoceratodus forsteri. The sequence continues at coordinate 874,063,030 of CM057459.1, forward strand.
CATGTCCGTAGATGTATCTTATGAGTCCGGCTCTGTACTATTCATCTCCACTGGCCATTCTGGGATTGCACCTGTAGAGCTGCTTTGGTATCTCCTGGTCCTTTGGCTCAGAATCCAGTTCAGGTTGTTCCTCTGGGGCAGCATACATATCACTCCATTGAGTACCATGTTGTGTAGTATACAACAGGCAAGGGATATGGCACTGGCCTTCTGAGGGGTGTACTGTAGGGCACCACTGGACAGATCAAGGCACCATAACTGCATCCTGAACATTCTAAAGACATGCTCCTTGATGTTGCACATGGTACTGTGTAATGCACTGTACCTGTCCTCTGCAATGGATGCAGGGCATAACACAGGTGTGAGGAGCCAGGGACACAGGAGATAGGCACCATTCCCTATGTAGGTAAAAGGCATTGGTTAGTCTTATCATGTATAATAAGGGGCAGGAGGGGGGCCTTTGGGGTATACTCACTAATGAGGTGGCCACTAGGGATGTCCCCACATTCAAACCTCCAGCACAGGATGGAATTGTGTCATATGAAGGTGATGTGGGTGATGATGATTTACCAAGCCAGGACACTGATGATGCACCCTGTTGCATCACAAACTGCCTGGCAGTTGGTGGAGTGATACCCCTTACTATTGAGACAGTCCTCCATTGCATCACTGATGTGTGCCTGGAAGGTAACATGGGTGCAGTTAATGGCACTAAGTACAGATGGTAGGTGCACAACCTGATTGAACTGTGTCATGGTTGCTATTCACTCAGTTAGTGTGCTGGAGAATACAATGAACTCTTCAGCATGGTCCATGAGGGTGTCCAGGAACTGATCCAACAGGTATGAGGTCACTGAATGTGAGATATCAGTGTGGTCCCCCACTAGTGCCTGTAATGTTCTAGTGGCCAGGAAACACCATATAGCCATCAACTTGAGCTGTATGAGCAATCCATGGCTGGAACTGGTCATGCAGAAGCCCATACAGTTGCCTGATCATGAGCCTGTTGTGCCTCTAACAGCTCATGATCTGGTGATCACTGAGGATTTTGAATGTAACTCATGGACAGTACTGTCTGTGTGCAGTATAGTGTCTCCAAGGCCTCTGTCTAGTCCCAGGGTGGACAATTAGCCTCTCCTCATCCTCTGGGACCTGCTGCATGAGGTAGATTATGTGTGGTCCCAAGAGTACCACCTTGGAGTGTGGCCTGCAACGACTCTGCCCACTTCTTGGGTTTGTCCTGGTTTAAGATGGCCTTTTTATAGGCAGTAACTGTGCAGCGTTAAGTGACTTACACAAACCCCTTTGTGCAGCACTAGTATGCTGAATACCATGCTGTGCTGATATGAATGGTCCCACCCCACCTTTCTGTGCTACATACATTATCTGTGCACTGGGGCGCAAGTGCTCTTAGAGTGCACAGTTACCCTTTGAATATGGGATTTTGGTGCAAACCCATGTGCAACGTGTGCACAATCACTTTGTACCCAGCACAAAGCTTTGACTATCTGAGCCTCAGTATATTGGAAAGCTTATCAAAACTGATCTACTGTAGATCTGAAAAATCTACCCTCATGTCACACTTTGGTAACCCCTTTTCCTAGACATACTCTCATCACATTTCAGCTCAGATATGAATTAAGCACAGCAACTAGGCTGGTAATCATCTCAAATGCAAACATGGCATCATCCTAACAGCCATATTAATTCCAATTCCCCACTTGGGTTACATAAGCCGGTAGCAATAGCAGCAGTGACAGCAACAGGGACATTAAGGCATGGTTAATGGTGGGATATACCAATTTGTTCAAATTATGTAGCCATCTTGGCAGTTACAGCAGTCAGTTGATGCTACATTGGCAGGTACTGGTGCTGCTTCAAAAGCACCACTTCAGCCACCACCAGTCAGAGCTGCCAGGCCCTGTAATGTATGTACCACCAGAACTACTCCTAAATTTGTTGCAAAAATAAACCACACTGCCAGAGTCTTACATGCCCACACTGAACTGCCACCTACCTATTCATCCAAATTATGTCTAGAAACACAACTCACTGGGGAGATGATGGCCCTTGATTTTCAGCCATTGTCCATTGTAGAAGACATTGGTTTATTAAGACTCATGTATGAACTGAAGCCCAAATGTTCCATCACATTTCCAAACATGTTTTGCCAAGCATGTAAGAGGTATTATGCAAATGGATGCTGACACTTCTGAAGGAGGCAGAGGAGTATTTTGGGCACTTGTGATATTTGAAGCAGTAAGTCAAACCAAAACTCCCCATCTCATTGCCCTATGGACAGTGTTCAACTCAAGCACCACCACCATTCCCATCCGACATCCACCACTGCCAGTCCATGCAGGAGTAATACTGATCTGGAATGCCTCACTGAGGAACAGCAATAAAGGAAGATCATTACTTAATGTTTTGGTCACAAAGGAGAAGTACAGCAGGAAAAATATCCTTCAGTTGATCCGATCACTGCTGGACATCTGGATATGCCCTCATAATATGAAGGCAGGAATCATCATAATAGATAGTGGGTGTAGCATGTTAAAGGCCATGTCTTATGGTGATTTTGCCCATGCGCTTTGCTTTGCATGTGCACTAGAACTGGTGGCAATTCACATGCTTGAGAAACATAAACAGCTATAAGAAACAGCTGACACTGTATGAAGCATCACTAGATTATTTCCATCATTCAGCCTAATCTGTAAACTCCTTTACCAGCACCAGCAGAAACACGATGTTCTTCAGCTTTGCTTAATAAATGACATTTCCACAAGGTAGAACTCCATCTTTTATATGTTGGAGAGACGGGTGGAAGACAAATCTGTGTTCTAGCCATTAGAATCCAATGATATGGTCTGTAGGAGCTTGCAGTCCAGGGTGCATTGGCGTATTTGGAAAAAGCTTATGTTTATTCTGCATTTGTCACCATATGAACAAGCCACCAAATGTGTTCATCCTGAATTGCCAAACCTTAACAGTTCACTTCCCATGGAGACTCTGCTTGAATGCCTCACAGTACCATAATTTATGATTTTCTAAAGCAATAAAACAAAGCAAGGCTGCTGGTGGGGCCAGCTGATGCTGCTGCACTGGTGGTGGTTGTGAGAATGACAGCAGTAATGGTGGTGGAAGAGGTAGTGGTAACACCACTAGTTCATCTGAGTCACAGCAGCAGCAGGATTCAGTATGGATGTGAGAAATGGCAGAGGTGCTTCTTATACAACTTACAGACAGATTTGTTAGTGTTAGATCACACATGCTGTGTGACATGACAGCATTACTGGATCCAGGATATAAAGATGTATTCATTTCTCCTGGATGTAGAGCATCTATCAAACAGAAAGTGTTAAGACAATTATGAATGGGCAGCAAATAAAGCATGACAAATTTGGCAGAAATATGCACACAGAACATCTTTATTGTATTGCTCATCTGCTTTATTTTTTTTTTAAATCAAGCTTTTTCTCATTCACCAATGGAATCACCACAGTCCCATTATTGACCTTCTAATGGACTTACCAGATATCCACCACTTGCTCAGGACTACGATAGTGATGGGTTCCCTGACATGTTGTCATATGTGGGCCTGCATGGGTGCCAGCAGAAGGATGGAGCAGGACTTTTTTTCTCCAGCTCCTGATTTTCTTCCCCCTGGTGTAGGTGAGAAATTAATGCTCATGTACACATGCATTGCACTGTAGGGATAACATTAGTTTGGTTGTGCCAGGGACGACACTGAAGAGCAGCTAATGTTTTCTGGATTGGATCTGGAAAGGCACAAAAGACCAGCCACCAAATATTATACTGCATTACCACATCGCTGCAAACCCCTTACCCCTTTTCTCTTACAAAGAAGCCAACAGAAGAAGGCCATTTGGTCCATCAAGTCTGCTTGTATTGCAGGGTCCACAGCTTGGGATAATGTCCCTGCCCTCCCTCCCTACTGCTCCCATCCTCCCTACTCATGATCCTTACCTTCCCTCTATGCCTTTCCCAGCCTCTCTTAAAGTTACCCACTGTCTTCAATGAGTTGACCTCTTCCAGTAGTGCATTCCAAGTGTCCACCCCCTCTCTGTGCAGAAGTGCTTCCTGACTTCCCTCCTAAACCTCCCACCCTTCAGCTTAAGACTATGCCCCCTTGAGTTATGGTTGCCACTCAGCTTAAAGAGACTCTCCTTATCAACCTTATTTATCCCTTTCAAGTATTTGAAGGTCCCAATCATGTCCTCCTCTCTTTCCTGTCTTCCAGGGAGTACATGTTCAGTGTTCTCAATCTCTCCTCATATGCCTTACCCTGCTGACTAGCTATCATCTTTGTAGCTTTCCTCTGGATTTTCTCCAGCAGTGTAATGTCCTTTTTGAGGTGTGGGCACCAGTACTGAACTCCATACTCTAGGTGCGGCCTTACCAGTGACCCGCACAAGGGCAGTATAACCTCCTCCCTCCTTCTACTGATCCCCCTAGATATGAATCTCACTATCTTGTTTGCCTTTGCTGCTGCTTTCTTGCACTGCGTGGAGTGCTTCCTGTCACTAGTGATTATCACTCCCAGGTCCTTCTTTTCTTCCTCTGATTTAGGGTGTGACCCCTTGTTCAAAATAAAATATTTATTAATGAATTTTCAATGGTCCTGCCACAAATGCAGCATCCAGTTTTGTTCTGTGCCTTCAGCAAGATGAATGAGGCTCAGTGTTTCATTGCTATTTTCAAAAGTGCCACAATTATGGTACCTGATGCTGCTTCATAATAAAACAGCACATATTAATGAATGCATTATTAAAAGGCTCCAGCTGTCCCACAGGTCATGGCAAATAATTGATAAAGTAGACCATGTTTTAAGAGGCCTAACATATGGCTTAACAATTTGGAGATTCAGCATGATTGAGCAGCAAGCCCACAAGTCCTCAAGGTATCATTAAAAATCCAACCTTTGTTCTTTAGTTTGACATCCCTCTTTGAGTACTAAGTAAGTTAACATTTAACTGCAGATGCCCATTGGATGATCAGACCTGGTGCCTTGCACCTAAGGTAAAATGCTATAACCACCATGGCAGCAGGAAAGTGGAAGATGTTCAACACCACTTTATATCCCGCAGTCACAGTGACAGCCTGACTTCAGCTGGGGATGAAGTTGGGGGACCAAACATTTTTCATAATGATTATTGTTTCCCCCTCTACCCTAATTCCCCAAAGTCAGAGAAAATGTAATCTTCAGTTCCACTTCAACATACCACTGTTCCTACCTCAGAACTTGCCAGACCCTCCTCGATTCCATCCAATTTAGCCTTGGTTTCCTGGGCTTCTGCTGCCATTGGCACTGCTCTGTCCACTCTAACTGCCTTGGAGTTGCATCAAGTTACTACTCAAGCCTCTCCTTTTGTGCCCCAACTGCTGAATCCCCTACCTTTGGAGGGTGTCATAAATGCACTGTCTTGAAATGTGCCTGGGCTTTATGTGTATAATCTGTAACTTTGCTGATTTTGTGAGCACCAGGGATCAGGGGGATTAGGTGATGGTTGGGATGGGTATCTGGCTTAGGGGATTAGTTTCCTTTTCCTGCCTCTCCCCGGGTTTAGCATCTCTGCTTTTGTGAGAGTCACAATTTGGCTGTAGGCAACACCCTCCCCCAAAGTCTCTTGCAGCTTTGCTTCTGTGCAGCTTTTTGATAGCCTGTTGTTTTACATTTCCAAGGCACCCTGATATCAGGACACACTTGTCTCCTTTGTGCACAATGGCACTTCTTTGTTGTCCCTCTATACCAAGTCCTCTCCTCCAATGTTAAAGTTTTTGTGTTTCTTCTCTTTCCCCAAGTCTATCAGCTCTTCTCCTCCAGTTTCTACTTGGGGATCCTCCTAAGCTGTGTTGGAGTATTAATGGAGTCACTCTTTTTGTGGTAACGGCAATACTCAGTCTCTCCAAGGCCTTGCTTTCATAGGCCGTTATGGCTGATATCTCAGCCCCCCTTGCAGAGTGGGAGGATTCCAGTCCAGCCATTGCTCTTTTCTCCCCAGGGCTCTCTTGTTGGTGTGCTGTTTAGATCTACCTAGCTGGGGCTAGCCGGCACTCTCTTTAGCTTTTTTAAAGGGGTCCTGATGGGGTATCTCCCTGCATCCATAGGAAGCTAACTTCTCCAAGGCACTGCCTCTTTTTTTTTCCTTTCTTGTGCAGCCCCTCTACATCTCAGGTGTGCCTTTTGCTTGCCTGCACCACTTCTACCCCACTTTCTTTCTAGCCCTCCTTGTTCCCCTTCCTCTGCTTTTTTTTCCCTAAGTTTTCTACAGATGTAGCCTGTCCCCTCTTCTTTTAGGGGTTACCCTGTTGTCCCCATGTGCATTTCCCATTGGACTTTCCTTCTTCTTTCAGCTGAATACTTTTTGACCACTTATTCTGGCATTCGCTGATACCCCTCTCCACCTGTGGATCCCCACCATCAAACTTACCACAGGAACTGTGGCTGTGGTACCACTGTATCAAAGCATATGTTTTTAGGCTTGACTAATTTAAATGGTATACTGTTCTGCCCTCTTTATGGAGGAGGCAGTGTGGCCTCTTGCCATTCACCTTCAGACTCACCTTTTTCTCGATCACTTTACCAACAGTTACACAATTAGCGAGTCTGAGCCTAAAGCTTGGAAGCAAATCTGTTTTGTACCCCATCTTGGCACACTGAGACAGCACAAGAAACATTTCTGCCTCCCCTTTTTTTGTGATCTTTTTTGGAGGAAAGCTGCCCCTCTCACTTTTTTCCCTTCTCCCCCTTTTTGCTGTCTTCCACCTCATCCTACAACTTGTTTTCCTTAATATACATCCATTTTGGTGGTGTCAGTCTCTGGCACACCTGGGAATGGGATCTGGGCTTTCCAATCTCCTTCCTTACCCTCCCCATTTGACTTGGTGGGGTTTTAATTTTATGGAATAGTGCTCTCTTTCTATACTGTTCCCTACTGTTTTCTACATCATGTCTGGGTATAATGATGGCCAGTTCTCCCTCCCCCCCCACTTTCCTTTCCCTCCTGGTGTTGGGTGGTCTTCTTTGCAATTATGTTGTGCTGTAGGTTTCAGTGATTTACTTAGGGATTTCCTGGTCTCAATGTACACACTTGGTGAGTTTGAGGCAGAAAGCGTCTATACTGAGATGTTTTTCTCCCTTCTTGGGCAGTTCCAGCTGCTATTGGATGGTTTCAACTTTAGTACTAGCCTTAGTGGTGTGGTCTTCCCCCCCTGTGGAATGTTAGGTGAGCTTTGGACTGTTGTTTTAGCACTGCTTGTGACCTGATGGTTCACACATAGGTTAAAGCTTTTTCCTTGTTTATAATTGTTTTTCTTATTATTTTTGGGGTTTATTGTAAGTTTATATTGCTTTCAGTTTTAAGCAGTACAGGTTTTTCCTCATTTGTCTCAATGACAAGTGTTCCCTCTTCCTTTTCTACCCCCTTTGTTATGCCCCTCCTGCCTTCTTTACCACACTTTTGGACTTCAGATTCATAGCCCTCCACCATCAGCAGTGAGGTCCTTGTTTCTTTAATTTCCTTGGGTCCAAGTCAGATATTTTTCACCATCTTAGGCCACCATGACTGATGTTAGATGTCATACTTGGAATGTCGGGGGTCACAATTCTCCTGTGAAGCAGAAGCAGGTGTTGATGAACCTGCACTGCCTGCATTCTCAGCAGATCCTCATACAGGTAACTAAGCTTGGGGTTTTTGAGGCTCAGAAATTTGGTAGGGATGGGTGTCACTTAAAGTCAAGTCAAATGATTTTATTGATCGGTAAAAACCATTTCAATATTAAAATGTAAGGTACAAAAGAAATGCATAAATACATATTTACATTGTAAGTCCAGCATAAACAATATTTTTGATTTTCATCATCACAACATCCCCACTAGAGTTTTTTTTTCTGCTAGACATTAATTTTTCTCCTAACCAAATATGATATTTCCAAATATCATTAACACAGTAGTTTGTTAATAAACCTCTAAGTATCCACTTACTTTACAAGTAAAATTTTTATTAGTATAATGTTTCATTAATAGAAGAAAAGAGTATTCATAGATGTACTGTTTTCAAAAAGGAGGCAACTTTCTCCAAAATATAGCCATCATCTGTCTTCAATATATATGTTAACATTTCTTCCAAGAGGAGGATGAGACCAGCCAAGATAACACCCAGATATTTTTTCCCATTGTCTTTTATATAGAAGGCAAATTAAGATGATACAGTATGTTTTGCATCATCCTCCACATATCTACCACACTTTCAATAAGGGAATTTCACATTTTCCCTCTTTTGCCTGTAATAAATATAGTTGGCCTTATAAGTCTCAAATCTAAATTGAGTTATCGCTCTCCTTTTCGAGGGATCAGACATTTTTAACAGATATGGTTCTGTCCCATGTTCTTTCTTAATACATTTGTACCACCTAAATCATTTTCAATCTTTCAATTTCTCTTTCATATCTGATATCTCTATATATAGGAGTCTATTGTTAATTAAATTAACAATTTCTTCCCATGGGTATAAATAGATGTCCCACATGATATTGCCCAAGCCTTTAGGAAGCATAAGATTTTTAATTATCTTTATTGATAATGCCTCAAAACCCAAAGAGGAATAGACAATTTCTTCTTCCATACAACACCTTGTTAATTTCGTTTCATCCAAGCTGAGTGTTTTAATAACAGCTATTATTTGCCTTTCTGCTACTAAAGTGGCAATTGAAAATTTTCCTGTTTCGAGTTTGAGGATTACCTCAGTAACTGACTGCGAAGTCATAAGAACGTATCTAATTAATTTATTCATAATTACCTGTAGCTTTTTTAGACATGAGAAACCCCAAATTTCTGCTACGTAAAGCACACTTGACTTTAATTTGGCATCAGCTACCTTCATGACACCTTTAACAGAGCTTCTGCCCATTTTTGCATTGAAAATTTTAAATGCATTGAACGCTACCTTCATTTTGTTACACAACTTATTTACATGATTAGTCCATTTAATATTTTTTGAAAGTCTAACCCCCAGGTAGCCATAACATTTTGCCTGCCACACTTTCTCTGTATTGTTCCATACTGAATAGATTTTCTTAATTTGATTTCCAAAAACTACTAATTTAGTTTTGGTCATATTAATTTTTAATTTATGTTTTAAATGATTTTGTTTTCTTTGGAGACCAAGTTTTGAAGTTGATATCAGCACTAGATCATCAGCATAAGCTAGACAATCTACCCTGATATTACCTACCTTGGGAGCATGATAATCAGGATGTTGTAATTCTATAACAATCTCATCAATATAAATATTAAACAAAGTTGGGGCCAGAAGGCAACCCTGTCTGACCACTATGTTTGTGTAAAAGGATGAAGCTGTGTTACCTAAATTGTCATATTGGACCTTGGCCCATGTATTTCAATAATTTGGGACAAATGTCCAATTTATGTAATTTTTCCCAGAGAATATGTTTACTTATACTATCAAACGCAGATGTAAAGTCCTTGATGCAGCAGTAGAATTTTCCCTTTTTGATCTGAATGTACTTCCAAGCTATATGTTGTAAGAAGTAGCAATGTTGGATAGTAGATCTTGATTTTCTAAAGCCGTTTTGGGGTTCATGGAGGATGGAGTTCTTTTCTACCCAGTCATTTAACCTATCAAGAATAATTTTTATAAATATTTTTTGTGATACATCAATAAGGCTAATTGGCCAGTACATTTTAGAATTGCTTGGGTTATCTTTTTTATATATAGGCTAAATAGAGGATCCTCTCCAGCTATGTGGTGGATCATGTCCCTGTACTATGGAATTAAATATCTTATGTAATATTGGATTCCACCAATCAATGAAGTGTTTACATATATCCCCAATGATCTTATCAGGTCCTGGTGCTTTATTCATTTTTAATCTTAATATTGAACTTATCTCTTCTGGAGTTATATACAGGGAAGTAGGGTAATACATATTTTCATCTTTATATTATTTAGCTATACAATCTTCTTCAACTGAAAAGTAAAGTTCTGTAAAATACCTTTTCCATGTATCTGGAAGAATATGTGTTTCAACCTTTATAAGGCATCTATTATAACCCTGGCTCACCAGTCTCAAAAATTCCTTAGTATCTTTATTTATTGTAGCTTTCCTAAGTTTTTCCCAGAGCATTTCTGTATACCATAGTTTCTCTGGATTCAAGATTTTTTTATAATTATTTCTTTCTTCCTTAATATTAATAGTTTTATATCTTTTCTCAGCAATATTTTGATTCTTATACTTAGATTTCCCTTAAGGCTTTATTTATTTATTTATTTTTTTGCTTTCCTACTTCTAAAATTAAACCCGCTTTTACCTGTTGTTACTTTGGTCACTATTTTATTTATTGTACAATGTGGTCTAATTAAAATATTAATATTCTGTCATTAATCCAAAGAAGTAAAGTAACCTGTTTCAGATATGATGGAAGATCACAATTCCATCATTGTTGTTTCATCTAATAGGTTATCAAAAAGATTAATGTTACTTGGGGTCCACTGTATCCTTTTTTGATTTATGATTTCAGCATTTTCCCTATTAATTTGATTGAAGACCCTTTTGATTGGTTCATCCATTTGTATTGTCAAACATACTCGGTTGTGGGCAGACTCCACTCTGTCCAAGACTGCAAGGTCATGTATAAGTTTAATGGTTTCAATGTTACCCCATACCAGGTCTATTATTGATACACCCTATGTGCTACTATAAGTTATTCCACCTAGTTTATCTCCTGCTGTTTGCCCATTCAGAAGCAAAAAGGTTTTATCTGTTAATTGGCAGGCCAACAACCTTCTACTACTATTTGTCCTTGAATCTATTACTGCTCTTTGACTGTGAATTCTGGGATTAATTTCTGGGATAATAGAATTAAAGTCAGTAATATTTTGATCAGGTGATATCCTTGCATTAAAGTTGCCTAATAAGATAATTGGAAGATCTAGGTCTGTACCCATAATAGATCTTAAAAAAAGATTGAGTTGAGATAGAAGCTGGTTTAATTCTTTATTAGATGGCTGAAAATACACATTAGCTATTATTAACTTAATTTGCCTATTAGCTTCTTCAAATTGAAATGCCAGGATATTATCATAATTATTATTCTTTATTAATAATGTAATTTAAATTTGTTTTCAAATATATAGATTGGCCTTCCTTTTTCCTTCCAGTTTTTTTTAATCTAACAGCAAATTTAGATAAACTTAAGTATCCAGGCAGTCTTTGAGTCTTCTCAGTTGTGCACCAAGTTTTCTGTAAACATAGAATATGATATGTCTGTAAAAACTGAATAACTTCTGGGTCCGCAATCTTAAGGCGAGTCCCTTCTATGTTCCAGGACAATATTTTTATTATCTTATTCTCCAGAGGTGAAGAGTCTTCATTAGTTCTTTTGTGTTTTAGTCACTGATTATTATCTGATACCTTGTGTCCAATTATAGGGACTAAATCCCCTGCTTTTTCTAAGTAACCTTCTTTTCCATTCAGTTCACTACAGCTAGCTATATCTGGAACATTTTCTGATATGGTATCATTCCATTCCTCCATTGACATAACATATATCCTAATCGCATCCAGTGTTTTTGCTTGATCCAATACATTCTGCACTATCCTACAGTTTCTAAAAGTTATATCTATCTGTGAAGTGTTATTTACATGTTTATATATTTTAATATATTCTATAGCTTTCTGTGAAATAGTCATGTATGATATTCTAGTAAGGAAAGCTGTAATTTCCCTTTTAATATATCCTGAGGTATCATGCTCTTTGGTTTCCCATCCAAATACTGTTACTGTTTTGTTATTCCACTGTTCATTTTCTCCTGTTATGCTTTGTGTCATTTTATAAGTAGAATCTTCAAATTCTTTTTGATTATAATTAATCTTTCCTCCTTGGGTTTCAATGTTACCATCAGCAATTATATTATCTGTAGTTCTTTCTCCATTTTTTTCCTCTGACTCTGGGTTATCTTCAATAGGGACAATCTGAACTGGCATCAAAATAATACCCTTGAGATTTAATATTTTTTGTTGACTCCATATGGTATCCACCACTGATCCCATTTTAGTATACAATAATGCACAATCATTATGTGCTTCATTAGGTGGTCTTATGATATTTATTTTATTGTCTGCATCTCTTACATGAAAGGTGTGTAATACTAAGTTCCTTAGATTTGCACTTGTTTCTTTATGTATTTTATTTACCCTGTAAATTTCCATGAGATATTCCATTTCTGTACCTTCAAAATCAAATAATTTATTAATATTATCAGGCCCTTTTCTGTTATCCAAATTGTCATTTCTTGACCCAGAAATATATAGTTTTTTTTTTACTGGGTGGCATCTGACTGGTCTCAGCCTCACCTATATCCAACTCTAAAATTCCCCCAGCTGCATCCATTATGTTATTATCCATTTCTAGGTGCTTTTCTTGGGTTGATAAGTGTAACTTCTTATTTTCCTTATCTGTCATAATTTCTACTCTTTTCCTTACTGCATATTCCTTTTTCTTGACTTTTTCAGAGGGATGCTTTATCATAATGTCGTTTAACAGCTTTTCTGTTTCATTCATCACTTTACCTTTATTTTGGTTTTTGTTTTTACGATGATTTCTAGTATTTCCTTCAGTCTTCTGTTTATATTCTTTCTTATCTCTTGCCTCTCCATTATTTTGTCTCTTACACATACAAGTTTGATTTTTATCAAAAGGGGAGCAAGTTCACTTGCATGGCCTTATTCTCTTCCACAACCATATCTTTAATTACCTTGTGGTTAGCATCAGTACTACATGATTGCTCAGCCTGATTATTGTCTTTGTCTAATTTATCCAATATAATCCTATTAAGGAATAAGTGATTTTGATATTGTCTATCTCATCCTTAATTACTATAAGGTTTTCCAAAATTACCACATTCACAAAATAAGAATTCTTTAAAATTTCTAAAAGTTGTTTAGACAAGGAACTAGATGAGCAAAAATCACTGTTTCCTGTAAAATGTCCCTGATCATAAATAATATCATTCTTAACATTTATGTTCTCCTTACAAGTGCTAAATTTTCCTTGTGTTCTTTCTAAATTATTTAGGCCTTCAGTGACCTTGCTTAAATTTTGTACAATCAGTTTAATTTCTCCCCCTTTTGAAGCTGTATTTAAATGTTCTCTTTCTTTCTGACTAGTCAGATCAAGTAATTTCACATCTTTACTTTCACAGTGTATATATTGTCTCCAAATTAGGATTCTACTGTCTTTTCAGGTGAAAAACAATAGTTATCTCTGCTATCACTACTGTATTGATCATAGGTTTCTAAACTAATTTTCTTATAAATCCCTATGTGAAGAGTGATCAGTGGGCAGATAAGGCTCAATGGATTCATAAGAAATCCATCCATGTGAATCTATAGAGGTTCCTTCAAGAGTGGATACAGAAGTCAAATTTATTATATCTTGGTTCTCTTTACTACATTTATTAAAAGTTGTGTTATACATACCATGGACGTTAGCTGTTTTCTGACTATTTTCATTAAAGTTCCTCTCCACCTCTTCTCTTTCTTTGTTCCCAGGTGCTATCTGGATTGGGGTACTTGTTAATGTACAATTGTCACAAGATATAATAGGTTGATTAATGTTTTTTTTGCCATAATTCTGTAAGTTTAAGCTGTCGAGGATCAATTAACCTTGACTGTTCTTCAACAGTTTCCATTCTTTCCTTACCCTCTTTTCCCATGTTTAAATTTAATCTTTTCCAATCAAATTTCTTGCTCTTTTTAGCCATTTTAATGTTGTTATCTCTAATTATAGTTAGCTTTCTACTTCTGGTTTGCATCATCTAGATCTTAAATGTTCAAAGCCAACTATAAGTATGTTCACCTTAAATAACTTGAGCTCTTATGTCTAGATTGTTTATCAGACAGATGTAAAGATAAGTTCATTAAATTGTCACTGATTTACCATATTATTGTCATATGATTAAAGCCCCTATTGACTAGCTTAAGGGGAACTAAATGGAGCTAATGGTTAAATTCAAATCACCTTGTTAGATAAAACCAATGGGAAAAAATAGCTGCCAATCCTATTATCAGGCTCCAGTTTCCATTAATAACATTTAATAAAGGTAAACTACAAAGTATCAGTGCTAATTACAGTATAGCAGGAGTATAACAACTATAGCAGCTATAAATAATTGTGATCAGTATAAAGTACTGCAGCTCATACAATCAATATCACAACATATGTGATCATATGCAATCAATTCAACATTCAATATTTCAATAGACTATACTCTGTAAAGTCCAAAATAGTCCTGAACACTAAATTGAATCAAAGACTTGGAAGTCCACAGTGTGGGTGTGGCAAAGAAATGTGGTGTGTTCATTCTGGTACACCAAGACCTTCACTGGACTTAGTTCAAACACTTGGCTGACAGAGATAGATTTTGGGTTTTGGACCATTTTGACACCCCTTCAGGTACGTGTGGTGAAGAACCTATATGCCCCTTATGTTGATTCCCCTTTCTTATTTCATGATCTGTCTGATAAGAATGTGACCTTTAATGATTCCCTTATGTTGGGTCTCATAGGTGGGGACCTTAATATTATCTTGAATTTGGCTATGAACCAGAGCCACAGGAGACTGGAACCTCAAGCCAAGGTACCCAAAGTTGTTGAAATGTGGCTGAAGGATCAAGCCTTATCAGATGCTTGGCAGCTCTATAGCACCCAAGTCCACAATTGTTTATGTTATTCAACTGTCTATGAGATGTATAGCTATCTAGATCTGTGGCTGACCTCCCAGCACCTTAACTCAATGGTCACGTCATTGTCTGTCAATCCTTTGATTATATCAGACCATGCTCCAGTGCAACTAGATGTTCTTCTGAAGCTGTGCCCTAAACATTCCAGTACTTGGCAATTTGATCCTAACCTTCCCCAAGACCACCATTTATGTATTTAGCTCTGAAAGGAAGCTAAGGACTACATTTCCCACAATCATACAGGGGATACCTTAGTGGCCAAGCTGTGGGAGGCCTTCAAGGCAGTACCCTGGGGTTGAATTATTGGTTACTTGTCCTACAGATATAGGGAGAGTGAAAAACAACTGTCAGATCTTGAAGCCTCCCTTCAGAAAAAGAAATGGGATATCAAAGCTGCTCCATTGCCGGATGTCACCTCTCAGTTACATAGGGAATTTCTGAATCTCCATATGGAAATTGCAGCCCACGCAAATAGACAGGTGGAACTGACTATTCTCCACCTCCTTCACAAATTCAGGAGAGAAGTGAAAAACATGGGAAGCTGCCATGCAACCAAATTTGAAAGCAACAGGCAGAGAGGTATATTGCAGTGATCTGCAATTTGCAGGACTCCCTAGGTAACTGGTCAGAGCACATCAACACTTGTACAAAAGCTTTCTACACTCAGTTGTATCAGTCAGCTCTTTCTGACCAGGAACCAGTGGCTGACATTTTCCTGTCCAATGTCTCTCTCCCACAGATCTCCCAATAACGTTTTGTTAAAGGTTTCTCAGAGTTAGCTGCAGCTCTGAGGTTGGGCTGGGAGCTGTGTTGAGCCAGAAAAATGATGAGTGCGAACAGGCCATTATCTATATCAGTCATAAGTTTCATGACAGAAAGAAAAACTATTCAACTATTGAGAAGGAATGTTTGACTGTAAAATGGGCCACTGAGATGTTGGACTAGATTTTCCATCGGTCCATAGATCAGCGCACAATGCACCAATCCCGTGCCCTATTCTAGAAAAATGGGGTCCCTGTGCCAAAGTCTTGAGAGTTGCTACAGCTGCAGGGTTGCATCAAACCTTTCAAGTACCGGAACGGTTTGACAGAGGGCCCTGTCAAGCCTTCCCCCCAGTCTGGAACAATCCTAGTGGAGCTGCAAAAGTGTGTGGGAGGATAGACATGCAAAGTTGGGACCGTGGGCAGAGAGAGATCAGTGGGAGTGCCATAGTGGGTGATGGGGAACAGAGGCAGTGGCAGGATTCTGAGGTGGCACCCCTCGAAGGTGCCATGCCCATTGGAGCAGGGCCAATCGGCTCAGGAACATGGAGGTTGGCATGTACTCATCCTATCCCAGACCCCAGGTGGCAACAGCCCTGGCACCTTCCCCAGAGGTGACACAGCCCCCAGCAGTGTAGCTGGGCATTAGTCTCCCTTTATGTGGTGGGCTATGTACCAGGGGAATGTCATGGTGACCAAGGGATGTTCCCATCCACTGACTATATCCCCTAACCTGCAGACCATGTAGCTGCCACAGTTAAGGAACTGTGTCACCTCTGGGGCAGGTGCCATGGCTGTTGCTACCCACTATGGTCTGGAACAGGGTCCATCTGTGCCAACCTCCATGTACCCAGGCCAAGCTGCACTGTCCCAGTGAGCATGGTGGCTCTGCCTGGTGCCACCTTGGAATCCTGCCACTGCTGCCATTCCGCCATCACCTATGATGGCAGCCCTCTGCCCCAGTTTCTGACCTTGTAGTCCACCCACTCATTTACCTCCAAGGCAGTGGTGCAGAAACTTTAGACCAGCTCATGACTTGTCAAAACTCTGCCCCCTCATGTATCCACAGCAGGGCTTGTCAAATCCAAAATAAGGGGGTGGTGCAAGCCCCCCTGTGACCTGGTACACTAGTACTTCTAAAGCAGGGCTGTGCAGGGAACCTTCTGTGTAAGACGTCCCAATTTTACTCATACTAAGTTGGAAAAATTAGATTGCAGCAATTTTTGGTGCAAGGTGTTGCTTGAGTCAAATTCTTTTGGCACTGGCACCTTGTGCCAAATGTCGGGCCTTGAAAATCAAGCCCGCTTTGTTTTTATCTGACTGGATCTGACTTCACACTGACAACAGATCACAATCCCTTTAACATGGCTCTAGGAAATGTAGGCTTAAAATATAAGGGTCACTAGGTGGTAGCTGGCTTTCCAGACTTATAAATTTGAAGTGGAACATAAACCAGAGTAATGCACAAAAATGTAGACTTTCTGTCGAAATATGGGGCACATATGTAAGTGAAAAATGTAGCTACTGGATACTGTAAGTGGTGTTGAAATGTACAAACTGTTTGATGTAACTTGTATGAGTTCATATCTGTTGACTTATCACTGTATATTAGTGTGGATCATTTCTGCACTATCTTAGGGTCCTTGCAAACAGGATTCCTGCCAAGAGTGGAAAGGAATTCCCTTACCTCTCACTATTAGTGGACAGCATTTTAAACACTCTGGGTTTGTTTTTAAGGTGGGAGGTATATGGCAGGACTGACATCTCCTGTCACTGTTTAAGCAATTAGAAGTGCAGAAAGGAGAGAAAGAGAGGTTGAGCCCCCCCAACCCCTCATCTTCCCCTGTTTTGAGCAGTGAAATCCTTTTTCTTTTCTGTGTCTATTGTTTCAACACCCTGTCTGGTCAGACACTGTCTCTTGCACATTTTCCCTGTCTTATTCCATCTGTTCTCCCTGTTACCTGGAACATACTGGAAGTGATATAATGTATGCAGAGACAGGGAGGCAGTAACTAGATGTATAGTGCCATCTTTTTGCAAAAGAAGAACAGTGCAGCAGAATTACAGCAGAGTTACTGGTATAGAAAAATAGAAATTGACGGCAGATAAGGACTGCTAGGCCCATCCAGTCTGCCCATTTTCCCTACCTACAGCAAAAGCCATAGACCCTACTAGATGTCTGGCTTTACATTCTCGTTCCTGTTGCTAGGGTTCCCCTGTGCCTGTCCCAAGCATTTTTGAATTCCCCAACTGTGTTTTCCTTCACCTCTTCTGCTAGGAGTTTATTCCATATATCCACCACCCTTTCTGTGAAGAAATACTTCCTCACATTACCTCTTAGTCTACTCCTTCCAACCTCATGTCATGTCTCCTCGTTCCTGAACATCTCCTTTTTTGAAACATGCTACCCTCTGGTACCCTGTTTATGCCTCTTAGATATTTGTAAGTTTCTCCCATATCTCCCATGTCTCTCCTCTCCTCCAGGGTATACATATTGTGGTCTCCCAGTCTCTCCTCATATGACTTTTTGTGTAGGCCCTGCACGATCTTTTTTTTACCCTTCTTTGAACTGCCTCCACCCTGTCTGTGTCCTTACCGAGATGCGGTTTTCAGAACTGAAACACAATACTCCAAATGAGGCCTCACCAATGATCTGTACAGTGGCATCACCACTTCTTTTCTTCTGCTGGTGACACCTCTACCTATGCAGCCCAGCATCCCACTGGCTCTCCCCACAGCCTTGTCACACTGTTTGGCCACTTTTAGGTCAGCAGATATGATTACCCCAAATCTCTTTCCTGTTTGGTGACCATCAGTTCCCCCTCATCACGTAATCCTACCTGGGTTCTTGCTACCCAAATGCATGATTTTGAAGTTTTTCAAATTTAATCTCAGCTGCTACACTCTAGACCATTCCTTGAGTTTACCTAGGTCCCGCCCCAATTTTTTCACCTCTTCCAAAGTGTCAACCCTGCTGCAGATCTTTGTCATTTATGAAGACATTATACAGGACTGGACCCACAACTGACCCCTGTGGCACCCTTCTGGTCACCCTCCTTTCCTCAGATTGAGCTCCATTTACCAGCACTCTCCGTATTTTATCACTTAACCAGTTTCTAACCTAGGTTAACAACTAGTGGCCCACTCCCAGGCTGCCAAGCTTATTCTCGAGTCTTCTATGTGGAACACAATCAAAGGATTTATTGAAATCCAGGTAGGCCACATCCACTGCTACCCTCTGATCTGCTTCCTCATCACCCAGTCAAAGAAATCAATTAGATTTGTTTGACATGACCGACCCCCTGTGAATCAATGCTGTCTTGGAGCATGTGCTTCACTGGATTCAAGGTGTTCTACAATCCTTCCATTGTAGTCATTCCATATTTTCCCCCACTATTGAAGTGAGGCTCACTAGTCTATAGTTTCCAGTCTCCTCTATTCTTCAATTTTCAATTCAATTTTATTTAATCAAGAATGCAGCATTGAGGCAGCGCTCATTTACAAAGTTGTCCTGGGGGACAAAAGGATACATACAAATAATGCAACGTAACAACAGGAGAGCATCAGAGAACCACAATGACTTTCAATTCAAGTGGAACATTTTTTACGGCATTATATGACAATAAAGAAGCACTGTCAGTGGCCGTCCAAAGCTCCATTGTCAGCATCAATGGCTATGGTCTGATCATATATGGGTCTGCAACTACCACTGCTCTCAAACGTATCACGACCTCCCTGAATAAGGCCTGTCATCCCATCACTGGCTCACATTGCCGTACCCACACGTGACCTTTATTCCCAATCTGGATGGCTTCAACTGGACAAACGCATGAAATACCAAACCTGCATCACGGCCAAGAAAATTATAATGGGGCTCGCCACACCTGGTGTCTGTGCCCTCCTTAAGCTTAGACATAGGAATGTCACTACAAGGAGACCTAATTCCCATCTATTACATATCACACAATGTTGCATGACCCAAGGACAAAGATCATTCACCTATCGGGCATCCAACTGACTCAACTCTCTTGGCAGCGACATAGCGACTGCTCCAACACTCGGCTTCTTCAAGTCCAAGCTGCGCCTCTCACTGCTTGTATCCTGCGATTGCCCATCTTAACATTTTTACCATTCTAGCTGCAAATGCCCCAGCACCCAGCACTTGAAATCAGTCTTTGAACCCCTACCACCTTATCTTTCATATTTCCTCACCAAGGAACCCTGACTGCACTGTCTCCCGCTCTCACCCACTTCCCCCCATATCTTCACTCCTGCCCCTGCCCCACCACCTCCTGTACTCCCCTTACCCCTGCACCTCCTCCCCCTTGATCTCCTACCCTCACTTCCCCCACCACCCACCCCCACTTCCCTTGTCTTGCTCATAGCTCAAGTCTTTGTACTGGTTATTACATGTCTGTAAGTCAATGACTATATGTTTGCAACTAAAAATGATGACTGTTGCACACGCTGATGTGGAACCTTTGTAAAAGAGCCTCGGCTCGAAGGTATTGTAATCCTAGAATGAAATGAAAAATAAAACAAATGACATTGAAATAGCTGGAAGACACATTGTACAATTACTACAAGGTACATAATAAAAGGAGACAGTACAAACATATGATAATGCGAGTTTTGAAATAGAAGCACAAGTACTCAATCATATATTTATCTATTTATTTTTATTTATTTAATATTTCGGAGAGACCTTTGAACATGAGGTATTTTACAAAGGTTCCACATCAGGATGGACCAATAGGACAAGACACATTAACAGTGGTTACAGATGCCTGCTCATTGGCATTCAAAAGTGATTACATAAGAGTTAGACAAATTGTGACAAACATTTTAACAGAGTAGAAGATATTTCAGAAAAGGATTATATGCACCAATTTAACCCCCATCCCCTTCCCACAGCAACCTCCAGAATCCATTGTTAGACTAAATTTGACATGACTGCATAGTGGTTAAATGATTACTCCGAGGGTAGCAGGCTGGTTGCAAATAAACCAGAAAGAAGGGTTTGAAATTACCGTTGGAGGGTGGGAAGAGGGGGGACGGTGGGAGGGGGTGCAATGGGGGGTGGAGGAGCAGCACCACAGCCCTTGTCAAGTAGGGGGTGGTGAGGGGGAATGTGGAAAGTCATTATCTGCAAACAGATCAGACCTGAATCAAGTAGCTTACTTAAGCTCTAGGCTTATATGAACCTATAATTGACATTAATTGCAGTGAATGTACTCTACCTGGATTTCAGCAAGGCCTTCGATTCAGTGCCATATGGTAGGTTGACCTGCAAGTTGAAGAGTCTAGGATTAGGGTGTAAACTGGCCAGATGGGTTAAAAACTGGCTGAGGGAGGGGCAGCAGAGGGTAGTGGTGGGGGGCAAGGCAACAGCGCCCAGGGCAGTGACAAATGATGTCCCACAGGGCTCAGTACTGGAACCAATCCTGTTTAACATTTTCATTGCAGACATAGCAGTAGGGATCAAGAATAAGATCAGCCTCTTTGCTGATGACACCAAGATCTGTGTGGAGGTGGATGGGGTGGAGGGTGACAATTTACTTTAGGAGGATTTGGCAAAACTAGAGGAGTGGTAGCACATCTGGCAGCTTGGATTCAATGCCAAGAAGTGCAAAGTGATGCATGCCAGTGCCAGGAACCCAGGATACAGTTAATGGTTGGATGGTGTCAAACTGTCCACATCCAACGAGGAGAAGGGTCTGGGAGTGCTGGTAACCAGGGAAATAAACCACTCAGCTCAGAGGAGGAAGGCAGCAGCAAAGGCAAACAGAATGCTATGGTGCATAGCAAGGGGGATTACATCTAGAAGTAGCAAATTCATATTGCCCCAGTACAGGTCCCTGGTGAGGCCACACTTGGAGTGCTACATGCAGTTCTTGCACCCTTACTTGAAAAGGGACATCAGACTACCAGAGGCGGTGCAACGAAGAGCAACAAAGATGATCCTGGGGTTGGGAGACAGGCCTTATGAGAAGAGACTGAGAGAGATCAACATGTATGCCCTGGAGGATAGAAGAGAGAGAGAGAGGAGACAGGATCGAGAACTTCAAGTACATGAAGGGGATGAACAGAGTAGGCTGCAGGGGTGGGTTCACTCTCAGGAGCAGAAGAGATACCAGAAGGCACTCCCTGAAGTTGAAGGGGGCAGATTCAGATGGGAAATTAGGAGACACTACTTCACTGAAAGGGTGGTGGCAGGGAGGAATACACTGCCTGAGGAATTTGTATCATTGCAGAATGTGGGGAGCTTCAAGAGGGGGTGGGACAGATTCAAGGGGAAAGCATATACTGAGAGGGAGCAGGGTGGTGGGAGGGAGGAGGGTGGAGGGTAGCTGCAGTCTAATGGACTGATGTGCTGCACACTTAAGCAGACTAGATAGACCATAAGGCCTGCATCTGCTGGCAAGTTTGTATGTTTGTACTAAAAATACAAGAGCTGAGAGGAGGTTATATGTTGAGCTGAGAGAGAGAGGGGGGATATGACAGAAGAGTATAAAGAGATGTACAGAAGCAGTGAACCAGATAAAGCTGGAGGGGAGTAGGGTAAAGCAGGGAGTAGCAAGGGCAGAGCATAGAAGGTCAGGAGTATAAGATAGAGCTATGAAGTTAAGGTAAGAGCATGACGAGGGAGAGATAGGGTAGAGGATGGTGAGGGGATGGGGAGCATAGATGACAGAAAGAATTTGGATTACCAATAGCAAGCAGTATGGGAGGCAAAAGTGCTATGATATTCTGAGGGAAAAAGGAGAGTCAAGAGTCAGAGAGCTAATTAGTGTAACATTGACAGTGACTCCCACTTTTGTGAAGAGGAGCTACATCTGCACTCTTCCAGTCCTCTGGAACCACTCCCGTATTGAGTGATTCATTGAACAGGGCTGCCAGAGGTGCTGCTAAGACCTCCTGTAGTTCACTTAATATGCTAGGATGTATCCCATCCAGCCCCATTGCCTTGTCCACTTTCAGTTTTGTGAGTTCTTTTGGGACTCTTTGTCTTTCATAAATGGACTAGTGTCCACCTCCCTCCCATATTTGCTCATGTTGCCTAACTGCGGTCCCTCCCCTTCTTCATTGTGAATACAGAACAAAATATTTGTTTAGTATTGATGCTTTTTGAGGTCCCCTTCCACACACTCCACTTCATCCCCTTTAAGCCTTACAATCCCACCCCTGTTTTTTCTCCTTTCACTAATGTATCTATAAAATGTATTGTCTGGAGTGTGGCCAAACCGAGGAGCAAGATGGAAACTTAATCTTAGAGCTCTGTCTCCATCCAACTTTTATTTTATCCATCCTGCAACCCACAACTTACTGAGAGTGATATATCTGATCTAGAAACTCTCCCTCGAGCTATGTCTACTAAATTGATGAAAAAGGAGGTACAACTGACCTTGAAAAGAACAGAAAAACCTTTGCGACAGCCCAGCCATGATCATCCTGCAACCCGTTCGACCTGCAAGGGAATCGCAGACGTCCCGTCTGCTGACGAGCCTAATTCGGCTCCAGCTATGCCAGCAACAAACTCCACAAAGGAGGGAATGATTAATAACCTAAAATTCTTATTAAAAACTCGAACACAAATGGGATTTGACAATACCACAGCTAAACTCACCCATTTGCAGCAGAAAGTGAATACAATGGGGGACAGACTAGAGGAGCATGAGAGTCACTTTACTGAGCTGGAATCCAGGATCAGCTCTTGGGAAGAAATTCAACACCACTTAGACCCTCTGATTCAACAAGCACTCAAAGACATTGAACTTCTGAGATCTATAATGGATGACCGTCAAAATCGGGAATGCTGATGTAACATCCATCTGGTCAGCCTCCCTAAAGGCATCGAGGGTAAAAACTGTGGTGCCTTCATGAGTCAATGACTGGTAAAATGCTCAACTTACTGGAAGGTACAGTGCTTGCGATTCAACTGGCATATATATCTCCACGCTGTCGGCCGGGCCCTAACAATGCCCCAGACACCTTCTAGTTAAGTTGTTTAGATACCAAGATGGGAAAACAGTTTTGGAGGCTGCCAGAAATCTTGACCCCATTCTGGTAAATAGAAATAAAGTAAGCTTGTTTCCAGACTATTCCAGAAAGCTGCAACAAGAATGACAAAAGTCTGTGGAAGTGAAAAAAAGTGCATTTTTTAAAGCATCCCTTTTCCCAGGTGCATCCAGCAAGACTGATCATTAGCAACCCAAATAAAGCCACTAAATCTTTTAAAGACCCACTGCTCACTATGGAATATGTGCATTTGGAATTGGATGCCAGAGAAGAAGGGGAAAATGTATCTCCAACAAGTTCAGCTGCTTGAGGAGAACCTTTGGGACCAGGTACTTACATTATCACTTTTTGTGGATCCCTTGGTGTACTTGGGGGGGGGGTCTGTGGAGTTCAGTCTGTAATGGACTCAGCCCAGCCTATTTTATTAATTTATTTAGTTTTTTGTTGACCGTGTAAGTGCACTAGACAAATCCCGCCTATTTTCAGGCATAACCCGGAGGAGGGGGATACAGATGAATGTCAACTGACCTTGAACCAGATTAAGCTGTTGGTGGTATTTTTTAGTGAATGAGGGAAATTTGGCCAGAACACCAAGGAAATTCCGCTACTCTTTTTCGTTAAGTGCCATGGGATCTTTAACATCCACCTGAACTACCACCAATCCAGGCAGATGGGACCTCAGTTTAATGTCTCATCCAAAAGACGGCACCTCAGAAGTGCAGCACCCCTCTCATGCTGCACTACAGTGTCAATACTGGGATATTAACCTACGTGCCAGATGTGGAAACTGAACCCACAGCCCTCTGGTCTCCCAGCCTCAGAGGCAAGTGTGCTACCAGCCTATCATAACAAGACTGGGACTACTCCAATCCCCCCCTCCGAGCTGCTGCAGGATAGGCCGTAACATCACCACAAGCCATGATGTTTCATATGGTTACACATGCAGCCTCTTTTCTGAGGCCAGCTCTAGATTTGCAGTTCAACTAGTTCACTGCCAAAGGCTTGAAGTATTTCTACTGAGGAACTGGTGGTGTACATACACTGATTGATGAGATGTTGAGTTTCTGTTCAGGTCCAAGATGTTGTTGTTTTGACTTTGAGTGGAATTGGTTTTAACCTTGATGGGACTACTGCTAGAACTAATGCTACATGAGGTGGTGGTAAACCACAGCATTTTTGAGTTAATTTATTCTCAGCTAATTCATTTAATTGGGACCTGATCATTTTGGACTCCTGAGGTGGATAGTCTCCAAACCTTATATGCAGAGATGAATATCTGCAAAGACGTTTCCATGGTTCTTCTTTTTGTGACTCTCCTTTCCATGTTTTTCTCCCTCCTTATTATAGGTAACAGACTATTAAGATATGGCATTGTTGGGGAGACCTCTTCAAATGATTGTTATGTGTGGTTCAAAGCTCAATGCTTGTGCTATGTACTGTAACTGAATGTTGGTTTGTGCTTGGATACAGAGGCCAGACCAGTAACTAGAAAGATGCTGCCAAGGTTTTCATTGTATGGAATGATTAGTGCTTATGTACTTTAGCATAAACATGAGTAAGTCAGTGCTTATGGTTTATGAAGAACTAAATGGTATGTGCCAGTGCAAAGATGCTTGAACTGATAAGTAATGAATGACTTGATATTTTGGCCTTTATCTGTATCCTACCATAGGAAGGATGGTTAGTCGAGTAGGATGAGACCCCCCTGGTGGGATAAGAGTACAGGAGAAGGAGGAGGTGCAATGGGAGGATGGAGGGTGAGTGCGACTCGCTCTAAGCAGAGTGGCAGTTGCCTGCTCATTTATGTAGGATGTGAGGGAGGAGCTCTTTCCCCACATAACTACAGGCATAGCCTTTCAATTATGTGTGGTTCATAGTTCAATGCTTGTACTACATACAGTACTGTAACTGAATGTAGGTTTGTGCTTGGATGCAGAGGCCAGACCAGTAAGTAGAATGATGCTGCCCAAGGTTTTCATTGTATGGAATGATTAGTGCTGAGGTACTTTAGCATAGACATGAGTAAGTCAGTGATTATGGTTATGATGAACTGGATGGTATATGCCAGTGCATACATGCTTGAACTGATAAGTAAGTTATGACTTGATGTTTTGGCCTTTCTCTGTATCCCACCATAGGAAGGATAGTTAGTCGAGTAGGATGAGACCCCCCCAAAAAATAATGAGTATCACATGATTATCTCCTCCAACTCTGGAAAGTGTGACCAGTAGCATGCAGGAGAGGAAAACCTCCCTTGGGGAAAACGTCTGAAGACCCATGGCTACCTACCTGCCCGTCCTTCTGGGCATACTACAGAAGAATAATCATAATGTAATGATATAGTGATATCGGCTAATCTGAATTCCAGAGCTGTAGATACTAATCCTGCAAAGCATGAAGCTGAATCAAAGTACTGAAGTTTAGAGTGTCGGGGTGTCAATGGCAGAACTTCCTTTTAGTGAATAGCAAGTCCAGGAATTCCATAATGAGCATAATAAGTCAAAGCGTTGACAGTAGTATTAGTCAAGCAACGTAAAGACGAGGATGTCTTCTCCTAGGACATGCATCCCAATGACTAGAACTCTAAGCTCAGAACATGAAAACTGGTAGTTGCTAATCCGATGGCAAGCTTTACAAAAGAAGGCTGCAGTGAAGAAGCACAGAAGCTGGATTTAAGCTGCACGATCTGGAAAGGGCATAGTGGAAACCTCTGGTCTGGCATGGGTGAAGGAGGTGAAGTGAAGTAGTAATAGAGTTCCGCACTAATAGGTAAGCATGAGGTATGATGGATCTCCATGCCAGATGGGCGAAGCAGGTTGTAGAAATAGGTGAGAGTCTGTGAAATACCTCCAGATCTTGTAATGGAGAAGCAGTTAAATGTGTGCAGATGAAGTATCCAAGTGGACCTGCACTGAGGTTAGCAGGTAGTATCGATCTGCATGATGCAGACGTAGCACAAGGATTGAGAGCTGAAAAGCTAGTGAACAGAATGAGCATAGCCTGCTGAGATCACAGTGAGCTTTGAGTGCTGAGACTTATGCAAGGTGAAACAGACTTGAGTTTGAAAGAATTCCAGAGGCTGAAGCCAAGGGATGGCCATAGGCTGTAAGCAATGTTATGCATAAGCAAGAAGCAATGATTACATAAGCAAGTGTGAGCAAAGCATCCAAGGATCGATGGCGAATGTCCAAATAATTCAGATGTAGGTCCATAGGGGGCGAGAAGCTCCAGAAGGTTAGCAGATGATGGGCAGGCAGGTTTAGAGTAGAATATGGTATGTCCAGGCCCCCAAGTGGGGCAAGGCAGGTGAGCAAGAGACATTCTCAAGTCTCCAGGCTCCGATGTTGGGAGCAGAATTGGAGTGGTAGTAGATCTGAATAAATGAAGCACGTTGGTAGGAAGTGTCCAAGGGAGTGAAAGTGATCTAAGCCCAAATGAGGTAAGGATAAGCAGCTGGACCACACGTAGGTCATCTGATGGAATGTAGGAGGTGAAGGATGTACGGTTGACCACACATAGGTCAGTTGGTAAGTGAATGAAGAGTGGCAGCTAGATCCCATGATGGCTAGCAAGCCCAGCTGGACCACACGTAGGTCAGCTGGTAAGGTAAGTAGAGAGTGGCAGCTAAGCCCCACGAAGGCTAGCATGCATGGCTGGACCACAGGTCAGCATGGAAGTGAGGTAGGAGCAATAATGTAACCAAAGAGAAGCACCATGGGATGTGGACATAAAATCCAAAGACAGTGTCTGGTTGGTAATCCACAATGGAGCACAGATAGGTCCTGGATGGATGGTGCAGACAGACAAGGTGAAAGCTGCAGCATCCAGAACTCAATTGGAATAACTGAAGGCAAGACATTGTGGAGTGTCAAATTTTTGATGGAGAAGCTCAGATGATGATCCATAGGCAAAATCTGGAGCAGGGTGCTAAATGCAATGATGGGGCACATGGCAGAGTGCATGGCAGGAGTCCAGAAGCTGAAGGCAAGGAAGAGCTAGGCCCATACATGGGTAGGATGTGTGGCTAGACCACATGTAGATCAGCTGAAGGAAGGAGTAGATAGCGGCAGCTATGCCCCATGAAGGCTAACAGCCGAAGAACCCTCATGTAGGGCAATAAGGAGCAGAAAAGCATGCCAGATGGCCCCCGCATGGCCGGCAGTACTGCCTGACCCCACATAGGTAGGCAGAAGGACAGCAAGGGAAGCTAGACCCCACGTAGGCTAGCATGAAGGGATGCTGCCTCGGAGAGCTATCCAGCTGGAGGGTAGTCCCAGGCTGCAGCAGCATGGAAGTTAGTTGAGTTTATAAAGTACATAACAAGTAAATGAAGTTGACTGCCTCTGAGCACTTCTGTGTTGAAACAAAGATATGATTATATAGTGGGCCTCATAATGTTGTAGCACAGTGCGCATCTAAACTGAATACCATTTAGTTGTTTGATTCAGCTTGAACATAGTCTGTATGCCCAGCCTAGTGCCAGTAATGGCAGATAATGACTAATCTTCTTTCCTGAGTAGCAGCTGAAGGACAGGCTTCACATTAAAATACTTCCGCTATTTAAGCATGTCAAGTATGCTTGTAATGTGAGAAATAAGATGAGGTACCTGGTAGTTGCACTGCAATATATAGTTGCTTTCATATCTATCGTGGCTATAATCATGAGGACAATATGCATGTATGAAATGTGACTAAATAGCAATTACTAATTCTGAGAAAAGTGCCAGCAGTGCTTTGCATAAATGCCCTGTAGAAATGCTGGAAACTAAAACTGAGAGATATGCAGCAACTGAGGTTTTCGGAAGGATAGTGGAGTTACAAAAAAATGAGGTGAGGTAAACGGTCCCGTGTCCATGAACGAAGGTAGGCAGTCAGAGCTGACATGCAGACTCAGGCGAAGGTAAGGGTGAGAGTGAGGTAGCGCAGAGTCCACTGCATAGCAAAAGCATGGAGCAGAGCCTGGAGAGGAGACATTTGGCCACAGCCGTGAAATGCAGGTGGTCCAAAGCCCTGAGATAAGGGCAACAGTGCAGGCACAGGAACGGCGGTTGCACGGGTAGAGGCAGCTCAGGAAAGGCAGAGGCAGTGAGGACTTAGGTAGGGAGGAAGTAGCAGACAAAGAAGATGCCAAAAAGAACAGGGCAAAAGAAACAAACAGCAACAATGTAGGAGCATGGGGGGCAAAGAAACAAACAACAACCGACAATGAACAGAGGAGGCAGGGGCAGGGGAAGGGGAGAAACAAGAAAGAGCAGCCGAACACAGCAGCACCACTAGTGAGTGCGACTCACTCCAAGCAGAGTGCAGTTGCCTGCTCATTTATGTAGGATGTGGGGAGGCTCTTCCCCACGCCAACTTTCTGTCATAGCTTTTCAATTATTTAGTTGTGGAATTTTAATCTAGGGATTTAGTTAATTTTGATAGGCGGTTGGGGGTCATCCGGGGGGGCACTTGGGCTCTGCCTCTGGCTTTCCGGGGTACAAATAAAAATTTTCCAAGAGGGTTCACCATGTCTAGACTGTAGACATAAGAGCAATTAAAGTTAAATCTGGGGCTAAGCATACTAGAGGAGGGCAGACAGGATGGTAGGCATGCTTCAGGGTGTCTTCTCTTTGATGAAGGAACTGGAAGGGGACAGGATCAGTTGTGTTCCAGGACAGTAGCTGCTGCTTGTTGTTTTTACAGGGTTCTTGTGGATTTTACTTGGTAGAAGGTTATTTCTTTGTGTTTTTAGTGAAGCTGATTGAATTGGAGACCTGTTTCCTTTGGCAACAAACATATTTTGGGGGCTTTGAGTTGAATTTTGATTCAATTGTTGCTGACTTCAGTAGCTGCAAAGATTACTGCATAGTGGGGGAAGGGTGTTAATGGTCTGGCCAGGTCTCACTCAGCTAATTGACTGGAGGCAGAGCTGAATCAGGTTTTGGTGTTGGCTGCTTTGTCTCCTCAGAAGGAACTGGAAGGGACAGGATCAGTTGTGTTCCAGGACAGTAGCTGCTGCTTGTTGTTTTTACAGGGTTCTTGTGGATTTTACTTGGTAGAAGGTTATTTCTTTGCTTTTTCACTTCTAAGGGGCTAGCAGGGTATTGTTGTGGGGGCTGTTGGAAGTTTGAAAACTGGTTTGGTGGCTGTAAGTGGGCTCATTTGTTGGATGTTTCACTGTGTAACAGGGTGCTCTGGTGGAGGCCTATTTCTTCTGATTTAAAACCTATTTGGTGGGATTTGCTTGGGCCTGGGTATTTGGCTGCTGGGCTGGAGGGAGACACTGGGCTGATACACTCTCTCTTGAGTCGGGTGTCTGCCCAAAACCCACCCTCCCCACCCTCCCCCCCAGAGTTCTGCTAATTTATAGGGGAACACCTGCCCTGCAATTGAGGAAAAGGCTGCAGGCAGCTCATATAGTTCTAGCCACTGGGGGTTGATTTAAAGGCCGGAGAGGAGCTTAGGAGTTGTTCATTTCTTATAAGTTTACTGTGTTGTACTGCACCCAATAACAGGGTTACTGGAGTACTGTGGGACTGTATCTAAGATTAGTGGGTGACCTGATTAGGCAGTAGGGGTGTATCTTGGACTGGGGGGAACCTGGTGGCTCACCCAAGGAAACCTACTTGGAAGGGGATGGAACCACATGGCATTAGGGCTGGCATCTTTGGGAGGGTGGTGGGGTGCACAGGTGTGGAGCAGCCATGATACTGGACTGGGCTTGGAAGTTTGGTGGTTGCCCAGTGTGCTACCAGCTGGCACAGCTTAGGAGGAGGTTGCAGGATTGGGAGACAGCTGGGGAAGGGGGTATGGTTGGGGAAGGGGCAGGGGTCTCCACAGGGTTACACCAAGCTACTGGGGCAGCAGCATAGGGAAAGGAGTGCAGGAGAATACTCAGGGGTCACATAGGGACCCTAGCAGAGGGGTCCAAAAGGACACTACCAAGGAAGCAGGCAGGTAACTGGGGACCCTCACAAAGGAGGGACAGAGGGACAACATTCTCAGGGAAGTAGGCAGATGGCTAGGGCTGGACAGAAGGAAGCAAGGTGGGGAGGTGTATCAGATCTTACACTCAGTAACCGCTTCAATTCTCTTCTTCTGCTCGAGGATGGAGGGGGTGATGTAGCCATGACAGGGGTGGTTAAAGATGGAAAGGGAGTGGGGAGCACGAGGCAGGGGCCAGATAGCAGGAAGAACAGGGGAACCTGGAATGCAGAAAAATGGGGGAGCAGTGAATCAGAGCAGGAGGCGCAGGGGAAGAGGAGAAAGCAATGAGAAGGACCAGTTGGGAGGAAAGGTAAAGGAGAAGGACCAGAAGTACAAGGAGGATTTAGTAAAGGAGCTGAGGGTTTAGGCCAGGGCACAACAAGCAAGGAGGGACTAAATGGAGACTGCAAGGAAGGGAGGACGAGCCAGGCTAGTTTAGCAGATGGGGAGAAGGACGAGTTGCGAGCAGTGAGGGGAGTTAGCAAGGTACAGAAGGATACTCAGGAGGAGGCATAGGATTGGAGGGAGGGGTGGTCAGGGTAAATAAGGAGGGTGGCATGGCACCCAGATAGGGGAGGAACAAGGAGCGCTGGGTGGAGGGGCCAGTAGAAAGGATGAGGACATGGAAGGGAAATGGAGGAAAAGGAGCGGTCAGAGTGCTCCTGTTGGGGGATTCTATGATCAGGGGAATCAAATGGGATAGGGAGGGAGAAGCCTGGCCAGTTAGAACAAAATGCTTCCCTGGACTAATGGTGCACAGGGCTAAGCATGAGGTATATCAGCTGGCAAAGGATTGTAGGGGTTCTCCGGACATACTGGTCCACCTGGGTAGAAATGACATTGAGGGAAATAGTGAGCTAGAGATACAGGCAAGATTCGAGGAGCTTGCCAGGGTCTGTCATGACATAGGATGCACAGTTTCCTTCTCAGAAATCCTGCCGGTGCCAAGGGCTAGTGGGGAGCACAAAAGGAAGATTAGGGAGATAAACCAGTGGCTCAGGGAGTGGTGTGAGGCCAGAGGGTATGGGTTGATCGGGGATTGGGGGGAGACCTGGGAGGATAAGAAGCTGTATGCTAGAGATAGACTCCATCTCAATTTGGAGGGGAGGGGAATCCTTAAGTTGAAAATAGAGAGGTTCATTGGTGAAAAGTGGGGTTTAAACTTGTGAAGGGGGGAGGGATGGGAGAAAAGGCTGTCAAGGGGGTGCCGATAAAGGAAGGACTCTGTCTCCACCCCTGTGGGGAGCTGGAGGATTGCTGGAAAAAGGCTGACTGGTAAAGTGCAGACCAGGGGAAAACAGAATCCCCATGGGAACAGGAGCAGGGGACATGGAAGTATAGGGAAAGGGTGGAAGGTAGTCCTGCTAAATGCCAGGAGATTGGGAACAAAATGCTCCAGGCGATGCTAACTGAGGGAGCAGTAGATGGCAGCGGTCACTGGAGACCTGGGCCACTGCAGGACACGACTGGGGCCTGAACCTGGAGGGTTACACTATGTTCAGGAAGGACAGGGGGGAGGGAAGGGGAGGAGGGGTAGCAATGATAGTCAAAAACTGCATTGGCATAGGGGGAGTAGAGGAGGCGGAGGGAACCGTGGAAGCAATTTGGGTCACCTTGATAACAAGGGGGGGCAAGAGAGTAAAAATAGGAGTGGCGTATAGACCCCCTGCCCTGGTGGAGGAGCTAGAGGAGATTCTGGTGGCAGATGTTGGGAGACACTGCAGACTGGGCAGAGGAATGGTGGTGGTGTTGGGGGACTTAAACATGCCAGGAACAGACTGGGAGACTATGACATCTTCTGTGACCAGGGAACAGAGGTTGTTGGATGTCTTTCAAGACGCGTTCCTAACTCAGCAGATGGGGGAACCAACCAGGGAGGCGTGGGTACTGGATGTGGTCCTGGCAGACAGTGACCAGATTAGGGGCCTGGAGGTAAGGGACCCATTGGTGGGGAGTGACCATGCCACGGTCTGGTTCTGCCTGGACCTAGGAGGGCTAGAAAGCTGCACAAAGATGGAGGTAACTGACTTCAGGGGAACGGATTTTAAGGAAATGGGAAAGATCCTTAAGGAGCATTTGGATGGCATTCGGTCAGACATGGACGCTGATAGTAGGTGGGAAATTATCAGGAGAGGGGTGCAAGATGCTACCAGCACCTGTGCAAGAGTAAGACGAAAATGCGGTAGGGCCCGAAAACCCTGCTGGTGGACCAGGGAGGTCCAGGAGGTGGTGCAGGGAAAGAAGGCAGCCTATAGGCAATTCAAGTGCTCAAGGAGTGAAAGGGATCGAGGGGAGTATGAGCTGATTGCTAGAAGGGCCACTCAGGGTGGTGGAGGGCGGCCAAGGCAAGGAAGGAGCAGAACCTGGCCAGGGAAATCAGGAGAGGGAACAAGGGATTCTTTAGATACATTGGGGAAAAACGAAGGGTGAAGGGGCAGATTAGCAGGATTAAATCAGGGGAGAGATGGGCACAAGACCCGGAGGAGCAGGCTGAGGTACTAAATGAGTACTTCACCTCAGTTTCCACCAAGGAAAATGGGGGTGCTGCATCATACATGGGAGGAGACAGAGATACTGAGGAGGGGGGACCCTTACTGATCGGCCGGTCTGGGGAGAGGGGGAGGCATCACTAGCAGGAGGGGGAAGGGCTAAGCAGGGAGAAGAGGTACTGGAAGTGGAAATCACAGCAGAGAGAGTGAGGGAAGCCCTCAGCTCCCTTAAGACGGAGAAAGCACCGGGGCCGGATAAATTACATCCCAGAGTGCTGAAGGAACTTGTGGATGTCCTGGCGAAACCTCTAGCGGAGCTTTCACCATCTCTGAGGACAGGGTGGTGCCCCAGGACTGGAAGGTGGCTAATAGTGCCCATCCACAAGGGGGGATCAAGGAGGTGGCAGAGAACTACAGGCCTGTCAGCCTGACATCGGTGGTGGGCAAGGTGATGGAGGCATTGTCAAGGAGAGCTGGGGGACCTGGAAAAGTCAGGGTGCCTGGACGATAGACAGCATGGATTCATCTCGGGGAAATCATGTCAGACAAACCTTGTGGAGTTCTATGACTGGGTGACGAGTGCCTTGGACCTTGGTAGACCAGTGGACGTCCTCTTTCTAGACTTCAGCAAGGCATTTGACTCTGTTCCTCACATGGGCCTGTTGGAAAAGCTGGGAGAAATGGGGGTGGGGAACCAGATGATCAGATGGATAGGCAATTGGCTACAGGACTGGACTCAGAGGGTCGTTGTTGGCGGGATAGTCTCATCCCCAAAGAGGGTCATTAGTGGGGTCCCACAGGGATCCACAGGGATCAGTCCTTGGGCCCCTCCTGTTCAACGCCTACATCTCTGACATAAGGACAGGAATCAGGAGTGAGATGAGTCTCTCTATGGATGACTCAAACTGGGGGCAGTGGTGGATGGGGAGGAGGGAGGGTGGCCCTACAGGGGACCTGGAGGCTCTGGAAAGATGGTCTAGAAAGTGGAAGCTGAGGTTCAATGCAGGAAATGCAAGGTTATTCCACCTGGGGGACAGAAACCCGGCCAAGTGTACACCCTGGGGAAATGCTACAAGTCTCGATGGCTGAGAGGGACCTGGGGTGGTGGTGGATGTCAAAATGAACAACTCGGAGACTTGTAGGAGGGCAGCAGCCAAGGCCAACAGGATGCTGGGATGCATCACTAGGGATCACCTCAGAAGGAGGGAAGTGATGCTCCTCTGTATAACTGCTGGTGAGGCCACACCTTGAGTACTGCGTGCAGTTTTGGAGCCACACTTAAAGAGGGACATTAAACTCCTGGAGAGGGTCCAGAGGAGGGCAACCAAAATGATTTGGGGCTTGGGGGACAGGACCTATGAGGAGAGGCTCAAAGAGCTAAATATGTACACATTGGAGGAGAGAAGAATACCGGGGGGGCATGATAGAGGTCTTCAAGTACATGAAGAGGGTAAATAGGGGAGGAACAATCAGGGTGCTTCGAAGGAAGGAGGAGGGGGCCACTAGAGGGCATGGGTGGAAGCTGGAGGGGGGAAGATTCAGTGGAGAAAGGAGGAGGTGCTACTTCACTGAGAGGGTGGTGGAGCCATGGAATGCACTGCTTAGGTGGCTGGTGGAGGCAGAGACGATGGAGGGGTTCAAGAGGGGCTGGAACAGGTACAGGGGAAGGGTTCTGGAAGCAAAATCCAATGCAGCAAGAATATCCAGAACTGGGAAGGGAGTACCCAGAGAAGGTGAGGGGGGCAGCAAGGTCAGCACTCAGGGTGGGGGCTGACCAATCGAGCAGACTCGAAAGACCGTTAGGCCTATTCTGCTGGCATTTTAGTATGTTAGTATGTTAGTATCTTCTCTGTTCTCTTTTTGTGGGAACCTTCAGAACATTTTACATTGCAACTGGTGTTCCCTGGCCTGGGGTTGGGTGGAAGGCTGGGGAGGTTTTTACCCTCCTTTGAGCTTCCTGGCTTGTCACCCACCCTTCCTGTGTGGGCCCTGTCTTTGGGGGGGTGGCTCCTCCACACCGGCTCAAAAAATGTATACAAGATGGATAAGCCTATGCACTATAGTTCTCCATACTTTCTTTTTAGTAACAGTTGGATGGTCAGTTCGACTCTTCCGCAAAGAGTGGCGGGAATTGGGTCTCTCTCCTGCTCACAATTGGGCAGAGATAGGGATGGGTGGGTGGAAAAGTAATGTGTTTGGGGAAGGAGGGAAGGGAAGATGGGGTGGATGGATTGGCAAGGGGAAGGGAGGGGCATTTTTTGGATGATCTGCAACTGCTTTATCAGTGAGAGAGAATGGGAGAGATATGCTGCTTGTCTTTGTTGGTTTTGGGGGGCAGGGAGGGGGATTACTGTTGTTACTGTTACAATTGTTCTTGCTGCGGTTAGGAGTTGGTTTTGGGGTAACTAGTTTATTAAAAGTTAAAAAGTAAACATTTAGTTTTATTGCATGAAGGGAATGGTATGCTTACCTAGTATAACAATGGTGCTTATTCATTTTTGAAAATGTTAAAATGGGGGGAGGTGAAACTGGTAACATGTAATGTCAACGACTAAAAACTGTGGTAAAAAGAAAGAAGTTTTGGCCATATATTAAGAAGGAAGGAGATGTGGTGCTTCTTCAGGACCTCCACATGATCAAATCTGAAGCAGATAAACTACTGCAATCCCGAGTGGAACAATGTTGGAGGCTCCCTTCACCTATGAGGCCCGGGGACAGGGTTCAGGCCCTTTCTGTGGGTATGGGTACAATCTTTCACTGCAGATCTGCAGGGATGATATGAAGTGGCTGATGTCACGGTTAAGGAGGTGAGGTATACCTTGGTCTACTTACATGGTCCTAATTTTTACAGCCCAGAGTTCTTCTATCAGTTGGCAATTGTTTCAGCCCCTTACCGGATAACCTTATTATTGGGGGGGGACTTCAATATTTATTGGGACCCTATATTAGACCATTCAGGCACACGAACCAGGCCATTCCCTATCAGTGTAGATGCAGTGCGACAATTGGCCAAAGATCGAGCCTTGCTGGAAATATGTCACTATTTACACCCTGACCAACAGCAATATTCACTCTATTCCCATGCACATTGGGTCTATATGAGACTGGACTATGTTCTACTCTTTCCTGATATAACTGGGGGGAACCCACCACGGAATACTTCCCTATTACTATATCAAATATAGCAAATGGGGAGAGGGGTGCAGCACCCCATATGTCAAATGGGAAGAACACCCCTCCCCCCTCAGCTAGTGGTCAAACAGGGATTCAGCATGTTTGCAGTTCATTTGCATCACCTGGTAAGAAAAAAGGTCTGTCTCCCCATACGATGCACAGGGGAAATGCCAAACCACAACCAACAACTAACACACCGAAATCTGGCCAATGGAAAATCATGTACACAAATGCTCACAGCCTAGGAAATAAGATCCCAGACCTTCAGGCAATAATGTCAGCGGCTAAACTGAACATAGTAGCAATTAGTGAGACGTGGTTTACCAGTAACCACACTTGGGAGACTTCAGTACCTGGCTATGTATTGTTCAGAAGAGACCGAGGTGCAAAAAGGGGGGGTGGAGTGGCCCTGTATGTCAATGAAAATATAAAAGCTACAGAAATTCAGAATACATATAAGGAGCCAGAAGAACTGTGGGTCACCCAGGAAACAGGAAATGGGACAGCCATAAGAACCGGGGTTGTCTATAGGCCCCCAGGCCAGGGGGAGGACATAGACACATTACTGTTAGAAGATACACAAAACATGACAGCTAAAGTGCAGGTTCTGATAATGGGAGACTTCAATATGTCAGATACAGATTGGTCAATACCAGCAGGAACATCTGCCAGAACTAGACATATGGTGGATTCCCTGCAGGGGGAGGGTCTCAAACAACTGGTACAACAACCCATGAGAGACAGGGCTATCCTAGATCTAGTACTCACTAACAGGGAAGGGACCACAGATCTCCAGGTAGAAGGTCACCTGGGGGCCAGTGACCATCACATGGTATGGTTCAATTTGGCCACTACATCTAAATCATCCCATTCCAAGACAAAAACATGGGACTTCAGAGGAGCTGACTTTGATAAGATGGCCAACAGAGTTAAGCTAGCCCTGGTAAAAAGAAACACAGGTGAGGGGGGTACAGGCAAAGTGGGCAAGCATTAAGGATGCAATACTTGAAGCAACATCCCATTGTGTTAGAGAGAAAAGGAAGTGCAAAAAAAGAAGAAAACCACTTAGGTTCTCAAATACAGTAGCAGAAAAGGTCAGAGCCAAAAGGTTGGCCTTCAGGAAATATAAGGGAACACAGCGGGATGAAGATAGGGAGGCATAACAAACTGCACTAAGGGAAGAAGGGAAGACAATAAGGCAGACAAAGTCCCAAACTGAGGAAACACTAGCACGAACAGTAAAAGAAGGTGACAAGACTTTCTATAGATACATTAGTGAAAGGAGAAAGTCCAGAGTGGGTATTGCTAAGCTCAATGGAGAAAAGGGGGCATGTGAGGAGGAGGACCCTGTAAAAGCATCTATCCTAAATAGATAGTTTTGCTCAGTATTTATTGAAGATAAGGTAGGGAAGGGGCCCAGAGCTCAGCACCATGGACACAGGGGGGAGGGAGATGAGCACTACTCTCTTCACAAAAGAATGGGTCCTACAAGAGCTCGCTAAGCTCAGGGTGGATAAGGCAATGGGACCTGATGGCATACATCCCAGGGTACTTAAGGAGCTATGGGTGAAACTAGCAGAGCCATTAGCAGAACTGTTTAGTGAGTCTCTGAGCACAGGAGAGGTCCCAGAAGACTGAAGAAGGGCTCATGTGATCCCGCTCCACAAGAGTGGTGGTAGCAGGGAGGAGGCAGGGAACTACAGACCAGTCAGTCTTACCTCAGTAGTGGGCAAGATTATAGAGGCACTCCTTAAGGAAAGGATAGTGCAACACGGGAATCCATAGGGCACAGGATCCAAGACAGCATGGGTTTACAAAGGAAGATCCTGTCAAACTAATCTCATAGATTTCTTTGACTGGGCAACCAGAGTGGTGGACCAAGGGGACAGTTGATGTTGCCTACCTTGACTTCAGCAAAGCTTTTGACACTGTTCCACATAGAAGATTGATAAATAAGCTGGGTAGGCTCGGGGTGGGTCAGAAGTTGGTCAACTGGGTGGCAAACTGGTTGACGGGCAGAAAACAGAGAGTGGTGGTAAATGGTATACCGTCAGAAGAGATGCAAGTCACAATTGGGGTACCTCAGGGATAAATCCTGGGGCCAGTCCTCTTCAATACCTTCATTAGTGACCTTGCAGATGGACTAGAGGGTAAGGCTTGTCTGTCTGCAGATGACACCAAGATCTGCAACAGAGTAGATGATCCAGATGGGGTGGGCAGAATGAGAAGAGATCTGGATAAACTAGCAAAATGGTCAGAAGAGTGGCAACTGGGATTTAATACAAAGAAGTGCAAGATAATGCACATAGGGAAGAGAAACCCTGAAGCTATCTATAGGCTGGGAGGGGAGTTGCTGGCAGTGACAACAGAAGAAAGAGACTTGGGCATCATCATCACTGATGACCCGAATTCATCCAAGCAGACCTC
This sequence comes from Neoceratodus forsteri, assembly GCA_016271365.2. Lineage (NCBI taxonomy): Eukaryota > Metazoa > Chordata > Ceratodontiformes > Ceratodontidae > Neoceratodus > Neoceratodus forsteri. Next base: position 874,101,652 of record CM057459.1, read on the forward strand.
TAAAGCAGTAGGTAAGGCTAGGGAGATGTTAGGGTGTACTAGTAGGGGTATCACAAGTCGTAAGAGGGAGGTAATAATGCCTCTTTACAAGACACTGGTTAGGCCCCGTATGGAGTACTGCGTGCAGTACTGGAGGCCACACCTTTACAAGGACATTAACCAAATTGAGGCAGTCCAGAGAATGGCAACCAAAATGGTGCAGGGACTTCATCAGAAGACATATGAGGACAGATTAATGGAGCTCAATATGTACAGTGCCTTCAGAAAGTATTCACCCCCTTGGATTTTGTCACATTTTGTGATGTTGCAAACTCAAATTAAAATACATTTATATGGCATTTTTTTGTCACGTATCTACACAAATTACTCTATAATGTCAAAGTGGAATGAAACTTTCTGGAATTTTTTGTACATGTAATTTAAATGAAAACCTGAAATGTCTTGATTTGATAAGTATTCACCCCCTTTGCTATGATACTCCAAACTGTGCTCAGGTGCATCCAAATTCCTTCTGAGATCACTCTAAAACTTGAATGGAGTCCACCTGTGGTCAGTTCAAATGGTTGACATGATTTCAGAGGAAATGCACCTGTCTATATAAGGTCCCACTGTTGACAGTGCATGTCAGAGCAGAAACTCTACCATGAAGACCAAGATGCTGTCCGTAGAACTCCATGATAGAACTGTGAGGAGGCATAGATCTGGGAAGGGGTATAAAAACATTTCTAGGGTGTTGAAAATTCCCAGGAGCACAGTCAACTCCATCATTAGGAAATGGGAAAGATTACGGAACCACCCAGACTCTTCCTAGAGCCGGCCGTCCTCCCAAACTGAGCAACCGGGCAAGAAGGACCTTGGTCAGGGAAGTGACCAAGAACCCAATGACCACCCTGACAGAACTATAGAGTTCCATGGCTGAGATGGGAGAACCTGTCCAGAGGACAACAATCTCTGCAGCACTTCACAGATGTAGCCTCTATGGGAGAGTGGCTAGGTGGAAGCCACTCCTGAGAAAAGGCCACAAAATAGCATGCCTGGAGTTTGCAAGAAGGCACATGGCAGACTCTGAGACCATGTGGCAAAAGATTCTGTGGTTTGATGAAACAAAAATTGAACTCTTTGGCCTGAATGCAAAGCGCTATGCCTGGCGCAAACCAAACACAGCTCATCACCCATGTAACACCATCCCTACCATAAAACATGGTGGTGGCAGCATCATGTTATGGGAATGCTTTTCAGTGGCAGGGACTGGGGCACTTGTAAGATAGAGGGAACAATGAATGGAGCCAAATACAGGCACATCCTTGAGGAGAACCTGCATCAGTCTGCAATAGACCTTGGACTGGGGAGAAGATTTACGTTCCAACAGGACAACGACCCCAAGCATACAGCCAAAGCATCACTGGAGTGGCTTCAGAACAAGAAGGTGAATGTCCTTGAGTGGCCCAGCCAAAGCCCAGACTTGAATCCCATTGAGAATCTGTGGAAAGACTTAAAGATTGTGGTTCACCGATGCTCCCCATCCAAATTGACAGAGCTTGAGCAAATCTGCAAGGAAGAATGGGTGAAAATCCCCAAATCTAGTTGTGCAAAGCTGATACAGACATACCCAAGAAGAATCAAAGCCGTAATTGCTGCCAAAGGCCCTTTTACAAAGTATTGACTCAGGGTGGTGAATACTTAAGTAGACAAGATATTTCAGTTTTTAATGTTTCATAAATTTTAGTTACACAATATAAATATTTTTGCCCCTTTAAATTGTTAAGTATGCTGTGTGAATCAAGGGAGAAAAATTATTTCAATGCATTAAAAATTCTGGTAGTAACACAATAAAATGTGACAAAATCCAAGGGGGTGAATACTTTCTGAAGGCACTGTATACCCTTGAGCACAGGAGGGAGAGAGGTGATATGATCAAGACATTTAAACACATTAAGGGCATTAACAAGGTGAAAGAATTTAACATGTTTAAATATAAGAAAAATTAGCAGGACAAGAGGACACAGCATGAGATTAGAGGGAGGCCAATTAAGGGGGAATGTGAGGAAATTCTTTTTCACAGAAAGGGTGGTGGATGCATGGAATGGCCTATCTCAGGAAGCGGTGGCTATGAATACAGTGCAGGGCTTCAAACAGGCATGGGATAGGCATAAGGGAACAATACAGACGAGTATGAATAGATAGGCCACTGACACAGCAAAGGCTGATGGCACATTTATAAGGTAGAAAAAGAAATGGGCAGACTGGATGGGCCTTGAGGTCCTTATCTGCCATTAACTTCTATGTTTCTATGTATCAGATCATGCCTCATTGAAAGTTTCCCTGCTGCCCAGCTCAGATACCACCCCTGTGAGACAATGGAGACTGGATCCCACCCTATTGACAGATAGAACATATGTGTTCCAAATGTCGCAGCTGGTGAGGGAATTTATCATTTTAAACAATGTTGAGGACACTTCTGCTATTAATACATGGGAAACTCTTAAGGCCTGTATTCGTGGGATTACTATTTCCTATGCGGCCTACCAACAGACATTAACTCTACATAGCGAGACCAGCTTAGAAAAGAAAGTAACTGAGATGGAGCGTAGGGCAATAAAAGGGGATAAGGTGATAAGACATGAAAAAACTGAAACATCTTAAAGGTACACTGAACCAGATGGCTTCTTGGAGAATTGAAAGAAGTCTCCTAATAACCATGGCTGGGGCATACTTCGAGGGTGACAAGGTGGGCAAGTGGTTGGCTCAGCAGGTGAAGAGGAAACAGAAAGGGTTATACTTGAAATAGAAACCCCTGAAGGAATGATTTCTTTCAATCAGGACCAAATAAATAACACTTTTAAGCAATTTTATGCCACTTTATATACATCACCGGACCCTTTGAACACTTCCACTTGGGATATCCTTAAAGGTATCTCTCTACCAACACTGGACCCGACAACAGTTAAGACTTTAGACTAATCAGTATCACTTGGGAACTTCAGTGGTATCACTCGGGAACTTCAGCGGGCTCTACATCTCAAAATCAGGAAAGGTTCCAGGCCCTGACTGCATTCCCATTGAATTCTATAAGAAGTTTTGGTCAGATTTAGGTCCCCTGAAGTTAACTACGATAAGGGAAGTTTTTGAGAACAGCCAATTGTCTTCTTCCCAAACATTAGCTACAATTATTGTACTCCCCAAGCCCAGGAAGGATCCCACCAAATGCACCTCATATATGCCAGTATCATTGTTAAATGCTGATTATGAAATCTAATGCAAAAATCATAGCTTTGAGGCTGGAGGGAGTCCTACTGCACTTGATCCACCTGGATCAGGGAGGTTTTGTTAAAGGGAGACAGGCAAAACAAAATATTCGATGCACTCTGAATATCATGTCTCAACTATCCTGGGGGGGGGTTGGGTGGTGGTGGCCAGGGTTTCCTGGCATTAGACATGGAAAAAGCATTCAATTGAGTTGAATGGCCTTTCATGTTTGCAATTCTTGAAAAGTTTAATTTTTGTTCACAAATCTGCTCTTGGATTTCTCGCTTTTATAAAGCACTTAAAGCTCAAGTATTGACCAATGACACCCTTTACTCCCTTTTTACACTTATTAGAGATACAAGACAAGGTTGCCCACTATCCCCGCTACTTTACGTTCTTGTTACAGAGGCCCTGGCCACCACCATAAGAAGTCATCCAGACATCCCAGGTTTTACACATAAAGGATGAACTCATGTTATATCTTTATTTGCAGATGGCATACGACTCTTTGTTACTGACTCCACATGATCTCTATGTGCCCTTAGTGACCTTTTCAACAAGTATAGCCCCCTATCTGGAAATGAGATTAACTGGAGGAAATGTGAGTGACTACCCATGGGGGGGGTCCTATCCAGATTGTGGGGATGACTATTCAACCTGTTAAGATATTGAAATACCTCAGAATATGACTTCCAAGTAAATTATCCAAGCTAGCAGAAATGAACTACATCCTGTTAGTATGGAAAGTTCAGGAAGATTGTGCTAGATGAAACTCCCTTCCCCTAACGCTCCTGGAGAAGGTTAATTTCATTAAAATGTGCATCCTCCCACAATGTCTTTATCTTTTTCAGACCCTTCATATTCATGTCCCAAGAAAATGTTTTCAGTCACTACAGGGATCCATTACTTCTTTGTTAATGCAGAGCCGTCAGCCTAGGACACAGGGAGAAATATAACAGTTACCAAAAAACAGCGGAGGACTGGGCCTGCCTCATCTACATTTGTATTACCTCTCTGCACAGTTGGTATCCCTGACAGAGTTTGTTCCCTCTTCAGGGTCAAGGAAACCTTGAGTGGAGCTTGAAGAGACTGATACCAACACTCCATTATACAACTGCCGATTTGCCCCTGCTCTGGCAAAATCAGTAGTTAAGTTAATTATCAGCCCCTTCACCAGAGCTTTAGTTCCAGCCTGGCTGTCAGCTCATACAATTCTACATCATCTCAGTTCCATATTTTCTGATGCATCAATAGAATTTACATTGTGGGAGCCTAGTCATATTCCGCCCCCTATAAAGCAGGTCCTACACATCTGGTATAGGAAGAGAATCTCTATAATGTCCCACCTCTGTGCAGCAGGCACCTTCCTGGATTACCATTCCTTAGTTAAGCAATATGATTTACATGTCTCTCATTTTTTTACATACTTGCAGGTACGTTCTCACCTACAAGCTTGGGGAGGGGAAGAGGGAACATCCTCCCCATTGAAACGCTCACCCCTGAAGGAAATTATGATCAGGTGCTAGGTGGATGGAAAGACTAAAATTTTAACAAAATCTTATAAAACCCCTTTGAGAGCCCTTACATACCCCCATTCAGCAATTGAAACATAAATAGAAGATTTGGCACCTAAAGCCCTTACTGGGAAGACTGGGTTCAGATTTTTAAGAAATGTATGCTATGTTTAGTAAACAATAGGTTATGGGCTATACACTACAATGTTCTTCAACTAACTTATTTTACTCCTGTATTAGCAAATAGAATAGATTCATCAAAATCTGATTTATGCCCTAAGTGCAAAACTACAGTGGGCACCTTTTATCATATGATATGGGCTTGTCCTAGAATCTTTTCCTATTGGCAAGGTATGGTAACCTTATTATCCAGAGTAACTGGGATGCAGGAAACCCTGGACCCTGTAGAAATTCTTGTGGGTGGTCCTGGGGAGGGCCAGAGTAGACTCTCAGAGGAACACCCTTAGTAGTGGCTGGGGATAGTGACTGGCAAACAGATGTTGGAAAGACATTGGTGGTTGGACACTACCTCAGATATAGCACAATGGGCCCAGTCTTTACTACAATGTATGGAGTTGGAACATACTGAATATAACACAGTGAAATAATGAGCTGTAGTCCCGATATATTAAGTGTGGCTAGAGCTCCTCTACCTGATGCATAGACCAGGGCTCAGAGGACTCACATCAGCAAGTACATTAAAATTATATCACAACTCAGAAACAGGTAAAATAGTTGTATATCGGAGGTTTGAGAATGTCTTACATCTAGTGCTCACAAACATTAAGTACATTCAATTAAAACTACAATATTACATTGAGTACTGTAATCACATAAGAAACCATAACTTAGTGATGCATATTGGTGCCTTAACAGTTGGTTCTCTGAAATCATTTCACATATCAATAGTCCCTAGGAATGTCAATCAGACCCTTAGAATACAGGAAACCAAGTCTCCAATATGGCTTCTTGAAAAGGGTCCCAGATTGATAGATATTTGTCTGTTTGGTTTCTAGCTAAATATTGATTATTTACCAGGGAGAGGACAACTTGCAATAGAGTACAGCCCACTTGGGTGCTTATTTTAAAACAAACTTACACTTAAACTGTATAATTGAAGTTTAGAATACCGTGACCTCTATTTGCACTTCCAGGTTCTACAGTGCTTATAACTGGCCCTGCGGCTAGCAGGGCAAGCCTGAGTAGGGCAAGCGCACATTGTCGTGCGGGAAGACATGCACAAACACACTCGCATCTGCACGTGTTAGGCATATTAGGAGGGTTGAGGAGAAACCAAATACTTCAAACAATACAAAACAGGAAGGTGAGAAGTGTATTTGATTTGTAGATTGTCCCTATGCAACCTAAAACTATTGCTATACATTAACTAAGTAGACAGTACCTCAATCAATACCAGGTTGGAGAGTGTTGTTTTCAATTAAAGGAAACCACTCTAGACTGTGTATATCCATGTAATATTACTAACTCTACTAAAACAAGACAGTTTTAGCCCTTGGAAACTCTGCAACTAGCAATCTATCTAAGACTACTACAGTATATTAAGGAATTACATCTGGAATTTGTTATCCAAAAGCCCTACTCTATTTACACATAAAAAAAAAATATTTATATAAGCAAGGTAGGGCCAAAAAGAGTATGCGTTAATAGTAATTTAGAGAAGCAACCAAATTGTTCTTAACCCCACCCACCACCAGAGCTTTACTATGGCTGAAGACTTGGTTTCACTGATAGAACAAGTCAATATCAGATGTTCCACCTGTCTCATTTATTTGGTAACCACCGAGGTCCTTCCACATCCCTTTAAATGTAAAAAATGTATCCATAATGAAGAGTTACTACTTGAACTCAATGCCTTCTCTGACAGACTATTGCAACTAGAGGCAAGCCAAAAAGAAATGGCCAATAGACTTAGTACTACAGTGCTTCCAGAAGCTAATATGCCAACTAATTCTTCTGTTTGTACAGATCAAATAAATAGAGGTGTACCAAAGATAATTGCAACACTTGAAACCTTGCATAAGGTGTTACAACCTGATGACCTATATAAGAAAACATTTAAAACTAAAAAGAGAATAAGGGAGGATGACCCTAACTTTGAAACAGATGAGCTATGGTACAATGTACAGTATACTAAACCCCCTTAAAAGGGAAGACATGCAACTAAATTCAACATTCCTTTTAGAATAGATTTACTGCCTTAACTGAATTAGAGGATGTCTCTGAGTCTTCTTCTTTAAAAGAGTTGCTATCATTTGACACACCTACTGTACCTATACTGTTCAATACAGTTTATAATAGTCCCACTATTTCAAATAATCCTGTACCTATTACAATAGTGAATATCTGAAATCCAGATCCAGTTATAAATCATCTTCAAAGAAATGTATTAGTTATGGGAGATTCTATGATAAAAAAAACTTAGAGAAATATGCAATCCAGACAAAGCCCATAGGACACTATTATCATACAGAGGGGCTAAAATAGTGGATTTAACATCTATGACCAAAGCCAATATTAAGTACATGGGTAGTAATCCATTAGTACTAATCCATGTAGGAACAAATAATATGCTTATGGACCTTATTGATGAGATTAAACAAAAGATGGTGGCACTCTCAAACAAACTGATCGACCTTGGGTGTGAGACTGCTATTTCTGAAGTTTTACCTCTACCTAGGGCCTCACCAGGATTAAATTTAAAAATTCAAAGATTCAATAACTGGTTAAGAAAATGGACTATCAGGCAAGAAATACAGTGTTTCACTCAGTGGGAAGAGTTTTTCCATCATGAGGACCTTTATTGTCTTGATGGCTTGCATCTAAATAGAAAAGGGAACATACTCTTAGGCAAACATTTTACAAATTTTATCAACAAACATTTAAACTAATACAGGGGGGAGGGACATGGGCAAGTAATGATCAAAACATCTATCAGAGTTCTAACTTACAAATGAATATATCCAATAACACATCTCCTATTAGTACAGACACCACCAAAATAAATAATAGCAAAATTAATATCCTACTTCTTAATGCCCATAGTCTTGTCAATAAAATGGATGCACTAAGATATATTATACAAAAAGAATCTGTTGCAATTTGTGGGGTTATTGAAACTTGGTTTCAGGAGGATAGTTGGAATACAGATATAGCAGGATACAATAAAATCATAAAAAAAGAAGTGATAAGTTAGGTGGGGGTTAGCTATCTATATATCCAAAGATTATACTTCCTGTCCTATTACCCCTAAATATATCCCAACTAATGATAATGAAATAATTTGGGTAGAAATTAAATTACCTAACATAACACTAGTTGTTGGCCTAGAATATAGAGCACTAAATCTTAATAAAGACCAGAATACTGATTTTCTATGCTCAAAAGAAAACTTCAAACCAAATAATAACTATAGTCTTATGGGAGATTTCAATTTCCCCAAATCAATTGGGAATCATTCCATTGCTTAGGAAAAGTGGAAAGAGATTTTTTGGAGATCACAATTAACCAAAACTAGGAACAAATTATCAAAACTGGAACTAGAAACAATACTATTCTTGATCTAATACTAACTAATATGGGTGAAAACATTTCACAACCAAATATACTAGCACCGTTAGGAAATGGAGATCACAACGTGATCTTATTTCCAATTCTAACTAAGTCTAAAGTCACAAAAGTAAATACACTGGTCAGGGATTATGCCAAAGCAAATTATCATGCAATGAAGAACTACCTCAACTCATGGGATTGGGAGATTGAATTTACCAACCTCAGTGTTGAACATGCCTGGTCGCTTATTCTATTAAAAATTAACCATTGTCTCGATACATGGGCTCCAAGAAAAAAATATATACAAATGGTTATAGAACTCCAATTTGGTGGAATAACAAAATAAGGAGACTAATAAATCAAAAACACATAAATTTTAGAAAATATAAAAAAAAAAAATCAGTATCCAACTGGAATACGTATAAAAAATTGTCTAATAAAACAAAACACTGTATTAAAAAAGCCAAAAATTAAATTGAAACTAGATTAACTATTGATACGGTTGATAATAAAAAAAAATTCTTTAACTATATAGGTTCACTTAGAGAACTAAACCTTCAATAGGACCAATCAAAACTAAATCCAGGTTTAGCAGCAATGAGATTGAAATGGCCACTGAACTCAATAACTACTTTGTCCCAACTTTACTTCAAAGGAAAAAAATAATAGTAATGATGTTGCCGTAACTAAATCTCAAAATTTAACAGTTAGTCATTTTACTAGAGAAGAAACTATGAGAGTACTACAAAACCTAAAAACCAATCTTCCCCAGGACCAGATGAAATACATCCTCGGTTTCTCAAAGAAATTGCTATCCAAATCTCGGGACCAATGACTAAATTATTTAATTTATCCTTGAAAAAAGGTGAGTGTATCTTGGCATGGAAAGACGCCTTAGTTACTCCTATATTTAAATCAGCAAGCAAGACAGACGTTACAAGCTATAGACCAATAAGTCTAACCTCTGAAATAGGAAAAGCATTTGAAAGGCTAATTTTACATAGAATAGAAGAACATATAAAACTTAACAACCTTCAAGATATTACACAACATGGATTCACTAGAGGCAGGTCATGCTTAACAAATCATCTGCATTTTTTTGAAAACTTTAGTTCATCCTTGGATGTTAGTTTACCTGTTGATATTGTCTTCTTTTATCTTTTGCTAAAGCATTTGATCGAGTTTCCCATGTGGTCTTATTAAAGCAAATGAAAAATCTTGCTTTTCCACAATACTTAACAAACTGGATAGAATCATGGCTAAATAAACATAGAATATGTACAATAATAAAGGGATATGCATCTGCATGGGCGGAGGTTACAAGTGGGGTCCCTCAGGGTTCAGTATTGGGCCCTGTTCTGTTTAACATCCTGATTTCCTCAATGCAATCATCAAATAACACCTGGATGACTAAATTCGCTGATGACTGTAAGATTGGATGTGTAGTTAACTCCATTGAGGCAGCCACTAACTTCCAAAAAGAGATAACCTCCCTGGAACTATGGGCTAAAAAGAACAAAATGATGTTTAATATATATAAATGCAAAGTGATGCATCTGGGTCGAAACGATTTAAAATACAAATATACACTAAATCAAGTGATGTTACAAGAGACAGATAACGAAACAGATCTAGGAGTAATAGTGGCTAGCGAATTTAATTTCAAAAACAATACACTAAGAAAGGCGAACAAAGCTCACCATACCTTGGGATGTATATTTAAACACATAAAGAGTAGACATCCTAAAGTTATAATGCCTCTATATACAAGCCTAGTTAGATCAAACTTGGACTACTGTTCTTCTTTTTGTACTCCCTATACAATTAGAGATAAGAAATTGGTTGAAGGAGTTCCAAAAAAATGACCAAAAGAACTGTAGATATGTCGAATAAGTCCTATGGGGAAAGGTTATTGGAACTGGACTTACACTTTATGAACTACCGTCAACTTAGAGGAGATCTTTGCTTAACATATAAAGCTATTAAAGATCCTGTACTCTTTGAAACAATTGGTTGACAAAAACATACAAATAATACTCAGACTAGATCTCACAACTTAAAATTAAGAGGGGCCCACTGTAAAACAAAAAAGAGAAGTTACTGGTACACACAACGTATAGTTAACAAATGGAATATGTTGCTAGGATCAAATATAGAAAGCAATACTATTGATACATTTAAATATCAGTTGGACCAATGTATGGGTAATGCAAAATCTGAGTATGTATAAACATAATTCCACCTTCGGGTGGCGAGCTCATACAAAGGTAATACCTCCTGAGCTTGTAACACATTATGATACTATAATACTTTTATGCTATGCTGACAACTTGAAAACAAAGTTTACCTCCTGTGCTGTTTTTTCCTCCGTCTGCACCTTTGTACTCCTGACTGCTTTTCCTACCTCCCTTTGTTTATCCAGGTACATTACCCTGTCCTCCTCCTTATGTGTTTCCCTGCATTTCCTGAAAGCCATCTTTCCCATCCTTACCTTCCCTCAAACTTCCTTTCAGAACCATAATGGTTTTCTCTTTCTTTTGCCCTTGTTTACTTGCCTACAGCACAGGTTTGTCACCTCGACAATGGCTCCTTTCAGATGGGCCAACGGCTCTTCAACTCCCCCTGTCTGTCCCACCTTGCCAGAGCATTTTTGAGACATCTTTCCATCTTAGTAAAGTCTGCCCTCCTGAAATCCAGGACCCTCACCTTTGTGTGACTTGACTCTGCCACTGTACTCACACTGAACTACACCGTGCAATGATCACTGGATCCCAGGTGTCCACCCACCTCGACATCCGCAATTCTGTCCCCATTGGTGAGTACCAGGTCCAAAACTGCACCTTCTCGGGTGGGCTCTAGCACTAGCTGTCTGAGGCCTGCCTCTTGCATGGAGTACAGAATGTCCCTGCTCCTGGTTGAGGCAGCAGCTGGGATGCTCCAGTCCACATCTGGCAGATTAAAATCACTTACCAGAATGTTTTAAAATGTTGATGACAATTGAGATTCATACAGCATGTATCACAATTCTAGTTAAGTTAGCAAATGATTCTTAGGTGTTTACCTATTTCTTATACATTTTTAATTACAGGTCCCCCTTTTTTATGTCTGGATAACCAGATTTTTAAATTGCACTGCAACTGCCCTGTTGATTTTTTTGCATTACAACTGGGTGGTTGTAATCAGTGCCTGTTAATCAAGCTTGCAGTACAGAAAGAGTGAGCAAACTGCACTTAGTAATCAGTCTGCGGCTTCAAAGATTTTCAGCGGCTGGGACAGGGGGGTGCTCAATTGATCAAACTGCAGGCAGCAACAGTGAAATCATTGCAGCTTGTCCCTCCCCACCAGCCGCTGTCCCTCTCCTTCTCCACAGCTAATATGCACAAGGACTGAAAATGAATCGAGAAACAAAGCTAGTCCAAGACAGTGAACGAGGAAGGGAGGGATGAAAGGAGAGAGAAATAAAACTATAGGAATGGCAGACCGCAGCCTTGATACCATGTCTATTCAACTGGAGGTGCAAGCCAGACTGGCAGAGCTGGAATTGAAATTATCTGAACATAAGGAGGGCATTATTAGAGTTGCATTAATATTGTCTATGATGTGCCATTTTGACTATTATTTGCATGACAGGCTGTTCATTGGAAACTTGTCGCTTGTGAAATCTGGCCCTTTTTGTTTTTGGGTACCGGAGGGCAGGAGGCAGACTAAACCACATGGTACTGTAGTGGTTAAATAAAAAATTAGGACGAGTAATTAAATAAAATAAAGCTTGGGTGAGTGTGTGTAACTGAAAATTCACACACACCCTCAGTGTGATATGCTCTTATCAACCCCTCGAGCGTCACTCTCTGGGTTTATGTAGCATCCCACACCTCAGGTGTGTGTAAAATTCTGACTGCACCCACCCACTCACCCATTATTATTCTATATATACTGTAGTAATAAGCCATAGTTGTAATACTGAAAAACATTGTTTGCAATAATGCACTGTCATGCAATGCTATGTTGCTGTTGTGTACAGTATATTCTAATACTTTCTGTAAAGATTGATGTTCTGTGGAGCCAATGGGAATTGGGAAGGTGGAATTATTCCTCTAAAGGAATCCCCACTGAGTGGGACTTGAGTCAATTGATGTCTGGTCACTGCAAAGCAAACATTACTTGCTGAAGGCACTGAAGGATGGAACTGTGACTCTTGGATCTCTTCACAGTGATTTCAGTCTTGACACCCAATATCCCAGAAAGGTTCCACAGTGCCAGAATTTGATTAAGATTGCTATGAAAGTCCAATATTTTGTTATTTTATTTTGCTTGTTATTCAAATAAATGCACTTATTGCATTTTCCACAAGATTTGCTTGTCCATGTACTTCCTGAACACCCATATCGTGACACCACAGTTCACCTTGTTTATTCCTTTCAGGAACTTGAAGGTCTCAGTCCTATCTAATCTCTCTTGTCTGGTCTCCATCAAGTAGATGTTCAGTGCCTTGAGGAAATCCTTGTAAGACCTGCCCTGTTGACCCTGAATCATCTTTGTCACCCTTCCATGCACTATCTCGAACCTGTACTTATCTTTCCTGAGGTGAGAACTCCAGAACTGGGCACAGTACAGGTATGGCATATCTTATAATATCAATGGTGTCAGTAATTCTGCTAAGTGAGATTGTATAGTGCAGATGATAAAAAAGGAGAAATCTAATATTATATTTTTTCCAAAACCCATCTCTCTCATGAATGCCACTTGAAGTTTGTAAAAATTTGTGTAGAGGTACAAGGCTCATCCTCTCACTTCTCTGGTAAACACAGAGGGGTGTTAACATTAATCTCAAGGCTCTGCCTTTTAGGGTGGAAGACCAGATTGTTAATGGGGAGGGGCATTTTATGATTTTTGTTCCATAGAGCTTTTTTCCTGATGGGTCACTGAAGGCTGGCTCTCAGCCCTGCCCCCATTCCCTTTCTCTAGGAATGAACCTTCTGGTCCACTGAGCCCTGTATCCCCCATGGATTACTCTTCATGGTGGGTCCAAGAAAGTGAGGGCCATTCTTCCCCCACCTGATGACACACATCCAGATTGGTCTGGGTGAATCGGAAATGGTGCGGGTGAAGACAGAATTTCATGCAGCCTGCTCTAACCCATTTTCTGCTTTTTCCCCTTAGTCCCCCTTGCCACTGCGGCAGGTAAGCATATGCATGTGGAGGTGTATACACACACACACACTATGGAACCACAGTTCCTTCCTTTAGTGTTGCTTAAGCTGCTGGCACTACCCCCAGGCTTCCACCAGAGGGCAGCTAAGAGCCAAGTCAGCAAGCCTCCCCACCCTGGGAGAGGAGAGCTGTCCATTGGACGCTCATTCCTCTCGCTCCTTAGCTGACCCCCGGTGACCTCATCTCATACCTAACCACAGGTTGCCAATGTGGTAAGAGGTAAGGCACATAGCACCAAAGTCCTCTATGCCGCTGAGCAGGCTAGCACTTTATGATTTTGATGGGCACACTATACGACATCCAAAACAGAAAAAAACAACAGCAAAAAAAGCTCCAATAGAATAGGCTAGTGCAAGGGTAAACACAACTATATTGTAAGCAACAAACACAGTACCATAGGAATCCAGAAATAAAGTCACTCATTCCTTTTTGAAGACATAAAAAGTGATCATATTTTACTAAATATATAGCAAACTTCATGAGTCAGAAATAAAAGCAGGATTAAGAATGGTTCAACAATTCATACCCAAATGTGGCTCTTTGTCAAGAACTGTACCAAATGTAGAAAATTATCAACAATTATAGTCCAAGGTAGAGGAGGCGAAGTGGTCGAAATTTGCTCTGCGGAGTGATTCTTGGAGTAATGTGGAATCCACAAATCACTCCGCAACCCAAAGTGGAGTACTTTGCGTCATAATGGGGAATGCAAAGTCCATCAAAGCCAATGACTTTGCATTATTCCGCCTTCCCCAGACCACTTTTCCACCAATTTTAAGGTGAAGTACATTGAAATCAATGTACTTCGCATCATTTTGCCTTGTTATTGAGCTATAGGTGAATTTGAAGTACTTCATGGGATTGCAGGTCACATGGGCTCTAGATTATTCTGCACAGCCTCAGTTCTGTGTAGTGTATGTGTAGTAGAAGATGGAGACAGTTTCCTCTCAGAGCTCTGTGATTCAGATCCTCTAAAAGCTGTTAAAAAAGCCTTTATGAGCCTTTTTTTTTTTGCTCAAATGTTAATGCATCAATTGTAGGAAACCCTCCTGTACTCATATCATTGAGTGTTTATTGTTTGTGTGTGGATTTAGAATGTTAATTTAGAAAAGTTAGTCTGTGTACTGTGAAGTGTGCTTTTGGGGAGAGGCATATGTGTGGTGTAGGTAGATTAACTGGGAGAAAAATGCATTTTTCTTCTATAACTGTTAATGTACACACAGTAATATTTTCAGTAATCCTTGACTTTTTTGCTAATTGTGGTGGTGCAGCAGTGCATAATTTCAGTTTGTTTAAAACATTTGGTTATGTTACTAAAGGTTTTCAATTTGCTACGCAATACTTGTAGTGTGTGTGTGAGTGTGTGTGCGATGCATACCATTAAATCAGACAACTTTTATTGTGTCAGAGTAATTGCAGCAGTGTGAACCTGCTATCCACTGCACCTGCATGAATTTTTTATACCGCTTTGTGGTATCTTTACTGGTAGTGGACTGCTACTGCCATGCACTACCCCCTCCCCCCAACCTGCAAACAGTATTCTTTTCCAGATTTGTATTTGTGATTTGTGAGTACTAGTTAGGTGTTGTTGTGCCTTTGCATCTGATTCTGCATCTCTTGAGTGTGCAGTGCAGTCTTAATCTGTCTGTGCATTTGCAGTACACCATTAATTCTGGGAGACTTTGCATTGTTTGTTACCATCTCATTTCACTTTGTCAGAACTAGGGAATTTTCTGGACACAAGACAGTAGCATTTTGGGGATACACATTAATTCTGGTGACTGTATGTGGCCACTGCTCACACGATGGAGTGCACCATTAATTCTGAGAGACTTTGCATTTTTTTTTAACCTCTCATTTCACTTCACCAGCACTGGAGAATTTTCTGGACACAACACAGTAGCATTTTGGGGAAGCAAATTAATTCTGGTGACTGTGTGTGACCACTGCGCACATGTCAGAGTGTGCCATTAATTCTGGGAGACTTTGCATTTTTTGTCACCCTCTCATTTCACTTCGCCAGCACTGGGGAATTTTCTGGACACAAGACAGTAGCATTTTGAGGATACAAAATAATTCTGGTGACTGTGTGTGGCCACTGCATGCATGATGGCTTGAACCATTAATTCTGGGAGACTTTGCATTTTTTGTTACCCTCTCATTTCACTTTGCCAGCACTGAGGAATTTTCTAGACACAAAACACTAGCATTTTGGGGATGCAACTTAATTCTGGTGACTGTGTCTGACCACTGTGCAAATAACTGAGTGTACCAAAAATTCTGGGAGACTTCATATTCCTTGTTATGCTCTTATTTCACTTCATCAGCACTGGGAATTTTCTGGACACAACACAGTAGCATTTTGGGGACACAAATTAATTCTGCTGACTGTGTGTGGCCACTGCTCGCATGACAGAGTGCACCATTAATTCTGGGAGACTTTGCATATTTTGTTACCCTCTCATTTCACTTCGCCAACACTGGGGAATTTTCTGGACACAAGACAGTAGCATTTTGGGGATGCAAATTAATTCTGGTGACTGTGTGTCACCATTGTGACACGACTGAGTGTACCATTAATTCTGGGAGACTTTGCATTTCTTATTATGCTCTCATTTCACTTTGTCAGCACTGGGGAATTTTCTGGACACAAGACAGTAGCATTTTGGGGATGCACATTAATTCTGGTGACTGTGTGTGGGGGGGGCACTGGGGGCTGCCAATATTGTTCTCACTCTGCCTTACTTCATGTTAAGTTGGAATGACAATGGAAAGTAATAATTACTAGGTGAAGTGAGCCTTTCCTACTGGCCACTCTGTTTAGTGGAGTGACAACGTGAAGTGGACACTTCGTATTCACTTCACCAGTGGAATTTATTTTCACTGCATCTCTAGTGCAAGGCAAGATTATTACACTTGCAATTTCTACAGTTAATTAATGAACACACAGGAAGAAACAATTAAAACAATTAGTACAGATAGGCAGAACACATGCAGCTTTCATTGAGTATTCTTTTTTTTTATCTCCACTTTATTTCTCCTCACTTCCTTGTGGCCCCCATCTGACCAACTCCCCCCGCCCATCCCCCAGAATAACCAGGGCTTACCTTTTGTCCGGTCCTAGAGCGGTACCTGTGGAGAGTCAGTCCCCATCCTGCCGCCAGTTGCCTTTTTCCGTTTTCTCCCTTTTATTGCCCAAGGACCCCAGGAGAAGGAAGCATGCGTGTGGAGGTACACATGCGCCTTACTGCTCTGGTAACAGCCCTGGCCCTACCACCCCATTGGCCTATCACTGGCACCGTTGCTTGCACAACCCCATGGCCTCCACCAGGGGGTAGACATGAGTGAGGGATGCCATCCCGCCTCCCCGGAGAGAAGAGTTACCTTGCGGCCACTCCAAACCCCCCTTCCTCTTGTGCCGACCTACGATGAACCAGGCTTGCTCCCAAACCTGGATCACCGGCATGCCACGAGGTGAGATGTCCATCACCTCAGCCCTCTGCACCACCGGGCTGGCTTTCATTGAGTATTCTGTAGTTGATTACTCAGTTATCTAGAACCTAAATTGTCTAACTATACTTCAATTCTTCACTCCAAAAAACAATATTATGCAGTCTCATAGTAATTCCAGAGAGCAGATCAAACTTCAGTCATGGAGCTGCTTCTTATTACTTTAAATTTGCAATGGTTATATACATTCCCATAAGAATGGTGATACATCACCTAAAAAATTATAAAGTAATGACTAAAGAGGAGAGAGGTTAATAAAATACATTGGATTACAAAATCATGCAAATGGGAAATTCAACCTTTAATTTATGCAAGGTTACATACAATGGTATAAATGACATTTGGAACTATAGAAATGGTTCCAATCAAAATAGGCATTTAGACCTTTTCACCTTGTAGCTTTGATCTTGTAAATCCAGAAAGCTTCCTATTGCAAAATCTTTGTATGCAAGTCCTCACACCTCAGTGCAACACAATTTTATGTTCAATTCTCATGAACAAAAACTTGAGATCCCCGTTAACCTGTCCTCTGTCCGAGCTCTTAACACCCTTTCTTGCCCTAGCTGGTGAGGTGCTTGGTGATGTTACTGTTGTGAATCATGTATTTGTTATTCTTTTTCTGGTACTGGAATGCTGTGAGCTGCACTTCATTCTGGAGGGCTAGGAGCTGGGCTAGCAGGAATGCATTGCACTTGCCACACTTGGTCTGGGTCACCTGCTTTATCAGCTCCTACTCCAGGTTGGCACTGTTTTTTACTTATTCTGTTTATGCCCCACTTCTACTACAACCATGTTCCAATCATGCCACCCCTCCCAGCCTCAACATCCAGCTTCTCGGGGTCTTACCTTCTACTTCACTTTCTCCCATGGTGGAGTGGCCGGACTCTGTAAATCATAGAAACATAGAATTTGTTTGCAGAAAAGTATTTTTTTGGTCCACCTGATCTGCCCAGATATTCCCTGCCTACTCTTCCTCCACAGACCCTCTCAGGTCTCTGGCAACCCTATGAACTCCCTGCCTCTTTTCTAATATGCTACTAAGTCTACCCATGCATGTTGCTTAAGCCTTCATCACTTCAGGCAGTCTGTTCCAGGCATCTACCAACCTTCCAGTGAAGAAATATTTCTTCACACCTCTCTTGTACTCCCCCCTCCAGTTTCATCACATGCCCCCTTATCCTGGTTCTCTTTCTCATTTGAAAGAGACTCCCCCCTTCATCCTTTTTACCTATGTGAAGTACTTGGAGGTTTATTTTATGTCACCACTCTCTGTCTCCTCACTTCCATGGTGTATATTTGAAATCTTTCAGTCTCTCCCCGTAGAGCTTTTCATGCAAACCCTGCACTATTGTAGTTGCCCTCCTCTTCACTGCCTCCACACTGACTATGTCATTTTTGAGGTGCAGTCTTCAAAACTGGGCACAGTACTCCTGGTGTGGTCTCAACAGAGAGTGATACTGTGGCAACACCACCACTGCTGTAAATACCTCTCCCTATGCACACCATCATCTCACTAACCTTACCCCCTGTCTTGTCACACTGCCCTCTCAACATGAGGTTTTCAGATATGATAACCTGAAGGTCACTTAATTGTCCAGTTACTGTCAGTACCTCCCCATCCTATACTCAGTTACTTGGTTCCTATGCACTAGGTAAATGATTTTGCAGTTTTTGGAATTGAACCCCAATTGGTATGCTTTTGACTACTCCTCAGATCTCATAAGGTTCCTGTGCATTCTCTCTACCCCCTCCTGACTGTCTACCATACTGCAGATTTTTGGTAACATCTACAAATAGGCATGGCTTTTCTCCCAGTTCTTCTGCAATGTTCCTGCTGAAGACTTTGAAGATAACTGGTTCCAGTACTGAGCCTTGTGGTACCCTGCTTGTCAGGGTCATTCTTAGAGTCAGTGCAGTAAAGCACCAGCCTCTGCCACCTATCCTTAAAGCAGTTTATAATCCAATTTGTCATTTTGAACTCATTTCTTGACTTTGGAACTTTCTTATCATCCTCCTTTGTGGTGCAGTGTTGAAGACCTTGCTGAAGTCCAGTTAGGTAACATCCACTCCCCTTACTTAATCTTTTTGCTTGGTCATCTGTCAAGAAAATTCTATAAGATTCATTTGGCATGACTTCCCCAACATGAATCTGAGCTCCCTATAGTCTTGCAGCCTGTTGGATTCAAGATACTCCATAAGCCTTTCCTTCAGAAGGGTTTCCATTAGTTTCCTCACCATAAATAAGGCTTACTGGCCTGTAGTTGATAGCTTCCTTCCTGCTACCACTCTTATGTAGAGGGCTGCAACATCCCTACTCCAGTTCTCCAGAAATGCACCTGTTTCCAATGAGCTGCTGATCAAAGCTTTCAGCGCAGCAGCTAGCACCTCCCTGAGTTCTTTTAATACCCTGTGGTGAATTCCATCCAGTCTCATGGACTTGTCTACTTTTAAGGCTACAAGTACCTTCAGGACATTTTCCTTTAAAAATGGACTTAAGTCCACCTCTCCCCCACTCCTGCTTCTTCCTGGTGGTTTGTCTCCACCACCCCCCCACCACCATGAACTGAGTGGAAGTATATGTTTAGGGTGTCAGCTTTTTCTTGTCCCTCTTCGGTGCAGTCTCCCTCTTCCATCCTTCTAATCCTTACTATCCCTCCCCTTGCTTTCCTCTTCTCACTTATGTATCTGAAAAAAGTCTTATCCCTTTAGCATCTCCTTTGGGCATCCTTTCCTGTCTTTGCCTTTGCTATCCTCGCTGACCTGCCTGCTTCCTTTCGCTTTACTTGGTATACCTCCCTGTCCTACTTCCTTTGTGTTTCCTTATACCTATTGATCACCACCCCTTTTGTCCTTCACCAGTTTTGCCACTTTCTTACAGAAAAATATGCATTTCTTTTTCCTTCTGCCTTTGCTCATTTCTTTCACACAAGGGTTGGTTGCTTTAAATATTGGCACCCTTATTTTTCCCCACTGTGCCTCTACCCCTCCATGACATTTGCCCCCATGAGGCAATTTCAGAGGCAGTCTCACATTTTCTTCCATTTCTTTAAAATCTACCCTCTTGAAGTCCAGGACCCTCACCTTCATTTGGTTTGCCTCTGCTTCTGTTTTTATGTTGAACCACACTGTGTAATGATCACTGGTACCTGGGGGACTGCCTACTGTGACATTTGCAATGCTGTCCCTGTTTGTAAGCACCAAGTCCAGCACTGGCCCATCCCTAGTAGGTTCTTTGACTAGTCACCTGAGTAAAGCCCCTTGCAGGGAATCAAGGATGGCCCTGCTCCTTGTCAAAGCTGCAGTTGGAAGGCTTCACTCCATGTCTGGCAGACTGAAGTAACTATCTATAAGCACCTCCCCCTTACTTGCCATTGTGATGATGGTTTCCCCAAGTGCCATATCTAATTGTTCTCCCTGTGCTGGGGGTCTGCAAACTACCCTGGTATCAAACACAGCACTAGAGCCTGTCTGCACAATGACCCACAGGACCTCCAGCACCATCTTGTCCTTCTGGTTCACCTGTAACTCCGTGGCCTCGATTTACTTCCTGACATACAGAACAACACCTCCTCCCCTCCTACCCACTCTCCCTCTCCTAAAAAGATAGTAGCTCAGTATTGTCATTTTCCAGTTGCAGTGCTCACTGAATCTTCTTTCTCCCTTGCATACTGATCTCTCCCAGCTCCTGCTGCCCAAGCAGTTTTCTGTATATGCTGCATTCTAACCCTACAAGCCAAAGCACCTCTTAGGCATGTCACCACCCTGCCCCCAGCTGCTCCCATGTTTGTCTCCCTCACAGTACAGTCCTTCACCTGCAGCTGCTTCCTCTTGAGCTAGAGGCCTCTCTCTCCCATCTTGGAGTGTCCACTTCTGAGGACCCTCACCTCTTCCCAACACACCGCAGTGGGTACCTGCCCTCAGCTGCTCTGTCCTGCCAATATTGCAAAGGAGTTCTGTAGTGGGATAGGTGGGGCAGCATGCACTCTTACTAGGAGTCATACTAGGAGTTATACTAGGAATGTTAGGTGTAGAGAAGGCTGAGACCCATACATGTACACCTCCGGCAAGGCTGGACTTGGGTTTACACAAAATTCATCACACCCAGCCTCCTGAAGTCCAACAGGGTCCATTTGCTCTGACATCTGCTCTGACTCTGCCAAGGTATCATCTGGAGGAACAGCAGCAAACTAAGTGACCCCTGGTTGGAGCAAAAGGTGCACTGTATCCTTATCAGTTCAATCTGGAATCCAGCTGCAGGTCAGGATCCAGACTGTAGCAAAGGGACACATCACTGGTGCAGGACCTGAGGGAGACCAGGGTGTCATCTTGCTCCAGCTGGGACTGGTTTTGCATTTTCTGCCCCAGCCCATGGAATACAGGTGGCTAGGCTGCACATGAGCATGTGTAGCATAGCACCAGCTTGCATCCCCCTCCCCTCAAGCCTCTCTGGTTGCACAGCCACCTGTGGTCACCAAGGTGGCAGTATATCAGTTGTGCTGGCTATCCTCCCCCAAGAGAAGAGCAGCCTCTGGAACTCTCACACATCCTCCCCCCATCAGGCACGATAGCCCGGGCTCATTCTAGACCCTGGGCTGTCTTCAGAGGTTAGCGTTCTTGACATTTTGGGCTTTGTTTTGAGTTGACAGTTTCCTCAGGCATACTGGCTCTCCTGCATTAGGTCCTTGTGCAGCAGTACCAAACCAAAGCCCTTCTGACAGATGTCCACTGGTCTGTGATATTAGCTTCCTCTCTTGTGTGCATTCATGTTCTTTAACAACAGCTCCAAGACATGTCTGTTGGTGTACAAAGCCCTGAATGATTTTGGTCCAGCTATCTAAAATACCTTCTGACAGAATACACTCTTATTCGTCCTCTTCATTCTGCTGATGCAGATATCCATATCCCCACATAAATCTTCAGGATACAGCTTTTGTCTTACAGCTCTTGTGCTGTGGAATGCACTTTCAGCTTCATTTAGAGGAGCCCCCTCCTTGGGACTTTTTAAGAGTTTACCCTATTTCTACAAAAGTCATCTTGTTGTTATTGTATGATGCTAGCAGTGGTGACTCTGTTTCTACTTTACTGAACTTTAGGGTTGTATCCCAAGGGGCCATGCCCCTTCCAGGTTGCTATATATTTGTTGTAAGCTACCATGCTTTACAAACATTATTCCTGAATGTTTAAATTACAGTTGGTGACTGGGATTTAAACCTGCCCTGTGTTCTTTTACTATGCTGGTAATTTCTAAATTCTGAAACATCAATAAACACTTGGATTATAAAAAAAAAAGAGTTTTAACTCATTTTAAATCAGACTTATGGGATCACCTGAGCTTTAGGAATTTTAACCTGATTTTACATGTTGGTACACACACATGTATTGTTTCTATTCTGTGTTGATATTTAACTGCATAAAATTTTGCTATCTGTATGGTACCTAGAGTCTTATATAGGCACCTAACAAATAAACTTGTCTTGCTTTTAAGTTGAGAACCTCACTGCGCCCTTGTTCCTGCACATTGCAGTGCTGGAGTTACTAATCTTTGAAGGACCTACAGTAAGAATCTTTTTTTTTATCATCCATCCGGAATGAGAATACCTTGATATTCTCAAAGTAGGTCTATGACAAGCAATCAAACAGTGTAACGGTTATTGATGCAGTTTATTTTCCCAGCCATAGCATAAATCTAGATATATTAGGACATATCCCTGTCTACCACTGTAAATTAACATATTCCAAAAGATCAGAGAAATGTTCCTAAAATACATACAAAGAACTATATTTATCTTGCTTGCTGCTTATGAATGCTCTAGTTATGGTCTATTTAGATGGTGGTAGTTTATAATGCAAGGGAACCTTGGGAGTACTTTCTTTTTTTTCCCTTACAATGTTCTGCAGGCAGTGATACCTTTCTTGTTTGTGGCTCTCTCATGTATCATCATCAGAAGCAATAATTGTTCGCTTCTCATCCAGAGTTACAGCAGGCATCATTATTAATAATTTATTAGACTATTATACTAGCGCAGCCTTTTCCCATCCTCCACTCCAGTGGTAAGTACCTGTTAAGCCTTCAATGCATGCTAATTTGAGTGCAGTTGGTGGCAGAATTTTGTTTATAAAGTACATAAATGCTAAAAATATTTGTCCACCTCTCTCTGGAAAACTAAAATCCATTGTAATCAGTTCTGAAATATACTTTTAATTATGTTTAATGTTTAAAGCAGCAGTTCATCTGACTGTGAAGAGGATCTACCTGTACCTTATTATTCCATTTAGAACACCCTTTTCTCACGACTTGTAAGCTGTCCTTTCCCCTCATTTTAAGTTTGTTTTAATATTTTTTATTAAATTTGAATTAATTAATGGTAAGCACCATTAAATGGCTGCTACAAAGTTTTCAGCAATATTCTTAGCTGCACTGAAACAACCATAATTTAACATCCACTGCCTAAATCAAAATAGCATACAGATGATCCTGATCTGTGCCCTTATGGGACTCTATGCACATCAGGGCTAACCCCAGGCCACAAAATGTGAGTTCCAACATGGTGAGCATTAGCGAAAAGTAGCACAATATACATTATATGTGACTGGATTAGGAAAAGAAAACAGCAACAGTAGGGATCAACACTGGAGCTGTAAATGGGTGTATAATGAACTACACCCTCTGTACATTTTCGACAAACTGCTACTTTAACATTAGTCATGTACAGTAGCTTGTAAACAAAAACAGGATGCGCAGCTGCCCACAAATGGTGCTGCCATCAGAGGCTAAGTGCCTAAACAAACTGAAACAGACAATTTCATCAGAAAAAGACCACTGGTCAATCCAGTCCAGTTTTACCCCACCCTAGGCCATGGCCTATTGTCGAGACAGGAATTTTGCCCTCACCTCACCCACCACTCCATGCCCTTCTACTACTACCCCTTGGAGTAATTATTAAGTCCTTTACTCTGTCCCAGCCATGCCTGAACCAATTAATGGTTTGTGTGCCCACTTCCTCTGCCTGTAGGCTGTTCCATGGCTCAGCCACTACCTTCATAAAGTAAAACTTTCTCTCATCCCTCCAGAATCCTTTCAGTTTCCATTTGTGTCACATAGTTTTCACCCTTGCATTGCTGCTAAATAGTTCGTCACATGCAACTAACATGTAAATACAAGGGATGGTGTACTAAACTTGTGCTACAGCCCATAAGGAAAAATTCCAGCAACATTGCAAACAACAAAATCTTAAATAACTGTAACACCATTCAGAACCAGGAAGTCTGCAGAACAAAAGAGTGCACCATCCCATGGCTTTGTATGAGTAATGGGCCTTGGGCTCTGGCTACTCTGGGACCCCCGGATAAGTGAGGGTGCAGACCAGGGTTTAACTGTGGGGGTGGGCACATGAGGCATGGTGCATTGCCGGTGAGACATCACAGGTATATATTAAAAGTTTCTGAGCTGTGGATGACACTACAGTTATGTAAAATTGTAAGTTATTTGATGACATGCCCCATTTCCAGCTTTCTGATTCCACCTGTCACTATAGATGCATTTCAATTAATTCCATTCACTTTTTCTGCAGTTAAGAAGAACCTGAGAGATTCTGCTTTTGAACACACTGGATCGAACATAGAGCAGGCACTCTTCTTTACACTTCCTACAAACCTGACCTTAGCACAGGAGAGTTCCTATAATCCGGAGGGGTCCAAAGTGGGCAAACCTCACTTCTGGGGTTCCTAGGGATGCACCATGATGGCTGACTTCCATTGTCTGTTGACCTTTTTCTATGATGCACTAAAAGGGTTAGACTTGCCCTAGTCCTGTGGGAACAATACTTGAGCTGATACATTGGCAATCTCACTCTTACCTACAAGGCACTCAAGGGTGCTCCTACCCAGATAAGAGACTATCTTACACTTTTCTTTACCATGAAACTGAGGACCTCAGACATTATTCACAGTCACCATTCATTCTGCTTCTACAAGGCAAGAGATCCGCTTGTGATGATCATTCTTGTTCTGAGTTCTGACTGTTGATTACCCAACTGGTGACTACTTTATCACCTTGAGAACACCATAGGTATGACCTCTGCCACTTTAACACCAGAACTGCCTGGAGATCTGTTACTGGGTCTGCCAGGCCCATGCAGCACACACTCAGTCTGGGCTTCTCTTTCACTCTGTCCTCTTCAGAACTGAACTGGAACATGGGTTGCTGCATGCTAGCTAAAGTTCTTCCACTCCTTATTGATCTGAATATCATATACTCTAGGCTGATTTGGGGCCTTTTATATTGGGAACTTGAATTGACAGTTTTACTATTTGGGTCGGGGCAGTGCATGTGTGTTAAAGGAGTAGTACAGTCAAAATTTGCAAAAATATATGCTGTGCAGTGTCTTTCACTTTGTGTGTTTAGTCCTGGTGTGTTCTTCCCTTTGTTTGCTATTAGGAGTGTTTTCTCAATTTGCCTACTAGTTTTATGGCCTCTGAGGATCTCCACATCATCATGGTTTATTGCTCTTTTTCTTCCGACAGTGTCTCCTGTCTCATGTGACAGTGATGCATCCAGGACTATAGATTCAGCAAGTACTGGTTTACTGTCTAGAGTTGTGCGGAAAAAAAACTTCTGCTGGTGGAATTTCTGAGAAGGTTGCACTTTTGCTTCTGTTAAAGTTTCTAAATGGAATTAGCAACTGTCATGGAAATTCTTGCCTTTCCAGCACCACACCAGTACCATAATTACTTCCCTGCTGTCAAGTGGCATCCCCCACTAGTCACTGATTGCTACCTGATGTCTGACATACAGTATAATATTTCCCTGGTGTTGAGTGTCCCCCCCAACCAAAGCCCTGTCTGAAATAAAAATAAAATTCCCTGGTGGCTAGCACTCCCTCTCCCAACCCGATCACTCACCTCATATATAAAAAATAATTCCCTGGTGGCTAGCGGTCTCTCCCCCACCCAATCACTCACCCCATGTAGCAAAACTAATTCCCTTGTAGGTAGCAGTTCCTCCCCCCACCCGATATCCCACCACATGCCTAAATAATAATCCCTTGGTGGCTAGCTGTCCCTCCCCCCGATCACCCACCCCATATGAAAAAATATTTCCCTGGTGGCTAGCTATCCCTCCCCCACACCTGATCACTTGCCTGATGTGGTTTTCATGCACTGATGTCCAGTGTAATCCCCCATCCCCATATAGGCCATGTAGGCAATAAACATTTTCCTAGTGGTCTAGTGACCCCCTCCCTTTCCCCAATCCACAGAATTTGATTTAATAGCACTTCTCTGGTGATCTAGTGCACCCCTGGTCCACCCATCATGGCAGATAGTGTCCCACCACCCCGCTCACTCCCCCATCCCAAATAAGCTGGCAACCAGCACTTTCCTCCTCTATCCACCACAGTTGGCTACCAACTGAGCTCTCAATGAGCATGTACTGTATACAGTACATGCTCATTGACAGTGACTGACAGCTCAGAGTAAGCTATCATTCAATGATCTGGTACTGTATGCAGTATGCAATCATTAAGAGCTCAGTCAATGGCCAGCCATGGTGAAGAGAGGAGGGCTGTACTGGTCGCCAGCTCAGATTTGGGATGGGGGAGCTGGGTGGTGGGACACTACCTGCCAATGTGGGGAGAGAGAGATGCACTAGACCATCAGAGAATTGCTATGAATTCACGTACTTGGATTCAGGGAAAAGGAGAAGGGGTTTACTAGCCCACCAGGGAAATGTTTATGTTGCCTATATAGAGGATGGGGATTGAGGGTTACACTGAACACCAGGGCAATGATGTCCATGTTGAGTGGATGATCCAGTTGAGGGAGTGACCACTAGCCACTAGGGAATTGTTTTTAATATATGTGGTGGGTGATCAGGTGTGGGAAGGGATCACTAGTCACCAGGGAATTATTATTTATATATGGGAAGACTGATCGGGTGGAGGATGAACCACTAGCCACCAGGGAATTATTTTTATATATTGAGCAGGTGATCGGGTGGAGAAAGGATTGCTAGCAACCATGGAATTTTATTTCTATTTTGGGCAGGGCATTTCTTTGGGTGACTCACTGGACACCAAATAAATTTGTTTTGCTTGTTTTTTGTACTGCATTGAGAAGAATAGGGTGAGAATTCACCCAACACATTCAGAAGATTTCTGATTTACCACAGGCATGTGTTTGGAAACTTCCATGAACGTTGTGAAATTTTGCGGAAGTTCCTCTAAAGTGGAAATCACAACTTTCCCCCAGCTGTTACAGTCAGTTACAAAGCAGTACAGCTGTAATTTTAAGTCACTTTCCTTTTCCAGTGGCCACTGAAGGCTACAGTTACAGCTTAGCAATCACCTACGGTCTAACTGAGTGTGTATTCTGTAGGAAAACAGTTAGTGTCTTTACTAATTATAGCGTTGATGACCAAGGACAATTTTGTGTGCTTTACACGGCTGAGTGTAGTTTGCTGAAATTAAACACTTTAAAAGCAGCACATTTATTCCTACTGGCTAGACCTAGACAAATATACAGAAAAAATAAATAATGAATTATTATTATTTAGCTGAGACCAGAACATCAGACTTCTATCTTCAGATTACTGCTGCAGTTCTTTCCCTCACTGAACCAGTGAACCCAGACACATTACTGTCACATGAGACAGGAGGCATTGTAGGACAAAGAAGAAAAGTAAACCATTCTAACTTGGAGATCCCCAGAGGCCATACAACTAGCAGGCAAATTTAGAAAAAAAACCTACTACAGAAAAAGGGAAGGATACACAAGGGCTAAACACACAAATCAAAAGAATTTGCATAACATATGTTTTAGCAAATTTTGACTGTAGTATTCCTTTAAGTATCTTGAAAAGCGTGTATCAAAAGAGCTATTTACATATATAGTTGTTCTGGTTTACTAGGATAGTTTGGATCCCATTGTTTGAAATTGGCAGATGACTTTTGGATCTTGCAAGAGATTATTTTTAATTATGAACTGGGGATCGTAAATATGTATAGCTGATTGGCCAAGAGATTTTTGAAGCCGTGATGATATCTGGCTACATCATCATTGCATCAGAAAACCTCCAGCCACCAGCCTCCTTACAGACCAAAAATTCCTCCAACCACAACTGAACTGCTAAACAGACAATGGCATCATCAGCAATGGTCAGCTTCAAGTTCAAAGAAATTAATATTTCCGTTATCACATACACAACAGTCTCCCCTCACTAGAAAAAAAAACAGCTTTCCAACACAGAGCGTAGGCTTCCTAATAAGCATGCTACCCATATTTTGACCCAGTCCTTCCAACAAGCATGCTAGCCATATTTTGACCCACGCGCTCCGCCCACACACTACTGCCTCCAGTAAATCAACTGTCCATTTTTTTCAAACTGCCTGTCTATACTCACAGAGTCACACACATAATGGTAATGCCCACACTCCTCACAGTAACAACATTTAAATGAAAATAAAAAAAATCTCCACATTAACCACCACACCTGCCATTGACAGAACACACACTACGTGTCAATACCAGAAGTGAAAAACGTCCCTTCTCCGCTGGGAAAGACATTCTTTATTGTGTCTTAAATTTTATACACAGCAGCAGCATTTCAATACAAAATGGCAAACATACCTGGGGGGGGTTACCGATATCTAACGAAAACCAAAAGTGTCCACATACATTCTTGACACTCAAGTCGTGTTTCTCAGCAGATTGAAATTAAAAAAAATAAATTCCACACATGTTTTCACCGGGTCCCGACACGGAGAACGTCTCACATAGGTGGTACTACTGGGAGAGAGGAAGACAGAGTCCACAGCTGCAGTCTTCCACAAACTCCATTTGCAACAGCACCTCCTGCTGCCCACAGCCCTGCAGGAACTATTTTCTCCAAACGTATTCCTCCTACATCCCCAAAAAGGCATTTTAGAAAGGTTTTAAAAGATTTTCTTTTATATTTTACCCCTAAAACTTTTAAACCAGTTCATAATAGCAATAATGCATTCCAGGGTGTGGTATATCGTGGGATATCATCACTTCTCAGTTGGTTGGATGCACTCAGCCTGTGGCCTCATGCCCAACCACCCGAGGCATGATGATATCCCATGATATACCACACCCTGTCATGCAATATTGCTTATTATACAATGGTGTGTGAAAATCCTGTAACCTCATTGGTCAAAACATGTCATGACAGTTGGTAAATCCCACATATCCCAAAGCTGAGGAATGGCAATTATAAAAACATAATTAAACACATTTTAAATTTATTTTATACATGAGTCCATTATATAATCACAATAAGGCACTCCAGGGTGTGAGTTATTGGGTGAGTTACCCACTTCTTGTGTGGTTAAGTCACTCAGCTGTACCTCGTGACACCACACAAGGTGTGGGTAAATCCCCAATAACCCACACACTGTTGTGCCTTATTTCCTAAAGAAGTGATAAAGGTCTCACACTGACAATGTTTGAAGACAAGTTTCTGTTGAACAGAAGGAACAGTGTATGTAACTACAGTATGTCATTACTTCCAGCTGCTCCCCTAAAAATAAATTAGCTGCTCTGCTAGTACAGTACATGTAAGACTACTTACTTTTATATCAGTATAACCACAGATACTAAACTTCTGAATTCCATGACTATTAAAATATTTGGATTGCAAATAAAACAAGCATTTATCAATGCTGATTGTTGTCTCACTGGCATTGGTAGTGCAAGAGTTAGAGATGCATAATAGGAATGGCAGTGAAGTACTGAACTGATGCAAACCCCACCTCCACCTTGCAGAGACTGACAGGTATTGGGGCATGCTTCTGGGTCATCAGCTATAATGCTCATGCCATTTTACCTCACCCTATCCTGTAGACACTGACAAGTGTTGTGGTGTGCTTTGGGGTCTTTGGGCCTTATACTTACCCAATTCCATAAGAAAATACACTGAGATGGGTACAATATAGGAGAATGGGGTGAACTTTAGGGCCAAACACTCCAAGGCACACCTCAATGCCTGTCAGTGGCTGCAGGGTGGGGGCGTGTGGGTGGAATGGCATGATCATTACAGCCAGTGATCCCAAGTCACACCCCTGACACCTGTCAGTCTCTAGAGGGTGGGATGTTACAGTTGGAAACCCTAAAGCCATAGCCGTTTGTTGGTATTTTCATTCCAAATTTTTAACATGGGCTTTTTGTGACCCCAGCTCATGAAGAGCGGCACTATCAGTTTGTTACCTGAAAGGTGGTTTTGCACAGCAACTATGCCATTTGGCGACACAGGCATGAAAACACATTTTGGGCAGGATGTGAAAAATGACAACTGCATTGTTCATGAGAAGGTGTAAAAAAATGGCAATGCTGAAAATCTGGAGTGAAAATATGAAGAATTTGTGAAGTCATGAGCAGGCATAGAAACTGCACAACACACATCCATAACCCAATTATTTCTGGCATTTTTTTAACCACATTTTCAACATAGGCATTCTGGGACCTCCTCTCATGAACAGTGGCACTGTGATTTTGCTAAATATCCCAAACGTTGATTTCCCACAGCGACCACGCCATTGTGCGCCACAGGTGTGAAAACACAGTTTGGGCAGGAAGTGAAAAATGACAGCTGTACTGTTCATAAGGAGATGTGAAAGAATGCCAGAGTTAAAAATCTGGCATGAAAATATTTCAAATATGTGAAGTTACAAGGGTGTGTGGAAACTGCACAATGCACGCTTGTAACATAGTCATTTTATGGACTTTCATCACCAGATTTTCAACATAGGCATTTTAGGACCTCTGGTCATGAACAGTGTCACTGTCATTTTCTCAAATTGTCCTGAAAACTGATTTCATACAATGACCACGCTATTATGTGCTGGACATGCGAAAACACATTTCAGCCAGGATATGTAAAATGACAGCTGCACTGCTCATAAGGAGGTGTGGAAAAACATCAATTTTGAAAATCTGGAGTGAAAATATTACAAATTCATGAAGTTACATGGATGCGTAGAAACTATACAATGCACACTCATAAAACAGCCATTTATTTGGATTTTTTTCACCAAATTTTCAACATAAGCTTTTTGAGAGCCTCCCTTATGAACAGTGGCACTGTCATTTCATTAATTGGTCCCAAAAGGTGATTCCTTGCAGTGACTGTGAAATCACCTTTTGGGACAGAATAACACCATGACAGTCACTGAATTCATGACGAGGGATCCCAATAAACCCATATTGAAAATTTGGTGCCACAATTCCCCAAAATGCCCATGATATACACCAAAGTTGACAAAAACCCTATTTATGCCTTTATATAGCTTACCAGCATTTCTTCAGTTCGCAGTCGGCTTTGAAGAGTGCATACGTGTTCCCAGTCCACCGAAGATCGTCACGCCATGCTACAGAGGTAAGTATGGGGTGAGGGGGGTATGGAAAGTCAGGGTTCCCAGAGGGTGGGTGCAGATTGGAGACGGGGCCACCAGAGTCGATGAGGGACCATTTTCTGCTTTGCAGATTTAAAAACAAAAAACATTGCGGGATGGTTTTTCTTTTGCAGGGGCATTTGGAAAACTGGGGTGGGCTCCCAGCATGCCACCTGAGTGTTTTTTTGGGGGGTTCTGTAGCCGATGGGGAATTTGGCACCCCTGTTGGCACACAACAAATGGGGGGGCATTATGCCGATGGGGAGCGGGCTCCACCGTCAGCAAACTAAATTGGGAAGGGGGAACATGATTCAGAGGGGGATTGGGCACCCCCTCAGCACACACTTTAAATGGATGGGGGTTTACATTACACCGATAGGGAGTGGGCTCCCCCATCAGCAAATGAAGTGGGTTGGGACACTCTGCAGCGGCATGCCACCATGTTTTGTAAACTGGTTCACCAGGAAAGGCTCACTGCTGCATGAGAAGCTTGATTCTGATTGCAGCAGACCTTTTCTTTGATCTAGTGGCCAGTTTACGTATTGCTGGTGTTAGTGCCTGCAGCTGCCTTTTTGGGGAATGAGGGATGCACCTACTGATGAGTGCCTTGCATTCGCCCACGGTGACCGCACCTCCAAATCTGCTACTAATACAATATGTTGGCTGCACAAGCATGAGTCAACATAAAAATGTCACATAGTGAACAATTTTAATAAAAGCCACCCTAAAATATAAGTTGTGACTTCTAGGTGGGCTGAAGTCAGGTCATACTGTATAAAGTACTTTATGCAATGGGGAAGAGAATAAAAAAAGGAAAATGAGCATGCTTATCTGCAGTCATGATGTGCCTGGAGTGTAAATAAATCATTTATTTACCCTCCAGGCATGTCATCAGTAGCTGCATTATGAAGAATACTGAGAGCAGCAGGAAGCTAAGGCATAGCTTGTACATAGCCAGACCTGGTTTGGAATGTTCATTTTTGTATACATGAACTTTCTGCTGATATTAAGAAAGTCACTTGTGCTCACAACTGTCATTTGAGTCCCACTTTCAGTTAAATCCCCAAAAAGTAACTTCTATATAAGGAAAACATGTCCCTTTCCTGTTTGAGCTATAGCTGTAGCCACAGTCATGCATCCAGACCAATGTTTACAGCGGGACATGACAGCGCATAATGATTATGTGCATGCACCTTCAGCTGCCATGTGACACAATGACATGAATTGATGCAATGTGGCATGAGAAGGCAACAAATGGCACAACATTTTTGGGAAGTTAGAAAAAAAATCCCTATGAAACAGTTACAACAGTGGATTTTAAAAACTATGGCCTTTTATTCCCCTCTGGATGCCTGATGAATGCTCTAGGTTGCCCATCGCATAAACAAGATACAGCAGTGTCTCCCAGGATGAAACCCAATTCTGCAGCATTTTGCAGCACTCTACAGAATGCTGTAGCAGATCTACTGAATAAAGCAATGTAATTTCAATGGAAATTTGTCCCTATTGTCATTCAGGAATATGTGACACTACCAGGATGAAGTGAATGCCACAATTTCCTGCATGACAAAGAGGCTAATTGCCATTGAAATTACACTACTTTGTTCAGTAGGTCTGCTGCAGCATGTTGCAGATTGCTTTAAAAGTGGGTTTCATCCTGGGGGGTGCCACTGAATGTCATGGGTAGTGTAAAAATAAACAATTTATGTTTTGCTTCAGGGTTTGACCTCTATAGACCTCACTTGAGGCTCTGCCACTCGTGAGGTCAATAGAGGTCAAAACTTGAAGCAAAAAGTAAATTGATTGTTTTCACACTGCCCATGGCATATCCCCTATGTATGTGCCATTCTATGATTTGTATCTCTGCAATAAGTTTTTTATTTCATTTCATTTTAAACTTACAATATGAGCTTAGTTAATTTTGTTATGCTTATTTCACTATGAAGGAGTCCAGCAACAATATACTCTACTAGCTCAAATTCAGGATGTGTAATAAAGTATTTTATTTTTAGCTGTTAAACAATTTGGATTTCATAATACATGTTACCTTTGAATGCAAACAGCATACCAAAATACATCAGTTTAATAGAAGTCACACTTCTATCCATTGAAATACAATATTTACGTCTGGTCTTATGCTAGCCC
Organism: Neoceratodus forsteri; assembly: GCA_016271365.2. Lineage (NCBI taxonomy): Eukaryota > Metazoa > Chordata > Ceratodontiformes > Ceratodontidae > Neoceratodus > Neoceratodus forsteri. The sequence goes on from CM057459.1 coordinate 874,135,253, forward strand.
CCGTCCCCACCTAACACTGTCTTTATAATGAATGCATCTCTTTCATCTTCCCTCTAGCCACCTATTTTTTATGGGCAACCATTTTCTACCCAATATATTCTCCCTGGTTCTCCCTGTGTTGGATCAGAAGGTTCATGCATGTTTATCCAGGCTAGCAAGCAATAGCTCCCAGTTGAAATATGTTTTGCTCCCTCTTTGCCAATGATGAGGGGTAGATTACTGATTCATTTATCCTCCCTGCCTGTGCACAGCTGTCATTGGCATATCTAATTAAAGAAACACCTTTACATCAATATGCATAAATGTGCTGATGTTTTTATCCTTTTATTTTTATGTATATTTTTAAATATGTTTGAGGCAGTTTTGTGTATTGTTAAACACCTGGCTTATGACTGTAAATGGATGTTTTGTACAGTGTACCTACCTGGTAAACAAAAAAAAAAAAGAAAAGTACTCCCTACAGTACCTTGTGCTATCTAATTTGCTACTGCCATGCTTGTGGGGTCATAATATTGCTTATGGTCATATTGATGCAAATTAATGTTATCTTAGACAAGAGTAAACAATTAGATTTAACTAATGCAATGAGAAACTCTGATTGAGTAGTACTATCTATGCTAGCATTCCTGTTTAGTAAGATTACAATAGGCAATAATTGTTCTCCCAGCATGCTACACTACTTGTCATATGACACATATAGTGCTGCTCATGGAAGGCTGATGGGGCACCTTTACTGGTGAATGATCTGAATGGAGCTGCATGTCTCCCTAACCATCCACTGAAGGTCCTGGGGATGTCAAACCCTTTGAACAGTGGGATTTCCTCATAATAATAGGGGTCTTGGAGAGGGTTGAGGAGGGGAATCTAAGGACATTGTAAAATTAAAATACGGCAGCAGTATTTCTTCAAAAGTCAGAATGTCATGCCTACAAAATTTCAGAATTCACTTTGTCAACTTTCACAGGAATTCTGAGTTAAAACAGTGAAATGAATGTAAGAATTGCATATTACTCTGTAATAAACAGCATAACTTCTTTTCACTGTTTAGTTACATTAATCCACAATTCATGCATTCATTCTGCAGCTGAGTAAGTCACTGAACTGTGGAATGAAGGTATGAATGGTGAATTAATGTTTTAAACTGCAGAAAGAAATGCAGCCGAAATGATCACTGAACTGTGGAATATTTACATGTATTGTGGATTAATGTATTAACTGCGGATTGGAATTCTTCCGAACTGTTATCCCTTAGTTCATGTGTATTATTCCACAATTCAGTCAAAAGAATGTTACCAACACATTCAAAAGATTTAGATTTTGCCAGAGTTGAAATTTGTGAAAAATTTTGCAAAATTTTAAAAATGTTATGAAATTTTCACAAATTCAAAATTTGCAGTTTTCACCAGCTATAAGAATCATTAATTATAAAGATGGTTTTATCAAGTTGGACTGTAGACAGACAGACACCATATATATTTTTTTAATTTCCGTTGCCATTGGCAGGACCAGAAAGAGATTATTTTTTAAATTACATGTCATATACACTAGGCCCCCTTCATTGTTGCACTGAGGATCAACCTGTTGTAGGTTGTCCCTGTTGTGGTTTTTAACAACCTTGAATGTATCACCAAACACAGGTAAAAGTAACATAAATTGTCCACTCAGAGTACCCTTGTATGAACAATTAATGCTGGTAAAAAAACCCCACCAATTGTCAAGTCAAATATAATGAAATATATAGTTTGTTCAGGTACATAGTGAATTTACTCTGTTCTAAGAAATAAATTAATGATATTTAAAAACAGAGTACGGCTTAAAAAACATTGCTTGAGAGTGCTTACCAAAGCTCCTGGTTAGGCCTTACATACTTCCTAACTTATTGACTTGCTGTATTACTTTTTTAAACTTGGTTGTAAACATACCTCTGAAACTCTCAGCATTAAAATATATAGCACTGACTTTCAAAATTCAGACCAAATGGTCAGAATGTGTAGCACTTTCTTATCTTACAGAATAATATGAAGCATCTAAGAATAGGGGGATGCATATGTTTAGTGTTAATGAATGTTTCTGTCAAGTTAGTTTAATGCTTTAATAGTTCTAACATTAGTAAACCTAAGAGGAGCAAGGGTCAATATGAGTTTAAAAATCATACCACTATGCAAAACAGCTGAGAGTTATGGCTGTAAACCATAGCCTTTTTTTATGGCTGCATGGGCGGAGCTCCACTGATGTTTTGCCATCACTATAGGAGGGAAAGGATCTGCAACCAGAATGCAACCCTGTCTTCTCCTATAGTGAAATGGCATTGGCTGTACAGCGCTCACTCCATTGGCACTGTCCTCCACCGATGGAGCTCCCCTGTGCAGCATAATCACCCCCCTCCTTCAGGGGCACTAGTTTGTGAATGAAATTCTGGGATAACTGCGCAAGAGTGACTAGTGTGCATGCGCAATTATGTCATTGCTGCCATCTTTTGAATGGCAAAGCTCCACTGCCACTCACAAAAGTCTGCCATCAGCTCTGAAAGCATTGCCGCTGCTCCAATACCCATGCACCACCACAGGTCAACCCCCTGACACTTCACTATTTGGGTGCCACTGCAACAGGTAACAGCCTCACGCAGCCATGCTGGCTCTTACCAGAATCTGTTTTCATTTTGCTCTACTCAAACAGCATATGTCTCAGCTGTCAGCCACCACCTTGCTACTGCCTTTTATGGTACTGAGGAGATCAGCTGACCAGCGATCATGTGATTCTTCCCTTATGGAAAGCCAACCTTGTGGCTATCTTCCATGTTGGAATGTTTGCAACTACAAAGTTAACCAGTCAAGGTCAAACCAATGAAACAGGTGCCTTTTTTTTTTGTTGACCTGCTAATGCAATGGTAGCATTACTGCCTGTGACACTGACAACCTGTGCTCAGTAGTGAGTTTAGCAGTTGGAAGACCAGCTGGGGGAAGGAGGATTGAGTATCCAATGGACTGCTCTCCTCCTCGGTGGTGGGGGGGAGATACATATCCCAGTACTCACCTGACAACTGGTTGAGACCAGAAGTTGGGCATGCCAGGCCATCAGAATGAATTGGTGTGATGCATGTTGACACATGTCACATTGAAGAGTGTAGCGTGCATTATGACAGCATTGCATGTCTGTACCTCAAGAGGGTTACAAAGCAGGGATAGGCATAGCACCAAACAGTAGGATGAATCTATTCTTCCATATGCCCTGCACCATGTTATTCAGGTGCCATCTGAGTTAACTGAGTCCTGTATTTTGTAGGGTATGGTGGAGCCCATTGACCTTGCCATGGGGGCTATGTCTTTAGGAAACAGCTAGGCAATTTAAGTCCTGGAAGAGGCCAAGTGACAGATGTGGGGAGACTGGAAAATGGGGACTGGTCAGTGTACAGGTAAGAAAAAAAAGAATAACTAAGAAAAAGGTATCTTTTCAATAAACCTGTTAATTTTCAAATACACTGGTTTTGTGTTTAGTTACAGGATTAGCAGGCTTTTAAATCTTTTAGTGAAAACTCAAACTTTATTAAAAAAAACAGAGCACTTTACGAACAAATGAGATTAATAAAAGCCAATAGTATCCTCCTCTGGGTAGGTACAATGCAGTTGTAAGGAAATAAGGAAACATGATACTTAGCATACCAGCAGAAGGTTGATGCTACGGAAAGGTGGATGCAGTAAAATGCAGTAGAAAAATGTATTACTTTCAATGCCCAAGCAAAACGAAGGTTAATTAATGAACTTTGAAGAACAGTGATGCATGGTTCATGAATATTCATCAACATTCCCCAATTGTTCTTTAACTCATTTAATCATCAAAAGGTTTTTTAAGTTGCTAAAACTTTAAAGGATCATGAAGAGCCAAGACAGAAAATCAATATGCATGTCACAATACACAGTTTCACACTCTAAAAGTTATAAAGAATCATAAACTCAGAACTTGTTTCTGTTTAGAGAAGGAATATATATGATCTACTAGGTAATTAACTACTTGAGTACCTGAAATTGTTGTAATAAGCTCCCCACATAAAAAGCAAACAGAGCAGAGTCTGCTGAGATAAACAGCAATTTGGCCTATTTCCAAAATGAAGGTGATCAATGATGCCATTTGATGGAAGAACAAGAAAAAAAATAAGTATATGGTACGTCACCAACTCTGAAATGCACTGTAAGAAAATTCATTCATTAGCAAATGCTGAGTTTGATAAAAAGAAATGTCATTGTAAATTGCTCAGGTTATGTGGAAAAACAACTAAGACTTGAATCAGTCTGCCTCTGGTCTGTACAGTGGGAAAACTATTATGAATATAGGGCTAAAACAATGTTGCCTGCTTAATTAACTAATATTATAAAAGCAGGATATTTCTGGTAGTTATGAACCATATTCATAAAACATCAGCAGAGGAATTTCATGAACTTTCAGGCATCATTAAGAACCTGTATACTCAAGAATGTTTATGAACACAGTTTACCTATTTGTTGTTCTAGTGCAATTCAAGGACATTCATGAACATGATTGCTGAACTTTGATGCATGTTCATGGACTCGTTTCATGAACTGTTCATGAGTAATTCATGGGTGTCCAAGAACAGGTAATGATCATTTCACCTGGTGTCTCTCTCATTGGCACTTAGATACATCACTGAGAGATCATTTTGCAGCCCAGATGATTGAAGCCAGTGGAAAGAGACTCATGAAACTGAGGGCAGCAGTACAACAGATATAAAAAATGCATAAGCATGATAGTTCTGTGAAATGGTTTTGATTTAAAATGATTATTGGAAGCCTAAATGGAAAGAGACCACCTCCCTCGAAGAAGTCCAGCAGAGAAAAATGTTGGTCTTAAAGTTGGTGGATCAGAGTGGCGTGACTCATATGAATAAATGAAGGTTTATTAGCGAGACTGCTGTGTGACTGATGTCTGCACCATTTGCACAATTAAATTAATTGTTTACAAAACTCCAGGAAGGAAGCAAAATGTTGGGGTAGTTTATTTCAAGCTAAGGTTTCTTTTGATTGTGTACCAAACTGTAAGTAATATTTTTTATAGCATTTTACTGTATCTGCTTTTGTTTAGCAGCAAGCTTCTGTAGAGGTGTTGAGTGCTGAGCGTTCTGATTCTCTGATTATATTTATATCTGAGAACAACTCTCCTGGGGCTGTTCTTCCTTGTGTTGTGCTACGGTATAGTTGTGCATAAAATGAAAATGCATTTTCCTCAAAAAAGTAAGGCACATTTATAAAGGATTTTCACTGGATATTACTAATTAGATTTTGTAATTGGTCACATTGTTGATGGTGTTAGCCATCTTGTTGATGTTGGTAAAAATGCTAATGATTTCTATAAAAAGTATTTGTTTGAACACACATTTATCCTACAGAATTTTAATGATTTTCATTCTTTTTAGCTGCATAATTCCCGGCTAATAGTACAAAACTCGACTTGATTATGACAATATCAAAAAACTATAAATGTATTTTCTGTCTTGAACTTTATCTTAATCAATTTAGACTAGTATTCATAATCTAATATTCACTTTCTGCTCCAAATTATGATATTCTGAATAATTGGATAAACACTTTCTCGCCTATCTGTATTTTAAAAAAGCTTCCACCATATTCTCATATAAATGTCTTTCCAAACAGGGTTATTTGGAGAGACTCAGATAAAACAAAGGGTTACAATAAATGCACAATGGAAATATGTAATAATGTTAAATTCAACATTCCAGCCATACTGTAGATCTTACTCAAGAAATATCTATAGGGATAAAAGTAGTTATTGACAATGTAGTTTAGTGCTGTGTGAAGTTGGGAAACTTTTCACAGAAGTTTTCACAACATTTCCCAGCTTTGAACAATATGAAGTAAAACATATGGTCATTGTTCACCTCTTGTTGTTGGATATTACATGGCATGGACCATGCATAATAGTACTTTGCTGAAAAAGATGCCACTATGTGTAGCTCTTAATTTTTTTGCCCGCTAAAGTTAGTACTTCACCATTTAAAGGCTGAATGTATTCCAACTTCACCATTATAGTACCACTATGCATAATTCTTTACTAGAAACAATTTTTGAGTATATCAACACACCTTCTTTAGCGGCCTTTTTGCGATTCCCAGGACGAGGCTAAAAACAGCAGGTGAAAGAGCATTTAGTATTGCTGCCCTCATCTTGTAAAATTCATTGTCTCCAGCTGTAAAATAGACCCCGTCTGTTGAGGTCTTCAAAGCCCACCTCAAGGCCTTCCTGTATAATCAGGCCTTCCCAGACTTTGATTTATAACTTTACCTGATACCTGATTTTTGTGCTTCTATCTATCCCTGGCTACACATTTAGTTTAGGTATTTACTGCTGAGCAAATTATGTAAAGATTTTATAATAGTGAGTTTTACTGCAGAATATTTATTATTAGATTTTATATCGTAGTGTCATTTTATATATTATATACAGTATATGTTATTTTGTTTATTTTAATATTGTTGGTGTTATTTACATATGACTTTGATTGTTTGGCACCCAAAGCCTCTAGGAAAGGTGTCTTTTTAATTAAAGTTTGCCTTGCATTGCCTAGCAATGAAGCGCACCCTTCTCCATCAACTCTATGATTAAATCCCGACATCCTTCTCTCTTCACCCTTATATTACCCCACATCCTCCTTCCCAGTGAAGTTCTTTCAGAAGTAAATTTAAAACATGTGTAGAATAAATTATTCACACCCCACCCACTGCAGCTGTACATAAATAAAACTAAACCCACCTTCCATAGCCTATCTGAACCAATGAAAATATATCCACAACCCACTCCCTGTCACACTCAAACCACATTCCTTCCACCCCGTCTTGCCTAGTAAAGGATACTTCAACATTAAAAGTTCTTTTGAGAATGGTCCCTTAGAAGGCAACCAGCACAGCCTCACCTCCACCTCAGCCAGACATCTTATGAATGGAACCAGGTGCATGTTCCTACAGTAATCACCTGACTGGTTACAGTTAGAGCCAATGAGATGATCAATGTAGAAGCACAGGTGCTATTCTATTTATTATGAATGGAACCAGACACTTGCTTCTATAGCAATCACTAGAGATAGGAGCAGTGGCTAAAATTTACTTTGCAAATGAATTTGCATTGTTGGCAAAATTTGAAATGTGCCAACTTCTTGAAATTTTCACCAGAAAAAGTGTCCCTTTTTCTATATAAATTGACAAACTGTAACTTCATTAATGAAGTTGCCACTTTACCATCACCAGACTTCAATTGAAAATGTGCCACTTTACCATGAAAACTCACTGCAAAATAGCAGAGTGACAAAGTGGGAACTTCATGAAGTAGTTTGCAAAGGTGAACTTTGCAACCCTCTAGTAATCACTGAGCTCTGATGGAGGCGGCTCTGAAACATCAGCTATGTGCTTCATGCATATGTCTGAGTTATGCAGGACGTCCCCCTTACCCCAAGCAAGGTGTGCTTTTACCTGGCTAGAGGATCAGTTCACTTCCACGATGTAAATAGTGTGGATTCTGATTAATTGGATTGAGCATTTAATGCAGTGCTATGAACACATGAGCATATGAAGAAGCCAGCAGAAACAGGCTTTTAGGTCTATCTGGTCTTATCATAGTGTAGGGTCCTCAACTTATGCTACTGACTGGGCTTCTCCTCTCAAATCTGACCTTCTCCTCTGTCTGCCTCTCCCTTGGCTTTTATTATACCCTTAACTCTATCCCAGCCTCTCTTGAAGCTGCCCACTATCTTCAACAAAACCACCTCCTCAGGAAGCATATTACAACCCTCCATAACCCTCTCCATGAAGAAGTGCCTCTTAGCCTCTCTCCTAACCCACCTCCCTCATTTGAGACTGTGTCCCTTCATGCTTCAGTTTCCACTAAGCTTGAAGAGAACCTCATTATCCACCCTATTTATTCCTTTCAAATACTTGGTCTTAATCCTCTCCTCTCCTCTCCTCTCCTCTCCTCCCCTCTCCTCCAGGGAGTACATGCTCAGGGTCTCCAACCTCTCCCTCCTTTGGACTGTCTCTAACAGGTTAATGTCCTTTTTATGGCTGCATGGGGCAGATCTCTGCAGCTATCCAAGAGGCAGAGATCAGCTCACCTCACTCCGATCAAACAACAATGTTGGAGTTGCAGCACTATCACTCCACCAGTTCAATGAAGCACTCCACTGTCTCCATTCAGTAGACCAGTTCCAGCAGTATTTTTTTCAGTTTGTTTGTCTCTCTCTTCATGCCTACTTATAGTGATCTAACAGCGAGTATCTCCGAGTAGTCACAGAGGCAAGTTACACCACTTCTTTGAATCAGTTAAACTGCCTAAAATAGTATAGTTAGAAACTTTTCCTAAACTAAAAAAGACAACAGTCTCTTTCCCCCAGCCCAAAGAAAAAGCTGACACAGAAGTGATTTCATGTCCTGATTCAGTTGCCCACACTGGAAGAGGTAAACACTTCAGTTAGTTTATTTTGGCATACTAGTGTCAAAAAAAGAGAAAGACCTCTCCAGTTTGTAGACAGATGTACCAGGTATTTGTAAAAAGAAAACATTGGAAGTCTATTTGACCTGTTTTAACACAGGATTTAGTACATTCACTTGCTAGTTTGTTAATTTTCTTTGTTATTGATATGTCATTTGCTAGTCTTTGGAGGGTAAATAATTTACTGACATAACTCTCAAGAAATAACCATCAAGCTTGGAAATTCATATTACTATGCTACAATATTTAGAGGAAATAACTTCAGAGGAGTTTCAAATTACATCTCTCTCTCTCTCTCTCTCTCTGTCTCTCTCTCTCTGCCCCCGTGTGCATGTGTGGTAATGATTTACTCATGTCTGGAAAGTTGGTTTATGTTTTTCCATTCAGGACCTATCTAATTCCTAGTGTCATTAGAATTCTTATGACTTTACGTCTGTAAGAGGGGTAAATGCAGGACAACTAATGTTTTAGGGGTTTCCCCTGGGTTTGCTAGGGGCATCATAGGGGATTGCAAAGAAATTAAATGGGTGTCAACTGTAAAAACCTGGCTACCCCGGAATGCATACATCTCACTCTGTCAGGCCCAAAATGAGCGACACTGACCATTAAAATCAGGGACGAATGCTCAAAATTAGGGAAATTATTTTTACTTGACATATAGTGCAGCATCACAATTTTTTTACATCAGTTCAAATGCAGACCACAGTCTGTCCTATTCTGCCACTACCATTAACACATACAGCACTTTCTTGTGAAAGGCATGCATAGGTAAACCAAAAAGATAATTGGCTGAACAGAAGTGCAGCCATGTTACAAGTGATTTCCCAAAACCGAATAAAGTGGTAACAAAAGAGAAACAAACAATGTTATAAATTGTAAGGAGCATCCTTGGCAATGTGTTATTACTGTGTAGACAACGTCTAGATTATTAAAAATAAAACAAAAAATATAAAATCCCATATTGCAGCTAACTCAATATTGGTATACAGCTGGGTACTATCATAATACAGTAACTTCATACAGTATGTAACCAATCATGGTGTTACCACTCTATGAGAAGTATATTGTTTCACTCATGTTCCCCTTGATTTTTTCTCCCTTGCACAATGCACATATTATTGCCCATTTGATTATCATGTCTTTGTAGCTTAGTGCACAATTAAATATGTGTGCTGCACAGTTTACAGTATCAGCATTTTGCATATTAATAATTTTACACTGTATCCATTTGAATCACATAACCTGTCCTACATAGAAACATAGAAACTGACAGCAGATAATGACTGCTGGACCCATCTAGTCTGAACATTTTAATTATGATCACTTTTGCTGCAGAACCAACATTATCTATAGCACTGTCTCTCTCTTCCACCCTTTCAATCCGATTCCTTTGTGCCTATCTCAGGCTTTTTTGAAACCCACCACTGGTTTCACCCTCACTGCCTCCCATGGAAGGCTGTTCCAGGAATCCACCACCCTTTCTGTGAATAAGTACTTCCTAACATCTCTCCTTAATCTACCTCCATCAGCTTCATATCACAACCCTTTGTTCTACAGCTTCTTTTTCTCTGAAACATATCTCCCGCCTGTACCCTATTAACCCCCATGAGGTATTTAGAGGGATCTGTCATATCCCAACTCTCCCTCCTCTCCTCCAGGGTGTGCATATTGAACTCATTCAGTCTCCAATCATAGGGCTTCTGATACAGATCTTGCACTATTTTGACATCCCTCACCTTGCTTGTTGTTGCTTTTTCCTTTCTCCAGTTTCTCCTCCTTCCTCACCTTTCTCCTTTTACTGCTCCTTTTTCCCTTCCTCCTTTGCTGACCCCCTGTTCCCTTGAATAACTTGCATCCTGGTGGGACTCTATCCCCTCAGGATCTCTTACACTCTATTTCAGCCTGTGGTGGCCCACTTTCTGCCTCTCCTATTCCTTCTGTCACCCCACCCCCGCTCCTGGCTACTTATGATGTTCATGGTCTCTTTTTTCTTATGATGGTGTTAATAAATTCTATGTACTATGTTAGCTATTATATTTATTTTCATTTTCTGAAAATTAATAAAAAGAGAATACAAAAAAAAATTCAATTGAAGTAACATTTAAACCATTCACTGAGGACTAAGGTTCCCTCCTTGATGGAAGCAGGCCATTAGCTCGGTATAGGCAGTTATCCTTCCAGGTTGGTCCACAATCTCCACTGTAGCCATAGCTCTCATCTCTGCACAGTTCCTCCTACTATTACTTAAAGGACTTGGTGTGCAACTCTCTCTCCTTCCCCATATAGTACAAGACACACACTTGCCACTCACATTTTAAGCACATGGGAAACACAGGATCAACCAGATTAATGATCTACTGTAACTTTACCAAAAATGACATTTTCACACAGAACTGACTACAGCAATTCATCTCTACATTTAAGCTTGTGAAAACACCCTTATCAATTTAATGTATTAGCAGCTGCAGTGGCTCTGATCAAAGCATATTAAAGTATGAGCACCATACTGTACCTTGTACTTCATATGTGGCCTCAATAATAACCTTTACAAGGACAGTATTACCTCCTCTCCCCTGCTGCTGATCACTCTAGCAATGCAGCCCAACATCTTATTTGCCCTTGCTTCTACTTTCCTGTGTTGTGTGGATTGTTTCAGGTCACTAGTGATCATCACTCACAGATACTTCTCCTTCTCTGATCCAGATACCAGGACCCCCTCCCTGGCTGTATTCAGTCCTCAGGTTCTTGGCTATAATGTGAATAACTTTGCATTTCTTTGCATTGAAACCAAGCTGCCAAATCCCAGACCACCTATCTAATTTTTCTACATCCTCCTTTAGGTGTTATATCCCTTCTGCTGTATCCAACTCCCAACAGAGCTTGATGTCATCTGAAAGTAACCACATTTTGCCATTAATGCCATCCCAATAATACTGATAAAGACACTGAACAACACTGGTCCAAGCACCAAGTAGTGTGGGACCTCACTTTTTACCTTCCTGGTGCTATATACTGTAGCTCACCCCTTTAACCATGCAATGGTTCCTGTCCTTCAGCCAGTTTTTCATCCATCTGGTCATCTTCTCTCCAGCCCAAGATATGCCAACTTTATGACCAATCATTTGTGGGGTACAGAGTCAAAGACCTCATTGAAATTCAGGTAAGGGATTTCCACTGCTTGCCACCTGTCCACTGTTTTAGAGACACAGTCAAAGAAGTCAGTCAGATTTCTTTGTTAAGACCTTCCTCCCATACATCTATGCTATCCCTCATCCTGGAGACCTTGCTCATCTGGATAATCTACCAAGCATTATTTAAGTGTGGTCTACATGAGGTTGCACATGATGGAGGCCAGACTGATTGATTTGTAATTCCCTGGGTCATCCTAATAGAGGGGCACTACATGTGCCATTCTCCAGTGCTGTGGTACCATGCCTGACTCTAGTGAACTATTGAACATGCCAGCCAATGGATCCACAAGTTCCTCCTCCAGTTTCCTCAGCTCCATTGGGGGTATGCCATCTGGATCTGGGGTTTTGTCTGCTCTCAGTGCTAGCCACCCTGTCCTCACCCTATCAATCTGTGTCAAAACATCAGTGCCCCCTCCCTCTACTCATCTTCTTCCCCCATTGGCACATATCTGTCTCTCTCACTGGTGAAGATGGAACAGAAGTACTCATTCAGTACCTCTGTTTGTCCCCCATTCTCCTCCACCCACCCATCCAATTTCCTGAGTCTAACAATCCCATCTTTCTTGTCCCTTTTCTCACTAATATAATGAAAACAGACTTTTTCTCCTTCTGCATTCCCTCAAGTAGCTGCTGTTCCTTCTGCACCTTAGCCTCCCAGACTATCTTACCTGCTATGCTTGCCATTTTCACATACTCCTACATGTCTTCTTCCCTTTTCGTCCCACTGAATTTCTAACAGTTACATTTTTTGCACTTGTGATGTGAAAGAAAGGACCTTTATGAAGATGGTAGGCTAAGCAATTTATTTCATTAAGCAAGTAAACTGTTTTTCTTTTGTTTTTATATCAGGAGAGACACACTAAGCTGAAGCTTGTTTACAGGTGTGACCTGGGAGCACAAGAAAGTTAAGTGACTTGCTCAGGGTCACATAGTATACAAGTGGGGTCTGCGGGAGTCAAACCCAGGTCTTCACATTTGCAGCTCAAAGCCTTAAACCACTGCACTATGCTGCCTCCTTCAAGTATTCACTGCAAGGTTTTCCCACAGCTGAGTGGAATTCTTTCTTACAAGTTTACGATACGGTGCTCTACTTAAGCTGTGATTATTCTGAAGCTGCTTGCTCTGACTTACTAACCGACTTTAATACACTGCTACACCAACTTCTCAGCAAAAAGCTACTACTAAATGCAAAAAACACCAAGGCCATGCTCTTCTCCCCATCAGGCCCTGGGGCTAACTTTGCTGCTGCTGGTCCATTACCTTTCTTCACCACGTTATTAGGTGAAAATCTTGAATTTGTGCCTAAATTCAAATATTTGGGCATAAGGCTAGACAATAAACTCTCTTTTGTGGAACACACAGAAGAATTGCTGAAAAAGCTGAGGCAGAGACTTGATCTTTTTTTCAGAATTAAACACCTCCTGACAGCAGATGCAAAAAGACAGCTTGTCCAATCGACATTCCTCTCATTAATCGACTATGCTGACTTTATTTATGGCCATTGCCCTGTCTCACACCTTGCAAAACTGGATGTATTGTATCATAGAGCACTGAGATTTATAACTGACTTTTCTTCCTCCACTCATCACTGCTCTCTATATGCAGTCATAGGGTGGCCTTCCCTTCAATACAGATGGTGTAGAAACGCAGCCCTTTGGACGCTCTGAGCCCTTACAAACTCCCACAATACGTTGTTGACTGTCTCCCACTGAGTTTGACTACTAACTATGCCTTAAGAAGCCACTTGCTGGTTTCCCTAAAAGTCCCAAGGACCAGCACCCTCCTTGAAAAGGCTGCCATAAGCAGTACTTTGCCCATGCTCTGGAACAGGATACAAAGAGCGGTGAGACTTAGCTCCCCTGTCAGAATTGGCTTGTTTAAGACCCTCTATGACAAAACATTTGCAGAAGTCTGTAATTGCTTCCACCGTTTCTAGTAGTCTGACTGTGTTTTCTCTCCCCATTCTTACTAGTCCCAGCCAGTGACGTAAGTCCCCCTCTGCCACTATTAACCACTCACCCTTCAGTCACCACACTTGCTCTTAGCATCCGCTGTACCCCTTTTGCACACCACCCTCCCTCCTGCCACATAAGCCTGAGACATAGATACTGTCATGCGCACCTTCATAGCTTAGGAACTTCCACGCAGGCCTGTAACTTGTTGCTGATGGTTGAAATGTAAATAATCTTTCTTTTTCTCCTATGGTTTGCATATGACAACCACACATGTCCTGTTTTTGTGGGTGTTGTACATATCATGTTACTGATGCATTATGTATATATTATTTGTACATGTGCCTTTGGAATGTATATACTCTGCACCTACGATTATTGTAATCATCATTATTGTAAACATCTTGTTCATTTTGTATTATGTATATTTGATCTGTGACTGTATAATTGTCCCTGCCAACAGCAGGTCCACCTTGTAAATGAGCTTGCTCAATGGTGATTGCCTGGAAAAAGAAAGATTTGATTGATTGATTAACTGATTGAAGTTTCAACTACTGGCAAGAGACACCATATCTGTAATACTCCTAATCAAGGGAGTGAGCACTGGAATTTGTATTATCTCTAGCAATCATCCAAGTTGCTCAAGTCCCTTGGAACTAATGAGGTGATTACTACAGGAGTATGCATCCAGTCCTATTTCTTAGATAGTGGCCTGCTAGGGGTGGAAGGAGCCAGTCATCCACTGAGGGACCATTCCAGATTAACTTTTAAGTTTGAAGTATCTACTATGGGGGCTGAGTGGGGATTGTAGGAAGATGGTGAGAGCTACAGTATAGTGTGTGTGTGTGGGGGGGTGAATAGTATGGTTTCATTGGGAATGGTTGGGTCAGGAGGGTGAGTTTCATTTTTTTACAGACAGTGGCAGTGAGTGGGAGGATGGGAATAATTTATTCTACACTTGTTTTTACTTTACTTCCAAAACAAAACACACTCAAATGGGAGTTGGAGTTGTTGGCGAAGGGGTGCTATTAGGGTGAAGGAATGTAAAGATTTAATGTTTGGGTTAGTGAAAAAAGGCTTGACAGCATTATTACATGGATAAGTTTGGGATATATACATGAAATATGTTTTAATATTTAATAGGTAAAGTTGGGCAGAGCTGGGAATTGTTATCCTGCTGTACATAGTGCAAAGTTCTTCACTTTGCACCAAGTTTGTCAGCAAACCTTTCATTTGCTGCACCTGTAATTTAAATACAATACTTTTGGAAATCCATGTTTTTTATTTCTTTAAAACATGTTTTACAAGGCAAACATGCAATGCTGAGGGGCTGATCTCCTGTTTTGAATAGGGTTGGGCATACTGTACTGTACAGAATAGTTAACAGGCAGTAAATCAGGGGAGAGCACAATAACAGTAAGCTATGAAATGCATGTGGAAACATCAGTCATACATGTACAAAGGTATTTTTAATACATTAATGAGGAAATTCAGCAAACATAACAATAATGTGAACAAAATCCAGTTAGTGATTTGACCAACATAGCAGCAGTAGGGTGGTATTGGCCAGAGGAAGGAGGCAGTAATGGCAGGATAAAGGGACCCTGTAAAACTTCATAAGCTGAAATCTTGAGGACTAGAAGCTGGGAAATGAAGTTAGGGTATTGGTTTGTCTTTTACACAGTTGTGGGAGCTGTATCTGATTGACACTTGGCCTGCATGCCATCTAAAAAGAGGGCTTCAGAATCTGTTATCTTTGGAGGAAGTAGGAGGTGTTGGAAGCAGAGGAAGGATCCCTTTTTGTACTCAGTGAGATTTCAGTCCAGAATCTGGCACCTGAGGAGGCCATATGTAGTGAGTTCTACCTCAGGGGAGCCCAGCTTTCTTCAGTTGACTGAACAATGTTGAGTACAACATGTTCGATTTCTGCACCTCTCCCACCACTCATCTCCTTCCCCCCTAACTCTAACTCCTTGCCTTATCTCCTACTGCCAACCACTATTCCCCACTTCAAATAGACTCTTCTTGAAGGTTTGCTGCCACCTGCCTGTATTTCTGAACTTTACACTTATTTGCATCCTCTTGTTGTCCTTGGGTTGCAGTCTGCTAAATTCATGCCAACATACAAATTTTGCTTCAATGCCTTTGTTGTTGCTTGTCACATGATGCTTATTTAATGCTTAGTTATGTTTTTACCTGCTATGTAAATACTGTTCTAACTGTTCTTCATTGCCCTACTGTACCCGTCCCTCCATGATGCATCAGGAAACAAGCTGTTACCAGCTCAGTATGTTTTACCTGATGAAACGCTTGAAATTAATTATTTAATTAATTAATTTATTAATTTAGAGCAACCCTTCAGAGGGCATTGAAGAGGATGGCAAGACCACAGAGCTTTTTATTAATTTAAAGATTGGTAGCCATGAAAGGCACAGTAAGCCCAGGGATCATTTCCAGGTGTGACCTGGGGAAGATTGGGGATCAAGAATAGAATAATAATACAAAGTGACAATTACACATATGATACAAAATACACAATGATAAAATAAACAATTCATAGTAATGACTTACCATTTTACACAAAGATAAAAACAGAGTACAGAGGGATGAATTTAGATGAGCATAGTAATTCATTTGAGATAAATGATCAAGTCCAATGTGGCACTGTAGGTTGTAAAAAGTAAGGCAGAAAGACAACCAAGAAAATAGCCTTCAGTGATAAAAGTTGAGAAAGCTGAGGAGAGGATTGAAGGTGTAAGACTTTAACGATAAAAGGCACACGAGCAGCAGCAGCAGGTTACCTGAGGTAGTCTAAGCAAATGTTTAAGGCTGGACATGAGGTGATATGGAGATTAGAAGTGAGAAGTTTGTGCCAGAGGAAGGGGAGATGAAAGGAAAAGGCTTGTTGGCCTGCCAAAGTGTGGGATCAAAGGAGGGAGAAAGTACGAGAAAGACAGAAGTGGAGGGGGTAGGAGGAGGGGGAAGCAGGAAAGAGTAGAGAGGAGAGGAGAGGTAAGATCGGAGGGATTTCAATCAGTATTTAGAAATGAAAGTGAGGCTGTGAGCCAGTCTTCTCTGTTGAAGGGAGAGGAGGAAAGAGGATACAGTATAGGTCACAGTGGTGAGTCCATGGAGGGGAGTTGGAGGCAAAGCAACAGAAAGTGCTGAAGAGGACAGCAAGCCTAGTGAGGGAGGAGGTGGGTGCTGAGCTGTAGATGATGTCGGCATAGTTGATAATTGGAAAAATCCGTTTAGTTACTAGGTTATGATAGACTGGGAGGGAGAGACTGTCTTTATGTCTGTAGAGCAGACACAGTTTAGGGTGAAGTTTTGAATGCATGGCAATAAGATGGAACGAGAAATTAAAGGACGAGTCAGGCCAGACTCCAAGATATATGTAGGTAGGAACCACATTGGGGGAAGGGGGCCTGTGACTGTAGTGAAGATCAGAGGGGATAGTAGCCTGGCTAATTTTTGCCTTGAGCCAAATGTCATGGCAGTGATTTTTTTTTGTGTGTGTTCATTTTAAAGCTGTGATCCTGGAACCAGTTAATCACTGCATGAATGTCACGTTGATGGGGGATCTGAACCTCTGAGACAGAGGGACTGGACAGTTATATGATGATGTTGTTCGCATACACATGTATGTAAGAGTTGGAACAGACTGAAGAGGGGATCATTTATAAAGAGAGAAAAAAGGACGGGTCCAAGGATGAAGCCCTGCAGAATGCCAGACAGGATGGAGAGGCGTGAAGAGAGGACGTTACTGACTTGCATGGCCTGTAGCATATCTGTAAGATAAGAGTTAAACCAATAATCTGCTGGAGCTTACAGTCCTGCAGCATGACATTTGATTATGGGGAGGTGGTGAGAGACAGAATTGAAGGCTTTTGTGAGGTCAATGAATATAGTATTGGTAAAATGACCTAGATCCATGGCCAAGAGAATGGAGTTGGTGAAGCAAATTAGGGAGGAAGTAGTGGAATGAGAAGTTCTGAATCCTGATTGGACAGGGGAGAGGGTATTTGTGGATGTGAGGAAGTCGTTGAGTCTTTTATGGACAATAGATTCTTGGATCTTGGCTAAGGATGGGTGTAGGGAAATAGGCCAGTGATTAATTGGGGAGGATGGGTCACCATCTTTGTGGAGAGGAATAACTTTGGTGGATTTCCAGGCTGATGAAATTGTGAATGAGGAGAATGAAAGGTTAAGAAGGTGCATTAGGGGATTACAATACAGGGGGCTAAAATTTTGAGAAGTCTGGGGTGAAGGCCATTGGGCCCTGACTTCGCTGGGTTTAGGGACATAATTGCCTGATAAACTTCGAGTTGAGAGATAGGGGAGAATTGGAACCTGTTGGGTTGGGGGGATGGGGGCAATCAGTTTAGGTTATATCAAGGTCATAAGAAATGTACAGGTCATGAAATATTTATTTAGGAGATCAGCAACTGCTAAAGGTTCAGTTACCAGTACTCCTGACTCTTGAAGGATAGGCAAAGAGAGCTTGGAGGGGGGTGTAGAAGTGAGCAGCAGTCATTCCAGAAGGAGGAGGAAGTAAAACATGTAGTTGATTGCAAAAATGACTTGAAATAGTTTGCTTTGGCCTTGCAGACAGCTTTAGTGCTCCTATTCTGAAGAGTCCTATAGAGTTGGAGATCAGATAGGGACTGAGAGGCATTGAAATGAGTCCAGGCATGGTCACAGGAATTACAAAGTGATAGAAGGTCCGGGGTGATCCATGGATGCTGGCGACATTTAACTCTAATTGTTTTTTTTGGGGGAGGGAGGCATGGATGTTCCACATTTTAAGGAAGGTGTTGTTAAAATGGATAATGGTTAAGCCAATACTGGGGGTGGAAAAAATGGGGACCAACCAGCTGAGGTAAGGTTGCAGAGTAGGAAGTTAGTATTGAGTGCTCTAAGGGGTCAGTGGCAAATATATTTGGGGTGTATGATTTTTGGGCGGATCTTCCAAATGCAGAAGGTGACACATTGATCACAGAACTCATCAGGGATAGTGCCGGCAGTGATTTTTCAATGGCGGACGGATGAGAGCACCCAGTCCAGCAGTGATTTGTTCTGGGAGTGAGGTTTTAGACAGGTAGATACTGTGATCAATAGGGTCAAGTTTAGAGATTCAATACTTAGAAGGGAATTAGTTGGAGAAAGGGAGAGCCAGTCCAGGTTGAAGTTGCTGAGCAGAATAAGCTCTGCTGGGGTGGCATGAGTGGCAATTGAGGTAAAACAGGAGATGAGGTTGGAGGGAGGGAGACTGAGAGAGGCACCCAGGACCCCTACAAATAAGGGAGATGAGTAAGGGAGTGAGATTTTAACCACAAGAAGTTCATGGTATGAGAGGATTGAATCACAGAGGGTGATGGAGCAAGAGAGGGAATTACAGATGTAGACGGCGACACCACCTCCCCACTTGCTATGATCTAGGTGGCAAAGAGTAAAATCAGTAAGTGTCATCTGGTTGTCTGATATGTTTGAGGATAACTACATATAAGAGACACATATGACATCTGGAGAGTGCTGAGTTACCCATACTTTTAGGTCATCCAGCTTTGGTAGGAGGCTCCTGGCATTTATGTGGCATAACCTCAGGCCATTAAGTAGAGTAAGGGGAGTGAAGGAAAGGGGAGGGCCTGGATTTAATTCAACATCTCCTGCAAGATGCAGGAGCAGAAAAAAAAGGGGGTGGTGGAAAGGAAGCCATTTGTATTTGATATAATGAGGGTGGTGGGTAGTGGAGTAAAAGAGGAGAGGGAGATAATAAATGGTGAATGGACTCAAGGTTTAATAGGGGGAGCCTAGCATCCATGGGTGAATGGCTAGGGGCATGGAGAAGGGGGTTGTTGGTAGGGGAAAAGAGTGGCTGGAAAGAGATGAAAGAAGTGAACTAATGTTAGGGGTGAAGGAAGGTTGTGAGGAAGGACAGGCAAGCGGTAACAAAGAAATTGGGGGGCTGGGTGAATAGGAGAGCAAAGAGAGATTGGAAGAGGTAATTAGAGGGAAACATGAGAAGGGGGGGATAGTGTGACTGGAGGAATGGAGTGAAGCAAATTGCCAGCTGGCAGGAGGGGAAGAAATCAAAGACATGTAGAGAAGCTTATGTGAGGGAGTGAAGGTGGTTAGCGTGGAGTGAAATTAGAATTGTATAAACAGCACCTGTGAGTTGGAGGTAGCTTCCTGTGAGAGAAAGCTCAATGTATTTATGGGGATGTCTGAGAAGTACTTCAGCCTATAGTACAGGATAGGGAAGATCATCCTTTTCACATTGCATTTTCTAGCGTAAATAGGAAGACAACTGTTCGGCATATAAAGCACCCCATGTTTTGCAAAGCACTTAGGGTCCAAGCTGCTGATGTGAGCTGTGTAGTCTGTGGAATGGTCAAACATCAAATTCAGATATTTGAAAGAAGATATAATATTAAATTAATTAATAGGCAACTAGTAAGGAGTGGAATTTCAGAGATAAAGGGGATCTGGAAAGCTACTGTTTGGAACTGAATAGCATGAAGATTGTTTTCTTTTGATGGACAACTACCTGTTTAGAGTTGAATCAATTTTGAATATTTTTATAGTCATACTGAAGGTCACATTTAATGAGAGGTGAGGTGGGCCCGGAGAGATAAATTTTGTTGCTGTCAGCATTCATGATAATGCCACAAGTGTCAGGAGACCCTGGGAGGTCATTGATGAAGGGATAGTTCAAAAAAGAAATGATAAAGGCCAGTTAAAACCCAAACTGGGAAGCATATTGTTCATAAATATAATACATACATACTGTACTTTGTTGAAAAGAACCCCAGTAGTCAATCGATTTCCTCCCTCCCACCAGCTCAATGGGAATACCAAAGTAACCTATTTTATTTAGGTACATGATGAGTCTGACATTGAAGGTTATTATTGTATCTTTTGATACCAGATGCTCTGGCAGTCTATTCTAAGTGTTCACCACATGCTCTGTAAAATAATTAATTCTGATGTTTTTTCTTAAAATCCTCCAGTTTTCTGTGACAATATGTGTTCCTTGTTCTTCAATCCCTGTAAATCATGAAGAGCTGCACTTTAATGCTTTTGTCCCTATTATATACTTATACTGTGGCCTCAAACAACTGGTACAACAACCCACAAGAGACAGGGCTATCCTAGATTTAGTACTGACTAACAGGGAAGGCATCACAGATCTCCAGGTAGAAGGTCACCTGGGGCCAGTGACCATCACATGGTATGGTTCAATTTGGCCACTGTAGGAATTTTGGAAAAACTTTGCACAATTTTCAAAATGTTATGAAATGTTCACTAATTCAAAATTTGCAGTTTTCACCCAGCTATAGAAATCATTAATTATAAAGATGGTTTTATCAAGTTGGACTATAGACAGGCAGACACCAGATATATATTTTTATATCTGTTGCTATTGGCAAGACCAGAGCAAGATTAATTTTTAAATTATATGTCATATACACTAGGCCCCCTTCATTGTTGCACTGAAGATCAACCTGTTGTAGGTTGTCCTTGTTGTGGTTTTTAACAACCTTGAATCTATCACCAAAAACAGGTACAAGTAACATAAACTGTCCACTCAGAGTACCCTTGTATGGACAATTGATGCAGGCAAAAAAAAAAAACACCAGTTGTCAAGTCAAATATAATGGAAAATATGGTTTGTTCAGGTGCATAGTAAATTCACTCTGTTCTAAGAGAGTAATAAATGATATTTAAAAACAGGGTAAGGCTTAAAAACATTGCTTGAGCGTGCTTACCAAAGCTCCTGGTTAGGCTTTACATACTTCCTAACTTGTTGACTTTCTGCATTACTTTTTTAAACTTGGCTGTAAACATACCTCTGAAACTCTCAGCATTAAAATATATAGCACTGACCTTCAAAATTCAGACCAAATGGTCAGAATATGTAGCACTTTCTTATCTTAAAGAATAATGTGCAGTATCTAAGAATAGGAGGATGCATCTGTTTAGTGCTAATGAATGTTTCTGTCAAGTTAGTTTAATGCTTTAATAGTTTTAACATTAGTAAACCTTAGAGGAGCAAGGGTCAATATGAGTTTAAAAATCATACCACTATGCAAAACAGTTGAGAGTTATGGCTGTAAACCATAGCCTTTTTTATGGCTGCATGGGCGGAGCTCCACTGACGTTTTGCCATCACTATAGGAGGGAAAGGGTCTGCGACCAGAATGTAACCCTGTGTTCTCCTACAGTGAAGTGGCATTGGCTGTACAGCGTTCATTCCATTGGCACTGTTCTCCACTGATGGAGCTCCCCTGTGCAGCACAATCACTCCCCTCCTTCAGGGGCACTAGTTTGTGAATTAAATTCTGGGATAACTGCGCAAGAGTGACTAGCATGCATGCGCAGTTATGTCATTGCTGCCATTTTTTCAGTGGCAAAGCTCCACCACAACCACTCTCAAAAGTCTGCCATCTGCTCTGAAAGCACTGCCACTGCTCCAATACCCATGCACTGCCGCAGGTCAACCCCCTGGCACTCCAATATATGGATGACACTGCCACAGGTAACAGCCCCACACAGCCATGTTGGCTCTGACCAGAATTTGTTTTAATTTTCCTCTAGCTCAAACAGCATATGTCTCAGCTCTGAGCTACCACCTTGCTGCTGCCTTTTATGGTACTGAGGATATCAGCTGACTAGTGATCATGTGATCTTTCCCTTATGAAAAGCAAACCTTGTGGCGATCTTCCATGTTGGACTGTTTGCAGCTACAACGTTAACCACTCAAGACCAAACCAATGAAACAGATACCTTTTTTTTTTGCTGACCTGCTAATGCAATGGTAGCATTGCTGCCTGTGACCCTGACAACCTGTGTTCAGTAGTGAGTTTAGAAGTTGGAAGACCAGCTGGGAGAAGGAGGCTTGAGCATCCAATGGACTGCTCTCCTCCTAGGTGGAGGGGGGAACATATTCCAGCACTCACCTGACACCTGGTCGAGACCAGGAGTTAGGCATGCTAGGCCATTAGAATGCATCGGAGGTGTGATGCCTGTTGACACACGTCACATTTGGAGAGTGTGGTGTGCATTATGACAGCATTGCATGTGTGTACCTCCAGAGGGTCATAAAGCAGGGATAAGCATAGCACCAACCAGTAGGATGAATCTATTCTCCCATATGCTCTGCATCAGGTTATTCAGGTGCCATCTGAGTTAACTGAGTCCTGTACCTGGTAGGGTATGGTGGAGCCCATTGACCTTGCCATGGGGTTTATGTCTTAGGGAAACAGCCAGGCAATTTAAGTCCTGGAAGAGGCCAAGTGACAGATGTGGGGAGACTGTAAAATGGGAGCTGGTCAGTATACAGGTAAAAAAAAAAAGAATAACTAAGAAAAAAGGTATATTTTCAATAAACCTGTTCATTTTCAAATACACCGGTTTTGTGTTTAGTTACAGGATTAACAGGCTTTTACTTCTTTTAGTGAAAACTCAAACTTTATTTTAAAAAAAACAGAGCACTTTATAAACAAGTGAGATTAATAAAAGCCAGCAGTATCCTCCTCCGGGTAGGTACAATGTAGTTGTAAAAAAATAAGGAAACATGATACTTAGCATACCAGCATAAAGTTGATGCTACAAAAAGGTGGAAGCAGTAAAATTCAGTAGAAAAATGTATTACTTTCAATGCCCATGCAAAATGAAGTTTAATTAATGAACTTTGAAGAACAGTGATGCATGGTTCATGAATATTCATCAGCATTCCCCAATTGTTCTTTAACTCAGTTAATCATCAAAAGGTTTTTTAAGTTACTAAACCTTTAAAGGACCATGAAGAGCAAAGACAGAAAATCAATCTGCACGTCACAATACACAGTTTCACACTCTAAAAGTTATAAAGAATCATAAACTCAGAACTTGTTTCTGTTTAGAAATGGAATATATATGGTCTACTAGGTAATTAACTACTTGAGTACCTAAAATTGTTGTAATAAACTCCCCACATAAAAAGTATACAAAGCAGATTCTGCTGACATAAATAGCAATTGGGCATATTTCCAAAATGAAGGTGATCAATGATGCCATTTGATTGAAGAACAAGAAAAAACTTAAGTATAGGGTATGCCACTAATTCTGAAATACACTGTAAGAAAATCCATTCATTAGCAAATGTTGAGCTTGTTTAAAAACATTTATAGTAAATTGCTCAGGTTCTGTGGAAAAACAACTAAGAATTTAATCAGTCTGCCTCTGGTCTGTACAGATGGAAAACTATTTTGAATATAGGGCTAAAACAATGTTGCCTGTTTAATTAACTAATATTATAAAAGCAGGATATTTCTGGTAGTTATGAACCATATTCATAAAACATAATTGGAAGAATTTCATGAACTTTCGGACACCATTAAGAACTTGTATGCTTAAGAATGTTCATGAACTCAGTTAACCTATTTGCTGTTCTAGTGCAATTCAAGAACATTCATGAACATGACTGTTGAACTTTGATGCACGTTCATGGACTTGTTTCATGAATTGTTCATGAGTAATTCATTGGTGTCCAAGAACAGGTGATCACTTCACCTGGTGTCGCTCTCATTGGCATTTAGATACATTACTGAGAGATCATTTTGTGGCCCAGATGATTGAAGCAAGTGGAAAGAGACTCATCAAACTGTGGGCAGCAGTATAACAGATATAAAAAAATGCATAAGCATGATAGTTCTGAAAAATGGTTTTGATTTAAAATAATTATTGGAAGTCTATATGGAAAGAGGCCATCTCCCTTGAAGAAGTCCAGCAGGGCAAAACGAAGGTCTTAATGGTGGATCCACGTGGCATGAATCATATGAATAAATGAAGGTTTATTAGAGAAACTGTTGTGTGAGAGATGTCTGCACCATTTACACAATTAAATTCACTGTTTACAAAACTTCAGGAAGGAAGCAAAATGTTGGGGTAGTTTATTTCAAGCTAAGGGTTTCTTTTGATTGTGTACCAAACTGTAAGTAATCATTTTTATTGCATTTTACTGCATCTGCTTTTGTTTAGCAGCAAGCTTCTGCAGAGGTGTTGAGTTCTGAGCATTCTGATTCTCTAATTATATTTATCTCTGTGAACAACTCTCCTGGGGCTGTTCTTCCTTGTGTTGTGCTCCGGTACGGTTGCGCATAAAATGAAAATGCATTTTCCACAAAAAAGTAAGGCACATTTATAAAGGATTTTCATTGGAAATTACTAATTAAATAGATTTTGTAATTGGTCACATTGTTGATAGTGTTAGCCATCTTGTTGATGTTGGTAAAAATGCTAATGATTTCTATAAAAAGTATTTGTTTGAACGCACATTTATCCTGCAGTATTTTAATGATTTTCATTCTTTTTAGCTGAGTAATTCTCTACTAATAATACAAAACTTGACTTGATCATGAAGATTTCAAAAAACTATAAATGTATTTTCTGTCTTGAAATATATCTTAATCTATTTAGATTAGAATTCATAATCAAATGTTCATTTTCTGCTCCAAATCATGATATTCTGATTAATTGGATAAACACTATCTCACCTATCTGTATTAAAAAAAAAAGCGTCCACCATATTCTAATATAAATGTCTTTCCAAACAGGTTATTTGGAGAGACTCAGATAAATCAAAGGTTTAGAATAAGTGCACGAGGGAAATATGTAATAATGTTAAATTCAACATTTCAGCCGTACTGTAGATCTTACTCAAGAAATATCTATAAAGATAAAAGTAGTTATTGACAATGTAGATTAGTTGTGGGTGAAGTTGGGAAACTTTTCACAGAATTTTTCACAAAATTTCCCAGCTATGAACAACATGAAGTAAAACATATGGATATTACATGGCATGGACCATGCATAGTAGTACTTTGCTGGAAAAGATGCCACTATGTGTAGTACTTCATTTTTTTACCTACTAAAGTTAGCACTTTACCAATTAAAGACTGAATGTATTGCAACTTCACCATTATAGTACCACTATGCATAGGTCTTTACTAGAAAAATGTTTGAGTATATAAACACACCTTCTTCAGAGGCCTCTTTGCGATTCCCAGGATGAGGTTAAAAACAGTAGGTGACAGAGCATTTAGTGTTGCTGCCCTCATCTTGTGGAATTCATTGTCTCCATCTGGAAAAGAGGCCCCTTCTGTTGAGGTCTTCAAAGCCCACCTCAAGGCCTTCCTGTATAATCAGGCCTTCCCAGACTTTGATTTATAAATTTACCTGATACATGATTTGTGTGCTTATATTTAGTTTGGATGTTTACTGCTGAGCAAATTATGTAAAGATTTTATAATAGTAAGTTTTACTGTAGAATATGTATTTTTATATTTTATATTGTAGTCTAATTTTATCTATTATATATGTTATTTTGTTTATTTTCATATTGTTGGTGTTTTTTATATATATGACTTTGATTGTTCAGCAGACAGACCCTCTGGGAAGGGCATCTTTTTAAATAAAATTTGCCTTGACTTGCCTAGTAATGATGCGCACCCTTCTCCATCAACTCTATGATTAAATCCTGACATCCATCTCTCTTCACCCTTATATTACACCACACCCTCCTTACCAGTGAAGTTCTTTCAGAAGTAAATTTAAAACACGTGTAGAATAAATTATTCACACCCCATCCTCTGCAACTGTACATAAATAAAACTAAACCCACCCCCTGATACCCTATCTGAACCAATGGAAATATATCCACAACCCACTCCCTGTCACACTCAAACCACATTCCTTCCACCCCTTCACCCCTAGTAAAGGATACTTCAACATTAAAAGTTAATTTGAGAATGATCCCTTAGAAAGCAACCAGCACAACCCCACCTCCACCTCAGCCAGACATCTTATGAATGGAACCAGATGCATATTCCTACAGTAATAGCCTGACTGGTTACAGTTAGAGCCAATGAGATGATCAATGTAGAAGCACAGGCCCAATTATATTCATTATGAATGGAACCAGATACTTGCTCCTACAGCAATCACTAGAGATAGTAGCAGTGGCTAAAATTCACTTTGCAAATGAATTTGCATTGTTGGTAAATTTGAAATGTGCCAACTTCTTGAAGTTTTCACCAAAGTGTCCATTTTTCTATATAAATTGACATACTGTAATTTCATTAATGAAGTTGCCACTTTACCATCACCAGACTTCAATTGAAAATGTGCCACTTTACCAGGAAAACTCATTGCAAAGTAGCAGAGTGACAAAGTGGGAACTTCATGAAGTAATTTGCAAAGGCAAACTTTGCAACCCTCTAGTAATCACTGAGCTCTGATGGAGGCGACTCTGAAATGTCAGCTATGTGCTATGTGCATATGTCTGAGTTATGCAGGATGTCTCCCTTACCCCAAGCAAGGTGAACTTTTACCTGGCTAGAGGATCTGTTCACTTCAGTGATGTAAATAGTGTGGATTCTGATTAATTGGATTGAGCCTTTAATGCAGTGCTGTGAACACATGAGCATATGAAGAAGCCAGTAGAAAAAGGTTATTAGGTCTATCTAGTCTTATCATAGTGTAGGGTCCTCAGTTTATGCTACTAACCCGGCTTCTCCTCTCAAATCTGCCTCTCCCATGACCTTTATTATACCCATAACTCTACCCCAGCCTCTCTTGATGTTGCCCATTATCTTCAACAAAACCACCTCCTCAGGAAGCATATTACAACCCACCATAACCATCTCCATAAAGAAATGTCTCTTACCCTCTCTCCTAACCCACCCCCCCATTTCAGACTGTGTCTCTTCATGCTTCAATTTCCGCTAAGCTTGAAGAGACCCTCAATATCCACCCTATTTATTCCTTTCAAATACTTGAAGGTCTTAATCCTCTCCTCTCCTCTCCTTTCCTCTCCTCTCCTCTCCTCCAGGGAGTACATGCTCAGGGTCTCCATCCTCTCCCTCCTTTGGACTGTCTCTAACAGGTTAATGTCCTTTTTTGTGCTGCAGGGGCAGATCTCTGTGGCTGTCTTGCTATGGGAGAGGCAGAAAGCAGCTCACCTCACTCCGACCAAACAACAATGTTGGAGTTACAACACTATCACTAAGCCGGTTAAATGAAGCATTCCACTGCCTCCATTCAGTAGACCAGTTCCAGCACTATTTTTTTAATTTGTTTGTCTCGCTTCATGCCTACTTTATGTGACCTAACTGCGAGTGTCTCCAAGTAGTCACAGAGGCAAGTTACACCACTTCTTTGAAGCAGTTAAACTGATGCAATAGTACAATTAGAAACTTTTCCTGAAATGAAAAAGACAACAGTCTCTTTCCCCAGCCCAAAGAAAAAGCTGACACAGAAGTGATTTCATCTCCTGATTTAGTTGCCCACACTGGAGGAGGTAAACACTTCAGTTAGTTTATTTTGGCATACTAGTGTCAAAAAAGAGAGAGGCCTCTCTAGTTTGTAGACAGATGAACCAGGTATTTGTAAAAAGAAAACATCAAAAGTCTATTTGACCAGTTTTAACACAGGATTTAGTATGCCCACCTGCTAGTTTGTTAATTTTCTTTATTATTGATATGTGCTTTGCTAGTCATTGGAGGGTAAATAATTTACTGATATAACTCTCAACAAATAACCAACAAGCTTGGAAATTCATAGCACTATGCTACAATATTTAGAGGAAATAACTTCAGAGGAGTTTCAAATTACATCTCTCTCTCTCTCCCCCCAAGTGTGGATGTGTGGTAATGATTTACTCCTGTCTGGAAAGTTCCATTCGGGTCCTATCTAATTCTTAGTGTCATTAGAACTCTCATGACTTTATATTTGTGGGAGGGGTAAATACTAGACAACTAATGTTTTAGGGGTTTCCCTGGGTTTGCTAGGGGCATCATAGGGGGTTGCAAAGAAATTAAATGGGTGTCATCTGCAACACTTGGCTACCCCAGAATACATACATCTCACCCTGTCAGGCCCAAAATGAACGATACTGACCATTAAAATCAAGGACGAATGCTCAAAATCAGGGACATCATTTTTACTTGACATATAGTGCAGCGTCACAATTTTTTTACATCGGTTCAAATGCAGACCACAACCTGTCCTATTCTGCCACTACCATTAACACATACAGTACTTTCTTGTGAAAGGCATGCATAGGTAAACCAAAAGGCAATTGGCTGAACAGAAGTGCAGCCATGCTACAAGTGATTTCGCAAAACTGAATAAAGTGGTAACAAAAACACAACAAACAGTGTTATAAATTGTAAGGAGCATCCTTGGCAATGTGTTATTACTGTGTAGACAACATCTAGATTATTAAAAATAAAACAAAAAATATAAAATCCCATATTGCAGGTAACTCAATATTGGCATACAGCTGGGTACTATCATAATACAGTAACTTCATACAGTATGTTCCAATCATGGTGTCACCACTGTATGCGTAGTATATTGTTTCACTCATGTTCCCCTTGATTATTCTCCCTTGCACAATGCACATATTATTGGCCATTTGAGTATCATGTCTATGTAGCTTAATACACAATAAAGTATGTGTGCTGCACAGTTTACAGTATCAGCATTTTGCATATTAATAATTTTACACTGTATCCATTTGAATCACATAACCTGTCCTACATAGAAACATATAAACTGACAGCAGATAATGACTGCTGAACCCATCTAGTCTGAATATTTTAATTATGATCACTTTTGCTGCAGACCCAACATGATCTATAACACTGTCTCTTCCACCCCCTTCAATCCTTCTAAGATTCCTTTCTGCTTATCTCAGGCATTTTTGAAACCCACCACTGGTTTCACCCTCACTGCTACCCATGAAAGGCTGTTCAAGGAATCCACCACCCTTTCTGTGAAGAAGTACTTTGTAACATCTCTCCTTAATCTATCTCCATGAGCTTCATATCACAACCCTTTGTTCTACAGCTTCTTTTTCTCTGAAACATATCTCCCGCCTGTACCCTATTAACCCCCATGAGGTATTTAGAGGGCTCAGTCATATCCCAACTTTCCCTCATCTCCTCCCCTCCAGGGTATATATATTGAACTCATTCAGTCTCCAATCATAGGGCTTCTGATACAGACCTTGCACTATTTTGACATCCCTCATCTTGCCTGCTGTTGCTTTCTCCTTTTTTCCAATTTTTCCTCCTTCCTCACCTTTCTCCTTTTAGTGCTCCTTTTTACCCTTCCTCCTTTGCTGACCCCCTTCTCCCTTGAATAACTTGCATCCTGGTGGGACTCTCACCCCCTCAGGATCTCTTATACTCTATTTCAGCCTGTGGTGGCCCACTTTCTGCCTCCCCTATTTCTTCTGTCACCCACCCCCGCCCCCGGCTACTTACGATGTTCTTCATGGTCTCTTTCATCTTATTATTTTGTTAATAAAGGCTAAGTACTATGTTAGCTATTATATTTATTTTCTTTCTCTGAAAATTAATAAAATGAGAACACAAAAAAAGTTTCATTCGAAGAAGCATTTAAACTATTCACTGTGGACTATGGTTCCGTCATTTCATTGATGGAAGCAGGCCATTAGCTCGGTATAGGCAGTTATCCTTTCTGGTTTGCCCACAATCTCCACTGTAGCCATACCTCTCCTCTCTGTACAATTCCTCCTACCATTTCTTGAAGGACTTGGAGTGCAACTTCCTCTCCTTCCACATACAGTACAAGACACACTTGCCACTCACATTTTAAGCATATGGGAAACACAGGATCAACCAGATTAATGATCTACTGTAACTTTACCAAAAATGAAATTTTCACACGGAACTGACTACTGCAATTCATCTCTACATTTAAGTCTGTGAAAACACCCTTATCAATTTAATCCATTAGCAGCTGTAGTGCCTCTGATCAAAGCTTGTTAAAGTATGAGCACCAGTATTGTGCCTTTTACTTCATATGTGGCCTCAATAATAACCTCTACAAGGGCAGTATTACCTCCTCTCACCTGCTGCTGATCACTCTAGCAATGCAGCTCAACATCTTATTTGCCCTTGCTGCTGCTTTCCTGCATTGTGTGGATTGTTTCAGGTCACTAGGGATCATCACTCACACATACTTCTCCTCTGATCCAGATACCAGGACCCCCTTCCTGGCTGTATTCAGTCCTCAGGTTCTTGGCTATAATGTGAATAACGTTGCCTTTCTTTGCATTGAAACCAAGCTGCCAAATCCCAGACCACCTATCTAGTTTTTCTATATCCTCCTTTAGGTGTTATATCCCTTCTGCTGTGTCCACCTTCCCACAGAGCTTGATGTCATCTGAAAGTAGGCACATTTTACCATTAATGCCATCCCAATAACACTGAAGAATTCACTGAACAACACTGGTCCAAGCACCCAGCACTCTGGGACCTCACTTTTGACCTTCCTGGTGCTATATAGCTCACCCCTCACCACCACACATTGGTTTCTGTCCTTCAGCCAGTTTTTCCTCCATCTGGTCAACTTCTCTCCAGCGCAAGATCTGCCAACTTCCTGACCAATCATTTGTGGGGTACAGAGACAAAGACCTCGCTGAAATTCAGGTAAGGAATTTCCACTGCTTGCCACCTGTCCACTGTTTTAGAGACACAGTCAAAGAAGTCAGTCAGATTTGTTTGTCAAGACGTTCCTCCCATAAATCTATGCTGTCCCTCATCCTGGAGACCTTGCTCATCTGGATAATCTACCAAGCATTATTTAAGTGTGGTCTCCATGAGGTTGCACATGATGGATGCCAGACTGATTGGTCTGTAATTCCCTGGATCATCCTAAAGGAGGGGCACTACATGTGCCATTCTCCAGTCCTATGGTCCTATGCCTGACTCCAGTGAACTATTGAACATGCCAGCCAATGGATCCACAAGTTCCTCCTCCAGTTCCCTTAGCTTCTTTGGGGGTATGCCATCTGGTCCTGGGGATTTGTCTACTTTCAATGCTAGCCACCCTGTCCTCACCCTATCAATCTGTATCAAAACATCTGTCCCCCTCCTCTACTCATCTTCTTCCCCCCATTGGCACTGATCTGCCTCTCTCACTGGTGAAGATGGAACAGAAGTACCCATTAAGTACCTCTGTTTACCCCCCCATTCTCTTCCACCCACCCATCCCCTTTCCTGAGTCTAACAATCTCATCTTTCTTGTCCCTTTTCTCACTAATAAAGTGAAAACAGACCTTTTCTCCTTCTTCATTCCCTCAGGTAGCTACTGTTCCTTCTGTGCCTTAGCTTCCCAGACTATCTTACCTGATATGCTTGCCATTTTCATGTACCCTTCCATATCTTCTTCCCATGTGGTCCTCCTAAATTTCTAACAGTTGAATTTTTTGCACTTGTGATGTAAAAGGAAGGACCTATATGAAGATTGTAGGCTAAACAGTTTATTTCATTACACAAGTGAACTGTTTTTCTTTTTTTAGTATACCAGGAGAGACACACTATGCTGAAGCTTGTTTACAGGTGCGACCTGGGAGCACAAGGAAGTTAAGTGACTTGCTCCGGTTCACACAGTATGCAAGAGGGGTCTGTGGGATTCAAACCCAGGTCTCCACATTTGCAGCTCAGAGCCTTAAACCACTACGCTATACTGCCTCCTTCAAGTGTTCACTTCAAGGTTTTCCCACAGCCAAGTGGAATTCTTTCTTAAAAGTTTCAACTACTGGCAATGGACACCATATCTGTAATACTCCTAAGCAAGGGAGTGAGCACTGGAATTTGTATTATCTCTAGTAATCATCCAAGTTGCTCAAGTCCCTTGGAACTAATGAGATGATTACTACAGGGAGCATGCATCCAGTTTCATTTGTTAGATAGTGGCCTGCTAGGGTGGAAGGACAACTGAGCCAGTCATCCACTGAGGGACCATTCCAGATTAACTTTTAAGGTTGACGTATCCACTATGGGGCTGAGTGAGGATTTTAGGAAGATGGTGAGAGCTAGAGTGTGTGTGTGTGTGGGGGGGTGAAGGGTATGGTTTCACTGGGTCTGGTTGGGGCAGAAGGGTGAGTTTCATTTTTCAACAGACAATGGCAGTGAGTGGGAGGATGGGAATAATTTATTCTACACTTGTTTTGACTTTACTTACAAAACAACACACACTTAAATGGGTGTGGGAGTTGTTGGTGGAGGTGTGCTATTAGGGTGAAGGAATGTAAAGATTTAATGTTTGGGTTAGTGAACAAGGCCTGGCATCATTACTATATGGATATGTTTGGGATCTATACTTGAAATGTGTTTCAATATTTGACAGGTAAAGTTGGGTAGAGCTGAGAAATGTTGTCATGCTGTACATAATGCAAAGTTCCTCACTTTGCACCAAGTTTGTCAGCAAGCCTTTCATTTGCTGTACCTTTAATTTATATTCAATACTTTTGAAAATCCATTTTTCTTTTATTTCTTTAAAACATGTTTTACAAGTCAAACATCCAATTCTGATGGGTTGCTCTCCTGTTTTGAATAGGGTTGGACATACTGTACTGTAGAGAATAGTTAGCAGGTAATAAATCAGGGGTGAGCACAATAACAGTAAGCTATGAAATGCATGTGGAAACATCAGTCATACATGTACAAAGGTATTTTTAATACAACAGTGAGGAGATAAAGCAAACATAACAACAATGTGAACAAAATCCAGTTAGTGATTTGACCAACATAGCAGCAGTAGGATGGTACTGGCCAGAGGAAGGAGGCAGTGATGGCAGGATAAAGGGACCCTATAAAACACTGTAAGCTGAAATCTTGTGGCCCAGGAGCTGGGCAATGAAGTTAGGGTATTGGTTTGTCTATTACACAGTTGTGGGAGGTGTATCTGATTGACACTTGACCTGCATGCCATCTAAAAAGAGGGCTTCAGAATCTGTTATCTTTGGAGGAAGTAGGAGGAGTTGAAAGCAGAGGAAGGATCCCTTTTTGTACTCAGGGAGTTTTTCAGTCCAGAATTTGGCTCCCAAGGAGGCCATATGTAGTGAGTTCTACCTCTGGGGAGCCCAGCTCACTTCAGTCGATTGAATATTGTACAGTGGTGAGTACAACATTTTCGATTTCTGCACCTCTCCCATGACTCATCTCTTTCCCCCTCTAACACTAACTCCTCGCCTTATCTCCTGCTGCCAATCACTGTTCCCCCCTTCAAATAGACTCTTCTTGAATATCTGCTTATTAGGTTTGCTGCCACCTCCCTGTATTTCTGAACTTTACACTTATTTGCATCCTCTTATTGTCCTTGGGTTGCATTCTGCAATATTCTTGCCTATGTACAAATTTTGCTTCAATGCCTTGGTTGTTGCTTGTCACGTGATGCTTATTTAATGCTTAGTTATGTTTTTACCTGCTATTTAAATACTGTTCTAACTGTTCTTCAAGGTCATACTATACCCCTTCCTCCAAGATGCATCAGGAAATAAGCTGTCACCAGCTCAGTATGTCTTTCCTGGTGAAACTTTTGAAATTAATTATGTAATTAATTAGTTTATTAATTTGGAGCAACCCTTCAGAGGGCATTGAAGAGGATGGTAAGACAACAGAGCTTTTTATTTATTTAAAGATTGGTAGCCAGGAAAGGCACAGTGAGCCCAGGGCTCACTTCCAGGTGCGACCTGGAGAAGATTGGGGATAAAGATTAGAATAACAGTACCGAGTGACAATTTCACATATGATACAAAATACATAATGATAAAATAAACAATTCATAGTAATGACTTACCATTTTCCACAGCGATAAAAACAGAGTACAGAGTGATGAATTTAGATGAGCATAGTAATTAATTTAAGATAAATGATCAATGACAATGTGGCAGTGTAGGGTGCGAAAAGTAAGGCAGAAAAAAAAAACAAGAAAATGGCCTTTAGTGATAAAAGTTGAGAAGGCTGAGGAGAGGATCGAAGGTGTAAGACTTTAACGATAAAAGGCTCATGAGTGGCAGCAGCAGGTTACTGGAGGTAGTTTAAGCAAATGCTTTAAGGCTGGAAATGAGGAAATATGGTGATTAGAAGTGGGAAGTTTGTGCCAGAGTGAAGGGAGATGAAAGGAAAAGGCTTGTTGGCCTTCCAAAGTGTGGGCTCAAGGGAGGGAGAAAGTACGAGAAAGACAGAAGCAGAGGGGGTAGCAGGAAAGAGTAGAGAGGAGAGGAGAGGTAAGATGGGAAGGACTTGAATCAGTATTTAGAAATGAAAGTGAGGCTGTGAGACAGTCTTCTTTGTTGAAGGGAGAGGAGAAAGAGGATAGAGTATAGGTCACAGTGGTGAGTCCATGGAGGGGAGTTGGAGGCAAAGCAACAGAAAGCGTTAAAGAGGACATCAAACCTAGTGAGGGAGGAGGTGGGTGCTGAGCTATAGATGATGTTGACATAGTTGATAATTGAAAAAATCCATTTAGTTACTAGGTCATGGCAGACTGGGAGGGAGAGACTGTCTTTATGCCTGTAGCTGAGACCCAGTTTAGGGTGAAGTTTTCAATGCAGGGCAACAAGATGGGATGGGAAATCAAAGGAAGGGTCAAGCCAGACTCCAAGATATTTGTAGGTAGGAACCATGTCGGGGGGAGGGGAGCCTGTGAGTGTCTGAAGATCAGAGGGGACGATAGCTGGCTAATTTTTGCCTTGAGCCAAATGTCATGGCAATGTTTTTTTCTTGTGTTCATTTTAAAGCTGTGATCCTGGAACCAGTTAATCACTGCATGAAAGTCACATTGATGGGGGTTCTGGACCTCTGAGACAGAAGGACTGGACAGGTTTATGACAATGTTGTTCATACACACATGTGTATATAGGAGTTGGAACAGACTGAGGGATATCATTTATAAAGAGAGAAAAAAGGACTGGTCCAAGGATGAAGCCCTGTGGAACGCCAGACAGGTTGGGGAGGTGGGAAGAGAGGACATTACTGACTTGCATGGCCTGTAACCTATCTGTAAGATAAGAGTTAAACCAATTATCTGCTGGTGCTAACAGTCCTGCAGCATGACATTTGATTATGGGGGGGGAGGTGGGTGAGAGACAGAATCGAAGGATTTTGTGAGGTCAATGAATAGAGCAGAGGTAACATGATCTAGGTCCTTGGCCAAGAGAATGGAGTTTATGAAGCATAGTAGGGAGGAAGTAGTGGAATGAAATGTTCTGAATCCTGATTGGACAGGGCAGAGGGTGTTTGTGGATGTGAAGAAGTTGTTGAGTCTTTTATGGACAATGGATTCTTGGATTTTGGCTAAGGATGGGTGTAGGGAAATAAGCCAGTAATTACTTGGGGAGGATGGGTCACCATCTTTGTGGAGAGGAATAACTTTGGTGGATTTCCAGGCAGATGAAACTGTAGATGAGAAGAACGAAAGGGTAAGAAGGTGAATTAGGGGATTACAATAGAGGGGAATAAAATTTTGAGATGTCTTGGGTGAAGGCCATTGGGACCTGACTTTGTTGGGTTTAGGACATAATTGCCTGATAAACTTCTAGTTGAGAGATGGGGAGAAGTGGAATCTGTTGGGTTACGGGGATGGGGGCTATCAGTTTGGGTTATAGCAAGGTCATAAGAAGTATACAGGTAGTGAAATATTTATTTAGGAGATCAGCAACTGCTAAAGGTTCAGATAACAGTACTCCTAACTCTTGAAGGATAGGCAAAGAGAGCTTGGAGGGGGGTGTAGAAGTGAGTGGAGGTCATTCCAGAAGGAGGAAGTAGAGCATATAGTTGATTGCAAACATGACTTAAAATAGTTTGCTTTGGCCTTGCAGACAGCTTTAGTGCACCTATTCTGAAGAGTCCTATAGTGTTGGAGAGCAGATAGAGACTGAAATGCATTGAAATGAGTCCAGGTATGGTCACAGGAATTACAAAGTAACAGAAGGTCCAGGGTGATCCATGAATGCTGGCGATATTTAACTATAATTGTTTTTTTGGGGGGGGGCATGGATGTTCCACATTTTAAGGAAGGTGTTGTTAAAATGGATAAAGGCAGAGTCAATACTGGGGGTGGAAAACAATGGGGACCAGTCAGCTGAGGTAAGGTTGTGGAGTAGGAAGTTAGTATTGAGTGCTCTAAGGGGGCAGTGGAAAATATATTTTGGGGGTATGATTGTTGGGTGGATCTTCCTAGTGCAGGGGGCGAGACACTGATCACAGAACACATCAGGGAAGGTGCCGGCAATGATTATTCAATGGCGGTGGGATGAGAGCACCCAATCCAGCAGTTATTGGTTCCGGGATTGAGGGTTTATACAAGTAGATACTGTGATCAGGAGGGTCACGTTTAGAGATTCAATACTTAGAAGGGAATTAGTTGGGAAGAGGGAGAGCCAGTCCAGGTTGAAGCTGCTGAGCAGAATAAGCTCTGCTGGGGTGGCATGGATGGTAACTGAGGTAAAACAGGAGATGAGGTTGGAGGGAGTGAGTGAGCATGAGGGAGGCACCCAGGACCCCTACAAATAAAGGAGATGAGTAAGGGAGTGAGATTTTAACCACAAGAAGTTCATGGGATGAGGGAATGGAATCACAGAGAGTGAAGGAGCAAGAGAGGGAATTAGAGATGTAGAGGGCCACACCACCTCCCCGCTTGCTATGATCCTGGCGGCAAAGGGTAAAATCAGTAAGTGACAGCTGGTTGTCTGACATGTTTGAGGATAACTAAATATAGGGGACACTTATGACATCTGGAGAGTGCTGAGTTACCCACGCTTTTAGGTCATCCAGCTTTGGTAGGAGGCTCCTGGCATTCATGTGGAAGAACCTCAGGCCATTAAGTAGAGTAATTGAAGTGAAGGAGGAGGGGAAGGCCTTGATTTAATTCAACATCTCCTGCAAGAAGCAGAAGCAGGAAGAAAAGATGCTGGTGGAAGGGAAGCCATTTGTATTTGATATAATGAGGGTGGTGGGTAGGGGAGTAAGGGAGGAGAGGGAGATAATAAATGGCGAATGGACTCAAGGTTTAATAGTGGCAGCATAGCATCCCTGTTTGAATGGCTAGGGGCATGGAGAAGGGGGTTGTTGGTAGGGGAAAAGAGTGGCTGGAAAGAGATGAATGAAGTGAACTAATGTTAGGGGTGAGGTAAGGTTGTGAGGCAGGGCAGGCAAGCAGTAACAAAAAAATGTGGGGGCTGGGTGAATAGGATGGCAAAGAGAGAATGGCAGAGGTTATAAGATGGAAACATGAGAGGGGGTGATAGTGTGACTGGAGGAAAGGAGTGAAGCAAATTGCCAGCAGACAGGAGGGGGAGAAAACAAAGACGTGTAGAGAAGCTAATGTGAGGGAGTGAAGGTGGTTAGCGTGGAGTGAAATCAGGATTGTATAAACAGCACCTGTGAGTGGGAGGTAGCTTCCTGTGAGAGAAAGCTCAGTGTATTTATGGGGATGACTGAGAAGTACTTCAGCCTATAGTACAGGTTAGGGAAGATAATCTTTTTCACATTGCATTTTTTAGTGCAAATAGGGAGACAACTGTTCACCATATAAAGCACCCCATGTTTTGCAAAGCACTTGGAGACCAAGCTGCTGATGTGAGCTGTGTAGTCTGTGGAAGGATCAAACATCAAATTCAGATATTTGAAAGAAGATACAATATTAAATTAATTAATAGGCAGCTAGTAAGGAGTGGAAGTTCAGAGATAAAGGGGACTGGGAAAGCTACTGTTTGGAACTGAATAGCATGAAGATTGTTTTCTTTTGATGGACAACTAGCTGTTTAGAGTTTAATCAGTTTTGAATATTTGTACAATCATACTGAAGGTCACATTCGATGAGAGGTGAGGTGGTCCCGGAGAGGAAAATTATGTTGCTGTCAGCATTCATGTTAATGCCACAAGTGTCAGGAGACCTTGGGAGGTCATTGATGAAGGGATAGTTCAAAAAAGAAATGATAAAGGCCAGTTAAAATACAAGCTGGGAAGCGTATTGCTCATAAATATAGAACATACATACTGTACTTAGTGGGAAAGAACCCCAGTGGTCAATCGATTTCCTCCCTCCCACCAGCTCAATGGGAATACCAAAGTAACCTATTTTATTTAAGTACATGCTGAGTCTGACATTGAAGGTTACTATTGTATCTTCTGATACCCGATGTTCTGGAAGTCTATTCTAAGTGTTCACCACATGTTCTATAAAACAATTAATTCTGATGTTTTCCTTAAAATCCTCCAGTTTTCTGTGACAATATGTATTCCTTGTCCTTCAATCCCTGTAAATCATGAAGAGCCGCACTTTAATGCTTTTGTCCCTTTTAGATACTTGTACTGTATTATAATATCTTTCCACCTGTGCTTGCACCCCATAACATCTTCATTCCCTATGCTGCTTCTGACCTTATAGTTGTCAGTTTCTGCCCTCTCTTCTTGCACTTACCTGTCCAATGTAACTTCTAATGCACTTGCCCTTTGTCTGTCCTGACAAGGCTCCTCGGCTGCCTCACCCTGACCCTCTACATCTATGCCTTCAACTACCCTCAGCCCTCACCCCTTCTTGCCCTCTTCATTCTATTGTTTCTTGAGTTACTCATCGCTCAGTCCGATTTTGTCAAGCAAAGTTACTGTCTAAAACCATGTACCTGTAACTGTTTTATGTTTTAGTGTCTGTTACCCTGTAACCGTACGACATGGAACCTTTGTAAAAGAGCCTTGGCTCAAAGGTACTTTGTAATCCTTGACACAAATAAATAAATAAATAAATATTTTTCCCTTGAGTCTTCTCCTTTCTATGGAGTGCAATCCCAGTTTTGACAGTCCTTAAAGCCCATGTTCACCAAGCTGCCAGCCATCTTGGATGCTCTGCTCTATACCTTTTTCCATTCCGTCAGTATCCTTCCTTAGATGTGGACACCAAAACCACACCTTGTAAGAGGAGCGGTCTGTATAAGGCCATTATAGCATCTCCAGAGCTACTTATGTAGTTTCTCCTAACACATGACACATGACATGATTTTGTTTGCCATGCTAACTGCTGCTTCACACTATTGCTCAAATTCAAATCAGTTGCTGATCAGTATTCCTAGGTATTTTTTGCTTGCTTTCAGTAATTGTAGTGCCATTCAGTTAGTATTTTACATTGATATTTTTTGTATCACTTTTTATTACTCAACATTGAATTTCATTTGCCATTTTGCTGCTGAGTTCCCAAACATATCCAGATTCTTCTGTATTTCATTTATCTTCTGCTGTGATGTAACTACTCCTCCCACCTTGCTGAGCTCCAAACAATCTGCAGTCCAGCAACTGACATACTCTGAGTTATTTTTGCCTTTCTCCATCTTTTAATCTCCTTTTCATCTTCCCACCTCTCCTCTCCACACCCCTCCACCCCAAATCCTCATCTCGTTACAAATGCCCTAAACTACATTATCTGATCATTGCTCTCCTCTGGTAATATTTACCCAAACCCTGGCCCTCCCTCCTTAGTTATCTTGGAGGGATCCCCCAACTCAAGAGACACAAGCACCCCAGCCCCCTTGGTTCTACCCAATCAGCTGAAAATCCTTCATATAAACCTTTGCAACCTCCTACCCAAAATTGACCTCCTTCAAAAATTAGTGGTCTCAATTACACCTGACATTCTATTTATAACTGAGACCTGGCTCAAGAATAATATACCAGACCACTCCATTACTATTCCTGGGTACTCCATCTTCAGAAAAGACTGATGTGGACATGGCGGAGGTATGGCCATGTACGTCCTGTCCTCACTTCAATTCTCCACTGTTTTATCATTTTCCCCCCAGCTACTTAAAAAGCTTTAGTCATCTGAGTTACCTTTCTCTTCACCATCCCAATCTTCATGGCTGACATCTACTATCAGCCTAGCATCCAGACTAACACTGTGTCAGAACTCATTACTTCCATTGCTTCCCTTTTGCACTCTGGTGAGCTCTTTATCATGGATGACCTGAACATAAATTGGTTGTCTCCCAAATTGAGTAAGTTGCAGATTGCTGTCACAGCCCCCCAAAAAAACTCACTCAACTTATCCTTGAACCCACTCACCCAAACCACAAAACCACTCCCTGCTAGACTGGGTGCTCACCTCACACCCTCATTGCGTCATTAAGGTGGGTATCTTCCCAGATGCCCTCAGCAACCACAACTATCTTCCTGGTTCGTAAAGTCTGCTGGCCTAAACCTCCTTACAGAATCATTTATCTTTGCTTATATAAATCCCTTGACCTGCTACTATCTGAGCTTACCTGCACTGATTGAACCCCCCTCTCTTCTGGTCCCTCTGTCAACCATGCCCTGGCATACTTTAAGAAAAAATTCATTACTACTTGGAACTCATTTGCCCCTTTCAAACGGACCAGTGTTCAAGGTATCCATCTACC
Organism: Neoceratodus forsteri; assembly: GCA_016271365.2. NCBI lineage: Eukaryota > Metazoa > Chordata > Ceratodontiformes > Ceratodontidae > Neoceratodus > Neoceratodus forsteri. The sequence continues at coordinate 874,176,156 of CM057459.1, forward strand.
TTGGATTACCCCAGAACTACTAGCCTGCCTCAGGGAGTGTGATCAAGCCTGGAAGAAGCATAAAACATCCAAGCTTCCTAACAACTATGCAATGTATCGTATGCTCTGTAACTCCAGTACAAAAACAACCAGACTGGCAAAGTCCAGATATTTCAAATCTTCTTTCCTCACAAATATTAACACCCCATCCAAATTTTGGCGTGTGATCCATGCCCTCTTCTCCCCACCCTCCCACTCTCCCCCACCAATTGTTAAAATAAATAATTCCCTGATGTCAGATCCATGGCCAGCAAATTCAACACCTACTACACTTCTTGCGCCATGACACTTTTAAACTCCCTTCCCAATCACCCACCCCCACCTCATGCCAACCTTTCCATCCAATTCCTAACTTTCCTCTTTCATCTTCTCCACTATCACCCCTGTTGAAGCCTTAAATAGCTTACTCTCTCTCAACCCCTCTAAAGGGTCCTCCCCTGATGACCTCACTCCTAAACTTCTTTACCTCTGTGTCCCAGCTATTGCTTACCCTCTTTCTGTAATTCTAAATCTCTCTTTTACATCTGCTAAGGTGTCCTCTTCCTGGAAACATGCAGTTATCCTTCCTCTCCTGAAGGGTGGAGATCCTTCATTCCCTGGCAACTATTGACCTATCTCTCTCCTCCTTACCCTTGCCAAACTCCAAGAATACTTGGTTCTCTCCCAACGTCCCTCCAATCTTTCTGACTCCTTCTTCCTTCATCACCTCATTCCAATCAGGTTTTCGGAGGAATCATTCTACCATCACCTCTCTTTTCAGGCTCATTGACTCCATCCTTACCTGAATGGACAATGGCCAGGTCACTTCAGCCAATTTTGTTGACCTAGCTAAGGCGTTTGACACTGTATCCCGCACCCTGCTTCTTGACAGCAGCAGGCCTGGCCTTGTCTGCTGCAAACTGGCTCAGGGCCTACCTCATCAGCAGGACACAAGTGGTTCAAATTTCTGATTCCATTTCCCACCCCTCCCAATCAACACAAGAGTTCCTCAGGGCTCAGTGGTTGGCCCCCTGCTTTTTTTCCATTTTCCTTAATTACCTTCCAACAGTCTGTTCCCCCTCCTTCTCTCTCTCTCCACATGTACACTGATGGTACTGTCCTGTTCAGTACCTGCAAAGGTCCCACTGATGCAACAACTAGCTTACGGCATGACTTCAATCAGGTTCATCTCCAGTTCGCCTCCCATCAGCATTTCCTTAACATCAAGAAGACAGTCTCTATGACCATTGGAACAAGGCAGAGATTAGATGGGACAGTCCTTGAGAACACATCATTTAGATATCTTGGGGTCTGGCTCAACCAACACCTCACCATCTCTGTACACATTGATGTCATCCTGAAAAAACTGCTTCCCAAACTTGGTGCCCTGTACAGGAACCATAACTACATTCCTCCGATAGCTAGGTGTGAACCAGTCCAGAAGATGATTCTTCCCATTTTTGATTACTGTGATGTTTTCTCTGGCACTGCTTCCAAATCCTCCCTGACCAGATTTGACATCCTCTTCAACTCCTTCTGTTGCTTTGCCCTCAACATTCTCTCATGCACTCATCACTGTGATCTTTATCATGCCCTGTCCTTTCCACCTATGGCTAATAGGTGCCTCTCCCACTGCTCAAAGTTTACCTCTAAATATTGGCTAGGTAAACTCCATCCCTACCTCATCTCCTCCCTCTCTACCCATCCCCTCCTTCTCATTCCCTCAGATCCTATAACACATGCACTCTGTTAGTCCCCCATTACTTTACCCTCATTGGACTGTCTGGTTTTACCCACCACTTCCCAAAAATCTGGAACTCCCTCCCCCCTCAAATACATCACCCCACCTCCACTTACTGTCTCAGTGCTGCCTTATAAAACTATCTCGTCTCTAATTGTTCCTGTTTTAATCCTCCTTAGAGCCTTTCTAAATCCCAGCTCCTGATAATCTCCATCTTTCTACACCCCTCTCTTTCTCTTTAGTTCCCCTTTTCCCAACTTCTCTCCCACTACTCTCCCTTGTCTTTTATGCATCCCTTCTGGTATTTACCTTCTCTACCCTCCCCCACTCTTCCAGTTCTCTCCTCCATTTGTTAGTTCCCAGTCTCCTTGCAAGATTCTCAACATCCTAAATGAGAAATGGGTTTTGACTGCCCCCCCACTCTCATCCTTCCACCCCCCCACCTATCACAATGCAGCACTTGCCACCTTCCCCTCCCCCTTTCCACACACCTCTGAACCTATTAGCACTTTGAACTACTTGGCACTTGCTTTATTGTACTGTCAATGTTACCTGCATGCCAGCTCAGTTAAATTGATTCATCAATTTTCATTACCTGTAATGTTCTGTTATATTTGCCTCTTTGTGTTCCCTTCCTTTGCACCCTTAATGTATAACTATGTTGTCCACAGACTACTACCTATATACCAAATGCAATTGTTGTCCACCGCTATACTACCTGTTTTCCAACTGTACCTGTTATTTCCTGTAATATTGCATTCTCTGCTTTTCCACCCTCATTGTACCTCCTCCCCCAGATCACACCATGAGACAAACACCTTATTGTTCAGTGTGAAAACACTTATGAAACATTTCAATAAATGAAAAACACCAACCTTCAGGTTAACTATAAATATATTGAATAATGTAGATCCCAGAATCAAGTTATGTGGAACCCCACTTGCCACTTTTTTTATGTTGACAAGTTACTAATAATTATGACTCTATCTCCTATTCTGCAACCAGTTTTGAACCAGGAATGAGAACCAGGCACCTACCCCCTCATGCCACATAGAAATGATGTGAACTTTGTCCCATACAGAATGGAATAATCATCCAAACACCAGTATTTAGTCTGAAGATGAAACACTGGTGGTGTGGGAAAACACCTTTCTGCTCACAGTTTGTTTCGGTTTATGGATGTTCTAACTTTCATGAAAGGATTGTACAGCTGATACCTTGTTTGGAAGAATCCTTTATCTTGAATGAAGCAAGATTTGTATCCTATGAAAGTGGCAAGAGGGTTAACTTCCTGGTTTTCTTTTCCTGTTGTCCCTTTTTCCCCAGTGTTGTCTATTTCTGTGATGAACTAGTTTTGAACCCATTTCTTCACTTCTTGAATTATACCAAGGTTCTCTAGTTTAGGAGCTAGCTCTGTATTTGGCACAGTATCAAATGATTTGCTTATGTCCAGATAGATAACATCCACAGGAGTTCTTACATCCAAGTTCTTAATGCCACTTAAAAAAAAAAAACACCAAAGCTTGTTTGCCATTACTGCAAGTTACAGAATCCATAATGGGCTTTAAAGCCCTAGTTTATTTGTAAATGTTCAGCATGTGTTCTATTTACAGTATGCTTTTCTTCACCAACTACAGTATTGCTTTCAAGTTAAATGGTCTATGGTATCCTAGTTGTGCTCGAGAGTCTTTTTTTGAATATTTGAATGACATGGAGCCACTCTTTGGTCATCAGGCCCATTAGCAGTGCAAACAGTCTCATTGAATGTGGGTGGTCCTTAGTGAACCTCTTTAGCATTTTTGGATACATTCCCTCAAGCCTCATTGCTTTATTTACATTTACCACCCTTAGGATTGTCTCAATTCCTTCAGGTGTTACATATATATTATGCAACATGTCCTTTTGTCCTCCCTGGAATATTTTACTATCTGATATCCCTCTTCCCTTTCATCTAAGAATACCAAGTTAATGTATGGATTCAAGCTGCCATCTGTCTGTCATTTGTAGTTTTGTCCCCAGCATACTGATCCTTTTGTGGAACAACATTATTTTGGTATTTTTTTCTTATTCATGTATTTGAAGCATTTTTTTTATTATTTTGTTTTGCTTCCAGTGTTATCTGTTCCTCTAACACTTGTTTTGCTACTGATTTTGTGGTTGCTGTTTTTAAGTTTGTCTCTATAATTCGGTCTACTTTAACTGGTTCCCTACACCTTACTCTTCTTGTTTACAGGACATTTCACTTCAGTCACTTCAAGTTCTTCATTTACAGTATATTTCACATTGTTCAACATCTGTCACTAATGTAATTCCATCTATGAGGGGTACTCTTGTTTTATGCAGTCCATATATTTCTTTCAAGGGAAAATGTTGTGAATATGGAGCATAAAGTAAATGCAAGGTTCAAAATAGCTGAAAACTTATAATGTAGGTCATAATCAGTAAGAAATGTAAGGAAGATTCAAAGTGTCAAGTGTAGGCTGTTGTCTAACCCTTCTTACATTCCTCACTGAATAGTCACTATATTATAACTTATCATCAGGTAATGCCAGAAAGGTAAATGTGTGTGGGCATTTTTTTTTGTTTGTTTTAATTCCACAATCACTAACAACAGTTCAAGAATGCAGTGGCAAAAAATAAAATTGCCATCATTTTCTTCCAGCAAATTAAGGTTCATACTGGAGTGAGTCACTTGAGATATACTGATATCAAAACAATATTCTGACAGTAAAAAAAAAAGGCAAGAAAACATGTTTTCTTATGCGATGTAAATGTTCCATGTGCTGCACATGTGGTGAATAAACAGGTTAGAAACATAGAAACATAGAAGTTGACGGCAGATAAGGACCGCAAGGCCCATCCAGTCTGCCCATTTCTTTTTCTACCTTATAAATGTGCCATCGGCCTTTGCTCTGTCAGTGACCTATCTATTCATAGTCATTTGTATTGCTCCTTATGCCTATCCCATGCCTGTTTGAAGCCCTGCACTGTATTCATAGCCACCACTTCTTGTGGTAAGCCATTCCATGCATCTACCACCCTTTCTGTGAAAAAGAATTTCCTCACATTCCCCTTAATCGGCCTCCCTCTAATCTCATGCTGTGTCCTCTTGTCCTGCTATTTTCTTATATTTAAACATGTTAGACTCTTTCACCTTGTTTATGCCCTTAAGGTGTTTAAATGTCTCGATCATATCACCTCTCTCCCTCCTTTGCTCAAGGGTATACATATTGAGCTCCGTTAATCTGTCCTTATATGTCTTCTGATGCAGTCCCTGCACCATTTTGGTTGCCCTTCTCTGGACTGCCTCAATTTGGTTAATGTCCTTGTGAAGGTGTGGCCTCAGTACTGCACGCAGTACTCCAGATGGGGCCTAACCAATGTCTTGTACAGAGGATTATTACCTCCACGACTTGTGATACCCCTACTAATACACCTAACACCCCTAGCCTTACCTACTGCTTTGAGGTCTGCTTGGATGATTTTAGGTCATCAGTGATGATGATGCCCAAGTCTCTTTCTTCCTTTGTGACTGCTAGCAACTCCTCCCAGCCTATAAGTGGCTTCGGGTTCTCTTCCCTATGTGCATGATTTTGCACTTCTTTGCATTAAATCCCAGTTGCCACTCTTCTGACCATTCTGCTAGTTTATCCAGATCTCTTCTCATTCTGCCCACCCATCTGGATCATCTACTCTGTTGCAGATCTTGGTGTCATCTGCAAACAGACAAGCCTTACCCTCTAGTCCATCTGCGAGGTCACTAATGAAGAATGTTGAATAGGACTGGCCCCAGGACTGATCCCTGAGGTACCCCACTTGTGACTTGCATCTCTTCTGACGGTATACCATTTACCACCACTCTCTGTTTTCTGCCAGTCAACCAGTTTGCCACCCAGTTGACCAACTTCTGACCCACCCAGCCTACCTAGCTTATTTATCAATCTTCTATGTGGAACAGTGTCAAAAGCTTTGCTGAAGTCAAGGTAGGCGACATCAACTGCTCCCCTTGGTCCACCACTCTGGTTACCAGTCAAAGAAATCTATGAGATTAGTTTGACAGGACCTTCCTTTGTAAACCCATGCTGTCTTGGATCCTGTGCCCCTATGGATTCCAGGTGTTGCACTATCCTTTCCTTAAGGAGTGCCTCCATAATCTTGCCCACTACTGAGGTAAGACTGATCTGCCTGTAGTTCCCCGCCTCCTCCCTGCTACCACTCTTGTGGAGTGGGATCACATGAGCCTTTCTCCAGTCTTCTGGGACCTCTCCTGTGCTCAGAGACTCACTAAACAATTCTGCTAATGGCTCTGCTAGTTCCTCCTTTAGCTCCTTAAGTACCCTGGGATGTATGCCATCAGGTCCCATTGCCTTATCCACCCTGAGCTTAGCAAGCTCTTGTAGGACCCTTTCTTTTGTGAAGGAGTAGTGCTCACCTCCCTCCCCTGTGTCCATGATGCTGAGCTGTGGGCCCTGCCCTACCTTCTCTTCAGTAAATACTGAGCAAAGTATCTATTTAGGATAGATGCCTTTACAGGGTCCTCCTCTCACATGCTCCTTTTCTCCATTAAGCTTAGCAATACCCCCTCTGGACTTTCTCCTTTCACTAATGTATCTATAGAAAGTCTTGTCACCTTCTTTTACTGTTCGTGCTAGTGTTTCCTCAGTTTGGGACTTTGCCTGCCTTACTGCCTTACCTGCTTCCCTTAGGGCAGTTTGGTATGCCTCCCTATCTTCATCCCGCTGTGTTCCCTTATATTTTCTGAAGGCCAGCCTTTTGGCTCTGACCTTTTCTGCTACTATATTTGAGAACCAAAGTGGTTTCCTTCTTCTTTTGCAGGTTATATGGCAGCCTTCATTGAACTATTAGTAACATTGGCTGAAAAGGTGTTATGTTACAATATGTTTATTTTTAACAAAGAGTTTTATTTACAGATAAAAGGAATGGTGAATGAGGCAGCATTCACCCCCCATTATGCAAATGTCTATTTATTGTAGTGGGAGAAGTAGTTTTTATTGAATGAACAACAGAATCCTTATGCAGAAAATGTGGTCAGATATTGTCATTTTATTGATGACACATTTTTTATCTTATATGGAACTAACTGAATTTGTAAAATATTTAGAGAATACTAATGAGCATCTAAAGCTTTCAATGAGCAGCATGGTTTTACCACAGGAAGATCTTGCCAGACAATACTAATTTATTTCTTCAACTGGGTTACCAAAACTGTGGATCAAGGCAGTGTTGTTAATGTGGTATAGCTTGAATTCAACAAATCCTTCAACTCTGTTCCACACAGAAGGCTGCTAAATAAGCTCGCCAACATGGGAGTTGGTCAGAGAGTGATAAATTGGATAAAGAGCTGGCTGAGTGGGAGGACACAGAGGATCCTGATAAATGGCACCTTATTGGAAGAAAGAGAGGAGATTTGTGGTGTGCCAAGGAGTCGGTATTGGGACCCATCCTCTTCAATGTCTTCATTTGAGACATATCTGAGGATTTGGAGGGGAAGGTAAGCTTGTTCACTGATGACACTAAGATATGCAATAGGGTTGACATCTCACATGGAGCAGATAGGATGACGGCAGATCTCAGGAAGCTGGAATTATGGTCAAAAACATGGCAGCTTCAATTCAACACAAAAAAGTACAAGGTCATGCATCTAGGGAAGGGAAACCTTGGAAGGAGAAAGATAACACATGGGGGTGTGAAACTGGAGTCCACCAAGCAGGAAAGAGACCTGGGGGTGATTATAATGGATGATCTCAAAAAGACCTAGCAATTTGAGAAGGCTACACTAAGGGCAAATGGTATGCTGGGATGCATAGAAAGGGGAATTACCAGTAGAAAAAGGGAAGTTGTAATGCCAATCTATAGATCACTTGTAAGACTGCACCTGGAGTACTGTACACAGTTCTGGAGACCACATCTTAGAAAGGAGATGGATAGATTGGAAACAGTGCAGGGTAGGGCTACAAAATGGTGCAGGGACTGCATCTGAAATCATATGATGAGAGGTTGAAGTATCTCAACATGTATTCTTTGGAACAGAGAGGAGACATGACTGAAACTTTTTAATACATGAAGGGAATAAATAAGGTAAACGTTCATGACCTATTTCAGATCAGGAGTTATACAAGAATTAGAGGTCATGATGAGAAGCTGTGGGTGGGGGGGGAGTTCAGGAGCAACACACAGAAGTTCTTCATGGAAAAGGTGGTGGATGCATGGAATAGTCTCCCCAAAAGAGTGGTGGAGACAAAAACAGTTGGGGCTTTCAAGAATGCTTGGGGTAATTACAAAGGTATCATAACACTTAGTACCAATTGAAGGGATGGGTAGGGTCATGGGCAGACTAGATGGATATTATGGTCCCCTTCTGCCCTCACATTCTATGTTTCTGTATAATGAACAGTGATAACAATAGAATTAGCTTTTCAGAACTGTTGGTAGGAAAAAATGGAAGAAGAGAATTAAACATTAACCTCGTTAGAAAAAGATCAGACATAACTGGGATGCTGATGTATAATAGTTGTCATCCAAAACGTGTAGTACAAAATGTTACAAAAGGCTAATTCATAAGGTTCAAAAGGAACAACAGCAGCCAGCAAGAGTATTTAGAGGGGACAACAGAACTTAGCAATCACTTTCTTGATAGAGGTTATTCTTCACATGTGTAAATAAAGCCAACGTGTCTGTTAATAGTATGGATAGAGAAGAACTATTGACACTTCAAAATAAAAAAAAACAGAATAATAACTTTGGTTTTACTTTTATTACAGGATAAACACCCCAAGGTCATGCCATATGTCAAATCTTAGAAAAAAAATGACACATTTTGGGAACATAGACAAAACTTCAAAATAATTTCCCGAACCCCCACATGCATAGTGTACTGATGGGGAAAAAGTGTTTCAAGTTATGTTACTAGCGCTTTTATCAACCAATGGACACCATCACATGAAACCCAGTAGCAGCAGGGATGTACACTTGTGATAACTGTTCCTTTTGTAAACATCTATGGACAGATACTGTATTTACACATCCAGTTACTGGAAAAAAACTTAAAAAGTAGAGAATTCATTAACTGTTGCACAACAAATCTTGTATATATAGCTACATGCACCTGCCAGGTTTTTTATGTTGGAAAAACGAAAAGAACCTTTAAAGTTAGAATCTCAGAACATTTACATAGCATCGCAAGATGGACAATACAAATGCACTTGCAGTGCATGTCATGAATAAGGGACAAGGGCATTCATTTATTTTTCAGGGTTGTGACAGTGTTACATTAAATTGGGGGGGATCTGGACAATAAACTGCTTCAGTGTGAATGTAAATGGCAGTATACATTACACGCCACAATTGCGATAGGGTCTAAGTGAGACTTTCAGTCAGGTCCCATTTTTGAAAAAGTAAAAATTATGTTAAATAGTATAACCTACATAGGTACATGAGCATTATATTTAAAAAATGGGCCAGATATTCAAACTGCGCTATTTTGAAGAAGCATGCTTGCTGCACAAAATAGTTGCGAAAGTGTGTGGCCTGAGCGATATTCAAAGGAGGTGCGCCCTTGAGCAACTCCTTTAAATATCACCCTCCGGCCACAGCCACTGTGCATGGTGCAGTGGAACTTGCACCACCGCAAGTGGACAGAGTGGAGCATTCAACTTGCGGTGGCGCAAGTACCATTGCGCTATGCGCAAAATACCGATATTAAAAAGGTGACATGCAAATGGGGCCATAATTCATACAAAGTGCGGGGGGGCCATTTGCATCTGATTATGGCCCCATTTGCATGCCATTAGCATGCAGGTGAGCCGATCCCCAAGGACTTGCGCCTGACGCCCTGCCAGGCAGCAGCTGTCAGGGACCAACGCCCCCTGCAGCCCGATCATGGGCAGAAGACTGTAAAATCCCCACCACCACCCCCCACTGGCCAGATCGCGGGCATAGTTTAAATCCCCCCCCATCAGCCCAATCACGGGCATGGCTTAATCCCCACCAGCCCGATCACGGGCCAATATATCTCCCGAACGCCCTGGTGGTCCGTGGACTGTAATCCGATCGCGGGATGTAATAATTAACACACACCCCTGAACATAGCCCTGGTGGTCCAGTGGACCGATAATCCCGATCATGGGTGTGATTAATTATTACATCCCGCGATCGATTATCGGTCCACTGAACCCAGGACTCTGTTTGGGGAGAGGGGTGTGTTTCATTACTTCAGCCCGTGATTGGGCTTATCAGTCCACTGGACCACCAGGGATGTGTTGGGGAAACATTGCTGCGCCTCGATCGGGCTGGTGGGGGTGGTGGTGGGGATTTTACACTCTTTTGCCCATGATCAGGCTGTAGGGGGCACAGGGTGGGTTGGTGCCAGCCACAGGTGGCAGCTGCTGTGTTGCACCCGCAATGCAGCAGCCCATAACGTGGTGGCCTCGACTTGAGCCTTTTTGGTCAAAGCTGTGCAGGCGCAGGTTGGGGGTTGCGCCCAACAACTTCGCACAGCCCGCTGAATATCGGGCTGTGCAGTTTATGCATGGTTCCTCCCTCCAGTTCAGCATGCATTCATTTGCATTGCACTGTTGCTCAGCATGTTTTCTGTGGTGCAACTGCCTCCTGCTGAATATCGCGGAATGGAGCAAGTTTGACTTCATGAGGCGCAACCCTATTGCACATGGCACAACCTTTTGAATATCTGGCCCAATGTATTTATCTTCATTGAATTTTTAGATAGATTAGAATGAATAGCTGTTTTTTATTATTAGATAGAAACTGCATGTATTTTATTATCATATAGAAATTTTAATTTGTGTGTGGGTAGAGTATGTGTGACATCACTATGGGTATGTTAGAAATAGAACATACATCTTTAACTGGGTGCCTTATAATAGGTGCATTCACACCTGTAGCCATACCTTGAAAAGCAAATGGATTTCATGAAATTTTGGTGTTTAAGCTGGGGTATTCTGTTGTTATGCTGTCATAACTTATTACTTATTTTACTGTAATAAATGAGTTTGTTAACGTAACCTGTCATATAAGGTTATTTATTCAGTACACTGTAATGCCCAACTCATTCTAGATTGCATAAATAACATGTGCCCATCCTCAAAATATATATCTTCAATAGCCCCCCATTCCCAATCCTAGACCTCAGTTCTGTCCTCAGCCTCTGGTTGACAACAATGAATAGATACAGTGTCACTTGGGACCCAGGAGCCTGCCATAATACTTGGCCTGCTAGCCCCCTCCAGTCCATCACAGCTGGAAAAGTGTCTCAGAGGTGCTCAGAATCCAGAGGGCTAAGTTTAGAATGTATACGTGTAGAAGAGAGAACTACAGAAATGTTTTTGCATGACTAGAGTACATTTATATGCTGCTAGTCATTGAGAAAAACACCTAGGAAGGCTACTGGTCAATGGCCACCAATTATGTGAAGCACAGAGGAACATTATAACACCAGAACAGAACATTGCAGTATACAGGAAGCAGCTTTGTTAAAGATTCTCAAAAGTGGGTTATAACCTTCAGCCCTCAAGCACAAATATAAACATTTAGGTTTACTGGTAACCCATCTCTGACAGTAGCTACACCAAAATAAATGCTGCAAAAGGATTTTAATGGCCACGAAGGCAACAGTAAAGACCATAGCACAAACTTACCTGGTGCTTACATTGAAAATGTAACAATTTTAAAGGTAATTCAAACACCATTGGAGATGGCAGCCTGAGCAGACCAAACCTGATGCAAAATGTGGTACTAGACCAGCACTGTCACAAAGCATTCAGCAACAGTAAGCCAGAGCCTGACTCTGCATACACACACTATAGCTGGTGCTGAATGTTTTCTAAAACAAGTACACTGCCTGAGTCATTACATGCCTGCATGCAGCTGCAAGCTTTTGAACATCAAAGGTGAACGTTTCAGAGACATCTTTTCTCAAAACTTTCTTGTTTTATATTTAACATTATTTTATTTTTTTCAGAAAACAAGAACATAATTCATGATACAATGCACAGCTCATTATGAATACAAAATACAGAGAAAGAAAAAGGCACTGTATATGTCACATATGCAAGTGCTATTCATAAACAAAATACAGTTTTTGAACACATTGAAATTAAATAATGCACTAAAACACAATATTATATTGTTGAGCTTGATATCATTAGTACCTTTAAGGAAGTCCATATAGTATTCAGGAAGGTCTTCTGGAGAATGATGTAATTAAAGATATGTAATAATGTATAGTAAGTCCAGACAATATGCCTGGACTGGTGTCAGTTTAAATTATATATTTGGGACATAAAGAGGTGGAATCAGTGGTGGAAAGAAAGATAGAGGAGACAAAAAGTGTCTCAAGAAGCACAAATGAAGAATCCCCAATTGAGTCTGTAAGACTGTTCAGGAAAATAAGAAGAAGCAGATTGAAGAAAGCAGAAGAGGGTGGGTGACTTGGCCTTATGGAACAAAGTCTGAGTAGTTGTCCAGTTGGTACATTACCCATTTATTGTATGTCATTTAATTTCAATAGAAGGTACAAGGTTCATTATCCAGGCTGACAACCTGTCCAGTGTTTAATCCTTAGTTCCCATCAGTTAGAACAGGTGGGAGTTTTGCCAGTGTGCCACAGTCTGGTAGTGGTTTTTTTAGTCATTAAAATCAATAAAATAACTAGTTTTACGGAGGATTTATTTAATGTACAATGATTTGGGGGGATGGATTTTAGGATAAAAGGAGGGGTAGTCTTATCAGGACAATTAAAAATGTCCTCAGTTTCATGGACGATTTACTGTCAATAAGATTGAAGGGATGGGCATGCCCATAGGACTTGGGTTTGGTCTGCCTGTAACTCACTTCAGTTACACCAGCAACAGCCAGCATGAGAACCAATAAATTTAGCTATCACTGTAGGCAGACAAAAGAATCAGAGCTGGTACTTCTACACATATTCCCTCCAGTAGGTGGCTGTAACCCTGTAAGCAGTGGGGTTTATTTGTACCACTGCTCTATGGACTAAGTGGTGCCCAGTTCTGTATTCCATTTGTATAGGATGAAGTCAGTTAAGGCCATAGAAGAGGCTTGTAAAGCCTTATATAAAAGGCTAATTAAATGTGCCCTGATTTTACCCAGCAGGTAGTATTTTAGAAGGCAGAGGAGTGGGGGTGTTTTTTCAGCTATTCACGTCAGGACCTTTTCCCAAATCCTAAGACAGGATCAAAGTTGTAGGTATTTATTAAAATCAGATGACTGGAGATGAAATGTGGCCTGCAGGGTCACCAACAGCAAAATCCCTTTTGGACTTATAAGTTGAAATACATACCTATTGCCATATCTCTGCTACTTCAGTAATGCTTTATCTATTTTGTTTTGAGGAAAGGTAAGAGGAGTAAATACAGGTGGGTTACCAAAAAGGTATCCGGCATGGTCATGGGTGTTGTTTAGTGTGTGTTCAATCAGTTTCCAGTAAGAATGATGAGATGGAGTAAGCCAGAGGCAGATTTTTCGAGATGGGATGCTACAGCATACCAATGCAAGTTGGGTAAGTTGACTCCTCCCTTATCTCTTGGAAGCTGCAAAATGGAATATCAAATCCTGGGGAATTTGCCCTGTCAAATAAAGTGGGATGTTACTTTGTCCCAGGCCTAGAAGTAGGTTTTATCTGGCCTGATGGGGAGGGTTTGAAGGAAATATAAAATCCTAGGAAGGACGTTTTGTTGTATGACTTCATATGATGAAAAGAACCCAAGAGGAAAATTTGTCCAGCAGTAATTTGCTGGGTTTAAAAGCTCATAATTGAGAAATTCTAGGTGCTCCAAATTGTTAGTAATCTTAATTCCAATATGTCTAATAGCCAGTTTTCTCCACTTAAATGGGAACGCTCTTTTAACTACAGTGAGGAGAAAAGTTGCAGAGAAGTACTTCAGATTTAAGAGTGTTTAATTTATATCCCACTAAATCACTGAGCTCTTGGAGAAGTTCCCAAAAAATCAGAATAGAGTTCTCTGGGGAAGCTACTGTTAACAGTACACAATTGGTGAAAAATTATATTTTATATTGTTTACCTACCAGTGGAACCCCCTCCACACAAGGATGACTTCATATGGCTGCTGCCAAGGTCTCCATACAGAGAAAACAGGAGTGGGGATAATGGGCATTCCTGAAGGGTGCCTTGGGTTATGGGGAAAGGATGGAATAAGAAGCCATCCAACTTGAGGTAAGCCTGGGCAGAGTCTTTTCTCAGGTCTTTCTACTAAAAACAACACCCTTTTCATCCTTTTTTTCACCTTCTTCACTTCATCACAAGTCATGTTTTCTAGGCATAAAATAAATGAGATGGATAATACAACTTTCTTCCATTCACACTGTACTGCAGATGGTAGAGTAGGACTGGTATCTATCATTATTGGAGGAAGTGATGTCAACAGTTCATCTCAGTCAGTGCAACAGAAAGATTAAATAATCATTAAAGAAGTGGCAGAGATATTTATGACACACCTTGCAGGACATTTTGACCACATTCGATCAGACATGCAGTTTGGTAACATTACTGGAGCACAGATATAAAGATGTGCTAACTCCCCATGGACACATGTACATACATAGACTCATGGACGTCATAGCCATCACTGAAACTTGGGCCACAGAGAATAATAACCGGTATTTGTTAGTCCCAGGCTATACAGTGTTTAGACAGAATTGAGGGATAGGCAAAGTAAGGGGAGTTAGCCCTATCCATCAGGTAGGGCATAGAGAACACCTCATAGGAAACAAAGGGGAGACAGAATCACTGTGGATTTACCTCAAGACACTCTCAGCCAAGAAAATATGGATGGGGTGATCTATAGAACACCAGAACAAAGGAAGACAGAGAGATACTAAATAAGAACTAAGGAAGCAAAGAGGACAATCAGGGACACAAAGGTGTCAAGGGTGGGAAAAATGTTTATTCAGATATATTAGGAAAAAAGGAAGAATGGAGGGTGTATTGTTAGGCTACAAGGGAGGTACTAGAGGAATATGAATAACAAGCATTTGTCAATGCTGAATGTTTGCTTGCTGGCATTGGCATTGGTAGTGTAGAAGTTACAGAGCTGCATAATAGGAATGGCAGCGAAGTATTGAACAAAGCCAACCCCACCACCCTGCAGAGAGTGACAGGCATTGGGGTGTGCCTTTGGGTCTTCAGGCATAATGACCACGCCATTTCACCACACCCTACCCTGCAGACACTGACAAGTGTCATGATGTGCCTTGGAGTCTTTGGCCCTTATGCGCACCCCATTCCATCAGGAAATACGGTGAGATGGGTGCAGTATAGGAGAATGGGGTGAAGTTTGGGCCCGAAGAGTCCGAGGCACACCTTGATGTCTCTCACTGGCTGCAGGGTGTGGGTGGGGTGGAATGGTATGAGCATGACAGGCAAGTATCCCAAGTCACACCCCTGATGCCTGTCATTCTCTACAGGGTGGGGCTTTATGGTCGGAAACCCTAAGGCCTCAGGAATTCGTTGATATTTTCACTCCGAATTTTCAACATGTTTTTTTTGTGACCCCCACCTCATGAACAGTGGCATCAGTTTGTTAGCTGAAAGCTGCTTTTGCACAGTGACTATGGCATTTGGCATCACAGGTGCAAAAACACATTCCGAACATGATGTGAAAAATGACAGCGGTACTGTTCATGGGAGGTGTAAAAATGGCAAAGTTGAAAATCTGCTGTGAAAATCTTAAAAATCTGGTGAAGTCATGAGCGTGCGTAGAAACTGTGCAATGCACACCCGTAATGTAATTAGTTTTTTTTTTTTTTTTACAGCTGATTGTTAACACAGGCATTTTGGGACCTCCGATCATGAACAGTGTCGGTGTGTTTTTCTTTATCTGTCCCGAACAATGATTTCCCACAGCGACCACGCATTTCTGTGCTGAAAGTGTGAAAACACATTTTGGCCATGTTGTGGAAAATGACAGCTGTACTGTTCATGAGGAGGTGGGAAAAATGCCACTGGTGAAAATCTGGACTGAAAATACTACAAATTCATGAACTTACCAGGGTGCATGGAAACTGCTCAATGCTCACTTGTAACACAGTCATTTTATGGAGTTTGTCACCAAATTTTCAACATAGCCATTTTAAGATCTCTACTCATGACCAGTGTCACTGTGATTTTCTTAATCTGTCCCCAAACATTGTTTTTGCACACCGACTGTACCATTGTGCACTACATGTGCGGAAACACATTTTGGGTGAGATGTGAAAAATGGTTGCTGTATTGCTCATAAGGAAGTGCGGAAAAATGGCACTGTTGAAAATCTGATGTGCAAATATTACAAATTCACAAACTTGCCAGCGTGCATTGGAACTGCGCAACGTGTGCTCGTAAAACAGTCATTTTTAGGAATTTTTTCACCAAATTTTCAACATAGCCATTTTAACACCTCTGCTCATGACCAGTTTCACTGCGATTTTCATAACGTGTCCCATTCATTGATTTTGCACACCGACTGCACCATTGTGCGCCACATGGGCAGAAACACATTGTGGGCAAGATGTGAAAAATGACAACTGTACTGTTCATAAGTAGGTGTGGCAAAATGGCAATGTTGAAAATCTGGAGTGAAAATATTGAAAATTTGTGAACTTACAAACGTGCATAGGAACTCTGCAATGCACGCTTGTAAAACAGTCATTTTTAGGAATTTTTTCACCAAATTTTCAACATAGCCATTTAAAGACCTCTGCTCAAGAACAGTGTCACTGTGATTTTCTTAATGTGTCCTGTACATTGATTTCGCACACTGACTGTGCCATTGTGCACTACATGGGCAGAAACACATTTTGGGTGAGATGTGAAAAATGACAGCTGTACTGCTCATAAGGAGGTGTGGTAAAATGGCAATGTTGAAAATCTGGAGTGAAAATATTGAAAATTTGCGAACTTACGAACGTGCATAGGAACTGCGCAACGACGCCAGAAAACAGTCATTTTAGGAATTTTTCCACCAAATTTTCAAAATGGCCTTTGAGAGCCCACTTATGAAGACTATAGTGCTATTTCATTAATCATTCTGAAAGGTGATTTCACACAGTGGTTGCGAAATCACTCCTTCGGCCAGAGGAAACCATGACAGTGACAGCATTTATGAAAAGGGTTCCCAAAACCCCATGTTGAAAATTTGGTGCAAAATTCCAAAAATGCCTGAGATATGCAATAAAGTTGAAAAAAAACCCTATGTATCCCATTATACAGCTTACCGAGATTTCCTCAGTTCGCAGTCGACACTGAAGAAGTGCAAACATATGTTCCCAGTCTACTGAAGATAGTCGCTGAGCTCTGAGGTAAGTATGGGGTGAGGAGGGTGTGGAGAAGCAGGGTGCACAGTGGGTGGAGTGCGGGTGGGGCAGGCCCAGCGAGGGACTGTTTTCGATTTTCAGTTTTTTTTATTATGACAACGTGGGATGTTTGCCCACGGCTGGGGTGGGCTCCCAGCATGGCAGAAGGATGGCTGGAGTGCGTGGAGCCGACGGGGGATTGGGCACCCCCGTCGGCCATGGCATCTCTTGCTGTGCTGGGCTGGGCTCCCAGCATGGCACCCTGTACGTGGGGGGCCACAGTGGAGCTGATGGGAGATTGGGCACCCCCATTGGCAATACGATGTGTAGCCAGGCTGGGGTGGACACCCAGCGTGGCATATGAAACGGTGTTTCGGGGGGTGCAGCACAGCAGACGGGGGAGTGGGCACCCCATCAGCTACAGTCTGTGCATTGGGAGGGCAGCACGCAGCATGTGTGTGTGTGTGTGTGTGTGTGTGGAGTGAGTAGGGGAGCACGCGCAGGCAGGCGATATCTGATCGCTGCTCGCTGAAGCATAGCTCCCCCTTTCAACTGTATGCCACTACATTTTGGAGCTGTCATAGACAGCTCCAGCAGGCATTGGAGAACTGCGGCTGCACCTGCAAACACACTGACTGAATTGGAAGAGGGCTGACACACCTCCGTAAACTCCAATGATGGCACTATGTTTCTTGCACATGCATGCAAGCAAACATAAAAAGCAGCTATCCTAAATTATTACTTCTACTCTAAAGTGAAATTAAGTTGGTTGTCAGGGGCATTTCTGAAATGAGGCAGTCAGTATTTTCAGAGAAAGGTTCCAGAAGGGTCTGTAGACTGAAAGGTAGATAAAGCCCCAGGGTTGGATGGGATGCACCCAGTGGTGCTCAAGGAATTGACAGTAGAACTGGCTGGACCTAATAATGCTATTCAATAGCTCAATTCAAACAGGGGCAGTTCCAAAAGACTGGAGGGTAGCAGAGATAGTCCTGCTACACAAAGGGTGTGGGAGGGTGAGGGACAAAGAGCAACTGGTGAATTGCAGACCTGTCAGTCTTACCTCTGTAGTGGGTAAACAGAAGGAGTCACTGATAAAAGAGGACCTTGTGAACTACCTAGATAACTCAGATTTACAGCATAGTAAACTGCATGGTTTTCTGGCAGAGAGATCTTGTTAGGCCAACCTGATAGTCTTCTTTGACTGGGTAACAATGGTAGTAGATAAGGGCTGTGCTGTGGATTTGCTCTAGCTCAGGTTCAGCAATTCTTTTGACTCAGTACCACATATCTAGAAAAAAGGCAATCCCACAGAAATGGACCATAATTACTGACCACATGCATGGAAGGCCCTAGAAAATAGGCATGTTACTACTAGGTCCCTTGCAACCTGGGATGGTACCTTGTGGTAGGTGCTCAGTCTGTGGGCATACCAGCAAGAAACAGTGATACAGGCATCCATAATAATAAGGAATATGAGATTAAAAATTTATCACCTACAACTCATGGGGTTATATATGTACTGCAATGTCCATGTGACAAGATTTATATTGGGAAGACGATAAGACCCTCAGACAACGTATTCAAGAACATAAGTCTAACATCAGGAATAAGAAATCTACCCCAGTAGTAGATCACTTTTTTGGAAACAGGGCATACAGGGGCATCTTTAAGATTCTGGGGACTAGAGATGATTAAACCCTCCGACGGGGGTGATCACAACAAAACAGTAGAGAGGGTTGAGACAAAATGGATATTTGAAATGAAAGTTTTGGATCCAAGAATTGGTCTAAATAAAGATATTAACTGGAGCTGTTGTTGTAGGTAGACAGAGAAATTATAAATTTTATAGAGATTGACAAGGAAATAGGTATATGCATATATACCTATAGAATTATATTAAGGCTTGACATATAAATGAAAGTCATTCTATGAGGTGAATCATTAGAGTAATTGAAAGATTAATTGAAATAGAGAATGCTGTTATTGAAATAGTTTGTAAAACTGAAGGAAATATATACATATTTTTTAAGAATTAAGAACAAGTACCAGACATATTAATCCGGTTTGTATTTTAGAATATGTCATAGAAATGCTGAACAGATCTGTTATGGTTACAGGATTTTCTTCATAGAGAAGACCTCTAGGGGAATGAGATAAATGGAGATTGTGCCAGTTATAACTATTTTGACCTGTATCCACGAGGAGCCTTGAACTGAGAGCGGGTATATGGGGATATGTATCTATTTACTAGTTCGATGAGGGTCGTTATTTTAAATAAGATAATGAAGTGACTGAAAATTAGTTTAAAGTAGAAGAGGGTGCCCTTGTAACAATTTAAATAACTTAAAGAACATTTTTTGAGAATATAACAAGAAGAATTAAAATAGTTTAAGGGAGATTGAGATGATGATTAGAATATTGATAGGCTTAATACGAATAGCCTTGCTGACAACCTATAGGCATTTTCATAAAAGTTAAGTCACAGAGAGGACATCGGAGTAAATGAGATGCAGATTACAGCAGGGACTGCTATGATCGCGAAAGTCTGGGATTCTAGAGAAGGCGTCTCTAAGATTTTGAATAAGACACACATTACTAATTAAGAAAGACTAATATGATGGCTTAAATATTACTGTTGAAAAAAATATGATGAACTTTGCTTTAATGGTAATTTGTCTTTAAGAGCAGAATGGTGTGACGTCATTAGATGAGCGCTTTAAGTCGGGCTGAAGCAACGGGCAGGAAACCCTAGGGAACTCCACACGCCTTCGCTAGAGGAAGGCATATGAAACAAGGGCTAGAACCTGTTGGAAACTAAAGCCGTGACTTGATTTTCGAGACTGGCAGGTAAAGATTTAACAAAATATCGGATTCTAGGAGAGAGACATTTGGTAGCATCACACAAACGGCTTTTAGAAGTTACAGGAAGCTAACATGACCATTATAAGTTTGTGATTAGAGACACATAAGAATGTAATCTTATTTGAAGCAATTTAAGAACTTTAGATTTTCTGTATTACAGATTTAGGTTATAAATAATGACTGTTTCTATAACTTATTGCAAGGCAAGCTCAATTATGAGAATGTGTCAGTAGCCTTCACAGTCGTGAGATACGTAGGAATGCAGTGCCTTACAGTAAACTGTAAACTTTTACAACCAGTTTGTGAAAAATGTGGAAAGGATTTGTGACGATTTATGGATAAATCTGGAAGGGGAATAGTACAATATGGGTTTGTCTGAATAAGACTTATCTGCATTAATATATTAACTAGTTGGTAAAAGAAATGCGGCAGTAATACAAGAAAAATGGGAGGAGTTCATTATGGTATTTCCAATGAAGCATCAATAAAAGATATGCCTAAGCTTTAGGCACTTCATTTATTGATTGTTTACTATAGAACCATTTACACCTATGGATTTATAATTTTTATATTTATTTAACGGTACATCAGTGCCCCTCATTTACTATAAGCTAGAGTTGTGACTATATGGATTGTTAGAAGAAAATGGAATTTATACAGGCTTTCCTTGTAAAAAATGATGGAGAGATATAAGGGAGATAACTGGGGTGAGATAATAATTGGAGCATGAGATGTGTTGCAACAAATCTGAGAAGTATTTCTCTGTTTATATTCCAGCCTGGATGGGCATGTGAAGAAATATCGGATAAAGTTTTTAGGAATGAATGAGATCATATTTACCTACAAAAATTTTCGGAAATGTAGGTACTGATTAATATTTATTGGAAAAGTTTAAGTACTGCCTATTAAGATTTGGTGTTTTGTTGTTTTGGTGTTGGGTCCTATTTTTGAATATGAGTGTATAAAAGACATACCATATTAAGTAAAGATTTATACATTATGGCCCGGATATTCAAACTGAGCCATTCTGAGGCGCAAGCCCTTGAGCTGCTCAAAATAGTTGCGCAGGGGTGTGGCCGGGGCGATATTCAAAGGAGTTCGCTATTGAGCAGCTCGCTGAATATCACCCAACCACAACCACTGTGCATGGCATAGTGGAACTTGCGCCACCGCGTTGTCAGAGTTGAGCATTAAACTTGCAGTGGCGCAAGTACCATTGTGCCATGCCAAATTTCCGATATTCAAAAGGTGACATGCAAATGGGGCCATAATTCATGCAGCAAGCAGGGGGCCATTTGCATCTATTTATGCCCCATTTGCATGCCATTAGCATGTAGGTACACCCTATCCCCGAGGACCTGCACCTGGCCACCCTACCAGGCAGCAGCTGTGGGGACAGCGCGCCTGCAGCCGATCGGCGGGCACGTATGTATGTATGAATACACTTCCCCAAACGGCTCCCGATGCCGATCGTGGGCAGAACATGAAACAACCCCAGTGCCCGATCGCGGGCAGAATGTAAAAAAGCACCCCCTCCCCAACCGAATATCTCCCTGGTGGTCAGTGGACGTAATGCCCGATGTGGGCGGAATGTCAAGTTACAACCCCCAAACATCTCCTGAGTGTCTAGTGTCCCCCCACCCATCTAGGGAAGGGAAACCTTGGAAGGAGAAAGATAACACATGGGGGTGTGAAACTGGAGTCCACCAAGCAGGAAAGAGACCTGGGGTGATTATAATGGATGATCTCAAAAGACCTAGCAATTTGAGAAGGCTACACTAAGGGCAAATGGTATGCTGGGATGCATAGAAAGGGAATTACCAGTAGAAAAGGGAAGTTGTAATGCCAATCTATAGATCACTTGTAAGACTGCACCTGAGTACTGTACACAGTTCTGGAGACCACATCTTAGAAAGGAGATGGATAGATTGGAAACAGTGCAGGGTAGGGCTACAAAATGGTGCAGGGACTGCATCTGAAATCATATGATGAGAGGTTGAAGTATCTCAACATGTATTCTTTGGAACAGAGAGGAGACATGACTGAAACTTTTTAATACATGAAGGGAATAAATAAGGTAAACGTTCATGACCTATTTCAGATCAGGAGTTATACAAGAATTAGAGGTCATGATGAGAAGCTGTGGGTGGGGGAGTTCAGGAGCAACACAGAAGTTCTTCATGGAAAAGGTGGTGGATGATGGAATAGTCTCCCCAAAAGAGTGGTGGAGACAAAACAGTTGGGGCTTCAAGAATGCTTGGGGTAATTACAAGGTATCATAACACTTAGTACCAATTGAAGGGATGGGTAGGGTCATGGGCAGACTAGATGGATATTATGGTCCCTTCTGCCCTCACATTCTATGTTTCTGTATAATGAACAGTGATAACAATAGAATTAGCTTTTCAGAACTGTTGGTAGGAAAAATGGAAGAAGAGAATTAAACATTAACCTCTAGAAAAGATCAGACATAACTGGGATGCTGATGTATAATAGTTGTCATCCAAAACGTAGTACAAAATGTTACAAAAGGCTAATTCATAAGGTTCAAAAGGAACAACAGCAGCCAGCAAGAGTATTTAGAGGGGACAACAGAACTTAGCAATCACTTTCTTGATAGAGGTTATTCTTCACATGTGTAAATAAAGCCAACGTGTCTGTTAATAGTATGGATAGAGAAGAACTATTGACACTTCAAAATAAAAAACAGAATAATAACTTTGGTTTTACTTTTATTACAGGATAAACACCCCAAGGTCATGCCATATGTCAAATCTTAGAAAAAAAATGACACATTTTGGGAACATAGACAAAACTTCAAAATAATTTCCCGAACCCCCACATGCATAGTGTACTGATGGGGAAAAAGTGTTTCAAGTTATGTTACTAGCGCTTTTATCAACCAATGGACACCATCACATGAAACCCAGTAGCAGCAGGGATGTACACTTGTGATAACTGTTCCTTTTGTAAACATCTATGGACAGATACTGTATTTACACATCCAGTTACTGGAAAAAAACTTAAAAAGTAGAGAATTCATTAACTGTTGCACAACAAATCTTGTATATATAGCTACATGCACCTGCCAGGTTTTTATGTTGGAAAACGAAAAGAACCTTTAAAGTTAGAATCTCAGAACATTTACATAGCATCGCAAGATGGACAATACAAATGCACTTGCAGTGCATGTCATGAATAAGGGACAAGGGCATTCATTTATTTTTCAGGGTTGTGACAGTGTTACATTAAATTGGGGGGGATCTGGACAATAAACTGCTTCAGTGTGAATGTAAATGGCAGTATACATTATACGCCAATTGCGATAGGGTCTAAGTGAGACTTTCAGTCAGGTCCCATTTTTGAAAAAGTAAAAATTATGTTAAATAGTATAACCTACATAGGTACATGAGCATTATATTTAAAAAAAATGGGCCAGATATTCAAACTGCGCTATTTTGTGAAGCATGCCCTTGCGCTGCACAAAATAGTTGCGCAGGGGTGTGGCCGGAGCGATATTCAAAGGAGGTGCGCCTTGAGCAACCTCTTTAAATATCACTCTCCTCAATACAGCCACTGTGCATGGTGCAGTGGAACTGCACCACCGCTAGTGACAGAGTGGAGCATTCAACTCATGGTATGCGAAAATTACTACAGCCATGCGAAAATAATCGCATATTAAAAGGTGACATGCAAATGGGGCCATAATTCATACAAAAGTGGGGGGCCATTTGCATCTGATTATGGTTCCATTTGCATGCCATTAGCATGCAGGTGAGCCGATCCCCAGGACTTGGCGCCTGACGCCCCTGCCAGGCAGCAGCTGTCAGGACCAACGCCCCTGCAGCCGATCATGGGCGAAGACTGTAAAATCCCCACCACCACCCCCACTGGCCAGATCGCGGGCATGGTTTAAATCCCCATCAGCCCAATCACGGGCATGGCTTAATCCCCACCAGCCCGATCACGCGCGCAATGTGTCTCCCGAACTGCCTGGTGGTCAGTGGATTCATAATCCCGATCGCGGGATGTAATAATTAAACACACCCCTGAACATAGCCCTGGTGGTCCAGTGGACCGATAATCCCGATCATGGTGATTAATTATTACATCCCGCGATCGGGATTATCGGTCCACTGGACCACCAGGGATATGTTTGGGGAGGGGGTGTGTTTCATTACTTCAGCCCGTGATTGGGCTTATCAGTCCACTGGACCACCAGGGATGTGTTGGGGAACATTGCTGCCTCGATCGGGCTGGTGGGGGTGGTGGTGGGGATTTTACACTCTTTTGCTCATGATCAGGCTGTAGGGGGCACAGGGAGGGGTTGGTGCCAGCCACAGGTGGCAGCTGCTGTGTTGCACCCGTAATGCAGCAGCCCACCTGTGGGTGGCCTCGACTTGAGCCTTTTTGGTTCAAAGTTGTGCAGGCGCAGGTTGGGGGTTGCGCCGCACAACTCTCGTACAGCCCGCTGAATATCGGGCTGTGCAGTTTATGCATGGTTCCTCCCCCTCCAGTTCAGCATGCATTCATTTGCATTGCACTGTTGCTCAGCATGTTTTCTGTGGTGCAACTGCCTCCTGCTGAATATCGCGGAATGGAGCAAGTTTGGACTTGCGCAGGCGCAACCCTATTGCACATGGCACAACCCTTTTGAATATCTGGCCCAATGTATTTATCTTTCATTGAATTTTTAGATAGATTAGAATGAATAGCTGTTTTTTTATTATTAGATAGAAACTGCATGTATTTTATTATCATATAGAAATTTTAATTTGTGTGTGGGTAGAGTATGTGTGACATCACTATGGGTATGTTAGAAATAGGAACATACATCTTTAACTGGGTGCCTTATAATAGGTGCATTCACACCTGTAGCCATACCTTGAAAAAGCAAATGGATTTCATGAAATTTTGGTGTTTAAGCTGGGGGTATTCTGTTGTTATGCTGTCATAACTTATTACTTATTTTACTGTAATAAATGAGTTTGTTAACGTAACCTGTCATATAAGGTTATTTATTCAGTACACTGTAATGCCCAACTCATTCTAGATTGCATAAATAACATGTGCCCATCCCTCAAAATATATATCTTCAATAGCCCCCCCCCATTCCCAATCCTAGACCTCAGTTCTGTCCTCAGCCTCTGGTTGACAACAATGAATAGATACAGTGTCACTTGGGACCCAGGAGCCTGCCATAATACTTGGCCTGCTAGCCCCCTCCAGTCCATCACAGCTGGAAAAGTGTCTCAGAGGTGCTCAGAATCCAGAGGGCTAAGTTTAGAATGTATACGTGTAGAAGAGAGAACTACAGAAATGTTTTTGCATGACTAGAGTACATTTATATGCTGCTAGTCATTGAGAAAAACACCTAGGAAGGCTACTGGTCAATGGCCACCAATTATGTGAAGCACAGAGGAACATTATAACACCAGAACAGAACATTGCAGTATACAGGAAGCAGCTTTGTTAAAGATTCTCAAAAGTGGGTTATAACCTTCAGCCCTCAAGCACAAATATAAACATTTAGGTTTACTGGTAACCCCATCTCTGACAGTAGCTTACACCAAAATAAATGCTGCAAAAGGATTTTAATGGCCACGAAGGCAACAGTAAAGACCATAGCACAAACTTACCTGGTGCTTCACATTGAAAATGTAACAATTTTAAAGGTAATTCAAACACCATTGGAGATGGCAGCCTGAGCAGACCAAACCTGATGCAAAATGTGGTACTAGACCAGCACTGTCACAAAGCATTCAGCAACAGTAAGCCAGAGCCTGACTCTGCATACACACCTTAGCTGGTGCTGAATGTTTTCTAAAAACAGTACACTGCCTGAGTCATTACATGCCTGCATGCAGCTGCCAAGCTTTTTTGAACATCAAAAGGTGAACGTTTCAGAGACATCTTTTCTCAAAACTTTCTTGTTTTATATTTAACATTATTTTATTTTTTTCAGAAAACAAGAACATAATTCATGATACAATGCACAGCTCATTATGAATACAAAATACAGAGAAAGAAAAAGGCACTGTATATGTCACATATGCAAGTGCTATTCATAAACAAAGATACAGTTTTTTGAACACATTGAAATTAAATAATGCACTAAAAACACAATATTATATTGTTGAGCTTGATATCATTAGTACCTTTAAGGGAAGTCCATATAGTATTCCAGGGAAGGTCTTCTGGAGAATGATGTAATTAAAGATATGTAATAATGTATAGTAAGTCCAGACAATATGCCTGGACTGGTGTCAGTTTAAATTATATATTTGGGACATAAAGAGGTGGAATCAGTGGTGGAAAGAAAAGATAGAGGAGACAAAAAGTGTCTCAAGAAGCACAAATGAAGAATCCCCAATTGAGTCTGTAAGACTGTTCAGGGAAAATAAGAAGAAGCAGATTGAAGAAAGCAGAAGAGGGTGGGTGACTTGGCCTTATGGAACAAAGTCTGAGTAGTTGTCCAGTTGGTACATTACCCATTTATTGTATGTCATTTAATTTCAATAGAAGGTACAAGGTTCATTATCCAGGCTGACAACCTGTCCAGTGTTTAATCCTTAGTTCCCATCAGTTAGAACAGGTGGGAGTTTTGCCAGTGTGCCACAGTCTGGTAGTGGTTTTTTTAGTCATTAAAATCAATAAAATAACTAGTTTTACGGAGGATTTATTTAATGTACAATGATTTGGGGGATGGATTTTAGGATAAAAGGAGGGTAGTCTTATCAGGACAATTAAAATGTCCTCAGTTTCATGGACGATTTACTGTCAATAAGATTGAAGGGATGGGCATGCCCATAGGACTTGGGTTTGGTCTGCCTGTAACTCACTTCAGTTACACCAGCAACAGCCAGCATGAGAACCAATAAATTTAGCTATCACTGTAGGCAGACAAAAGAATCAGAGCTGGTACTTCTACACATATTCCCTCCAGTAGGTGGCTGTAACCCTGTAAGCAGTGGGGTTTATTTGTACCACTGCTCTATGGACTAAGTGGTGCCCAGTTCTGTATTCCATTTGTATAGGATGAAGTCAGTTAAGGCCATAGAAGAGGCTTGTAAAGCCTTATATAAAAGGCTAATTAAATGTGCCCTGATTTTACCCAGCAGGTAGTATTTTAGAAGGCAGAGGAGTGGGGGTGTTTTTTCAGCTATTCACGTCAGGACCTTTTCCCAAATCCTAAGACAGGATCAAAGTTGTAGGTATTTATTAAAATCAGATGACTGGAGATGAAATGTGGCCTGCAGGGTCACCAACAGCAAAATCCCTTTGGACTTATAAGTTGAAATACATACCTATTGCCATATCTCTGCTACTTCAGTAATGCTTTATCTATTTTGTTTTGAGGAAAGGTAAGAGGAGTAAATACAGGTGGGTTACCAAAAAGGTATCCGGCATGGTCATGGGTGTTGTTTAGTGTGTTCAATCAGTTTCCAGTAAGAATGATGAGATGGAGTAGCTAGAGGCAGATTTTTCGAGATGGGATGCTACAGCATACCAATGCAAGTTGGGTAAGTTGACTCCTCCCTTATCTCTTGGAAGCTGCAAAATGGAATATCAAATCCTGGGGAATTTGCCCTGTCAAATAAAGTGGGATGTTACTTTGTCCCAGGCCTAGAAGTAGGTTTTATCTGGCCTGATGGGGAGGGTTTGAAGGAAATATAAAATCCTAGGAAGGACGTTTTGTTGTATGACTTCTATATGATGAAAGAACCCAAGAGGAAAATTTGTCCAGCAGTAATTTGCTGGGTTTAAAGGCTCATAATTGAGAAATTCTAGGTGCTCCAAATTGTTAGTAATCTTAATTCCAATATGTCTAATAGCCAGTTTTCTCCACTTAAATGGGAACGCTCTTTTTAACTACAGTGAGGGAGAAAAGTTGCAGAGAAGTACTTCAGATTTAAGAGTGTTTAATTTATATCCCACTAAATCACTGAGCTCTTGGAGAAGTTCCCAAAAATCAGAATAGAGTTCTCTGGGAAGCTACTGTTAACAGTACACAATTGGTGAAAATTATATTTTATATTGTTTACCTACCAGTGGAACCCCTCCACACAAGGATGACTTCATATGGCTGCTGCCAAGGTCTCCATACAGAGAAAACAGGAGTGGGGATAATGGGCATTCCTGAAGGGTGCCTTGGGTTATGGGGAAAGGATGGAATAAGAAGCCATCCAACTTGAGGTAAGCCTGGGCAGAGTCTTTTCTCAGGTCTTTCTACTAAAAACAACACCCTTTTCATCCTTTTTTTCACCTTCTTCACTTCATCACAAGTCATGTTTTCTAGGCATAAAAATAAATGAGATGGATAATACAACTTTCTTCCATTCACACTGTACTGCAGATGGTAGAGTAGGACTGGTATCTATCATTATTGGAGGAAGTGATGTCAACAGTTCATCTCAGTCAGTGCAACAGAAAGATTAAATAATCATTAAAGAAGTGGCAGAGATATTTATGACACACCTTGCAGGACATTTTGACCACATTCGATCAGACATGCAGTTTGGTAACATTACTGGAGCACAGATATAAAGATGTGCTAACTCCCCATGGACACATGTACATACATAGACTCATGGACGTCATAGCCATCACTGAAACTTGGGCCACAGAGATAATAACCGTATTTGTTAGTCCCAGGCTATACAGTGTTTAGACAGAATTGAGGGATAGGCAAAGTAAGGGGAGTTAGCCCTATACATCAGGTAGGGCATAGAGAACACCTCATAGGAAACAAAGGGGAGACAGAATCACTGTGGATTTACCTCAAGACACTCTCAGCCAAGAAAATATGGATGGGGTGATCTATAGAACACCAGAACAAAGGAAGACAGAGAGATACTAAATAAGAACTAAGGAAGCAAAGAGGACAATCAGGGACACAAAGGTGTCAAGGGTGGGAAAAATGTTTATTCAGATATATTAGGAAAAAAGGAAGAATGGAGGGTGTATTGTTAGGCTACAAGGGAGGTACTAGAGGAATATGAATAACAAGCATTTGTCAATGCTGAATGTTTGCTTGCTGGCATTGGCATTGGTAGTGTAGAAGTTACAGAGCTGCATAATAGGAATGGCAGCGAAGTATTGAACTGAAGCCAACCCCCCACCACCCTGCAGAGAGTGACAGGCATTGGGGTGTGCCTTTGGGTCTTCAGGCATAATGACCACGCCATTTCACCACACCCTACCCTGCAGACACTGACAAGTGTCATGATGTGCCTTGGAGTCTTTGGCCCTTATGCGCACCCCATTCCATCAGGAAATACGGTGAGATGGGTGCAGTATAGGAGAATGGGGTGAAGTTTGGGCCTCAAGAGTCCGAGGCACACCTTGATGTCTCTCACGCTGCAGGGGTGGGTGGGGTGGAATGGTATGAGCATGACAGGCAAGTATCCCAAGTCACACCCCTGATGCCTGTCATTCTCTACAGGGTGGGGCTTTATGGTCGGAAACCCTAAGGCCCCTGTGGAATCTGCTATATTTTCAATTCGAATTTTCAACATGTTTTTGTGACCCCCACCCTCATGAACAGTGGCATCAGTTTGTTAGCTGAAAGCTGCTTTGCACAGTGACTATGGCATTTGGCATCACAGGTGCAAAACACATTCCGAACATGATGTGAAAAATGACAGGGTACTGTTCATGGGAGGTGTAAAATGGCAATGTTGAAAATCTGCTGTGAAAATCTTAAAAATCTGGTGAAGTCATGAGCGTGTGAGAAACTGTGCAATGCACACCGTAATGTAATTAGTTTTTTTTTTTTTTTTACAGCTGATTGTTAACACAGGCATTTTGGGACCTCCGATCATGAACAGTGTCGGTGTGTTTTTCTTTATCTGTCCCGAACAATGATTTCCCACAGCGACCACGCATTTCTGTGCTGAAAGTGTGAAAACACATTTTGGCCATGTTGTGGAAAATGACAGCTGTACTGTTCATGAGGAGGTGTGGAAAAATGCCACTGGTGAAAATCTGGACTGAAAATACTACAAATTCATGAACTTACCAGGGTGCATGGAAACTGCTCAATGCTCACTTGTAACACAGTCATTTTATGGAGTTTTGTCACCAAATTTTCAACATAGCCATTTTAAGATCTCTACTCATGACCAGTGTCACTGTGATTTTCTTAATCTGTCCCAAACATTGTTTTTGCACACCGACTGTACCATTGTGCACTACATGTGCGGAAACACATTTTGGGTGAGATGTGAAAAATGGTTGCTGTATTGCTCATAAGGAAGTGCGGAAAAATGGCACTGTTGAAAATCTGATGTGCAAATATTACAAATTCACAAACTTGCCAGCGCAGCATTGAACTGGCGTAACGGTGCTCGTAAAACAGTCATTTTTAGGAATTTTTCACCAAATTTTCAACATAGCCATTTTAACACCTCTGCTCATGACCAGTTTCACTGCGATTTTCATAACGTGTCCCATTCATTGATTTTGCACACCGACTGCACCATTGTGCGCCACATGGGCAGAAACACATTGTGGGCAAGATGTGAAAAATGACAACTGTACTGTTCATAAGTAGGTGTGGCAAAATGGCAATGTTGAAAATCTGGAGTGAAAATATTGAAAATTTACGAACTTACAAACGTGCATAGGAACTCTGCAATGCACGCTTGTAAAACAGTCATTTTTAGGAATTTTTTCACCAAATTTTCAACATAGCCATTTAAAGACCTCTGCTCAAGAACAGTGTCACTGTGATTTTCTTAATGTGTCCTGTACATTGATTTCGCACACTGACTGTGCCATTGTGCACTACATGGGCAGAAACACATTTTGGGTGAGATGTGAAAAATGACAGCTGTACTGCTCATAAGGAGGTGTGGTAAAATGGCAATGTTGAAAATCTGGAGTGAAATATTGAAAATTTGCGAACTTACGAAGTGTCATAGGAACTGCGCAACGACGCCAGAAACAGTCATTTTAGGAATTTTTCCACCAAATTTTCAAAATGGCCTTTGAGAGCCCACTTATGAAGACTATAGTGCTATTTCATTAATCATTCTAGAAAGGTGATTTCACACAGTGGCTGCGAAATCACCCTTCGGGCCAGAGGAAAACCATGACAGTGACAGCATTTATGAAAAGGGTTCCCAAAAACCCCATGTTGAAAATTTGGTGCAAAAATTCCAAAAAATGCCTGAGATATGCAATAAAGTTGAAAAAACCCTATGTATCCCATTATACAGCTTACCGAGATTTCCTCAGTTCGCAGTCGGCTTTGAAGAGTGCAAACATGTTCCCGGTCTACTGAAGATAGTCGCGCTGAGCTCTGGAGGTAAGTATGGGGTGAGGAGGGGTGTGGAGAAGCAGGGTGCACAGTGGGTGGGTGCGGGTGGGGCAGGCCCAGCGAGGGACTGTTTTCGATTTTCAGTTTTTTTTATTATGACAACGTGGGATGTTTGCCCGCGCTGGGGTGGGCTCCCAGCATGGCAGAAGGATGGCTGGAGTGCGTGGAGCCGACGGGGGATTGGGCACCCCGTCGGCCATGGCATCTCTTGCTGTGCTGGGCTGGGCTCCCAGCATGGCACCCTGTGCGTGGGGGCCACAGTGGAGCTGATGGGAGATTGGGCACCCCCATTGGCAATACGATGTGTAGCCAGGCTGGGGTGGACACCCAGCGTGGCATATGAAACGGTGTTTCGGGGGGTGCAGCACAGCAGACGGGGGAGTGGGCACCCCCATCAGCTATACAGTCTGTGCATTGGGAGGGGGCAGCACGCAGCATGTGTGTGTGTGTGTGTGTGTGTGTGTGAGTGAGTAGGGGGAGCACGCATGAGCAGGCGATATCTGATCGCTGCTCGCTGAAGCATAGCTCCCCCTTTCAACTGTATGCCACTACATTTTGGAGCTGTCATAGACAGCTCCAGCAGGCATTGGAGAACTGCGGCTGCACCTGCAAACACACTGACTGAATTGGAAGAGGGCTGACACACCTCCGAAAACTCCAATGATGGCACTATGTTTCTT
This sequence comes from Neoceratodus forsteri, assembly GCA_016271365.2. Lineage (NCBI taxonomy): Eukaryota > Metazoa > Chordata > Ceratodontiformes > Ceratodontidae > Neoceratodus > Neoceratodus forsteri. The sequence goes on from CM057459.1 coordinate 874,208,125, forward strand.
GCACATGCATGCAAGCAAACATAAAAAGCAGCTATCCTAAATTATTACTTCTACTCTAAAGTGAAATTAAGTTGGTTGTCAGGGGCATTTCTGAAATGAGGCAGTCAGTATTTTCCAGAGAAAGGTTCCAGAAGGGGTCTGTAGACTGAAAGGTAGATAAAGCCCCAGGGTTGGATGGGATGCACCCAGTGGTGCTCAAGGAATTGACAGTAGAACTGGCTGGACCCTAATAATGCTATTCAATAGCTCAATTCAAACAGGGGCAGTTCCAAAAGACTGGAGGGTAGCAGAGATAGTCCTGCTACACAAAGGGTGTGGGAGGGTGAGGGACAAAGAGCAACTGGTGAATTGCAGACCTGTCAGTCTTACCTCTGTAGTGGGTAAACAGAAGGAGTCACTGATAAAAGAGGACCTTGTGAACTACCTAGATAACTCAGATTTACAGCATAGTAAACTGCATGGTTTTCTGGCAGAGAGATCTTGTTAGGCCAACCTGATAGTCTTCTTTGACTGGGTAACAATGGTAGTAGATAAGGGCTGTGCTGTGGATTTGCTCTAGCTCAGGTTCAGCAATTCTTTTGACTCAGTACCACATATCTAGAAAAAAGGCAATCCCACAGGAAATGGACCATAATTACTGACCACATGCATGGGAAGGCCCTAGAAAATAGGCAGTTACTACTAGGTCCCTTGCAACCTGGGATGGTACCTTGTGGTAGGTGCTCAGTCTGTGGGCATACCAGCAAGAAACAGTGATACAGGCATCCGTATAATAATAAGGAATATGAGATTAAAAAATTTATCACCTACAACTCTTCGGGGGTTATATATGTACTGCAATGTCCATGTGACAAGATTTATATTGGGAAGACGATAAGACCCCTCAGACAACGTATTCAAGAACATAAGTCTAACATCAGGAATAAGAAATCTACCCCAGTAGTAGATCACTTTTTGGAAACAGGGCATACAGGGGCATCTTTAAGATTCTGGGGACTAGAGATGATTAAACCCTCCGACGGGGGGTGATCACAACAAAACAGTAGAGAGGGTTGAGACAAAATGGATATTTGAAATGAAAGTTTTGGATCCAAGAATTGGTCTAAATAAAGATATTAACTGGAGCTGTTGTTGTAGGTAGACAGAGAAATTATAAATTTTATAGAGATTGACAGGAAATAGGTATATGCATATATACCTATAGAATTATATTAAGGCTTGACATATAAATGAAAGTCATTCTATGAGGTGAATCATTAGAGTAATTGAAAGATTAATTGAAATAGAGAATGCTGTTATTGAAATAGTTTGTAAAACTGAAGGAAATATATACATATTTTTTTAAGAATTAAGAACAAGTACCAGACATATTAAATACGAGTTTGTATTTTAGAATATGTCATAGAAATGCTTGAACAGATCTGTTATGGTTACAGGATTTTCTTCATAGAGAAGACCTCTAGGGGAATGAGATGTAAATGGAGATTGTGCCAGTTATAACTATTTTGACCTGTATCCACGAGGAGCCTTGAACTGAGAGCGGGTATATGGGGATATGTATCTATTTACTAGTTCGATGAGGGTCGTTATTTTAAATAAGATAATGAAGTGACTGAAAATTAGTTTAAAGTAGAAGAGGGTGCCCTTGTAACAATTTAAATAACTTAAAGAACATTTTTTGAGAATATAACAAGAAGAATTAAAATAGTTTAAGGAGATTGAGATGATGATTAGAATATTGATAGGCTTATAACGAGAATAGCCTTGCTGACAACCTATAGGCATTTTCATAAAGTTAAGTCACAGAGAGGACATCGGAGTAAATGAGATGCAGATTACAGCAGGGACTGCTATGATCGCGAAGTCTGGGATTCTAGAGAAGGCGTCTCTAAGATTTTGAATAAGACACACATTACTAATTAAGAAAGACTAATATGATGGCTTAAATATTACTGTTGAAAAAAATATGATGAACTTTGCTTTAATGGTAATTTGTCTTTAAGAGCAGAATGGTGTGACGTCATTAGATGAGCGCTTTTAAGTCGGGCTGAAGCAACGGGCAGGAAACCCTAGGGAACTCCACACAGCGTCTTCGCGTAGAGGGGAAATCTATGAAACAAGGGCTAGAACCTGTTGGAAACTAAAGCCGTGACTTGATTTTCGAGACTGGCAGGTAAAGATTTAACAAAATATACGGATTCTAGGAGAAGAGAGACATTTTGGTAGCATCACACAAACGGCTTTTTAGAAGTTACAGGAAAGCTAACATGACCATTATGAGATTTGTGATTAGAGACACATAAGAATGTAATCTTATTTGAAGCAATTTAAGAACTTTAGATTTTCTGTATTACGGATTTAGGTTATAAATGACGGCTGTTTCTATAACTTATTGCAAGGCAAGCTCAATTATGAGAATGTGTCAGTAGCCTTCACAGTCGTAGATACGTAGGAATGCAGTGCCTTACAGTAAACTGTAAACTTTTACAACCAGTTTGTGAAAAATGTGGAAAGGATTTGTGACGATTTATGGATAAATCTGGAAGGGGAATAGTACAATATGGGTTTGTCTGAATAAGACTTATCTGCATTAATATATTAACTAGTTGGTAAAAGAAATGCAGTAATACAAGAAAATGGGAGGAGTTCATTATGGTATTTCAATGAAGCATCAATAAAAGATATGCCTAAGCTTTAGGCACTTCATTTATTGATTGTTTACTATAGAACCATTTACACCTATGGATTTATAATTTTATATTTATTTAACGGACATCAGTGCCTCATTTACTATAAGCTAGAGTTGTGACTATATGGATTGTTAGAAGAAAATGGAATTTATACAGGCTTTCCTTGTAAAAAATGATGGAGAGATATAAGGGAGATAACTGGGGTGAGATAATAATTGGAGCATGAGATGTGTTGCAACAAATCTGAGAAGTATTTCTCTGTTTATATTCCAGCCTGGATGGGCATGTGAAGAAATATCGGATAAAGTTTTTAGGAATGAATGAGATCATATTTACCTACAAAAATTTTCGGAAATGTAGGTACTGATTAATATTTATTGGAAAAGTTTAAGTACTGCCTATTAAGATTTGGTGTTTTGTTGTTTTGGTGTTGGGTCCTATTTTTGAATATGAGTGTATAAAAGACATACCATATTAGGTAAAGATTTATACATTATGGCCCGGATATTCAAACTGAGCCATTCTGAGGCGCAGGCCCTTGAGCTGCTCAAAATAGTTGCGGGGTAGTGGCCGGGCGATATTCAAAGGAGTTAGCTATTGAGCAACCCTTGAATATCACCCCCAGAACACAGTTACTGTGCATGGCATTAGTGGAACTTGCGCCACCGCGTTGTCAGAGTTGAGCATTAAACTTGCAGTGGCGCAAGTACCATTGTGCCATGCGCAAATTTCCGATATTCAAAAGGTGACATGCAAATGGGGCCATAATTCATGCAAGGCGCAGGGGGGGCCATTTGCATCTATTTATGGCCCCATTTGCATGCCATTAGCATGTAGGTACGCCTATCCCCGAGGACTTGCACCTGGCCACCCTACCAGGCAGCAGCCGTCGGGGACCGACGCATTTTTGCAGCCCGATCGCGTATATGTATGTATGCATATATTTCAATGCCTCGATGCCGAGGCAGAACATGAGTCGTTGTGAAGGATTTCGCGGGTGAGTGTGCGGTCCTTTCTCAACTCGGTATTTTCAGTGACCGCATGCCCGATCGCGGCAGAATGTCGTTATACCACTGGTGTCTAGTGTCTCTCACCACCCAGCCTTTCACCGCTACGGCGCGGGGGCAGCATCCCACCTGCTCTGCCGCTCGCCGTCATCGACCGTTCAGGCCATGCGATTACAGCCGTCGTCGGCAGCCCATATTACTATATGACAGTCCAGATTGCAGAATGATCATTCACAAATCTGGACTGTCATGATCTGTAGGCTGCACGCCATGGCCAGCTCATAATCACCGGGCGGCAGCCCTACTGACAGTCAGTCAGTGGGCTGCGGGCAGCAGGCGGTGGGATGCTGCCACCGCCGCCGGGGAGCGGGTGAGGGGCTTCGGGTGGGTGGGAGGACACTGACACCAGGGAGATGTTTGGGGGTTGTAACTTGACATTCTGCCATGCATCGGGCATTACGGTCCACTGGACCACCAGGGAGATATTTGGGTTGGGGGGCTTTACATCTCTGCCCGCGATCGGGCACTGGGGGTTGTTTCATGTTCTGCCCACTATCAGGCATCGGAGCTGTTTGGGGGAGGTATTCATACATACCGCCCATGATCGCATCGGAGATTGTGGGGAGTGTATTCATACATACTGCCCGCGATCGGGCATCGTGGAGATTGTGGGGGAGTGTATTCATACATACTGCCCGCGATCGGGCATTGTGAGCTGTTTGGGGTGTCTTGATACATACTGCCCGCGATCGGGCATCGGGAGATGTTTGGGGTGTCTGATACATACTGCCCGCGATCGGGCTGGTGGAGGGGCACAGGGACTGAGTTGGGGCCAGCCACGGTGGCAGCTGCTGTGTGCCCTGCCATACAGCAGCTCACCTGTGGGTGGCCCTCAACTTGATCCTTTTTGGGGCTCAAAGTTGTGCAGGCGCAGGTTGGGGGTTGCGCATGCACAACTCTGCACAACCCGACTGAATATTGGGTTGCGCAGTTTATGCATGGATCCTCCCCCTCCTGTTGCGCATGCATTCATTTGCATTGCGCTGTTGCTCAACCTGTTTTCAGTGGCGCAACTGCCTCCTGTTGAATATCACAGAATGGCGCAATGTAGAACTTACGCATGAGCAACCCTGTTGCGCATGGCACAACCCTTTTGAATATCTGGGCCAATATATTTATATAAAAGATTTTTTTCTCCATAGGATTGGGAATTCATGCAAATGCAAAAGAAAGTGATTTTGTATGCATAATATTTTATGAAGTAAGTGGCATCAGTGGGCACCTGTCTAGGTATATTAAAAATTATATTTGTGTGGTTGTAGACAGCTCTTTTAATGCTATATATTTGAGTATTTTCTGTAAGGGCATCTCTTGATAAAGCCAAGACACTTGGTGAAACGTTGAGGATTGCCACATTGCAAATAAAAAAGAGATTTGGAAACACAAGAAAGTCTGTCTGCAGATATAGTCTTTTGAAGCGCCCTCACACCTTATGCTCTGTATTGGAGACCACTTCTTCAGTACCACATAGAAGATTGCTGAAGAAGGTGGAGGACTAAGGTGTGGCTAGGGACTTAGTTACATGGATAGGAAACTGGTTGAAGGAGACACAGCAGAGGATAGTGGTAAACATGGTTAAATTGTAAGAGAGGGATGCCATGAATGGGGTGTCTGAGGGATCTTTCCTGGGTCTTGCTCTTTTCAAGATGTTCGTCAGTGACTTGGAGAAGGCATCTAGGGCAAGCAGTGTACCTTTGCAGATGATACAGAGTTCTCCAGTAAGGTAGATAGTGACAAAGGGACAAGGGAGATGCCATGGGATCTACAAAAGCTAGATAGGTGGCATACATTTTGCCAGTTTTATTTATTTATTTATATGGTTTTTGCTGACTGGGAAAGAAGGACTAGACAATTCTGCCTATTTTCAGCCTCGTCCCGGGGAAGGGGAGATACAGATAGATGCCAACTGACATTGAATCAGATTAGGTTGTTAGTGGAATTCCTTTTAGTGAAAGTGTTGAAATCTGAAATTCAGTGTTAAAGAATGCAAAATAAACAGGACGGAGTACTGGATTGGAGGGGATAAACTAAACACTATGGCAGATGAAAGGGACCTGACAGTCATCATTAGTGACTCCCTCAGACAGTAAAGTCAGTGTAACATGGTCTATAGTAAGGTTAATAGGATACTGGGGTGTATTGGAAGGGCTATTGACAGGAGGGCAAATGTGTCATTACCTCTATATAGGTCATTGTTGAGGCTGCACCTGGAATACTGTGCTGAGTTCTGTAGTCCTCACCAAAGGAACAGATAGGGACAGCCTGGAGATGGTACAACACAGGGTGACCTAGATGATTCTGGGCTAAGGGCAGAGCTTACTAAGATCATCTCAAGATAACGAACATGTAGTCCCTGGAGATGGGAGATATGACAGAGACCTTCAGGTTCCTGAAGGAATGAAAGAATGTGAACTGTGGGGAACTATTTATCATGAGTATAGAGTCAGGAATCCAAGGTCATAAATGGAAACTGGTGGAGGGGAAGGTTAAAGAGGAATGTGAGGAAGTTCTGTTTCATTGAAGTGTGATAGAACTGGTGCACAGCCTGACAGAGGAGGTCATGGGTGCCAAGACCATAAATGTTTTCAAGCATGGCTGTGACAAAGAGATATATTTGGTGGTTGTTTAGGTAGGCAGCAGTAGGGAAGGAAGCAAGGGGGTGGACCAGAAATGATAAAACTATTCATGGAAAATAGGTCCCAGTGCAGATAGGGAACTCTGGCTAGATAAGATGGACCTTTCACCTTTTTGTGCCACAAATTTCTATGTTTCTATGTATATCAGACAGAAACTGTTGCATACACTTATGGTGGAGCACCAAAGACAGCCTGAAGAAGCCAGCAAGAATGTGCGTATACAACCTTCTCCTCCTGTTCTGCTGTTGTCACATCAAGGCCAAATCTAGAGAATCTTGAATTCTTAGCCTTTTTCAAGCTCATCTTAAGAAGGCTCAATTTTAACTTCATTCAGTTATTCCTACAGTATGTCCAACAAGTAACATCTACTACTATTCCCTCTTATATACCTCCTTGTTGCACATCTCCCTAGACACCTGCCACTAGCACTAGTACAAGAGTTCAGATCACCACTCTCAGCAACAGCATTACAATTCCTCCTTCTGTTGACACCTAGTACAGCTCCTCATTCTGTTGTTACTTACTACATTAACACTGTCATTGGCAACAACATCAGTATGATAAGGTGTGCCACTGAGGGATGGCCCCTTGGTGCTGAGGGTTGAGGTACTGGATGCCACACCTCACACCATGCTGGTGACCTGGGTTCAGGAACGAGCCTGGCCACTGGGGGTCAACAAGGGGGAGACAGAATCAAGAGTCTGGAGGACTGCTTTCTTCTCTCAGGGGGGATCCAGGGTTTGCCCGGCATTGCAGCAGCCCCTGGTTGTGACCAGAGGCACTGCACCACTCCAGAGCATGCTTAGAGGGCATGCAAAGCCGCAATGGATATCCCTGGCATCATCACACATTTGGGCTCTGCGTGGGGAGGGGGGAGGGAGGCATAACCACAAGCAAGAAAATCCCCGTCCCAGGGGATAGGCGATGGCACCACCTCCCACAGCCATACTCCACTAGCTGGACTTTCTCCACTCCTGGGTCAAGCCTAGCCTGGCCTGAATTATAGATAGAGCACCCTGGGTGGATAGGGCACCCCTACCTCGGGTGGGCTCAGATCCGGGGGGATGGCCAGGCTGGTGCCAGGAAGTGGAGGAGTTTCAGACTCAGAGGTAGAGCTGGAGACCAGTGCATGCCTGAGAGAGCTCCCCGGGTGACGGTGCCATAAAAAGAGTTTAAAAAAAGGTGTGCCATTAAGAATACAGAACGCAAAAGGTCAGTATCAGTTAAAGAAGATCCATTACGGACAATGTATTGCCCTACATTTAATGTTTTAATTTATCTTTATTTTGTTATGGTTTTCATTGTATAACTTTTTTTTTGAGGAGGTCTCATATATTATGAAAATCAATGGAGGCAGACTTCAGAGAGAATAGATGCACAGAGACATAGACATTGATGGCAGAAAAGACCCAACAGCTCATCCAGTCTCCCCAGCCATCCAGCAGTTGGATGTGATAGCTCTAGTGGTCACTCAGTCCTTCATCCACCATTTCTTTCCTGATCTACCCTTACATATCCCATATTTTGTTCCTCATGTGTCTGATTTCTTCTACTGACCTAGCATGGACAACTTCCTTGCAGATTGTTCTAGCCAACCATCAATCTCTTTTTAAAAAAGTATTTTTAGACATTCCTCCTCAGTATCTTATCCGCTACCTACACTGAGTTCCATCTTGTGACTGTGTTTCATGTCAGTGTGAACAACTACTTGTTGCCTACTTTATTCTTTCCTTGGATGAATTTATATCTCCCTATCACTTTAATATCTCCCCTTCTTGACTCCAAGTTGTACAGATGAAGTCTTCCAACCTCTTCATGTAGGATTCCCATTGTGGTTCATGAATCATTTTGGCTACCCTCCTCTGTACCACCTGTGCCATGTCCCTGTCCTTCCTCAGGTATGAGTTTTAGAATCCCACACAATCCTCCAAGTGAGAATGAACATCTTATCTGTACAGGGGAGGATCACCTCCCTTCTACTTTTTCTGCTCCCCTCCCTGTGCATACCAGCATTCAATTTCTTCTTCCCATTGCCCTATTCACTGGTAAGAATATTTCAATTTGTCCATGATTATCACTCACAGGCCCCTCTCAGTCATTCTCTCAATGGCTATTCCTCCCATCATGTATTTGGTTTGGGGGGTTCTTGGCTCCTGTATGCATTACCATATGCCCATTTGCATTGGAATTTCATCTTCCATAACCTATGACATATCTTTATTCTCTGTAAATCCTCCTTCAAGGTTCCAACCCCCACCTCACTGTTTACATTACAAAGATCTCTGTGTCCTATGCTAAAAGGTAAAACCTTTAAATTACTATCCCAATGTCGCAGACAAATTTGTTACAGAGGACCAGCACAAGACCAAATCCTGTGGCACCTCATTGGTAACTACCCTACCCTCTGAGTACTTTTTCTCAATAACAGTCCTCTGACATATTACACCTAAGTTCTTAACCATTCAGCGATATTATTTCTTACTCTAGGGTCACTCCGCTTCTTTACCAGACAACCATGTGGGACTGAGTTGAAGGCTTTGCTGAAGTCCAAGCACAGTATATCTACAGTCTGTCACTTGTCAACTGCCAGTACCTAATCAAAAAAATAAATCAGGTTTGTCTGGCATGACCATCCTCCCATGCTGCTTATTGTCTTGAAGTCCATTTTCATCCAGGAACTCTACTAGCTTCTATTTTTAAAGGCATCTATAAACTTACCCACTATAGACATCATACTGACTGGTCTAGAGTTATCTGGTTCCTCCTAGGTTATGTGCTTGCAGTATGTAGGGCCACCACATCTGCCATCCTAAAGTCCCTGGGCATCATCTCTATTTCAAAGGAGCAGTTGAAGATATCCATAGTGATATTTTATTTATTTATTTTATTTATTTAATAACATTCGGAATTAAAACACTTTGAGTCATAGACTCCTTTACAAAGGCTCCATGTTAAACAACAATAAGGACATACATAGAGTATTAAACAGTATAGTGTTCAGGTAATAGAAACAGGAGAGAAAACAAGTAATGGAAGTTACACATACACAGAATTATACAATTTAATAAGTACAGTTATGGAAAAAAGATAATGCACAAAACTACAAAGATGGGAGGATATTGAAACAGTAGTCTTTGGGAGAGGAGGACCCAGCGTCATCCATAATATGCATAATATTTAGGTAGTGCATGAATACACATTTTGTTTTCCATATATATCATAACATTTATGAGGTAGATTTATACTACAGAGCCACTCAATGTGGCTAAATGTTGTTCAGTTTCTTTCAGCACTTGCAAATGTAGCCCATCAGGACAATTTATTTCTCTAATTAAGTGCTTCTAGCAGTATGAATTTTCATCCCTTTATAATAGGTTCTCTATTGATGCTGGTTCACCCATATTAAAGCTAATTGAATCCCCATGTGGTAAAAAAACGATGCACGAAAAATGCCAACATAGATCAGGGCTACATGTAACCATACCGCAAGAAACAAAGAGCGCATACCACACCACTGTGCACACCACTCTGCATAACAGCGATTGAACTTACACACAGAAAAAGAAAAGGACCACAAGAAAAGCAACACATCATAAGAAAACCAGCACATACATAGCAACCAAGGACCTGCACAATAAATAGTAACCCCGAAGCTCCAACGTTAATTCACATAGAAGGACAAAACACAAAGATAATATAAAACCCACAGCGCTACTGTTACACAATTACAAACTCCAAAAGTGGACACAACTCAGGGGGAAGAAGAACTTCGAGAGAGGAGGCAGATTAAACACTGCAACTCCAGGGGGGCACACACAACTTAAGGACAGGAAGAAACTCGGGGGCACATTAAATATTACAAGTCTGGGGATGGGTGCAACTTGGGGGAGGGAGAACCTCAGGACAGGGACTGATCAAATATTGTAATTCCAAGGGTGTTCACAACTCCGAGGGAGGAAGAACATTGGCAGGGGGGCAGATAAAATAATTCTGGGGATGGGAGCAACTTGGGGGGAGGGAGAACCTTGGGAGGTGGGCAGATTAACATATTCTAACACCAGGGACCACACAAAATGGAGGCAGTATAGCGCAGTGGTCTAAGGCTCTGAGCTGCAAATCTGGTGACATCCAGCAGACCAGACCTGGGTTTGAATCCCACAGCTTCCACTTGCATACTGTGTGACCCTGAGCAAGTCACTTAACCTCCTTGTGCTCCCAGGTCGCTCCTGTAAAAAAGCTTTCAGCTTAGTGTGCTATACCTGGTTAAACAACTAAATAAATAAAAAAGGCTATAATACCATTTCTGTAATAAACCCACAGTGCTACTATTCTTCAAGCACTCATTCTGATGACCATTTCTCCATGCTATATTTCCAGCGCTGTCTTGATGGTATACCATTGATGCTATCCCCGCTCACTCTTTTGCCCCAGTGATGCATTCATGCAGTGGACCTTTACCTTCTACCATGAATACTGAATAAAATTACTGATTCGGAATGTTTGCCTATTCTCTGTCTCCCTCCTTACAGCCTCCCCTTTCTAAATCTCACTATCCTCCTTTTCAATTTGGGCTTCTAATGCATGTACTGTTATCAAGAAAAATGCTTTCTTCCCATATTTCACTCCATCTGCTATCCTCATCTCCATATTTGACTTGATGACCTTAATCAACGTGCTGACTTCCCTTGCATTGAAAAGGTACTTCTCCCTGTGTCATAAAGATGAACTTGGACTGAATATAGTTATTTTCATGGATGTAAATCAGAGGCTACAGGGGAGTATATGCCCTGAGGTCAGCAATGGATAGTAACTACTACTGTAGCTCATACTAGGCCATGGCAGTCTTAGTTGGTTTTGAAGTCTCAGCCATATCTATAGTCTAGTTTACTCCATGTCTGGACAGTTACAGTATTGGGAGCTAAAATGGTTCAGCTAAATTCTCAAAACTGAATCAAGACATTTTTGACAATTACACATTTTAAATTATATAATCTATTTACAATGTTGTCCCATTCTGTGAGCTGACAGCACCAATGCCTGCTTCCCACCACTCACTTGATCCCTCACTTTACTCGCTCCTTGTTTGGACAGTCTCTCACTCACTAACAACATCTGTAGCATAACTCCATTTGTTTTCTTAGTTACCCAGCAAAACATTTAGCCCAGGATTCAGCTGAACTGCAGGCTGAGACTTTTCATTTATATAAACAAGCAGCCAAAGACAGTCATGATAGACTTAAATAAAGTTTTCCTCCATCAGAGTGGCTAATCTCGCTGCCAATCCCACAGCATGCCTCCTCCCCATGCATCAAGTACCAATCCCTCCCATCTCCACACTTGTTTAAAAAACATTGGCTAGGTAATCTTTTATTTTTTATGTTGGCATGCGTGTGCAGCCAACATCTTGCGGCAGTGGGGATTTGGAGGTGCGGTCGCTGTTCGGCGAATGCAGGGCATGCACCAGTAGGTGCGTCCCGCATTGCCCAATCAGTCAGAATGCCAGTGTCACACCATGCATACATAATGGAGCAAGCACATCTAAAAAAATGTCCACTGCAATCCGAGCAAAGTTCTTCAGATGAAGCAGTCCTTTTCTTGCTGTGCCCATCGCCATTATGTGCATGATCGGCGAGCGGGCATCTGCCTAACATCTGCCGACTTCGGGGGTGCCTAATCATCCTGTTAGTTAACCCCCCCACTGTCTTTGTGTGCCGACAGGGGAACCCACTCCCTGTCGGCATAAACCCCCCCAATTGTTGAATGCCAAGGGGGGTGCCCAATCCCCCTCAGCTTGCACCCCCCTCACTATCTTTGTGTGCCAAAATGGGGGAGCCCACTCCCCACTGGCATAACATCCCAATTGTTGAATGCCGAGGGGGTGCCCTATCCCCTTTGGCTTACACCCCCCCACTTTCTTTCTGTGCTGATGGGTGTGCCCAAGTGTCCAACCCCCCGTCGGCTACTGACACCCCCTCAAAAAAGTTAGGTGGCATGCTGGGAGCCCACACCAGTGTGCCAAATACCCTGTAAAAGGAGCACTGTCCCACAATGTTTTTTTCTGGTTTTATTTTACCTGTAAAACAAAAGCAGTCCCTCATAGTCTCGATGCCCCCTCCCCCCCCCACACCCACCCACTGTGCACCCTGCCTCTCCTCACTTCCCTCACTCCATACTTACCTCTGGAGTCCTATGCAACGATCTTCTGTTGACTGGAAACATGTCTGCACTCTTCAAAGCCAACTGAGAACAGAGGAAATGCCGGTAAGTTGTATAATGGAATGAATAGGGGTTTTTCAACTTTAATATGTATCTTGGGCATTTTTGGGAATTTTGGCCCCAAATTTTCAACATGGGGTTTTTAGGACCCCGTCTCATGAATTTGTGGTCTGTCATGGCATTATTCAGTCCTGAAAGGTGATTTTGCAGTCACTGCGTGGAATCACCTTTTGGGATTGAGTAATGAAATGACAGTGCCACTGTTCATGAGAGGGGCTCTCAAAAAGCCTATGTTGAAAGTTTGGTGGGAAAAATAAAAAAAAATGACTGTTTTACAAGCGTGCATAACAACTGTGCAACACACGCTCATAAGTTAGCATATTCACACTATTTTCATGCCAGATTCTCAACACTGGCATTTTACCACACCTTCTTGTGAACCATACAGCTGTCAATTTTCACATCCTGCCCAAAATGTGTTTTCGCACTTCCGGCACAGAATAGTGTGGTCGCTGTGTGAAATCAGTGTTTGGGACACATTACGAAAATGACAGTGACACTGTTCATAAGCAGAGGTCCTAAAATACCTGTGTTGAAAATTTGTTGACAGTACTCCATAAAATGACTGTTTTACGACAGTGGGTAGCAACTGAGCAATGCACGCTCATAACTTAGCGCATTCACAATACTTTCATGCCAGATTCTCAAATTTGGCATTTTCCTACACCTTCTTGTGAACTATATTGCTGTCATTTTACACATCCTTGCCAAAATGTGTTTTTGCACTTTTGGCTCACAATAGCGTATTCGCTGTGCAAAATCAGTGTTCGGGACACATTAGAAAAATGACAGTGACACTGTTCATGAGCAGAGGTCCTAAAATGCTTGTGTTGAAAATTTGGTGACAATGCTCCATAAAATGACTGTGTTACAAGTGTGCATTGTGCAGTTTGCACGCACACTCGTGCGTTCGCAAACTTCTAATATTCTCACTCCAGATTTTCTGCAGTGACATTGTTCTGCACCTCCTAATGAACAGTACAGCTGTTATTTTTCACATCCTGACCAAAATCTGTTTTTGCAGGACCGGCGCAGAATAGCGTGTTCGCTATGGAAAGTCCATGTTCGAGACACATGATGAAAATGACAGTGACACTGTTCATTAGCAGATGCCCTAGAATGCTTATGTTGAAAATTTGGGAACGAAAGTCAATAAAATGAGTGTTTTATGAGCATGCATTGCACAATTTGCATGCGCGCTCATGACTTTCTGAATTTGTAATACTTTCACTCCAGCTGTTCATCATTGGCATTTTTCTATACCTCCTTATGAACACTCCAGCTGCCTGAAATGTGTTTTCTCACGTCCAGCACAGAATTGCATGACCGCTGAGTGAAATCAGTTTTTGGGACAGTTTAAGGAAATGACGGTGACGCTATTCATGAGCAGAGGTCCTAAAATGCCTATGTTGAACATGTGGTGCCGAAACTCCATGCAATGACTGTGTTGCAAGCGTGCATTGTGCAATTTCCACACACCCTTGTAACTTCGTCAATCTGCAATATTTTCATGCCACATTGCCACCACTGGCATTTGTGCATGTCTCCTTATCAACAGTCTAGCTGACATTTTTCAGAGCCTGCTCAAAATGTGTTTCCACAGCTGTGGTGCACAATGGCGTGCTCGCTGAGCAAAATCACTTTTTGAGACACATTCACAAAATCACAGCACTATGCATCTCTAGCTACATCACTCCCACTGCCAATGCCAGCGCGACAACATTTGGCATTGACAAATGCTTGTTTTAAACTGCCACACTTACTTACTGAAGGCAATGCATGGGAAATGACTTCTGCTTGGTCCTTCACCATTGCACTTTCTGTTATAAGAAAGGAGTCACATGATTCCGTAAGTCTGTTCAGAATGGTTGAACTTCACATATTTCCAAAACTGTCATCAGCTACTGGCTTTCCCATAGTACAGCCACACACAGAAAACATAAATAAATACCAATGTGTCCTATAATAGACACTGGGAGGGATGAGTCATGACTAGTGGGGGAAGGGGGGCTCTTGTGTCAGAATGATGACAAAACAGGCGTATGAAAAAGTGATGTCATGCTGTTGGCGCAGAAGGACAATTTTATGACAAAATGTCATAATAATAGTGTTTTTATATATGAAAAGTTTATTTTTGTAACATTGAAAGTAAAAAAAAAATGTAGCCCATTTTATAAGCACAATAAGACACTTCAGTGTGTGTATGGAACAGATTTTACTGCACTTCCAGGGGTGTGAGTGAGTGCCTCATCACTCTCCTGGGCATGCTGTAAAATATGTTAAATGCATTCCCCGTTATGTCTTTTTGCCTGCTTCTCTCACCCTCACAGGACTGCTGCTCATAACACCATTGATTCAGGTTTGGGAATGATCCCAGGCTGCTTGAGGGCAAGTGGGGCAAATGAGGATTTAGCATCCCGCTGCAGAGGGAGAATGTATACGTTGCTGTAGCAGTGCCAGCTGTGTAACCACAAGTAGTAGTGAAGCAGAGACACAACACAAAACAGGACATCACCTGGTCCATGTCTGCACACTTAGCATGCATGCTCTGGAAGTCTCTGTAGTGTCACTATACTGAAAGTGGAGAATAAAAAGAAAAACTGTAAAATACTCCAGCACATTACTGGATGAAGTTGGTACTCTCAGTCCACATCCCCACCCCCTACTGACTGGCA
Source organism: Neoceratodus forsteri (assembly GCA_016271365.2). NCBI lineage: Eukaryota > Metazoa > Chordata > Ceratodontiformes > Ceratodontidae > Neoceratodus > Neoceratodus forsteri. The sequence continues at coordinate 874,223,469 of CM057459.1, forward strand.
TCCCACTATGGAATCACTACAATGGAGATAATAACACCTCAATTGCCTAGAAAAGCACAGCCACAGGAGGTAAGCTGTGAAGTAAGGTGCACAGTAAGTGCCAGAGAAGTTGGAGAATGAGGCTGGGAAATTGCCTATAGATGGAGGCTGTGTTGGTGAGCAGGCATGGGATATGGATTTTTAAAAATGTTGTGATGTCCTGATGGTATAAATTTACTACTCTCTGCTGCTATGTGGACAGTCACAGTTTGCTTTCAATTATTTTGCCCAGGTTATAGGAAATTCTGTTATGAGGTGTCCCGTGACTACTGAAAATTTATTAGCGTCAGCTTTAAAAACTGCTTGATTCACTCTATTGAACCATGTACAAGGTGATTAAATAAGTCAAAAAATAAATCTTTTTTGTACTTGCCTCTAAACATTTTTCATTATTCTTTAGTGTAACCACCCAGTCCCCTGGGGTTACTAGAATCCCATCACTGTCAGTGCTAGGTAGGGAAGGCAACTAGTGAATAACCAGTTAAATGGGGTTTTCACCTACTCACTTTCTAATTTGCTTGGTCTCAGCTGAGATGAGAGAGATGAGGTCATTTAGGAACTCTTGCAGCAGCATAAGCCACAACAGCTGGCTGTGAGTTGGGAGTTTTAGAATCTTGGGTCAGTTGGTCAGAGAGAGATGGTGTCAGCAGTTGAAGTATGAGGAGAGAGAGCTGCTGTGGGATCTAAGAGGAGGGCTTACTTTCTCACCCTAGTCTTGAAAGTCACCAGCCTGCCAAGAGAAGTGAGGGAAACCAATGTCTACAGCAGGATTCTCCTAATTGTAATCCCCGGAGGTATGAAAAGGATTGCTAGGAAATGGACCATGGAGCAATCTCCTATTTGATCCAGGACAATTTGAAGCTGTCTGTACTGTTATAACTGTGAGTAGATTTAACTTTGTGCTTCCTGAAGAAAGTACCTGTGCATTGGTGTTTCTCTGATGGGAGAAAGGTACACCAGTTCAGTTCTAAATTTGAGACTTTTCACAGTTTAAAGTTGGCTGATAATTGTGGGGTCCAGAGGCAGACTTATGCACATTGTTCAGGACTTTAAGTTCCTATACTCCCAGAGCAGTGTTTCCTAATGTTGGATGCAAAAGTTCATTCAAAGATGCATTTGCCTAAGTGTGTTCAAGAAGTTTTACAGTGTAACTCTGAAAGAATGGCTGAGTATGCACATGGAAGTGGAGGGTGGGCAGCCCCCCCCCCGAAGTAACCAGTTCAGCACTACAGGTTCCATAAGGGCATCTGGTTATTCTAGACACAGTGGCCAGTGTCTGAAGAGAAGTTTACCCCGTGGTATGGGTTGTGCTAGTTATGAGCCCATGTGTGTTCTGTTGTGGCCAGTTGCCAGCAAAAGAAATGGTTCAGATGTTGCCTGTTGCCACTTGCAGAAGTTCTAAAGTCATATGCCATGTGGGAAATGTGTGTGCTCAGTTTTGGCCAGTGCCACTAAAAGAAATGTGTGCTCAGTCACGGCCATTGCCACTGTAGAGAATTCAATGTCCTATGAAATATGGGAGAAAATACAGTTTCTGTCAGATACAGTTGTTCTGTTGTTCTGCAAATACCTTGTGCCATGATGTGTAAACCTTGGAGGGTCCACCCTTGCCTTAGAGAACATCTTTTGGAATAAAGTCACTTTAGAACCCCCAACTCTGGTTTGGACATTCATGTTACTGCTTCCTGTGTGGAGTTACTGAGTACCCCTCCAGAAGTATATAGATCTAGCATAGCCCTAGCAAAGAGTTCTGTCCTTAGGACCTGGGTTTTGGTCACAATTGTATTACTTTTGTACACCCCACCCCTTTTTCTGACCTCTAGAAGTAATCAACCTGCTATACATTCCCAAAGCTAGGGATGGTATCAATTTTACGAAGTATATTTGTGCCCAGTCGGGGATACTAAGGAGTAGCTAACTGTAACATAACTGGGGGGTACAAAAAAATAGAGGCTCATCCTAAGATGTTGTTTAATTTGGGGAGAGAACCAGATATTTCTTTCTGACGGTATGGCTAGAATCTGTCTCTCTGGTAGCATGATATCCAAAACAGAAAGGAAGCTTTAGACAAGAGGATTTTTGCCCAGGAAAGTGCCATCCAAATGTGCTGCTAGTGTGCCAGCTACAACCGAAAGAGAACAGAGCACTGCTTGTGTGTTGTCAACTTGCAATGGACAGTAAAGCCTTGAAGTGTGTGTCCTAGTCTCTGCATCAAAAATGTTTACAGAACTTTTTAACTGGCAATTTTCAAATGCAAAAAGTAGTGTGGACTTTAGGAAACAGACTAAGATATGTGTCCTGAAAGTTTCATGTGCTTTGTGTGCAAATTGGGGGAGTCACTTGAGAAATTGCCAGAAACTGTGGAGAAAATGGTCAAAACAGTGCTTCTGTCATTAAAATTGCAGCTGAGAAAAAAAATTGCAGTTTGCAGTTTAAATTTGCTCCTGCTCAACAATCACAGTGAAGGAAGAGCCAGTGAGAGCAGAGAGAAAGAGAGAGACTCGTTTGCATGGCATCAAGTGATTGCTGTGACTGCAATCAGTCCTGTCCCCTGGCCAGCATCTGTGCACAGTAGAGTGTTTGAGGAGGAGAGAGAGTGGCGTGTGAGCTGGTCAGACCAGCATTAACCATCGAGGGGCTTGTGAATGTTCTAATCTATAATAAACATATTATTACTGTGTAATTTTGGGCTCAACCCATTGTCTGATGTTTGGAAAGTGAGAGAGGTGTTCATGGATACAATAGGCAGGACCACCAGCCTGTTTCGCCCAGGAGGCCTTCCCAGGATAGGCACCAGGCTGAAAATTTCCATCAGAGGAAGTCAGCTACTGAATTCAGTGAGTAAAACTAGTTATCTGTGCAACTAAACTGTGTGTGATTATCAAGCCTGCTGAATCTGTGTGCAAGCAGTGTGATTTTTTGCAAAGAATGACTGTGCATTGTTAGAGCAAGTGCAGCAAACATGAGCATAGACTGTGAGCAGTGATAATGGGTTCAGCAACAGTAAATATTTCTAAGCAAAAAGGGACTGTGAGTTGTGTAGTGAGAATGCAGCAAACAGGCAATCCAGTGCAAAGAAAGACTGTGGGGCTTACCATTGACTTTGAGCATGTGTAAATAGTTCTCTGAACTGATGTTGACAACAAAGATAAGTTTAAAAGTGTGTGAATGTGCTGAAAGATACCAGCAGAGCAATCAATTGCAGTTTTCAGTAAATTCAGTAGCTAGAAAATGTCAGAAACACAGTCTTAGCCAGAGAACAAAGTTTGCTGCTTGAGGAAAGTTATCTCCACCATTGCAGGGCAGGGTCAGCAATATAAACACAGCAGCAGGGAGCCATTTTGTGAGACAGTAAAGAGACTAGTGAGCATTTCAGTAACAACAAGCTTTGTGTGTGTTTGCTTGCTTTAAGACATGGCTTTGAGAACTCCCCAATATCCAGATCATGTCCAAGCTGTGATTGCTAAGGAGGTGGCAGCATGAAAAGAAATAGAGAGAACTTTCTATAGTGAAAGGTTGCCTCCAGATGTAGTAGTGCCTAGCTATCCCATGAGACTGCATTGTGTGCTTGAAGACTGGAAGGGATATGTTTCTGATACCACACTGCTCAGATTGTCTAGATAAGTATGGAATGAGCAGGGGTGCAGCACCAGAGAGGGCACCACGAATTTATTTGGCTTCCACATGAACCTGAGTAGGGGACAGCCTGTAGCAGCACGCAGTACCAGGTTGAACCTGATAGGGAAAGTTCCAGTGTGTGTCACAGAACGAGAGAGTAAAATTGATGTTGATCCTCTACAAAAGCAGGAACAGAGAGAGCTTTCCATGCCCGTGTCCCAGGTGGACAGTGCAACAGAAGGATCTGTGGACACATGGAAGCAGGGTCCAAGTCCTAGCCTAGTGAGGGGAGGACAAATTGCAAGAGACACTGATTTTGGAGGTGTCTACCTTTGTGCCCAGTGATGAGTGGAATGTCTTGGGAGTGAGGACATTTGCTCACTCTTGGGCTCAGTGAGTGAGGAAGAGAAGAATTAAGAAATGTATCTTCATGTTGAGGGTTCCAGAGAGTCATCTCAGACTCTTGCCTGAGAGGAGCCAGAGACAGAAGGAGAAACCTCCAGTAACCTGCCCACAGAAATGGTAGGGGACAAGTTATTTTGTTCTTTAAGTATGCAGCACTGGCTCAATCAGGTCTGGCCACCCTGAAGCTGGAACATGGGTCGCAGACTTGTGAAAATAGCAAGGAGGAGAGACTGATACATAGGAGGGCTGACGCCATCTATGGGATGTCCTCGCCTACCTTTCCTCACAGGAAAAATTGAACAGAAAAGGCAATCATGTTTGTTGGAAAAGACATTGTACTCTGGTGCAGCAGAATGTGTCAGGGACAAAGTCAAAAATGATTGACTTAAATTCTGGAGGATGGGTAGGACTCTGTTTATGGACACTGTTCAAATCATCGATGGGACTGAGAATGAGATGTTCCAAAACATGAACTTTGAATGCCCAAATGGGGTCATAGTCCTCTCCCCAAACCCTGAGTAGAACTACGCTTGATGGTGCCTATCTCTGTGAATATGCCTAGCATGCCTAGAGGGAAGTGAGCAGTGGCAGGCCAGTTGCCTGTCTTCCGAAGTAGCAGTATCCAAGGAGGAAGATGATGCTTTTCTGGTGTTCCAGGATTCTTCAGGTGTGTCCAGATTCATCAGCCCAGCAGTTTGTCCCTGTTCCATTGCCTGGCCTTCCAGATGTCATCAACCAGCTGTTTTTCTGATTCATCGTTTGGTTTCAGATGACATCACCCAGCAGTTTCCTGTTTCATAATTGGTTTTTCCAGAGGACATCAATCCAGCAGTATCCAAAGATGCCATCTGGTCTAAAGGTAGAGGTTCCTCAGCTCATAGAAGTAAGATGATCCTTTGTTTTCAGTCTTCAAGGAACCAGTAAGACCAAACTTTTTATCTACTTTACTGATTTTACACAACACATCCTACATTTGAAGACTGTCCACAGAACTGTAATGACTGTCATCAAAGATTATCCCATGGATTGCAGTGATACACAGGCCCAGTCCTGTCCAATAACAGTTCTTCAGCAGGCTCTGGCCTAGAAGAGACTTTTTTGTTGAACCCTGCCTATGGGCAACTGCATTTTGTCACTAGGTGGATGTTTTTAAGGGCCTTCCATCCCCAAATGTATTGTGTAAATGTCTTCTTTCCATTTTTTACTTTTGTACTTTTATAGAAAAATATTTTGGGGGTTCTCTAGTGCTCAGTAGGAAATTTAGGCACTGTGTGGAATGCATAATATGTTTTGTGTTTTTCTTCTCTTGCAGGTGTTCCTGAGGAAGAAAATAATAGAAGAAAAGGATGCTGGAGCTCAGCTGAGTTCCCCTTTTCTTAGTGTTTTTTTAGGATTGTCTGTGGTTAACAGGGTAGTAACATGTTTTTCTTTACAAGTGTGAGATTCTGAAGAGGTCTGTGGGAAATGTAATGACATTTTTTTATTTTTTTATTTTATTTATTTCAATTCTAGGATTACAAGTTACCTTTGAGCCCAGAGCTCTTTTACAAAGGTTCCACGTCAAGACATTGGTATCACGTAACAATAGACATTTGTTTCACAAATAAGGGTACAGGATCACAAGTTAAATTCAAATGGACAAGGGTGAAGGTACAATGGAAAGAAAGAGGAATAAAAGGGGAAAGGGGTGGTAGAATGAAAGGGGTGGGGAAGAAAGTGGGAGGTAAGTAAATGAGGAGAGAGGAGAGGCAGGGGTAAGGTAAGGATATGGAGGAGGGGGGAGGGTGGGGTGAAAGCAGCCTGGCTGGTGGCATTGTCAGATGCAGAAGAGTGGATGGGGCAGAGGTCTACTAGGGCAAGTGCATTATGTAAAGGAGCAGGTATTGGACAGCAGCAGCTGAGCAGTGTTGCATAGCATTATCCATGGCAGTCGCAGATGCTGGAAGTGACCAGGGTGTTTCAGAGCCTGGATTTGAAGGCCTCTAGCCCAGTGGTATTGATAGTATCATTGGCAAGACTGTTAAACCAAGTGGGTGCCCTGTAGGCAACTGAATGCTGGCCAATGGCTGTGCGGCAGCGGGTATATGGAACAGCTGTGCTTTGATCACCTGGTAATTCTTTTAAACTTAGATTGTGGGCTTTTAGTGACACTGTACTTTCTTTGCTGTCTTTACTTAGAATTGTTTTTGGGCTATTGAAAATTTAAAACATAGTGGTGGTGTAATTCTGTGCTGTCTTTAATTGCTGCAAATTTTATCTTGGCTTGTCTGACTGCCCTGTAGTTGGGTGAAGGGTGTTAATTCTCTGGCCTCTGACCTCAGCTACGTGATAACTGGAGGTGGGGCTTAGTCAGAGTTGAGGTAGCAAGTAGAGTTTTATTTTCTCAGAAGAAGCCAGAAGGGGAAGGAAGAAAACATATTCAATTCGGTGCTTTAGAGTAACTGGTAATTGCTATTTTTCTTTTAAACTTAGATTGTGGGCTTTTAGTGACACTGTACTTTCTTGGTTGTCTTTACTTAGAATTGTTTTTGGGCTGTTAAAAATTTAAAACGTAGTGGTGGTGTAATTCTGTACTGTCTTTAATTGCCATTCCCCCCTCCCTCCCCTTCCCCAACTCTTAATTATATGCCCTGTTAAATCTGATTGACAGGAGCTAAACACAGGGTATAGTAAGGAGTGTGAAGTAGGAGGGGCATAAGGGAGAAGAAACCCACCCTCAGCATGTGTTTTGACTCATTTATTAATTTATTGGTTTCTTTTCTTTTTTTTTTAAAAGAAAATTATCTGAGGATCAGTGGCAGGATTTTTAGGACAGTAAATTAATAAAAAGGGAACTAGGAGAGCTTCAGTAGCAGACAAGTAGTGGAATAGCAGTATAATTGCAGTATAATGTGGGGAGTGGTGCAATGCAGTGGCTGTGGGGCAGCCATATTCAGGCAGACCTTCTGGACACTGAGGTGCTGCCCTATCTGCATGCATCTCTCTGGACTGTGGGATGAGGTAGCCAGATTCAGAGCAGAAGTAAACTAGGTAAGGAGTACCATCACCCCATCCAGAGACCACCCAGTCCAATGCAACTGCCTCAAAGGATGCCGAGAACTAGGAGCACTTGGATGACAGTGGGCTCAGGGAGGATTAGAGTGGTCAGGCAGAGGCACATCCCAGATCCTATTCCACTCAAGAACTCATATGCCACACTGGCAAACTAGGACAACCAAATAGAGGTACCCAGAGAAGTGGAAGGAAAGGATGTGGAGGTTAGCCAAGGAGGTGACCTCAGTGGGGAAAGCAGTGGACCCCAAAGTAGGAGGAAGCGAATCCTGGTGGGGGACTCCATCATAAGAGGGATCCAGCTAGGAACACAGGAGGGGGAGGACAGGGAGGTAAGGTGCCTACCAGGTGCCACGGCATGGAGGGATGGAAGGAAGATCCTTGGGATCACTGGAAAGGCAAGACGGGAGGGTGAGCTGGATGTCATTATCCACCTAGGTACTAATGACCTGGCAAATGGGGAGCCAAAGGAAGTTCAGGAAGAGTTTAGGAAATTGGGGAGGGGTCTCAAGCAAGTAGCTACTTCTGTCACTTTCTCAGAAGTACTACCTACGACAGGCAAGGGAGAGCATAGGAGTGCATGCACCAGGAACTTTAACTCATGGTTGAAGAACTGGTGCTGTGAGGAAGGGTTTGGATTCATTGGTGACTGTGGACCCATCTGGAGGGATGGAGGTTTGTTCAAGCCTGACGGCCTGCATCCATCCTGGATGGGAATCCAAGAACTCAATGATAAGTTTAAATGCTACATTGACAAGCATTTAAACTAGCAAAGGGAGGTGGCAGGCCAGCAAGGAGGGTACCTACTTGCTCACCCTTCACAGCTAGCAGTGGAACCAGTGAACCAGAGGAGTGGCTATCTCTGCAAAGCAGTGTGCAAAAGATGGAGATTAGTGCCCAAGAGGTGGATAGGCAGAAAAGGAGTAAAATTCAGCAGAAGGGCAGACAGCAAGGAGAACCAGGGATAAAGTACAACCAAGGAAGGGGCTGGACTAGAACAGCAAAACAGTCTAGGGAGGTCAAATCATGGAAAGCCATGTGTGCAAATGCCAGGAGCCTTAGCAACAAGATGGAAGATCTGAGGCTGTCATGTGCAGTCAGACCTGGACATTGTGGCCATCACTGAAACCTGGTGTAATGATAACCACGACTGGGAGATGGCCATACCTAGCTACAACATATTCAGAAGAGACAGAGCAGGCAGGAAGGGAGGAGGAGTGGCACTGTATGTGAAAAATGACATAAGGGACACAGAGATCCAGGAGGAACAAAATGGGGGAGAGATACTGTGGGTTAAGCTGGAAAGGAAAATGGGACACATCTGCACAGGTGTGGTCTATAGACCACCAGCCCAGGAGGAAGAAACAGATAGGAGTTGATGATAGCCATCCAAAGGATGGCAGACAAGGGTGAGGTAGTACTGGTTGGAGACTTCAATATTCCTGTGAGACGTGGACTGGAGCATCCCAGCAGCAGCATCAACTAGGAGCAGATTTATCCTGGACTCCCTTCAGGGTGCCTTCCTCGAGCAACTGGTCATGGAACCAACTCGGCAGAAGGCAATACTGGACCTTGTGCTCACAAACAGGGACAGTGTGATGGGGGGTAACAGTGGGGCGCACCTGGGAACAGTGACCACCAGTCATTGTGGTTTTGAAATCACAGAAAGAGCAGAACCAAACCACACAAAACACGTATCCTAGATTTTAGGGGGGCATACTTTATGAAAATGGGAGATACTTGAAAGAGGCATTAAGGGGAATGGGACAGGAATCAGGGTTGAGGAACAGTGGGCAGTATTTAAAATGGGAATTACAAGAACAACAGAATTATGCATTAAGCAGGTTAGCAAAAGGAAAAGGAAGAGGGGACCATTATGGTTTTCCAAAGAGGTATCAAAGAAAGTGAAAGCCAAAAAGATTGCATTCAGGCAATACAAAAAGACACTGGCAGAAGGGGATAGGGAGAAGTACCAGGAGAAGCAAAGGGAGACAGGGAGGTCAGTAAGGGAAGCCAAAGCTCAGACAGAAGAACACATTGCAAAATCAGTGGGTAGAGTGGACAAAACCTTTTACAGGTACATAAGTGAAAAAAGAAAGATAAAGAGAGGATAGTGAGACTGAAGGGGTAGGATGGGGGCCACATGGAGGATGACAACAGTAAAGCTGACATATTGAACAGGTATTTCTGCTCAGTCTTTACTGAGGAAAAGGAGGGCAATGGGTCTGAAGGGAGTACAAGGGGTGAGAATGGTGCAGAAATGGACACAAGTCCCTTTACATGAGAAAGGGTCCTGAAGGAACTGGAAGTAATAAGAGTTGATAAAGCAATGGCGCCAGATGGGGTGCACCCCAGGGTCCATAAAGAACTAAGAAAGGTGGAGGCTGAACCTCTGGCTATCCTGTTTAGCCAATCACTGGAAACAGGGGAGGTACCCAAAGACTGGAGGACAGCAGATGTAGTCCCCTTATATAAAAGTGGGAAGAAAGAGGAAGCAGGGAACTATAGACCAGTCAGCCTCACCTCGGTAGTGGGGAAGATCATGGAAGCACTACTGAAGGAGAGATTGTTGGAACATCTGGTTGTCAATGGACTACAGAACCCAAGACAGCATGGTTTCACCAGGGGGAGGTCATGTCAGACCAACCTCGTTGAATTTTTTGACTGGGTGACTAGGGAGGTGGATCGGGGAGGGCAGTGGACATGGCCTATCTGGACTTCAGCAAGGCCTTTGACACTGTGCCACATAGAAGACTATTACACAAACTGGGGAATACGGGTGTGGGCAGGACAGTAGTATGGTGGGTAGGTAACTGGCTGGGTGGCAGGACACAGAGGGTGATGGTAAATGGCTGTCACCCACAGAGGAAGAGTGACCAGTGGGTACCACTGGGATCAGTGCTGGACCGGTTCTATTCAACATCTTCATCAGTGACATTGCACAGGACCCAGAAGGCAGAATTTCACTGTTCGCTGATGACACAGCTCTGTAACAGAGTAGACACACCAGAGGGTGTAGACAGAATGAGAAGGGACCTGCAGAAACTTGAAGAATGGTCAGGGTTTGGCAGTTGAAATTCAATGCAAAGAAGTGCAAGATAATGCATATGGGGCACAAAAACCCTGGCACATTATATCAGTTGGGGGTGAGGATATAGCATGCACCAAGAGGAAAGGGATCTTGGGGTTATCATCTGATGACCTCAAGGTAGGGAAACAGTGTGACAAGACAGCAGATAAAGCAAATAGGATGCTGGGATGTATAGGCAGGGGCATCACCAGCAGGACAAGGTAGGTCTATAATCCTGCCATACAAGACACTAGTGAGGCCCCACCTGAGTACAGTGTACAGTTCTGGAGACCATACCTATGTAAGGACATAAACAGGGTAGAGAAGGTCTCAGAGGAGGGCAACAAAGATGGTGCATGGATTGCATCACAAGTCCTACGAAGACAGGTTGAAGGAACTGAACATGTACTCCCTGGAGGAGAGGAGGAGAGAGAGGGGAATGATAGTACAAGCAACTCACAGGGAGGAACAGGATGCAGGAATACACTATTTTTAAGCGAAAAAGATGTTCCAGGACTAGAGGCATGGGATGAAGTTGGAGGAGGCCGATTCAGAGGAAACATGAGGAAGAATTTCTTCACAGAATGGGTGGTGGACAAGTGGAACACCCTGCCAGAGGAAGTGGTGGGGGCTGAAACAATCACGGGATTTAAGAATGCATGGGATAGACATAAAGGAATTCTGGAGGTCAGGGGTAAGGGGCAACAGACTTCTAGCAAAACATAAACTGAACTTACAAGCTCAAATGGGCAGACTGAGTGGGACATAGGCCCTTATCTGCCGACACTGTCTATGTATCTATGTATCTATATATCTATGCCATCACAGAGGCAACAAGCCTTTGTGTGAAGCAAATAAACAAATCAAAATGAAAGAAAAAGCCACTATGGTTCTCAAAAGAAGTGGCTGTGAAAGTCAGGAAGAAAAAGATAGCATTCCAGAAGTATAAGGAAACACAGAAGGAGCAGGACAGAGAGCTGTAACAGTTAAGGCAGAAGGAAGCAGGGAGGGAAGTCAGAATAGCAAAGGCCCAAATTGAGGAAAAGATAGCCAACTCAGTTAAGCTTGGGTGATAAAACCTTTTATAGATACATCAGCGATGAGAAAGACAAAGGGAGGGATAGTGAGGCTGAATAGAATGAACGGTGGGTGGGCAGAGGGGACAGTGAAAAACAGGGATACTGAATGAATATTTCTGCTTAGTATTCACAAAAGAGGAGGGGGTGCCTAATCCAATTAACAGAAGCACTCTTGATGGGGGTCATCCCAGTCCGTTTCACAGAAGAAAAAGCATTCTGCAAGAACTCCTAAAACTGAAGGTGGACAAAGCAATGGTCTTGATGGAATTCACCCCAGAATTCTAAAAGAATTAAGGGAGGAACTAGTGAAACCACTGGCTACTCTTTTTAATAAATTGTGGGAGGATGGTGTGGTACCCGAGGACTGGAGGAAGGCGGATGTGATTCCCCTTCACAAAAGTGGGACCAAGACAGAGGCAGGAAACTACAGACCTGTTAGTCTGACCTTTGTGGTAGGGAAAGTGATGGAGTCACTTCTGAAGGAAAGAATAGTTGAGTACCTAGAGGCTAGTGGGGCACAGGACCCAAGGCAGCATAGGTTCACAGCGGGAAGGTCATGTCAGATGAATCTAATAGATTTCTTTGACTGGGTGACCAAAGTAGTAGACCAGGGAGGGGCTGTGGACATGGCCTACCTAGACTTTAGCAAGGCATTTGACACAGTCCCACACAAAAGATTAATAGTCAAATTAACCAGCTTAGGTGTGGGTCCCAGTGTGGTAGCCATTGACTGCACAACAGGACACAGAAGGTAATTGTAAATGGAGTCCACTCTGAAGAAAGAGGGGTTACTAGTGGCGTACCGCAGGGTTCAGAATTGGGTCCAGTCCTTTTTAATGTCTTCATCAGTGACATTGCAGGACTGGAAGGAAAATTATGCCTTTTTGCAGATGACACAAAGATCTGCAACAGGGTTGATACACAAGGAGGCGTGGAAAGGATGAAAAGGGACTTGGCAAGGTTGAAGGAATGGTCAGAAGTATGGCAGCTAGGATCCAATGCAAAGAAGTGCAAAATAATGCACCTGGAAAACAATAACCCAGGGGAAAAATACGCAATGGGTGGGTAGGTAGTAACAACAACAAAAAAAGGAAAGTGACCTGGGGGTAGCCATGTCAAATGACCTTAAGGTTAGCAAGCAATGCGAGAAGGCAGTAGAGAGGTCTGGGGGTATACTGGGATGTATAGGGAGAGGCATCAGCAGCAGAAAACAGGAAGTTGTTATCCCTCTGTACAGACAGTTGGTAAGACCCCATCTGGAGTACTGCGTCCAGTTCTGGAGACCCCATCTCTGCAAGGACATAGACAGGATAGAGGCAGTCCAGAGGAGGGCAATTAAAATGGTGCAGGGTCTACAAGAAAAGCCGTATGTGGAGAGACTAAAGGAGCTTAATATGTATACCTTTGAGGAAAGAAGGGACACGGGGGACATGATAGAAACTTTTAAGTATCTCAGTGTAATCAACAAAGTCCAAGAGGGTAGCATCTTTCAGAAAAAGAGATGTGCAAGAACAAGGGGACACAATTTAAAGATAGAAGGGGGTCGGTTCAGGGGCAATGTGAAGAAGTATTATTTCACAGAGAGGGTAGTGGATGTATGGAACAGCCTTTCTGAGGAGGTTGGGGGTTTAAAACTGTGGGAGAATTCAAGAACGCATGGGACAGACATCAGGCAATTCTTGTTGGGGGGTAGGAAGAAATAGGCTGTTGGCTAACTAGGATCTACGACCTATCCTGTAGGTATGGAAATGGGCAGACTAGATGGGCCAAGCGGTCCTTATCTGCCATCAAAGTCTATGTTTCTATGTTTCTATGTTTCTGGAGCTGGTTTTCGTTTGAAGGAGTGAACAGACCCCGGGAGGGGCAATTCTCAACTGGATTTTCTTTGCAACCACACAGGTTTGGTACTGAATTCTATTATCAAGTTGAAGCCAGTTAGCTTGTGAGTGGAGGTCACAGGTGTGTGTGTGTGAGCCGCTCGGCCCCAGTGATGAGTCAACAGGCCTTGTTAAGGGTGGTGGTAATCCTTCTGAATGTCGAGGTAGTGGCAGTGCCATAGATGACAAGACCATAGTCAATCTGGGAGATGATGGAGTTTTGAACAGTGGCATAGAGGGCCTGTTTAGGGAGGTGCCGACGGAGCCAGTAGAGTAAGCCCAGTCTGGTATTCACTGTTTTAGGGACATTGGTTATATGGGTTCCAAAGGACAGTTGTGGGTCTAAGGTGATTCCTAGGTATCTGAAGGAGTCAACCTGCTCCAGGGAGTTGCCAAGGCAGGTATATAAGGAGAGTTGGAGATGTTTGTGCATGTTTTGGTGGCTGGTGAAAATCACGGTCTTTGTTTTTTTTCTAGTTAAGGATTAACTTATGTTCTTTGAACCACTTTCAACTGAAGTGAAACCATGTTGAAGGGCTTGTTGCAGGTGGCTTGGGTCATGATGAGAGGCAAGAATCACAGTGTCATCTGCATAGAGTATGACTTGCTGAGGAGTGGAGTCGGGAAGGGAGTTGAGGAACAGGCTGAAAAGCAATGGGCCCAGGATGGAGCCTTGGAGGACACCGGAGCAAACCTCTTTAGTGTCGGAGACCACGCCTGCTATTTTTACACATTGGGTCCTGTTGTCAAGATAGCTATTGAACCATTTCACTGATTCTGCAGAAAAGCCAATGTTCAGTAGCTGATGAAGCAGGAGGCAAAGGTGGACAGTGTCAAAAGCCTTTGACAGGTCTATGAATGTAGCTCCGGTTAGGTGACCCTGGTCAAGGGAGTTGTGTATGGCTCCCATAAACTCAAGAAGGGCTGTGGCAGTGCTGTGTCCTTTTTTAAAACCATGTTGCTGCCGGCAAAGGATGTTGTATTTGCCCAGATGATCAGTGAGCTGGTCAGCTACTATCCGTTCCAGTGACTTAGAGAGGGGTGGAAGGATAGAGATAGGTCGGTAGTTCACATGGGAGGTCTGGTCACCACCTTTATGGATAGATGTGACAGTTGCTGCCTTCCATTTGTCAGGGAACTGGCTGAGAGAGAGGGAGAGAGTAAAGATCCTGGTGAGAGGCCACAGAACTTCTTCTAGAGTGAGGGACAGAAGTGTGAGGTCCAGTTTGTCAGCACTAGCTCTGGTGGTATATTTGTTTACTGCTCTGAAGTAGAAAGGTGGGCATTTTTTGAGTGAAGACTGATGGGTGGGAGGAGGGGTGTCACTGTCATTGAAAAAGTCGGGGGGAGGATGCTGCTGAGGTCAGTGAAGGCATCATTAAAGGTGTTGGCTATGACTTTTAGGTCCAGGATAGTATTTCCGTTTATTGTGATAGCAGTAGGGGGTGATTTGGACTCCTTCCCGGTTACATCTTTAATGTTATTCCAGAAAGCTCTTGCATTTCCCCATGCGTCAGTGAGTACAGTCTTGTAGTATTCAGATTTCTGTTGGTGTATGGATTTGGTGCAATCATTTCTAGTTCTTTTGTAGTTTTGGATGTCTGCCTGGTTTCCTGTTTCTCTGGCTAGTTCTCAGAGGTGGTCCCTGTGTTTCAGCTTCTTTAAGAGAGAACCTGTGAGCCAGGGGTTGCAGAGGGATTAATTTTTCACTTTTTTGGCGGGCAGAGATGTTACAATCTTCATTGAAATACGTATGAATTGGTCAAGGGCTGTGTTCGCATTGGGGGCCAGGTCGATGGGGGACCATTCTTGATTTAGTAGGTGTGATTTTAGGTGGGTTAGCTTCCCACAGGCTAGGACTCTGCTGAGGATGACCTTTGGAGGAGATTTACAGAATTTATTTGACCAGGTGCAGCTGACGGGGGAATGGTCACTGAGAGAATCAGGTAGTACGGGGTAGCTAGTGATCCGGGAGGTGTGAGTAGTCAGAATCCAGTCCAGTAGAGTGCAGGTGCCAGTTTTGAAGTTCATTCAAGTTGTGGAGTCCAATATCTGTGTGAGGTTTGCTGATATGACCATGTCCCTGGCATAGCCAGCCTCAGGTCCCAACCAGTTAGTGTTGAAATCACCAAGTGTGATGACTTTGGAGTCGGGTGGGATGATTTGATGCACTCCAGTACTGCGTGGAGGCCCGATCCCTGCTCTTTTGGAGGGATATAAATGGTGATGACTGAGAGGGCTTTGTGCTGAGCTCCAGGCAGGATTTTGATATGCAATAGCTGGGCATTTGGTGTTGGTAGGTCAGCATGGGCGGTGTGCCCCATCAGGTTGTTTTTTAGGTAAAGGGCGCAGCCCCCTCCTCTTTTTGATTTTCGGTCAAGCCTAAAGATAGTGTAGCCAGGGTTGGAGATTGTATGATCAGGAACCAAGGGGGTGAGCCAGGTTTCTACTACCACCAGAATATCTGGCTGGCGGGCTTTTGCGAAGGCATGTAGTTGATCCAATTTAGATAGTAAGCTGCAGATGATCAGGCAGATAATGGACAGGGAGCCAATGCACTTGGTTTGGGTGGAGTTCATAGCAGACTGAGGGCCTGGGTTGGGGTGAATGATTCCAGATAATAGCAGGAGTAGAAGAAGGAGTTTCAGGGCGGCCAGGCGCAGTTCCCTGCAGGAGAACCTGTGGTACTTGATTGAGGAGGAGTTGTTTGCAGTAGTTTTGTGTGTATATAGAACGAGCGTAGTGAGCTGGGGTGGTAGCGGGGCACACTGTACCCTAGTATGAAGGTGTGGGTACAATGTGGTGGGGTGAGCCATAGGTGTGAGAATGTTGTCATGTAGAGTGGTGCAAGTGTGGCTATAAGAGTGATTAAGCTTATAGCTATGCGGAGGGGATGGAAAGCAGGATGCAGGGAGCTGGAGCAATGGGGTGAGGGCAAGAAGGAGGAGAGGGAGGCAGGGGATAGTAGGGAAGGAAGGCATAGTTTGTGGAGGGGGAAAAAGAAGGAGCTGTGAGGAAGGCTGTGGTAGCTGTAGTAAAAATAAGAGTAGAGGAAACAAAAAGGAAAAAAAGAGGGGGCGTGGCAGGAGAGAGGAGGAGAGAGGCAGGGACCAATGGGTGTTAGAAAGGGGGAGTGGCCTGTACCAGGGGCATGGCAAGAGGGATATTTAATAAACTGAGGAGGAGAATGTATGTTTCCTTGTTTTTGCTCACAGGTACCCTTGGAAGTTGGGGGGGTAAGTTCCCAGTGGGCAGTCTAGTCAGATAGATTTTCCCTAGAGGGCTAGGGTGACAGAGAGGCTGGGATCCTGATCTGCAGTAGGGACTCTCAGTTCTGTCTATGAGGGCATGCTTCAAGCAGTTTTCTTGGAGACACTGAGTATCCATAGATAGACCCTAGGATAGGGGCTGAAGTTTCATTAGCTGGCCTCTGTGCTTTTAGTGTTGCTTGCCTTTGCCTGGCACATGGTAGGGGAGGGCCTGAACACCCCTCCCCATAGGTAATGCCAGTTGCCACTTGCAGAAGTTCTAAAGTCCTATGACATATGGGAAATGTGTGTGCTCAGTTGTGACCAGTGCCACTAGGAGACATGTGTGTTCAGTTACGGCCATTGTCACTGATGAGAATTCAGTGTCCTATGAAATGTGGGAATACGTAGAGCTTCTGTCAGATAGTCATTTTGTCATTCTGATAATGCCTTGTGCCACGATGTGTAAACCGTGGGTGTCCACCCTTGCTTTAGTGAAGCTCTTTTGGAATAAAGTCACGCTCTAGAACCCCAACTCTGGTTTGGACATTCAAGTTACTGCTTCCTGTGTGGAGTTACTGGGTACCCCTCCAAAAGTATATAGATCTAGCATAGCCCTAGCAAAGAGTTTTCTCCTCAGGACCTGGGTTTTGGTCAAAGTTTTATTGCTTTTGTACACCCCCACCCCTTTTTCTGACCTCTACACATAATGAGCCTGTTATACATTCCCAAAGTTAGGGATGGTATCAATTTTCCAAAGTATTTTTCTGCATCAGTGGTACCAAGGAGTAGCTAACTGTGTAAAGTAGCGGGGCAGTGGTTACATTAGCCACCAGGCTTTTCTGTTTCTTATAACCATGGTAACATTCCTAAAGGTTAAATGCAAAATTTGGTCTCTCACATAGCAGTAGATGTTAGTAAAGGTACAGTACTACTACAGTACTAGGAGATCACTGCATTTTAAACTGCAAATGTACATCTATTAAAATATTCATCGATGCTAATTAATGACTGATAGATGCATAAATGAAAGCAGCATTTGTATTACTTGCCATGGTTAGTTTCCATAGTCTTTGGCCATCAGGCTACAGAATTTCATATAAACTGAGTAAAAGTTCAAAACAATGGGTGCAACATTTGATTTCCCACATGTAGTGTCAACAAAGGTACACCACGATGTCATCCTTACATTTTAGATTACAGATGTGCATCTATTAAAACATAGCTTAAAGCTTGTTAAATAATGAGTGTTTTAAAACATAAGAATAACTGACATGATATAAATCTCCTGCATTCACAATTAACTATCAGTTGCATCCATGTTAAAAGCATAATCCTGTGTATTATGCCCTAAATTCATCTTAATGCATACCAATATATTGTTTACTGTATGTTTTCTAACTACTATCAGGCTACTTCATACAATGTGACATAAATATTTCACACTAATAATTTCAACTGTTCCATTTTTTGGTTATTCCTTTTGTTCTTGTACCTCCCTACAATATACATGAAGCATTCTGCATAACATCAAATGTTCTTCTTTTGCTGAAATGTATCCATAGTCTTCGTTGAAACAAAGGACAGACTTTTTTCCAGTGCCTTCACTTCTCATTTGGATCAGGGCGTATCAGAAAGATTGATCACTGTGGACACAACTGGCTTTCCTTCCCCCTCTTGGAAGTTGTTTATGTTCTCCTTGGCTTTTTATTTTTCAGTGATCTCTTATTTATTTTTTTTCATTTCCTTGTATAGTTTCTTCTTGGAGATTACTTGCTTCTAAAACATGCAAGAGAGAAGAAGAAGCGTGATCCTGAGGGACCTGCATCAGCAGTATGCATTTTGTCAGCAGAGTCTTGCTGAACTCCTAATTTGTTTTCCTCCTCCACAGCGGAGGACAAGTGAAAGGTCACTGTTTCTGTTTCTCAGTCCTACCTGTTTTTGCTTTTATTGTCTAATTCCATTAGGCCAGCTACAGACATTGTTACATGTATGCTGTGCAGTCACTGTCAAAGTTCCCTAGTCTGGTTGTTTTTATTTCTTCCTGTAATCTGTAAATATTTTTTGTTGTTAATGCTTTTTAATGAAGTTTTTTAGTTTACACATGTTACAAAGGAGAGTACAGGCAGGATAGTATCTGAGACACTTAGATTACCAAAAAACAAACAAAAAAAAAAACCCAATATGCACAGATCATGAGAGTGACACAAAAGAAAAGCCATTCAGTCTAGAAATCAGTACAGTCAAATGTACAATATAAGGCATTGTTAGAGTGAGGGACCAATAGCTCCAGTCCAGAAGGGAACATGTGTGACAAAAGGATGCTTACAGTCTTACATTTAGCCAGAGCAGCAAGTCCAATAAGGAAGGTATGGTGCTCCTTCTCTACCTGTGGAACGCAACAGAAGCTTATACAACAACAAAATCCAGATCGTTGCAACTTGTATAGAAAGGAGAGAGCCTACAGAATTCAAGCCTAAGTGTGAATGAGGGGGGCGATCAGCAGCTTCTGGAATCAGACACCGGTACAATACAGTAACTAAACTCAAGAGGAGTAAGTAGGGCAGTCAACCTACCCCAGTTCGAGGTGACAGATATGCTAAGTAGAGAGCCCAGCATAAATAATACTGTGGAAGGGTAAAAGATACCACATGGGATAGGTGGTCTAGAGCAGCTATATTGGAGAATGAGTTCTGCAGCTCAGGCAGGGTAGGCACCTCCAAGGTTCTCCATCAACATAGGATTAAGAGTTTAGCCTGGATACCTAGCAGGGCAAGCCATCGCAGTTGCTGTGATTTCAGCTTAGCTAGGGCAGGATGGAGACCCAGCAGCCAAACCTTGGGGTCCAGATCTAGGTGAGTGCTGATGACTTGTGTTGCCAGGCTACATACAGCTGTCTAAAAGGGCTGTAGGAGTGGGCTGAACCAAATTATATGAGATAAGTCTCCCACCACAGATTGGCATCTCCAGCACAGGTTGTTGTCAACCAGATGGAGCATGAATAAGGTGGAGGGAGTTTGATACCAGTGGAAAAGGATTTTATTCTATATGAGACTGCTTTCTGCATCCAGGTAAGCAGTGTGGGCTACCTACCAGCACAGCTACCAATGTGAATCAGAGAGAGGTTGCTGAAGGGCTTTTTCCCATTTAGCTTTAGCTTGCAGGATCTGAGAGGGGAGCTGCGCTGGAGCTCAGAGTAAATCGAGCTAGCTCTACCTGTTTTAAGAGAAAGCCATTTACCAAGTAAGAAAGGCCTGTGATCCCCAGCATTCAAGAGTTTTTTTGTATATGCTGTGACCGAGCAATGAAGCTGGAGGTACTGCCAAAAGGCAGTTTTGCTAAGGTGAAATTCTTGATCAAGCTCCTGAAATTACTTTAAATTCATCCTCTTGGGTGACTGAATGTCAGCCTGTGTGGAGATCCCTTTACCCATCCATGAGGGCCAAAGTATGATTTTTGCCATCCACATGAATGGCCATATTATCCTAGATAGGGGTAAAGGACAAAGGGCATGGGTTGGTGTGGAGTTTCCTATGCACCAGATGCCACATACACACTGAACAGGCAATGGTAGGGTGCCGTAACTATCCTTTGGGCAGGGGGTTATACAGGAGCAGCGGAAGAGAATGGACCTGAGCTAGTGTGATTTTCATGCACAGTCATTGCGGCGTCTCCAGTGATGCAGGGAGGAAACATGTCAAAGTTTGAGCAGTGGAGTAGGCCCACTTGTAGCCTTCTATCGAGGGAAGACCCTAGCCCCCTAAGGTCCAGTATGCCCACGGCTTGTTTCTACTATTATATCGGGGTTTGGATCCTTCCCAAATAAAGCTAGTAAAAACTTTATCTATAGCCTTAGGCCAAGGGGCCGGGATGACAAAAAGAAGATGCAAGATGATATAGAGGAGCTTTGGGGCTAAGATAATTTTCAGAGCAGAGATTTTGCCTGCCAACATGAGGTGAAGCCCACACCAACGATTGCACTCGGTCTTGATTTCAGCGATTAGTGGTCTGAGGTTAATATTCCACAGCTTAGTCAGATTGGGAGTTAGGCAGATTCCTAAGTATACCAGGGTATCAGGGGACCATTGCAGGCCAAAGGGGGTCACGAGTGCTTGCGTGCACAGAGGGTTCAGTGGGAGCACCAATGTTTTGGAGCGACTGATCCTTAAGCCCGAGTAGACTGCAAAGTTTGTGAGCAGGAAAAGCAAAGGTGGGAGGGAGGACTGCACATCCACCAGGGGGACAGAAAGGTCATCTGCATACAGGAAAGTTATTATTGAGGGAGAGTGATGGATTGCTATGGCCAGAAGCTCCACAGCCAAAATGAATAGCAAGGGGAAAGGGGACACCCCTGTCTGGTGCCCCTCCCAAGAGTAAGGGTTCAGAGAGGGTAGAATTAGTTAAGACCCATGCTGCTGGGTCATGATATAGGGCGGGTAGCCAGCATTGGAAGTTCTCTCCGAATCCCATAGACATCAAAACCTGCTGTAAATAGTCCCACTCCAGGGAGTCAAAAGCTTTTTCAAAGTCTATAGCCACCACCGCCACCCTGGAGTGGGACTATCTTTGGCATGGTAAAGAATATTGATCATTGAGCGAATGTGGTCTCTACTGTAGCATCCAGGGACAAATCTGACTTGGGAGGGGTGTATAAGGGGGGGAAAGAAAGGAGTTCAGTAGTGCTGCTAAGGTTTTTGCAAATATCTTGCTGTCAGAATTTATCAGCTAGAGGTGAGTGTGGGGTCTTTCCCTTTTTTGGGGAAGACTGTTATGATGGCTTCTCACAGAGTTGAGGGGGAAGGAGCCTGAGGCAAGAGCTGAATTGAAAAGGGAGCTAAGGACCGGGACAATGTGAGGGGCAACTAGACGCCAGAGCTCCAGAGGAAAGCTGTCTCCTTCTGGTGCTGTCCCACTATTCAAAGCTTGAAGGGCAGTGATCACCTCTTGAGGAGTAATGGGGGCTTCCAGGATGGTGGACTGCTGAGTGGAGAGCTAAGGGAGGGGGAGTGAGTCTAAGAAACTATGAACCCCCTGCAAGTCCATAAATCTGGAGTAAGCATATAGCTCCTTGTAAAAGCCAGTAATGATTTTGTTGATCTGTGCCGGCTTAGTGTGAACCCACCCTCCAGATTTCTTGAGCCCAGCAATATGGCTTTCAGCCCTCAGCTTTCGCAGCCTATAGGCCAGCACCTTGCGCTCATTCTCCCCACCTTCCCAGAACCTGTGTTTCAGACAGAGAATGGCAAGCTCAGCCTTCCTGGCCAGTAGGTCATTGATTTGGAGATGAACTTTAACAATGTCTTGGCCTAAAGGGGAGTGGATGTTGAGGGATGGAATTTGTTTAGACTGCTGTTCCAATCCCACAAGCTGAACTTCTAGGAATTTAAGGAGATTTTCCATTTGTCATCTACAACTGGCTGCATAGCCCATAATGGATCCATGAATGGCGGCCTTCAGCGCCTTCCATATGTGAGCTGGGGATGCAGTCATGGGCAGATTTTCCCTGAGGAAGTTAGTGAATTCAGTTAGCAGCCACAGAGAAAAATCAGGGTCTCCGGCAGCAGTGGGTCCAACCACCAGTTGGAGGAAGTGGGAGTCGAGGGCCTTCGGAGGAGGTGAAGATGAACAGAGGAGTGGTCTGATATGACTACCAGAAGGATCTCTACTCCTACAGAGCAGTTCATAATGGTTGGAGACTTCAGTCAGTAGTCCAGCCTACTATGAGAATAATGAACTAGGGAAAAAAAGGTATAATCTCTATCCCTGGCTTGAAGGAGGCTGCAGAGGGATCTTGGAGCCCTAAGTCTGTCATCAAGTGAGCGAGAGACAACTGAGATTTTTAGTGCTGTCCACTGCTATTAGAGCTCCTGTCCATATAGGGATTGATTGGGACATTTAAGTCACCCCCTAAAATTATTGGGGTATCAGATGAAGCCAGGGACCCTATGGCCTGAGCCAGAGCATGGAAGACCTCCAGCAGGTCCTTGTTGGGGACCTTACACATTACTGATAACCAGGGGGCCCTCTGGGGTATTCATTAGGGATACAACCCACCTACCCTCAGAATCACATTTGGTCTGGATCATTGACCATTTTAGGGCTTTGAGCAACAGCATAGCCACTCTGCGCTTGCGTGTAGGGGTGAAGGAGGATATGACCTGTCCCACTCAATCCTTTTTTAGTTTGTCATGGTTGGGCTTGCTTAGTTTAGTCTCCTGTAAAAATGTGAGGTCCGATCTCAACTCTTAAGGTGTGTCAACACCTGTTTATGCTTTACCAGGGTATTTAAACCCTGAACGTTCCAGGTGTGAAAGTGCAGCTCACCCATAGTCATACATAAGGGGTTGGAATCACAGAGGGAGGATGCAACACCAGGAGTGAGAGGTTGAGGTGGGGCACAATGCATTGCCAAATAGAATCATGTCTAGACACTGGCTCAAGTGCACAGCAATTCCAAAAGCTAGTAGATTTACAAACCATGTGATCTGGATAACATCAAACACCAAAAACAGAAGAGAACAAATGGCTTTGTGGAAATAACACATTTCAAACCTATATACAGTTTTTCACCTAACCAAGGCCACTAAGAAATGCAGAGGTGTGAGGTCAGCAGAAAAGCCTGCAAGACACCCTCTAGCTTCTGTTGGGGAGAAGTCTCTGGCCACTGCATCTGAGACCAGTTGCTAATCGCATAGGCCCTAGCAATCAGGAGAGTGAGACCATGGGGCGTCCACCCTGGAGGAGAGAGGGAACATCCCCTCTAATCAGTTGTTCAAGAGGCAGACAAGGGAAAACAGAGGGGGGAGGGATGCCAAGGGGGGTTGTTAGTAGGCAAGGCCCATGTTTCAGGAGGCAAAGCCAGCAGTAGGTAGATAACACCATGGTCTGTACTCCTCCGTAACAGCATGTATTCCTAAAAGAAGACACATCAGGAAAAATGGGTGACACCCCCCCCCCCGGAGCTGACACATAACAGTACAAAGAGCAACATGTGGTTAGAGAGAGCTTAGTAGCCCTTAAGTTAGGTCAGGCAACAGAAGTGCTGGGGCTATAGATAATAGGGGTGTCCAAGGCCTCCAATAATGAAGGGAAAAGAGGTCTAACTACAGGGTTCCCCAGATGGGGACCCACGGGGGGGGGACCCAAGATGAGTAGACAATCCCCAAAGGAGTAGCCTCCCTCCACATACCCCCAACTCATAGGGTAACTACCAAATGGTACTTAGCTCAAAAAGTTATTATCCAAGCTCATGCCAGCAGGGTTTAAGCCTGAGGAGGAAGGAGTAGCGGTAGCAGGCCTGGAGACATCCTGAGAGCTCGTCAGGGAGAGCCCAGAAGTAGGAACTGGGCTGGCTGCTGCTCTGTGGCTGATGGTCTGCTGCAGGCATCAGTTCTAAATCTGGTATCTCCTGCCCTTCAGGAGAAGTTGGATGCAGAGACGCAAAAGGGTTAGGTGAATAGAAAGCTTGCAGGCTGGAGTCGTCTTGTACCACAGGATCTGCATCTTGCTTCAGGCTCAAGGAGTTGCTTCTGTCAGTTCAATGCTGCCTCCATGCATGGCAGTGTGATGGATGATGCTTCCTAGATCTTGGTGGCAGGGAGGCATCAAAGATCTGTACCTCAGGAGATGAAAGCGGGTCCACAGAAGAAGAAATTTTGCCAGCCGAATCCAATACAGAAGATGAGCATAGGGTTTCCCCACAGTTTGCAGACCCTCAAAATTCAGCTGAATGCATCTTGTGTAAGAAGTCCATGAGGCTCTCGGGGGGGGGGTAGTGAAGAGAAGGGGAGACCCATTATGAATTACCCGCATGGTTGCGGTGTACCGAAGAGAGAAGGAGTAATCTGATTTTTGCAGCAGCTTGAGGGCAGAAGAATACTCCTTGCATCTCTTGGATAGCTAGCTTGAGTAATCTTGGAAGATTTGTATTTTGTGTCCCTGCCAAGACAGCTAGCCAAGGTTCCTAGCAGCCGCCGCTACCGTTTCTTTCTGGCGGAAATCTAGAAAGTGGGTAAGTATGGGCCTAGGCCTTTCCCCAGACCAAGGCAGAGGAGCTAGCTAGTGATGAACCCCTTCAATCTGGAGCCAAGAATCTTCGGAGAGGCCCAGAAGTTGTGGGAGGGTACGCTGAAGGAAGGAGATAGAATCTTTTTGCTCATTCCCCTCAGGAAAACCGACAAACCACAAGATGTTACAGTGGCTCTGGTTTTCTAGGTCATCTACTTTATCCTGAAGCATAAGGTTTTGGCCTGGTTCTGTAAAGTGGCAGTGAGTTCATGTATTGCTACAATCATGAGAGCCATGTCTGTGGTTGTTCTGGAATAGTCTTGTTTCAGTAGTCTGCAGAGATTGTATGGTAGCATTGATGGCAATAGTTATCTGTGCCATCTGGGCTAAGAGCTGGCTGAACATTTGCTCCGCATGTGCTGGGTCTCCGGGAACTTGCACAGTGTAGACCACCTTGCCGGCCTACCTCCACAACAGTCAAGATTGCAGCAAATTGTCAAATGTAGGAGGCACTCACAACAAGTATTCTTGTCAATGGTGCCAGAAGCATCTCTCTAACAGGTAAACTCCTTTCTGGTGAAAAAAGAAGCTCCCCAATGCAGGATGCTGCAGGATGAGTCCCCTAGTTCACGGAGCTGCAGAGTTATGCGTCCATACTGGCTTAAGGCTTGGCTACACCCCTATAAATATTTTTTTTCTTTCAGCTTTACTTCCCAACCTATTTTCTCCTCCCTATGACTTTTATTGTAAGTGCCCCCTTTACGCAGTTGTTTCTCATTTTGTAGATCAGATTTTTTGTCTACCACCTGAATCAGTGAAATCAGGTCCAAAGAGCATCTCATAGTTATTTTTTCTCTCACTTCTGTCTAAGAGTCACCTTGTTTGGTACTGAGTTTTTTCTCTCTTTTAAAGATCACTGGTTATTATTTACTTATTCCAATACCAATGTTGATTATTTAAAAAGTCATAGTAATGCGATGTCTTTCTTAAGCAAAGTCTCCAAATCCTTCTGTAGTTTCCTGGATGCTAGACCCTCCCAGAAACTTTAGCCAGTGAAGATTGTAATATACCTTGCTTACCATAAATTCTAAAAGTCCAGTTTTGGTGTGTTTCAAATAATTGGATGATATACAGAAAAAAAAATTACTTTTCTGTATTGGCTAGTAGTAGGGAGTAGCAAGTGAGGCTCCTTTTCTGGCACCGCTTTTACATTGATTTTCCTAAAATGCTAGGTTTAAAGTATGTTTTATTTTACTGGAGACTGAACTCTGGCAACTTAGAAATGTTCTGCAGAAAACTGGCCATTTATGTCATCTGCCAGCAACAAGGTATTTTTTTTTATCATAGAAAATTTTATTAGTTTCCAAAGCATGAAGGACACCATATATAAGTTTGCAAAAACTATACAGTCCAAAAAGGCCTTGCAATACAGTCACTTTTTGCATCAGCATATAAAAAAGGGAAGGAAAAACATGAAAAAAACAAACAAAACAAAAAGCAAAGAAAACTCAAGTTGTCACATCGCTCTGGATACAGTATTAAGAAATGTGCTATTCTGTGAAACCATGTTCTTCTATCAAGTTATACATCTATTGTAAACCAGACATGTCAGATTATCACTGTTTCCAAGAATAACAGATTGCACTGTCCCTAATACACTAGTCACTCACATATCTACTCTTGATAAACAGAGACTGATCATCAAAGTATAGTGTAAAAGAAAGGAGATGGAAGTAGAGGAGTAGATGAAAAGAGAAGAGGAAAAGGAAGATATAAGGCTTCAGCATGATGGGATCCATATGGTCTCAGTTATATGGGTGTGGGGCTAGATCCTAAGTTGATCATTCACTGCGGTCATGAGAAGAGTACCTTTGATGTTGCAGTTCAGGTAGGGGGGTTCCTAGGTCGGGGAGGTACAGCCTTACATAGAACCGAGTTAAGATAAGCTTCCCATGTGCTAAAATATGAAGGAAGTCTGCCAGAATTTGCATAAAATAATCTCTCAAAAATAGCCAGCCTGGCTATGGCCGAATGCCACAGAGAGATAGAGTGCAGCAGGGGCTGCCTCCAATACATCAAGAGGAGCCATTTGGCCTCTAGCAAAACCAGCAGTATTCAGTTTTGGTGCTGTGTTTTTAGGTGTGCCAGAGGGATCCAGTCCCCCAAAAGTAACATAGGATTGGTCAGATCAATGGGCTGCCCCAGTACTCCAGAGCAATCCATAGCTATGGCATACCAGAAAGGAACAAGAGTCGGGCAATGCCACAAGAAATGTTGGGTGGTAGCCAGACTATGCCCGCATCTCCAGCATTGTGCATGAGAAAGTATCCCCCACTTGTGGAGAACAGCCGGGGTGTGGTACCAACAGAGAAGGATTTTTAATTGAATCAATAGGCTCTTAGTATCCCTGTACATGGAATGTGCTAAGCACAAACAGCGGGACCAAGTGTCCGGTGTAAGTGCAAGCCCCAGGTCTTTGCTCCATGTTTCCCTACAAGTAGTCATGCAATCGGGTTGGCTGTCACGCATAATAGAATAAAATCTGCCAGCCAGACCCTGTGAGGTGGATTTAAGGTGTAGGGAAGACATCCAGCCCAATCTGGTCTCCGTCATGCTGGTCCAGTCTAAAGCCTGCACTGCACTATGAAGCTGTAGGAATTTCCAGAAATCTTGGGATTGCAGTGTGTAGTGGGCTTTGAGTTGCTCAAAAGACATAAGCATGGTAGTGTTAGGTATATATAAATCTTGGGCATAGTTTATCCCTTTGTTCTCCCACGAGGACCAGTGGAGAGGTTTGTCATCCACCTTTAAAAGTGGATTGTTCCATAGCCCCAGATACCTGAAAGGGGGAAAAGCATCCTGGTTCCTAGTCCTGGTCACTATCATAATGTGGAACCATGCTTTCCTGGTCTCATCCATGACAGGTGAAAGCTGGCAAGAAGGAATGGTAGAATTAGTTAGCAGGAGGCAAAGAGGTGTATCTTGCAGGATTGGCCCCTCTAACTGTACCCATAGCACCCATGGAGAGACCAAGTGTATAAACCATTTGACAGCTTGAGCTGCATCAAAAGACCAGTGATAACCCTGGAACCAGGGAAGACCCAAGCCCCCACGAGACCAATGGGCTTGTAGTTTATGGGTGCTTCATCTTGTTATTTTCCCTTCCCACAGAAAGGATGCAACTAACCTATCCAGTGGATGATAGACTTTGTCCGATAGGGCTATTGGCAGATTATTCAGCAAATATGACACCATAGGTAATAGTAACATTCTTATGGCAGCAACTTTTCCTAGAAGGGAGAGGTTGAGACATTTCCATCTGGCAACTTCAATCAACAACTGGTTTATCAGGGGTGTAAATTTCTTGGATTCAATCTGCCCCCGGTGGAACTGTATATGAATACCCAGATAAGATAGATTGCTAGGCTCCCAAGGGAGCCCCAATCTCTGTATGCAATCTTTTGTACATGCAGCATTTAACGGGGTAACACAGGTTTTCTTCTGGTTAACTTGCAGGCCTGAGATGTGGGCAAAGGTCTGTAGAGTATGAAGGACTGGGCAGAGGGATTCACGCAGGTGGGTGAGCATAAGAAGAAAGTCATCTGCATATGAACATGTGAGGTAGGAGTGATCCCCTACCTGGATACCTTCAATAGCCTGATTGGCCTGAAGAACCCTAGTAAGAGGGTCCAATGCCACCAGAAATAAAAGTGGGGACAGAGGACACCCCTGTCTCGTGCCACATTGTAGGAAAAATGGATCAGAGATATCTTTATTTGTAAGAATTCTAGCCATGGGCTTATTATACAGGACTTGGATCCACTGTCGAAAATATGGGCCAAAACCATAAAGTTTAAGGACCTAGTGTAAATAAGGCCATTCCACTGAGTTGAATGGTTTTGCAAAGTCGACTGCAATAGCTGCCATGGGTTTGGGGGAGTGAATGGCCCACCATTTTAGGTTCAGTACAAGACGAATATTGTCCACCACTGCTCTGCCCTTGGTAAACCCAGCCTGAGAGGCATGGACTAGAGAGGGTATGACGTCCAGCATTCGATTGACAAGTATTTTGGCTACAATCTTGGTATCCACAGGGATTAATGATATGGGGCGATAGTTTATACAATTTAACAAATCATCAGAGTTCTTAGGAATAAGGGTAATTAGTGCCTCTCTCATCGTTGGTGGAAGGGTGCCACTGCTATGGGCCTCCTGCAAGGCTGCAAGCAGTGGGGCACTGACCTCCAAACTGACCAGTTGGTAAAGCTCGGTGGTCATGCCATCAGACCCCAGGGATCTACCCTTGGCCATTTGAGAGAGTGCCAGGATCAACTCTGCTTCCATAAAGGGTTATCCAATGTGTCCCACATTACTTCTGAAAGTTGAGGGATGCATGCTGCAGAGCAGAAATCCTTTAGGAGTGCACCTATCTTATTCTGTGTCAGGGATGTATGTGACTGGTACAACTTCTGATAGAATACCTCTCGCAGGAGTTGATTTGTTTAGGGTCTGACACCACCTGCCCTTTAGCATTTTGGAGGGCATGGATACGTGAAGCAGCTTGCTGCTTTTTTAACTGGTAGGTCAGCAGCTTCCTACCTTTTTCCCCACTCTCCCAGTGTACATGCTTGGCCCTGGCCATAAGCCACTCAGCCTGTTGGTACAGTATTGAGTTTATACGATACTTTAAACCTACTATCTTTCGAAGTTGCGCCTCATCTGGCCTGTTAGATGTACTGTAGATGCCTTGAATCTGGCCTTCTTGGTTGCCAATTCAGCTTGCAGGTCAGGAAGCTCCGCCCTCCTCTCCCTGTTTTTCTGGGCCACATATGAAATAATCCGCCCCCTGAGGACTGCTTTAAAGGCATCCCAAACCATGGCTGCAGAGGTATCATCCAGCTTATCGGTGACAAAGTAGTCCTGAGATACCTCCTTTACCATACTTTGAAATGTGGGGTCTTTAATCAATAAGGGATTACATCACCATCTAGTGCCCCTAGTTTCATGTCCTGTGGGTGTATATGTGAGATCAGAATACTGTGCAGTTTGGAGGACACAATTCCCTGAGCCACAGCTGCATTAGCAAGCCAAAAGTCTATGCGGCTATAAGTTGTGAGAGCAGCCGAGAAGAAAGAGTAATCTCTCCCTGTGGGGTGGTCCCTCCACCAGACGTCAACCATACCCAATTCCCTTATTATTTCTTGCAGAATGCCCATTGCCTTGGGGTGAGTTTGCGGGGTGGGTGTGAACTTGTCCAAGAATATGTCAGGGGTAATGTTAAAGTCTCCCCCTATCATACTGGGGATGTCCTGATGGCCAGCCACAAGAGATTCAGTAGCCTGATTCAAATCCAGGAATAGTTCAGGTGAATCTGTGTTGGGGCCATATATATTGGCCAGAACTACATTACCCCCCAGATGCGAGAATCTAACTAGCAACCAACGACCTTGTGTATCGGTGACAGCTTTATCTACTGTCCAAGAGCAAGTTTTCTTCACTAGGATGACGACCCCTTTCACTTTATTTGGTACAGAGCTGGCAGTTACTGTCCCTACCCATGATATTTTAAGCCATGTTACAGTCCTTGCAGTATGACGCATCTCTTGGAGAAGTGCTTCTTCAAGAGATGCATCATACTGCAAGGACTGAGAGAATGGCCACACACAAGCATGCCAATGTCCCTGTTGGGAGGCACCTGCCCATCTATTGCTACTCTGCTTGACCTGTCACCTGAGGTCACCCAGTAAGCAGTACTACATGGGAGCTTGCAGCCCCCCCACAGGAGGAAAGCATCCTCTGTGACAAGTGATCCTACTCATCCCTGTTGCACTCCGATGACTCGGATTTGTGTTTGAACCCAGGTCACTGATGTTGCAAGCAGTAACATTACTGCTGCATCAAAGGGCCAGCAATTTCCCAGCACTGTTTTCAACTGTCACAGATTATGACTGTCATCACTCATTTTATCACTTGAAGCTCCTTAATCCCAAATGAATAAGGTATCATTCTGCAAAATTCATACACGTTTGTGATACTTCATAGGTAAGAAACATCACGAAAAACAATGTACTGCACTGTTTCCCAGTTTTTAGAGCTTCATTCCAATGATTTGACACATTTTATGTATATGTGGCATATTTTGAGGGACTTTGTCACATATGTGAGTAAGTAATTAAGGAGAACTATTGACCTCAATTGCAGGATTTCCATTTTAGGAAGAAAATTAACTATGAGTGGGTCAGACTAGTTAATTCACTTGACAGCTTTGTAGCCGGAACACTAGGAAGATATTCTTGAGGTCTGGTTTAAACTCTGCTAGGTCACATTCATTCTTCCTCATCACAATATGTGTTAAAAAAACGTTTATCATTGGTTCACACTACACCAGCAATTCCTTGCCATCTCAATTGTTCCAAGCTACAGAATTTGCAAGTTGAGAAGGAATGGGACTGTTGGAAGCTTAGCCTTGCCTGTTGATGTGATCACTTCCCCGGTTGAGAATCAGAACAATACTCTGATTGCTTGGGCTCAATTCACAGATACTATAAGTCATATAAGTGCTTCCTTAGTACCATTCATACACTGTATCAAGCTCATGTAACATTGAAGACAACATTATAGTGTATTATGGATATAAGGCACTGCAACTGCTTATTCATATGTAATCTGTCATGTGGGAGTGCCTCACAATTTTTTTATTATATTTTTCTATTATGAGGAGTCAACCAGTCTCATAAGTTATATGTTCAGCAAATTGGTTATAGGAAATGACCTGGCTGAGAGATTCATTTTCCTTGAAATGTTTACATGTGCCTTCCAGACATAAAGTGGGGAATCCCATGTACTCTAGAAATCATGTAATACAATTAACCCAACTTTGGACCCTGTTCAGAATGAGAAAAAATTGTGTCATGTGAAAATAAAGCAAGCTACTCACTGAGGTTCATAACGCTAACACATTTATTTCTCAGCTCAGTTCTGGTCACTGAAATCAAAGGTACCCTAATGTTTCATGGTGATAACTTCTTCTTTATTGGAGTAGTCCGGCATCAAAAAGATTCAAATAGTCAACATGTATGGAATCCACAATTATATAAATGGTTAAAATGCTGATTCGGAGAACAAAGCATTATAAACACATTACTAAAAGTACAATGTAGAAGCCACATATTATATACACAACTCTGGTTTCTGTATACACAGTTCTTCAGTTTCTGATTCATGAGAAAATTCCTTACTCACTGGTGCCTTGTTTCTAGAAAGAACAAATCAGTTTCTTATAGTATTTATCAGCAAATTTAATTTCAACAATGTTATGTGCTTATCACTGTAAATCTATTGTATAGTGGCACCAGCCAAGATGCAACACAGTACCTCACAGTATTACTGCAGACTGCTGCAGAATGCTGCAAGTAGCAGTATAATTCAATGGAAAACAAGCCACTTTTGTAATGCAAAATTCTGTATTTATAATTTAGTTTGCTGCATGGTACTGGGCTGCATCCTGGCTGGCTCCACTGCAGATCCACCATTCAACTATCCGGAATCCTGCATATCCTGTAAAAACATTAGTATCCTGAGGGCTGCTGTCATAGCCTCCAGCTGTGCCACTCAGGCCTCTCAGCTGAGACATGAAACTAAGTGTTCTAACAGTCCAGCATTTCTGGTTGCTCCACCTTTAACTGGAATCAGTGCTGTGCTGGTCCACTGACTACACAGAGTTGTCATATTACCCAACAGGGCTCAATTAATTCATCTGATATGGCCCTTACTGAAGTCTGCTCCTCACCTCCCACTAGTAAAACCAAACGTCAGCTATAATACTGTAGATCTATTAAAAAGAACCTGTGTGCTAGAGATTGTATACTAGATCCGACTCTTGATTTTTTTGCCTCACTGAGACCTGACTTCCCTGTAATGATTCAGAAACAATTTAAAGTTTGGGCCCACCTTTGTACAGCTCCTGCTTTATTTCTTGTTCCTCAGAAACTAATGGTGACCTGGATCTAATTTGGAGAAATGTCCTTCCTGCTCAAAAGATTTTTGGCCTTTCCATTAGTTTGTTCAAACACATGATTTTGAGCTTTTCAAAACCTGTAAAACTGAATTATCATGCTGGTCTACCATCCAACAAAATGCTTAGCCTCTTTCTTCAAAGAGTTTATATAACTTAACTGTTTTCATCCCCTGCTTACCACATCACTTATTTCTTAGTGATTTTGTCTTTCACTTAGAGCAACTAGATACAGTAAATCAAATTCCAGACATCTTCGTCCCTCCTAGATAATTTTAACATACAGTAGTATGTTTAAATTCCTACTCATCATAAAGGTCATTTACTGAATTTAATTCGCACATCTGGTCTTCTGGTCTCATGCATTATTAATTATAGGATTAGTCCATTATTCATGACCCATTCCAGCTCAATGATTGGCTACTGGATAGATCATCAATATCCCATTAATGACCAATCTAGATTTGCAATTTTTACCAGTGGCTGTGTCAAAGAAGGTGCAAATATTAAACCCCACAGCCAAGAACATAGATTTTCTGGTCAGCTGTAGTTTGCGGTGACAGCTATGCAGTTAAAAAAAATTAAACAGAAACCATGACGACTTTGAAGTGAAACAGAAACCCTTGTAAATAAAGAAACTTAATAAAACTGTGGTCACTCTACCTGAAGACAGACTTTTGTCTCAATGGGCCAATGAAGCAAGACTGATCCTGTAGACTTTGTTCCCAGACCAAAAAAAAAAAAAAAACAATACCCCAAGCACACAAAAAATGACTTAGTAAAATAAAAAGCAGTACACGGCCATCACATAATCTAACTGTTGACCTGCTGAGAGCCATGCAGCTGCACTACTTGAAAACAGGTTGGGTGATGTGCACACACACTTCAGACATAAAAATGTCATGCTTCCTCTCTCTCATCTCCTGCCAAATATAAAAGTTGTAAATAAAATTTGAAACTATGGACATGACTCAAAAGAATTAGCCTTATAATAGCAAAAATGACTGAACTGGTGGTTGTTTCCTGGGGATTAATGACCTTGTGGTGGGTGGTTGTCCTTAGCTGCTCCTTGGGCAACCCAACCCCCAACTCAGTCATTAATCCCCAGGAAATGATTGACAGTTTAGATGTTACTGCTTAATAAGAAATGTGTCCTGTCTGACCACCATTTCTATTTCAAGACTGTCTCTGACCAAGGTCAAATGAGCTTCTAAATCTCTCAAGCATGCTGAATTTTCTAGTAAACTTGAATGCTCCTTGGTTATGTCCACTAGTAGTACCTGTCCATCTGTTTTAGCTGACTTCTATAATTTTTTTCAATTGTCTGTACTCTTGATAAGCTTGTTCCATTTTTCAAATGAAAACCCAGGTATACACAGAACTTTTTGGAAGAGAAAATGACACATACAGTGCCCAATTGATGAATTACACATTGATTATCTGCAACCCTCACTATCCACCAAATTCTTCTCTTATACCTATCATTCTTCATGCTAATTCTTTCGATTATCCTCCAACCGTACCATCCGCCATCTGCTACAGTCAAAGCCTGGCTCATTATCATTTCCCTCAGTGTTAATCACCCTCCATTAACTGCCAGGTCAGGTTTAAATAGTTTGTTAATCCTTATGCCATTTACATTCTGTGTTGGAGCAGTTTATCACAAAAAATACTGTTGCCATGGAGGCTCAAGCAGTAGTTGGGAACAAAGGTGTAAATTACCTTACATGGAGCAATAGTTACACCTTTTTTCAAAGGCAGGATGTGCTTTTCCATGTACTAGATACATTCTTTAATTTTTAATGAATTTTGATTCAAATATCTGAGGTATTATGATGGGTTTGCTAATTGTAAACTCAAATGTGCTTTAGATGGAACCAATCACAGTGATCTCTCATTTGAGAATCTGTTACCTAGATGTTCATATACAGTGAATTCAATTCAAGTTCCAAGATTCAGGCTGGAAATAAGATGATAAACAAATAAAATATATCTGAACATCTAACCGCAAATAAACAAAATCACTGCAGCCAAATAAAAAATTGCATCATAGCCTATTGTTTGGTGCATTGAAATGATATAAGTGAGATTTTGTATTTTAATGTGTGATTTTAAAGATTATGTACACAGAATACAAATTAAGAATAATAAACCTTTTAACAAAAACAACCAGTGCATTTTTATTAGACCTCTATTATCCACCATCCTCAATTATTTGTCAGCATTTACTTGCACTGAAGTCGGTGGATAATTACAAGTGCACTGCACACTACTAGAACATCAGTGCTTAAAACACCATTTAACTGTCCACAAGGAATTCTACTTTGAACAGTTAAAACAATAGAACATGCAAATTATGTAGACCAAAACAATCCTTCTGTGTTGCTCTTATTGAGACACATACTAACACTTACAGACAATTATTCTAAATCATTAACTCCTTACTCAGCCATACCAGTTCAGCTTCAAATTCTTCATTTTCTGGGTAGATCCAGAAGAAAATGGTTTGATACCTTTTATTGGACCGACATAGATGTTACTAAAAGAAAACAATGTCTAAGCTTTTGGATCAACCAAATCCTTCCTTGGAGACCTATCACAGTTGTTCAGAGAGTCACATTCTCTTAACACCCAGATCATGCATAAAAAGAATGGAAAGAATTCTTATTGGTTTAAAGTACCTATTTCAAAAAAAAATCACAAAATTAAATGGAAGGAATAGCATCCCATTAGTTTGCTACTACTGAGAAACTGTTTCAGGTCAACTGACATCCACATTAAGTAAGCTAAACACTCAAGCAAACAAAACCTCTAAGTGAAATTATTAATGAATTCATGTGTTATGAGAACACATTCAAAATGAAAAGCAAGACCTTTAGATTTAATACCACCAATGTCCAAGTTAAAAGTTTATAATATTGCATGATAAAAAAATATGTACAACAGAAATGTATGTGTGGAAATAAGAGGGGAATAAGAAAAAAAATATGCCTTGTATGAACAACTGTTTAAAACATTCATACAGAATTAAACTTATCTGGAGATATTTTCTAAACTATACTCTCAACCAGTTAATACACTCCATAAGCATTAAAACATACAATGCTGTAACAGTATTTATTACAAGATAATATCAGTTGTCAGTATTATTGCCAAATTAAAAAAAAAATATCTCAAGGACCACCTAGAAAATGAGTTCATGCATCTTAAAATGTTCAGGGTTCAATAATGAGTCAGTATATAATCAATTAACTATATGAACAGAAACAGTCTTAAGAATCTATATAAAATCTCAATGGAATTAAACCCCCCCTCCCCAGGAAAAGTTAACTAGAAAAGAAGTGTATATTCACTAAGTATATAAGCCAAGCGTTCTAACACCCTGTATCATAATTATGACATATACCTGAGTATAAGCCTACCTAAATATGTAAGCTCAACTGCAACCAATGAATGTTTTAAACAGTTGTTCATACAAGGTACATTTTTTTTATTCTCCTATTATTTCCATGCATACATTTCTGTTGTACAGTTTTTTTTTTTAATTATACAATATTATCAACTTTAACTTGGATATTTGTGGTATTAAATCCAAAGGTCTTTTTTTTTATTTTGAATGCATTGTAATAACACACTGATTCATTAATAATTTCATTTAGAGGTTCTGTCTGCTTGAGTTTTCAGCTTATCTAATTTGGATGTCATTTGATCTTGAAAAGATTATCAGTAGTAGCAAGCTAATGGGATGCTATTCATTCAATTTAAATGTGTGATTTTTTTTTTAAATAGGTACTTTAGACCGATGACATTTTTTTCTGAGTTTTTTATGTATGATCTGGGTGTTAATAGAATGTGACTCTGAAAAACTGTGATAAGTCTCGCAGGAAAGACTTGGTTGGTCCAAAAGTTGGACATTGTTTTCTTTTTGTAACATCTATGTTTGTCCAATAAAGGGTATCAAACATTTGCTTCTCTATCTGTTCTTGAAAGGACCAATATGGCAAATAATCTGTTTTTGTATGTTATCATTCTCTGGGTCTGATTTACATACCATTTTTGACTCCAAGGTAGGTAACCTGGCCATTTCTTCTGCTCATGTTTTACAGAACCAGACTGTCCCAATTTTTCCTGTTTTCAACCACTGCCTGAAGTTGACATTCTCAATCTTTTGAAAAAGACAGGTTCTAAGACAGTCATTCTTGATGCTTCCTCTACACTGTTTCTAAAATATGGGTTTCATCTTTTTGTTTCCCTTCTTACCTGTCAAATGAATTCTTCCCTCACTGCAGGTGTTTTCCTCTCCTCCCTTAAGATTATTGTTATTAAACCCATCCTCATGAGGCCTGCTTTGAATATCGATGATGCAATTATTGCTCCAGTCCTTTCTACATGTCAGGTTTTGGAAAATATGGTTGCAGCTCAGATTTCTAGCTACAGTGCTTACCTAGAATGATCTCTTTCTCCACTTCCAGTTTGGCTTTCATTGTGCTCATAGCTCTAAAGCCACACTCCTGAGGGTGTTGCATTTCTCTCATGTACATATTAAAAGCATTGCTGACCAAAAAAAAAATGGAAACCAAGCTGCCAAGCTGATCATTCACCTAGGCTTCAAGAAGCCCTCCAGTTTAAATGGCAGACTTATTTTTTACTAACATCTTGTAGCTGCCTTATGGTTTACCCCCACCCCTATCATATCTTTACTTGCATGTATGCATGGTATGTTTGAATGTGTGGGCATGCCTGCACACATTTCCCTCCAGTATGTATGTATGTATGTGTGTGTGTGTGGGGGGGGGGGCAAACTCACATGGGCATTCCAGCTATTTTTGCACATGTAGTTTCAATTTCCACAGATGTCCCAATCTCTGTCTCCTTCCCCTCATTTGTCACCTTTCAGTCCTCTTACTAGGCCATGCTAGTTAGTCCCTTGAAGACTCCTCTTCTCATTCACTCCTATTATGCCTTTTCATACCCATAATCACCTTTTTGTTTTCCAGGTTCTTTTCTTACCTTCTCTATTATCACTTTTTTTCTCCTGAAGCCTCTCTTAATTTCTTTCCTCACTTATACACTGTATGTCCCTTATTTCCCTTTATCTCTCAACTAACTTGTTTTTTTTTTCTCTTTTAGGTAATTCCTGAAGGAACTCTGTGGTTGAAATGTGGATTCTAGCTCTATTTTCTATTTTCAGCTTGCATTTAGTATTACTGTGTTTTTTTTCAGATCACAAGCTGATGCCTTTTTTTGTTTGTTTCTCTTTTTACTTTTCAAAGCTATTGAAGGACCTTCCTCTATACATTGACATTGCACCTGTGCCATTTTACTGCTTTGGATAGTGCATCTGCTGTTGATATTTTAAATTATAACATATTGTTGCACTGACTCTAAGTTTTGTTTGGATTTATGAATATTGTTGTAGGTTGGATCCATTCATACCTAACCAACCAAATGTAAATAATTATATTTAATGATTCTGCCTCATATCTGAAACCAGTGCCATTTGATATCCCACAAGGATGATCCCTACTCAGTCCTCTTTTATTCAGTTTGTGTTTAGCTCAGCTTTGTGGTTGAATTCAAGCATGCATGTGACAGTCATAGGGCAATTCTAGGGGTTGGGGGTAGAAAGAAGTAGGCTGCTGGTTAACTAGGATCTGCAGCTTATCCATTAGGTATGGAAATGGGCAGACTGGGTGGGCCAAGCAGTCCTTATCTGCCATCAAATTCTATGTTTCTTTGTTTCTATGTTACCAACATCATTTCTTCCCATGGGCTGTTCTTCTCTCATACGCTGCTGACAAACAAATATACAACCCTACCTTTTACACTCTATAGTCCATTCTTTCAACAATAACAGTCTGACACTTTGATATTCAAGCTTAGATGTCTTTAAACTCAATAAGCTTACATTTGAACCAACCAGAACAGTTTTTATGTGACTCCAGAAATAAACTGAAAAGGATGTCTCTCTCTGACTAGCACCTCCAGCATGATGTTACTGTTATTAAACCATTGACATCTGTTCTCAACTTAGGTGCTTCCTTTGATACTGCTGTTTAGCCTGACATCCACATTTCTAACATTGCCAGATCTTCTTTGTTCCACTTATGAAATATTGCTAAAATACAACCTTGCTGAACTATTTCAACTGCAGCTACCGTGATTGATTCCTTTGTTTTCTCATATACTGATTACTGTAACTCAGTCCTAGCAGATGTCCAGTGACTTCAATATATCCAGAATGCTGCTGTGAGACTGTTTTGTGGCATAGAAAGTCTGATCACATCACCCCAGTTCTCACACAACACCACATGCTTTCTGTGTAATTCTAACCCTTTGGATGTCCATTTTTTTCACAAAGAATGTCCATAATTCATGGACAAGATTGTTCATGGATGATGAACATGAGCAAATGCCTGGATAAAGCACACAATTAAGAGAGAGACTAATTGGGAGAACAAAATCTTCCTTAAATTTTATAAATTAAATAAATAATTCAATAAAGTAAGCTTTTACATTATTTAAGGTAGTGGTCAGGATTGTCCATGATCTAAATATGATTTCAAGAATCCATGCTTGACAATGCAGTTTATAATTTGTTTTTCATAATGATGTCAAGCAAATTTCATCTTGTTTTGTTTTAAGATTATATCTTGGATTGTAGCCTGGTTGAAAAATGAACAATGTTTTTTATCATTTCAGTAGTTTCAGCATTTAAACTACTTATAGTATATATTTTACAGAGAAACCATTGCATATATCAAGCCCAATGTGACTATTTAATTGGAAGGTATGACTCTCTTGATTTATTTTATTCCTAGTTACCCTCTTTTTTTTGTTTATGCCATCTCTTATGTCAAATAATTTTAATCAATCCAAAGCCTTGCCAGTTAAATTCTCAAACTAAAGTATGTCAGCTTGTATTGTAACTTCAAATGACATCTATGTAGCATATCTTTGTTTCCAAAAAAAAGGTCTCACAAATATAGTACATCCAGTTAGGGCTGTGTTCCTAAAATCTATAGTTAGTCAGGCAACTGTGTTAATCACTAAATTGTTTTGATTCACTTAGGCTATTGTTGGTTAAAGTTGCTATAGAATTCTTCATGCAGTGTTTCTGCCTATTATGGGCTTTCCTAATATGTTTTCTGAAAGTGCAGGATACACTTGATTTACCATCATTCATCATTTTGACTGGTAGCATGTCAAGTGCACCGCAGATAGTACCACACATTTAAAAACAGAGTGGACAACAAAATGCAAGTCAGTGCTGCATCAGGGTATACTGCCCAAAAACAAATAAACAAGTAAGTTAAAATGTTTCATTGGAGTGGCAGTCCATGGTTGTGTGGCATTGTAATAGTAAATCTATGCTTCACCACTGATTCATGTCCATATTCACCGGTGCAATGTTGACTTGTGCAGTGTTATCCAATCATGCTGTTCTGACTGTGCAGTATTTGCTGTGACGAACTCACATAGAGCCATTTTGGCCGTGGTTTCTTCATTGTCATATGAGCATGGGATAGCCAACAAATTTGTCTAATTTATTTGCATATCAGAATACAGGATTTGACAATGTAAGCTAACATAAATAATGGCAAAAATGTTGTTTTGCAATTTATGAAAAAAAATAAGATTGATATAAGGAAATTAATTACGTTAGCATAACACATTATTATGAGAACTCACCACATCTTAAATGAGTTTCATGTTATGGTGGTATGAACAGCAATTTTGTGTGCATATTATGAATGAGGAGAGACTTTATTAGACAGAGGAACAAAGCAGCAATGTGTAAGTAAAGACAATCTATTTTGAAAGTATGAACAGATACATATATATTTATTACTAAATGTTAAGGTGGTTGGAAAAGAATGAGTGATGTAGAAATGTGTTTTATTACACTGGATATTTCTGAAATTAACAGCTACAGGTGACCATGATCAACTTTCATAATTCATGGTCATCAGTGATCATCAATTGTCTGTTCATAGGTCATTTGCCATAAATGGTTGTTCATGGATAACCTTTGTCAAAATCATGGACAAACAGTGAATTATAATGTTCACTAACCATGTACAGTATAACCATGGTTTAGCCACATAACACCATGGTTTATCCATGATCCTAAGAGTGGAGATATGAAATCAACTACAACATTTTACTTATTGGCATATAAATACAGGAAAGGTTATGCTCCAACTTATCTATGTGATCTGCTCTCTGCATACCGCCTCCAGATCCATTGTCTGTGATCTTCCTCCACTAATGTCCTTACTATTCCATCTACTAGACTTATTACTTATGATCCAGGGCACTAGAAAATTACATCCACAGTTTTACTGCAATATCCACAATTTTCACCATGCTCTGCACACAATTCACAGTTTCTCACGCTTTATTGAATTTTGGACTAAACTAGTAAATTACTAAGAAGGAAAGATACTTAAATGTGCTAACAATTTGGTAGGCATACATAGAGTTAGCCAAAACAATAAATTGTGAGGTGATGATGAGGGATACAGTGTGACTCTGCTTTCATCTGATGTAGTTCCCTGGTTTGGTTTCAAAATCTTCCAGCCATGTGTATGTACTGTACACTTATGCACTTAATATCTGTGTTGAAGCAGACTATCAGAAAACTTTTTACTATCACATAGACGGGAAACAATAGGTATGAGAAAAGGTGAAAATTGTCCTATTCACCTAAATGGAACATAAACTACAATGCTTATTTTTGAGTGGTAGGGAAAGATTTCCTTGTATGCTGTATAGACTTTCAGTTACCTTTAAATGGACAAAAATCACTGCAACACAAGTAAAACAAGAGTGCCATCTACAGCAAACTACGTTATGATGTTGTGAAAAGCTGTTCAGTATGACTAAATACTTTTATTATGTGATTTTAACACTTGTACACCTACAGTGCTGATTAAGAACAGAAAGTGTTTTAACTAAATAAAGAATTTGCATCTTGGGGGGATTCTGAGAGAGCAGAAAAAAGGCCCATGGATCAGTGTAATTCTAATTAATGATCTAGCCCTGAGTGTTTATGCCACTTGTAGTAATACACATTAGTGCTGACAGAGGATATGTTCATGGTACTGTAGAGTTAGGCATGGGGTACAGAGGCCAGGTAGTAATTTAAATGTTTAGCGAGCACTCTACCCTAGTCATGGGAGCAAAATTATTATGTGGCACAGAAATTTGTGGAATCTAAAATTTATTTCAGCTAGAGGAAATTATATCACCACTCCGGTAATTGCAGAGTTAAGCCAAGTTTCAGCATACAACTAAAGAAATTGTTTTCAAATACTGGGTAAAAATTTACAATTTACAGATCACCAACAATATGTCTTGAAAAGAAAAATTAATGTACCACCACCAAGGATCTGTTTTCCTTGGCTACATTTTGTTCTGAATATCTTAACGGAAGTCAGTCCAGGGCATTTATATATGACTCAGAATTTACAGTCCACAAAAATAAGTGTAAACCTTGCTAAAAAAAGCATGCTGGATATTGTTTGTCAGCACTGGGAAGTCAGGTGACTTGCTTGGTTAACTTCTTTGTGCTCCTAGATTTAGACGGACCTGACTATGATAATATCATTCCCATGGCTTGAAGGAAATCAAACTGGTCACAAGTATTAACAGAAAAAAAAATATTGGACTGACTATGTTTTAAACCGGATGGTAGAATGTTAATATCTAGTCGTAAGTTTGAAGTATTTCCAAAAAACTTCTTGTAGTCTAGAAATGTTAAAAACACAGATTTGTCACCAGCGTGCAGCTGTTTCTTGAAACAGGTGGACAACCTGAAACATGTTGTTTTTGTATACCTGCTTTATGAAAACAAAGACATCTCTTTAACAGAAATGTTCTCTCTAATCTTTACATACCATAAGAAAAACTATTAATTTGGGTTTTTAATTCAGATTCTTTTTACATTTGAAAGTAGAGGTCATTTTGTGGTGATCATTTTGACATTTGCTTTTTTATTCCACTTTAGATTGCTCCATACCTCCTGTCTTGTAGTCACCCTTTTTCCCAATTTTGAGTCTGTTAGCACTTTTTTTTTACATTTAAAGTATTAAAAATAAATAAAAGGAACACGTCTTTTAAAATGGCTCAGAACACATTTTCATCAATATTCTTAGTTGTTTTAGTAGACCTATTGTCTCATAAGGTCAAGGAACATTGTCTGCTATTACATATAAACATACAAACATGCCTGCAGAAACAGGCCTTATTGTCTATCGAGTATACTCGATTGTGCTGCTAGCCCCCACTTGGCAGCAGCCCCACCCTCCCCACCCATCATCATCATAACCTCCTCACCCTGTCCCAACCTCTTAAAGTCACCCCAGTACTACAGGATACCACCCCCTCAGGTATAGTATTCCACCTGTCCACCACCCTTTCTGTGAAAAAATGTCTACTGATTTACTAGGTTTGTATATGGAAAGAAAAGGAGGCAGAGGACCATCTTGATTCTTTCCCTCACACATGATTTCCCGCCTGAAACTTTGCCCTTCCAATCTTAGCTGATGCCCTCTCATATCCCTCTTCCTTTTAATCTGTAAAATCCTTTCTGTATTAGCCTTGTTTATCCCCTTAAGGTATTTAAAGGTTTCAATCATATCCCTCTATCCCTCATCTCCTCCAAGGAGTACATGTTCAGCTCAGCCAATCTGCCCTCGTAGGACCTTCCCTCCAATCCTGGATCACCTTTGTTGCCCTACGTTGTACCCCTCCAACAATTTGATATCCTTCTTCAGGAGTGGGTGCCAGTACTGCATGCAGTACTTCTGGTGTGGCCTGACCAAAGACCTGTATAGAGGAAGGATCACCCCCTATTTCTGAAGGAGATTCCACTCTCTATACACCCTAACATCCTGTTGGGTTTTGCTGCCACTTTCTTGCACTGGGCTGAGTTGTTCATGCTGCCCATAATAAGCACCCCAGATTATTTTCCTCCTCTGTGCTTTCCAGCTGCACCCCTCCAGCTGATAGCTCCTCCCCTGGTTTCTAGCTCCCAAGTGCAGTACCTTGCACTTCTTGACATTGAACCCTAGCTGCCATGTTTCTGACAACTCCTGTAGTTTGGTCAGGACCTCCTGCAGCCCCTTTCACCCTTTGATAACATCTACTACAGCTCCCATTTTCTTATCATCAGTGAACAGACAGATCCTATTCTGGAGCCCATGTGAGATATTTTCGATTAATATCCCAAACAGTACTGGTCCTAGTACTGATTCCTGTAGCACCCTGCTCATCATTTTCCTTGGTGATGAAGGTTCCCCCCACCACCACCCTCTGCTGCCTTTCATTCAGCCAGTTGACAATCCATTTGACCATCTTTGTTCCCACTCCTATGTATTCCAGATTCCCCCCAGCCTCCCATGGGGCACAGAATCAAATACCTTGCTGAAAGTCCAAATGCAGGATATCCACTGCATGTCCCCTGTCCAGCTCCCTGATCACCCAGTCGTAATACTCAATTTGGTCTGTCTGGCAGGATCGGCCTGAGACAATCCTATGTTTTTGCCCATCCTGGAGATCATTGTCCTCCAAAAAGTCACTACCCTCTCTTTTAGGATTGTCTCCATGAGCTTCACCACAACTGATGTGAGGCTCAGTGGTCCTTAGTTGCCTGGTTCATCCCTAGGGCCACTTTTCTATAGTGGGCACCACATGGGTCATTCTCTTGTCCTGTGGTATGCATCCTGTGTTCAGGGAGGTATTGAACAGATCTGCCAGTGCCCTTGCCAGGATCTTTTTTACCTCCCTGAGTACCATAGGGTGAATGCCATCTGGTCCTGGTGCCTTGTCCACCCATGGTGCCCTTAGTCCTTCCAGAACCATGTCTTCTTTAATCCCTATGTCAGTCACCCCTTCCCCTTACCCATTCCACCCCTTCCTTGAGGTGTCTGCCCCCCTTTCTACTTCATGAACACAGAGCAGAAGTATTCATTTACTGCCTCTTCCTGATCCACCCCATTATCCACTCACCCTCTGTCCTTGTTAATCCTCACAGCCTGGTCTTTGTTCTTCCT
Source organism: Neoceratodus forsteri (assembly GCA_016271365.2). Lineage (NCBI taxonomy): Eukaryota > Metazoa > Chordata > Ceratodontiformes > Ceratodontidae > Neoceratodus > Neoceratodus forsteri. The sequence goes on from CM057459.1 coordinate 874,267,936, forward strand.
TCTTTCTCTAAAATATCTGAAGAAGTCCTTTTCTTTTTCAATTAATACCCTGTTCCAGTCTCATCTCTGACTAGCCTGGTAGTCTCCCTTCATATACTCATCCTTGTAAACCCCTCCTCCTGATTTCTTGAGTTTCCAAAATGCTCTTCTCATGACCCTCACTCCCTCCACAACCTCTTGAGTAAACCACCTGGGTTTCTTTGCCCTTTCCATCTTACTCTGTGTCTTTGAACAAGTCCCAGTGGCCTCCATTAGACCTTTATTAATACTATCCCATTTTTCACAAGCATCCATGTCTGGTTGAATTCCTGCCAGATACCTGCCCAAAATTTCCCTTATCCTTTTAATGTCTGTCACCTTAAAGTCAATCATCCCCTTCTCATATCTCCTGTTTCCCTTCCCATATTGTCCGTGAACCACACTGAGTGGTGTTCAATCCCAACCAGAGGGTCCTTCACCCACAGATCTCTTACAGTCTCCCCATTTGAAAGTACCAGGCCAGAATCCTCTCCAGTCTAGTCGGCTCATGTACCAACTGCTTCAGGAAACTGTTCTGAAATGCTTCTAGTATGACCTGCTCCTTTGTACACGTGGTGGTTGGAGTGCACCAATCCACCCCAGGTAGGTTGAAGTCCCCACCACCACTGTGTTTCCCTTCCTACAGACCCTTCTGATTTGTTCGACTCTATCCAGGTCATCCCCTTGTGCTGGTGGTCTGTATACTTCCCCCATCCTCAGCATCTTACCTTTTGAGTCCTGGAATTGCATTCATAGGGGCTCTGTCTACCTTCTTCCCCCTCCTTCCTTATACACCTTATCCCTTCACATATATAAATTGCCATTAGCTCTATCCTAACTAAATATTCTATACCCTGGGGTCATCATATCCCAGTCCTGGTACTGGGTGGCCCACGCTTCCATGATGGCTGCAATGTTAACCCTCCACAACTAAGAGAGCATGCAACTCAGCTGACTTATTACCTAGGCTCCTTGCATTCAGTGTGACCACTGTCCACCCCATTTCCTTCCTTACTTTTCCCTGGTTTTCCCCTTCCCCCATTCCCCTACCCTGACTTCCTTCCTGTTAACTTGGGGGGTAAGCTCATCAAACTCCCCTCTCTGGGATCCCTGCCTACCAGCAGTCCACTCACCACCTCCACTTAGTTTAAACCAGCCTTTGTTGCTATGTTCCCCTCTATCATCTGCATTAATACTCCCTTCCCCTTCCTGCTCAAGTGTAGTCTGTCCCCAGCATATAGATCTTTATTGTCCCAGGTTCCACCCCAACCATTCAATAACCCATAACTCTTAGATTGACACCAATCCCCCAGCCATGTGTTGAACTCTAATCCTCCATTTCCTCAATGTATTAGAGCAGGGCACTGTGATCACCTTTGCGAAGACCACCAGTGGCTCAGTAGGTACCACACTCACCTCTGAGGCCAGAAAATCAAAGGGCTGTGGGTTCAGTTACCACATCTGTCACTTGGGTTAATATCCCAGTACTGACACTGTAATGCAGCATGAGAGGGGTGCTGCATTTCTGAGGTGCTGTTTTTCAGATGAGATGTTAAACCGAGGTACCATCTGCCTGGATTGGTGGTAGTTCAGCTGGATGTTAAAGATCCCATGGCACTTATCGAAAAGAGTAGGAGAATTTTTTTAAACAGAACTTCAGAAAAAGAAAGCAGAATACATTGTTAATTCACAATAGTACTGAAAACAACGATAAATGACAAGAACTCAATCAAACAAAGAGGAGTAATAAGAACAATAAATTAAAAAATGGAAAGGAAGAAAAAAAAATTTTGAAAATGGTAAAAGGAAAACAAACCCAAGTTCATAAAGCACATTGTAAAATTCATGTGACAGGAAAATCATTATCTGTTACCCAAGGAAAATTCCTCCAGTTTGACCTTAATTGGACACGACTATATCGTCCTGCTTCATATTTATAAACATTTAACAATTCAGAATAAATTTTCTGTAAAAGTTCCGTATAAGAGAAATCTTTTTGCTGTAAAGTAAAAAGACACCTGTTTTGCCAAATAAACCATTTACAAACAGCAAAAATAATATGCAATGTACCATAATCCCATTTGTTCCAGTTGGGAGAATAGGAACCATAAATCAAAACATTGTAATTTACATGTTTGAATGCTGGTTCTTTCCAAACAGCAGCAAGATAACTCCAAAAATGAGATATATACAGACACAAAAAATGTAAATGTTGTATCGTCTCAAAATCTTGAAAGCAACCAGGACGGGAACAATAACGATCATGCAACTGTTTATGAAATTGATTCCCCTTAACATTAAGTTTTTCATGACCACATAACCAAGTGACATCCCAGAATTTGGGAGGAATTCGATCATAAGATATTAAACCCTGCAGGGACAAACGGAGCTCACTCGGACATTTTGGGAAAATAACAGGCTCTGAAAAACATGAGACTAGAACAGACTTGTATAAGAACTTTTTATTTTTTGAGAAAATCCAGCCACTGGGAATTTTCCATTGTCGTAGTTTAGGAAAAACTTCACGGTGATAAGGTTGCACACTGACAAGTGTACTAAAATGCCTTAATCTGCCATCCACCCACTCATTATACCATAACCCTATTGTCTGTAAAAAAAAGAACTGCCCATAATTTAGGATAATTTGTTAATAAAGGTAAAAAATTTAAAAAAAGAAAGTGACAAAAAAAAAAGGAGAGGATTTATCATATTCAAGCCTCCTTGGGATACAGGTAGATACAGAATATTATGCTTAATAGGGTTAAGATGGCTACCCCAAACAGCTTGGAAAAAGATGCTAAATAAAGTTGCTTCCCTTTGCTTAGGCGGAGGAAAAATGTTACTCAAAAATAAAAATAAAGACACCAAATATCTACGTATCAAATGAATACGTTTCAGTTTAGAAAATTGCCATCTATTCCAGTTTTGTACCATAATCTTACCCTTGTTCAAAAGAATATCCCAGTTATAAATAGCAGGTGTGGGTGAACGAAAAAATATACCCAAAATTTTTATGGGGTGGTATGTGAATTTAATGTTACACAGAATCGTCTGTTCAGGAAGTAAACCATTCAAGGCATATCCGAGACATTTGGACAGATTTAAAGCTGTACCAGAAAAAGAACCAAAAAATTGGCACATATCCACAACAGAATGAACAGAAGAAACAGTAGGGGTGCATAAGCAAATGTCATCCGCATAAGCAATGGTGGAAAAGGGTATCAACACTCCAGGAACTGAAACAGGGGGTATCAATTTATTCAGGGTACGTAACAATGGATCAATACTATATACATACAATAATGGACTGATCGGACAACCCTGCCGAATGCCCCGCTGCACTGGAAGCATAGGTCCTAGGTGCCGATTTACCAAAGGAGATACAGTTGCAGACTTATAAAGTGTCTGCAACCAAGAAATAAAAAGGGATGGAATACCATAATGCTTTAATGTAAGCCATAAAAAATCGTGGTTTACAGAATCAAAAGCCCCCTTTTGGTCTAAAGATAGTACAACTCCAGGAAAACCAACAGTAATGGATCTGTCAAAAATTTCACGCAAAAAAGTGTACAAAACTGTGCGGAAGAAAGTAAATAGGAAGACACAGTCAAAAGTCTTGTATTTAAGATTTTCATTAAAATTTTTAAATCAACATTTAATAAACTAATTGGTCTCCAGTTAGAAAGAAACTTTCTATCACCTTGTCTATGCAAAAAAATCAAAACACCCCTCATCAATTCTAAAGGACAGTCAGAACCAGTTAACACATCAGAATAAACATCTGCAAGTTCCTGAGATAATTTGGTCCCTATTAATTTATAAAATTCAGCAGTTAGACCATCCAGACCAGGTGCTTTATTGCTGGAAAGGGTATGTATAACTTGGAGGACTTTCTGCGATGTGATGGGTTTAACCAAATCGGATAATAATAAAGGAGGGCAGAGAGGAATCTCAACACCACTGAGATAAGCCTGAGAAGAAGCTCGGCTCTCTAAATCCACAGGCTGAGCTTTGAAAAGAGCAGCCGTGTATGACGTCACCTCTGACATCAGTTCAGCCTGTGTAAATTTTTCCTGACCATCACTCCCCAGTAAACTGGAAAAAAACTTTTTTCCCAACCCTTTCCTTGGTACCAAGAAAGGGACAGACAGTGGCAAACCCGCCATGAGTACCAAACCTTTGTTGAAAATGTAAAACGTTAGATTGATGTTTATGAAATGGTACCATTTTCTCCTTAAGATGTTTAATTTGGAAGGAAAAGTCATGTGCAGTAGTCTGGGCCATAGACATTACCTTTTGTAATTGTGTACGAAGTTGCAAATGAGAAAAATATGCAGCAGAGCATTGAAATTTCCCAAACTGTTTCAACAGAAAAATAACATCCAATTTTGTATCCATCCACCATCAAAGTGGATTTCCATACATCTTGTAGAGAGACTTTCGTGCCATTATAAAATAATTTATGTGTTGCAAAATGTCCTGCTGCAGTAACAATTGGGAATTTAACCTCCAGAGGCCCCTACCAAAGGAAAAAGCTTCCATAGACCGAACTGTAATGCACAATGCACAATGATCGGAAAATTCCACAGGGGTAACCCACGCAGACAGTAAAGGTAAATTCCTATTAATAAGGAAAAAATCTATTCTAGTAGCTAAGGCACCTTTATGAAAAGTAGGTGTTGTAGATGTATGTAACTGGGCATACGCATCAATCAAACTTGCAGTATGGACCACTTTTGCCAAACAAGACATATCACAAAAAAGTTTGGAAGTTTTTGCTCCCATGCCCCTATCTTTGGTAGACAATCCACAATTAAAATCAGCACCCCAGATTACATTAAAGGAAGTGTGAAGATAGGGTTGTAAGAGTTGGAAAAGATCCACCCTGGTTGCTTTCGTTTGAGGTGAATAGACATTGAGTAACCTGTAACACGCCCTCTGGTGTACAGTATCCACAAGCAATGCTCTACCAGGAACCAGATCTATTAATTTTAAAACTTTCACAGACAATGTAAAGAGTATTTCAACCCCTGTACATCTATCAGATCCTAGTGACCAATACGAGACCCCGAAGTGCCAACATTTTGCTGCACCAGCTATTTCAGTAACAGTGTGTAAACGCGTGTCTTGTAAAAAAAATATATTACAGCTTAGGGTACTTAAAAGGGAGAATAATGCAGATTGCCTTATTCGGTTTTTGATGCTGTTCACATTAAGAGAACAGAAAGTTAAGGAGGAAACCATTTAAGTAGTCATGAAAACTCATCCTGGTTTACGCTTATTTTTTTCCCTTTTTTAACAACCGCAGAGTTAGATTTCAGAGGGAGGGTTGAAAAAGGAGCACCCTCTGAGTCTGCTGCCACCGATTTTCCCATGGGGTCCATTCCGGACTGGGAAGATTCAGAGTCAGCATCTGATACATCTTGTGCAAGAAGAAGGGCATGAAAATGGTTAGTCATAGGGGTATTTAGTAATTTTGGTACTTTAGAAGCAGGTTGGATAGGATGGGTTTTACTCCATGTTTCTCTAGAAAGAAAAGGTAGAGCCTGAGGGAGAGGGGGGCATAGAATGTTTGTCTGGAGAAATGGAAACCTGAGGCAGGGGGTCTGGCAGAGGTGTATCTGTGCCCAAAGCCAAAGAGGGAAGGGGGCTGGGGGGGAGATTCAGGAGAGACAGAAAACGTCAAATCTGGGGAGGCCAAGGTATTGGGGACTACATGTGCAGCAGGGGCAACATGTGCAGCAGGGGCCGTAGAGAGAGTGGTTCTGGAGCGTTGCACAGTGGAAATTAACTGTCTTTGGTCTTCAAATGTTTGGGCTTCTGAGTGTTGGTGAGCCGCCTCAGGGCAAGTAGCATAAGAGTGTCCAGGGGCAGCACATAAGGAACACACTGCTATATTCCTACAGTGTTTCTGCACATGACCCAAAGAATTACACAGAGTACATCTAAGACAGTCACAAGCACTACTAATGTGACCAGGCTTCCCACACCTATAGCAAGATTTAGGCTGTCCTGCATAAAAAAGGACCCCTCTATCTTGTCCCAAAAATATGCAATTAGGAAGATGCTGCAACCCATCTTCTGAGGAATGGAGGATAACCCGAACACGCCAACCCCCCGTCCAAATATCCTCCGAATCAAAAATCGCCTCAGGATGCCCCAATACTGTGCACCTCTGTTTCAGCCAAAAAATCAGATCTACAATGCTGACACTCTCATTTCTAAAGAGAACTGTGACCGTTTTATGAGCCGGTTTAGTAAGGGGAAAAACATCAAAGGGGGACCATAAAGGAGTCTGTCTTACTATACGATATTTAGCCCAAAATTTTTCTAAACCAGTATGAAATTTAAAACTAACATCAAAAGTTTTTTCTCCAGATACATGTATCAGAGCATACATTTCAGCTGAAGTAAACTGCAAGCTTTCTTTAAACAATTTTTTTGCCACAAATGACCTATCAGGAAAGACATCCATCCCTCCTTTATAAATAAAATGAACTGCATGATGTCTTTTGGCTGAATAAGTTGGGGAACAAAAAAGAGAGGCATAAGAGCGTGTTGTAGGTTGTCCTAAAGTAGGCACGGTGCTTGGTGAAAGGCCTACTGAGTCATCCAAGGGATTGAGATCATCGATACGGTCTTCCGAAGAAGGGAGTTGTGGAGCGTCTCCTTGTGGGTGAAAGGCAAGTACTGTATTCTGAGTAAAGGATAGTTCAGGAGGAAGGGCTAAGGGAGAATCCTTAATGTTGTCAGAGAGAGTTTCTTCGGTGGCAGTTTTAGAAATTTTGGGAACCGTAGGGCCAGAAGATCTCGAAAGAGAGACACTAGAGTCTGCCAGATTTACCCCAGGAATTATGACAGGGGAGAAACCAGAAATCCATCTACCAGATTCCAGGAGCTGTGCCCAGCCTGCAGAAGTCATGGACTTAGAAGCTGACCAAGGAGTTTCTGCATCATCAACCAGGTCAACCCAAGAGCTTTTTTGGTCAGTAGAAGCTTTTCTAGTAATGGGTTTAAAAGTCCGTTGTTGTTTCGCATTAAACCAAAAAATGGTGGCATTCTGCTGAGTTGAAACTGAAGAAACATACACAGTACCTGAAGTAGGTAGTGCAGGGCAAAAGGTAGTTGAAGATTCAGCCGGAGTTGTAGAAACATGCAAGTCAGCATCTAATATTTGCTGCACAGCAACCTCACTGTCAGACTGCGTTTGCTCAGCTGTCAGAGTAGTTTCCAATGGCAGTTCCGCATTCCGCCGCTGAAGTGGAATCAAAGGCTGTACCAGCGCTTCAAAAGCGGACTCAGGAAGGCATTCAGTAGATACTGTAAAGGTAGAAGGTAAACTCAAAATAAGCTGCTTCCTTTCAGTCGAAGTATGTGTAGAAATCGCAAGGTCATGTTTAGAGTCTGGTTCCATAGAAGCTTCAAAAAAGACATCCGAATCAACGGTTTCATTCGTAGAAGCTAAAACTGGCCCCCTGGCCTGCAGCACGTCCTGATGCAACAAAGGCTACTCATCAACTGAGCTTTCCATCTCGACGGTCAGCAAGTCCCCCTACTGGCAAAACAGTAGGGGAATTTCCCCGGTGTCCTGGCCAAATTTCCTTTATTCACTAAAAATACCACCAACAGCTTAATCTGGTTCGAGGTCAGTTGGCATTCAGCTGAATACCCCTCCCCCGGGTCGTGCTTGAAAATAGGCAGGATTTGTCTAGTGCACTTACCCGGTCAACAAAAAATAAATAAATAAATAAAAATTCCCCCAACTCTTCACACAACCTTCCCAATTCCTCAAATCTCCCCCTCACAACTTCCACCATATCACCCGCCAGGTCATTCGTACCCACGTGCACCATGAGATGCTTTTTCTTCCTATCCCTCCTTGCACACTTCAGAACTGACTACCCTACCCTGCCCACCATTAACCCAGGTATGGACTCTATCAATTTATGACTTTGTCTTTCCCCCTTACTACCCCATCTTATCCCTTTTAGTATGGACCCCCCAGCACTAGCATTCCCCTCTCATCATTCCTTGTCCCTGCCCCATCCTATTACCAAGGTACCTATCTCTAGAGGCCACCATATTTGTAGCTCTGCATTTTCCCTATGGCTCCCCCCACCCCTGACCTGTCCCTCTCTCCCTCACTGTTCCTTTGCTATCCTCCACATTCCTCCCAATCTCGCTGGACCCTCCTCTGCCCTTCTTGTCCTCCCTACTGTCATTGTTCCTCTCCCCTTCCCCCCTACTCCCTTTGACCATCCATCCAGCTTTGCCCCTCCCCCTTTACCCCTGTCTCCCTATTGTGACTGACTAATGTCCCTTGTGCATTCCCTTCCCTTTCCCTCTCCTGCCCCCTCCTAGAGATCCTTCCCCCTTCCTCCTCCACCAATGTCACCAGCACTGCAAACCTATTACCTGCCCCCCTCCGCATTGCCGTGTGTTGGCTCCTCCCTCCTAGCTTTGGCCTTCCCTACAGTGCTCGGTCTCTTGTTCAGCTTGCTTCATCACCCCCTCTCCATCCCTTCCCTCAAACCAATGTTCCTACAATGTGGTGCCCTCATGTTACCCCTGCAGGAGTCCCCCTTCCCCAGCATTCCTCCTCCCTACTCTCATCCTCTCCAACTTTCTTCCAAGCCACAGTACTTCCACCTTGAGCCTTCTCAGCATGTGACAGACTGGACACCCTCCAAGCTTCCACAAAATGTTCATCCAAACTGCCACCCCACATCCATTACAGTCCACTATTCTGCTCATGTTTAAGCAGTATTACCGAACAGTAAAGGACAAAAAAAAAATGAATACAGAGCCATCTATAGTTTTATCAACTAGTACTTTTTTAAGTTTTCAGCTAGTCGTGACCCTAGAAAAAAAAGTAAGCATTGTATTGTACATGCTACAGTTGTTTATTTAAGTCACAAGAATGTGGCATTAAACAATTTGAGGGGATTTTCAAACAGCCATGCCCATTATTCAGATATAGCTGCCAAAATCTGCCTGGGAAGTTAGACCACGAAAAGTTGCTCTTATATTCTGGATGGAATATTGCTGTTGCAGCCAACAAATGGATTGATTCCCACAGTTGTGGCAGAAAGTGTTGTAAACTACAGGGATTGTCACAAAGGCATCATGATGTTTGTTCTGTAAATACACCACAAGCATCTTGATGTATTTGCCTGGATGCAGCACATGTTTGAAATGCAAATGGAAATGCTGCATTCTGTTCTTTGAAAATCCCACCCTGGGTATTCAAGAACAACTAAGAATACTTATGGAAACCTGGACCAAGCCATATTAAGAGGAGCATGTCTTTTATTATTTCAAATCTGAAAAAAAATGCTAATGCAGAATCAAAATGGAGATGGAATCACATTATACAAGACAGAAGGTTAGGGGAAATCTAAAATGGAACAATAATTACAAGCCAAAATGATCACTGCTATCATGCATTGCGGCTTTAAAGGAGAACTGCCCTGAATCTGAAAGTAATCTTCCCGGTAGAAGCTGTTTTTAAATACTGGATCTAACTGTTTTTCTATCAGTGCTGGCTTTTCAATGACCTTATTGAGTATTTCTGATTTATACTCCATTGTTAAGTACCATTTAGCAGTGTGTGATGTAATTTGTGTTCCTTTCAACCACAAAGTTCTACAGTAGAATATGAATACATAGAGCAAACAATTGGACAGCTGAGCAAGGATGTAAACTGCATGATACAGTTTTAAAATGGCATTTAATAGCTGTGTGTAAGTCAGAAACTCACAGTAGGATAACTAAAAAGCTAGATGAGATGGAACAGTAACAGAGCTGGAGCCAGTATTAACAAGTTCTGGTCAGAGCTGATATGTCTATGGAGAGCTTTTAGGAGTGGCAAGAGCATTGACTAGAACATGTGGTGCTCGCACCGCACCTGAGTCAGCCAAAACTAATACTGCAGTGGTTACAGTAGTGAGCATATGCGATACAGTGTCAGTGGCTTAGTAGGTAGCACACTCACCTCTGAGGCCGAGAGATCAGAGGGCTGTGGGTTCAGTTCCCACATCTGGCACTTGGGTTAATATCCCAGTACTGACACTGTAGTGCAGCATGAGAGGGGTGCTGCACTTCTGAGGTGCCGTCTTTCGGATGAGATGCTAAACCGAGGTCCCATCTGTCTGGATTGGTGGTAGTTCAGGTGGATGTTAAAGATCCCATGGCACTTATCGAAAAGAGTAGGGGAGTTTTTATTGATAAAAATTATAAATAATGTAGACAAAAACAGTTTCAAAAGAAAACATCAGTCAAACAAATAGTACACAGCAAAATACACATTATAATTAATCACAGCAAATGAACAGAAAAAATAGAAAGAAACTTATTACAGAAGTCATGACTGATCCAACACATTTAAACTAATAACTAAAGGCACTAAAGATCGAATATGCAAGAAAATACCCTGCTTATAAGTCATTATGTTTAAACTCACCTTATTTAGACTTAATAAAATGAAGAAAGCCTTTCCACCATTTAAGAAGAGTCCCTGACTCTACTCTTGATGTATCCTGAGTATAAATTTGCATAAGTTCCTTTACAATCAACATACCAACACAGGAATAAGGCATTTTCTTTTGATAAAGAACCCATTGAACCCTAGCTTGCCATAAATAATATCTCTAAAATAAGGATAACGTCCCTTCATGAAACCCAAATAAGTGAACCGGGTAACATCCTAGGATCAAAATTTCATATGACATACCAGATAACCACTGAAAACCCCATAAATTCACTAGATAAACCCATAAACCTTTAGCGTATGAACAGCTGAGAAAAAAATGTTCCATCGACTCTTCCACATTGATACAGTCCAAATATGGGCACAGTCTTTCCTGTAATACTTTATATTTAGTGTTGCTTCTAACATTCAATCGGCCATAATAAATCAGCCACTGGGTTTCCCATTGTTTCAGAAGCATCCTATGGTTATTTAACTGAGCCAAAACAATAGAGTTCAGTGCCGAAGGACAGTTTTTAAAACCAGGCCCTGAGGGAAGTAACAGAGACATTAAATAGTGATAAAGCCCCTTCATACAGTGATTCAGAATTATTCCTTTCTGCATTTTCCATTTAAATAATTTCTGCACTGCAGGCCTAAAATACAACGGGATATATAAGTAATGATTTAATTTCAGGGCATAATTTTTCCAATTCTTGAAATATTTACCCATAGACTTTAAATTCCAAGAATCTTCCGCCCTTAACTCAGCTACTAATCCAGTCTTAATTGAGTTTATAATGAATAAAGAATGTACAAAGACTACTGGATCTATCATTCCCAAACCACCCAAATTTTTTTGCAGATAAGTATAACCTCGCTTCACCAGATTTAAATGGTTTCCCCAGAGCATCTGAAAAAACAAACTACACATTCTAGTCTCCAAAGGGACTGGGAGGGGGAAAATCATTGCCACATACTGTACACAGGGGAGAAGGAACTGTTTGATCACCTGTACACATTTTAATTTTGACAATTTCCACTTTTTCCACCTATGCACCTTAATCTCTACTTTTTGGAGAACATCTTCCCAATTTTCACTTGGCATGTTCTGGGAGCCAAACCTAATCCCTAAAATGTTAAGCGGATTCCTAGAAAAATGAATACCCACTTGCCACACCTCCTCCAAGCCAGTTGCACCAATGAATAATCCCTTAGTCTTATGTAAGTTTAGTTTCACATTTGAAACTTTAGCAAAGGCATCAAAAGCTGTCACGAATCTGGATACCGAAGTAATGTCTTTAAAATACAGTACTAAATCATCTGCATAGGCTTGTATCATTAACTGTGAATCCATCTGTACATTAACTGGGATACCCTGCCATTTCTGTAAAAAAATCACTGTTTGTAAAAAGGGGTCAATAGCAAAAGTGTAAAGAAGAGGGCTAAAGGGCACCCCTGGTGAACACCTGTAAATAAATGGAAACCTTCTGCCTTACAACCTTTCAAAAATGGGAACACCACATAGTAATCATACAATTTCTTTATTATCGTCACCATTTGCCGTGGAACCCCATAATGTGCAAGAGTCAAAAAAAGAAAGGGTAAATACACTCTGTCGAAAGCTTTGTCCAAATCTGCTGCTATCAAACACCGTGTCACCCCTACGTCAGTGAGATGTTCAATGACATCTCTTATTAACATAAGAGCAGATTGCACCCATCTGTCTGGTAGGCCACTAAATTGATAAGGTGAGATAACCCCTCTGGCAAAGTTTTTCAACCGATTATTTAAAATGCACGTAAAGATTTTGTAGTCTGAGTTTAAAAGGGTAATTGGCCTCCGATTAGCAATATTCTGTTTATCCCCAGCTTTAAATATATAAGTTAATAACCCTTCTGAAAAAGAGGAAAAAATAACCACTTTGTCTAAAAAAACTGAAATAAAATACACAAACACTGGCTTAATTCTTCTGAAAAATATTTGTACAAATTATTTGAAAGGCCATCTATACCGGGTGAAATATTCATTTTCAATTTACCAATTGTACTTAAAATTTCTGCTTTCAAAATAGGGCCCCACAATTCTAACCGATCTGCTTGGGTGACAGGGACTACAATCTTGTTTAAATAGGAGGTCATGTCAGTGGTTGAAATTGATACTAGGGGATCAAGAGACCGAAAATGCTCCACTATAACGTCACGAAGTTGTGCCACAGAAATAGCCAAAGAACCATCTGATTTCTGTAGCACATCCATTGTCATGGAGTCCCGTAGCTGCTTACACATTTCAAAAGGATCCCCAATAGGTGATTATTTAGTTCCATCATTAAGGATAGCTTGCATAGTTTTACCTCTGTCATATTGAAATTCTCTCATTTTCTTTTTTAAAATAGAAATTTGCTCAGAGTAATCTAATCTAGATGTATAAACTATGGACAAAAGTCTCTGTAATTGCTGCCTAAGACCTAAATAGTGCAGAAATTTATAATTTTTTGTTCTAACTCCCTGTGACTTAAACCAATTTCATAGATCAGCTTTCGTTTCTAACCACCAGTCCCCTAGGTCTGGATATAAAAAGGCTACTGATAATCTTGCTCTTAAAAGGTATTTAACCCCAGATTGTATATAAGGGATTACCAGAGATGAGTTGTTAAGCTTCCATCTAAGTTGTCTTTTGTCTAGAGTGACTGCAAGACAAAAAATACAGTACAAAAAGGAATGATCCGAGAATTCACAAGGCAACATATTAAAAGATTCCACTTGCATGTTTGGTGAAACCAACATATGGTCAATCAAGGTGAAACTTTTCCCCTTGTTAAAAGAAAATCTAGCCCCTGCTGAAAAAGAGGAGTTACAATTTAACAGACCAGCATCTTTAATAATTTTACCTAATGCATTAGAGTCACAATATGTTTTTTTTTTCTTTAGAACGAGAGGAGGCCGGAATGGGACAATTAAAGTCCTCCCCCCACAGTACTCTGACTGTAGTTAATAGAAAGGGCTGTATAGCTTTCAGGCAATTCACCCTACCTGCTTTTGTTTGAGGATTATAGATGTTAATAAACCGAAAACATAAGCCTTGCCACTTCCCATCCACAATCAACACCCTTCCTGGTATTAGATTCATCAAATTGTGCAGCTGAAACACATATGACTTAAACACTATACCTATGCCGTCAACAGAATCTTCACCGAAAGACCAAAAAGAAGGGCCCCAAACCCAGTCCCTTTTGAAAGATGCAAGCTGCTCTATAGAATACATCCATGTCTCCTGTAAAAAACATACAGACAAACGTTGATCATGGATATGAGAAAAAAGAGCTTGTCTCTTAGCCATGTTTAAAAGGCTATGCGTGTTCAAAGAACCCAAAACCAACTGCATGTCTGATTAATATTCACACCATTGTTTTTTCCTTTTTTTCTTTTTTTTTCCTTATAGCTATCTACTGGCTGTGACCTAGTTGAAAAGGAGGATTTTTGTGAATCTGAATCCCTACATCTTGCTCACTATCACCCCATAGGGTAAAAAGGACTGCATATGAATTGCTAGTTTCTAGGGACGCCACCTGAGATGGGGGATGTTTGGGGTGCAAGTTCCTAGAGGATCTTCTTTGGGGCAATATAGTCAAAGGGCCAATTGCTGAAGGGTTGACACCTGCGCCCTCTGTGACCTCTTCCGTATAACAAACCAGGGAAAACTGTAAAGGATCAGGAGGACCCATGCTCACTTTTGGCAGAATAATTACATCTGAGGCAAACCTTTGCATATCCTTATCATTCACCAAAATAGGTTTATTGTCAACCAGGATTTTATCTTTCGACTCCCCTTCTGATTCAGTTTGTTTCCTAACTGGGGGAAGTTTTAACTGTATAGTAGCAGAAGGAAGAGGGGGACAAGCGGGAGGGAGGGGTGCCTGAACTATGGCTCCCTGTGCTTTCTGAATAAGCCTATCAGAGTTAGAGCAAGAGGATTTGTTCTTGGCAGCCCAGGGGCATACTTTAAACACATGACCCTTTGCTGCACACAAATCACAACAAGATTGATTGTTACAAAACATGGTCAAATGGCCTACCTCCCCGCAATTATCACAGCGAGGCTGGTCACAGACACTAGAAAGATGTGTTCTGGCTACACACTTGTAGCATGCATGGGGTTGCCCACTATAAAAACATACGCCCCATCCCTTCCCGGCAAAAATGAGTTAGGGATGTGCTCTATCCCTGCCTCCGATTGCCGAAGTTTAATTTTATACTTCTAACCCCCCATCCAGAATTCTTAAGAGTCTAGGATGGGGTTAGGCTCACTCAACACCTCACATTTTTTGGTCAACCAAAAGGTGATGTCCTCTACCCGAACCCCTTCATTTCGAAACATGACTGTAACAAATTTGATCAGAGGTTTGGAGAGAGGGATAACAAAAAAGGGGTCAACGCAGGAGAAGACTTAACCTGACCATACCTAACCGAGAATAGATCTAAAGCATGTTGCGTATGAAAACTTATGTCAAAATTATCCTCCTTTGAAATGTTGATAAAGGCATAAACATCATGCGTAGTAAAATGCAATGAGTCTTTCAACAGTGTTTTCCCCACGTAGTGCCTGTCTGGCCTCACTTCCAACCCTTCTTTATACCTCAGCCATACGGCATTACGCCTAGGAGCAGCTTCCCTAGTGGAGTTAGAAAAAAGCTCAGACATCAAGATCCTTTGAGCTGGGGGGGAGGACAAACTAGCCATGTTTTGACCCTCATGTAAGATCTCCTGAGGTTGTTTATCCTGATTTAAAGTTACGGTGGGATGATTGTCCGACCCCGAAATACCCAAGGAGAAATGCAAAACCTCTTTATCAGCTTGTGTATGATGCTGGTAATTCTTCCCTTTAGGCTGCTGGCCAGCAGGTTTCCACTCTGAAGAGTGTTGCGAGAGAGACAAATCCGAATCCTATGTTGGATCAGGCTTCCATAGACCCGTTTCTGCCTGCTTCTAGCCAGCCTCGCATAAGGCTTTATAAGGAGACCAAGAGTCTCAAATGCCATTGTCCTGAAAATGAGGGGGTTCGGTTGCCCTAAAGTACATGTCTAGAGTCGGTGTTTGTTTTGGCACTGTTTTGCTAGAAAAATAAAAGTCTGTAACCCCAAGTTGTGAACCCTTGGAAGATTGATAAGTCAACGTAGATGAAGCAGACGATTTTTCCTGTACTTGGTGTTTCAATACAAAACCAGCTACTTTGTTCAAGGGAGCCGCTCATTTTGAGCAAAAATCCTAGAATCTATATTTTGACTAGTAACACAGCTGTCACTAAGGCAAGCATTAGGTGACTCAGCGCCAGGCTGTGAAATTTCAGAACATGACGAAACAGTCTTTTCCACTAGCGTTTGTGCAGTTTCACTTGCCATAAACTTCAAACCTCCTGATTTAAGACTTGGAGAAGTCACTGTACCTGTAAGCCCAGCAGTCTCCGTTTCTAGAGCCACTGTCCAGCTGACCCTCTGGTCCGTCTCCATTTCATGTCCTTGCAAGGAAGCTTGCCGCTGTAAAACTCTGTAGCACCCCTCGGGACCCTCCAAGGGAGAAGCACTGTGTTCAACATTAGAAAAAGCAGATGCAACACCTTCGCGGATCCGACGACCGCTCTGCCATCCGGAATTCGCTTCTTTGGTCTCCAATGATAAAGCTGTGCTAGCCACGTCAACTTCCATCTCAGGTAACTCCATGTTGTAAAAACAAGGCAAGTCTTTAACTTGTGTGGCTATCGTAGGCATCAAAAGCTCTTAGTTCACCACGGCATCATGAAACTCTGCATCTGAATCGATTTCAGCCATAACCTTGGCTGGAGCCTCTGTAAGACTTAGAGCAGGAGCTGAGGCTAGCTCTCCCACTCAGCAAATGTCCTCCTCCTTCAGTAGTCCACTGCAAGTGGCCATCTTGGCAATGGCCTGTCCCCCTACTGGCAGCAATGCAGCAACTGAGTAGTGGAATATCCCTGGTGTCCTGGCCAAATTTCCCTCATTCACTAAAAATACCACCAACAGCTTAATCTGGTTCAAGGCAGGTTGGCATTCATCTGTATCCCCCTCCCACGGGTTGTGCCTCAAAATAGGCAGTATTTGTCTAGTGCACTTACCCTGTCAACAAAAACTAACTAAATAAATAAAATTAAAAAATACTCGCACAAGTGCCGTTTGCCTAGGAGTGAGCCATGTGCAACATGGCAGAGCTGTCATGATTGCTTATGCACGATACTTGTGCATGCGCAGTTTAAGTCAGTGCCACCATGTTGTACACAGTGGCCATCACTTCCACAGCTGCAGAAAGGAAAAGTAGTGCACCAGGAAGGGGATGTGTTTATGCAGCTCAAGGAGAGGGAGGGCTTCATAAACAGAATCACTGGAAACTATGCCAGAGCACTGTGGCAGTACATCAGACAGTGGTCCAGTCATGTGCTTCTGCAGTGCTCCTATACAAATCTGATGATGACATAACATCTGTGGGGCTTTGCCCATGCAGCTGTAAAAATCAGACTCAGGAGGAGACTATTAACAAACTAGCGGTATGGTCTGCAACCTGCTTGTTATCACAGTTACTGTCTCATTCTTTTCTAAGCAGTAATTTTTGTTAAAAGTGCCTTAACCATATTGATCTCAGTGCTGGTAGACTATGTCTGGTATTCTCCTGAATGTCATAGGTGTGGGTAATAGCAGTCTTGAAGTGGTAGCTGCCGGTGGTGGTGCTCTCTGAAAAAAGCGATACCCATGCTCATCTGCACATTTTAGTAATGACCCCTTTTCTTTGTTTTTGCTGTAAAAAAACTGACCCCTTTAACACAAAAACAAGGAGTCAGTTGTGACCTCCATCCCCCACCTTTTCTCTTCAAGCGATGAAAGTGATTATGGGTTTGCATCAGATGTACAGTGGCAGCCATAGACACATAATATTGTTAAACAGTAATCAACTGTATGTGAAAGCTGTGTTTTTGAATGTGTGCTTTCTTAATGTTGTCAATACCACTCCATCCATTTTGTACTCTGCTCCTGGATTTCTGTGCCCCAAGTGCATTTTTTTCCATTTTTGTGTTGAGACCTAGCTGCCATACCCTTGACCACTGTTCAAGTCTTATAAGGTCTTTGCTCATACTCTTCCATCCTGCTGCAGATCTGGGTATAATCATGCAGAGTCAAACCTTCCCTTCCTGCTCCTTTGCAGTTTCACTTATAAAGACATTAAAGAGGACTGGGTCCAGCACTGATCCCTGATGTACCCCCATCATTACCCACCCTTCCTTGGAGTGAACTCCATTTACTGCCAGCCTCTGTCACCTATCCACTAACCAATTTCTTACCAAATAGTCATATTATTTTTCTCTCTGAGCCAACTCAGTAGGAGTCACTCAGAACAAATGTAACTTTCTCAGAAAGTATACAAGTTACACATTCACAACCAGCATGAGCTTTGTTCAGGACATAAAGGCCTTTCAAATGAACCTATTCACTAAGCTGCACTAATTATATATTTTTTTAAATATGGCTATCTGATTACTTTAATTTGCATTCTTCTTCACAAGCTTCACCTTTTGGTTGACTATATTTTTAAAAAAATCAGATTAGTGACTACCCTCATTTGAAAGGTATTTTTTGTTCTGAACAACTTTCATACTGGTTTTGTTTGTGTAACTTGTATACTTCCGGAGACATTTACATTTGTATGGCATATCTCCTAATGTGTTTGCCAAGAAAGAAATACAAAATGAGGATGTTTGGAAGGGTTGTAGGAATTATATTAACATACTAAGAAGCCAGCAAAATGAAAACCATTTGATCTATCTAGTCTGCTCCTATTGCAAGGCCCAGATCTTGAGATATTGTCCCTGACCCCCTCCCCACTCCTTCCGTCCTCCCTACCCATGATCCACCTTCTCCCTAAGTTTATCCCAGCCTCTCTAGAAGCTTTCCACTGTGTTGAATGAGATCCCCTTTTCCAGCAGTGCATTCCAAGTGTCCACCACCCTCTCTATGAAGAAGTGCTGCTTACCTCCCTCTTAAACCTCCCACACTCTAGCTTAAGACTGTGCCCCATTGTGTTATGATTGCTACTCATTTTAAAGAGATCCTCTTTATCCACCTTATTTATCCCTTTCAAGTACTTCAAGGTCCCAATCATGTCCACTCTCTCTCTCCCTCTCTCTCTCTCACCTGTCTTCCAGGCAGTACTTGTTTAGTGCTCTCAACCTCTCCTCATATACCTTACCCTCCTGACTCACTATCATCTTTTTAGCCCTCCTCTGTACCTTCTCCAGCAGGTTAATGTCATTTTTGAGGTGTGGGCACCAGTACTGAACTCCATACTCTAGATGTGGCCTTACCAGTGACTTGTATAAGGGCAGTAAAACCTCCTCTCTCCTACTACTGATTCCCCTGACTATGCATCCCAGCATCTTGTTTGCCTTTGCTGCTGCTTTCTTGAACTTTGTGGAGTACTTCAGGTCACTAGTGATCGTCACTTCCAGGTCACTCTTCTCCTCTGATGCAGATACCAAGACTCTGCCCAGGTAGTACTCTGTCTTGGGATTCTTGGCTCCAATACTGTATGCATAACTTTGCATTTCTTGGCATTTAAGCCAAGCTTCCAGATCCTGCATCACCTCCCCAGCTTTTCCAAGTTGTCATATAGGCCCTGTATCCCTTCAGCCGTGTCCACTTTCTCATAGAGCTTGGTATCATCAGCGAATAGATACATTTTGCCCTTTATATCATCCCCAATGTCAATGATGAAGACACTAAACAACTCTGGCACCAGCACCAAGCCCTGTGGTACATCACTGGTAGCCTCTCTGGTATCAGATGACTCTCCCACCACAACCACCCACTGGGTTCTGTCCCTCAGCCAGCTTTCCACCAATCTGGCCACCTTATCCCCAACCCTGAGATCCATCTGCTTCCTGATCAACCTTTTCTGAGGCACAGTCAAAGGTCTTGCTGAAATCTGGATAGAGGATGTCTACCACTTGGCCCCTGTCTACTGTCTTAGTAACACAGTCAAAGAAGTCCATCAGATTTGTTTGACACAATCCTCCCCCCATGAACCAATGCTACCTTGAATCCTGGAGACTTGCTGCTCTAGACAGTCCACCAACTTTCCTTTAGTATGGTCTCCATGAGCATTCCTATAATTGATGTCAGACTGACTGATCTGTAATTCCCTGAGTCATCCTTGTGGCTAATTTTGTGGAGGGGCATCACATGTGCTGTTCTCCAGTCCTGCAGTACCACACCTGACTCTGGTAAACTATTAAATAGCTCTGTCAGTGACCCTGCCAGCTCGTCAGCCAGTTCCCTTACTACCCTTGGATATACTCTGTCTGAGCCTGGCAATTTGTCCTCCATTAATGCTAGCAGTCCATCCTTCACTCTGTCATCCTCTATCACTACATCGGTGTTCCCCTCTCCCCCTGCTCTTCTTCTCCCTCCTGAAGGCACTGGTCCATCCTTCTCCCTGGTGAAGATGGAACAGAAGTATTCATTTAGTTTCTCTGCTTTTCCTCAATTATCCACCACCCACTCCTCCCCTTTCATAAGCTTAACAATCCCCTTCTTATTGTCTTTTTCTTCACTTATATAGCAAAGGAAAGACTTCTCCCCTTCTTAATTCCTTCAGCTATCAGTAGCTCCTTCTGTGCTTTTGCTTACCAAACTTCCTTCCTTGCCTCACTAGCCAACCTCAGGTAATTTCCCTTATCTACCTCTCACTTGGGCTTCCTGAATTCTATAGGCTAGTCTCTTTTCTCTTACTGCTTGTGCAACCCCAGAACTGTACCTGGGCACTTTGGCCCTTGTTTTCTTACCCCTGTGCTTAACACACTCCTCTGTGGCAACCAATATTCCTTCCTTAATGATGGACTACCTTTGGTTCACCCCCATATCTGTTCTTCTGCCCACCAGGTGGCTCATTAGTACTTCACCCATTTTCTCTGAAGTCCACCCTTCTAACATCCAAGATTTTGGTCTTAGTCAAGATGCTTTCCCTGCCCACATCTAACTGGAACCATACTGTGCAATGGTCACTCCCACCCCTAAAGGCTCCCTGACTGTTACTTCCTGTACATGCTCCCCATTTGTGAGCACAAGATCAAGAATTGCCTCTGCTCTAGTTGGTTCTTTGAGGCCCTGAGTCAGGAACCAAGTCTGCAGTCCTTTCAGAATCACCTGACAACTAGCACATGTTATGGATGGTATTCTACAGTCCACCTAGGGCAGGCTTAGTAACAAATCTAGCATACCACTTGGGTATAGAAGCCATTAAATTTAAGTTAGAAAACTTGACACTCAAATGTCCTGTAGAATGTATTTTGTTATCTCTGGAATTAACTCTTAATTCTAATTTTTTTATGTTTAAGGGGTGTTATTTTCAACAAATAAGAGGCACTGTGATGGGGCCTGCAGTCATGTCCTCCTATGCCAACCTATTTATGGGAAGCTGGGAGGGGGGCTCAACCCATGACCCCCCTACAAATCTTTTTTTCTAACATTATTTTTAACAAATGATTTATTGATGATTTATTATTGATTCAGGATGGCACATAAGAGGATACTCTGTTATTTATAAAATATCCGAACAATAATGAAGTGGGACTAAAATTCATGGCACAGTACCGCCAAAAAGCAATTAACTACCTGGATCTTACACTTGGTGGTGTAACTGGTTCTTATATAGCAACAAAGGTTGTCAGCAAGGAGACCTCTGGAAATAGCATCCTTCATGGGCACAGTTCACATCTGAAGATACGTTAGAAGCTTTGCCCTATGGACAGTTAATCAGGTTAAAAAGAAATTGCTCAGAACCATAGGATTTTGAGTTGGTAAAGGATGACCTATTTGAAAGACTGAAAACCAAAGGTTATTTATTTATTTATTTCAAATTCGGATGAATACCTTTGGGCCGGGGGATTGTTTAAAAAAGTCTCCAAGTCAACAAGGAATACAAGACATTTGCAGGTGATGAAACATTGCAGAACAGAAAGAACATCAACAAACAAGTAGTATTAGTGTGCAGTTACAACATTTAGCAGGGTACAACAAGTGAGGAGAAACAGGACCACACATTTGGAGAAACAAATTAATGCAGCACTAATTAAGTGTGGTACAGTGTTTAACAATCATGTTACAGTTCAGACAGGGTGCTCCCATTCTGAAGAAATGCAGTTTTAGCAGCCAAGGTGATGCTTTGTCAAGTGGAGGTAGTAGGTGTTGGGAGTTTGGGGAAGGGAGTTGGACAGTTGTGGAAAAGGAGAGTGGGAGTGAGAGAGAGTAGTGTTTGACGGGTGTGAGAACGGCTGTCAGAGGCCATGGGTTAACAAAAACACTTGCAGTCAGAAGAGATCAAAGCCCATTTTTAAAGGGGCCAAGTCTGGGGGAGTCAGCAAGGTCTGCAGGCAGATCACTGAACCAGTTAGGCCCACAGTAAGAGAGGGATCTTTGGCCAAGGGTGGTTAATTTATAGGGAACAGCTAGAAAAACCCTGAAAGCACTCCTTGTGTATTTAGATGGTTGTGCAGACTCAAAGAAAGCTGAAGTAGTATTAGGCATGGACCCCATCAGGGACTTTTTTGCAAGGAGGCAGGCCTAGTGTTGGAGTCTGTGATGGAGTGGGAGCCAGCCAGTTTCCTTGTATAGGTTCCAGAACAAGGTGACAGGCCTTGTTGAGGATGGTTTTGACCCTTTAAGCACTGTGTCTGTGCCTGCCCCATATATGACAAGACCATAATCCACAGATGAGAGAACTGAACTGCACGTAACAAGTTTCAGGGCAGCCAGTGTCATAGAGGTGCAGTGTCTGTACAGGATGCCAAACTTCATCTTGGTGGACTTTTCCAGTTGCTCTGCATGGGCAGTGAAGGTGAGGGTGTTATCAAGTTGAATCCATAAGTACTTGAATGTGTTGTCTTGGTCTAGTACTTCTCCTTCACTACTAAGTATTTGCAGTGAGAGCCCTCGAATCTTGCTCTGTGGGGTGCTGAAGAGCATGCTGTTTGTCTTTTTGTAGTTGAGTAGCAGTTTAGTTCTGGTGAAATAGGATTCCAATGCATGAAAATTGAGCTGAAGTTCAGAGCTAACTGATCCCAGGTCTTTCCCTGGGATGAAGATAACAGCATCATCTGCGTAGAGTACAGAGTGTGCAGGAAAGGTGGAAGGCATGTCATTTATGAAGAGGCTGAAAAAGAGAGGATCGAGACTAGTACCTTGCGGGACCCCTAGGTATACTTCCCTGGGCCCAGAGATTGTATTGCCGATCCTGACCCATTGAGATCTCTGGGTGAGATAACTATGGAATATGGTAACTATTATTCCTAGGAGACTTTGAATAGAGCATTGAGTAAAGTAGAAAAAGGTCTGAATTATTCCACTATAGGAAAAATAAGAAAAGAAAGAAAACATTTTTCCATCAAATATGGGCCCGGGTCTATAGATCTCCAGTTATTATAAAAAAAAATGGCATGTACTTAGCACAGATAGAGACCTTAAACAAGTTGCTGCAGCAGGCCCTTTGGTGGTCTTTAGAAAATGCAAAAGCCTTGAGGATCACCTTACACAGAATGAATACAAAAAACATCCCCCATCAGATAAGTGGCTCAGTACTAAACAACTGGGCTTCTTTTCTTGCAAGAGATGTAAGACACGTAAATCATCAAGACAGGGTAACATTTTTGTAAATCCAGGGAGGCCAGGAATTACGGAAGTCAAAATTGGCTATTCTTTCACCTGCTCCACCAGATATGTAGTGTATGCCCTGTGGTGCTCCTGTGGCAAAGTATATATGGGCCAAGCCACCAGGAGACTGAGAGAGAGAATACAGGAGCACTACAGGGCTATGCAGAAATGGGATTTGGAACATCAAATAGGCAGACATCTGGCAGAGCAATCCAACATTATGGACCACAAAACGACATTATGGCCAATGACCATGCACCCTATAGATCAAGGAATGGCAACAGGCAACTTGAACTAGACCAAAAAGAATCTATGTGGATTTTAAAATTGAGAACACTAAAACCTTTGGCATTTAATGACCATATGGATTGGAAATCACACATTCATGAATACAATTTGCATGTATGTTGTGTTGTATTTTCAAGACCAACAGGATTGTGTTTGCTAGACTGTGTGTTATGAATTGCATGATGTTGTAAATGTATTTCATTGTGCAATTTGTGCAGTATTTATTGTTTATATGTATTTAATGTTTTTTGTATTTATGTAAACCTCAACTTGTCACCTGTGAAAATGGGCATTTTACTCATCAGGCCTACAAGAATAAAAAATAAATGAAATGAAAATAACTTGTGCTTTCTCCCTAAGGTCCCCAGTTAATATACAGATACATGTCTACCATATGAAGTTTCTTATTAATGTGCATCTATTGAATAAATAAGGGACACATCGGTTATGAATATTTTTTTTAAACTTCTTTTGAATCTGTATGTCTGTCTGTCTGTCTGTCTGTCTATCTATCTATCTATCTATCTATCTATCTATCTATCCATCTAATTTGGATCTAATTAGTAATATTCTTTATTTGTTGCTTCAAAGTGCTTGAATGAATATGAGCATATAAAACATCTGCAGAAATTGTGAAGGTATGATACAGAAACTGTGAGAAGTTGTTGGCAAATTGCAATATTGCACTTTGTCTCAAGTTAGTCTTAGTTACTATGGCGCCATAGTTTTTTTTAGGTTCAAGTGTCACAAATTATTTTTGAATTAATGCACTTGCTTATTAGGTGGTCTGCTAAACTAACATCAGACCAGCAGTGTTTCAAGTTTACTCACTTTGGAATTTCAATTAAATTCATTATAAACCTGAACACTAAATACATGTGATCTGCTGCTAGGATACCATCCATTTAAAGCATACTTCACATTAAGGTTGATAATATAAAGTTACAATTTGAATGCTTTAATTGTTTTAATACAAGGAACCTCAGTGAGCAAGCACTGAGGCAATGGTTACCCCAAAGGGCATTGGCTGGGAAGTCAAGTTTCAAAGAAATACAAAATCACACGTACAGTACATGCATAATGCAAAACATCATGGGCTGTATATGCGAATCACCACAGAATATTATGCTGGTTCAACTTTAAGTATAAATGCATGGTGCTAAAAAGCCTCTCACACAGTCTGCACAGGGTGACAACAGAAGGCACAGACACGTGTGTGATTTTGTATTTCTTTGAAACTTGGCTTCCTGGCCAGTGCCCTTTGGGGTAACCATTGCATCAGTGCTTGCACACTGAATTTCCTTGTCTTTTAGCTTGTTTTTTGTTTTTATTGTTTTTTTTGTTTTGTTTTTATTGGGTTCACCACAACATAACCTAGATAGACCATATTAGGGTAGCCGGTTCATTCCACTGGGATGTCATACAGATGTGCTGCACTGATGAGTCCAGTTGGATGAAACACATGTCCGTGTCTTCTGTTGGCGCCCCTTGCAGACTATGTGAGAGGCCTCTGGCACCATGCATTTTTGCTTAAAGTGGAACCAGCATAATATTCTGTAGTGATTTGCATATACATCCCATGATGCTTTGCATTATGGGAATATGTGTGATTTTGTAATTGTTTTAATGCTGACACCTGTTAATTAAAGTATTAAAACATATGTTCTAAATGCATGGTCATGCCTCCTGAGAAAGGGTTAGCATTGCCCTGAAATGTCAAGGCTAGAATAAGGTGTACAGCTCTTAAATTACAAATACAGTGTATCATTTTTTTCTGCTTACAAATGTAAGTATATTTTTTATCTTATAAAAATAAATTACTCTCCCTGAATTTTTTTTTTGCAAATAACTGTACTTTATTGTATTAACAATAAAACAATAAAACATAAATAATAACCCCAACCCCCTGCTACTATTACATTGGTTATAATAAGTAGATTAAACAGGCAAAATGAGCAGGGGGAGAAATAATTTGAAAAGGAAAAAGAAAAGGGAAAAGTAAAACCCTCCACCCCATCCCCAGACCCCACCCTCCCCAGGTCTGGCAGCTCTAGTGAAGACATAAAGAAAGAAAATACCTAATATACCTTAAGGATTACTATGTCTATATATAAAGGATGTTGCAAGACAACCATACATCTTAGTATCATCTCCTACTGACTTCACTCTACATACAGGCTAAAGGGTGTGACAAATTATAGGGACAGATACAAAAGTATAAGCCTGTGATAAAATAAAAAAAAGAAGGAAGTAGGAAGGAGTGGTGAAAAAAGAGAAAGGGAAAGATACAATGGGGGGGAGGGATAACCAATCTCCTTGGCCAATACGATTGTGGACCCTAGGGCCTAATTATCAAAAAAGTTGCACTACATACTCTCAGAGTATAAGGCCCTGTTGGGTGTTAATTGCTAAATTTGGCATACTGGTCCTCAGCCTTAGATATATATTACTCCAGCATTTGTCAAATTTTCTCCTCGAATTAAAGAGGGAAGCCACCATTCTCTCTGCATTTAGAGCTTCCAAAAAGGTATCCCACCATTCCTTGCAAGAGGGAATTCCCTCTCTACGCCAATAACGGAGAAGCAGCAATTTAGCCACTAGTGTGATTAATGCTAATTGACCTTTATGGGCTGCGGATGGTACCTGGGAGAAATTACCTAGAATACAAATCTCAAGATTAAAGTGCTGTACTGCTTCACAGAGAGAAGCCATCCATAAACGGATTAAATCCCAAAATTTAATTACCTTAGGGCATCCCCAATGTTTGTGTAGGGTACTAGCCCGGGGTCACCACAATCTTGACGTTTAGGAGATCTTTGCTTATATATGCATGAAAGTTTTGCTGGGGAAAGATATAAATTGTACAGAATATTAAACTGCAAACCCCGTAGTCTATCTTGTTTAACATAATTGTACAGGTCCTTCCAGACCTTTTCCCAAGTTAATTCTGGCCAATTCAAGGATAAATTAATTTCCCAATAGTGAGAACCGGGAGGCCTTAGTATCTCTTGATGCAAGAATGAACTTGTAAATTTTAGATATCGCTCTGCCCGATATTATCAACTTTGTAATATCTTTTAACAGGCTACTAGCTCTCACATGCCCCTGACCATTCTTTAACAAAACACGAATGCAGTTTCGTATTTGGTATATCCAGAACTTGTCCTTAGGATCTACTCTCAGTTTATCTACCAGTTCTGACATCGGGATAAGATAGCTACCGGAAACAAAGTCTGCAATTCTAAGTTTCTGGCTGGGGTGACCCACATTACATCTTAACGGTTGGTTACCAATCATTATGTTCGGATTGTTGACTAAAGGCTGCATCAAGTCTTTCCTAAAGGGTATATCTAGTTGGAAATACAATTGGTGGAGGGCCTTAATACTCCAACCCAGTGGAGAAGCTTTAAACTTAGGTGGTACTTTAGACCAGGGAGAGAAAAGTAAAGATTCCAAATCTAGGTTAACACTCTGTGCTACTAGTCGATCAATAGTGTCGATTACTGCCAGTACCTGGACTTCTGATACCCATAGAGCCAACCTGGCCATGTGGCTCGCCAGGTAATAGATATAAAAATCTGGTAGCTGTAGGCCACCTTCTTCTCTACGACAGGTGAGTTTACCATAAGCTCTGTGGGGTGGGTTGCCATTCCAGATAAAATCCGTGCAGTGCCTATGGCAGAGATTAAAGAAGGATCTTGGAAGATATATATTAAGATTGAAGAGGAAGTAGGAGAATTTCGGCATGACCATCATTTTTATCTTATTGACTCTCCCCCAAAAGGATAAAGGAAGTTTAGACCATCTTCCAAGATCTTCCCTAATCGATTTAATTAGAGGTTTGAGATTCAAATCATATAACTCCATTAAATCCTTAGAGATTTTGATACCCAGATAAGGGAGATATTCCGTCTGCCAGCCTAAACCTAAGGAGAGACACCAAGATCGTTGTAAGAGGGGGGAAAGCGGATAAACTAAAGTCTTACTTTTGTTTAGCTTGTACCCAGAAAATTCACTAAAATATGAAATAATAGACAACAACTGCGGGAGTGATGATTGACTATGCCATACGTGGATTAATAAATCATCTGCGAAAGCAGAGACCTTAAATTCCGCATCCCCAATACGCACTCCGTGGATACCCATGTCTGACTTAATAGCTCTAATAAGTGGTTCCATGTACAAATTAAATAAATATGGTGATAAAGGACAACCTTGTTGGGTTCCCCTCTCTAACCGGAAGGGAGATGAGATCAGGTTGTTACAAGAAATTCTCGCAGAGGGGCATGTATACAAGACCCAGATAAAACCCAAAAAAGTATCTGGAATGCCAAATTTAGAGACACCTCAAACATAAACTCCCTCCACCCTATCGAATGCCTTCTGGCATCCAATGCAACCAGAGAAGCTTCTTTATCAGGGCCCACAGACTCTTGTATTAAATAAACAATTTTCTAAAATGGTCCGTCGAGGAACGCCCCTCCACAAAGCCAGCCTGTTCAGGGCTTAATAGCTCAATACAAGCTGTCTTTAGCCTATTGGCTAAAATCTTAGCAAATATCTTTACATCGATGTTTAATAAAAATATGGGCCTATAATTTGTCACCATATCTGGGGATTTTCCTGGTTTAGGTAGAAGAATTATCCTGGCCTCAAAGAGAATGGTCTTGATACCCTCCTTACACCAAAAGGTAAATAGTTGGTGCAATAAGGGACCAGGGTCTCCTTAAAGGTTTTGTAGAACAAAGCAGAAACCCATCTGGGCCTGGTGCCTTGTCTAGTTTCAAGGCATCGATAGTTTGTGAGATTTCTTGAACTTAAGGGAGCTTCTAAAGAACAACAAAGATTTTGGAAAGCTTGGGAAAAGAGATGTCAGCAAGGAAATCTTTCCCCCTAGAGGGCATTCCTGACTGTGATGGTTCGCTTGAATATAAATTCTTATAGAAGTTGACAAAAATGTTTATGATTTCTCCAGGGTCAGAAATCATCTCACCAGTCTGGGGGTGGTTTATCGTAGCAACCCATCTTGCTGCTGCCCATTGTTTTAGCTGCCAAGCTAACATCTTCCCTGCTTTACTACCTTGCCCAATATAAGACGCCTTTAAACTATAGGCCGACCTCTCTACCTTCTCTTTCATGGTTGCTTCATACCACGTGCGCAAAGAAGCAAGTTCCTGCTCCTGGGAAGTAATTCTAGATTTTTCGCCTATGGCGTCCAAGGCTCTAATTTTGTCAAGACAATCCATTGCAGAACGGAAATGCTTTCTTACGGATTGTTGCTAATCTAATAAACTCGCCTCTCCAGGTGGCCTTCAATGCCGCACACCATATCCACTGCTTGCAATGATCCCCAGTTCTCCTTAATAGAGTGAGACATAAAGGGTGAATCACTCTAATAAAGGAGAGTCTTTTATCAGGTGGTTATTTAAAGACCCGCAGTATGATCTTAGCAATGGCGAGGGGGTCCGGCACAAGGCCCACGTTGAATGGTCCGAGAATAA
Organism: Neoceratodus forsteri; assembly: GCA_016271365.2. NCBI lineage: Eukaryota > Metazoa > Chordata > Ceratodontiformes > Ceratodontidae > Neoceratodus > Neoceratodus forsteri. The sequence continues at coordinate 874,296,914 of CM057459.1, forward strand.
CCCGGCCTGAAATAATAACCTCATAAATCGGTGAGAATCTGGTGGCTTACTAAGAAATAGTCTATTAGGAATAGCTCTTGTGGACCAGAGTAAAAGGTATACTCTCTTCCATTAGGGTAAAATACTCGCCATGGGTCAGACAACCCTAGTGATGACATGAGTTCAAGTAATGCTCTCTGAGCTGGGGATGGCGGAAAACCTTTAGACCATGAGCGGTCCAAACAGTTTGATTGGACCGTGTTCCAGTCTCCACCTAAGACTATCGGATTATTAGCCAGGGGCAATAAGAACTGCCAGCTGGGTAAAAAGGTGAGGAGTCCTGATTAGGACCATAAATTGAACCTAACACTAAACTAACCCTGCTAGTTTGCCCACTACAATAACATACCTGCCCTCTGGGTCCTAATTACCTCTGATGAAACAAAGGGAATGTTGTTAGCCAGCAAAATGGCAATACCTCTTTTGTTCGTAGAAAACCCGGCCCCAAACCTTGGCCCACCCATCTTTTCTTAAGAAAGGGAAGCTGATTGGGGGTCATATGTGTTTCTTGTAAAAATACTATTGACGGCTTAAACCATGCCAGGTGGTTGAGAATAATATACTTCTTCTTGTTATCTCTTCCCCCTTTTACATTCCAAGAAATTATATTTAAATCAGAAAACATATACCAAAAGGTTAGAAGCGTTTCCTAGTTGGTTGAGCTGCCAGACCTTCTCCCCCAGTAACCCCAGCTTAACAAGGAATAGAAAAGTAAAAACCTTTCTGTTACCCAAACCCCCCCATCCCAGTCCTTAAAACTAACCTACTCCCCAGCCCTGAGCCCCTAAATGCTGGACCGTGGCACGCCCGAGGTGGGGTCTCTCGGCCTCGGAAAGGAGAGAAAAGAAATAAAGGAGACCTTGTCTCTCGCCTTAAGGTTTAACATTAATATAAAAGCCTTAAAAATTAGTAGGAGGGTGTTACAAGCCCTAGGTGAATTATCCACCTTAAGTCACTTTATCAAATTATCAGGTGGATATTAACAAGAAAGAATTAAAAACAAATTAAAAAAATAGGGCATTAACTGTGCCTTTTAAAGAACAACGTACCAGACTATTCGTATACATGCAAAATGTTTTGATCAGAATTAACTTCTTGGGCGTCATCAAGCAATATACATATGTGCTTAATATTTAACACCCCTATACTTCTTGAATATAGATTCAACAGAAATAGTTGAGCCCTCAAATCATATTATTAGCCATCAGAACTATGGCAACATAATAGTGGGGAGGGAACCCCACTTGGAACTAGGGAAGAGAGGTAGGATTGGATAGATCCCATTCTATTAGAATCTGGCCTACATCTGGCTATCAGGGCTATGTGCTGCCTGGAAATGGTTATTAGCACAATTGTACAAAAGATAGCCTAGCCCCAAGTGAACAGACCCTTCATTATAGGAGTTATGCCCGATCACCCTTTCCCAAAAACCTGAACCAGAAAAGCAAGACCCACCACTAGACTTGATAGATTGTACTTTGCAAAATACTTTTAAAATCATTAACTTTAACTTCCTTCTATTAAGTATAAAAAAAGGGGGTGAGGGGAATGCCGAGTGAGGGAGGGGAGGAGGGTGGAGAGGGAGTGGGGGAAGGAGGAATAGGGATATGAAGTCCATTGGTTATTTAATGTCCATCCATAAGTCCGTAGACGAAGCCATAATGTATTATATCAGTTCAGTCCAGCCGGTTTAGAGACGTAGCAATGCAGTTCAGGTCTTGTGAAAAAGGTCTGGAAACATGTCCTTTAGTACCTTCAAAGCCTTGTCGGGAGCCTCAAACAGTTTCTTCCCATCCTTAAACGTGACTTCTAACTTGGCGGAATATAGTATGCGGTGTTTTATACCTGCAGCCCAAAGTTTGGAGACAATAGGGCGGAAGCTAGCCCTTGCCATCCTATTCTTTAATGTTAGGTCAGGTACAATTCGGAGTTTTTGGCCCTCCCAGAGGATCGCGGAGAGTTTTCTCGCCTCTTTCAATATGTGCTCTCTGTCGAGATAATTCAAGAGTTTAAAAATTATAGGCCTCGGGGGGTCTGTAGGAGTAGGTTTAGCTCTTAAGGCCCTATGCCCCCTTTCTATAATGTATTCCGGGCCATTAAGGGATGGGCCTATTATTTTCTTCAAGAACTTTTGCAGAAAGGTAATTGTATTAGGGTTTTCCTCCCCTTCTGGCAGCCCCAGCAAAACAAGATTATTTCTGCAGTTTCTACCTTCAAGATCCTCAATTCGATCTTCTATTTTAGCTACAGCCCTCTTAAGTTCGATCATGGCTGGGCCTTGTTTCTCCGAATTCCGTTCTAAGGATGAAATGCGAGCTTCTGCATCCGTAACTCGACAAGCCAACTGGGTTAATGCAGGCTTGAACTCCGCGACATCTTCTATAAGTTTGAAGAGGGCATCCTTAATGGTTGAGAGCTCCCCGTATATGCGAGATGGTGCTAGGTCGTCTGGAGGGTCCGTCGGGGAAGTATTGCGCCTAGGCCTCTTTGCTTCCAATTCTGCTTTGGGTTCCTCCATTGAGTCTGAGGCTGGATTCCTTTCTCTGATCGTTTCTCCAGTTGCTGATACTTCAATACGTACAGGCGAAAGCTTCAAAAAAGACGAAAAACTAGCTTATTTTTTCTCCGAGCAGCGAGAGCGAGCCCCTAAGACCTGCTACCCCTCCAGGCGCATCACGTGATCTCCCACTCTCCCTGAATTAATGCTGGTTTGGAGTGCTGGATTCCTTACTTAACATTGTAGTTACACATTTTTCCAGCACCTGTTGTATGCAGGAGCACAGTCTGATTGTGTTTCAGTTTGCCTTGGATTTTTTGGCTGATGCACCAGAGCGGTGTTTCACTGCAAGCAAGGACCAAGCAAGTACAGGGAGAGAGAGAGAGAGAGAGAGAGAGAGAGAGAGAGAGAGAGAGAGAGAGAGATCTCCACTTTCCTTTGGATGAGAAGATGCCAAATGCCAGCTAATTCAGCCAAGCTTTTTACGTTGTTTAAAATTTGCAAATAAAAGAGATGGTGTTTTCACTCTCCAGCATGAGCTTGGCTAGATACAGAACAGCTGTAGATCTGACTACAGAGACAAGTGCAGACGCTGACACAAGTAACAAACCTTCTGTGCCTCAAGAAGGTAATGTTAAAGTTATTTTTAATCAGTTGGAGAAAGCAGTGGTAAAAGAAATACATCTGCACTACAACATTATCTCACTGAAAACATTTCTTACCAAAGAATGTATGTAGGCCTCGGGGACTTAGGTTAACCAAACTGCCAGCATGTAGACTAGAAAAAATACATTACTGTCTAAGATGGGAAGATAATTTAAAAGTTTGCCCAACTGAGCTAATTAAAATACAGATAGTTGAGGACAAATATAATTGTAAACAAGCTTTGAAAGAAATTGAGGAACTACACAGTAAATTAGAGGAGTCTGTTGATTTACACCGATTAAAGAACTTGAGGAGCAGCAGCAGCAGATGGCTGGAGGTATTGGGGGCTGGGTACCTGACATTGCCCATCCCCTTGACTGCCAAGCTGTGCAGCTCCCACCTGAGCAGGTGGCTGTGCAGCGCAGTCGTACAACACTGGTGAGTGGGTGACATGCCCATGTGCCCCAGGGCGCTGATCCCTTGGCCGAGTACACCCAATTGCTGCGGGCCTCAGTGGAGCAACAGGTGCTGCTCATGGCTGGGTGTGGACACTCCATGCAGAGGTGCACCAGACAGCCAAGCAGCATGAGAGGGGCACCACGCAGTTCCTGGAGGCCAATCAACACCTGCAGGAGGACATGACCACAGCCCTGGACCGCATTGCCAATGCAATCTAGGTCAGCCTTGCCACACTGGCTGCCACAGGGCATGGCCAACCACCACAGACACTGCATAGTGCAATGTCTATCCCACGGCCTTGGTGTCAGGTGACCCCATCCGTGTCAACACTGGGCTCTGCTGTGGGCATCCCAGGCATGCCTGGTGCAGGCCTGTTTGGGAGTCTGCAGACCACTGCAAGGACTGGGTCATGGTCCCACAGTCCCACTCCTGGGTGGCAGTCTCAGACCTCCCTGAGGCTGTCACACAGCCTGTGACTGCTGGATGGCCATGGCGCAGCTGTCCACGTGTCCATGGTGGCTGTGTGACTGCATGGCAGACCTGATGTGCACGCTCCCTTGTCAGCTGTCTGCAGCCACCGCCCTGAGTGCACATGGACATTGTGTGTGTGTGCATGGCATGGTTGTGGCACCCATGTGCTGTGCTACACACTGCCTGTGTGCACACCTGCCCAGCTGCTGGCCTGTGTGGCATGTGCATAATGATGCCATCTCAACACTGGTTGTATATGTGCACAGGTGCCCTCAGTCTAATCCATGCCATGCGCTGGCACCCAGTCATATGCATGCGAGTGTCACTTAATGTGTGTGTGTGTGTGTGTGTGATGCTGTGTGGTGTGGTGATGCATGTGGCTGTGTGGCACTGCCCTGCCACCGGACCACGGCAGTGTGTGCAAGGCCCTGGCTATGCCCACACTTGGCTGTGTGCCCTGCCACTGTGTCAGTTCCGTGCCCATGTGATTGTCTACCTACCTGCGAGCACTGTAGTGCTCCTGTGCTATTGTGTCTCAACATGCCAGCCACATGAGCCAGGGAACCCTTCACCCAGAAGGGGACTGCCCACTACCCCCCAGCCCAATGCCTGCATTGTCCCTACTGCTGTTCCCCTCATCAGCCTCGACAGCTATTCCATGGTCAATAGCCATGTTGTGCAGCTTGCAGCAGGCCAGAAAGAGGCCGCAGGGCCTTCAAGGGGCTGTATTGTAGGGCACCACCAGACCTGTCCAGGCAATGGAACCGTGCCATCAGCATTCCAAACACACATTCAATGATGTTCCACATGCTGGCGTGTGCCTCATTGTACTGCTCTTCCACTGGGGTCGACAGGTGCCAGTAGGGGGTGAGCAGCTAGGGTCTGAGTGGGTAGCCACTGTCACCTGTGTGCGGGGAGGGAGGGAGAGAAAAAGAGGAAAGGTTAGCCTGGTGACCCCTGTCACTGTGCCCCATGCCCATCCCAGTCACACACAGTGGTTCTCCAGCCCTGAACATCCCCCCTTCCATGCTCTGCTGTACCCTGCTGCTCACGGTCTCACCATACTCACCCACTAGATGTCCTGTGGGGATGTCCCCCACTCTCAAACCTGTAGCACAGTGCCAGACTGTGCCAGATGTAGGTATCATGTGCTCCCCCAGAGTGTGTGGCAAAATACATTGGTTATGCACCCACTGGCATCACACAACACCTGGCAGTTGATGCTGGGGTAGCCCTTCCTGTTGATGTAGGCTACTCCCTCCACACCAGGTGGCATGCTGATGCCCACATGGGTGCAGTCTATGGCCACTAGCATGCCAGGCATACGTGCTATCCTGTGGAACTCCTGCATGGTTGCTGTACATTGTGCCTGTGTGCTGGGGAAGTGGATGTGTTCTGCAGCATGTGGCAGTAGGGCGCTGAGAAATTGGGTGAGGAGCTGTGATGTGGCAGACTGGGTTATGCCTGTGGTGTCCTCTGTTGGTCTCTGGAAAGTGCTCGTGGTGAGCAGTCACATGATGGCTGTTACCTTTGTCTCCACTGTCAAGGCGTGGCTCTGTCTAGTGGGTGCCTGCATCTCCTCATTGCACAGCTCACAGAGCTGCCTCAGAATCACCCGGTTCAGGTGATAATGGCCTACGATCTCAGTGTCAGCGTGGGTCTCAAACCTGATTCGGGGCTGGTACTGCCTGTTCTGGGCATACCACCGACAGGACCTTCCATGGACCTGTTGCTCTGCCTCCTGCCTCCTCACACCATTCATTATGACCTCCATCTGGAATGCCACACTGGCCATGGCTCCTGTTGTCCTGTCACCCCCTGGCCATCTGGCTCCACTGGCCCCCCTGACTCTGTGGGGCAGTGCCTGTCTCTTGGATGGACCCCCTCCTGTGTACCCTGCCTCTGGCTGGCTATTGCCTGCAGGCTCTGTCAAACACCCCTGTGGGTGCCTGTGTCACTCCCCTTGGGTCTGGTGGCTCTGTCTGGCACCCACTCCCTCTCCATCTCTCTGTCGGCCTCCCTGTCTGTCTCTCTCTCTCTCTCTCTCTCTCTCTCTCTCTCTCTCTTTCTCTTTCTCTCTCCCTGTCTCCTTCTTTCTCTTTCAGACAACTTGTCTGTCTCCCTCAATCCTTCCCCCCTCTGGTGCAAGTGCCCGCCTCCTACTTGTTCCCTGTTTTTATAGGCTCAAGTCTGCTCCGCGCAACTGATAGTTGCTCCTGACTTGCGCCATTGGTCGGGGGTTGAATATCACACTGTGCCACATATTGATGGGTACACCCTCTGTCCTTGTGCATGCATACACTACTATTGGGCATTGGCGCACTGATACTTGCACTGCACAGTTGCTGCCCACTGAATATCACTCTATGGTGCATCTCCGCAGTTGTGCATGTGCAACCCTGTTGCGCCAGGTACAACTGCTTTGAATATCTAGGCCTGGGAGTATAATGCTAAGATACATCTAGCAGACCTGAGTTCAATTTCCACAACCTCCAGTTGCATACTTTGTGACTCTGAACAAGTCGCTTAACCTCCCCAGTGCTCCCAGGTGCCTAGTTGGTCTTACCCGGTTACCAAAGTATATATATATATATATATATATATATATATATTATACAACATGTGTTTGGAAATAAATTCATGTATAAAAAGTAGTATCTGAGCCAGGTCGTGGAGATATCACTATGGCCGTGAAGATATCATTGATATCTTCATGTTCCTATACGTCATAGTGATATCTCCACGATCCTGTACATCATTCAATAGAAAGTGAAGAGTTTTTTTTTACATTCCATTGCGTGAGAATCTCTCTCTCTTTCTCTAAAATCTGGCACTCCCCCAACCACAAACACACACATATGCCCCTCTATTTTGTTGATTCTGCCATAATATTTTTGTAAAAATGAAATGTAAGCACTTATCTGATTGATCCTGCCACTTTGATATTCAACAGAGAACCATAAATTGCACCCGCTCCTCATGTTACGATGTTTCCCCCTTAAAAATAGCGTGACCGCGGTAGGAAGATTGATAGACTAGGACATCACAGTAGTTCACTCTGAAACGGTCACTACACATTTATTTAAAAAAAAACTCTGCACTTCTGCATTTCTATTCTTGAAGCTGCCGACTGTATCGAAAAGAGAGAGAGAGCGAATCAGCAGCTTCACAACTGCTGCAGCACCCTCGAGCGTTCGTTGCTGTAGCAACACATACTCGTGCGCCCTCCTGCTTCTCTAACGCTCTCTCTCTTGAATATAGTCCAGCTTCAAGAAAAAAACAGAACTGCAGAGTTGTTTTTTTTTTAACTAAATGGCTACAGACCTCTTTACTGTGAACTACTGTCATGTCCTAGTCGATCAATCTTCCTGCTGCTCGTCACGCTATTTTTAAGGGGAAAACAAAGTAATATGAAGAGCTGCTACAGTTCATGGCTTTCGCCTGAATATTACAGTAGCAGGATCAACCAGATAAGTGCTTAAATTACATTTTTACATAATAATGGCAGGATCAACCAGATAACATTATCCACATAATTTTAAACTGTCAGAATCTACCATTAAATTTGTTATTTTATATAACATATCATCTTTTGTGTTCTGTGTTGGGGGGAGGGGTGTTTTAGACTGTGTTCAGGTAGAGTTTCCATTGCAATCTGGCCCAAACACATGTTGTATAAACAGAACATGACATGGCCTGAGTGAAGATATCATATTTATCTTCACTCGAGGCCAATGACATCAAGATTTCTCACTTGTGGCTTCACCACTCATGAGATATCATATCATTGGCCTCTCGATAAATATGATATCTTCACTCAGGCCATGTCATATCCCCTATATATATATATGTGTGTATATATATATATATATATATATATATATATATGTGTGTATATATATATATATAGGGGATATGACATGGCACGAACTGAAGATATCATGTTTATCTTCACGGTGGCCAATGATATCATGATATCTCACGGTGGCAAAGCCACTCGTGAGATATCTTGATGTCATTGGCCTCGGTGAATAAATATGATATCTTCACTCAGGTCATGTCATGTCTGTTTATACAACATGTGTTAAGACCACTAATAGAAAGTCCTACGTATGGTATATGCCTAACAGATGAGATGTTACTTGAAAAAACTGTGGTTGTTCCTGCCAGTTTAAAGTTTTGTGTATATCTTAATTTTTAAGTTGTTGATCTTGCCATTATTTTTAAATAAATAAAATTTTTAAAACATATCTGGTTGATCCTGCCACTCTGTGCTTTGGTAATTGAAAATAATACTTTCACTTTCCCTCTTGAAATGTAGCGTGACCGAGCCTATAAAGTAAGAAATAGAATGAACTCCCAGTGATTTACACAACACCAGTCAGGCTTCCAAACATACTCAAAATTGTTTTTTTCTCTATTGTTTTCTTCAATTTTATGCCAGAAGCTGCCGACAGTAATGTGAGCGCAGAGAGTGAGCGAGTCGGCAGCTTCAGAACAGCAGATAGAAATGAGAGCGAGCGTTGCTATAGTAACACTCCACTCATTTCTTTCTGCTGTTCTGAGCTTCTGACTCGCTCACTCTGTGCTCATTACTGCGGCGGCTTCTTGCATAAAATTGAAGTGGCGTGGAAAAACAATTTTACAAACATATTCAGGCGACAGTGTTAATAAATCCTGGGAGATTCTATTCTTGCTGATCCGCCCGACTGAAGGAAATGGTATTCGTTACTGGCTATGATGGCGGGATCAACAGATCATTCGAAGTTATTTGTTAAAACATATTTGGGGTCAAGTAAATGCCAGAGGTGTGCGGCGTGTGTGTGGGAAACAGCGCTAGGCTGTAGAGAGGTAGGACTGCAATGGAAAGTGTAGTTTCACTTTTGTTTGGATGACGTATAGGAACATAGAGATATCTCCATGACGTATAGGAACATGGAGATATCACTATGACGTATAGGAACATGGAGATATCAATGATATCTTCACTGGGTGCCTGAGATACAAGTTTTTATCTGTACATTTATCCCCAAACATGTGTTGTATAAATATATATCTCTAATAATAATTTTGCTACATTATTGTACTTTTGTGTTTTAAACATCTGACAGAACTGAACTGTCTTTTTCTAACTTTTTTCATGATGGCTATAATTACCCAATGTGCAATATTGTAATTTTTTTTAGATTGTATTGCGCTGTAATGAATTGAGTGATTTTGTATGCACTTTAAATGATACACTTTGGATTGTGCAATGGATTGTAACTAAAAAATGAAACTGAAACATATTAATAAACTAATGAAATGCTTAATCTTGATTGCTGTGATATGTACTATTACAGTAAAAACATCCCCATTGATGGGAATAGATGTAAGTTGAATTGCCATGATAAGAATTTACACATAGAAGAAACATCAACAACTGTAACCAGAATCCCTTCTAGACAACCAATCTTTTTATCTTTTTTAATTTCTAAATTTGTAATCTATAATGGCTTTGGAAAAAGGTCATATTGGTAATTCATAGTAACATAGTAATTTTTGTTGTTGTGCTGTTTCTCCACCATCCAGTTGGCCCTCGTTTAGGAGAATGCCCAAGTCCCATCCCCCCAATGTCCATTGGGACTTATCACCAGCTATCTTCCCCCAGGGCTTTCCATCCCAGTGGGGTTGGCAGTAGGGACCCCAGGCCCTTGCCGGGGATCAGATCCAGTTCAGGCTGGTGAGCCCAGCTAGTCCCAAAGCAGGACCTGTGGGTGCCCACCATCATCCAGCTACCAGCTAATTCCTCATTTTGTAGTCCCCTGGGAGATGTGGCATGCAATGATGTCCAGATTCATGCCATGCACTTCTATGTCACACATGCCAATGTCTGCCCCATCTCCTCAATCTGCTGACCTGAGCTGCCTTTTCCCGAACTTTTGCCAGGAGATGGACTAGCAGTGGGCTGTACCCAACCCTCCCACAGGAGGAGGAGGAGAGCAGTCCATTAGATGCTTAATCCTCCTCCCTCCTGACCAACCCCCAACTCCCCAAGGTTGCTCCCAACCCCAGGTCTTTGGCATGGTGGCAGATGAGGCTTGGTGCCTCAGCCCTCCATGCCACCTGGCTGGCCCCATAGTAACATAATTTAAGTTCAGAAGGGGCACTAGATCCATCACATTTACCCCTTCCCCCACTTCAGACACAGGGAGCAATTATACTGTGCAAACAAGTACAGTAAACCCCTATTTATCTGAACCCCTTATAACAGAAATTCTCAGTTATCCAAATGTGCCTTGTGTTCTCCAGTTCCACACATTTACTGACTGCAGTTGTGACCTAATCTGGCTCCACTCTTTACAACTGTAGTTAACAATGAAATTATCACCAACCGTTATCATCTAATCAATGGCTTTTTGTTTTACTTACCAACAAACTGTTTTTTTATGCTGTATTTTATGAAGTCATCCTTTACTCCCCACATCCCTGCCAGCACTATAATGCATCTGGGAGAGTAAGAGTCAAGTGCTGTGTCTTGCTTGACTGAGTACAAGACAGAAGCTGACTGTAAGAACAGGTCACAAGTTGGAGGGTCAGAGTTTGGTACTGTGTTAGCATGTGTGAGTAAAAGACAAGTGATTTTTTTAGGGGCAGGAAGTTCATTTAAATTCCATACTGTTTTTTCTAAACTAAATTTCTAAATTTCATTAAACTAGTTAAATCCTCCAGGTCATGAATCAGACAGTAGGAGAGTCAGAGCCAAGTGCTGTGTCTGTGTGAGTAACAGCAGTCTTCAGTGAGTCGGTATTTTAAAAATGATTTATTCACCCTGGTTTTGACAGTAAAGGGTTAAGACGTTACTGTTCATGCGAAGTAAAGTATACAAAGTGAGCACTGTAATGTAATGTAACAAAATACTTTGGTTAATACTTTGATTTAGGATAGTAGTAGGCCTAGGCCCATGAATGCTGTCCCCACTGCTCAGTGGTGGTAACAAGCTTACTCCCATGTACGTGACTGTCTAACCTTGACTTGAAATAGACAATTTTAGTGCATTCATAATTTCCCCTGGCAACTGGTTCCACAATCTTATTGCTCTGGGCACAAACGCATACTTCCTAAGTTGAGTTCTTGGAATAGCATCCACAAGTTGGCATTTATTCCCCATTAGATGGTTTTGCAGTCCTTAAACCCTAAACTTAGATCCTACACTAATTTTGGATCATTCAGTAGCTTGAACAGATGTAATGTGTCCCCTAACTCTTCTTAAGCTGAGAGACCACAAGCCTAAGTCCTTCAACCTATCCTCAAATGATTTGTTTTTACAACGTGGAATAAGTTTTGATAACATTTGCCGCATTTCCTCAAACACATTAACGTCCTTCCTAATGAGGGGACTCCAAAATTGAGAACAGTAGTCCATATGTGGTGTGATATAATTCTTACGCAAGAGCAAAAGAACTGACTCAGATCTTGGGAAAAAATGGATCTGTGAATGCAGTTGATTAAATGATCGGTCTTAGTGGCCACTTGCCTGCACTGAAAACAAGTCTTGAGGTCATTGTTTACATACACACCTAGGTCCCTCTCGATGTTAACAACTCTGAGTGTTATCCCTTGGATAAAATAGTCCTGTAAGCTGTTATTCCTACAGGAATGCAGAATACATTTTTTCATGTTGAACTGCATCTGATTAGCATCAACCCATTTAACAATACTGCCTATGTTCTTTCTCATAATACTCTTGTTAAATGCAGTGTCAACTATGCCTCCTAGATTGGTGTCATCTGCAAATTTAATAAGTTTATGTCTACTATTAACTGAAGATTGTTGATGAAAATATTAAACAGCAAAGGGTCCAACACAGAGCCCTGCTGGTAACCTGCATTCAGGAGACATTAATCCATTGATCCTTACCATCTGCGTCCTGTCTGTGAGCCAGTCTTCTGTCCATCTTACTAGAGAGATATCTACCCCTAGATTTAGGAGTTTTGACACCAATACATGACGTGACAAGGTATCAAATGCCTTTTTAAAGTCCAGAAACAACACATCCACCTCCTTACCCTGGTCCAAGTTCTGACTAATAAAATCATAAAAACACATCAGGTTGGTAGTGTATGATCTGTTACTGGAGAAACCATGCTGAGTAAAATCAATCAGACCCATGTCCTCTAAAAACGTGTTCAGTTAATCTATGATGATACTTTCAATAATCTTTCCCACAACATATGTAAAGCTGATTGGTCTGTAATTTCCAAGATTGGCTTTACTACCCTAGTTGCAAATGGGTATCATTATTGCTTTCCACCAGTCAGCTAGAATGTAGGCTTCTGATAGCAACTTATTACCAATATCAGTGATCATGGTAGCAAGTACACTAGCCAACTCTTTCAACATCTTTGGGTGGACCTAATCTGGACCTGCAGATTTGTTGATATTCAATCCTTTTAATTTCTTGTACGAAGTATCAAATTTGATAAATTCCCTAGCATCACTACTAGCCCACTCTGATAGTGGCAGAATAATGGGTCCCTCTGTATGATAATACACTAAGCAAAAATAGTTGTTAAATTTCCTGGCCATATCCTCTAGTGAGTTAAGTGACACATTATCCTTACAAGTGGGCCAATAACTCTGTTACTGTTCTTTTCCCCATTTATGTATGAGTAAAAGCTCTTCAGGTCATGCTTTACGAACATACGAAATTTGCCAGCAGATAAAGGCCTAGAGGTCTATCAAGTCTGCTTGAATGTGTAGCTAGCTACCCTTATTCTGCAGCTGCCCCTCCCTTCCACCCTTCCCCTTCATTAACCCTCCCCCTTGTCCTGTCCCATCCTCATTTGAAGCAGTCCACTGTTCTACTGCATACCACTTCAGCAGGTAACACATTCCACCTAGCCACCACCCTCTCTGTAAAAAAGTGTCTCCTCATCTCCCTCCTGAACCTTCCTCACTCCAGTCTCATATCATGGCTCCTGGTGGCCCTCCCCTCCCTTACTTTGAACAGCCCCTCTGTACCCATCTTGTTTATTCCTTTCATGTATTTAAAGGTTTCAATCATGTCACCCCTGTCTCTCCTCTTCTGCAGTGAGTACATGTTCAACTCCTTCAACCTCCTCTCATATGATAAGTCCCCCAGCCCCTTGATCATCTTTGTCACTCTGCGCTGCACCCCCTCCAGTAACTTAATGTCCCTCTTCAGATGCGGACACCAGTACTGCATGCAGTACTCCAGGTGTAGTCTAACTAATGACCTATACAGTGGCAGAATCACCTCCTCCCTCCTCCCTCCTCGAGGATATACCCCTTGCAATACAACCCAGAATTTTGTTGGCCTTTGCAGCTGCCTTCCTACATTGTGCCGAGTTGTTCATTGACCCTGTAATGAGCACATCCAGATCCTTCTCCTCCTCTGTCTGGGCTAGCTGCACTCCCCCTAGCTGGTAACTCCTCCTTGGGTTCTTCATCCCAAAATGCAGCAACTTGCACTTTTTGGCATTAAAGCCCAGTTGCCAGATGTCTGAGCAGGTTTCAAGCTTTGCCAGATCATCCTGCAACCCCTACCAATCCCCTAGGTCATCCACCACCGCGCCCACCTTGGTATCATCAGCAAACAGACTGATCTTGCTCTTGATATCCCATGATATGTCTGCAATGAATATCCCAAACAACACTGGTCCCAACACTGAGTCCTGTGTAACACCGTTCGTCACTGCCCTTGGGTGTGAGAGCTCCCCACCCACCACCACCCTCTGTTGCCTTCCCTGCAGCCAGTTTCCTACCCATCTCACCAGTTTTGCACCTGCTCCTGTGCACACTAACTTACTTCCCAGCCTTCCATGTGGCACTGAGTCGAATGCCTTTCTGAAGTCCAGATACAGGACATCCACTGCATGGCCCCTGTCCAGTTGCCTAGTAACTCAGTCATAGAACTCGACCAGGTTGGTTTGGCAGGATCTGCCACGTATGAAGCCATGCTGTCTGCTATCCTGTAGTCCATTGGCCTCTAGGAGGGCCACCAACCTCTCCTTCAGAATAGTCTCCATTAGCTTACCCACAATGGATGTGAGGCTCACTGGTCTGTAGTCTCCTGGTTCATCCTTGGGGCCACTCTTGTGGAGGGGCACCACATGAGCCATCCTCCAGTCCTGAGGTACACACCCCGAATGTAGTGAGGCATTAAATAGGTCTTCCAAAGGTCATGCAAGGACCTCTGCCAGCTCCTTCAGTACTCTGGGGTGGATGCCAACTGGGCCTGGCATCTTGTCCACCCTCAGTGCCTTCAAACCCTCTTGAACTCTGCTCTCCATGATTTATCCATCTGTCACCACTTCCCCCCCTGCTTCTGCCATTTTTCCCTCCTTGGGTGTCACCGCCCTCTTCTCTTTAGTAAATACTGAGCAGAAGTACTCATTTAGTGCTTCCGCCTTATCGCACCCTACTTCCACCCAACCCCCCTCCTTCCTAATCCTTACTATGTGGTCCTTACAGTTCCTTTTCTCCCTGATGTACTTAAAGAAGTCCTTATCCCCCTTCTTAATGCCTTGTGCCAGCCTGAGTTCCATCGATGCTTTGGCTCCCCTTACTATCCTTGTCACCTCCTTCGATTCTGTCAAGTACTCCTCCCTGTCCTTCCTGCTCCCTGTTTTTTTGTACTTCCTAAAGGCAGCTCTTTTCCTCCTTTCCTTTTCCATGACCTCCTTGCTCAACCAGATCAGTTTCTTAGCCCTAGCCTTCTTGCTCTGGGCTTTGCAGCAGGTTTTGGTTGCCTCCACTATCCCCAGCTTTATGAGCTCCCACCACTGCTTAGTGTCCATACTAGACTGAATTCTGGCCTGGTACCCTTTTACCACTTCCCCCATCCTCCCAAAGTTGGCCATCCTGAAGTCCAGCACTATTGTGCCAGATTCTACTCCTTCCTTGCCCATATCCAATGTGAGCCATACTGAGTGGTGGTCACTCCCTGACAGCAGTTCCTCCACTGGAAGTTCTCTCACAAAGTCGCCATTTTCCAGGACAAGGTCAAGGGTATTTCCTAACCTAGTTGGTTCACTGACCATTTGCAGCAGGAAGCTGCCCTGGAAGGCATCCAGCAGTACCTGCTCCCTTCAGTTCCTGGTTGTTGGGGTGCTCCAGTCCACTCCTGGCATGTTGAAGTCCCCAACACACACACTACCCTTCTCGCAGGTCCTCCTGATCTGTCCCACTAGTTCCCTGTCTAACTCCTCCGTCTGAGATGGTGGCCTGTACACCACTCCCATTCTAAGAATCCTATTCTTGGAATCCTGGATTTGCATCCAAAGTGACTCCATATTACCCTCCTCCCCTTCCTCCCTTACACACTTTAGTCCTTCCTTCACATATAGTGCCACCCCCCACTTTCCCAATCACTCTAACCCTATGAAATAATCTGTACCCTGGTACAGACAGGTCCCAGTCATTGTATTGGGTGGCCCATGTTTCCGTGATGACTGCAATGTCCACCTTTCTCTCTGTCATGAGAACCTGTAACTCTACAGTTTTCCTCCCAAGGCTCCTAGCATTAAGGGTAACCACCTTCCACCCTTCCCCCCTCCCATCCTGCCCTCCTTTCCTAGAATCACCAACAGTACTTGCCATTTGTCCTTTGTCACTGTTATGGGGGGTAAGCTCAGATGGTTTCCCAACCTGTGGTCTCTGCATATCTCTTCCCCAACTGCCACCCCCCAGTCCTAGTTTAAATTCCCAATTTCCTTTATGTACTCCTCCATCCTCTGTTTCAACACTTCCTTTCTCTCCTCACTCAAGTGTAGTCTGCCCTTGGCATAGAGACTACTGTCCTCCCAGGTCCCCCCACCCCCCCAATAGCCCATATCCTTTAGCACAACACCAGGTTCTTAGCCATCCATTAAATTCCTATATTCTCAGCTTTCTAGTTGTGCTTGCCTTTGGCACAGGAAGTATCTCTGAAAAAGTTACTGATCTTCCTGCCCCCTCACATAATTGTGCTAGTTCCTCAAACCTCCTCTGTACTGTATCTACGGTCTTGTCAGCCAGGTTGTTTGTCCCAAGATGTATAATTAAATGAGGCTTGTCCCTACCCCTTCTAGCATATTTCAGAACAGACTGTCCCACCTTTTCCGCTGTCATTCCTGGCATGGCCTCCACCCAAATGTGACTATGCCTCTCCCCCTTGCTACCCAACCTAACTCCTCTTAGTATTGAGTCCCCCAGCACTAAGATTCAACCCCTCTTACTCCCTGCTTGCTTCCATTCATCTCCCTCTCTCATTTCCAGATCCTCCTCTTCTTTCTCCTGCACATTATTTTCCCCTTTAACCCCTGTTGCAATTCTCCCAGAAGAACTTCCCCCCGCTCCAGTTTGGTCCAGGCATTTATCAATTACTCCTCTAATTTCATCATTTCCCTCCTCCACCTTCTTCCTCTCTAGCAGTGCACAACTATTTTCTGAAGGCCCTTCACAAATGCCCACTCCCTTTCTCTTCATAGTAACCTGTTCTCTCCTTTCCACTCCATGACTTTTGCCACTTCTTCGCCTCCCCTCACAAGTCCCTATCGCATCCTTCCATTTTTCTTTTGTCTCCTGACCTGGTTTCCCCGGCAATTGTTCTTCCTGGCCTGGGCCCCTTTGTCTCTGCTTCCCTTCTTCTGATCCTCTCCTCACCACTGTTGGCTTGAATCGCCCTCCCTCATCTCCTCTTCTTCCTCTCTCCAGTATTGGGCTAAATCCACCCCTAATCTGCTTTGCCTGTCTTAGTTCCTCCTGCAGACCCTCAATCTCCTTTCTAAGTTTTTCTTTGTGGTTGCATACTAAACATCCTCCACACTCCAGGCAATTTTTAGAAGATTGGTGCCGCAGTTGTTGCAGCCTACCACCATACCATTGCTGTTGTTGCCCTGCGACCCCCCACCCTTCCAGATGCAGGATACCAAACACTCCCCCAAGTCTCCCCTCTCCCTCCTCTATCAGTGCAAAACATTTTCTTTATTTCCCTTACCTCCTTTGTTGCACATGTTTAGATATACTGATCAACTGCTTTTTATATTCCTATCCTTCCTATCCACGCTCAAAAACAGACTTTAAGTAGCCATTGCACAACCTTCTTCAAACTCCTACTCCTCCTTTCCCCAATGCAATATCAATGCGAAGAAGTAATAATGAAAGCTCCTAGATTTGCATTTACTTCCCTTCCGCTGAGAGAGCAGTAACCTCTTCACTTGCTGCTGTTCCTTTCCTGGATGCCTGCTTTTGCTATGACAGGTGCATATCCTTTTCCTGTTTGAGGAAGAGATGTCAGAACCCCTGGTTTAAAGGAAATAATGGACCAAGGGTGGGACCAGCCCAAGTCTTCCAGAAACAATCAGGTAGCTGAGGCCTCTGGTCAGACCATTAGCACCCTTCCCCCACTCTGCACTCAAACTTTGCAGCTAGTGAAGCCAGCAACAATGAATCACAATTCTACTCAAAGCCCCCAAAATAAGTTTGCTACCCAAAGAAACAGGACTCCAATTCATACAGCTTCACCAACAACACATCAAAATAGGCTTGGAATTAGAAGATATATGTCTCCAATTCAAAGAAATACACCCAGTTAAATCACACCAATTATGTTTTAAAACAGAAGAAATAGGTCTCTACAAATGCAGCCTGCCACACAGTGAATCAAACAAATGAGCCCACTTATAGCTACCAAAACAGGTTTCAAAATTCCAACGGCCCCAAACAATACCCTGCTAGCCCCTGAGTAGTAAGAAAGAAAAGAAATAACCTTCTACCAAGTAGAATCCACAAGAAACAATGTAAAACAACAAGAAGATACTGTACTGTAGATCTGATCTTGTCCCCCTTCTAGTTCCTTCTGAGAAGCCAGAGCACTGAGTTCCAAACTCTGTGACTTCCCTTGTGCTGCTTTCAAAATCAAACAGTTCCAAACTCTGTGACTTCCCTTGTGCTGCTTTCAAAATCAAACAGTTCCAAACTCTGTGACTTCCCTTGTGCTGCTTTCAGAATCAGACAGTTCCAAACTCTATGACTTCCCTTGTGCTGCTTTCAGAATCAGACAGTTCCAAACTCTGTGACTTCCCTTGTGCTGCTTTCAAAATCAAATGGTTCCAAACTGCTTTGTTTTACTCACACTCTGTGTGCTCTGTGCACATGCCCTTCACTCTGTTCACTTGCATTGAACCCTTTATTATGCAAAACCCTATTTATCTGCACATCTCAGATGTTCTTCAGGCTATTCAGATAAATGGGGTTTAACTGTACTGCATTAGAGAGATTGCCCACCCACCCACCTTACTTCCCAGTGGATCCAAGGAATCCCTTGGTAAACAGAAATTTGTCCAAGTTTACTCTTAATGCCTGTGATATCTTCTTTTCCACAGTCTGTGCTGGTAGTTTGTTCCATATATTAACCGCCCTACAGTAAAAGAAGGCCTCCTAAAGTTAACCCTAAATATCATCTTTGAGCTTCATGGACTGCACACACCTTCTGCTGGAACACAGCAGTTAAATATTCCCATCTGTCCATGTAATTTGATAGCCTTCAATATGCAGAGGACTGAGATTGTGGTTTCCCAGTCTGATTATCTCCTGGCTAAACATGTTTAGGGACTCTAGTCTCTTCTCAAAGCTTCATCCTCCATCCCTGTTATCATTTTGGTTGCTCTGTATTGCATCTCAATGTTATTTTTGTGTTAGGGTGCCAAGAACTATACATAGTATGCCTGTGGGATCTGACCAGTGTCTTGTGAAATGGTAGGATTACTTCCACTGCTGTATTACTCAGTCACCTTTTAATACACTCCAGTATTCTTCCAACCTTCTCGCATGAAAGCTATGCATTGCTTGTAATACTTTAGTCCATTTGTCATTTACAACATCAAGGATCTTCTTCGAGGATGTCTCCCTCCAGTATGCCACATCTGTGGAGCTGTAAGCTGTTGGCATTAGAACTGCTTGAGAACTTGTGCTAGCTGGTGCCACCCACATTGATATAGGTTAACACTGCCTACAGTACATAATTTAGGCAGATCCCTCATTCCTCAGTTCATTTTCCCACCTTCAACCATTCATTGAATTTACTGAAAGATGCTGCATACCTGTCATGTTTTCTATGTGTTTTCATTTATTATCTTATATTATTAGAATTATCATTGTATGCTGCTGCTGATGGCACCTTTATTTAATTTTTGTCTCTGTAAGAAGGTGAAGATTTATAAATATAACACTCTCACTGTTTTTGTAGCACTACCTGGGCATCTTACAGGACATGAAAAGCTGTGTTTGCCATGGCTTCAATCAGGTGATGAGGAGTTGCAGTTGAAAGGCCTTAGAGGTATTCCTTCAGAAAATGGAAAGTAAAAGGTGTACAGCTCCATGCTCAATGCCATCCTTAACATTTATTTCTCTGCACAGATTCAGCATTGATGACATGCCTGTTACCCTCAAGGCTGATAAGAATGTTCTCTCAGTAGTAATCAAATGCCAATGAAAAATCCTCTGAATCTGCTTCTGCAGATAAGGATAAGCAGAGATACCAGTGTAAATATACAAAAGAAACCTGGTCATCTGTGTCTCCTTCCTCCTCTCCATCCCAACCCCCCAAAAATATTGGTGCTTCATATAGTACAGTAAGTGCAAACAGTCAACAAAGGACACAACTGTGACCTCATGTTCTGCTACTCCCCCCCAATCTGGTTTGGATTCTCCTGCTAATAGCATTTAACAGCCTATTCACTGTCAATTAGGTAACGAAAGTGTGCACAGGAATTGGCGGTGACATAGCAAAGGTGCCAGCTGAATGTTTAAACAGTTCAAAAAAAGCTCAGCACTCATGGAATAATGTTAAAAATTGCTCAGTGCACATTTATTTTGGCAAGATACCTAGACAGCACCCTACAACCTCAGTGCTTCAACCCTTATATTGGTCTTCCTCAGTGGGCAGATCTGAAGAGTGAACAAACATGACTTCAATTTATACAAATTCATTAAAGTGAAACATACTCATAGTGCTAAAAAAAAATATCAAAAGCATTCAAAACTTTTCATACCAATTCTTAGGCTAGACATTATAAGATTTCCAAGATCATAGGTTTGATTACCACCTTATTTTAACAATTAATTTTTGTTCTCAATTATTTAGTCTATAGCCTAAATTAGTAGAAATTAAAGACAGAGGGAAATAAAGGAACACTAGGAATGCAAAAGTAAAGTTCAGGCATCACCAGGTCTAGGGAAGGGGGGCTATGAGTGGGGAAGGAAGGAAGAAGTGTGCCTCTGAAGACTTAAATACAATAAATAAGCATATAACAGTGATAGAAACAAATCAAATGTAGTTCTTAGTTAGCAGTCAAAGCCCATGTTTAGGAGTTTGTCATAGGAGGTCAAAAGGGAAGTGCTTACTCTCCTACTGGGTTTTTCCTTTACTTTATGTACTAAAAGAGAGCCAAAAGTGCAGTAGTTGGGGGGCTGTTATTAAATTATGCAAAGAAAAGGAAATGGCCTGATAAACAACTGGTACACAAATCAGAGTTCACTGTATCTATAAACATGAAATCTGCAAATGAACCAATGTACTTTGATGGGAAATATAGCACTACCACGTGTTAGCTTAAAACACAGACTGTATAGATTTAAATACAAGCCTGTGGTGTTGAGGCAATTCTTTAACAGGAAAAAAAAAAGAAAAGAAAAGAACAGCAAAGAAAAGAGAAAGTTACTGTGAGAAGTAACCATCCCAAGTCCAGTTCATGTAATTAACTTCATCTGTACTCAGCGGGCATGAAAACTTGTTGTAGCTCACAAATTACAATTTTCAGAAACAGGGGTAAGGTTACTTTCCTGTGGAAATAAAGAAAGAAGAAAGTCATGGACATTTCATTCTCATAGATAAGAAAAATCTATTTCTTCATTGAATCCAATAGGAACCACTGTATCCAGCATCAGAATCCACTTAGTCTCTTTCTGTAACAAAGTATTCACTCCGTTAACCCCTCTGGGGTGTCTGCCTACATGTTCCAGTGTGGTGAACCTGAAGCAATCTGGTTTTCCATTGTGGGTTTGTAAGAAATGGGCCAACATTGCATTGTAAATGTTTCCATTTACAATTGCCCGGTAGTGTTCCTGGATTCTCTGCTTTGTTGGCCTAGTGGTTCTCCCCATATGGTAGGATGGGCAAGTACACCAGCATATGTATACCATAAAAGGAGTGGTGCAAGTCATAAAACTATTTATGTCAAATACCTTCCCATCTTTTGTGAAGGTTTTGCCTGTTTGTGCATAGTGACAGATATTGCACATACTGCATTTGTGTAAACCCTTTGGTTTAGTGAAGAGCCAATTATAATCCTTCTGGGTGTCTGATGATGAAATAAAATGGCCTTGAGTAACCCTGTCCCCATTGTTTCTCCCTTTTGAAAAAGCTACTCTTGGTTATTCAGAGACCTGGCTTTTTAATATAAGGTCAGATAGTAGTAATGGCCAGAATGTGTGGACTAGTCCTATTCTGCCTGCTAATGAGGTAAACTCAGTTACAAATGTGACTGCCTTTTTTTTCTTTTTCTTCCACTTTTCCATCAAATGTCCTATGGATTTCAACATTACCAGTTGTTTTTACATTTTTGGTGTTCAGAAGGTCAAATCGCCTTAAGTTTTGAACTTTTTAAAATGCTTCTTCCAACTCTTTGTTTGTATAGCCTCTTTCCTTCAATTTAAACTTTAACATGGAAGCTTGCTCCAGGAAGGCTTCCTCATCCAAACAGTTTCTTTTCAATCTAATAAACTCCCCATATGGTACGGATGATACAAATTTTCTGGAGTGTGCAGTATTGGCATGTAAGATGCTATTGGCCACCGTTTCCTTCCTAAATTCTCTGGTTTTAATGATTTTACCTGGGATCCCTATCAGTGCAAGATCCATAAATGTAATAATATTTGTATTCTGTTCATGTGTAAACTGGTGGCCCATATCATTATTGTTAATGTAGAAGAAGAATTTAGGTATATCTTTTACATCCCCTTTCCAGACTACAATACTGTCATCAATGAATCTATACCAAGATTCAGTATGTATCAGGAAATCATTTTTTGGCACTATTATTAATTAATCTTTCCTCAAAATAACTCATGAACAGATTAGCGTATGATGGGGCAAATGCTGTCCCCATCATGGTTCGACATTTTTGAAGGAAGCATTCCTTGTTGAAGCAAAAGTAGTTATGTGTTAGAGCAAAATCTATTACCCATGTTTGTAGTGAGTCTAGCAGTTTCTTTCTGCTTGCAAAAAAATATTTTAACTTGATTTTCCTCACCAATTTAAAAGTGTCGACTCTAAGTTTGAACAAATCAGGATTTGGTGTAGATATGAATGAAAAACACTTTTGTAATACTTTCTTTTGTTGTTCAGTTAGTTCTAGGTCAGTAAGGTTTATGATTTCAATTCCTTGTTCCTGAAGTCTCTCTGTGTGGTGTTTAGGTTTCCATTTGCCTTTCCTTCCTCTCCATGTCTCTTTGGTATGACTCCTTTGTTCTTTGGTCCCTGCACTTTCTTTTCACTGTCTGCAATTAGTTTTTCTACTAAAGAAACCTCCAGAGTGGCAGAGAGGTTTAAATGTGCCATTTGTTCCTGGTAGGTATTGTCTAGTGTGTATCCCCTGTTGCTTCTTAAAAGCTAACACTTTTCTTTCATCTTTGCTGGTTTTTATTCCAGTTGTCTCTCCTATGTGATCTTGAGTGCCCTCTACTGCCTAACCGATCCCTTCTCTCCCAGAAAAAACTTCTTTTCTATTATAGTTTCCAATGTCTCTGTTAACCTTTGTTCTCTTTCATTAGATTAACTCTTTGTCATACTTGTTCTTCATTTTGCAATGTGTGTTTTTTTAATTATCAAAGTCTTTCTTATCTTTGAAATCAGATACTTTAGCTTCTAATAGTTTGATCTCTTTGCTGTTTTCCATTTCTAGTCTTGCATCTCTTGAAAACAAGGCTTCTACCCATTTATTCATGCAAAGGGTTGCTGCTTTCTCCAACTCTCCTTTCAGCTTCTCATCATCAAAGCCTGTGGTACAGTAGGTGATTTGCCGATCCTAAGGCCTCTCGGTGTAATGCCTAACTCCAGGTACCTTTTCAGTGTTATCCTATTGTAATAGTGGTTTAGTTCCTTAATACAGAGCCTTTCCAAATTGATGAATAGCTCTCTCACAGTTGGATTTTCATCCTCTATGCCTCCATCTCCAAAGATGTCATACTCTTTTCTCCCAGAGTTTATTAACTTCCTCTGGGTCTTCCAGGCAGTCAAGGCTCTCCTCCTCCTCTCCCAAGCTGTGAGCCTGGCTATTCTTGAACTGTAGAGCAGGAGTAGTTCTGATATTACTCATACTTTCCACAGATTTCCAATAAATTTGAAACATGTTTACTAGAAGTTGCTTATGCAGAGATGAGGGAAGGTGTTCTTGTCCAAAGACCAGTAACCAACAGTATTCCACATTGAAACACATACACAGCATTTCTCGGGCAGCACTTTTAAAGGCAAAATTATTGGCGGTGCTATAGCACAGCTGCCAACTTCCAGCTGAAAGTTTAAACAGTTCAAAAATAGTTTCAGAGGTACACTTCTTCCTTCCCCACTCATAGCACCCCTTCCCTAGACCTAGTGCTGCCTGAACTTTACTTTTACCATCCTAGAGGTCCCTTATTTCCCTCTATCCTTAATTTCTACTAACTTAGGCTATATACTAAATAATTGAATAAAATAATTAATTGTCAAAATATGGTGGTGATTGAACCCAAGACTTTGGAAATCTTATGATGTCTAGCCTAAGAATCAGTATGAAAAGTTTTGCATGCTTTTGATATTTTTGTTTTTAAAACACTATGGGTCTGTTTCACTTTAATGAATTTGTATAAATCTAGTCATGTTTGTTCACTCCTCAGACCCTCCCCCTGAGGAAGACTCAGAGAAGAGTTAAAGTGCTTGGGTTGTAGGGAGCTGTCTAGGCTTCTTGCCAAAATAAATGTGCACTGAGCAATTTTGAACACAATTCCATGAGTGCTGAGCTTTTTTTGAAATATTCCACTGTCAGGCTTCAAAATGATCTTTGGTGTTGCTTGAGTGCCTGAGATGCATCTGTGGGCTGTTGGGTTTGGTTCACAGATGGTTTACCTCCTACCTCACAGATAGAACTCAGAGGGTGGTATCGGGGGGGTATTTTCCTCCGATCCTACTTCTCTGTCCTGTGGGGTGCCTCAGGGCTCTGTGCTGTCCCCCATGTTGTTTGCGGTGTACATGCTTCCCCTCTGAGACATTGTAAAATGATGTGGGCTGGAGTTTCATTGCTATGTCGATGATACCCAGCTCTATCTGTCTTTTGCACCTGACCAGAATAGAGCACTCTCAGTGTTTAACAACTGTCTCAGCAAGATCCAGAGCTGGATGAGGTCCAGGTGGTTGAAGTTGAATTCTGGGAAGACAGAGGCAATGTTGTGGATCCCAGCCACCAGATTGAGGGGTGCAGAGCAAATCATACCTCAGGTTTATTCTTGGGGGATGTTGAGCTCCCTAACTCTGAATGGGTGCGTGACCTAGGGGTGGTCCTTGATGACTGGCTGACATTGTGTGTGCAGGTGTCGGTGGTTGTTAAGGTATCCTTTTACCATCTGAGGAACATCACTAGGATCAAGCACCTTGTTCCATCTAGTGACCTGCCCATGCTGATCCATGCCTTTGTGACCTCACGTTTGGACTACTGTAACTCCCTTTACTTTGGGCTTCCTGGGGTTGATATCCACCACTTGTAACTAGTGCAGAACTCAGTGGCCTGGCTGTTAATGGGGACTCCTCATTCCTCTCTTATTACACCGGTGCTGCGGGATCTGCACTGGCTGCCGGTTCAGTGGTGGATCACCTTTAAAGTCAGTTTACTGACATATAAAGCCCTACACGGTTAGGACCCTGACTACCTGAAAGATCTTCTGGTTCTTTACCTTCCAGAGCAACCTCTCAGCTCAGCCAATGAGGGGTTGCTCGAGATTCCAAGGGTAGCTTTAAAATCCTCTGGCATCCGAGCTTTTATGTTTGTGGTGCCGACCCTCTGGAATTCTCTACCCCGTTGGATTAGGGAGTGCATGATGGTGGGGGGTTTTAAACAAGGATTAAAATCCTTTTTATGGAAAAAGGCATTTGGAGATGGTATCAACATGGACTGATGCTGTGTATTTTATTCTTGATTTTAATGTTTTTATGATGTTTTAATATGATGTTATTTTATTGTAATGCACCTTGATTTTAGAAAGGTGCAATATAAATAAAGATTATTATTATTATTAAATCTCTGATCCCTTCAGCCCTGCCATTGATATGGGCAAAGCCCTCCTCCACCACTACCCATGACAATGCCTGTGACCCAGGTCACAGACCTCTGTGCACACTGCCCTTTCTTCCATTGCCACCTGGAGCTCATTCCAGGGCCCTATGCTCTTGGGTTCTGGTGGTGTTTCTGCCCCTCCTATAGCCTTTTGATTCAGGATCTCTCTCTTTCTGCAAAAATGGAGGGAGATCATGAAGGATAAATGGGTTCTGGAAATAATTCAGAAAGGACATACTGTTGAGCTGCTGCCTGCCCCTCCATTGCTTCCCCTTCCTCTGTGTCACTACCCTCAAGGAGCTCTATCTGTTCTCTTCAATGAAGTTCAGAAACATTTGGTCAAATGGCCCATACAACCTGTTCATCTGAGAAAACCTATCAGAGATTATTACTTCAGGTACTTTCAGATTCTGAATTGGAGAGTAGATTGACGCCTTACCCTGGACAACAGCTGCATGAATAAATAAATCAAATACAGGAAGTTTCAAATGGTGTCACTTCAGTCCCTCTACGGCCTCTTAATAAAGTGGGAACTGGATGTGTACATTTGACATGAAGGATTCTTACCTTAACATCAAGGTGCATCATTGCCATTGACAGGTCCTCTGCCTTTTGCTGAAGGGCTAATACTCTCAGTTTTGTGTCTCCTTTTGGCTTATCCTTAGTGCTGCAGGTCTTCACCAGTTGCTTAGCAGTGTTTGCAGTGGCTCTCTAAAGGGAGGGACTCTGCATATTACCTTACCTGGATGACTGGCTTTTGAATGTCCAGTTCCGAAATGCAGAGCTTTAGTCTAATTTGCATGATCACCAATTGCTTATCTTGCTGGTTTGCTGGTGAATGAACCAAAATGAATCCTAATCTAATGCCAGCTCCTTCAGTAAGCAGGTGATGTTCTTGACAGGATCTCATCTTATGCCTTCCTACCTGAGGACTGTTCCACTGTGCTGAAGACTCAAGAATGTCTGGTTTCCTCCAGTGCCCAGATCTCACCCAGATGCCTATTTAACTTATAGACTTGATAGCAGAGACCATCACAACTTTTCTTCTGGCATTCTTGTTCATGAGAGTTCCTTAATGGCTGCTTCGTTTACAGTGATCACAACATTATGATGACAAGGAATGCCTAATCCCCCAGTTACTGTTCATTTTTACCTAGTCTTGCCCTCCTTTGGTGGTTGGATCATTCTAACCTGCTCACAATTATGCCATTCCTTTCTTGTTATGGCTCTGACTGCCCAAACAACAGACACATCAGTGTAAGGTTGGGAGCAGTTCTTGGGTCCCTCGAGACTCATGATCTTTGGTCCTACTTGATCACTCTTTCCACATAGTATTCTGGAAATTAGGGTTGTTTAACTTGGCCTACAGGTATTCCATGTCTGTGTTCAGGGACTACCTCTTCTGGTACAGATGGACAAAGTTTCAGTGATGCATTATCTCAACAAACAAGGAGCAGCCAACTTGTGTCCCTGCTGCAGAAAAGCAATAAGACTCTGGTATTGAGCAATAGATCCTGTTCCTGACTGCTGTATTTTTGCCTGACTCCCTCAATGTCCTAGTGAACCATCTTAGCTGGTCACAAGTCCAGTCCCATGAGTAGGAACTTCTGGACTCCAGTGTACTGTATATGACCTCTGAAAGATGGGGTCATCCAGAACTGGACCTTTTTGTGTCCCACTCACTACAAAAATGCTGCCTTTCTGCCTACTTGCCTCTAAATGATAGCAACTAGAGGAAACTTGTATAGGAACCTCCTTTTCCAGGAAAGGGGCCTTGCATCTCACCAGAAAACTAGAGGCAACAAATTTTTTTTTCACAACTCACATATTGGGTGTTATATTTCCTCAAGTGCCACAGTCTTAGGACATAATCTCAAAAATTGTTTTGTTAGTCCAAGAAAAGGTTATCACCTGCAACATATTTTTGTTTTTTTCTTCTTTATCATAGACCAGACTAACACAGTTGCCATATTTTATATTAGAATAAACCAAACTAGCCCCCACATTGTTATGCTCAGTTCTTCTACAAAGGTCAGTGGCAGTGGGAGAGGAATGAAGAAAAAATAAAAGGTGAGTACATTTCTGCACTTGCTTCTTAATAGAGGCAAAGCAAACCAAAGTTTAAACTGTTACAAAAAACCACTTAGTCTTGATCTCTCATGAACTTTGCTCTTACATGTAGCTACTGCAACTTGTTCAGAATAACAGTAGGTGAATCTGGTGGGATTTAAACCTGAATCTGCTGCTTCCCAGTCCTGTGATTTAACCACCAGACTGCATAACATCCCTCTGTCACATTCTTCAGGCTGCTAAGTGAAGCTTAAAGCTGACAGTACAGAAAAGTGGGAGGGAATCCAGGGGAACTCATTTCTATGAGTGAAATTTAAAATTAGTCACAGTTCCAGGTATAAAATAAGGAAGGAATGCTTCAATGTAACAAAAAAAAACCAAAAAACACTCTCCTAAAGGACTAAAGCTGACTAAATACTGAACAAAAAAATGCAACATATGGGTCAGCCCACTGGAGCAGTGGTTGGATTTCTGCCTACAATGCTGACAATCCATGTTTGGGAACTGACCTGGGCATTGGAGGTCTGGCCAGGGGGAGATGGCTGGATTGTACCATGACTGCTCACCTTTTCCTGGGAGAGAGGGGCGATGTGGCCCTGTGCATGCCAGCCCCAGTGGAGGCCAGGGGAATGGCAATATGTCAGACATTGCTGCAGGAGGGAACGTGATGGATATCATCTCATTCCTTGATGTCATGTGGCACATCACACTTCCAAAGAAAACCAGAGAAAATGCCCTCAATAGACTGGATGACAGTCACTGGTTGTCTGCCACCATGAATCCCGGATAGCCCTGATCAACCCCAGCAGTACCTGGGTCAATTTTATGCACCTACCAGCACTTTCTCCCCAGAAGGGGGGGGACCAGTCTGACAAACTTCCCGGAGGGCTGCAGTATAGGGTGATGGTTGGCATGGGTTGGGGATGGCGTGGTGCAATTAAGTGACTCAAGGGAGAGGCTGGTCAGGGATGCATGGGGAGGCACCAAAAAAATGCAACATATAATGAAGAAGCATATCCCTAGACTCCTGTCAGATATGTTCAATAGTAGATCACATGAAATGGGTTCCCTCAGTGAAACCTTTCCATTCCTCACACTGAAAGTAAACTTCTTGTTAGTGTTATGCTGGGGGTATCTAACACTGGAAAAGGGGATATTTGCCATTTTAACCCCTTCAAGGGAAAAAGTCTGTGAGGTGCTGACCACAGCACAACTGTAATGCAGTGCTGCAGGTTGTGTAGGAATATACAGTATACAGTAGCATTACATGGCAGCTGCTTCATCACCCCATTTTAAGTGGTTCCCGAAGAGTGGCTGAGTCCATGTCCCACAACCATTTCCCCTGATGTCTAGTAAAAGCAGCATATTTTACTCACAATAATGCAATAAGTAAATTGAAGTTTAAACCACACACAGTATTCTATATATAAGGCTAATGCACTAGCTGCTATATTGGCTCTGACCAGAAGATGTTGTTACTGGAAGCACAGTAACAATATTCCTGGTTACATTCATCATTGCTCAATCCATGGCATGGCTACTTCTGTGACATGTTTGCATAATGTTCTGGCGAGTGATATTTGTTCTTTCATCACTTGAAGTTCTGTTAACACTTTCACTCAACTCAACAGTGTGGATCTTCTCTTTCACAACCAAGGTAGCATAGGCCTTTTTGTCCTTCAAGAATTGTTGTCTTAGGCTTGTAGGGATTCATACCATAATTCCAACCTACCAGTCACTGGTACCTGGTACCAGCCAGGGTCCTGCTGTGCTTCTTGGAAATTGTTCCACATGTGAGGATCAATGTAGGGAGATGTCCTCAAAGCAGACAATTCAGCTCCTTAATGTAACAGTAGATATTTGACAGAATCTTCTCCATCAAGCTACTGCTCACCCTTTCACCTTTCCATTTGCATCTTGGGTGAGGTTTGCTGTAAGATGTACCTGCTTTCACATCATCTGCACTATTATTCTGCTCTATGTAGGCTAAATGTTTAGTGTCCATCACCTCTTTCCTGTTCCTGGTTCAGGTTTCTCTGTTCCTACCAGTATGATATATCCTCCAAGCATATCTCCAGCAGGAAACTAAGGACTGGAGGGACTAACCATGTTATATAAGCAGTGCTGACATAAGTCAACATGGCAGCACTGGCTAGCAAAAGTTTAAAACAGTCCTGATGCCAGCAGCTTACAGTTCCACAGGTGTTTGTCTTAATGGAGGAGATTCTCTAAAAGGTCTACTGTTATGGTAAGCAACTGAACATTTTTTTCTTATCCACAGTAGCAAGAATATTCTAACATAATGTGCAGGCTCTGCCTCTGTTTCTCCTTTCCAAGTATAACATCTTGCATTTGGACACACTGAATGTAAGACTCCAAGAGTCCAACTGGTTTCTCAATTTGTTCACTTCCTCCTGAAGTTTATCTCCATCCTTAAAGGAGTCCACACTCTGTCCAGCTTAGTATCATCTGCAAACATAAGCAGTTTACTAGAGATTCCATCTTCCAGATCACTGATTAAATTGATGAAAAGCAGAAAACCCAGCACTGATCCTTGATGGATGCTCTGAGCACTACTCTCCACTTGGAGCAGTGCCTCTCAAATGCAGCCCTCAGCTTCCTGCCTCCCCCCCAGCTGACCATGTGTATGCATCATGTGTACTACCATAGTGCACTTTGACCAGACATTTATCATGAGACACATGACTTTACTTGGGCAGGTGTGGGTCTTTTTCTCTCATCATTTTTCTATGTTTCAGTGTCAAAGATCTTGCTGATGTCCAAATAGACTATGTCTATGGTGCTACATCTGTCCACCATCCTGGTTAAGAGTGGCCAGGTTGGTTTGGCATGATCTACCCCTCATAAAGCCATAATGTGGGGAGAACACTGACCTCAATCAAGTGACTAATTATTTAGTTCTTGATATTAAATTCCACTACTTTTTCCAGCAGCAAAGTTAAGCTGATAATCATGCATTTGCTCAGGTCCAAGTTTCCCCCTTCCTAAAGTTGGAGATCACACTAGCCAATTTTCAGTCCTCCAGCACCATAACTGTACAGACAGACTCATGAAAGATTACTTCAAAGGGCCCTTCCAATTGTTCCTTTAGTTCTATAACCATCAGTAGCATATCATCTGCCCTTGACATTTAACTGGCTTGATCTTAGCAAGTAGTCAGCTACCAGGGTGGCTGGGATATATACAGGTTGTATCATGCTCACACTTTATGCCATGAAACCTCAGTGAACCCCTTCCCCCTTAGTGGGCCCTTGTGTGAACACTGAAGCAAAGTATTTATTCAGCACCTTAGCCATTGCCCAGTCTGACATACAGGTTCTTCTCCAATTGCCTTGTTTTCAGTGACCCAATCACATCCATCAACTTCATCTTTCCATTTATGTACTGGAAAGAGGTATGGATATTACAGTATCTGTAGCTCCTAATGCTATCCTAAATCCCAGACCACTTTGACTTTCTTACTTCTATTTTTGCAGTCACTCAGTGTCGCACTTCACTCCTCGACTGTCTGGAGGCCACCTATTTTTTCCAGTAGTTATAGACCCTCTTTTTGAGTAGATCAATTGACTATAGCCCTTGTTGAATTGGGAGTGGGGGGGTTTTGCCTTATTCCATTAATGCTTACAAGAATGTAGATCTATGCAACTTCTTCAAGTGCCTTCTTAAACAAACTCCACATGTACTGTACATTACCATCCTTATGCAACATCACCAGAACCCTCACCACTAGATTTCCCCATCTTGACATAACCTGTCTGTGTAAAATTCTGTGTCCTGGTGGCAGAGGCCTAACTATCCAACCCTGTCACCAGGGAACATTTTACTCAGTTGTGGTCACTGTTTCCCAACAGCTCTTAATGTTCACCCTTAAAATGATTGCATAATCATTGCTGAGAACAAGGTCAAGGATTGCTTCAGTCCTAGAGCCCTTGTTGGACAATGCTGCTCTAGTTCTAGACAGCAGTCCTTGAAAGTAGACAAAGAACTCAGTCTCAGCACTGCCATTAGCCTTCTCAAGATGCCTGTCTGTTCCTGGGAGAATTAAGTCCATCACAATCACCTCCATGTTTGCTTTGGTTTTTTTCATAATATCTCCAACCTCCTGGGACTTCTGCAATATTGAACTGTCTGGGGACCTGTAGCTATCTTTTGTTGCCCTTTACTTTAACATGATCCAGATGGACTATTTGGTTTTATTTTCCTCCCAATGTCCTCTTTGTCTACCAAAGAGATTCTTTCTAAAATGAAAAGAGTCACCCAATCTTTTCTTCTGTCCAGATTATCTCTTCAGAATAGCCTGTAACCTTCTATTCAGGTGTGCTACCTCTGAATTTCTAGTTTAAATCACCATATCTGCTTCATCCCTTTTAATGGCCAGTCCACCCAGTCTGTTGAGATGTGGGTTCAGCCCTTTCTGGGTATACAGGTATGCCTTCCCTCAGAAGATGCTTCAGGTTGTCAGCATATGTAAATACTTCATCTTGTACAGGCCCTTAGTGAAGCATTTGCCTGCCTAATTTTTTTTGATATTTCATACTAGACCCCAGGACAGGTAGGATCTCAGAGATGATCACTTTGGATAACTTTTCCTCCATTAATATTGTCAATTCAGTGAATGATCTCTTCATTTCCTCAAGACTTGTTTCACCCATTCATTTATGGAAATCCAATCTTGACAGTCTGCTCCTTCATCCAACTGTGTTGCTTACTTAGCCCTTGATATTCACCTTGTACTCAAAGCAGGCAAATTATCTCTCCCAAGATGCATCCTGGTTCAGCAGTGCTCTATATCCTTCATCTACTGCTCTAACTATAAATCTCTAATGATTTCTACCTTTTTGTCACTCAACCCAGCCATTTCTTTCCTCTCCTTCGTACCTCAGATTTCTTGTTGAATGGCTGCCCCCAACTAGCACCAGATACTTACTGTAAACTCTCAGACTGGCAGTTCCATTGCTGATACTTTCTTCTGCTGACACTGGCAATGGTGATCTCTTATTAACATGTATTTTATCACCTTCTACCATCTGATCCATCCTCATACCTTCAATTGCGACTCATATTCTTGCCATCTTTCTCCCTACCCTAAATATCCAAGTCAACCTTCACACTCCTTCCCTTGTGCACATGACCATAGTCTCCTCTTCCTCCATTCTCTTTAGCATCTTTTGCTCTTCTCTCCACCAATATAGTAACTTAATTTGCCTCTCAGTACTGACATTGTATCTCTTGAAAACACTGACCAGACCACAGCGCTTGTAGATGTATCTCTGTATGCCATCAATAGGATTGTGTACAGTGCACAGAACTGGCAGTGTAGAATGTGTGCATCACTCCAGCTGTCTTAGAACCAACCTCCCTTTGATCCTTCAAAGCTCCGCTCAGCTGCCAGCCATCCTCCTAGTGTCCAGTGGTATTGCTGTTTGCCATTCAAGGCTGACAACACACTCTCCAGAGCAGTAACCTGCTCACAGTAGCTGCAAATGTGCCCCCCTTCTGCCCTCCACTAGCAGGATGATGTACATCATGCAGGCCTGGCAGCACACAAATTATGTTTCTGTCATCCATGGTGTGGTTATTATAATTATTGATAATTACATAGATTTAACTGCTAACAAGTGAAACTATAAAATATAATTTTAGCAAGTAAAACTAACTAACTAACATGCTTAAATTCTTAGCTTGCTGCAGAGCCTGAAATTTCTTCTTCAGTGTAAAGAAATGGTTGCTACACACAAGATGTGATCAAGTTCTAAACAGACTGTCAGAAAACTTCCCTTTCTATGGGAGCATGCTTTTAAAATACAGGAACAGGCTTGAAAGATTTTGAACATAACAAAGTAGAAATCAAATAAAACTAGAAACCTGACCCTATGTAGGAACTCCTGACAAATAACAGCAGCACATACTGTACAAATCGAAAGATACAGTAAGCACCTGATAATTTCCCAATTGAGGCCATCAAGTACAAAGAAAAACCTAGCAAAACCTGCAGTCTGGAAAGATTCAACAGCAAAAAAGTTCAAAATGTAAAAAAATAAAATAAAATAAAATAAAATAAAGCCCTGTGACATCCTGGTACATTACTAATAAGAAGAATAGTAATCAGGAGCATCCAGACAGATCACTGGATCTCTACCACCAACTAGTTAATAAATGGTGAGAGTAAAAAGAAGCACACATGCACATTATGAAAAGCATTTCGTTCAAACCAAATAACAGTATTTGAGGAACAATGAAAGTAATCAGTTCACAAGTTGAACACAAACAATAAAAATGTTTCCAAAATAAGGAAAACTAGTAGAAGAATACAAATTGATAGCAAATGAATGTAGAATAGCAGTTATCTTGCCATGCACCATTCTAAACTTCTTGTGGATGTAACAGAGCCTGATAATTTCAATATAATTATCCTTGTTATAGATGCTGGCTTCCTTTCTATGAGTTTTTAAAATGGATGAAAGAAATTCTAAAAGTGGTTTGGTCTGAAGTTACTTCAATCAGTCTAGCACCTGTTGTGTAGTATCTTTAATAGTTTTACCCTTCATGTAAGTCATATGATAAAACAGCAAAGGGTACAGCATATTGCAAGATGAAAAGTAAAGTGTTATCCTGAGCCAAACTAGTAAGATATTATCTTGAAAAGTAGGGTATATCACAATGCACCCTGAACAAATAAGAAAGTAGATTTCACACAAATATGTTTCCCTGATAGTTTTGAAGTCCATCAAGAGTCTATTTTTCCATATTATAGTCATCTTCATGCTTAAAAATGAAGCTGTTGGCAAAAAAAAAAAGTTAAGGGCATTGGTAACAGAAACACATACTGTACATTGCAAAAAAAAAAAAATGTAATGGGTGAGTGCAAACTTTATTGGGATGGTGCAGCTCAAAGGTCTGACCAGTTCTTTTTATAGAACTACAGTATGATTCCCTTAGGTACTGTGAGTTGCGCTTGTTGGAGTAACCTGAAAGCTCACAGGCTTGTACTGGTCTGGTTATGATTAGCACTGATTTTTAATCATCAATCCCAGTAAACCTTATAAATGATTTCAAAGACAGTATTCATGAAACATCCATGAACGTTCAAAATTGTATAGAACAAAAGTTACAGAAAAAGTTTCCAAAAACAACCCAGGCATTTTGTTTCATTAGGTGGTATGTTTGCAAAGGGACCTAACAGCAATGTTCAAAGTGGAATCGTTTGAGCAATTTTAGGAGGCAATGAACTCATGAGCTATAACAATGAATGATTTCAAGTTCATGTGGACACAGAACCCAGTAATGGTAGTGCTGTATGCACTTCTGAAAAGTCACGGAAGAGTTCTCAGACCACCAGGTTGTCTTATAGTCTTTGGGGTGGGACAGCTCACTGACAGGCATTCACAGTTTATGGACCAATTTTTGAAACAGGAAATAGTGAAACTGAGATCCCACCTCACAGATACTGGTGATTTACTGAAACTGATGAGTTTATTTGGAGGCAGGACTTTCTATGGCTATCCATAGACACTGAAGCTCTTTACATGAGCATACATCATAAGGATGCATTTCAGTCAAGCAGTATTTCCTCAAGGAAGCCAGCCAGCCAGACCAAAAGAATGTTTCATTACGGCAATTGAGATTGTCCTCAAGGACAATGTTTTTTTAGTTTGATGGCAAGAATTTTCAGCAGACACAGAACTGCAATCAGGACCTGAGTGGCCCAATGGAATGCTAATTTACTTCTTAGGTAATTAATAAGGTATATTGGAACTAACGATTAAATTTCACGCTAATCAGAACAAGGGTGGTGGACATTCACTGTGTTATTTGCAAGCATAATGGCTGTGAATGTTTAAGTTAGCTCCACCCAGTGAGACCCAAACTGCCTTTGGGAAACATGCGGCACAACTAGTAACGCTGACAACATTTTGAAATAAATGTAATACCGTATATGTGTGCATAAACAAAGCTAACATAAAGTGCAGTACATACACCGTAAGTCTAATGTTAGAATTCATTCTGTTGCCTATGAAATATAAGGCATTTATATATCACAACCATGTCTATTATTGAAATGGTGCAACTTCAAGAAGTTCTTTCAGTCTTGGTCAATCAATAGCCCCAAGTGGATACATCCAATATTTTACAGAGATTCAGTTGATTTTCTTAATCCCACCCCCACCCCCGTATTTCACCAAATATCTTCAGTACCAATTATTTTCCTGTCATGTATTGATCCCTCTCTGGCTGAACAAATGGGTTTAACAATGATATAGTCCTAAATTGTATGATCTTAATGCTGTAGGTGCTCTCCAATTCTGATTCACTATTTTCTTTTTGTGCCACCCACATAGAATACTTTGCATGAACAAGTAATCAAATAAATCACACAATTTGTCTGTTAATTAATGAAGATATTATAACAATCTTTTGTCCAGTTTTTGTAATTGTGAATTTGTCAGTTCTACAATCAGATAACATACTGAATATATACAATACTTAAAGCAGCTCATATGTGGTTTAGGCATTTTAGAGGAGAGCAACTACAGTGGTGCAGGTTCTGTATCAAAAGCCCTATGACGAGAGACTAATGGACCTCAGTATGTACACCCTGGAAGAGAAGAGAGAGGATATGATAGAGACCATTAAATAACTCACAGGGATATATAAGGTACAGGAGGAAAGTATTTTTCATATAAAAATGCTCAAGAAGAAAGGGACATGGTAAGAAGCTGGAGGGGGAGATTTAAGAGAGATATGAGGAAGTACTTCTCCATAGAAAGAGTGATGAATTCCTGGAATAGCCTTCCAGCAGAGGTGGTGGGGTTCACGAATTCATGGGATAGGCATAAGGGAATCATAGTAGAAGGGAAGGGAGAAGGGAGAAGGAAGAGAGTGCTGTATATAAGTACAGTCTGCAGTAATAATGTAGGTAGGAAAAAATGGGCAGACTGTATGGTCGAAGTGGTCCTCATCTGACATCAGATTATATGTTTCCATGTTAGGTGAGCAATTTTTAAAAACTGAAACTAATTCTGTGCTTTTTACCATTCTATCTCTGATTTTTAAAATACATTTTAGCTGCTTTTTGAATAGGCACGATTTTGTGCTGGGATAGCATTATGTTGAAGGTCAGCACTGACCAATCAGAACCCATGAATTTTTCTTGCCATTTTATAATTGTCATAATCCCACCTTCTGCATTACATGCATGGACACTGTATCCGGCGAAAAGTCAGACTTCTCTCACTTTTTCTTCCACAATTTCAGATTCAAACAATTCTTTCTGAGTTTTCTGTTCACCAACTATCCTCACTTCCTTTATAATAGTTTGGCTATAACCCCACTAGTCACACCTTTTAACAAATGCCTTTGATTTTCTCATATCTTTCAAGGGTTCTGCAATTATTCCTGGCTCTAATGACTTGGTCCTTTGTTATAGTTTTTATCACATTGTGGGGATGACATATGTTTGCTAACAATAGATTATAGTCAATTGACTTTCTGTAAAAAGACTCTACTCAGTCTGCTGTACTTTTCCTTGATAATTTCAATGTCCAAGAACTAT
The DNA here is from genome assembly GCA_016271365.2 of Neoceratodus forsteri. Lineage (NCBI taxonomy): Eukaryota > Metazoa > Chordata > Ceratodontiformes > Ceratodontidae > Neoceratodus > Neoceratodus forsteri. The sequence continues at coordinate 874,334,016 of CM057459.1, forward strand.
AATTTGTCCAGACAGTAATTGGTCTTGAACTTAAGATCTGGGTCAGTGTTTCCAAGGTAAGACTCACAAGTCAGTAATTCCTAAATGGTTGTCCACTATACAATCAGAACATCATCAATCAACGTTTTTCTCCTGTTCCATTCCCCTGCCTCAGAAATGGGAATCAACTTGTTCTATTGCTCCTCTTCAGTAATAATGGTGGACGGTGGAACAGGAATGTTCAGTTTAAAACAACAGCCTAGTGGTTTGCTAATGTCCCTTCATAGCTGGAATCAGAGGTATCTGTTCTGTAATCAAGGGCTATCACATTATATGAGAGACACTGACATGTGCTGACATGAGCAATCCCAGCTGGCAAAAGTTTCTGAGTGGTTCTGACACCAACGACTTACAGTTCATAGGTAGGACTCAATGAGATTTACAGTTTGGATGTGTGACTCAATGAGACTTACAGTTTGTAGGTGTGAATAAATGAAGGGAGATATCCTTGAAGAAGATCAATTAATACTACAGCTTATTACCTGCACAGCCCCATGCTTTGTGAAGCCCTTGTCCACCACTTGACAGGCTCCACTCTATGCCCACTTCCACTGACACTTCTGCTAGAGTTGGGCCAAGTCCTTCAGACAGACAAAAGCTGCATACAGAGTGGTGTTGTGTAATCACAGAAAAGTTAGGAACTAATGAACACAGATATTTCTAGCCACATGTAGCTGTGGCTGGTGTTGAGGAGTTGAATATCTGTGTATGGTGGAGGGACTACAATTGTGTCTTAAGCTGGCAAGGGATATGGCAGTTTTTTTAGTGCTGCAGAGGGCTATAAGTGCTGTAGGTCTGGTGCTTTGGGACGTGAAACTAATTGTTTCACCTGTTGATGTTGAACTTGCATACACAGTGCGGGGGGGGCTAAAAGTGTATCTATAGCTGTGGAGGGCAGGTGGAACCTGTGTGTCCACTGCTTAGGGGGCTGTAAGTTGTGATTTGGGTGGTGTGAAAGTAATTATCAGGTGTTGGGGGAGCTGAACCTTTATGTGCTGTATAGAAAGCTTTAGTAAAAAGCAGTGTCACTGTATCAAAGCTCTCCCGTGCAGGCACTGCATAAAATAAAATTGTGAAAGTAAGGATGGATGTTGTGTTCAAAAAAATAAAATTATAAAAGACAGGTGAAACTGCAAGCCCTGCTACAAAAATATAAAAAAAACATACAATATTGTACATTCTTACATAAAAATAACAGTTCTGCTAGCATAGTTACTCGCGATACTACAATAAAAGACACAAAGATTAGCAAACATACTATAACATGATAAAATAGAAAAGACCAGCTGTGACAGGGTAGGAAATGGGTAGTTTTCTGGGGAACATGTACAGAGAGAACACTTTGGACACCAATTTAAATCAAATGAAATCTGGTTTTCTTTCATTAACAGAGAAAAAAAAACAGCTTGTAGTCAGCATAACAAAACATTCTTAATTCAGTTTCTCTCTCTCTCTGTCTCCAATTTACAACTTACATAGAATCATAGAAAAATAGAATTTGACAGCAGATAAGGACTGCTTAGCCCACCTAGTCTGCCCATTTCCCCACCTGATGCATAAGCTGCAGATTCTAGTTAATCAACAGCTTACTTCCTCCTACCCCCCACTAGAATTGTCATATGCCCATCACATGCATTCTTGAATTCTCTCACTGTTCATGACTCCACAACCTCCTCAAGAAGGCTGTTCCTTGCATCCACAACCTTCTCTGTGAAAAAATACTTTCTAACATTACCTCTGAGTTGTTCCCCCATCTTCAAATTGTGCTCCCTTGTTCTTGCTCATCTCTTCTTCTGAAAGATATGGCCCTCATGTACTTTGTTAATCCCCTTGAGATACTTGAAAGTTTCTATCATGTCCCCCCTCTCCCTCCTTTCCTCAAGGGTATACATATCAAGCTGCTTTAGTCTCTCTCCTCATATGTCTTCTGGTGCAGACCCTGCACTATGTTGGTTCTCTCCTCTGAACAGCCTCCACTCTGTCTATATATTTGTGGAGATGGGGCCTCCAGAATTGCACACAGTACTCAAGATGGGGTCTCACAAACTGTCTTTACAGAGTGTTAACAACTTCCTGTTTTCTACTGTTTATGCCTCTCCCTATGCATCCCAGTATCCCCCCAGCCCTCCTTACTGTCTTCTCACATTGCTTGCCCATCTTTAGGTCATCTGATATAATTACTCTTAGGTATCTTTCGATTTTTGTTGTTATTAACTCACCCCCTACCATTGTGTACACTTCCCTGGGTTTTGGTTTCCCAGATGCATTACCTTGCACTTCTTTTCATTGAATCTGAGCTGCCACATATTTCATCATTTCTCCAACCTTGCCAAGTCCCTTTTTATTCTTTCCACCTCACCTTGTGTATCAACCCTGTTGCAGATCTTTGTGTCATCTGCAAAGAGACATACCTTTCCTTCTAGGTGCTCTCCAATGTCACTTATAAAGACGTTAAAGAGGACCGGTCCCAGTATCGAACCCTGCAGTACCTCACTAGTTACTCCTTTCTTCACTGTGGACTCCATTTACTATTACTCTTTGCATCCTGTTGTCCAGCCAGTTTTTTATTCAGGCTACCACCTTGGGACCCACGCCAAGGCTAGCTAACTTGTATATTAACCATTTGTGTGAGACTGTGGCAAATGCCTTGCTAAAATCTAGGTAGGCCATATCCACAGCCTCTCCCTGGTCTACAACTTTGGTCACCCAGTCAAAGAAATCTGTTAGGTTCATCTGACGTGACCTTCCTGCTATGAAACCATGCTGCCTTGGGTCCTGTGCCCCACTGGCCTCTGGGTACTCAACAATTCTTTCCTTCAGAAGTGATTCCATCATTTTCCCTACCACTGAAGTCAAACTAACTGGTCTGTAGTTTCCTGCCTCTGCCCTGCTCCCACTTTTGTGAAGTGGAATTACATTTGGCCTCCTCCAGTCCTCAGGTACCACACCATCCTCCCATGATTTGTTAAAGAGAGGAGTCACTGGTGTTACTAGTTCTACCCTTAGTTCTTTTAGAATTCTTGGGTGAATCCCATCAGGCCCCATTGCTTTGTCCACCCTCAGTTTCAAGAGTTCTTTCAAAACCCATTCTTCTGTGAATGGACTGGTATCAACCCCTCTATTCAGTGTTTCTCCCTTGTTTGGTTTAGGTACCTCCTACTCCTCTTTCGCTGTGAATACTGAGCAGAAATATTTGTTCAGTATCCCTGCTTTTTCACTGCACCCTCTGCCCACATTCCTTCCCCTTTATTAAGTCTCTGTATCCCTCCCTTGGTCTTTCTTCACCCCCTAATGTATCCATAAAAGGTTTTATCCCCCTTCTTAACAGAGTTGGCTATCTTTGCCTCAGTTTGTGCCTCTGCTATTCTGACTGCCTTCCCTGCCTCCTTCTGCTTTAACTGACAAAGTTCTCTGTCCTGTTCCTTCTGTGTTTCCTTATATTTCCTGAATGCTTCCTCTTCCTCTCTCCCTTTATTAGGCCCAGGTATTGCTTGTTAACACCCTTCCCCCTGAGGTGTATTCATCCAGAACAGGCAGTGTAGTGAGGTCTAAAAGGACCAACCTTAAAGCATAAGAGGTTTGGTATATTTCCAAACACCCCCTCATCAAAACCTATGTAGCCTGTGTTTCAGGGTTGTGAAAGGGTTTGTGTGAGAAAAGATCATGATGGACATACTCTCCATTACACCAGTCTTGTAGGCATCAACTAAATCTTGTTTACAATATGTTATTTTTATAGATACCTGGTTTACTATTAATTGACTGGACCATGTATGATATATAGTATCATCCATTGTTATACTGTACATCAGTTGATATATTGCGTGGCGTACAGTATAATTGATTTTGCCATAAACTAGGACATTCATGAAAATGAATTTCTACTGTACCATCCACCAGGAAGAAATGCTCTGATTATAGTTTTTCTGGTGCTATCATGCTGGGTATTGCAGAAATGCAATGTACAGTGTTGTCAGCTAAGATGCAAAGCATTACCTTGCAGTATTACTTTGGTATACTTGAAGGGTGCTATAGTATGCTGCAGGGAACAGTGTAATTAAAGTAAACAATAAGCTACAACAGGGAGTACACTATAGGATTTTAATGCATGCTTCAGAGGTATAGGAAGGCACAAGGTCGAAGGCCAAGCAACCTTATGCCCCTGGGAAGTGCTTTAAACTAGCAATAACAAATGACAGGATGTGCATTATGCTAGATCACCACACACCCTGTGTACATTTAGAGGCATTAGGCTGCAGGCCAAGTACCATAAACAGCTAGGGATATATAGTGATCTAGCATAATGCACACCCTAGAGTGTGTAATTGCACTTATAAAATTGCCTTTTTTTATAGGTTTAACCATTAACATATTCATTTAAACATTTAAAAAATACAATTAATGTGCTTTTTTACTGGGAAATGGTTCTTCCACCTACCAGGACTCTGTTGCATTTACAGCTTTACATTGGGTATTTTGAGCTAATGAGCAGTCCGTAATTGTGGTTTTCTGGTGCTTTACTAGGGAGCAACCCCCCCACCACCACCACAGAGCTAAGAATCAAAGAGTAATGCATCTGCAATCTATATCATGTCAGGTGGGTTTGTATTAGTCTGGTAGTGTCCTTGGTAGATGAGGGATGTGCTACCATAGGCAGTGTACCATAGGCAGCAGTACAACAAATATGAGAGTCAGCAGTGTACCATAAGCAGCAGCTCTGTTAATCTGTAACATTCTATCAGAAGCATGAAAGAACAGCAGCTGACCCTCCCACCATGCTGGGTACTCAGCCAGCCAGAAGTAAGGATGACAGGGAACATGTCAGGGAGTTCATTCTTTTTTTAATATATTTACTTTGATTACTGCTTGCAGGACACATGCGTGTATGAGCGGCAAGCTGGCAATGTCTGGGCAGCAATGTGCTTTACATTGCAAGTGTGTGAGTCAGCCTCATAGGGAGCTTAAAAATAGGATAAAACAAATTCCTAACAACCCTGAAGAAAAAAAAAAAGCACATTTATTACAAGTACTGTGTTTTTTTTTTGGTTTATTTGAAGTGTTTGTGTGGGAAAACACTGTGGATTACATGTGTTTGTGGTTTGGGTACAGAAATATAGTGATTCTAAGGGTGGGGGTAAATGGCTGTCAAAAATTTTTCTAAAAATTGTACTGGCGTAGTGATTTGTTATAAGGCTAAGTACCAGGATAACCATGCTGCAAGCTATATCACCTCACCTCATGTAGTGGGTCTTATCTAATTATGGGTATTTATGTTAGGTGCCCATTTCATAAAAAAATATGATACACTCCCTGGAGGAGCTTATTACTCTTATAAAGTGGATCTAACTAGGTTTGTTTGGGGGGGGGGATATGAGTCAGCACTTGTCCATGTGTTTATAGAGATATAATGCATGGTTATGTGACATGCTTCAATCAATCATGTTTGTGGATTTTCCAATGCTATTTTATAACAGCAATTAAGCATTTTTGAAATGCAGTATTTTGCAACATATTATTTACTGCAAGATATTGCAATGCATTGTGACTGGCACCACTGTATTTCAGTATAAACCACTCCAATTTGTCATGCAGGAAACCCTGACATCTTCATCACAGAGTGGTTCATCCTAGTTGGTGGCACTGTACTTCTCATGAGGCTATCCTCGTGAGCAAAACTTTAAATACACTACCTAACTAAATAAATAAATACAGCGTCACTTCAGTATTATATGTATTTATATTAGATAATGCTGCAATGGAAAGGATAGCTGATGCTCTACTGCTTCCAATATATAGCTTATATAATTTGTAGCTAGCAAGCATTTGGAGGCATATACATGAAGATCACTTAAACATATACATTTTGTTTGATAAATGAGACTTGTTACAGACATCACTAAAACTCCATTAGGTGGCAGCATTACACAACCCAATTACACACTACTGCATGTGTAAACTATAACAATTCCAAGAAGCAGAAAGAGACAAAGCATAGGGTTTGGATATTGCTACAGAGAGAGTAAAAGGGATACAGGAACCGAGCTTTAAAGAAACTGAAAAATGAAAGGAAAAATTGTTTGCAGCACAGAGGAGACTATCAGGGAAATACTAAAACATGTTAAGTGTAAGCAATGCATGCTGAAAGTAACTACTGCATAAAGGTATTCAGGAGCAGATGGTTTATAGAAATAATAGAAATTCAGTAGAGATCTTAAACAGTTGGAACAACCCACACAAATAAACCTGTGAATTGGGAACTGCTGTAATTTCTCAACAGAGCAACCGACATTTAATTATGCCAAGTAAGGAACCACTCCAATACCTGTCCTTTAACTGCATAGTATCCTGAGAATGCAATAAAAAGTGCTGCTTGATAAAGATGGTTTTGGGTAATAATGTGTTTGTCACAATAATGCTTGATTTGGTCAGTTAGATTGCGGCTCAGATTAATTTAGAAAAGTTGCTTGATACAACATGACTTTGTGTAATATTTAAACATGCTTTCTATTCTCTATTATATCCTGGGCTTCAGAACCATAACAAAGCCACTGGATGAAACACATTACCTGACCATTTGTTAAGCTCTGGTATTCAAACAGGTCATAACTAACCTCTCGTTATCTATCTAACAACAGCCTAAATAAATGAAATAATACTTTTTCCATTAAAATAAAAACTGTTCCATGCTTTAAACACAAAAACCCCAAAACAGTCCATAGCTTTTTTTTCAAAATAAATGTGCTTCCTATGTTCATTCAAAGGTACTTGCCCTTGTTACAAAACTCACATTTTCTACCAAGCAAAACATAACAAAGGGAAAATAAAATCTTTTTACTTTCAACAAAAAAAAAAGTTCCCTTTTTATAAGCTTGATAACCCACTCCAGAGCTTGGGTGTTGGCCTTGTGACTTCCAATGCACCCAGGGTGTGTGTTAATTCTCTAAAACTGTGTCTCCTGTTGTGGGTTATTGCTGACTTATTACTCTAGCTGCCAATCTGAATAACACCTCTCACTAGTTGATATTCTGAAGGATCCCACAGGTATATGAAAAGGTGAAGCAAGACTATGCAGTCCATTAAGTTTGTCTCTCTGTTATCTAACAGCAATAATCCAAAATGTATTTTCCTTCATGTATCTATTGTGCCTAGACTTGAAACTCAGAACACTGTCTGCCTTGTCACCTCTCCTGATAATCTCTTTCATGACTCTCTAGGTGAAAAACAATATTCCTCTGCAATACTCCTGACTATTTTTCCCCATCACTGGCACAAATGCTCCTTGAATCCTGTTAAACAAGCCTTCCATATTTATTGTTTACCTCAGACATCTATCCTAAATATCCTTTATTCAAAGAAAATTACCCAGGTGTGGTTCACCCATGTCATAGTGACAAACATGCTGCTGATGCTGATTATGGCATCAGTAACATGCTGCCCGGCATTACAGCAAAAGGCATTATGTCTCCCAGGAGTTACAGCAATAAAGCACCCCCCTGGGAATCAGTCATTTTTTGCAGGGGGACTTGGCCACATGCCCTGGAGGGGTTAGAAACTGTGTGGAGGCAAAGGGTGACAGGAGTGAGGTGCAATCTAATATCAAGCACGCCCCTTTCATTGTTACCCTTGTTGCGGTGCTGTAATTGCAGCAACAACATTCAGTCAAAGTACTAATTTTATTTATTTTATTTATTTATTGATAAATATCGGATAACACCTTTGAGTCAAATACTCTTTTACAAAGGTTTCACGTCATACATAAGAAGAGACAACAGTGTACAGAGTAACAAGTAACATAGTAGTTAAACACAGCGGTTACGGAATGGTTGCAGATGATTACAGAAAATACAAAGAATACCAAAAATAGCAGCTGGGAATAAAGGTTGCAGGTATATGCATAGCATTTGGCTAATGGTATACTGCTAGGTGCTTCTGCTTCTCCTTATATAACAAGTTTTCTAGCCCATTAATCATCTTTGCAGCTCTTTCTAATAAATATTCCAGTTCTTTACATAGAGACATAGAATTTGTTGGCAGATAAGGACCACTTGGCCCACCTAGTCTGCTCATTTCCCTACCTAACGGATAAGCTGCTAATCCTAGTTAACCAACAGCCAGCTTCCTCCTACCCCCCACTAGAATTGCCTTATGTCTGTCCCATGCGTTCTTGAATTCCTCCACTGATTTTGACTCTACTACCTCCTCAGGAAGGCCATTCTATGCATCTACAACCCTCTGTGTGAAAAAATACTTCCTCACATTACCTCTGAGCCATCCCCCCCTCTTTCTTCAAATTGTGCACCCTTCTTCTTGTGCATCTCTTTTTCTAAAAGATGCTACCCTCTTGGACTTTGTTGATTCCCTTGAGGTATTTGAATGTTTCTATCATGTCCCCCCCACCTCCTTTCCTTGAGGCTATACATCTTAAGCTCCTTTAGTCTTTCTTCATATGTCTTCTGGTGCAGACCTTGCACCATTCTGGTTGCACTCATCTGAACAGCCTCCACCCTGTCTATGTTTTGAGGAGATGGGGTCTCCAGAACTGTACACAGTACTCCAGATGTGGTCTTACCAACTGTCTGTACAGAGGGCCAACAACTTCCTGTTTTCTACTAGTGATGCCTCTGCCTATACATCCCAGTATCCCCCCAGCCCTTCTCATTGCCTTCTCACATTGCTGGCCCACATTAAGGTTATCTGATATGACTACCCCCAGGTTCCTTTCCATTTTTGTTGTTGTCAGTATCTTACCTCTGATTGTGTGCTCTTCCCCTGGGTTTTTGTTTCCCCGGTGCATTACTTTTCACTTCTTTGCGTTGAATCTAAGCTGTCATACATTGGACCTTTCCTCCAACCTTGCCAAGTCCCTTTTCATCCATTCCACCCCACCCTGAATATCAATCCTGTTGCAGATCTTTGTGTCATCTGCAAAGAGACATACTTTCCCTTCCAGTCCCTCTGCAATGTCACTTATAAAGACATTAAAAAGAACCAGCCCCAGTACTGAACCCTGTAGTACCCCACTAGTAGCCCCCCTTTCTTCACTGTGGACTCCATTTACTATTACCCACTGTGTCCTGTTGTCCATCCAGCGTTTTATCCAGGCTACCACTCTGGAACCCACTCCCAGGCTGGATAATTTGTTTATTAATCTTTTGTGCAGGACTGTGTCAAATGCCTTTCTAAAGTCTAGGTAGGCCATGTCCTCAGCTCCTCCCTGGTCAGCTACTTTAGTCACCCAGTCACATAAATCAATTGGATTTGTCTGACATGACCTACCTGCTGTTAATCCATGCTGCCTTTGGGTCCTGCACCCCACTGGCCTCTAGGTACTCAACAATTTTTTCCTTCAGAAGTGATTCCATCATTTTCCCTACCACTGAGGTCAAACTGACAAGTCTGTAGTTTCCTGCCTCTGTTTTGCTCCTGCTTTTGTGAAAGGGAATCACATCTGTCCTCCTCCAGTCTTCAGGTACCACACCATCCTCCCATGATTTATTAAAAAGGGTAGTCAGTGGTGTTACTAGTTCTTCCCTTGGTTATTTTAGAATTCTGCGGTGAATCCCCTTCAGGCCCCATTGCTTATCCACCTTCAGTTTTAGGAGTTCTTTCAGAACCCTTTCTTCTGTGAAAGGACTAATATCAACCCCCCTATCCAGAGTGCTTCTATTGACTGGATTAGTTATCTCCCCCTGCTTTTCCATTGTGAATACTGAGCAGAAATATTCTTTCAGTATCCGTGCTTTTTCACTGTCACTCTCTGACCAACCACCTTCCTCTTTATTCAGCCTCAGTATCCCTGCCTTAGTCTTTCTTTGCTCCCTAATGTACCTATAAAAAGGTTTTATCCCCTTTCTTAACCGAGTTGGCTATCTTTTCATTAGTTTGGGCCTTTGCTATTCTGACTGCCTTCCCCACTTCCTTCTGCTTTATCTGGTACAGTTCTCTGTCCTGCTGCTTCTGTGTTTCCTTATACTTCCTGAATGCTATCTTTTCTCTCTTACCTTCCCAGGCACTTCTTTTGAGAACCATAGTGATTTTTTCTTTCATTTTGATTTGTTTATTGACTTCACACAAAGGCTTGTTGCCTCTGTGATGGCAGTTTTGATGTTTCCCCATTGTTGCTCCACCCCACCTTCTTGCCTATTTGCTAGTGCTTTTCTAAGGCACTCTCTCATTTTGACAAAATCAGCTCTCCTGAAGTCCAGTACCTTCACTTTTGTGTGGCTTAACTAGACAGCTAAGTTTATCATGAACCTCACTGTTTGGTGGTCTCTTGTTCCCAAATTGCTACCCACTTCAAGATCAGAGATCCTTTCTCCATTCCCATTTGAGAGTAGCAGGTCTAAGATTGCTCCCTCCCAAGTGGGTTCCAAATCTAGATGTTTAAGGCGTGCCCCCTGTAGAGCATCAAGAATTGTCCTGCTCTTTGATGTGGCTGCAGCAAAGAAAATCCAGTTAACATCTGGCATATTCAGATCCCTCATCAGCAATATCTCCCCTTTCTCTGCCATCCCAAGGATCCTTTCTGTCATTTCCTTGTCCATTTTCTTCCCCTGAGACGGAGGTCTATATACAACCTCGTGTGGATTGTGGAGCAATTTCTAGTATCCAGGGTGACCCACAGTGCCTCCTCTCCTCCCTGTTTACCCTTTAGTTCTGTTGCTTTGATCCCTTCCCTTACATAGAGAGCTACTCCTCTTCCTTCTCTTCCTCTTCTTCCCCCCTCCCTATCTCTCCTGTAGATTGTGTATCCTGGTGTGTTGACATCCCAGTCATGGTTCTCTCTGTGTGCCATGTTTCTGTGACTGCCACAATATCCAGGCATCCCTCTTCCATCAAGGCCACCATTTCAGGGCGCTTTTTACCTAGACTACGGGCATTGGTAACCATTACCCTCCATTTTTTTATGGCTTTATTTCTTTTTGCCCCATCTCTGTCCTTACTGCCTTTGTCTTTTTCTCCAATTACCCCTGCCCTTCTCCCTATCGACTGCTCTATCTTGGTGGTTACTGCACTAACTAGCCTGATTTTTTGAGGTGGCTATGATTTCCCTTCTTCTTTTCAGTGCCTCCTCCCTTGATCAGTTTAAATGCTTGCCAATGAAACATTTAAACCTATCACCTAGGATTCTGGTTCCCCTCCTGGATAGATGCAGACCATTGCACCTGTATAGGCCTGCATCCCTCCAGGTGGAGCCCCAGTCCCCAATGAAGCCAGATCCCTGAGCTCTGCACCAGTTTTTCAACCAGTAATTGAATCCCATGGTGCAGAGTACCCTAGTCTCATCCATGTCATAGACAGGTAGCACTTCTAAGAAAGTTACCATGTGTGCTACTTGTCTAAGGCCCTTCCCCAACTCCACAAACTCCTGTTGCAGTGCTCTGATCCCATTCTCAGTCAGGTCATTCATTCCTAGGTGGATAATGAAATCTAGCTCACTCCCCCTTGCTGCTGAACCCATGATCCTGAGGATTTGTTCCCTGTCCCTCCAAGCCATGGCACTGGGCAGGCAACTTATCTCTCTTTCCCCTCCCTCCCCCAGTTCTACCCCTTAAATATTGAGTCCCAACACCAGGAGTTGTTTTCTTCCCCTGTGGGGTCTTGTGCCACCTTCCTGTGGTTCTCCATCATGGAGGTTCCCAGCATCCTCCTTGGTCTCCACTGCAGGTGCCTCCATATAGGAACCATGCTCCACCAGAGTTGTGAATGAATTGTGGAGAGGCACAACTGGAGGGATGCGCCTATGTTCCACTACCCTCACCCTTCCTGAGCCCAACATGGTCCAACCACTCCTTTTTCTCAGCAACCTCTGAAGTAGTGGCGGTGTCCTGGGTGGTCCCTGGGTGGGGGAACAGCTTTTCCAAATCCTTGTCAGGTCAGCTTGGAGACAAACAACCTCCTCCCTCAGACCAGAGAGGTGCCTACAAATAGGGCAGCAATGCAGCCTCCAGAATGTATCCTGGAAGACTGCTGCTCCACAGCCAGTGCATTGCACCACTTACCACATGGCTGTGTCCCTTCCTGTTACACTTGTTTTTCTTTTTTTTCTTGTTTTAGTGTGTGCAAGCTTGTGATTGTCTCTACCCTATATTCAGTGTGCTGTTCCTTTAAGGATATGAATGTGTGTATGTTGTTAGCACTTTTGGGGAAGTGATGTCAGAACCCCTACTATAAAGGAAGCTATGCACTTGGGGTGGGTGGGGTGAGGAAGTAAACCTATGCCATCCAGAAACAATCAACCACAACTCTGACCCTCCACCCCCGGAATTGCCTTCCTTCCTTTCAGACACCTGTTTCACAGAGGTTAAGTAACAGGTCTAGTCACAAATGACTGCAAATATCTCCCAGCTACAGTTCCTCCCTGGCAAATTGAAGGTAAAATTATGAAAACTCAACCCCAAAAACAGAATCAATACTAGTTACTTACACAGGTCCAAAAAGTATTAATTCAGTTCAGTGTAGTCTAGAAAATAACCTCCTTGATTTAAGGAAGCTGTGGCTGCTTTCTCTCTCTGTCTGTCTATCTCAGCAGAGACCACAAACAACTCTGTTTTAAATCCACAGTTCAACTAGGCCCCTTTCAGCTCCTCCCCTTAACGGACACCTATTTCACAGAGGTTAAGTAACAGGTCTAGTCACAAATGACTGCAGATATCTCCCAGCTACAGTTCCTCCCTGGCAAATTAAAGTTAAAACTAAGAAGAGCCAACCCCAAAACAGGATCAACACTAGTTACTTACACAGGTCCAAAACAGTAATAATTCAATTCAGTGTAGTCTAGAAAATAATCTGCTTGATTCAAGGAAGCTGTGGCTGCCTTCCCTCTCTCTCTCTCTCTCCCTCTCTCTGTCTCACCATAATGCCTAGAACTGCACATGGTACTCCCATCTGGGTCTGTCCAGTGTCTTGTATAGTGTCATCTGTACCTCGTGATGTCAAAGCTTGATTACTGTAATGCACTTTACCTCTGGGTCTTGGGAATTACCCTTTGCCAACTTCAGCTAGTGCAGAATGCAGCCACCAGGTTGTTAATGGGGCAGTCTAAATATTGCCACTTCACCCCAGTGCTGTGTGAACTGCACTGGCTGCCAGTCAGGTGGATGGTCCTCTTCAACGTGGGCTTGCTCACCTTTAAGGCCCTACATGGCCTGGGCCCTGGTTACCTGGTGGACCTTCTCACACCTTCAACCCCAGTCTACTCCCTCAGCTCCTCCATGATTGGCCTCCTTGCGATTCCTAGGAAGAGGTTAAAAACAAATGGTGACAGAGCCTTTAGTGTCTCTGGTCCTGTCCTGTGGAATTTGCTTCCTGCATCTGTAAAGGAGGCCCTCTCGGCAGAGGTATTCAAGGCACTCCTCAAGGCCTTCCTGTTTGTGCAGGCTTTTCCTGACCCTTTTGTGTAAATATCACCCTGTTCTGACTTTTATATTGCTAGTCCCCAATTTTATGCAGTGTCAGTGGCTCAGTAGGTAGCACACTCGCCTCTGAGACTGGGAGATCAGAGGGCTGTGGGTTCAATTCCCACGTCTGGCACGTGGGTTAATTTCCCATTACTGACACTGTAGTGCAGCATGAGAGAGGTGCTGCACTTCTGAGGTGCCATCTTTCGGATGAGACGTTAAACCGAGGTCCCATCTGCCTGGATTGGTGGTAGTTCAGGTGGATGTTAAAGATCCCATGGCACTTATCGAAAAGAAAAGGGAATTTCACCGGTGTCCTGGCCAAATTTTCCTCATTCACTAAAAATACCACCAACAGCTTAATCTGGTTTAAGGTCAGTTGGCATTCATCTGTATCCCCCTCCCCGGGTCGTGCCTGAATATAGGCAGGATTTGTCTAGTGCACTTACCCGGTCAACAAAAACTAAATAAAAAATAAATAAATTTATTTATTTATTTATTTACAGAATTTTCATTTATTTATTACTGACGTCTTTATTATTATTGTTCTTTATTGATGTGTTTTCTTGTTGGTTGTTTTTATGTATTATTTATCTATTTAGTTTTTGTTAACGGGGTAGGTGCACTAGCCAACAGGTGACTATTTTCAGGCACGACCTGGGAGACACAGTTACAGTACAAGATAGGACAATTAGATTTAACACAATACAGGCATCTATGTATGGTGCCCATATCCTCCAGGATTGGGCATATTTTAAATAAAATTTGCCTTGCCTTGCCTTTTACCATTTGGCTTCCTTTTGGTATGAATTATAATGAGTAAGAAATATTGTGACTTAACTAGAAACTGAATTCAGGCACCTAGAATACCATCCCAGTACTGTACTATGGAGCTATCAGACTCACATGCCAGCAGCCTGAGTTCCCCACAGTCACCTTTTCTTCCCTGATAGAGCTGGTGTTGTTAGCTCTGCTGTTCCTCAGGGATTAGTTCTGTTCTCCATTCTTCTTGTGGTGTACATCTTTTCTCTGGGGCAGGTCATTATATGGAATGGGTGAGTTTTTACTGCTTTGCAGATTAATCATCTGTACCTGACTTTTATGCCTAAGGGGCATAGTGCAATCTCTGTGCTAGAGCAATGCCTGCAAGGAACTGCAAACTGGATGGCTTAGACCTGGCTATAACTCAACTGTGCCAAAACAGAGCTGTGGTTGAAAAAGGCTCTTGCAGGTTGGCAGATCAGAGCTGTGCAATAGCATTACCATTTTTGAATGATGTGTTACTGCCTGCTGTGGATTTGGTAAAAAAAAGTCATGTGTCAGCCATGGTCCTCAGTGGAATTTTCAGTCTTCAAAATATCTCATGGATTAAGCCCCTTCTGGAGCAGGAGAACCTGGCAACTGTAGTGCATACCTTTGAGACTTCAAGACTCAACACTGCACTGGTCTCTACCAAGGGCTATCTAGAAGATTGATGCATTACCTATAGCTGGTGCAAAAGGTATCAAGTCAAAACAGTGCAACAAAAAGAGCTGGGTAATAACTGTGCTATGTAAAGTGCTAAAGGATTTTAGAGTGATAGGGGTATAATAGTGGTAGGGAATTACCACTACCCTTGTCGCTCTGCAGTTACATTGTGGATGGGTCAAATAGTCATGTGTGTGGTGCCTGGTTGAGCTGCTCCCATGCTGGAGTGTTTAAGGCAGCAGCACACGGCAGGATTGCAGACCTGGGACCATGATTCAATTCCCCCCAGGTCTCCTGGTGTTACTACATTTTCCTTTGTTTTTTTCTTTTTAAATAACATTTCCTCCCTCCTGAGTTTCTCCACATCCCTGAAGTTCACCCCCCCCCCCAAAGTTAGTTATATAAAATCCAGGGGTGGGGTGTGGTGGGTGCAGCCCCCACCCCCACAAAAAAACAGAAAATCCTGTTATTGTTCATGAGGCTGTTTGTGTGTGGTTGGTGTTTTTTTCTGATGCTGTTTCGGCCTGCACTGTGTTGTTTCAGTGAATAAACTTGTGATCTGCCTTGTTTATTTTCTCTGTTCTGCAGCATTTGCACTTGATACTGGTTAGGTGACACATAACTGTGAAGATCTCACTGTTAACACACAAGGCACTACATGGATTGGATCCCAGCAATTTGAAAGGTCTCATGGCTTGATATGCTCTTGGTCACTCTCATTCTGCCAAAGCATTACTGCTGGCCTCCCTGAGATCCTGGTTAAAGCATTCTAGAGGTATGGCTTTCTTGGTGGTGGTCCCAGCTATCTGAAACTCATTACTGCTGCATCTTAGGAGTTCCTCCTAGGTAGAGGCATTTGAGAAAGGGAGGAAATACTGCAGTATCTTCTGGATAAAGCATTTGTAACTTTTTGTTTACCTATTTACTTACTACTGCACCTTTTGTCAAATTGTTTTTAATGTGATTTATCCATATGTCTGTCCTATTTTACTATGTGCAGTGCTCTGAGCCCTTGGAATAGGGCACTAAAATAAACATGTTTTGCCTTTACTTGCCTTGCCTGGGTTTCTTACATCAGTGTCTGTTCCAATTGCTTAGCAGTGGCTAATTCTGGACCACTGACTAATTACCATCTTCCTTTTATGTAGAATTATGTTGGCTTTGCTTGCCTCTGTCAAGCATTGTCTGAGCAGGTTACAAAGTTAGTTTACATTAACACCAAGTTCCACTTTTACTCTGCTGCAGTCAGTTCTGTAGAATTTGCTTTGAATTCTCATTTTCTGTTTCTGGCACCTAGGTTCATTACCTTATACTCACCCACATTGAACTGCATCTGTCATCTGCCTGATCAACAATGGAAAGGTTGCTGGTGTTCAGTGGACAGCTGATCAAACTACTCACCTAGCTACTACATAAGCTGGCTGCTTCTTCCCCTCAGGGGTCTAGACATTTTTTATGTTGGCTCTCGCGTGTGCACCAGTGAACACGTTGCATTAGTAGCAGATTTGGAGGCACGGTCACTGTGGGTGAATGCAGAGCTCACATCAGTAGGTGCATCCCTCATTCCACAATAAGCAAGCATGCAGGTGCCGACACCAGAAATACATAAACTGGACACCAGATCAAACAAAAGTGCTGCTGCAATGAGAGGCAAGCTCGTCATGCAGTGGCACAGTGACATGCCTCCTGACATGCCCTTCCTGCTGAAGCAGTGGAATAAACATGGCGGCAGTGACTGCACAGCTGCCTGCCACAATGCTGACTTCAGGGGTGCCCAATCCCCCTGTTGGCATGCCCTGACTCAGATTCTGTGCTGACGGGGGAGACCACTCCCCGTCAGCATAATGCCCCCTCCCTTTTCAATTCTGTGCCGAGGGGGTGCTCAATCCTCCTTGGCATCATGCTCCCCCCCAATAGTCTTTCTTTGCTGATGGGGGACCCAATTCTCATCAGCTTCAGTCCCCAGTTCAATCTGCTGATGGGGGAGCCCACTCCCCATTGGCATAACGTCCCCCATTTGTTGTGTGCTGAGGGGATGGCCAATCCCCGACTTTGCCCCTTACCCCACTACTCAGTATGTGCCAGCGAGGGTGCCTGATCCCCATTGGCTACAGTCCCCAAAAACAGTCAGGTGGCATGCTGGGAGCCCACCCTAGCATGCCAAATTCCCCTGTAAGAAAAACAAAACATCCGAAGACCTTTTTCTTTTTTTGTTTAAACCTATAAATAAGAAAATGGTCCCTCATCGAGTCCAGTGTCCCTTCCCCCTACCCACACCCACCATCTGCGCTCCCTGACTCCCCACACCCCCTCACCCCATACTTACCTGCGGAGCATGGCGCAATGATCTTCGGTGGACTGGGAACACGTCTGCATTCTTCAAAGCCAAAAGCAAACTAAGGAAATGCCGGTAAGCTGTATAATGGCATAAATAGGTTTTTTCAACTTTGGTGCATATCTCGGGCATTTTTGGGAATTTTGAAACCAGATTTTCAACATGGGGTTATTGGGACCCCTCCTCATGAATTCAGTTAATGTCATGGTGTTATTTAGCCCCAAAAGGTGGTTTTGCAGTCACTGTGTGGAATCACCTTCTGGGACTGAGTAACAAAATGACAGTGCCACTGTTCATGAGGTAGGCTCTCAAAAAGCCTATGTTGCAAATTTGGTGAAAAAAAATGAAAAAAATTACTTTTACGAACTTGCGTTGCGCAGTTGCCATGCACCCTCATAACTTTATGAATTTGTAATGTTTTCAATCCAGATTTTCAACATTGGCATTTTTCCACACCTCCTTATAAACAGTACAGCTGTCATTTTACATATCCTGGCCAAAATGTGTTCTTGCACTTCTGGTACAGGATAGCACTGTCACTGTGGAAGATCAGTTTTAGGGACAGATTAAGAAAATGACAGTGACACTGTTCATGAGCAGAGGTCCTATAATGCCTACATTGAAAATTACGTTACTGTGTTACAAGAATGCATTGCACAGTTTACACACACCCTTGTAACTTTGCAAATTTGCAATATTTTCAAGCCAGATTTTCAACACTGGCATTTTTACACACCTCCTTATGCACAGTATGGCTGTCATTTTTCACATCCTGCCCAAAATGTGTTTTCGCGCCTGTGACGTACAATGGCGTGCTCGCTATGGGTAATCAACGTTTGGGACAGATTAACAAAATCAAAGTGCCACTGTTCATGAGGGGAGGTCCCAAAATGCCTATGTTGAAAATGTGGTTAAAAAAATCCCCAAAATAATTGGTTTACGGATATGCTTTGCACAGTTTCTATGCATTCTCATGACTTCAATTTTTCATATTTTCACTCCAGATTTACAACATTGCCATTTTTTTACACCTCCTCATGAACAATATAGTTGTCATTTTTCACATCATGCCCAAAATGTGTTTTCGTACCTGTGGCGCCAAATGGCACAGTCGCTGTGCAAAATCACATTTTGGTTAACAAACTGATAGTGCCGCTCTTCATGAGGTGGGGTCATGAAAAGCACATGTTGAAAATTTGGAATGAAAATACCAACAAACACCTATGGCATTAGGGTTTTCAACTGTAACACCCCATCCTGTAAAGACTGACAGGCATCAGGGGTGTGACTTGTGATCATCAGCTGTAATGCTCACACCATTCCACCCCCACCCCCCAACCTGCAGCCAGTGACGGGCATCGAGGTGTGCCTTGGAGTTCTCAGCCACAAAGTTCACCCTGTTCTCATATACTGCACTCATCTTAGTGTATTTCCTTATGGAATGGGGTAAGTATAAGGCCCAAAGACCCCAAAGCACATCATGACATTTCGTAGTGTCTACAGGGTAGGGTGAGGTGAAATGGCATGAGAGTCATAGCTGACGACCCAAAGGCATGCCCCAATGCCTGTCACTCTCTGCAGGGTGGGGGTGAGGCTGGTGTCAGTTCAGTACTTCACTGCCATTCCTATTATGCATCTCTAACTCCTGCACTACCAATGCCAATGCCAGCGAGACAACATTCGCCATTGACGAATGCTTGTTTAAGCTCTGGTAGTGTTCCTTATGCCTACTCTGCTATTTTGGGTTCCCTTTTCCTGCATCTTGGTTTGCACATCTAAGATTGTAGTTGGCTCTTCTTTCTGCACATGTATTCCATTTAGTTTCTGCCCTAGCACTTGTTCCCAGCATTTGAACACTCTGTGTTTGCTGTTTCCCTATGGCTCGCATGTTGGCCAGCTTTACTGACTCCTGCACCCACTGTTTTCTAAGATAGGCTATAGCATGCCTCTACCTGGAAATTGAAACACTCTGTGCATTCAGCTCTTGGCTGCCTAGTACTCATGGCAACACTGGAACCCAATCAGTTACTTTCTAGTATAGACCCTTCTCAGCTCCTGCCATGGCCTCACCTTGCTCAGTTCCACTCCTATTGCTGGACCACTGCCTCCACTTGACCTGTCTAATGCCACAGGGACTCCTGTTTTCCTTAGCAACCTGTAGCATGGCAGAGCTTCCTGAAGGCAAGCCCTTCAGGTGATGTTGCAGCATGACTCCTCCAGGTAGTTTAACATTTGTGAGCAAGTCTAATCCTCTACTGGGCACCATCTCCCCCCCGCTGATCTTGCCTACTGCTTGTCATGTTCTCCCTCATTCATTGGCCATGCATCCACTTTACTCTGACTGTGGATTACTTCCTGACAACATAAGCAACTTCCAATGCATAAAAGCTACCTTTCTTCATAAGGCCTGATCCCCTCCTATTCCAGCGCTCCAGGTTCTGCTGCTTCCCATTTCAGATCAACTCAACACCCAACACACCATAATGCCTGTTTGCATATTATATCATCCTATTAACTGACAGCTACCACCCAGCCTCCTATGTACAATGCCTCCTTCTCCCAGCTGTGGTCCTACCCACTCCTGATTAAGTGCACCAATTGCCTGCATTGGTTTCCCTGCATCATCAGCCTCCAGCTCCATACCTGTCTAAAAGACCTCAGTCCCAATTGCCTGCTTCTGCTTCTAGTTAATTCCCTATAGTCATCTGGGAACGTAATCCTTGATCAGCAGTATGTTCAACCCTGGCATCCTCTGGTTGCCTTTGGAAGATGATTCCCTGTCCATCGAGCCCAGTGCCTTCTTCCCTGCAATACCACCAGCTTCCATCGGATATCCAATTGGTGCCCAGAGTCCTACTTCTTTTTCTCTATCTCAGCTTCATCACTCAGTTTGATCCAACTCTTCATGGGACTGACACCACCTAGACTCACCTACGGATTAATACCTCATAGCATTCTCTCCCAGCTGTGCATACTACCTGCTGGTCCTACCCATGACCTTACTATACTCTTCTGTTAGATCTCTTGAAGTCCTACTGCCTCAAGTTTTGCAACCTCACAAATTACTATTCTACTCTGCTTAGTGCAGCTCCATTGGAGGCTGCAAGCCAGTAGCAGTCACCTTGGAGGAAACAAACTACTTGGTGCAACAACTTCCCTGGCACTGCATCCTGCACAATAGAAAACAGATCCATTTCAGGATCTGCTGTCTGAAAGCCATGGGTCACTTGCCCATAGCAAGCTCCCTGCATTGGCTTTTTGTTACTCTTTACCTGCTACTATAGTATTCTTTTCATCACTCTGTGTCAAGTTAGCTAGTGTTCAGCACCAGAATCAGAAGAGACTGAATTGGCTTTAGTAAGTTCTTCAATTAGCACTTCTAAGGTCGAGCCTTACGCTGTCACATGGCAACTAAATCTTCTGATCCTAAATCAACAGGCCTTATCGTTGAACCTCTTAAACCAAGGCATCAGCCACTGCAACACACTCAGGACTAGAGCCTCGTATCTGACTTAGCTTGCCAATATGTTTTCCTCTAGGTCTCACCATGGCCTGAGTCACCTCCTCTCATGCTGCTCCAGTGCTGCACCCAAGAATCTCAACTTTTCATTTCTGACAGATGGCATGGGAGCAACCATATTTGTCACCATCTCAGATGCTAGATGCATTGTCAAACAAGCAGCCACTATGGCCATCCCAGGAGAACTCACTCCCAACCCTAGAATGTCACTGTCTTATCCAAGCACCCATCACTGTAGCTACTCCTCTGTCTGTGAGCTCTACCCAGGTCAAGAACTAGTCACAATTTTATACTACATTTTCTATGGTTCTACAGAGCAGGATGAGCCATTTCTCCTGTTTCTGTCAGCTGGAACCAGATTAATCTAGCGCTACAATAATAGCATAGTATACACCGCACTGTAAAAAGCTCAAAAACAATGACAGTAACAGGGGTAGAATAGTGTTAGTAAATTACCGCTACCCCTGTTGCTGTCCACAGAGAGGAGGAAGGGCAGATGTAGCTTCAGATGTGGTGCCAGGTCAATCTACTCCTTTGGTGGAGTGGCTAAGGCACCAACACCTGGAATGGTGGAGTCCTGGGGACCTGGTTTTGGTTCTCTGTCTCATGATATTGGACATTTATTTATTTATTTTTTAGAAACAAATGTTCCCCATCCAGAGTTTCTCCCTATCCCTGAGGTCTACACCCCCTCAGAGTTGATAATATTAATTTTGGGTGGTGTGGGGGGTAAAGCCACCCACATTAGGGGGCACAGGGGGCATTGTCCTCTCCCAAAAAAACTCCAATGTTTTCATATGTGGCTGCATTGTTTCCACAGCATTTTGGTGTTGGTCAGTGTTTTTACTAACCTATATTTGTATTCGGTGTTGACTGCGCTATTTTTGTTTGCAGGGTATTGACCCCATGGCAGCTCAGCCAAAACCTCCTTCTGCTGCTTTTTGTGAGCAAGGTGGCAACTGACCTTTAGGGGCACCAGGATTTGTTGTAATTTATAGTCTCAGCAATAATTTTGATCTTTGAATGAATCCTGTCGGAGGTGTTTCTACTCAATCAAATCTATTAAAAAGCATCCTATCTACATGGATAACAATAGCAATCCATTTACTAATCTGCAGCTCCATGAATCCATTAGACACTATACAGCCCATTAGCCTTTCATGTCAGACAGACTGTATGCTAGAGTCTGATCACCATTTCACATTGTCTCTGTTCCTGTATTCACATGACCGCTTCAGAGTGCATCTACCACATGGACATCCAATAGCTGGCAGTGGCATAATTAAATCCATTTATCCGTACAAAAGAATCAACCTATCAGGCACTCACATGCTTCCAAGTTTATACTGCAGCACAAGAGATGAATGAAAACGTCATTGTACAGCAACCCATGGTTGATCCTATCCAAAGGTCCTCTTAAGCAGCCTACATTCTGGCTTTCTGTCCTTGTGTCTTTGTTCTGGGCAAGTCCATCCTCCTACTAGTGCTCATTCTCAGTTTGTTTTGGGTGTTTATGCCTGTCTGACTAGAACCATTTGGCTCTGCCTCCAAAGCCGTGCAGAACTCCAACCAAGCAGTCATCCAAAACTATCTTATCTCTGACTTTACAGTCACATCATATCTTCTGTGTATAAGTACCGCCTCCCACTCAACAATGGGCTCATGGCCCTCCAACACTTGGGCAGTGCCCACCAACAGTAACAGGCATTTTCCCTCCAACAGTCAGGCTTCACCCACTTCCTGACTTCTGGGGCACAATATGATTTTACCAACTATGGTTTTGTACTGCTAGCAACACCCGCCAACAACAGCAGGCTTCAGCACTCCATCAGTTAGGATTCACTTGCTCTCTCCTCTCAAGGACACAGTATGTCTGGACTTTATGGCTTTGTTCTACTACTAACCAAGACCTTCTAGGAATCCACTTCTATTAGAGACTTTCATGGCTCAGCCATAAACCAAGAGTCACAAGCCTTCCTCACTAGTTACTTCTATCCCGGGAGTAACCTTTACTTCAATCAACACAAATATCAGCTATTACCAGCTCCTGTGGCAAAGCTTTTCATCACTTCCACTGGGGTCTATGATCCATCTGTCCAAAAGATACAGACCATTATCATCTCCAGTGGTCTGGCACATTTAGCTTCCTCTGAGGCCTACGATCCAACCCTCAACAGCTGGATGCCTCACAGTTTCTGTGAACATCAGATACACTGTTTGAACCTTCAAACTGACAGATTTTGCATGACTCAGAAGTGCTCCAACAACTAGCATACTACAAATCAAAATATTATTCATGCTGACAAGATCTAAATGAATTTTGTCCTAGTTCCTTTGCTTCTCAACTCCAGTAGCCAAATTTCTACCTAATCTAGAAACAAAGAAACATCAAATCTGATGGCAGATAAGGACCGCTTGGCCCACCAAGTCTGCCCATTTCCCTACCTAATGGATAAGTTGCAGATCCTAGTTAACCAACAGCCTACTTACTCCTATCCCCCCACTAGAATTATGTCTGTTCCATGCATTCTTGAATTCCCCCACTGTTTTTGACTCCACGACCTCCTTAGGAAGGCTGTTCCATTCATCTACAACCCTCTCTATGAAGAAATACTTCCTCACATTACCTCTCAGCAGCCCCCCCTCTATCTTCAAATTGTGCCCCCTTTTTCTTGCACATCTCCTTTTCCCCTCCCTCCCCCAGTTCTACCCCCTAACAATTGAGTCCCCCACCAGGAGTTGTCTCCTTCCCCTGTGGGATCCTGTGCCACCCTCCTGTGGGTCTCCATTCTGGAGGTTCCCAGCATCTTCCTTGGTCTCCACTGCAGGTGCCTCCATAGAGGAACCATGCACTTCCAGAGTGGTGAATGAAATGTGAAGAGGCACAACTGGAGGGATGCACCTCTGTTCCACCACCCTCACCCTCCCTGAGCCCACTGTGGTCCAACCACTCCTCTTTCTGGGGAACCTTTGAAGTAGTGGTGGTGGCCTGAGCAGCCCCTGGGTGGGGGAGCAGGTTTTCCAAATCCCTGCCAGGTCAGCATGTAGTCAAGCAACATCCTCCCTCAGACCAGAGAGGTGTCTGCAAGTAGGGCGGCAACTCAGTCTCCAGAATGTCTCCCAGAAGACTACTTCTCCACAGCCGGTGCATTGCACCACTCCTCACTTGTCTGTCTCCCTTCCTGTTTCAGATTTTTTTTATTTTTTTGTTCTTGTTTTAGTATGTGCAAGCTTGTGAGTGTGTCTACCTCCATTCAGTGTGCTGTGTCTTTAAGGAGATGAACAGGTATATGTTGTTAGCAATTTTTTGGAAGTGATATCAGAACCCCTGCTATAAAGGAAGTTATCAGCTTAGGGCAGGTGGGTGAGGGGCAGGTTGGGTGGGAATAAACCTATGCCCTCCAGAAACCATCAACTACGACTCTGTCCTTCCACCCCGGGAGTGCCTTCCTTTCTTTCAGACACCTATTTCACAGAGGTTAAGTAACAGGTCTAGTCACAAATAACTGCAAATCTCTTCCAGCTTGAGTTTCTCCCTGGTAAATAAAAGTTAAACTAAGAAAAGTCAACCCCAAAAACAGAGAATCAAAACTAGTTACTTACACATGCCCCAAAATTAATCATTTAATTCAGTGTAGTCAAGTAAATGACCTCCTTGATTTAAGGAAGCTTTGGGCTGCTTTCTCTCTCTCTTTCTTAATATATATATATATATATATATATATATATATATATATGTATGTATATATGTATTTCTTTTCAGGAACAGCACTCAATCAGACCAGCTCAATCGCTTCGAATGGGATTCAAATCCACTCAAGCTTGGGCAACACTTCCTCTCTAGTCTCAAATCCTTCAACCAAGATCATATATTTATTTATTTTTATTTACCAGGTAGGTGCACTAGACAAAACATTTGCCTATTTTTAGGCATGACCCAGAAGACTACAACACTGGAGCTCATCACTACAGTGTACAAATACTGTATAACAAGAATGTATGATTCATTTACATTTGTTAGGTGGTAGCACACTGAAACAGAGCATGGGAAGCAGTATACAAGATATCCTATGTGAAGGACATTGTACAAGATACTGAACTATATACATCAATAAAGCATAAAATCAGGTACAGGGATAGCTTACGAGCATTGTTATTGGTAATCATCTTAGGAGACAGAAGTAACACAGTTACCAGCTTTCATTAAGCTAGTCATTCAAACTGGTATTTTAACCTGTGGTACCTGGAGGTAAGGTGTACCTATGGTCTTGGTTCTCCAGAGGTTCCCCCCAGATGGAGTTTTCCCCTCATGCATACCAGAGTATATCTTAAATGTGTGAATAGGAGAAGGATTCTGCTCTATCATTCAAACTCTTTGACTCCTTCCCAGGTTCACCACTTCCTTTGCTGTAGATGTCCACCTATGGCATCACAAACAAGGTGGAACTCATAAGAGAATTAAGTATCTTTTCATAAGCACTACTCTTTCATGCTCCCAATGATCACATGCCAAGTGGATGGAAAGCTTGTTGAAGATCGGTGATCAACTGATAAAACCACTCCCCCAGATGCTACATAAGCCCCTAAGGGGTTTGTCTGGTTTTCTCCTCCTTCCACCCCTCCTCCATCTCCAGCATTCTCCTGAGTCTTCTGGGCTCCTTTCCAGGAACTCGATTTCCCTAAGACAGAAATCTCCACCTATGTTACCTTTGACCGGGTGGAAACAATATGAGAATTATGATTACAGTACATATCAATGCATTAACACTACTTTTAAGGCGTGTTTACACTGCCACATCTGCACCACAGCAACCTGAGGTTGCTAGAGCACAAATGTGGTAGTGTGAAACTTCCTGGATTGTGGTAAATTACTCCTTACTCTGCTCCAAATTCCTCAACGAAGTGGTGGCAAAGCAAGTGGTGTAAGCTGCCATGTGGACTGGCAGCACTGCCTGCATCACTGCAATGCACTCATTTCCCACAATGCTGTTTGTAAACAGGACATTGGGGTGAAATATGATTGCCCCTGACCTCACTATCTAGGTACCCATGAATATCATTCAACTTACCACAAGTTCCCTGTAGAGACAAGGTTGTGCAGTCTCTGCAGTCTCAGCAGCTCCTCTGCATGCAGTAACCACTGCCAACTTACAGCCTCCATAATCTGTCCGAACAGGACAGCACTAGCAAGCAGTTGCACACTCTTGACTATCAGAGTATGGCCAGCTTGGTGCATCCATAAGATCTGGGTTTGATTTTCACAAACTCCACATGCATACTATGTCACTCTGAGCAAGTTACTTAACCTCCCAGTGTTTCTGGGTTGCCATTGAAAACAGGACTTGGAGCCTAGGGGGCCTTACCCAGTTACCAAAGAATTACAAAAAAGTCTTACAATTGTCATAGTTACTCAAGTTTCTCCTGATGTCCACCTCAGAAATTGAGTCTTTCCTTTTACTCATTACAGATCTAGGTTTAAGAAATGCATATAAAATAATGCAGCTGCAAAAATCCTGCTGCAGCCAAATACTTACTGTGTGACCTTGAGTGAGTCACTTAAATCCACAGTGCTCTTGTTCACCTGGCTGCAGAAATGGGTAGAAGCAGGACCCCACTGGAAATGAGATGCTGCATCTCAGCTGGGCTATCCTAAGTAAATGAACATAAAAAAACTCTTCCAGGGTGGCCAAGACTAGTCTTATGACTACCACTTTACCGACACCATCCATTCCCCCTCCTCCCCTCCTTTCCACCTACATATTTATTTTCATAATAAAAAATTCTGGCACCTAGCACTGTGTTAGGTGATTAATGATTTGTTTGAGAAAATAAATCTGACTGGAGACCAGGGGAGGGTGGGATAGGTAGAATAGTTTGGGAGTAACTGGGTGGTTAGGGGTTGTCGTTTACTTCTATTTGTAGTCTTCTTTCTGCAATTAAGATTTTATTAGATATTTGGCATAGGTAACAAAGTATAACATGATCACAATACTGACGATCTCTATTTGTAGTCTTCTAAACCCCAGTACCAAGGACACAAAGTGTCTTTGGTTGGACAGACCAAACTTGCCAGTTTCTACATTTGCTCATCCTTACTTCTGCTTCCCGGTCTATTGTGAATAAACTGCATTTTTCTAAGGCTTTAGACAACTATCACTTGAACAAACACCCTTCCCCTTTTTTGTTATCTCAGCTGTAAAGTTATAAGTACCCTGTTCTTTTCTAACATCCTCTCTGCCAACAGCTGATCCTTTATAAGGCTTTGTTCTTTTGTTAATAACTTCTTTACTTACTCCTCCCAAACCACAACTATCACTCCCTATGCCCTGTTGTGCTCTTAATTTGTTAATCTTTAAAAGAGTACTGTAGTTGCCCCTGTAACTAAATTCATGCCTTCCATTTGTTTTCCTTTACTGTCCTGCTTACCTGAAATAACATATGCCCTTTTGAGACCACACTTAAACATTTCCCCTCCACTCTACTTATTCTCTCCACCAGCAAATAGTGCCCCCTTTACTTAGTTGGAGAACATTCTAATGGTATAATATCCCCATCCCATAAAAAGTTCACCATTGGCCCACAAACCTATTTAAGCCTTGCTCTCTACCCCAACCTCTGTGCCCTACATTCAGCTCCTTTATTGAGTTTCATCTTCCCTGCCCTGTACATCTACTGAACTCTCTGGGCCTGATTCTAGAAGGGTGGCACAGGTTGCCTTCACCGCAACTGTGACATTGACCCTATGCCCTATTCTAGAAGGGCCAGGGTCTCCACAGCAAAGTCCTGTGAATTGCAACATGTGGCAAGGTATGCCACAGAGAGGGCGAACCTGGTTAGCATTTGTCAACCTGCTGCCACAGGTCACAAGTGCACCCCCCACCTGGCCCCCAACCCCCGGGTTGCCCACCACCAATGTGGCATGTCACCAGCCCTGGTAGTCCAGTGCCCCCCTGAACTGTACAGTAGAATAAAAAAAGCATTCTCGATTCCCTGGTAGTCTAGTGCCCCCCTCCTAACTGTGCAGTTCCATAATAAAATAGAATTCCAGATTCAGGTAGCCCAGTGGCTCTCCAAACTGTACATTGCTACGATAAAAGAAAATTCCACTTTCCTGGTAGTTTATGTTTCACCCAGCCGGACAGCCACCCAGCACCCCCACCCATTCTCAGATGGCGATTGGCACAGCCCTCTCACCTCCACAGCCAGTTGCCGATTATGTGCTGACTAGCTTATAGCTCAGACATGCCTGAAATTAATTTCAGAGCTCATCTGTGCTGTAGCACACACAACACTCAGTCGGAGGCTGGCCATGGAGGTGAGAGGTGGATGCGCAATCACTGGCTGGGATGGGTGGGGATGCTGGGTGGGCTGGCATGGCTGGTTGGGGGGCCTCTAGACTACCAGGGAATTGGGAATTATCTTTTATTATGGCAATGTACATTTGGGGAGGGGGGAAACTAGACTAGCAAGGAATTGGGAATTATCTTTTATTATGGCAATGTACCATTTCGGGAGCGGGGGCACTAGACTGCCAGGGCTGTCATACTGCTGCATATGCGGCGGACGACTCGCAGTTCATGGCATGGGTGGGGGAATGGCAGCACTACCCTGCAGAGCATCTGCCAACAGCCGTTTTGGGGGCTGGAGGTATGGGTAGCCCTGTGGGGCCATGCTGGGGTGTGCTGGTCATGGGGGGAGGGAAACTGTGCACTGTCCTCTGGACATCCGATGGGTCTACAGGACCCCTGGGGTCATCCATAAGTTATACCAGCTAAATGCTGGTGTAACTTATGTTGCCAGATCTCCTCCGGGGGGTCTTATAGAATCCTGAGGTGGGAACTTTGTGGCTGCCCTTCTTGAATGGGGTACAGCTACTGCCCTAAACCCCCAGCATTATGTCATAGTGCAATTGGCCTGTGACATGTCATAGGTTACTTTGCAGAATCGTGCATGTCACAACTACTGACATAAGTTGCTCATTTGCCATTTTGCTTGGTGCAACTGCTGTTACACCTGGTGTAACCCTTCTAGAATCTGGCCCTTTAACTTCACCCTGCAGAAGCTGGTAACTGCAGCACAATTCACTTTAATATTCAATTCTGAGTACTGAAATGCTCTGTCTGCATATCTGCTGTGCTTATTACCTGCTCACTGTAACCTACGCCTTTTATTTAAGAAATGAACAAATAATTTGGCACTAAGAATAATACAGGAACTCAGATGTGTACTATCTGAATGTATATCAGATCCACGCAACTTGCATAATCAAGGTCTGATAATACATCATCTGATTCATAATTTGGATAGTGCCAGCTAGTCAGACAGTATTTTTCACAACCCTACAACAGATTAATATCTAAGAATTATCAGCAGTAATTAGGGCTGAGCATGGGGCTGAGCTGAGATATTTTTTTATTTGCATCTCTGGTATTTGTATCTGTATCTTTTTACTTGTTTGTGTTGATGAAAAAATATTTCTTTACATTTCAGGCTTGTTTTCAGTTGTTGTTAATGGCACAAGACCAAAGGGTTGAGAGGTGGCAATGAGCCATGCAGGCCTCAATAAAATATGCATTCATGAGTATTAGTCATCATATATGGGTCACACCAACCTTGGCCAAAGTCCAATAGTACTTTATATGGTCTAAAACAAATACAAATATTTTAAGAATAATATTTGTGTTTGAAAAAGTGATATATTTGTGCATACAGTAATTGTCTCAATAGTAATTATTTTGCCCAGCCCTAGCACGAATACAAAGGCAACCACCAACATAAATAGCTCCTCCATCCATGCAGATGAGAGAAGCACTGGTGGTGTGTATGTGAAATACTGTAAAATAACTGTGCTTCACCATTTAAAGCCAATTTAATCTGACTTGTAAAACTTGCAGCTAAGGTTTGGCAAAAATGTATTTCCTCTGTCCACGCCTAACTGATGCAGAAAAAAATACCATGCATTTCCACAATTACAAGATGATGATTGTCCTAAAAAATCTGCAAAACGCTTTGTATGATGACCAGAAAGTCCCACAACTAGATCTTAGCAAAAGCTGAGAATTCTGTTTTCGAGGAACACTCGCAAAATGTTAGAAATTTCATGACATTTTAAGAACTTCCGCCATTGGAGAAATTGGAATCTTCCAAATGTGTTTGGCAGATTTTCACTCTGTTCTGTTAAATTTCTGATCTGTGGAATGACAGTTATGAGCAATTTTATTCTGCTGTTTAATGCATTATTCAGCAATATGTGTAATTATACCACAGTTCAGTGATCAGTTCTCTGGAATTTCTTTCCGCAGTTTAATATATTAATCCACAATTCATACATTATTCCACAGTTCAGTGCATCATTAATGTATTAAACTGCAGAAATAAAGTCCACAGAACATACACTGACAGTGATCAGTTCTGCAAAATATTTTCCACACTTTAATATAATAATCCACAATTCATACATTTATTCCACCGTTCTAAGTCAGAATTTCTTCAAAAGTTGCCGATTTAATTTCAGAACTTTTGTGGAAGTGAAAGTCTGACTTTCGCAGATATTCTACCTGCAGAAGTTTTTTTTTTTTTTTCACACAGCTCTACCCACAAGATGGATAAATAGTAATCAGTGATTTTTTTTTCTAATGTTCTAACAGGAAATCGGAGCAGGGTTAAAGTTCATCTTAAAATTAAGCTGTCATGTGATACAGTGTTCTGGGATTTACCACACAGTTTCTCAGTGTCTGCCCTGGTGCAGATTGACTCTCAGACAAAGAGGTTATGTCTCTGACTCAGAGTTTATGCAACATAAAAAATCTTTATTAAAACAACATGAAAATCATGAGAACATCCATGAGCTAAACTTAGTTGCTAGAAGACCTTATTTTTGAATATACTTTATATTATTTTTGTAGAGTTTGTGTTTTTTTGGAACTTCAGATTTTTGGGAGTTGAACATTTGAAGGAGAGAGTGTGCAGGCTTTGCAGCCAGCTGCACTGTTCCTGCTTTCTGGGTTTCTCTTACAGTGCAGCAGATTGCTCACTGCTGCTGTGCATAATACATTCTGTCTATTATTTTAAATATTGGAATTGTTTTTGTAAAAAAAATGTTACTTGCCTTTTATTTTTATATAGCACTAGTGAGATGTGTTTGCCTTCCTAGGCTTCTGTTGTATGCTGTTCATGTGGGTAGGTACCCATCTTATATGCAAGCACACAAAGCAGACAAGCACAGCATGGCAGTGCACATATTGTGTGTGTATGTGTGTATGTGTGTCCAAATTAGCACTTATTGTGGTAGACAAGCCAATGCCAGCCAGCACTGCAACATAGAATGAAGATCGGTACATATTTTCGTACTATAATTATGTCTCATAACATTTTCTGACTCCACATACAGCTACGTTATCTACATGTGTTTTACCCTGTCCCAGGAAATAGTGGAACACTTTGTACCGGTTTATGTTAGGGATACCATCAATGCTACAGAAATGCAGCAGGCACTAGGGGAAACAGAGGATCTATGGATCACAATAGGGGCTGGAAGACGGAAACCCATTCAGGTAGGAATAATGTACAGACCCCCAAATCAGGAGGAGGCCAGGGATAAGAATATCCTGGAAGCCATCCTTAAGATGTTAGACAAAGGGGACATGGTGCTGGTGGGGTATTTCTGTCTGCCGGAAAAAGAGTAGAATACCCACACTGCAGCATCACAGAAGAGCAGGGAATTCCTAGTCACACTACAGGAAGCACACCTAAGTCAACTAGTGACATCACCCACAAGGGGTAACGTTGTTCTAGATTTGATATTCACAAACAGCAATATGGTTATGGGTGTCGAAGTAGGGAACCACTGGGGCAACAGTGATCATAACATGGTATGGTTCAGGGTAAAAAGGACTGTAGATTCCACATACTCCAAACTGAAGGTCCTTGACTTCAGGAGGGCAGACTTCACAGTCATGAAGGCCTGCCTAAAGGACAACCTTAGTAATATGACAGAAGGAAGTGTTGTGGAATATTGGACAAGGCTAAAGGATGCAAGAACCACGGTCACATCACAGTGTGCACGTCAGATTAGTAAGAACAAAAGGAGGAAAAACCCACTATAGTTTTCCAAGGAGGTGGCAACCATGGTGAGAGAAAAGTGCATAGCCTTCAGAAAGTACCAGGAGTCAGGAAACGAGGCAGACAAAACAGAATATAAACAGAAACTAAAAGAGACATGGAAAATGATAAGAAATGCAAAGGCTCAAACAGAGGTTTGGATAGCTTCAGATGTAAAAAAGAGTAACAAAACCTTCTACAGATACATATGTGAAAAAAGGAAGACCAAAGGGGACATTGTTAGAATCACAAAAAAAGATAGACAAACCATAGAGCAAGACGGGGAGAAGGCAGAGGCACTCAATGAGTACGTCTGCTCAGTCTTCACACACAAAGCAGATGGTAACAGGCCAACAATAGGCATAAAGAAATGTTCAACTGAAGGAATAGACACGGGTCCCTTTACAGAGGAAAAGTTCCTGGAGGAAATAGATAAGTTAAAGGTAGATAAAGCAATGGGGCCAGATGGGATACACCCAAGAATACTGAAAGAACTACAGAGGGAACTGGCAGCCCCCTTAACAGTGCTCTTCAACAAATCATTAAGGATTGGGGAGGTGCCAGAGGATTGGAAGAGTACAACAGTAGTACCACTCCACATGAGTGTAAGCGAGGAGCAGCTAGGTAACTACCATTTGGTTAGTCTAACATCAGTCATGGGAAAACTGATGGAGTCCCTGCTGAAGGAAAGAATCATAGCTTTTATGGAGAAAACTGGACAGCTCAACAAAAATCAACATGATTTCATGGCAGGGAGGTCCTGCCAGGCAAACCTGGCTGATTTTTTTTCAGTTGGATCACCAAAAGAGTGGATCAGGGTGGTGCAGTAGATGTGGTTTTCCTGGACTTCAGCAAGCTTTTGACTCTGTTCCACACAGGAGACTAGTCAAAAAACTGGGGAACATGGGGAATGGGCCAGAGGTTACAAACTAGGTCAGAAACTGGTTACATGGGAGAACTCAGAGAGTATTAGTGATTAGCACTCTGTCTGTGGAGGGGAGGGTGACTAGTGGGGTCCTGCAGGAATCAGTTTGGGGCCAATCCTCTTCAACATATTCATCAGCGAGACTGTGGATGAACTGGAGGAAAAGGTGTGCTTGTTTGCAGATGACACCAAAATCAACAACAGGGTAGACACAACAGAGGAACAGAAAAGCATGGAAGCTGATCACCAAAAACTGGAGGAGTGGTCCATGACATGGCAAATGAAATTCAATGCCAAAAAATGCAAGGTCATGCACCTGGGAATTGTAACCCAGGGACGCTATACTCAATGGGAAGGGAGCAGCTGGTGGCTTCCAGGCAAGAGTGAGACCAAGGGGTGATCATATCAGATGGCCTCAAGGTCAGTAGTCAATGTGAAAAGGCAACACAAAAGGCTAGTGGTATCCTGGAATCCATAGGAAGGGGCATCATGAGCAGACAGCATGAAGCAATCATGCCCCTGTATCGGTCCCTGGTCAGGCCTCACCTGGAGTACTGTGTACAATTCTGCAGGCCACACCTCAGGAAGGACATAGATAGGCTGGAGATGGTACAGAGAAGAGCAATAAAGATGGTGCAGGGCTTGCATCAGAAACCATATGAAGCAAGGCTGGATGACCTCAGTTTATACTCCCTAGAACAACACAGAAATCTTGGGGACATGATAGAAACATTCAGATACCTTAAAGGCAACAACAGGGTGCACATGCAGAACCACTTTCAGGTAAAGGACTATAGCAGGAGTAGAGGGCACAACCTTCGACTTAAGGGAGGAAAGTTCAGAAGCAATACGAGGAAATTCTTCTTCACACAGCATGTTGTGGAACCATGGAATAGCCTGCCAGAGGGGATGGTGGGAGCCAAGACAGTGGAGGAATTCAAGCGGGCATGGGAGAGACATTGTGAGATACACAAGCAGGCAGCTAAGTTGGAGTGGGGTAGGAAGCCAAGGGCAGACTTGATGGATCGTACGGTCTCCATCTGCTGACAACTTCTATGTTTCTATGTTTAAATTCCATATTCAAGTCACCAAATACTTATCACTCCACATATGGGTGTTTTGCCCTGTTGGGCATCTATATGCAGACACTGATCATATTTGCACTGAAGCAGCATAGGCAGACTCTCTCTACCTGTTTAAAAATACCTGGTTTAGGTTTCTTGAAATTTTCTGACTCCACTTACTCTGTCTACATGTGTTTTCCCCTATCCCAGCAGCTTAGATGGAATCTGTGTACCTGTTAAAATATCTGATTTAAGTGTCATAAACTTTTATGACTCCGCAAACATATGGTCAGTTTGCCCTGTCATAGCAGCGCAGAGAATCCCCATACCTGTTTAAACCATTTTTACAGTTACATGCTCCCTCCAAAAATCACATAGCATGGTTGACAAAAAATGCCTGCTTAGATGACAGGGACTCCAAGTATCTTGGCAGGGATGTATCACTCTAATAAAAATGAACATCTTGGCATAAATACTATATCCTGTTCAGATGTTACCAATGGGGCTCAGACAGGTGGACTCTGAGTGGCTAGAAAAGTGCTGCACAGAATACATCTGGGCAAAGAAGAGGACTAGAATCTGTCTGGCTTGACTTAAATGCAATACAAAGAAGTGTAGGGATAAGATTCCTAGGTTTTAGCTTTATCACCAGGTAGCCCAGGTCAGGCTGATACCTGAGTAGGTCAAC
Source organism: Neoceratodus forsteri (assembly GCA_016271365.2). Lineage (NCBI taxonomy): Eukaryota > Metazoa > Chordata > Ceratodontiformes > Ceratodontidae > Neoceratodus > Neoceratodus forsteri. The sequence goes on from CM057459.1 coordinate 874,368,554, forward strand.
AGGAGGAAAGGTAATGGATGGGTGGTACTGGAGCAAGAGGGAATCCCTCACCCTTGACAGCCTATATGACTCAGGGTGGCTTCAGAGTTCTGAAGGATGCAGGCTCGGACTGTGACGTTCATCTGTCACTTCTTGGGGTCTGGGTAAGTTGAAAAAGAATATAGGTGAGAGAAGGACAGGTAACATACTAACTCCTGTAGCAACCAACCAAGAGTTTCTGTAGTGATTAAAGGACAGAGGCTTCATGGAGTGGGAATAGGCAGGGATCCAATGTATGGGGGACTTCTATGACTTTCAAGGATTTAAGACATTCTTGAGACTGAAAGAAGAATTGGGGGTCCAATAGTCTCATGGATTCTAATACTTTCAGGTCGTCCCGGGTTGTCCATCCTTCACAGACTACAGCAACATATACGTCAGGCCAGAGTTAACCCCATTGGAACCATGTCAAAAGTGCATCAGGAACTGAGAGAGAAATCAGTAGATACCTCAAAGAAGGTCAGAATGTTATGGGAGAGACAGACCTTCATTATCAAATACCTGATGGGGCACGAGTGACACTATGTGACTCAATCATGGGACAACTCATTTGTAGTCGCTTTAAGAAAGCACAAAATAAATTCCTACATAGACTATACATGCACCCTGAAACAGTAAGCAAATTTAATGGAGTGGTGTTCGCAGTGTGTGGCAGGTGCCAAGGGGGGAATGGGCACATATATTTATTATTACTGGGAGTATTTTCAGCTACAACGCTTTTGATCCAGGATGAAGGAACTCATAGTCCAGTATTAGCAAAAGTAGAATAAGGGATGAACCCATGACAATGTTGTTTCAGGGTGGAGAATCATTCAGGACAGCTCTTGGAGCTATACACCAGGATGGTCATAATTATGATACTTATGGCCAGAAAATGTATATAGAACACCTGGATGTTCCATGCACCACCCACGCCAAGCATGTGGCAGAAACAATTGCTGAAGGTTCTGTCACTAGAACATATGACATAGGCATTTAAGGGCTGGGGAGATAAATCTGAGAGAGAATGGGGCCCCTTTCCAGCAACCCTTACCCCTATAAAAGCAATAATGAGTAGGCTTACAGGATAACAGTGTATGCCAACAAGAAAGCCCATGAAATATGGTGATATCAGGACTGACATATTCTGCAAAGGCATTACATATTCAGGTACTGAGGTCATGCAAAAATAAAATTAAATATACTGTGTGTCTTATGTTCTGTGCAGTTTGTTCTACGTTGTTCCATGATAAGTATTGTCTCTGCTTCACAAGAATAAGTAATACAATACTGCAATGAATATGAGATGTATTCAATGATATCTATGCACCATGATGATATCTGTGTTACCAGACAAAGGTTTGTCATGTTAGCCATTACTGTTTACAGTATATGACAAACTTAATAAACAGAACTTAAAAAAAAGAAAGACATCTGCTTCTGTCTGCTGCTTATCCTCTCCAAAGTCAACAACTCTAGACTTAGAATAAGGGCCTGAATCCCAATGGGTCAGCACCCACATCTGCACCTACAGAAGGGGTTGTTATGAGGACTTTTGATGCACAGGGGTCCCACTCAGTGAATGTTGGGACCTTCGCACATCTATATCCTTTGCAGCTGGTTCCTATGTAGCTGAAACCAAGATATTCATGTACTTATGTGGGTAACCAAGATGTGGTGGGCCAGAGGGTTGGTGCAGCCATGTGCCACATTCTGAACACAATTGCTGCAGTTCAGAGTTCTGTAAGAAGGGGTATCTGCTACATTAGCCAAATCATAGACATTCAGGCCTGATCAGTACCCCTTCTTCAGCCCCCAGCTTGAGAAGAAGTTGGCTGGAGCATCACAGTGACCATGTGGAGTGTTTTCATTAAAGTCATACATTTTGGTAGGGACACAGCAGCACTTTTAAAGCTGTTGCATCATATCATTCCCTGCACTGTGTGTAGGAAAGGATTCACTGGTGGACTGGCACGGGCAACTGATTGAATGGAAACTATCCAGATGAGCTCCACCAATGCTGGCCCTCCTCTGACCAAATGAGCAGCTCCCCCTTAGCCAAGAGCAGTGGGAAGGACTCTGGATGCCATCCTGTGCAGACCAGCACTGTGGAACACAGAACTATGGATGGAATATACTGTATAGGGGATATGCACAATTGAAGGGCAAGGTACATGTAATTCATGCATACCCAACACATATAGTTCTGCACCTGTGGACAGGTGCGAGATGGCTGGTGTGCTTGAAAGCTGGCCAGTGTCTTACACCTCTCCGTGCCCCCCCCAGCATGTTGCTATGTGGATGCAGTTTGGAGGAGAGAGGTGGCATCCAATCAGATACCCATTGTGGCCCCCTAGTGGATTGGAGCAGGGGATTCTGGGACAGTGCAGAACAAGACATTGGAAAAAAGATGGTCAAGTGCCTGATGGCTGCCCTCAGCCATCCCTTTCCAAACAAAGGGCTGGGCCAGTGTCATAGGGGTTGTCTTTTTCTCCTACCGCTTGTGGGCTTTCTCAGGGGTGGCACACAACTGATATGGCAAAGGTCTCTGCTACCATATTCTGCACACCCTTGGCTGGCACTCCATGCCTTCATGAATGTTGCAGAGTGTGGGCACGCCCCAGACATGCTCCTGAGCTGGCCACGAATGTAGCTGCATGATGGGCCAGGATGTAGCTTCAGAATGGGTGTGTGTCCCTTCTGTGAATGGCAAAATGTGTCTGCTGGACCCCTGCTGAATGGAATTCTAATGAAGGTTGCCTATGCACTGCAGATCCACATTGTGTAGGCACTTCGCCTTCTTGTGCATAGACCCCGTTTTGAGCATATTCTGGCCACCTATGTTGATTGGTCGATTAGTCAGCTTCTCATCTCAAAAACCTCCCAGAACAACTTTTGGGAAATAAAAGTGCATCACAAGTTTTGCAGGAAAATTATTTTGCAAGATGGAACATTTTTACGCATGAAATGAAGTTTCCTCAGTAATCACTTTTTCTCTGTCTTTGAGAATGGTCTTTTTATTGAGGTGACGATTCTGTGAATTTTCACATGAACTTCACAAAATACTGCAAATGCAGAGAAATGGTCACCTTGTGAAATTTTGCAGGCTGAAAAAACTGTGCTCATCTCTACTTATAACTTGTACATTTGATACATTTATATAACCTAGTACATTGACTTCAGTAAATTTGCATATCTGAATAAATCCTTACCCATGATAAACTAGCACCTACAGTAAATAAGCGCCTTTACCAAACTTACAATATCTTTGTAAATTACCAAGGGCTTTGTTTGTAGTAAACAGTACAGACTTAAGTTTGCCAATAATGTCATCCCAAGCACTTACACTATACCTATACAAGCATATACACTCATATCTGCTCATTATGGCAAACTGCTCAAGGCATTGCTTCCAGTCTTTTTATAAAATATTCAGTCTTCTGCTGATGTCAAGCTTTGCTGTGATGCACAGCTAAATTCATACAGTATCTGCCTTTTTAATGTATTCTATGTGGAGATTCTCTGGAAGTAACTGTGGCCACACTGTGTCTTCCACCTACACATTTTTGCCAGAGGAAACCATTTTTCTTTATATATCTCAAACAAAATCCCTTACTTCTATTGAATACCAACACAGAATAACATTCTCTTCATTGTGTGTGTGTGTGTGTGTGTGTGCCTATTATATACAGTATTAAAAGGACTGCTAGCATTATCAAGTATGCCACATAGCACTGTATATTTAACTGATAAATTTTAAGCCTGCATAGTACTTGTCTGTAAGCACTGTGAATATTAAATTAAAACAATTATCTATTATCAAATCACTAGAGAACAATTATTTTATTATTTTGGGGGGCTGGAAAAAGTCATTTGTGTTTGATGTCATTTAAATGTTGCAGTCTAACTAGTACAATTGCTAATGTTATCCCTGATGATATGTAAAAAGAAAATGTAACCACCAATTGAACCATTTGCCAATGTATGCATAATGCATGTAAAATGCATCAGACTGTTAGACTGGCATATGGCTGGTTTCTCCTAGAATCCAACTGTAAATTAGTCTCCCAAAGCAAATGCAAACAGAAATCAAGTAGAACAAAACACTGAAGAGATCTATGGTGCTGTATTGCATGCAATAAGGAACAACAAAAGAACACCGTATACTGTATCTTCGGAAGTAAGTTGGTAAAATGAGTTGTCTCTCTATAAACCTCTCATCTGAGCTAATGTCGAGTTCTGTCTTAGATACATGATTTTGGCAATGACAATATCTTCCAATGCACTGCAACAGCTTGCTTTTTTGTTAAACTGCCCGAAAGAAGAAAGCAATCCTTTTAAGCCTGGCTATACACAGAGTATTTCTTCATGTCAGTTATAGATGGTATAACATTTTCTGTGTACTGAAATAGGTCCTGCTGATGCATTGCCTGTGCACAGAAAGTCAAAGGCTTTATTATACTGTACATTGCTTTTGCAGGATCGTACTTATGAGGAACTGTGATTGCCTGGAAGCGTTATGTGCCCCTTAAGTGAATCTGGTGGCTGTGAGATATTGAATTTAGCATTGCACTCAGCATATAGGTTAGTGAAAGAAACCTTATTTTTTGTGGTCCTATGGGAGCTAGAGGTGTATGAGAATTTGGTGACATGGCTGATAAACTGATTAGCAGGGACCCTGGGTTCCTTCAGTCACAGATCAGGCTATAGAACTTGCATCCTACTGCAGAAGGTGTATATTGAGGCACAATTCAAAATTGCTTTGAGATGCTATTTAACAGAATAAGTGTTCTGAAATTCCTGTACTCTTATTTATTTGTCATGAATCCCCAACCTGTGAGCAATATCTAATGTCACTGATGGCATCAGATTGCATTACAAATGTGAAACAATTCTTCCAGCAGCTGATCTGGAGCCTGACTTCCACAGTGTTATTGTGGCAGTGCATCTCACTGATAGCAGAGAGACTGGGGTTTGTGTATGAGCCCCATAATTCCACCATGGGTCAAACTGGGGAAAGAGTACACATTTGATGTGGAGCACATGACTCCCAGGGTAGGGAGGGCACAGGTTGTCCAGTGTTCATGTTGCACCATGCAGCCTGTTAAAGAGCAACATTCATGCTGGCAAAGAAGGCAACCAGTTGCCCACATTCCCATTAATATAAGGGTGCAGCCATGGCAATCACAACTGTTGGAGTGGGCTACAAGTGAAAATGGGAAAAAAGGGTAAACACAATAAAATGATTATAATTGGAAAACAATTTTTTAATTCTGATGGACAACTATTGTTTGCTGTAATAACTGTATGGTTATTATGGCAAACATGCCAACAACACAAAGGATGTAGCTGTGCTTAAGATTTTCAGTCAGTCTGGGCCAGATTTTCAAACAGTGGCACAGGGCTTGTGTCCAGCTCTGCAACATGGGACTTAGGTTTTGGCGGTGCTCCAAACCCCTTTGCCACAAGTGCATCCGGATTTTCTATCCTGGGCAAAGCTGCAACAGTTGCTATGCTTTACAGCACATTGTGCCAAATGTCTGGAGCAAGCCCCATGTCTTAGGCTTCCAGGAGTAGCACAGGCTAAACCATAAAACTGAGGTCTAAAGCCCTACATGTGCTGCAAAGGAAGGAAAATACCGATCATCAGCTGGAGAATGCAGCAAGCCCTGTGTGCCATATGTTTGGCACTCCAGAAGTTTGCGGCATTCCTGCAGTTTTGAAAATCCATCCCTGTTTTTAGTGTGCAGTGCCTCACACTGCAGCTGTTTTTCACTGAAAGAAATGCTGGTTCCATGTCATAATAGTGATCGTAGAATAGCGATCGCTAGTATGGTGAGTTTATATTGCCGAAAAGCAAATTTGCGATATACACTTATGGGCAACCCGATATCCGGAAAGCAAAAAAGCGTTTTTTCCCCCTACATCCACCTCAATATAGATTATCAACTCCATGGGGGTGCATATCAGGGAGGGAGCAAAATCCTTTTTCTGAAAAAATTTTAGTGCCGCAGCTGGAAGCAGTGGCAAAATGTGTATGCACCAGGTCCAAAACCCCGAACCTGCTGCACCAGAGCTAGCCACCCATATCACCACACCACATGGTTAGCTCTGTGGCAGCAGGTACAACCAGTCCTCAAAACCCCATCCCCGTCCCTCTCTTTTCCCTTGCTATCCCCCCCTTCCTGTAACTGTCCACTACCCTCATGGTTGTATACTGTCACTACCCTTGCAGGGTAGCCCAAGAGTATAGAGTCAAACATGAGTCACCATTTTGATGTGGTGCTCATATTCGGTCACTATACTCATGGTATACAGAAACCCTGATTAAGCAAGTGTGTAAACTGCACACTAAAAAGTCTTCTCAAACCTCTAAAAACTCAATAAACTAACCTGAAAGCAACTCGTAGAACTTACAAATAGAATACTCTGCACTCACTCCAAACAGCAATTCTTCAGAAAGTGACAAATGTATTGCTAGCAAAGAAGCCCCAGAAAGCGACAAATTTATGGGTGGTAAGGAAGCCCAAAAAACGCCCTACTTCCCCAAAGGGAAAATAGGGCACTTTTTGGGCATCCTTGCCACCCATAAACTTATCACTTTCTAAAGATTTAATGTTTGGAGTGATGCTGAGTATTCCGTTTGTAGTTTGTGTCTTTGGGCTGACTGCCATTTTCTTTCAGCTCCAGAGATCTCCAGTGAATGCTTCCTACAGAATTTTCATTTCAGCTCTCAAATTGTACCTGCTACAGTAGAATAGTAAAGCAAACATCTTTACAGTTTAATAAATGAAAGGGGGTGTGGCTCATAACAATGAATTCTTTTTTTGGGGGGGGCTTGATGGTAAATGACTATATAAATTACAAAATGGATAGGTAAGTTTCTGAATTCTGCTTGGTCTGGACCATTTCATAGCCATGCAGATTAGAGAAGAAAAACACATGGATTTGCACTTATCATGGCAACCAGGATATATACTATATGTATTTTCCTTTATTAAACATTTTTTTCTAATTTGTAATGGGGGAACATTATATAAGTGCAATAAGAAACTTCAGGATGTGGGTTTATTTTTCTAAACCACACTTCCAGGTGATGAAAAGCAATTGGCACAAGCATCCCATGCCTCACAATGCACTTATGCAAGTGGTTTTGAATGTAAACCCACCCCCTGTCATGTCATATTGCTTACATGAAGCATGGGTGGTGTAATTATTTGAATTTAATACACACCCTCAGTGTGTGATGCTTGGGGAAACCTATTGAGCTTCACTCTCAAGGGCTTAGGTAGCATAATACACGTTGAGTGTGTATTAAATTCTTATAACATACACCATCTATGTAGTATTGTATATTTAATAAACCTGTTTATGAGCCATGTTACAGAATGTAGAACTGAAGTGCCATCTATAATGTGGGTCCCTACGAATTACAACTATAATTATGAAGACAACGACTGTGTCCATTATATTGATCACGACTTACTCCTCATACTAGGCTGAATTATAGACAAGATCTCACATGCTTGGTGCCATAGTGAAACAGTGATTACTGGGTAAAGGTCACTGTTGAATGGGTTAGCAGGTATGAGTTTTGTCTCAGCCAGGCCCTGCTGTGGGGGTGTGAACATGGGTTTCAAAATGAAGAGGAGGTATGTGGCAGGGATACAGGAGGATGTGGCTGGGCCCACCCTGAGAACAAGGGACCAAGTTAAAATTAGGGCAAGAATAATAAATTATTTAAAAAATCAAAAACAAACAGTGACATAAAGGCTAGTAGGTAGTTGGTTTAGGATATGAGATGAATTGTTAAAGCAGTATGCCTTAGTGCAATGGTAAAATGGCAAACGATTACCCCAAAGATGACAAAATGTTATATAAAATGAAGTTATTAAGGATAAGAACAATAAGATTACATGTAAACCTTTTTTGGCAGTCTACAACTGATTTGAGTCATATAAGCAGCTATCCTGAAAATCATGTAAAGCTATTTATGTTAGGAGCTTCAACTATAAGAATATTACAAAGACATTTACAGTAGGTACATAAGGCCTGTTAATCATGGAATCTCTATATAGTACAATATGTGCATACATCACTTTTTAAAGTTACATTTTCACGGTCCCCCCAAAAATTGACTATTATAACTAGTAATGTCATCAGATTTCCAAAACTAAGTGAAGAAAAAAGGTACATATTGGTGCTGCTTTAATAAGATGACATACTATATACACAGTCTAATTAATACACACTCATCAACTTTCAAGTGTAACAGTCAGCATCAAAGGCCCTGCACCCAAGTGTGGGTGTGGTCCAAATGCACACTTTGTTTACAAAAATGTGGTTTACTTACTGTTTACTGTAGTACAGCAGATTGCACCAGACTAATTTTGCTTACTTCTAGACTGACATCTTCAGTAACTACATATCCCAGAATCCCCCTGAAGGTGACTATAAATCAGTAGTGCAGCAGTGGGAGATTCAATAGCCTTTAGTGCATGTTAGAGTTTGTATTAGATCTGATTTGTATAAGTTCATCTCAGCATCTGCTCCAGACTATTTTTTTCCAAAATTGTCTATAGAGGCTAAACCAAATGGTGTCTACATCTGTTTTCTCTCCTCTCCTCTGCCCTTTCATCTTCTATATCATACTCTTTCTTACTTCCACCAACCCTCTTCCTGCCCCTTTACCCTAACTCTATTATTTCTCTTCATAACCTTTCCTCTCCTTAATTATATCTTATAGCCCCTTACTCCCTCTAGTCCTTTAGTCCCCTAGCTCTTTTCTTGCTTCCCCTTACTCTAATTTTTCTAATTTTTTTTTTTTTGGCTGTGAACTCTTCACTCCGAATGCTTTATACCACTCTACGCTTTCTATACTTACCTTATCAATCCCTAATTGAGCACTGTGTATCATATGCCTTGAAACTGTACTTAATTGCTGTGTTGTTTATTATTATGTAATATGTAATTGCCTGCATACATGCCACCGGACCTCCTTGTGAATAAGCTTGCTCAATGGAGTTTTCCTGCAATAAGCTTGAACGTGAACTAAATCCTTAGTTTGCTGGTCTTGTTTTCCTCCCCTGGCCAAGTACAATCACAGAGGACTGTACTTAGCACCTGGAGAAAAGCAGAACTGGAAATCATATGATCAGAGATTGTAAGAAATCTAATATGCATTGCAGGCTATTAAATCTCCTACTGCTGTATTACTGCTCTAATGTCAGCTGCAGGGGCTTTGTAGTTACAGAAAATGTCATCCTAGAAGCAAGCTAAATTAGTCAGATACAATTTATTACACTACAGTAAACAGTAAGTAAACCAAAATGTTTTTGAACATGAAGTGCACACTGGGATCAGTCCCACCCTTGAGTGTGGGGCCCTTTGTACTGACCCTTTCCCTTTAAAACAAGTACAAATCACATCATGGAGATGGCACTTGCATGGAGAAATGGTATTGCTGTGTTCCACTAATATGGTGTCATGCACAACGCATTGGGATTAATGTCAAATACCAATTCTGACCACGTTGATTAAAAAAAATCTTTGTACAGTCAGACCTGGTTAAACCATGACCTGTTAGTCCGTTTTACTCATTATCGGTTTGGTACAGTACAGTAACCAAAAAAAAGCAATGTTAATTGCCTTGTTAAGCCGGAATTCTCGCTATCCGTAATCTGTAAATGGTTACAGCAATAAGGCCTGTATGTATGTAGTGTAATTTCACCTTGTTATTCCGGCCAGGTGTTAAAGGTGTGCTGAGAGAATTGAGAGCAGTGTGCGATGTGCTAACGAACTCCGATTTAGTTGACAATTCAAGCTGATGTACATTTCATTTCATTCATTATACACAATTGCAGGCAGACAAAAGTGGAGGACTGATAATCACATTCAATTCACTTCCAAATGTGATAAGCACCTCTCCCTTTTGTTAAGTGCTGTTAAGTAGTACCTCCGACTGCCCACCCTCCCTGAAGTAAGCAACCTTTCAATGCCCACCTGAAGTCAGCTTTCTCTGACTGCTCCCTCTCTCCCCCTCAGAGGTAGGCATAGCATGGTGACATCACAGCACTGCCCCCAAATAAGCAAACTCACTGATGTTAGAGCTGTTCTCTCGTGTTAACTGTATGTCTGCCATCAATGAACTGCTTTGAATGTAGACTGCTGCGACTGTCATTCCCTTGCCTTAAAGCTAAAGTACGTGCTCTGCTTTATATAAAATATTTAAACAAAACTTTTTTAACATTAGCATTGAGTTAATTTTTACCAATAAGCTCATATATTGCTTGAATAAATAATGTATGCAATAAAATTCTAAACATACAGGAGTTTTACAGTTGTGCCATGGCATTAATTACATTAAGCTGCTTGAATTATGCTTTGACTAGTTTGTCCGTTGTTTTGTAATCTGGCCAGCATTTTAATCATACAAACATGAACGATTTAACCAGGTCTGACTGTATATCAGTTTTAAAACAGTTTTACCACTGCAGTTAGTGTCCTGATGAAGTGGTGTTATTTAGCCATGAATTGTTGACATATGGCATAAGGGAAGAAATAAAAGATACCAAGAAGGTTTTATACCTGGCAGCAGGCCTAGTGGCATGGAGTGTTGAGGTGCTGGAAGCCACACCTGCTGCCACACTGGTGATCTGAGTTTATGAGCAAGCCAGGGGCACCAGGAGATTACCTGGGAGGGAGAGGATTGAGTGTCAAGGGGACATCTCTCTTCTTCCGGAGAGTGAGAATATGGCCCTTGCTGCAATCCTGGCTTCTAGCAACAGCCGGGGCAAGGCAGACAGAAGCCATTACATAGGGGGTGGGGGAGTGGTGGCCACTGAGCCCCGTGAATGAGAATGTGTGTAGGGACATCATGTGCAGCATTGCACTCCTGCTCCCCTAGGGGATCAAACCAGAGCAGCAGAAAGAGCAGTCCCCAGACTGGCCAGCCATTTTCAGCCACTCACAGGCCCTGTACCTCATGAGCACCGAGGCCACACAGGGGAAGCATGACTGTAAATCACAGAGGAAAGCCAGGTGACATGGCTGAAGTGTCTGGGAGTGATTGGCCAATCTGGAGATTCAGGGTGAGAAAATAAATGAACACACCACCAGGCACAGTTAATTGTCTTCAAATGCTGTCCAATTCATAGCAACAGTACATGAAAATAACTGTCTGTACTGTATCTTTATGAAAAACTGTTATTTGTTGCAAATGAAAACACAACTGACTGTTCTTTTTACTGTACTGTATCCACAGTCATACATATTCTACTGAAAACTGCTTGCTATTGTGCATCTTTGATCCCATAATTTGGATCTGAGTGCGTGTGTCTTTCTCTTTTCTGTCTGATCTCTGACATCCTGACCATAGAGTTGGCAATTAAATGTTCATTGGTGCAGTATTAGCTGCTGCTAAGAAATTTAGATCAAAAATTGTAGTGAGAAATAATGTAACTTACAAGGAATTCAACGCAGGTCCCTGAAATACCATCCCAGGGCTCTAATCACTGAGCTATAGGCTCACAAGTTTGGACCTGACTCCTCCTGGACACACTTCTTTTCTCTGGTTTTGCAAATCCTGTAACTATTAACATGACAGTTAGATTACACTGTTACTAGCTGCAGGTTTGCAACACCAGAGAAACAAAATGTGTTCAGGTTGGAGGAGCCAGGTCCAATCATGTGAGCCTTTAGCTCAGTGGTTAGAGCACTGGGATGGAATTCTGGGAGCTTGGGTTCAATTCCCTGTAGGCCACATTATTTCTTTCTCACTACAGTTTGTTATCTAACTTGCTTAGCAGTAGTTAATATTGCACCAAAAACATCTGTCATCTCACTTGTTCCCAGCTGCAGGATTTGCAATATCAGAGATAGGAAGTGTGTCTGGGAGGAGTCTGGTCCAACCATGTGAGCCTATTGCTCAGTGGCTAGAGCAGTGTGACAGTACAGGACATTAATTCTTTCTCACTACAATTTGTTATCCTCTGTTGTCAGCTACAGTTAAACCTCTATCAGTTGGCTCTCTTGCCATGTTTCAGTCATTTTGGACTAGATGGTCTACCACTGATTAACCTTAAGCACCTGACATCTCTCTCAGAAATATTGGGAATTTCTTCTGAGTCAGCTTTGCCAGGTTGTTTTTGCTGCTTTTGTCAAAGGATCTCTTACCTCGGTGTAATACTAAAGTTGCTGATAGGCTTTCCATCAGTCCAGATGCTTTCAGGCTTCTTCTGGTGTCAAGGAAACATTATAACATGCTTTTGCTGCTTCATATCCTACATAGAGAGTGCGTTAAAATATTGCTCTGTCTTACTTATCCTACAGCAAATATAAACAAGCATTTGTCAAAGCTGAATGTTCAATGCTTGCATTGCTGTTGTACCTCTTGCATTGGTGTTTTATCTGGTCCTGCTTGTAGACATTTTTACTATATATTAACCCAAGGTAGACCAAAACCAGATGAGATGTGTCATTTACTGATAAGAGCAAGCAGTCTATATTGAACACTTGTGAGGCAAAAAAAACAAACATTAATAATAAATAATAGTGGGATGGTCAGGAAGCGGATCCCAGTGACCCCCATTGCCCTGTTGTTTGGGATGGAGGACATGGGGGTAGATGGTTGGGAGTTATTTCCTAGATTGATTTGGGTTCTTTTAATTTTGACATGCCAGTACATTATGAACACCAGGGTTTATTGTGCTCCCCTAAAACTATGCAATAGAAAATACTGACGATACAAGTTTTGGTTGTAAATCGCCTCTCATTTGTACTGAAAGGGAAAGCTGAGCACTTTCTAGTGACCTGAGAGCCTTTTTTGAATTCCTTGTCCTCTATGGAGGCCCGGACCCTCCGAGATGGAAATGTGTGGAACTACTTAGTAGATCCTGTTGGGGGATGAGGGACCCCTTGTATCTCCTGGGAAACTGGTGTGGCTATGAATCCCCTATCAACACACACAGATAGATCGGTCTGTACCCCACATAATTACTGTGCCTCCTATTTAACATAGTAGTCATAGTCAGACTGTTTTTTATCGGAAACCCAGAATAAAATATAGAAACATAGATGTTGATAACCGATAAGGACTGCAAGGCCCATCCAGTCTGATCATTTGTTCTGCTTTATGAATGTGCCATAGGCTTTTACTCTGTCAGTGGCCTATTTATTCATTCTCATCTGTACAGCTCCCTTGTGCCTATCCCATGCCTGTTTGAAGCCCTGCACTTTATTCATATCCTTCACTTCCTGAGGAAGGCCATTCCATGCATTCACTACCCCTTCTGTGAAAAAGAATTTCCTAACATTATCTCTTAATCGGCCTCCCTCTAATCTCATGCCGTGTCCTCTTGTCCTGCTATTTTTCTTGCATTGAAACATGTTAGACTCTTTCACCTTGTTAATGTCCTTAAGATATTTGAATGCTTCAATCATATCACCTCTCTCCCTCCTTTGCTCTAAGGTATACATATTGAGCTCCATTAATCAGTCCTCATATGTTTTCTGATGCAGTCCCTGCACCATTTTGGTTTCCCTTCTCTGCACTGCCTCCATTTTGTTAATGTTGTTGTGCAGGTGAGGCTTCCAGTACTGCACACAGTACTCCAGATGGGCCTAACCAGTTTCTTGTAAAGAGGGATTATTACCTCCCTCTTATGACTTGTGATACCCCTACTAATACACCCCAACATCCCTCTAGTCTTACCTACTGCTTTAGTGGTCTGCTTGAATGATTTCGGGTCATCTGTGATGAACATGCCCAAGTCTCTTTCTTCCCTTGTGGTTGTCAGCAACTCCCCTCCCAACTTATATGTAGCTTCAGGGTTTCTCTTCCCTATGTGCATGATGTTGCACTTCTCTGCATTAAATCCCAGTTGCCAGTCTTCAGACCATTTTACCAGTTTTTCCAGATCTCTTCTCATTCTGCCCACTCCATCTGGATCATCTGCTCTGTTGCAGATCTTGGTGTCATCTGCAAACAGGCAAACCTTACCCTCCAGTCCATCTGCAATGTCACTGATGAAGATATTGAAGAGGACTGACCCCAAGACTGATCCCTAAGGTACCCCACTTGTGTCTTGCATCTCTTCTGATTATACCGTTTACCACTACTCTCTGTTTTCTGCCCACCAACCAGTTTGCCACCCAGTTGACCAACTTCTGACCTACCCTGAGCCTACCCAGCTTATTATTTATTTATTTATTATTATTAAGCATCAGTTTACAACCTTTGAGCCAGAGGCTCATTTACAAAGGTACCTCGTCACAGAGAGGACAATACAGTGTTAACAACTTGGTACAGAGAAACAGTATAGTTTTTTTGAGGATACAGGAGGACAAATGAGATCAACAATTTACAACATACAGGATTGGTGAAGTTAACATTGTTCAGGGAAATAACATCAGAAAAACATAGGCTATCAATACAGTGTGTTTTAGCAGAGTCAACAGGGAGGTAACAGGTATTAATCAATCTTCTGTGTGGAACAGTATCAAAAACTTTGCTGAAGTCAAGGTAGGTGACATCAACTACACCCCCTTGTTCCACCACTCTGGTTACCCAGTCAAAGAAATCTATGAGATTCATTTGACAGGACCTTCCTGTTGTCAACCCATGCTGTCTTGGGTCTTGTGCTCTTATGTATTCCAGTTGTTGCACTATCCTTTCCTTAAGGAGTGCCTCCATAATCATGCCCACTTCTGAGGTAAGACTGACTGATCTGTAGTTCCTTGCCTCCTCCCTGCTGTCACTCTTGTGGAGCAGGATCACATGAGCCCTTCACCAGTCTTCTGGGACCTCTCCTGTGCTCTGAGACTCACTAAACAGTCCTGATAATGGCCCTGCTAGTTCCACCCTTAGCTCCTTTAGTACCCTGGGATGTATACCATCAGGACCTAATGCCTTGTCCACCCTGAGCTTAGCAAGTTCTTGTAGGACCATTTCTTTTGTGAAGGGATTTGTGCACACCTCCCTCCCCCCGTGTCCATGGTGCTGAGCTGTGGGCCCTGCCTCATCCTTCACCTCAGTAAATACTGAGCAGAAGTATCTATTTAGAATTTATGCTTTTCCTCTGTCATCCTCCACACACACACCCCTTATCCCCTTTGATCTTAGCAATACCCCCTCTGGACTTTCTCCTTTCATTTATGTATCTATAGAAAGTCTTGTCCCCTTCTTTTACAGTTTGTGTTAGTGTTTCCTTGGTTTGAGCCTTTGCCTGCCTTACTGCCTTCCCTGTTTCCCTTAGGAAAGTTTGGTATGCCTCCCTATCTTCATCCTGCTGCATTCCCTTATATTTCCTGAAGGCCAATCTTTTGGCTCTGATCTTTTCTGCTACTGTTTTTGAGAACCAAAGTGGTTTTCTCCTTCTTTTGTTCTTGCTTTTCTCCCTAATACAATGGGATGTTGATTCAAGTATCGCATTCTTGATGCTTGCCCTCTTTGCCTGTACCCCTCACCTGTATTTAAACTTGCCAGGGCTAGCTTAACTCTGTTGGCCATCTTATCAAAGTCAGTTCCTCTGAAGTCCCATATTTTTGCCTTGGAATGGAATGATTTAGTTGTAGTGGCCAAATTGAACCACACCATGTGATGGTAACTGGCCCCCGGGTGACCTTCTACCTGGAGATCTGTTAACCTTTCCCCATTAGTCAGTACTAGATCCAGGATAGCCCTGTCTCTTGTTATTGTAGCAATTTGTTTGAGGCCCTCCCCCAGCAGGGAATCAACTATGTGTTTATTTCTGGCACATGTTCCTGCTGCACACCTCCCTTTTGCTAAGAAGTGCAAGGTAATGCACCTGGGAAACAAAAACCCAGGGGAAGAGTACACAATGGGGGGTGAGATACTAACAACAACAAAAATGGAAAGGGACCTGGGGGTAGTCATATCAGATGACCTAAAGGTGGGCAAGCAATGTGAGAGGGCAGCAAGGAGGGCTGTGGGGATACTGGGATGCATAGGGAGAGACATCACCAGTAGAAAACAGGAAGTTATTATCCCTCTGTACAGACAGTTGGTGAGACCCCATCTGGAGTACTGCATGCAGTTCTGGAAACCCAATCTCCGCAAGGACATAGACAGGATGGAGGCTGTCCAGAGGAGGGCAACTAAAATGGTGCAGGGTCTGCACCGGAAGACATATGAAGAGAGACTTAAGGAGCTGAATATGTTTAGCCTCGAGGAAAGAAGGTAGAGGGGGGACATGATAGAAACTTTCAAGTATCTCAAGGGAATCAACAAAGTCCAAGAGGGTAACATCTTTCAAAAAAAGAGGTGTGCAAGAACAAGGGGGCACAATTTGAAGATAGAAGGGGAGGCTGCTCAGAGGTAATTTAAGGAAGTATTTTTTCACAGAGAGGGTTGTGGTTGCATGGAATGGACTTCCAGAGGAGGTTGTGGAGTCAAAAACAGTGGTGGAATTTAAGCATGCATGGGACAGTCATAAGGCAATTCTAGGGGGTGGGGGTAGGAAGAAGTAGGCTGCTGGTTAACTAGGATCTGCAGCTTATCCAATAGGTAGGGAAATGGGCAGACTGAGTTGGCCAAGCGGTCCTTATCTGCCATCAAAATCTATGTTTCTATGTATTGACCAATCTGTATCTGGCAAGTTGAAGTCTCATATTATCCGAACCTCCTCTTTAGCTGTCATGTTTTGCATATCTTCTAACAGTAATGTGTCTATGTCCTCCCCCTGGTCTGGAGGCCTGTAGACAACCCCAGTTCATATGGCTGTCCCATTTCCTATTTCCAGGGTTACACACTGTTCTTTTGGCTTCTTATGTGTATTCTGAATTTCTCTAGCTTTGATATTTTCATTGACATAAAGAGCCATTCCCCCCCTCCCTTTTTGCACCTCTGTCTCTTCTGAACAGTACAAAGCTGGGTACTGAAGTCTCCCAAATGTGGTTACTGGTGAACCATGTCTCGCTAATGGCTACTATGTCTAGTTTAGCCTCTGTCATTGTTGCCTCCAACTTTGGGGTCTTGTTTCCCAGAATGTAGGCATTTGTGTACGTGATTTTTCATTAGTCAGATTTCAGTGTGTTAGTGTGGGGCAAGGTTCAGCTTTTCCCCTGCACATTTTGTGGGGAGCTGGACCTTTTTCCTTACCTGGTGATGCAAATGAACTATAAACATGCTGAACCCTGTTTAATCACTAGCTGAGGGTGGGGGAGGGGTACTGTTCCTGTTCAATGTATCGGGTGCTGCACCCCTCTCCCCATTTGCTAGTTTAAATATTCTGCAAAGACATCAAACTTCTGTCCCAATGCACTGACTCCCTCCTTAGTCAGATGCAGTCCATCACATTTAAAGAACTTTCCCTGCCAAAAAAGAAGAACCATGGACAAAAGAAACAAGGAAGTAAGAGCAGAAGCAATCAACCAACAACAAATGCAGTTGCTAAACCATCAGTCTGTATCTTGTATGTGCTCCTGTAAGTAGCCCTGAAAGTTTAGCCTAGTGATAGTTAAAACTGTAAAACCTGTAAGCTCCACCTGTAACAATTTCACAGAAGATACTATATATCCTGCAATAAAAAACACTTTGCTACAAAGAAAAATAAAGCCATAACAAAACCTGTAAGCAAAACCTGCAGAACACTTTAACAGAAGATATACCTTGCAAAAAACAATTCGAATCAGAGAACATTACAACAGTAATCAGTAAGCACAAAACAGTAACAAACCTGCAGGCACATCCTTTAACAGTGTAGCATAAAGGCTACCCTGCAACAGCAATTTGAATCATAGAACAATAAAGCTGTAAAATGTAATCAAAAAACTGTAACAGTAAAAACAGTAACAAAACCTGTAAGAATAAAAGAAAATAGTAACACAGAGTAAACCAGCCTAGCCAAAAGAAGCCTTAATCTTTTTCATTGCTCTGATATTAATGTTGTTCCTTGTTCTGTCCTTACAAGCAAACCTAGAAGAGAAGAGAAGAGTTCAGATGAAGCTAGGTGCCTTTGCTAGCAAACCTAGTCTTCCACCTGCCTTAGACGGACCATTTGTTTGGTGGGTTTTGTCTAGGTTCATATTTCCTTTTTCTTTTCTGGTATTTTAGTATTTGTGTATGTAATATAAAGGTCAAATATGCTTTAGAATGTGGCATGGATATAGTGAATTATGACTCATTATCAATATAGTTAGTGTGATTGATTTCTTTGTATGATCCTGCACTATTCCTATGTCTAACTGAACTTCTTTTCAATAAAGATGATTATACAAAAATAAATAAATAATAGAACATTGCATCAATATATTGACTACTAGATTAAATTGCTTTATGACAGTTTCTGTAACTGCTAATGGGATGGACACAAAATCACTTGTAACACGGCAAGAAATGTAATGCAGCAATACAGTTATGCTATTTGCCGAAACCCAACAGCTGACACAAAGGCAAGTGGGTATTAATTCCCTAATAATGCCCACTTTTTATCAGGAGCATGCACACTAACAGAGAGAGAAAGAGACAATAAGCAAGTAAAGAAATGCAAAATTGTATTCTGCTCATTTATCTACCTATAGGTGGCGCAACTCCATACCGCAACACACAGAAATGAAATACTTGTAAATGTCCTACTGACCTGGGAGACCTCGCAGAGTTGTGCTACTATTTGCAGTATGAGCTAGGTTAAGGATTGAGGAACAAAGTTTCATAGTGTGCAAAAATGCAGTAATATGTGTTCTTACCTCAGAATAAGTAATCCTGGTGATTACAGGCACCTGATCAGTAGAACATGGTGATAGGAGCCATTGGCGTTGCTGAACAGATGTAGAGACAGGTAAATGTACATGTCCCCCACGATGTAGTAGTGTCACGTATAAGTGGGCGCGATTGAACAACCAAGGACAAAACAGTAAAAGTAGCAGTAAGAATAAAGAAATGTTGAAGTTTTCCTTTTTTCTTTTTGCAATTAAGTTTTTTTTTCATATTAGCAAACATACAGCAACCATCAGTGGCACCATACATTGCAAAAATGTGAGATGTTGAAGTTTTTCTGTGTTTGACACAGCACTGTTATGTTGGCATGTTTAATGATCTTCCTAACACAATGTAAATGTATGTGGAGTATGCAAGGTGCATGCGCACATTGTTAGAGCTTCATACTATTTGAAAACAAACAAAACACACCATGGTTTGTGAAGTACAATTACTGCTTTTCCGATTTTGTATTTTGTTGTAAGTGAAACTGTATTCTAACAATACTTCCCTTGTACTTGCCATGTCACAAGGGCCTTAAGCCACTCCGAAGGTGGCATTTAATGGAGAATTAATGCATGGTTGGGTGATTGTAGGCACTCAACCTTCAGCCTTGTGACACAACACCCCAACATTGTATTAATTCCCCATCAAGTGCCATCTTCATCGCAGCTTAATGTTTGCTTAATATGCAGGCTGTCACAACAGGAAAGTATTGTAGTACTTTCAGTATGCATTATGTGGCATCATCTCTGACTGATCACTTCATCAACTTTCAGTGCCAATTCAAACAACCTTTAACAGATGAGGTACTGTTGCATAAAAAAATGTCAAGTTAAAGAAACAAGCAGTTGCTTCTCAGCAAAGTCATCATATGGTACACTGAGAGCTGTATGCAAAGAAGTGTCTTGCAGCTGCTTTTTTTTTAAGACCTACATAGTAACCAACAGACAAAACTACTTGGTAAAAAACTTTTCTTTTTTATTTCACTCTGTTTCCTAAAACAAAGCAAGGTTCTCTCTTAAACATAAGTAACATGACCTACAAATACGGAAATTTTGCTGGGAAAACTAACTAAGGAGTCTCAAGGCATACACAGTTATTAGCTTTACACTTACTTTTTGTGTGGCTGCCATTGACATCACTCCTTGAATGATGTCAATGGAATCCAGCTCAGAGACAAGACCTGGAAAAAAAACTAGTAGCCCCGACTTCATTCCTGCAAAGTAATCATGTTATAGTGTGCCATAATAACAATAAAAAGACAAGACCCAAAGTACATGAGTTTAAACATTTTTTAATATATCATGCCAAAGCAAGGCTGTAGGGTAAATACAAAACAATATCTTTAAGAGTGTATGCTACAGCAATATGTGGTTCTGTGGATAAATGATATAATCTTGTGCAATTTCTTCCAACTTCTTTTGTTGCTTAGTGGGAACTTAACTTCCTTTTGCCAATGTGTACAGTTGTCAGGGCATTTCTTTTGCACAGCTGGTAAGAGTAAGTTATATTTAGTGCTTCACTGTTGTGCTCGTACCTATTTGTGCCTTGCCCTTATTCATTTCGATTAGTTGAAAAGTACAGGGAAAACTATTCTTTACTTCTGTAGACTGTGTTTGCCTTGTATGATATACATCACGTAAAAGGATATACTGTCAAGACTGTGTTGAAATATCAATGCAGTGAAATGCATGCTGAGACATATAGCATGGGTGACGACAGCTACTGTACATGGTCATAGCAATGGGGAATGTTACAGTGCTGTACATGTATCTGTTTCCACTCAGGTTGGAGAGTTTAAGTTTCCTAGTGTGTGCTGCCTAGTCATGCTGGCAGCATAGTGCATAGTCTAGAGATATAAGCTGTGAATGAACTTGGGACATCCAGAAAAGCTGGGTTCAATTCTGGGACAACAGTTTTGTTTATCTTTCAGTGCTGTTCATCATGACCCCGAGTTACATTCCCCATAGTTAGAAGAGTTACTCTGTCCCCTCCGAGCTTCTTCCCCAAACTGCATCATGCTCAGAGTCAGCATACTTAGTTTGTCCCTCCTCCCAAGCTCCCCCCAAGTTGTGTCCCCACTCCCAGGATCAGACTACTAATTGGCCCCCATTCTGAGCTTCACCCCCCCTTCCCGGAGTTGCAATACATAGAAGAAGAAGAATAAGAAGTTATATAGTGCTTTTCATACACAGTGTATCCCAAAGTTCTTTACAAGCAGTGCTAGACTGGTAGTGAAGTGACTGAATGGGTAGTGGCAGACATATCGCACATCAGCACCCACACACGGCTTTGGACAATTGCATGAACTGTCTTTTTGGGAAGGGCAACATTGGTCAGGACACCAGGAAAGTCCCCTACTCTTTATGAAGAGTGCCTTGGGTTCTTTTACTTCCACCTGGACATCCAAGAGGACAGCACCAGAATGGGTAGAAGGGCCCATGGTTTAATTTATTATCCGAAGGATGGTACATCTCAACAGTACAGCACCCCCTCTAATACTGCATTTGGGTGCCAGAGTTAAAGGTATGAGCCCAATCCTGGTGCAGGACTAAAACCCACAACCTTGTGGCCTAGAGGCGGATGTGCTACCAGCTGAGTCACGCTGACACCATGCTTAATCTACCTGCTTCCCAAGCTTCTCCCCCCTTCTGAGTTGTTGTCCTCCCCTGAAGTTAGACTGGTGTCCATGGTAGAGGGCCGTCTGCAGTGGGGTGGGTTTCTGCTATCTGTGCTTCATGGCATAGTCGCATGCCATGATTTTGTGGTTTGCCACATTCCTTGCGCAGTTTTAGACTATGCAGCAATTGTTGTAAGCTTGTAAAAGCCATGTTTGACAAGTGTTATGATACTGCACTTACAGAACATTATGAATAGTCCAGTGTATTTTGATTCCATATATTTTAATGTTTATCTTCATTGAGATCCTGTTTTATTGCACAAATCCAATACGTATCTTAAACAAATGCCAACAGTATTGTTTTGTACTGATATAGTTATATTACATTGTGTTCCTTTTTTATTTAAATATATTCACAGGAATGTTAGTGGGTAAAGTGTTACGCAGCCTTCCTTAACACAGTCTTCCACTTTGACACTGTGCCACATAGAAGACTATTACACAAACTGGGGAATATGGGTGTGGGCAAGACAGTGGTGTACTGGGTTGGTAACTGGCTGAGCGGCAGGACACAGAGGGTGGTGGTAAATGGCTGTCACTCCACAGAGGGAAGAATGACCAGTGGGGTACTACAGGGATCAGTGCTGGGACCAGTCCTGTTCAACATCTTCATCAGTGACATTGCGCAGGACCTAGAAGGCAGAATTTCACTGTTCGCTGATGACACAAAGCTCTGTAACAGAGTAGACACACCAGAGGGTGTAGACAGAATGAGAAGGGACCTGCAGAAACTTGAAGAATGGTCAGGTGTTTGCCAGTTGAAATTCAATGCAAAGAAGTGCAAGATAATGCATATGGGGTACAAAAACCCGGCACAATATATCAGCTGTGGGGTGAGGATATAGCATGCACCAAGCAGGAAAGGGATCTTGGGGTTATCATCTCTGATGACCTCAATGTAGGGAAACAGTGTGACAAGGCAGCAGGTAAAGCAAATAGGATACTGGGATGCATAGGCAGGGGCATCACCAGCAGGAAAAAGGAGGTCATAATTCCACTATACAAGACACTAGTGAGGCCCCACCTGGAGTACCGTGTACAGTTCTGGAGACCTTACCTATGTAAGGACATAGGGTAGAGAAGGTTCAGAGGAGGGCAACAAAGATGGTACATGGATTGCATCACAAGTCCTATGAGGACAGGTTGAAGGAACTGAATATGTACTCCCTGGAGGAGAGGAGGGAGAGAGGGGATATGATAGAGACATACAAGTATCTTACATGGAGGAACAGGGTGCAGGAATGCACTATTTTTAAGTGTAAAAGATGTTCCAGGACTAGAGGGCATGGGATGAAGTTGGAGGGAGGATGATTCAGAGGAAATGTGCTGAAGAATTTATTCACAGAACAGGTGGTGAACAAGTGGAACACCCTGCCAGAGGAAGTGGTGGGGGCTGAAACAATCACGGGATTTAAGAATGCATGGGATAGACATAAAGGAATTCTGGCGGTCAGGGGAAAGGGGCA
Source organism: Neoceratodus forsteri (assembly GCA_016271365.2). Lineage (NCBI taxonomy): Eukaryota > Metazoa > Chordata > Ceratodontiformes > Ceratodontidae > Neoceratodus > Neoceratodus forsteri. Next base: position 874,391,436 of record CM057459.1, read on the forward strand.
ACAGACTTCTAGGAAAACATAAACTGAACTTACAAGCTCAAATGGGCAGACTGGGTGGGCCATAGGCCCTTATCTGCTGACACTGTCTATGTATCTATGAATCTATTAAACAGTTAGTTTATTCTGCAATTTCATAAGTGTGGGTACTCCCTATGTGTTCTGTTACCGCAAAATGCCAAACGGAGACATGGAGTATCTCAACCTGCATGTGAATACATATCAAAAAACTGCAGAGGCATATTCAGGGAGATTTATAGCTAAACTCTAAGGTTTAAATAAAGCAGTCTGTATAAAAATCTCAAAAATACAGCTGTCTTACTCAGTAATGTAATACTGTGCGTTGAGTGTCATAGTACTACTCATGCTCAATCGCTGCTTCAGAAACTGATGCTGGAATATAAAACTGTATTTCCCATCACTTGGGGTCTTTACTGTGTTGCCACTTGAGGTATTCACTGTGTTGTTATAATCTATATTTATTGTACTTAGTTAGGGGGCCCTGGCTTGCAGAAACACTGCTCAGCTGGGTGGTGGGCGGTGTCATGTAGACGAAGGAAAATCCTTTTAACTGCACAAATTTTCTGCCTGTCAACTGGCAGCGAGTTATCATGATCAGTCCCCCTGATCATTAAACTGTCACAGTCAAGCCCATTGCAGATTGAGCTGCATTGGACCCAACAGTGACTCACCTCTAAAATCCAGTATCACAGCAATATTACAGTGGCATGGTAGCGCCAGTATAGTTAGGGTTGAGTAGGGTATTCAGTGTTAACCCCCTAACTGTGCACATAATATCTTTGGCACCATTTGATGAAATGAGTTAAAATTTTGCATGTATTGTCTTGGTGGCAAGGTCTTGATATTTTGAAATTTTTGTGACAGCAGCTTGTGTGGTTTCTGAGATCCACATACTGTATGTGATTTTTCATAAAAGGCTAACTTTTTTCCTATATTTAACATATATATTTTTTTTGCTCTAACCTGCAGCCTATATAGAATGGAATTTTTTCCCTAAACTTGTAGGGCACATGTGTCATATCCTAAGGTAATGCCTTTGATAGGTCTAGTGAAAAAATATTAAATGGTTCCAGAGATATAAAGCTTTAAAATTTAGTGTTTTCCATTCTGAGAATGCGCAGGAGGGTGTTTGAGATAATATAGAAACATAGAAAGAGACGACAAAAGGAGACCAATAGAAACATAGACTTTGATAGCAGGTAAGGACTGCTTGGCCCACCTAGTCTGCCCATTTCTCTATCTAGAGGATAAGCTGCAGATCCTATTTAACCAACAGCCTGTTTCTTCCTACCCCCCACAAAAATTGCCTTGTGTCTGTCCCATGCATTCTTGAATTCTCCCACAGTTTTATACCCCACAACCTCCTCAGAAAGGCTGTTCCATGCATCCACCACCCTCTCTGTGAAAAAATACTTCCTCACATTGCCCCTGAGCCATCCCCCCTCTATCTTCAAATTGTGTCCCCATGTTCTTGCACATCTCTTTTTCTGAAAGATGCTACCCTCTTGGACTTTGTTAAATCCACTGAGGTACTTAAACATTGCTATCATGTCCCCCCTCTCCCTCCTTTCCTCAAGGGTATACATATTGAGCTCCTTTAGCCTCTCCTTATATGGCTTCTCTTGCAGACCCTGCACCATTTTAGTTGCCCTCCTCTGAACTGCCTCTATCCTGTCTATGTCCTTGCGGAGATGGGGTCTCCAGAATTGGACGCAGTACTCCAGATGGGGTTCCACCAACTGTCTATACAGGGGGATAACAATTTCCTGTTTTCTGCTGGCGATATCTTTCTCTATACATCCCAGTATCCCTGCAGCCCTGCCTACCACCTTCTCACATTGCCTGCCAACCTTAAGGTCATCTGATATGATTAGCCCCAGGTCCCTTTCCATTTTTGTTGTTTTTACTACCTCCCCCTGATTGTATAATCTTCCCCTGGGTTTTTGTTTCCCAGGTGCATTACTTTGCACTTCTTTGCATTGAATACAAGCTGCCATACTGCTGACCATTCCTCCAACCTTGCCAAGTCCCATCTCATCCTTTCCATGCTTCCTTGTGTATCAACCCTGTTGCAGATCTTTGTGTCATCTGCAAAGAGGCATACTTTTTCTTCCAGTCCCTCTTCAATGTCACGTATAAAGACATTAAAAAGGACTGGACCCAGTACCAAGTACTGAACCCTGCTGTACCCCACTAGTATCCCCTGTTTCTTCAGAGTGGACTCCACTTATGATTACCTTCTGTGTCCATCTAGTCTGCCCACGAGTTCCCGAGACCTTTTTAGACCCCAGGATCTAACTCTTTCACTATTTAATGCTCTTCACTGCTCCCACTGTTTTTCATTATAGCTCTTGCCCTGTCTCACCCCAGCTTGAATGATATAACCGTCTTTGCTTCTACCACTTTGGAAGGCAGCCTATTCCATGGTACCACTACCCTTTCTGTAAAATAGTGTTTCCTGAGCACCCTCCTGAAGATCCTCCACCTCAACTTTCACCCGTGTCCTGTGATTCTGGAGTTATCTACCCTGATGAACAGATCTGAGGAGGGCACCTTGTTTATTCCTGTCAGAAACTTGTATTTCTCTATCATGCCTCCTCTCTCCCTCGTAGTCTCCAGTGAGAACATATTCAACGCTTCTGACTGCCCTTCATAGGAGAGCGCCTGGAGGCCCTGGATCATATTAGTTGCACTTCTCTGGATGACTTCCAGTCTGTTCTTATCTTTCTTAAGATGTGGACTCCAAAACTGAACACAGTACTCCAGATGAGGCCTTACCAGGGAACTATACAGTGATAGAATCACCTCCTTGCTCCTGCTGTCTAAACCTCTCCCTGTGCATCCTAGTATTCTGTTTGCCTTGCTGTAAGCTGTGTTGCATTGGCTGAACTGTTTAAGGGTAATGGAAATGATGACTCCTAGGCCCCTTTCTTCCTGTGAGATATTGAGCTGAACCCCATTAATCCAGTGTGTTTTCTTCAGATTCCCTTTACCTAGATGCATCACTTTGCACTTTTTTTGTGTTGATCCCTAGTTGCCAGATCTTGGACCAATTTTCCAGCCTCTGCAGGTATTTCTGAAGGTCCCTAACTGCCTCTTCACAGTCCACCCTTCCGCCTAGCTTGGTATCATCTGAGAATAGGGAAATTTTGCCCTAGATATCTATGCTGATGTGACGTCACTGATAAATGCACTAAACAGGACTGGCCCCATCACTGGGCCCCAGGGGAACTCCACTGGTGACTTTCTCATCTTCTGACTTCTCCCCATTGACTATTACCATTTGTTTTCTATCCTTAAGCCAATTTCCTACCCACCTGATTATGCTTTTGGCCATTCCCAGGTCCACCAATTTTTTCATTGGTGGTTGTGCAGCACCGAGTCAAAGGCCTTACTGAAGTTGAAGTAGAATAGGTCAACTGGGTGGGCCTTATCTAATTCCTTAGTCAAGCAATAAAAAAAATATAATCATCTTTGTCTGGCATGACCTACCTGCTGCAAACCAATGCTGCCTGTCTTCCTGAAGACCATACTTCTCTAGGTACTCTACTAGGCCCTGCTTTATTAAAGTTTCCATTAGCTTAACTACTACGGAAGTAAGGCTAACTGGTTGTTAGTTGCCAACCTCCTCCCAGCTCCCTCCATTGTGAAGAGGTACCACATCTGCAGTTCTCCAGTCTCTAGGCACTTCTTCTTACTGAACTGAGCTGTTGAACAAATGTGCCAATGGATCTACCACACAAAAATGCTGGCATTTTAAGAAACTAACAACAGAATCTAGCTAAAAGGATCCAGTTAACTAGATTCTGTTGTTTATTTTTTTAAATAAAGGCCAGAAATACCTTTTTCGGTCAGCCAAATCCCCAGGTACTCAGCTTAGTGAGAGGAGCCCTTGACCCGTGTTCTCTGAATGAGAACACTGGGAATTTCTTGACATCTGCAGCCACAGCTGGAACTCATGCAGTGGGCTGCAGTTTGAACTGTGAGCCACAGTTTTCCTGGTATATAGTGGTGCCACCCACCCACTTCAGACTCTGGCAATGTGTCATGCTGCCTAGGTGCTGGGAGCAACTTTCCTGTCACCCTCCCCAATGTCCAGCATACAGCGAAAGTAAAAGTCACCCATGAGGTGGAAGATCAAGCAAATGATCAGTTTCCATGTTTAAACCAAAGTACAGTGACACTTCCTATTACAGTGCTGGCCAGTGTGAGCTTACACACAGTTGTTATTCCCTGATGTCTAGTGGCACCCCCAACCCCCTGATCGCTATCCCCATAATAATTATATATTCCCTGGTGTCTAGTGGCACCCCCCACCTGCTGATCACTGTGCCCATAATAGTTATTTATTCCCTGGTGTCTAGTGGCACCCCTACCCTCTCATTGGTGACTAAATCTGTAATAAAGAAAACAGTCTTTCTATGTTTTTTTTAATCAGATCTGCAAAACATAAAATTGTTCCTTACTGATCAACCTTTCCCCACCTCCCACTCAGCACCCAACACCCTACACCCCCAGTACACCCCCACATGCTCTCACTCAATTGAACAGGTCCCAGGTTCAAAATCCACTGTCTGATTGAAGACAAGTCTTGCTGCTGGAATAGCTGAGTGTTGTATGAGAAACTAAGGTAAATGTGGTTCAAGGTATTTTAAAGAGGGTTTCAACTTTGATGCATGATTCTGCCACTTTTGCATATTTTGATGCCAAATTTTCAACATGGTCTTCTGGGGACCCCACCTCATGAACAATGTTGGTGGAATTCTGCAAATCCAGCCTGAAAGCCAATTTTTTGATCACTTGGAGAAATCACCTTTCAGGTGGGATTTGAACATTTTCACTACCCTTGTTCATGAGGTGGGATTAAAAGAAGGCCATGTTGAAAATGCGGGGTCAAAATATATAAAAATGGCAAAGTTATGTACATGCATTGAAATTTTACTATGCTTGCTTTTGACTTTGTTAATTGCAAATATTTTAATGCAAAATTTTCAACATAGACATTTTTTTACATCACCTCATGATCATGACGGCTGTCATTTTTCAGATCCTGGCCAAAATGCGTTTTCACCCTGTGGGTTGACATGACATTGCGATGGCATGGAATGAAGTTTCAGTGGGGATTTGAAAGATCTCAGAGTTCATGAGGTGGGGTAATAACAAGGGTATGCTAATAGTCTGGTTGCTGTTTTGGCTGAAATGCAAGCACAGGGCCTGGAAGGCCCTGCACTTTCATGGCAACATAATGTATGAATTTATGGAGGGATGACAGTGCTGGGCCCAGAGAGCCCTGCACTTCCACAGGCAAATAAGAATTAGATTATACCATCTAAAAAAGTAAGGAAATAATTTGCAAAAAGCTTTGTTAATGCACCAGTTAGGGAGACTTAATGCCACAAAAGTAGGGTAATGTAGCATTAGGGTTTCTCACCCTAATACCCCCACACCCCTGCAAGCACCAAAAGGAAAATACATTAGGGTTTTGGGTCTCCGGAGTCTTGGTGAATCATTGGTGAGGTTTTCCTTGGGGGTTGTCAACCCTAATGCTCCCCTTCCCCTGTGGGCCCTGTATGAAGAAAGGAGATAACATGTAATGTTGCTTGCTCATGGAATGGAGGGGGCATTAGAGTTGACAATCACCAAGGAAAACCCCACCACTGATTCACCAAGACTCTGGACGCCCAAAACCCACATTTTTTTTCTATTCCTGTATGGTGGGGGTGGGGTGTTAGGGTGAGAAACCCTGGCACCACATTTCCCTAATTTTGTGGCTTTAAGTTATCCTAACTGGTGCATTAACACAGTTTTTATATTTACTTTGTGCAAGCACAAGGGCAAACATAAAAACAACATTTCCCAGCAATACACTGTTATGCTGTAGAAGTGCAAAATATCCTTTTCTCCAGTCATCATATTCTATTTTTTCCAGAATTTAAGCACAGTGACATGTTGCCATTTCTGGTCTCATGGTACACTCTGTTATAGCTGGACTAAACATTGACAGCTTAAGTGACTTACTGAAAGTCACACCGTGAGTAAATGCCTCTTATGGTATATGAACCTGGGTCTTCTGTTTCCAGGCCAATGCTCAAGCCACTAGACCAGTGCATAGCAATTATTTGTCAATAGCTCAACTTTAACAGTAGATGATTCTTTTCCCCAATTACTGTTTCCATTGATTCTTATAACTATGGCTTGGTAACTCTGTACATAAATATTCATCAGTGGTTCACAATAATTTGCATATTGCTTTTGCTTCCTTTGTTTTTAGCAGCACAGAAAAAAAGCATTTCAGTGTGAAACACAGACACAATGGGGCATGTGAGTGCATTATCATAAATATTCAGTGAGTACTGCTATGTGGTAGTCAATAATATTCATAATTTCTTCTTTTGTTATTAGCCAGAACACAAGATATTAGTTATTCTTATCTAAATAAGAAATACTCTATTATGTGTGGTATATTAGAATTATTACTCATTTATTGCATGTCCCAATAAGACTGAATCCGACCCAGCCATCCACATACACCATCCCTGGTCCTCTAGACAGTTGCATCCCAAAACAAGTTTATATTTCAAGTGTACACAGGAGTCATACTGTAAATTATTAATTTCTGTTATGAATCATAGTTGTCACGCATGGGAAAACTTCTGAGAATTCAAAGATAAGCAGACCTGTTTGTTCCTCCCAGGCATCATTTTAACCTCATGGATGATACTCTCCCCTTATCAAGTATTTCTTTTTTAATACACTGAAGTATGTTATTATGCAACAGGAAACATTTCAGAATATACTTCAAAAGCTTCAATGCTGCTTAACTTTAACGTGGTTTGTGCAGCTTCTTCCTATTCTCTGGGCACATGCGTTTGCCTGAAGAATCGTTATAGGCTGGGCAAACATGTGTTTCTTTACATTATTCCATATCTTCCCTTTCATATCATAGAAATATAGAATTTAATGCTAGGACACTGAAGGTCCATTGAGTCTTCCACTACCAAATACTGTTCTGATGGCTGTATTCTCCCCCCACTACCCCACCACTAAAACACTTGCTGCCCCCTAGGGAACTGTGAGTCCCTATGTCCTGTCTAGACCTTGTTTAAAATCATTTAGTGTAGCTGCCCCCATTACTTCCACTGGCAGTCTGTTCCACAATTCCACCTCCCTCTCAGTGAGTAGAACTCCTCAAGTCTCTCCTATGTTTGCCCCCCCACAGTAACCTCCACCTATGCCCCCATATGACTGTATCCCTATTTCTTACAAATAGGTCCTCACTGTGTGCCTTGTTTATACCCCTGAGAAACTTACATTTCAGTCATGTCCTCCACTCCTGCCAGGTGTCTGATGAATATAGGGTCTCCAGTCATTCCTCACAACATCTGCCCTCCTGGACCTGTATCATCATGGTGACTCTTTGCTGTGCCAACTCTAGTCTGTTGATGTTCTTACTCAGGTGAGATCTCCAAAATGAGGCTTAGTGCTCCAGATGAGGCCTCACCAGGGATCCGAACAGTGGCAAAATCACCTTGCATCTCCTACAGTTTGCTTGAGAGAGTCAGTGATATTTACCCCAAATCATTCTTCTTAGTTAAAGTGGCCAGGCTAACTCCTCCCATAGAGCATTGTGTGTGCATATTACATCTACCTAAGTACGTTACTTTGCATTTCTTGGCATTGAACATTGTTGGTCAGAACCTAGACTATTTCTTTGGGTTTTGTAGGCCCTTCTTGAGCTCCTGTGCTCCTTTCTTATGATCCACCCTAATCTTTCCCTGCATACCCTCCCAATTGTCACTTCTGAACATATTGAATGGGAGATGTCCAGGACCGATCCCTGTAGCACTCAGTTTGTGACACTCATGTCCCCTGATTTAGCCCTGTTAACCACTACACTCTGTTGCACCCCTTCTTAGTCAGCTACCTACCCATATAACTACACCACACTCCACTCCCAAGTCCTTCAGCTTCTTCAGCATTCTCCTGTATAGTACTAAACCAAAGGGCGTGCTGAAGTCAAAATAGAGCATACCTACTACAATTCCCCTGTCTACCACCTTGATGACCCCATCAAAAAACATTATTAGGCTGATCTGGAAGACCTCCCTGACACAAACCTATGCTACTTTTTATACTGTATTCTGTTATTATCTAGGTAGGCCACCAAACTCCCTTTCCCCATGGTCTCCATTAGTTTACCTATGATGGAGGTAAGGCTGGCAGGCCTATAGCTGCATATATCCTGTAGCTTCCTATGGGGTGGCACTTTGTCTGTGCATATTACATCTACTTAGTTTAAGATTATACTTCCAGTCTTACTGCCATTTACAAAATTAAATCGATAACTTGAACAATATTATCTATTCCCTTTCGGCTTCTCACCACAGTAGCTCATATCACCCCTTGCTCTCCTCCTTTCCTACTGTATATGAAGGTTTGTTTTTATGTTTTCTTGTGCACCTGTGCAACGTGAACATATTGTTACTATTGTTGAATGTTTTAAAAGTTGTTGCTCATATGATTCAAGTCCAAAACATCATCAACATCTTAGGTATACAGATGGTGTTATGAAGTCTTCAGATGGGAGGGTCTGACAATCTTACACTGGTATAACAAAAACTGTATGGGAGAAGATAAATTAACACCTATAAAAAAGAAAATACATGTCAATGAGCTAATCATGTAAGCATCAGTGACTGTAATTTCTGAATTCTAGGTCCAGCTGTAAAAATAATGCAATACCAATGTGCATTTGATGCTTTTTAAAACATAATGTTGAATTGTATGAGCTGTGTTTAACCTGACCATTGTTGTTTAATAAACTTGACAAGTCTGAAAAAAGAATATATTGTTATTGTAGTGTAGGGGGCTGTGTAGATGTGTAATGTATTAACCAAGGGATATAGAAATGCAGGAGGCTTGCCTCTGAAAAGCTAATGCTGAGATGGCTGATGGCAGTGTTCAACTGCCTGAGGGAGGTAAACTTCCTGTAGTTCAAAGGATAAAGCCTCACCAATCACAGTGTTTTTCTACCCATTAGCCAGCTAGCAGACATCATCAGGCTTTGTTGAGTGTGTGTGTGTGTGTTTCCCCCTAGTTATAGGAAGTGTCTATTTAAAAGCACCAGACAGAGTTGGGAAAAACAGCATGCACAATGCAAATACAGTACTGTATAATAGCTTCATATATGTTAACAGCATGTCAATGATGAACAGAAAACACCAGCTATTTCAATTTAAATTACATATTTTTTATGTTCCTTTAAGGAGCCCTTAATACAGTTTGATAACTTTGAAAAATGTGTTAATTCAGGTAATTGTTCAAATATTTTTTAAATCCTTTTTTTATATTGACTTAATCCTCCTCCTACCCCTACCCATTGACTCCCTTCTACCATCAACCCCCAGCCCTCACCCCATCTCCTGGACTTGCCCCATTTGCTTCTTACCTTGTTGTGCCAGTGAGTGCCATGGTCAGTGGTAGTGTGGTGCCTTCAGGGTAGCAGCATCATCCTGCAGATAGGGTTTTTTTTCTGCCTGTTACTCTCCTTGAGTCAGAACTGGTGGTATGTAATGGGGCAAATGTAGACCATGAAGATGATGCACACTTTCAACACCCACCTCTGACTTTAAGTACTGGTAACTATCGCTGTGCCACCTACCACCCACTAGGTGGTGGCCAAGCAGCAGTACACACTGTCCCCCACCTCGAAAGAGGAGATCTATCAATGGATGCTAAATCCTCCTTCCCTTTCAAGTTCCACTCCCTGGGTGACATTGGTCCTTTCCCAAACCCAGGGCACCAATATGGCAGGAGGTGAGGTGTCTGGTACCTGAGGCCTCCAAACCACTTTCCCTGATACAAGTTTACTATAGCTCAAATTTCCCTAGACAATATTGTTTGTGGCCCTAATGGGGGAAGAACCTGCAACCCACTGTTTCACAGTTCTGTGCTTTTACCCTCTGTACCACTCAGCCTGAAATATGTTTTTGCAATTCATTTCCCTGTTCCTATATTACAGAGGGAAGTGACATGAAAACAAGACAACAGTCTCTTGGACTTTATTAGCTCCAGCTGCATGTCTGCACATGACATCACAATGCCCTGTTTATTACATCATAACTATCTCCACAGCAATAGATTAGAATTTCATAAACAGAATTGTGGCTGCAGAAGTAAACAAGCAGACAGAGTAAATAGGGCAGATATCCTGTCCCATGCAAATGTCCTTACTAATAAACAAATAAGGGTGACAAGAACAAAAAAGGGTGAACTTCAAGTTAAAATCTGTCAAGAAATTAAATTTTTCATAGTTGTCCTAAAAACATCAGTGGTTCTTTAAAACCCTGTTACACTTCAAACATTCGGCAATGACAAATGCTTGTTATAATTTATTTTGCCATGATAACCCTGTTGAGATGAAACATATTGTGTCCAGTGGGATCCTGCTTCTGTGCATTTCAACATCTGAGTAGACCAGATCATTGGGAGGTTAGATGTCTCCTCAAAGTCCTACAGTGAGCATTTGGCTGTGGCAGGGTTTGAACCTATGATTTCCTGGTTCCAAAACCAGTTCAGCAAACCAAACCACACCAGTAGGACAAGTGTTGGCCTATGCTCCCCAGTGTACAGTTTCCAGTGCAGCATCTGGGTTAGTTAACCTAAAACCAAGCAGAAGAAAACATAAAAGAGGCACATTCACCACAGACCAGAAATGCACAGACAGTTTGATGCTGGCTATCATTAGCCACATAGTCAAGCAGTGATATTACCTGTGATCTCCCAAATACAGCTCAAATGCTGCGCTGTATGGGGATCCACAGATGGCATCATACCACTTCTGATTTGACTTGAATTTTAACTTTAAATGAATTTTAAAATATTTGCTTTTAACAGCTGACTTCAGTGTTGCTCTAGACATTGTGATAGCATTAGCATTGTGAAAGTTACTCTCTGATTGGTTCAATATTCCACTGTTAAGTGAAATGAATTTAATTTATATTTAGACAGCTCTACATACATACATATATATATATATATATATATATATGTTAGCTGAGCTAATCATATTCAAATGTGAATAACTTTAAAAAGAAAAGTAATAGCATGGAAATGATAGAAGACATCTTTAGGATGGCAGAAAAATGGGAGATATTGTGGATGGGGGACCTGAATATATCAAATGTTAACTGGAGCACCTTTGCTGCAGCCACATCCAAGAGCAGAGTCATTCTCAATGCCCTACAGGTGGCATGCCTCACATAGCTAGAGTTAGAACCCACTCAGAAGGAGTCTTAGAACTGGTATTCTCAAATGGGGATGGAGAGAGGATCTCAGATCTAGAAGTGGATAGCCATCTGGGAACAAGTGACCACCAAACAGTGTGGTTCACAATAAACACAGCAACAGAGTCAAGCCATATGAAAGTGAGGGTACCGGACTTTAGAAGGGCTGACTTTGTCAAAATGGGAGAGTGCCTCAGAAAAGCATTGGCAAACAGGTAAGAAGGAGGGTTGGGGGAACAATGGGTAAACATCAAAATTGCCATCACAAAGGCAACAAGCCACTGCATGAAGTAAATAAACAAATCAAAACAAAAGAAAAAACACTATGGTTCTTAAAAGAGGTGATGGGGAAGGTTAGGGAGAAAAAGACAGCAATCAGGAAGTATAAAGAAACACAGAATGAGCAAGACAGAGAACTGTACCAGTTAAAGCAGAAGGAATTGGGGAAGGCAGTCAGAATAGCCAAGGTCCAAACCAAGGAAAAGATAGCCAACTCAGTTAAGAAGGGGGATAAAACCTTGTATAGGTACATTAAGGAGTGAAGAAAGACAAAGGGAGGGATAGTGAGGTTTAATAAAGGAAGCATGAGTGGGAAGAGAGGGACACTGAAAAGCAGGGATACAAATGAATATTTCTGCTCAGTATTCACAAAAGAAGAGGACGAGGAGTTACCTAATCCAGTCAATAAAAGCACTCTGATAAGGGGTATCAATACCAGTCCTTTCACAGAAGGAAGGGCTCTGAAACAAATCCTAAAACTGAAGGTGGCCAAAGCAATGGGGCCTGACTAGATTCACCCTAGAATTTTAAGAGAACTAAGGGGAGAACTAGTGACACCACTAACTACGCTTTTTAACAAATCATGGGAGGATGGTGTGGTACCTAAGGACCGGAGGAGGGTGGATGTGATTCGCCTTCACAAAAGTGGGAGCAAAACAGAGGCAGAAAACTACAGACCTTTTAGCTTGACCTCAGTGGTAGGGGAAATGATGGAATCACTCTTGAAAGAAAGAATTGTTGAGTACCTAGAGGCCAGTGGGGCACAGGACCCAAGGCAACATTGATTCACAGTGGGAAGGTAATGTCAGAAGAATCTAATGGATTTCTTTGACTGGGTGACCAAAGTAGTAGACCAGGGAGGGGCTGTGGACATGGTCTACATAGACTTTAGCAAGGCATTTGACACAGTCCAACACAAAAGATTAATAAACAAATTAACCAGCCTGGAAGTGGATCCCAGGGAGGTAGCCTGGGTAAACAATTAGCTGAAAAACAGGACACAGAGGATAATATTCAAAGAAGTCCAGTCTGAAGAAAGGGGGGTTACTAGTGGGGTACCACAGTGTTCAGTACCGGGTCCAGTCCTTTTTAATGTCTTTATAAGTGACATTGCAGAGGGACTGGATGGAAAAGTATTCCTCTTTGCAAATGACACAAAGATCTACAACAGGGTTGATACATGGAGCGGGCAGTGGAAAGGATGAGAAGGGACTTGGCGAGGTTGGAGGAATGGTCAAATGTATGGCAGCTTAGATTCAATGCAAAGAAGTGCAAAGAAATGCACCTGGAAAACAAAAAACCCAGGGGGAGAGTACACAGTGGAGGGGGGTATTAACAACAACAAAAATGGAAAAGGACCTGGGGGTAGTCTTATCAGATGACTTAAAGGTAAGCAAGCAATGTGAGAAGGCAGTAAGTATGGCTGGGGGGATACTGGGATGTATTTTGAGAGGCATCACCAGTAGAAAACAGGAAGTTGTTATCTCTCTGTACAGACAGTTGGTGTGACCCCATCTGGAAGTACTGTGGGCAGTTCTGGAGACCCTATCTCTGCAAGGACATAGACAGGATGGATGCAGTCCAGATGAGGGCAACTGAAAGGGTGCAGTGTCTGCAACAAAATCCATTTGAAGAGAGACTAAAGGAGTTTAATATGTATACCCTTGAGGAAAGGAGGGAGAGGGGAGACATGATAGAAGCTTTTAAGAACCTAAAGGGAATCAACAAAGTCTAAGAGGGTAGCATCTTTCAGAAAAAGAGATGTGCAAGAACAAGGGAACACAAAGATAGAGAGGGGATGGCTCAGGGGCAATGTGAGGAAGTATTTCTTCATAGAGAGGGTGGTGGACTCATGGAATGGCCTTCCTGAGGAGGTCAAGTCTAAACCAGTGGGGGAATTCAAGAATGCATGGGACAGACATAAGACAATTCTGGTGTGGGGTAGGAAGAAGTAGGCTGTCGGTTAACTAGAATCTGCAGCTTATCCAATAGGTAGAGAAATGGGCAGACTAGGAGGGCAAAGTGGTCCTTATCTGTCATCAAAGTCTATGTTTCTATGGTACCATGAGCAAAAAAGCTGTTCAGCATGTAAATACCTACAAAATGAGTGGTGTTTCATTTATAGCTAACTTTTATACTTTTTTTGACAAACAAACGCGAATAACTTTAAAACAAAACATGATAGCGCAATATTGTCAATATGAAATTTGTTCAGTACAAAAATAGCTACAAAATGAGCTCTGTTTCATAGCTACCTTTTATTTCTATTTATAATATGTAAAAAAGCAGTAGGAAGTACCTTTTTGTTTTTCACTTTTTTGACAAAAGCGAATAACTTTAAAATGAAACATGACAGCATAGTACTCTCAGTACGAAATTTGTTCAGCTCAAAAAATATCTACAAAATGAGTGCTGTTTCATTTCTAGATACCTTTTAGTTTTTTTTATATTTTGCAAAGCACAGCAGAAAATTCAATTTTTTTCACTTTTTGCAAACAGTAAATGCAAATATGAATCGGGTCCTAGGACTCCCGTGTGGGGCATCTATCTGTGAGGACGTATCTAAAAAATCTGTGTTATCCAAATCATTCAACTCATCATTGACTGCTGTTGTCTCATTATATATTTTTCAATATTTGCTTTGAGTCAGAAAATGTTTTTTTCTGAATTTCTCTTATGTCAGTCATACACTTGGCTCAATTCAAAATCTCTCTGGTCTCTCAAGGATGTTTTCTGTTTTGCAGCCTTAATTTTTAATGTCTTGTACATGTATAGCTTTTTTTATTTTTCTTCATAAAATTTATATTCATGATGTTGTGAGAAGCTAAAAATGTTTGTTCTTTCTTGATTGGATCTGCCTGCACTTCCTCTTCTAATTTCTTGGAATCTTTTATTAAAGCTTCCATCAAAAAAACACTTCTCTTTGATCTTGCATCATCCCACACTTATATGAGAGACTCCCTCTTTGTCTCAAAAGTTGGTAACATACATTTACACAAGCCACGGGGTATACTACCCAACATAAGATAGGCCTGCAATGTTGTTTGCCACCAAAATATCTGGCATGCATATATTGTAGTGCTGTTCTCGACAACTGGTTATATGCTGATTCTAGAGTAATGTTCTTGGTCAGTATCTCTATTGAATTTTTGGCAGCACTCCTGTTTTATTTATTTTTATTTATTTATTGATTTATTTATTTAGTTTTTGTTGACCGGGTAAGTGCATTAGACAAATCCTTCCTATTTTCAGGCATGACCCGGGGGAGGAGGATACAGATGAATGTCAGCTGACCTTGAACCAGATGAAACTGTTGGTGGCATTTTTAGTGAAAAGGTTTTTAGTTTAAAAATGGGTTCATCTCACCACTTTGTGAGAACAGATTACAAAAAAAACTAAACCTTGGGAGTTAGATATACCTGTGCCATACCTGCTTGGTCCTGCCTTCTCATTATGTTCACGCTCCATAACTCTGTCTCTCATCTCTTCCTCCAGTGTGGAACTCAAAAAGAATAAATCTGTAATCAAAAAATGTCTCTTCCAGGAGCAGGCAGAGTGTAGGGTCAAACAATCATATATTAGTCCACAGCAAAAATACCCCACTTAATACTAAGAGAAGAGAGTACCATCAAACATTGTTTGAAAAATTAAATAGCAGGTTTATTTAATCTTGGCAACAAGGTCCAAAACCCCAAGATAAAAAAAAAAGGCCTATAGTTTTGTACCCTTGCAGGTGCTTTTTCAAGGGATCTGTTCCTGCATCATACATAGCACATACATTATGTATATGTGTGTGTGTGTGTGTGTATATATTATTATTATTATACTGGTGCGGTTGCTCCAGTATAGTTAGGGTTGAGTAAACAGTTTAATTTTAAACCCAAAATTTTGCACATTAATAACTTTGCAACTGTTCAAAGAATTTGAATGAAATTGGAATACATGGTTTGGCATTGTAGATCGCTTGATATGGCACGTTGCATTTTGGTCAGGCATACAGTTTTTGTGCAGCGATGTGCTGAAAAACTAATTTTTCTCCACTTTTTTACACTTTTTTACCCATATCACTGTGACCACACCATTTGTACTTTTAGTCTACAAATTTCATGATAGAATAAGGTGCAAGAACAAACCAGCATTGGTTTGGTGAAAAAATATGAACCCATTCCAAAGTTAATTAATTTTTAATTTGTGGGTTCTGAGCATGCTCAGTTCACGCCAAGATTTTTATGTTTGTTTTGTGAAAGGGGATTGGGCTCATGATCAAGGATTTTGTCACCTTGTGAAAGGGGGTTTATAACATCCCCATTCGTAAGGAAAAATTCCCCCTTTGCGAGACGCCATCTTACGTTAATTTTTTCCCCAAAACAAAATGTTGTAGCTTGCCCCACGGCTGCCTTCTTTTACACATGAAGCATGGGTTTTGTTCAGGGTGAACCCTATACAAACTCAAGCCTTTGGTTTTCTTCATTTTGGCCAAAAATTGGCTGTTTTATATTTTAAAATTCTTTTTTCTTGATTCATTTCCGATCCTTGTTTGTAAGGTGACAAAATCCCCATTCGTGAGCTGATCCCCTTTCGCGAGGTAGCAATATCCTTGATCATGACTTAGGGACCAGATGACTATCTAACAAATGACGATCGGCTTGTAAACGGGGATTTTGTCAGCTCGCGAAGGGGGATTTTGTCACTGCGAAGGTGATTGGGTTTTTGAATACCCTTTCACGAGCTGACAAAATACCCTTTTGCGAGGTTTCATAATCCCCTTGTGTGAGTAATCCCCTTTCGTGAGCTGAAAAAATCCTTGATTGTCATTTTATAACCAGATGGCCCTTCTCGTGAATGAGGATTGGCTCATGAAAGGGGATTTTGCCAGCTTGCAAAATGGGATTGTTTTTATAATTCCTCATTCGTGAGCCGACAAAATGCCTGTTCGTGAGCTGTAAAAATCCTCTTTTGTGAGCTGATAAAATCCTTGATTGTGACTTCCAGACCAGATAGCCAACATTTGATGAAGAAGGATTTCTCATGAATGGTGATTTTGACAGCTCATGAAAGGGGACTGACCTCATGACCGGGGATGTTGCCACCTCACAAACTTGGAATTTAAACATTTTACTGGTGCACTGTAAATAAACTGTTTGGTCTTTTGGCTTGAAATGTTCAGGGTATAAAAGAGGTGTCCCAGAGATGTGAATTATGCTGCTTAGGTGTTAAAAAGTTAAACAGTTCCATAGATATGCTAACACGAAGTTGATATTTTTCCTATAGGATAACATTGCAGCAGCTACAATGACTTTTGATGCCCATATCTCAAAAACATAGATTACACCTGCAGTGGAATTTTTTCCCTAGGTTGTATAGTTACAGAAATATTGGTAAATAACTGCTGCAAGGGTTCCTTCTCAGTACTATGGGGCTGCTGTATGGCTCTGTTTTTATGTGTAAGTGGGAGCACAGGGCCTAGAGGTCCAATACTCCCACATATGCATATCATTATGCACAAAGGGGCAGTTTGGTAGGAGCACAGTGCCTGAAGGGCCCATGCTTCCACCAACACATACCAGTTGCAAGGAACATTACACTGCAAATAAACGGTTTGGTTATTTAGCATGAAATTTGCAGGGTATAAAGTGGCTGTCCCAGAGATATGAAATATGCTGTTTAGGAATAAAACATTTTATCAGTTCCATAGGTATGCCATAACGAAGTAGAGATTTTTCCCATAGGATAACATTGAGGCACTCGCAGTGCTTTTTGGTGCCCGTAATTTAGAAATGATGCATGACATGGATTTAGTTGCTTATGGAGGTTTCATTGTCATGATTACAATGGCACTTGAATTGTTTTCATAGCTTCTATGGTTACTGAGATTTTGGCAAATTAGTGTTAGAAGTGTTCCTTGCCCTATAGGGCTGATGTATGGCTCCATAGTTATGTGTAAATGGGAGTGTAGGGCCCAGAGAAGCCCACACTTCCACAGATTCATATCATTATGCACAAATGGGCAGCTTGGAGGGAGTGCGGAGCCCAAAGGGCACCGTGCTCCCATCAACACATACTATTTACTCGTTACATTACACTTTTTCAGAAAGTAAGGCAATTCATTGCAAAAAACATTGTTAATGCATCAGATAGAGTTAAAGCAACAAAAGTGGGAAAATGAGATGTTAGGGTCTAGCCCCTAACCACCCTCTACCATCCCACCCCCCTATCCTCCACAGACCGACAGATGGTGAGGTGTGCCATGAGGTCATAAGGCCTAACTCTCACCCCATTCTCCTATACTGTAGCATGTCAACCTGTTTACACATGAATTGGGTGAGAGTTGAGCCTCATGACCCCAAGGCACACCCCAGTGTCTGTCGGTCTGTGGAAGATGGGGAGGATGGGGAGGTGGTGGATGGTTAGGTGCTCAACTCTATCATCTCATTTCCCTACTTTTGTCATGCTAACCCTAACTGATGCATTGATATTGTTTTTTTTGCAATGAATATATATATATATATATATATACACACACACACACCTCCCTCAAAATGTGAAAATGCAGAAGCATATAAATTGTCATATTAATCAATTACACACTCTAAGACAATATGTCAATAGTGAGCGAAACACTCTAACTGTACCACATAAATTATCTAAAATTAGTTTTAAATATCCATCACCAGCTTTATGCAAAAAAGCAATCAAAGAACCAGTCAGAATTAATTTTTGCAGACCGAATAAAAATCATGCTTATCTACAGAGACCTAACACAATAATGACACTCATTACTATATAATTGATTTTACAACCAAGCAACAAGATTTTAGTATCAGAGTCCTTGTGGTAACATACATTTCTCATTAGACTCATTATTATAAAATTGTTTTTTCAACCAGACATCAAAGTTGTCATGTCAAAGTCTTTGTAATGATATAGGTTTCTCATTAAGTTCCAAAAAACTTCAATGTGGATTTGTGTTACTTCAATATAGACGTGTAGAGTTTTGTCATTGATGAGACGGGAATCCCATATGAAATAAAGAACACCCATACTATAAAAGCATAAAACAAAGAAACATTTAATGTATGATACAGAACTTATTACAAAAAATGGTTATCAAATACAGTCCAATTGCTTATTTATAAAAAAGGTTTTATTTCTAATTTACCATTTAGACGAGGTGGGCATAACGCATTGAGATTACATATCCATCTCCCTTCTCACTGAAGTAACAAATTTGCTATTTCTCCACCCCTTAGACTGAATCTGAACTGTTTGATTCCTGTATACATCCAAATATGTTCTACCCTCCTATCAGCTAGTTTGATATGCATAGATAGTGCATTTTTAATATCATCATTAGCTATGTCCCTTACATGTTCACCCACACGCAATTTACAACTGTGGCTTGTTTTTCCAATATAAAATTTGCCACATATGAGATCTGCCATGATTATTATGGATTATGTATAACATGCGATAAAATCACATATTTCAAAGTGCTGAGGTCTAGTGGGGTGCTTAAAAGTTTTTGTTTTGCAGATATAGTTACAACATTTGCACCTTCCACAAATTGTGCATCTCATCAGAGTACTCATGGCAAAAACTGTTCTTTCTCTTACTTTATTAATAGGCTGCATAGAGTGTGCCAAACAATCTCTAATATTCTGACTTCTCTTGTAAACTATTTCAGGAAGATAGCCTTCACATATTTCTCCTAGCACAGGGTTTGATTCTATTATTCTCCAATTTTTTAGTGTATCTCTAATATTATTTGCTCTAAAAAAACAGTTGTAACATATTCCAAATGATCTTGTACAAAAGGCAAATATCCATTTTTTCTCCTTATATCTATTTGGATCTAATAACCGGGACTGATCCTGTCCACTAGCCAATTCAAGATCTGAGTCCAGATAAAGTTTACTGTATCCTCTGTCCACAAATCTAGCATACTTTTCCTTAGATCCTAACTCAGAATTGCTTTTTCTAATGAAATTTCTACGTAGAC
This sequence comes from Neoceratodus forsteri, assembly GCA_016271365.2. Lineage (NCBI taxonomy): Eukaryota > Metazoa > Chordata > Ceratodontiformes > Ceratodontidae > Neoceratodus > Neoceratodus forsteri. The sequence goes on from CM057459.1 coordinate 874,411,017, forward strand.
ATAACTGACTTTTGGAGATGTTTCTCACTGTATGTTTGGGGTGCATACTAGATGCCTGTAGGATCAAATTTCTATCCAAGGGTTTCTGATATAAATCAGTGGCAATCCTCCCCTTCCTCTGTCTTAAATATGATCACATCCAAATATGAGATACTATTTAAATCACAATTTACCATAAACCTTAAATGATGGCTTGATTTATGCAGATATTCTATAAAGCTGTCCAGTTCTTCCTTTGTAGCATATGGGATTCCTGTTGGGCAACAAAAAAACTCTACAAGTCTACATGGAAGTAGCATGAATCCACATTGAAGTTTTTTTGGGAACTTAATAAGAAACCTATATCATTACAAGTTATTTGATACAAGGACTCTGATGTCTGGTTAAAAACTAAATTTTATAATAATTAGTCTAATGAGAAATGTATATTTCCACAAGGACTCTGATACTAAAACCGTAATGTCTGGTTGTAAAATCAGTTATATGGTAATGAGTGTTATTAATGTGTTAGGCCTCTGTAGCTAAGAATACCTTGTAGTCAAATTGCCCAAACTAATTCTGATTGGTTCTTTGATTGTTTTGTTGCACAAAGTTGGTGACTGATATTTAAAACAGTTTTTTCATAATTTATGTGGTATAGTGAGAGCTTCCACTCACTATTGACTTGTTGTCTTAGAATGTGTAATTGATTAATATGACAATTTATGTACTTTTGCATTTTCACGTTTTGTGGGGAGGTATATTGTGTCCCTATATTTAGGATTGGTACAGCACTTCAATTTTAAATCTCAATTTTTGCACCTTAATAACTTTTACATTTTTAAAAAAATTGGTATGTGCTGTAATTTTGTCAGTGTCGCAAGATCTACAAAACTACGTGATGACAGCTTGTATGGTTTTTGATATATAAAGTAGTCAAAAAGGGTAAAAATGACATTTCTCCCCCCATAGGATAGCATGGGATTTTTTTTGTTGTCATCTACAAACCACACAAAATGAAAGATTCTCTGTAATTCTCATGGCAGATGGAGTGTGTGCCAAGGGTTTGCCTTTCAGTGGTCTGGTGATAAGATATATAATATTTTTTAAATTATAATGTCTTTTGTGATAGCTGCAGGACAGGCAGGTTGATGAAAAAATGCTTGAATAGTAAATAACAATTCGATCTGTTAACTTACTGTTGGATTCTCAGAGAAAATATTGTTTGTGATTTCAGCATCTTGTTTTTCTAACAATTTTCACAATTGTGTTGTATACAACTACTGCACCCAAAGGACAATACAACTGTATGTAGGTCTCAGTGATATGATTAGTGCCATGTTTGTCTTAAAATTAGTATAGCTCCTTGACAAATATGTGATTTTTTTACTGAAAGTCATGCCCGCCATCCCTCGCTAAGTAACTGCCAAGCCAACCATTTGGTTATTTACCATTCAAACTTTACTGTTCAAATGGTAAATGACCATTTGCACTCATTAATTGTTTGTACTTATTGAAGAAGAAAAAGAATTGGCATTTACATAGCGCTTTTCATACACACTGCATCACAAAGCTTTACAAGCAAATGCTAGCCTGGTGGTGAAGTGACTGAATGTGTAGTGACTGACATATGTAGATCACTGGTAGCACAGTGATTCCTCTCCCCTCCCCATTTTCTGATTGCCATCCCTGATGTCATGATGTTTTCCCGTGGTAGTAGAGTGGTCCCCCCCAACTCCCATTCTCCAGTCACCATCCCTGATGTAAAAAATTAGTTGGCCCTTGTAGTCTATTGGTCCCTCCCATTCTCTGATTGCCATGCCTGATGTTACAGATAGCCAGTCCTGGTAGTCTAGTAGTCCCTCCCTTCCCCCATTTTCTGATCACCATTCCTGATGTAACAATTAGCTGGTCTTGGTAGTCTAATGGTCCCTCCCATCATCTCTTTTTGATGTCCTGAAATAAAAAGGCCCCTCAATGTCTATTTTAATTTTTTAAAACCTGCAAAAAAAAAATTCATCGCCGATCTCACCCGCACTACCCACCTGACCTCTTACAATGCACCCACTTCCCCATACCCCCATTATGTCCCCAGAGACACTCACTCACCTCAAGAGGTCCCAGATTCAAGACCCACTCCACTGATCAATGACACATATTGCTGCTGGAATAGGAGACTGGAATATTAACTAGGGTAAATGCGCTTCAATGTTTTTCAATGGGGGCGTCAACTTTTAGCCATGACTCAGGCATTTTATTTTGTGTTTTTTGCCCAAGATTTTCAGCATGGCCATTTGGGGACCCCATCCTATGAACAATATGACTGTTGTCTCCTGCTGGACAGGTGATTTCACAGTAGGTTGGCAAAGTCACCTTTCTGGTGGGATTTGTGTAACGACAGTCATATTATTCATGAAGTGGGGTCATAAGAAGGCTATGTTGAAAATTTTGGGTCAAAATTTCAAAAATATGGCTGCATTATGAGTAGGATGCAACAAAGTTTAATTATGCCACTGAATTTCATGCGAAGTGCGCAATTTTGCATCCATGCATCATTTTGCGTAATTGTGCCTCTGAACCCCAAATTACCATGTTTAAATCAAATCAAATCTTTATTTATATAGCACCTTTCAAAATCAATGCTCTGTACAAGTAAAAACCAGAAATATACAAGCAGACAACAATATTCATTTTTTAAAATCAGTCTAGGAAAGCCAGTGAAAATGAATACATTTTTAACATAGATTTAACACTACTGACAGTCAGGCATTCTCTTAACTGATGAGGTCAAGAATTCCACAGGGTTGGTGCTGCAAATGAAAAAGCATGAGCTCCAGATGTTTTTAGACGAACCCTGGGATTCTCGAGCAATCCCTTATTGGTGGATCGGAGAGGATAATTGGGGAGTAGGGAGTCAGGAGATCTTTCAGGTAGTCGGGTCCCTGTTCACAAAGGGCTTTAAAGGTAAGCAAGCCTACCTTGTAGGTGATCCACCACAGAACCAGCTGCCAGTGCAGTCCACACAGCACAGGCATAATGTGACTGGACCTAGATTTACCAGTCAACAGTCTGGCTGCAGTGTTCTGCATCAGCTGAAAGTGTTGGATATCAACCCCAGACAGCCCTAGGTAGAGGGCATTGCAGTAGTCAAGATGGGTAGTAATAAAGGTATGAACCAATGTTGGAAGGTCACCTGGCAGAACCAGGTGTTTCACCTGGGTGATTTCCCTTACATGGGAAAATGAGGATTTAACTATAGCTGACACTTGAAATTTCAGGGCCAAGCCATCATCAAAATAACACCCAGGTTCCACACCCAATCTGAAGTAGTGAACTGGACACTATCAAGCCACAGGCCACACATGTGTCCAGCCCTTAAACCCACTCCTGGATGACCTGGGTCAACAACCAACACCTCAGTCTTATCCGGATTCAGTCTCAGCCAACTAGAGCCTATCCAGGCTTTGATCTCAGAGAGGCAATTATTTAGCACAGAGACTGCATCAACCTGTCTGGGCACAAAGGACAGATACAGCTGAGTATCATCTGCATAGCACTGAAAACTCAAGCTGTATCACCTGATGATATCTCCCAATGGCAGCATGTACACTGTGAACACCATGGGTGTCAATATGGAGCCCTGCGGCACCCCACAGGACAGGGGAGGGTGTCAGGGGAATAATTTTTGGTGACCACCCCCTGAGACCTGCCTGTGAGGAAAGATCATAACCATTTGAGGATTATACCTGACAGTCCACAAAGGAACTGCAGGGTCTCCAAAAGCATCCCATGGGTAGGTCACGTGATGCAGAGTGACTGGTAGCAGCTTCCTACTGTGCTCCCACCCTCCACCCTAATAAATCATACATATTTGCTGGAATATAGCATCCCTTCAGGAAATTTCATCATCTAAAGGTATTACTGATCATTCCTGATACCTCCGAGCTGATTTGTGTGGTGGATCGCGAGTTTTTTTTTTTTAGACAGCTTGAGGCAATGGATTCGGAGATGAAGGCAGCCGGGGTGAAACACACCCCACCCGCATCGCCAGAGAAAGTATCCAAGAAAGCCAGAAACTCTAACCTGGGGCAGCCAACAAAACAATCGCCCCCTGGCACATCAAGTAATTTGCTAACAGAAGATCGTTTCCTCCAGAAACTAGCGCCTTTCAGGGAAACGCTTCAAGAAATCTCGAGCGAGATTAAATCAATTAGAGGCGACTTTACCGAGTTATCGAGAAGAGTGGGAGACATGGAGGCAAAAACAACCTCTCTAGAGCGCTGGAAAAACAAACAGATCCAGAAATTAGTAAACTAAGGCAGCAAATCCAAAAGTTGCAAGCCAAGACCGAAGACCTAGAGGCAGAAGCAGGAGGAACAACGTTTGATACTTGGCTTGCCAGAATCGGAGGAAGGTGGAACACCATTAGATTTATTCAACAGTTCCTCAACAAAATCGTTGGCCCTTCTCCCATTAACCAACAATACCACATTGAGAGGGCACACAGATCCTTAGGCATGAGACCTGCGCCTGGGGCTCCGCCTAGACTAATATCATCAAGTTCCTTAGCTATATTGAAAGACAGCATGTTTTAGCCAAAGTTAAGGAACTAGAATCGATTAGTGGAGCCACACCAAAATTAGAATCACCCAGGACCTCCCATATGAGATCCGACAAAAAAGAGCAGCATTTCATCCGATTGTCAAGAAGCTAATCGCAGCAGGCAAAAAATTTAAAATGAACTATCCGGCAAAACTCCTAGTCTCCCTGGATGGTACCTGGCATGCCTATGAAAACCCAAAACAAGCTTTATCTGATCTCACCACGAAGCTTCCAAACCTCTTCAAAGGGGACTGACTTTACCCAGAGACTATCCATCAAGCTTAAGGACTAATTTGCATTGTGTTTAAAAGTTCTTGTCATAGTAGGGACTGGATCTTCTTTGAATGGGATATCTTTTGAGCAGTTCGGTATGATGGCTTACCTGGTTCCTGGGCGATATGGTGTTGTTCCAGGCGGGAGGTATGAGGAGGACGGGTAGGCCGTGAGGCCTTTGAGGCCTAGAAATTGGTTAGTTCCATAAGTGACCGTCTCCATTATAGCCCAGGTACTAAAGTGATGGTTAGGGTTTCTGGTGGGGCCCTTTAGCGGTCGGACCATTTGGGTCCGTCTTCGCGACTTCCGACCTGAACTTCCCTTGTGCATGGCTTTCCGGTCGAATGACGCCGGGGTCTTTCCCACTGATCCTTAATTTCGGGGATGCCTTCTAAAATCAGGTCTGGAGCTATCCAGGTATTTACCTCTTCCTTCTATATCTGGTTTATGACGCTTGTACAGGTTTTATATGGTTAAAAAAAATTGGGTAGCCGCTGATAGGTCTGCCATTATGCCTTGAGCTGAAACAGATAGTACTGTTCACCAAGTCCACAAATTAACAGGGGGGGCTGGAGGGTGGGGTTGAGGGTAGGAGTGTAGCTTCCGGAATCTGTCTCACGACCGTGTTTGGGGTAATATGGCACCTTGGTCATTTCAAGATAAGAGGACCAGGCGTTTTTTCAGTAGGCCTAGCAAAGGCTTCAGTGGGGCCTTTAGGCCTAGACATGACTCTATCTTCAAGAAGATTTGTGGCAGACCAAGGCACCTGGGAGGAGGGGTCTCGTTTGTATGGAAGTTCTGGTTGATTTTTTGTCTTAAATTGCTGGGGGGACTACTTGTAAATAGGTTTTGGGGCAGGGGAAGGGGTTATTGGAGGGAGGATGGGGATGGGGGGACCCACTTCCTTCAAACTAGTTGTAATATTGACTTTGACCTTATCTGAAACCTGTTTAACCTTGGTAGATGGTGGACTAGCCACTTTTGTAATGTTTGGTTTGTTCAAGGGCGGGGTTATAATGGGGGTGGAGGGTTTTTTTTTTGGGGGGTGGGTGGAAGGTGTCACCACTATGGAGATCGGAAGGCAATGCCAGAGGGTATATTTTGAACAATTTATTTCATCTATTGTTATAAATGGCTCTAGGGCATGTTAAAATTGCCACTTGGAATGTCAGGGGCATTAGGGAGGTAACAAAAAAAAGACAAATACTCTTAAATTGTTCCTTGGTTGGTGTAGATATTCTTCTTTTGCAAGAAACACACGTTAAGGTCTCAGAAGCTAATTTTTTGCGGACTAATGGTTTCTCACAAGTCTTTCTGTCTGGTGGGTCTACAGGTAGTAAAGGCGTAGCTACCATGATTAAGCGAAACGTGCCTTTTGTACTGGAGAAATGTATTCAAGATCCGGAGGGCAGATTTGTTGTAACAAAGGGGTTGCTCTGTAATACAGAGGTGATTCTGGGAGCTATATACGGTCCTGTTGGGGGAGATCCTGATTTCCTTATGCAGTTAGCAGATAGATTGAGTGTTTTTTTGCCAGCAACATTTATTTTAGGTGGGGATTGGAACATTGCCCCATCACAGATCCTAGACAGAACCTATAGGCCCCTGAAACCCCCCACATCTGCTCAGTTGGCACTTAATGATCTGTGCAATTTATTAGGCCTAGGAGATCCTTGGAGATTACTGAACCCTTCTACTGGAAGTTACACTTACTACTCCCCAGTTCATAATTCCTGGTCAAGGCTGGACTATATTTTGGTGAGCACCACTTTTCTAGCCAATATCTCTCTTACAGGTATTGAGCCCATTGTTATCTCAGATCATTCAATGGCATGGATCAAGCTTTCACCCAGCCCTCCAGGGCAAAGAAATACCTCTTGGAAGCTCAATACCCAGCTTCTGAAAGAGGAGCAGATAATTTCTCACTTCAAATTTCTGATCCCGTCTTTCCTCGAAATTAATCAAGGTTCAATTCCCAGAATCGATTTAGTTTGGTGCTCACTGAAGTGTTTCCTCAGGGGAGAATTTATAAAAGTGGTTCCAGAAGAAAGAGGTTAAGGAAGGGGAAAACTAGTTCTTTGGCCAACCAGATTAAAATGGCTGAAAAAGTCCTTTCCTCTACCAATTCACAAACTGACTTAGAGAATTTGTACAAACTTAAGAATGAGTATGAGGACTTGATCAAAGACAAAACGGAATATGCCATCTTGAAGTCTAAGACCAAGTACCTCGACCAGGGAGAGAAACCCGGGAGATTACTGGCTCTCAGATTAAGAGAAGTAGAGAGCTCCAGATTAATCCCTGCTTTAAAAGCGAGGGACGGATCTATCAAAACTGCCCCAAGGGATATAGCCGAGGTTTTTGAAGCTTTTTATCAGGATCTGTATGGTAATAAGGATTTCTCGCCTTCAATTTCAGAAATATCAGCTTTTCTGGATAATGCCCCCCTTCCTAAATTGCAGCCCAATCAATGTGTTTCACTTTCAACACCCATAACTTTAAGAGAAGTGGAGGAAGTCATTAAAAGCCTACCCCTGGACAAAACCCCTGGACCTGATGGCCTACCCCCTAACTTTTATAAAATTTCTGTAAAGAAATTGCACCCGGTCTCCTTAATCTGTTCAACTATATTCTTGCTTCTGAACCGCTGGACCCTTCCTTGCTAGAAGCTACTATTATTTTAATTCCTAAGCCAGATAAGCCTACCCTAGACCCAGCCAGCTATAGACCAATTTCGCTACTTAACTACGATATTAAAATCCTGACTAAGATTCTTTCCCTGCGAATTAAACAGATCTGGCAATCTCTTTTGAGTTCAGAGCAGGTTGGTTTTGTCCAGGGGAGGTCAGCAACAGATCACATGCGTGCCCTCTCCCATATCTTCCGTTCAGCCCAGGAGTCCCAGGTTCCCATGGCTTTAGTCACCTTGGATGCAGAAAAGGCCTTTGATAGGGTCAACTGGATGTTCCTGTGGGCTACCTTAAATAAAATGGGTTTCCCAGAGAAGTTTATTCACTGGATTAAGGCGGTTTATGGTTCACCTTCGGCCAGAGTTTACTGTAATGGGGTGTTTTCATCCCGATTTCCCTTATATTCTGGAACTCGCCAAGGTTGTCCATTGTCACCGTATCTATTCAACCTATACCTAGAACCTCTGTTGATGCTTATCAAATCCTCACCCAGTATCTCAGGTTGTGTCATCGATCAACAAACACTGACCCTATCGGTTTTCGCAGATGACATTCTTCTGCATCTTGCTAACCCGGAAAAATCTTTACAAGCGGTACTGGAAATAGTAAATCAGTTTGGTAATGTATCCAACTACAGACCGAACTTATCTAAATCTGAGATATTTCCGCTCAATTCGTTTCTGTTCCATTCCAGTGTAGCTCAGTTTGGTATGAAATGGGCCCCGAAACACCTTAAATACCTGGGTATCCATCTGGCCTGGGTTAAGATACGATCAGGAAACTTAATCTGGAAGATTTGGTGGACAAAATTCAAAAAGATCTTAACAGATGGGATAACCTTCCCATAGCTATTGGAGGGAGGATCAATATAATCAAAATGAATGTACTTCTACACATTTTTTATCCCCTGAGCCTTCTCAACATATGGCTTCCTAAATCCTTCTTCCAAAAGATCCACTCAATAATATCCAAGTTTATTTGGAGAGGCAAGCAGCCTAGGAGATCCTTCCTTAAGCTTTGTTTGCCTAAAGAAAAAGGAGGCTCCGCTTGCCCAATTATGAATTCTATTACTGGGCCAGTCATTTAGTTAAACTGGGCAGATGCCTTTGCCCTCCAAGGGATTATTATATGCCTAAATGGTTAGAATTAGAACTCAAATTACTGGAGGATTACAACATTGACCCTCAGCATGTTTTTTACTACAGTTATTCTGCTTTACCAGAATATATCCGTGACTCAGTACTGGGGTTATCCGTTAAAATTTTAAACCAGTATTGTACTTATGCTAAGATTCTGTACTCAAAGGACTTAGGTCAACCCTTAGTACTCAACCCTAATATTAAAATTGGGGCCCAAAAGTTAATGCCGACATGGCTCCTGCAAATTAGGGGTTGCTCGGTGGAGGACTTCTATATTCAGGGTTCCCTCGGGTCCTCTAGTGAATTAATGATAAAGCTGAATATTCCCCCCCAAAATATCTTTAAGGTGCACCAATTGAGACACCTCATAGGTAAAGAATTCGGGTTGGTGAGTTCGACCTCTTATATTAGACCTTTTCTAGAACAACTCAAGAAATGTGTTACAAATCCCCATAGTATTGCTACTCTATATATGCAGCTTATGCTTACAAAATTTCCGGAGGCCTTAACCGGCTCCAATGTATGGGAACCTCTAATTTCTGGGCCTTCCATGTCTTGGAATCAGGTATGGAGAGACATGTACAAGTACCTTACCTTAGACAGAAATAGGCTCATACAGTTTAATATATTAAATAATATGTATTACACACTGACAAAGCTGGCCAAATTCGATAAGTCTAAATCTGCTAGCTGCATAAGATGTGGTATGGGTCTGGGGAATGTACTACATATGTTTTGGTCATGCGTTAAGGTCGCCCCATTATGGAAAGATATCCGTGATAGCTTAGATACAATTTTGGGCCTGGAGGAACTATTTACAGCTGAAATTTGTATACTTGGCAATTATTCGAGTGTGAAGGTCAGAGAGAAAGTACCATATGGCCTTAATTTCAATGGCAGTTAAAAGGTTAGTTCTCCGACATTGGCTTGATCAAACTGTGATTTCCTACCAGGAATGGGTGGAGAAAATCTCCCGATGTTTCAAAGTGGAAAAACTAATTGCCAGTTCCAGACATGCTATGATTACTTTCCAAAAAAATTGGGGCAAACTATTTGCTATGTACCTTCACTGAGCCTTCTACTTGAACCCCCTGGCGTTCCTTTCCCTTTCTATATTAGATTGGCTATAAGGTTTACAGATTCCTGTTAGATAATACTCTGTGGTGCAGGTTAAGGTATCTCAGGTCTAATCCACATTGGTGGTGACACCTTCCAGGGGAGGGTAGGGGGGAGGGGGTGGTATAACCGGATCTATGTTATGGTAACATTTATGTGCATTGATGGGGTTTCTTTTCCTGTTCTGTATTGGTATCTGTATATCATGTTTGTTATTATGTAAAATAAATAAACAGAGAATTTCAAAAAAAAAAAAAGCATCCCATGGTCCACAATGTCAAAGGCTGCTAAGAGATTGAGAAAGATCAAGATGGTATGAGCTTTTCAATCTCTCATCATTAGGAAATCATTTAAATACTCGAACAAGGGCAGTATCTATGCTATGCTTCTTCCTGAAACCAGACTGAAGTGCTTCATAGACATTGTGGGTTACAAGGTGATCATTCAGTTGCAACACAACCACCTTCTCAATAACTTTTCACACAAAGGGAAGGTTAGAGACAGGTCGGTAGTTATCAGGATTGTCGGGGTCCAAGGAGGGTTTTTTAAGGAGTGGTAGGATGACCGCCTCCTTTAGGGGGTCCGGGAAGATCCCTCCTCTCCAAGGATCAACATACAATTTCAGCTAGGATCAGGCAGATAACATTTACACACCCCCACTAAAAGGGAGGTAGGGCCCGGATCCAAACTACAACAGGCTGGGGCACAAAGTCTGGATGATCTTCCCAATGTCCATGAATTCTTGTTGGCCAAAGTCTGTCCAGTCAGACCAAGTGCTCACCACCTCCCGTTGACCTCCGCAACCCCTCATAGAGAGAGCCAGGCCGATTCCGGACATGATGCTGGCAACCTTATCTGTGAAGAACTAAGCTAGCTCATCACACTTAATTTGCGAAAAAGCTCTTCTGTACTGGAGATAAATTAGATTGCACAATCTGTCAATGGTTCAGAAAAGTTGAGCCAGTTGATTCTGCCAGCAGAAATCTCCCAGGACAAGAACTCTGCCTTCTTACGGGTGATTTCTGATTGATAGCCCTTATAATGTTCTATCAATCTAAACCTGTCAGCATCCAAGCTGGACTTCTGCCATGCTCTCTCCAGCCTTTGACCAACTCACCTCAACTCCTTAAAGGAACCATCATACCAAGGGGGCCTTGGGTGAAGACTGAGTGGCTGAACATGAACAGGAGCAATCAAGTCCAGGGCATCTCCCACTGCCTTATTATAGGCTAGTACAACATCCCCTGGGCTTGTTGATTTCACATTATAATTGTGCCACGTATCTAGACCACTAATTTTGCATTGTGTATTCTTGGCAAAATTAGCCAAAATAAGGTCTTATTATCACATGTCTGCCTTTCATTGGGTCACATGACAGGCAGGAAGTAACTGAGTGAGACAGGAAGTGAGTGTCTCACTTTCAGTTTCACAGCAGCAGAGAAAGCATTGTGTATGTCTTTGTTTGTGTGAGTGTCTGAGAAGCGATCCAAAAAAACAACCTTTATCAATCAAATCAATCAAAACTCAATTTGGCTACAAAAATTTGCAGATGACTAGGATGGGGCAGAAATCAATATTAATTCAAACTCATCAAATCTGCAAAACACAATTGACAATATAGTCTCATGGACTGAGCGAACCAAACTGACACTAAACCAAGACAAATGCTGCATTATGCACATGGGATAAAGGAACCCAAGAATACCATATAAACTTGGCAACACTGCCCTTAAAACAATCAAAGAGGAAAGGGATTTGGCATCATAGTATCCAGTGATATGTCCTTCATGCTCCACTGTCAAATGAAAGCCCAGAGGGGAAACAGAATTCTTAATTGCATATTAAGACACATAACAGCAAGAAGCAGGGCGGTTATGTTACCATTGTACACATCCCTGGTTAGACCCATACTGGAGTATGGTACCCAGGTGTGGGCACCATACAAAAAGGGAGACTTATTACTGTTACAATGAGTCCAAAAATGAGCTACCAGGGCAATCTAGGACATGGATGGAAAGGACTACGAAGCACGCTTATTAGAACTTAACACATACTCCTTGGAAACAAGAAGGAAGAGGGGTGATATGTGTTTAGTGCACAGGGCATGGAACAATGAAGATCTCTGAGACAACACTGGTTTAGACATGAACACAAGCACACATACTAGGTCCCATCCACTGCAGCTTACAGCACCAAACAGAAGAAAGATGCGTAGCACATGATGGTTTAGCCAGAGGTGGTCCATGATTGGAACAGACTTCAATTGGAGGTCATGGCCAGCCCACCAACCACATCATTCAAAATTAGATGGGATGCTTATAAAAAAACAAATCAGAATTTAGAAATATAACTGGCAAGCATTAAGGACAAAAGTCCATTAGCTCTGTACCTATCCTATGTATCCTATCCTTTGTCTTTATATATTTTCTTTGTTTACCCTTACCCTTAACCAAACTCTTTTTGTACACCATTAAGGTATTTTGTAAGAACCTAATTTCTTTGCAAGGTTTATTTTTTGTTTGATTCCCTCTTATTCATTTTGTAAGTCTTGTTACACTTTTATTTAGTTTTACTTTTCTTTCCTGTCATTTCATTTGTATTTATAGTTAAACTTTAGTTGAAATGGAGAGCAAGAGAGGTAAAAGCAGCACCCAGCAGTGTCAGTGGCTCAGTAGGTAGCACACTCGCTTCTGAGGCCAGGAGATCAGAGGGCTGTGGGTTCAGTTCCCACATCTGGTACTTGGGTTAATATCCCAGTACTGACACTGTAATGCAGCATGAGAGGGGTGCTGCATTTCTGAGGTGCCGTCTTTCAGATGAGTCGTTAAACCGAGGTCCCATCTGCCTGGATTGGTGGTAGTTCAGGTGGATGTTAAAGATCCCATGGCACTTATCGAAAAGAGTAGGGGAATTTCCCTGGTGTCCTGGCCAAATTTCCCTCATTCATGAAAAATACCACCAACAGCTTAATCTGGTTCAAGGTCAGTTGGCATTCATCTGTTTCCCTCTCCCCCGGGTCGTGCCTGAAAATAGGCAGGATTTGCCTAGTGCACTTACCCGGTCAACAAAAAGCTAAATAAAAAAAAGATAAAAGCTGTGGGCAGTGAGGGCCAAGGATGTTGGTTGGGAGAATTGAAAGGCTTGATTGCCATCCTTTTTTGTCTGGTCACACACCAGAAGAAGCAGCAGCAGCGGAGGATGCTCCAGTGGCAGCAGTGGTAGCAGCAGCACCAGCACCGGCAGCAGTAGATGCAGCAGCAGCAGAAGCAGTAGTGGCAGCGGTAGATACTACAGCAGCAGCGGTAGATGCTACAGCAGTAGCACCAGCAGCAGCAGCAGTAGATGCTTCAACAGCAGTCGATTCTGCCTCTGTTAGTGGTGCCACAGCACAGGTGGGTCTTGCACAGCCCCAGCAGCCAGAGCAACCAAAACAGCAGCAGCAGCCTGTCGTGCCTGCCCCTCCTCCTGTTTGTTCTGTCACCACAGCTAGCACCCAGGCCCCACCTGCAGATCATCCTATTACCATCACACCTGGCACCCCAGCTTCCTGTTCCTGAACCACCAAGGAGCTCTGTAGTTTGGAAATATTTCAAGATACCTGGGAATTATCCCAATGTAGTGCAATGCAATGCAGCATTTGTGAGATTCATGTCTGGTGTAGGAAAAGGAGAAGCCACTCTGGCACGGGTGAGCAGAGAAGCTACCTAATTAATCACCACCATGCAGAGTGGGAGGCCAGACTGCAGGAGGGAACAAGAATCCTATTACTGCAGCAAGGGATGTAGCAGGACAAGACTGTGCTGGGCAGGGAAACATGTCAGAAAGAGGAGGAGGACTGAAAGCAGGACTGCAAGTGAGAGGTGGCTGAATCTGCATCATCATTTACATAATCCACCTCATCTTTCTGGCCTCTGTGCACACCAGGAGGACCTGTGACTCAAGCACACCTTGCCATTGTTTGTTCTGCGATAGAGGATCTCAGCAAGGAGATCACGGCAGAACATGCAGACACCCAAAGGGTACTGGAGAACCAGGAGACAATGATAAGTCTCCTGAGAGATATCTGCGATCATCTTTAGTTTTTCATTCATTTCTTTAAATATGTTTCACACTATGTTATTCTGATTATTTTTGGTGTGTTAGTAGTGCACTGTACATTATATCTTTTTTTTATTCTCCCTTCCCTTCACTCCTCTCCTGTTGTATACCATTTTTTCTCGATTATGAGTCTGCCTTCTATTTTGGTTTTACATTCAAAATATTTAAGTGAGACTCAGTTCAATACGGTTCCCATCTGGTTTTCATCAGTCTTCATGGCAGTTTTTGATGGAGCAGTGTGTGCTGCATAGTAATTGATTTCTGTCAATGCAGAAGTGCTTTTCAAAAATTGATCTACCGAAACAACTATTAGAACTACTGAAAACCTGGTCCCGGCCATATTCAATCGAGTGCTCCTTTTTTTATATTTCAGATGTGAAAACAAGTTCTGAAGCATACAAAGTGTGTGAAGAATGGTATCACATGACTCTAGTTAGTAGATAAGTGGCAATTTAAAATAGAATAACAAATTATAGGTAAATATGTTCTCATAATATTTGCTTAATTCATTGCTGCTGTTACCAATCCCAACCCCCAAAAAAACACAAAATAAAACATTCCTGTCATGTAAGCTAAGCATGTAGCCACATCAGGCTGTATGCTGTTCCAATGGTTGATAATGTGTGACAGGAAATTACAACCACTAATAGTAGTGTATTGTTTTGGAAGCCATTAACTAAAAACCATTTAGTTTTTTTACTTTGGGGTCAGAAAACTATCTGGTAATATACATTAATATAAATTGCTGGTGCAAGCCGGCCACAAAATGCACAGACAATACCTGGAAATACAATATGCATTTTTATGTTGTGCTGAGCACCTGCCCAGAGAGGACAAGAAGACCCACATGATGAAATGTCTTAATAAGTGAAATAAATTTTGTAGAGAAGCCACCTTATTTGTCTCCACCGTGCATAATGGGAGGCCAGGCTGCAGGAGGGAACAAGAATGCCTGCTCCTGCAGCAATGGCTGTAGCCGAACAAGACAACGAGAGGTAGGGAAAAAAGTGCCAGGGAGAGGAGGAGGAGGACTGAAAGCAGTCCTGCAAGTATGACGGTGTGAGAATCTATATCACCATCTGCTCCATCCACCCAATCTTCCAGGTCTCCATGCACACCAGGGATTACCTGTCACTCAAGTTAACCTCGCCGTTCTTGAGTCTGAGATGATCTCCACAAGGAAGATCACGGAAGACCGTAGAAGCACCAAACAGGTACTGGAGAACTAGGAGACAATAAGTCTCCTGAGAGAGATCCATGCTAGGTAATGATGTTTCTTTATTTCGTTGATATATGTGTTACATTATGTTATTTCAATAGTTTTTGCTGCAGTTTTCTCTGACTTGCCTTAAAGATGGAAGTACACATTGTAGGGGTTACTCAGATTGTGAGAACCCATCAAAAGATCTTTCAAATGAGGTATTGGGCTTATTTATATGTGTTAGGAGTTCTGAAATATGAATATCAAAATAATCTTTAAATCAGAACAAAGCAGCAGCAATTTAATTTAATCTGAAAACAGAAGGTGATATCACTAAGGGGCAGACTATATGTTGTTAATTATAACTTGCCCCTCAGTGACATCACTTCATTTTCTCAAGATTCCATGAAATGGCTGCTTCCTTGTTTTGATTTACAGATGATTTAGGTCTTCCTGTGTCAGGCCTTCTGACACCTACAAAGAAGCTTAATATCTCACTTGAAATATCTTTTCATGGCCTTTCACAATTTGAGTGACCCCTGCAATATTTACTTCCTCTTTAATAACAGAAAAGTCAAAAAGACACCCATGAGAAAATGTCTTATTGTGTGAAATACATTGTTGAAATTGCAATGCAAGATTTCCCCTACCAGCCACATTAGTCAAGTGTATTCCCAATTACCCAAAAATAATTCTTGCTGCTGCTTGCCCACTGCTACTGTGCTATGCAACTGTCCAGAGAAGTCGAGAAGACACACATGAGAAAATGTCCTAATAAGTGAAACACATTGTGGAAATTTTCATGCAAGATTTCCCCACTAGCCACATTATTCAAGTGATTGCCCAAGTACCAAACATAATTTCCTGCTGCTGCGTGCCTACTGCTGTTGTGCTGTGCAACTGTCCAGAGAAATTGACAAGACACACATGAGAAAATGGCTTCAGAAACGACATTTATTGTGGCATTTAAGACTGCAAATGGTAACAAAAAGAGTTCTATAGTGAGAAACTGATGATGACCAAATGTCAAGTTCCTGTGCTGCCTGCAACTACTACTGCTGCTGTGAAAGTTTGAAGACAATACATTGTCAAAACATGGGAAGGTAAGAATTAGTTACTTATTTGCACAGTGTGGGTTGTTGTTATTTGTACCCATATCCTTATCTCATTTTGCTGTTTCAGTTTCTGTTCATATAATGAGAAATGAAGTGACATAATCATCCACATTACATTACATTATGCTTCTTGGTACCCTGAAGGAAGTCATTATTAACCACATCTCACACACAACCATGGTATGGTAAGTATGTATTCTTTAAATGTTTCTTATTTGGGGGGACGCTGTTTTGTTTGGTGTAATAACCATGTAGTTTTACTTCTTCCATGTCCAGGTAAGATTGTGTTGACATATGCCACTCTACATCCTGTATCTCTGTGAATTCAGCAACAATCACATAAAGGTAAGTATTTTCTTTTCACTGGGGGGAGGCTGGTTGAAGTATGCATTTTTTTAATGTCAGATGTAAAGTCATCTGAGTCATAGTACATGTTTTGTGTTTCCTTTGTTTGATTTCAGGTATTTTACAAGATGTTTCTGTGTCACATTGTCACACCGGAAGAAGAAAAAGTAGATGGTGTGTCAAAGGGAGATACGAACAATCATGATGAAGCAGAATCACAGCCGCGTTGACCTGTGAAAGCAAAAAAAAAATTATTACAATACAGTGAGGAAGATGATAAAAAAAAAGAAGAAACATTACATGAGTAACAGAGTTATTGGCTGTGATATCGTACATCATTGTCTCGTGTTGCTGTCGGAACAGCTGTAGCTTTGCAAATCTTCGATGCTTGATGATGTCACTCATATTAGTATGAAGAGCTGCAACACAGCTGTTTCATTATTGTGATTCTCAAAATTGCATTTTTATGCTGCATCACACTGTATGCAGCCGACAAACCATCATGTTTGTGCTTGATCATGAAGGAGCAGTACATTTAGGCCACAGTAGAGTAGAAGAAGGAGGCTGATGATATGTCCCTCTGTATGGAGCAGGTATATTATGTGGATATCACAGTCTGGTGGTGGTGGATAGTACTCCATCAGGAGCAATAGTAGCATCAGAAACACAATTATGTAAGGATGGAGACTGGTGGCGAGGAGCCATTTGCAATGTTGCATCAATGTAGAGTGGACAATGATGTTTATCACTGGATATGATAGAACAACTCAGTCCACTGGTGGAGGAAGAGAAATAAGTGCTGTACAGTATGTTACCGTGTGGAGCAGCAAAACATGTCAATGGTATTGGAGTCTGAGACAGACACTGAATTTGATGGCAGACAAAAACAGCAGTATAGCCTAGAGGTTAGAGTAACGAGTTGTGAATGAGCTTGGTACATTCAGCAAACAAGACCTGGGATGAATCTCACAACCTCCACTTGCATACTGTGTGACACTAAGCAAGTCACTTAGCTGCCCAGTGCTCCCAGGTTGCCCCTGAAAACAGGCAACTTGTGCCTAGTGGGCCTTACCTGATTACCAAAGACAAAACTAAAAAAATTAACAAAAATACATTTTCAATGGGGAGTGTTTTGACATTAATCAAAGTAAAGAAATTACTTGTCACGACATCAAGACATGAATGAAAATAAAGTAACAGAATAAGTCATAATTAAAATTATTATACTGCAGAGGACCAATGACAGAAAAATCAGGCCATATTTTAATTAACATCTGCAGGGAAGTAGCCCTCACAGTCCTCCAGACTGGAGCTGTAACCAGATGGAAACTCTCCAATATTGCTCCTCCCTCCTCACTTTTGCTCCTACTAATGAGTGTGCTAACAGTACCTTCCTCTTCCTCTTCACTGCTGTCATGTGGCTTGAACACAGACATTACTGACTTTGTTGGAATGTGTCCTTGAGTCATTGTAATAAATGTTAGCAAGCTAACATTTCTTGGTGACAGATTGGTGCACCTGTCCCACACTGTGACACTTGCTTAACTAAATACATGTTCAATACTTACACTCGATGCTGGGCAACTCAGGTACTTTGTGGCCACCGATGTCAGTGCTGGACAATCAGAGACCTTTGTGCTCCAGTACATCAGGGGCTTCTCTCCAATGCTTAGGTGCCTTGTGTCCACAAGATATGCATCAATAATGTGTTGCACTGCTTGCATTCCTGCTGATTCATCATCAGCTTCCTCATCATTGTCTTGCATGTCTGGGACTCCTGCCTGACTTAAGACTTCTCAAATAGGATTATTATTTTTTTTTCATTCATGGTACAGGTTTTGGAAGAAACATTCAGATATGAGGCCTGCGTGGTGGTAGCAACACCTGGTCTATTAGCTGTGTCATGTTTTCCTTCTTCTGCACCTATGTGTTTATTCGCATCTGCACACCATGTACATTTCTTATCAGAAGTTCTGTCAATTTCTTAACCTGTTGGCCTCACCTTCAATGATTGAACACATCGATATCAAGTGTCAAGCATTGTGGTGATGCCAAGCTCTTCAGAGTGCAGAATTCCATTAATATGTCTGTCAGACTGAAACACATTCAGTGTGTGATTCATCAGGTCACAAGTAGCAGTGTCAACACCAGCTTTGAGCTGTTGCTGGATATTCAACACTGTTTGCCTCAGCACACTCAGAAGTGGAATTGCCTGACTCATACCGGCACTGTTGGTGCTCACGGCCTGAGTGGCATGTTTGAACTGCCTGAGAATCATGAAAAGTCCATCTATCTGCTGTCAGTGTTTCATTATGAGACTCATGGATGTACCAGTACTGTCCCGGCAATATGTACCGGCATATATTCAGAAATCGCCTTGTACTCCTCGTATAAGGGAATCTAGCATGTACATGGTGGAGTTCGATCTTGTCACAACATCCATTTTCATGCGGTGCTAAGGCAAGTTGTTGTGAATCTGCAGCTCATGGAGAAGCTCACTTGCCTTTCCAGACCATGCAAAGTGCACACAGAAATGGCGCACAACAGACAAAATCTCCCTGAGGTCCAGATGAGTAAGAAACTGCTGGATGATGAGAGTCAGACAGTGAGCCAGGCATGGGACCCTGAAGAAAACACCATCACTAATGCACTTGATGACATTAGATCCATTATCACTGGCAATAAAACCTGCCTTCAATGAATGTGGGTGGAGCCACGCATCAATTTCACCTGTTTTTCATGGCACCTCACAAGGCTCAAATCCCATAAACTCTCCTTTCTTTCCTATAACAGACACAGGAGGTTCATCCTCCTTCTCCTCCTCCTCCTTCTCATATCTGGGTCCATCCACCCTATCCCCGGACCTTCTCCTGCTGACATAAAAAATAGCTTTCCACCTCCCAAGCACTCTAGGCAGCTCAAAATTATGCACCTTACCATCAAAGTATGTTGGCAAAAAAAACATTACTTGAATCGTGGTTATCTGCCAACACATTTGACATTATTGCCCTCACTGAAACGTGGCTTACTAACAAGATCCGTTCCAGTAAAGTAAACCTTGATGGATGCTCCCTATTCAGGAAGAACAGACCTGGTAAAAGAGAGAGTGGCTGCCTTATTTGGATTGCAGATCACCTCTCAGCCATGGAACTTGAAATTTCTCTAGTAACCTCTACCCTCAAATACTTATCAATCAATCTCCTCCTTGGCAACAACAAGATAATCACCATCAGTGTCACCTACCTTCCCCTTGGCACCCCCCAATAGAACTTGAAGCCTTTCTTGACTTCAAGAACATGCTTCCTTTGGAAAGAAATGGATAATCCCAGGCAATTTTAATCTCAATTGACAGGTCTCATGGTCCAATTATGCCAGGGAATCTGTTTTCAGCTTCGGCCTACACCAGCTCATCACTTCCCCCACCTGTACCAACTACAGGACTGGGTATAAATCCCTACTTGATTGGATACTAGTTTCTTACTCTCCCCACGTCATTTCCTCAGGGGTCCTGCCCAATTCTATTAGCAATCACAGTGCAGTTTTCTGCTTCTGGTCAGTGAAAACCCCTCACCATGAGCACAAATACATCCATAACAGGCAATTTAAAAAACTCAACCCTATAGAGTTTTCCAACACTGCCACAGCCACTGACTGGTCCTTCACTGAATCCATTAAGGATGGTATCCCATCAATTGAGTGCAACCAGAATGGTGCCACACTATATAACACTTTTCTGGTAAGCGCTGACACGGACAGTGAGGGAGGATTTACAGCACTTGCGGTAAGCACTTTCCTGGTTGCTGTCCATGGTCCTGTAATCAGGACAAGAGGTGCAGGTAACAGGAGGCTGGCTGAGCTGCTCCCACGGTGAGGAGGGCTGGGGCATGGAACAGCTCGGCCAGTGGCAATGGAGACCAGGGATATAATCCTGGTCTCTGACCTTTAAGCATTCATTGGGACTTACTTATTTTTCTACATGGGGCTTTAACGGACCCACAAATATTAACTTTCCCAGGGATCCTCTCCCTCTCAGAGTGAGAATCATAAATACAGGGGATGCGGGGGGCAGAGCCCACCGTGCCAGGTGGTGTGGACGGTGAAGCCCCCACCAAACAAAAAACAGTGCCACTTTTACTGTGCGCACTGTGCCAATGCTGTTCTTGTTGGCATTGTATGGACCCAGTGCTATTAAGGACATTGATTCGACCCTTGATGAGTTCAGTAACAAATTCCTTGCCTTGTGTGACTCTCTCATCCCCTGAAAAAAGTCAGGGTAAAAGGTCTCAGATGCAAATGGATGCCCTCCAACATTCTTAAACTCATGAGGGAAAAAGTCAGGGCATGGACCAAATACAAGAAACTGAAGCTTCCCTAGCTCTTTCAACATTACAAAACTCTCTGAAACAGACGTAAATCTGCAATCTGATCTGCTAAAGTCACCTCCCTTACTGAAAAATAATGAAGCTCCCGGGGAAACCTCAAGCAATGACCTTATTGGAAAAGGACAATAAAATAAGCAAATCAGCCTCTCCTCTGGTGGACTAGTTGTCTCTGATCCCCTGGAAGTTTCCTCACTTTTTAATTGCTACTTTGGTGATCTTGACAAATACAAGCCTAAACTTCTTCCTGCTTTCATACCTCCTTCCCCTCCCTTCCCCTCACCAACCCCCACTCTGGTTTCTAGTTTCACTACCTTTCCCCTTGCAAAGTGACTAAACTTATCAAATCAAATTACCCCAGGCCAATCATCGGGCTTGACAACATTGGCTACAGGGTCCTTAAACTAGTCTGCAAATCCATTGCCATTCTCCTTACAAACCTTTTCAACTACTCCTTCTGCACCGGATAGCTCCCTCATAAATGGAAATATGCTATCATCAAACACCTCCATGAATCAGGTGGTAAAGATCATATTACCAACTATAGATCCATCTCCCTCCTTGCTCCCTTATCCAGAATAATTGAGAAAATAGTCCATATGCAAATTATTGAACTTCCCAAGGAATATATCCTTCTGACAGAGGCACAACGTGTTTTTGAGCCAGCCATAACACAGAGCTTGCCCTTATCAAATTCACCAAATTCATTAATAGGGTGACTGATGTTGGCCTTTACATTGGCTCAGTTTTTGTTCACCTCACTAAAGTGTTCAAACTTGACTACAAAACCCTTCTCTCCACCCTGTCTGATCTACACTTCTCTACAGATGTTGTAAACTGGTTTTGTAATTACATCAGCCACAGGTCTTATCAGACCATTATAAACAGCATCCTCTCTAACTCCTTCCCTATAAAGTATGGAGTACTCCAAGGGTTCATCCTGGGTCCTCTTCTTTTTTCCCTGGCTGTTAACTTACTTCCTGAAATCTGCTCAAACACTGAACTCATCTTGAATGTAGATGATGCTGCCATTTTTTGCAAGGACAAAGACCCCTAGTCACTATGTGACAAGTTACAGCGTGACTTTCTTAGGCTCCACTCCTGTTTCTCATTTAAGGGACTTGTGCTTAATGCAAAAAAAACCTAAAAGCATGGTCTTCTCCAGCCCCTGGAAACTGCTATCCTTTGATTTCACACTTCTTGACAATGACGGAAACCTAATCGAGAGAGTAAACAAATTCAAATACCTAGTCCTGCTCCTTGACTGCCACTTAAACTTGATTCCCACATTAATTTAATGATCAAGAAAGCCCACCAAAGGGTTGGCATGCTCTACAGGGTGAGACCTATTCTAACCGCTGAATTCAAGACCCTTCCAGCAACCACTTTCTTGCTCCCTCTCTTTGACTATGGCACTCTAGTCTGTTTCCCACCCCTTTCCCAGGGTAACATTAACAAGCTCTGGACCACCTATCATATCATTAGCTGCTTTGTTTCTGGGCTCCCTAGACAAACCTACCACTATGACCTTTACAGACTGTCTAACTGGCCCCCACTCAAAGACAGACTCAACAGCAAAATTATCACCTGTTTTCATAAACTGTCCTGGGGCCTCCTACCCCACAGCATTGAATCCCTCTTCCCTAAGTCTGCCCCCTCTCAGACCACACAGCATTCTTCCTCCCTCTACTTCTCCATCCCTTTCTGTTGCATATCCCAGGGTCAAAACACCCTGTTCTACAAGGGCTCTAAACTTTTCAGCAACCCCCCCCCCCCGCTCTTATTCAATGTCCTTCTACCTATTTCATTAAGTACAACTTAAGGAAATGCCTTTCCCTTTCCTTTTCATGAAGGTGTACTCATGCCCAATAGTCCATCACCCTGGAGCCTTTCTTTCCCCCATTCCTAAAAACCTTGGAATGATACTCCTTTCTACCACTGTATGATTAACTGGACTACTCATATAGTTATACTACATCTCATTCCAGCATTTTATCAATCCTCAACACTTTGAATATTTATGTTTTGATCTGATTTTGAACTGTTTTGTTACTCATGTATTTTGATACTACTTCAGTTTTATTCCTTGACTCTGTTATTCCTTTGACTGTATTTTATGTAACCCCTTTGTTTTTGTCTGTCCAAAACTGGATGCATGTGAAAATGTGCAACGTTTGCTCACATGCCTTTTCAGAAGTGCTTCTCACCCATATGTGACCTGCTATGTTTTTCAGTGTAGTGTGGCATGCTGACAAATACTCAGAATGTTGCTACCACCACAATTTGCCTTGCTGCAACTTTTGTCAATGCCCAAGTCAAACAGTACTCCATGTATCTGTGCCTAGTGAGCTGTAATGCACAAATATGAACTGCCAGTTGTTTTGCCACTGATCCACATATCTATTCTCAGATATATATAAGTCATTGCTGAATAAATAATGCAGGATTTAACATATCTGATACTTGACCATACAGTTCCAGAATAGCACTTTTTGCAAAGTACATTCAAGACGGTATCTGCCTTTTGGGAAATGCACAGGACATGAACCACCAGAAACCGGCATTCTCAACAAAGGAGTATGGCAAGAGATCAATTGCCTACATTTCAGCCACTGCTGCATTGACCTCCCTTGCAGTCATGTGATTTGGTGGGGAATTTTAAATAATGATTAGGCATGGCATAGAGTGTGAGCAGAACCATTCTTTGTGCAGTTGGAGTAAACAACTTTAATCATCACAGTGGCATTGTTGTGGTGCTATGGGCTGGTGCTTCAGTACTAACTTCAGCTGCATTATACAATACAGTGTCTATGCTTCTATGACTCAAAGGGGTAGTACTAGTAGCTCTACTGCTATGCCCCTTACTACTAGACAGAATGGAATCATGTTCCTCTGCTATGTAGTCCACAGCACTTGACACCGTGGAGCCTCCAGCCACTTTCTCAACTGGACTGACACTGTGAACTCTGCCACTAGCTTTCTTTTCATGCTGACACCAGCATTCAGGATGCCTGTTCATGAGGTGGATGAGTTGTCCAGCAGTGACAAAATGGCTTCTCTTTTAACCCCTTCTTACCCACACTTGACAGATAACAACTGAGTCATCAGCAGGGTCAAGAACATAGAAATCTCACACAGGGGATTTAATTACCCTTCTTGTTCTATGGTGCTAGGAGGACTGTGACAGTGGAGGGGAAGGTGAGGAGACATTGTTTTTTTGAGATGATTTCAGCACATCAAAACTAGTAGGTGTGCTTTCTTTACTAGCTGTGATGGCAGTGGATGCAACATCCTCCTCAACATTATCTGAATCATATGACTTATGTATCTTACTGTCAAGCTTCCAAAGTGGATCCTGCATGACATCATCATAATCATCAACAATGCTCTCATTCTCTTCAACATGTATGTCCTCCCCAGCCTCCTCAACCTTTACATGTGCAGCCTCAGTCACATTCTCTGCATCACTAGTATTTACCACTGTCTCAACACTGTCTGATCCTGAAGCATGGCCATCCACACCACCCATGGGCACCCAGGCTACCTTCTCCTTTTCCACTGTTTCCCACCAGCTCATACTTGCAGTGCTGCTACCTTTCTACCTGTGGTGCAGAATGGCATTGCAGTTGTGCATAATTATGTGTTGGTGGGGATTTAAAAATGTTCTGTACTGGGTACATGTGGTGAGGTCATAAGAAGGTTATGTTGAAAATTCGGGGTCAAAATTATTTAAGATGGCACAGGTATGCTATTTGTCACAATATCAGTTTCCCTGCTCATAACTTTGAGAATTTTAAGTATTTTGAGCCCAAATTTGCAACATAGCCTTCTTATTACACCACCTCATGTATAGAAGCCTGTAGAAGAAAAAAATGGGGGGGGGTTGTGAGTGATTGCAAGGCTCAAAGGGGAGGAGGGAGAGTGTAAGGAGGGGGATCTGCACAAAGTTGAAACACTGAACAAATACTTCTGCTCAGTATTCACAGAGAAGGGGGAGCACCAAGGACCACAGTTGGGGAGCAGAGTCAATGGGGGGGAGAAGTGGACACCAGCCCATTCACAGTGGAGGGAGTTCTGGAGGAACTCGCCAAGCTGAAGGTGGATAAAGCCATGGGTCAGATAACATACACTCAATGATAGTAAGAGAGTTGCAAAGGGAACTAGCAGCACCTCTGGCGGCCCTGTTCACAGAGTCACTTAATACAGGCATGGTTCTGAAGGACTGGAGGAAGGTGCATATAGTCCCACTGCACAAACGTGGTAGTAGGAAGGAAGTGGGGAACTGCAGAACAGTCAGCCTCACCTTATTTGTGGGGAAAATCATGGAGACACTGCTGAAAGAAAGGATAGTGACACACCTGGAATCCAGTGGGGCTCAGGATATGAGACAACATGGATTCATATCAGGAAGGTCTTGTCAAACAAATCTGACAGATTTTTTTGATTGGGTGACTAGGGAATTGGATCAGGAAGGGGCAGTGGACATTGCCTACCTAGATTTCAGCAAAGCCTTTGATAGTGTCCCACACAGAAGGCTGGTAAACAAGATAAATAGTCTGGGCATGGGCACAATTTGATATATTGGATTAGGAACTGACTGTCAGATAGAAGGCAGTGGGTGGTGGTAAATGGGATCCAATCAGGGGAAAGAAAGGTGACCAGTGGAGTGCCACAGGGATCAGTACTGAAACCAGTCCTGTTCAGTGTCTTAATTAGTGACATTGCAGAGGGTCTGGAAGGAAAGATCTGCCTTTTTGCAGATGAAACCAAGATCTGCAGCAGGATGGATACTCCAGAAAGGGTACAGGCAATGAAGAGTGACCAGGAGAAGCTTGAAAGATGGTCAGAGGTATAGCAACTGAGGTTCAATGCAAAAAAGTGCAGGATCATGCACCTGGGTAGGGACAACCATGGGGAGGACTACAGGATGGGGGGAGAGGTACTGACAGTCACCAAAGAGGAACGGGACCTTGGGGTTATCATATCTGATGATCTTAAAGTATAAAAGCAGGAGGCGGGAGGTAGTGTTGCCATTGTGCAAAACACTGGTACGGCCTCACCTGGAGTACTGCATGCACTCATCACACTTTATTTGTGAAAAAGTTCACCGACCCTGCAGACAGGTTGGATTGCACAATCTGTCCATGGTCTGGAAGAGCTGAGCTGGTCAATTCCTTGATGCAGCTATCTCCCTGGACAGGAACTCTGCCTTCTTATGGGAGATTTCTGATTGATAGTCCATATAATGGGCCATCAGTCTAAGCCTGTCATCTTCCAGACCCAATTTCCGCCAGCAGCATTCCAATGTTTGCCCAACCCTCCTCAACTCCCTCAATGTCCCATCAAACCAAGGGGACCGATGGTGGAGGGAGAGGGGGTGAACATGGACAGGAGCTATAGATCCAGAGCTCTCAAAATCATTTTATTATAGTGTAATACTAAGACATCTGGATCCATGCACTCCACAGGCCTACTCGATAGGTCCAGCACCATCACCAGACCCACAGGGGTAACTCCCCTCAAAGGACAGTACTGGACCATCTCTAAAGGGGTTGTCTCAAAGGGGCAGCCGCAAAATTGAACCTTATGGAGTGATGGTCAGACCAGCCAACTGGTTCCATCACCAGTCCAGAGATTTCCATCCCCAGGGTGAACACCAGATCCAAAGTGTGACCCTGAATATGGGTAGTAGCGGTAACAACCTGTGTGAAGCCCAACAAAATCATCAGTTGGAGAAAGTTTCGGCCAAACAGCGAGAGTTCGTCGTCAACCCAGGCATTGAAGTCCCCCACGACCAATCACCTGGAGGGCTCCAACACTAGGTCGACAAAGAAGTCTGCAACTTCCTACAGAGAAACTTTCTTATGACTGGGTGGACGATAAACAAGAAGAATTCTGCTACCCACACCTGCACCCATAATACACTCAAAGGATCTGGGGGTCACCACTGGAACTTCCACAAGGCCCAACTTCAATTTAAAACAAATAGCAACCCCCCCTTTGATCCAGGCTCAGGCGGTGTATCACAGAGTACCCGGCTGGAATAGCTGACTCCAATATGGGACCAGCATTCCCATCCAGCCAGGTCTCAGTGATGCAAGCCAGGTCAGATGACTCAACAAGTACAGCAATTATTGTAGTCTTGTTTTTTATAGACCTGGTATTGCATAACACCGCCCTGGTTGGATGAGAGGCTATGGAGGTACGGACCATTTGCTCATTATCAATGGAACCCTTGGGTATGGGAACCAGGTATTGTAAACTCCTATCCTGGGCCCATTTCACTCCAGGGTGTCTCCTAGACCTCACCACCCTTATTCGCCCACTCCGCTCCACCCCCCAGGTGAGGAACCGCCCTCCTTCTCCTCCCCCCACATGCAATTCCCAAGGCACGACAACGAGTATATACCTCGGGTTTCAATGGGGGTCAGTCAAAGGGGCACAGGTCCCTCAGCCTGAAGGGGGGGGGAGTAGTGCCTGTCCACAGATACTCAGTCACAACACATATTATCCGAAGTTTAAAAACCAGCAATACTATTTTGAATGAAATTAAACCAAAAAGAAACCAAATTAAACCAAAAAGAAACCAAAAAGAAAGAAAAAGAAGATAAATAAACCCTAACAACAACCCCCTCCCACCTCTCACGTGGCAGGGAGAAACAATTAGCAGAATTAAAGAAATATTGAAATAATAAATTACCAAGCTCAGGGTACTAGGCACACTCTCACTGTGCCCAGACCTAGAGAGGCACTCTCACTGCCTTACAGATTTCAAAGATAACAAAAAAGAACCACCAAATAAATATCTATTACAATAAATTAATATATAACCAAATTTAAGGTGCAAAGCACACTCTCACTGTGCACACCTAATAAAGCACTCTAAGTGCTACAATTTAAATAAAAAATAAATAATGTCTGACCAAGGTTGATGGAGAACAGTCCAGACAAAAGGAGTCCACTGCAGTAGTCCAGTAGCTCTCAGGGCCAGGAGAAAACCTCAATGGCTCCCACTAGGTATACCAATTCGGATCCATGGCTCTTGCTAATGGTCCTCCCTTTGGGAACACTCTACAGTGATCCCAGGGCAGAGATCCTAGGATTACTTAACTCCACCACCAACTTCTTGGTGGAACAAGATCAGGACCCCCTCATAGCCACACACCACGAACAGTCCACCCCAGGGATCAAGGCCTCCCCTCCAATCCAAATAAAGAGCTATATCTCCAAATTTTAAGTTCGGACAAACACTCGAACCGTCCCTCAAAAAGTTCACTAAATCAAATTAGCATCCAACGACAAAATCAGATCAGCGTAGGGATGGTAAAAGATCCACTGGCATTTGACCAGGAATGATAACAATCCACTAACAGTCAGCCGAAAATGACTCCAAATAACACAGTTACAGGGGTAATACTAGTCCACGACATCAATGCTAGCTTGAAACTGTACCTTCTCATTAATTAAAGTTAGTCAGCAGGAAACAGAATATAATTCCACCCAGTAAACAATAAAATTCAGAAACCTGCCTGATGATGCCGTAAGTCCACAATTCCAAAGGATCCCTCTGTATGACAGCAGGGCGAGCCAAAGAAAACTCAGTTGGCCCCACTCAATAATTAATGAAGTCTTCCAAATCAAATCCAGACTTGAAGATCCCATTAAAGGAGTCACTAAACAGCAGGCCACCAATAGATTGACAAGACCATCTGAACAAACAAGGACAGTCCAGAAAAAACTCTACTCACAGTTCAATTGACCGGTGGCACGACAATCCGCAGGTTCAAATGGACAAAAGCGGTCCAAAAAATGACTCATCTCAGTCCTCAGCTCGATCCATCGGCAACTCGGCAATCTCCAAGTCCACTTCACCATAACGGGAAGACAATCCCCCGTAAATCCTCCATAGGTTCAAAAAATTGAATAAAACAGGATTAAAAACTAAGTGAACTCAGTAAAAATGAAGACAGACTCAAAATAAAGACAAATAAAGGAAAAAACAAACAAAATAGATTTTGGTGCTGGAGGCTAGCCCAGCATGGCCGTCATCTTACTCTCTCTCTATACTCTATATATATTCATTGCAAAAAAACTCTGCTAATGCATCAGTTAGGGTTGTTTCCACAGTGACAAAAGTGTGAAAATGAATGTGATGTTAGGGTTACCACCCCACCCCCGTGCCCCCATCCTCAACCCCCTAACTCTGCATTCTCCCCCACCTACACCCTTGACACACACACACACACACACACACACATTTAAGCAGTACAAGACACATCCATCATTATGGTCCAGCAATTATATGAGTTCTGCTGCCATCAGAGTGCCTTTTGGGTAGGCATGCATGTTGGGCAACTATGGGAAAGGGGCAACAGTAAGAATTTTTTGTTACAAACATCACTAACAAGATTTTAGCAGATGCTTGTATTTCAATTGTTAAGAAATGATGAAACACACAGTATGTTATCTATAGATAGCTGTATTGGAAATAAGAGTTTGGATAACCCTAGCAACAGTGAGAGGATGTTTGCATATTTTTTTTCTGATAGAGTGAGTCAGTCCTAATAACAAATGGTAATAATAAATGTAATGTTTTGTAGTGTACTTTACAAGCAACATGTTACAGCGACAGTTGTAACATCCAAAGCTAACCGTAACATGCTGCTAATGAGTATTCCACATAATGCAACAGTATTACAACATGTGATGGTGCTAGTTTCATACCTGAGCAGTATGTGAAAAGTACTATGTATGTGTCAGCTGTGCCTGTCCTGTTACCTCATTTCTATGGGGTAGCAGTGAGACCTGCAGCAAGCAAGTTTTTGAAATGTAGCACATGAAAATCAATATTTAGAAAGTTTATGCAGACTAAGTTTCACTGTAAGAGAAAGATATGATATGCCAGCTATAATGTGTCATCATACAATGCTAGCAGTATAGAGTAAATCATATTGTATTTGTTTTTTAATACATAGTGTTATGTGAAAGGAATACAGTGTCATGATTATTGTGCTTACAGATGTGACTGACTGGTATAGCATGTGACAATTTTGCATGTGTCTTGCATGTGTATCTGTGGGGGGTGGGTGTTGAGGGAATGTGGAATTAGGGGGGTTGAGGATGGGAGCATGGGGGTGGGGTGGTGGTGTGGTAACCCTAACATCACATTTTCATGCTTTGTTCACTGTGGAAACAACCCTAACTGATGCATTAATGGATTTTTTTTTGCAATTAATTTCCCTTCTTTTTGAGAAAGTGTAATATAACTAGTAAATGGTGTGTGTTGGTGGGAGTGTGGGGTTCTTTGGGCCCCATGCTCCCACCAAGCTGCCCATTTCTGCTTAATGATATGTGTTTGTGAGAGTGCAGGGCCCTCTGGGCCCTGTGCTCCCACTTAAACATAAGCACAGAGCCATACAGCAGCCCTAGAGGTCAAGGAAGCCTTTCAACAGTAATTTGTTCATGTCTGGGGAACTGTAGCAGATAGAAAAGAAATTCAAGTGTGGTTGTAATCTTAAGAGTGAGTAGTTCTCGCAACAGAAAGTTGACCAAATCCATATCTTGCATTGTGTCTGAGACAGGGGCAGAAAAAAGCACTGTGAACGCTAACTCTGTGGGCATAATAGTGTGCATTGGACATGAAAATGAGCAATTGGAACAGTAAATCTCAAATATCTCAGGAACCATGCAAGTTAGAAAAAAAAATCAAATTTCATATTATTTATGGCCTTGCAGCTTACTTCTGAATCTTTGCAACAAAAAGTCCATATCTCCAGCTGTTTTCAAGATATGGGCCCTGAAGGGCATCACGGATGCTGCAATGTTATCCAATGGCAAAATGTCTGAAATTCAGAGAGTTGTAAGTTTGGTCCCCTGTAATGTTTTGGGACGAAACCACAAAAAGGCACATCTGTAGGACCAGGGTTTGCCACCCTGCAAACTTCATTCCAAAAGACCAAACCATTTTGTTGCTGGAGGTTGGCAAAGATTAGCAGTTATTTTGGCAATACTTTCGAAAAATTATTTCGCAAATCACAAACGTTTAGTAAGAAAACCTCATAAACTTTTGCATTTGCGAAAGTATTTTGAGAAAGTATTTTTCCAAGACATTTAAAAATGCATTTCTGGGGGGTTTAAACCCCAAAAAAGATGTGGCTAGCATCCTCAGGACCTGACCAGGTAAACACAACAATCAGTGTGTACCTAGAGGGTCCCAGTTTTACATGCCATGCATTTTTCTGTACAGAAACTGAAAAAAAAATGACTGCCTCACGAAAGTAAAAGGGACATTTGTGACAGTAAAAATGGCCTCTCATGAAAGTTTTGTGATTTTCCCATTGATTGTTATGGGAAATTTGTTTGGATAACTTTTGAACGGTTTAATATTTTTTCACCAAATCTTCAAAAGACACACCGTTGACCAAAGTTGCATGTTCCCTGAAGATTTCATTCTGAACAGACAAACCTTGCGGGCTGTGGGTGTGAGCAAAGAAACATGCAAAACATCACTTTTTTGTGTTCTGCAGCTTCACAACCGTACATCCGACTGTAATAAAATTTGCCAGATCCAGAGAACTCTGGTACCAGACTAAATATGCAAAATGTCAGGTAAATCTGTTGTATGGTGGAAAACCTAATAAGGTGCAAAATTTGAGTTTTTGCATTAAAGTGGCTACTCAACCTAACTATAATGGCAGTACCGTTCACTACAATATATACAGTGTGTGTATATATATATATATATATATATATATATATATATATATATACACACATATATATATATATATATATATATATATATATATATATATATATATATATATATATGGTAGCACGTAGTGTTACCATAGTTAGGGTTGAGGAGCCATTTACATGTTAAACCCAAAATTTTGCACCTTAATAACTTTGCAACTATTTGACAGATTTGCCTGAAATTTTGAATACACAATCAAGACCCATATGCCTTGGGATCTACCCAGTTTTGTACTGGTTCGGATGCACGACTGCGGAGTTATTAAGCATGATTTGCGTATGCGTTTACACTTTTTCTGGAATTCTATGGTCGCGCCTACAGGTCGCATGGTTTGCACGATCAGCCCAAAATATTCAGGAAACGTGCGGCCAGCATCCCCGATGTGCTTTCAAAGATTTTGTGAAAAAATATTAAACGGTTCAAAAGTTATTCAAAAAACAATTTCCCATTATAAGTCAATGGGAAAAGTTAACAAAAAGTTTGACAGTGTCGCAAATGCATTTTTACTTTTCGCAAATGGCCCTCTTACTTTTGCAAATCCACCATCTTGTTTTCAGTTAGTGATCAGTAAAATGCTTGGCATTTAAATTTGGGACCCTCTAACAACCTAATTCTTTTGTATTCACCTAGTCGGACCCTGAGGATGCTAACCATTCTTTATTTTGGGTTAAAACACCCCAGAAATACATTTTTCAAATTTCTGGAAAAAGTACTTTTGCAAAGTACTTTCGTGCTCATGAAAGTGTCGCAAATTTTTGTGAAAGCTTTCGCAAATTGCGACAGTACTTTTCTAGTCTGTGGGAAAATGACAGCAATCCTTTGGCACTCTGCTGCAAAAGAACGGTTTGGAGTTTTGGGCTGAAATTTGGAGAAAACGCAGCCGACATCTCACAGATGTGCCTTTCAGTGTTTTGTTGAAAAAATATTACACAGCAGAAAAGTTACAGTACTCCAAATTTGACGCTTTTTTCCCATAGGATAACATTACGGCGTATGATGCATTGCAGTAATCATTTGGCGCCCTGCTGCAAAATAATGGTTTAGTCTTTTGGGCTGAAATTTGCAGGAAACACAGGCAACATCCCACAGATGTGCCTTTCAGTAGTTTAGTGAAAAAATATTACAGGGAGGCAAAGTTATGGCAGTCCAAACTTCTGTTTTTTTCCCTTAAGATAACATTACAGTGTTGGCTGCGCCTTTCAGGGCCCGTATCTCGAAAACGGTGCAAGATACGGACTTTTTGTCGAAAAACATCTTAGCCCCCTAACAGGGGATAAGTAAAAAACTAGCCAGGAAAGTGATAATTCATATGACTTTTACTTTTTTTTCCCTGTGTCATACGGTTACTGAGATATAAGCAATTTACTATTCCAAGTCCTCATTTTTGTGTTCCGAGACTCATTATTTTGCATACATTCTTTGTACTCACTGTCTTTCTCTATACAGCTTTTGGGTAAAACCAGCCTGTGCACTTACATTACTGTTACCATTACCATTTCTGCTTGCGGTTCCGTACCCGTTTCACTTACCGTTCACGTATACGCCACCATGTGCATTACCCTTTGCGTTTTCATTTGCAGTTGCGTTTGCGTTGTTTTAACATTTCGTTCACAGTACTGTTTCTCCTTCTGTTTCGCTTTGTGTCCCATCCAGCGTTACAATTTGAATTTGCTGGCACAATGTTACTATGTATAAGACATCACATAGGCGGGGGCCGGGGTCCTTCTGGCCCCGCACTCCCGCCGCTGCATTACATTCACTAGTTCTTATTATCATTCTCAAAAAGAAGGGAAATTAGAGACAAATAACTCAATTTAATGCATCAGTTAGGGTTGTTCCACAGCGACAAAAGTGAGGAAATTCGATGTTAGGGTTGAAACCCCCTTTGCACCCTTCCAGCCCACCCCCCCAAATGGAATCAGGGTGTGCATTGGGGTCATCAGTCATAACTGTCACCCCATTCTCCTATTCATCAGCTTCTTTCCACATGTGATGGGGTGACACTTAGGGCCGATGACCCCAATGCACACCCGATTCCATTTGGGAGGGTGGGCTGAGGGGCAAAGGTGGTTTCAACCCAACATCGAATTTCTCACTTTTGTTGCTGTGGAACAATCTAACTGATGCATTAAATGGAGTTTTTGCTTCTCTACTATATATATATATATATATATATATATATATATATATATAGCAGTTTAATGTTAAACTCAAATGTTACACTTTAATAACTCTACAACTGTTCAATGGATTTGAATGACTTTTGGTATGTACTGTTCTGTGAAGTAGATCTCTTGATATACCAAATTTTGTTTCAATCAGATTTGCAGATTTCACCCTGCACATATGGAAAAAATGCAAAAAGTTGCCTTTTTGGGGCTGTTTTTTTCTCATTGTACTGTGGCTACACTGTTTGAATTTTGGTCTGAAATATTTAGGATAGAAAGAGTTTGCCCCAAAGAGCAAGCCAGCACTGGTTTGGTGAAAAAATATGAATTTATTTCTAAGTTATTACATTTGGAAATGTTGGGTTCTGAGCATGCTCAGTTCAGTCTTTTGGATAGCTGCATGGTATGAAAAGGGATTTTGGCCTCATGAAAAGAGATTTTGACAGCTCACAAAAAGGGATCCTTATGATCCCTTTCCATGAGGAAAAATTCCTTTATCATGAGCCAACATCTTGTTTTTTTCCAGCCAAAACAAAACATTATAACTTTGCCCAGGGATGTCTTCTGCAGATATCCAAGTACGTGTTTTGTTTATGTAGCCCTCCTTTACTGTTCTGTGCATTTAGCTTGAATTTCTTTGGCCTGGAAATGCTTATTTTTAATTTTAAAAATACTTTTTCATACTAGGAGTTATACTAGGAATAATTTAGATGCACATAGGGCTGATTTGCCCATTATGTTACATCTTCTGCAAAATAGTTTTTTTTCCCCCTGTGTTTACAAGCAAATAATTATCTAATTTTACTTTAAAGGCATTGAACGATTTTACTTCAACCACATCACTTGGGAATAAATTCCATAAGAGTATTATTCTTTCTGTATAGAAGCATCTTCTCTTATTACGCCTAGGGAATGTTAACTTTAGCTGGCGACTATGACCTCTCAAGCAGAATTCCCTATTGTTTTTTATTAAACCCAGATCACTCATTAGTTGCTCATCATGGGATATGTTGTACATTTGTAGCAAGTTTCCCCTGGTTCTCCTTAACTCCAATGAGGATAAATTTAATTCTGATAACCAGGACTCGTAGTTCATGCTATGAGACCATCCACTAAACTAATAATCCTTCTCTGGACACCCTTCAACCTTTTCACATCCCTTCAGAGGTAAGGGCTCCAGAGTGGTGTGCAATAATCTAGATGCAGTGTCACATAAGCCCTTAACAGAGGCAAGATGCATGCCCTATTGCTGAAAGTAAAAGCCTTTTTTATACATTCAGTGATCGTGTTTGTTTTCTTAATCACCTCATTGCACTGCTTGCTTAATGTAAGGTCACTAGAGATGATAACACCTAGATCCTTCGCAGTATCTATTGATTTTAGTGGCCTGTCATTTAGGGATTATATATTCTGACTGTTAGATTCTCCTCAATGCATGATGACACATTTGTCTATGTTGAACAAAATGTCATTGGTTCTTGCCCATTCTTGTAGAACTTTTAAATCATGTCTTAGGGATTCGACTTCTTAGATGTTGTTCACCTCAGCAGCTATTTGAGTGTTGTCATCGAATTTGATGGTAAAATTTGTTATCCCCACATTCATTGTCAGAAATGAAAATAGTAAACAGGACAAGCCCCAATATGGATCCCTGTGGCATTCCACTAGGACTGATCCTGCCTCAGACAAATATCCCTTTATTCACACATTCTGTGTGTGATTTCCCAACCATGCCTATACCCAATTCATTATAGTTCTATTAAATCCCATATGGTGCACTTTCTCAGTTAAGATGGAATGTGGCACTTTATCAAAAGCTTTTCAAAAATCTAGATAAAATATGTCCACAGAAGATTTTCCTTTGAGTAGTGCATTAACTTTCTCATAAAAAACTAAGTTATTTGTTAGGCATGATCTATGGGTTTTAAACCCACGTTGATTGTTGTCTTCCAGGTTATTTTTATTGATTTCATGCTCTATTATGTCATTAATGAGTGACTCTAGGATTTTCCCCAGGATACTTGTTAGGCTAATGGGTTGATAATTTGCTATTTTCCCTCTGTCACCTTTTTTAAAAATGGGTACCACTGCTGCAGTTTTCCAATCACAAGGAATTTCCCCTGTGGTAAGATTCATGTTTTAAATCCTATGCAATGGGTCCATCAGCCATGGCATTAGCTCTTTCAACAGTCTGGGGTGAAGCTAATCCAGCCCTGGGGATTTATTTGTTTTAATTT
This sequence comes from Neoceratodus forsteri, assembly GCA_016271365.2. NCBI lineage: Eukaryota > Metazoa > Chordata > Ceratodontiformes > Ceratodontidae > Neoceratodus > Neoceratodus forsteri. The sequence continues at coordinate 874,447,115 of CM057459.1, forward strand.
TAATAAGTTTATCTCTTATTTCTGTTTTGGTTATTTTAGGCAGATTGTTCTCTTTTTCTTCCCTTTCAGGTGCTGTTGTTACCCGATGCCTTGTCCCATAGACAGTGCAGAAATGACCTGCTTCCAATCCCTTTTCCTAATGCTAAATGGGAGTTTGACTCCTCGCAGAAAGGAAATTTCATCTGACAAATTGGGATTATCGACAGAGCAATCTGGTCTGACAGCTCCTATCCCTTTTTGAGAGCTGTCAAAATCCATTTTTGTCAGGTGTTTCCCTTTTAGCATGGTGTCAAAATCCTTTTTTGTATTGTGAAAAGGGTTTGGGGCTTGTCCAGCCAGATGGTCCTGCTGGCAATCCTTTTTTATCTGACAAATTCCGTTTCTGAGAGGTGTCAAAATCTATTTTTGCATTGTGAAAACAGATTACGACACTTCACGAAAAGGAATTCCATCAGGGTCATCTGGTCGGTCAGTTTTTGACACATCACAAAAAGAAAATCACCTGATGAAAAGGGATTTTGACAGCTCAAACATGATCCCTTTTTGAGAACTGTCAACATCCCTTTTCATCAGCCGATTCCCTTTTTGTGAGGTGTCAAAATCATTTTTTGCATCGCAAAAAGGGATTAGGGCTTGTCTAACCAGAAGGCCCTGCATGTAATCCTTTTTCATCAGAAAAGTTTCCTTTCGAGAGGTGTCAAAATCCTTTTTCACATCGCAAAAAATGATTTTGACAGATCACAAAAAAGGATACTTAAAGTTTACTGTTTCGACTTCTCGTTATGTCACAATCTTAATGGCAGCCTAATGTGGGAGCTCCGGGAGCCATGAGTTACAAATATTTAATAAAATACCAGCTAAACTATCTTTACTCCTCCCAATTGGCTGATTCTGGAAAGAGCAACATGAATACAAAAAATATGCAGAGAAAAAACTCATATTGCACCAAGATCCGAGCTCTAATGGAGTCAGATAAACACTTGGGCCTAAGGGAATCCTCCCACCCCGTATCACTATTATCGAGCTGACTCCGAAGACAACATGGACTTGAGTACCATCATACTAAAATGACTAAACTGGATGGTATTATCAAAACCCTGCACAGAGTAGAATCTTTGGTTGTAGATCTTATAGCCAACCTCAGGAAAATTGATAAATACACTCAAGCAGCAGAACAAGCCATCGGGTCCCTAACTGACTCATCCAGTCAGCACGATAGAACAATATTATATTTACTGGCATGAGAATGTGAAATATAATCTAAAATAGATGATCAAGAAAACTGTGCTAGACAAAATCATTTTCGGCTATAGGGGGTCCCCGAGGATACAGAGAAGTCATATGATACAGTATAGGACTTTGTGCTCAATTTGCCATGATCAGTTCTTCACATTCCAGAAGGTGTCCCTTTGTCAATCGAGTGGACACACTGTTTACTGGCTCCCAATCTGAAGGACCAGTCGGCCCACCCCAGATCTATCATTGTCAGGATGTATAACTACCAAGAAAAACAGCTTATTTTATAAACAGCCTGAAAAATAAGAGACTTACTATTTGATATCCAATGAATATTTCTCGATCAGGATTTCTCTTGTCATCTTAATGACAAGAGGCGTCAATTAAGGGAGGTCACTAAGCAAGCAAAAAAAAAAAAAGATTAAAATTAAATTGTACTACCTTGCCCACCTCCAAATTCACTCAGATAAAAGGCCATTAATATATGATTCATTATTGGAGGCAGCCCCCACTCTGAAGCGAATGAGAATCCAATGCCGTAATGTCCATGCTGACATTTTAGAGCAAAAAATAGCTAAGGTGGCATGGCACAGAGTGGGAAAGCCGAAGCAAGTCCACCTGACTTCTGTGCATTGGCCTTCCATCCTGAGTCTAGATTTGAAAAAAACTCCTCACAAGATATAATAAAACACTTCAAGAGGAAGCAGAGGGATCAGAGGCCAGTTCAGCCAGTACTTCTACTTGAAAAAGAATCGGGGTTCTGTTCTTGTTTTTTGGGATTTTGGTTACATCGTATCAGAAAGTTGCTGACTTTAACAAATAATTGATAAAATGACAAGCTGAAACTATACATATATGCAGCTCACTGCTCCTAACCCCTGTCTCGCTCGAAGTTATTAAATTGGGACTCTCACCCAAAGTAAGACTGGTGACTTGACTGCCTTAAACGGCCCTCTGCACTACATTTGAGGGAAGACTGTAACTTTGAGCTCCTGGGAGATATTTGGGGTGGAGGCATTTTCACTTGGACCCGTAGGACCCAGACCAAGTGAAATCACAGTGAAGCATACTATTCGGGGTGGCTCCTGTGGCATTCACATTTGTTCTTGGATTGGGCAAATTGACTTTACTTTAACCCCTTCACCCACTACTTGCCTTCCTCTTTGTGATGGGGCACTTCAGGGCTTCTCCGAAAGAATGGAAGAGAATATTAGTTACACAAACTGGAAGCGACAGCTTTAATGGAACTTAAAGAACTGTAATTACTGTACATTTTTACCATTATGGTTTATTGAATGTTAAACAGGTATGAGAGGTGTTGGGGGGGGGGATAAAATGGAATAGAAGTGTTTTATTTGCTACAAGGTTGAAGATGCATAAATGAATCTGAAGGAATGAAAAGGTTCCAGAAACATTTGTTTACAAGCCTGTTGTGGGGAAAGGAGAAGAAAACAGCATTATTAAGGGAGTTGTGGTGGGTAGGTGCTGCCTACAAATCATCTTGGCAATGACCAATTTAAAAAGATGGTATTGTTACAACTACTTGATCGTTCACTATGGCAGCTCCTGGGTTTCTTATACTGGCTGAAGGTCATAGTAAAAAATGTAATAAACTCTGTTATAAGTAGCTGTGACAGTCATACTTACTGACCCTATGTGGTCAGGCTTGTGTAATCACAAGCGCTGTAGCTCACGCTACAAGACCCTGTGAATTATTAGAGTTCTAACATCGTTACCTAGGAAGCATAATTACTTGTTTAGTTATGTGTTTGATGTTGCCAATTGGTTGGGCAGTTATGAGTTTATATACTGTTTTATTTCATGCACCTGTTGTGTGTCTTATATAATTATCATGGCTTGGTACAAAAGAGATTGGGAGGAAGAGGAAGGGCTCCCAGACAAATATTAGGAAGATCATAGGGTGGATGCAGGAAAATGGAAGGAGAGGTGAGCAGAGGAAATTGAGACACAGGGCATTTATTTCATATTTATCATTATGAGTACTTTAAAAGTGGGTTCCCTGAATGTTCAAGGCTTTAACTCCCCCATTAAAAGAACTAAAATATTGCACTACCTCAAAAAACTTAACGCTGACATCTGTTTCCTCCAAGAAACAAAATTATCGATGACAGAGCACCTAAAGCTTAGAAAATCATGGGTGGGTAAGGCAGTGGGGCCTCCCATCCAACAGGAAAAAGAGTGGGTGCTGCCATCTTGTTGAGAAGAGATTTACCTTTAGAAATTACTAAAGAAGATACATTGAAGAGGGAAGGTGAGTCATTATTTCAGGTTGTCTGTTTTCTCATAGGGTATGCCTTGTTAATATATATGCCCCAAACAATGATGAACCCTCATTTTATAATCTTATTTTTCAAAAGATTTCAGCTTTGGGGGATGGCCCAATTCTCTTGGGTGGGGATTTCAATTGTGTTTTAAATCCAATGATAGACTGTTCCTCCCAAGCTATATCTACAAATAAAAAAAATGAGTCAGGTAGTGCTGAATGGCATGCAGAAATTGGCCCTTTTAGATGTCTGGAGGGAACTGAATCCTTCAGCAAAGGACTATATGTTTTACTCAAGTCCTAATAACTCTCACTCCAGAGTAGATTATTTTTTATGTAGTAGCCCAGATCTGCATAAAATAAAAGACTGTACAATTCACCTCAGGCTGGTTTTGGATCACTCTGCGGTGACACTGGATTTGCAATTAGTAGACTGGAGTTGGTGCACTCCCTGGAGAATGAACTCTTTGCTTTAGGGGAGGGAAGATTTTCACAACACAATCCAAGATGTTATTAAAGACTATCAACAACACAATAAAGTGGAGGAACCACACACTATATGGCAGTGAGATGGGCTGAAAGCTGTGATAAGAGGCATTATTATCTCATACACTTCATGACTTAAAAAACAGCTCAGGGAAAAACAACAGACTTTAGCATTTAGGTTAAAACAGTTGGAGGCCTTTCCTAAGAACAGAGTAGCTTCAGGGGTAGAGGAGGAATTAAACAAAGTTAGGAAAGAGCTGCAGAATATACTGGACCAAGAGGTCAAAGGTAAATTAAGATACATAAACCAAAAACATTATGAACAGGGTAATAAAGCAAGTCAACTGTTGGCATTCGAGATTCAGAAAGCACAAGCCAACCGCTATGTGAAGCAGATCAAGATGGAACAGTGAGGAAGGGTCAGTAATAATTATACTCTAAAAACAATGGCTAAAGCATTCAAAGGCTATTATACAGACCTCTACTCTGGAGAGTCACAGGGGCCTGAAGACAATCAGAGAATAAAAAATTTTCTAGCAGGGATCTCCCTTCCCCAAATATCAGAGGAAGTAAGCTTAAACTAGAGGCATCCATCACATCTATAGAGGTAGGCCAAACAATTAAAAATATGAAAACTGGAAAATCCCAAGGCCCAAATGGACACAACGCTGAATTTTACCAAAAGTTTGATGCCCAACTTACCCCAGTATTAACAACAGTCTTTAACTCCTGTGAAATGGAGGGTAACTTCCTTCCCTCATGGAGGGATGCCTTCATTACAGTGATCCCAAAGGACAGGAAATCCCAGGAACACTATACATCATATAGGCCAATCTCCCTTCTTAATGTGGATTCTAAAATATTTACAAAAATACTTGCATCCCTAATTAATAACATTTTACCAGATTTAGTGCACCCGGACCAAGCAGGTTTTGTACCAAATAGACATCTTAAAGACAACATTAAGTGATGTCTCAACATTTTGCATTAGGGTCAGAAGGCTAAAGATCTGCAGTTGGCCATAGCTGTGAATGCAGAAAAAGTGTTTGACTGCTTAAGCTGGGATTTTCTCCAAGGGGTTCTGGATGGGTTTGGTTTTGGGGACCAATTTAAAAGTCGGATGAAAGCAATATATTACAAGCCTTGAGCCAAAATTAAAGTAAATGGCACTAAATATGAATATTTAGACATACAACAAGGAATGAGGCAGGACTGTCCCATATCCCTGATTCTATTTGCATTGAGTAAGGAGCCCTTGGCAGAGCTCATTAGAACCCATCTGGACCTGGAAGGTATAAAGCTGGAGGGATGAGAAAAATAGGATCTTGCTTTATGTGGATGATATGATGTTATACTTATAAAAAACATTTAAAAACTTTCCAATCCTACAATAGCTTATCTTGGATTATGGAAGGATATCAGGATTTAAAGTTAACAATGACAAAATGGAAATTATACTGATAAGTAGCTCCCACTCTCCAGAGTTGACACAATTAATCCCTTTTAAGTGGGTAATGTCCAATATCAGATACCTGGGTATCTTTGTTCTCCTGGACCTGAAACAACTTTACCAAATAAATTATGGGAAACTGATGAAAGAAGTCTTTACAGACTTAAAATGATGGGACCTCCCTTTATGATTAATGGGCTGCATAGAGTCCATAAGGATGAATATGTTGCCCCAATTTCTTTTTTTAATACACTGCTACTGCACATCCTGAGCTCTAATTGGAAACAAACAAATAAATAAAGCTCTCCATCATTTTGCAGGAGTGGGAAGACATCCCAGAGTAGCATGGACTTCTTTACTTATATCTAAACCTCAGGGGGCACTTGGTTTGCCTAACCTAAAAAATTACTAACATATGGCATAGTTAATAGCTTGGGTGTCACACATGAGAGGGGATCAAAATAATACAAGGGTCAAACAGGAGTCAGGCAGCAGTCCAGAGGTGAATCCATTTAGAGATTTTGCAGACTCCCCAAAGCATTTGAGAAGGGCTATAATAGCAAATCTATTGATAAAACAAATGTATAAGACATGGGGGAACAATAAAAAAGGAACTGGGTCTTAACTAACTCTCTCTAATAGAACACAGACCACAATGTGTACTTGCTTTCTGCCGCTTAAAATAGACCACTCTTTTGAGATCTGGAAAAGATGGGGCCTAAGATATTTCTATACAGTTTATTCATTGAAGCAGAATTAAAACAGTACAAGAATTACAACGGGATTTTCATCTGCCCACCTCACATCTTTTCAGATATCTACAGGTTATTTCTTTTATGAGAACCAATAGGAGGAGGAGGAGGTAAGACCCTCACCCTATGGAGTTAATGCTCCTGGGTGCAGTGGACAGTGGGGGAGACCCACCTAATTTCTAGATTAGTATCTACCTACCTGACCACAAGACAGAGTACCCCCCAACCCCACCAATCTGTCAAGTAGCCTGGGAAAGGGAAGCAGGCATACAATTAGATGCACCATCCTGGCAAAAAATATGGGAAGGGATGTTTCGCACCTCAGCCTCAAACACCAAGAAATAGTTCAGGTGGAAGATTCTTACCAGGTTTTTTAACACTTCCACCAAGACAGAGTATTATCTTCCATACAAATCAGATAAATGTTGGAGGAAATGTGGAACAGTGGGGAATCACCATCATATTTTCTGTGAATGCCCAGTCATACAGCCATTTCGGGAGGCATTAAAGGACCTTTTTTAACAAATGACTCGGATACAGGAACCTTTGGATTTCAGACACATGATTTTGGATCTCATTCCTAAGGGGAAATGGACCAATGGTCAGAAATCATTTAAAGGCATTTTGCTAGCAGCAGCTGGTAAAACTATAACCAGACTTTTGTTTAACCCTGTTCCTCCCACATTGTTAGAATGGATGGAGGTAGTGAAAAGTATCTCCTGGGTGGAGCAGATTGCAGCTGAACTATGCTTGCATGGTGATAAATTTCATGGAATATGGCTCCCATTCATGCACTTGATAGAGGACCTGGAAGGATTCTCGTTTCTCTCCCAGCAAGCATTTGCCCAGTGAATAATACTGGTAGTGATTGATAAAAAATAAATAAATAAATAATAAGGTACATGGGATGTACCCCCCTTATCATACCCAAAAAGTAGATAACATGGTAGATGGAATTAGTAGAAAGATGAAATAACCAGCCACGTACAGAGTTGTTTCTTTTTAAAGTTTTATTGTATTAACAATAAGTTAGATATTCTGATCCAGTTTAAATGTATTTGCAATTATTCTATACATATGATTGGACACAGAGCTTAACAGAGACTTTTCTATTGTTTGTTTTTATTTTCCATTTGTATGACGCTTTTCTTTACTGTTCTCCAGAATCAATGGAAATGAAGTGGTAGAGCTGTTTTTGTTTGATTTTCTGGAAAAGACAAAGAGAGGGAATCTTTAGGGGAAATTGTTTAACCAGGAAAGGCACACTAAATCAGAGCTTGTTTCCAGGTGTGACCTGGGAGCACACGGAAGTTTAGTGACTTGGTCAGAGTCACACAGAATGCAAGTGGGAGTTGATGGGATTGAAACCCACGTCTCCAGGTTTGCAACTCAGTACTCTTAACCACTACACTATACTGCCTCCTTTAATAACTCTCTATCTATTTTTAACCTCTGTTGATACTTTACAGTTGGATCACATGAATAAAGTAGCAGAAAAGCTGTATAAGATTGCAAGATGTTTCTATGAAATTTGTACAACATGAAATTATATCTGTGTTGCACGTGAATAAACTTGGAGTTTAAAAAAAGTTTACTGTTTCTTTCTCACTTTACTGTAAAGAAACGATTAGGACTTGTGGGCTGAAATTTGCAGGGTACAAAGGGGTTACCCCACAGATGTGACTTTTGCTGGTTTGGTGACAAAAATGTACATTGCTGTCATATTTATGACATTCTGAACTTTAGTAATTTCTTTTTTTATCGGCTATCACTTTCTGCACATACCTGGTGTGCTCCCTTTTTCCTGGCACCCCTGGGACGCCGTCCGCCAACCGAATACCAATGCGCTCCATTAGGGTACTTGCAGCCCATTTCCCCTGCAGCTTAATTCCTGCAGTAGGGTGGTGGGAGCCCCTACTCATCTACTCTGTCCAGATCTAGAATTGCCAATGCCCTCAGAGCCAGTGCAACGTTGGACAGCCTTCAAGCCACCCGACCTGGATGTCTTCCCTTTTTTCCTGATTTTATCCATGAGCTGAGAGCATGCAATGACACTGGTGGAGGGGATCATGCATGCGTCTGCAAGCACTCCCTTCTGGCATCTGCCCCAACTCAACCCCAAAGAACAGCTCAGCACTGCGTCCCCCAGCCTCAGCCAGGGGGCAATCAAGCTCTGACTGTAATGGACCCCCTCCCACGGAGAAGGAGAGCTGTCTGACAGACACTCAATCCTTCTCCTCCCCTGCCAACCTCCAGCAACCTGTGCTCATTTCCGAACACGGGTCACCAGCATGGCTCGAGGTAAGGCAACCAGTGCCTCAGCTCTCAGTGCCACCGGGCAGGCTGAAGTTTAGAAATTTCTGATAGGATAACATTGTGGCTGGCTCAGTACCTTTTGGTGACTTTATCTCAAAAACACTTTGAGATATGGATTTTTGGTAAACACAGCAATGCAGGCTGCTAAGCCTTAATTATAAATGTGGTGGATTTTTTTTAGATGTCCCAATGGTTACTGTGATATTGTGCCATTTGTAGCAGAACGGCTGTTTAGAATGTCTGTAGCCCTGCACTCTGTCTCTACATTTATGGGTAGATGGGATGCAGAGCCCAGAGGGCTCTGTGCTCCCAAGTATGGATGCTATTATGCAGTAATGGGACTGGAGGGCACTCCATTATACAGAAGGAAGGAAGGACCCTGCACTCCAACCCCTAAAAATGTTGTGCCAGGTGCTGTGGGGCACTGTGCTGCAGCCTGGCATGCAATGCTATGTGTTTTTTGGAGCAGTGCGCTGTGACATGACATGGTGTTTGGACCCTGTGATCCCACCCCTAAAGATGTAGTGGCATATGGTCTGTGGGGCACAGTGCTGTGGCTTTACATGGTGTGGGCATGCAGGGTTCTTAGGATCCTGCACTCCCACCTTTTGAGACGTTGTGCCACAGGGTCTGTGGTGCACTGCACAGTGGCTTGACATGCTGTGAGAGTGCAGGATCCAAAGGACCCTGCACTTCCACCCCTACAGACGTTGTGAAGGGTCTGTGGGGCACTGTTCTGTGGCCTGGCATGCAATGCCATGGGATCAGTGGGGCATTGTGCTGTGGTCTGACATGCTGTTGGAAGCACAAGGTCTGACAGACCCTGCACTCCCACCTCTTAAAGATACTGCACAGCTTGGTCAGGTGGTGCTTGTATAGGTGAACTGGCAACATTCAGATGGCCTTTTCATTGTCTGGTTATGGCCCTTCAGTATGCTTGACCTGACCACTGGGGAGTTTGTAACTACTTTAAGCAGTTAGTCAGAGGAATTGTGTTTTGCACTATGATCTAGTATCATGGAGCCAGTAACTTCTCTGCCGGCAGTTGTAAAAATGAAAAGTACTTGGATTCTTCTTACAGTGGACTTGCAACAGGCTCAGTCATGGAAATGTCTTCCACCAAATCAAACCTGAAAGACTGAAATTCTTTGATGGGAGACGGCACCACGTAATGCTGTTCATCTGGCTGCCTGACTCAGAGTGCCTTCACTCCATACAGATTTCACTTTCTGGCAGTTTGGCCACCTGCCACTTTTTTTAGTTCTTCTCTGTCTGCCTTTACTAACTTACCCACACTGGATATTTGAGGCACCAGTGGAGCACAATAGGAGCCACACAGCTGCATGGTACCAATGTTTTTGCTGTGTGAGCAGCAATCTGGATCAATGAATTGCATGAATCCATTCTTAGCATACCAAACATTACCCAATTTTAAAAAAAAGCTTTGCATGCAGCCATTTCTGCCATCTCCAACTGTACTTGTCACCAGTAATCCATATTCATGCACTGAAGGTCCTAAAACCCCACACATTAGCCTAACCATTGGCTTAATCGTACCCTACTCATCCTATTGGAATTGCTGTAATTTTTTTTGTTGTTCAACTATTCTGATGTGAAACCTTTGTAAATGAGCACCTGTTCTCAAACGTACTCTCTGAATCTATTAAAAACAGAATAATAGATACCCAAGTATCTATTACACGGCAGTAATCCTATCAAGAGGTTTTGGGGACTTGGAACCTGAAGAGCGAAGCTCGAGAGGCTCCCAAAGCCCCCAAAACCTCGAGATGGGATTACTGCCTTGAAATTAATACTTAGGGATTTGTTATTTTTTTAAATATATGAACCCAATTTTATTTTGTAAGCGTTGGTTTGCTGCTGTATTCCTTGCTGGCTGCCGCACTGTATCACTCTTCTCACCCGCTACAGTGTTTCAGTCCTGTAAACCCCTCCTAGCTTCTCTCCTCCTTGGCACTCCTCTCGGTCTCAAGTGCAAATGATTTTGTTTATTTTTTGTAAAGGCAGTCCTACCTTTTCTCTGGTAAAGGAACACTGGATCAGCAAGATAATTCAACTTTCATTGATTAGAAAGATAAAAAACAAAATTAGAGAACACCCATGGCAAGATGATTTCTAGCTAAGCGAGAGACGGCTGCCATGTTTTTCAGAACATTCTGCCCGCCCACAAAAAGAAAGTAGCCAATCATGAACCATGATTCTTTAACACTGTAACCACAGCATGTGTTAGTAGACTTCTTGCACTTGAGCTCTTCAGTTTTATTGAAAATAGTATCATTCAGAGCTCTGAACAATAGTATTACGGGTTCAGAATGATACTATTATCACTTAAGTTGGGTAGTATTATCACTTTTGAGAGTACTGTATAACAGGGAAAGTTTTGTATGCTTTAGTTTAGAATTATTTTGGAAATCCATATATTAAAATTAATTAAGTTGATCCCTGTCCACCATCCCTAAGTCTTGCAAGTCAGTGACTGATCCTCGCTCTGGACTGGGGAGGTAGAAATGTCATCATTCTTAAACTGTTGGTAGAAGAACTATTTTATTAAAAATCTGCCTCTAAATTAGGAAAGCATTCAAAAAGTATACTTCAAACACTTTTCTTTCTGAATAATTTTTTATAATAGAAATAAGACACTCCCAGGAGTTAGTTTACCATCAGTTAATTGCCCTCTAGGGGCAATATGTCACTCAGCTGCTCCTTGTGCTACATTACACCCTCTAGGGGGTGATTTACACAATGGGAATCTAACCCCTGGTCATGCCTTATTGCTTAATTCACACTGTTGAAAGTTTCAAAACAGAAAATACCTATTTCATAACTACAATAAGACAGTATGGGGTATGTATATGGAGCAGATTTTAGTTTACCTTAAGTGGTTGGAGGTATTTGAACTGTAGCACCACATTTTACTGTGCCCTGGATAAGTGTTGCTATCTGTTTTCATGCGCATCCTATTCTATCGCATTGTTTGCTTGTGTTGCAAGTTGAGACAGTGCAGTTGTGTAGTTCTTACATGCCCATGTGCTTCCACAACTGGTGTTATGGAACTGCTGAGGGTAGAAGTGCACAGCGTGACTGTCATACGTTGTATAGAAACCTATAACCTTAGAAGTACCAACAATGACAATATGAAGCATTTTAGCTATCTGTGTATTTCTGTGTGTAATCTTTAATACTGTTTACCATATGGATAAATGAGTCAGACAACCTTTTGGATTCAAAAGTATTTATGAAGTTGTTTTTTTTTTGGAAGTAAAAAAAATATATTTTTTCTTTACCTTTTTAAATATTCATTCATTTTTTAAAAATATGTTATATACAAAAACAAACAATTTCAATGAAAAAAAAAATTTAAAAGCCCTGCTGTGTTTAAATGTACACAATATTTAAATAAATACAAAAAACAAAAACATTAAATTAGAAACAGTGCAAAACTTTTAGGCGACCCCTGGACTAGGGGGGTCATACATTACTGGAGCAATGAGGAAGTATTTGCCCATATCATGATGAAGGCACCTTGGGGAGAAGGAGGAAGTGGAAGCAGTCCACAAGAGAGTGTGGTATCAGGTGGTTATTGCCCCTCTTCTTCTGATGATGATACTTCAGGATGGGCTTGAAGTGGAGCCTCCCATAGCTGAGGAGGGAGGAGGGCCTGGTTCTGGCTGTGTAGCTGCAGCAGTTCTCAGTGTACCAAAAGTTGTATGCCTTCAGAGACCTCTAACTGCTCCTCTGCCAGTCATTGTATGGGACTGTGGGTCATCTCCTGGACTGCAACTTGGGTCTCTTGTTGATCGCACAGTTCACAGACAGTGTGACACAGACCCTGGTTGCTGTCCCGGAGATAACGGACGGCCTTCAGTGTAGCGTGTTCTACCTACCAGCGCCAGTGTATGAGACCCAGAAGCTCATCCTGTTGTTGAATTATGAGCCTCTGGTTCTTTAACACTGATGCAGTATGTAGAGCTGCAGCATAGTTGCAGTCCTCCACAGCTCCCAGCAACCGGAAGAGGGTCTCCTGTGTGGCTTTGGACTGTTCAAGTTGGGCTGAAATAGAAATGACACAGAGAAATAGACCATAAAAATGCACTCAAGTTTATATTTGGTTTTAACCCCTTTTTCTGCTTTTGTTGTTTTGTTATTGCTGCAATCAGTTACATCACTTTGGCCAGCTGAACATAAGTAAACTAGGCCAGTGAGGAACCTTGTGGTAAGAATTCACTTTCTCACACCTGTAAAAATAATTGTTCTTAAATTGACTATTCTAAGATTTCTGAGACTGATTATGCTGGGGATCATTATTGAAACTGCTTTTACAATACATTCTTTTTTTTAACAGGACAAGTTACAGTTCCTTGTTTTCATGGGAGACAATGCACTGCACTGTGGAAGAGAAGTGTTAGCCAAAGACCACACATTTTATTTTATAGTGTATGGTCTACCAAGTTTATGACATTGCGAACTGAATTACTTTACTGAATTACTTAATGAAACAATATGAACATATGAGCATACAAATATGCCAGGGGAAACAGGCCTCATGGTCTATCAAGTCTGCTTAAATGTGCAGCTAGCATCCTTACCTTACAGCTGCCCCCCTCCCCTCTTACAATTATTGTTGTTAGCCTTTTGTTTTGTTAAACCATTGTTATCACATACAAAAGAAGGGTTAACAACAGAGTGATGTCAAATTGATGGCATGACAAGGTTATAATGTACTTGATTTCAGTTAATAATAAAGACTCCCCATGCATTATAATATTGTTCCTGTTAATTAATCCACAGGGTACTTTTGGTTACTATAAATTTTAACTAAATAACTGTTGAGTGTTTACTCACTGCTGCTGTGTCAACTGGTTATATGTTCAACTACACTTACAAACCTATACAATTATGCATGGCATATAACTATATTATAATACATATATATATATATATATATATATATATATATATATACATACACACACACATATATATTTATAGTATGGTTGAAGATAATGTACAAAACCCTAGCTAAGCAACTGATTATGGAGGATTATGAAATATAAGAATAAGGCATACACTATTTTTGCATATTATTATTACTATTATGTTGGCATGCAAGCTGCATTGTCCAAGTTGTGCTGATGCGGGGTTACATAGATTAGAAAAAACCCACAAAGCCCATTGCATGCAGGTAGAAGCACTAATGCTATCACATACTATGTTACATAAAAAGTGCATCGACCCATGAATGCAGTGTTTAATTTTGTATGAATCATATATGGCTTATTGTTTTGTTTCTTCTTGTTGATCATTGCACTGAAAATATGCAGTTGTTTTGAAAACAGAGGAAAACAAAAATGGTTATACCATCAGTACAGTGTTTGAATGTCACATTTTCTTATTTGTTGATAATGCCTTGAGTGTATTTAACTTAGGAATTATCTGAGGCTATGTTACAAAAAAAACTGATGAGATTTTCACTTCACAGATAAATATTCTCTATAAAGTCTGTGTTGCTCGCTGTGTGCTGCTTTCAACAATGGCTGGTATCAAAGAGAAAACAAAACTGTACAACATGATCAGTTTTGGATTTTCCATAGAAAGCTTCAAGTGAATGAGTAATATGAAAGGTGTGGTATTGCACAACATGTATAATGAGTAACACAAAAATGAGAACAAAAAACATTTTAAATAAGTGAATTGTTGTGATTGGACTTAATCTTCGAATAATGGATTACAGTTGTACATTATCCAGTCAATTAATGGCTGACTGGTTGGGATTAGCAACGGACTGTGGTTTCGGCCACCATTACCCCCCACTTCCACCCAATCACACACATGCAAAGCTATTTCTTTATATGAAGACTTTGTAGTATGCTGTGGGAGTGCAGTGTTTGAAGGACCCTGCTCTTCTACATTTACTGACTTTGTAGCACATGGTCTGTGGACCACTGTGTTGTGAGTTCACATGATGTAGGAGTGCCTGGTCCAAAGGACCCTGCACTCCCATCCATAGATATGTAGTGCTGCACAGTGTTTGAGGTGTGTGTGCTGTGGCTTCTGCCACCCTTAAATCCCCCCTTCCCCTGCACACAAAACACAAAGTAGCTAGGAAACTCTAAGGCAACTGCAGTGACATAGTTCAAGTGCTTTAACATACTATGGTGAATGCCATTTATTGTTCTTCTGTGTCATTCTACCTCACTTTTAGGTTCTAGTGGCAGACATCATTATGGACAATTCAACAAATTTGTCTGTGAACCAGCTGACATCCTCCTTCACCACACTTTGATATGCGAGAGGACTATGTATAGTCACAGCTTGTTTCTCTCTTTAACACCCACCCTCCTGTTAACTGGATGACATGTACTGCAGCCACATCCAAGAGCAGGATCATTCTCAATGCCCTGCAGGGGCCAGGCCTTAGACAGCTAGTGTTGGAACCCACTCAGGAGGGAGCACTACTAGACCAGGTACTCTCAAATGAAGAGAGGATCACAAATTTAGAAGTCAGTAGACATCTGGGAACAAGAGACCACTGCACAGTGTGTTTCACAATGAGCACAAACATGGAGATAAGCCATACAAAAACAAGGATACTGGACTTTAGAAGGGCTGACTTTGGCAAAATGGGTGAATACCTGAAGAATGCACTAGCAAATGGCCAAAAAGGAGGGGTGGAAGAACAATGGAGAAAAATCAAAACTGCCATCATAGAGGCAACAAGCCTTTGTGAGAAAGAAATAAAGAAAACAAAGCAGAGTAAAAAAACACTATGGTTCTCAAAAGAGGTGGCAGGGAAGGTTAAGGAGAAAAAGGCTGCATTCAAAAAGTATTAGGAATCACAGAAGGAGCAGGGCAGGAAACTGTATCAATTAAAGCAGAAAGAAGTGGAGAAGGCAGTCAGAATAGCAAAGGCCCAAACTGAGGAAAAAACAGACAACTCAGTTAAGAAGGGGGATAAAACCTTTTATAGGTACATTAGGGAGCATAGAAAGGTTAAGGGAGGGATAATGAAGATTAATAAAGGAGAGGGGAGGTGGGCAGAGGGAGACAGTGAAAAGGCAGAGATTCTGAATGAATACTTTTGCTCAGTATTCACAAAAGAAGATGAGGAGGAGTTATCTAAGCCAAACAATAGAAGCACTCTGGGTAGGGGGGTTGCCACCAGTCCATTCACAGAAGAAAGAGTCCTGAAAGAACTCCTAAAACTCAAGGTAGACAAAGCAATGGGGCCTGATGGGATTCACCCCAGAATCCTAAAAGAACTAAGGGAGGACCTAGTGACACCACTGACCACGCTTTTTAACAAATCATGGCAGGATGGGGTGGTACCTGAGGACTGGAGGAGGGCAGATGTGATTCCCCTTCACAAAAGTGGGAGCAAGGCAGAAGCAGGAAACTACAGACCTGTAGATTTGAACTCAGTGGTAGGAAAAATGATGGAATCACTTCTGAAAGAAAGAATTGTTGAGTACCTAGAGGTCAGCCGGTCACAGGACCCAAAGCAGCATGGATTTACAGCAGGAAGATCATGTCAGATGAATCAAATTGATTTCTTTGACTGGGTGACCAAAGCAATTGACCAGGGAGGGGCTGTGGATATGGCCTACCTAGACTTTAGCAAGGCATTTGACACAGTCCAGCAAAAAAGATTACTAATCAAGTTAGCCAGCCTGGGAGTGGGTCACAGTGTGGTAACCTGGGTAGCAAACTGGCTGCACAACAGGACACAGAAGGTAATAGTGAATGGAACACATTCCGAAGAAAGGGGGATTACTAGTGGAGTACCTCAGGGCTCAGTACTGGGTCCAGTCCTCTTTAACATCTTTATAGGTGACATTGCAGAGGGTCTGGAGGGAAAGGTATGCCACTTTGCAGATGACACAAGGATCTGTAACAGAGTTGATACACAAGAGGTGGTAGAAAAGATGAGAAGGGACTTGGCAAGGTTGGAGGAATGGTCAGACATACGGCAACTCAGATTCAATGCAAAGAAGTGCAAAGTAATGCACCTGGGAAACAAAAACCCAGGAGAAGAGTACACAATAGCAGAGGAGGTACTAACAACAACAAAAATGGAAAGGAACCTAGGGGTAGTCATATCAGATGACCTAAAGGTGGGTAAGCAATGTGAAAAGTCAGTAAGGAGAGCCAGGGGAATACTGGGATGCATAGGAAGGGGCATCACAAGTAGAAAAAGGGAAGTGGTTATCCCTCTAAAGATACAGTTGGTGAGACCCCATCTGGAGTACTGTGTACAGTTTTGGAGACCTCATCTATGCAAGGACATAGACAGGATGGAAGCAGTCCAGAGGAGGGCAACTAAAATGGTGCAGGGTCTGCAGCAGAAACCATATGAAGAGACTGAGAGAGCTTAATATGTATACTCTTGATGAAAGGAGGGACAGGGGGGACATGATAGAAACTTTCATGTACCTCTAGGGAATTAACGAAGTCCAGGAGGGTAGCATCTTTCAGAAAAAGAGATGTGTAAGAACAAGGGGGCACAATTTAAAGATATAGGGGGATGGCTCAGGGGTAATGTGAGGAAATTTTTTTTCATGGAGATAGTGGTGGATACATGGAACCACCTTCCTGAAGAGATTGTTGGGTCTAAAACAGTGGGGGAATTCAAACATGCATGGGACAGACATAAGGCAATTATAGTGGGGGGTTGCAGGGAGTAGGCTGTTAGTTAACTAGAATCTTCAGCTTATCCAGTAGGTAGGGAAATGGGGAGACTAGGTGGGCCAAGTGGTCCTTATCTGCCGTCAAAGTCAAAGTCAAAGTCTATATTGCACTGCAGCCCTGCATCATGTTACCAACATATCCATCCTCCTATTGTATCTTGACTCACGTTTGTGTACATTCTTAATGTTGTGTCGTATGGTGTGTGTATTCTTATTATATTGTTTGACATGCTGTGGTAGCATAGGGGTGCTTTGCACCATCTGTTATCAACTCTAAACATGTTGTACTGTTTATAGTGTTTGATAACTGTCTGAGAAGGAACCCCCACCAACACAGTTTCACATTTTGAAGTGTGTGGTCTATGGGGCCACTGTGAAGTTGAGTAACAGAGTGTGGGAGTACCGGTTTCGAAGGACCCAGTCCTCACACCTCCAAAGAAGTTATAATACCTGTATTGTGTGGCACTGTGTTGCTGGCTGTTGTAATGTAGGACAGCTGTGCTTTAAGAGCCATGTGCTTCCACTCCTAAAGATGTTATGTCTTATGATGTTTGGGTAGTGTAGTGATGCCTGAAATAGTGTGGCAGTTTTGAACACCACAACTTTTATAAGTTTGCTATAGTATAGATGTGAATTTATGTATGTTGCTAGCTTTAATAAAGTTTATTAAATTGCAAAAAAAAAAAAAGTTTGATATAGGAACTGTGAGTTCATGTCAAGTATGATTGTACCACTGAATGAACATGTCATGTACTTATCTGTGTCTTGTGCCTAAACTCTGCTATCGCTCCATCACCCACCATACTACCTTCCCACCACACAACCTTAATCTGACCCACAAAACCGTTATGTGAACTCTTATATCAGACTAGTCCCACCATTGGAATGCACCTGTCTGAGTGTGCCTGTCATTAGGGTGCCTGGGATTTTACTTTGCATCCTGCTTTTAATGCTGTGGACTGTGCCCCACACGCCCCCATAACCATTTATTCTAACTCCAGGGGGGGCCAACTTTGGGGATGGGGCAGCGAATTTTGAAATTTGGTGCCTATTGATGGACATACTCGAACTGGTGCACAGATGTCTGGAAAGGTGTCAGACCACATTGTTTATTATATGAAAGTTGTCAGAAATACTGGAATCTGATTTGCTGTTAGGATTCTTACATTAATCCATTTTATATAGTCATGTGCAGTCTGATAACCATGGTACATGGATTCTTTCTGTCACCATTCCATCCTCTAGCACTGCTGAATAACTGGAACAATGCATTCTGATTGTAAACCAGCATTCTTAAACTGTTGGTGGAAGAACTATTCCTTTTAAAATGTATCTCTAAATGAGGCAAATATTCACAAAGAATAGTTTCAACACTTCTTTTGGAATATTTTTTTTAGAATATCAATAAGGCTCTCCTAAGAGTTAGATTAACAGTCAATCACTCCCTAGGGGCTATATGGTACTCTCCTGCAGATCTTGTCACATTACACCCCTAGGTAGTGATTAATGGGCTGTTACTCTAACCCTTGATAATGCATTATTGCCTAATAACAAACAGACACAGCATTTATGTAGAACAGTTGATAAAATCAAGTCTGTGAGGAGTGATGACAGTACAGCAATACTCAACCACAGCAATTCTTGATCTCATCTCTAATAATTCTTGATGGATGAGAGCAGTTATAGCAATGAGGCTCACCTGTTGCACTTGACTGCACTCAGCTGCAGTGTTCTCCAGAAGTTGTCTTATCCCCAGTTCTGTTCACTGTGTCATTGATGCTCTTGAGGGAGATTATTAGAAGGCTTAGTCTACAGGTAGGTTATCACTGTAAATCTGGTGATACATTCAAAAGGTGTCTACAAGAGCATATGAAGGATATAGTCTGGAGTAAGGATGAAACTCTCCTATGGGGGCAAATTAAACTAGTGCACAGCATAAACCCTAAGAAAATGTATTGCCTGGGAATTGAGCACATCATGGAAAATCCCAGAGGTGGGGATATACTAAAATTACTTCTCCAAAACGGGAAAAAAAAAGAGGTTTTCGGTCCTACACCTGGGATATGTGCTCGGCTGATAGACAAGCAAAGAAAGTTTTTCAAGTGCCAGCACCAGTTACTTACAGCCACTTATAGTCACTTCCACCGAATGCCAAGACTCCAATGTTGTAACATTTGAGTCTTGGCATTTGGTGGAAGTGACTATAAGTGGCTATAAGTAGCTGGTGCTGGCACTTGAAAATCTTTCTCCAAAACAGGGTAATTTAGTTTTACAGGCTAGATACCTAAAGCCAAAGGGATGCAACAATGAGTTAGATCTAAAATGCTTCCTGTAACTGGTCCGGTGGTGTTGAGGGTTGAAGCGCTGGACGCCACACCTCACACCACGCCGGTGACCAGAGTTCAGGAGCGAGCATGGGCTCTGGGGGTCGGCTGGGGAGGGACTGGATTGAGTGTCCGCTGGACTGCTCTCCTGTCCCAGGGGGAGGGATTTGGGGAGCTCTGCATTCCAGTGGCCCCTGGTGGAGATTGGGGGTGCTGTAGTAGCATGGGGCTGCACGTAATAGTGTGCCTGACGCTGGCAGGGTTGCCGTGTGCCATAGCGTTGGGGGTGCACACACAGGGATGGGGTGGGCAAAACAGAACACAGGAAAACCCCGGTTCCAGGGGTAGGCGACAGGACCAATCCCCATGTCCACGACTGGGTCCAACTCAGCTGACTTTCACAGACCCTCCACCCAGGGGCCCACATCCATAGCTGGAGTCTACAAGTTGAAGAGCACTGAAGGTAGGAGGGGTGGCCCCACCCCAGAGGGATTAAGCTGGAGGTGCCAGCTGGGAGGCGGGGGTGGAGGAGAGGAAGGTTCGGTTGGGGGGACTTCAGGCAGGACAGGACAAAGGTTGGATGCCTGAGAGAGGCTCCTGGATTTGTGACCGGAGAGAAAAAGAATAAGAAAAAAAAAGTGATTCCTGTAAAAGTGTGTGGCAATGGGGATTTCCTATGTTTGTAAATATGAATTCATAATGCATTTATGATTGTATTGGATTTCAGTAGTGTGTTTCACCATTGTTTGTGTTTTTTTGATTGTTTCTTTGAAATACCCTGTATCCTGTAATGGGGAACTTCTGGGCAGCACTCATGTCAAGAGATGAAGTAAAAAATGCCATGTGCCACAATCCACTTTTGAGTGTCTCACCAATTTCAATGGGACATGGTTAGAAGCACCAAACATGAAGGACTAGTGACAGAATTTATGCTGATGTCTTGAACAAAAGGCATCAATATCGGGAGAGTTGTAGTTTTCACCTGAACCATTACTCCTCTTTGTCTGGACTTGATGCAACAGGACTATAGCTGTAACTGATGTTACTGTGATCAAACAATGGAGGACTCTCCTGATCTTGTAATGTTGTTTATGATTAAGTATATACTTATTTAAGGGCTGACCCAGTGGCATGGTGGGTTGAGGCATCCACGCCTCCCTGCTGTCATGCTGGTGTCCCACGTTCAGGAACAGACTTGGGACGATAGGGGGCCAGGCCAGGAGAGGGAAGACTGAATGTCCTTAGGACTGCTCTCTTCCCTCGGGAAGGGGGGATCCTGTGACTTGTCACTCGACTTACACCTGTGGATACCAGGTGGAGGTATGTGCAAGTCTCATCATTAGGGGAAGGGCCAGCGTACAGAGTGATGGAGCACCTCCTTAGAGGTAGAGTGCACTTTTGCACTCATTGCAAATAACACTGTGCCCCGGGGGAAAAAATCAGGAGGAAAAAATGAAAGATGGGCTTAATGAAACCCTCCTCGCTGGCACCAGTGGCATGCTCTGATTCATGGGATAGACAGAGACTCAGAATGGCCGTGGTGCTATTAGACAGGGCTGATTCAGCCACCCAGCCTCCCAAGAAGCAAGAGAAAACTCTACATGAACAATTATTATAAGGGTCTCAGGAATGCTTAAATCTGATTGGTTCTCATCATTCTGAGAGCCTTATGTTAATCACCTTATTAGTATACTTTTACAGCCTAATCACAGCAGTACTAATTTGTGTGGCACTAGTTTTATAAAAATTTCCATTATTAGAATTCAGAGCTGCCACTGTGTTTAGTGTCTGTAAGTGGAATTTTCTCCAAAACTGTATTAATAAAAAACACTGCTGGACTGGAATAAAAACAATGCCACTGGCAGGCAGCAGTCCTCATCAAAATTAGTAAACATTTAAGATGTGTAAGTAAGAAAAAAAATAAGCACACACAGCTACAGTACTCCTCCTTTGAATGAGCTAACCCATAATCTGGGAGGCAGTATAGTGCAGTGGTTTAAAGCTCTGAGCTGCAAATCTGGAGATCTGGGTTTGAATCCCACAGCTCCCTCCTTCATAATGTGTGACCCTGAGCAAGTCACTTAACTTCCCTGTGCTCCCAGGTTGCACCTGTAAACAAGTTTTTAGCTTAGTGTGTCTCACCTGGTTAAACAATTGAAAAAAAAAAAAAAAAAACTAACTGGCAGATACCACAGATGTGACAGATGGGAAAACTGCAGTTTCAGAGTGCCAGCACCTCCTGGTGACAGTCAAACTAAAGCACTGGTGGCCACATAGCTGTGTCACCTGTGAGCCCCAGATCAATTATTTTATGCAGTCATGATCGAGACCCACCTCTGACAGCAGCGACCAGTGTGGGGGAACAGAAACTGTCACTGTGAAACACCTCATGCTTCAGCTGCCAGCCCAAAGTAACTGCCAGGCACATGCAGAACAAGGTTTAGTGAATAAGGCTGTGTTTGGTCTAAAAAAACCCCAACAAAAAACAGTTTCTTCTGGCCTCTTTTTTAGTGTGGAGTGCCCATATATCTGTGGCGGAGGCCATAAAGGAGTCATGACTGTCCTCTCTGACTATTTTTTTTTACTGGACTCCTTACCTGGTTCTTGTTTCTACCCTTTAAAACAATAAGATGGACGCAACATCAATGAACTGGAGCACATCTCCCACTTTCTCTCCCTCTCAAGTGTGGCGACTGAACTGCTCAAAGAGCATGGTGAGGCAGATGAATCCCTTCTCCTACACCAGCTTACGTCCACAGCAAGCAAAAAGAGAGGGCAACTGTGCAGCATTGGAGAGAGCGGTACAGTTCAGCGGAACTGGCTGCTTGTGACTCAGACTGACTTTTCGATTTGTACAATGGGCAGTACTGAGCACCTGCTAATTGCTCATGTGCTGTCTGTCCCAGATGCACTTCAGGAGAGAGCCAGGGGAATGAAGACACAGGTGGCTGACTGATGAAAAAAAAAAGAATATTTCTACAATTTTGGGGAGGGAGTTGTGGTGCTACTGAGCCATCAGCACAGAAAGAGCAAACTAAGCAGCATACTTTGGGAGGACAGGGGGAAGGCAACACTAATGCAAGAGGGTCAGGTGGGGACCCAGTGGACACCAGAGGAAAAACAAATAACATTTTCATGCACAAATAACATTTTACTGTAAATCATGGCATTTGAAATTAAGAATTATCAAGTAAGGCTGTTTTTTGTCTGTCAAGGGGTGAAAGATTAAACAGAATTGACCAGGCATTAACTTTCTCACCTGGTTATGTTCATGACATTGCAGACTTAGTGTTAACATATTGCCCCCCTGCCACCAGCAGCAAAACTGTCTCATGAATGTCAGTTCAAACATTCCTTTCATTCTGTCAAAGTTCAGAAATGAACAGAAAACTTTGGTGTAGGGACTATTTTATCTCAGTGGTTAAGAGAAACTAAAATAGATGCTGTGTGTCAGTAGGAAACTGATAGAAAAATTGCACCTAGTTATAATAATAGCAATAAGGTACTACCAAGGGTTATGTTAATGTTAAAGTTAATCACTCCCTAGGGGCAATATGGCCTTGTGCCACATTACGCCCCAAGGGGGTGATTTACTAGAACATTAACATAACCCCTGGTTGTACCTTATTGCTTAAGTATATACTAATTTTAAGTAAATAACCAATTCAATTGCTTTTCAGTCAAGTAAAATTTACTTTTATGCACTATAGTCACTTTCTTGCTATGGCACTAATTCACTAATAGTTGTGATGGTTTGGCACCTTTAAAGCAAGTAGTAACCATTGTTTACCACTGTACTACTTAATTAGCTGGATTCTGCTTGCTAGCCACACCCCCCTGAAGAAGCTTCAGATGAACAAAGCGCTGGGGTAGAGAGAAGGCAGCATCTTATTTATTTATTTTATTTATTTAAAATTTGGTAACCGAGAAAGGCACACTGAACCAAAGCTCGTTTCCAGGTGTGGCCCGAGGAAGGGGATACAGAGTGAAGCATATACAGTACAGCATAAAATGAACAAAACAGTTACAGGATGAAATACAGTTAAAAGTTTAGCTATCAGTGGGACCTGAAACACAGATGATCACAGCAATAAAAATCAACACAAAATAAAGTAAATTTCAACAATCAAAAATATTAAAAAATATTTGCAGCATCTGCCAGCCCAGTGGCACTGAGGGTTGAGGTGCTAGATGTCATACCTCACGCCACACCGGTGACCCAGATTCAGAAACGAGCATGGGTCATTGGGGGCTGGCAGGGTAGGACTAGGATCGAGCATCCGTTGACTGCTCTCCTAGTCCTGTGGTGGGCCAGGGAACAACCATCGCATGGTGGTGACCTCTGGGGATGCCCGGAGGTACTTCCAAGCATGGTGGCAGTTGGGGGGGAGTGTGGCAGATGTCAGCACACAGTGCCTGACATCATTTCACATCCACATTCCTGTGGGTGAAAAATAGGAGGAAAAAGGCTGGGCGCGACTATGCAGCTTTATGGCCACACCCTGGGCTGCCTGAAGGACTTGGAAGGAGTCCCATCAGGGAGGATCCTAGGCTGTCCTTGCTGTGAGTGGCAGAGGGGGCCCTCCAGCAGGGCAGCATGATAGCCATCCTGGATCCATATGGGTGCGGTATGAGCCACCCAGCTCTCCGGGTGGGCAGGCCCGGTGGCTGGATGCCCCAAGCTGGTCACACTACAGAGGAGGCAAAAAGCAGCTGTAATAAAAAAAAAATTGCAGCACCTTGTTTTTGGAATATCTTGGGGTAATAGAGCTTTGTAACTGATCTTTGTTGCACTTCTGTATGTAACTCTCGGTACTTTATATTGTATAATGGATGTGATAATAGGATAATGTGATAATTGAGCTGTATATAATTTTGTAAGTCACTAGTAGTTGCATGGCCACATATAATTGCCTGAGTAATACATTTACTATGTATGTATTGCAGTTTGTACTCATTAGTCATCTATGTGACTGAGTAAATCAGCTTATAGCATATTACCACCTACACTGTATTACAGCACGTATTTTGATCAAAGTGGATTTCAGTTATGTGCATTTGAATCATTATATAAGGAGTACCAGCTACCAGTCTGAGTGTGGGGAAATACCTGTTTATGGATATGCTGACAATACCCAACTGTACCTTTCTTTGTACCTAATCAAGACTAAGGTTATCAATCAGTATTACATTTATTTGTTTTTTATTATTTACTATAGTGTGAATTTCATGCTTCTGAAATATACTGGATTGACAGCACTTGAAACTGAAGCCCTTTGTTTACCCAAATGAAAGATACAGCACAAGGATCACAGTGCAAGCTTCCCAGCACTTCCCTGCCACTGTTCCTCAACACTGTCATGGGGGGTTCCCCATCATAATTGAGAGGTTAGTTCAGTTTCCATGCCCATTCAGTACATTGCCTCTCATGACAGCCTAACAACAAGAGTGCCAATTAGTGTCAGCTGTTTTGGTATATTTGTGATGTGGACCATCACAATTCATTTCATATTGGTCACTGAAAAACCCTCCAGTGATACTGGCTTTCAGTGACTACCAAACCAAGCTGGATTTGAATCAGTGACTTAGAAGTGAAATGCTCCTTATCCTGCTAACAATGCACTGAGTCTTCCAATTCCCAAGGGGGTACTACATTTAAAGCAGTGCCTCATGGTGATCAGACTAAATGTCCTTCCTGTGGCTGGCTCTAAAGTGAAATAAAACAAAACAGGACTGCTACTGGGGACAAAAAATATGTGTCTAATTAGACCAGTGAGCTTAACAAGTACGCTTTGTAAAATTCTGGAAGCAATAATTAAGGACTATCTTTTAGAATACATACAGGTGAACTAGCTGTGAGATAATACACAACATGGATTTACTAAGGGTCGCTCATGCCAGACTAACATGTTGGAGTTTTATGACAAGTCCAGCAAATCTCTGGACCAAGGCAAATCAGTAGATGTTATATGCTTAGACTTTACTAAAGCCTTTGATAAACTACTACATCAGGAATTAATACATTCTTTAAACACTATGGGGGTCAATGGAAACATTGAAGCATGGATCCATTCATGGCTTACTAATAGGAGGCAGAGAGTGAGCATAAGAGGAACCTTTTCAAACTGGACAGATATATCAAGTAGGGTACCACAAGGTTCGGTGCTGGGGCAATGTCTGTTTAATATTTATGTCTCACAGCTGAAGTGTAACCAATTGGGGATTTGGATAACCAAGTTCGCTGATGATTGTAGATTAGGACAGTAAGTGGGTCTGCAAAATTCTAATTCTGATTTACAGATAGCACTGGATCACATAAAAAATGGTGTAATAGATATAAACTCCCACTAAATCCAGATAAATGTAGTCATGCACCTCAGGAAAATAATCCTAAACATCCATATTTACTAGATAAGGCATCCTTAAAGGTTGCTACATAGGAAAAAAGACTTGGGAATCACTATTACCAACAATCTTCAATTCAAAACCAACTGTATCAAACTCATTAGAAGGGCAAATGGGGTATTAAATTGCATACTGAGGCACACTGCCAGCAGGAATGGGGGTATTATGTACTCTGTTTGGAACTTTGGTGAAACCTACCCTAGAGTATGGGGTTCAGGTCTGGTCCTCCCACCACAAATATGAGATAATAGCTATTGAAAAAATACAAAAAAGAGCCACAAGAGCAATTAGTGACTTAGAAGGCAAAGATTACCAAAATAGGTTAAAAGAGTTGGGGCTGTTCTCATTGGAATATAGAAGATGGAAAGGTGACATGTGCCTGATCTATAGAGCTTGTTTAGATCAGGATCTGTGTAATCATCTAGGGGCCAGATATTCAAAGCATAGTGTAGCACACAAACCATTAGCGTGGGAACAGTGCAGGAATAGCGTGGAGTGTCTTTATTCATATGATCATTTGACACACGCAAATCACATTAGCGTGGGGCAAACCGATAATGTATGCAAGGGGCAAAGGGATGGGGAGGCCTGCATACACGTGCAATGGGATATTGAAAGCTATAGCGCTGTGCTAGGATACATAGTGTGACACCTAGCATGGCACTTTCTACCACTTATAAAAGTCTGGTCTTAACCCAGGGCAAATCACGTAAGGGGAGAGACCACAACAGGAAGTGGGAATGAGTGCTGTACCACTAGCAGTGATGTTGCCATTCATGGTAGCTGTAATGGAGGAGGAGGAGGAGGAGAGGGAGCAGGCCCAACACGGGCCGCAACACAGGCCGAGAAGATGGTATGCTGCAAACAGGTGGTACCTGCCCAGGGTCTCCTTCGAGACCCTGCCAGATGAGCACATCACTGGCCAGTACAGGATGAACAAGGGGAATATTGAGGCAGCTATGTGAACTCCTGCATGAGCAGCTGCACCACAACATCAGACGCAGCCATGCCATGACAGTAGAGGAGAAGGTGTCAGCAGTGATGTGCTTCCTAGCCACAGGGATGTTCCAACAACCAATGGGGGACACCATTAGGGTATCACAGTCTGCAACCTCACGCCTCCTGACCCAGTTCCTAGAGACTTTCCTGCCACATGCAAGGGAGTTCATAGTATTCTCCAGCACAGCAGCAGAGTGCAGAGAAACAATGCAGCAATTCCATTGAGTTGTGCACCTACCAGCAGTACTGGGTGCCATTGACTGCACCCATGTCCCCATCACCTTCATCTGGCACTAGTCCCAGCTGTGCCAGGCATTTGAGGAGGTCAGGATACCCAGTGGGCACCTGAGTAGCAGCTGACAAGGCACACACACCACAGCATGGATAGGGACAGGCATGGGAAGCCGGGAAGGGTGTGTGGGAGTGCAACACAGGGATGCATGACGGCAACAAGCAGACAGCAGTTCAAAACAAACAGGTGCATATCTCCCAACAGGGGACAGTGCCTATCTCCTGTGACCCCGGCTGCTGACACTGGTACCCCGGCCAGCCACAGTAGCTGAAGAGCAGTACAACGAGGCACACGCCAGCACCAGAAACATCACAGAGGTGTTTGGCATACTGAAGATGTGCTTCCAATGCCTAGACACATCCAGCTGTGCTCTACAGTACAGGCCTCAGAAGGTATGCCGTATCTTCCTAGCCTGTTGTATGTTGCACAGCATGGTGATGAACTGTGGGATACAGGCACCTGAACCTGACGAACAGGCTGACAGTGGCCCAGAGCCAGCAGTCAGGGGGATAGTGGAGCAACTCAAGAGGAAGGATCCTCGCATGGCCCATAGGGCCATAGAACACAGGGCCAACATCATCAGGACACTGTCACAGGCCAGAGGGTGAGAACATGCTGCACAGCAACATGAAACAGTATAATAGTGTATGTTTTAATGTGAACAAACAACCACAACAGTGACATCGCTAATCAGAGCAGGTGCAAGATAAACTGGAACAGAACGCATGTGAGTGTGTGTGGTGCGATGGTGTGATGTGTGGGGTGTGCAGGTCACATGAAAAGTGGACACACAGCCATGGCATGGTGGAATGGGCAATACCCGATGTGTGGTGGCAGTATGAGGAGGGCCTCCATGGCTGTGCCAGTGAGGTGGTGCATGTGAAGGAGTGTGAGGGGTGTGCAGGTCTGTGTGTGTGCATGTGTGTACAAGGGTGTGGGTGTGCCAATGTGCACACAGGGGTAGCGACCATGTACAGGTGCAGGATGGTCATGCCAATCACCAGTGACTACCACCACGCACATGGTGCACACCACGGGAGAGGGTCACAGAACCAGGGGTGCTCTGTGTTGAGGATACATTGGGGGAGGACCACAGTGAGGCAGGCAGGGTGGATCACCTATGCCCCTCTCAAATGGCAGAACCCAACAGGGTGGATGGACGTTCACGGCGGCGCTAGGTGCTTGTAGATGTGCCTGATGCATTTGTGCTGGAACCAGTGGCGGCCCTGTGCCATGGTCACCCTGACCTCCCTGCACATCCTGGTGACCACCATGTACCCTGCACAGCACAGTGGTGAGGTCAACCACTGCAGCCATGAGCCCGGCACAGCCATGGTCCAGCACAACAACCACAAGGCCCACCCTGTCCTCTGCATGCTGTTCTGCATGGGCAAAGCCCAGGGACATGGGCTTATGCATCAGCGACAGCTCATGCCTGAGCTCCATCCACAGGCCATGCAGGTCCATCCGAGCCTCCTGCTGGGATGTTAGGGCAGCCTGTAGCAGTGGGCAGTCCCACGGGGCATCCTGCTCCAGGGGTGCAGCCCCCCATGGCAGCTGGCAATGGAGCCTGCATCTCAACAGAATTGGGACTCTGGTGCATGGGCGGCATGTCCTGCTGCTGTAGTCCACTGGTGATGTGCAGTTGTTCTGGAGGGCCCTGCCCCACAACCTGTGGGGGACACCACATGTCCAGTGGTGTACACACATCCCCCACATGGCCAACCACCAGCTGCATGGAAGCACCCATGCCAGCAATGGTAGGCAAGGCAAGGCAAATTTTATTTAAAAGGACGCCCATCCAGGAGGCTCTGAGCGCCATACATTAATCAGATAAAAACAACACAACACAATACAATCAATAAAATATACAACTCCAAACAATTAAACATAATTTACTACACAATGTGTTTAATTCTTAAAAAATTAAACAATATAAACTATAAAACATAGTCAGGGAATGCTGACCACCCCCTTGGTGCCTGTGCTGCGTCCTGCACCTAGCCCCACCCCTGTACCCTTCTCCACAGGCCTGTTCACGGGCAGGAGGTAAGAATCCTCTGACACATCTGTATCAATGTCACTTGTCACAGTCAGGATAATCACCTGCCCACCACCCAGATCCTCAACCTGGGCATCCTCCATGGTGGCACTGTAGTCCAGTTCCCCACCTGTAGTGGGGCCCTGTCCCCTGTCAGCTGTAACATTCCTTCTTGGGAGTGCCACACATGGTGCGGCCCTGGGTGTCCCCGTCCACCACCCAGGCCAAATGTGGAAAGCTGGTTGTCCTCCACCTCCTCCTCCTCCTCCAGTCCTGAAGCTGCCATCCCGGCATGGTCCTGGTGCACTGCTGGCCCTGCACATGCTGCTGTGGAGGAAAACAGGACAGGGTCAGTCACTCATACATGCAATGTGCACCCCACTACCACCACCACCACCACCCAAACATGCACACCCTAGGACACGTGCCACCCGCTGTAGACAAGCACACCCCACACACCACCCCCACAGCAATATCATGTGGCCACATGCACCCAACCTCCCCTTAGCGTGCATGCATACCCATCCCCTGTGCATAGTGTGCACAGCACTGCAGTTCCACAGTGCAGCCCAGGCTCAGCCTCAACACAAACACCCTGTGCTGCCACACCATGCAGAGTACACACATGTGTTACAGACCTGCCCTGGGCGATGTATCACACCCACCACCTGATACACCAGCGACAGCCACTGGGCGCAGCGTGGATGCCACCACAGCCAGGAGTGGGTCCTCCTTCCACTGCTGTGCTGTTTGCAGGCCACCACTGGTTCACATCCTGTCACATAGATGCTGTGCCTCCACCTCTTTCACCCTGTGCAGCAGGTCACTCCAGTGCTTGTGCACTGCCTCGGTTGTCCTGCCACAACAGCCGTCTGCATTCACCCTAGTGGTGACCTCCTCCCATGCCTGGTGCACCACTGCATCTGTGGCCTTGTGTTGCCACAGAACCTGCTCCTTCTCCTTGATGCCATGCACCATGGTCCTCATTTCCTCCTGTGATAAGTGATGGGCACGTATCCGCTCAGACTGTGCCACACCACCTATGGGAGAGATGGAAAGGGACATGTGTCACCAGCTGTTGCAGGCCTGTGTTTCATCGCGCATGTGCAACAGCACATGCATGCTACCACCTAGAGTGGCATAGGTTGCATGGATCTGGCAGTGGCCAGCATGTGCATGTATGGCATGGACACAGCCACAATGTGCTGTGGCCACCCCTGTGTGCACTGTGCCACTGCACAGCTGTCATGTCCGGACTGCAGTACCAGACCCACAAGGGCACCATTGTCATCATGGCTGACATGTGCACCCCAGGATGGGGCACCCAAATGGCCGCCACCTTGCCATGTACCATGCCCCTCTAGGGGACATGGGCACTGCACACAGGGTGAGTACATGGTGACTGGCATACAATGGCAGGCTACTAGGCACAGGCCACATGGAGCCCTCGGCAACACACTGCCAGGACTCTGTGATCCTTGTTCTGTAGCTGTGTAGCACCGACAGAGCATTTGTGAACCTCCACGTTCCACATCCAGGGTGATGTCCGAGGTGCCCTGAACCCCATGGCAGTCAGCCACAGCTGTGGTGCACACCTGCAGTCCACGGTGGGGCCCCCCTCAGCACCTACCTGGACCCCACAGTACTACAGACAGTCCCACCTAGCACAGGATGACACAAAGGCACTGTCACGGAGCTAGGTCAGGTGTGCTGGACTGTATTTATTTATTTATTTTATTTGAACATCAGTTTACAACCTTTGAGCCAGAGGCTCATTTCCAAAGGTACCTCGTCACATTGAGGACAAATACATTACCTTACAGGCTGCCGTCCTTATGGCTCTGTGCACCATTGTGCAGCACCACACATGCCTCTAGTCCTGCAGTTGGGGGACCTGTCCCCAGCCGGTACAGCTGTGCACAGCCAGTATGCAGTGCATATGCCCCAACCCTGTGTTGTGCCAGTGCCATTACTACACCTCTCCAGCAGCTATACAGACCTTCCACCTGCTGCTCTCCCTCCTGTTGCATGTCTCCTTCAGTGTCATTCTCTGTACTGTAGTGTCTGCTGTATGCTGCTATCCCACAACACAACCCTGGTGGAGCACTGATTGCCCTTTTATAGCCCAGCCAGGCAATCCAGCCCGTTATGCATGCAAATCATCGGATAATGATATGCTAATCACAGTGCTTGCACATGCATGCACAAGTACCCTCATTTGCATATTCTGGTTGAATATGTGTCTGATTAGCGCTGGGCTAACAGCTTAGCACCGTGCAAATGGCAGCGCTGGGCAATGTGGAAGCTAGCGCCACGCTGTCCTGGTAGAGCAGCTCAAAATGACATAGTGTGGAAACCACGCATGCCCGTGAGGCCCCTGTTCCATGCTAGTGGCCAGGTATAGTATGGTGTAGCTCAGCGCTATTCCACACAGCACGGAACACTGTGCATCCATGGTGTTGTGGCCCAGGGTTATGCGAGGGTCATGCATGTACATTGGGGCTGCTTCTGGGTAGCGCCGCGCTATCACGTGCCCCACTTTGATTGTGGGAGCAGAGGTGGTACTGTCAGTGCAGTGATAAAGG
This sequence comes from Neoceratodus forsteri, assembly GCA_016271365.2. NCBI lineage: Eukaryota > Metazoa > Chordata > Ceratodontiformes > Ceratodontidae > Neoceratodus > Neoceratodus forsteri. The sequence goes on from CM057459.1 coordinate 874,478,987, forward strand.
TGGCAGGCAGTGTGCGATCCATTGGCAATGCCAGGGGTTAGGTGGCAACATGCAGTGGTGCACGGGACAGGCCTTGGGGGGAGGTGAAGACAGCCAACCTGATTGAGCTGGTCCAGAAGAGGCACCAGTGGCTCTTTGGGGAGGTCAGGAAGGGAGACCTCCATGCATGCAGATGTGGGTCTAAGATGTGTGCCAGCATGGGAATCTCCCATGATGCGGAGAAGTGTAGGCACAGATACATGGACTTGTGATGGCAGCAGTGACAGCAGCTTGAGTGCTACAAACACATGGTGTGTGAGGGTACTGTGTCTGTGCCAGGTAGGTGGCAATGCACGTTGATACCCACTATCATGTGCATGTCAGGCTGCAAGTGTGTCTGTGCATGTTTGTGTGTGTGTGTGTGTGCCACACTGCATAGTGCTTAGGTGCATGTGGCACTGGCAGGGACTCAAATGTTCACCCCCTAGGGGCATCACGGTACAGGGTGTGTGGCTGCATGCATGGTGAGGACACAGTGCATACTGTGGCCAAGGGGGTGGCACGGGTGTGGGTGGTGGGTTGGGATATGGTTGGTGGCAGGTCATGGTGCAGCACCAGCCTGCAGCCAATGGCACCGTAGTGCAGGGATCCTGTTCCTGGGTGACTGGCGGCCTACACACATGGGTGTGAGGACTATTGCAGGACAGCTGCGACTGGAGCTGTAGCACCACTGCGCCGCCTGCCAACTTGTGGTGTGTGCCTGGCGAATGCTTCATGGGCCATGCCATCCTCTGTGTGGGTGTCCTCCATGTTCAGCCACTGACCCTGGGCATCCCTGCGTGTGCAGTGTTGCTGGGGTTGCATGTGCAGATCTTGCTGTGCTGCACGTGGTGTATGCTGTGTCATACACTAATGCCAATGTTTCACCTTTCCTCTGCATTGCGGATCAAGCAGTCCAGGGCAGGAAGAGGGGACCGGGATGTGACCCAGGAGCAGCAGACAGGCAGCCCGAGGGTGCTGGCCATGCTGCAGTGGGTGGGGAATGCAGCCCTGAGAACAGGGGCCTGTTGCGTGAGTACCTGTATTGTTGTTCTGTGCTGTTTCACTGTGCTATATGTCTCATTCTGTGTTCTGTCACTGCCTGGTCTGGTGGCATGGCTGCATCGGGCAGTGGGCCAGTGGCATTGTGGCATGGTGCTGTGCTGCACACCTGTGCTGCACACCACAGCCTGGTGATGGCTGTCTGGGCACTGTGCCCTGGGGGGGCTGGGGATCACTGTCAGCTTGCATTGCTGTGAGAGTGCCAGATGGTGGTGGGGGCTCTGGTGGTGGGTGTTCTGTGGGGCTTACATGCTGTTGGTTGCCACGCTCACCTCTGCGGTGCAGTGTGCTCTATCCCTCCGGCCCCCCTGAGGATTGTCTGCGTGTACACTGTTGGCATTACCTTGCTGTCCTGGGGCTTAACTGGACAGGCCTGCATAGCACTGCCCGTGTGCCTGTTGTGGCTTCGGGACACCACGCCCCATGCCTTCCAGGCATACCTCTCATCCTTTTATCCACCAACTGTGGAACATTGCCTGTCATACTGTGGTACATATTGGCAATATGTGGAACAGTAGTGGGAATACTTACCTGGGTAGCCCATGACACTGTTACTATGTTGCATTTATGTTCCAAGGGCCTGTTATTACTTTACTAACATATTATTTGCATCGTTTACTATGGAATGTTGCTTTACAATGTTGACCTTGGCTGTGGAATGTGACCTCACAGGGTGGAACAGGGAGCATTTGCCCCAAGGAATGAGGACCGCTCCTTGTACTGTGGTACAGTTGTGAGGTATGCTTTGAGGGGCCTTGCTTGGTGGCATGTGTTGGTCCATCCCTGCCAACGTCTGCGCCCTGGCTGTCTGTTATCCCCTGGCCTGGGTAGGTCATTGGCAGGCCACTGTCACGGTATGGTGCTGCTCCGGCACACCTTTTGTTGATGTTGTTGCTGTGCTCTGCATTACAGCACATTGCCATCTGTCAGTGGGCAACATGTCTCGATGAGTGGGTGCCCTTGTACGTGTTGTGTCATGGGCCTTGCACACAGCTCTCCGGGGTTCCGGCTGTGTGTCTACCCTGTCTCGCTGTGTGCTGTGCTGGGGTGGGCAGTGTCATCTGTGCCCTGGTGCTGTCGGGCTTGTCACCGTCATGTCTGTTGGGGTTTGATTTGGTGCCTGTGTCACCTGGGCCTGCTGTGTGGGCACTTTCATGGTCAGCCTACCAGTGCGGCACTCACCTCCACTAGGGATTGTCCATTGGGACATGCTGTCCATCCCTGTATGGCCACCTGTGGCTGCCATCTGCCTCCTGGCTGGTGTCCCATCCTCATGGTCTCCCCCTTCCTCTTGTAGGTTCACTCCAGTCATCACTGTGGGTGACCAGGCCAGAGGAGTCAGAGGGGATGGAGGACCTGCTGCACCACATTGTCCACCAACAGAGGACTGTAATCAAGCAGCAGGCCATCTTGATCACGGAGACAAGAAGGGTGGCAGCTTTGTTGGAGGCTCGGCTCCCAGATCCAGTGGGCAGTTAGCCATGCCCTTCTACCAATTTTGTGTTGTCTTCCCCCCCGAACTGTCATTGTATTTGTCCCCTGGCCCTTTTTCCTGTGTCCCTGTGTGCAACCCCATCTCCTTTGCACCCTTCCCTTTTGCCTTAGCATACATTGTACACAGTTGTAAATATGTTTGACATTGCTGGCTTGGGTGTGCTGATTGTTGTTTCCATGTTGCTGTTCCAGAGGTGGTCTTCTTGTTGCTTGGGTTGTGTGTTGGGGAGCATAGCTTGTCACATTGTGAGTATTGTTGCATTGTCTTTCTTTGGTATGGAGTGGGTTGGTGGGAGGTGGTTGGGCCCTTTATTGTTTTGTGTTTGTGTTTGACTTTCGTTTACTGTTACATTTCTTCACTGTTCTGTTTCCTTTACCATTTTAATTTGCTTATTTAATATTACATTTCATTTTGTACATTCTACTCTGTCCTGTGTCGTTCTTGGATGCTGGGGTTTCACTTGGTATGTGCTGTTCCTTGGGTTCCCCACATGGGTCCCGGTTGTTGCTCGCCAATCCCGTGCATGTGTCATCATCTGGGCTGTGCACTGTGCTCCACACCTGGGACCTCATTCCAGCCTGTATTTCATTGCATATCCCAGGGTCAGGCTATCCCAGCTCTACACTGTTTTCCTCTGTGTGTTTGCACTGCCTGCCTGGGTGCTATATTCAGTGTTGTCTTATTTGCTATGTTCAGTGCTGTCTTATTCCAGGGCTATTCTTTACCATGCACTCCTGGCCCTGTTTGCCCGGCTTCCTTTGCTTGCTATATTCAGTTGGCTTTGCATAGCGCTATTCCTTTTGAATATAGCTTGCATTTTGCTCTTGGCTACATTTGCACGCCGGGCAGTGCTAATCTCGACCCAGGGCAAAGCTTTGAATATCTGGTCCCAGGTCTGCAATATCAGTAGAAACAGTACTCCACTAGGTCACACTCCTTCCAGCTGAAAAGTGAAAACTGTAGAACGTGGAGGGGAAAAAAATAGTTCAGCCAAAGAGTTGTAGTATCTTGGAATGCTTTGCCACTTTTGGTGGTAAACAGCACCTACATAGATAGTTTTAAATGCAACCTAGACCTCTTTTCAGCATCTGCTTTCCATTAGGTTATGGCGAGCCCAATGAACGGAAGTCTTTATGCTCCTTACTTACCTATGATACCTATAATACCTATGGGGGGTCAGAGTACCAGATCTCAGTGATAAGTAGCCTTATGACACTATGATGGAACTAAACTCTGTGACAGGATAGCAAGTAAGGAGGGGTAAGGGAGTTACAGAGTGATCTGCAAAGGTAAGAGAGGTGGTGTAATGTTTGGCAGTTGAAGTTCAATGCCAAAAGGTGCAAGATAATGAACATTGGCAACAGCAGCCTCAGGACAGAATATTGGATAGAAGGGCTTCAGAAGGACACTTTGTGTTGGCTCACTGTTGCAACAGTAGCACTATTGCCTGCAACACTATGACCCAGGGTCAAGAATGAGTCTGGAGCATCAGAGAACTGACTGCATGGAGGTAGGATAAGCATCTGGCAAACTGCTCTCCTCTTCTGCAGGGAGTTGGGCTACAGTGCACAACACCAGACTGACTTCTAACAGAGGCTGGGAGGTCAGCAATCAGGGCCTGTGAAACTTGGGCTGGAAGCTACAGCTGAGGTTTCCAAACCCTGCATGGGTGCATGCACTGCAGTGCCTAAATGCCAATGTACAGTCATGCTTCCATTGGGCAACCAAGAAAATCCCTCAGGGTTACAGCAGCATGACAGCTCAGGGACCACAACCTCGTTCCATCCGTTTGATGCTGCTGTAAGCCTCAGCCGGGACTGCAGGTGGATCTCTGTCTCCCCATTCTGACAGCCTGCTGTGAGGGGTAAGTTTCAGGCATCCTGGTCTGGGCAATCAGGGATACCAGGTGGGTAGGGAAACTGTGGAGCACCAGGGGAAAGATATGGGGTACAACCCCACCAAGTCTGAGAGCAGAAAGGGAATAAAGAAAAAAGATGGATACTTCTACTGAGGAAAGGGACCTAGTAGCCATCAAAAGTGACTCCCTTAAACTATTTATACAATGTAATAAGGCCTGTAGCAAAGCAACCAGGATATTGTGGTATATTCGGAGGGGATTTGGTGGCAAGAGAAATGAGGTATTACTACCTCTCTATATATCACTGGTAAGCCTATATTTGCAGTACTGAGCTCAATTCATTAGCCCTCACTTGAGGAAAGATGAGAACAGGTTCAAGATGGTGAAGTGTAGTGTAAAAAAAAAAACAATTCATGGGCTGCAGGACAAATCTTATGAGTATTGGCTTAGGGTTCTGAACATGTACTTGCTGGAGGCCAGATGGAGAAGGATGATATGATAAATACATTTAAGTTCCCAAAAGGAAAGAATAAAGTAAACTATGCAAAACTATCAACAGGAATAGGAAATCAAAAGCACAGGGATATGAGTAGAAGCTGGTGGGAGAAAAATTCAAGAGGGATGTGAGTAAGCCCTTTTCTACAGAGAAAGTGGTTGAGCTATGGAACAGCCTGCTTGCTGGGATGGTGAGCACCAAGACCATTAACAGTTTCAAACACTGATAGGAAAAATGTAAGGGCTTAAAAGTCACCCAGAGGAATAGCAGCAAGGCAGGGAACATGGGGGGTAGCCATGGCAGACCCCCCATATAGACACTATGTCTTGCTGGTTGAATTGGGTATTATGGGCAGATGGATCAATGGTGTTTTTCTGTCATCAACTTCTATGTTTCCACATTTCAATGTTTGTTAGGGTGCCCATTCTTGGAGATAACCAACTTGAGGCCGGGATTCTGGTAAAAAACATGCATGTAACCCTTGTCCAACACTTGTCCTTGCTGTCCCAGGTGTCTCCTGTTGTCAAGGGTGGCTTCTATCACTTTGAAAATATTGCCCTTTTCCACTTGTTCCTAGAGCCTGGAGCCCTAAGAATGCCAGTGAAGGCATTACTTTTTTCTAGGGTTGCTCCAATACTTCGATTTACCATCCAAATTTAGAAGACACTCAAAGAGACAGGGTCCCGAGGGAGCTCACCATTCTACCTCCCGCACCAATGAGCACCAGAGGAATGATCTCCCAGAAAGGACTTGCTCCAATTTTAGGAGCTGTTCTCTGCCATCTCTTCTTCTGCTAACTCCAGCCACTAATCAGAGGGTGACAGAAACCAGGAAACCAGAAAACCCTTTATTTGCTGGGCTACTTCTTCTGGCTGTGAGGCAGCCATGCACCATATGCTGACAGAGACAATGGTCATGGGGGGATCTCCATTCTACCTCCCCCTTTCCCCCAATGATTGCTGTGGGACTGATTTCCCAGAAAGGACTTGCTCCAATTTTAGGAGATCTGCTCTGCTTCCCTCCTCCTGCCGACTCTAGCCACCATTTAGAGGCTGGCTGAAACCAGGAAACCCTTTGTTCACTGCATTACTTTTTCTGGCCACAAGACAGCCAAGAAGGAGACATCGACAGAGAAAGGGGTCATGAAGGGGCTAACCATTCTACCTCACCACTCCCCCTCAATGATCTCTGCAGAACCAATCTCCCAGAAAGGACTTGCTCCAGTTTTAGGAGCTCTGTTCTGCTGTTCCTCCTCCTGCCAACTACAGCTACCAATAAGAGGCCAGCAGAGACCAGGAAACCAGGAAGTCTTTTGTTTGCTGGGCTACTTCTTCTGGCTACAAGGCAGTCACACAGCAAATGCCGATAGAGACAGGGGTAATGAGAGGGCTCGCCATTCTACCCCCCTCTCCTCCAATGATCACTGTGGAACTGATCTCCCAGAAAGGACTCACTCCAGTTTTAGGAACTCTGCTCTACCGTCACACCTCCTACTAACTCCAGCCACCAATCAGAGGGTGGCAGCAGGTATTTTTTCCTTGCCCTTCAAGTGGTCCTTCCACATGTGGTCCTAGTGTCAAGGATGAGCGCAAAGGATTGAAGTCTGCCTGGAATCAGCCCTACTTCAGTTGTCAGCCAACCATGCTGCCACTCTACATTTCTTAATGGTGGGTCTCTGTAATTTCCATCTCACTTATCTGCATCCAGGTGCTCACTTGTATCCCTCCTCTCTAAAAGCATCTTTGTAGTCTTACTCTGCTAAATTGTATTCTAGTTAGGATTTAAGTACAACCGCATTGATTTAAGCACCCTGAATAGCCATTATTCTGTTTTTAAACTGCATGCTGTAGGTAAAACTGCTTTACTTAAATACTCTGCCTGTAATGTATCATGCTTGATTTAGATATGTGCTCCTAGTTAATAACCATAAGGGCTGCATTTCTCTTCTCTGGATCAGTGTTTTTGGGTGTTGTCAACTTCATGACCTTTCAAGTTGCTATTAATTTCCTGCCCTTTTAACTGTTGGCCCCCCCCAGCCATAATAACCTCTTGTCTACTTAAAATAGAGATTATACTTAGTTTTCCTGTAATATTCTTTCTTCCCTAACTGCTGAGCATTTTTTGTATGCAAGGTGTTGTACCATGGGTTGCAAAGCACTTACAATGATTTGTACTTCATGCTTTCTTTTTTGCCTGTTATATCTTGTTGATTATATGCTGCTAACACTGCCTTGTCTGGAGCAATCCTAGAATGCATCAAACTTTGCAGTGTCCAATCAGCTGTTATATAGTGATAGATATTTGAAAAATGTTTGCTTCCTATTGTATTAGTGCCTGTGACATATAGTCCATTCTCTCTAAAGGTCTCACTGATTTCATGTATCCTCTCTTTCCCGCCCCTGGCACTATTTAATTGTAATACTGGTACTCTCCCTTCTACTCTTTGCTGGGGATGCAGAACCTAACCCTGGGCCCCCTCTTGCCTCCCCTACTTTTACCAATATGCATAGCTGGCAAGGTCTCAAGGGCTTAAAAATTTCACAAATGAACATCAGAAGCTTAATCCCTAACCATGCTTACCTCATTATATGGATTAACCAATACTCCCCAGATATACTTGTGATTACGGAAACATGGCTTAAGCCATCTGTCCCTGACCAATTCTGTGCTTTACCTGGATATAGTCTTGTTAGAAATTATTGTGCTGGAGCACAGAGGGGTGGGGGGACCATGGTGTACTATAAATCCCACCTTCATTTCACTGTCACAGGCACCTCTGCCCCACTGACAGTTGATTTGAACTTACCCATGCCATTCTCCTTCTAGGGTGAACAAAAAATGTGCATAATTTCTGTACTTACATCCCCCGCACCTGTAGTTGGCAAGCACTCCAGACCCTATTGAACACTATTGGGCCCCCTAACCAAAAATATTGAATTTTTAACTTGTTGGTGACTTTAATATCAATTGGCTCTGTGCTAAAAGTAAAGATATTGACCTGCATCTCAGCACACTGCATTTTACCAAAATCATAGCTGAATTGACTAGAATGGCCTTCAATGGGTGTAAAGCCTCTTCAATAGACTGGATTTTTTACCTGGGTCTGATAGGATCCTCTCCTCTGGTGTTCTTCCTGATGTGATCAGTGACTACTCACCAGTTTACTGTGTGTGGAGAGCTAAATCCCCTAAGGTCCCCTCGTGGCTACTCCACTTCTGTGACTTCACACATCTTAACCCTACCCTGTTCATACAGGATGATAGGAGCTCCTACTGGTTATATGTTTGTAACACAGAAGATGTTGATCTGTCCATGACACACTTCAGTGAAGTGCTCACTGAGTTACAGAACAAACATGTCTTGCTGACTACCAAGAGAGTTCATGCCACTCTTACCAAATGGACTGACTATCCTCTCCTTACTCTAATCAAAGTTAGGGATAAATCTTGGTCTGTATACAAGGTCATTAGGCTAGCATCCGACTGGTCAAAATATCGTACTATTAGAAATAAATGAAAAAAGTCATTCACCTAAACATGAGCAAGTACTAGAAGTCTCTCCTTGACTCATCGATAGCTATCCCAAAACACTTTTGGAAGTTTATTAAACTGGCTATGGGTCTATCAACTAACCCTTCTCTTTTCGACATGTGTATAAACAATGTCAATTGTAACAATCATAAGACTGTAGCTGATTCCTTTTAATTTTTTTTCTCTCACCTCATTTTATATGACAGCCTTCCCTTTGTTGTCATTGACAGATTCCCCCCTTCAAAGACTTGTGCTCTGACCCCCTGAGTTACCCCCATTTCTACTTTCACCTGGTGCATAAACTGTATCAGAGCATTCCCACGGCCAAGGCACCAGGCTCTGATGGCATTGATCTTAAGTTGCTAAAGATGGCTGCCACTGAATTGTCGCAGCCTATTGCTCAAATTATCAATTTGACCCTTCTGTCTGGGTTGTACCTCAGTAATGGAAATTCTCCAACATAATTCCAGTTTTTAAGAAGGGTGATACTAAACTTATTGGGAACTACTGACCTATTGTTATCCTTCCTGTGTTCGATAAGATATTGGAAAAGTTGGTAGCTTCATAGTTTACTGAGTTCCTAATAAAACATAGCCTGATGTCACCAGCACAACATGGTTTTCATAAAAATCATAGTACTACTACTGCTGTCCTAGCCTTCACTTCCCAGGTTGCAAATGCCATGGATGGGACTGAATATATAGGAGCTGTATTCTTAGACCTTACTAGGGACTTTGATTTAGTCAACCGTCATCTTCTGTGTTCCAAACTAAGCAATCTGAGAGTCTTCTCCTCTTCTCTACCACAGTTTAGGAAACATTTGGAAGGACAGAGTCAATGGGTGAAAGTTTGTACTACAATCTGATCCTGCCCTTACTACTGTGGGAGTGCCTCAAGGTTCCATACTTGAGGCCCTCCTATTCTCCATTCATATAAATGACATTCACCGGGCCCTGGTCCATTGCACCCCTATCTTATATGCTGATGACCTTGTGTTGCACCTAAGTTTATGTAGCATCTCTGACAATAACAGTAAATTATCTGCTGACCTCCATGGTATTCAGCATTGACTCCTGGCTAACAAACTCCTCCTAAACATGGCCAAGTTACAGGCCATGCTATCTGGCTCTGCTCTGAAAATTAAAAAACTGTACCACCCATCTAACTGTCTTGTGCAGTGATGATACTCTCCTTGTGTCAGTGTCTTCATTTAACTACCTCAGCGTCACTCTTGATGAAACCCTCAGCTTCTCTATGCACATAAGGGGCACCTGCAAATCAGTAAACACTAAAATGGGTCTCTTACATAAACTCAGACATAACCTTATCCCTGTAGACTGACTATTCATAGACAGTAGAGTACTGCTTCCAAAACTTAACTATGGGGTACCTGTAATTCATTCATCTTCCAAAACTAACTTGCAGAAATTAGATATTACATATAATATCTGTTGTTTCACTTTATCTGAAGCTGCCATACCCATCATTGCACCCAATACACTAAATTAGGATGGCTTCCTCTTGCTGCCTTGCACGACCTTGCACTTGGAGGGGTAATGTTTCATGTTTAACATAACCAGTCCCCATCTTCACTTATTAGTCTTCTCCATTCTCTAGCTGGCACCTACCCGATGAGGTTCTCTAGTCAAGAAGTACTACCTGTTCCAAGAACTAGAACGTGTCTGGGAGATAATTATTTTTCTGTTGTTGCCCCTAGGTTATGGAATTCTATTCCAGCAAGTATACGCCTATGCCAGTCTGTTACTGCATTCAAAAAGGGTTATCGCAGCCTCCTCCTTAAATCCCACATTTGTTCTAGTGACTGGAGTACTTTGTTAGAATTGTTGCTACACCCTCTTACTTATGTTTGTTAGCCCTCTGACCTCATGACTTGATTTGATGTGGCGTGCATAGTTTACTTAAGCTGTTGTTTAATATTTACAAGTACAGTAGGTGGCCTTTCTCCTCTGGTAAGCAAAATAGGGACCAGAGACCTGAACTGGACTGGAGAGATGGCCAGAGAAGGAGGAGAGCAAAATTTGTGAGAGCCAATTGTGCTTGAGGATCCAGAGCTGTATCATGAATATTAATGAGGCAGCTCATGAATATGCATGAGACTGAGCCTGTCTAGTGCTGGGAAAGGCTATTAGCGCTAGTGAAAGGCAGAAAAAATAAAGTTAAATGTTAAAGGGTGCACTGGCGTGAAAAAGAAAAAGGCATGTTATAGTTCTGTGGGGAAATAAATAAAAGTATAGATGTGGGCTGCAGAGAAGAAGTCCAGTGGGACCTATATAAAATGAGTTGTGATTATGTGTAACTGCCAAGGGGTCTATGAAAATGGCCCCAGCGACAGCAAAAGGACTGAGGAAAAACTCTAAAGGTTGCAGTTTCTTAAAAGGGCACAGGAGGTGGCTACAAATCTGCAGGGAGTTGAATAAATGAAAGATTTCTGTTTGGCTGCAGGAACATTCAAAACTTGGGACACTGTGTTGAAAGTTTACTTCAGCAGCCATGTCTTTGCAGCCATGTGATCCAGCCAACCAACCAAAGGGCCAGGATTTTTGTCAAGGATTATGGGGCTTGTGAAAAGACTCTTGGCAAAAAATACCTGGGATTATTCTGGTGCCATTTTGAGCAGCCAATGAGCTGTTGAAGGAGCCTCATACATATTAATTTTCTTTAAGAACAGTGGCTCCAGCCAATGGGGAGCTGCCGCAAAGCTCCCAAAAGGGGAGAATTTTTAGATTCTGGGTCTGTTCAGTGGGAGCCCCTCCACAGAGAGGGGGGCTCCAGACCTATGCAGAGAATGAGGTTGCAAGGCTGGGAAAGGGCCTGCCTGGGGGTTGCTAGCAATCTGTCCCCCAGGACTGGTTGTTTGCCTTCCCCCATTTGAAGAGAGTTGAAGGAAAATGTGCAGGCATCTCTTCGGAGAAGGAGAGCTGCAGGATTCTAATGCTGTGGTAGGAAGGTGCACCACAGCAGTGAAGGTATCTGAAAAGGATATTGGAAAAGGAAGGAAAAAGGGATTAGGAACCTGGACTGATCCTGAGGAGGAGAGAGCCTCCTGGTATTCATCTGCACCTGCACGGTGAGACATGGGTGATCTGAGAACTGAATGGAAAGTTGAGTGACAGTATGAAAAAGGAAAAAAGGTTCTGTCTGACCCTGGCATAGACAAAGTGTCTAAGGAGATGAGGGGAAGACGCAGGTCTGAGCACTGGTTGTAGCATGGAAGAATGGTTACTGGAAACTGGATGGGAATCTGGATTCTGAGAAGTTGAAGAGAGAGACTCTTCTGGTATTGTTATGAACCTGCATGGTAAGAAAAGAGACTTTCTTGATGTTTTGTGGAGAAAGAGTTCTGGAATTGTGTGTGAGCCAGAGCAAGAGTGACCTCTGTAATAAAGTTTAGAGACACTTGAAAGCAGGATGAGCAGGTGCTATCTGGATGGGTGTCTGCTGTCTGTTCCTTTTAGCTTTCTAAAAGGTCATTATGATCTTAGCACCAAAAGGTAGTTTACCTCTTAATGAGTAATAAGGAATGGACATGTTTTCAGAAATATAAAAAAACTATATTTTAGTGCAAACATTCTGAGTTTCTGAAGTGACCAAATAGATTTAGAAATGAATATGCTCAGAATTACCTTAATATATGATATGTAATAAAATGATGTATTAGAATTAAGGAGATATAGTCTTTATGCGATGTGAAACGGGTGGTGTTTGAAAATACATTAAATCACGATGTAGTTTTTTGTATTGGAAGCACAAGAAAAATAAACCCCTCTGTGATGATTATTTGTTTATTAAAGATCACATTTTTGTAAGGGAGCACTTTTTGTAATGGTGAGCGCAGCCATGTTTGAGTCTAATTGTAATTTGGTGCACCTTGTTAATTGGGTATACATGTGTTGCTGTCCTTTGGAAGCTAAGCCTCTTGAGGAAGGGTTTGTAACCCGAAGTGCTGAGGCAGAGTTTGTGTTACCACTGTCTTTTCTTCACCAGAAATAAATATTTTCCTCATTTAAGGAATCCATGTATTGCGGTGTTTCTGTTATATCCTAGCTGCGTGGAAGTCAAGGACTATTCTGGTATTCATTATGAGGTTTTTAAATATTGAGTGAAGTACAATTGTGCATATCTTTTCTTTGAACTGCTCCTGAGATATGGCTGAGAAAAGAGACTGTTGTGGTGAACCTGTAGTTTAGACTCTGCACCACCCTCTGGAGTCTGGGAGACACGAAAGAAACAGAAACTGCTTTGGCTACACAACATAGCTAGTAACTGAGAGAAGAGGAAAAGATGATTTAAAGTTTCTATCCTAAACCCAGGGCCAGGTGAGGAACTCACTAACTTCCAACAAGTGGGGCTTGCCAGCTGTGGGGATCATGGGTTTATTCCTGAGAGCTAGGTCACTCTGACCTGTGGAGGAGCTGGGCCATGGGACCATTCCTAGGTCCCTTGTGGCTGGCAGGCCTTGCAATGTGCTCTGCAACAGGTCTCAGTAGGCTGAAGGGGACAAGCTGTGAGATCTTCAGTCAAGCTGAAGATCCAAGCTGCAGTTTCTTTGCACCTTCAAGTTCAAGCATCGAACCCGGTTCTGCATTTGCTGTCTCCACCAATGCCAGGACTTCAGTCAGCCATGCCATCAGAGGATTGATGTTGCAGAGCCATGAGTAAAAGCAGGAATTGCCCTGCAAATTCTGGGGATGTATTGTACATACAGTGGCGTGAAAAAGTATTTGCCCCCTTCCTGATTTTCTCTATTATTGCATATTTGTCACACTGGATGTTTTCAGGTCTTTAGAGAAAATGTAATATTAGATAAAGGGAACCTGAGTGAACAAATAACACTTGTTTTTTTTTTAATTTCACTTATTTAATGAAAAAAGTTAACCAACACCAACTGGCACTGTGTGAAAAAGTAAATGCCCCCTTACACTTAATAACTGGTTATGCCACATTTAACTGCAATGACTGCAACCAAACACTTCCTATAATTCAATATCAGTCTTTCACATCGCTGTGGAGGAATTTTAACCCACTCTTCCTCGCAGAACTGCTTTAATTCAGTAACATTTGGTAGGTTTTCGAGCATGAACTGCTCGTTTCAGGTCCTGCCACAGCATCTCTATTGGGTTTAAGTCTGGACTTTGACTAGGCCTCTCCAAAACTTTAATTTTACTTCTTTTAGCCATTCTGATGTGGACTTGCTTTGTGTTTGGATCATTGTCTTTCTGCATGACCCACTACGCTTCAGCTTCAGCTGATGGAAGGATGACTGGACATTCTCCTTAAGAATTTTCTGGTACAGAGCAGAATTCATGGTTCCTTTAATTATGGCAAGTCATCCAGGTCCTTAGGGCAGCAAAGCATCCCCACACCATCACACTACCACCACCATGTTTGACTGTTGGTATGGTGTTCTTACTGTGGAATGCTGTGTTTGCTTTACGCGAGATATTATGGGATCCATGTTGTCCAAAAAGTTCCACTTTGGACTCATCTGTCCATAGAACATTTTCCCAAAAGGCTTGTGGATCATCCAGGTGCTTCTTGGCAAATGAGAGACGAGCATTTATGTTCTTCTTGGTTAGCAGTGGTTTCCATTGCTGCTCTCACATGAAGCCCATTTTGCCCAGTCTCTTTCTGATTGTGGAGTCATGAACACTGACCTTAGCTGAGGCAAGAGAACCCTGCAGTTCTTTGGATGTTGTTTTAGGATCCTTTGAGACTTCTTGGATGATTTTACACTGTGCCCTTGGAGTAATTTTGGCAGGCCGCCACTCCTGGGAAGGTTCACTACTGTTCCAAGTGTTCTCCATTTAGAGATTATGGCTCACTGTGGTTCGATGGAGTCCCAGAGCCTTAGAAATAGCTTTGTAACCCTTTCCAGACTGATAGAGGGCAACAAATTTTTTCTGATCTTTTCAGGAACTTCCTTTGATCATGGCATAATGTGCTTGTTGAATCTTTGTGCTGGCAACGTGACTCTGATGGTAAGGGCAAAATAAGTGAGGTTTATATTGAGCAGGGCTGGCTGTAATCAAGCCTGGCTGTGTTCAATCAGCTGACTCTAATTATCCCTTTAATTGGGTTGATTTAACTAGGGGGCAATTACTTTTTCACACAGTGCCAGTTGGTGTTGGTTAACTTTTTTCATTAAATAAATGAAATAAGTAAAAAAAAAAAGTGTTATTTGTTCACTCAGGTTCCCTTTATCTAATATTATATTTTGTCTAAAGACCTGAAAACATCCAGTGTGACAAATATGCAATAATAGAGAAAATCAGGAAGGGGGCAAATACTTTTTCACGCCACTGTAGTTGTTTAATTTGGTGCCCAAGGGCATGGGAAAAGATAGAAAGAGCAAGAGCAACTGTAAAAACTTAATTCAATTTCAGCAAGTGTGCCAATGCCAGCCGACCAGCTACACCTCAGTCCTGCAACTAACATCTGGGTACCCAGTGACAGAATTTGGGCATCATTCTGGAACTGGTACCAGTGGGACTAGATATTGGAAATACTTGCAACAGTCAGATAGGTAGGTAGAAAGATGTTGGTTGCATTGTTTAAAACATGTGGGTTTGAATATAAAAAGGGAAATGATTGGGGAATTGATAATCTTTAAACACCAATCCAAATGTTTTGCATAACCTCTGTTCCAATCTTCCCTTGCCTAACCCTCCCCTTGTAAATAAACTATGATTTTAATGTTTCAGAAAGATCAGACTCAAGAACCTGATTTTGGCGAGCATAATACTACCCGAAGTTAATTAGGCCAACTGTTTAACTGTGGGGAGGTTTGAGTCTGGTAATTCCATGGCTGGGGTAACTGTTTAGGGAGGTGGGTTGGTACAACATCCAGGGGATTGTACTGGCAGAGATCAGATCCACTAATTGTACTCTGGGGGGGCACCACCATTTTATTTGTATTCTTGGGAAAGGACCCCTGTGTTACAGCTTATAGGAACCCAGTCCCCTTAACCTTGGTCTGGCCAGCAAGGCAGGGGTAGTGGCCCTCTCTAGGATGGCAGCAGAGAGGGGCAACATGTGTCATGAGCATTAGTTCTGCCACTGTGCCAAAGGGCTTCAAGACCACTGTTTTGACATTAAAGACCTTGAACAGGATATGTTCTGTCAATCTCTGTGAGTTGTTACCCCTCACCACCTGAGTAGAGCCTTATAGTGTGGGGATTTGAGCTTCTTTCAGTCCTCATACTTTTGATTAAACTCAAAAGGAGAGGACATTTTCCATTGCTGTCTTGTCCTCTGGAACTCAGTCCCTCTCTGGACAAGCCTTCCCTTGCCCCATCACTTAAGTTTCACTTTACTCTGCTAAAATTGTTTGGCTTTTTGGGCCTAACATTGTTTGTTTATGTGTTTCACATACCATATTCATTAATAACGTATTATTTATTGATGGAAAGAGCTTTGGAGTTTAAAAAAGTTCTGTATAAAAATAAATATCTAACCTATGATCTAGCTTGCCTCAGATGACTCTTCACTGCTCCAGTCCACCCGATGGTCATGAGGTGGGTTTGCGGCCCTCCCCATACTAGCCAGCAGCCCCAGAGTGATCCAGCTCACCTCAGCTGACCCTTCTCTGCTCCAGTCAACCCAAGCATCATGAGAGTGGTCTGGAGCTCTCCCCAGACCAGCTGACAGCCTCAGCATGATCCAGCTCACCTCAGGTAATTGAAGGAGCAGCCTCAGCATCGGAACTCACTCTGTGGTGTCAGGTGCCATTTTTGCTGTTTGCATACATGTTCAGATTGTCTATTCCACCATAGCGTGTACCTGTTTCATACACTGGTTATGGCACATTTCTAGCTTTTCTATAATGTATGCTTGATTTCTCACTGTGCTGTACCGGAGTTACTATGCTGTGAGCTGTGCAGGAGTTTAATGTTCACTTGTATCACTTTGCTGTTATTGTAGCCCAGTATTTGCCTCTGCTGTTTCTATGTCAACCCCCTGCTGCTACTGATGTTTAGCTCTTTGTTTCCAGCTGAGATCTGCTTTCTCCTTCCTTCGGGACTTCCCCCAGCTCTCTCGCCCACACTCTGCTCCTTCCCTGTCCCTCTTTAACCCTCCCCAGCATCCTCCTTTACTCCCTCCCAGCTCCTGTTTCAGTCACTGATTGCCTTTTTCTCCCACATCTGACCCTTCTCTGCTCCACTCCACTTGAGGGTTGTGAGGATGGTCTGTAGCCTTCCCCAAACCGGCCAGCAGCCCCAGCATGATCCAGCTCACCTCAGGTAATTTCAGGAGCAGCCTCATCATTGGACTCGCTGTGTGGAAAGCACAGCACTGCTTCCTACAGCCCACCCACCCTTCCCAGCCACCCTCCCACCCTAAGGTGGTGTTTGTTTTATTGGTATTGCTGATCATGACACAGCCAATCAGTTCACTCCCCCCTCCTCACTTGTGTAGGAACACTTGACCTCACCCTTACTCTCCCCCGCTCTACACCTGCCTAATATGGTATCTCACTGGTTTCAAAGTACTTTCACCTATTAAGTTACTGTACATGCCCTACCTCTGATCTTAGTCTCACCCCCTCCACCCCAACCCCCCATAAATATCTACTTCCACTGGTTTCCATCAGACCAGCATACTATCCTGCATTGCACACATCAAGCACAAAAATACTGATTATCAATAGGAGGTTTCTTGGCTGTATTTTGGTTGTGTTTGCTACTGGATTGACCCTCCTCTATGTTATCATGCAGCTATGAGCTCTTCAAGCCTACCCAGTATGACACTTATTGTCCTGTCCTTAATTAGCCTGCTTGATATTGACAGCTATTCTCTGCCTCACTATCCTAAACAGCCTACCTTCGTTAAAACTGTTACGGCACCACCCATAGGCACCTGCACTCACATTAGCTACCATGGCAGCCTGCCCCTCTCCCCAGATTTACTACACCACCTAGTTTTACCCTGCTCCCCTCTCCAAACTTGTTTTTCTCTTACTGTAGACTTAGGTTGCCTGCTCTGGCACAAAAAAGGTAAACTAGAAACACCCATCCATAAAATCTCAACTTATCACCTACTGATACGTCAAGTCATTCTGCTCCTCCTACTCCTTTCTGGCAATATACACCCAAACCCTGGCCATACCTATTCCTTTGATACATGTAAGGGTTATGTGTAAGTAGCACATGTTAATACTGGGGGACATCTGCCAGAGCTTGATGAGTTCAGGCTATGGGTATCCAACTCCAACTATGATATTATAGCTGTGATAGAATCCTGGCTCACTCCAAAATAGCAGATAATAAAGTAAACCTTGACTCCTGCACAATATTCCAACAAGACAGAACCCACAGAAGAGGCAGTGGCTGTCTGGTGTTGGTAAAGACATACTTAAAAGCCACTTGGTTCTCTATCTCCCCTGTAACCACTGATTTGGAACTGTATTGGGTCAATAACATGCATGTAAGACAGCGTGGTATTAACTACACTGTATAGAGATCACCTGGGTTTACAGCAACAGGGGTAGAACAGTAGTAGGGGAATACCACTACCCCTGTCGCTGCATGCTGAATAGAACAGTAGACAAGTTGCTGTGTGTGGGGTGCCTGGTTGAGCTGCTCCCATGGAGGAGTGGCTAGGGCACCAGCACACGGCACAGTCAGGAGACCTGAGACTGTGGTTCGGTTCCCCCCAAGATCTCCCCTGCTACAACTTTTCTTGATGATTTAAAAAAAAAAACTCCCCCCCCCCGAGTTTCTCCCCATCCTCGAGTTCCACCCCCCTGAGTTAGTTATTTAAGTTCTGGGGGCATGTGGAGGGCAAAGCCCCCATGCAGGGGGTGCAGTGGGCAAAGCTCCCTGAAAAAAAAACATAAAGACCCATTGTTTTCAATGGGCTCAGTGTTTGAAACAGGCCTTGGTTTTGGTGACTCTGTTTTTGTTCAGCTCTGTTTGGCTGTGGCATTTTTAGCTGTGCTGTTTTGTCCTGCTGTGGAATGACCCTGTGCAGTTGGAATACATAGCTATCATCCTTGCCCTAGGTGCTACAGTAAGTGTGAAAAAAAAAGTAAACATTGTTGTAGCCTATATTCCTCCAGATAGTGTCTCCCAGGGGCTTGACTCCTTCCATGACTATATCACAAGCTTAAACCCCCATCAAGAAAAAAATCATACTCAGTGATTTCAACTGCAATTGGCTTGCAAGCAACAGTAAATGTCACTGGGATAGAATTGCCAACCTATACCTAACTCAGGTCATACCCACACCTACCAGGATCAACTACAAAACTGGGTCTGCATCACTTAAAGACTGGGTGCTGGTCAACAAACCTTACATGATCCTCTCCTCCCAAGTCCTGCCTGACTTCCTAAGTGACCACTCCACAGTTGTGTGTTGGTTGTTTGCAAAACCTCCCCCAGCTGCACCTTCTCGCACAAGGGCATGAGTGTTTCATTAACAAAAGATCCCTCAGCTTTAAGCATTACTTCAGATAACTGATTGGATTTTCCTACAGCAGACTCAGGATGTTGATGCTGCTCTGGACTACTTTAGTCTGCACTTCAACAGAGTATGTGACCTAGTTGCTCCCTACGAAACATGAGCCAAAAGAGGTACATCCCTGCTATGGTTCAACCCTGTCCTCATGGCTCAAATAAGAGAATGGGATAGGGTCTGGTTGCAGTACCATGAGCTCAGTCACAATTATCTCCTTCAAAAATACCAAGAGCTTAGAAATAGGGTCAAAAATCAAGTCAAAACAGCTAACGCTAACTACCACATAGACAAGAAGTATGCCACCCTCAGCAAGCCTAAATCCCTCTGGCAGGGAATTAATGACATTCTAGGTAGCTCATGTAAACCTTCCTCATGCCATCCTAAGTGGGATGATATCAATGTAGACAATACCTTTAATAAAATGTTTAGCAACCTCTCACCTACACTTCAACACCCCACTGTCACTTTGCAGAAGACCACACCACCCCTGTGGTTAGCTCTCACCCCAAGTTCTACCTAAGGAGAATAACCTGGTCAGAGACATACAAATATCTTGTCTACTCAAAAATAGCATCTTGTATAGGGCTGGACAGCACTGACATGAAACTTCTCAAATCAGCCATACAAGAGGTTACTCATCCCCTCCAATTCATCTTTAACTTATCACTTTCAACTGAGCAAGTGCCCAAAATCTGGAAAATGGCACGTTACCTCTGTCCACAAGGGAGGCACTGAGGACCTACCCACTAACTACCATCCCATTTCAATTTTACCCCCCACAAAACACTTGAAAAAATTGTTAAAGACAAGATCGCCCAATACCTGAGACAGCATCACCTACAGTCCTGTGAATAGCATGGCTTCCACAAGAACCACAGTACCCTAACTGCCCTGCTTGAGTACATGGACAAACTTCACTGTGTCCTGGATAGACGGGAGCTTGCTTGCTCCATATACATTGACCTCACCAAGGCATTCAATCTCGTCAATCATGCTCTGCTCTGCCACAAATTAACTAACCTAGGCCTCTCAGTAAAAGCCACCAACTGGCTAAAAAACTATCCAATAGAACCCAAGCAGTAAAATGCCGAGTGTCCTCTCTAACTACAGACCTGTGACAGTAGGAGTCCTCCAAGGGTCAATCCTCGGTCCCTTACTATTCAGTCTTTTTGTCAATGAACTCCTGAAAACCTGCAAATCCACTAAACTCCTCCTATATGCTGATGACGCAGTCATCACTGCTACACATACAGAAGCAACCCAGAATATATACAGCACAGACTCCAAACTGACTTCTCTGCTCTCTATGACTGGTTCTCAAACAACTTCCTCTTTCTAAACACAAAGAAAACAAAATCCATGCTCTTCTACTTCCGAAATAAGACCCCTACCCCCCCCCACCATAGTCATAACCTCTGCTACAGGTGCTCTAATCAAACAAGTTACTACATTCAAGTACAGTACCTGGGGATAATCACTGACACAGGATTAACCTACTCAGATCACATGGGTGTATTAACCAAAGCAGCCAACTCAAGATTCAGCTTGCTGTATAGACACAGAAATGCCTTCCTCCCTGAAGTCAAACAACAACTTGTCAGATCATACACCCTTAGCATCATGACTACGGCCTGGTAATTTACGGTGCTGCTTGATATAGAGTGCTTGACACAGTCAGCGGTTTGATAAATTAAACCTGGCGATATGCACTCAGCTTAAGATGGGACTCCCACAGGTGCACCCTGTACAACAACCTAGTCTGGCTTAACCTCAACTCATGACTGCAATGTATTACTCTTGTCACTAGTAAAAAAAAGCCCTGTTGGGATTATTATCCCTAGGTGTCCTGTCCCTGGTAGCCCCAGTGGCCTCCAGGTACCAAACTAGAGGTGATACTTATAGCTCCTTGGTGATCCACATAGAAAAACCTTTCTGGGTCAGGCTTGTTTCTCTTTCAGTTCCTATGGAGCTCCCTTGCCCCATCACTCAAAGTCTCTGGCTCCTTAAACAACTTTAAGACCCAGTTCCTACCCTCTCTCTCACACACATGCCCCCAAATCCATGTGGCTGCTATTGTTGACTGACCTACTACTTCCCAGAACCTACCCTTACACCTCTGCTTTCTTCTTCTTCCCCTCTCACCCTGTTGCTTCTCACGTGTATCATACTACCCTGACTTTATGGCTCATCCCAGCATAACCAAAATATCACATATTTTATTCATGTTCTATACCTCTGCAAAACACAACTGTAAATATATATATGAAAATTAATATTTATACCTTATGTAATGTACCTTATTGAAACTAAGTTGTTTGTATTTGACTCTAGACCCTTTAAAAATAGGCTCTTCCTAAAGCAGCGTGTATGTTATAAATAAATAAAATAAAAAATAAAATAAATAAACATCTGCAGCACTGTCATATCATTTCAGCTATCTTTGAACTGGGAATTGTTCAATAAGAAATAATTAATAGAACTGCACCTGCTGGTGCCTCACACTGCTAAACATACTCAAATATGTACAAATACAATTGAAACATGTGCACTTGCAGTGCAGTATAGATCATGAGCCCAACTGATGGTCAAAACACCTGCAGTAAACCTATGCCAAATTCCATATACCAGAAAAAGAGTGAACAATGCCAAAAAAATAAAAGAAAAAGTAACAAGACACATGTTTGGGTAAAGCACTAGCAATGCAGAACATTATCAAATCACACAACATGAATTCTAGGATTTACTATTCAAAAATATGGCAAAAAAGGAACATTTTGCAAGTCAGCACTGTAAACTAACTCCCGCCTGGGGCTGCGGAGTCCTCTTTCAAGAGTGTTGGGGCACATTTTGTTGTGTATGCTAATTTGATTAGCATAACATGCTCTGCCATACTACCCTGTCCATGTCATAGTCTACACCAGACAACATAAAAAGACCTGTAGATGGGTAAGATTCTCCTAGTGTGCCCTGTGCACAGCAGCAGTGAGAGGGAGTGGGAGGGTTTTCATTGCTGCCAGTGCTGGAAGAGAGTGGGGAGAGCAGGAACAGTGGGAAGGTCCAGGAGGAGTGCCATCTGAGAGATGGTGGCAGTGACGCACCTGCACATGCATGGCACTCGAGCATACATAGTTGCGGTGAATGGCATTCTGCCATTCACAAGATGGCAGTACCAGCGGAACTGGGCATGTACATGAGTCGTGCATGTGCAAATCGTGCCCTGGAATGCAGAAGTAACAGCTGAAATAATGTGGCTGTTACTCCATAGAGGCCGATCGTGGTGGAGTGTTTCAAGCTCTGTTGGACTTTCAGAAGGATACTTTCAAAAGTCCAATGGAAGGTGCCACAATCGGCTGTTTTAAGGCAAGACATGCCAAAATGGCAGTAGGCTCTGTCCACAGCTGTAACAATTAGCAAATCTCAGATATAATGCAGTTCACCAGGATGAAGTGCCCTTATCAAAGTTCTGCCAGTGATATCTTGAATATAACCCTGCAGTATAACAATTCAATGTAATGGCAGTTAAGTAAGCAGTAACACACAACTGGATATGGGTTATGCTCTGATGAACACATGCCTGAGGTGAAGTGAGTCACAGGTGCATCGCACCGGTGCACAGGCACAAGCAGTGCAAGACTGCTGTCATCATACCCATGTCACATGGCCCAGTGACCTGGCAAGCACGCACACAGGCAGCATGTGGCGTGACACACAGGCGCCACACCAGTGGTAGGCACACACACACACTACCCATGTGCGAACTGGGCAGCAGCTGCAGATGCAGGCGGGGTGGCTCACATACATCAGGTCTGCTGCATGGAACCATAGCCACCATGGCCATGGGAGCAGTCACACCTGTGCTGATCGGCAGCCACAGGCTGCGCATCAGGCATGGGAGGTGTGTGCAATAGCCCCACAGGGGTGGAACCTCAGGACCACTACTTTGTCCAAGCGGGGGTGTCGAGGCGCCCAAACAGCCCAGCCCCAGGCATGCCTGGGATGCCGATATTAGAGCCCAGTGTCGACTGCACAGATATCGCCCAATGCCAGGTACACGGGGTGGACAGCATACTGCAGGGTGTCATCTGTGTCCAGCCATGCCCTGTGGCAGCTAATAAAGCAAAACCATCTGAGATCGCAGAGGCAATGTGATCCAGGGATTCAGTCATGGCCTCCTGTATGTGCTGCATCCCCACCAGGATCTGTGCAGTGCCCTTCTCCTGCTGCTTGGCTAACTGGTGCACCTCCGTGCACAGTGTGTGCATCCCAGTGGTGAGCAGTACCTGTTGCTGAACAGATGTCTGCAGCAAATGGGTGTGCTCAGCTAGTGGATCGGCGTCCTGGGGCTCCCTGGCTGGATGACGATCCCCATGTGGTGACCGGCCATGCTGCACAGCCCCCTTCTCTGGTGGACACTGCACAGTGGGGTCTGCAGGGGGATTGGGAATGGCAGGTGCACCAGCAGTGGACCCTGTGTCCGGCTGCCCGGTGGAACCTGCAGATTGCTGCTGTCATCCATCCAGCTGCTACACACCACACAGCGCCTGTGAGGCCACACCACCACCACCGCAGGGCACAGACAGAGCAGTGCACATCACTGCGCCCGCAGTGGTGGTGGGCAACTGTTCTGCCACTGGCTGAGCACTGGGCATGCTGCCTTTGTCAGTGGCCAGCAGAGGCGTCTTCCCCTCAATGGTGGCCATGCTGTCCAAGATGACCCTTACGTTGTCATCGGTGTCAGACCCCACCCCAATCTGTGTCTCTGCACAGAGGACCCCAAGGCTGGCATCCTGTAGAAACACATCCAGGACCTCATCCGACCCCAGGTCCAGGACATCTGCCTGCACAGTGGTGGTGAGCTGCAGCCTGTCAGGCCCCCAGATTCCCATGGAGGTAGAAGGCTGGCCCTCCGGGGCCGGTCCAGAGGTGTGCTAGTGCTGCAAGAGAAGGAGAGCCATGTTAGTGATGCATTGCCCACATGTGCCCCCTCCACATTGCCACTGCATCTGTTCTGCAGCATGGCATGCACGTGGGTGCGCACACATGCACATGACAGGCATGCCAGCTGCATGCACGCCTGCATTGCTGTGTACGCACCCTCCATGCCCCCAAATGTGCATGGCTGACATACTTACTATACAGGGATGGGCTGCCACCTCTCTGGAATCTGCCACAAGGCACACCCTCCACCGTGCTGTGGTGCATGGTAGCTGCCACCAGCTCCTCCTGCACCGTGAGCGGTGGTGCATTTTCAGGCCCCCCCCGGTGGCATTCTGAGCTGCACAGATAGCCACCACCTTCTCCTTGATACATCTCTTTTCCATGCCAACCTTCTTCATGCACTCCTGCACTGACCACTGGTGGCTGCCCTGCTGGTTGACGCATGCTGCCACCTCCTCCCAGGCCCCAGCCCTGGCCTGTGGTGGCCCGTGGCACCACTCAGCAGGGGCTCCCTGTCAAGGTAGGCATCGACAGTCTCCAATCTGTCTCCACCTTTATGAAATTAGGCCTGCGCTTGCGGGCAGGCCCACGCTCCTCACCCTCCTCACATTCTGACATGTCGCTTCCTGTGGACATGGACAGCACAGTGTGTCAGTGGCAGCATCACCCTGTTATGTCCCACCCTGCTGTGCTGGCTGATCCCAGTGAGCTGCAGTGGCATGCACAACTTATCCCGAAAGGATGCAATACCAGTCCATGGCCTGTACTGTTCTGTGGGACTTATATAGCACAACGCATGCAAATGAGCTTTGGCACAATGGTAATGACATGCTAATGCCCTCAGTGTGCCACACATTGGCTGATGAGCTCATTTACATGTGGCATCTGAATATCGCGATTTTGCTCCGTGCGCAATGGTACTGCTCAGGAGCAAGTCACTGTGCAATGTGTACACATGCACGGTGTGCAGGCCCGTAGTGCACATGCGCTGAACGTTATCATGGTGTCAATCACACACTGTGTGCTGACTGCACAATGGTGGGCATGGTGCATGCAGTGCCAGGCCTGCTGTCTCACACATGCGCACTGTGCAGGGGCAGGTGACCCCTGACCCCTGCTGTGACCCCTGCCTGACCCCTGCTGTGACCCCTGATCCCTGGGTCACTCTCCTCACCCATGACCCCACCTAGCTACACCCATGCCACCCATCTCCGAGACTGCATGATGCACGGACACAGTGCATGTTCCCTCGTATCGCGCATCGGGCAGATGTCGTGACCACATGCACTTACTGCCACCATTTTGCTTACCGGCTTCCTCTCACAGCATGGCACAGCGAAGGTCACCAAGAGCACAGAACTGGACGCAGTTCAAGCTGGTCAACCTGGTCACCTGTGTCCAGCCCCATGCCCCCCAACTGTTTGGCCAGGTGTCCCTGCAGCAGCCCAGGGTCACGGTGTGGCAGGGGATTGCTGCCACACTGCTGCAGCAGACCGGGGTGGCCAGAATGGGGGAGCAGTGCCACCACAGATATGGCGACCTTGTGAGGAGGGACCCAGAGCACCTGAGGAGGCTGGAGACGCGTGTCAGACTTGTGGCTGTGCCACAGCCAGGTGAGTAGGCCCATATTGTATGTGTACTCTGGTGCTATACTGTGGTGTTGGCTAGGCTGCCTGGCATGCCCTGCAGATTGGTGTACTGCCAACATGCGCATCACAGGATGGCATAGACAGCCGCTGCTTACATTGTGATGTAGCTGTGAGGGATGTGTCAGGCAGGGGCTCACCCTGTGCCCAGGGGTGGGGGTGGTGGGCAGCTGCTGTGGATGTTTACTGATGTGTACCTGTCTATGTTCCATTCCCAGGGCCTGAGAATCACCAGAGAGTTGTGACAGCAGCAGTGGCAGGCCACAGCATGCCATGGAGGCAGCACAGGAGTGGCTCCAGCACCAGAGGGGACACGGAGGGCAGGTAGGCACTGTCGTGGTCCTTCGCATATGACATGGGGGTGGCCGGGGTGTGGGTGCAGGCATGAAAACCTGTGCCATGTGCCGTGGCAGCTGTGTGTGTCACACTGTGCATGGTGCTTGCTACTGTGGCGCGATCCATTGGACACATGTGCCAGCTGTTGGTGGGGTGGGAGTGTGCCTGGCTGCCACTGACATTGCTGTGGTGCTGCTGGTGAACTGTGCCATGTGACTGTCATTGCACAGTCAGCGGCCATTGTGTGGTGGGGACCACCTCTGCACTATCGTGGTGTACCATGTTGCTGGCATGCACTGGCCCACCCTCCTGTGGGTGGCCGGTACGGGCCCTCCGGGGGTTCTTGCTGCCAATTGTGTGCTGTGGGTGGGCATGGTTCCTTGGGACATTGCATTGATCACCTGTTCTGTCCCCTGTCATAGGTGTGCAGCATCATAGATAGAGGCCCGTGTACTGCAGGCTGCTCTGGCAGCTAATATTGATTACTTCTACAACTATGGAGGCTGTGCTGCAAATTCACTGCATGCTTCTGGAAGATAGGAAGTGGCAAGGGTGCCAAGGGGTGAGAGGCCATGGCCACTGCTGAATGTGCCCCAGCATTCCCCTGCTTCCCCTGCTGTACCTCCCCCTACAGTCCCCATCCCATTGTACAATCCCTGTTCCCTATCCCCTTCCCTTGCTTTCCTACCCTTTCCCACCCCCTTGTTGCTGTATATAGTTTCTTTAAAATGTATCTATTTTGACTTACCTGCCTGTGTCAGTATTTGCTTTGCAGGTGGCATGAGGAGCCATGCTGCAGTGGCCCAGTGCCTGTCCATGTGGTGTGCGTGTGTCGGGGTGCATGTTGTGCTTCTGTGGTTCACTGCTGTGTGCTGTGGTGTGTCCGACTGTGGTGGTGTCCCTCTCCTCTCCATTGGTGGCTGTACTTTGGGGTGCCCATGGGTCGGCTGTCAGGGTTGTGTGGTGGGTGTGTGCATGGTGATGGCACATGGCCATGGTCTTTGGTCAGGTACTGGCCGCACACTATGTTGGGGCCCATGCTTGGTGTTGTGCGGCCTGTCCCATGTGGTCTGCTGTGCTACGTGGCTCCTGGCAACTTCCATACCTACAGTGTGGGCTGCCTGTGTGCCTGAGTGGTGCGTGTGTGTGTTCTTGGCTTTGGCTGCGTGGTCCTGAATGTGGCCTACTCTGGTCTGGGTGTGTGGGGGGGCACGGCCTGCAGCCTGTGGGGGGAGCTCATTTGGTGACCCTCCATTTGCCATTGCCACCTCCTGTTGCCTACTATCTGTGCCACTGTTGTGTTCTGGGGAGGGTCTGGGTGCCTGTGTGTGCCCTGCTGTGTCCTACTGGTGGTGGTCTCCTGTGTCCTGTCACTGTGCTTCCCTGGCTGTGTCCCTGGGTCTCTTCTCTGTGCCATGCCCCCCCTCTGTCACTCTGCTGCTCTGCTCCCACAGTTGCTGGAGCTTCTCTTTCTGCGCCATAGCACAACTGTGCTTGGACCATGGCGCAATTCTGGTTGCACTATCATGCAAGCCTGGTTGTGCCATGGCACAACTGTGCCATATTCAGCCGGGTTGTGCTGGTGCAGTGTGGCAGGTACTGTCTCTGAACATGGCTCCTGTTGCACCACGGTGCATTGGATTTGCGCTGTGCCGGACTTGCGCCATCCTTTGGCGCATTTCTGAATATCTGGATCTCCATGTTTTTAATTTAAAAGTTTGAATTTTTATTAAATTATTCTTCTGCTGGAAAAAAGTAGTTCCAGCCTTTTTTAAACTGAGGAGCAGGAGACAAACTAACTGTTGCAACTTTTATTTTTTTTTCTGAACACGTCTAACAGTTTATTTTCTTTTTAAATTTGTAGCATTTATGAGACATATAGAAATTACTTTTTTTTCTTCCCCCAAGGATAGAAGGTGATGAAGTTCACTGCTGGTCCTTTGAAGGAACAGTTTGTCAAGTTAAATAGCTTGGTGTAGGCTGTGGTTTCACTTGGTGGAAGACTTGAGACAGGTTGTGGTACTGTGGAGGCAGTTTGTGCAGGTGGAGGTGGAGAGCATACTCTTTGGGATGTAGAAGGTTTGTTTGGTTGGTGTCCAGATAAAACTGCACTCCATTTTCTTCTGTCTGATGAGGTGTCAATCCAGTAGTTTTTGAGGCTTGAATCACGCTTGTTTCCAATTAGGGACATAATTTCATGGCTTTCTAGGCCAGCCTGTGAGAGGAGTTGTACTGTTGTGGAGCACAGTGTGTAGTTGCTGTATCTCAGGAATAGACCTGCCTCTTTACTAAGTCAGGGCATCACTAATGATAAATAGTTTATACCCATTGGCTCTTTATTGAACCACACTACAGTTTGATTCTTTCTCTGCCCATTGTACTGCAGTGTGGTGAATCTCTTTCCTGTGTCATCAGTTTTTATGATGAAGAGACATGTGTCAGGTCTTAGGCCCTCCCTGCCACATCTGGAGAAGTTCAATTGGATGTCTACCAGATACATCTAACAAGGCTAGGGGTGGTCAGAGGCGAAGGTGCTTCTGATGTTCAGAGCTTCTGCAGGTCAGGAGCTGACAGAGGTGAGTGGTAAGTTACTCTATCTTTTTTTCTTTCTGTCAGTGTTTCAGGATGGCAAAAAAAACATTGTTACTGGAGGTAAATATGGGGTCTGTTACAAGGTATATGTTTTGGGCTATGGCCAGGGGGTTCAGGTGTCTGTTCAAGCCAGCTTGTAGTGCAGTGTAGTTGTCAACTGAGTACTGCTGTGAGCTATGGTATGGACTGTGTCATAAAATTCCTTTAGTGCGGAGTTTAAAATATGGGGATCCATCATTCTGAAGTTAATTGATTTGTTTTGTTCTGTGCAACAGTCTGTGAAGACTGGCATTGCCCAGAATGTTGTTTTCCAGATATTTTTCTCCTTGCTTTCTTCTGTCTGAGCTGTATACTTCTAGGCTACATTAATTCAGTGGTACTCCCACAAACTGACATTTCTAACCAAATCTGGGTGATTTGCCAAAGTTAGATTAAGAAGCCTTGACAAAGAGTTAGATATGGCATGAAACATCAGTTTGTGAGAGTACCACTGCACCAACTCACTTCATAATTTTGCAATGCCTTTAATGTAGAAACAGAGAAACAGAATTTTTTGGCAGAGAAGGACCAGTAGGCCTATCAAGTCTGTCCCATTTTTCCCTGCCTATTCTGACGCCTTGAGCCCTGTTTGGTCATCTGCATCCTTTCCACCTCCCTTTCCTCTACTGATTATGCCTGTGTGTCTATTCCACACACCCTTGAAGATCCCCACTGTTTTTGCCTCCACCCACCTCTTCTGGCAGGCTATTCCAGACACCCATCACCCTTTCTGTGAAGACATGTTTCCTCAAATCCCTCTTAAATCCCCCACCACCACCATGTTTGCATGCCACTGTGTTCTGGTGCTTTTCCCCTTCTGAAAGAAACACCCTCCTGCACATTATTTACCCCTGTGAGATACTTATACTGTAGGTCTCAGTCATGTCCCCTCTTGCTCTTCACTCATCTCCTCCAGAAAGTACATGTTGGGATCTCACAGCATCTCCAAGAATGGCTTCCCATGCACCCCCCCCCCCACACACACACACACCATTTTGGTAGCACTCTTCTGGACCGCTTCCACCCTGTCAGTATCCTTGCAGAGCTCCGGCTAACAGAACTGGATAAAGTACTCTAGGTAGGATCTCACTATTGAGTGATACAGTGCAACACCACCTTCCTTCTCCTGTACAAAATCCCACTTCCTATGTAATCCAGCATCCCACTATCCTTGCCTACATCTTTGTCACATTGCCCTGCCATCTTGAGATCATCAGATATGATTACCCCAGGTCCCTTTCTTACTTGTTGACTGTATCTCTCCCATGTTATGCACTGCTATTGGGTTTCCCTGCTCAAGGTTTATGTCTTTGCACTTTTGGCATTGAAACCATGCTACCACACCCTAGTACACTCCTCTAGTTTCCTCAGATCCCTCTTCATTCTCTCCACCCATTTCTGACTGTCCACCCTGTTGTGGACGTTCGTGTCATCCACAAAGAGACACACCTTCACGTCCAGTTCCTCGACAATGTCGCCTACAGTATGAAGACATTGAGAGGACCAGTCCCAGTACTGATCCCTGTGTCACCACACAAGTCACTCCCTGTCTCCCAAGTGTCTGCCATTTACCAACACCCTCTGCCTTCTGTATTTCAACCAGTTTGTTACCCAGCTTACACTTTCTGCCCAACCCCCAGGCTGCTTAGTTTCTGAGCTAGCATCTTGTGTGGCACAATGCTGAATGCCTTACTGATGTCCAGATAAGCCACATCAATTGATCCTCCCTGATCCACCTCCCTAGCACCCAGTCAAACAAATCTATGAGATCTGTTTGGCATGGCTTCCCCCCTGTGAAACCATGCTGTTTGTTGTCCTGCAGCCATTTGCCTCCAGGTACTCCATCAGCCTCTCCTTCAGCAGGGTTTCAATTAATTTCCCCACCACCGATTTGAGACTGACTGGTCTGTAGTTGCTTGGTTCTGTCCTGCTGCCACTCTTATGCAGAGGGACTATATCAGCCCCTCTTCAGTCCACTGTAACTACCCCTGTCTCTGTTGAGGTGTGGAATAGTGTTGCCAGTGAGGCTGCTAGCAGCTTGCTCAGTTCTTTTATAACCTTTTGGTGAATGCCATCTGGTCCCATCGCCTTGTTATCCTTTAGGACGTCCAATCCCTTTCAGAATCTCTCCTCTTTTTGAGGCTCTTTAAGCCTAATGAACTAAATACAGGAATAAAGAAATGACCTCTTACCTACACAGGATTCCTCATCTTTATTCATGATAGTGTGTGCCTTACTTCATCCATGGTCCTGTAGTATGTGAGTTCCTCACTTGCTTTCATGGCCTGGATGTGTATAAAAAACAGGCATACTGTGAATACTACAGAGTCTTTTCTTGTGTTTCTCTTTATTTGCTCCACATACATAAAACAAGCTGACAGAAACTCAATAATCAGGATGGCCTCAGCTGGTTGTATCACATTTGCTGGGCTTCTAGGTAAAGGAAGAATATTTAGGACATACTGTGTGAATTCCCTAAGGTCATTTTTGTTATTGAAAAACATGATCATAAGCTGCAAAATTGTGAGACCGTACAAAATTATGGTGAGACCACAGGAGTTACGGACTTCTTAGATGGAAGATACTTTTCAGTGGTTAACCATCAGAGTTTACAGTGAAATGTCTGCAAAATAGATAAGAAATAAACTTCACACTGAAAACAATAGCTGATTATCCCCATTCTAGCTAGAAGTAGTTACTTTTTCTGCTGGGGATAATAAACATGAGGCATAGCAGATAGGGTGTTCAGATTCATCTGGCATTTGGTGAGCTGGCATTGCTCCCATGCCATAGGGAGTTGCATCATACCATAGTATCAGCATTTTCCAGCTGTCATAATGAACCAAATGTTCGGAAGGCTTTAAAGGTTTATTTGACTCTGCAAAAGCAATCCTTTGCACTATTCCCACCTGTCATTTGACATTCTGCAGCAGCTTATGCAAAATTGCTAACCCCAAGGCTAATAAACTAGTTTAGAATTTACTATACTCCTACAATAGTTCAAGAGGCCAAAAAAAACTTTTAGTTCTAACACTATCCTTAACTCTGGTACATCAAGAATAGCTCACCCCAGCTTTTTGTAAACCAATGGCATCAGTTCAATTTTATTCCTCAGATAAGTAACTCCCAGAGAGTAGCAATTACACTTGTCTCTCTTCAGATACCATACATTCCAATGTCAGGTAGCTTTTGCAATACTTTGTTTTGGTTTTGTAAATGTTCAGCTTCAGTTTTTTAAATACTTAGAATAATACTGAGGTATATACTGCAATGAAGTACATCCAGATATTAATTATCAATTTAAAGACCTAAATGGTTCTGCTGATCCTGCAAATGGAAACTAGTTATAGCACAACAACCCTTATGGGTTAATAAGTTATGGACTTGGACTTTTAGTCTAGAAGAATTTGAAGATAACCATTGTTCAGATCTGCCATCTTAATGTAAATGTCCTTTCCTTTGATCAAGTAGTGCTGGTTCTGAGGAGTCAATGCTGTATATATCCAGTCAGACTATTCAGCATAACTTCATGGTCTTGACATATTTTTTTTCTCTCCTCCAGTGTAAGCTATTCTTACCTGATCCAGCCCCACCCCAGCTCCACCACTCGGCATTTGGGGGGCTAAGTTCCATCCAGTGACTTCATCTATAACTAACCACCTCCCACGTTGGGGCCAGCAGGACCCCCCTATCTGAGAATGCAAATGCAGTGCACCAGAGAGGATTTGGTCACAGTTCAGAGCCTGTGAGAGGTTGGACTCATTATTTATGCTCCACCCAGTGTTTTTCCCTCCATTTGTCTATCCCATGTAAATGCTGTCTTGAGATAATGCAACCTCACACACACTGGCATGCAGAGTGCATCGCCATTTGTGTCCCACCCTTCTGTGAGCTGCTCCATGTGCATTGTCAACTATCAGCACCTAGGTGGCAGTATTGCACCAGGACTGACTGCCCTCCTCCCCAGAAGTAGAGATTGTCCCTTGTGATGCTCACTCTTTCTCTCACCAGGTGACCCCCAGCAGCCAAAGCTTGCTTCCAAACCCAGGTTGCCAGCATCACTAGCAATAGCTCCACAGCTAATAAAAGGGCAGTAGACATAGATGCATTTGTCTGGGCCCTGCACCAAGGGATGAGTCTGTTTACTTGCAGAAGTGCAGGCCCCTACAGGCCTTGCACTTCTCTGTGGGTATGGATGAAAATAATTTGTGGGGCTATCTGGGGTCTGCAGAAGCTCAGGGTCCTCTGGGCCCTCCACTTCCATCTGGCCACAGATGCAGATACACAAGGCTAACAGTTCATCTGGCTGCAGAAGTGCAGGGCCCTATGCAGCTATGGGTACAGAGGTTGCAGGGCCTTCTAGGCCCCATACCTAGATAAGCATTATCTTCACTATATAGTTACTTGTTACCCATGTGGTCAACACTGCATTATCCCTCTGTAGACTAAAGGTGGTGCCACATGACAGCACTGGTGCAGAGGTTCAGAGCTCTGGGCCCTATTCCAAGAGAAGACTTCTCTTCATTATATGGTCACTTCTTGTCCATTTGGCCAACACTGCACCATTCCTTCCAGGCAAGTGGTGGTGCTGCATGGCACTTCCATCCCCCCAGCTTTGGCCCATCCAGCTAGCTCTGTGAGCTTGCCCCTGAACTCAGCTCAACAGCAGAAGATCACAACACACTAACCACTAAGCCAAAGGCCAGACCTGCACGCAATGTTTCTTCATAACCTTTTTGTAGTTTTGACCTCAGAGTTCAACATAGTTATTTTATAACTCCTCCTTATAAACATGACAGATGGCAATTATAAAATAGTAGATGAAACGCCATTTTGCCCCACAGGTGTGAAAACACATTTGGCCAGGATATGAAAAAATTACCCCTGTAATATTCATGAGGTGGTATGAAAAAATGGCTACGTTGAAAATTTGGAGTCAAAATACTGATATTTACTGAAGTCATGAGCTAGAATTGAAACATTTAATGTATATTCATAACTTTATTTTTTTAAATATTTTGACCCCAGATGTTGTACATTGTTTTCTTATGATCCCACCTCATTAAACTAGTAAGAGAAAATTTTTAAATCCTTCCTAAAAGGAAATTTTGTGGAGAGTCTGTGAAATCCCCTTTCAGACCAGATTTGCAAAGTTTCACATACCGTGTTCATGATTTGGGGTCCAAAAGGTCATGTTATAAATTTGGGGTAAAAATATTAAAACATTACCAAGTTATGAGTAAAAGTTGAGAATGCTTTGCGAATACATTAACCACACATACAGTGTCTTATTTCCTTAGTTTGTAGTTGCAGTTGCTAAATATCTTCCAGCTCAGAAACTGAATCTACAGTGGTGGATCATTCATAGGTGAGTAATGGGTATGGGGTGGGGTTGGGGGTTGGTTGCTGAGTGGGTGGACAGGGTATGGTTTTTGGGAGTGTGGGGGTGTCAGGATCACAAAAGACAATTATGGATTGTTTTCTTTGTTTCAGGATTTAACAAAAACAAAAATAAAACACCTTTTGATGACTACACATAGCACATGATCCAGAATAGACTGTTCATTTTAAGGAGGCTATACTGTAAAGCAGTAGTGGCTTACATTAACCCAGTTACTGTCTCAAACCACGTGTGTGCTGGCTGTGCCATAGTCCCACCCCCTCCTGAAAGCACCCTGTTTGGAAGTAGTCACTGCTTTCACCCCCTCCATTACAGTTATAATACCTTTTTCCAGTTTTAATCAATGAACAAATCCCATCTGGAATGGCCGCAGTACAGAGCAACTGTGTGTGCTTTGAAAAATCAGCTGTTAACATGACAGCTCTTACATTGTGCTCAAGCTTGAGTGTGAGTGAGATATTGGCATCAGATAGGAAGCACTAATTCTTTAGTATGGCCAACTTAGATTATTTGAAATATGAGACTGAATTAGCATAAACATGCAAGCAAACACCTGTCCTAGCCCAGGGTGTTGGCTATGTTTCTAGTTCCACACTTTACCTGTTTCTGCACTGCTGGCCTTGTCAGCTTGGTTGTGGGGAAGTGAGATTAATCAAGGTTACAGGGTGCAATAATGATCATTTTATCTGATGTGACAACTTTGATTGCCATTGATTTACTTGCTGACTAAAAGAGGAATCACGCTGAACTGCTGCCTGACTGCCCCACTACCTCAGTTCTTATTAGCCGACTCCACAATGAAGAGTTCAAGGCAGGGGAAGGGGGCTTTGGGGGAGTGAGGCCTCTTTTTTGTTCTCTCCTGCCAAAAGATTTGACAGCCCACTGTATTTAAAAAAACATTTATATTAAAAATTCTCATGATTGTGCACCACATAAAATTAACTTTTAATCCCAGCTCATTGGTTGATAAAAAAAAAAAAAAACATTTGGAACTGCACATTGTATTTGTAACCAGTACTACTATTATTAACAAGCATTTGTCAATGCCGAATGTTGTCTCGCTGGCATTGGCATTGGTAGTGCCGGAGTTAGAGACCCATAATAGGAATGGCAATGAAGTATTGAAGTGACACCAACCCCACCGCCACCCTGTAGAGACCGACAGGTATTGGGGTGTGCCTTTGGGTCATCAGCTATAACGGTCATACCATTGTACCTCACCCTATCCTGTAGACACTGACAAGTGTCATGATGTGCTTTGGAGTCTTTGGGCATTATACTTACCCCATTCCATAAGGAAATATGCTGAGGTGGGTGCAATATAGGAGAATGGGGTGAACTGTGTGGCTGAACAGTGCAAAGCACACTACAATGCCTGTCATTGGCTGCAGGGTGGGGGTGGAGTTGGAATGGAGTGTGCATTACAGCTGATGATCCCAAGTCACACCCCTGACGCCTGTCAGTCTCTACAGGGTGGGGTGCTACAGTTGGGAACCCTAACACCATAGGCATGTGTTGGTATTTTCACTCCAAATTTCCAACTTAGGCTTTTTTGTGAGCCCACCTCATG
This sequence comes from Neoceratodus forsteri, assembly GCA_016271365.2. Taxonomy (NCBI): domain Eukaryota; kingdom Metazoa; phylum Chordata; order Ceratodontiformes; family Ceratodontidae; genus Neoceratodus; species Neoceratodus forsteri. The sequence goes on from CM057459.1 coordinate 874,514,444, forward strand.
AAAAGTGGCACAATCAGTTTGTTAGCTGAAAGGTGGTTTTGCACAGCGGCTATGCCATTTGGCGACACAGGGATGAAAACACATTTTGGGCAGGATGCGGAAAATGACAAATGCATTGTTCATGAGGAGGCATAAAAAAATGGCAACGTAGAAAATCTGGAGTGAAAATATGAAAAATTGGTGAAATCATGAGCATGCATAGAAACTGTGCAACACACGTCCGTAACCCAATTATTCTGGGGAGTTTGTTAGGCACATTTTTAACACAGGCATTTTGGGACCTCCCCGCATGAACAGTGGTGCTGTGATTTTGTTAATCTGTCTCAAAAGTTGTTTTCCCACAGCAACCACGCCATTGTGCGCCACAGGTGCGGAACCACATTTTGGGAAGGATGTCAAAAATGACAGCTGTACTGTTCATAAGGAAATGTGCAAAAATGCAAGTGTTGGAAATCTGGCTTGGAAATATTGCAAACTTGAGAAGTTACAAGGGTGCGTGGAAACTGCGCAATGCATGCTTGTAAAACAGTCATTTTATGGAATTTTGGCACCAAATTTTAAACATAGGAATTTTTGGACCTCTGCTCATGAACAGTGTCACCGTCATTTCCTCAAACTGTCCTGAAAGCTGATTTCACACAGTGACCACGCTATTCTGCACTGGATGTGTGAAAACACATTTCGGCCAGGATATGTAAAATGACAGCTGTACTGTTCATCATACCTCTCAACCTTTTGTCCCCCGAATGTGGAACATTGCCTGTCAAAATGTGGAACAAATGGGCAAAATGTGGAACACTTAATCAAATCTTTACCTAAGAAGCTTGAAACACTGTTAACATGTTGCATTTATGCTCACAAAGTCTGTTATGAATTGAATAATATTATTTTTTGCATCATTTACTATGGATTTTTGCTTTAAAATGTTGACTTTGAATGTGGAACAAGTCCTCACAATGTGGAACAGGGAGCTTTTGAGAAGTAAAATGAGGAACGTTCCTCAAAATGTGGTACAGTTGAGAGGTATGCTGTTCATCAGGAGGTGTGAAAAAATGGCAATTATGAAAATCTGGAGTGAAAATATTACAAATGCACGAAGTTACGAGCTTGCGTGGAAACAGCGCAACGCACTCTCGTAAAAGCCATTTTGGGGATTTTTTCCACTAAATTTGCAACATAGGCCTTTTGTGAGCCCCCCTCATGAACAGTGTCCCGAAAGGTGATTCCACGCAGTCACTGCAAAATCACATTTTGGGACTGAATAATGCCATGACAATGACTGAATTCATGAGGAGGGGTCCCAATAACCCCATGCTGAAAATTTGTGCAAAAATTAAAAAAATGCCCTAGATATGCACCAAAGTTGAAAAAAACCCTATTTATGCCATTATACAGCCTACTGACATTTCTTCAGTTCACGGTCGGCTTTGAACAGTGCAGATGTGTTCGGGGGGTGTGGGGAGGCAGGGTGCACAGATGGTGGGCGCAGGTTGCTGGAGTGGGGCAGGGAGACGGTGAGGGACAGTTTTCTTTTTTCACAGGTTAAAAAAACATTGCGGGACTGTTTTTATTGTTCAGGGTATTTGGCATGCTGCGGTGGGCTCTCAGCATGCCACCTAACTGTTTTTTTTTGGGGGGGTGCTTTAGCTGATGAGGGATTGGGCACCACCATCGGCACACAAGGAAAGTGGGGGGGTGCAAGAGCTGAGGGGATTGGTCACTCCCTCGGCATAAAACAAATGGAGGGAGTGATTTATGCTGATGGGGAGTGAGCTCCCCATTAACTTTCTCCCCATTGGGGGAAGGGCATGCCGACAGGGGGATTGGGCACCCCCAAAGTTGGCATTATGGCTGGCAGTGTGCTGCCATGTTTTTTTTCTGTCTCAGCAGGGTAAGCATGTCTGGAGGTCCACTGCTTGTGATGAGCTTTGCTGGCATTGCAGCAGACCTTTTCTTAGATGTGCTCACCCGCATGGTGTGGCGCCGGCATGGAGGCTGATTGGGGAATGAGGGACGCACCTACTGATGCGTGCCCTGCATTCGCTCAACTGTGACCTTGCCTCCAAATGTGCTACTACCCCAATATGTTGGCAGCGCATGAGCGAGCCAACGTAAAATTAGTTAATCATTGATTACTATCTGGGAGAGTTCAGCCAAGGATGGAAAAATGGAAACGAGGAGAGGAGGGTGCTCTGTAACTGGTTGGTGGAGAGGAGAGTGTCATGCTCTTGGGAGACTCCATAATTAAGGTAGTGAAATGGGGGATGATACAGGAGCTAAGGCAAACTGCAGAAGGTGCAGTATATGACAGGGATGAGTGTCAGGAAAGTGGGTCCATGGATAACAGAGAACATGGGAAAAGAAGGAGGGGCAACTGCCATCATCATTCACCAGGTAAGAAATTACTGAGCTGATAGTGAGGTAGGGGTGCATCAAGAGAGGTTCAGGCAAGTGGGGAGGCTCTGCAGTATGATGGGGAGGTCGATAGCCTTGTCAGAGGTACTGCTGGTACCAGAAGCAAGCACTGCACAGAAAGGTAAGGATCTAGGAGTTTAATATCTGACTTGGAGGGTTACAGAGAGGAGGGATGCAGGCTAACTGAAGGCCAGAGGTCACATAAGAGAAGAGAAGAGAGGAGGGATACAGGCTAATTGGAGTCTGGTGGGCATGTAGGAGAATAAGTTCCTTTATGCACCAGATAGGCTATACTTTAGCAAGGAGGGTTTGATTGTGCTCAAGAGAAGATTGGAGGAGTATATAGGCAAGGACCTGAACTTAAACTGTTAAGGGGAAGCAGCAAGGGTCACAATACTCATAGTCACCTGATGGAGGAGGCTGACCAGCCTCTCCCCAATCAAGGCAAAAGGAGGAGGGGTCAGACAAGGGAGAGACCAATAAGGGCAGGAGGATGAGACTGGTTTAGGGGAGGGAAGGCAGTCCAGCTGTGAAGGGAAAATGAGAGTCATGATTGAAGGTTGTGTTTCTGAATGCAAGGAGCCTGGAGAACAAAATGATTGTGATGCATTCACTGATGGTGGAGAGAGAAGTGGACATGGTTGCCCTCACAGAGACATGGGCCATGCTGAATCATGACTGTGACCTCGCAGTCCCTGGGTACAAGAGTTATAGCAGGGATGGGGTGGGAAGAGAGGGACGAGTGAATGTGTACTTGAGGGAAGGGATAACTTGACCAAGAGAGAAGGAATCTGATGGAAAGACATAGGTGCTGTTGGTATGGGTAGAGGTACAATCAATAAAAAGTAAGAAGCTTAGGACAGGAGTGGTGTACATGCCACCTAATGAAGATAAGGAATTAGATAGGCAATTGGGGTCCAAAATTGAGGAGCTGGCCAGCAGGGGGGGTTGTAGTGATTATGGGGGACTTCAATCTACCTGGGGTAGATTGGAAGATATGTGCTAACCCCTTTACTAGCACTCAGGTGCTGCCAGATTCATTACAAAGTTGGTTCCTGACACAATGTGTCCTGGAGTCCACCTGAGAGAGGGCCACACTTGACCTAGTTCTGTCTAATGGTGTGCATGTCCATTAGGTAAAGGTGGAAGCACCGTTTGCAGGAAGTGACCAATACTCTGTGTGGTTTCACCTGGACACAGGCAGAGAGAAGACTGTGACAAAAACAATGGTGTTAGACTTCAGGAGGGCAGACTACAGTAGAATGGGAGAGATCCTGGGAGGACACCTTGTTGGAATAAGGAAGGAAATGGTATTAGACCAGAAATGGGCCACTATCAAGGAGGGGCTGTTCACAGCCACTAATGAATGTAGCAAAATAAAGAGCAAAAACTGTAGAGCCACGGAGCCCAGCTGATTTGCCTGGGAGGTAGCCTAGGTGGCAAAGAATAAGAAGACATCTTTCAGGAAGTATAAATGCACCCAGAAGGAGGACATGGAGGAGTACTAATTAAGGAAAGAGAGGGTGGCACAGCTGACCAAGACCAAGAGAGAACTGCACCTGGTAGAGGGAGTTAAAATGGAGGAGAAAACCTTCCAGGACATCAGGAAGAATTGGGATATCAAGGATGGTATAGTCAGGTTGAAGTGGGCATGGGCGGAGGGTAGTGAGGAGAAAGCAGAAGTACTTAACTAGTACTTCTGTTTAGTCTTGTCTAAGAAGAAGCATGGCCAAGTACCCCAGCTGAAGAAGGAAGGAGAAAACAGGGCGGGAGGGGTCACAAATGGGAAGACTGAGGTTGAGAAGGTAAGGAAATGCTTAAAGGCCGTGAAGTCCCTGGCACTAGATGGCATACACCTGAATATGCTGAAGAAGTCTGTGGATATGCTGGTGGGTCCCCTGGTGGATCTGTTTCACACTTCTCTGGAGATGGGAAAGTATCTCTGGATTGGAGGACAGTGCATGTAGTGCCTCTACACAAGAGTGTGCTGAGAGATGACCCTGGTCAGTATAACCTCAATAATGGAGTAACTCATGGAAACCATGCTAAAATAAAAACTGGAAAGCTTTTGGAAGAAAATGGACTCCAAGACAAGTGGCAGCATGGGTTCATGTTAGGCCAATCCTGACAGATCGACCTGATTGATTTCTTTGATTGAGTAACCAGGACAGTGGACTAGTGTCAAGCAGTGGACATCCTATATCTAGAATTTCAGTAAGGCCTTTGAGTCTTTTCCCCAGAAGAGATTAATTAGGAAGATGGATGACCTAAGGGTAGAGGCAAAACTAGCTATGCAGGTTAGAAACTGGCTACAAGATAGAGGTAAGAGGGTAGTAGTCAAGGGGTAACTGTCGGAAGCAACACCGGTGACTAGCAGGGTCCCATAGAGCTCAGTCTGGTGTTCTTTAACATTCTTCATCAGCGACATTGCAGGTGGGATAAAAGGTAAGATATGCCTATTTGCAGATGACACAAAGTTCTGTGGGAGAGTGGACATGGAAGAGGGGAGACGACATTAAAGAAGACCTGGCCAAACTGCAAAGGTGATCAGGCATTTGGCAACTGGGATTCAATAAGAAGGGTGATGACAGAATCAACCAGTGAATGCAGTTTCTTGTGGATATTTAAATCATTTCATTTTATTCTCACTATGGCCACCTTCATTAAGCCCCATCATTTCACCGGCACCCTGGCAACTTTTTCAAGTGGAGGGATCTAAGAATTAAAAATATGTAGACATGTATAGGTGAAATTGCTGATTAACAGTACATGGCACAAACCATAACCTACATAAACAAATGTCATCAATTTTCCTCTTTATGCTTCTATGTAAAGTATATCATTGTGCTAACAATTTCTTTATCTTTGAAACTCACCCCATTAGGAGCAGTTCATACTCTGTGAGCTTTCTCAGTCTGGTGAGTGCACACGGTGTGTGTGTCAGAGAGAACATCACCATGTGGTGTTCATCTGGTGGCATTCTCAGAACTTGTCCTTGCAGTATGAAGCTGCTGCCTGTTCTAGACATCCTGACATCACACATGAATGTGTGTGTGATGTCACAAGGTACATCTCTTGCACTCTAAGGAGTGCAGTTAACAACATGTGTCTCAATTGATTCAGACACAACATACAGTTCACCATATTACAGTGGTCAGCAATAAGATATTTCCAATTTTTAATTAAGTTAATGATCTTCAAACTCTTATTAAGACAGTGCCATATCTCAGTGATGTTTAGGTGGGCATAAACAAGTTTGACTCCCTCACTTCTGGTGTGGCTGAAGGTCAGCTCCTCTAAAGCTCAGGGTCACTGGGAAACTTGATTGCAGGGAAAAAGGTGTCAGTGCCTCAAAAAGGGAACTTTTTTAAAGAATCCCAAAATAAACTCAAACATAAATAAGACATCTATATTTTATTTTATTTAGTTGTTTAACCAGGTATAGCACACTAAGCTGGAAGCTTTTTCACAGGAGCGACCTGGGAGCACAAGGAGGTTAAGTGACTTGCTCAGGGTCACACAGTATGCAAGTGGAAGCTGTGGAATTCAAACCCAGGTCTGGTCTGCTGGATGTCACCAGATTTGCAGCTCAGAGCCTTAGACCACTGCGCTATACTGCCTCCATATATATATAAAACATGTCTGAAAAGTATATATACATGCATGAGTAGACCATAAAAAAAAATCACAGAATCAAATAATTAATGGTTTTTAAATATCTTAAAGTTAGAAACACAATAGTGTCTACTATTAAGATCTTGTTATATTCCATTGTCCTGGAGGTGACAAAGGGAAAACGTGGGCAGGCGGAATTTTAGTGAATAAGCAGATAAAAGAGAAAAAGGTCTGGATGCACAAGGTGCGGAGGGGAATGATTTTAGTGAAGAGTGGATAAAGAGAAAAGTTCCAGATGCATAAGGTGCAAGGGAGGGGTGGGGTGGGGAATAGTGGTTGGTGGTTGTGTGTGTGTGTGTGTGTGGAAAGCAGGGGATGGGGGAGGAGGGTGAACTGAAGGTGCACTGGGACAAAATGTTAGTGAATATACTTAAAGAACTGGATGGGTTAGGAGAGCCATCCTCTAAGATAGGGGCTCTCCTGCTGGGCCTAAGCATCTTAATACAACATATGCAGCAAGCTTGCCCACCAGCGCAGCCGCGAGGCAACCACTTGCGGCTGTGTCATCCCAGGTTCAGTGATGGACTCAGCTGCAGATCAAGGTCCGCCCAGGGGGGACTGCTCTCGTGGCTCCAACATGGGGGGCAAGCCAGGGCTAGAGACCAAGTTCCTTGGGGAGGAGGTTCCCACCTGGTAGCCCCACCCAGGGGGGCTAAGCTTGTGGTTGAGGGGTCGGCGAGCGAGCAGGGAGCCTGGCACCTCTGGTCCCTGGAGGGAAGGAGCCGGGGGGAAAAAAATACAACATATGCAGCGTGTTCATCAGATCAAAAAAATTAATGCCTTGGAATAAGGGTAAACAATTGATTTCCTGGCTCATCCCATATTCATTGTTCAATGTACCAAACCTATATATTCAGTAGGCCTCCTGCAGGAGAACGTTCTGGTCCCTGTCTCCTCCACTGCTATGAGGTAGCACTGCTTTAGGTATGTACATCCTCAATGAAGAGATTTGATGACCAGCTTCCATAAAGTGTCTATACACATGCTAGAGGTGCAGTCTTTCCTCCAGATCATTGACTTGTGCTCTGAAATGTGAATTCTTAGTCCCTTTTTGTTTGTCCAATATAGCATTTGTCACAATGGCCCTTTATTAGATAGACTACATATAATGTACTGCCTGTAATCCTTTGTTTCATTATGTTTCCTTGTGCATGCGCAAGAAACATCTTGCAGTAGAACGACATTTCAGAGGTGTGTCAGGGACGAGTCCAATGCAAAGCACTCTACAGTGGGCTCATCTCTCCCAGACCAATGAACACACAACAAGTCTGTGATGCTAGTCACAGTTTCACAGATGGAAGCCATTCTGTAGTTGAAAGAAATGAAGCACTCCAATGAGAGCGCTTCATTCCTTTCATTAGCATAGTGCTCAACCCTCCACCCTCTGTTCCCCGTCCCCGCATTTCACTCCCTCCCTCTGCGTACTGTCCACCCTGCATCCTCCATTCCCCATCCTGGTGTAGTACCCAAAAGTTTGTGACTAGGGGCCCCTTTTACAGAGTCAGGAAGATTTATTTTTATTTTCTTGTGGGCTCCATTCACCTGTGCCTCCCCCCCCCTGCCTCCTCTGTCCCCAACCCCACCCTCGTTCTTTGTCCACTTTCATGCCATTTGGCATGGAGGAGGTGGGCCATGGGCAGAAGACCCTCCCTCCCAAGGAATAGAGCCCCAATCCCCGAGGTTGCCAGTAACACCTCCCTTGCCCTGTAAATGGGCCAGGAAGTGGCTATAAAAAGGAGTCAGTGGCTGAGTGCAGAGGATAGAGGACATGGGGAACACAAACAAAAAGAAGCATACCTGAATATTGGTCAGTGTCTCCCTCGACGTCGCTCCCCTCCAGAATAGGGCCAGCAGCAGCAAGCTCCAAGACTTTGGTTAGAACGGCAGCTTCCGAACATGATCTCCTTCATGGGTCCCGATCGGCTATGGCAGTGGGATAGGTTTGGTGGGACAGACCCCAGGATGCAGCAGTGAAATAGGTCTGGGTGGAAAATGGGTCCCTGACCTTTATGTTCCACCACCAGCCCCAGGAGCAGCAGCAGTAGCACCAGAAGAAAGCCAGGTGGGAGCACGGCTCCCTGGCTTCATTTTTAGACTCCATCTGCTGCAGCGACCATCCTCAGGCTGTGGTGGTGAGTGGGATGCATGCCCAAAGGGGTTTAACTCATGCCACAGGTGCTGGTGAGAGGGGAGGGTGAAAGAAACACACAGGGGAAACATGGGCCATGGCATTGACAAATGTTTGTTCCTAGTACTACTGTAGGCATAGATCATGATAGGCTGGCGGAGATCCGGCTGGGATGCAGACAGACTTAGACTGATGGAACATTATAAAGACTACCAGTTGGCAATCTCCCATAAGAAGGCAGAATTCCTGTCTGAGGAGATTGCTACAGCTCAGAATCGACCAGTTTGGCTCTTTCGAACTGTGGACTGACAGTGCAATGCAGCCTGTCTGCAAGTTCGAAGAGTATTTTCTCAAGATAAGTGTGAGGAGTTTGCTCTATTCTTTGCTGGTAAGGTTGCTGACATCAGGTCTGGATGGAGTTTGATCGGCTGGAGATCACGGATGTCATGTGGATTCTCCAAAGTATGCAGCTGACATGCTGTAATTTGGACCTGAGTCCAACCCTCCTTTTAATAGGTTGCATTGATGTCATCGGCCCTGTCCTTGCGGAGATAATCTGGTGTTCACTGAAGTCAGGTGAGTTTCTGAGCTCCCTGAAAGAAGCAGTGGTAACTCCCCTTCTCAAGAAATCCTCTCTTGACCCAGACTGCCCTGCCAACTACAGACCCGTCTCTAATCTCTTTGTGGGGAACGGTTATTGAGAAAGTTGTGGAGCTGCAGCTGGAGAGCCATCTTACCATCTATGACATCTATGATACTCTCCAGTCTGGATTTCATAAGAGGCAAGGCACAGAGACCACTCTCGTTCGGGTACTCAGTGATCTCCTGATTGCGAGAGATCAGAAGTGCCGTTCCATCTTGGTACTCTTAGATTTCTCTTCAGCTTTTGGCACTGTGGACTATGTGCCACTGGAATGTCAGTGGGTCATCTGTGGCCTGTCTGGTATGGTTTTCAGATGGTTTCATTTGTTCCTTACTGGAAGATCACAGACAGTGGTTTCGGGGACTTATTCCTCTGAGTCATTCCCTCTGCCATATGGGGTCCCGCAGTGTTCCGTGCTGTCTCCCATGTTGTTCACGGTGTACATGCTGCCATTAGGAGACATTGTGAGGTGGTATGGGCTGGGTTATCACCACTATGCAGATGATACTCAGCTCTACCTGTCCTTTGTGCCTGACCAAGACAGTGCACTCTCAGTGTTTAACAACTGCCTTGCGGAAATCCAGGACTGGATGAATACTAGCTGGTTGAAACTGAATTATGACAAGACTGAGGTGTTGGTTGTGGATCCTGGCCACCGGATAGAGGGGTCAGCAGCAGGATGTCCCTCATGGCTCTGGCTTGGTGGTGCCCAGTTGCTGACCTCTGAACGGGCGCAGAATCTGGGAGTAATACTTGATGATGGGCTGATGCTTCGTTCTCAGGCGTTGGCTGTGGTCAAGTCCTTTTTTTATCATCTGAGGAATATCGCCTGGATTATGCACATAGTTCCATCCTGCGACATTCCAACTTTGATCCACGCCTTTGTGACCTCATGCCTGGACTACTGTAACTCCCTTTACCTAGGGCTTCTTGAGGTTGATATCTGCAGCTTGCAGGAGGTGCAGAATGCAGCGGCCAGGTTGTTGTCTGGATTATCTCGATCCAGTCATATTACACTTGTGCTGTGCGAACTGCACTGGCTGCCAGTTCAGTGGTGGATCACCTTCAAGGTCAGCTTGCTGACATAAAGCCCTATAGAGACTGGGTCCAAGCTACCTGCAAGGTCTCTTGCACCCTTACTGCCCCATCTGACCACTTTGCTCAGCCGACAAGGGATTGCTGGAGATTCCCAGGGTATGGTTAAAAACTTCTGGTTCACAGGCATTTTCATTCGCAGCCTCAACCCTGTGAAATTCTCTGCCTCATCAGATATGAGAGTGACTGACAGTGGAGATCTTCAAAACTGCATTAAAAACTTATTTATTTGGGCTCGCCTTTGGAGAATTTTAATTTCATGTTTGACTACCGTATTTGGGTTTTAATCATATTGACCGGATGAATGATTTTTAGAATTTGTATTGTTTCAATTGATGTTGTATAGATTGTACAGCTCTTTGGTACACTATAAATAGCACTTTATAAATAAAGATATTATTCTTATTATTATGTGTGCACCTTAATGTCTGAGTACAACTCTAGTTGTGGTGTAGCTAGGAAAATAAAATTTAAAAGCCAGTACCCTTTGTCGCCTCTCTTCCCAACCCCATTGGAGACCCCACACCCATTGTAGACATGTCCATATTTTTGACCCAAACCCATTGTATATCCCATACTGGACTTCTGAAACTGCGTTATAAGAGCAAAAATGCAGCAGTACTTAATTTTATGCTTTTAGCCTTATGTTTAAACAGAGCACCACAGTCATATTATAACATCAGTAGTGGTAGATATCAGGCAGAAGGAGTAAACAAAATCAGTGATTAGGGATCAGAATGCTGCCCCTTCTCCAATCAACCTGTAAGCCTTTGCTTACTTGGTGTATACATTTCGGCACCCATGAGCATCTCAAGAACAGCTTTTCTCCCTTGGGTAGGGGGAACACTGCATCCTGCTGTTTGACAGTCACCTAGCAGAAACTGGTTGGTAGCCCAGTGGGCACCACACACTTGAGGAAGGGCCTACCCTTGGATGATAAGTGTGTATGTGCCTTTGCATGCATGCTTGTGCAGCACTGCATGATTGGTGGATCTCAGAAGAAAAAGGAAAAAGAAAACAGAAAACTGTCTGTCCCCCACAGGCCCCACACTGCTGACTATGGTGCCCATGTTCCCTGCAATCTGAACCACGGAAAGGAGACCTAAGAAAGAAGCCAGTGCATGATGTGTGGGGTGCAATGTCTGTAAACTTGGTAAGTACTGGAGATGGTGGGTGATGGGACTTGGGGAGACAGTTTGAAGAGACTAGGCCAGACAAGGTGACAAAAAACTAAAAACTAAATAAATAAAATAAATAAAAATAAAATAAAATCTTGGAAGGGGGAGAGGAAAACAAGGGATAAGTGTTATGTAAGAAAGTTTGTTTCATTTACTGAAGCAAACTAGACAATAATGCATATGTGACTGTGTGTTAGGAATTTTTTTTATACACCCGAGATATCTGATGACCCATAAACCTTGGGAGTGGAGCTTACGAGGTCTGTGTGGTCATCACACACCAAGGGTGCATTTAAAAAAAAATCTTCATAATCACACAGTCACTTATGTTTCATACTTTTATGATGAGTGGCACTGGCCCCATCACTATTTTTGCCTCAACTCGATTGCCCTTTCTGTGGCTTTCTCTCGCTGCCATGCCCCATAGGCTGTCACAGCTAAAATCCTCCCTGTCCTCTTTATTACTGCCCCCCCTTACAGCTTTAAGAGACTATTTGGTCCCTTTCTAGAAAAATAACATTTTATTGGATGCTAAAATTAACCACAGCCCATTTTAAGAATGTTTTCTTTTATATGGTAAGCAAAATCCTGATTCCCAAAGACAGCAAAATCCTGATTCCCAAAGACAGCAGGAAGTATAAAGCAGCCTGATGCTATAGCAAGCTGAGTGACAATAGTAATTGGGCCCCTGGGTGCTGGGATCTCCACAGCCCCTGAAAATAGGTGCAAGAACTTTGTTCACGGTCATTGCCAGCCAGGGTGTAAGTTGCTCACCCGTGACTGCCATCAGTCTGCGCACCCCATGGCGCAGACCATCCTCAGAGCCACAGATGAGGTAGCAACCCCCTCTTCCAAAAACCAGCATGTCCCACCATCTCTCGTAATCTGGACCTAGGGGTTTAGAGTTGCCCCCCCCCATATAGCAGTACAGTCTTATTGCCTGACATATCTCCTAGTGCGTCCTGATCTGGCGCAGTCCCTCCTACCCTGTACCAAGTTACTGCCCTGGTAGGGCACGGACCTTAACTGCATGTAAGCAACTGGGGCAAAAAAGAATCCCATAAGCCCATGAGACAGCCTTCAACAGTAGCAGTGCCACAGACCACTAGCCAATGAAGAAGACCTGCCGCCCTCCACCGGACACTCAATGTTTACTGGTTCCGTGTCCTCCTGTATAGTCAGCGAGGCTCCAGGTACCATTTTGCTGTTACTGTTGCCCACGAGAGATGAAATGCACTGCTCACAAAGTATTGTCTGAACTGTCCACCTCTGTCTAAAGTCCTGGGACTAAGTTGTGTGACGGCAGGTCTAAAACCCTCCCACACTCTCTCCTTCTATGTGCTGTCCCACCCCCTATCCTTCGTTCCCTGTCATGTTTTTTTTTCTTTCTTTATTGCTCTTCCCCACCCCCACCCCCCTCTAGGCACCTCCCCCCCATAAACGAAACAGTGACACTGGAAGTGCCCAATTCCCCCAATGTCATGACGTGCAATATAGAAAACTGTCCCTTTCATGTTGTTGTTTTGTTTTGTTTTTTAATCCTGTACAACAGAAAAACATCCATCATTGTTGTGCCATTACTCCCCCATATGACCCTCCAATTCAGCATCCACCACCCCATCCTACCCCAAAGCCCTTACTTACTCAGTGGAGGTCCGACACCATGATCTTCTCCAGACCACAGAGATGTCTTCACTCTTCAACGCCGGACCACGAAAAGAGGAAATCAGGTATGCAGCTCAATGTGTATTTCAGTGGCATTTTGAACTTAGTAGCATAACTTGAAAAGTTTTTTGCTGCTGCTGGAAATCTCCTTTCAGGCAGAATTTGAACATTTTCTCCACCACTGCTCATGAAGTGGGATCATAAGAAGGATATGTTGAAAAATTGGAGTAAAGATATTACAAAACAACAAAGTTATGAGGCTACATTGAAGTTTGCTAATGCAGGCTCGTAACGGGTAATTTTCAATATCTTGACCCCACAAAGTCATTTCTGTACAGCACCTCATGAATATGACAGCTGTCATTTCTCAAATCCTGGCCAAAATGTGTTCTGCATCCTGAAACGTGAGTTCACAGTCACTGCACTAAACCACCTTTTGGGAAGGAGTTAACAATTTTCTCCACCATTGTTCATGAGGTGGGCTCATAAGAAGGATATGTTGAAAATTTGGCATAAAAATATTAAGCAACAAAGTTATGAGGCTACGTTGAAGTTTACGAATGTAGGCTTGTAACTTTAATACACCCTTGTCACATACACCACGCAAGGAAACATTCGGCATTGACATATGCTTGTTTTTATTTTCCCATCTCTCTATGTATTATGTATTTCATGAACTCTGTGTGAGTTACTGCACTGAGCACAGAGACCACAAGGGTAATTGCCTGCAGGGGGGCCTAGAAGTGAACCCAGTTTCTGGTTCTTGTACAGTCTTTTAATTAGTCACTTTATTAGCAACTATTAGGAGTTCCCAAAATGCAGCAACAGGAGGCAGCTGTATCCCTGGGCATGCCACAGACATTTCATGAAAGCTGAAAAACACAAAAAAGAAGGTAGGCACCACCACACCAGCTGAATATAAAGAAGTATAAATGTATTTACTCACACAACCTCAATATTCCAATACATTCTTGTTCTTACAGTGCTCTCAGCTAAAGCAAAGCAAACTTTATTTATATAGAGCCTTTCTTAAACCAAGGCACTTTACAAGTTAATTACAATAAGACATATAGATTAAAATAAAATTACAAATACATAAAATTAATTAAAATCATCTGGGAAGGCCATCTGAAAAAGATAAGTCTTAAATTTTGACTAGAATCTCTCGATGGTCAGGCATTCTCTCAGCCGATGAGGTAGAGAATTCCAAAGGGTGGGGGCCGCAAAGGAAAAAGCACGAGCACCAGATGTCTTTAAGCATACCCTGGGAATATCTTGCAATCCCTCATCAGTGGATCGGAGAGGGCTGAGGGGGCAGTAGGAGTCAAGAGATCTTGCAGGTAGCTGAGTCCCAGTTTGTGTAGGGCTTTAAAGGTCAGAAGACCAACCTTAAAGGTGATCCGCCTCTGAACAGGCAGCCAGTGCAGTTCACGCAGCACAGGCTTAATATGGCTGGTCCTAGGTGTCCCAGTCAATAGCCTGGCTGCCACATTCTGAACTAGCTGCAAGCGGTGGATAGCAACCCCAGGAAGCCCTAGGCAGTCAAGGCGGGTGGTGACGATGGCATGGACCAATGTTGGAAGGTCATCCGGAGGAACCAGGGGTTTCACTCGGGCAATGTTCCTCAGGTGGTAAAAAGAGGATTTGACAACTGCAGACACCTGAGGTTTCAGGCTGAGGCCATCATCAAAGATAACACCCAAGTTACGTACCTGGTCAGAGGTAGTGAGCTGGATGCCATCAAGCCATATGCCCGATGCCTACCCAGCCCCCAAATCCACCCCCGAATGACCAGGGTCCACAACCAGCACTTCGGTCTTGTCTGATTGCAGTCTCAGCCAGCTGGTGCTCATCCAGTCCATGATCTCCGTGAGACAGTTGTTAAACACAGAGACTGCATCCCCTTGTTCGGGTAGAAAGGACAGATACAGTTGAGTATCATCTGCATAGCAGTGAAAACTGAAACCATATCACCTAATGATATCTTTTAATGGCAGCATATACACTGTGAACAACATGGGTGCCAATATGGAGCCCTGCAGCACCCCACAGGACAGAGGAAGGACGTCAAAGTAATAAATTCCAGTGACCACTCTCTGAGACCTGCCCATGAGGAAGGATCAAAACCATTCTAGGACTGTCCCTGACAGTCCACAGAGAAGCTGCAGGCACTCCAATAGCACACCATGGTCCACAGTGTCAAATGCTGTGGAGAGATCAAGAAGGACCATGATGGTATGAGCCTTTCGATCCCTCGCTATTAGGAGATTATTCAGTACTTGGACAAGTGCAGTCTCTGTACAATGTCTCTTCTGAAATCCAGACTGGAGAGCATCATAATCATTATGGGTCACAAGGTGATCATCCCGTTGCAATGCAACCACCTTCTCAATAACCTTCCTGGTAAAAGGAAGGTTAGAGACAGGCCTGCAGTTAGCTGGGCAATCTGGATCCAAGGATGTTTTTTTAGGATTGGTCGTATGATCACCTCTTTAAGGGGATCAGGGAAGACACCCCTCTCCAAGGAACCCCAGACAATTTTAGCTAGGATAGGGCAGATAACATCTACAGAACCCACTAATAGGGGTGTAAGACCCAGATTCAAGCTACAGTTGGTTGGGTGCAATGTTTGGACGATCTGCACAATGTCCATGAATTCTGGCTGGCTAAAGTCCATCCAGACAGACCTAGTATTCACCACCTCTCACCGACCTCTCATAGGGAGAGTAGGGCTGATGCCAGACTGGATGCTGGCAAACTTATCTGCAAAGAATCAAGTGAACTCCTCACATTTAGCCTGTGAAAATGCCCTTCCAGGCTAGAGACAGACTAGATTCCACAGTCTGGCTACAGTCCGAAAGAGCTGAGCCGGTTAATTCCATGCAGCAGAAATTCTCCCTGGACAGGAATTCTGCCTTCTTATGGGTGATTTCTGATTGATAACCCTTATAATGTTCTATTAATCTAAGCCTGTCAGCATCCAGGCCCGACCTCCGCAATGCTCTCTCTCTAGCCTTCGACCAACTCTCCTCAGCTCTTTCAAGGAACCATCAAACTAAGGGGTCCTTGGGTGAAGAGTGAGTGATTGAACTCAAACTGGAGCAATCTTGTCCAGGGCCTCTTCCACTGCTCTATTATAGGCCAATACGAGATCTTCTGGACACATACATTCGCCCAACAAACCCGATAGGTCCAGCACTCCTGACAGACCTTCTGGGGTAACGCCCCTTAAAGGGCGGTACTGGACCATCTCCATAGGGGGCAGGTCCATTTCGGGGGCCTTGAAACTGAACCTTATGGTGTGATGGTCAGACCAACTGCCTGGTTCCACCCCCAAATCCATTATCTCCATCCCCAGGAGGAACACCAGATTCAGCGAGTGACCCCCCTATATGGATCAAAGAGGTAATCACCTGTGTAAGGCCCAGCATAGTCATTAGCTGGAGGAGATTCTGACTGAATTGCGAAAGTTCAATGACCCAGGCATTGAAGTCCTCCAGAATTAACTATCTGGTGGACTCCAGTGCCACGTCGACGTTGTAGTCTGCTATCTAAAGATAAAGTGCTATGCTCTGCTGTGTAGTACAAACTGCTGGGAGAACAGCGGATAATGGGAAAAACTGCCACAGACTCTGATCAGTTTGCTGTGCACCACTTCAGTGAGTAATGCGTGCACTTTACTGTCCCCATTTATGTGATAGCATTTAAAGTGACAGAAAGCAGTCATTTGGCAACCATTTAGTACATTTGGTAGCCTCAGTTGTGTTTTTTACAGATCTAACTGCTAGAGGTGGAGGGACTAGAGTATTGGCTGTTGTGGACTTCATACGGCTCCTTTTTCTTTTTGCTCATTTTTGGAAGCTAGCGTATTATATATTGTATTATATATTGTCCACTATGCAGTAATACATAGAAACATAGAATTTAACAGCAGAGAAGGACCTCTTTGCCCACCTAGTCTGCCCATTTTCCCTACCTGTTTCATATACCGCAGATAGTAAATGATCTGCGCCTTACCCTCTCTTTCCTATCGCTAGACTTCCATTATGTCTGTCCCATGTGTTTCTGAATACCCCTACCATTTTTTTCCTTCTACAACCTCTGCTGAGAGGCTGTTCCATGGATCCACCACCCTTTCCGTAAAAAAATACTTTCTCACATTAACCCAAAGTCTACTCCCTTCTAGCTCTATGTCATGGTCCCTTGTTCTTGAACATCACTATTTTTTAAAGATGCGACCCTCTTGTAAGTTATTTACACCACTGAGGTATTTGAAAGTCTCTATCATATGTCCTCTCCTCTCCTCTCCTCTCCTGTCCTCTACTCTCCTCCAGGGAATACATACTGAGATCCTCCAGTCTCCCCTCATATGACATTTGCTGCAGCCTCTGCACCATTTCTGTTACCCTTCTCTGAACAGCTTCAACTCTGTCTATGTCCTTCCAGAGATGTAGCCTCCAGAACTGAACACAGTATTCTAGATGAGGTTTCAGCAATGTTCTACACAGTGGCATCACCACCTCCTTCCTTCTGCTGGAGATACCTCTCCCTATGCAGCCCAGCATTCCACTGGCTCTCCTCAAAGCCTTCTCACATTGTTTGGTAACCTTCAGATAATCAGAAATAATTACTCCCATGTCCCTTTCCTGTTTGGTGGCTGTCAGTACCCCCCCCATCATGTACTCCTCCCCTGCATTTCTGTGCCCCAAGTGCATGATCTTGCACTTCTTTGCATCGAAACTTAGCTGCCACACACTTGACCACTCCTCAAGCTTGCTTAGGTCCTTTCTCATTTTCTCTACCCCCTTCCCCCCTGGAGTGTCAACCCTGTTACAGATCTTTGTATCGTTTGCAAAGAGGCACACCTTCCCTACCAGCCCCTCTGCAATGTTGCTTATGAAAACATTAAAGAGGACTGGTCCAAGCACTGATCCCTGCAGGACCCCGTTGTTCGCCCCCCTTTCTGTGGATTAAACTCCGTTCACCACCACCCTCTGTGTCCTATTGTTCAACTAATTTTTGACTCAGTTTACCACCTTGGGACCCACTCTCAGGCTGCCCAGCTTGTTTACTAGCCACCTATGTGGGATGGTGTTGAAGGTCTTGCTGAAATCCAGGTAGACCACATCCACTGCCCCTCCCTGAGCCACCTCCCAAGTCACCCAGTCAAAGAAATCTATCAGACTTTTTTGTCAAGATCTTTCCACTGCAAATCCATGCTGCCTTGGATCCTGTACACTGCCAGATTCAAGAGACATCACAAACCTTTCTTTTAGTAGTGATTCCATTAGTTTTCCCACCACCGAGGTCAGGCTAACTGGCCTGTAATTGCCAGCCACCTCGCTGCTCCCAATTTTGTGGAGTTGGACTACATTCGCTTTCATCCAGTCCTTTGGCACCACACCTGTTTCCAGTGAGCTGTTCAACAGGGCTGCCAGTGGTGCTACCATCATCACCCTGAGTCCTCTTAATACTCTGGAAGGTATCCCTTCTGACCCTATTGAACTGTCCACTTTCATGTTAGTGAGTTCCTTTAAGACACTCTCCTCCTTAAATGGACTGTTGTCCACCTCCCTCCTTGTGGCGCATCCATCTCCTATCTTTGGTCCCTCACCTTCTCCTTCTTCTGAGAAACAAAAATACTTGTTCAGGATTTCTGCTTTTTCTTGGTCGCCCTCTGCGCACTTCCCTCCTTCCCCTTTTAGTCTCACAATCCCACTCTTAGTCGTTTTGGTTTTAGTAACATGCCTGAAAAGTTCTTGTCCCCTTCTGTTATTGTCTGGGGTATTTTTCTTCGGTTTGCACCTTTGCACTTTGGGCTGCTTTCCCTGCCTCTCTCTTCTTTTCCACATACAGTTCCATGTCTTCTTCCCTCTGTTTTTCCTTGTACCTCCTGAATACCACCCTTTTTACCCTTACCTTCTCAGCCACTTCCTTTGAGAACCATAGTGTTTTTTCTTTTCTGTTTTGCTTACGTGCCTAATGTGATTGCTTGTTGCCTCCACAATGAGTACCTTAAGGTTCTCCAATTGTTCCTCCACCCCCCTCTATTCTCTTTATCTGCCAATGATTTTTAAAGTCATTCCTCCATCTTTGCAAAGTTGGCCAACCCGAAATTCAGGACCCTTGCTTTCGCATGTTATGACTCTTCTGCTATTCTCACATTGAACCAAACTGTACTGTGATTGCTTGATCCCAGATGGCTCCACACTTTTACCTCTGCAATTCTGTCCCCATTGATGAGTACCAACTGCCTCATCATTGCCTCATGTGTTTCCCACGGTGGTTGATTTAATATATGCAGTTGCCTGCATTGTTGCCCTAGTTGTTATTCTAATGCAAGAAATTAGGTTATTTCTGTCTGCATGGTCATATAACCCAAATGAAAAAAAAAAAACATTTTCAAAAATATTTTTTAAAATAGTGTAGCATTCTTAAATGGAGTATATGGATTGAATGTAACACGGAAGTGTATATGTATATACATATTGTATGGTATTTCATGGTTTTCACTTATGATATTAGCATCACTACAAATGATTTAGATACATACTCGGTATATATGTAATTGATTTTTATATTGAGCACTGCCACTTTAAATGTCAGCACATAAATGGGCATAGTATACTGCACACATTACCCTCTGAAGAGGTGCACAGCGAAACAGATCAGAGTCTGTGGCATATTTTCCCTCCACCCTCTACTCTCCCAGCAGTTTGTATTATACATTGCAGCACTTAATTTTTAGCTGCAAATGTTTTTCCTGATAGCACCATAAGAAGGAAAAAATGTATTGAAATATCAAGGTTCTGTAAGCAAATAAATTTATACCCCTTTTTATTAAGCTGGAGTGGTGGTGCCTATTCTGTGTTTTCTTTTGTCTTTTGTGCTTCCCAAAATGCCTTTTCTCCCTTACTGGTAGTCTTTAAAATGTACCAGTTTTGCTGTATTATTCTTTTAATATGGTCAAAGGTACTATTGAAGGGGGTTGAAAAGATCACGCTTCCTGGCTGTGTCCTGTCTCTCACGTGTGTTGTAACAGTTGTTCCCTGGGGATAGAGAAAGTCAGGTTAGGCAATTTGTTGCCATAGCCTCTCTTTGAACATCTATATTTTAACTCTTCTGCTGCTACTTCACATTCTGTCTCACTGGTGCAGTTTTGTTTCACCCAAAGAGATTGCCCATGTGGTATGTTTTTTACAGGACTCCTGGGATGTGAACTGTTGTATTTCAGTAGGGTGTTTTTATACATCAGTTTTCTAAATAACCTGCTCCCTAACCTGTTGTTATCCTGGTAAATCTCTAAGTCCAGATATGGAATAGTGGTACTGCTGTTCTGAAGTGTAAACTGGATGTTAGGATTCAGTTTAAGATAATCACGAAACAGTATCACTTCTGCCTCTGTTCCTGACTATAAGAAAAATGTATCATCTATGTATCTTCTGTATATCAGAACTTTAATTATGTATACGTTGATGTCATTACCAGTAAAGTCTGACTCGAACTGGTACATAAACATGTTTGCAAATAATGGGGCCATAGTGGACCCCATCACCATTCTCCTTGCCTGCAGGTGATAAGATTTGTCAGTTCTGCAGTAGTCTTCTTTTAGAACTAAGGAGGATAGTTCTAACAAAAAGCTGGTGCTTGGTTTCTCCTCTGGGTTCCTTTGGTTAAGTACATTTTTCAGCACCTTTAAACCTTTTTTCTGAGAAACGGAAGTGTGCAGGTCTACCACATCCATGGTGACCACAAGTACATTTTCCAAATTTCTATTGTTTTGATTGATACATCCTGTTAAGTTTATGATATCACGGGAATCCTGAAGGTAAGAGGGCATTATCTGAACATAGTCCCTCAAGAAAAAATCAACAAAACAGAAGAGTGGTTCAAGGATTGACTGCACTCCTGAAACTATGTGTCTGCTGGTGTGTGTGTGTGTGTGTATCGGGGGGGAGGGTGTCAGTGGTTGAGCCAGTTTATGAATTTTGATCAAACTGTAAAATACTGGAATGAAGATTTATGTTATACTAAACAGTCTGCAATCCAGTCAGGAATCTCTGTTGCTTCCCTCCATCTTTAAACAGTCTCTTGAAGTTTTACCCATACTTCTGTAGTGGGATTCTTATCTAATTTATAATAGTTTTTTAAATTCTCCACTTCTCGTACACACTTTGTCATGTAATCTGTATTAAGAATAAACACTCTTTCACCTTATCCGCCCGCTTAACGATGCATAGAATAATAAATAGGTGGGTATGTATTACAAAGGAGTAATATGATTGAAAGGTTCTGGGGAAAAGAGAACCTCAAGAGTAAAGCTTGAGAGGTTCCCTTGTTCCTAGAACCTCAAGATGGCATAACTCATGAGTGACACACACTCACTTATTTGTTATTTTTTGTAATATATGGATCTGACAAAAAAAAATACCATGGCTATGAATAATGTTCCCAGTATCGTGTGATAATGGCTGCTCAAGAAATGCTCTGAACACTGACTCGCTCTGAGCACTCTGTCAAGTTCTACTGCCACTTCAGTAACTCCAGTCATTAGTTTCAGTATCCAGTCCTACCTGCTACATGTGTTCTGGAGGTGAGATAAGGCAGGATAAACCAGATAATGCTTTAAATGTAAAATGAAAAGAAAAACAATGATATTTCTGAAACGGCGACAGCTATGATCTACTCTCGTGAAGAGAGAGGGAGAGAGCTGCCATGTTTTTCAAACTGTTTTGCACTCTCACAGTTGAATAACAGCCAACCATATAGCACACTTTGGAAACTGCCACTTCTCATGTCTAGCAACCGCTCTAATCAGTATAGCAACCAGCTGTGCAGTAGCAGACAGTCGTGTACTTGCGCTGTTTTTTTCTTTGATAATATTATCATTCAGAGCTTGGAATGATAGTATTATGGGCTCTGAACAGTAGTATTATAGTGGAGAAACAATGGTATTATCACTTGTGAGCAGTGGTATTACTGAGATTCTTTTGTATGCTTTTCTAGCATATTAATCTGTCTTATCCATATATTACAATACTGTTATCTTCTTCCAGGTTTTTTATGGCCATTCTTTCTGCCTTATTGAGGTTTCTTCCACTGGTGGAAAATCTTTTTAATAATGTCTCTACCTCTTTGTCCACACCTTTAGTGAATGTGTTTACTATCTGTAGCATGGCTCCTGGTGGTATAAATTTTGATACTACATACAATTTTTGATTTAACATGTGTTTATCTGAGTCTAAAACAGAATCTGCGTCCAAAACGTGTTATCTTAAATGTATCTTTCTATAGAAATGTTGTCATGTAGTTTTATTTGAAACATATTTTGTACTATAGTGGGTGCAGAATGTAAACCCATTGATAGGACTGTTTGTCACAGGCACTTAACTCCCTTCTTGAGAGGTTGAAGACCACTCTGTGTTTTACCATGTGCTAACCACTCTCATTGCACCTTCTTTTACTTCGGTTTCTATTCCTGTTTTTTTTTTTCTTTAGTTTTTTGGGGTTCTGACTGTGGAACTTTCTGAACCTTTTGAGCATGCCCTGGCAGTTTCAATAGTGGCACTTCTTTGCCACATGTGAACATGTGCTTGAATCTAAATCTGCTTCTTTCAATGGTTGGGAGTGGTGACACTTCCATGGTTCTGTCCTCTGTTGTCTCCTTAAAAAAGGTTGTGACTATGATTGGGCCCTTCTCTCTCTTTATGACATTCCCCTTCTGAGGGTGACTGCATGTCTGAGAAGGCAGGTTTTGGAAAGCCTCTTCTTCCTTTCAGGCGTCTCCAATTGTGTACCCTCCCTTCCCTATAGTAGAAAATATATCTATGGTATTTCTTAATTATTCAAATTTTTAGCTCATTAAACTTTTCTAGGTCCCTTTTAATGCTATCCAATGATTTATTCAGTTCTTCTATAGCTGGGAGTGTGAAGAGTTGGGCTTGTAAGTTTTCAGTTTTAATGCTGAGTCTATTATGCTCCCTAGCAGTGGCCTCAGTCACTGCAACCATAAAATCTATGAAGTATACAACAAAGTTCAATAAAGCATATTTAATGAAAAAAAAATATGAAGTATTTGCCCTGAATGTGTCCCACCTGTCTTTTAAGATTAAGCAATGAAAGGCTATGCTTGGTTCTATCAAAATGTGTAAGCTTCTTGGGATGACATCTATTCCTCCTGTACTCTGTGAGTGTGATGCTGTGCCATTCAAGTGTTAGATCTTTTTCTTTAAGACTCTCAAATTTACGTGTTATGACCATTTCATTAGGGGATTGTTGGCACAATTTATTGCATGTATGTTCCCCCATTACCTTATACACGTCTGTTTCTGTGAAACCAAAAAGATTGTTCCTCTTATCAATTAGTAAATTAATATTGTCAAAGAATTCCATAACTTAATAGGGATCTCTGCACCTTAGAAAAATATCATGAGTCACTTCGGTCAGTAGAATATTTCAACACTGTTAACATTTAAATATGTATGAACCACAATAATATTTAGCACCACCATAGCACAAAGATAGAGAATAGAAATTGTTGAATAAAACAATGTTTTGTAAGCAAAAATGCCCTTCAAGGAAACCCTAGAGGGCACAGATCCATATTCCAGTCTCAGAATGGTCCCAAATCAGTATTTTGATGTTACTCAATAAAAATGAAAAGTACCTTATTATCCCAACTTTGGGTTGGGATGTACTTCCCCTTTTTAAATGAGGTAAAGTGAATCTGCTTCATATCAGACTGTCCAGGCCAGGCAAACAATCCAGAAGCAAAGTGATCCTAATGCAGTCCTAAGCTTCTGCTCTAAATGTCCACCAAGAGTTAAAAGGACTGTATAACTTCAAAAAGCAGGGTGATGACAAAATCAACCAGTGAACCCAGTTTTCTGTGGATATTTAAATCATTTCATTTTATTCTTGCAATAGCCACCTTTAATAAAGCGCAGCATTTCACTGGCGCCCCTGCCAGCATTTTCTAGAGAAACACAGAAACATAGAAACATAGAATTTGATGGCAGATAAGGACCACTTGGCTCACCTAATCTGCCCATTTCCCTACCTAACGGATAAGCTGCAGATCCTAGTTAACCAATAGCCTACTTCCTCCTACCCCCTGCTAGAATTGCCTTGTGTCTGTCCCATGCATTCTTGAATTCCCCCACTGTTTTTGACTCTATGACCTCCTCAGTAAGGCTGTTCCATGCATCTACAACCCTCTCTGTGAAGAAATACTTCCTCACATTACATCTGAGCCATCCACCCCTCTATCTTTAAATTGTGCCCCCTTGTTCTTGCACATCTCTTTTTCTGAAAGATGATACTCTCTTGGACTTTGTTGATTCACTTGTGGTATTTGAAGGTTTCTATAATTTCCTCCCTTCCCTTCCTTTCCTCGAGGCTATAGATCTTAAGCTGCTTTAATCTTTCTTCATATGTCTTGTGGTGCAGACCCTGCACCATTTTGGTTGCCCTCCTCTGGACAGGCTCCACCCTGTCTATGTCTTTGCAGAGATGGGGTCTCCAGAACTGTACACAGTACTCCAGATGTGGTCTTACCAACTGTCCATACAGAGGGCCAACAATTTCCTTAAGAGTGGTCCTAAGAAATAAAAATATATAGAGACATGAATAGTTAAAATTGTAGAGTTATGTTACACCAAACCATAACCTACATAAAGAAATGTCTTTAATTTTCCTGTTTATCATTACATGTAAATTACATAATTGTATTAACACTTTCTTTATATTTGAAACTCATCAGGTTCGAAGCAGCTCATACTCTGTGAGCTTTCTCTGTCAGGGCAAAACACACGTCATGTGTGCCAGAGAGAAAACCGCCATGCAGTGCTCAGCAGGTGGCATTCTCAGAATGTGTGCTTCTTGAGGCTGCCACCCATCCTAGATGTCCTGATCTTACATGTGAGCATGTGTGTGGCATCATGAAATATATTGCTCACACTCTTTGAGTGCAGTTGACAACAGGTGTCTGAAATTAATTCAAACCCAACCTCTCGTTTACCACACTGTGATGGTCATCAATATTATAATTTCTATTTTAATTAAGTTAATGATCTTTAAATCCTTATTAAGTCTGTGCCATATCTAGAAACACAGAAACAAGCTGTTGGCAGATAAAGGCCTACTGGCCCACCCAGTCTGCCCTTTTTACCCTACCTATAGTGACACTGCAGACCTTACTCAATCTCTGGTCCCCCCCCCATTACTTCTATGATTCTTTTGTGTCTATCCCATGCATTCTTGAATCCTGTAACCATTTTGGCCCCCAGCACCTCAGCGAGTAGGCTGTTACATGGGTTCAACACCCTCTCAGTGAAGACGTTTTTCCTCCTATTTCCTCTGAGCCTTCCCCCTTCTATCTTCATAATGTGACCCCTTGTCCTTGAGCATCTGTTTCTTCAGAAAATGCTTCCTTCTTGTATCTTTTTTATACCTGTGAGGTGCTTGAATGTTTCTCTTATATCCTCTCTCTCCCTTCTTTCCTCCAGGGAATACATATTTAATTCAGTAAGCCTTTCTCCATAGTGCTTTTGATGCAGGCCATACAACATTTTAGTTACCCTACTTTGTACCGCTTACACCCTACCTATGTCCATGTGTAGATGGGGTCTCAGAACTGTACACAGTACTCATGGTGTGGCCTTACCAGTTGTTTGTACAGGGGTATTATTACCACCCTTTTCCTGCTGATGATTCCCTGCCGATGCATCCTAACATCCTGCCCGCCTTCCCCACTGCCTTGTCACACTGTTTAGCTACCTTCAGGTCATCAGAAATTATCAGTTCCAGGTTGCTTTTGTGCTTTGTGATAGTTAATACCTCTTCTTCCAATTGGTATTTTGCCCCAGGTTTCTGTGCCCCATGTGCATGATTTTGCACTTTTTCATATTAAAACCCAATTCCCAAACCTTTGACCATTCCTCCATTTTTTGTAAGTCGACCCTAATTTTTTTCTACCACCCTGGTGTGTCTGCTCTGTTGCATAGTTTTGTGTCATCTGCAAACAGGCATACTTTCTCTTCCAGCACTTCTGTAATATCACTAATAAAGACATTGAAGAAGACTGGCCCCAATACTGATCCCTGCATCACCCCCACTAGTCACCTTATCTATTCCAGCCTGGATGCCATTTACCACCACCCTCTGACTCCTGCTGCTTATCCAACTTTCTACCCATTTTATTATTTTAGGCCCTACTACTAGGCTGCCCAGGTTGTTTATCAGTCTTCTATGTGGAACGGTGTCAAAGACCTTGCTGAAGTCCAGGTAGGATACATCCGCTGCTCCTCACTGATCCACTTCATTGGTTACCCAATCAAAGAACTCAGTCAAGTTTGTCTGGCAAGAGCTCACCCCCTGTGAAACCATGTTGCCTCAGATCCCATAGACAGTTGGCTACCAGGTACTCCCCAATCCTTTTCTTCAATATTGATTCCCATACCTTGTCCGCCACTGATGTCAGGCTGACAGACCTGTAATTTCCTGCCTCCTCCCTATTTCCACATTTGTGAAGTGGGACAACATCTGCCCTTCTCCAGTCTCCCAGTACCACACCTGTTTCTAATGATCAGTTGAAAAGGGTCATCAGAGGTGCGGTCAATACCTCTCTCAGTTCCCTTAGTATACTGAGGTGCACCCTATCTGACCACATTGCCTTGTCAACTTTTAACGTTGTCAGTTCCTTTATCACTCTTTCCTCTGTAAAAGGACTTGTATCCACCTCCCATCCCATTGAAACCTTGTCCTTTAGCTTTGGCCCATTTCCTACCCCCGCCTCCTCCTCCTTAAACACTGAGCAGAAATATTTGTTCAGTGTATTTGCTTTATGGTGGTCCTCCTCCACATATCCCCCTCCTTCAGCCTTACTGTCCCCCCCCCACCTTTGTCTTTTTTTCACTTATATATCTAAAGAATGTTTTATCCCCCTTTGCCACTGACTTGGCTGTCCTTTCCTCTGTTTGTGCCTTTGTGCTAATAACTGTTTTCCCTGCCTCCATTTGTTTCCTCTTGGTAAATCTTCCTATCCCCTTCATTCTGCATTTTTTGTACCTTCTAAATGCCATGTTTCTTGCCCTCACTTTTCCTCCTACTTCCTTGGAGAAGCATAGAGGCCTCCTTTTTCTCTTACCCTTGCTGACCTGCGTGTCACAAAGGTTTGTTGCATGTTCATTTTCCCCCTTTATTTTTGCCCACTGTTCCTTGATTCCCCCCAGCTTTCCTATCCCTGCTAGGGCATTCCTGAGGCATTCTTCCATTTTCTTAAAATTGGCCCTCCTGAAGTCCAGCACACTTGCCCTTGTGTAATTTGCTTCTGACCTAGCTCTTATATCAAACCACACTGTATGGTGATCATTGGTCCCCAGGTGGTCCCTCACTATTGCAGCAGTATCACTGTCCCTGTTTCTTAGTACTAGATCCAATAATGCCCCCTCCAGAGTGGGTTCCAATACTAGTTGCCTGAAGAATGCCTCTTGTAGTGTGTCCAGGATGTTCCTACTTCTGACTGTAGTTGCAGCAGGGAGACTTCAATCCACATCTGGTAGATTGAAGTCTACCACTAGCAATACCTCTCCCTTGTGAGTCATCCTCAGGATTGCTTCTAACACTTCCTTAGCCACCTCTTCCACCTATGTTGGAAGTCTGTACATTTTTATATTCTCACAGTGGGTCCAAAGGATCACAAAAATATTGTTGATTACTGCTTGGAAATATCCTTTCAAGCACTGGATAAATACAATTAGAACCAGTATACAGTAGTTAGAGCTGACTGAGAGTTTCTATGTTAAAACCCTAACTTTGCACCTCAATAGCTTTGGTGATGTTCTATGAAATTGCACCAGATTTGGCACACATTGTCTAGGAGGCATGTTATAAGTATGCTGAACATTTTGTGATGGCGGCTTTTACAGTCTCTGAGATCTGCATGTGTCATTTTACAATAATATCTACATTTTTTCTGGAACATAATGTTTTTCTGCTCTCACCTAAAGCCCAGAAATAGCATAGTTGTTTTTTTAAAGCTGTCAGGATAGAAGTGTCCTGTACCAAGGTAGTGCATTTCGAATGTTTTATGAAAAAATATTAAACAGTTCCAGAATTATAAGGAATTACATGTTTTTTCTGAGCATGCTCAGTAGGGTTTTTGAATAATCCTTTGATACAACCCACACTTGTTGTGAGAGCTTTTTGCTTTCTCATAGCTTACTTCTCACAACCTGAGAAACAGTTTTTTGGGTCTTGATGGATGCCATCTTGAATTTTCCCTGAACTGAAAAACACAGAAAATACATAAAAAAATATTTATTTTTAGAAAGCAATCACCTGAACTTACCTTAACAGAATCCATTTAGCTGAGCCTAGCTGAACCTAACTAAACGGGACACATTTAGCTAGATTCTGGTGTTTTATTTTTTAAACAAATATGGCCAGAAATGCCTTTTCAACACACATCAAAATCCAGCATGCCCAGCTTAGTGAGAGGAGCCATTCACCCTCATTCACTGTGTGAGAACAGCCAGGGGTTCTTGATATCTGCAGCCACAGATGGACATGTGCTGCTGGCTTGTCTGCCTCCAGTGAGCCAGAAATGGATCCCAATTTCATTTGGTATTTCTCTTTCTAATTATCTTTCTCTTCTTCTTCCTCTTCCTCCTTCTCCTTCTCCTCTTCCTCTTTATTCTTCTCCTTTTCTTTCTCATTCCATACCTATCTATCTCTCTCTAAATCAGTGTTTTTTTCATATTTTATTCCCTCCTCCTCCCCCCACCTCAGCCAGCCCTCCTTCATGCTTTCCCCCCAAGACTTTAACGTTTTTATTAAAAGAAAAGCAGATTGGGGTGCCCACCACCTCAGAACTGCTTGCCCAACCCCTTCCCCTCCAGATTATGTGTTCCACAATTCAAAGTTGGCAACAATTGGGGGCCCACCCTTGG
Source organism: Neoceratodus forsteri (assembly GCA_016271365.2). Taxonomy (NCBI): domain Eukaryota; kingdom Metazoa; phylum Chordata; order Ceratodontiformes; family Ceratodontidae; genus Neoceratodus; species Neoceratodus forsteri. Next base: position 874,543,193 of record CM057459.1, read on the forward strand.
TGCCACTGTTGACAAAAAGCTGACAGTGGGGTGCCCAATTCCCTGTGCTGGATCCTGTTTAATATTAAAGCTGTAAGAATGAAAACAATTCCTCAGTGTCTTTTTGTTTTTGTTTTGCACTAACCTATAAAAAAAAGAAAATGGTACTTCACCAATTTGACCCCCCAAACACCCCTCACCACCCTGACCCACCACTCAACACCCACGTCCTGACAGCTCCCCACACACCCTCACTCTTCTGAAAATGTCACACAATGTAGATCCACTATCCAACTGAAGACACGTCTTGCTGCTGGAATCAGTGACTGCAATATTAGAAAATAATATAAGTCTGGTTTAATGTGCAGCATTGCAATGGGTTTAAAACTTTTACTCATAACTCTGTCACTTTTTAACATTTCTACATCAAGTTATTAACATGGCCTTTTTGGGACCCTATCTCATGAACAAGGTAGGTGATTTTTTTCAAATCTGTCCGTAAAGGTGATTTTGTGGTCACTGCGCAAAATAACCTTTTGTGGTCACTGCACAAAATAACCTTTTGGACATGATATAAAAAATTGTCACCTACTTGGTTCAAGAGGTGGGGTCATTAGAAACCTTTGCTGAGAATGTGGTGTAAAAGTATGATAAAATTAACAAGTTATGAGTGAACATTGACATATTTCAACATTCATTTATAACTTTGCTAATTTTCCATATTTTCCCACCACACTTTCAGCATTGTCTTTTGTCACCCCACTTCATGACCAAGGCAGCTGACATTTTTTAAATATGTGCTGAAAGGTGCTTTCACAGTCACTGCATGGAATGATGTTTTGGGTGGGACTGGAAATTTGCATCTACCAGGTTTATGATGAGTTAGGATCATAAAAAGGCTATGTTGAAAACTTGGTGTAAAAATATTAAAAAAAAATTATAATTTTGTGAGGGACCATTTACATATTTCAATGTTCACTCATAACTTGCTAGTTTTCAATATTTTGACTCTAAACTTTCAGCATAGCTATCTTTTCGCATCACCTAATACACGTGACAGATGTCATTTTTTAAATCCTGGACAAGACGTGTTTTGCACTTGTGGTGCAAACTGACATTTCAGCCAACATACTATAAATGCCACATGTCATGGTTATAAAGGGAGTCATAAAATGACTGTCTTGAAAAATTGCAGTCAAAATTTAAGAGAAACATTTAATTATTAAGAAATGTTATGTGTAGTGCCAGCCTTTCAAGCAACAGGTAGAGATATGAGATCCTGTGGCAGTGAACTGAGTTTAGGGGTGAGCTCAATGAACCAGTGCTATAGGACTAGCTAGAGGGATGGCACTGTTATGTGAAACCACCCCCCCAGCTAGGGAAGAACAGGTACAGGGTTGCCCACATGGGTGCAGTTACCATATAGTGAAAACAACTCTTCTATTGGCATTGGACCCGCACCTCTGCATCCATGGGTGGCAATGGGGTGTGTGCACTGTCTGAGAGATGATCTGTTTGCCTTGTGTGTCTGTATCTGTGGTCACATGAAAGTGCAGGGCCCAAGGGCAAAATAAAATAAATTATTTGCAAAAAAAAAAACCTGAGTTAATGCATGATGTGTAATTTGATCTCCCTCCAGGGATGATGAACCCTGCATCTGATAATGGCCCAAATGAGCACCCTAGCAGGAGCCTGAGGCATCCATGGTGAGGATTTGTACAGGAGTTGGTGCAAGGAATAAAACACCCTGTAAAAGCTTGTTGCGATCCATACATCATAGCAGTTCTCTGTGCATCGGGAATGTGACAAGAACCATTTGGTCCAGCTAATCCATTAGCTGATCCCACAGAACCTCCTTTCCTGTAGCTGTTAGAGCTATATGTGTTCGCCCTTAGTTTGTTTTCACTGCTCATGGTAGCTCCTGTGACTGCCATTGGGGTCTTCATTTCATGGTTGTTGAAACCTCATTGTCCATGAGAACTGCATTAGCATGTGAGAGCATGATGTCATAAAGGAATTCTGGAGGTCAGGAGTAAGGGACAACAGACTTCTAGGAAAACATAAAATGAACTTACAAGATCAAATGGGCAAATTGGGTGGGCCGTAGGCCCTTATCTGCCAACACTGTCTATGTATCTATGTATCAACCATTTGTATCATGTATCTCTATACTGAAAGAACAAATACCCTGCAAAAAACTCTCTGGAAACACATAAACTGAATTAAGTTTAAAGTGAAAAACCCTGCATTACAACTCAAATAGTTTGCAAAGCTCACTGAAGGTAAAAGTGGTATTTCATACTTTCTTGCAGCATTTTTCTTTGAAGACTAATTAAGTAGACAGGCATACTGGGGACTTTAAAGATTGATTACACATCATGTTTTCATATGCTAATGCACCTCTCAGGGATAATGCAATTTCAACAACCACCAAACGGAGACTTCCAGAACAGTTACAGGGCCTATTATGAAGTATGAAGATGGACTAAGGCAGGTGCTTGCATTTCTAACAGCTACATGAAAAGAGTTGTCTGTTGACATGGAAACAAATAAACTAAAAAATATATGAGGGTGTAGTTTTCCTTTAAAGGTCTTTATCATATCCCCTTCCCTCCTTTCTTCTAGGGTGTACATATTAAGGTTCTTTAGTATGTCATTGTAAGGCCTTTGGTGCAGACCCTCCACCATTTTAGTTGCCCTCCTCTTGATAGTCTCCACTCTCCAGAAATGTGGCCTTCACAACTCAACACAGTACTCAAGGTGTGGTCTTAGCAATCTATAGAGTGGCAACACCACCTCCCTGTTTCTGCTGGTGATACCCCTCCCTCTGCACCCCACTATCATACTAGCCATCCCATCTGCCTTGTTGTGCTGTTTGGCCAGCTTAAGGTCATCCAATATGATAACCCCTCAGTATTTTTTCCTGCTTGATGGTCATTAATACCACTCTGTCATTTTGTGTTCAGCCCCCAGATTTCTGTGCCTGAAGAGTATTATTTTGCATTATATAATGGTTGTCAGAATCTAAAAGTCTGATTCACTAACTGGCACCTCCCAGCTGTGATACATTTTGACATTACCCACCAAAAAGGTGCCAGTCAGCCACACTACAAAAATCATTGCAATCCCCAGAGATCAAAATATAAACCGACATGTTGAATTTGTTAAACTCAGTCCTGTCCCAATCACAACTCCTCATCATAGCTGTCACTCGTTAAATCCATTTCCATCCCAATCGCAGCTCCTCACCATAGCCATCACTTCCATCCCACAGCCACAGAAGCCTACTTAAAAAAAGAAAATCCTAACCATTTGGGACACAGTTTTGCTGACCTGCCCAACTGGCAGCTCCTGTGGCAGGAGACTCTCACATGCCTGGAACCACCCCATTCAGCTAAACAAATATTTGAATAGTCTGAACAATGCTGAAGTGGGAGAAGTGTTTCTGAATTAAAAACAAAGGCTGGAAGTTATGGAAATCACAGCCAAAAAGCGTCGCTGTGATACTGAGCATGTGCCTATGCATAGGCACATGCCTAGTATCATGGCTCAGTTTTTCAGCTGTGATTTCCTTAAGTTCTAGCTCTCGTTTTCAATTCAAAAACACTTCTCCCACTGCAGCATTGTTTAAACTATTCACATACTTGTTTAGCTGAACCGTGATGGCAGGTGCTGTTATATTTGCAACCTCTAGCCTCCATGCCCATCACCAGTCACACTCATTCTGGCTCCACAGTTTAAATTTGCAGCTCACCTCTTAACTGTTTTTAACTGTCAGTGCTGCTTGGGGAACAACATAAACTGCAAAGGCAAAAAGTTAATCTACAAAAATAAAAATGTCAAATGTAGATAGGCAGATGAGTATTTCAGGGGAGCGCTCTGCAACATGCATACCTCTACTCTGCATTCACACATGCATGGGAACATCGGACTATATTTTTTCGTGTAAGAATACAGTCTTAAAAATCATTTAAGATAAGAAAAAAAATAATTTATCTTAATTTGTTTCTTGCAAAAAGTGAAGGGGGACATTTTAGAATCGCAATGAACCATTCCAGGGTATGGGTGATGTAGGTATTTACCCATTCCTGGCGAGGTTTGGTCACTCGACCTGTGGCCTCGGGACCGAACCACGCCAGGCATGGGTATACCCAGCATCACCCACACCCTGTTGTGATTTATTACTTAATATTTTTGCATTGAAACCCATATACCATACCTTTGACAACTCCTCCAGTTTTCTTGGGTCTCTGATTGTCTGTTTCACCCTCCAGAGTGTCCACACCTGAGGCACCCCACTGGTCACCATCTCTTCCTCTGAGTGAACTCCATCTGCCACCATCCTCTGTCGCCTGTTCCCCACCCAATTTCCTAAACAGTTTACCACCTGTGGACCTACTCTTAAACTACCCAGCATGCTTACTAGTCTCCTATGTTTTATTTATATATTTATTTATTTATTTAAGTGTTTTACCTGGAAGGCATGCTGAGCATACTACTGCTCAATTCCAGATGTGTCCTGGGGAAGGGGAGAACATAGATAGCAGTTGAAGACAGTATAAAACAAGTGATATTACATAGTACGGAGATCACTAACATTAGGTCATTTGCTAGACAATAGTGGGTCAAGAAAATCAGTAGGTAGCCACAGTTAATACAGCATGATACAATAAATACATAGTGTAGGCCTCTAACAAATTGGTCCCTGTGAAAGACAAAGTAGACTGAGAGAACAATAGATTGGCACAGATTAATTGCATTACTAAGTGCAGACATATACGTAGACATTCCACACAGAGACTGGAAAACACCTAGACACATGCGAAGTTAGGGACAAAATGAACTTGCAGCATGGAGTTAAGTTGCGAGAGGAAGGAAAAGTGGTGAACATAAGCTGGGAGGGAGTTACACAATAAAGGAATGCGGTAGCTGAAAGCTGCCTGACCGGCGGTAGGAGACCGGTGTGGGACAGCCAGGGACTGAGAGTCAGAGTTTCTAAGAGAGTATACAAGGGTGCTGGGGTTGGTTTGGGCATCAGTGAGGTAGGAGGGGAGTTGCTGGGACCAAAACTTGGCTGGGATCTTGGCGCAGTGGGTCTGTCTGCGATTGTCTAGATAGGTGAGATGCATAGATTGATATAGGGCACAGTGGTGTGTGGAGTAGGGACAGTTCAGGGTGAAATGACAGAAAGAGTGGAAAAGAGGGTCGAGTCTGGCTAATGTGGACTTGGGGCTGGCACAGTAGACTACATCCCCATAGTTGAGGACAGGGAGGATCGCTTTCTGCACAATGGCCTTCCTGGCAGGTAGGGGGATGCTGTCACGGTTCTAGTAAAGTGCACCAAGCCTGGGGTGCAGCTTCTTGAGTATGGAATCAATGTGCATGGAAAACTTGAGATGCTGGTCAAGCCAGATGTCAAGGTATCTGAAGGAGGTGCAGGACTCAAGGGGGGACCCTTCCAGGATGTGGAATGTGATCAGGGAGGGGAGCCTAGAAATTCTCTGCCTCTTGCTAAAGGTTAGTGAGACTGTTGTTTTGGTATTGAGGAGGAGGTGATTTGAGCGTAGCCAGTGCTGGACTGAGATAAAGTCTTGCTGCAGTCTGGTCATAACCTCTGTGGTTGAGGAGCTGGATGCATGCAGCACAGTTGGAACAGTTCTGATAGCCTTACTGAAATCTAGGTAGGCCACATCCACAGCTCCACCATGATCAAATTCCTTGGTAGCACAGTCAAAGAAATCTATCAGATTTGTTTGACATGACCTCCCCCATTGAATCCATGCTGATTTTAGTGTTGCAGCCCATTAAATTCAAGATATTCCACAATCCTTTCCTCAGCAGTGTTTCTATTAACTTTTGTACCACTGATGTCAAGCTGACTGGCCTATAATTGCCAGCCTCCTCCCTGCTACCACTTTTGTGAAGTGGGATTAGATCTTCCCCTCCTTCTGTCTTCTGGAACTGCTCCTGCATCCGGTAAGCTGTCAAATAGGATTGTCAGAGGTGCAGCCAGTACCTTGCTGAGCTCTCTCAATACCCTTGCATGCACCCCATCTGGCCTTATTGCTTTGTCCATTTTCAGATTAGCGACTCTCTTCATGACTCTGTCCTCTGAAAAAGGACAAGTGTCCACCCCTCTTCCAAAGCTCCAGTTACTTTTTTGTGGCCCCTGCCTTTCTCCTTCCTCTCTGAACACTGAGCAGAGGTATTTGTTCAGCATGTGTGCCTTTTTCTGGCCCCCTCTGCACAGTCCCCCTTCCCTTTTTAACTGTACAATACCTCACCTGGTCTTCTTTTCGCTTACATACATAAAAAATGTCTTGCCCCCTTTTGTTACAACCTAGACTATTCTCCCTTCATTCTGCACCTTCATGCTCCTTACTGCTTTCACTTCTCCCCTCTACTTCCCCTGATATACATCCCTATCAACTTCTTTTCTGCCTCTCCTTATACCATCTGAATGTTACCCTTTTAGCTTTTACCTTTTTCACCACCTCCATCAAGAACCATAGCAATCTCTTTTTCTTCTTGCTTTTCCTCACTTGCTTGATGCAGAGGTCATTTGATGTAACTATGACCTGTTTTAGCCTCACCCACTATTCCTTCACCCTCATAGTCTTCCCCCTGCTAGGTCATTCCTGAGGTATTCACCCATCTTTATAAAATCTGCCCTCCTGAAGTCCAGGACCTTTGCCCTGTTGTGGTTCAATTTCACAGCCATCCTTGTGTTGAACCACACTGTTCGGTGATTACTGACCTCCAGGTGGCCTCCCACCTTGATGTTTGCAGCAGTGTACGTGTAAGTTAATACCAGGTCCAGTATTGTCTCATCGTGAGTAGGTTCCCTGACTAGTTGCCTGAGGAACACCCCATGCAGTGAGTCCAGAATGTACCTGCTTCTAGCTGGAGCTGCAGCTGGGAGGCTCCAGTCTAAACCCAACAGACTGAAGTTCCCCACCAGCAGGACCTTTCCCTTTTTCTGCCATTTTTACATTGGCATCCACCAGTACCTTATCTTATTCCTCATACCGTACCACAGGTCTGTAGATCATGCCATTGGAAATAGTTGCTCTGTTTCCTGTCTCTAGGGTGAGCCACAGTACCTCTCCCTGCCCCTCCCATATTCCCTGCCTCTCAATTGCTTTATGGTTTCCCTCACATAAAGCATCACACACTCTTCTTTCCTTCCTATCATGTCCTTCTTGAACAGAACAGAGCCTAGTATGACCATGTCTCACTCATGGGTTTCAGTGCACCATGACTCAATAATAGCCACACTATCCAGATCAGCCTCTGCCATGATGACATCTAGGTCTGGACTAGACTCCTAGCATTCGCACAAATGATCTTCCAGATTTTGTTAGTACTCTGCCTGTTACTCCCTTTTTCCTCTTTGCCCCCTCCTTCCCAACTTTCCTTTTAATGCTCCTGTTCCTATTCCTGTTCATTTCTATCATCCTACTTCCTTTATTAATTTGCACCTGGAGGGTTAATCTCCCCTTGGGTTCTCCCTATTCTCTACTTCAGCCTGTGGAGAGGGGGACAGTTTCGGCCTCCCAGGTTTCTTCTGCCACTCCCCTCTATAAGATAAAATGTTCAAAGTAATGTTTAAGCCATCCACTGAAGAATATGGTTCCCTTGTAAAATAAACAAAATATGCCTCACTGAAACAGTGAGGCTATACACAATACAGGTTCCTGGTTGGTAATTCTCAGTAATTTAATAAAGCCACCAAACTGTATTCTTTGCCAAATTAGTTGTAATTTATTAGTATATTATTAACAAGACTAGCCAGAAAAATCCCATTGTAACAATAAAAATACACCCTGACAGGATGAATAGTCCTAATTCATGGAAAGAGGTGCATTCTAGCATAATTTGTAAACATTAGAAACATTTAAGCTTAGGGCCACATTAATTGTTATTTACCCAATATATAAAGAGAAACCAGAAAAATCCTATTTTAACAATAAGAATGCACCCTGTCATGATTAATAATCCTAATTTACAAAAAGGAATACATGATAACATTATTTCTAGGCATCAGATAGCCTGTTATATCCGGGTGTATCTATTACAATTTAATTCTAAACAGCTAATGGGGCAGTCCCATTGGAGTGTTTCTAACATGCAATCTAAACAGCTAGTAATATTTGTATTACAGGCCTACAGATTTACAGAGAAAATGAAGATATACTCCCCTTCTCTGAGTCATTCAGTGCTATGGATAGTCAGATTTCCAACTTCTTTCCTCTCGAAGTGACACTGGACATAACATTTAAAATAAGAGCACATTATGTAATAACTGTTAGCACTTTAAAGTTTGATTGTTATGTTTTTGGAATTGTTTTTTTCATTTTTAATTTTATTTATTGTTTGTTAGTTGTTTTTACTTGTTGTTTTGTATCTTGCTGTATTGCCAATTCATGTGGAATCTCCTAATGACATTTGGAACTTCATTGAAAATGAGCTATGCTCAATTGATAGTATCCAATTATTCGTATTTGAATAAAAAAATGATTTACTACTACTACTTTACTACTTACATTTAGGTCCTGTTTTTATACCCAAATTATTTACAACAAAAATGCCTTGTTGGAATTTTTCCAAAAACTACTACAGCAGATTTTAGCCTAGACACTATGTCATTCAATAAATCATGAGACAAGGGTTTGAAAGTACATTGGCCATAAGATACCTTGGTCATGAGATACATTTGACACTTTGCTGAGACAGGGGGGTTTCATTTATCATCATCCTTGGATGGAAAAACAAGTGGTCTGGGGATTTTATATTATTAAAAATAACATGCTTTAAGAGACAGAAAGCAAATGCTGGGACTTTTACTCTATTTAACACAACTTGCTTAGAAATGCAAAACTATCCTTTTAGTAAATAGTGGCCAAAGCAGGTATATAATTATTTCTTATCAGCTCTTTGTTATACATATTTTTAAACACAAGTAATCATGAGATGAGGAACTGCACCAGTTAAGACTAGATGCGGTTACTTTAGACAGCAGCATCTTTATCTGGACCATGACCTTTTAAGTTACAAAAAGACATGTTTTGGTACAAAGTATTTTTCTGCTTAACTGAGTAAACTAATTTTGCTTAAAACATCTGTTCTTAAACATTGCTTATGCTCTTTCACCTATTTTTCTACATCTCATTCTTAACATTTACATGGTTTCAACAATCAACTTTTTAAACTAGTACACTTACATACATATTAATTTACATGGTGATACCATTTAGTTATGCACTAGCCACTTGCAGCCCTTCACTAGCCACTTGCAGCCTCTGCAAGCCCTTTTACACCTTTTCTATCTTCTCAACCTTTTGGTTAGCCATCTATATACTTAAATGTTGTTGTTAGTACACTTGTATAAAACTTTTTGCCACTGGTCACTTTTAGCAGTTCCCCACCTTGAAGGTGAGGGGAACCTCTGGGAGACCCTGAACCTTCACAAAATTGAAGATAACAATATTGATGCTAATTATTAAATGAAAGTTAAATAAACCCCTTTTTGAGAAAATTAGCCAATGTAAGTAGATATACATATGATAAGTATGTGTTAAATTCCTTTTATTTTAATAATATGACATGCATATATGTTATTATGTAAGTATAAACCTTAATTTACTATATTAACACACATTATCATATCACCATACAAGATAATCAGGTGTTAGTAGGTTACTTAACTTCATAATTTTGATATACTGATAGTTAATTATGCAGGTATTTTCTTAGAGCTTAGATATTTGGGCCATGGGAATAATCTGGGCCATTCTCAAATCACGCAGTTGTTTGTTATGACTCTTAATAGTACTTCTAAGACAACGTGACATAATAATTAGTACCACAATAAGAATTGCCTGGATTACAACAAAAGCCTTAAAAGCTGAATCTAACCTGCTGTTAGTAAGCATTAAATTTAAATCTCCCTGGTGAATCATGTCCTTCCTATCTTGCTCTGTATTATATATCTGATTTCCAACCTCAACCAAGTGGGCATTGTTTTTGGCCAGTAGGGCCTTGAGGTTTAGGGTGAGGGTTTCAATAGGCACATTAAAGTAAGGCAGATATTCCTCTGTTTCCTGGTGATCAGGGTCATTTTGGATGATTTCTTCCTTAAAAACAGGAATAGGTTTTAGAATGGTTTGACCAATGACAGTATGCTGGGTGGGGGTAAAGCAAAAATTTTATGTATTTATCTGACATGACAGGGACCCATATGAGAAGGTTTTTTGATTAGTAGCTACACAGTAGTGACCATGTCCATTATATGTTACCTTAGCCATGGGTCTACACCATTTGGTTAATTTAACTGAGCAGGTGACAGTGGTATTTAGATTATAGTAATCATCTGGTCATTCATTCTCATATCCACATACAGGGGTGGAGACATCAAACACATCACACCTGCATAGATATCAATATCCCTTCATAGCACACCATGATAAATGGGGCGCAACCCACGTTTGCAAATCAGGAAGATATACTAGCAGGGAGGGGGAATCTAACCGCTCTTTATAAACATCTTCCTCTAAATAACCTATTGAATGGGCAGCTGCTATTTTATCAAATACTGAAGTTTGTGGGTCAAACAAGGGAAGAGACACTGTAAAAGAGACATAAATAACATCTCTCACAGTGCAGGACCCTTGTGCATAACACTGTCCTTTACTGGGGTGTGGAGTCACATAACCTAAATTACAAATGGTGCCAGGGGAGAGAGAGAACTACACCCATGCATACATTGCCAGTTTGCATTTCCTGCTTTGGATACACACTGGAGACAATACCATTGGGCCAGACGCCCATATTAATAAGATCTGGGAGGCTTCCACTCTCCAGGTTCTGTAGCAATTTGGTTAAGGTGGTAAGCACATACTCACCATATGCAGTGCAAATGATTTCTCTTCCTATTCTCTTTTCCTGCCCATCTTTGTTATTAACCTCAACTAACTCATTTATTTTTTTCTTAGTTTCCTCAAATAATCTTACTATGTCATGCATATTAAAGACTGTAAGTCTCTGTTCTTGTGCCAAACCTTCAATCCCATGCAGTTCGGCCTTATCTTTCACTTGGGCCTGGTTATTTTCAAAATACCTCATATGATTTTTAATTCTGTCCACATCTACCCTATTCCAGATGGTCATGTGTGACCCAAACAGACCTGTCACTGTTCCCAACATTCCTCCTAGTGCTCCTAAACCTAAGCTATGAAGTCTTCTGGACCTAAATGTTCTTAGAGTTTCTTGCCCTGCTAGTCTGTCTTTGGCCCTCTGATTGTGGGTTGCTATTACATCTATTACCAAGGAGACATAAAATAAGGACACTTTATTTTGAGTGCAGTGTACAAACTCAGCCATATTCCAATGGGAGATATTTAAGACAACAGGTACATGTACAAATTGTACATTATTTATAAGGGTTCCAGGTATTGAGGTAGCAGTTAATCCGCTAGGGGGCCCCGGTGTTAACTGGGAAAACTCTGGGGATGTATCATTAGAGCGGTGATCAGTTGTGGTTGGAAATATGTCTTCAGTGTGGGTGGGTAACCTGTGTTTTGTTGGTTACTTGAACCCGGGGCTAAGGAGGAAGTGCAGGGATTCCCAATGAATTTTTGGACATTATTTTCACTTGCACCACTTACTCATCTGTTCCTTGCCACCCAGGTAATGTCACTCTGTATCTACACCACCATGAACCATAATCATATTTTTGTACATCTTTTACATTTACAAACCATAGGTATGATTGCAATCTGTACTCAACTGACACTCTCTTTTGATAGTATGGTCCCACAGCATCATAGCTACACTCATGAGATAGCCCCCCTGCTGCTCCATACACAGAATAAACAGCCTTGCCATGATGAGCACACTTAGGTGGACAGCAATGTAGAGTACATGCTTTTAAATTGCCTCTAGTGGCCTTAATTGGTATAGTGAATAGTCCTTCGATTGGAATGGGTCCACATCACTCTGGTTTGAACCACACCTTATATACGAATTCATCATACCAGTTACTTCCAACCTTTTGCATTCTTCTGATTTTGCTTGCATCGTTAACCCCTATTTCATGGCCCTGGAACCAAACTGTTCACTGTCCATGGAGCAGGATTACACACTGACACAGAATAAGTGTCTGGATAATGGCAGTGATGGGGAAGGGCAGGTAACCTTTAACTACCCTCATCGTGTCTGGATCGTGGTATGTTGTTTTAATCTGTTTTACAAAAGAAGATCAGGATTAATACCTGCTTGTATTTACAGAACATTTTTCAACTGGTTAATATGATACCATTTTAACACAGACTGCTTTTTCTTGCCTGCCAGCTGAATTAGATATACGGCAGGGCTTGCCTTATCTACCACAGGAAAAGGCCCTTTCCATGTGGGTATAAAGCAGTGTTCCTTTTTAGCATAGTCCTTTACCATAACTACATCCCCAATTTGGTATTCAAATGGATGTACCTTTTTATCAAAACACTTCTTCATTTGCTTCTTTGTTTTGCCAATATTAACAGCAACAAATTTATTTACTTCTAGAATGTAATCTTACATTCACTTTACCCAATTTTCAGTTACAGCTCCTTGTAGGAAGGGGGTCACTGTTGGTAGCAGCAGGTGCCCAAGGGTTTTCATTAACCTCCCAGTCATAACCTGTTATGGGCTAACACCAGTAGTTCTATTAGGCATAGATCGGATTGCTATTAAACACAAAGGCAACATTTTAGTCCATTGCATGGGCTTATCAGCACAAAATTTGGTTAACATTGTTTTTAAGGTTCTGTTTCCTCTTTCTACCACTCCTGAGGACTGTGGGTGGAATGCCATGTGTAGTTCCTGCTTAATGTCTAACATGGTTTGCAGCTGTTTAAACATTTTTCCTGTAAATTCAGGTCCTCTATCTGAGGAAATTACCCGTGGCAGTCCCCACGTGGAAAATAACTTGTATAACAATACATGGGCTACCGTGTAGTCTTCTTTGTTTTTCTTGGGGAATGCTTCTATCCATTTTGAGAAAACATCAATAACAACCAAACAATCAGTGTAGTTACCTGGTGTTCTTGGCAATCCAGTGATAAAATCGACTTGTATATGGTCCCAGGGACCATCAGGTGCTTTTGTTGACTGCAATAGTTCTCTGTTGGAGGTATGGGGAGGGTTGGCTTGTACACAAGGGAGGCAGTGGCACCATTTATCTTTAAGGTCTTGTTACAGGGTTGGCCACCACATAACTGCCTTAACCTTTTCTAAAGTAGTATCTAGTGAGTAATGCCTTCTGGTGGAATGGGTATGATAGAGGTGGAATACCTCATCTACTAGTTCAGAGGGAACACAAGCAACAGGATAAGACTGTTCATTTTCTTGATACATTAAGACTGAATTGGGGGGGTCAGGTCCACCTAATAAAGTCTTGCTTGCCCATGGAGTGGGGGTGGGCAAGGGACATTGCTGCAGATGCCAATTAGCCACTATGTGGTAATGGTTATAGGTAAACTGTAAGAATTTGAGATACAAGGGGGTTGCAGGGTTTAATGCCATAATTGGTAAAGGTATAAATGAAGGGGGAGGGCACCAGGGTGCAACTTTTTGTGTTGCAGCTTGAGCTGCATTGTGGGCTGCTTGATTTCATTCTGCTTGTAGGGTACCAGTGGAATGTCCCTTAACCTTAAGGATAGCCACTGGGTAGGACAAGGTTTTAAGCAGATGCACTATATACTGTAACAAAAACACATAAGATAAATGCTTTCCATTTGAGGCTAAAAACTTGTTTGCAATATATAATGGAAGCATAGCAATAGTATTTACCACATATGCACTGTCTGTATGCACATTGACTATGCAATCCCTAATGTTTTCTAAAGCACAAGCAACAACTGCTAACTCAGCGTACTGAGAAGAGTGCGGAGTCCAAGTGTGGGAATGAGTCTGCTGTGGTGTGACCACTGCAGACCCAGTATTTGGATTACCATTCACATGATATGATGACCATCAGTATACCAGTTTTCTGCAAGGGGTATCAGGGCTGTGCATGCAAGAGGCTGAGGGAGACTAAAAGTCAGTGGGCACTCATGAAGTTCTCCAATGTAAAGGAGACTGGCAGGTAACAAGGTTGTTTTCTTGGGGGTAATGTCCAAGTCTCTTTGCAACAACATTAAAGTCCACTGTGATAGTTTCTGTGAGGAAACGTCAGTTTCTTCTGGTTTTAACAAATAATTGAGCGGGGTATGCAGGGTCTAGATAATAGTGTTTTGCAGTCCAATGATATAAGTAAAGGGCTTAACCGACCAAAAAGTTGCTAGCAGATGCTTCTCACAAGCTGTGAACTTCTTTTTGACTTCAGTCAACACTCTTGAAGAGTAGGCAAGTGGTCTGAGTTTGTTCTGTTGCTCTTGACACAAAACAGCAGCTATTGCAGTTGATAACGCAGAACTTCTAGATGTGCTGGGTGTGAATAATAGTCATTTGCAGTCCGGTGATATTAGTAAAGTGCTTAACCAACCAAAAAGTTGCTAGCAGATGCTTCTCACAAGCTGAGAACTTCTTTTTGACTTCAGTCAACACTCTTGAAGAGTAGGCAAGTGGTCTGAGTTTGTTCTGTTGTTCTTGACACAAAGCAGCAGCTATGGCAGTTGGTGATGCAGATACTTCTAGATGGAAAGGCAAGCCTGGATCAGGCTGTACAAGGAGGGTTGCTGCTGCTATTGCTTCCTTGAGTTGTTTTACACCTGCAGTATGTTCTTCCTGCCAGTGTGGTCTGATGTCATTATCTATTGATGCTTTGAGCAGGCTGTATAGTGGTCTCACTAGTTCAGCATAAAAGGGAATAAAGTCTCTGTGATAGCTAGTTAAACCAAGAAGGGACCACAATGCTGTTTTTGTAACAGGCAGATCAAGTCTCTAAATTGTCTTTACCTTCTTAGTGTCTGGTTGCTTTCCACTGGGGGTGATGGTGATGCCAAGGAAAGTCACAGCCTCCTTTACTAGTTGACACCTCTTAGGATTAACTTTGAGTCCCGCCCTCTGCAGCAACTGCAACAGTTCACTTAGTAACTTCAAATGCTCCTCTTCCATTTCAGTGGCCAGCAATAAATCATCAACATATTGTAAAACAGCTTTGGGCTTGGAAAAATGGGTTAAAATGGCAGCCATTCTTTTGTGGAACACAGTGGGGGAATTGCAGAACCCCTGGGGTAAGCAGGTCCAGGTTAATTGTCTATTGCCCCAGGTATAGACACATTCCAAAAGCCATTTGCAATGTCCAGTGTGCCGAAAACCTTGACTGAGGCGGAGATTTGGGAAAATAGTGATGGAGTCTCTCATACTATAGGGGCACATGCTGGGGTAATGGCATTTAGCTTTTGGTAATAAATAGTAAGGTGATAAGTACCACCTGGTTTAATCACAGGCCATACAGGGGAATTAGTAGTGGACTTGTACTTTCTCAGAATCCCTTGCTGCAGTAATGACTATATAATGACATGTACATCAGCCTTGCATTCATTTGGAATCTTATACTGTTTTTGTGCTACATGAGCTTTACCAGTTATAAGTTCTTCTTGTTCTAATAAGCCACAATCATGTTTGTTTTTAGCAAAAACCTCTGCATGTTGATTAATTATCTGGCTTACAAGAGGGGAATCATGCTTGGGGAGGGGCAAAACATGTGGATTTTTAAGGGCAGAAATAGCATGCACATCTCAGACAACAACAATTTCATTATCTGTCTTGCAACCTGTGTGCTGCCAAAAGCGATTGTTTGTATAATCAATTACAGCTGCTCTGGACCTTAAAAGATCCAATCCCAAAATACCATTTTGATCAGGTAAATTCATTAAATGTGCATCTAAACCAAAGGTACATCCATTTATAGTTAGCTGGCTCAGCCTTAATTGCTGTAGCATCAGATCCTTGTGTAACTCCTTGTTACCCGGGGTTACTAGAATCCCAGTAAGACCTAGTGGTAGTCAGGGAAGGCAGCTTGTGAAACTCCAGTTAAATGGGTTTCACACTGTCTCACTCTGTTCTCAGTCTCAGCTGAGACTGAGAGATGACATCACCATAGAACTGTCTCAGCTGCATAAGCCACATTGGAATCTGCAGCCGAGGGAGTGAGATAGAACGTTGGGAGTTTTCAAAGTCAGAGTTCCTGTTTTGCTTTCAAGCAGGAAGAAAGTGTCTTTTGTTTACCTTCTGAGTGAGAAGGTCAGTGTTCAGTTTCAAGTGGTGGAGACTGCTGTCCAGGTCTCAGTGCCCCCTCCCTCCGGGGGTGGAGGAAATCAGAACTATCCCTATGTAGATTCAGGGCAATCCCTAATCTCTGCTAAGGAAAAGCTTCCTTTTACAGTTTCTTTTTGTCTTAAAAGTAGAAGAGTTGTACTTATACAGGGGGCATCTGCAACGAAACGGTGAGTTTGGTCTAATTTGAGAGGGCAAAAATGTGTTTCTTCAGTTTGGAAAATGTGAAGAAAGCTGGGATTTGGACTACTATTTGGGAGGCCTATAGTACTAGGACAAACAAATGGAGTTGTGTCAAAATCTAAAGTCTGTGTGAATTCAAGTAATGTTGTAGAGGGGGTGCTACAGTCCATCCACCGTTTAATCTACAATTGCGAAGTTTCAGTTTCTCCAGAGAAATGGTCAGGTATGGGCTGTGGGAGCTGCAGATGGGCAAACCCCCCATCTTTAGTAACCAGGTCCACCTCTATGGGTTTCTGCTGTGATTTCTACTTGCCTCATGCACCTGGCCAGTGATGAGGTAGGTACCCAGATGTGGGCCGCAACTTGGGAAAATCTCTCTAGGAGTCACAGACTCTAAGTGATGTGGGGAGCCACAACTTGGGAAAAGAATTCTCCTTGTGAGATGGGAGTCAGAAGAAAGTAAGAAGGAAATCTCTCTAGGAGTCGCAGACTCTAAGTGGTGTGGGGAGCCATAACAAGTAAAATGGGTTCATTCTCCCAATGAACCATCAGTCAAGTGGCTGGCAGGGGAGCCGGGCCAGTCAGGCTGTATATCCAAAGCACATGCAAGTCCGGGATGTGTGCCTGGTGGGTCCAGAACCTGAAAAACAGTAGAAATGGGTTCATTCTTTAAGTGGACCACCTTGTAGTCTTGTAGTCTCTGCATTATCAGTAAACGTAGCCCCTTGGGGGTCCATCTATGCTTTGTTGTGTTCAGCTAGTTGTGAATAAAAGCCATACTGAAAAATCCCAATCCTGGTTCTGGACATTACAGTTATTGCTTCCTGTGTTCGGATTTACTTCGGTGCCCCTGTGCAGAGTAGCCAAACCTACGTCCCCTTGTGCCAGGTAACATCATCCTCCCTGAACCCAGGTCCCCACCAGGTATTACTGCCAGCACCAACAGCATGCCACCTGTCATTTTGGTAAAAAGGCAGGGGTGAGGGGTTACAAAAATGGAGGCACCACTTTGGATTTGTTCAGGAAGGAAGGTGCTTGGGCAAGGGGGCTAGCGTTTTAGCTGTCTGGCAGTGGGTAGCCCAAAAAGCTGAAGCAATTTCCCTAGTGTGTTGCTGTGTGCTGTGAATCTTGTGCTGCTGTTTAGAAAATGCCAACTGTTTACCAAGGAGCTGTAAAGCCAAAGAGTGTGCCCTTGTCCTGCATCAAAATTGTTTACAGCGTTTTTGTCAGTTTTAAAATGAATTCTGTGAGGAAAAGTGTGGAAGACTAGAGGTAACAACAGAGAAATGGTGCCCTGGACATTTGAAATGCTTTTAAAATGAATTCTTTGAAGGAAAGTGTGGAAAACTAGGGGTAGCAACAGAGAAATTATGCCCTGGACATTGGAAATGCTTTCTGTGTAAATGGAGAGACTGCAGAGTTAATGGCAATGTTACATGGTTGAAATGGGCTCCCGCCGTGGAGTCAGTTGAAGAAAAAAAAAGAAGTGCATTTTATAGTTTAAATTTGCTGCTCGATGATCGCCATGAGGAGAGGAGCCCTCGCGAGGAAGAAGAGGCTCATTTGCATGGCATCGTATGGTCGGTCAGATTGCCATTAGTCCCGCCCCTCAGCCAGCTCTTCTGAGACTGCCTCAGCATTCGCGAGAGAGACAGAGTGTAGTGCGTGTACTGGCAGTGGAGGAGCATCGTGAAGTATTCAAAGTGCTGTAAACAGCAAAAAATTGAGTTTTAAGTTTAAAATCAGGCTCAACCCGCAAATCAATCATGGAAATGGTGAATTTGGTGGTTAAAACGACAATCGCTGAGACTGCCTACCTGTTTGTGTTCAGAGGCCTTCAAAAAACTGGCTGCAGGCCGTTTTACCCCATTGCAGCAAGTTGCTACTGATAACAGTAAGTAAACAACTAAGAAACTGCTCAAACAGTGATTTTCAGCAATGCCATATAAAATGTGTGTGCAGCAGTGTAGTCGCTTTGCAAGTGACGACTTAGTAAAGTCCTGCCAGCAAGTGCAAGTCTGTAAAGCCATTAAATGTGTGCATGGAAGTGAAAATAGCCTCAGTTTAAAGTTTGCAGCCAGAGAGAGACTATGGGTTGTAGCAAAATGCAACACTAATAGAAGCAGGCAATCCTGAGCTAAAACCTGAAGCTATGAGGGACTGTAAATAAAATGAATGTTGCCAGCTTGTGAAAAGTCCAAGGAAAATCCTGTAAATGTGTGTGAAGCCAGATCAGAGCAAGTTGTGCAGTTTGAGTAAAGTTATCAGTAGCTTGTGTAAATCAGTGCGCAGAGGTAGCTTGCCCAGATTCTAAATGTTGATGCACAGGAGTGCTGCATACCACTTACAGGCTGGGGTAGTAAAGTAAACACAGCAGCAGAGGAGCCATTTTAAAGCTACAGAGTATGTTCATTAAAGTGGGACTTTCAGTTACAGTGAACTTTTGTTTATTTTTCTGCAGTTATGGCCTCAGGACCAGTTTGTTACTCGGATCATGCCTGGGTTGCATTAACAGCAGCAGTAAATAGACTGAGAGATATTGAAAAGTGGCGCTATGGAGGGCACCTGCCTCCTGATGTGGCAATTCCTAATTATCCAGTGCGTGTATGCCAAATATGCTTGAGTGCTGGAAGGGACGTCTTCATGATTCCTCACTGTGCTGGATGCCTACAAAATAAGCTTGTATAAGCGCCTCCAATTCCATTTGGCCCCACATGGACAAAATTCAGGAATCTGCAGTTGGCAGCACACAGCACCAGGTGGAGCCTGTGGAGGAAGGTCCCTCGGGGAGTGTGGCACAAAGCTAGAGGGTGCAGAGTTAGAGACTGAACCTGAAGTTGAAGTTTTGGATGCTGGATCTCAGAAAGAAAGTTCGGATAAAGCATCAATAGACTCCTGGTTGGGGGGGGCCTAGCCCAAGTCTCTTAGGTGAAGATGAGATGCGGGAGGCCTTTGAATGGGAGGTGTAGACCTCCATGCCTAGTGATGAATGAATAGTCTCAGGGGTGAGAATGACTGCTCACTCCTGGGCTCAGATCCTCAGTGAAGAGGAAGATGAGGGGGAACCTATGTGGCCTTGTGAAAAAGGAACGGGTACACAGCCTCAAGATCTTGCCTCGGAGGAATGTGTTGAAGAAGGTGGTGATGCCACTGCCCTGGCTTTACAAGAGGAAGAAGTCAGGGATCCGTTTTTAATTTCTTTGAGGATGCAAAGCTGGCAGAACCAGGACTGGCCACCCCCAAGCCAGGCCAGCAGTCTCAGATTGACCAAGGCAAGTAAAGAGGAGAGACTGGTTCGTAGAAAGGCCAATGAAATCTATGGGATGACCTTTCCTACCTTTCCTCGGAGAGTCTGGGAGGAGATTGAGGACTGCAGGAAATCCTGGATCTGGGATGAAGCAATGAAAAAATGTGCATCCTGGGGCCAACCAGCATTTGAAGAATAGACTGTTCCACGAAAAGTATACCCAGTGGAAGAGAGGCAGGACACTGTTTATGCACAGAGTGAGAATAGTGGATGGAGAGGGATGTGAAATCTCCCACTGTGTGAGTTTTTTGCGCCCAGCCGGGGTAATAATTCAAGCCCCTGACCCCCGGTACTATTGGCCTCAGTGCAAGGACCTCCCAGTAATTAAACCCGTGCCTACAAAATTGGAGAGCCGAGCAGTGGTAGTCAATACTGCCACACCAAACTATGAAGTGCCCTTATTGATCCGCCAATATGAATGACCAAGGACTCAGGTGCTCCACATTCATCAGTCTACAGTGTACTGTCCTGTCCAGCAACCATCTACTGACCCACCAGATAACTTCAGATCCAGAGAGGACACCAGCCCAGCTGTTTCCTGTTCATCGCCTGGTAATCGGATGACGTCGGACCAGCTGTTTTCTTTTTGTTCCTGTTCTAAGGTTCCGTCTCCATTGATGACATCAGCCCAGGTGTTTCCAGATGTGCCCTCCTGTGGTTCCCGGAAGATGTCGGCCCAGCTGTATCAGAAGAAATGCTGCCAGGGAGAGTCTTCAGCTGCGGACCAGGTTCGTGCAGATTCTTGTACTACAAATGGCTGGTAAGTCCAAAACTTTTCTATCTTTATGACATTGCAGTACACACTCTACACTACAGACTTCAAAATGTGTGAACTGTCCGCAAAGACTCTCCCCTTCGGGACTTTGGCCTTTTAGAACTGTGCTTCACGGGGCTCCGACCCAGGAGAGGCTCTTTATTGGACTAGCCTTCGGGCCTTGTGGTCACTAGTTGGGACTTTTAGGGCACTCCATCCCCCCAAATGTGTATTGTAAATAATATCATTGTTGTATTCTAATGTAAATACTGTTTTTCTACCTTTTTCTAAAAAAATATTTTGGGGATTGTTCAGTGTTTTTGTATGGTAGGGTTTTAGGTAGACTGTGTATGTAGCTTAGGAGTGTGTGTTTGTCTTTCTTTTTCTTACAGGTGTTCCTGGGAAGACAGAAGAGAAGACAAGAAGAGGTGGAGGGGCTCATCGGAGTTCCTCGTCAGTGCTTTATTGTGTAGAAATTTAAAGTACTGTGTTGTTATTGTTATGGCTGTTACTCTATTAACCCTTTTCCTTCTACAGGTGTGGTTGTGGGGTAGGGAGGAGGCAGTAATTGGTATTTTAATGGTGTGGTTGCAGGTTGCCCAAGATTGGGGAGGTCCCTGGGTTTTGTTTTTGTTTTGGAAATTTATGTTAGAGGCAGATAGGTTTTCCCTAGAGGGTTAGGGGGGAATAGACAGGCTGTGGTCCTGAGTGGCCATTGGGACTGCAGTACTGATCTATCAGGGCTATGCTCTGGATAGTTCTACCAGAGCCACTAGGTGTCCATAGTCAGTGGATAATGTAGAGGCTGATATGTCAGCTACAGGCCTCTAGGCCCTTAGTGTTGCCTGCCTGTGCTTGCACATGGTAGGAGGGGGTCTGATCACCTCCCTCCGCAGGTAGCACATAGGGTGGGATGGCCTAAGGCCAGGTGCATAATGACTAGGGACAGTCATTTTCCTGGTCAAGGGCGAGTGTAACCCCTTGTTACCCGGGGTTACTAGAATCCCAGTAAACCTAGTGGTAGTCAGGGAAGGCAGCTTGTGAAACTCCAGTTAAATGGGTTTCACACTGTCTCACTCTGTTCTCAGTCTCAGCTGAGACTGAGAGATGACATCACCATAGAACTGTCGCAGCTGCATAAGCCACATTGGAATCTGCAGCCGAGGGAGTGAGATAGAACATTGGGAGTTTTCAAAGTCAGAGTTCCTGTTTTGCTTTCAAGCAGGAAGGAAGTGTCTTTTGTTTACCTTCTGAGTGAGAAGGTCAGTGTCCAGTTTCAAGTGGTGGAGACTGCTGTCCTGGTCTCAGTGCTCCCTCCCTTCAGGGGGGGAGGAAGTAAACGTATCCCTATGTAGATTCCAGGGGCAATCCCCTAATCTCTGCTAAAGGAAGAAAGCTGCCTTTTACAGTTTCTTTTTGGTCTTAAAAGTAGAAGGAGTTGTACTTCGCCTGTGGGGCACCTGCAATGAAACGGTGAGTTTGGTCTAATTTGAGAGGGCAAAAATGTGTTTCTTCAGTTTGGAAAATGTGAAGAAAGGTGGGATTTGGACTACTATTTTGGAGGCCTATAGTACTAGGACAAACAAATGGAGTTGTGTCAAAATCTAAAGTCTGTGTGAATTCAAGTAATGTTGTAGAGGGGGTGCTACAGTCCATCCACCATTTAATCTACAATTTCGAAGCTTCAGTTTCTTCAGAGAAATGGTCGGGTATGGACTGTGGGAGCTGGAGGTGGGCAAACCCCCCATCTTTAGTAACCAGGTCCACCTCTATGGGTTTCTGCTGTGATTTCTACTTGCCTCATGCACCTGGCCAGTGATGAGGTAGGTACCCAGATGTGGGTCGCAACTTGGGAAAATCTCTCTAGGAGTCACAGACTCTAAGTGGTGTGGGGAGCTACAACTTGGGAAAAGAATTCTCCTTGTGAGATGGGAGTCAGAAGAAAGTAAGAAGGAAATCTCTATAGGAGTCGCAGACTCTAAGTGGTATGGGGAGCCACAACAAGTAAAATGGGTTCATTCTCCCAATGAACCATCAGTCAAGTGGCCGCAGGGGAGCCGGGCCAGTCAGGTTGTGTATCCAAAGCGCATGCAAGTCCCGGGATGTGTGCCTGGTGGGTCCAGAGCCTGAAAAACAGTAGAAATGGGTTCATTCTTTAAGCGGACCACCTTGTAGTCTCTAATCTGCATTATCAGTAAACATAGCCCCTTGGGGGTCCATCTATGCTTCGTTGTGTTCAGCTAGTTGTGAATAAAAGCCACACTGAAAAATCCCAATCCTGGTTCTGGACATTACAGTTATTGCTTCCTGTGTTCGGATTTACTTGGGTGCCCCTGTGCAGAGTAGCCAAACCTAGGTCACCTTGTGCCAGGTAACCTCATCCTTCCCAAACCCAGGTCCCCACCAGGTATTGCTGCCAACGCCAACAGCATGCCACCTGTCATTTTGGTAAAAAGGCAGGGGTGAGGGGTTATACTTGAAAAGCAGATAGCATAATAACCTCATTAGTTGCAAGCAGGTGCATTTCTGTTTGTGAGGTATGTATGATGGACATGGAAGCTCCCATATCAATAAGCATTGTCTGCTGCAGGCCTCCTGTCCCAGCAGTTTGAATGATAGGTCTGTTCCAGTCATCCCACCAAAATCTCACTATCAGCTGCAGGGAGGTCAGACATCCCTATGAGGAATTAGTAATCTCACTTACCACTTGCTCAGAGGAGAACTTTTGAATCATTTGGGTAATTTCATTCAATTTCTTAAGAACTTCAGCATTGGTGGGTGTTATTCCCCCCAGTGACTGAGGCTTAAACTCAGATGGCTGAGCAAAAGCTGGTGCTAGTGCACCTGGAGAGGCATGGTACATCTGGGGGTAATATTGTGGCATGGGTTGTTGGGTTGGAGGTTGCAGGTAGGGGCATCTGGGTTTTATGTGCCCAGGCTGTCTGCAGTTATAACAGACAACTCCTTGTTGTGGGTTAGGGTTGGTTCGAGGGAGTCCTTCCACTGCTGCTACATGACCCTTTTTGTTGGGAGAAGTAGTTTTAATCATTGTTTCTGCTTGTTTGATCATGATTATGAGTCTAGGGTAGGTGGTTTTCTCATCTACTGTGGCCACTAGGAGAGACCGTAATT
This sequence comes from Neoceratodus forsteri, assembly GCA_016271365.2. Taxonomy (NCBI): domain Eukaryota; kingdom Metazoa; phylum Chordata; order Ceratodontiformes; family Ceratodontidae; genus Neoceratodus; species Neoceratodus forsteri. The sequence continues at coordinate 874,566,808 of CM057459.1, forward strand.
CTGGAAGCATTCCACTTAGGAACCGTTTCTTGAACATGACATTCTCATATCGAGGTTTAAATTCTCCACCAGCATCACCAGCCCGATGGGCTAGGAAAGTCAACCCATATACACAAAATAGTCTTTCTCCCCAAGCAGCGCCTGACTCCCCCTTTTTCTGAGCAGCCAGGGTGAATGTCTGATGGAAATCTACAGTTCCATCTGTTACCAAAGATATTACCTCATGTAATAAGTTTGCAAACATCCAGTTCTCCTCTCCTATTGCTGTATCTGGCTGTGTCTAAGAGAGGGTTGCAAACAATACAATATAACATCTCTTGTATCTATTGGTCTTAGTTCCTCATGTGTCCTTAGAAAGGTTTGGATTTTTATGTTTAACTCTGAGAAATCATCTCCTGCATTTATCTGTCCCAATTCCTTGCCTAAAGCTGCTACATCCTCGGGGCTTAGCCTCCATTCTTCAGTAAGGGTAGTGGTAACTGGTGGTGGTTGTACAGGATCAGGGTCACCTAGGTGCATCTGCTGCCCAAGGTGGAGCGGGGTCCTGATGGGTTGCACAGTTGTAAGCACTGGTGCCATAAGTGGCAGCTTTCTAGGTGGTGGCCCAGGCACCACTGGAGCTGATGGGGGAGGGGTGCATATTCAGGCAGGCATGGCAAGTACTTTGGGTCAAGCTGCCTTTGCCTAGAATTTACAGTCATCAGGGTATTTTTGACAATGCTCTGTCCAATCTGCATCATCTATTTCCCCCCCAATTTACATCATCACCATCATCATTATTATTCTCATCCCTTAGGGGGGCATGACTATAAGCAGCCACCACTGCCTGATGTCTTACTAACTGGGCTTCTAAATCTTTAATGCACTGTTGGCATTCTCGGTGATCTATATTGGGCTTAGAGGAGGTTTTGGCTTTCGAGAGGCATCTTACAGCCCCCTGTGCCTCCTCCAAATATTTTGTTAACTGTTTCCTCTCTTCCACTGAGAATTGATTGTCTAACATTGCTTGAGCTGCAGTTGCCTTTTTAGCAGAGGCAGATTGAGCACTAAAGGAGAGCAATTGGTTTTCCCCAGTTAATTTTCTAATTTGCTCCCATAATTTTTCTTTTGCAGCTATAATAGCCTATGCTTCCTCCTTCCATTGACCTGCTGTCCAGCAGGCTACAAACACAAGGGCATTTGTGCCCTCTTTGTGTGACAGACTTTTTTCCACATGCCCTTGGGCTTGTTTCCATGGGTCTTCAGACCCTTCCATACACTTAATTAACTCCTGAACACAATTATACTTATCAAGCTTTTTCTTTAGCTTCTCCATAGATCTTTACCTGTAGGTTTAAGTCTACTCGAACACTCAGAGTTTGTTCAACTCTTTTTCCTTGCCCCGCAGTTTGGTTATGACCCTTATTTGTGCAGACTCTGCTTAGATAACAAAAAACACTTTACCAAATTACCAGAATTAACACCAAACCAGCTCCTGGCAAGGTGTCGACAATTTTGTAAACAAACAAAATATGCCTCACTGAGGCAGTGAGGCTATACACAATACAGGTTCCTGGTTGGTAATTCTCAGTAATTTAATAAAGCCACCACACTGTATTCTTTGCCAAATTAGTTGTAATTTATTAGTATAGTATCAACAAGACTAGCCAGAAAAATCCTATTGTAAGAATAAAAATGCACCCTGACAGGATGAATAGTCCTAATTCACAGAAAGAGGTGCATACAAGCATAATTTGTAAACATTAGAAACATTTGAGCTTAGGGCCAAATTAACTGTTATTTACCCAATATATAAAAAGAAACCAGAAAAATCCAATTTTAAAAATAAGAATGCATCCTGTCATGATTAATAATCCTAATTTCCAAAAAGGAATACATGCTAACATTATTTCTAGGCATCGGATAGCCTGCTACTATCCGGGTGTAACTACTACAATATAATTCTAAACAGCCAATGGGGCAGTCCCATTGGGGTGTTTCTAACATGTAATCTAAACAGCTAGTAATATTTGTATTACAGGGCTTCAGATTTTCAGAGAAAATGAAGATATGTTCCCCTTCTCTGGGTCCTTCAACGTTATGGATAGTCAGATTTCCAACTTCTTTCCTCTCGAAGAGACACTGGACATAACATGTAGGTCCTGTACTTATAACCAAATTGTTCACAGCAAAAATGCCTGTTTGGAATTTTCCAAAAACTGCTGCAGCAGATTTTAACCTAGACACTATGTTATTCAATAAATCATGAGACAAGGGTTCGAAAGTACATTGGCCATAAGATACCTTGGTCATAAGATACATTTGACACTTTGCCGAGACAGGGGAGTTTCGTTTATCATCATCCTTGGATGGAAAAACAAGTGATCATGGGATTTTATATTACTAAAAATAACATGCTTTAGGAGACAGAAAGCAAATGAGGGGACTTTTACTCTATCTAACACAACTTGCTTAGAAATGCAAAAATATCCTTTTAGTAAATAGTGGCCAAAGCAAGTGTATAATTATTTCTTATCAGCTCTTTGTTATACATATTTTTAAACACAAGTAATCATGAGATGAGGAACTGCACCAGTCAAGGCTAGATGCAGTTACTTCAGACAGCTGCATCTTTATCTGGACCATGACCTTTTAAGTTACAAAAAGACATGTTTTGGTACAAAGTCTTTTTCTGCTGAACAGAGCAAACTAATTTTGCTTAAAACATCTGTTCTTACACATTGCTTATGCTCTTTCACCTATTTTTCGACTTTTCATTCTTAACATTTACATGGTTTCAACAATCACCTTTTTATGTTGGCTTGCCGTGCTTGACCGCAAGTCAACATCTAGGGAGAGTGCAGATTTGGAGGCGCGGCCGCTGTTGGACAAATGCAGGGCACGCATCAGTAGTTGCGTCCCACATTCCCCAATCAGCCTGCATGCCGGCTCCACACCATGCATGCTAATGTGGTGAGCACATCTAAGGAAAGGTCCACTGCAATCCGAGCAAAGCTCATCAGAGACAGCGGACCGTTCCTGTGTGCTGCCACATTAGCAGCATGGCGGGCGGCCACCCAATGGCCATCTTTGGGGGTGCCCAATCCCCCAGGTGGCTTTCTGTGGCTGCAGAAATTTGCTTACGGGGGGAGCCCACTTCCTGTCAGCATACAGCAGCCCCCCCATTTCCGATATGCCGAGGGGGATGCCCAATCCCCCTCTATTCTTGCCTCCTCCCACTTTCATTGTGTGCTGACGGGGGTGCCCGCTCCCCATCAGCATAAATCAGCCCCCCCTGCATTTCTTATATGCTGAGGTGGTGCTCAATCCCCCTCAGCTCTTGCCTACCCCAGCTGTCATTGTGTGCTGATGGGGTGCCCAGTCCCCGTTGGCATAACTTTACCACCCATTGTCTGCCGATGAGTGTGCCCAATCCCCCATCAGCGGTAGCAACACCCCCTCAAAACAGTTAGGTGGCATGCTTGGAGCCCACCCCAGCATGCCAAGTTCCCTGAAAAGAAAAAACTGTCCCACGATGTTAGTTTTTTTTTCCCTGCAACAAAAAAAGGTCCCTCATAGTCTCCTGCCCCCCACCTGCACCCACCACTGTGCACCCTGCCTCCCCACACCCCTTCACCCCGTACTTACCTCCGGAGTCCGGTGCTACGATCTTCGGTGGACCGGGAACACGTCTGCACTCTTCAAAGCCGACCGCGAACTGAGGAAATGCCAGTAAGCTGCATAATGGAATGAATAGGGGTTTTTCAACTTTGCTGCATAGCTTGGGCATTTGTTTGAATTTTGGCACCAGATTTTCAACATGGGGTTTTTGGAACCCTTCCTCATGAATTTTATCACTGTCATGGCGTTAATCAGCCTCTAAAAGTGATTTCGCAGTCAATGCACAAAATCACATTTCAGGACCCATTAATAAAATGACAGTGCCAGTGTTCATGAGGTGGTCTCTCAAAAAGCCTGTGTTCCAAATTTGGTGAATAAATCCAACAAATGCCTGTTTTTCGAGTGTGCATTGCGCAGTTGCTATGCAGGCTTGTAGCTTCGCGCATTCACAATATTTTAAAGCTGGATTTTCAGCATTGCCATTTTTGTACACCTCCTTGTGAACAGTACAGCTGTCATTTTCCACATCCTGCCTGAAATGTGTTTCTGCACTTCCGGTGCACAATAGCACAGTCGCTATGGGACATCAGTGTTTGGGCCAGATTATGAAAATGACAGTGACACAGTTCATGAGCAGAGGTCCTAAAATGCCTATGTTGAAAATTTGGTGATGATACTCCATAAAATGATTGTGGTACGAGCGTGCATTGGCAGATTGCATGCACGCTCATGCCATTGTGAATTTGTGATATTTTCACTCTGGATTTTCACCATTGCCATTTTTCCAGACCTCTTGATGAACAGTACAGCCATCATTTCACATATCCTGCCCAAAATTTGTTTTCGCACTTCCGGTGCAGAATAGGGTGGTCACTGTGCAAAATCACTTCTTGGGACACTTTGAGGAAATAACAGTGACACTGTACATGAGCAGAGGTGCTAAAATGCCTATGTTGAAAATTTGGTGCCGAATGCCTATACGATGGCAGTGTTCCAAGCGTGGGTTGCATATTTCCCATACACCCTTGTAACTTCAGAAGACCCCAATGCACACTGCAACACTTGTCGGTGTCTGCAGGATAAGGAGAGGTGAAATGGCATGAGCACTATGGCCAACACCCAAAGAGACACCCCAATGCCTTTCAATCTCTGCAATGTGGGGGTGGGTTGGCATCAGTTCAATACGTCACTGCCATTCCTATTATGCATCTCTCTAACTCCTGCACTACCAATGCCAATGCCAGCAAGTCAACATTCGGCATTGACAAATGCTTGTTTAAACTAGTACACTTACATACATATTAACTTACATGGTGGTATCATTTAGTTATGCACTAGCCACTTGCAGCCTTTCACTAGCCACTTTCTGCCCTTCACTAGCCATTTTCAGCCTCTGCAAGCCCTTTTACACCTTTTCTATCTTCTCAACCTTTTGGTTAGCCAACAATATATACAAATGTTGTTGTTAGTACACTTGTATAAAACTTTTTGCCACTGGTCACTTTTAACCTTCCCAGAAAGATGCAGGCCATCACCCCTGTATAGCCCTGTATCTGTAAATGTGGATTCCAAGTCCACAATGTAGTTGAACCACTCCTCTCTGCACCATTCCTTCAACCATGAGTAGAAGCTCCTGAAGCTGAGATCTCTCTCCTCCCCCAGCTGGGCAATGACATCCAGCTCTCTTTCCCATCCTGCTGATGTAGCAATCCCCAGGATCTGCTTCCCATCCCTTTGGGCTAGTGTGCCTCATAAGCATCTGACCTCCTGCTCTGCCCCCTTCCTAATCCAAAATCTATCTCCCTGGTAACTGAGTCCACCACCAGAAGTTGCTTTTTTCTTCTCTGTGGTCCACTGACACCGTCATTGGGGTTTCCATTATGGAGGACCCAACACATCCTCCCTAGCCACTACCATAGGTGCCTCCTCCTAGCAGTCCAACCCCACCCAAGAGCATAGAAATTTTATAATGGTATTAGTTGAGGAACATGCCTCTGACCCACCACCAACACTCTTAGAGAGCCCAGTACCAACACACTTCCAGAGCCCACCATAGCTCAGCCTTTCTTCCTCCCTGGCACATTCTGAAGTAATGGGGTCAGATGTGGTGGCCACTGGGTAGGAAAGAAGGTTCCCCTAGTCCTAGCCAACCAAGCCTGGAGTCTAGTGACCTTCTCCCCTCAATTCAGAGAGGTACATGCAGATGGGACATCACTGTAGTCTCCAGTATGCCTCTCTGAATACTGCCACCCCACAGACAATGTACTGTACCACTCACAGCATTCCCAATTCCTACTTTCCCTGTGTTACTTGGAAATACTTAGGGTATGTACCCTTACCCTTGATACGGTGATTTTAGTTTTTCCCCTTGTACTGTTTATTATACATCTTTGTACACTTACCCTAGATAGTTTGTTGCTCCTGTTCCCAGTTTTGGCCTACCTTTTGCTTTCATACATCCCTTGTATATCCTTTACTTCTGATAGGGTGTTATTAATTTTAGCCTTTTTGTTATTTGTTAATCCTCTTTGGACAGCTACTCTTGATAGGCTGTTGATCCTATTGCCACTTTTGCCCTAGCCTTTATCTTCCACCCATCCTGGCAGCAAGTGCAACAACAAGAGTAAAAACAGGTACCTTATCTTAGTCGACCAGCAGAGTCCCCCACTTCCTGCTTCCTGCTGCGGATGCCTGCTGATGCCTAAGCTGCCAATCCTGTTCCTCTCCTGCTCTGTTCCACTTATGCCCTAGGGCACGAATCTGAAAGGGACACATTAGGAATGGTTTCTTTTATGTTCACAAGGGCTTCCTTCTCAACCCTGATAAGTCCCTTTGTTCATTGTACAGCCTCCCCACCCAACACTCTCTCAATATCCCAAACTATGGCTCATGAAACAAAAACTCAAGAATAAGGTTAGGTTCCCCATGCACAGCCAATAGTAAGCCCTTCTGTTGCTGGCACTTGCGAAAGCTAGTAAATGTGCCCCGTTAATCTCTCTTGCTCATTTTAAGCACTTTTTCCTTTTTTTTTTTGAAGGGCTTCCTGCTCAGCCCTGGTTTGTCCCTCTGTTCTTTGTCCCGCCTTCCCACCAGACACACTCCTGGAATCCCAGACTGTGGCTCCAGAAACAAAAATTCAAGAGTAAGATTAGTTTTCCCACTGCACAGCCGGTAGTAAGCCCCTGTTGCTGGCATTTGCAAACGCTAGTAACTATGTCCAGCAAAGTCCATTTGCTAGTTCTGGGCTTCCTGCTCAGCCCCAATTGGTCCCTCTGCTATTTATTTTGCCTTTCCACCCAACACATTCTCAGCATCCTGAATTGCAGCTCCTGAAACAAAATCTCAAGAGTAAGGTTAATTTTCCCCCTGCACAGCCCATAGTAAGTGCCTGTTGCTGTCACTTGCAAAAACTAGTAGTACAAAGCTAGTGACAAAGCTAATGTCATTTTGGTACCTTTTGCATCTGACTCTGCTCTACTATACACTCAATAAACTTTTTACTATATCAAGTTATTTCAGCTCCACCCCAGTTGATTCATTTTTAACTTCCATTTGTAGCAGGCAAAGAAGCTTGACATTGTTTCTGGCAATGAAACTGTTTACTGTGTCAGAATTTGTTGAATTTCAGAATTGATCCCTAAAAGATTTTAGTAATACATGTTATCTGACTGAGATTTTTTATACCAGCTGCTGAAACCCCATACAGATTCCTTCATCAGTGCTTTGAAATCCTAGAAAAATATTGGTGAATTTATACAGAAACTAAGAAGCATTTAGGATTGTGAAGTAAAGCAGTTTAGAGTAAAAAAAAAGCATTTGAATGTGTGTGAAAGTTTTGTTGATAAGGAAACAGAAAAAGCGTACAACAGGAGAGCTATAAATAATTAGGTGTTTATGTAAAAAAGTCCTTTTGAAGCAGTCTTTGAATTGTTGAGTTCCTAATCTGACTGGCAGTTCTAAATGGTCGTGTCATCATGTAGTCCATATTCATGAGCGCTTAAAGGTTCTATAAATGTATCTCCCACAAGCCTTTGGCCTAAATATAAAAACCTGCTACACATTAGTGTGACAATTTTGTTGATAAACAGGTATTTTCCCAGTAGTAGAACCATAAACAATTAGGTGTTTGGGAAATGAAAGAAAAGGAAAGGGATTTGCTTTTGAGACTGCAGATGCAAGATATTGCACAATCTGGTAAAGTGGGGAAAGCAGAGGTGAATCTGCTGCATACTACATTTGGCCTACCCATGTCCTCTGAAGAGGAGTCAAATCACTAAAATATTACACAGCAGATAACTGCACCATTCCCTCTCCCAGCCCTGTAATACCATTTCCTTTCTTGTATCTCTTGATCTGCTGTTACTGATCCCAGAGCACTTGGGACTCCTTTCAACAAATTCAGCAATGCCAGTGTTAATCCTGGTGCTCCTGGGATAGTGTCTAGTAAGCAACCTTGACACTAATGATCCCAGTGCACTCTGGACTGTGTCAAGAAATGTAGCAGTGCCACTCCTGATTTTGATTTACCCAGGACTGGGTTAAAAAAATGTGGCCATGCTGATGCTGGCTGCGGTGCACCAAGGACTAAGTCTAAAATGTGGCCATGCCACTAGAGATCCTGGTGTACCAAGGACTGTGTTGAGAAATGCAGCCAAGCCACTTCTGATATAGGTGCACTTGGGACTGTGTCAGAAAAAAAAACCTGACTGCGTTCCTGCTAATACTGGTGCACCCAGAACTGTGTTAATAAATGCAGCCATGACACTATTGACAGGTGAGCCTATAGAGCTGCTCAGAATAGCTGCACCTGGGCTATTCGTAAGGTGAAATCCAAACACTACAGAGCCACTCTAACTGCCTCCTGGGGCTCGTCACGCAATTTCTGAGACAACATAATGTCCCTAAATGGAAAGTTGCACACACCACCCCCTTCCCAAATTGCATCTCATGGAATGGTCACCATTGACCCGAAGGAAATTGCAAACATACTCAATGACAGCTTCACTGACCTCAGCTGTGTTCTCCCCCCAAACTTCTTTGACCCAGTACCCACCCTTGACGCCCCTCACCTCCCATTGCCACCATTCTCTCTCTGGACCATCTCCACTGCAGAAGCAAGGCCATACCTAACCAAAGCCATAAATGGTACTAGCCCCCTGAATGACCCAATCAACATTAAACTCCTCCGTCTTATGCTGGATGTGCTGATCACCCCGCTCACTGGCCTCCTGAACTGCGTACTATGGCTCGGTCAGTTCCCCACAGCCTGGAAGAATGCAGTTATTACACCAATCCACAAAGGCTGTGACCCCCTAACACCCAGAAACTACTGTCCAATCTCCATTCTCCCTCCACTGTCCAAAGCATTAGAAAAAGTTGTGGTGGACCAACTAACAGACTACCTTAAAACACATAACTTGCTCTGCAAAGAACATGCATGGTTTCCATGCTGGGCATAGTACCACCACGGCCCTCCTAGAATTCTCAAACTACATACATACTGGTCTTGACAAAGGGCACATCGAGGGGCTGTGTTTATAGACCTATCCAAGGCCTTTGACACAGTCAATCACCCCCTCCTCCTAAACTCCCTCCTACTAATGGGGTTCTCACGAGGGCCCTTGGACTGGTTTACTAGTTACCTATCAGCCAGGTCCCAATGTGTGTGGATAAATAACACAGTCTCATGCTTATGCCCCATCCACTTGGGAGTCCTGCAGGGATCCATACTAGGGCCCCTGTTATTTAGTATGTTCTTAAATGTAATTCCCACAACCTGACCCCCAAAAATCCTCCTATACATGGATGACACTGTCATCTCTGCCTCCCACACCAACCCAATTGACCTTCAGGCCTCACTCCAGAAAGCTTTCAGCCAAGCTGAACTCGGGTTTGCTAAGCATAAACTAATCATGAACCTAAAAAAAACAAAAACCCTTCTGTTTGCGCACCACCCGAGCAGATCAAAAAATACACAACTGCATATTCAAGCAAAGACTCTCTACATCCTGGAGCAGGTCTCATCCTATAAATATCTAGGGGTAATCTTCTTCTCAGCTCTCTCATTCCATGTGCACATCGGCACCCTGACATCTGCAGCCAGTGCTCTCATTGGTCTCCTATATCGCCATAAGGACTGCCTTCCACCAGAAGCCCTGAGACTAGCAATAACCTCCTCAGTAATGTTCCTGATTGACTATGGGTTGCTGGTCTATGCTGCCGCAGATACCACAGCTATAGGTAAAATAAAAGTGGTCATTAACAAAGCCTACAGGCTCCTAACTGCTGCTGACTGCTTAACACACACATGTACGCTCTACTCCCTCGCCCAAATCCTGAACCTTGATGAGAGAATCTAGTACCAGTCCTGCCTCTTGACCGAAAAATCCCTATTGGTTTTGACCCCACCAGGTCTTTCTGCCACACTAACATCCTCTACCCCCACAGTGAATACATGCAGCTCAACCAAATCTGCACTGGCCATCCCCAGAGTCAGAACCACAATCTCCCAGAGATCTTTTCTGGTCAGGGCACCCTGAAGCTTCAACACCCTACCCCAATCAGTCTCTAACCAGCAAAAACTTGGCCTTTTCCAGAAGGCTTTCAAGACCCACCTCCTTGATACCCGCACTTGCATCTGCATGCACTAGACCCCCCGCCTGAGCCTTTAGCAGCCACACAGATCTGCCACCCAGCCTCCTCTTAGTCAATGGCCCACAATTGCACTCAGGTACTCTGACAAAGTCTCCCTACCGACTGCCCTAAAACTCACACTACCTGCCTTCCCTCTCTGCTGTAACCTTAACAAAGTTTACCTACAGACTGCTCCAATAACTCACACTACCTGCCTTCCCTCACTGCTTTAATTGTGTAAACCTGGCAAGGTACCCTGTGCATTATTGATACACTGTGTTACCTAAGACTGTATTATGAATTGTGTAAATGCTTTATTGATACACTGTGTTACCTATGTCTGCATTATGAACTGTGAACTATATTCTCTGTATCTCTTGATCTACTATATTGTGTATCTCTGTATTGTGAATCTGACGTGGAGCCTTTAGAAATGAGTCTCTGACCCAAAGGTCGTAATTCCAAGATTTTTTTTTAAATAAATAAATAATACTGATTTGGGTGCATCTGGAACTATATCAAAAAGCTGTTACCATGCCACTGTAGATCCTGTGGCACCAGGGACTGTATCAGAAAATGTGGCCATGCCAGTCATGATCCTGATTCACCCATGATTATGTCAGAAAATGTGTCCTGCCACTGCTGATCCCGGTGCACCCAGAACTGTATCAGAAAATGCAGTCATGCCACAGCTGATCCCAGTGCATTCATAACTGTGTCAGAAAATGCTAATCTCATGTCATAAAAGACTGGGTCAGAATACAGTATCTCATTTATTAGAAGCTGTAGCTTCTATTTACCTTCGTGATTTTTGACCGCTATTTCTAATTGAGATTGGCTTGTAAATGAGGATAGCTTCTATTTAAGAGCCACTCTAAATGCAGTATTCAGTATTTCCTAGTATATCCTTGTATAAACTGCCTGTTAGCATGTACAGTTCCCTCTTGCACACTCCAACATTAGACACTTTTCCCCACTCACCCCACATACTTCAACTTGTTTCACAAAAAAAGCATGTGAGCATGACCGTGTGGCTCTGCCAATCAGAACATGCAAAGTAATGGGTATTTTGGTTTTACCTCAGAAAAGTTATGGAGTAACATAACAATCAGTGTGTGAGAGGAGGAAAACTCAGATAGTCTACAGCAGATTAAAACCGCACTCCCACAGTGTATGATTGTTTCATAGGAGTCAATAGATTGGGTGACGAGGTCAAGAATCATTACTGTAATTTTACTTACCAGGTTTAGAAAGTCACTCAAGGACTCTGTGAGTGAATCTGTGCTTACTCGGTACTCATCTTTTTATGGCATGACTGCTATAGGGTGGGGGAACATCAAGAGCCATATCAAAACTTACTGCAATAACCAACCTCAATGCCACACTCAAGCAGAAACCATGGTTTACAAATGAGGGTGACTTCTATTGCACTTTTCATTTTTCAGCCGCAGCTTATATTTGAGAGTGCCTTCTAATCGAAGGCATCTTCAAATTGATGAAATATGGTATACTGCCATGCTGCTGCTGATCCAGGTGCACTAGGGACTGTCAAGAAAAATAGTTGTATCACTGCTGATCCTGGTGCACCTTGAGCTGATTGAAACAAATACTTCCATTTCTATACTCAAGAGGTGGGCAGGGAACTGGGTGATATCCATCTCCAGGAAAACCACACAAAGGACATCCTATATCATATGTAAACCAGGTGTCCATCAAAGCTAAAAACTAAAGGTAGGATCGGGGATGGTGTGAGTTTCTTCCTAGTTTGAAACCTGATGAGCAGGGCCACTGGAAAATCGTGGCCGTGATTATTTGGCGGAAAGCGCTATTTTCAGACCCCCCGCAAAAAATCGCGCTTTCCGCACATTTTAACAATGTCTGTCTGAGCCGTTCAATTCTCTGCTTCCCCACAAACTGTACCCAACAGCCCAATGCAAGCTCCACTCCCCACAACTCATTTACTTGCCAGTAGCTGCTGCCCACGGTATTCCACGGTATCCCTCCTCATGTGATGTTGTGTCCCCGACTCCCCCACAGACTTCCCAGCTGAATCTCGCTCCATCTTTCTTGACTCCTCACCTGCTTCCACAGTCTCCCCTGCTTTGTTGTCCTGGCATGTGACGTGCTAGTGACATCGCAGCGCATCACACTAGCTGCGGACCAATCACGCCAAGCAGTTATTTTTTTGAAAGTCCCCGCTTTTTTCCTTCAGCTCAGGCCCCGCTCAGGTCCGCCAAACTGAGGTAAATATGCATGGACAGGTGAGGGGGGCAACAGAGCAAGAGGAGGAGCCGAAGGCATCGATCAATCAGTGCATCACTGGGAGCTGCTGAAGAAAGAGTAAGACGAGCTAAAGAAGAGCGACCAGAGTCTGAGTGCTGCAGAGGATGAGGAGAAGAAGCAGAGGATCACTGCTGCAACAATCAATTTACTCATAAAAGAGCTGAATCACTCTTGCTTTTGTGCTAACCAGGTAAGTTTTTATGCCATTTGCATAATTGTCCCAAGTGAATCTGAATGCTTGTTTTTTTCTGGGAGAAGGTCAGGTGGACCTCTGTCCTTGATCCTATAGGGACCAAAATGTGTGGCCTCATGTCATGGGAAGAGGGTAGTGTGGCATATTTACATGTTTATGGTGGTTCAGTGTTATTAAATGTTACTGAGGATGAGGATTGTTTGCAGTAGTCAGAATATGCCAAACAGTTAAGTTTTTATGCAAATGGTAATTTGTTTTTTTATTTATATGTAAAAAAAGCTTGTTGTACTGGCAGTCATGGTGAAAAAAATTGTTCTGGCCTCTGGTGAGGGTGCAGGGTGGGGCGGGTGACCAGAGTGGCACGGAACAATTTTTTCCCATCATGTCTGGCAGTCGCCAGCATCTGTAGCTCGCTCCTGTGGTGTGTCCTTGACTCGCTGCTGTGGTTCCTCGGAGTTGGAGGGAAGGGGTGGGCCTGGCAGACTGGCAGTCATGGTGAAAAAAATTGTTCTGACCTCTGGTGAGGGTGCAGGGTGGGGCGGGCGACCAGAGTGGCATGGAACAATTTTTTTCCATCATGTCTGGCAGTCGCCAGCGTCCGTCGCTTGCTCCTGTGGTGTGTCATTGACTCGCTGCTGTGGTTCCTCAGAGTTGGAGAGGAGGGGTGAGCCTGTCGGACTGGCAGTCATGGTGAAAAAAATTTTTCTGGTCTCTGGTGAGGGTGTAGGGTGGGGCAGGCGACCAGAGTGGCACAGAACAATTTTTTTCCACCATGTCTGGCAGTCGCCAGTGTCCGTCGCTCGCTCCTGTGGTGTGTCCTTGACTCACTGCTGTAGTTCCTCAGAGTTGGGAGGGAGGGGTGGGCCTGACAGACTGGCAGTTATGGTGAAAAAAATTGTTCTGGCCTCTGGTGAGGGTGCAGGGTGGGGCGGGGGACCAGAGTGGCACGGAACAATTTTTTTCCAAACCAGTGGTGTGATACTGGAGGATCAAGCATCCCAAGGAAAGCTCTCTATGCACCAATGCTGTCATTGAAGTCTTAATTTCTTTTTTTTGGTTTAATTTTGGTTTAGTTAAATTACACCATGTCTACACCGCCACCAAAGCGCTTCCGTCTTTCTCGCGAAGAGGCCAAGGACTGTCATGTCTCGTATCTTGTGCGCACCCAGGATTGGGTTAAGTTATATCTGGAGGATCTTTATGAGGATGGAGGATTGCTGTTTTGTCATGCTTGTACCCACACACTCGACTTCACGCGGAAGCATACAGTTGACATGCACATGAAGTCACAGAAACATCTAGAAAGAAAAGAAGCTGCAAAGAAAAACATGCAAAGTAAGTACTAGTCACACAGATGTTTGCAGTTATTTTATTTTTTACATAATCGGTTTGTTTTTCCCCTTGGGTGAATGATTTCTGCTCTGTCCCTGCCTCCCAAGTCCATCTCATCTCTCTCTGGCACTGTGGAACCCAATTCCCCCTCCCCATGCACATGTGCCTTGTTCTTGCATTCCTGTTCCTTGCTGCTAGAGTTCAAAACTATCACCTGGCCTCTAAGAGCAAGACAGCAGATTCCCAACCCCACTCAGGAGAGGAAAGCAGCCAATTGAACACTTGATCTTCTTCACTCCCTGCTGATTTGATGGTGCTCTCAAACAGGTTGCCAGTTTGGCAGGAGGTAAAGCTCACAGCTCCTCAGCCCTCCATGACACTGGGCTGACCTACAGTTTGTTTTTGCCCTGTAAAATATTAAATCTTGTTTGCTTTTGTTTTGTTTTCCAGGCACAGTTTATTTTTCCCTGTAACATATTATATCTTTTTTTTTTTTTAGGCACACTTCTACGACAACAGTTGCTGACTTCGTGTTTCAGTCGAGCAACGGAATCTTCCATTGAACAGAAGGAATTTGTTCTGGACTTCATCTGCTGTTTGACCCATGTAGACATACCACTGGAGAAGGCTTCAGGCTTTCAAGAGTTCTTAAAGAAGCACACAAAACAAGGCGGTAGTCTTCTGGGACCAGCACAGCTTCGGAGCACATACCTCCAAGAACTTTTGCCTGATCATGAACAGTCCTTGAAAGAAGTGGTAGAGGATCAAGATGTCTTCATTTTTTCTGGATGAGACAACAGATGCCTGTGGGCATAGCATGTTGGCTATTTGGGCCCAACTGTTGCTTAATGTTGGGGAGCAGACACTCCTAATTGGTGTTGAGTTTTTGCATCATGTGAACAACACCACAGTGTCCCAAGCTCTACTAAAAGTGCTAAACACCAATGGGGTGAACTTCAATAAAGTCTTTGCCATTGTCACGGACAGTGCAAGTTATATGCACAAGGCTTTTGAAACTGTGCTGTCCTGTGTCCTACCAAATGCAGTGCATGTCACTTGCATTGCCCACCTCCTCAATTTGGTCTTGGAAGTCTGGGGAGACACACTGGATGACTTAAACATTGCTGTTTCCCTTGTTAAAAAAATATTTTGCCAGAACCCAATGCGTAGGCATCAGTACTTTGCCTTCATGGAATCCAAGCAGGGCATTGTACCCAAGATGCCAGTATATGCAGTGGTAACTCGGTGGTGCTCCTGGGTTAATGCTGTTCAGTATTTGGCAGACTATTTGCCTGTGTTAACAGAATTTGTTGAAACGCTATAATCTGATGCAGCAACCTTGAAGCGCCTGAAGTGCTTATTGAAAGGCAAAGCAGCAGAGCTGGTAACGCAAGCCATTTTTGCTGTGGAACACTCGTCTGAACTTGTTAACCTTATTCTACAATTGCAGTCAAGCAGCCAGCCACAGGGACACTCCATATTTGGAAGGGTGCAAAATGTGCATATGTTTTTGGACTTCTGTGCCACCACAGGGGAAACTGAATACAGACCAAATACAGTAGAAATGTTGTCCCATTGTCAGTTACCTGAAAATCAAAACTGTGTGAACCTTTTTCAGAAGGTTATGTTGGACAGCAGTGAGAAACTGGACAAAATTTTAAAATCTCATCCCTCAGTCGGCATATTCAAAGCTGCCCAAATCTTTGACCCAAAGCAGCTGCCAACACTGGACAAGGAAAAATGAAAACACACCCAGGAGCTACCATCTCTGTCTGGTGTTTCAAACTTTGAATGGCATGGGTACAGAACTTTCACCCAGTCAGTACCCAGTGATGATTTTAATTTTGCTGAGTGGTGGGAAGCACAAAGGGATACACTTCCACATCTTGCTGCTGTGGCAAAAAGATATATCTGGCTTCCCGTAGGCACAGCAGACATTGAACGGACTTTTTCACTGTACACAGACCTTTTAAAAGACAATCGGTGAATTTTGACAGATGACAACACCAGACTACTTCTTATGTTGAAGTACAATAAGAAATGTTAAAGATCTTTGTTGGATACCCATTGGTGCTGCTCATTCTATAATGTTCCAATCCTTTCTTGACGATCTAGGGTGGTGGTGGTGGTACTATACTTTTACTGTAGAATATTAATGTTTATTGTTTGAATTATTAGAGGTGGTGGTGGTGGTACTGCTTTGACAATGTTGCTACTATTAT
Source organism: Neoceratodus forsteri (assembly GCA_016271365.2). Taxonomy (NCBI): domain Eukaryota; kingdom Metazoa; phylum Chordata; order Ceratodontiformes; family Ceratodontidae; genus Neoceratodus; species Neoceratodus forsteri. Next base: position 874,583,071 of record CM057459.1, read on the forward strand.
AATGTATATTGTTTTTGATCAGTTGTGGGCATTTCAATAAAAACTTGTAACTTTTGCACATGTTTGTGTGTGTTTTTGTTTATTTTTTTACAAAAACCTAAACCTTTCTGATGGCCGACTTTGATATGCATCACAAAGCAACTGAAATTGAAAACTCCAAACTTGTACCTCACAAAGGAAAATGTGTGCCCAGCAGCCCACAAAATCACTGCAAAATACATGCAAAGTCCCGCAAAATTTGGGAGAAAAAAGTTCAGCAAATTCCCCGCAAAATCTGCTAAAAAATTCCACAGTTTCCCAGTGGCCCTGCTGATGAGCCAGAGCCAGAGAGTTGACAGAACACTCCATTTTCCTCCTTTCTCACTCTATATTGAATATTCACCTGCAAATTCTGGCAGCATGATTCTTGCCTACATGTTCTAAAACACAGACACTGTCTCCCAACAATTGTTAGGATGGTATTCATTTTGTAAATTTTAGAGATTTTAACACCGATTTTCAAAACATTAACAATTTACAAATCACATTGGTACCACGCTAACTAAAGACAGTGGAAACTGACAGGGTGAAGCCATATTTAAAGGCACTTGGTGCACTACACTGACCTGACTGCATGATCATGCAGAATAGAGTGCTATTCCTATGTGAAGGAGTGATCACGCATGCATATTGGGACCAGCAGTGTATTCAAAGTTTTTAGCAGTGCTAAACAGCCTCTGTTGCAGTGATGTTTAATGCTGCCAAAACCCTGTCCTTATCCATGTGCACAGCGATGTGTGACCCCCCCCCCCACAGCTGGCAAGATACCAGGTACTGGCCTGATGATAGGAGCTGTTAGTCCCAGGTTGATTGCTTCCCACCCTGATCCCTGCCAAGAACAGACACCATCATTTTGATCCCTAAGTAGTCTGCAGGGGAGGAATGCCATGTGAAGCGGCATGCTGGTGTAGTTTGCAGTGTGTCAGAGCAGTCCATTGTAGGCACTGCTGCCTATGTAGTATTGTTACTGATGTCTACAAATATAACAGTAAAGAACACCCCCATAATCACCCCCTGACTGTGCAACAGCCCCCTCTGATCCTGCTCACTAAGGACCCCCACCCCATACACCTCCAGCCCCCCTCAATGATGATGATAAACAGCTGTTATGATGGTGACCAGCAGAGCCCTGTGTTCACCTCCTTGGCCAGTGACTGTCTGAATGACATAAAGTAATCACACATCTATGGTTGGGGCCACTATTCACCTGCAAGTTGAATCTGTTGTGTTACAATGGTATCTTGTGGTGAGCAGGAGGGCCACTAACGCAGTACTTCACAATAAGCCAGTACTTCATTTCCAGAGAGCTACTAAAATATAAACTAAATTGTCATTGTTTATAGTAACTTATTTTATAGAGCATTCTTGAAAGTTTTCTAACAAATGTTTCTATATCACTAAGGCCTGCAGCCTTACCAGCTTGGAGTCTGATCCCATCAGATTTCATATGCTATGCAGTTTCAAGCCAGGTCAGTAGTTGAATGAATGACCACCAATGAACACCAGGTGATGCAGGAAGTGGTGTTTCTAGCTTTGCAGTGGTGACTCTCTGCTTGGTAACCATACTGATAGCCTAACATGGGGTTTTGGGGACACTGTGCTGTCATCAGGTGCCCTCTTTTGAAGGAGATGTTAACCTGTGATCCCTGTTGCCTATTCTGGTAGTTGTTCAGGCAGATATAAAAGATCTCATGACACTTATGGAAAAGAGATTGGGAATTTCCCCTGTGTCCTGGTCAAATCCCACATTTTTGAATCCACCAATGCTGTTTAATATCAGTTGATTTGCATCTGAGTGCAAAGTTATAAAGCTAATGTGTAGTGTGGTGGCAATGATTGGCTGCCACGATCCATCTCAATGAAGGCTGCGCTTCACTAACTGGTGTATGTTCTGTGTTGACTGCAAAGTGCTTTGAAATGCTTGCATGAAAACCACTATTTAAATACAGTAGTTATTATGATTACAATTATTATCAAAAGTACTAAAGCATGTACTGTATATGTGATTATGTGATTTAATGACTGTTTTCACTGGCAATCATGTTGTCAAGTTTCAACTGTGGAAAGACAGCATTTTTAAGAGGAATCTCATACTGTTGGGATCAATTGATTGGTTAGTTTAAATATTAGTTGTCAGTGACTCAGTAGGTAGCATGCTGACATCTGGGGCTTTAACAGCAGGCAGTCATAGGTTGTAGCCTCACACCATGTACTTGGCATAATACCATAACTGACACTGTTGTGCAGGGCAAGAGGGTTCTGCAGTGTTGAGGTACCATGATTTTCATGTAATGTTGAAGCAACACCCCTTCTGCCCATCTCTGGTGACACTTCAGGTGCATGTGAAATATCTCGTGGCACTTACAGAAGAATACTATGGTAATTTTTTTTATTAAATGAAAGGTAATTAAAAATAGTATACAAATAAAACAAAACCATCACATCCTACCAAATCATAATCAAAGGTGTAAAAACATGGCAAAAGTAATGTCCTGATTGAAACCTCCTCCTTTTTTTGATAATTTAAATTGTTTAAACCTATTCATTTTCCATTCCCCTTCCTGCAGTCTAGTCTCCCAATATACATGTCCCATATTATCATGACCAAATTTAATATCAAAAATTTGAACAGGGAGATTTCTTACTGGTATAGTCCTATAAAGGATTATGATATAGGTTAATCCTACCCCAATGGCACCACACTATTCTTGGAGTAATTGACTACTGACCCTGAAACCCTGGTGAATTTGTGTACAGTACCACATGTAAAGCTTGTATCATGGTATATTCTGTTGCCATAAACAGACATATATCATCCTCATATGCTTGAACCTTTAGGATAGCTCAAATTATATCACATGTTAACCCTCTAATAATGTGTAGGTATTCAAGACATCTCAATTATGGATGCACTCAGAATGTATACAACAATGGGCTGAGGGACAACCCTGTGTACCCCCTCTATTTATTTGTATAGGATCTCCTTTCATCACATTTACCTTCAGCTATAATTGAACTGAACTACACAGCAGCTGCATTCAGGATATAAAACAGCCAGGAAGTCCATAAGTTTTTAATCTTTTAAATAGGCACTAATAGGAGACATGGATAAATACTTTCTCTTGATCCAAGGAAAGCACCAGCCCATTTTTTTTGCCTTGCCTACTCCTCTCAAACACTTCTCTGGCTATTATTAACTTTGCAAATATACATTTCCCTTTAGAAGCAGAGGAATGGGTTTCAGATATTAATCTTCCTGCAACCACTGCCAGTCTACAATGTAATAATTTAGATAATACCTTGCAGTCCACATCTACAAGACTAATTGATTGCCTGTTGTTAAATCTGTGACATCACTTTTTTTTGTGGGTTATTTGAAGGAGTACTTGAAGTGACTGATGCATGTCTGGTGAGATCCTTAATTACTCCAACATGTCATTATACACTACCAAGCAAGCTGCTGGTTTGTCCTGTCAGGTCATGAGGGACTGGTGCTGTATTACCTTTTAAATATTTTTTTTTTCTTTATCTACCTAAGCCAAAGTTATAGGACCACATAATATCTGTTCCTCTTTTTCTGTTAATGGAGGTATGGGATATTATGGGAAAAGACTTCTGACTTCTCTTCTAAGCAGATTTCAGTGCTGCAAAACTTTGTTAAATATTGGTCTACTGCTGGCACACCAGCACAGCAATAGCACTATCGCTTGTGATGCAGATGGCCCAGGTTTGGAAGTGAATCCTGGCTGTTGGAGGATTGGTTGAGGGTAGTGGTGGGCGAAGTGGCTGAAATTTGCTCCACGAAGTGATTCGCGGAGTAACGCGGAGTCCGCAAAGTGCTCCGCAATGCGAAGCAGAGTACTTTGCATTATAATGGGGAAGGCGAAGTCCATTGAAAATAATGACTTTGCATTATTCCGTCTTCCCCAAGCCACTTCACCAATTATAAGGTGAAGTACATTGAAATCAATGTATTATGCCTTACTTCGCCTTACTCTGCCTTGTTCTTGAGCTCCAAAGGAGAATTTTTCAGTGCTTTATGGGATTGCAGGTCACATGGACTCTAGATTGTTCTGCACAGCCTCAGTTCTGTGTAGTGTGTGTGTAGTGGAAGATGGAGGCAGTTTCCTCTCAGAGCTCTGCAATTCAAATCCTCTAAAAGCTGTTAAAAAAGTATTTTTGAGGTATTTTCTTTGCTTATAATTTACTACATTGAGTACAGGAAACCCTCCTGAGTTCATATTATCAAGTGTTTATTGTTTGTGTGTGGATTTTGAATGTTAATTTAGAACAGTCAGTCTGTGTACTGTGAAGTGTGCTTTGGGGGAGAGGTGTATCTGTGGTGTAGGTAGGTTAACTGGGAGAAAAAGGCAGTCTTTTTTGTTTTGGTTATACTTTTCTTGTATAACTGTGTTAATGTACGCACAGTAATATTTTCAGTAATTCTTGACATTTTTTTTCTGATTGTTGTGATGCAGCAGTGTATAATTTCAGTTTGTTTAAAACATTTGGCTATATTACCAAAGGTTTTCAATTTGCTACACATTTTGTAGTGTGTGTAAGTGTGTGTGCGATGTGTGCCATTAAATAAGACACCTGTTATTGTGCCACAGAGTAACTGCAGCAGTGTGAACCTGCTATCCACTGCACCTGCATGAATTTTTTATACTGCTTTGTGGTATCTTTACTGGTAGTGGACTATCTGTTACTGCTGTGCACTATGGCACCCCCCCTCCCCAAACCGGCAAAAGGTATTCTTTTCCAGATTTGGATTTGTGACTTATGAGCACTGGTTAGGTGTTGTTGTGCCTTTGCATCTGTATCTTGAGTGCTCAGCGCAATCATAATCTGTCTGTGTGTTTGTAGTACACCATTAATTCTGTGAGACTGCATTTCTTCTTACACTCTCATTTCACTTCATCAGCACTGGGGAATTTTCTGGACACAAGACAGTAACATTTTGGGGATGCTCATTAATTCTAGTGACTGTGTGTGACCACTGCACACATGACAGAGTGCATCATTAATTCTGGGAGGCTTTGCATTTTTTATTACCCTCTCCATTTCGCTTCATCAGCACTAGGTAATTTTCTAGACATAAGAGAGTAGCATTTTGGGGATGCACATTAATTCTAGTGACTGTGTGTGTGGGGGGCTGCCAATATTGTTGTCACTCCACCTTACTTTGCGTTAAGGCGGAATGACAATGTGAAGTAATAATAACAAGGCGAAGTGGGCATTCCATGCTGGCCACTCCGTGAAGTGGATTGACAACATGAAGTGCCCACTTCGCGTTGACTTCACCAGTGAAATTTAAATTAGCTGCAAATCTTGTCGAGGGGAGGAGGATCATGTATCCATAGGACTCCTCTCTTCCTTTAGGGGGGGAGGAATGGCAGAGCTTGAAGCTTGTCTGGTCCCTGGCAGAAGCAGGGGGGAAAGGCAACTCAAGCCAAGAAGGTCAGGTGATTTAGGTGATGTTGGTGCACATCACACGGGAGTGTGTGGCATGCAACAGGACATCATTGTATGTCGCATCTCCAGAGGTGAAAAACTAGAGGAAAATTCCAGCCGCTGGATGAGGAGGAGCACCTGTATGTCTCCCACCCACCCTGTGGGCACATCAAACAGAACAAGATCAATTTTGTGGTGGGACTTGGTGTACCCTGCCAGCCCCACTGGGAGGATAAGCCCTGGGGGAAGACAGCCAGCAGGTAAGTCCTGGCAGACATTGGGGTGACAAGGCTGGGGCATTCCTCAGAATGAGGGCTCACTGGGGGGAGAGGGGAAAAATAAATAAATATTGGTCTACTAAAGACAATACATTGTCCTTATCCATTGTAAGATGTCCATTAGGTTGCTTCAGTTCCATAATTGTTCTCCATGCAACTCAGTCCTGACAACCAGAAATATTTCTAAAGCATGATGTGAGGCCTAGGTACCTTACTGCATTTCTGCTGTTAGTGAAATAATCCAGTCATATAAGTGCTTCATTTTATCTTAAATAAGAGATCTGTAGCCCTTCTGTCCTAAATTTTACTTTGCAAGTAGCCAGAATAGTTTTGGTCATAATAGTATATATATCCCCCATGTTCATTGATAGCCCTGTTTATATCCACTATTCCAACAGTGGTGATTTAAAACAAAAATAGTTTCACTAAATCCTTGCTTATTCAGCAAGAAAACCAACAATAGTAGCCCGCCAGTATGACAGTTCTGGAAGTAAATAAGGTCTGATTAAACTAAGTAAGTCTATCGTAGGTGGCTTAGTTTGAAGGGTTGTATGTCAAAAATGCTACCCCTTCCCTCAGCATATGGATGATTAAGGCCATGTTAATTCTTTGGTAACCAGGTAATGCCCACTAGGCACAAGTGCCTGTTTTCAGGGGTGACCTGAGAGTACTGGAGAGGTTAAATGACTTACTTAGGGTCACACAGTATGCTAATGGAGATTGAGGGACTCAAACCCTGGTCTGCTGGATGTATCAAGCTCATTATTCTAACCTCTAGGCTATACTGTTAGCCCCTATGCCCATGTCTGTATATATATCTACCAATAAATAAGAATAGAAAGGGAGTTTTCTCAATGTCATGGCCAACTGTCCCCAATCAATAAAACAGGTCGATGTAACCCACACCCAGGATACAGTGGAAACAAGCTATCCCTGCTTAGTGTGCCCAATCTGGTAAAAAAATTACAACAACTTCTATTGCATAAGATGTGTGCTCTCCTGTATACTCAAATTTCAATAAAAAGATAAAGTGAAAAAAAAAATTACAATAAGTAAATTAATGTTTACATGTGCTGAACAATTACCTGCTGTAATCTTTCAACAAATTTGTGTCCCTCTTCCCAAAATAGTGTTTGATTTCTTGCCTTTATACCCCTCTCTTACTCCTCCCAACCTTGCTCAACTGTGCTTTGCATGCAGAAGTGTCTTATCCCCACCACCACCACCACCACCACCACCAGTAGCACTACCATGAGAGCAGAGGCCCAGCTGGGAACATATACAGTACTCTGTGGAATGAAGGAGGTTTGAGACTTTTCCAAGTGTATTCAATAAGACTGAATTTCATACCTTTTAGTTCATCTCCCACCACCCCCATACATCAGACATCCCTTGCAAGCTGCAGATAGGAGCCAACTGTGTGACTGGGGTGATGACAGCTCTGGAGAGTCACAATGACACTTATTGCTAGCTGTTATGAGGTGTGCAATAGGGACATATGCCACTGAGAAAGGGCACAAAAACTGTCATGATTTGTGGTTTCTCAGAACTTTTAACAAGTAGGTTGAAGGATACTGCTTTTCAGATCAGAGCTCAGACATCTGCCTCACAAGCCTGCATCTTCTGCAAGTGCTCGGTCAAATGGGCTACATACACTGAGCTTCACCATGGCCTCTGATTGGACAGGAAGTCTCAGGAGATGTTGAACTCACACATTTCCAACAGCCAAATAATGAGTAATGAAGCACTGATATCAAATAATTTGTCCCATGAATACTCATCCAAATATTCAAAATAAGGTATTTGCCCAGCCCAAAATTTAATTACTGCTACCTCCTCAACCAATTTGAAAAATGCAGTATTCTAAAGAATCAACTACAATGGGCTGGCCAGGTGGTGCTGAGAGTCGAGGCACTGGATGCCACGCTTCACGACATGTTCTGATACAAGCATGGGCCATCGGGAGTCAACAGAGAGGGAGGGTTGGGAGTGGATTTTAGTGGCTGCTGGGCTGTTCTCATCTCCCAGATGGGGAGGCTAGTCACCTGTCTCTTGACTGACACCCAGTGGAGGCTAGATGCCAGGTTAAGGGAGGTTTACGGGGACTGACAAACATCATATGGGTGGAAGGAGCATGTGGCTTTCAGGAGTGTGTACACACCTCCACATACACATACTCAACTGTGTATCCACTGCTCCGGGAGGGAAGGGAAAAAATCAAAACAAAATCCATGTGTTCCTGTGGCCATATGAGATGGCCCCTCCACTCTCGGACCCTGTTCCTTGCAGATTTCCATTGGCGAAGACAGTGGGAGGAGAGGCTGACAGGGCTGGGGGCAGAAGGGGCCCAATGACAGGAGGAGGTGGCCAAGAGGAGCAAACAACTATATATAGATAGATAGATATATCAAGAATCAACTACAGTGGATCCCACCAGGATTAAACACAGTGCCTCAAATAAAAGCGTGGAGCAATGCAGATTTATTGTTACCAGGGGTTATTCTTGACTGTAATTTGTCCTATGTATCCCACATTGACCACCTTGTTAAAGTTGTGAACAAAAATTTGGTGCCCTTTATCAGAACAAAGTTAACTTTACCTTTGAAGTCAGGAAACAGGTTTTGCTGTCCCACGTTATTTCAATGACTGTGTATGGGTTAATAATTTACTTGGCAACCAGTAAAAATGCTTTGCAGTGAGCAGGGATGATGCTAAACAAGCATTTGTTAATGCCGAATGTTTGCTCACTGATATTAGCATTGGAAGTGCAGGACTTAGACAGATGCAGAATAGGAATGGCAATGAAGTATTGAACTCATGTCAACCCCACCTCCACCCTGCAGAGATGGACAGGTATTGGGGTGTGCCTTTGGGTCATTGCTCATAATGCTCATGCCATGTCACCTCACCCTATCCTGTAGACACCAACAGGTGTTGAGGACATACACTGAAATGGGTGCGGTATAGGACAATGGGGAAACTCTGGGGCCAAAGAGTCCAAGGCATACCTCAATGTCTGTCACTGGTTTCAGGGTGGGGTTGGGGGTGGAATGGCCTAAGCATTACAGACGGCAATACAAAGGCACACCCCGATGCCTGTCAGTCTGTACAGGGTGGGATGTTATGGTTAGAAATCCTAACGCCTTGGGCTTTTTTTGGTATTTGCACAAAATATTTTCAACATGGCCTTTTTGTGACCCCACCTCATGAAAGCATTTGGGACTGCTGCTAATGAACAGTGGCACTGTGATTTTGTGAACCTGTCCCTAACATTGATTTCTTTCAAGTTGGTGGCATTTTGCAATACTGCTGTCATCGACAGAGTGCTCATCTACTGATGCCACTGAGACCAGCCCCAAAAAGCACTGCTGATATTGGCCACAACACTGCCGCACCTTCACAACCTGCTATTCCAGCAAGCTGCTGCTGCATATTTCTTGTTCATGCACGCAAGCAAACATAAAAATCATGCAGGTTTGCATTCAGCTTACCCTTCAGGTATCATACCCATTTGTCATACTCAAAGTTAAAATGGCAAAATTTATACCAGGGAATATAGTATAGGGAAGGAGGCAGTTTAGCGCAGTGGTCTAAGGCTCTGAGCTGCAAATCTGGTGATATCCAGCAGACTAGACCTGGGTTTGAATACCATAGCTTCCACTTGCATACTGTGTGACCCTGAGCAAGTCATTTAATCTCCTTGTGCTCCCAGGTCTCTCCTGTAAAAAAGCTTTCAGCTTAGTGTGCTATACCTGGTTAAACAACTAAATAAAAAAAAATATATATAGTACTCACTTGTTACTTGGATGTGAAAAATGCTGTATGGGAAGGCCCCTTATCACTTGGGAACATTAGTGAAGTTGACAAAATCTAAACCAATTTTTACTAGGTCAGTTGGGAGAACCTCTTTGAAGTTACTTCATTGTAGATTAAATACTGGTCAAGGTTTGTAATACCTCAAACTTGGTAGGTGCTGGAATTCACTTCACATTGAACTAACTTCAGAGTTGTAATTTTTTTCAATTTGCACCTAGTCTGAAGTCATGCTGTATATTCTGAATTTGTATCACAGTAAATATTTCAATTAACTTTCTTTGTATTTATGACATGTATGTATATTGGTTGTAAATCAAAAAATAAATCAAAAGAGCAAGGTGAAAGCTAAGGAGTGAAAAAAGAGTCCTAGAACCTCTAAGGGTTACCACAGGGAGTGAATAATAGGCTGCATCCTTGATGCTCATATCAGTACTTGCAATGTGGGTGGGGGCTCCAAATAAGCTTCCATGCTCAAAATCAGTTCTCGTATGTAGTTTTCATTCATATAACATATCCTTCAGTGTTTCACCCATTCATAAACAGGCTTCTGCAAGACTGCACTTTTTTCAAGTCTATAAAACTGTATAAAACAATGTTTTAAACAAACCAATCTTGTGGTTCACATTTTGAAAAGCATTCTGTGGGTGCATAGAAAGGAATATGATACTCACTGTCCAGAAACTGTTCTCGTTTACCTCACATAGCAGATGTCTAAAATTCCATTTACTCACTAGAAAACATTATAAAGAACAGCATATATTTACTGTCAGTTCATATTTTCTATAAAGGAAGAGTGTTCCCCATGCACTGTGCCTTTAAACCCATTCACTCTCCGGAAGTGTCTGGGTGTGTTTTAATTGGAGACAAGGCCCTTATATCTTTTACCTACCATCTGAACTATGGGGATTGCTTTCATCTGGTTGTGTTGTTGCCTTTAAATATTATGTTTCTGCCACATATATGTTTGCAAAACCCTTAGGAACCTGAAAACTAGAATCCAGGAATACAAGGGCAATATCAGAAATAAACTTGATACCACAGTAGCTGAACACTTTCGTGAGACAAAAATGTGCACTCCTGCGAAGCAAAAGGAAGAGGAGACTGCTATGGTTCTCAGAAGAAGTGGCAGGAAAAGTAAAGGCTAAAAGGGATGCACTTAGAAAGTATCACAAGACCCAGAGGGAGCAGGATAGGGAGGCCTACCAGGGGAAAACAGAGAGAGGCAGGGAAAGCAGTAAGGGGTGCAATGGTGCAAACTGAAGAAAGAATAGCATGAGCAGTATCAAAAGGGGACAAGATATTTTTTTAGGTATATAAGTGTCAAAAGCAAGACAAAGGGTGGGACTGTAAGGTGAAAGAGGGAGGAGGGGGACCACACAGAAGAGGACCAAAAAACACAGCCTTCTTTAACACATAATTCTGTTCAGTGTTCACAGTGGAAGAGGAAGGGGAAAGACCACATAAAATTATCAAGAGCTTTGATGTGAGGGAGGTGGACACTAGTCCTTTTTTCTGAGGAGAGAATCTAGAAAGCACTCACTGACCTGAAGCTCAACAAAGCTATGGGGCCAGACAGTGTGCATCCAAGGGTGCTGCAGGAGCTCAGGGAGGTATTAGCTGCACCTCTGAGAGACCCATTTAACTGATCACTGGAGTCTGTAGTGGTCCCAGAGGACTGGAAAAGTGCAGATGTAGCCCCACTTCACAAAGGTGGTAGCAGGGAATAGGTGCACAATTATAGGCCTGCCAGTTATATATCAGCGGTGGGTAAGATTTGGATACACTGTTAGAGGAAAGAATTCTGGAATATCTTGAATCCAGCTGGTTTCAAGATCCAAGGCAGCATGGATTCACAGCAGGGAGGTCATGCCAAACAAATCCGATAGATTTCTTCGACTGGGTGAGCAAGGAGTTAGATCAGGGAGGAGTGGTGGATGTGGCCAACCTGGATTTCAGGAAGGCTTTTGACCCCATTCTACATAGGATACTGGTAAACAAGCTGGGTAGTTTGGGGATGGGCAACAAGGTGGTAACTTGGGTTAGAAACTGATTAGGGGATAGAAGACAGAGGGTAGCGTTAAATGGAGTTCACTCTGAGGAAGGAAGGGTGACCAGCTGGGTACCTCAGAGTTTAGTGCTGGGGTTGGTCCTGTTACGTGAGGTCCCTGCACCCATATTGGTACCCTCAGAGGTACACCGTAGACAGCTAGTGTTTAGGCATATGTTATACTAACATGTAGGGCTAAGGGCATCTACTGTATAAGAGTAGATGTCAGGATATGTACGCATATTATTGTAATGCACTTTGCTTGCTAATACATATATATTCTATGTATTTTCTGTGTATTTCTTATTTATAAGATGTCGGGACACCTGTGTCCTTGGAATAATTATGATATATAAGTCAGCACTGCCACCTTTTGGTGATTTGTACTACTACACTGAGTTATGTAAGACTCTGTATAAGAACTCTTTTGTTTCACATACTGATGACTACTGCAAAATTGTATAATGTTACCTTGGACCGTGAAGCCTCCTCTAATTTAGCCAATAGGGCTCATCTCTGTAACTAGAAATGTTTCTATCTTACAGTAATCATAGTAATTATCTTAGGTATTTAATGTGATACACTAAGTCTTGTACCACGGAGATCCCAAGAGGCACAAAGAAACCTCGAGGTATAGAGAACGCTTAGCACTGGCTCCCAGTTCATATTGATAAGAACTGCTTAGGGCAACTGTGATTTTATCCTTTTGGTAGTAATAAACAAGTTTATTACTCTAATTCAACATGTCTTTGATTACTTGCATTCCCAATATTGCCAAGAACCTGAAAGTGAGGTTTTGACCTCTTGACAGTCCTCTTTTGTGTCTGTATAAGTGACATAGCAGAGGATCTGAAAGGGAAGGTCTATTTCTTAGCAGATTACACCACAATCTGCAACAGTGTGAGCACTGTGGGGGGGGGTAGAAAGGATCTGCAGAGGTCTGAAAATACTGGAGGAGTGGTCAAGGATATGGCAGCTATGTTTTAATGCAAAAAACTGTAAAACAATGCATTTAGGCCATAGAAACCTGGGGGATTAATACAAAATGAGTGGTGTGTTTCTAACAATGATCAAGCAGGAAAGAGACCTGGGGTACTCATATTGGATGATCTAGAGGTGGCCAAGCAGTGTGACAGGTTTGTTGTGACTATTGGGATGATGGGGTGACAGGAAGTTGTACCACCTGCAGAAAGTGGAAAGTGGTGTTGCCCATATATTGACCACTTGGTAAGACCCCACCTTGAGTACTGTGTCCAGTTCTTGACACCACATCTAAGAAAGGACATACTGCAGACAGAGAGCAGGTAGTCAAGAGGAGGGCATCCAAAGTGGTGCAGGATCTGCATTAAAAGCCCCATGAAGTACTGATTGTTTTTTCAGCAGATCATTAATTTTACTTCCCTATGTCACTTTCTTTGTTTATCCACCTTGTTCACCAATGATATCTGTATAGCCACATGGCTTGTACTAATTGTATAACCTGTCAATATCTCTGTAACTTCCACCTGTGTGGCCTGGGTCATTCCTGAAAACAGTCCCCTGGATCAGTGCAGTTACCCAGCGACCAAAGATTTAAATAAATAAAAAAGAAAGCCTAAAGGAGCTCAGTAGATACTCCCTAGAAGAGAGGCGGGAGAGGGAGATATAACAGACACCTTTAAATACCTTACAGGGGTTAATAAGGTACATGATGGGAGTTTTTTTTAGGAAAAAAGGTACCCTAGAACAAGTGTACTTTCTATGAAATTGAAGGTAGGTAGATTCAGGAGAGATCTGAGGAAGTAGAGTCCTCCCTCATTATAAGTCCTCTAACCCCCAGAAGCAAACCAGCTACCTGCCCACATTCAGAGCTCCCTCTGGGAGTGGGACCTATGTGAGTGCCGAGAAGAGGTAATTAAACTACCTCAGGAAGCAGTACCCTTGTGAGGGTTAGCCCGTCCGACGCACTGTGCACGCCAACTGCCCCACCCACCCAGCCACCCCGGCTCGTCACTACCTATATAGTCACTGTCTTGTGACATCACTTCCCCTCTGTTGTTTTACTAAGTCCCCACTTTTCCATTTGCAGGTTATACCTGCTAGCCACTAGAGAGACTCTCTGACTTTTTTCCCTGACTCACCACCTGAATTTCCTCCTCCTCCTACTTCCTGGAACCCCTCTACCTACTTACATTACTTCTCTCCCCTACTCTCAACTCTGCCTCTGCTCACACCCCACCCTCGCACCCAGCCCTATATACTGACCCCTTCCTCCCACCAGACCCACGCCCAGCCCACCATTAACCCAGTGACCACTAGGAGTCACTATTTCCACCCTGATTTTGGCCTGAACCCAGCCTGCCCTGATCCCCCTAGAACCTGGATCCTCACTCTCACCCAGGTCCTAACTCAACTGCCCTACCAGGCTCTCGAGCTTTGTCACCTGTCCACCAGAGTCTGTGACACTACCACTACTCCAAAGTGGTATCTACGCTTTCTGAAGGGCAGCCAAGATACTTGAACCTTTCTGTCCTGCTGCTACCTTAGGCATTATGCTTGTGCACCTCCTCCTCAAATGCCTCCCCCTCATTTACATGCTAGTACCCACATCCCATCAGCCAGACATCTCTTCTGGCCCACTTGTACCAGCACCCATAACTCTCCACGGCCTAGTGCGATCCCACCCTACACTGACCATGTACCCAGGCCCACGGCACCCACCCCTTGGATGCCCCCCCTGCAGCTTACCCTCACTCCACATGATTGCTACTCATCCTCACCCTCCCAACCCCTCGAACACTGCCCATTCCTTGTCCCCCTATGGCCTCCTCCCCGTCCCAGTGTACCGCCCAGAAGCTTACATATTACCACCCCATGGTCAGAACCCTGGTCTTCCTAATACTCCTTTCGGGTAATATACATCCAAACCCAGGCCCTGCACCCTCCAGTTCACCAGCTGGGCCCACTGGTCTCCGCATAGCCTCCATGAATATATGCAGCCTACTGAAAAAATGTGATGCCCTCCAGTGTTGGGCCATGCTACATCAACCAGACATCATTGCCCTGGTGGAAACCTGGCTGTCCAAATCCACCCCTGACTCCTTTGTCTCCCTCCCAGGCTATACCCTATACTGGGAGGACGAAGTAGGCAAATGCGGGGATGGCTGTGCAATCTATACCAGAGACAGAATCATCAGACAAGCGCTCCCTGCCACTGTTCTTGTAAATGGGGCCCAGACCCTTACCCTCAAACTTGCTTCTGATCCCTCCAGGGGCTCTCTCTATCTCACCAATGCCTACGTTCCCCCCAGAGAACCCGAACCCAGTGCTGATATCTTTAACAGAATATCTTGCCACCCTCTGCCACAAGGCAGAACAAATCCTAGTGGGGGACCTAAACGTGAACTGGCTCAGCACCTCCTCCTCCACTACCCGAGATTCTTTCGCTGCCCTGGACCTGACACAACTCATCTCCCAGCCCACTAGAGTAAACCCAAAGAGAGGTACCAGTACCCTACTGGATGTAATAATCACCAACCACCCCCAAAAAATCCATAACATCCAGGTCCTCCCAGACTCACTAAGTGACCACTCCCCTATCCTATTCCTTTGGGCGGCCTCCACTCCCAAACCAACAGCCATGACCATACTCTGCAGGCGCCTCCGACCTGGTTGGCTGAAAAAAAATCAAACAATTTCTCACCCAGACTAACTGGTCCCCCATTCGTCATGCACCCAACTTAGACACTGCCCTCGCCTTTTTCTCCCAAACCTTTAACAAAGCCTGTGACTTCTTTGCACCCATCACAAGAATTCGATCCAAGAAACGTAATGTGACCTGGGTTACCCCTGCCTTACTACAAATGCTCAGAAATAGGGATAACCTCTGGCACCTTGCCACTGAAACAGGCCAGATGGCTGACAGACAGGCCTGCAATGCTGCACGGAACAAGTGCACTTGGGCCATCTGTAAAGCCAAGACCGACCATTGCCAGGCCACCCTCACCTCCTCCTGGGGGTGTGCCCAGACGTTCTGGGACAATGTTAAACAACTAAATGGGAAATCACGCTCCCCCCATCCCAACTCACTATTGATGGCTCTACCTCCACCGACCCTGCCTGCATAGCAAACTACCTTAACACCTCCTTTACTGGCCTTAGCTCTGTCATCCCATGTAATTTCTTTGACCCTCCCCCACCCTACTTCCCCCTGTCCTCCAACGTCCCAGCTTCCACCTACGTAGGGTATCTACCCAGGAAGCCAGATCTCTCCTAATCAAAGCATTAAGTAGCAATAATCCCGGCAGCGACTCCTTGGACCCCTGTATTCTCCGGCTGGTGCTGGATGAAGTCCTTGCCCCACTCACCAGCCTACTCAACCGATCCCTCTGACTGGGACAATTCTCCAATGCATGGAAAACGGCCATAGTCACACCCATTCATAAAGGGGGTGACAGGTCTTCTGCTGGGAATTACTGACCAATCTCCATCCACCCCCCCCCTCTCCAAAGCCCTGGAGAAATTGGTGGCCATTCAAATCACAGAATATCTATCTAAGCATAACATCTTATGCCCAGAGCAGCATGGCTTACATGCTGGTCACAGTACCGGCACTGCACTACTTGAGTTCTCCAATTTCCTACACTCCTCCCTGGATGCCAGCTCCTAAGCTGGTGCAGTATTCGTTGACCTCTCAAAGGCCTTCAACACTGTCTTCCACCCTCTTCTGCTGGATGCACTCTGACACACTGGTTTCTCTGCTGGCCCTCTCACCTGGTACACAAGCTATCTATCTGCTCACTCCCAATGTGTAAAAATCAATGAGACACTATCCGAAACTCATCCCATCCACTAAGGGGTACCCCAGGGCTCCATTCTTGGCCCCCTACTCTTCTCACTCTATCTAAACACCCTGTCCAGTGCATGCTCCGGCAAAATTTTCTTATATGCAGATGATGCTGTTATTTTTGCCACCCACCGCAATCCCACTTCCCTCCAGGACACCCTACAACAATCCTACGATGATGCCGAAGCCTGATTTAAAGAGCACAGACTCGTCATTAACCTCAAAAAAACCAAAACAATGCTTTTTGCCCACCCCCAAAAGAAAGCCTGCAACTTCCCACTCCATATCCTCCCCAGTACCAAACAACCACTTGAACAAGTCTGCTCATACAAATACCTTGGGGTTTCTTTCGACTCAGCCCTCACCTACCACACCCACATTGATGCCGTTGCATCCGCCACAACACAAGGCTTGGCATCCTCTACCGCTATAAAAACTGCCTCCCTCCTGATGCTCTCTGACTTGCAGTTACATCTTCAGTACTGTCCCTAGTTGGCAATGGCCTGCCAGTCTACGGTACTGCTGACACTACCGCCCTCAATAAAATTAGGCTCACCCTAAATAAGGCCTGCAGACTGATTACTGGTGCCCCCAGGCACACACACTTGTCAACTCTATGACGAGGCAAAACTGCTTAACCTAGATGAACGGCTTTTCTATCAAACCTGCCTCATCACAAAAAAAACTCTACTCGGACTATCCCCTCCCGGAGTGACAGCCTCCATCCACCACACCCAACCCACTATTGTAACCCAAACCTCTGACAAGACCACTCTACTGGTTCCCAGATCCAGGACCACCCATGGTCAGAGGTCCTTCTGCTACAGAGCCCCATCCTGGTTTAACTCCCTCCCTGCTCCCATCTCAATGCCCCCACAATCTCCAACTTCAAAACCACCCTTCAGAGCCAACTGTTTAAGACTCGCAGCTGCTCCTGTCTCTAATATGGCTTTGATCTCTACACACTTGAAAACACCCACTGGGCAGCACTCCACCCTCACCCCCCAACTTCTCCCACCATTAATACCAGCATGTCAGCTGTATCAATGTAATTGTAACTAAACTGTATCAATGTAATTGCAACTAAATTTGTATAAATGTATGAAACCCCTCTAAGTATCTCTAAGGATGTGACTTTTATGCTGTAACCTAAATCTTATGCTGTACACTAAATTTGTTCTGTCTGTCCTCTATGTGATGAGGAACCCTTTGGAAATGAGCCTCTGGCTCAAAGGTTGTAAACTGATGTACAAATAAATAAATAAAATAATGAATCTCATTTTAACAAATCCCATTTATAGCAATCAGTTCCAATTATTTTTAGCTTTATCCCTCTATGTGTTACTAAGTGAGATTCAAAAAAACAAAACAATGCAAACCATCACAGCTGTCCCCAACTGCCACTCATAACTTAAAGTGCTGCAAAAGAACTTGGGAGACATCTGGATTTTCAGTAGATGGTTGGAGGCAGCTGCAATGGCGTCTAGGACTGGGGACAGCTGAGGTCCAGTAAAGCTTTAGATAAATCCATCACTGCCTCTCTGTTTCACAAAATTTCAACCAGCCTCTTTTTCCCATTTGTTTCTGAGGTAAGATTCATCCCCAAAAGACAATTTCTTTCTTTACTGGAACCCTTGCTTGCACTGTCGGAGTGCGCTGTGCTGGAGTGTTGAAGGGTTGAACAGTCAATACAGTCTTCAAGAGCTCACACCACATAGCGCACAGCATGTCTTTGGTCTCCCACAGCACACTGACAGTTGTTCTCATTAATTGCGAAGGCAGGAAAGGCCTAAAAGCTCATTTCCTGCAGTACTGGATCCTTTGCTCACGCTGCCTCTTGCTTGGCTGCAGACAGAGTGTTGCAGGCTTAGCAGTCAGACTCAGTACAGCTCTCACCACACAGCACACAGTGTGGCTTTGCTCTACCACATCACACAGTGTGCAGTAATTGTCAGGGATCTTGCTGCTGTATCACTATCAGTTGGTAGTTGGCATGCAGGACTTAATTCTTCATTTTCATCAGTCACTGCATGTTGCCTCTTATTATAGTATACCCTCGTTATAATGAACTTCGTGTGTGGACCCAGAGGTAAATGCTATAACAAGGGAGTACTGTACTTCTTTAAAGAAAGAGTGGTGGATTCCTGGAACAGCCTGTCAGCAGAGGTGGTGGGGTTCAAAAATGCCAGGGACAGGCATAAGGGAATTGTGGGGTTAAGGGAGGGGGGAAGTAGAGCTGCAGATTATATAGGATCTGCAGTATAAGTTTAGGTTGAAAAAAAACAGGGCAGACTGGTGAGTCATGCAGCCCTTATCTGCTGTCATATTCTCTGTTTCTATGTATTATCTTTGTATTGTTTTGACCATGGTCACCTATAAAAATGGGCAAATGTGTCCATAGGCTTTCAGTATTACATTTAATAAAAGGGTATAACTTCCATTGAAATTGTCTTCTTCTTTAACACCAACATCACACTGAATCAAGGAACAATAATCTTGTCAGTTTACAAAAGCACCAGACTTCTTCTGGTAACATATTAGAGAATTTTTTGAATGTAAAGGATAAAATAGTGTTTGCCATTGGTTGCCACATATGACTCTACTCTTACAGGAAGCAGTACCCACTTCTATACAATGACCCCTGTCTATGTGAAATATTCCATGAACCACCTCTGTTGGCATTCATATAGCCTGCAAGCTTATAGCAGAAGATAGTCAACACTAATAGACTGCAAAAATAACAGTGAAGACCTGAGTACCAAAATATACTGCTGCTTGAGATACAAAATGTCCATACGCATAGATGGACATAATGATGCATATTCCCCATATATTGGCAAAAGATAGGAATTCAGCAATACAATATGCTGTACCTGATCAGATGTAAAAAATGTATGGATGAATGCTACAGGTGGTAAGTTGATTAGACACTCAGAGCTACGATGAACTGTAGCAGATTCATAAAAACACCCTGAAATGAAGGCACCAGTGGGAGACCATTACTCAGAAACAACACAATACACTCTGCAGGATCTGACAGTCATGGCATTAAAGGATAGCTTTAAAAGATACTTGGGAAAAGAGACAGTGGATGATAAAATGTACATCACTATTCAGAACTCATGAATATGGACTAACCAAAGACAGGGAAATTATGGTGTGCTATACAATAACTTACAGGCTGATTAATCACTCAGTATTTCAAAGCCTACCTCAGAATGTTTTTTTCTATGCATACTCTAAATTGTTTACAGTTCTCCTACTGTGACCTCTGTTTCCTTAACAACAAAGCTGCTACATGTGTTTGAGCTTATTATCCTAAACAGCTTATAGTTTCGGCATAAATTCCTCTTCATATATTGTAGCTACTATAAGTGTTTATAGCACCTGGGAAAAGAACTTGTTGGGTTTTGAAAACTAGTGTAAAAATGATCTTTTAGTCAAATAAAAGATATTACCAACAACCTTTTTATGTTTGATTTCACAGATGCGCAAGAAACATGTTGTGGCAACTTGCCGGAGAAGCAGGTTGTATAGGTGCGGCAGTGTTGTGGCCAATGCTGCCACTGCTTTTTGGGTCTCATCTGTGTGTCACCAATGAAGGAGCATGCTGACTATGACAGTAGTCTGCAAGCATGCCACCAACCTGAAATGACTTTGCCAGTGCAATGAGAGAGTGCTTCCTCATTGCAGGGCATGCCTTGCCTTGTTTAACATTTCAATAAACGTGGTGATGGATTTTGCCGTACACCTCTCACAGTCCTCAGCAAGCCTACCTCGAGGGTGTCCAATCCCCCTGTTAACATGCTCCTTCCCCAGTTCATTTGCCGATGGGGATCCCAATCCCCATCGGCATATGTGTCCATTTGCTGTGCTTTGTCTGCCAGAGTGGTGCCCAATCCACCTTGGCATCATCCCCCCAAACACAGACATGCTTGCTGACTGGGGGGCCCAATCCCCATTGGTTTCAGTGCCCTGTCCCCAATCCACTGAGGGGGTTGCCCAATCCCCCTCGGCATCACCCCGCGCCAAACACAGACATGCTTACTGATGGGTTGCCCAATCACCCTGTCGGCATGTTTAACCCCCCCCATCGCATCGGCATTTTCCTCCCATGCACCACCCCCATTGTATGCCACACTGGGATCCCACCCCAATGTGGCTAGCATGATCCCCCAAACTCTTAGACCTGTAAAAAAAATTGATCCACAGTGTTTATTTATTTTATTTTTTTTATAACCTGAAACACAGAAAACGATCCCTTGCCAGTGGGTCCCCTCCCCCTACCTGCACCCACCTTTTGCACATCCCAGCTCCCCACACCCCCCTCACCCCATACTTACCTCTGGAGTCCAGCACGACAATCTTCAGGAAAATGTCTGCACTTTTCAAAGCTGACCTCAAACTGAAGAAATGCCGGTAAGTCGTATAATGACATAACTGAAGAGTTTTCAGCTTAGGTGGATATCTCAGCCATTTTTGTAACTTTTGGCTCCAAATTTTCAACATGGGGTTCTTGGAATGCCACTTCATGAACTCAGTAACTGTCATGTCATTATTTGGTCCCAAAAGGTGATTTCATGGTCACTGCACAGAATCACCTTCCAGAATTGAGTAACAAAACGACAGTGTCACCGTTGATGAGGAGGGCTCCCCAAAAGCCTATGTTAAAATTTAGTGAAAAAAATTCCAAAATGACTGTGTTATGACTGTGCTTTGTGCAGTTTCCACACACACTCGTAACTTTGAGAATTTTTTATATTTTCATTCCAGATTTTCAACATTGCCATTTTTCCACACCTCCTTATGAGCAGTGCAGTTGCCATTTTTCACATCTTGCCCAAAATGTGTTTTTGCACATGTGGCACACAATGGCACAGTTGCTGTGTGAAATCAATGTCTGGGACAGATTAAGAAAATTACAGTAACAGTGCTCATAAGAAGAGGTCCCAAAAAGCCCATGTTCAGGGGGACTGGTTTACCGGGATTGAGAAAGGGCATATTTCATTTTGCACATTGTAAAAAATGGTATTGTCACCAGTGTCTGGTAAGCCAAAAACTGGTTTTACCAGTATTTGGTTCTCTGTACTTTATTTAACAATTTTGAACTCTGTTAACATGCATTTTAGCTATTTTGACCTCCATTATTGCACATCCACCCATCCTTGTACCAATTTAAAGTTATTTTAGGCACAAGATGTGATGGCAGCAGCAACAGTACAGCCTCCATCCCCAAGGTGTGATGGAAGCAGCACTACGGCCCCATCCCTAAGGTGTGATGGAAGCAGCACTATGGCCCCATCCCTCAGGTGCAATGGCAGCACCAACAGCACTACAACCCCCATCCCTCTGGTGTGATGGCATCAGCAACAGCACTATGACATCCCTCCCTCAAGTGTGACAGAAGCAGCAGCACTGCTGCCCCCATCTCTTTGGTGTGATGGCAGCAGTACTACATTCCCCATCCACCAGTGGTGATCGCAGAAGCACTACAGCTCCCACCCCTTTGGTGTGTTGGCAGTAGCAACAATGCAGTCCACATCCCTCTGGGGTGATGGCAGTAGTGACAGCACTATGATCCCCTTTCTTCAATACCCACACCCCACATGCACAAGTTACAAATGACTTGGTCTCTTTTCTTGTTAGAACTCAGATGTGAATTAATCTGAACCATCACTGCTAAAGTGGACTACCATTGTTTTTTTTCTATCTATAATTTAACTGCCTGAATTGGATTCTGCCTGTGACACTGCTGACCAAGGTTAGGGAACAGACTTGGGTGTTGGAGGGCCAACTGGTGGGTGAAGGATTGAGTGTCCACTGACCACTCACCTCTCTTGGGAGGGAGGGTGGGTTCACGGCTCTGCATTTGCTGGCCCCTGGTGGAGGCCATAGGCATGGCAACATGTCAGTCCTCACTGCAGGAGGGAGTGTGACGGATATCGGCTTGTGCCTTGACATCATGTGGCCTGTCAAGAAAATGGGAAAACACCCGCTGGCCAACCGAAGGACAGCTGTTGGTCCCTCCATAAGCTGAAAGCCCCAGAAATGTGTCTGTTCTGACCTCTGCCATGCCCAGGATACACAGGAAGCTCTTTCAGGCAATTATCCTCCCCTGGTAGCTTCCCACAGGGGTCGGGGCCCACTCAATGAAGAGTTACTTTGGGTTAACTGGTATCACAGCAGTAAGGGGCAGTGGATGGTGGTTGGGACTCGGCAGCAGTGGTAGGGGGCCTTGGGAGACTTGAAGGAGTGGATGGCCAGGGAGTAGGAGGAGCAAAAAAAAAAAGCCTGCTTGAATTTGCTTCTTTGAAATAAAGTGTCTTCACCTAAAAAATCCACAAGTGATTAGTGCAGGACCTTCAAATGGATTCACACATCTCCCAGACATGTGGATGCTTTTTTTTTACTTGGTATCCATGAAAAGGGTGTCTCCCAGTTTTCATGTCTTTGTTCAGATGTGAATTGCTCAGCACTCTGCCCACCAGCATCATGCAGCCCCTTCTGTATGTCACTGACTGCGCTTTCAAAGTCCACTGGCCAAACCTGTTGAAGCAGTCTATCATAAAACTTTTTGTTCACATAGACTGAAACAGCAGGTGGGAGAAAAGGTACAAATGATCCCATTCACCTAAATGGGGTGCTAACTGTGAAGTCTTTTTATAAGCAGTAAGGCAGTTTCTTCCTTGTGAACATACGTTCAGTCAGACCAGTTTTTATTCAAACAACTGAGGATTTTGGATGGCCTTACTGATTATAAACTTGAATAAGCTAGTTGGTAACAGTGATCCTGCATTTAGCAATCTACAACCTAGATGCTCATATGCAAAGAATACAATGATAACCTGACTAAAATCTAAAAACAAGCTTATAAAACACATAAAATGTATATGAACATTTATCTTTACCTATACAAAATCATTGCAGCCCAAGTAAAACTCAAATAAATTACTTGGTACCCTGACTACTATTCTATGATGTAGTATACTGGTATTTTTTTTATATTCTTTGTAAAGCAGGTAAGGCCCACTAGGCAGAACTGTCTGTTTTAGGAGTAACATAGAAGCACTGGGGAGGTTAAGTGACTTGCTTGGAGTCACACAGTATGCAACTGGAGGTTGTGGGAATCAAACCCAAGTCTGCTGGATGTACCCAGTTCAATCACTGTTTGTTACTCTAACCACCAGGCATGGGTGGTTAAACTGAATGGCTGGTTACAACAAAGCAGTGCGGGTGATTTTCTTACTGACTCTATATGCAGCAAAGCAGAAAGAATGCAAAGCACAGCAGCATTCATTTTAAGATGCTGAAATCCGGATCGGCCCACTGGTGCTGTGGTAGAACTATTGCTTGCAGTGCCAGTGACCCAAGGTTAGAAGTGAATTCAAGTTCCTGGAAGTCTGGCCAGGGGGGTAGAATCAAGCACCTGGGGGACTGCCCTACTCCTCCGGGGAGGGTGCACTGCAGGTCCTGCTGCTTTACCACCACCTGTGTGACCATGGGAGGTGGTGCAATGGTGCTGCAGAGTGATCAGGAGGGGAGGACGCTAGCCAGGATCTGGAGTAGTGGCATGTCTCTATGTGACCTACAGCCTTGGATCTCCTCTACTGCTGGTGCCCACAGGGACAGAGACCAGAAAACCAGGAACAATCACCCCACATCGGCCACATGCAGAAGGGACCCAGGTGCCACAGACTTCATAACCAGGCTCCATGAGGGACCCACTGAGCTGCCAGATACACACTAAGGGAGTGTGGAGGGGTGACCTGGAGTCCCCTCCCTTCCCACCTAGGGGGGTACAATCCACACAGGAAGGGGGCAGGCCCACAGGAGTTCCTGAGCATTACCTGGGGGTGAAGCTAGGGGATACCCAGCCTAGGGATCTCTGAAAAGTGGTGACTGATGCTGTGAATAGGGGACATAGAAAGAGAAAATAAAAAAAAAGATTTAAAAAGATGCTGAAATCTTAGAGATTCTGTGCAGTGACATACAATTTCCACGAGGCACCGGTACAAGAATTCAAAATCCGCAAACCAAGCAGGATTCCGTGATTGTTACCGGTGTTACCGGTAAAAATGGAAAACCAGGGTCCCTGCCCATGTTGCAAATTTGGTGAACAGATTTCAAAAAATGACTGAGTTACCAGCATGCATTGTGCAGTTTCAACACACACTCATAACTTCACCAATTTTTATATTTTTACTTCAGATTTTCAACATTGTCATTTTTGAACACCGCCTCATGAACAGTGCAGCTGTCATTTTTCACATCCTGCCTGAAAGAAGTTTTTGCACCTGTGTCACACAATAGGCATGGTCGCTGTGAGAAATCAAAGTTCGGGACAGATTAAGAAAATCACAGTGCCACTGTTCAAGAGCAGAGGTCCTAAAATGCCTATGTTGAAAATGTGGTGTAAAAAAATCTCCAAAATAATTGCATTACAGGTGTGCATTGCCCAGTTCCTATGCATGCTCATGACTTCACCAGTTTTTTTATATTTTCACTCCAGACATTCATCATTACCATTTTTTTACACCTCCTCATGAACAATACAGCTGTCATTTTTCACTTCCTGCCTGAAATGTGTTTTCACACCTGTGGCGCCAAATGGTGCAGTCACTGTGCAAAATCACCTTTCAGCTAACAAACTGATAGTGTCACTGTTCATGCAGTGGGGTCACAAAAAGCCCATGTTGAAAACTTGGAGGGAAAATACCAAGAAACACCCAGGGCATTAGGGTTTATGACCATAATGCCCTACCCTGTAGGGACTAACAGGCGTCATGAGTGTGATTTGGGATTGTCAACAGTAATGCTCACATCATTCCACCCCACCCCCATCCTGCAGCTAGTGACATGCATTGAGATGACCCTGGACTCTTAGGCCCCAAAGTTCACCCCATTCTCCTATACTGCACACATTACAGCTCATTTCCTTATGAAGTGGGGTGAGTGTAAAGCCTGAACACCCCAAGGCACACCTCGACACTTGTCGGTGTCTGAAGGGTAGGGTGAGGTGAAATAACATAAGCATTATGGGCGATGACCCAAAGGCATACCCCAATGCCTGTCCATCTCTGCAGGGTGGGGGTGGGGCTGGCTTCAGTTCAATACTTCACTGCCATTCCTATCCTGCATCTGTCTGACTCCTGCACTTATAATGCTAATGCCAGCAAGCAAATATTCAGCATTGACAAATGCTTGTTTACATCAGTTCTACTGTCTAAAATGTAATACATCTTTGTCTTGAATTTCTAAAACTATGGGGAACAAAACACAATCTCCTTTGTGTGAAATCCTCAAGGAAATAGGGAACCTGGACAAATTACCCATATGAAAAAAGCAGTTAGCAAAAGTGGCTAGGAATGTTTTTTTGCATATGTTCTTACTGGATTTTGGAGCAATACCTTTGCAACCACAAGGGTGTCTCTTTAATGTCTCTATGTCTTTTGTGTAAAACTGTAACCTTATATTGTTAAGACCAATCAGGTCCATCTTGTAAATGAGCTATGCTCAATGATGCTCGCCTGAATAAATAAAGATTTTGATTGATTGATTGATTTCTGACAAATGTATACAACCCTGGACATTCTGCAGTCATTTACTTCTACCTAGAGGAATACAGAGATTATGACAGACAGGGATATGTGATTCCATTTTCTTCCTGAACCACTTACTCCTTTTACTGCTTATTTCTTATTCAAGTAGCTAGTTTGTTTTCAAGGCTAGTCAGTATTATATCATTGTATTTTTCATTGCATTGCTATGAGTCTACTGTCAAGCCAGAGAGATTAATGAACTGCTAAAGGAAGCGGGGCAGTATGTTAGAATTTTTGGGTGCTCACAGGGAATGGTCCTGGGTGCCTCACTGGTTTGTTATGCTGGGATTGCCTTAACACATGCAGAATCCTAGTACACACCAGCAGAATGTATACTGGGCTACACAGTTACATGCCATCTAGTCAACTCCAGCGGGATGCACTAGGTCAGTATGTACTCAACAGACATGAGTATTAACCATGACAAGTCAGATTAGAAAATAAATTAAAAAAAAAAGAATAAAAAAATGTTTCCTAACACACTTTGCAGCTCACAAAGATGCATCAGGCATGTGGGTGGGGTCAGGGAGAGAAACACTTGTCACAGGCCTAATGGCTACAATTTCACTATTTTTTCACTATGAGATTCAACAAATCAGATTCTCCACATCTTTTATTCTTGCCAGAAATTGAATGCCTGGCTTTAAAAAGGGACTAACCATTTGTTGCGTAGTAGTATATAAAACAGTATTTGGTGACCAAACAAAACAAGGCTTATATTTCAATATTTTTTTCTTTATTTATTGAATACAATCGAAATTGCAATCCTTTGAGTCACAGACTCTTTAGCAAAGGCTCCACGTCGGCTAGAGGGGGAGGAGAGTAAACAAATACAGCCAAAGATGAACATAAACAGGCAGTATTTACAGTTTCAGTACTGACAGAGCAGTCCAGGCTAGAACTTATTTAGCAGGTGAGGTAATTAGGTAGCATTCTTGGAATCCCTAAACAGAGATTTGTAGGATGCCATTTCATAGGGTCTAGCGAGTCCCTGTGTCAGGAAATGTGGAGGATTTGTGAGCAAAGGGGGTGGGCAGCGTTAGCCACAGTCACATTTAGCACTCTCCATTATTTGAGTTTTAAGGCCTCATTTGAAAAGTGAGATGCTATGGGTCTGGGAGACTGGGGGAGGTAATGTGTTGAGCCAGAGAGGGGCATGGTAGCGGAAGGATCTTTGCCCTAGGGATGTTCTACAAAGGGGGACCAGAAATTATGGGTTTGCTGCGAGTCTTGTATTACGCCTAATGGGGTCTGCACTGATAATGGGGAGTAGGCCGATGGGGGCTAGCTGAAGGTGTATCTTTTTTGCAAGAATGCAGGTGTGGTACTTTAGTCTTTGTTGGAAGTTTAGTCAACCAGCCAAAATATAAAGATCGCAGGTGTGGGTTAGTCTGTCACTGCCTGTAACTAGGCTGCAGGCTTTATTCAGGGCAGTGTTTATACTGCTTAGTGTGGTGGGTTCAGCTGAGCCATATATAACTATCCCATAGTCAACTAGGGAGAGGATGGAGGAGGTGACTGCAAGTTGCATGGCTTGTGTGAGTAGGCAGTGCTTGAGTCTGTAGAGGATGCCCACTCTAGCGTTGACAGCGGAAGAGAGAATTTGGATGTGACTATGGTAGGAGAGGGAGGTATCTAATGTGATACCCAGGTATTTAAAGTTTGTAACATGTTCCAGTGGGGCACCTAGTGAGTTCTTAATTAGGAGTTCTGACTGACTATGTGGGATCTGGCGATGCGCAAAGATCATGGATTAGTTTTGTTATAGTTGATGATCAGGCGGTGATCAGTGAACCAGTTCTCTAGCTCCCAGAAAAAACCCTGAAGGGCCAGTTGGAGGGCGCTCGATTGAGGGTGTTTCCAATACAGAACCGCATCATCACCGTAGAGTAGTAGATGACCGCTGCACGGGAGAGAGTTTAAAAAGAGGGTGAAGAGCAATGGGCCAAGTATAGACCCCTGCGGGACCCCAGAACAAACTGTTTTGGAGGTGGAGATGGTGGTGTTTATCCTGACATGCTGTGACTGGCCTGAGAGGAAATCCTTGAAACAGGCAGTAGCCTCAGGGACCACATTTAGTTGTGGAAGGACACAAAGCAGTAGTTCATGACTGACCGTGTCGAATGCCTTGGTCAGATCCACATAGATAGCCCCTGCGATTGAGCCTTGGTCAAGGGCCTCATGGATGAACGTGGTGAGCTCAGAAAGTGCAGTGACGGTACTATGGCCAGTCCGGAAAACATGCTGTTCCTGGCTGAAAAGGTTGTGTTTAGTTAGATGTTCTGTTAGCTGGTCAGAGACTATTTTTTCCAGTGCTTTGGAGAGAGGTGGAAGTATTGAGATAGGTCTATAGTTGCTGGTGTTAGTGGGGTCACTGTTCTTCAGAATGGGAGTGATTATGGCTTTCTTCCAGGTTAAGGGGAACTGGCCAAGGCAAAGCGAGAGGTTGAGAATTTTTGTAAGGTGGGGTAGTGTGACATCCAGGGTAAGCCTAATGAGTTTAAGATCTAGGGAGTCATTGCTGTAATGGGTATTGGCGATAGCTTTGGTAATATAGTGTTTTGCCTCACTGCAGGGAATGACTTGAAGCTGGAAAGGAGGTGAGTTGACATTACACGGGTTTTCGGGGGGAGGGAGGGGTGTGGTGGAGTGGAAGAAATTAGGAGGGAGGATATGGGAGATGTCCTAGAAGGTGGAGTTAAGGGTTTCTGCGATAGTGGCAGGATCCTGTGTGACATCCCCGTTTAGACTGAGTTGGGTAGGGGTGGGGGAGCAGGATTTACCACTGAGTTCTTTTATGTCTTTTATGTTGTTCCAGAATTTTTTTCCATCTCCCCAGGAGGAGGTAAGGGTTTGTTGGTAATAATTAGCTTTTTCCTTCCGCAAGGCCCATGTACATTTATTGCGCGCCTCCCTCTAAAGCTGTCTATCCTGGGTGCATCGGGAGTCAAGGGCCTTGTGCCAAAGGTTTTCCCTTTGTTGTAGCAGGTTTAGTAGTGAGGATGTGATCCAGGGGGTGGTTCTGGTTTTCACAACTTGCTTTGTGAGGGGAGTGAATATATCACAGGCTTTGTTGAAGGTGGTTATAAAGTGGGCGAGTGCAAGGTCTACTGACTGCGTGGTGTATATGGGGAGCCAGTAGCTATTAGATAGATGGGCTTTGAGGTTCTCTAGGCCTCCATTTTTTAGCCTTCACTGCCAGGAGATTTTTGGAGGGGCAGGGGGCAATTTACCCGACCACCAGCAAGTAACCAGGGAGTGGTCACTGATAGAGTCAGGAAGCACAGTTGCATGGGAGAGGTTACATGGACTGTTGGTGAAAATGAGGTCTAAAAGGGTGGAGGTCTCGGATCTAAAGTCCCTTCTGGTCGGGGAGGTGACTAGTTGGGTAAGATCAAATGCCAGGGCAGTGTCTTTGTAGCTGGATGTGGCTGGGGATAGCCAGTTGATGTTGAAGTCACCCATTAATATGATTTCACTAGTATTAGGTAGGTGGGAGATAATGTGAAGGATCGACTCAAACACAAGTTTTTGGTTTCTCGAGGGGATATAGGCCGAGATGATGTGTAGAGTTTTGGTACCCAGACTGAGTTTGACTGTTACAGTCTGGGATTCTTATTGTGGGGCGGGGGTATGTACTTCTGTGGCATTGGTTGAGGATTTAATATAAACTGCACAGCCACTGCCTCTCTTGCTGGTTCTATCTGCCCTGAAGATGGTATAATTATTTAGGGAGACAGCATCATTGGGAATTTTTTCAGAGAGCCAGGTCTCAGAGAGGGCTAGTATGTCTGGTGCATGTTTGGCAATCCAGCCTTGTAGAGGGATGTGTTATTTGGGTAGGCTGCAAATATTAAGGGTGGCTAGCAGCAGACTCTCCTGAGGTTTTTTTTGGAGAGGTCTTAGTGCAGGGTGGTCCTGGGTTGGGATGGATATTGCCAGATAGTAGGAGAAGTAGGAGGGTGTGCCGCAGGAGGACCAACCTGTAGAGTTTGGGTGACAGACATTGGGATAGGTAGGGTGACGGGCTTTTTTTGTTGGAGATGGGGACTGGGAGACTAGGAATGACACTGGATAGAATGGAAAGGGAAGTGAGGGGGACAAAAGTGGTGCTAACGTGGGTGGTGGGAGGTTGAGGTCTGAAGTGGGGGAGAGCTGAGGCACAATGCATACCAAGTGTGAGTGTGGGTGTTAACATGGGTGTGTGTGGGTATAAGTCATAGGGATCAATTTAGCATGAGTGGGAGAAGTTGGAGGGATTGGGTCTGCAGTTATCAATGATAGCTGAGGGATTAGTGTAGTAGATATAGTGGTGTGGTATAGGAGCCATGGGGGGGGGTGTAGAGCAAGTTGTATGATCCTGGAAGTCAGTAGGGTTACTATAAGTAGGGAATACATTGTATGAGAATTAAGTGAGAGGAAAGTTACAGCAGCCACTAGAGTTCAGTTTGTATAACCTGCAGCTGGAAAAGTGGGCTGAAAGGTTATTTCGCCAGGTCACCTGACTAACCCTAACTATAAATTCGGGAGCCGACCAAGGGTGGTGGTTGGGATGGTGGGGAGCCAAACACATAGCGTTCGGTGGGGCTAAGCCTGGGCAGCAACTTGAGGTGCTTATTTGGCCGGGATTTGTGCTGTAAGAAGGGGAGCTTGTGGCCATTTCAGAAAAGGCGCCAGATGGCCAACGGTCATGTCAGCAGCCTGGATCAAGGTAAAAATTACCTAGTGTGTCTTGGGTTCAGGGCTTCTGTGGGCAGGGAGGGCTTCAGGGCAGGCCCTCGCGACCTCCGGTCTCCTTAGCGGAGGAGGGTGGTCTCTGCAGAAGAATGGAGAGAGAGGGGGGAATAAATATGCAGTACAGGGAAAAACGATTAACTTGTTGGGGGCAGGCTGGTACTGGGTGTGGGGAGAAGAGCAAATGAGTACAGGGCTATCAGGTAACTAATGTGATTCAAAATAGAAAGGCTAAAGGTGGTTCCTAGCAGGGCTAACTGAAATTCTGCACACTGGAAATGCACTTTAAAAATTAACGAACAGTCCCCAAATGAGTTTTGCATGGGGGTGATTTCAGTTAAGCACAAATCCTGGGGTTGCACAGACTCTAAGCTTTTAAACACAACTACAGGCAAATACAAACAGTTTTTGCTGGCTCGTTTTAAAACTGTTCAAAATCAGGCACAAAAGTAAAAGTTCTGCTCTGTTTGAGCCTGCGCAGCAACTCGAGGTGCTTATTTGGCCGGGATTCGTGCGGTGAGAAGGGGAGCTTGTGGCCATTTCAGAAAAGGTGCCAGATGGCTAACGGTTGTGGCAGCAGCCTGGATCAAGGTAGAAATTACCTGGTGTGTCTCGGGTTCAGGGCTTCTGTGGGCAGGAAGGGCTTCAGGGCAGGCCCTCGCAACCTCCGGTCTCCTCGGGGGAGGGGGTGGTCTCTGGTGTGTCTCAGGTTCGGGGCTTCTGCAGGCAGGGAAGGCTTCAGAGCAGGCCCTCATGACCTCCGGTCTCCTTGGGGGATGAGATGACATCAGAGACCTCTCGAGCTTTGATATCAACATCTAAATGATGTCATCTCATTACCTCAATGGAAACATAGCTTTGCTGTGTAGCATCACCCATAAACTATTCTATACAGTGTGTCACATTTTAGTGGAGGTAATTATGACATTTTCTCTTTATGTTATTACTGCTTATTCAACTTAAATCATTTAGGTATCACATGGAATTCCGCTAAAATTAAATTATGTTCGGCACTTTAGGACAGTGATTACCAGTGATTTCCATTTGAAAACAAGAGAGTAGTTAACAAACGGAAACATTTTTTTTTTTTATGTCAGTGATTTCAGAGTAATCACACATTTAAACGCTGGGAAAACACTTCCTAGAAAAAAAATGATTTAATATATATATATGTGATTTAAATTGGAATTCTTCCATTTCTTAACAGTTTCCATCTCATGTATTCTTTATTAAAAGCATACAAATTAGTTTTATAGTTCAGTGTCGAAGGATGTAATTGCTGGTCTGAATATTATGCAAGAATTTGATGATTAGTAAATGTTTTATAAAGTATTATTTTACACTTATGTTGCTCAAGGCTTACCTGCAATTCTAATTATAAGAAAGTCCCCATTTCCACCTAGAATAATAATAAAATTAGGTTCAAATGTTAAGTACTGCAGATAAAAAAAAGCAATTTCAATCATACATTAAAATTTGTTAGTGCAAAAATTTCTAGTCTGTATTCCCCCACTATCCAGCTCAGTTTCTGCCTTATGCATATCATTGCTGATTTAAATGAGGTGTCAAGTGACAACCCCCTACCCTCCAATGTCATTCAGAGCTAGAAAATAAGAAAACAGTCAATTAATATCTTTTTTTAATTTGTAAAAATATGTGTAGACAGTGCACTGCTATGTTATACTGGAATATATGTATATATGTGTATTTGTGCTAGTCAGTGTGTGTGTGTGCATCACAAAAATTAGAAAGTGTTGTAAAGTGGCTCAGTGGTTAGTGCAAAAAGTGCTAGTCTGCATTTCCCCACTATCTGGATCAGTTTCAACCATATGCATGTCACTGCTGAGTTAAATGAAGTGTCTAGTGGCAAACCCCACTCTCCGATATCTCTTAGAGCCTAAAAAATAGAAAATGGTCCCTCAATGTCTTTTTTTTAATCAGTAAAAATATGTGTTGACAGTGCACTGCTATGTTATACTGGAATATATGTATATACGTGTATATGCATTAGTCAGTGTGTGTGTGTGTGTGTGTATCACAACAATTAGAAACTGCTGATATGAAAGAACACTGTGCAGTGCATGGAATGGACCAAGGAATGGAAGGATGAGGTTAAACTGTGTAGGATTCTCATTTTTCAACTGAACAATCAGAGCACAGACTGGCTTGTCTCCAACCATTTGAATGAATGGCATTGATTTATTGTTCACTACAGCAATGATGCGACACATCACCTTATGTACTACTGACTTGTGGGGTGACTTAGGCAATGTGAGGTAGTAGTATGCCTTGCTCTTTGTAGCCAGCTTCTGGATATTGGCTTGAAATCCAGCAAATGTTCCAGTCTTCTGGCTTTCTGCTGGAACTACTTTGCCATTGCTATCAAGATGAGCCAAAGAATGTACCATTTCTCACATCTTTGGTCCTGAGTGCTTTGTGGTGAGATATCAACTTCAGCTCGAACTGATAGTAGGCCACATTTGACCATCTTGTTAGGATGAACTCTGTGTTGTTCTGCACTGACATTTTTAATCCCAAGAGGCTTTGCATGGTCAGTTTAGGATGATTCTCAGTAGAAACCTTAGTAGCAACATCCTCTGCTTGAACAAACATCACATTTGTGTGATAAGACGTACCTGCTCTGATCAATGTGTCATTCTGAGATTCATCATAGTCTAGAATGGTAGTTCCAGGAAAATTGCTGACAAGCTCTTCAGGACAGCTGTCATTCTTCTCAATCTCAAACTTGTCCCATGTAGCATACAGATTAAGAACATCCTGGTAGTTTATCCTGAGTGGTAATTTCTTCATCATGTCTATAATCTCACAACTTCTAGTCAGGCCATGAATCGTCACTGATAACTTGAAAATTAAAGAAGTGTGTTTCTCCATGATTAATGAAAATAACAGTGATGACAAGGCTACACTTTCTGGATCCTGGCACGCATCACTGAAGTCACTAGAAGCAGGGTTCTTAAGCCAGGTGAGAAAACTCGCTACTCAAGATTTGGTTCTTTTGCGTTCTCAAGCTCAGAAATATGTGGATGCCGGCTCATGCTTGTATCACATGATAACTTATCTTTCAAGCACCTGGCAATGATATTCAGTAATTGTTAGTTGCTCACTCCACACTAGTAGATTGCTGCTTCCACATAACTTCCACCTGCAGATGTGTCATACCCTTTGGTACTCTAATGTTTTGTGGAAACGATCATGAAATCTGATCCTGTTTGCAAACTCCTTTTGAATCATCTGCTTAGCTGTGCTTGATTTTGTTGCACTTGTATCATAACTGAAAATCTTCAAAAGGTTATTGCAGTCCATCAGTGGTCCTTGTAATGTTCTTGGCTCATTCATATTCAATACAACTGTCTGTACATGTTTGAAGAACATTTCTCAAAGTTCTGCAGGATGAACCTGTTGTAAGTGGAAATCTAAATGTTTTTGTCCTGGTGGTATATTGGAGAGAGAGAGATATATTTTTCCAACAAGAGCAATCATACTGAATCTCACTGGCAAAAGGATCTGTTGTAAAATCAATTACAGATAAGATATGGTCACACATTGTAGTATTTTTTTGGTACACTGTGTGAGCCTTGAACATGTGCCATGCATCCATTTGTTGGAGAAGACACCACTTGCCTCAGCCAGGATGTTTTTTTGTCTTCTGGCACTATGCAACAGATGCAGAGATCCTTGTCCTGTAGAGGACCACTCAGTGAATGTCTAGCAGAAGGGCCAAGAGCATTTTCAGGGTAATTGTCATGCTTAGACTGGGATACTTGGATTTCTTGCATCTGCTATTTCTCTTTCCTAGTTTTGGCATGCTGATGCTTCCTTTTATTTATAATTCCAGTCACACACAATTTGAGAAAAAACATTCCAGTTGGACCATCATCCTAGTTTACTTTTTCAAAAACACTTCCATATTTATCCAACCCCCTCCAGTCCAGTGCTAAACTCTTCAGTTTGTTCCATGAATCAATTAGATAGTCACTTTTGTCTTCATCACACTGTTTATTGCATAATATACACAGTTTTTATTTATTTAAATGTTTCACCAGGAAAGTACACTGAGCAAGATTGTTTGTTTCCAGATATGTCCTAGGGAGAAGGGGAAGTCGAGGTACAACAGAGCAGTGCAAAGTACAATTCAACAGTTCACAGCCAAGGTGATTGACAATAGATAAAATGCAGGAAATGGGTACATTAAGTGCTGCAAAACAGTTACAAAAGAGTTTGGGGTGCAGCTGATAAAAAAGTGTTATCAGTTACAAACAGGCATTGCTAATTGAAAATGCAAAAACATGGTACATGATAGAACTGATACAGTGTATAGTTAGGAGGCAGTCAATAGTGCAGTGTTGATAGGGTTCAATGGAATTAGCTGGAGCAAGAATGGGCCGAACAGACAACTTCTCTTAACTTAAACAGTTCTTTAATCATCTCAGCTCAACTTCTCTTCTTTCCTCTCGAGTGTTGTACTGGTTTTGTCAAGGGTGTCGACATCTTTCCAATCACCAATCTTAGGACTTCATTTGGTCATACCTGCAAAGAGATAAAACATACATATGTATATCTATGTATCTATATGTATCTCTCTCTCTCTCTTTCTCTCACTCTCTCTCTCTCTCTCTCTCTATATATATATATATTCATGGCAAAAAACTCCCTTAATGCATCAGTTAGGGTTCATACCATGGTGACAAAAGCATGGATGTGTGGTGTTAGGGTTACCACTGCTACCACCCCCCCATGCCCCACACACCAACAGGCATCAGGGTGTTTGTTGGGGTCATTGGCCTAACTCTTACCCCATTCCATGTGTAAACAAGCTGAGGTGGTGCAGTATAGGAGAATGGGGTGAGAGTTAGGCACGATGACCCCAACCCACACCCCGATGCCTGTTGGTGTATGGGAGTGGGGTGCTATGGGTGGTAACCCTAACACCACATTTCCATCCTTTTGTCACTGTGGTATGAACCCTAAATGATGCATTAAGAGAGTTCTTTTGCCATGAATTTCTTTTCTTTTTGAGAAAGTGCAATGTAACTGGTAAGTGGTCTGTATTAGAGGGAGCACGGGCCCACCGGGCCCTGTGCTCCCTTCACATTGTCCATTTTTGGTACAATGGAATGTGTATGTGGGAGTGAGGGCCCCCTGTGCCCTATGCTCCCACTCACATGTAAGTATGGAGCCATACTGCTGCCATATACAGCAAGGAACCCTTGTAACAGTAATGTGCCAATATCTCAATAACCGTAGCAGCTACAAAACAAATTTAAGTGTCATTTTAATCATGACAGTGAGATGTCTATGCAATATGCAGCAGCCAAATCTGTATCTTGCATCGTTTACAAGACATGGACACTGAAATCCACTGAAAAGGCACCCTTGGAACATGTTTTTGCCAATATCTCAGTAACCATAGAAGTTAGGAATAAAATTCCACTGCTGGTGTAACCTATGATTTCCAAACTTGTTTCTGCAGGTTATTTTACTTAAAGGTTAACTAAACTGCAAGAAGTAAAAAATCCATAGCTTGCTTCATTTTTTGAGATATGGGTGCCGAAAGGTGTCACGGGTGCTGCAATGTTATCCTATGGGAAATTTCTCAACTTTGGAATGCTGTAACTTTAGTCCCCTTGAATGTTTTGGCAGAAACCACCAAAAGGCACATCTGTGGTACAAGGGCTTGCCACCCTGCAAATTTCAGTGCAAAAGACCCTACTGTTCAGTTGCAGAGTGATAGCAAATATTTGCTGTTTTTTTTTTTATATTTTCACAAATCATGAAAGTTTAGCAAAATGTAGCATGAAACTTTCACATTTGCAAACATATTTCAGTAGTTTCATTCATGATTTGTGAAAGTATTTTTTCTACAATGTTTAAAATAGAAATGCTGGGGGTTTTACCCCGCAAAAAAGATAGGGCTGGCATCCCCAGGACCCAACTAGATAAATGCAACAGTCAGTGTTTACCTACAGGGTCCCACATTTAAACACCAGTCATTTTTCTCTAATACTGACTAAAAACAAGATGGCTGCAGCATGAAAGTAAAAGGGCCATTTGCAAAAAGTAAAATTGCATTTGCGAAACTTTCGGAGACACATGTATTTTTTCCCTATTGACCATAATGGGATATTTGTTTTTTGAATAACTTTAGTAATGGCTTAATATTTTTACACCATATCTTCAAAAGGCACATCGGTGACCCAGACTGCATCTTCCATGAATGTTTCGGACCGAATGGAAAAATCATGGACATGAGAAAAGAAATGCACAAAAAGTCTGTTTTTTTGCATTTTTTGGCATTCTGTAGCTCCGCAACCATACATCTGACCACAACGCAACTTAGCAGATCCAGAGATCTATGGTACCAGACTGCACATGTAAAATTATGGGGCAAATCTGTCATACAGTGGCAAAGTTATTAAGGTGCAAAATCTGAGGTTTAACATTCAAGTGCTTACTCTACCCTAACTACAGTGCCACTAGTGTGACACTATTCTATATATACTATCTATCTATATATATATATATATATATATATATATATATATATATATATATATATGACTAAAAACTCAGTTTAATGCATTAGTTAGGGTTGTTCCAAGTGACAAAAGTGAGGAAATTCGGTGTTAGGGTTAAAGTCCCCTTGGACCCCCAGCCCACCCCTAACGCATCGGGGTGCATGTTGGGGTCACTGTGCTAACTCTCACCCCATAAAAAGTGTAAAGAAGCAGAGATATAGGAAAATAGGGTGAAAGTTAGGACTGATGACCCAAACACACACCCGATGCCAGTTGGGGCGGTGGGATGGGGGTCCAAGGGGAGCTTTCAGCCCTAACACTGAATTTCCTCACTTTTGTTGCTGTGGAACAAGCCTAACTAATGCATTAAATAGAGTTTTTTTGCCTCTAATTTCCCTTCTTTTTGAGAATGATGATGAAAAATAGTGAATGTAATGCGTCGGGGGGAGCTCGGGGCCCTTCAGGCCCCGCTCTCCCATCATGTGATGTCTTGTGACATAGTAACAGAAACAGAAGCATGAACAGTGATGCACATGGTAACACAAACATAAATGGTAAAGGAAACGTTAATAGAAATGCAAGCTCAAAGTGACACCGAAGCGTACAGTGACGCAAAGGGACATTGAAGCATGTATGAAAACAAAACTGGTAATGCGAACAGTGATGGCAGAGGTATTTTAAATGGAAATGTTTAGTGTCACAGCAAAAAGAACACTAAAGGGAACAGAAACGTAAATGCGAATGCAAGCACACATGTAAATGCAAACTGTAACATGCACAGGCACAGTACCGTAATTGTAAATGCAAATGGTAAAGTTAACGTGAAGAATAATGCCAAATGAAAGAGAAACAGAAATGGGAACAGAAGCATGTGCAGAAACGGAAACGGAAACTCACACAGGCACAGTACCGCAATT
This sequence comes from Neoceratodus forsteri, assembly GCA_016271365.2. Lineage (NCBI taxonomy): Eukaryota > Metazoa > Chordata > Ceratodontiformes > Ceratodontidae > Neoceratodus > Neoceratodus forsteri. The sequence goes on from CM057459.1 coordinate 874,621,316, forward strand.
GTAAACGCAAATGGTAATGGTAACAGCAACAATAACAGCAAAGGAAACAGAAGCACATAAGGAAATGCAAGTGCATATGGAAATGCAAACAGTAATGCACATGGGCACAGCAACGCAATTGCAAATGCAAATAACAGTAACAGCAAGGAAGACGCAAAATAAAAGAGAAATGGAAACGCAAATTAAAGGGCTGCCAGAAACACAAATGGCAATGCCCACGGTGATGCAAACAAAAACAGTAGTGGAAATGCAAATGGCAACAGTAACAAAAATGCAAGCGCGAATGACAACACAAAGGGTAACGCACACAGTGGCGTACACGGGAACAGTAATGCAAATGGGGACATAAACGCAAGTGGAAACAGTAACTGTAACTGTAACAGGAGCGCATACCCTGTTTTTGCCAAACAGGTGCATACAGAAATACAGTGTGTACAAAGAATGTATGCATTGCAATGGGGATCAAAGCTTAAAACGAGCATTGGAAGTACTTAATTGCTAATAACTCAGCAACTGCACGATGTGGAAAAAAAATTAAAATTTCACAAAAATCTTGATTTTCCTGGCTAGGTTTTTGCCATTGCATAGCCCACAGGGCTATGCAACTCACAACAAAAAATATGTATCTCATATAATTTTCGAGATACGAACCCCGAAGGCACGGTGTACACCACCATGTTAGTCCATGGGAAAAAATGTCAAATTCAGAGTACCGTAACTTGCCATCCATGCAATATTTTTTCTCCAAACCACAAAAAGGCACATCTGTGAGATGTTGGCTGACTTCCCTCTAAATTTGAGCCCAAAAGACCAAACTGTTCTTTTGCAGCAGGGTGGCAAAGAACTCCTGTCATTTTGGCCATAGTCTGAAAAGTAGTGTCGCAATATGCAAAAGCTTTTGCAAAATTCTGCTAAAGTATCGCAAGTGTGACACTACTTTGTGACATTACTTTTTCCAGAAACTTGAAAAACATATTTCTAGGGTGTTTAACCCCTAAATAAAGACATGACTAGCATCCTGAGGGTCCGACTAGGTGAACACAAAAATAATTTTGTTCCTAGAGGGTCCCAGTTTTAAATGCCAAGCATTTTTCTGATCACCAACTGAAAATAAAATGATGGATTCACGACACTACTAGGGCCATTTGAGACACTAAGAAGTGCATTTGCGAAAGTGTTGAACTTTTTGTTAACTTTTCCCATTGACTTATAATGGGAACTTGTTTTTTGAGTAACTTTTGAACCGTTTAATATTTTTTCACAAAGTCTTCAAAAGGCACATTGGGGACCCTGGCCGCACTTTTCCTGAAGTTTTCGGACTGGTCGTACAAACCATGTTACCGGTACATGAGAGCAAAGAATTCGTAAAAAAGCGTAATTACTCACTTTGTAGTTGCTTAATAATTCCACAGCCATATAACCAACTGGTTCGAAACTTGGCAGATCCCAAGATCTACCATGCCCCATCATGCACACAAAATGTCAGGCAAATCTGTTGAACAGTGTCAAAGTTATTAAGGTACAAAATTTGACCCTTTAACCTTAAAAGTGCTACTCAACCCTAACTATGGTAGCACTACCATGGTACCATTATATATATATATATAGGGGGTAAGTGATGGGCAGAAGTGGGATATGGAAAATAATCTCACTCCTGCAGAGTGAGATGTGTATTTTCACGAATGCCGAGGCACGAGGAAAAATACACAGCTCACGAGGCAGGAGTGAGAGAGTATTTTCCATATCCCATGATTTTCCCATCATGTGTGTGATTTATACCACAGGGGTGAGAGCTATAGGAACATTTTGTCTGATTCTGTGTGCTTCCTGCTTATTATGTGTGTGTGTGTGTGTGTGTGTGTGTTCTGAATGGACTGGGAGTCAGAAACACAGGTGAGTGTGTTTTGAAAAACTAATTGAGTGAGTCAGAGGCTCAGTGAGAAAGAAAAACTGCTGCAGGTAGCACTGAGAAACAGAACCTGTTTTTTAAAAGTCTTTCATTTAGAATTCAGGTTGTTTTGAAGCTAAGATCAGCACAGTAATGGGCTAGCAATGTTAGAAACACAATGGGACATAGATGAGAGTCTTTTGCAAAGCTAATTGAGTAAGTTGTAGCTTCAGTGAGAAAGAAACTTTTTTCTGAAGCAGTTTCCTTTAGAATGCAAGCTACAGTGCATTTATCCTCACTCTGGTGACATCAGCAGAGCATGGATAAATATCAATATCCTCACTCTGCTGATGTCATCAGGATTTATCCTCACTGCAGTGGAAATAACACAGGATATCCTACTGAGATAGCTCTCACCCCTGGTATACATACACAATATATATTATATATATATATATATATATATATATATATATATATGTATATATATATATATATATATATATATATATATATATATATATATATATATATATATATATATATATATATATATATATATATATATATATATATACATATATTTGGCTTGAAGAAATAACTGTTTTATTATAAGACCTGAATTCGTTGATCATCAAAACCCCCATTTAGACACCAACAATAGCTTTATATGACAACTATGAGCTGAGATATGCCATTTTAGAAATTTTTGCTAGCCATCTTGAATTTGGCCACCTAGCGGCAATTGCCCAGATTTTTGAGAGGGTCCTCCAAGCCCATCTATTTTAGCACCATTTATTCATATAAAAACCATCTTCATACCTTTGGCCCCATAAACTGGTCATGGATACCTATTACCTTTCCTTTATTATATAGCAGTCACCAGTTCCAGCAGCAAGATGTGTCTTCAATGGGGGAGTGGATCTTCACACTGGGACCTGTTCAGGTTAATGAGGGTGTGTGTGGGAATCAGGGGGTGGAGGTGATAGGTGCTCAGTGGGAGGTCAGGATGAGGGTAGGTAGGAGTCACATCACCACCCAGTGTGCCCTGTTAATCCCTATCTAGTCTAAGGCCCCATGCCCAAACTGAACTCTGGAGCCCCCATGCCTCCAGGATACCCTTTTCTCTATCTCATTCCTTCTTAAAATCTGTGACAGTTTTAGCCAATGCCACCCCCTCTGGTAGGCTATTGCAGGAGTTCACCACCCTCACCATGAAAAAATATTTTCTCATGTTTCCTCTGAGCCCCCCCAACTTTATTTTGTGTGCCCTTGACTTGGAGCTTCTCTTATTTTGGAAGATGCTTCCTTCCTGTACTCTGTTTACACCAGTTATGTATTTATATGTCTCAGCCATGTCCCTCCCTCCCTCCTTTCCTCCAGGAATATATGTTTTACTCCTTTATTCTTCACTCATAGGTCTTACCCTGCATGTCCTGCACTCCATCCAGTCTATGTTCTTTCTCAGATGAGGTCTTCAGAACTGGACACAGTATTCCATGTGTGGTTTCTCATGAGTGTCTTATACAGAGGCAAGATGACCTCCTTCTTTCTACTTGTGATACCCCTCTCTATGTATCCAAGCATCTGACTAGCCTTCCCAGCCACATTATCACACTGCCTAGTTTTTCGTATGTCCTCTGAGATGATAACTCCCAGATCCCTTTCTTGCTTCATGACTGTCAGTACCTCCCCACCTAGTTTGTACTTTTCCCCTGGGTTCTTGTAGCCTAAGTGCATGATCCTGCTCTTCTTTGCATTAAATCCCTGCTGCCATTCTTCAGACCATTTCTCCAGTTTTTTAATATCTTCTCTCATTCTTTCAACACTCTCTGGCATGCTCACCCTATTTCAACCCTTTGTATTGTCTGAAAAGAGGCATACCTTCCCCTCCAGTCCCTCTGTAATGTCCCTAGTAATGACACTGAAGATAACAGGCCCCTACACACCAACGCCTGTGGCATCCTGCTCATCAACTCTCCCTCTCAATAGTATTCACTGTTTACCGCAACCCTTTGACTCCTGCCACTCAGCCAGTTCTCCACCCACAGAACTATTTTAGGATCCACCCCTAGGCTGCACTATCTGTTAATCAGCCCATGGGTGTAGCCAGGCATACTCCAAGTACTCCATGGTGTACAATTTTATTTAAGGGGGGTAGCAAATACACTCTGAACTGCTTCCTTTTTGCATGAAAACTAACAAAGAAAATGCGGAACCTTTCTGAAATTTATTCATAGGAGTTGAAACTAGGACTGGTCACTGTCATTGAATCCCAGGACAATACAACTTTATGGGCTCTGGGCTGGTATGTGGCTGTCTTAGGGAGCAATGCATGGCATTTGCATTTACCCATGCATGGGGGGTAGCACACCAGCACACCCTAACGGGGTGGGGGGTAGCAGTGCATCCACTTGGTGTGCAGATCTGAAATCCCTGGCTACACCCCTGAATCAGCCTTCTATTGAGGACAATGTCAAAGTCCTTTATGAAGTCCAGATAGGCCACATCGACTGCACCTCCTTGGTCCACAACCTTAGTTACCCAGTCATGCCATAAATTAGTACAGTGAGTTAGTGCAAAACACAGGGCTTATCCTAAATACAATAAAAGTTAGGGTTAGATGTACTTTTATTTATTTATTGAAGAGTTTCACAAGAAAAGTCACACTGAGCAAAAAATTGGTCATCTTACTGTGCATCCTGGGGGAAATGGTAGAGGGAGGCCTGATTTGAGGAGGTAGCAAGTTCCATAGTTTATGGAAAGAGTAGGAGAAAGCAGACTGGCAGGCAGAAGTGAGCCTGTGAGGGATAGTCATTGTCCTGACACTGAAGGATCTAAGTGACTGTACAGGTGGAGGAAGGATAGACAAATAAGTGGAAAGGTAGGTGGTGAGAAAGCTGAACCAGAATTTTGGGGTAAATTTAACCATGTGGGACAGATGTCAGTTTGTAAGAGAAACGAACACCAGAGAGTGGTATAGGTCACAGTAGTGAGTGTGGGGTAGAGAATCCAGTGTGATGTTACAGAAAGAGTTGAAAAAGGAGTCCAATCTGGTTAAAGTGGACTTTGGTGTGGCACAGTAAACTACATCACACTAATCAAAATTGGGGAGAATCATTTTTTGGACTAGTTCATGCCTTGCCATGTAGAGGTAGACAGTAGCATTTCTTGAAGAGAGCACTTAATCTGGGGCACAGTTTTTTTTCAGTATAGTGTCCACATGTCCAAAAATGTTGAGGTGCTGGTCTAGCCAGACCCCAAGATATCTGAAGGAGGTGGTGTCTTCCAAAGAAATCCCATCTAGGGTATGAAAAGTCTAGAGAGTCTTTGCCTCATGCCAAAGGTCATGGAGACAGTCTTTTTGGTGTAAGGGAAAGTTGATGAGTGATAAGCCAGTGTTATAGCTTGCCAAAGTCCAATTGGAGTCTAGTTTCGACATTGGACAGGGAGTGGCCAGAGGTGTACAGGACAGTGTCATCAGTATACATGTGGATCATAGATGTGGTACATACTGATGGGAGATCATTTAGGAATATCGAGAAGAGAATTGGACCAAGCACTGATCCTCGAGGGACACCAGTGACAATGGGAAGGGGGAGGAATAATGCATCAGTGATTCTGACTGATTGTGTCTTACCAACCAGGTAGGCTCTGAACCAGCTTGTAGCAGAGTCAGACAGTTCAGCTGTATAGAGATTATTTAGGAGGAGGGACTGGGAGACTGTATTAAAAGTCTTTGCAAGGTCGACAAAGATGGCTGATGTAATTAGGCTCTATACATCCCTGAGAGGATGAAATCAGTGAGCCTTAGTATGGAGGTAGTAGTGGAGTGATGTTTCCTGAGACCAGATTGGAAAGATGCAAAAAAGTTAGTATCTGAGAGATAGGTCGAGAGTTGAGAAAGGACCAAGTGCTCCTGGAGTTTGAGAAGGACAGGGAGAAGAGAAATAGGATGGTAATAACCAGGTGAGGATGGGTCACCACCTTTGGGAAGGGGAAGGACTATAGCATATTTCCAGATTTTTGGTACAGCAGTGGTGGTGAAGGAAAGATTTAGGATGTTGGCCAGAGGGGAAGCTATAGCAGGGACAAAGAGGTAAAGGATCTTTGGGTCCAAACTGTCAGGAAAGCTTCCTTTTAGTACAGTTTAGTGCAAGAAAGGTAGACAGGTTGTCAGCAGTTGTGACTTTATAGAAAGCAAAGTCATGGTTATTTTGTTTGGGACTATGACATGCATGGGCAAGCACCTGGGAGGGAGAGGATGTGGGTAGGGAGGCAAGAAGGGAGGTTGCACAAGAGGTGAAACAAGAGTTGACTTCCATAGTGACAGAGAGGTGGTCTGATATTAACGAGTTGTTTATGACACTTGGAAAGGATCTTGGAAAGATGATAAAGAAGCTACAGTAGGAGCGATTTCTTTGGTATTTTTAAACTTTTTAAATTTTTTGGGTGGGAAGTAGGACTATAAAACTTGAAAACATTAAAGACGATTAGATGAGAGCACAAGAAGGAAAACATTGCTAAATGAAAGACTAAGACATCAAACAGCCCCATCACTGCCACCCATATCACAACAGCGAAGTTCCATAAGGTGCACTAGAACTTCATTTCATTCTCAGGCACTGTTTTTAGGTCCAGCTGGAGCTCAGTGAGCTGGTGGTGGAGGTCACCCACTTCCTCCCTCATTGAGGCCATGTCATTTTCTGTTGCTTTTCTTACTGCCAATACTGCAGGTGCTGCTTATTCAAGGTGAGGAGGAGCTGGAACTACAGGGCCTTTGCTTCTTCATGCACCTTGGTCCTTGACCTGGCATGCCTTCTTACACCATGGCCTGCCTGTTCACCTCAGCTGCTATCCCCTTCTCCACCCCCACTTGTTGCTTCCTGAAGTCTTGCCAGCCTCTCTGCCTGGTGGTACATGTTTAAGTGGGTCCTCTGCCCCCCAGTTCAAAATGAGTACCCTTCTTCCCTCTGTGCAACACTTTGTCACAAATATTGCAAGTGACCAAATATTGGTCACTTGGGTGACTGGTAAAGAAGTTCCACACCAGCAAGCTTTTCAGATTTAGCTGCCAATGTGGGGGTGCTAATGATGTACTGGGCTACTCTGTGGGTGGGGGGATACAATGGTGATGAAAAGAGGATGAGGGTTGGGGACCACAGCTGATGTGACTCCTGCTACTGCTGCTTCTCCTGACAATCCAGGGCAGCACTGCTGTCCTCCTTAGCTGGTGGGCATGCCTGCTGGTGGGACACAGTCTCACCATCATGAGATGGTACAGTTGGGGGGGAGGTGCCTGGATAAGAAATTGCTTTCTATTTAGACGGATGGCACTGGACCCACCAAGAATCTGGGGACCATGATACCCCAGACTCTGTGCTGTCCCTGCTCAATTTCCAATTAATAATAAAAAAAGTGAAAAATAGAGAGACAGAGACAACGTTCTAAGCAACATGTCATTTCCTGCATGCTTGGAATGTACCTTGTGACCTGTAGAAACTCTGACATGTGAAAGAGCGAGCCTTTTTTATAACTTCACTTTTACAACCAAGAGATGAAGCTCAAAGGCAAAGTTCCAAGGTGAAAAAACTTTTCGAATGTGTCTGTAGAGGCAGAATTGCCAACTTTGCTTTAACTTCGCCCATGGAGTTAAACTTTGCAACATCTCTAATCATAATCATAATCTAAGAAAACATATCATTGTGCTTGATGTCCCAAGGCAACATTCAAAATTTGATAAAATGGCCTTTAACTCGGCTGCCGAAATTTAGTATGTGTGGTCCTGTGGGTAGATTTCCTGACATGTCAAGTTTCATTTTGATTGGATGTGCGGTTTTCATGCAGCACATAGTGGGAAGTATGTTTGTTGCTTTTTTAGCCAGTTTTTGCAGATTTTTGTCCATCATGCTGTGGCTACACCATTTGGAATTTTGTGGTGAAAGTTACAGGGTAGAATGAGGTTGCCCCAAGGGACAAGTGAGTGTTGGTTCAGTGAAACAATATTAATCCATTACAAAGTTATTCAATTTCGGATTCTGAGCATGCTCAGTTCAGTCTTTTTGATAGGGGTATATTTTGTTGAACAAGGATTGGCCTCACAAACAAGATTTTGATAGCTCACAAAAAATAATTTAAGAAATCCTTGTTCGGGAGAAAAATGTCCTTGTTCACGAGCCACCATATTGTTTTTCAATTTTACTAACACACAAAACCTAGTAGCTTGCCCCATGGGTGTCTTCTGTGGACATTAAAGTATGGATTTTGTTCAGGGCGACACCCTTTACAAACCCATGACTTTGGTTTCCTTTAGTTTAGTCAAAAAACTGCCATTTTAAAATGATAAAATCCTTGTTTGCCACTCGCTTCTGATCCTTGTTCTTGAGATGTCAAGATCCTCATTCATGAGCTAATCCTTGTTCTTGAAATGTCAAAATCCTTGTTTGTGAGATCAGGATCAGATGGCCCTATCTCACAAACAAGGGACCCGATTGTAGAAGGGTGGTGCAAGTTGCCACTGAACGCAACATGCGCCACCCTCAACTGTGACATTCACCCTGTGCCCTATTCTAGAAGGGGCAGGGTCTCCACAGCAAAGTCCTGTGACTTGTGACATGTGGCCAGGTATGTTGAACTGCAGGGCACCTGGTGAGCATGTCGCAAGCCGCACCACAGAACGTAAGTGCCCCCTCAATGCCCAGCAAGCCATAGGCACCTTGCAGGGCTGCCCACCCCATAGCTCAAATCCCCCTTCACAAAGTGCCCTGCAGGGTGGTGCAGGTAACCCCCCATCTGTGTCCCAACCTCAAGTCACTAGCTGCAAATGCTGCATATACCCAGCGATGCCCTGGTAATCTAGTGCCCCCGATCATTGTTAATGAAATAAATAGCACCCCCATTTCACTGGTAGTCTAGTGGTCCCCTGATCATTGTAATGAAAATAATTAGCACCCCCATTTCCCTGGTAGTCCAGTGGCCCCCTTGATTGTTGACGTTAAGTAAAATGCACCCCCGAATCCCTGGTCGTCTAGACCCCCCGATCATTGTTAATGAAATAAATAGCACCCCTGTATTCCTAGTAGTCTAGTGCCCCCTTGAATGTTGTAAATCAATTAAAATGCACCCCTGTATCTCTGGTGGTCTAGTGCCCCCTGAACATTGTAATAAAAAGAAATAGCACCCCCAATTCCCTGGGTCTAGTGCACCCCCACCCCTCACCCAGCCATGCAAGACCATCCAGCAGCCCCCCACCCACCCTCAGTCGGTGACTGGCATAGCCCACCTCCATGGCCAGCTGACGACTGAGTTCCATAGGCGTGCGTACTGTAAAGATGCACTCAGATATTAATATCTGAGCACATCTTTATAGTACATGCTCCTTCAGGACTCAGTCATCGGTGGCTGGCTGTGGAGGTGAGAGATGGGCAGTGCCAGTCACCAACTGGGGGTGGGTGGGTGAGGAAGATGCTGGGTGGACTGTAGCATGGCTGGGTGAGGGTGAGGCCACTAGATTCTAGGGAAATGGGAGTGCTATTTCTTTATTTCAATGATTGGGGGTCATTTTTCACACAGTTCACAGTCCTATGATCGACTGAGCTGTGTTGTGGCTGCCATCTTGTTTTGCCCCTTAGTGAGGATGTTGAACTACAGAATGTTTTAAACACAAAAAAACCATAAAACTGCTAAAGATAACCCATTCAGGTGTATTCTATAGTTTTTTGGTGTTTTAAACTGGCACCAAATAAGTTTTCTATGTCAGATGTCAACTTTTACAGAGAGTGGCTTGCAAGCCATTCTCTGTATGAGACGAGTGGTATTTTCTAGACGTCTACAGCCACAGCTGTAACTTGTGCTGCCAGCTGCACATTCAAGGAAGAACAAGTGCTTTGTGTGCATAATAGAGTGTGGTTATTGGACACACTGGCAGCCCATCCCACTGTGCCCAAATATATTATTTAAAAAACCTGTAAAAGAAGAACACCATCCCCCCCAGCTATTTTCTTCAATGCAGAATCCTGCATTGAAATTTTCCATAATTTTAATGAAAGATCCTGCATCAAAGTGCTCTAGAGCACTGTGCAGCAAATTTGCTTTCTGACATGGGGTGCCCAATCCCCGTGTCGTTACTGTGCACATAATGCTTTTTTTTCCAGCCAACAAGTGGTGCCCAATCCCCATGTTGGTACATATCCCCACACATATTTGATGCACTTGGAGTCCACCCCAGTGTGTCTGACATAATTTAAAAGCCTGTGGAAAAAGAAAACTATTCCCTGATGTATATTCTTTGATGCAGAATCCTGCATCGAAATTTGCTATCATTTTGACTCAGGATCCTGCATTGAACTACTGCACCCCATTCACCGACATCAGGGTGCCCAATCCCCATGTCGAGTTGATGCGTATCCACCTCCACCAAGCATTCTGGCACACTGGGAACATACCCCAGTGTGCCTATATATATATATATATATATATATATATATATATTGCAAAAAAACTACATTAATGCATCAGTTAGGATTTTCATTAAAGTATAAAAAGCTGGGAAATTCACTTCTACCCCACCCCAACCCCCTCACCCTCCATACACCAACAGGCATTGCTTGTGCCTTGGGTTCATCAGCCCTAACTCTCACCCCATTCCATGTGTAAACAAGATGAGATGGTACAGAATAGGAGAACTGGACGAGAGTTTCACCCATTTTTCAACATGGCATTTTGGGGACCCCACCTCATGAACAATGTCACTGTCATTTTGTTAATCTGTCCCAAAAGTTGAGTTCACACAGCAAATGCGCGATTCTGCACCGCAGGCGTGAAATCATGTTTTGGGCAGAATGTGAAAAATGACAGCTGCATACTGTTCATGAGGACATGTGGAAAAGGGTAATGTTGAAAATCAGGAGTGAAAATATGAAAAATTGGAGACTTACAAGCACACGTAGAAACTGCACAGCGCATGCTTGTAATGTGGCCATTTATGTGCCATATTAGTGTGGGGGTTGCATACATGCTGACATGGGGATTAGGCAACTTATGTCAGCAACTGTAAACTGTGGCTTTGGTGGGAGGAGGGGGCATCATCTGACACTGGGAGTGGGCATCCCAGTGTTGGAGCATTACTCCCCAGGCTCACATACTGGTGGAGGGGCCTTCTAGTGCTGACATGGGGATTGGGCACCCCATTTCGACAAATGTGGTTTTTTTAATCATTTATCCTATTTTTGGCTCATGACCTAGGATTCTAGGTCAAATCTCATGCATACAAACTAGGATCATAGGTCGTATTATGCTAATACGAAGCAGGATTTAAATGATTAAATAAACACATTTTATGGGCATATTTCATCCCGTAAAGGGGGTCCCAATAAGCAAGCTATATGTGTGGGTTCCTATCAATATTATCACTTTGGGAGGTGTAAAAAAAAAATCATTTGGGCAAAACTGAAAACAAGATGGCGGCTATACAAAAGATAAATTTTCTCATACAATGCAGGATTCCTTTTTCTTATCAACCAGCTATTTTGAAGTGTCTACTGAGCATGCTCAGAAAAGATTTTTTCTGATTTTTAAATGGAAATAGCTTAAAAACTATTTATTCTTTTTAACCAGACTAGCAAAAGTCACATCTGTGGGTTAGCTCCTATCTACCCTGCAAATTGCATGCCAAACAACCAAACCCTCTGGGCTGTAGGCAAGTTCAAAGAAAAATCCCAGCAAAGTCAATGAGAAAAAATAAGTTTTTTCACCTCTCTGTAACTCATAACTGCACATCTGACCAGAACAAAATTTGCCAGATCAAGAGATGTACCCCACAGGAAGGTGAATACTAAATTTCATGCAAATCTATTCAGCGATTGCAATGTTATTAAAGTGCAAAATTTTGAGTTTAACATTGAAGTGCTTACTCAACCCTAATTATAGTGGCAAAACTGTGCCCCTATAATATATATTATAGAGGCATGGTTGCACCTCAGTAGTTAGGGTTGAGTAGCAGTTTAATGTTAACCCCACAAATTTTGCACCTTAGTAACTTTGCAACCGTTCAATGGATGTGCAAGAAATTTGTTGTGTGCTGTCCTGTGAGGTAGTTCTCTTGACTTGCCAAGTTCTGTTTCATTCGGATGTAAAGATTTTGAGCAGGGCATAGGGAAAAAAGTGGGTTTTTCACTTTTTTTCCCAATTTTTCCTGAATTTTCCTCATCACCCTGCACCCACACCATTTTGGATTTTATACTGAAATTGTTAGGATAGAAAGAATTTACCCTATAGAACAAGCCAGCATTAGTTTGGTGAAAACATATTCTTTTGTTCAAAAGTTATTCAGTTTTGAAAATTCAGGTTCTGAGCATGATCAGTTCAGTCTTTTGGATAGATGCACAGCTGTGAACAAAGATTTTGTCTCACGAACAGAGATTTTGACAGCTCATGAATGGGGAACCATTAAATCCCCATTCATGAGCCTTCATCTTGTTTTCACTTTTAGTTCAAAACAAAATGTTGTTACTTGCCCCACGGATGCATTTTGTGAAAACAAATATATAGGTTTTGCTTAGAATGATGCCCTCTACAAAACCATGTGTTCGGTTTCCATCAGTATATTAAAAAAAATGCCCATTTTTTTTATTTGAAAATCCCCGTTCATGATTCGCTTTCAATTCCCGTTCGTGAGGTGTCCAAATCCCCGTTCGTGAGATGTCAAAAATCCCCATTCATGAGATGAGGGCCAAATGGCCATATCTCATCAACAAGGATCGGCTCATGAATGGGTATTTTGACACCTCATGAATGGGGATCATAAAAAAAAATCCTTTTTCATGAGGTGTCAAAATCCCCATTCATGAGCCAATCCCCTTTCATGAGCATGCAAAATCCCCATTTGTGAGATGAAGACCAGATGGCCCTATCTCTTGAACATGGATCAACTTGCAAATGGGGATTTTGTTACCTCACAGACTTGGATTTGGCTCACAAATGGGGATTTTGACAGCTCACGAACAAAGATTTGTAAAACATTACCAGTTCATTGCTAAGAAATGGTAAGGACTTTTGGCTTGAAATTTGCAGGGTGTAAAGGGGGTGTCCCACAGACATGACATATGCTGATTTGGTGTAAAAAATTGCAATGGTTACATAGTTATGACATTCCAAAGTTGAGAAATTTCCCATAGAATAACATTGCAGTGCCCATGACACCTTTCGGCGCCAGTATCTCAAAAACGAAGCATGATATGGATTTTTTGCTACCCACAGCTTTGTGGTGATGTAAGATACAGAATAAAATTTAAAAATCATAGATTACATAAGCAGTGGAATTTTTTTCCTACTTGCTATGGTTACAGGGATATTTGGCAAAAACATGTTCAAAGGGTTCCAAGGGTGCCTTTTCAGCACTTTTTGGTGTCCGTAACTTGTAAACAATGTGAGATATGGATTTCACTGACTCATCTTGTGTGGAGGTCTTACTGTCATGATTACAACACTTTAATTTTTTTCATAGCTGCTATGGTTGCTGAGATATTGGCAAATTAGTGTTACAAGTGTTCCTTGTCCTATAGGGCTGCTGTATTGCTATGTAGTTATATGCAAGTGGGAGTGCAGGGCCCAGAGGTCCCATGCTCCCATAGACACATATCATTATGCACAAATGGACAGTTTGGTGGGAGCACGGAGCCCTTTCCCACCAACACATACCATTTACTAGTTATATTACACTTTTTTAAAAAGTAAGGACATTAATTACAAAAAACTTCATTAATGTATCAGTGTGGGTTAAAGAGACAACAGTGGGGAAATGAGATGTAATGGTTGAACTCCTAACCCCCCATCCTCCACAGACTGACAGACGCCAAGATGTGCCATGGGGTTGTGAGGCATAACTCTCCTCCCATTCTCCTTTACTGCTGCATGTCAACTTGTTTACACAAGGAATGGGGTGAGAGTTGGGCCTCATGACCCCATGACACACCCCTAGCATTTGTCGGTCTGTTGAGGATGGGGGTGGGAGGTTAGGGGCTCCAACACTAACATCTCCTTTCCCCACTTTTGTCACTTTAACCCTAACTGATGAATTAATAATGTTTTGCAATTAATACATACATATATATATATATATATATAAAACATTTTCACATTTCCGACACCAGGATGCCACCTCCCTGTGTCAGATGACCCAAGCCCAATATTAATGCCGACTGGGGTGCCCAAATCCCTGTCAGCATGATCCCCCAAACTTATGTGTCACACTGGAAGCCCACCCCATTGTGCCCAAATTGTTTCTTTTTGTTTTAGTTCCTGTAAATGAAGAAAACCATCTCAGAAGTCTTTTTAATTTTGTTTTACCTGTAATGAAGAAATGGTCCATTGACATCTCTCTGTCCCCCTTCCCCAACCCCACCCTCCCTCTGTGCACCCACCTCCCTGCACCCCCATCCCATACTTACGCTTCTAGAGATTGGGAGCCACCATCTTCTCTGGACTGGAAAACATCTGCACTCTTCAAATCCAAACTGTGAAATAAGGAATCGTGTAAGCACTGTATAATGGGACTCAATTTTGAGTTTCATCTTAGGTTGATATCTCGGCCAATTTTAGGAATTTTCTACCAAATTTTCAACATGGGAGTCCTGGGACTCCACTTCCTTAACACTCGGTCCCGAAAGGTGATTTCATGGTCACTGTGTGGAATCACCTTTTGAGACTGAGAAATGAAATGACAGTGCCACTGTTCATGAGGTGGTGACCGAAAAAAAACATTTTGCAAATTTGGTGAAAATATAAAAAAAAATGACTGCATTACGAATGTGCGTTGAGCAGCTTCTATGCATGCTCATAACTTTTCCAATTTTTAATATTTTCACTTCAGATTTTCAGCATTGCCATTTTTCATGCCTCCTTATGAGCAGTACAGCTGTCATTTTGGAAATCCTGCCCATAATGTGTTTTCACACCTATGGCACCGAATGGCACAGTCACTGTAAAAAATCTACTTTTGGAATAGACTATCAAAATTACAGTTACACTGTTCATGAGGGTAGGTCCCATAATGTCAATGTTGAAAATTTGGTGAAAAATTTCCAAAACATTACCGTGTTACAAGCATGCATTGTGCAGTTTCTACGCACGCTTGTAACATCGTCAATTTTTTCCTATTTTCATTCAAGATTTTTAACATTGCCATTTTTCCACACCACCCCATGAACAGTGCAGCTGCCATTTTTCAAATCCTACTGAAAATGTTTTTATGCAGCTGTGGCACAAAAACGGTGTTACAGTTGCATGGAATTACATTTTGACCGGGAATTAAAAGTTTGTTGTGATGGGTACATGTGGTGAGGTGCCAAGATGGTTATGTTGAACATTTAGGGTGGCAATTATTTAAGATTGCACAGTTATGACTAGTTTTTGCAATTTCACTGCACCTACTCATAACTTAATGTGTGGAAGTGCAGGGGTCTGAGACCTCTGTGTTTCCACAACTACATACATAGGTGCATCTGTGGAGGGATCAGAGCACAGGGGCCCAAATAATCCTGAAGTCCCACCATGACATATGAACACTGTTGTACTATTTGGATGGAAGGATGGGAGCACAGGGTTCAAAGGACTCTCCACTATCAACATCACATATGGACACTGTTGTACTATCTGGATGGAGGGATGGGAGTACAGGGTCCAAAGGACCATGTGCTCCCATAGTAAAATGAGGATACATTTATACTATATGAAAAAGAAGGGAAATTCTTTGCAAAAATCTTTGTTAATTTATTAGTTAGTGTGAATACCACAGCGACAAAAGCAGGGAAATGAGGCTTTTGAGTTTCCAACCCTAACACCCCACTCCCAGGGTTCCACCCCATCCCCCACCCTCCACACATCAACAGGCATCGGATTGCCATGGGGTTGTGAGACCTAACTCTCACCCCATTGTCCTATACTGTAGCATGCACATTGGTTTACACATGGAATGGGGTGAGAGTTGGGCCTGATGACCCAATGGCACACCCTGATGCCTGTTGGTGTGTGGAGGGTGGGTGGGGGTGGGGATGGGGATGGAAACCCAGAGGGTGGGGCATAGGGTTTAAAACCCTAATGCCTCATTTCCTACTTTTGTCACTGTGTTAATCACTCTAACTAATCCATTAACAAAGTTTTTTTGCAAAGAATATATATATATATATACAATGTATCAGAGGGAGGATATAGAAAATACAGGAAGGGTGATCATTATACTCAATCTGATAGAGAGTAACCAACAGAATGTGGAGGAGATACAAATGGAAGTTATTGGGGCTGAAGCAAATATCACAGAGGATGGATCAGGAGAAGTGGTGTACATCCGAGGTGATCCAGTAATATAATATACAGATATGTACACAACAACTGGTAGTGAGGAGAGTGTAACATCTAACTACTTCTCAGGGGCAAAAATAGAGGCTATAAAACACATATTAAAGGACATCATTAATGAAAGGGATGGTTGTGTGACAGTAATTTGACATGTGGGAGTTAATTCTTGCAGTCAAGGATTAGCCAGAATCAAAAGGAATTTAGGGACGCATGGGAGGAAGCAAATAGACTTGGGTGCAAAGTTTATTTTTCAGAGATTCTACCGGTTCCAAGAGAAGGTTCTGCTTATAGGGAGAAACTTAAAGAGGTTAACAACTGGCCAAGACAATGGACATCTTAAAATGAAATAGGATGTGTAACCCACTGCGAGGAATTCCAGGATAAACCAGTGTTGTACTGTACAGATGGACAACATCTAAATAAATACGAGAGAAAATGAGGTCTAGCATTAAGGAAAACAGTTAATGAGGTTTTAAACTGAATAGACAGGGGAGAGGGACTACAGTAAGCTGCGGTAATACCAACACAGCAAATGTCAGTAAGGGGAGGAATAACAGCTTAGAATGAAAAAGAAGTAGTGAAGTCAAAGTGTGGAGCCTAAACGCTAGGAGTTTGAATATCAGCAAAAAATCTGAACAAGAAATAGCATTAGTAAATGCAAAACAAGATATATGTATGGTAACTGAAAATTGGTGGAAGCAAGATGTAGATTGGAAAGGGGAAATTGTAAGAGGTGTGGGAAAGGAAGGACACAGACACAAATTTAAGGTTCCACAAGACCCAAGATAGTGGGTCAAGTTATTTTTATTAATACTTAATAAGCGGACTTATACTTAGCAAAATATAAAAAAAATCTAAATAAACATTAACATTCCAGATATAGCTCAAAGCGACATTGCAGTTCTTACCACTGTTCGGCTTCTGAAAAAAGCTATAATAATACAGACTAGGTAGTAATCCCATCTGTCTCCTCAAGGTCTGAATGGTGCTGGAGCCCTATTAGGCTCAGTGCTATTCTGAACCTCCAACTCTTCTAACTACAACATCTGAAACCATCCCTTATATACTTGGTGTTTGTCAGATGACCTCCCTAAACTCCACCCACTTCCTAATTTAACTTAAAACATTCCTTAAACACAACATTATTATCACTTTAACATTACTGTGGCATATGTTTGTGATAAGAGTGTTATACAGAGGTTCATAACATAAAAACAACATTTATGTACAAACATTTCCAGAATGCAGCTCACACAGGCTCCTCCCTCAGGCTGTCAGTGGATAAAGATAAGGAAAAAATGGCCGGCCGGCTCTTTAGAAACAAATTGAGCAGCACTGGGGTAGGACTCTGAGACACCACTCTAAGCCTTTGGTAAGTGAATTGCATAATTATAAAAGAAACTGCAGTAAAACAGCATAACATATTTTTATTCCTTCATTCTGGCTGTGTTCTGTGAAAGAAAAAAAAAAAAAGGAAAAGAAAACATTTGCAAGCATTCCTGTATTTAGTCTAGCTCTGTTTTGAGGCCTATAGATTTTAGCAGTGTGTTTGCACTTTACTAGCTGTTGCTTTAAGAACCTGCAGTACATTATCTTTATTTCACAGCATGAAAATTACAAGCCTTTATTTTACACAGCATACCTAACCAACAGTAATACTAAGAGGGTAATTTAATGCAAGCAGCTTTTGTTTTCAGCAGGCTGTTTTAGTTCAAATTAACTGCATGTAGCTTAATATTCAGCCTGCTTGTTTTCCATACAGGAGCAAATATATTCAGAGGAGTGAGTGTTTCAGCATGAGATTCAAATATGAGGGACAGAGTGGTGAGAAGTTGCAATTTAAAACACGAACCACAAATTGCAACTCGAAAGCCTTCTCTGTCTCCTCACAGTGTGTACCATATTTACATGGTCAGTCTCTCTCTTTTAGTTATTCTTGTGTACAAACAAGGGGGGAAGGGTTATAGCCTGTCTGCCTTGCAAGTATACTGGGAGCATTAACAGGTACTGAATACATTTACTGGGGAAAATGGCGCTCAATCAGGTATAGCTTTACATCCTGTTTTCTGACTGGGCTATTTACATAATTATTTACATGATGGTTTTAAAGCATACCGCCTCGCTATCTCCAGTGGCACATTGCCAACAAGACAGTGGGGGAGTATCGTGGGCATAAAACCTCCTCCAGACTCAGAAGCAGTATATAAAAAGAGGAGACGATAGATGAGGACTTTCTACAGGTGGCCTTCATGTAGAAAGGTGAAATACAGCAAAATAAAAGGGTAGAAGAAAGTAGAAAAAAAGTATGACAGGTATAGATGCTACTGCAGTAGTCTTGAAAGAAATAGATGAGTCTCGTTGGGGGGGTTCCACTATGACAGAAATAAATGGGTATCAACTCTTTTCTAAGGAAAGGGAGGTCAAGAGAGGTGGAGGTGTAGCTGTTTATGTTAAATCACATATAAAGGCCACATTATGTAATAATACTATTGGACAAGATACAGAATCAATATGGTTGTTGTTGCGCAGGGTTTCAGACAGGAACATATACTTAGAATTGTATTATAGAGCACCAGGAATAAACAGAGAGATGGATGACATTCTGGAGGCAGAAACAGGTGAAATGGCACAATAAAAAATATTATAACAACAGATGATTTTAACCCCATATCAACTGGGAACTGATCAATGTAAACAAAAATAATAGTTTTGTAGACATGATAATAACTTCTGGACTCAATCAGTTAATATATAAGCCAACACCAAATTAAGAACAAATCCTGGTGTGTTAAGCCCATTATTGATCAAAGAAACAGCTGAGCATATCAAATACCCACTTGTAAGGATAATAAATAGGTCTTTGGCTACCAGAGAAGTACCAGATGCCTGGAGACAGGCTATAGTGGTTCCACTACTTAAAAAGAAAAAAGACAGAGACATCAAACTATAGACCTGTTAGTCTAATATCTATATTATGTTTGCCTGTCACCACTTGCACCTTCTGATCCAAAGGCAGGGACACTAACCACTACACCATCTGGCTGTCTCAGCTCTACTGTGCTTTTACCAACCCTTTAATCCTACTTACTGACACACCAAATTTTCCTCATCTCCAGCTCCTGAACCACTGACCACTATCCCCCAGCTCTCTCTTCTGCTTCTACTCCTCCCCCCACCTGCTCCTTCTTCCCTCATGTCTCCACTCCTATCTCTTCTTTTCTTTCTTCTATTCCCCCTCCTGCCCCTACCCCTTAGCTCTCTCCCTCTCAGTCCCCCAGGACCCCAACCTCCCAATCCTCTTCACTCAACCATATTACCACAGCCCCATACCACTGACTCCATGATCTCCTCCCACCCCTCCCCAATATGCCCTTGTTCTCCCCTTGTCCTCCCTCTCTCTACCCCCTCCCTCTACTACCCATTGTTTCACAATAAACACACTGCCATCATCTCCTACATGCCCTTATGTCACAGAAAAAACAAGTCAGTATTCCACATCTCAACCTTCTCTAGGGCACTGATCCTGCTCCTCCTCCTCTTGGGAACCATCCATCCATCCAAACCCTGGCCCTAGCTACCCTGTCACCCCACTTCCAGGAGGCCCTCCTTAATAAAAACAAAAATATCAGCTACATCCACCTTCATATTCAGAGTCTCCCTGCTAAAACTGATGAGTTCCAGGCCTGGGTCTCCGTTAACAATTTCAATGTCATCGCTCTCACTGAAACCTGGCTCACCCCCAGGATTCCGGATAATGTGATTGAGCTTGCTGGTTACACCATGGTCAGGAAGGACAGAACCAGGAAAAAAGGAGGCGGATGTATGTTCTATATTTTGAACAAATATTCATTCACTGAACTCCATCCCAGTACTGAGTTCTTCCTGCTAGAGACCCTCTCCATCAACCTCCTCCTCAGCCTTAATAAAACCATTACCCTCACAACCACTTATCTTCCCCCAGGAACCCCAATCCCTGAAATTGAGTCACTTCTTGTCCTCAAGCACACCCTACCTCTCAACAGAGAATGGATTTTTCTTGGGGACTTCAACATTAACTGGGTCTCCAGCCATTCTGACTCAAATCATGCATTATTAATCTGGGTCTACACCAGCTCATTTCCTCACCTGCTAGATTTAACTGCAAAATCGGCACCCAAACTCTCACTGATTGGATTAGTGCCTTTCATCCCGACTGGATTACTGACTCCAGCATCCTATCAGACTCTATGAGCAATCATTTTGCACCCTATTGCCTATGAACTGCTTGCCTACACAAACATCCTCCCACTTTTATCTTTACGAGGAGACTGTCTGATCAGAAAATTGATCTGATAACAAGGGATCTAAGCATTGTAGACTGGTCCTTCACTGTGGGGGCTGGTGACTGTGACCCTATCCTTCAGAAATTCTCCAACATCCTTGTCAGCATCTGTGACAGACATACCCTTCTCATAAAAATAAGATCTAGGGGTAAAATTAATGAATGGGTCACCCTGATATCTTAAAGATGATGAGAACCAGGGACAAAGCAATGGGCCCTTTACTCGAAGCATAAAGACCCCGCTCAGCTTTCCCTCTACAGGTCTCTCTGCAATAAGTGCAAATCCACTGTAAGGAAGGCTAAGATCGACCACCTTCAGAATAAACAACTTGGGGAAGCCACAAACCCTTTTGCGCTCTTGGGTGTCCTTAATTCGCTACTGGGCAAGACCAGACACTCTGATCCCATCACCCTGTACCATGATGGGAGTAACATCATCAATGAAACTGATGTGGTGAACATGTTTAACTCTTATTTCAGAGATCTTGACAAATACAAACCTCTCCCCACCCCGTTGCCCTCCTCTTTCTCAACCCCCTGTCCATGTCCCAACATCTCTGATCCCACCCAGACAATTTCTACTTTAAGGCCATTAAGCCTTTAGACACTATAAAGCTTATTCAGAGGAAAAACCAAAAATACAGCAAATGGGGCAACATGATAGATAACAAAATTCTGAAACTGTCCATCGCTGCCCAGCAATTTCCCTCACCAATCTAAATAACTACTCACTCAGCGCTGCCTCTTTCCCTAATACCTGGAAAGCTGCCACCATTAAACCTCTTTTCATGTCTGGGTCCAGAAATGACATTGGCAGCTATCACCCTATTTCCCTCCTAGCCCCCCTCAAAATTTATTGAGAAGGTAGTGCACTCCCAACTTACCGCCAACCTTGAATCACATGACCTACTGTCCAGTGCCCAACATGGCGTTAGATCTGGTCACAGCACCACAACAGCCTTGGTCAGGTTCACTAATGACATCCTTAAGGCTAATAACAAAGGGCATTATTCCATATCCATTTTTGTTGACCTGACCAATGCCTTTAACCTGGTGGAGCATGCCCTACTCCTCGACACCCATTGTGGTCTGCATCTCTAAGATAATGTTGTCAACTGGGTCAATAGCTACCTCTCAGGGAGATCTGATTAAACCTCCATTGATTGTCATCTCTTCTCTGCTTGTCTAATCAAATATGGGGTCTCCCAGGGATCAATCCTGGGCCCCCTTCTTTTCTATCTTTTCATTAATAGCCTCCCCTCCATTTGCCAGTCCACTCAATTAGTCTTACATTCTGATGACACAGCCCTGTACTGCAGTAAAGAAAATCAATCTGCTGTGATCCACAATCTTCAATCCAATTTCAGTAAGCTATACTTGTGGTTCTCTGGTTACTGCATGGTCCTAAATTCTAAGAAGACCAAATTCATGATCTTCTCTGGACCTCGTAAAGCCCCTGCCATCAGCCTGACCCTTTTCGACAACTTAGGTATTCCCATTGAATAAGTGACTAAATTCAAATACCTGGGGCTCTACCTTGACCCACACCTCTCCTACAGCATACATGTCAATAACCTCATTAAGAAGGTCCATACCAGGCTTGATCTCCTGTACGGGATCCATAAGTTCTTTCTCCCCACCACCAGACTATGCCTGGCCACCTCTCTACTTCTGCCACTCATTGACTATGGTTCTCTGGTCTTCTTCCCTCAACTTCCTCACACCTCTATTCCAAACTAAGAGTTACATACAACAGTGTAGCATGTTTCTTCACTGGTCTTCCCTGGAAAACCCACCACTGGATCCTCTGTGCATCCCTCTGCTGGCCCTCACTCTAAGGGAGATCTCACCTTAAAATGCTTTCTTTCTTTCACAAAATACACCTCAAATAGACGCAGCCCAGCATCAATGCCCTCTTCCCGCTAGCAGCACCTAGATGGCTGACCCTTGGTTCTACCACTTTGGTCTTCGACACCCCATTTTTCTGAACTAAACTAGCACAGAACTCGATCTTCTATGCTGAGACAAAATTGTACAGCAGATTACACCTGAAATTCAAGCCTGTAATTTGGTCCACTCCTTCAACTCCTCCCTCAAGGCCTAGCTCCTTAGTACTTCCATATGCAGTTGCCCATCACAGACTGAACTCTATACCCGACTGGGCATCTTTCTCCACTTAAGACCACCAGGTTCTGCCAGGCCACAGTCCATTGCACTAATCCCCACTCCATGCACTCATCCCCCTCCCTGTTTGCCTCTTCCCTACACCCCTTACTTGGTCACTTCTTTACTTCCCGTACACCAAGAGATCTCCATCCCTACCTTTCCACCTTTCTCACCCTGTTTACTGCCACCCTAGTGGCTGCTGTTTCTTTCTTCTTTTCCCACACCCTTCTCTTCCAGTCAGTTGTATTCTGCCCACACTTAACCATGACACTTCCTTAATTCACCATTTGATCTTGTAGACCAGTTTGCATTGATTAACATTCATACCACTGGCTTATATCTGTTTATCCTTGCTGTACTATGTTATTTTCTTGGTTGTTATTTTGTTCTCAGTTATCTGTATTCATATACATTACACTGGACGTTTATGAAAATCAGCATTTTTGCTCACATACCTTTCTAGTATATAAATAAAGATTGATTGATTGATATTGGGAAAGTTGACAGAAACCTTGTTAAAACATAAAACAGAAGAAAACTTAAGATATTTAGTTTGGGAGGACACTAGACAACATGGATTTAAAAAGAATAGAGGATGTAACACCAACCTATTAAGTATTTTTGAATATATTAACAAGAATGTGAGTAACAAATATCCCAATGGACATCATATATCTGGATTTCATGAAAGCATTTGACAAAGAACCACATAGTTGTTTATTGAAAAAGATGGAGAATATTAGCATTGATAGTAGAATAATAATATGAATCACGAACTGGCTTAGTTGTTGAAACCAGGGGAGTACTCTGAAGCTATAGGGGTGACCAGTGGTTTGCCACAAAGCTCAGTATTGGGACCAGTTTCATTTTCACTTTATATAGGTGACTTACATTTGATAATTAAGAACAAAGTGATACATTTGCAGACAATATCAAAATAGGTGGTCCAGTAGCTAGTGAAGAGCAAATATTAGAAATACATACAGACTTGAAGGAAAGAGAAAAATGGACACATATAAACAGAATGCTGCTAATTGTGGAAAAATGCACACTGATGCATGTGGGGGCACATAATGGACAACAATATTACAAGTTATATGGAAAGAATTTGAGAGTAAGTGTACTAGAGAGAGAGACTGTGGGATACTAACTAGACAATAAGTTAAACTTCAAGCGCCACAGAACTAGCATTATTAGGAAAACAAACCTAATGATAAAGAATATTCACAGGGGTTTCATAAATAAGAGTGAAGAATGTATGTTGCCACTGTATAAAATGCATGTAAGACCTCATTTTGATTATGGGTCACAGCTCTGGAGCCCTTATACTAGTGGTGAAAATGACAAGGTAGAGAGAGTACAGAGAAGATTCACAAAATTAATTGGGTCACTTAAATCAAAGAGTTATGAAGATAGTTTGCAGAGAACTGGTCTTTTCACCTTAAAACAAAGAAGGCCCAGAGGTGATCTAATAACCTTGTATAAGTTTATTAGCAATTCATGTTGTTTGAGGAGCGAGATAGGAATAATAATCTAAGATATATCATTCACCTTAAGGGGACATACAAAGCAAGTTAGGATGAATACATGTAGAAACAATATTAGACATTTTTCATTTTTGAACAGAACAGGGAGACTATGGAATAAATTACCCAGCAAGTTCAATTAACAGCTTTAAAAAACTATTGGATACCTGGATTATGGACAATGAAACATAGCTGGCCCACCATTGTGGGGAACGGTGCATATGGGCTGATAGCCTTCTACCGTTCTACTACCTAGTATGAGAACCTGTGTGTGTGTGTGTGTGTGTGTGTGTGTGTGTGTATGTGTACATATACATATATATATATATATATATATATGTACACATACGTGAATGTATATATACAAAATACTGTACATGACTAACACTACTCTAATATTTTAAAACAAGTTTACAGTAATAGTTTTCACAGTTTCGCTTTCAAAATGCATGCACATTATAATCAGTATAGCATAGTAATTGGACTCGGCTCCAGTTTTACCAGCTAACTCTGGTAGACTGCACACTCTACTTACAGTTATCCTAGATCTAGTACTAACTAACAGGGAAAGAATCACAGATCTCCAGGTAGAAGGTGACCTGGGGGCCAGTGACCATCACATGGTATGGTTCAATTTGGCCACTAGAACAAAATCATCCCATTCCAAGGCAAAAATATGGGACTTCAGAGTAGCTGACTTTGATAAGATAGCCAACAGAGTTAAGCTAGCCCTGGCAAAAAGAAATATAGGTGATGGGGTACAGGCAAAGTGGGCAAGCATTAAAGATGAAATACTTGAAGCAACATCCCATTGTGTTAGTGAGGAAAGGAAGTGCAAAAGAAGAAGGAAACCACTTTACACAATAGCAGAAAAGGTCAGAGACAAAAGGCTGGCCTTCAGGAAATATAAGGGAACACAGCAGGATGAAGATAGGGAGGTATACCAAATTTCCCTAAGGGAAGCAGAGAAGGCAGTAAGGCAGACAAAGGCCCAAACTTAGGAAACACTAGTACGAACAGTAAAAGAAGGTGACAAGACTTTCTATAGATACATTAGTGAAAGAAGGAAGTCCAGATGGAGTATTGCTAAGATCAAAGGGGATAAGGGTGTGTGCAAGAAGAAGGAGCATGTAAAAGCATCTATCCTAAATAGATACTTCTGCTCAGTATTTACTGAAGAGAAGGTAGGGCAGGGCCCACAGCTCAGCACCATGGACACAGAGGGGAGGGCATGTGTGCACTAGTCCCTTCACAAAAGAAAGTGCCCTACAAGAGCTTAATAAGCACAGGGTGGACAAGGCAATGGGACCTGATGGCATACATCCCAGGGTACTAAAGGAGCTAAGGGTGGAACTCGCAGAGCCATTATCAGAACTGTTTAGTGAGTCTCTGAGCATAGAAGAGGTCCTAGAAGACTAGAGAAGGGCTCATGTGAGCCCGCTCCACAAAAGTGGCAGCAGGGAGGAGGCAGGGAACTACAGACCAATCAGTATTACCTCAGTAGTGGGCAAGATTATGGAGACACTCCTTAAGGAAAGGATAGTGCAACACCTTGAATCCATAGGAGTACAGGATCCAAGACAGCATGGGTTTACAAAAGGAAGGTCTTGTCAAACTCATCTCATACATTTCTTTGACTGGGTAACCAGAGTGGTGGACCAAGGGGGAGCAGTTGATGTTGCCTACCTTGACTTCAGCAAAGTTTTCAATACTGTTCCACATAGAAGATTGATCAATTAGCTGGGTAGACTTGGGTTGGGTCAGATGTTGGTCAACTGAGTGGCAAACTGGTTGACGGGCAGAAAACAGAGAGTGGTGGTAAATGGTACAAAGTCAGAAGAGATGCAAGTTACAAGTGGGGTACCTCAGGGATCAGTCCTAGGGCCAGTCCTCTTCAATATCTTCATCAGTGACATTGCAGATGGACTGGAGGGTAAGGATTGTCTATTTGCAGATGACACCAAGATCTGCAACAAAGTAGATGATCCAGACGGTGTGGGCAGAATGAGAAGAGATCTGGATAAACTAGCAAAATGGTCTGAAGAGTGGCAACTGGGGTTTAACGCAAAGAAGTTCAAGATCATGCACATAGTGAAGAGAAACCCTGAAGCCGCCTATAGGCTGGGAGGGGAGTTGCTGGCAGTCACAAGGGAAGAAAGAGACTTGGGCGTCACTATCACCAATGACCTGAAATCATCCAAGCAGACCTCTAAAGCAGCAGATAAGGCTAGATGTTGGGGTGTATTAGTAGGGGTATCACAAGTCAGAAGAGGGAGGTAACAATCCCTCTTTGCAAGACACTGGTTAGGCCCCATCTGGTGTACTGTGTGTAGTACTGGAGGCCACACCTTCTCAAGGACATTAACCAAATGGAGGCAGTCCAGAAGAGGGCAACCAAATGGTGCAGGGACTGCATCAGAAAACATATGAGGACAAATTAACTGAACTCAATATGTATACCCTAGAGCAAAGGAGGGAGAGAGGTGATATGATTGAAACATTTAAACACCTTAAGGGCATTAACAAGGTGAAAGCATCTAACATGTTTCAGTATAAGAAAAATAGCAGGACAAGAGGACACAGCATGAGATTAGAGGGAGGCCGAGTAAGGGGCAATGTGAGGAAGTTCTTTTTCACAGAAAGGGTGGTGGATGCATGGAATGGCCTACCTCAGGAAGTGGTGGATATGAATACAGTGCAGGGCTACAAACAGGCATGGGATAGGCATAAGGGAGCAATATAGATGAGTATGAATAGATAGGCCATTGACAGAGCAAAGGCCTATGGCACATTCATAAGGTAGAAAAAGAAATGGGCAGACTGGATGGGCCTTGCGGTCCTTATCAGCTGTCAACTTCTATGTTTCTACTGTTGCACTCAGCTGCCACCGCAAAGTTGGCTGCAT
Organism: Neoceratodus forsteri; assembly: GCA_016271365.2. NCBI lineage: Eukaryota > Metazoa > Chordata > Ceratodontiformes > Ceratodontidae > Neoceratodus > Neoceratodus forsteri. The sequence goes on from CM057459.1 coordinate 874,648,474, forward strand.
TTACATTGGACTGCATTTAACATGGATGATACCTCTCATGAGCAGCCCTGGCACAGATTATATTCATGGGGGGATCAAATGCTGGAAGGAACAGGTGATAGCCTAGAGGGGAAACAGAGTGAACCCAGAGGCCAAGTACTCTTGGCTACTCAGCCAACAATGCCAGCACTCTTCGGGTTGAACTGGACAGAAGACTTGAGCTGGAACACAGTCACAGATATAGTATAGTGATCATAGCAGACAGCTATGGAAAGCAGTCACTATTTTAAAACCAAAGAACAATCCTGGAGGAAGAACCTACACTCTGACAGTGCTGGTACCTGGTACAGCTGGCAGGTTGCTATCTCCAGAAGTACAGACACAGGAACAAGGGTACAGCACTCTCTGACCAACTAGTGCCAAAACTCATTATGAAAAGGTATTCACTCATAGGTTTGAAGTGATATCCAAAGAAGATGCTAACATATCAAAACACCTGCATTAAAAGGCCTAGAGGTCTATCAAGTCTAACTGAGTGTGCAGCTCACAATATACTTTACTGCACCTGCCCAACCCCCAGTCCACCTTTCTAATCATCCCCACCCACCACAGCCACCTTTCTAGCCTACGTTTTGTACTGACCCTTCCTTTGGCCATATCCCCCACCTCCTTTTAAAAGTGCTCACAGTCTTCAGCAAGATCACCTCCTCCAGTAATTTGTTCCATCCTGCCACCACACTTTCTGTAAAGCAGTGTCTCCTCATTTCCCTCCTAAATCTTCCCCCTCCAATTTCAAACTGTCCCCTTGTGACTCTCCCTCCCTTTAAGTTGAACAAGCCCTCCATACTAGCCCTATTTATACCTTTTAAGTATTTGAAGGTCTCTATCATATCCCCCCTCTCCCTTCTATCTTCCAAGGAATACATGTTGAGCTCCCTCAGTCTTTTCTCATAGGGTTTTCCCCCATTCTAGGATCATCTTTGTCTCCCTACGGTGCACTCCCTCCAGTAGCTTGACATCCTTCTTTTAATAGGGGCACAAGAAATGCACACAGTGCTCCAAGTGTGATCACACCAGTGACCTGTACAGTGGCAGGATAACTTCCTTCCTCCCTCCTAGAGGTGATTCCTCTGGCTATGCACCCCAGCATTTGATTAGCTCTTGCTGCTGCCCTATGGCACAGGGCCAAAAGCTTCATGTCCCCTTTGGCTAGCACACCTAGGTTTTTTTTCCTCCACCAAAATAGATACATGCACTCCTCACAGCAAGTAGTTAGTTCCATGGTTTCTGGTTCCTAGGTGCATGACTTGCAGTTCTTAACATTAAACTCCAATTGCCATATACCTGACTAGTGCTCGAGTTTCACCAGGTCCTCCCTGAGTTCCTGCCTCCCTTCTTCACTGTCTACTGTCACACAGATCTTTGTCTCATCTGTGAACAGGCTGATCTTACTCTTGATTCCTTCTGCTATATACCCATTAAAGATGTTGAATAACACTGGTCTGAGCACCGAGCTCTGAGGTACCCTACTGTTTACAAGTCTTGACTTTGAGGGCTCCACCCTTACAATTACCCTCTGCTATCTGTTCTGCAGCCAGCTCCTTACCAACCCCACTATCTTCTCCCTAGCCACCAGGTTCAGCAGTTTGCCCAGCAACCTTCCATGTGGCACTGATTCAAAGGCTTTGCTGAAATCAAGATTCAGAACAACCAGTGGGATCACGTGATGCTTTCCACATAGACAGATGCTTCTAAAACCCACTCCCACCTCAAGGACAACAAATCCAAAGAAATACTAACTTTTGGTTCTCATAATTCAACACACACTGATCTCCTCACCAGTTAGAAACCCCGGGATCTCACCAGAGAGTTTGTCGGCTAGAGAAACGGGTATAATATGGAAGGATGGAGGCCGAAATGAAACAGGCCCGCCTGGCGCGCACACCACCTACAACTCCGGACAAGCTAGCTAAGTGGCCTAAAACTCAAACAGCTACATCAGGCAAATCCTTGCAAGCTTTGACTACTGCTATACCACTTTCTGAAGAAAAAATTCTAGCTGAATTGGCTCCGTTAAAGAGAGCATTTCAAGATTTTTCATTGGATATAAAATCCATTAAGGAAGACTTAAAAGACACTAATCGGGCAGTGGCAGACGTATCAGCATGTACATCCTTGCTTGAGAAATGGCAGACCAGAGTGGAACCCGACATGTCTTCTATGTGGCAAAAAATGAGCAAGCTGGAGCTGAAACTTGAAGATCTGGAAGGTCGTAACAGGCGTAACAACCTGGTTATTTTTGGCCTTCCAGAGGATGCAGAAGGCAACTCACCTGTAATATTAGCCCAGAAGTTACTACTGAAGATTGTCGGACCCCCACCTCGTGCTACCACGTATGTTGTGGTAAGGGCTCATAGGTCCCTGAGACCAAGGCCACCATCTGGATCCAAACCCAGGCCGTTTATTCTTCGTTTGCTCTGCTATTTGAATTATCAATATGTTCTGACCAAAACTAAGGAGCTGCAAGAGATCAAGTGGGACCAAGCTGACCTAAAACTATCTCAGGATCTTCCAGTAGCCACACGCCAGAAGCGAGCAGAATATCACCCCAGCATTACTAAGCTGATTGCGGCTAGTATTAAATTCCGGATGTTATACCCAGCCAGGATCTCCGTATTGCATCAAGGAACCTGGAAATCATTTGACAATGCCAACCAGGCTGCCCGAGATCTAGCAATCCTATTCCAGGACTTATTCATGCAACGCTGATCCCCGACATTCAACTTATGTGAAGTATAGATCTCAACTGGGATTCGAGATGATCTTTAAATGGGCATGAATCATTAAATAATCATGATATCTAGATCAGAAAATTAGTCATAATCCACCTTGCTGTGGAGGTTTTTTCCCTGGATTTACTTCTAAGTTATTGGTTTGCCTCGCCGAATGCTTACAGGTCTCTCTCTTGCTTTTAGAACTGATTCGCTCAACATTGTCTTTGTTTCACCTTCCTTATTTCTGGGAGACTGTTCGGATGCCGTTAAGCACACTTTTCTCAGGGAGTTCCCTTATTTTTTCAGTGACACTCAAATTAAAAGACTTTCAATACGTATCTAAGCAAAATCCATGAACAGAGGGACTGCTTGAAAGTGCGCACGATTGCAACTAATGTGACTAATGAGTGAACTTTGTGCTTAAATTACCAGATAAAGGCAGTAAATAACTTGCCAACTATGTTTTTTTATTTAATTCTAATAAGTTCAGTTCACTTTGTTCCATGTTTGTGATAATGGGTCTTATATAGCTGAGCCATGTAAATCGGTCATGTTCTGGCTTGAATCATTTTCTAAGCAAATTGCTTGGCTTATTTGGTTTTAGGGGTCAAATTACATGTTGTTTTATAAATGAAGGTGATTTCATTGAATATAACATATTATCACATCCAGGGAATACTGATTATAGTTTTAACAGATTAAAAGGCTCTCTTATTATGTTTCTATGGGTTACTAAAAGTTATAGTAAAAGCCATCTCCCACCATATATAATTTCATTTAGGGATTTATTTCTTCATATCACCTGCAAATACTTTAAAATTGGAGTTTAATTGTGTTTAGGTGAATAACTGTTATTTAATTCTGTATAGATGTCACTATTTAGTTTAGTGTTGTTAGACAGGAACCTTGCTAAGTTACCATTGTTGTTCATAGAATGTTGTTAAAGGGCCTTTTTATGCTTCTCCTTTTTTTTTTCTCTTGGTAATGGGGGAGCAGGGTCTAGCGGGACTGCCTAAGGTTGGTAGCAGTCATGAAACAGACTTTGGGGGTTGATCTTCCCATATCAGGTTCCAGATTTGGGTTTCTTCTATTACTAATAGTCAAAGGTAAAGTGGAAAGATCACAGGAGTACTTCCACAGAATGGGAAGTCAGGGTTTAAGTAACTGGGGTGGAGGGAGGGAGGGGGGAGGTAGAATAATAACACAGAGGATGTCTGCCACTAGTCAGGAGGTAGTTATCATTAAATCAGATGTTATGTTCTGGCTTTTTTTTGAAGACATATATTTCACTTTTTTAGGTATCAGTCTCAGATATGGCAGGTCTTAAGTACTGTTCTTGGAATATAAAAGGAGCACAGACCCCAACTAAGAGAATTAAAATTCTACTTCATCTCAAAAGCCTACAAATAGTTGTAGCCTTTTTACAAGAGACACTCTTATTACCCAGTCAAACAAATTGCTTAAGTAGAAACTGGGTGGGTCAGGTTTTTGGCTCCAGCATTGACTCATGTAAAAGAGGGATAGCTATTCTCATATCCCGGAGACTCCCATTCTGACTCTTTCACCTTATTGCTGGTACAGGAGGCCGATACGTGATTTTTAGGGCCTTATTGGGGCCACTCGGGGTTACTATTAGGATCCATATATGCACAGATTAATGAGGACCCAGAATTTTTTGCTAGCCTTATGTCCACCCTTGCCCCTTGGACTACAATTCCAATAATTTGGGGGGGAGATTGGAACCTAGTCATATCTAACCAGCTAGATAGATCTGGCCAGACAAAACAAAAATTAACACCAGGTCAAAAAGCAATATATGAGTTAATGCACTCCATTGATCTTACAGACCTCTGGAGGCTTCTGTACCCAAATAGTAAGGAATTCTCATTTCATTCCCTTCCCCATCACTCTTTTTCCTGACTGGATTATTTTCTCATATCATTAGATTTATTGCTGGGTGTTTCCATGGCATGCTATTCTTTCAAGGCAATTTCTGACCATCGTATTGCCCATCTCCTTCTTGATGTCTCACCAAACATACATAGAGATAAATTCCTGGAAATTAAATAGTCAACTTTTGAAATCTGAAGATCAAACACGACTTATTCAAACTTTCATATCTAATTTTATGGATCTCAATGTCCTACAATGCCTAAGAAAGACTTTTTGTGGGGAGCTCTGAAATGCGCATTGAGGGGTGAATTTATTTGATTAGCGACAAAACGTAAAAAACAGAGCGGCAGCTCTCCCTACAATCCAGGCCCAAATAGAAGATCTTGAACATCACCTCTTACCCTCTGCTCCAGTAGAAGGCTGGGCAAACATAGAATCTCTTTGTGCACAATATAACCAGATTCTAGCTGAGCAGGCTGAATTTCTTATGCTCCGGTCCAAAATCTCTTATTTTGATCAGGGGGAAAGAGCTGGGAAGCTCATGGTACTTCATCTTTGTACTCAAATGGCCGACAAGACAGTCACTTCCATTTACTCGACTTCAGGGGTCTTGCTTACCTCCCCTCCAGGTATTACAAATGCATTTCAAGAGTATTACTGACATTTATATTCAGCCCCAAATCATTCCTCCCTGCCCCAACAAATTGATAATTTTCTTCAAGATATTGATCTCCCAGTATTATCAGAAGCCCAGAATATGATTCTGAAAGCTCCCATTACTCTAATGGAAGTCCATGCAGCTATAGATTCCCTATCACGGGATAAGTCACCTGGTCCAGACAGATTTACTACAAACTTTTCCCATACATTTAAAGAGAAGATTGCTCCCATTCTCCTAGACACTTTTCAATACATTTTCAATAAAGGTATATCCGACACCTCCCTGACTCATGCCTTTATAATTGTTCTTCCAAAACCAGATAAAGACCCTCTCCTTATTTCCAATTACAGACCAATTTCTTTAATTAATGTGGATCTTAAGATCTTAGCCAAAATACTGTCATCTAGACTAGGTCAGGTCTGGGAATCTCTTGTTAGTATAGAACAGGTCAGGTTTGTCAAAGGGAGACCATCTCCTGATCACCTTAGGAAAGTAGCTTACCTCTCCTTTGTGTCCAGGGAACTCACTTCTTCAGCTGCTCTTGTCACCTTAGACGCAGAAAATGCCTTTGACAGGGTCTCATGGGAATATTTATTCTTGTTATTGGCCTAGTACCATATTCCGCAAGAATTTATACAATGGATTAAAATTTTATATACACTACCAAAAGCTCAAATTTATTGCAATGGTGTTCTTTCCACGTCTTTTACTTTATCCCAGAGCACCAGACAAGGTTGTCCCCATCCCCTTTCCTTTTCAATTTGTACTTGGAACCACTTATTAGAAAATTAAAAACTCTGGAATGGTATCTGGGATATCAATTGGTAATACAGAATACAAAATATCGACATATGCAGATGACTTACTCCTGCATATTACCAGTCTTCCTCAATCCATCCCGGTAATCTTTCAAATTATATTGCAGTTTAAAGTAATCTTGAATTATAAGCTAAACATGTGAAAAACTGAGGTTTTCCCCCTCAATAAATTTACACTGAGGAGTGATATTGAGCACTTGGGTTTACGCTGGAATACTGAAAATTCAAATACCTTGGAATCTTTCTGTATCCTCTTCCTCATGTAATGAAAAAACTAAATCTAGATGTTCTAAACAAGACCCTATCAAAAGACTTCAAGTGATGGTAGAAATTGCCTGTTTCTCTATGCGGTCGTATGAGCATAATAAAAATGAATGTCCTATCTCGGATCATATATCCTTTACAAATATGCAATGGGGCCCTTCCACTCTCATGGTTTGCACAGATACACAGACTTATTAGTACCTTTATATGGCAAGGAAAGAAAGTTAGGCAAAACTATCTTAAACTTACACATCAGAAAATTGACGGAGGCCTTCAAGACCCTAATTTCTATATATATTACTTAGCTATACATCTGGTGAGAATTAGATTCTGGTTAAATTCCCCAGACGCTATCTTAGAATCCACCTATTGTCCCTCCTGGGTCAGAATTGAACAGGTTTTATGTTTGGTGAATGGCATGGACCCTAAGACTCTTCCTTTTATTACTAGGAAGAATCTCTCTAAAACTTTACAGGAAACACCATTGTATGCCTTACTTCATACTCAACATCGCTTAAATAATTTCCTTAAAGTAGATGCATACAGAGACATTGCTCAACCCCTTTTCGCTAATCCTAATTTTTTAATCGCAGGTAAAATAATTAAACGTCACCTCTTTTGGCCACAGATAGGAGTAAACAGTGTAAACCAACTTGTTAAAGATCAAAAAATGCTCTCCTTCAAAGAAGCCAAATCCATTTTTAAATGGCCTGATATTCAAGTGTTTAATTTTTTTCAAATAGCCTACTTATTCGTGAAACATTGCGGTTCAGGAGTATGGAAAAGCCTCCTAATGTCAGCTGTTCTCCCATATATAGAATCCACCCCTACATCTCACATTATGTCCCATTCATATATATTTCTGCTAAAAGAAGTAGCTACCCTAGAAGGTCAAAGGTCTTATTGGTGGGATAGTACTTTACTACCGCATTCCCCCTCGAGGAATTGGCCCAGCATCTGGAAATACCTACATAAATACATTAAATGGGATAGGTACAGACTAATGCAATACTATATTAACCATAATTTATACTATACACCATTCCAACTTCATCAAATGGGGGCAATATCCTCCAGTCGATGTCTAAAATGTCAACAAGCACCTGATTATTTATTTCATATGTTATGGGCCCGCAACACTATTAAATCTTTCTGGATGGAGATTCATAGTTGTCTTAATCCACTACTTATGGTTCCTGACAAATTTAATTGAGAAATTTGTATTCTGGGTGATTATAGGCAGGTTCAGGGGTCACAAAAGAGATCCCTTATGACGTTAATTACTGCTTGTGCCAAGAAAATAATATTATGACATTGGTTAGATTCATCTACTCCCCTTTATTTAGAGTGGTTCAAGGAAATCATGTTTGCCCTACAGGCAGAACTCACAATTGCAGAAATTAAGAATAAACTAGGAGCATACAAGCAAAGATGGGAAACACTCCATACTCTTATTTCAGTACAATAGACCTAATCCACATCTACCCTTACTGGTGTCCTTTACGATGGTTATATCCATTAGGTATAACCTCTTAGCCAGTACTTCAGATCTATATTTCCTAACTTTTTTCTTTTTTCCCCTATTACAAAACCATGTGGCAGATAGAGATTGGGTGGGAGGAAGGGAGGAGGGGAGATACATATAATTTAACCTATTACAATTTGTTTCTTTTAGGCAGTTATTTATTACCGAATGTAATAAGTTATATAACTGTATATTGCTAGATGTTCTTTACATAGCATTGTCATGTTACCTGTTTTTGGATGTTGCTAAACATTTAAAATGAATAAAGTTTATTAAATGAGAAAAAAAAAAGATTTAGAACAACCACTGCATGGCCCCTGTTGAGTGCCCTTGTGAACCAATCAAAAAAGTCAATTAGGTTCATCTGACAGGATCTTCCTGAGACAAATCCATGTTGACTTTCATCCTTGAAACTATTTTCATCCACAGAAATCACCAATATCTCCTTTAGAATGGTCCCCATTAACTTTCCTACAACTGAGGAAAGGCTGACTGGTTTATAGTTAGCTAGCTTATCCCTGGGACCACTCTTGTGGACAGGCACCTCATGAGCCATCCTCCAGTCCAGGGCGCACACACACCCTCTCCAGTGAGGTGTTGAACAGGCTCACCAGTGGGCCTGCCAAGACCTCTGCTAACTCTCTTATGACTCTAGGACGTACTCCATCTGGTCCCGAAGCCTTGTCTTCCCGCAAGGCTTTAAGTCCCTTTAAAATCCTATCAACCTGGATTGCCCCATTTGTCACCCCTGCTCATCCTGTTCCCATCCCTATTTTCCCTTGTGGCATAGGCCCATCCTTTTCATGGGTGAACACCGAAAAGAAGTGCTCGTTAAGTGTCTTTGCTTGTCCACAGCCCATTCTGCCCCCCCTTCCCACTTGATTTGGACAATCTCATCCTTACAGCTCCTCTTCTCTCCTATGTACCTGAAGAAATCCTTTTTCCTTTTCTGATCCCCTGTGCCAGCCTTGGCTCCCTTGAAGCTGTAGCTGCCTTGTCCACTGTGCTCATTTCCCTGGATTTACTCAAGTACTCCTCCTTGTCTTCCCCATGCTTAGTTCTCTTTTACCTACCAAACGCCACCCTCTTGTCCCTCACTTTCTCTGCTACCTCCTTGCTGAGCCAGCTCATTTTTTTTTGGTGCTGGACTTCTTATTCTGGGTCTTGGTACATGTGTTGGTGGCCTCTGTCATACCCAGCTTGATGATGGACCATGTATGATCTGCATCCATCTCTGGGCAGATTGTGGCAAGAAGCCCTTCTAGGGTTCCACAAGTCTTGCCAAAACCCTCTCTTCTGAAGTCTACCACCCTCACCTTGGCCCTGGCTGTTTCCTTACCCAAGTTAAGGAAGAACCACACAGTGCAGTGATCGCTGCCCACTAGGTGGTACTGCATGACTATATCCTGGACATGGTCCCTATTTGACAACACAAGGTCCAATATGTTACTGTCCCTGGTTGGCTCTGTTAGCCATGCATGAGGAAGCTGTCCTGGAAAGCCTACAGGAGTACTTGTTCCCTGGCATTAGAGGTAGCCATGGTGCTCCAGTACACCACATGAAGATCGAAGTTGAAGATTAACTTTATTAGAAACAGATGACCACAGAAAAAGGCAGACTAACAACACAGTGTGGACAAATGTAATGGCACCTACTTGTGTCCACACTGTGTTGTTAATCTACCTTTTTCTGTGGTTGCCTGGTTCTAATAAAATGCATCTTTTGAATATCACTTCAAACCTTTGAGTGAATACCTTTACTTATTGAGTTTTAGCCACTAGCTTGTCAGAGTGAACTGTATCCTCATTAATGGGAGTTTCAAAACCAATCAGGCATCTAGTCCACAGATACAGGCATGATTCAGCAGCTTAGAAGGGAAGTCTGTACTGAGCAGTGAAACAAAGAGGCTAAACTATAGGTGGTTACATATACTGGATTAATCTTTAGCATTAACAAGCTTCACTGAATGAAGGTAAACTTGTGGTAAAGGTAAACTTGTGCAGGCTGCAGATAAGTACTGGATGCAGTTCTTTGATGGAATACAATGCTTGGTGCCATGAGTAGCATATTGGTATGAATGCAGTCTGCCACCTGCCTTTATCTCCACACTCCACCATTGCTCTCAGCCACCACCATGAAGATGTCACTGTGTCTATACTGGGATGCTTTTAACTTGGATGATTCCTCTCATGATCAGTCTTGCTATGGATGTTATTGGGGGGGATCAAATGCTGGCAGGAACAGAAGGCAGGCTAGAGGGGACACAGAGTGAACCCAGATGCTGGTTACGCCTGGCAACCCAGCCAGCAGTGCTGGCACTCTTCTGGTTGCATCAGAAAGAAGGATTGAGCAGGATCACACTCACAGATACTATATAGCAATCACAGCAGATAGTTATGGTAAGCAGTCACAGTTTCAAAACCACTCTGGCACTTTGCTCCCACAGATACAGGCAGGGTTCATCAGCTTAGGGGGAAAGTCTGTACCAGGTGCCAGACTACAGGTTGTTACATATACCAAGCAATTGTTAGTATCAACAAGCTTTTCTGAATGAATAGAAACTGTTGCAGGCTGCAGCTAAGGATAGATGCAGTTTTTAATGGAATACAATTCTTAGTTAAGTGAGCAGTGCAGGGATATGCACAGAGTCTGACACCTGCTTTTTCCCCCACATTCTGCAACCGCACTCAGCCACTGCCAGAAGATGCTAATGTGTCTACACTGGACTGCTTTTAACATGAATGACTCCTACCATGAGCAGCCCTGCCATGACTGCTATTGGTGGGTGGAATCAAATGCTGAAAGTAATAGATGGCAAGCAAAGTGGACACAGTGAACCCAGAGACTGGCTTCACCTAGCAACTCAGCTAGCAATGGCAGTACTCTTCCAGTTGTTCCATCCAGCAAGATCAAGCAGAAGCACACTCACAGAAACAATATTGCAGTCACATCAGTTAGTCACACAACAAGCTTCTGGGAAAAGTATACCTGTGCATATACATGAAGCTTAAATGAGGTGGAATGCTAATTGGTCAGGAGCAGTACACAGGGGGTTCAAGTTAATGGGTCCTACTCCTAAACAGCAACTCAACAGCCCCTGTCTGGGATCAGTACTGGAAACACTGCTATTCAACATTTTTATCAATGATCTGAAACCTGCTTTCTTCAGTAGGCTGTCTAAGTTCACTTAAGACACTAAGCTGGCCAGAGTGATGAACACCTTTGTAAATGGACACAAACTTGAGGAGAATGTGAATAAGCTGGGTAGTTGGTCCCAATCCTTGAGTCTCATATTCAATGTAGCAAAATGCAAGGTTCTACACATGGGGAGGAAGTCAGAGATAGGATGTGTACACTAAGTTAGAGTCCTCTTTCTGCAGTGAAGTAGGAAAAGAACCTGATGGTCAAAACAGATTAGTTGATGTATGACAAGCAGTGAGTTACTGCTGCCAAGAGGGATTATAGAATGCTGGGGTGCATCAAAATAAGAGTGACCAGAGGGGCAGGGAAAATAATCCTGCCACTTTATAAGTCTAGTCAAGTCCTTCATGGAGTACTAACTAGAGTTCTGGGATCCTCAGTGCAAAATGGAAATTGAGGCAGTCAAGAAAATGCAACAAAGGGCCACCAAAATGGTTATGTGTCTTTGGGTCAAAGTTATGAGGAGAGACAGGGTGCCCTTCACATGTTCACCACTAAAAAATGGAGGCTGAGTGGAGAATGATCTGTTTTTCTCATACTCTTGGGTATTAACAAGATTAAAAACTAAGATTTGTGATCTGATGTCCTCCATCAGGGTATGAGGACATGACATGAAGCTCAGAAGTTATAAATTCATGGTTAATATTAGGATGCTCTTCTTCCCCAAGTGGTTATTGAACCTATAGATAAGCATACCAGAAGAGACCATGGGTATGAAGACAATGTGGTCTTGCAAGACAAGCATGGATTCATTTCTGCTTACTATGGGAATCTCAGAATACTGTGGATGACAGAATGAGTAAGGAATCATTATAAATTAGTAAATACTGGCACAGCATAATTGTTCACCCCTGCTTATGAAGCAGGAGCAGTGTGATGGATCTAGAGTCCTCCTGAACCTACAATGTAACTGTGTTACTGCAAGGATCATTCCTGAATATGAGCAACATTAATGGATTTCTGGTTCAGCATTATCATGAGTCTCATGAGGAATATGACAAATTCTACTAATGTCACTTCTTCTGGATTGTTTGATCATTTATCTATTTGCATTATACTATTATTTCAATTTTCTTTTTAAACTCATAGCCTATTTATGCTTTTGCACATTTAACCATCTAACAGATAACTCCTAATATATAACAAAGTGACCTTGTTCATGCACCGTATTTATACCCAAGTGACATCCCTTATGGTTCACACAAAGCCTGGCTTGACCCACATCTATATTATCCCATCTTGGTCATCTTCTTATACTCTTCTGTCTACCTAATCATTACTGTACCTCAAAAGCACGTGGGGGGCCTTACTCGAGGTCTTACTCTAGACCCACAACTTTCCTATCCCACATACTGTCCCATGAGCTACTTTATAACTCCTATGATATCGCTGGGGAAATTTATGAAATCATTCATAGTTCTAGTTTTATTTCATAGATGTCCTGTTTTTACCTTCCCCTATTCTCTATTACTAAAGACATTTGTATGGGAATTTCTCATCTTTTGGGCTTCATTTTCTCTCACTGCTTGCCTTCACGAGACATCGTAATCCCCTACTAGTGACAGCATAATCAATTTCACAGCAGTCAAAATGCTACATAAATAGATGAGTATGACATCACATGTAGACAGACAGCATGAGCAGAAATCTCAGGGGCAGAGGCATCATCAGTACAAAACAGGAAGTTGTTATCCTTATGTACAGACAGTTGTCAAGACCCCACCTGAAGTACTGCATGCAGTTCTGGAGACCCATCTCTGCAAGGACATAGACAGGATGGAGGCTGTCTAGAGGAGGGTAATGAAAATGTTGCAGAAGACATATGAAAAGAGACTAAAGGAGCTAAATATGTATAGCCTTGAGGAAAGGAGGGGGAGGAGGGACATGATAGAAACTTTCAAGTACCTCAAGGGAATTAACAACATCCCAAAGGGTAGCATCTTTCAGAAAAAGAGATGTGCAAGAACAAGGGGGCACAATTTGAAGACAGAAGGGGGTATGGCTCAGATATAATTTAGGGAAATATTTTTTCATGGAAAGTATTGTGGATGCATGGAATGGCCTTCCTGAGGAAGTCAAAAACAGTGGGGGAATTTAAGAATGCATGGGACAGACATAAGGCATTTCTATTGGGGAGTAGGAGGAAGTAGGCTGTTGGTTAACTAGGATCTGCAGCTTATCTATTAGGTAGGGAAATGCACAGACTAGGTGGGCCAAGCGGTCCTTATCTGCCATCAAATTGTATGTTTCTATGGAATTCTTTTTTTCAAGCATCTTTCCTTAGAAATAATGAGATGAAGATAAATACAAAAGTGATGTGAATTATATGTAGAACTGTGTATAAATGTTAAAATTGTAAAGTTTCCTCAGAGATAACACTGGATATAGTTTTACCCAGTAATGCCATAACGCAAAATGACAAGGCGATTTGGACTTTCACCACAGGCTACTAAACACATGACAGATGGGGGCATGTAAAAGTAACTCACCTAGTTATAGCTATGGTTGACAGTTCAGGAGTGGAAGACCATATTGTCTCTTCCTACTTAACACTGGTAAGATCTGGTTGCATGTCAGAAGTGTGGTTGTATTTACATGGATCTATTGTTCTTAAGTCCAGCTAAGAGGGTTGCCTTTACTGTTAATGAGGAATGCCATCTCTTGAATATTAGCGTCTGTGCATAAAGCAGCACAGGGTATGTGCAAGAGGTGTGTGCCCTGACTGTGAAGCTCCATACCTGTGGACAGGCATGTGGGGTGCTGCACCCACTAACATGCATCTCCACAGGGTACCTGTCTGAGACTCTGTTCCCCTGGCATGCAGCTGTGCAAAGGAGGCTTGGAGGACAGAGGTGGGCATCCAGTTGGATGCCAGTCCTGGTCTCCTAATGAATACCTTGCCCAATATGGAGCAGGTGATTCTGGGAAGGCATGGGAAAGTAAATTTTCAAAAGACAGTCAAGTGACCAAATGGCTGCCCCCAGCCTTTCCTGACTAACTAGAGCACTGGGATAGAATTGTAGGAGAGGTTATTTTCCCTCTACCTGCGGTTTATATCAGTGGGGCACACAACAGATATGGCAGGGACCCTGCTGCCATATACATAATCAATCAATTAATCAATCGATCAATCAATCAGTTATTTATTTTACCAGGTGGAACATCATTGAGGAGAACTCATTTTCAAGGTGGACCTGGATATGGTTCTCAATAATTTCAGCAGTTATACATCAGTTATGCATAGATAGCAACAAGGATCCTCATAACCAGGCTGTATAAAGTTACATACAACAAATGAGGAACATAACCAGGAAAGTTTATATAGATAGACAAGGCAGCACACAAGGTACAGTCAAGTTTATACTGTGCCCCCTCGCCCTGCACTGTGTGCCTACCTGAATGGCGTGGAGTGTTGGTACACTCCAGACATGCCCCCAGACCAGCCACACACATAGCTGCATGACTGACTGGGAAACCAAGTGTGGAAATGATGCATGTCCCTTTCATGTATCCCAGGGGTCTGTGGGACCACCTATGTGTGGCTCAGCAACTTAGGGGTGCCTACATGCTGTGGATACATGCCACATAGTAACAAAGCCCCTTTGTGCATAGGGGCCATTCTTATCATTCATGGCATCATTATTAGCCAGCCAGGGTTGTTCATTTTTTTAGCATACCTGACACTCTGTGGCCATAACAATTTCAACATTCTGAAGTTAAGAGTTCAGTTGGCATACAGTAGTTCATTTCCAGCATTGTGGTAATTCTAATTGTTTTCAAAGTAAAACATTTTGGGCATGATATATGGTCCCAAGGGACTTGCCCCTCTCCCCAACTATCCTCAAAGGGTGTTGCAGCCCTTCCCCATGTGTTAATGCACTGAACTGTTACAACAAACAGAAGAGGGTATGGGTTCCCTGGTGAATTGCTCATTGTGCCATTCAGAAGGTGTAATGATCATTGCAAGGTGTGTCTATATCTTAAGCAATGCCCTATAATATAGAACTGCTACAGGCAGTTCACGGGTTGTCCCAAAAGAACAACACTGGCCAAATGGCTCAGTGGTAGTCAGAAATTTGTTAGGGACTGCACTAATGGTGGATATATGCTAGGGCATGGGGCTAGAATGGAGGGTGCACTGGATATCAGGTACTTATTCTTGGGTCGGGGTATTGGTGGCCACTGGACCACCAAAGAACAACAAGATGGCCACCAGACATCAACCCACCAGTGGGCCTTAAGTTATGGTGTGGGTGAGTGGAGGGGACATCTATGGCAGTACAACCTGTACATTGTTTTCTGTGTATAGCAGAGCCCCATGTGACCATGTGACTTGTGATTTGCCATGCACAGAATTCCAAGAGTATGCAAATGAGGGGGTTATTGGGTGTAAACCCAGTTTGCAACAACTAACATTCTACAGTCATTTTGCACTGTGAATTAGTTTCAGGGACCACCCTCCTCCCCCTCAAAGACATCATCAGACTTTTGTGTATGGCCTACAGTTGTGTGGTCACAACTGGGCACTTGTTTGCACCCAGTTTTGTGGCTAAACACCTACTGTAGCAACTGTTTATCAGGCCTCTTAAAATTAAATTTCAATTCGTGTTCTATTTATTAAAAACTGGAGCCCAATACACAGTGAAAAATGTGGTGTCATAAAATCAAGGCACAAAATGCTCTCCATTATTCCACCACACTTTTCAACTGCACACAGATCTATTAAGCTGTGGCAGGGGGTGAAGAAGTACCCCCCACACTGTGACACTGTTTTCCTCAATAGCATTATGTAAACGGATATTAGGTGGCACAAATTTCTATTAACTCCCAGGTTTACAGTGACCACTTCAGCCCTGTTTTGCATTCCACAAGTTTAATGGCACTGTATACTGCCTAGTACCACCCATCAGTGAAACTTTTGTTCTACTTCTGCCTTCTGATGGTGGGGGTGTAGGTACATGGGAGCAGCTAAGCATGGCTCTATGACTTATTATCATGCTGGTGCTTGCATCACCTGGCTTTCCCACCCCTTTCACTGTGCCACTGCAATAGCCATTTCAGCAAAACAGGAAAAGCCTTGTGACCCTATTGTGTATAGCACTACAGGGTGAAATTTTGAATATTTATTTTGCACAACAAATTAAATTGGAATTGTGACTCAGGGCATGCTGATTCTCATGCCCAGAGTGACAGTTCTGATTTTAAAAGTAATAGTACAAGCATGAACCTATTCATTCTAGGTCAGTCTGGTGGCCAGCCATGTTGGAGAGTTGGGGGGCTGTGCTGGTCGCCCTCTCGGGGGTCAGGGTGGGGGGAGTGGGGAGGTGGGCACTCCCTGAAAGTGTGGAGGAGTCCACTTGACACCAGGGTTTTAACACTGGGGCCACCGATTGGCCAGGGGGGACCATTAGACACCAGGAATAAAAATAATAATAATATAATGTGTTTTTATATTGGAGCTGGTGATCAGTGGGGGAAGGGGAACCACTAGACACCAGTGATTAAACAATATTATAATGGGGGGACCACTAGACACCAGGGATTTAAATAATAATAATATATTTATTTTTAAATTGGGGCCAGCGATCGGTGGGGGGGACCACTAGACACCAGGGATTAAAATAATAATATATTTCTATTTACACTACACTGGGGCCAGCGATCGGTGGGCAGAGGGGAGTACTAGACACCAGGGTTTTGGGGGATTCACCATTTGTAACTTCTTCTTGCTTTGGGGTTTGTTTTGTGCAATTTGAACTTAAAAACACCCAAAAGCAAGGCAAAGTTACAAATAGTGAATTCTGTTTAAATGGATGACTTCATGAACTCACCTGAAAAGGCAAATTTGGTGACTTCCCCCAAAATTCGCCAGTAAACTAAAACTTTGCTGCATTTCTAGCAGTGAATACTAGCAAGTGAACATGGTTGGTGTTGGCCAATGCTCATATTAAAGATCATCCAAAAGATGATTTTGCGGTGCAACTGTGAAAACAGGTTTTGAAGGGGATTTGAAAAAAGAATATGTCTGCTTTGTTCATAAGGTGGAGTTATAAAAAGGCTGGGCAGGATTCACAAAGGACTTACACTCAACACATCTCAGATGCACAGGTGCAAATGAGATGCACCAAGTACCAACTGTGGCATTCTCAGAGGATGTGCCGGGGGATGCCCCGGCACATACCCTCTATGAATATCACAGTTGCACCAGACTCGGGATGCATCTGTGCAACCCTCTGGTCGAGCTTGGAATCCTGAAGGGCAGCACATTGCATGATGAACTGTGCCCAAAGTTACCATTCAGAGCCAGCTACATGCAAATGGGGCCATTAGGCATGCAAGGTGCAATGGGGCCATTTGCATGTCATTATGGCCCCATTTGCATGTGCCATGCAGGGATGCACCTGGCCGAATGCACCAGGTGCCCTGCAAGGGGTGTGGTCTACAGGCATAGCTCCCTGTACACATGTACAACTCCCCACCCTTTCCTGGCCTGACCGCATCCCCGTGGAAAGACCAGGACATATCCTTGGTGGTCCAGTGCCCCTCCACCCGCATCCCTGGTGACATGCCTCTCATTGTGGCAGAAGACCCGTAGTCACTGTAGATCCCCACTTCCTGCCTGAATCCCCTGTCACATGCCGCTCACTGCAGCAGTACAGTAACACTGTCAGAATCCCTCCTCCCTGCTTGAATCTCGTGTTGCATGCCGCTCACTGTGGTGATACAGTAACACTGTCAGAACCCCCCCTCCCTGCCCAAATCCCATGTCACATGCAGCTCACTGAGGCAGTACAGAATCAATAGCAGAACCCCTCCTCCCGCCCAACTCCACAGTTGAATGCTGCACCCTACGGCAATAGGCATGTAATTACAGAACCTCATCCCCACCCTGACCTGATCGCAACAGGGACCTAAACTCCAATTTTGTCCTTGTGGTCCAGTGGACCCCCCCACCCACTCAGGTACCCTCTCCCCATCCTGCTCCTCCTGTGCCAGCAGGTTCTGAAGGTCAGCAGGTAGCACAACCCACCTGAATACTGCCATGGCTGCCAGCCAATAAAGATGTCTGGGAATGACAGCTACTGTACACCTTGCAGCCCATTGGTGGACCCTGTCAACCAAAGGGCTTGCAGTGTGTACTGTACTCCATCATTCAAATCTTTGTGGGTGGCTTACAACAAAGGATATGGACAGGGAGGTGGGATCTACATTCCTTATGGGACATCTGCTGCAGTGAGTGGCATACAAATGGGGAAGTGGTGGGTATGGGGGTTCTGATGTTATGTCTCTACCATGGCAGTGAGCAGCATGCAGCAGGGGACTTAGGCAGGGAGGGAGGCACACTGGCCTGCCAGAGTTAGCAGGCCACCATGCTGCTGTCTGCAGTATGGCAGCCTACTTGTGGGTGGCCACCCAATTATGTCTACTTGTTATAGACTTATTTTTTGGAGGCACACCTCAGGACTTGTTCTGGGGATGTGCCTCCAATTTGGGTTCTGAATGGGGCTGTGCACCATATGCATGGGCACACCCCATGCACAACCCCTCTAGATGCACTGCATATCATTATGTGTTGTGTGTGGTGCATTAGTGATGCACCGGTGCATCAGTCCTCCTCTTCCAGAATTGCACCAATACTAAGTTAGGGATGTGCCGGTGCATCTCAGATGCACTGGGCATATCCCTTTTGTGAACCCTGCCCACTATGCTTAAAGTATGGGGCCTAAAATATTAAAAAAAAATGATGAGTTATGAGTACAGCTTCACAGTGCATTAAAATGCCATTAACTTGACTTACTTGACCTTGTTTTCAGTCATTTCATGGTCAGGCTCAGTAGCAATAGTGCATACTCTGATTATGAGAGGACTTTCCTTAATGGACCATACAGAGACACTTAAGTGGTGGGGTGGGGTAGTGGGGGCTGAGGGGGGTCAGGATTGGGGTTGGGGGTTAGGGTGCAGAAGGAATCGCTGGACCTTTTTCTTTTTTATAGGTTTAAAAATTAAAAAAGAGAACAATGAGAAATGATTTTCTTTCTCTTAGGTCCTGATACTGGGGATTGAGCACCCCAGTGTTGGCATGCTGTTTATCAGCACCAAGAGTGGGCACCCTGGTGTCACATACTGTGGCAGAAGGGGGATTGTTAGCTGGCAGTGGTGGTTAGGCACCCTGGTGTTGAAGTTTGTGTCTGTGTATACTCTCCTCCAGGGGGTACATCATAGGATTTTAATGAAATTCCCAGGAGTATAAGGACACTCGGCCTTTGGCATCATGCCTTACTACACCTCTCAGATGTGCTTTAAAATACTATAATGCACACTCTTTTATGGCTTATTGCTTACATAAAAATGTCAGACTTTAAGCTGGCCCAGTGGCACTGAGGGCTTAGGTCCTGGATGCCTTATCTTGGGTTCGAGAACGACCTCTGGTCATCAGGGAGCCAGCAGGGTGGATAAGAAGGGAGCGGTATTGAGTGGCTAAAAGGTGGATTTCCCCTCCTGGGGTGGTTTTCCATCCCCCTTAAGTTCTGCTCCCATTGGGTGGAGGTCTGATGGGAAACATAGGTGGGAGGGGTTGGTGTTGATTGCCAGGTGTGGGGCACAAAGGACCAAGCTGGTACCCAGCACGTATGTGCACCTTCATGTGCATGCACATGCATGTATGCCGGGGTTCTGGGGTCTGGGGAGCAAAGAGGGGAAAAAAACACAAAAAGTACTAATGAAAAAAAAATGGTAGATTTTGTCATTTTCACACTTTCTTGCCTTCGATTTTATGAATCCTCTAAGGTGGAGGTTATGGTGATGGGAGGAGGGTAAAACAGCAAAATCAGGAGTTTAGGCTTGTTTCTAGCTTCAAGGTGTAGCATTTAAAGTGTTTTTAAGAAAAAAATGAAAATGAAGCTGTGAGGGCATTGAAGGGGACTGGGGCAGTCTTGAGAGACCATATGACCCATGCTAGTGAATCAGAAAGCATAAGTAACTCAGAAATTAAGCTTTATATGGTATAAGGGGCAGCCAGCAAGCATCCTCTGTATGAGTGTCCCTGATCTAAGTGCCGTGGAGTAGGAGTGCAGTGCCTTCAGTGGCATCCACTGTGAATCTGTAGCTGTGCATGGAGCTCTGCCCCAGCAACAACTGAACACAGTGTAATCCATTTTAGAAAAAGCAGCAGGAGAGAAAAGGATAAGAACAAAGTGCTTTAACCATCTTAGCTACAAACCTGGAGAGGACATATTGAGGTAAGCATTAGCTCTGGCCTAATTCCCTATTTGAGGTAGAACAACATTGTAAAACCTGCAACTGCCCTAACCCTCTATCCGTAGTATGACATCGTAGAGTATGTGATGGGGGCAGGTACACTCAGAAGCTTGGAAAGGCCTAAGTAGTGGGCAGATTGACTCAGGGATAAAGCAGGGAATCAGGAATGGGAAATTTTTCCTGGACAAGGTGATAAGCAACAAGATCATTGTCAGACAGTAGGTAGTAACTATGCAGTACAGGGCAGAATATGAAAGGGTGGAGGCAGAGCTTGTCAGATGTAGGGAGTGTGGTATGACTGTATCCCACAGCTATGGAGACTAACATCCCAGTTGGCTGCAGCACAATATGAAATATGCCTCCTACACAGACAACTGGACTGGGATCTAAATCCATGCACCATCCTACCTCTGCCCCAGAGGCCAACAGGTCCTGGGTGATGGAGGGTGGTGGTGGAGAGGGTGGAGGGGTAGATCAGCAACTCCAGATGACATTATGGTTCATGAAGTCCCTACAGCAAACTTCTTAGCACCCTTGGTAGATGGACGAAAATAAGCCTCACCAAAGGGGGCTTGTGGTGGATCAGTAAACAGGATCCAACAGCTGCTATTAGGGCAACATCTGGAAGGAGACAGCAGTTCAAGTCATGGGGTACTGTTAGAAAGTTTCTTGTGGTGAGGGAAGGCTAATATTAGAGTAACAGAGAAGGTGAAGTTTCATGGTAAGCAGAAGTGGAAGATTATTAGATGTATACTAGGTGCTACAACTAGTAGGATGCTCTCAAGGTAAAGGACATAGGATAATGGAAGAAGATCCAGAGATATTGGTTAATTTAGGAGCAAATGGTCTGCCAAACTGGAAGCTAGAAGAGTTGAAGTGAAATTTCCACAGTTGAGCAGCATTCTGAGGGAGGCAACAGTATCGGTGGCCTTCTCCAAGGCCCTGCTGATATGGGATAGGGAGGATGGGAGGCAGGAGAGGAAAAAATGTTGAATGACTTGCTCAAGGGTTGGTGTTAGTAGAAGATGTTTGGGTTTGGGGGAACTGGGGGAAATTTCAGGACAGGAGACTATTCAAGAGGGATGGACATCATCTCTTGGGTGAGAAGGCAAACATGCTATGCCAGAAGTTTGATGTATACTATAAAAAAACATTGTCACTTAAAGTTAAAGTGGGGAGGCCAGGGCTAGAAAACCTCTATGTAAACAAGCAAGGGAGAGAAACCTCATGTGTGCTACCCCCAAAATGTTACAAGAGGTGTATAAAAAGTAACACTTGGTTAGGAAGGCAAGAGAGAGAGAGAGAGACCACAGTGGGTGGGTGGGTGGCAGAGGAGGGGATGAAAGTGGTGGAGGTACAGGAATGAACAGCAAGGAGTACAAGGATTTGGGCTGTGGACAGAACACAAACAAGGTTCAGAAGGCAGAAGGAGACTGAAGTACTGAAGGAATCTAGGGAAGGACAATTAACCTAAATGCCAGGAGTTTCGGTAACACAATTAGTAAAATCTAGACATTGCTATTGAAGGTAACTTTCAATATAATTGCTACAATGAAGACATGGGTGACACTGAACAACAAGTGGGATCTTGTGATCCCAAACTACACCTTGATCAGAAGGGATAGAGGAAAGGGAAGAGGAAGTGGCCCTCTACATGAAAGAGTCAATAGAGGCCACAGATTGCTCATCTGTCAAGGAGGGGGAAGGGAGGTGGAATCAACATGGGTACAATTACAAATGCTGCAGAGGGAGGGGGTATCAGACTAGGAGTGCCTGCAGACCAGCTAGTCTGAGCAAGGAGGGTATAGTGATCTTGAGGAGCAGATCATAAGGGGGTCAGGAAGGGGTGATGTAGTGATACAGGGGACCTAAATATACTACAAGTTGATTTGCTAGCTCCTAGCGCCAGAATTAGGAGGAGTCAGTTACTGTTAGACATCATGCAGGAGTGCTATGGGTTAGGGAGACAAGTAGACAGGAGTCCATTTAAGACCTGATATAGTCTAACACAGAAACAGTGGAAGAGGTAAAAGCTGAGGAATCTGCTTGAGATATTCATAGTGAGTTACTGGTCATCATCCAAGTCCATGGTACTGGTCCTTAGAATGGTAAACTCTGGGTGTACGAGAACACAAATTGGGCAAATTGGACAGGGTATGCAAACATTAAAATATGCGCTACACAGAAATGGTTGCTGCTGTGCAAAATGGCTGGAGACTTCAAGGACACACAGATAGTATAGCACACACCAAGAAGTAAAGTGCAAAAATATTAGGGATTGGCAAGTCAGATGCAACCCTGTTCTGATTCAGGCTCTGATTTATTTCCAAAAGGTTCTAATTTACTCTGATGAACTGTAGACCTGCTTGTAGTCTACTGAGTACTAGAAATGCATCAATAATTATTCTTTTAGATCCCTCTGTAAAAAAAAAAATAAATAAAATGTAACTTAAAAAAAAAAACCTTGTGTCTGTATTTTCATGTCATCAAGGTCAACAAGCAGCCAACAGCAGCACTCACCAGTACTGCAGTAGTGAGTCACTGAACAAGGAGTTCAGGGCAGGGTACAAAAACATTTTTTTTTTAAAAAGGACAGTTTTTTTTCTCCAATCTCTTACTAAATACTCCCTGGACCTTCATGACCAACAACTGTATAAAAGGCAACACTTGTGATACTGGATCACTAAAGGGAGCCAACCAATTAGGTTTTTTTTGTTTGATTGCTGTCCTTGCCAATCCTGTGTGTCAGCCACCCCATGACATTCATAGTGAAAAATTGGGTTGTACTCACAAAACTCTTAAAAATCCTGCAGCTGCTCTGGGAAAAACTTGGTGGATGTGGGTTGCTACTTGTGGAACCACAGTTTCTCCACAGCTATGGTATTCCCAAAAGTGGAGCCAGTTTATGACAATCTCCATGATTTACTGCAGCTTGCAAGTGGTGTTGCCATGGAGCTCGCACAGCTGTGAAAAAATATTATGGCCAGTGAGACCAGAAGTAACAACTTTTACAGCTGATGTGGATGTGAATAGCAATCTCTGCAGCTACAGAGATTTTGGTCCACAACTGGAGTTGCAGTGTGAGACTTAGTCCAAAAAAGATTTGTGAATCCAGCCCAGTGTTTGCAGCTCATTTGGGGTTTTGCAGTAAAAGGAGGCAGTATTTCAAACATTAGTCAAAAAGAGAGACAGAGACTAACAAATTCAGTGGCAGAAAGTCAAAAAGCAGAAGTGCAGACCTTCTTTGAGTCTGGCATGCTTTTTGGTGGGAGACAGGCAGCATAAGCAGGATATGTGATAGGGCCCGAGCTATCCCTCCCACCTCTTTTTTTTGCAGTTAAATATTTCATTCATTTTCCAAACATACAATTAACAAAGTAACAAGGATAACAACAATAGTCATGAAACATTAAGTGCAACCAGATTTAGGGAGGCAGTATAGCGCAGTGGTTTAAGGCTCTGAGCTACACATCTGGAGACCTGGGTTTGAATCCCACAGCCCCACTTGCATATACTGTGTGATCCTAAGCAAGTCACTTAACTTCCCTGTGCTCCCAGGTTGCACCTGTAAAAAAGCATTCAGTTTAGTGTGTCTCACCTGGTTAAACAATGGAAAAAAAAAACAGTAAAGACAGTAACAGAGTAAACATACAAGGATATGTTTAACAAGGCTAAATATTACATTCATTATCTCTACTAAAACTCAGAAATGACTCTAGGAAACTATCACTACATCTAAATAACTTAACATGTAACAAAAACTAACATTAAGCAGTAAGCAGCATCCGTGGAAAGGATATTATGTAGGTACGAAGAAACATGAAAAATATATTAAAATGAAGTAAGACGGGCAAGGAAAAATGTTAAGGCACAGGGAGAAAGGGTGACTGTTACCCACTGGTACAGTCACACCTCTGGTCTGGGGTGGAGAAATTGATGGTAAGGGTGCCAACACTTATAGCATGCATCCAATGTATTGAAGGCCAAATGTGATAGTCGATATAAAGTGGGTATATGAGAAAGATTGGCAAGACATTCTCAAAAAAGAAGAAGGGATGGCTGTATGCTACTTCAAAAGGATAAATGTTTTCATGTATAAGAAAGCAGAGCTAGTCATCTGTGTCCAAAAAAGGAAAGATGGGAGGCCACTGATGTAAGGCCCAGTATAAATAATGCAGCAAAATAGGAAGGCGTTTACAGAGGATCATAGCAGCAAACGGCTCTACGATGCCGGTTCTACAACACTTTCATCGACCAGCATCACAGCAACAGGACTTATGTCAACTGTAAGTTGCATTTGACATAAATCCTGATTGTCTCTGGGTCTTTTTTTATTGGGGGGTGAATCCCCCCGAACCCTCCATGCGGGGGGGGCTCTGCGCCCCCCAGCAACCCCCATACTTTAGATTTTCCAGTTCCGAGTGAGAGTTGATTCGGGGAGGGGGTGCACAACCGGGAGAGAGTGTGCTCCTGTTTCAGGAGCACCAACACAGTGACCTGTTGGTGAACTGTTGATTTTGACAACAGTGAATTAGGTTGCCATGTTGGTGTCACCAGGGGGGTATACCGCATCGAACTTGTGAACTTATTTCCAAAATGACAGGAGGGAGGGGACATGTCCAAAGGATACAAAGATGGTCCCTGCCAGATGAGCCACAGTGCTAACAGAAATCTGGGGCCAGTGTTTAGCCTGGTAGAGGACTCTGGGGTTCTATAACATGAATATAAAATCTTATTTTGAATTAGTCTACTCCTAGTATCATTAAACTCCTTGTAACTGAAAGTCCCAAAGCACTTTAGATTGTAATGACTGAGATGGCAGGACCTTTCTAATACAAGAGTAGATCTGCCCCTTTTGTATAATAAAGCCATTGAGGCACAGTGTCAGAGAGGCCTTTTATCACTGGCTGCAGAGTGTTCCGGATTTAGAGATACTTCCAAATGTTGGAGCAAGGAAGTCCCCAATGGGTTTGCAGTGCTTGAAAGGTATCTATAACCCACTTCTGGAGGCCAAGAGGTCTTGTAAAATGTGAATGCTATGGTTTGCCCAGGAAGCCCAATTTAGGGACTTACATCCCACTTGCATATTGGGGTTTCCCCCGTAAAGGCATGAACTGAACTGGAGTATGGACCGTCTGCAACTTTGTATGTAGTTTACACCAATATTTTGCAGTTGGGCAAATTGTCAGGTGGGAAGCTAAAATCTTAGTGAAGGGAGCACAGTATATAGATAGAGAAGTGGAGAATGGAGGCCACATTGTTGAGTTTCTATATGTATCCACTGGAGCATTTTAGACAGTGACATCCAAAACCATTGCAGAGTTTGCACAGCTCAGAATACCGAGAGGTACCACTCCAACCATGGAAAATACCAGCTGCCGTTTGACTAATGGACCTTAACTTTAGCCCAGCTATATCTGGGCATTTTCCCTTCCCAATGAAAATTGCCTATAATCTTATCAGCTTGAGTAAACCACCTACTGGGAAGAGTAAGAATGATGTGGGAGAGGAGGTAAAATAACTTGGGGGCAAACACCATTTTAAAGCAGCTATTTTCCCTGCCATTGTTAGATATAGTAGCTGCCATCAGTCACATTCAGTCCATAGGACAGGCAGCAGGAGTAGGAGATTAAGGTCAGAGGTGATTTTAACATGCAGGTATGTAATACCACTTGCTGCCCATCTAAGTCCTTTGAAGGTAATTAAGGATGGAGAGCAGTGATTGCTGAGGGGGAAAACCTCAATATTAGAGGCTTTAATCAGTAAGCCATAGAGCTGGGCAATGTATGATGCAGGAGGGGAAGCAATGATGGGAAAGTAGCATGCAAATCCTCCATTGTTACAAGATCATCCACATACATAAAGGTCGACTACATATTGGAACCCACCCTAAATCCCCAAATCTCCTTATGCTGCTGTATTGCAGCTGCTAGAGGTTCCATGGCCAACACAAACAGATGGGGAGACAAATGGACAACCCTGATGGGTACCCCATGCAAGAGAAATGAGTATGATATCAACAAATTAGTAAGCACCCTTGCTGTCAGTTTAGAATACAGAAAGTGAACCCACCCTGAAATCTATCTCCAAAACCCAAGTGGACAATAACCACTTGACAATAATCTCACACAAGGGAGTCAAAGGCCTTTGCAAAATCTATAGCTACGGCCACTGCAGGAGTGTTAAGATCCTTTGCTAAATGTATAAGATTAATAAGGGTGCATATGTGGTCCGTGCTAGAATGGTCTTTAACAAAGCCAACCTGGTTTGGATGAATGAGTTGGATTAGAAGTGGGTGTAGCCAGTTAGTGGGTACTTTGGTGAAAACCTTCTTATTAAAGCCTCTTCCTTCCCTCCTCCATCCCCACTATCCTTTCCATCCAACTCTGTCCTCTGGAAGTGTTTTGAGCATCCTGGAGAGGCCTAGTTTTAGGCAAGTTTCTTCCTTAACTCCTCCACCACTCCCACCCACCCAACAAATCTACACCCACCTACCTATTCTATCATTCATAGGTTCATAGGTTGTACAAGTTCGAAGGACATGCCCATATTAGAACTCACCATCATTAAAAACTAACGATGGTAATGGAATTTTTTTGTCACCCATATACAAGTCAAGTTCACATTTAAAGTGGTTGATATTTTCACTCATTACTACATCAGCTAGGAGATAATTCCATACAAGTGGCACTTTTTGTGTCACAAACTGTCTCCACCTTTTGCTTTTGCAGATTTCAGTGTATAATCTTAAATTATGCAACCTAGTACTCTTAATTGGTGATTGTTTCATCAAACAGTTTGTTTCAAAAAACAATTCGTCACCAAAGGCCTTATAGGCCCAGCACATTTCACCTCTAGCAAACCTATATTTTTGAGAAAAAAGTCCTACATTTCTGAGTCTGTCCCTGTATCCTAGGTTTGCTACTTTTGAAACTGACTTAGTCATCTTTCGTTGTACAGATTTGTAGACTTCCATATCATTAATAGCTGTGGGAGAGGAAAAGGGAGCACAGTATTCTAGATGTGTTCTAACCAGGGTAGTGTATAGAGGAACCAGAACATCAGCTTCCTGACTTTTTATGTTTTAAAATACATCTATGTCTGCCATGACATTTTTTGGCAGTCTTGTTGATCTGATGACTAAATTTCATGTTGTTTGAGATGGTCACACCAAGACCTTTCTCAGATGTAGTTACATCTAGCTTGGAGTTGTTTATGTAACCCCTAGGTGGCGGTTTCCCAAAGGCTACTACCCCTGCCTGCTTGACCACCAACAGGTTAAGGGGTCTAGGTTCAGTGATGGGTGCCTCCACCCAAAGGTCTGGGTTGGTATTAATCTGAATAACCAGGTCACATCCCTCTGAGACACTGTGACCCCCCCTTGTCTCCTGCTAGTGGCCCATACAATACACAATATGCCCCTTCCCAAAACCCCAGATATGCTTGGTACATACACTTACATTTAGCACTTACCCCCAGTACTGGTTCCTTCAGCTTGACTCTGGGGACCCCCTGTAAAATAAGGTGATGCAGTACAAAAGCAACAATGCAATACCTTCTACATAAACTGACACCACAGTCAATGTAACTTGCAGGAAAAGAGATCTGATTTATTCAGGGGACTATAACAAGGACGGGGGGTAATCAGGTTAATTGGCTTAAACACACTGAGAATCACACTACTGTGCATGCACATAGAGTCCAACTCAGTCACACTTTCTGGGTACCCAGGAGGGGGAAAAAGCTAGCCAGGACAGTTGCCCGGGGTAGGCCGGTGGAGCAGCTGGTTGGGGCACTGTGATGGAAAAAGAACATGCACACACACACAATTTGTAATCCAGAGCCGGAGGGCTCAGTTTGTGAAAAGAAACATGAAATAATCAGATGACACACTTTTGATCAGGAAATGTTGCAGAGAGCTACCCTGATTATTACTCACGGTACCCAGGCTGAACACAGGAGGGCTGATGGATGAACATTCTGGACTGTCAGGAGAAACAGGGCCCACATGAGTTGCTTTGGCATTGTTCTGGTTCAGGCAAAGAGCAGGGCTAATACCCTGGCTTGTCCCTCGTCGATGGATCTTCTCTGTGCAGCAGGGTAGGGAGATAAGGCCCTCGTGGCAGGGCATGTCTGCAGTAGGCAACAACGGATTCAGTCTGAAATTAGCTGGGAACAGCTTCCAGCAACTAGCACACAGTCCAGAACAAGGGGGATTAGATTGCGATCCCCATCCAGCACATAGCACATTCATATGTACAAGCCAGCAGCTCACAGCCAAACTAAATCACAATTCTCCTTCAGTGCACAGTATATTTACTGTATATACCAGAATTCTACCTGTACCAGGCCAAATGCTCCCCAGTCATGATCACATGTCTCTGCACATGCTGTGAGCTCAGATGTAACTGAAATTCCTGACAGGCCGATCGCATTCATCGAAATCCTCAGTCTTCTACAGGTTAAGCCTGGTCCCAAATCAGCAGCTTGCTTTGTTCTCACAGAATTCAGAATTAGTCCAACAAAAGTCCTCTTCTCCCTCTCAGGGCAGAAAGTAGGCTAGCAGGCCAAAATTCAGGCCTTCCATGGTTCTTCCATGTGAGCTACTGTGCAACGCGACCGTTTGAACTAGACAAGCTCCTTCTCTCTCAGTTTCCAACTTGAATATGGCTTGCCACCAGACAGCTCAGGGGATTTCCCTTAGATCCAAAAGGTTTGGTTGAGCAGTCTAGCTGTCAATCACAGTAAGAGCTCCCCCTTCTGTTGCAAAAAGGTGCCAACAGTCTAAAAACTACAAATCCCAACTGGTAGTCCATACAGTCCCATTTCAGCAGGCTCCATTTTAGAGTCCTCACATACTGATTGGTCCAATTCGGCAGTTCAGGACCAAAATGGTGGAACTAAACAGAAACTGTTTGTGCTGCAAGAAGGCAGGTTAGAACAACTTACATTATCCTCACTATTCTAAATGATTACAAGCAAACAGCTACATCTTCCAGTAGGGCGCCCTCTGCACAATTAGCGATGGCAGAAATGGAGCGATTCTTCAGCAGTTTGGGTAGGATTCAGGCGTAGAAACACACAGACCCCCATTCAGATTAATTAGGACTGCAAGCAGGCAGCACTTAAAGAGACAGCACATGGAGGCTTTAAAAGCACTCACTGGCAATTACATTTAAATGGCTTAGGTGCCAAACACCAACCAGACTGTGTGCAATTAGGCAAGCTCTTGGAAAACTTTTGGGAACCCTCATTTGTAGGGGGGTTACATTTATAATAACTAGCCAATCTATCATTACTCCCAAGATATATCACTTTGCACTTTGGCTCTATTAAAGAAAAGGTTTTTTTCAGTAGCCCAGGTAAACAGATGGTTTACTGTAAATTGCCCTGAAGTAATTCTATGGGGGCACTGTTATTAACAATGCCTCCAAGCTTACTATCATCAGCATATTTTAGCAGCCAAGCACCGTTTCAGCATGCATACTAGAGACCATAATATTAAACAATGTTGGTCCAAGCACTGTCCCTTGCGGAACTCCACTGCTCACAAGACCCTATTCAGACCTACATCCTCTTAAGACAGCCTTTGCTTTCTATTGTCCAACCATGAACATATCCATTTTATAATCAAGGGATGTATTACTAGTTTCTGTAGCTGTTCTAAAAGAAACTTATGTGACACGGTATCAAAAGCTTTTTCATAGTCCAAAAATATAATTTCAACCGGGAGTCCTTCATCCAAAGCTTTTTGCTAACTGGCTCAAAAAAGCTAATTAAATTACTCATACATGACCTCCCCTGTGTAAAAACATGTTGAGTTATATCTCGATTCCCTGTATCATGAAGGCGTTCAATGATTTTATACTGTAACAATCTTTCCATTATCCTACCAATACACAAAGTTAGACTTATGGGCCTATAATTACCAATATTATTTTTAGATCCTTTTTTTTATAGATAGGAGTAACATTTGCCTATTTCCAGTGATCCAGAGCAGTGTCATCTTTTAGAGATGCATTAAAGAGAAGAGTACGGATTCTAACTAGTTCTTTACAGATATTCTTTATAAAAATAGAAGGAATACTATCAATGGTTTTGTATTATTAATAGCTCTGATAGTATCACTCTCAGTACAAATAACCATGGGGCAGGGAACAGATTGGTTCTCCATACTGAAATTATCTTTGTTTTTAAAGATACTAACAACATAATTATTAAATTCATCTGCCATTTGTTTTCCATCCATGATTAATGTGTCATGGATTAGAAGTGGTCCTGCCCCTATTTTACTCCCTCTAAAAGATCCAACGTAATTATAAAACTGTTTTTTATTGTTCCTACAGTCTTCTACCAATTTTAATTCTAAATCTCTCTTAGCCTGCCTTATAAGTTTTTTAGAGGAATTGGAAATGTGTTTAAATTTCAATCACGCTTCATGAGGGGGGGTTTCTTATATTGATTAAAGACCTTTTTCGTTTTCCTAATACTCCTCTTGACCTTAATGTTAGACCAAACAGGTACTCTTTGTTTTTTTGTTATTGTATTTAACCTGTGTGGGGACCCAAGTCTATATACAGTGGTCAATTTTCTCTCTAATAATATTCCACATTTCTTTTGCATTCAAGCCTTTTAGATCTTTTTTCCAATCCCATTGCCTCAGGTATTGTTTAATAAGCTGGTAGCAAGCTTTATAAAAGTTAAAGACTTTAGTATCATTAGTAGTATTCGTTTTGGTAGTATGGGCACAGATTGTGAGCCTCAAATTGCATATTCAAGAGGAAATATCTTATAAGAACTGCCCGCCATTTCCACTACATGCAACAGAAGCACCTCGATCGCAGAGGTTAGTTGGTCCACGAGGTTGGAAGGTGGTTAGGAGGGGCAAATCAGGTGCCCAATCACTCTGTGCACTTCAAGATATCTCCACCACAAACCATATAAAAACTACAAACAGGTATCTGCCTCTATCTCCAAAATCAAACAAAGTGGCAGAGGACACTGCAGAGCAGGACACTGCAGCACAGGAGCTAGCACAACAAAACTTGCCCAAAACACGAACCAAAACAAAAAGAGCAAAAGGGAAATCCAAAGAATTTCTGATCATAGGAGACTCCATGATTCACAGAGTTGATACGTATCTCCAGCAAAAGGTAATGGTCAGATGTCTCCCAGGTACATCAGTGTGGAGAGACACTGACTGCATTGCTAAAATTATTCAGAAAGCAGGAGAAAATGTTGACGTCCTGGTACACATAAGCACTAACAATCTAGCCAGCTGGTCAGTTGTGGAGACCAAGGAACACTTGACCAGGCTGGGTGACAAACCATCATCCATTTCATCTGGCATCTCCTTCTCCTTCTCTGAGATCCTGCCAGTCTGGGAGAGGGGGGTTGATGTACAGAAGGTCAGAGAAGTGGAGATAGGGGAGCTAAATATGTGATTCAAGGGCTGGTGCCAGGAAAAAGGACACAAATTTGTAGGGAACTGGCAACAGTTCTGGGAGTGAATGTTATTTAAATTCAATGGACTACATCTGACTTAGGAGGAAGTCAGTGCATTGGGGCAGAAGTTTGACATCTTTGTAGAATATTTAAACTAGCAAATGGGGAGAGGAGTGCAGCACCCCACACATCGAATGGGAAGAACACACCTCCTCCTTCAGCTAGTGGTCAAACAGGAGTTCAGCATCTTTGCAGTTCATTTGCATCACCAGGTAAGGAAAAAGGTCCAGCTCCCCATACAACACACAGAGGAAATGTCAGACCTCTCCCAACAACTAACACACCGAAATCTGGCCAATGGAAAATCATGTACACAAATACTTGCAGTCTGGGAAACAAGATCCCAGCCCTGCAGGCAATAATGACTTAGGCTAAACTGGACATAGTAGCCATTAGCAAGACATGGTTTACCAGTAACCACACTTGGGAGGCTTCAGTATCTGGCTATATACTGTTCAGAAGAGACTGAGGTGCAACAAGGTAGGGGGGTGGATGGCCCCTTATGTCAATGAAAATATCAAAGGCTACTGAAATTCAGAATACACATAAGGAGCCAGAAGAACTGTGGATCACCCTGGAAACAGGAAATGGGACAGCCATACAAACTGTGGTTGTGTACAGGCCTCCAGACCAGGGGGAGGACATAGACACATTACTGTTAGAAGATATCTAAAACATGACAGCTAAAGGGGAGGTTCAGACAATGGGAGACTTCAACATTCCAGATACAGATTGGTCAATACCAGCAGGAACATCTGCCAGAACTAGACACATGGTGGATTCCCTGCGGGGGGGGGGACTCAAACAACTAGTACAACAACCCACAAGAGACATAGTTATCCTAGATCTAGTATTGACTAACAAGGAAAGGATCACAGATCTCCAGGTAGAAGGTCACCTGGGGGGGTCAGTGACCATCACATGGTATGGTTCAATTTGGCCACTAGAACTAAATCATCCCATTCCAAGGTAAAAGTATGGGACATCAGAGGAGCTGACTTTGATAAGATGGCCAACAGAGTTAAGCTAGCCCTGGAAAAAAGAAATACAGGTGATGGGGTACAGGCAAAGTGGGCAAGTATTAAAGATGCTATACTTGAAGCAACATCCCATTGTGTTAGAAAGAAAAGGAAGTGCAAATGAAGAAGGAAACCACTTTGGTTCTCAAGAACAGTAGCAGAAAAGGTCAGAGTCAAAAGGCTGGCCTTCAGGAAATATAAGGGAATGCAGCAGGATGACGATAGGGAGGCATACCAAACTTCCCTATGGGAAGCAGGGAAGGCAGTAAGGCAGGCAAAGTCCCAAACTGAGGAAACACTAG
Source organism: Neoceratodus forsteri (assembly GCA_016271365.2). NCBI lineage: Eukaryota > Metazoa > Chordata > Ceratodontiformes > Ceratodontidae > Neoceratodus > Neoceratodus forsteri. The sequence goes on from CM057459.1 coordinate 874,681,673, forward strand.
CACAAACAGTAAAAGAAGGTGACAATACTTTCTATAGATACATTAGTGAAAGGAGAAAGTTCAGAGGGGGTAGTGCTAAGATCAAAGGGGATAAGGGGGCATGTGAGGAGGAGGACCATGTAAAAGCATCTATCCTAAATAGATACCTCTGCTCAGTATTTACTGAAGATAAGGTAGGTCTTGGCCCACAGCTCAACACCATGGACATGGGGGAGGGAGGTGTGGACTAGTTCATTCACAAAAGAAAGGATCCTACAAGAGCTTAATAAGCTCAGGGTGGGCAAGGCAATTTGACATGATGGCATACATCCCAAAGTACTAAAGGAGCTAAGGGTGGAACTAGCACAGCCATTATCAGAACTGTTTAGTGAGTCTCTGAGCACAGAAGAGGTCCCAGAAGACTGGATAAGGGCTCATGTGATATCTCTCTCTCTTCACAAGACTGGTAATAGGGAGAAGGCAGAGAACTACAGACCAGTCAGTCTTGACCTCAGTAGTGGGCAAGATTATGGATGCACTCCATAAGGAAAGGATAGTGCAACACCTGGAATCCATGGGAGCACAGAATGCAAGACACCATGGATTTACAAAAGAAAGGTCCTTTCTAACTAATCTCATAGATTTCTTTGACTGGGTAACCAGAATGGTGGACCCAGGGGATGAGCAGTTGATGTTGCCTACCTTGACTTCAGCAAAGCTTTCGATACTGTTCCAAATAGAAGATTGATTAATAAGCTAAGTAGGCTTGGGGTGGGTGAGAAGTTGGTCAACTGGGTGGCAAACTGGTTGACAGGCAGAAAACAGAGAGTTGTGGTAAATGGTATACAGTCAGAAGAGATGCAAGTCACAAGTGGGGTACCTCAGGGATCAGTTATGGGGCCATTCCTCTTCAGTATCTTCATCAGTGACATTGCAGATGGACTGGAGGGTAAGGTTTGTCTATTTGCAGATGACACCAAGATCTGCAACAGAGTAGATGATCCAGATTGGGGTGGGCTGAATGACAAGAGATATGGATAAACTAGCAATATGGTTGGAAGAGTTGCAACTGGAGTTTAATGCAAAGAAGTGTAAGACCATGCACATAGGGAAGAGAAACCCTGAAACCACCTATAGGCTGGGAGGGGAGTTGCTGGCAGGCACAAGGGAAGAAAGAGACTTGGGCGTCATCATCACTGATGACCTGAAATCATCCAAGCAGACCACTAAAGCAGTAGGCAAGGCTAGAGGGATGTTGGGGTGTATTAGTAAGGGTAACACAAGTCGGAAGAGCGAGGCAAGAATCCCTCTTTGCAAGACACTGGTTAGGCTCCATCTGGAGTACCACATGCAGTACTGGAGGCCACACCTTCACAAGGACATTAACCAAATTGAGGCAGTCCAGAGAAGGGCAACCAAAATGGTGCAGGAACTGCATCAGAAAACACGTGAGGACAGATTAATGGAGCTCAATATGTATACCATAGAGCAAAGGAGGGAGAGAGGTGATATGATCAGAACATTCAAACACCTTAAGGACATTAACAAGGTTAAAGAGTCTAACATGTTTCAGTATAAGAAAAATAGCAGGACAAGAGGACACAGCATGGGATTAGAGGGAGGCCAATTAATGGGCAATGTGAGGAAGTTCTTTTTCACAGAAAAGGGTGGTGGATGTATGGAAAGGCCTACCTCAGGAAGTGGTGGCTATGAATAGAGTGTAGAGCTTCAAACAAGCATGGGATAGGCATAAGGGAGCAATACAGATGAGTATGAATAGATAGGCCATTTGACAGAGCAAATGCAAATGGCACATTCATAAGGCAGAAAAAGAAATGGGCAGACTGGATAGGCCTTGCGGTCCTTATCTGCCGTCAACTTCTATGTTTCTATGTAACAAATAACAGAATGATCAATATCACCCAGGAGTTCCTGAATTATGGGTAAGGAATCAAAATGTCTAATATTAGTAATTATAAGATCAAATGTATTTTCTTTTCTAGTCAGTTTGTTAGCTAATTGTTCAAGATCATTTTGAACAACAAACTGAAGTAACCTATACTCGTAACTACTACATGCACTAAGAATCGGCCAACTTATGTTTGATAAATTAAAGTCCCCAAAGAGAATAAAATCCGTATCAATGATGATATTAACTAGTGATGAAAAAAAAGGAATCATTAGCTTCTGCATCTAAACCAGGTTGCCGATACCCTACACCTATTGTTAACGGATCTGGTTGGGATCTAATCTGTACTAGAATCAGCTCACTGTTTATCTACTTACTACTTAATTCACAGTACTGGAGATTATTTCTAATATACAGAGCCACACCTCCACCTTTTGTGGAAAGGCGATTTTTAAGAACTGCAGAATATCCAGGTATATCAGTACATCCATCTACAAACCAAGTTTCTGTAACGGCACAGATATCAATATCATTTTTAATCAGTAGATACGTTAATTCCCTAGTTTATTATTCAAGCTCCTAGCATTCTGTAACAATGTATTTATTCTCCTTGGGCTATAAATTTAAGTTGGATTTTTCTCAGCCCCTGTTTCATTTAATGTTGGATCAGCAGAGAGGTTTATGTCTATATAGTTACAGTTAGTCACCTGGTCCCTACAAAGTACACATTTGTGATATAAAATTACCTCCCTAGGATCTAGTTTAAATCTGAAGAAATTAAACTATTTATTTCCTAATATAGCTATTCCTTTTCTACTTGGGTGCAATCCGTCCCAACAAATTAATTCTCTGTTTTCAACAAACTCTTTCCAATAAGTGATGCATCCAAATTTTTGTTTGAGGCTCATCTCCTTAACCAGTTATTTATATTTTTGATGTTCTTATTTAAATAATCATTTGTGCCAAAAACCTGGATAATTTCTGAGATAGCAAAATCACCGTCCCTATCCATTAAAGTATTGGCCAGCCCTACAAACTCTTCCTTTATAATCTGTTCACTTTGTTGATGGATGTTATTTATACCAGCATGCACAATAACAAGTGGTTTATGGCCACCTGTTTTCAAAACATTCCTAGACATTCTAGTAATGTCCCTAATTTTGGCCACACAGAAGCTGGATAAGGTTGTATTTGATTTATCTTGGTCACATATTTTCCAATCAAGATGCTTTATCATAGAATCTCCGAGAAGACAGACTTGCTTGGGTTTTGTTATTATATCAGTTCCGCTATCCATAGGATTAATATTAGTCTGATCTACAGCTTCGTGAAGGAATGATGAATGTGGTACAATAGGTGAAACTAAAAGTGCTGGATTAGTAATTGTAGTAGAGGGTATTATATGTTCAGGTTGATCACTTAATAAATCAAAGTAGTTCTTTACCATGATCTGAAAATCATTGGCTCTCCAGTCTCTCTTAGCCGTTTTGGAACTTCTCACCTCATACCATTCATCCTCGGTTAGATCAGTGTCATCTATGTCCCTGGTGCACTTTCTATTAGTTGTAGCCTTTGCATGTGTGTCAGAACTGATATGGGGGTGATCTCATCTGCACCAGAAGTACTTCTTGTATCTGTCGTTGTTATTAAGGAAATATGAGGTCTGTGTATAGATGCTAATACAGGATCATTAATATTACTTATCTCATTATTACTGGGGCTACTATCTTCATTTTGGTAGGATCTGTTAATTCTAGTTGCCATTAATATCTGGCTTTCCTCCAAGTGAATAAGTCTATCATTGAATAGATATATTTCCTGTTTCATATAATTATTTTCAGTACATTTAGTACAGATAAACGTTATGTCTTGCAGCACTGTGGAGTCAAAGAAATACATATAACATTTTACCCCCATTTTACCCTCTGTTGTTATTATTGTGTCATTCATCATTCGACTATGTGCTTGAAACATTATACTACACTGGATGATATCACTGTCACATCTCTAAATAACTGGGACAGTTGTGTAGTCAGGAATAATACTCACACACAGCTGTAGGCACAATAAACAGAGAGATACACACACAATTTATATCCTGTCTGGCCTACCTACTTTCCAGCACTTAGGGGAGACCTTTCAACCCACTAAAACATGCAAAACATGTGCTACCTGATTTCCCCTGCCCTACAACGTCTTCCTCCCCATTCCATGTCTTTTCCTCATTCTGCCCTGGCAGAGTTCTCTGCATCCTGGAGGGGCCAGCACTAGGCATGACTCACCCTTCCCTACCCAATCTCTCACCCCTTCCTCTCTCCTGTCCCTCCTCCATTCCCCTCTGCACTTAAATAGGAAATAGGAATTAGCTCACTTGAACTAATTACTTGCACTTATTGTTCTACCTGGGCTGCTTCCAGCTTGCACTAGCCCTGTGTTAACTTGCCTCTCACAAATGGATTTTGCTGCAGTGATTCTGGCAATTGTTACCTCCATCTTATTAGCCTCTCCTTTCCCCCAGGTGGCTTCCCCTGTCCTTCCCTTGACCCTCCTGGGTGTTCTTCTACTGCACCTCATTTGGAAATTGCACTGAACCATCTGTCTCTTAATTGTAACCCAATCCAGCAAGAAGTTGGCTTTAGTATGGCTAAAAATTTCTGTACGATAATCCTCAGGTACCTCTAATATATTTGTATGCATACTCCTCAGGTATGTTAAATGCTAACTTTATGTAATTTTTACAAATGTAATTGTATGTTAATTCCTCAGGTATGTTAAATGTTAACTATATGTCTAATTTTACAATGTAATTGTACCCCCATAGGTCACATGGGAGATGAGCAACTCGATGTTCAGTGTGCCTTCCTGGTGAATCATTTCAATAAATGCATACATAAATAAATAAATTAATGAAATGGGGCAATAGCTCGCCGCTATGGTGGGATCTTTCCCTTTTTTGGGAAGCTCTGCAATAATCACATCTTGATGAGTTGGTGGGAGTATACCAGAGGTCTTGGCTTCAGAAAAAAACTGATAGAGGATGGGAGAGATCATTCAGGGGGTCCAGCACCTGTCAAAATTTGGCATGATAGCCATCTCCTCCCAGAGGCTTTCCCATGGTTAAGAGAAAGTAGTACTTTAGATATTTCCTGCCGCACAGTGGGGGCATCTAATTGTGCTGATTGTTGTGGGGTAAGCTTTGGAATCTCAATCTCAATCTCAATCTTTATTTATTTATATAAGGCGCCTTTCTAAAACCAAGGCGCCTGTACAATACTAGATAAAACAATTACAAATAGAATAAACAACAATATTAAAAATCATTATATGCTTTACTAAAAAGGTGAGTCTTTAAAGATTCTTTAAAACTTTGGACAGTCGGGCTGTCCCGCACCTGACGAGGTAGAGAATTCCACAGGGTTGGGGCCATAAAACTAAAAGATCTGGCCCCTGAGGTTTTTAAATGAACCCTGGGAATCTCTAGCAATCCCTCGTCATTGGATCGGAGAGAGAGGGAGGGACGGTAGGGACGAAGGAGATCTTTCAGGTAAACAGGTCCCTGATCATGTAGGGCCTTATAGGTCAGCAAACCGACCTTGAAGGTGATTTGCCAGCAAACTGGCAACCAGTGCAGACCGCGGAGCACAGGTGTTATATGACTGGACCTAGATAAGCCCGTCAACAGCCTGGCTGCTGCATTCTGCACTAGCTGCAGGCTGCGAATCTCAACCCCAGGAAGCCCTAGGTAAAGCGAGTTGCAGTAGTCAAGGCGGGAGGTAACGAAGGCGTGGACCAAAGTAGGCAGATCATCTGGGGGAACCAGGTGCTTCACCCGGGCAATGTTCCTCAGATGGTAAAAAGAGGTTTTAACAACTGCTGACACCTGAGATTTAAATGTCAAGCGGTCATCAAATACAACGCCCAGATTCCGCACTCGGTCTGAGGTAATTAGCGGGATACCCCTGAGCCATAGACCCGAGGGTGATCCAACCAATAAACCCGCCTCCCGGCAATCCTGGCCCACAGCCAACACCTCAGTTTTATCAGGGTTCAACCTCAGCCAACTCACATTCATCCAGTCCTGGATTTCAGCAAGACAGTTATTAAAGCCCGAAAAGGCAGCATCTTGGCCGGGTGCAAAGGACATGTACAGCTGAGTATCATCTGCATAGCAGTGAAAACTCAGACCATACCACCTAATAATCGCTCCTAATGGCAGCATATATACTGCAAACAACATGGGTGCCAAAATGGAACCCTGCAGTACCCCACAGGATAGGGAGAATGATGTCGAGGAAAAAATCCCGGACACCACTCTCTGAGTCCTACCCTCGAGGTTAGATCGAAACCAACCGAGGACTGTACCAGACAGTCCACAGATAGACCGCAAGCATTCCAATAGCACACCATGGTCTACAGTATCAAATGCTGCAGAGAGATCTAGAAGGACCAGAATGGAACGAGAACTTCGATCTCTCACTATTAGGAGGTCATTTAGCACCCGGATCAGAACTGTCTCGGTACTATGTCTTTTCTAAATCGGACTGGAGAGAATCGTAGAGAGTTGTGGCTGGTCAAATGATCATCTAACTGCAATGCAACCACCTTTCTCAATAACTTTACCCACAAAGGGTAAGTTAGAGACAGGCCTGTAGTTTGCCAGGCAGTCCGGGTCCAAGGAGGGCTTCTTCAGGAGGGGCTGGACCACAGCCTCCTTTAGAGGATTTGGAAAAATCCCCCTCTCCAAGGACCTCCAGACTATCTCAGCAAGGACGGGGCCGATTTTATCCACACACCCCACTAAGAGACGTGTGGGGCCCGGATCCAAACTACAGTTGGTCGGACGCAATAATTGTATGATCATCACAATTTCATCAATTGTGGGGAGGCCGAAGTCAGACCACACAAACTGGGAGTCCGACATCTCCTGCCGACCATCACTACTCCCATTAGAGAGGGTTAGATGGATATCCGATCTGATTGTGGCAACCTTATCTGAAAAGAATAGAGCAAACTCCTCACACGTTCTTGAGAAAACGCTTTCTGGGCTGCAGACAGATTGATTGCACAATCTGTCCACAGTCCGGAAGAGCTGAGCTGGTCTATTCTGTGCAGCAGCAATCTCTCTGGACAGGAATTCTGCCTTCTTACGAGAGATTGCTGATTGATAGATCACATAGTGATCCATCAAGCTAAGTCTGTCACAATCCTGACCCGACCTCCGCCAGCACCTCTCCAACCTTCGTCCAACTCTCCTCAACTCCCTCAGAGTCTCATCAAACCAAGGAGACTTGGGTCGAAGAGTGAGAGGACGAACATGAACAGGAGCAATGGAATCCAGGGCCTCTGCCACCGCCTTATTATAGGCAAGTACCAGCTCTCCTGGATCCATGCAATCTCTCGGTAAGCCCGATAGGTCCAGCACCACCATCAGGCCGTATGGGGAAACACCACTTAAAGGGCGATACCGGGCCATCTCCGTAGGGGCCGGCCTACAAAGGGTGGCCACAAAACTGAACCCAATGGAGTGATGGTCCGACCATCCGACTGGTTCCACCACCAAGTCGGATATCTCCATCCCCAGAAGGAACACCAAATCCAGTGAATGACCACCAATATGGGTCGAGGAGGAAATAATCTGTGTGAAACCCAGTGAAATCATTAACTGGAGGAAGTCTTGACCAAACTGCGAGACCTCATCATCAACCCAGGCATTGAAATCCCCCAGAACCAACCATCTGGGGGACCCCAATGTCAGGTCGACAACGAGGTCTGTGACTTCCCGCAGGAAAACATTCCCATCACCAGGTGGACGGTATACGAGAAGTATCCTGCACCCCACACCCTCGCCCATGATACACTCAAAGGATTTGGTAATTCCCACCGGTACCTCCACTAGGTCCAGTTCTGATCTAAAACAGATGGCAACACCCCTGCCCCTACGATCCAACCTCGGGCGGTGTATCACTGAGTACCCGGCTGGAACTGCTGCCTCCAAAACTGGTCCAGCATTTTCATCCAGCCAGGTCTCAGTGATGCACGCCAGGTCTGATGTCCCAACAAAATCAGCTAGAATAGCCATTTTGTTTCTAATAGACCTGGCGTTGCACAACACCGCCCGAGTAGGATGAGCCCACCGAGGATGACCGTGTTACCTGCTGACTACAGTCAGAACCCTTGGGTATGGGAACCAGGCAGGGAGGACCCCTTTCCTGGGCCCATTTCACCCCAGGGTGTCTCCTTGTCCCCACTATCCCTATCTGCCCAATTCTTTACATTCCCTCTCCAAACCCAGGCCTTGTCCTCCTCCTTCTTCTAACAATCCCTAAAGCCCTACATCATCTATAAACTTCTTTTGATAGGGGAGGACAGGAAAAAGGTCGAAGGTCTCTGAGTTTGGAGGGGGAATAATGCCCAACTGTCCTTGTGCTATCCCAACACATATTTACTATTCTAATATGTATCAAAATAACTAATCCTAATTTTTAAAAATTAACCCACCCCTTATTTCTAGATAAATACCGAATCCTAAATAATGATTTCACTAAAAACTCTCACCCTCCAAGCCTATACAAAACACAATCAAATAAAACAAACCACTAATTAACTTCCCCACCCAGTCCTCTCACCACTGGGAAAGAGAAATAAAATATACCTAATATTGCTTACAATATAAACAAATAATAACTTTAAAATTAAATACTAAATAGACTAAAATCTAAAACGTCCAAACAGTCGCAGTTTCACCAAAATATCAACCAGTAAAGAGATCACTCCTCTCACAAGTGAAATAGTTCAACAGGATTAATGCTTATTAAAATAAATAAATCCAAAAACTTGTCTCTCCAAAAGCTGATGACAGTATTCCAGTTCGAATGTACTCTCTCCCTCAATTGGAAACAGCAGGCCCAGAATAGGCTAGCAAAATAAAACTCACGATCAGACCAAAGATCAGGAGGTGAGGCAAAATTAATCCAAGAAACCAGGGACCAAAAGTTCAACTCCTCCACTCTAGTTTATTGTCGGCAGGCAGGCAGTAATGATTCCAGTGTTCCAACAATGGCTTCAGGAGAGTCCTCGCCCAGCTCCTGATACCTCTTTCCAACCCGCTCCCTGCTACGGTCACCCACCAGCTACCGAGCAGGAAAATGGAAAGCTGCAATAAGCGCCCTAGGGCAGCAGAACCACAGCACACCATTGGCTCGAGGTCAGGACCAGGAAAGGCTTTCTCCCGTGAACCACTCAGGTCTCTTCCGAGGTCAGGACCAGGAAAGGCTTTCTCCTGCAAACCGGCCAAATCTCTTTCCGACCTCAACCTCCAACCTCGTCACTGGCAGACTGCTCTCCACTGCTCACCCCAAAATACCTCACGTTACAAGGTATGTAACGCTCAGCTCAATCCACAATCCATGCAGCCGACAGTTCAGTCCAAATACAAAACTCAATCCAAACACTGAGATCAAATAAACGGAGACTCCAAAAGGCAAGGCTTCACTGAAATATCTCCAAGTCTCTATGTTAGAATGCCGCAACTCTTCTCAATTCTCCCAGTATTCTTGCAGCACACTAGGTCCCATTCCGTAAAACAGAAGCAGACTGAGCCGAAACGGAGAACAGAAACCGGAAACACAAACACACCAAACACGCTGATGCAAAATGAAGGCAGGTAAACGATGACGACAAAACAAAAAGCATAAAACCATACAAAATTACAAAAAACAGCAGAAAGTAAATGAAAAATAAAATGGCAAAAGGCGAGACATATACAAGGAACAAAGCAGAATGGAACAGAACGGCTAGCCCAGCGTGGCCGCCATCTTGCTAAGTGTTAAGTCAGTACTCCAGATGTAGGGGTGCTAAAAACGCCTGAGTGGCAGCTACATTGTGCGAAAGAAAGGAGGACTTAAGAGAGGCATAGAAGAAGTGCATGATATTGTTGACTTCTTTTAGTGAAGTGCGTACTACTCTGGATGAGTCTCTCAACCCTGCAATAAAGCACTCCACCTGCTGCATCCTAAGTTGATACACTAGGAGCTTCCCACCCCATTCTCCACCCTCCCAATATTTATGTCGATGCCAAATAATGAAGATCTCTGCCCTTCAGGAAAGGAAGGTATCGATCTCCATTCACAAATGAGTGAGGTGACATAACAGGGGTGAATAAGGGGCTTGTTAATGGCTAGTTTTGAATTGAGCTTACACTGCACAGAGCTCAGACTCCAATTCCAAAAGGTGCTGTTCTCATTGTCTGCACCTCACCACTGCATATACAATTATCTTACTGATGTAATGTAGCTTTAAAAGCTTCCCAAGTAACACCAGCTGATGTAGCATATATGAACATATGAAAAATGCCAGCAGATACAGGCCAATAGGTCTATTGAATATGCTAGAGTGTGCAACTATCTGAGTTTACTGCATAGCTGCCTCCCTCCCATTCCCCCATTTCCTCTTCCCCTGATCCTGTCCCACCCCCTCTTAAAGCTGTTCACAGATTTCAGTGACACCACTTCTTTGGGAATTGCATTCCACTCTGTCACCACCCTCTCTGTGAAGTAGTGTCTTCTCAACTCCCTCTTGAACGTGCCCCCTCCAGCCTCAGACTATGCTCCGTAGTGGCCCTCTCTCCCTTTAATCTAAATATCTCCTCTGTGCTGACCCTGTTTATGCCCTTCATATACTTGAAGGTCTCGATCATATCCTCTCTATCTCTCCTCTCTTCCAGGGAATACATATTGAGCTCTCCCAGTATTTCCTTATAGGATTTCTCCTCCATTCCTGTTATCATCTTGGTAGCTCTGCGTTGCACTCCCTCCAGCAGTCTAATATCGTTCTTTAGGAAGGGAAGCCAGAACTGCATGCAGTACTCCAGGTTCGGTCTGACTAGTGACCTCTACAGTGGCAGGATGACCTCTCGCCTCCTTGAGGTGATTCCCCAGGCAATACACCCAAGCACCTTATTAGCTTTAGCTGCTTCCTTCCTACACTGTGCTGAATGATTCATTTGTCCTGTTATGAGTAACCCCAAAGTCCTTCTCCTCCTCTGTTTTGCCCAACTATATTTCCCCCATACTGTATCTAAACTTACAATTCCCGAAACCCAAGTGCATAACTTTGCACTTCTTTGCATTAAAACCCAGCAGCCATGTCTCTGACCATTGTACAAGTCTGTCCAGGTCTTCCTGCAGTCCTAGCCAATCCTCTGTGCTGTTCACCACTGCACCTATCTTTGTGTGGTCTGCAAACAGGCTGATCTTATTGTTGAGCCAATCTGATATGTCAGCAATGAATATGCCAAACAGCACTGGCCTCAGCACCGAGCCCTGCAGAACCCCACTCGTCACAGCCCTTGGTGATGAGAGTGCCAACCTCCCCCCATACAACAACTCTCTGCTGCCTATCACTCAGCCAGTTTTTAATCCACTCCACTAATCTCTCTCTCACCCTCAGGTTCCCCACCTTGCCTATCAACCTCCCATGTGGCACTGAATCAAAGACCTTGCTGAAGTCCAGGTACAGGACATCCATTGCCTGACCCTTGTCTAGTGCTCTAGTTACCCAGTCATAGAAGTCCACCATGTTTGTCTGGCATAATCTTCCAGAGACAAATCCATGTTGTCTGTTGTCCTGAAGACCATTCTCCTCCAGGAACACTACAGTCCTCTCCTTGATGAAGGACTCCATGAGCTTCTCCATGATGGAGGTTAGGCTGACTGGCCTATAATTCCCTGGTTCATCCTTGGACCTGCTTTTAAAGATGGGCACCACATGTGACATCCTCCAGTCCTGGGGGATGCATCCAGTCTCCAGGAAGGTGTTGAATAGGTGTTCAAGAGGTCCTGCCAGGACCTCTGCCATCTCCTTTAGCACTCTGGGGTGTATGCCATCCAGACCTGGTGCCTTACCCTCCCGCAAGGCTCTCAGACCTTCCAGTACCCTGTTCTCTTGGATTACCCCCCCACATGCTCTCTGCTCTTTATATACTCTCTCCTACCCTCCCCTGAGGGATTAGTCCCATTTTTATGACTGTGGGTGGAGCCTACAGGAGTTTTACATGTACAAAAGGAGTGATGTCATGTTTTCTGTCCGTGGAACTGACTGAAGGTGTAAATAGTCTCCTCCACCTTACCCTCCTCCAAGAAATGTTTTCCGCCCTCAAATAAATACGCTTTCATGTTACTCAATGGTCACAGGGTACTACTTTCTTTCTTAAGTGGGTGGTACAAGAACTGGTACCTGATTAGTGGGAGGCAGCATTGTATTTTTGGGAGAAGTAAGATCCAACCCCCTTCCACCCAAGAAGCTCCTAAAGATCCAGCCCACCTTTTTTTTATTCATGTGGGAGGGGCATGAGGTGGATCTATTATGTTGAAATATGATTCACTAGTTTGGGAGCTGGACCTAGGAACACAAGAAATCTGTGGAATCTCTGCATTTTTTTAAGGAGAATGAGAACAGAAACTACTTGATGCCTTCAAACTGACTTAAAAACTCTTGGAACAAATGATTATCAGAGTCACCTGGTGTCTCAAAGGAAAAGACTAAGTGTCTGAAACTACTAAGAATTCACCTTCTATGGAAAATAGACAGCTTTCAGGTATTTCTTAAACATTTATATACTAAAATGAGCACAGTACTTAGTAAACACAGTCTGTGATGAAGTGTATTTTTCTTTTTAAGTTTGAGAAGTGGAGTTGACTTGCACATGTTAAAAATACCAGTTACAATTAGCAACTCATTTTAGAAACACAATCCTGTTTTTTCTTGTCCTATTTACTTTTTTCCAAGCTCAATTTATAGTGGAGTTGACTTTCTATCATTCTTCCTGAGTTAATTACTCCTTGGAACTTGTAATTCCAATTTTTATGACTGCGTCCCTGGAACTTTCTACATGACAAGTTCCCATAGGAACCTCACAGCACCTCATTAAGCCATTTGACAACACCATCTTTGCTGGACACTGCATAATAAGAGACCCAGCCTTGCATTTTTCCAAATAATATACCATCTTCATTCTCAGGCAGGCAGTTCTTGGGGGGAGGGCACACTGGACTTCAGTTGGTTGTTTGATATTGGTCACAACCAGGAGCCCCTCTAAAAATAATTTAATACATTTATAAAGCCAGGGTTGAGCAGATCACACATTGAATTGGTTATAGCAGCAGAAGAAGCATGTTGGCATTAAAAGCTTAGTGGCATGGATGTAGAGGCACCCATATTTAAGCTTGACTTTTGTAGAGGATTAATTGTGACTGGGGAGTGAGGGAGGGAATGAATCTTGATATTTTTAGCATAATGGTTTTCTGAAACTTCAACCTTCAATGGCTTAGACTTTATAGCCATCTGTAAAGTATACCACTAAGCCACATGCAGAGGGGTATGGGTAAAACCCACATCACCAGACCCAGACCAGAGCTGTAAAATCTGGACTGGGGACAGCTTGTGCAAATATTGCTGATCCAGTGGAGCAGCAATAAAAGATAAACTAAGCAATACCCTTTATAACACACCTACCCCAGTTTACATTTACCTGATGCCCATTTTTAGACCTTATATAGTAATATCTTCCTTCAACAGAACAGCTTGTAGTGAAATGTGCCGAATTTACATTGCCATTTGGGCATATGCACTTTTATATTATATGATTTTTTTGTGTGAACTGTATATCAATTTCTAAAAAAAACAAATGAAATGTATCAAATGCCTTCAAAAACTTGTCTCAACATTGTGTTTATCTTCTACCTTGTCTTGTCACAACATGCAGTTGTCTCAGCACTGTTTTCAGTTAGGGTACAGTACCTTCATGTGTTTGATGGCCTGGTTCTGAGGAGTTGATTGCTATAACAGTGCATAGAATAAAATGCAAAACATATAGGTAACTGTAATACAGATGGTGGCATTATTTTTAATTATTCAATGGCAAGGAAACATGTAAGAAGCTGGCTGCTGACCCACTGAAACAGTAATGTTATTATACAATAACATCACCGTAGCTTTGGATTTGGATCACTCCTTGCATTTTCTCTTAAGAAATATTTTCCTCACTAACAAAAGCATCCTTTAAAATTTATTTTTTGTTCTGTATATAACAACAGGTTAATGTATAATTGCAATAAGGCACTTCAGGGTGTGTGCTATCTTGTTATATTGTCACTTCTGGGGTAGTGGAAGCACTCAGCTTTGCCTCATGCTTCAACCCACCCCAGGAGTGACATTATCACATATCACATACCATGTCATGCTTTATTGCGTAAATATGCCCTTTCTCCCTTTACTGTACTTTGATTCAGTTAGTATATATGCAACAGACTTCATGTGAACACTTTGGGCTTCTCTTTGACTCCTGATGTCTATTTGCTTTAGCTATAGTACATTATTTGAACTGCTTTTGTATTTTTGATGTGGTGCCTGTGTGTCTAAACCATGTACTCTGTTTATCTACTGCTACCCATGCATCTCCAGTGAATGATTGTTGCAACAGTCTGCTCTCCAAGCCATTTTATTTTGACTTGTTAACTGTGCTGTCTTTGTATTAGTTTCAACGAGGTGCCTTTGCAACTGAGTCTCTGACACAAAGGTTTTCAAATCTGATATTTTTTAAATAAATAAAAGTTTATGTTTAAGCCCATGAAACACCCTTATGTAGTTAATGCATTAACAGTTGTAGTGGCTCTGCCAGAGTTTGTTTTCTCTAGTGAACACAGAACAGAAGTACTCATTGAGTGCTTCTGCCTTTTCCCCTCTTTTCAGCCCACCCTCCTGCTTCCTTGATTATAACAATCTGATCCTTGCATTGTCTTATCTCCTTTATGTAATGGAATAAATCTTTCTCCCCTTCTGCTATCCCTTGTGCCAGCTTAAGTTCTTTTGCTGCCTTGACTGCCCTGACTAATCTGCTTACCTTCCTCAATTTCTTAACTTACTCCTCCCTATCCCCCTCCCGTTTGGTTCTCATGTATCTCTTGAAGGTGGCTATTTTTTATTTTATCTTCCCAAGCACCTCACTGGATAATCAGCTTGGTCTCCTGAACCTGGAGTTTTTCCCCCTGGAGCTTTGAACAGGAGCGTGTGGCTTAAGTTAGGCCAAGCTTGATAATCTCACACTTCTGGTTGGTATCCATATGTTGTTGGATTCTGGTGAGGTGCTCTTCCAATATGACCCTCATCATCCCACAGTCTGCCCACCCGAAGTCAGTCACCCTTCTCCTTGTGCAGGCTGTCTTCCTACTCATTAATGGAGAACCACACTGAGCAGTGGTCGCTCCCTGCCAGGGGGTCCTCCACCCTTACCTCCTTCACTCCCTCACTGTTTGAGAGCACCAAGTCCAGTATGTTCCCCCCTTTAGTAGGCTCCCCCACTAATTGCACTAGGAAGCTGTCCTGGAAGTCATCCAAGATTACCTCTTCTCTGGAGTTTGTGGTAGATGGAGGAATCCACTCCACCCCTAACATGTTGAAGTTCCCGATTATTATTGTGTGTTCTTTTGCATAGGCTTTTCTTATCTGTTCCCCTAGGTCTTTATCTCTTCACTTTGGGATGGTAGCCTATACACCACTCAGAGCTTTGTCCTCCTTCCCTTTGGATCATGTATCTGTACCCGTAAGGCCTCCACACTGCCTTTCTCTCCTTTTCCTTGCTTCAGTGCAGGTGCAAGACAGCAGGGGAGATTGTGACAGTGCATGCCTCAGGCACAGTAGGGAGGGGGATTGTCTAAGGGTAGAAGGGAGAAAATTTCAAAAAGAGGACAGGCTATATGAATAGACTGATTGACCTGAACAGGATGATGGATGAGGGAGAGAGCAGGTGCTGGTATCTCTGGAATGAAGGGAGTAAGAGAGCAAGAAGGAAGGTTAGACAAGAGAGGTGAGATAGGAGGGGAGAGACCCAAGCCACAATCTGGAGATGAGGATGGTGGCATGATGTTGACTGTGCAGGTGAAGAGAGGGAAGGGAGAGAGAAAGAGTGGAGTAGAGGGAGCAGTGGTGGGTACAGAGGGTGTTTAAAGTTAAGTAACAGAAGGCACTATATAGTGTGTGCATTCTGGCTAGAGGGAAGGTAGGGGAAGTTCCCTACAATATGTCAGCATAGTCAGATAATGGGAGCATCATTTTGGTGAGGAGCTCATGAAGGATAGGCAGGAAGAGGGAGTCTTAATTTCAATACAAGGCCTCCAGCTTGTGGTTGGGCTTTGAGAAAATATGATCTATATGTGTAGAGAAATCAAGTCGGCTATCAAGCCAGATGCCAAGATATGTGAAAGACAAGACTATGTTAAGGGTGGTTCCTGCTATGATGGATAAGGAAAGGGTGATGTAGATGTTGGACAATTTGCTAGAGGTTCCAAAGGTCATCAACACTGTTTTTTTGGTATTTAGCTTGTGTTGACTGGTTCAGAACCAGCGAAGGAGAGTCTGGAAGTCAGATTGCAGCTGCTGCCTGACATCTACAGCAGAGGGACCTGAGGTGAAGAAGACAGTGTTGTCCATATGCATGTGTATGTTTGAGAAAGAACATGCTGAGGGAGGTCATTAAGGAAAATGGAGATGTGGACAGGGAAGAATACAGAGCCTTGAGGGACACCAGTCAAGATAGGTGTGGGGAGGAGGTACCACCTCTAAGAACACATTGGGTGTGACCAGAGAGGTAACAGCTGAACCAGCTGACTGTTGAGCATGAGAGACTAGTTGAACTGAGTTTATTGAGGAGAAGGAGGTGAGATTCTGAATCAAAGGTCTTAGCTAGATATATGAAAATAGCTTTTACAAATCCTTGATCCATGCTTGTGAGGATAGATTTTGTAACTCAAAAAAGGGAAGTGATGGTCAAGTGATTGGTCCTGAAACCTGACTGAAAAGGAGAGATGAGATTAGTGGAGTTTAGAAAGTCAGTAAGGTGGGAGAAAATGAGAGATTCTTGCAATCTGGCCAGGGAGGGAAGGAGGGATATGGGTCTGTAATTCACTGGAGAGGTAGTGTCATCCCTTTTATGCAGGGGAATCACATTGGCAATCTTCCATACCTGGGGAACAGAGCAAAGGTTGAAAAAGAGGTTGAGCAGGTGGGTAAGGTGGTAAGCAATAGCAGGAGCAGAACTGAGGAGTATGTAGGGGTCAAGGCTGTCCAGACTAAACTTTCTGGGATTGAGCAAGAAGAAAGCACAGTAGGCTTCTTGGCAGTAGGCTGGAGGAAGGAGAGACTCTGAGATGAGGAGGGGGAGGAGGAGGCAGTGAAGGGAGGGGTGATGGGGGCGTGCTCCTGTAGTGAAAAAAGGAGTAAAGTTTGGAGGCTACTAAGATAGGATAGGAGCTGGGCAACCCATCAATAATTAGTGTGGGAGGTGAAGGTTTGGAAGGGGAGTCGAAAAGGGAGCAGATTGTGCACCAGAAACTGGAGGGGAACAGGGATAGTAGAGCACTAGAATAGGGGATAGTACCAGAGGACTGGAAAAGGGCCACAGTTATGCCATTGCACAAGAGAGGCAGCAGGGAGGTAGCAAAAAACTACCGCTCAGTAAGTCTGTCCTCATTGTTGAGGAAAATAATGGAGACATTGCTTAACGAAAGGGTAATGAACTACTGTACATAAAATCAAGTGGCCAACTTGACCCAGAGCAGCATGGTTTCACATCAGGATGCTTATGTCAAACAAATTTGATAGAATTCTTCAACTGGGTTACATGAGGTGTAGACTAGTAGGCAGCAGTGGACATGGTATATCTGTTCTTTAGTAAAGCCTTTAATACAGTCTTGTACAGAAGGCTAGCAAACAAACTGGAGCAAGCTAGCATCGGTCTCATAAAGTAGTTAGGTGGATCACAATCTGACTACAAGGCAGGACACAGAGCGTAAAGGTAAATGTCAATCTGTCCCAAGAGGGGAAGGTGTAAAGTGGCATGCCGCAGAGGTCAATACTAGGCTCCATCCTTTTCAACATATTCATCAGCGACATCATTGAAGAACTGAAAAGGAAAGTCTACCTCTTTACAGACAATACAAAGCTCTGCAAGAGCGTGGACACACAGGAAGGGATAGCAGAGATGGAGGTAGATCTTAGAATTCTAGAGGAATGGTCCAGGAACTGGCAGTTGAGATTTAATGCCAAAAAATGTAAAGTCATGCACTTGGGTAGTAGGAACCCATGCATGAAGTATGTCTTGGAGGGGCAGCTACTAGAAGGAACAAAGCTGGAACGGGAACTTGCAGTCATGATCTCAAAAAATTTAAAGGTAGGGAAGCAATGCAAAAAAGCAGCACTATAGGCAAGCAGCATTCCTCAGATGTATTGGTAGGGGTATTACCAGTAGGAAGCATGATGTAATCTTCCTGCTGTACAGGTCCCTGGTGAGACTTCACTTGGAGTACTGTGTGCAATTCTGGAGACCTTACCTAAAAACGGATACAGGCCATCTGGAAACTGTGCAGTGATGTGCCACCAAAATGGTGCCGGGTCTGTACCATGAAACGTACAAAGCTTTGCTCAGCCAGCTAAATTTATTTTCCCTCGAGCAGAGGAGGAACAGAGGAGATATGATTCAGACTTTTAAATTTGTTAAAGGAATCAACACAGTGTGAACCAGGAACCTCTTCTGGGAAAACAGGGCTGCAAGTACTAGAGGACACAACATGCGCCTGGTGGGAGGTAAATTAAAAACAAATTTTAGGAATTACTTTTTTCACAGAGAGGGTGGTAGAACCTTGGAACAGCCTGCCACTGGCTTGAGTGGCAGCCAACATGATCAGTGAAATCAAACAGGCATTGGATAGACAGTATAGTCACCTTAGTAAGACAAATTGATAGTGGGAGGTAGAAAACAAATGCAGACTAGATGGGCCACATGGTTTCCTTCTCCAGGCAAATTCTTATGTTCTTCTGAAGGTGAGCTGATTGTGATGCAATGCTGATTTGAAATATGTGGCTTTGCCTGCTCTAATGGCTTGGGTACAGGAATTCCTGAGGGACCTATAGGATTGGTAGTCAGAAGGGGATAGAGCGGATTTGTAGCTGGCCCATGCTTGATACTGATATCTGCAGAGGTGAAGAATTTCCACCACGATCCAAAGGTGATGAGAGAGCTTAACTCTTTGCCTTCTGAGGGGGAAGCGAGAGTTCTTTGCCTTTAATAAAAAATGTAGAATAGGGAGTGGGCAGAGTTGATATCAGGTGCTGGGTTTAATAGTGACCAGTCAGAAGAATAAAGGTCATGGAGAAGAGCAGCTGTGTTGAGTGACCTGTAGTATCTGAGTGTAAGATTCTGCAGGAGATAACCTAACGGTAAAACACCACAAACACAGATGTGCAGAAAATCAGTTTATTTCTCCCTAGTAATAGTACAAAAGACTGAAACATAAGATAAATCTTATGAACTGGAACACAGAAACAGTCATACACCAGATGTGGAAGCTGGGTGCTCCTGGGAATCCCAAAGGATAAGGCCATGTACTATGATTACACTGTATACGTCAGATAAGAATTTCCCATTACCGGAGTTATGAGCTTATAGACATCAGTATGCCTCTGTACTCGGTGTTCCATTGGACAATACATGAGCATCTCGTACCCAAGATGATAGTTTTTGTAGCATTCTTCAGCAATGTGCTGACTAACTATTTATTAATACAACAGGCTTGTTCTCTTATAATTTACCAACTAAAGCATGCTGACTTTGGTGTATTATGTTAGGTTGCTAATATTGCAATTGTCAGTAGATGTCATCAGAGACCACAAATATATTTCTGTCTGATACATTAGCTGTTTTGCTAAACAGAAAATTCCTGAATAGTCCCTAGTGAAACAAATCTGCCAGTACATTAGTGAACCATTAGTATATAGCATTATAGTATTATTCTTTGTCTGTTATCATGGCAATGATGGTCATCATATGGAATGGCAGAGCAGGCTGATCCAAAAATATCCCCCACCCCCTTGTTTCCTGGATACAAAGACAACACTAACTAGATGGGTTGGTTGGTTATTTCTTTACAGAGTGAGATCTGTAGAGAAACTTTAATTGATTGCTATGTTGTGTAAGAGTTTTTCATAAATAGCAGGATCACAACAAGAAAAATTATGAGAAACACTTGAATAACAACTAAACCTTTGAATATGAGCTCCAGACATGTGTTGGATAGTGCAGTATTGAGATCACCATCATGAAATACAGTATTTAATGAGTTCCCTGCCTTGTTGACATTGTTACTTATGTGAACTAAATGTGTATCCTTTCTCTCTAGTAGAGACTTGATATTCAGAGTAAAAGGATCAATATGCACATCAAATACTGGTAAATACTGGGATAGAGCGTATAGATTGTCAGGGTCACTATCGATATAATCATGTTCCTGGTGGGCTTGATTCCAGATCTCAGAAGAGATTAGTGATAGTGTTAAGAGCAAAGTTAAGCTGAAAATATTATCTTCCTGCCTATGTGCTGCTCCCTAAGTGCTTTATTATGTAATGCAATCAGTTCATTCATTTTGTCATGAGTTTCATCAAACAATCTAGCAATATCATGCATATTATAAACAGTAAACCTTTCTTCTTGTGAGACTCCTTCTATACCATGTAGCATGGGTGTTACCACATTATTTGCTAATTTAGAACTGATGAGATTGTTATGTCTCTGAAGTTTGGCCAGATCAGCACGGTTCCAAATTGACATTCCTAAGCCAAGCAAGCCTGTTACAGTGCCAGCTATTCCAGTCACTGCACTCAACGATCGACGATGACGTTGAGGCCGGAACACTCCACGGTGTTCTGTTGTGTGGTGCCCTACTACAGGGTCTTGAGCCCTAACTTGATATGATGCCATTAAATCCAATAACATCATAGAATGAAAATTAGATACATTAGTAGAAACACACTGTCCAAACTCTTTTATTTACTGAAGATTCGGAAAATACCTTTGAATCAATGATTCATTTACAAAGGTTCCATGTCAGAGTATACAAGTTACAGAGACAACATAATTAGTTTCAGTACATTAAAAAATTATATGAGTAAATTAGAATTCAATTTAAAGGCTAACAATCAGTTCAATAAAGACATCCAGAGGGATGGTGGGGGGAGGCAGACCAGGGGCCATTGTCATGGAGGGGGAGGGGAAAAAAGGGGGGGGGGATGGGGGAGTAAAAGGAGAGGAGTCAGTGTTGGGGTCAAAGGCAGTCACAGGGGTTGGAGGACTGTAGGTGCTCCCTGAGCAGGAATTTTAAGGAGCCAATTCTATTTTCATTGCTGTTGAGCTAGGAGTGCATTCATCCAGGAAGGGGCCTTGTAACTAAAGGTTATTTGAAACTGGGAGGTCTGGCAGTGGGGAACCAGTAGAAGTGACTTGTCAGAACTACAGGTGATTCTGACTGCAGGAGCTGTGTGTATGATTGAGGAGAGGTCAGGGGGGAGAGACAGAGGGTGATCTTTTTGGCCATGAGGCAGGTGTGAAACCTGATCCTGTTGTCCAGGTTAACCCAGTTAGTGGACCTATAGAGGGAGCAGGTATGGGTGTAACGATCACAGCCAAGGATGAGGCAGCAGGCTTTGTTTAGTGATAGCCAGAGTCTGCAGAGGGCTGAGGTGGCCGCAGCGCTGTATATAAGTATTCCATAGTCCAGGAGAGATAGGACCAAGGATGTGATGGCTTGCTGGAGGGCATTGGGAGTGAGGCAGTGTTTGTACCAGCCGAGTATGCCAATTCTGAAGTTAAGGGCAATGGACAGGAGATGAATTTGTTGATGGAAGTTAAGGACTGGGTCAAGTGTGATGCCCAGATATTTAAAGGATTCCACTTGTTCGAGAGGAGACTGGTTGGCATTAAGAATTTGGGGACATAGGTTCTTAAGGGTGCTCTGGGGGAGCTTCAGTGAAGGAGGTTTGGAGGGATTGGTGGAGTTGAATGGGGTTGGAACTGGAGGAGTATAAGAAGGTGTCATCCTTGTAGAGGAGTAAGTTGCCAGAGCAGGTCGAAGGGATGGAATTTAGGTAAAGACTAAAAAGCACGGGACCTAGAATGGAGCCCTGAGGGACACCAGAATGGAGTGGGAGATGAGTGGACAGGGTGGTACCAATTTTGACCTCCTGGGTCCAGTTCGACAGGTATTCGGCGAACCAGCTTAGGGCATCCTGGGAAAAAACAATGGTAGAGAAAGTGATCAGTAAGAGGGAGTTGTTGATGGTGTTAAAAGCCTTAGAGAGATCCACAAAGATGGCACCAGTGATGTGGCCTCTATCCAAGGCAGAGTGGACATGTGAGGTGAACTCAAGGAGGGCCGTAGTGGTAGTATGGCTCTT
Source organism: Neoceratodus forsteri (assembly GCA_016271365.2). Taxonomy (NCBI): domain Eukaryota; kingdom Metazoa; phylum Chordata; order Ceratodontiformes; family Ceratodontidae; genus Neoceratodus; species Neoceratodus forsteri. The sequence continues at coordinate 874,703,838 of CM057459.1, forward strand.
GCAGAAGCCATGCTGCTTCTTACAGAGTAGGTAATATTTAATTAAAGTGATCAGTGAGCTGATCAGAGATGATGCGCTCCAACGTTTTAGATAAAGGGGGAAGAATAGAGATGGGACGGTAGTTGTTAGTTGCAATGCGGTCCCCACTCTTGAAGATGGGGGTAATGGAAGCTGATTTCCAGAGTGTGGGGAATTTCCCTTGACAGAGGGAGAGGTTAAGAATGTGAGTAAGGGAGGGGGTAAGGATGTCCTGTAGCATGAGGCAGAGAAGTCTCAGGTCTTAGGAGTCACTACTGTAGTGGGAGCCGCTTAGGGCTTTTATAAGGTAGGGTTTGGCCTTCTAAGGGTGATGAATTTTAGGTGAAAGAGAGGAGAAAGGGGGAGAAGGGGGGACTAGGCAGGTGGGGGATCAAAAAAGTTTGAGGGGAGGACATGGCTGAGGTTGGTAAAAGAGGAGTTAAAGGCTCTGGTGATGAGAGTGGGGATCCGAGGTAAGGTTGCTGTCAACAACAATCTGAGCATGGGGTGGACTGGAGACCATGCCATAAATTTATTTTATATTATTTCAAAATTTAAGGCAGTGTTCCAGTGGGTTAGGTTCAGTACCACTGGCACATGCATATATTACATGTTATTAATCAAAGTTCCAGATATAGATGTTGCTCCCAGGCCACTCTCTGGGCCAGGCTCCAGGGTGGGACATTAAAGAGGGGTATCTTTATTAACTGGAGTCACTGTAAGGAAAAGAGCAATGGAAGCAACTGTGTGGTTTAAACATATCTTTCATACAATTATATTATGAAAACATGCAAAAGTCTTTATTAATCATTGCTGTGAGATTGTAAAGTCCTGTGTTTTGCAATGTAACTTGGCAGATACACAAAGTTCCATTAGGGCAAATATGGGTATTGGGCTGACCTTTAAAAGTTCTTTTGGCAAGGCTGGCAACTGAAAGTTGCTGTCCATCAAGATTATCAGTTTTCCAGTCAATTTTTAAAGTAGACAAAGAAGTTACAATAACAAGAGTACTAAGGTAAGCATCCTGACCTGCTTGAACAGAAATATGAGTAGGGTGTAAATCAATGGTTATGCCTATACTGGGGGGAGGGATAAAATCTGAGAGAGGGGAGTAGGCCAGGTCATTGGGGTTCATGGCATGAAGATAAGCACGGATGTGGGTTTAGCATACCTTCACATGCTGAAGCTTCTTGTGGTAGGCCTCACTCTTCAGGAGCTTCTGGTGAGGGGTCAAATGGATGGATGCCAGATCTCTTGGCCATAAATCTAGGAATAAAAGGAACACCAGGAACCTCAGGCTGGGCGGTCCCATCTTGGAATACCAAAGTCTTCAGTGTTTGGGTTTACTGGAGCTATGAAAAGGAAGAGAAGAAGGGGAAACAAAGAAAGTGTTAGTAAATGGTGAACCTTCCTGCGGGGATGGAGGAAGAAGTGTCTTTTTATATTTTCATGTTTATTGAATTTCAAAAAGCGCAAAAAGCATACATTCATATACAACAGTAGCAGGTGAGAGGAACATAGTAATGCATATATAGAAGCATATATAGAGTACCAAATCAATGACCCATAGGTATCACAATGCACAGATTACTAAAAATGTCAAGGGTATTGTGCAAAAATCACTAAAGGTGAGCTATAAATAAACAGCATATATCTGTCATCTTGATTTAACATGTAGCAAAGAAATAGGAAATCTGACAGTTAATTAACTGTCTAGGCAAGTAAAACCAAAGCAAATGTATATAAAGATGCCATTTTCCAATAATATCTTACTAACCTGAGGAATAAACATGAGTAGATCAATCCACTAGATTTAGAACAAGTGATGATAAATAGTAATACATTACAGGGTAGGATAAGGTCATCTTAAGAAATGATGAAGAAAAACAAATTCCCTATTAAAAGAAAACCAGTATCAATGCCAACCCCAGTTTGCAAAAGGGGAAAGCAAAGAGATTCTAATATGGTAAACTAACCATGGGAAGGGATGAATCCATCGATCCTCAAAGAACAAACTCAGGGTAGGAAGCTATCTGGTGCATGACCCATTTACATCACCTTTACTTGAAAATACTTATACAATTCGTCAATCTAGCTGAGAGGTGCTCTAAAGCATATAATTTCTGATCCAAGGTAAGCCAGGTCTCCCTAGAGGGTACATGCTTAGTTCGCCAGTCTGGTAATTTTTTTTTTTTTTGGCCACTGGAATCAGAAGAGTAATTTGCCTATAAGTTATTTTATATACTCTCACCACCTCGGGTAGAATATAGAAACATAGAATTTGATGGCAGATAAGGACCACTTGGCCCACCTAGTCTGCCCATTTCCCTACCTAATGGATAAGCTGCAGATCCTAGTTAACCAACAACCTACTTCCTCCTACCTCCCACTAGAATTGTCTTATGTCTGTCCCATGCATTCTTGAATTCCCCCCACTGTTTTTGACTCCACAACCTCCTGAGGAAGGCTGTTCCATGCATCCACAACCCTCTCCATGAACAAATACTTCCTCACATTAACTCTGAGCCATCCCCACTCTATCTTCAAATTGTGCACCCTTGTTCTTTCACATCTCTTTTCCTGAAAGATGCTACCCTCTTGGACTTTGTTGATTCCCTTAGGTACTTGAAAGTTTCTATCATGTCACCCCTCTCCCTCCTTTCCTCGAGGGTATACATAATAAGTTTCTTTAGTCTGTCTTTGTATGTCTTCAGGTGCAGACCCTGCACCATTTTAGTTGCCCTCCTCTGGACAGCCTCCACCCTGTGTATGTCTTTGTGGAGATGGTGTCTCCAGAACTGCATACAGGACTCCAGATGGGGTCTCACCAACTGTCTGTACAGAGGGATAACAACTTCCTGTTTTCTACTGGTGATGCTTCTCCCTATGCAGCCCAGTATCCCCCAGTCCTCCTTACTGCCTTCTCATGTTGCTTGCCCACCTTTAGGTCATCTGGTATAACTACCCCCAGGTCCCTTTCCATTTTATTGTTGTCAGTATCTCACCCCTCATTGTGTACTCTTTCCCCTGGGTTTTTGTTTTCCTGGTGCATTACATTGCTCTTCTTTGCATTGAATCTAAGCTGCCATACATTTGACCATTCCTGCAACCTTGCCAAGTCCCATCTCATCCTTTCCACACCCACTTGTGTATTAACCCACTTGCAGATCTTTGTGTCATCTACGAAGAGACATACTTTTCCTTCCAGTCTCTTTGCAATGTCACTTATAAAGACATTAAAAAGGACTGGATCCAGCACTGAACCCTGCGGTACCCCACTAGTAACCCTCCTTTCTTCACTGTTGACTCCATTTAATATTATCCTCTGCATCATGTTTTCAGGCCAATGTTTTACCCAGGCTACCACCCAGTGACCCACTCCCAGGCTGGCTAATTTGTTTATTAATCTTTTGTGTGGGACTGTCAAATGCCTTGCTAAAATCTAGGTAGGCCATGTCCACAGCCCCTCTCTGGTCTACTACTTTGGACACTCAGTCAAAGAAATTGATTAGATTCATCTGACATGACCTTCCTGCTGTGAATCCATGCTGCCTTGGGTCCTGTGCCCCATTGGCCTCTAGGTACTCAACAGTTCTTTCCTTCAGAAGTGATTCCATAATTTTCCCTGCCACTGAGGTCAAACTGACAGGTCTTTATTTTTCTGCCACTGTCTTGCTCCCATTTTTGTGAAAGGGAATCACATCCACCCTCTTCCACTCCTCAGGTACCACACTATCGTCCCATGATTTGCTAAAAAGGGTAGTCAGTGGTGTTACTAGTTCTCCACTTAATTCTTTTAGAACTCTGGGATGAATCCCTTCAGGCTCCATTGCTTTATCCACCTTCAGTTTTAGGAGTTCTTTCAGAACTCTTTCTTCTGTGCAAGGACTGATATCAAACCCCCTATTCAGAGTGCTTCTATTAACTGGATTAGGTACGTCCCCTCCTCTTCTTATATAGAGTGGAACAAGAAGTTATGCGCAATCATATATAAGGACAATTTCTTGGAGTACTCCACTCCAAAAAGGGGTCAAAAGTGCACATTCCCAGAGAATGTGGGTCCGATCTGCATTATCACATCCACAGTCTCTCCAGTAGCTACCCACCAGGAGAGCTGAGAATTTAACCACTAAAATTGGGGTATGAAAAAATCTAATTCACAATTTACAGGCATATTCCTTCCAGTGGGAAGAACTGGAAACCATGCTGGATCAGAGGGAAAAAGTCCTCTACCTTAATGTAAGGATATCTATGTGCAGGTCCTTAGACCAGGCCACCCTAGTTGAGCCATCTGAATCTGGCAGTTTTTTGTTAAGGGCTAGGAAGAAGTGTCTTTACATCAGCTTCTCTCCATCATCAGTCATTTGGTCTTCTAGGACAATCAATATTTTAGTTTATCAGAATTGTTCAGTAGCTGAGAACAAAAAACAAAAGAGACAGTTAAGCACACAAGGTGCTCCTCCTTCCTGGGACTGGAGAAAGTAGCATTAATACTGCATTTTGTTCTATGAGACTAATCTCCATTGAAGAGCTTCATCTGGTTTGCATGGTACCACTTATTAATTAAGTTTCTTCTACCATCAATGATTCGGACTTGGTACACAGCTGCACTCAAATTATTGATGATATCAAATGGACCTGACCATTTGTTTACAAATGCATGTGCTGGAGATACAAATTTTGGAATCATGACTCTGTCGCCTACTTGCCAGTCAACTTCTTTGATGTGTTTATCAAAGTACTTCTTGGACTGCAGTTGGGCTTGGTCCAAGTTGTTTGCAGCAAACATATGGGTTTTTGCAAGGTTGTCTTTCAGTTGGGTGACATTGTTGTCTACTGACACTCTGTCCACTGTAGGAGCATTGAGGTCAATCATCAAATGTTCTGGCAATCTCATTTGTCTACCAGTCATTACCTTAAAAGAGGTACAGCGAGTAGATACTAATGGGGTAGCTCTAATTGACATTAGGAATAAGGGCAGCAAAGTATCCCAAGTCTTTCCAGTTTCAGTAGCAAATTTTCATAGCATTGCTTTTATGTGTCTGTTTGCTCTTTTTACCTGTCCTGATGATTGGGGATGGTAAGCTCTATGAAATTTCTGACTAACTCCCAATAATGTCATTGTTTCCTGCATGAGTTCACTTGTGCAAGTTGACCATTTGTCTGAATCTACCTTGAGAGGTAGGCCCCAACTGGTAAATACTTGCTCTACCAGGATTCTGTCAGTGGATCTTGCATTGACAGCCTTAACTGGAAAGGCCTCAACCCATTTCAAGAATAGATCAGTGATCATAATGGCAAACTTGTTGTTTCTGGCTAGCGAGGCAATGGTCCAAGGAAATCAATTTGGATGTTGTTCCAGGTACTAGAGTTTTTCTGAGGCAAGCATTTGGCATTTTTCTTGCCTGGAGTTGGGTTATTCTATGCACAGGTTAGACAGTTGTCCACATAACGCTGGATATCTGATGTTATACCAGGCCACCACCCCACTGTAGTCACTCTTTGGACTGTTTTTCCACCCCATTGGTGTCCACCTGTAGGGGTATCATGGACCTGATGAATGATTTTGGATCAAAGTGATTTGGGAATTACCCAGCGTTTCTGATCACCTGAGTGACAGATCAATGTTTGATCTTGGGACAGATGGAAATTATCTGAATGTTTCTTGAATGGATTATCTGCAGACATTTCTTTCTATGTGTATTTGGAGATATACTGATATACCTCCTTTATCTCTGGATCTACCAGCTGTAGCTCAATCAGGTTCAGAGGGACTTCTTTGAATCTTTTGTTTGCAGCCAGCATAGGTGTTGCACTGGAAGGAGGCAAGGTCCATATCTCCCTTCGAGCTCAGTCTTTGGCTAAAGAGTCAGCTTGATCATTGTAGTGGTGGAAGGGTTCTGATTTTGAGTGGGTGTTCACTTTGTGAAAGAACAGTTTGAATACACATTGTTCAGCCAGGCTAACAATATTTAAGCCATGACTGGCATGGTTTGGTCATGAGGCTGCAGGCCGAGTGATAAAACCAGGTCAGCCTTGTGTAAATCCTAGCATAACCCACACCCTGGAGTAGTTCATTGTGATTATATAATGTGTAAAATAAAGAGACAGAAATTTGGGGTTTAAGGTGTCAAACTTTTTTTTTCTTAAATAGACGACATATACTTCTGCAGGAAAAAAAAATAGTCATGGGCTGCTTGGAAGAACAATGGATGGGTGACCTGCTCATTTTGTGCACCAAAACTAATAAATATTTTTAAAATAAAAAAAAACTGCTGTTTATTGCTTGTAGTTTTTTTCATTGTCTATTATTTTTGATCAGCACAGCAGTATCTTCTATTTCAGTTACCTGTCATGTAGATGCTTCTATTCAGAGAGCTGCGGTGAGACTGAGTTGCATTTTATATATATATATATATATATATATATATATATATATGTGTGTGTATATATATATATATACACACACAAACAGGAGCAAGAGAGAGAGAGAGAGAGAACAGCATGAAAAACTGCTTTTTTATCTGTGTGTTACAGTAAGGGGAAAGGCTCCTTTATTTCTTATGATTGGGGCAGAAAGACAGAGAATTACTGGTGTCGTGCAGGATGAGTTCTTTCTGGGTCACAGCTCTGAAGTGCACTTTCATCAGGACTTGCATGTTCTCCACTGGAACGGTCCTGGAACAGTTCTGTAGAGTTGAGATGCTGTTTCTGTATGATGATTTTTTTTGGAAATATGCCTGCAGTGTTGAAAAGCATTTATAGACAAGCCTGCCTACTGCTTATTGAAGAGGTAGGTGTTTTGATGTGATATGTCTGGAAAGCTGGAATTTGACTGCTGCTTTATGGCTAAGTGTGCTCCTGTTTGAACTTCATGCTAGAAAAGGTGCTGACTGATTCTAGCAGTCTACGGACTGTAGTTTGTATTTGCTTTAAAGAGTGAGTCACTTTGTTTTTTTTTGTTTGTTTTTAAAGAAAAAAAGGTTTTTTGATATAAGTTTAGTCTGTGGACTGTTGAGATCTGGGAGTTTGAATTTGCAGTGCGTCACGAGCTGTGGCAGCTGGCGGTTTTGGTAATTTTTTTTCTTTGCCTGAACTGATATGAATGTTACCAGTTCATGAGGTTCCCATGCTAAGTGTTCTTTCTCTTTTGGGGGTGGTGGTGAGAATTATAGGGATCGGGAGTACCAGTTATTTTGAATCTCCCGCTTGGCTCCAGCTTCAGTTTCGCAGGGAGTAAAGATGGTGGACCACATTGATTTCTGAGAGTTGGGATTGCTGATGCAGCTGGCTGGCACCTTTACCATGGCTAATGCCAGGATTTACCATGGCTGAAAGGTGTCAGTCAGCCAATCAGATGCCCGATTCTTGAAACCCATTGTAAAATGATAAACAAATCCCAGTACTTGACTGGGGTACCTTCAGAGGAGGTAAAATCATGGGCCTTCCAAAAAGGAAGGAATTCTGTCAAAGAGGTACACACCCAAGATGAGTCACGAAATATGATGGTTTCTTCATTTCCTCTCCCATCTATTACTTTTAAGGCACAAGTAATGGCTGCAAGTTCTGCATACTGTGATAATTTAACACTGCACTTCCTTGACACCTCGGTGGTGTCACCTGTATGAACAAGGACCAGGACCCCAAATCCTGCTATTTGCACCCCCTCATTATATGAAGTGGAGCAATCTGTGAAGACATGGTGTAGAGTGGTGTCATTTAAAGCTTTTTCTTTTGCTGGAAGAAGTAGGCCTGGTTCAGATAAAACTGGTGGCTCTACACCACATTCACATGGTTTTCCAGGCTGAGTTGGCCAGGATTTGTGGGACCTCCTCTTCCATCCAGGGACCACCAGTGCCACTGCCGTTGCCTCAGAGGTTGCCAAGAAATAGGAGCGGTTGGACCACAGTGGGCTCAGAGAGGGTGAGGGTGGTGGAACAGAGGTGCATCCCTCCAGTTGTACCTGTCCACAATTACTATGCCATTCTGGCAAAGTGTGGTTCCTCTATGGAGGCACCCGCAGTGGAAACCAAGGAGGATTCTGGGAACCTCCACAAAGGAGACCCACAGGAGGGTGGCAGGGGACCCCACAGGGGAAGGAAACTACTCCTGGTGGGGACTCCATTGTTAGGAAGACAGAAGTGTGGGAGGAGGGGGATAGGGAGGTAAGGTGCCTGCCTGGTGCCATGGCTTGGAGGGACAGGGAGTGAATCCACAGGATTGCTGGAGCAGCTGCACAGGGGAGGGAGCTGGATGTCATTGTCCACCTAGGGACAAATGACCTGGTTAAGAAAGGGATTATAGAAGTGCAGGAAGAGTTTGTGGAATTGGGAAGGGGTATTAGACAAGTAGCATGCATGGTAACCTTCTCGGAGGTGCTGCCCATCTATGGCGTAGGAGAGACTAGGGTGTTCCACAACATGGGATTCAATAAGTGGTTGAAAAACTGGTGCAGAGCTCAGGGATTTGGCTTCATTGGGGACTGGGGGTCCACCTGGAGTGATGCAAGCCTATACTGGCATGATGGACTGCATCTGTCCAGGAGGGGAACCAGGATCCTAGGTGATAGGTTTAAAAGCTTCATTGGCAAGCATTTAAACTAGCCAAGGGGGAGGCACTGGAAAGGAGCATGGAAATCCTAGCCTTCCCCCAAAAAATCATGGTAGTAAGTGCAGTAAACACCAACATAGAGGTATCGATAGGGAGAAGGGCAGGGGTAAATGGGGAAAGTGACAAAGGCAAGAAGGACAGGGATGGGGCAAAAAGGAGTAAGGCCATCAGGAAATGGAGAGTAATGAGTACCAATGCCCGTAGTCTGGGCAACAAGCTACCCGAGCAGGTGGCCTTAATGGAAGAGGGATGCCTAGATATTGTGGAAGTCACAGAAACATGGTACACAGAGAACCATGACTGGGATGTTAACATACCAGGGTACAGAACCTACAGAAGAGATAGGCAGGGGAGAAGAGGGGGAGGAGTAGCTCTCTATGTAAAGGAAGGGATGAAAGCAACTTAACAAAAGAGTAAACAGGGAGGAGAAGAGGCACTGTGGGTCAACTTGGAGACTGGAAAGGGCACCAGAATCCACACAGGGGTTGTGTACAGACCCCCATGTCAGGGGGAGGGAATGGACATGGATATTATAGAAGGCATTCTTAGGATGGCAGAGAAAGGGGAGATTCTCTTGATGGGGAACCTGATTATGCCAGATGTTAACTGGAGCACATTTGCTGCACCCACATCCAAGAGCAGGGCCATTCTCGATGCCCTACAGGTGGCAGGCCTCAGACAGCTAGTTTCGGAACCCACTCTTGAAGGAGCAATCTTAGACCTCATACTCTCAAATGGGGGCAGTGAGAGGATCTCAGATCTAGAAGTGGGTTGCCATCTGGGAACAAGTGACCATCAAACAGTGTGGTTCATGTTAAACTCAGTTAAAGAGTCACGCCATACAAAAGTGAGGGTACTGGACTTCAGGATGGCTGACTTTGGCAAGATGGGAGAGTGTCTCAGAAAAGTACTAGCAAACTGGCTAGAAGGAGGGGTGGAGCAACAATGGGGAATCATCAAAACTGCCATCACAGAGGCAACAAGCCATAGTGTGAAGCAAATAAACAAACCAAAATGAAAGAAAAAGCCACTATAGTTCTCAAAAGAGGTGGCTGGGAAAGTCAGGAAGAAAAAGATAGCATTCCAGAAGTATAAGGAAACACAGAAGGAGCAAGACAGAGAGCTGTACCAGTTAAGGCAGAAGGAAGCAGGGAGGGAAGTCAGAATAGCAAAGGCCCAAACTGAGGAAAAGATAGCCAACTTGGTTAAGAAGGGGGATAAAACCTTTTATAGGTACATCATCGAGTGTAGAAAGACAAAGGGAGGGATAGTGAGGCTGAATAGAATGAACGGTGGGTGGGCAGAGGGGTACAGTGAAAAAAGCAGGGATACTAAACAAATATTTCTGCTCAATATTCACAAAAGAGGAGGGGGAAGTGCCTAATCCAATTAACAGAAGCACTCTTGATAGGGTGGTCGATCCCAGTCCTTTCACAGAAGAAAGAGTTCTGCAAGAACTCCTAAAACTGAAGGTGGACAAAGCAATGGGTCCTGATGGAATTCACCTCAGAATTTTAAAAGAATTAAGGGGGGAACTAGTGAAACCACTGGCTACTCTTTTTAATAAATCATGGGAGGATGGTGTGGTACCTGAGGACTAGAGGAAGGCGGATGTGATTCCTCTTCACAAAAGTGGGACCAAGACAGAGGCAGGAAACTACAGACCTGTCAGTTTGACCTCTGAGGTAGGGAAAGTGATGGAGCCACTTCTGAAGGAAAGAATTGTTGAGTACCTAGAGGCCAGTGGGGCACAGGACCCAAGGCAGCATGGGTTCACAGTGGGAAGGTCATGTCAGAAGAATCTAATAGATTTCTTTGACTGGGTGACCAAAGTAGTAGACCAGGGAGGGGCTGTGGACATGGTCTACCTAGACTTTAGCAAGGCATTTGACACAGTCCCACACAAAAGATTAATAGTCAAATTAACCAGCATGGGAGTGTGTCCCAGGGTGGTAGCCTGGGTAAAACATTGGTTGGACAACAGGACACAGAAGGTAATTGTAAATGAAGTCCACTCTGAAGAAAGAGTGGTTACTAGTGGGGTACCGCAGGGTTCAGTGCTGGGTCCAGTCCTTTTTAATGTCTTTATAAGTGACACTGCAGAGGGACTGGAAGGAAAAGTATGCCTTTGCAGATGACACAAAGATCTGCAACAGGGTTGATACACAAGGAGTTGTGGAAAGGATGAGAAGTGACTTGGCAAGGTTGGAGGAATGGTCAGAAGTATGGCAGCTAGGATTCAATGCAAAGAAGTGCAAAATAATGCACCTGGGAAACAAGAACCCAGGGGAAGAATACACAATTGGGGGGGTAGTAACAACAACAAAAAAGGAAAGGGACCTGGGGGGTAATCATATCAGATGACCTTAAGGTTAGCAAGCAATGTGAGAAGGCAGTAGGGAGGGCTGGGGGTATACTGGGATGCATAGGGAGAGGCATCACCAGCAGAAAACAGGAAGTGGTTATCCCACTGTACAGACAGTTGGTGAGACCCCATCTGGAGTACTGCATCCAGTTCTGGAGACCCCATCTCCGCAAGGACATAGACAGAACAGAGGCAGTTCAGAGGAGGGCAACTAAAATGGTGCAGGGTCTGCAAGAGAAGCCGTACGAGGAGAGACTAAAGGAGCTTAATATGTATACCCTTGAGGAAAGCAGAAAGAGGGGGGGACATGATAGAAACTTTTAAGTACCTCAGTGGAATCAACAAAGTCCAGGAGGATAGCATCTTTCAGAAAAAGAGACATGCAAGAACAAGGGGGCACAATTTAAAGATGGGGGTCGGTTCAGGGGCAATGTGAAGAAGTATTTTTTCACAGAGAGGGTAGTGGATGCATGGGACAGCCTTCCTGAGGAGGTTGTGGGCTCTAAAACTGTGGGAGAATTCAAGAATGCATGGGACAGACATAAGGCAGTTCTTGTGGGGGTAGGAAGAAATAGGCTGTTGGTTAACTAGGATCTGCGGCCTATCCTGTAGGTAGGGAAATGGGCAGACTAGATGGGCCAAGCAGTCCTTATCTGCCGTCAAAGTCTATGTTTTTATGTTTCCTTGGTATAGAAAACCATGTGCCAAGATGGGAGGGCATTTAAGTGGGAAGTACAGTAATGTCTCTATCTTGGAGCAATAGAAACCAATATGTGAGTCTGGTGTTAGACACATTGCCATCTTTAATCCTATCAGTCAATAGAATGCTGGTGGGGGGTGGTTGGTGTGTAACATATTGGGACACAATCCTATTATGTAAGCAAAGTGTTTGGCAGACCAAAAGGTTGCCAGCAGGTTTCTTTCACATGGGGACTACTTCAGCTATACCATGGAGAGCATTTCAAGTATAGGCAATGGGCCTCATGGTGCCATTTGTCTTTTGAACAAGGACTGCTGACATAAGTACTTCAGAGGTGGAAGTTTCCAAATGAAATGGCTGTTCTGAGTTTGGGCTGACCAATGCTGGAGCAGAGGCCATGGCCTTTTTCAAGAAGGTGACAGCATCAGCGTGCTCAGGATCTCACTGCCATGAGATGTCCATTTTCAGGAGTTCATACAGAGGGGCAGCCTTCTGTGCAAAATTGCAAATAAAATCCCTGGAGTAATTGACCATACCCAGGAAATGTCTGAGGGTTGCCACACTGGTGGGTAATGGCAAATCCTGTAGGCCCTGAATTTTGTTTGCTGCAGGGCTCCTCCCTTTTTCAGTTATGTGCAGGCCCAGAAATATTACTTCTGCTTGCCACAACTGTACCCTTGCAGGGTTGCACTTGAGGCCTGCTCTCTGTAGGAGTGTGAGGAGCTCATCTCAAAGTTCCAGATGCTTTTCTACAACCAGTGTGGTTAGGAGAAGATCATCTATGTATTGTAGGAGACACTCAGAGGTGGAAAAAACACTGATTGCATTCTTCATGTGGATGTGAAACAGTGAAGGGCTATTAGGGAATAGAAACACAGAAACATAGAATTTGACGGCAGATAAGGACTGCTTGGCCCACCCAGTCTGCCCATTTCCCTACCTAATGGATAAGCTGCAGATCCTAGTTAACCAGCAGCCTACTTCTTCCTACCCCAACCCCCTAGAATTGCCTTATGACTGTCACATGCATGCTTGAATTCCACCACTGTTTTTGACTCCACAACCTCCTCCGGAAGGCCGTTCCATGCATCCACAACCCTCTCCGTGAAAAAATATTTCCTTAAATTACCTCTGAGCCGCCCCCTCTCTATCTTCAAATTGTGCCCCCTTGTTCTTGCACACCTCTTTTTTTGAAAGATGCTACCCTCTTGGACTTTGTTGATTCCTTTGAGGTACTTGAAAGTTTCTATCATGTCCCCCCTCTCCCTCCTTTCCTCGAGGCTATACATATTAAGCTCCTTAAGTCTCTCTTCATATGTTTTCCGGTGCAGACCCTGCACCATTTTAGTTGCCCTCCTCTGGACAGCTTCCATCCTGTCTATGCCTTTGAGGAGATTGGGTCTCCAGAACTGCATGCAGTACACCAGATGGGGTCTCACCAGCTGTCTGTACAGAGGGATAATAACTTCCTGTTTTCTACTGGTGATGCCTCTCCCTATGCATCCCAGTATCCACCCAGCCCTCCTTGCTGCCCTCTCACATTGCTTGCCCACCTTTAGGTCATCTGATATGACTACCCCCAGGTCCCTTTCCATTTTTGTTGTTAGTATCTCACCCCCCATTGTGTACTCTTCCCCTGGGTTTTTGTTTCCCAAGTGAATTATCTTGCACTTCTTAGCACTGAATCTAAGCTGCCATACATTTGACCATTCCTCTAACCTTGCCAAGTCCCTTCTCATCCTTTCCACCCCACCTTGTGCATGAACTCTGTTGCAGATCTTTGTGTCATCTGCAAAGAGACATACTTTTCCTTCCAGTCCCTCTGCAATGTCACTTATAAAGACATTGAAGAGGACTGGTCCTAATACTGAACCCTGCGGTACTCCACTAATAACCCCCTTTCTTCAGAGTGGACTCCATTTACTATTACCCTCTGTGTCCTATTCTCCAGTCAATTCTTTACCCAGGCTGTCATCTTGGGACCCACTCCCAGGCTGGCTAACTTGTATATTAATCTTTTGTGTGGGACTGTGTCAAATGCCTTGCTAAAGTCTAGGTAGGCCATGTCCACAGCCCCTCCCTGATCTACTACTTTGGACACCCAGTCAAAGAAATCTGTCAGATTCGTCTGGCATGACCTTCCCACTGTGAATCCATGCTGCCTTGGGTTCTGTGTCCCTCTGGCTTCTAGATACTCGACAGTTCTTTCCTTCAGCAGTGATTCCATCATTTACCCTATCACTGAGGTTAAACTAACAGGTCTGGAGTTTCCTGCTTCTGCCTTGCTCCCACTTTTGTGAAGGGGAATCACATCCGCCCTCCTCCAGTCCTCGGGTACCACCCCATCTTCCCTTGATTTGTTAAAGAGGGTAGTCAGTTGTGTCACTAGTTCTACCTTAGTTGTTTTAGAATTCTGGATGAACTCATCAGGCCCATTGCTTTCTGTCCACTTTCAGTTTTAAGAGTTCTTTCAGAACCTTTCTTCTGTAAATGGGCTGGTATCAACTTCTGTGTCCAGAGTGTTTCACTGTTTGTTTTAGGTACCTCCACCTCTTCATTTGTAAATATTGAGCAAACATATTTGTTTAGTATCTCTGCCTTTTCACAGTCACCCTCTGCCCACCTCCTCCCTTTATTAAGCCTCACTATCTCTCCTTGGTCTTCCTTCACCCTGATGTAGCTATAAAAGGTTTTATCCTCTTAACTGAGTTTGCTATCTTTCCTCGGTTCGGCCTTTGCTGTTCTGACTGCCTTCCCAGCTTCTTTTTGCTTTTAACTGATACAGTTCTCTGTCCTGCTCCTTCTGTGATTCCTTGTACTTCCTGAATGCTTTTTTTTCTTGAACCTTCATTGCCACTTCCTTTGAGAACCATAGTGGTTTCTACATCATTTTGTTTTGTTTATTTGCTTCACACAAAGGCTTGTTACCTCTGTGATGGCAGTTTTATTATTCCCATTGTTCTTCCACCCCTCCTTCCTGCCCACTTGCTAGTGCATTCCTTAGGCACTCACCCATTTTGGCAAAGTCAGCTCTCCTAAAGTCCAGTGCTTTTGCCTTTGTATGGCTTGACTCTATTGCTGTGTTTATTGTGAACCATACTGTTCGATGGTCACTAGTTCCGAGATGGCTACCCACTTCTACATCTGTGATCCTCTCTCCATCTCCATTTGAGAGAACCAGGTCTAAGATTGCTCCCTCTCGAGTGGGTTCCAATAGTAGTTGTCTAAGGCATGCCCCCTCTAGGGCATCTAGAATAACCCCACTCTTCAAAGTGGCTGCTGCAACTGCACTCCAGTTAACATCTGGCATATTCAGATCGCCCATCAGCAATATCTCCTCTTTTTCTGCCATTCTAAGTATACTTTATATCATTTCCTTGTCCATTTCCTCCCCCTGAGAAGGGGGACCTGTACACAACCCCTGTGCGGATTGTGGTGCCATTGCCTGTCTCCAAATTTACCGACAGTGCTTCTTCTCCTCCCTGTTTACCCTTTTGTTCTGTTGCTTTGATTCCTTCCCTATGTAAAGAGTTACTCCTCCTCCTCCTCCTCTTTTACCCTCCCTGTCCCTCCTGTAGATAGTGTATCCTGGTATGTTTATGTCCCAGTCTTGGTTTTGTGTGTACCATGTTTCTGTGTCTGCCATGATATCCAGATGTTCCTCCTCCATCAAGACCACTAATTCAGGAAGCTTGTTACCCAGACTATGGGCATTGGTACTCATTGCTCTCCATTTTTTGATGGCTTTACATTCTGTTGCAGTATCCCCTACTGACCTTTCTACCCCAGTCTTTTTCTCATTTAGTACCCTGTTTTGTACGGAGAGTCTGGGATTTTCCTACTGCTTGTCAGTGCCTCCCCCCTTGACTAGTTTAAAAGCTTGCCAATGAAGCATGTAAACCGATTGCTCAAAAGACTTGTTCCCTTCCTGGACAGATGCAAACCATCCTGCCAGTATAGGCTGGTGTCCCTCCAGGTGGAACCCAGTCCACAATGAAGCCAAACCCCTGTGCTCCACACCATTTTTTCAACCATTCATTAAACTGCATGGTGCAAAAGTAACCTCCCACCCATGCCATTGAGACAGCAAAATTCTGAGAAGGATACTGTGTGTGCTACTTGTTCTAGGCCCCTCCCAAACTCTACAAAGTCCTCCTGCACTGCTCTAATCTCATATATGAGCAAAGTCATTGTCCCTAGGTGGACAATGACATCCAGCTCAGACTCCCATGCAGCTGTTCTCGTGATCCTGAGGATGTGCTTCCTGTCCCTCCAAGCCATGGCACCAGGCAGGCACCTTACTTCAGTTTTCCCTGCTCCCCCCAGTTCTATCCCCCTAATAAATGAGTCCCCCACCAGGAGCTGCTTCCTTTCCATGTGGTGTCCTCTCTTGTGACAGTTGTCCTCAGCCTCCTTAGTCTCCTCTGTGGGTGCATCCATAGGGGGAGCTATGCTCCCCCAGAATGGTGTATGGATTGTGGAGTGGAACAACTGACTGGGTGTGCCTCTGTTCCACCATCCTCACCCTTCCAGAGCCCACTGTGGTTCGACTGCTGTGCTTTCTTTGCAACCTCTGAGGTAGTGGTGGTGGCTCTGGTGCTCCCTGGATGGGGGAGGTTCCCTTCCTACTGTCCAGTGTGGCCTGGGGGAAGGTTCTCTTACTACTGTCCAGTGTGACCTGAAGACGGGCAACTTCCTCCCTCAGGGCAGAGAGTTGTCTGCAAATAGGGCAGCATCTCAGCTTCCAGAAAGACTCCAGGAAGACTGCTGCCCCACAGCCATTACATTGCACTACTCCCCACATGTTTATCTACTTTTTGTGTGTGTGTGTGTGTGTGATTGGTTTGTTATATAGAAGTATATATATTATACAATGTGTATGATTATATTGTCAGTGCAGTGTGCTAGAGAGGATATGACAGTGATATGCACCTTGCACTCTTGAGGAAATGATGTCAGAACCCCAGGTATAAAGGAACTATTTCCAGGGGTGGGTGGGGTGAGAGGTGGGCAGGGGTTGGGCCTAAACAGTACCCTCACAAAACAATCAGCTAAAAGCTCTGACCCACCACTGCAATGAGTGCCTTCCTGTCAGCAAGATGCCCTACACAACAATTTGACAGAGAAAATACCCTGCTAATCAAACAGAGAAAAATCCAGACATCCAAGTCAGACACAGGTAAACCTCCCCAGCCCCAAAACAGCCTGGTGGTTTGTGCTTTGAAAGCAGTCAGCCCCAAAATAAGTCAGCTGTGCTTTAAACTCTTTCTGCACTGAAAATCTTAAGAATTGGAACAAAAGTAAAGCTAGATCCACCTCCCTCTGTTGCTTGAAAGACTGCCTTTTCCTGATAGTTCTAAGTTCCTTATTTCACTTTTCAGTTAGAAGTAGCCTCCACCTCCAGAATATCTGCTACAAACCAAAAACAATTGTAAGGTTCACCTCCCTCTGTTGTGAGCACAACTCGCTTTTTTGCAAATCCTATGTTCAGTATTGCAGCTTCCAGCCAGAGGTAGCTTCACCTGAAGAATATTAGCCTTGAGGAAGGCAGTTCCAAGTGTACTAGTGTCCTTCATATGTGAAGACAAATTTGTATTGGCTCTCCTGGGCCATGGGTAGGGACCTAAAGCCATTGGAAATGTCCAGTGTACTGAATCACTGGTGTTCAGGTTTGAGAAGTTTTAGCACATTTGATGCAGATGCCACAGTTGGTGTACCTGTAAGGGTTACTTGACTGAGTCTATGATAATCAATGATGAGTCTTCAGCTATTGTTTGGCTTCTTTACAGGCCAGATGGGTAAACTGACTGTTGACACACAAGGCCTTATGACTCATTGTTGGACAAGTGAATCAACAGTGGCCCTCAGTGAGGGTATTGTTTCTGTTTGGAATGGGCATTGCTTTTTGCAAGGTGGGTCCTCCCCAGTGACCTGGATGAGGGTCGCCATCCTTCCACAGTCATGTTTGTTCCTGGCAAAGGCCTCATGGTGCCTTTCCAGAATTGGTTGGATCTAAGGTAGCAGCTTGTGATAATGTTGCATGACAATGATGTCATACTCTTTGTCATTGATGGTCACTACTGCCACCACATGTGAATCAGAAATGAGTATCATGTGGAATTGACCTCCTATTTGGAGAAATAACCTGTTGGCTAAATCCACAATGCACCCATGTTGTGACAAAAAGTATATCCCCTAAGATACTTTTATAATGACATAAGATTATGAGGTCATAATGGCGTGTTCCACCACCAAGGTACCAATGGTGACTGGTATGGATCTGGACTAGTAGCTGGTGACCACGGTCCCCTCAAATGTCTGGGTGGAAGTAGATCAGCTCCCCCTGTAGACCATTGGGATCATTTCGGGTCATGAGACAGTGGTTCTCGTGTCTAGAAGCAGTTCCTGTTGGTGTCCACCTACCAACGTTTCTGTACATGGTCAGCCTGTTTCATCCATCACCAGAGTGGTGATGATGCATACCAGAACTGACACTGTCAGTCAGAATCCTCCCTTTCTGAAGGGGACTGGGCCTGTGCATCATGAAGCAACTGGGTACATTCTCAAATAAGGAGATACCTGGGCCTCCTCTACCGGAGAATCCTCCTAGTAAGAAGGTGCTGTGGAGTAGTTCCAGGACCTATGGCTGCAGTCAGCTTTGCTGGAGAGTATCAGCCTTGGATTTCACCCTGGCCTGAAACTCTTGGAGCTGGTTACACTCCTACTGCAAGTCCTTGTAGGTAGGGCCTGGTCATTTCAGGCTTTGGCCCTGGAAGTACGAGTTCCAGTTCTGTTTCCCATCTTGTTTCTGGTTACACTGTTTGTTGGG
This sequence comes from Neoceratodus forsteri, assembly GCA_016271365.2. Lineage (NCBI taxonomy): Eukaryota > Metazoa > Chordata > Ceratodontiformes > Ceratodontidae > Neoceratodus > Neoceratodus forsteri. Next base: position 874,722,360 of record CM057459.1, read on the forward strand.
GTGGTAGGCCTGGGCCTGCTGTTTACCTTCCACTATATACTGCATAGTCTGCTCAGCACCAGGCTGCACCACGGCCACCTTGGTCTTCTGTCCAGAACTCTGATCTAGCACATAAGCTGGTATGTGCATTCTGCTTTTTGCATAATCTCAGCAAAATCATCTTCTCTTGGGAAAACAGAAGTCTCTGCCTTTTCATGGACAACTGGTAGCATGTTTTCCAAAAATAAATTTTTGCACTCCACTGATTTTCTGTTGGCTGGTTCATTTTCCATGTTCTTTCCGATTCCATATGCCATCCAGAGATGGGTGTCATACAGGTTGGAAGTTTCCCTAGCATGCTGCTTGACTTGGTAGGCCATGGACACATCCACTAGGTTGGGATTATGCATGGCCAGAAGGCCTGCTGCAATGTCATTGAACCTTGCCCTGGCATTGTTATGTATTGCATCTGGAAGTTTGGTACAGAGCATAGGGTCCACTGTCTGTTTCAAAACCTGTACTCTTTGCTCAACCAGCAGGCTAAGCATTTCACACTGATTTTTCACTTTCTCTATATGACAGCTCACATTGTCATTAGGCCCAATTCAGCCTATCTGTATTGCAAGGTTAGAGATCGCTTGGGCAGACTGAAGGATGTGGGGGGTCTGCTTTGGTTGGGCCTGCATGATTCTCACCACCGCCTCAGCCATAGCTGAAGTCATGCCCTGGATAAGGCTGTTCTGACCTACCTTGGTCTGGATCATATCCGCTGAGCCCTGGTGAGCCATTGGGATGCCAGGCCTTTCAATTGCTTTATTGACTATGTCTATGACCTCTTCCCCATTGCTTTTCCACAAGACAGCTATTGGAGGTGGGCTGGGCTGCTGCCCTCCAAAGTCCCAAGAACTGCCATCTTGGGTTTCCTCATCTTAATCCCCTTCATCATCAGTGGTGATGTCAGGTCGATGGGTGGGTGTAAGGCAATGCTTTCACATGAGCCTTCAGGATATCAAAATTGCTGATGTAGTTGTGCATACCTCTGCCTACATCTAGCATGTTTTACTTTCTCATCTACGTGCTGCCCTATGCTAAGATGCTTCTGGAAAATACTGTAAACAGTGCACACTTCGTGATTTTCACTGTTCTCCCTATCCACATCCTCCTGACACTTACCCATTTTCTCCGACAGTTTTTTTGTTGTCTCTTTTCAAGGCATCATTTGCATCTGTCAGAATACCAATCATCTGCAAAGCTTACTTATTATCCTGATACATTCTCTCACAATCTTGTTTCAACCTAGCAATCTCTCTTTCTATAGCAGAGTGTTACTCAATTCTGTCTGCATCACATGCTTGTGACTTTCCATCCCCCTTCTCCCAAATCTTCTATTGCTCACCTTTCTCTCATAGCATGGATTCCAGCTCTGTTTTTCGAGCTGACACACTCAGCTCCACTGCCTGCAGGGCAGCGTACAATACGGCAACCATTGCACCCTTATGGTTAAACCTCTTAACCATTAGTTTTGTTTCTGAGTACAGTGAACACACACATACTGTACTGGGTGATCTTCATATGCCACGCATCATGCAAAATTACCCCAACCTCCATAGCAGGCTAAACAGTTTGTGACATCTAGTTTCAACTCAGCTTTGATTGACATTTTGACTGTCCTGCCCACTTTCTGTACAAGCCAAGAAGACCAGAGTGGTCCAGAATACCCTGTACATTTCCTGCTAGATGGTTACACTTTTGGAGTCATGGGGCCTCTCAGACAAAGCCTTTGGGTTGTTATATGGAAATAAGTGAACGGAAAGGCTCAAAGGTTTTAACACTCACTCACCAAAGGTTCAGCATGTAAAGCAGAAGCAAGCAACTGCCAGTCATCACAGAGTACAGTTGCAAAAGAGGGGTTAAATCACATTGTCTTGGCTATAGCCTGACCCCTTATTGAAAGAATTTCTGTGAGCTGTTTTTGACAGCTGCTTGCAAGATCTTGAAGTAAAACAGAAACACCAACTGCCTGAACACTCCTCTGGCCAAGAAAATGTCTCTGCCCCTGATGACCTCTTTATCCCCCGTTCCCAAAATTCACACACACCTGTAAATTACTCAAGTGGTTTTTGTTCTATCACAATCAGGTCCTGTAACATGGTCGCCACTTGTAATATTTTGCAGGAGATAACCTAATGGTAAAACACTACAAACTCTTGAAAATATGGAGAACCCAAGCGGTGCCAACCTTCCAGGAATGGATGCTAGGTATGGAATCACTGATATCTCACTTCAGGATTGCCCACTTCACTAAAAACACCAGCCAGACATACCTAGAAACATGGTCCCCCTTCCTGAATGCCCATGAGTTAGATGGCAAAATAAAAATGCCACTAAACAACCCATGTTCTCCCACATGCATGTATGTGAGGAGGCAAAATAGTGTAAACTTGTGTTTCCAGTTGGAAAATTCTTACTGTACTTTTATACAATAAAAAGATTAACACAAATAAAAAAAAACAAACACAGATATGCAGAATATCATGTTTATTTCTCCCTAGTAATAGTACAAAAGACAGAAGCATAAGATAAATCTTACCAACTGTAAGACAGAAACAGTCATACACAAGGTGTGGAAGCTTGGTGCTCCCAGGAATTCCAGCCGGTCTGGCCATGTATTAGAATTATATGCTGCAGATAACAACATCCCATTACTGGAGTTAAAAGCTTATAGGCATCAGTGTGTTCTTGTACTCTGAGTTTCATTGTACAATACATAGGCATCTCGCACCAAGGATGATAACTTTTTGTAGAATTCTTCAGCAATGTGCTGACTACCTTGTTATTAAAACAGTAGTCTTCTTCTCATATAATTTGCTAACTAAAGCAAACTGACTTTAGTATATTATGTTAGGTTGCTAACATTACAGATGTCAGCAGATATCATTAGAGACCACAAATATATTTCTGTCTGATACATTAGCTGTTTGGCTAAACAGGAGATTCCTGAATAGGCTCTAATACAACAAATCTGTCATTACATTAGTGAACCATTAGAATATAGCATTATAGTATATGGTTAGGGTTTACTATGTATGGAATTTGGTAACTACTTGAATGTTGTTGTGCACATTTCAAAAGTTGTTGTGCAAATTCTAAATGTTGTTGTGCACATTCTAAAAGTTATTGTGCAGGTTCCTTAATAAATATTCATGAGCCGGTCAGCCGCTCACCACTTTATTGGTCGAAACCAATATCTCAAAAAACAAAAACATGGCAGCGCTGCTTACCGAGATGGTCTGGACATGGACTGCTTACTAATCTCCATGTTTGCAGACCGTAACAGTTTTAAAAATTTCTTTTTAAATCAAGTCCTGCCTGAAACTTCAGAGGGTCTGCCATCACACTAGAATGAGATTGCTTCAGACAACAGTCACAATTAAAAAAAAAGGGACTGCAGCAACAGAGGACGGACTCAGATGAGAGCAAGAAGTGAGAGTGTCTAACACAAGGTATGAAACTGAAACCTTGTGAAAAAATATCCAAAACCATAAATTGTTTTTCTTAAACTCAGAAACCATATACTATAATAAATAAAATATGGGCAAGTATACACAACTTTCCTTGTTTCCATCTTGGGGCTGAAGATACCAGCATGGACCTCCCAAGCTTCGCTTTCGGGGTCCATACGCTGGTATCTCAACCTCTTGGTGGAAACATAGGCTCGTTGTGTATACTTGCCCATACTTTATTCCTTATATTATCCTTTGTGTGTTAAGATAACAATGATGGTCCTCATATGGGATGGCAGGGCAGGCTGGTCCAACATGAGCTAGTGATAGTTAAGGGGGGAGTGGGCATACATATTTTGCGCACACAGTAGGTTATACAGTGATCACTAAAAACATCATGGAGGATGCCAGCAGAGGCAAATAGTTGTAGATTTTCTTTGCAGCTCCCAGTAGTGTTACTATACTGTTCTCACTGAAAAGAAAAGCTTGTACTAACAGATTTAATGAGTGTGCAAAACATGAAATGTGAGAAAGACCAACACAATTCAATGCACTAACAATATTGTTGCCATTGTCTGAAATCACTAATTCAGTATTAAGTCCAAAGGGCTCTAGCCACTCTGAAATTTTAACACGCAACTCTTCCAAAATATTGTCAGCATTGTGATGCTTACCAAACATGCTAATGTAAAGAGCTGCTATTCTTTGTCTTCCTTCCTTTACATTGCTGCTTGTGGTGGTGGTGTTTGAAGATGATCATGATGCCCAATATGCTGTGATGCACATATTATCAGTGGTTTGAGAACTCGTCCACATGTGGTTTGAGAACTCATCCACACGTCTGTTGTCAGGTGCAAAGCACAACATTCACTGTCCTGAAGAGCCAATTTTATTTTACTTGACATACATTTGTACATTTTGGAGCCTCAGTTGCAAAATATTTACAGCTTGGTATGTTATAACATGGAGCAAAATATTTTAAAAAGGCTCTAAAACTGTCATTCTCCATCACAGAAAATGGTTGCATGTCCTTGGCAATAAATTCAGCTGTAAACTGATTAATTTTTATGAACATACAAAATTTGCCAGCAGATAAAGGACTACAGGTCTATCAAGTCTGCTTGAATGTGTAGCTGGCACCCCTTATTCTGCAGCTGCCCCTCCCTTCCACCCTTCCCCTTCACTGACCCTCCCCCTTGTCCTGTCCCATCCCCTTTGAAGCAGTCCACTGTTCTACTGGATACCACTTCTGCAGGTAAGGCATTCCACCCAGCCACCACCTGCTCTGTAAAAAAAGTGTCTCCTCATCTCCCTCCTGAACCTTCCTCCCTCCAGTCTCATATCATGGCCCCTGGTGTCCCTCCCCTCCCTAACTTTGAACTGCCCCTCTGTACCTGTCTTGATTATTCCTTTCAAGTACTTAAAGGTTTCAATCATGTCCCCCTGTCCCTCCTCTCCTCCAGTGAGTACATGTTCAACTCCCTCAGCCTCCTCGAGTATGATAAGTCCCCCAGCACCTTGATCATCTTTGTCACCCTGCGCTGCACCCCCTCCAGTAACTTAATGTCCCTCTTCAGATATGGGCACCAGTACTGCATGCAGTACTCCAGGTGCGGTCTAACTAATGACCTATACAGTGGCAGAATCACCTCCCTCCTCAAGGATATACCCCTTGCAATACAACCCAGCATTTTGTTGGCTTTTGCAGCTGCATTCCTACATTGTGCTGAGTTGTTCATTGACCCTATAATGAGAACCCCCAGACCCTTCTCCTCCTCTGTCTGGGCTAGCTGCACTAACCCCAGCTGGTAACTCCTCCTTGGGTTCTTCATCCCAAAATGCAGCACCTTGTACTTTTTGGCATTAAACCCCAGTTGCCAGGTGTCTGACCAGGTTTTAGGCTTTGCCAGATCATCCTGCACCCCCCCCCAGCAATCTCCCTAGGACATCCACCACTGCTCCTACCTTGGTATCATCAGCAAACAGACTGATCTTGCTCTTGATGTCCAATGATATGTCTGCAATGAATATCCCAAACAACACTGGTCCCAACACTGAGCCCTGTGGAACACCGCTTGTCACTACCCTTGGGTGTGAGAGCTCCCCACCCACCACCACCCTCTGTTGCCTTCCCTGAGGCCAGTTCCCTACCCATCTCACCAGCTTTGCACCTGCCCCTATGCCTACAAACTTACTTTGCAGCCTTCCATGCGGCACCGAGTCGAATGCATTACTGAAGTCCAGATACAAGACGTCCACAGCATGGCCCCTGTCCAGTTGCCTAGTTACCCAGTCATAGAACTCCACCAGGTTGGTTTGGCAGGAGCTGCCCCATATGAAGCCATGCTGTCTGCTGTCCTGTAGTCCTTTGGCCTCTAGGAGGGCCACCACCCTTTCCTTCAGGATAGTCTCCAATAGCTTACCCATGATGGATGTGAGGCTCACTGGTCTTTAGTTTCCTGGTTCATCCTTGGGGCCACTCTTGTGGAGGGGCACCACATGAGCCATCCTCCAGTCCTGAGATACACACCCTGAATGTAGTGAGGCATTAAAAAGGTCTTCCAAAGTTCCTGCAATGGCCTCTGCCAGCTCCTTCAGTACCCTGTGGTGGATGCCATCTGGGCCTGGTGCGTTATCCACCCTCAGTGCCTTCAAACCCTCCCGAACTCTGCCCTCCATGATTTCCCCATCTGTCACCCCTCCCCTTGTTTCTGCCATTTTTCCCCTTGGTGTCACCCTCTCTCTTTAGTAAATACTGAGCAGAAGTACTCATTTAGTGCTTCTGCCTTATCACATCCTGCTTCCACCCAACCCCTCCTTCCTAATCTCTACTATGTGGTCCATACAGCTCCTTTTCTCCCTGATGTACCTAAAGAAGTCCTTCTCCCCCTTCTTAAGACCTTGTGCCAGCCTGAGTTCTGTAGATGCCTTGGCTCCCCTTACTGCCCTTGTCACCTCCTTCAATTCCATCAAGTACTCCTCCCTGTCCTTCCCGCTCCCTGTTTTCTTGTACTTCCTAAAGACAGCTCTTTTCCTCCTTACCTTTTCCATGACCTCCATGCTCAACCAGCTCCATTTCTTAGCCCTAGCCTTCTTGCTCAGGGCCTTGCTTCAGGTTTTGGTTGCCTCCACTATCCCCAGCTTTATGAGCTCCCACCTCTTGTTAGTGTCCATACTAGATTGAATTCTGGCCAGGTGCCCTTTTACCACTTCCCCCATCCTCCCAAAGTCGGCCCTCCTGAAGTCCAGTACTCTTGTGCCAGATTCCACTCCTTCCTTGCCCATATCCAATGTGAGCCATACTGAGTGGTGGTCACTCCCCGGCAGCGGTTCCTCCACTGTAAGTTCTCTCACAAAGTCCCCATTTGCCAGCACAAGGTCAAGGGTATTCCATAACTTGGTTGGTTCACTGACCATTTGCAGCAGGAAGCTGTCCTGAAGAGTATCCAGCAGTGCCTGCTCTCTTCTGTTCCTAGTTGTTGGGGTACTCCAGTCCACTCCTGGCATGTTGAAGTCCCCCACAATCACCACACTACCCTTCTCGTAGGTCCTCCTGATCGGTCCCGCTAATTCCCTGTCTAACTCCTCCATCTGAGATGGCTGCCTGTACACCACTCCATTCTTAGAATCCTATTCTTGGAATCCTGGATTTGCATCCAAATTGACTCTGTACTACCCTCCTCCCCTTCCTCCCTTACACACTTCAGTCCTTTCTTCACATATAGTGCCACACCCCCCTCCTTTCCCAATCACCCTGTCCCTACGAAATAACCAGTACCCTGGTACAGACAGGTCCCAGTCATTGTATTGGGTGGCACATGTTTCTGTGATGGCTACAATGTCCACCTCTCCCTCTGCCATGAGCACCTGTAACTCTGCAGTTTTCCTCCCAAGGCTCCTAGCATTAAGGGTAAAAACCTTCCACCCTCCCCCCATCCTGCCCTCCTTTACTAGCATCATCAATAGTACTTGGATCACTTTTAATGTGACTTGATGTGATCTACTGAAGGCAGTTTTTTGTTCAAGCATCTCAGTAATGGTCTGCTATTTAGTTCATGGAGGGGCGCAAAAACCACAGGATTGCCGTGGTGAAGTTGTAACTTGTCAAAATACTTCTGTCAATGAAGTTGAACATGTTTATTTTTCTGCCCTGTCTCCCAGTCTCTTCAATCACTATTGTCTGTGGGATTATATTCATCACAGATACTTTTCCCTTGCTCAAAACTGCTGCCCATCTGAATGGATGGGCATGATCTTTGAAAATGCCTTTTTAATGGTGTTGTCCCAAACTGGCCCTTCACTTTCCCCCTGCTAACTTCCTGATGACAAAAGGTGAAGACAGCAACACATTCATTTTTGGGACTTATATGAAAATAGCTCCACACAACTGAGGTGGAATGTTTTGTCCATGCCAGGACTGCAACAATTTTGGTGACTGGTCTTTCTGACCCTGATTAATGCACACTGTGGCTGTCCCCAGAAGAACGATTATGAATGCTACTGATTTTTTCCACTACTGTGGCTATGGCTAGCAGTGGTGCTTTCTCTACGTGTTTTTGTTTTTTCATGTTTGGTTTGGGAACCCAGGTGGCATCCTCTACCTCATCGGTATCACATTCTGATTCATCACCTTTTGAAGGGCATAACTGAGATACATTTGGATTGGGATTTTGTTCTAGTACATTTACAACCTCTTCTTCATCAGAGATACTGCTTTCTGATTAATGAGCAGGATCTGCATGAATGGCATATTGTGGAGTGTCAAGTCTACTGGTACTAGATAGAGTCTGTTTCTTAATCACTTACTTTCTATGTCTAACTGTTTTTGCTGCCTGTTTTTTGTTTTACTTTTATCTGATTTTTTCTGGCAATGCCAGCAGTGCTGCATTACTTTGATCAGGGGATTCACCAACATTCTTTTCTTTTTCTGGTTCTTTTGCTTCATTATCAGCTGTATTAACTGTATCTTCAGCAGTGAATTTCCCTTTTTTTCTGAATTTCTTTTCGGGAAATATTTTTATTGTTACCTGTATCAATTTCAACCATATTGCTGGAGTTGGCTACATGTTCCTTTTCCATAAAAGTACCTAATTCTGAATGCATTTTTGGGGTCCACCTTGATTAATTAATTAGTAGTATTGGATTGGATGCAGAGATGGGCAACACAGAGTCTGAGATATGACACCCCCCTCTCAAAATACATGAGGCACTATATGACCTGGTAGTAGTTCAGTCATAGAGATGGTCAATACAGAGTCTGAGATATGACACCCCCTCTCAAAATACATGAGGCACTATGACTTATTAATAGTTCAGACACAGAGATGGACAACACAGGGTCTGAGACATGACATCCACCTTCAAATTCTTTGGGGCACTATGACCTAGTAGTAGTTCAGGAACGAAGATGGGCAACACAACGTCTATGACAGTATGACCTTTCAGGCAGCACAGAGATGGACAACACAGAGTATATGTCAGTATGACCTACAGGTAGGTCAGGCACAGAGATGGGCAACACAGAGTCTATGGCAGTATGACCTTTCAGGGCACCACAGAGATGGGCAACACAAAATTTATGGCATGATGGCCTAGTAGTAGTTCAGGCACAGAGATGGGATACACAGAGTCTGTGGCAGTATGACCTATCAGGGTAGCAAAGAGATGACCAACACAGAGTCTGAGATGTGAGTGACTCCTTCTCCTTCAAAATCTATTCTGTACGGCACTATAAGTCCCCCCTCAAAATTAGTGAGGCACTATGACCTTCAGACAGAGTCCTCCTGGCCTGTCTGCTCCCCTTATTAGTTATTACATTCTTAATATTTATTTTTACAAAAATATATTTTTTAAAAAAGGAAAAGAATTATTAAGTTGTTGTATGCTGTACATTAATGATATTTTCAGTTTTTTTTCAATTTTTTTCATTTTGCAAGAAAAAACAGACTGGGATTCATGGGATGTGCCAGTTTGAGTAGGTTGCTTGCTTCTTTGGCTCCTCTCCTCACCTTTTCAAAAGCTGTTTAAGTTACTAGTTGCAGTTTTCCATTGCTGTTATTTTGTGTTTTATCTTACTGTGTGATTGTTGCTATGTGTCCTGATGTGAAGAAATCCCTGAAATATAGATACGGAGATGAAATCTGCGATGGTGCGCCACACTCCGCTACCCACGCCCAAATGAGACAAGGCCTCAAAAAGGAGTGAGGCACAAAGAACTACAAATAGAAAAGCTCAGATTCAGAACCAGCCCCTAATGGAACAGTGCTTCCTTTAGGAGTTTATACCTCTGAAGGTGGCTATTCAATATCTTACTGAGGAACTGAAATCACTTCGGGCTACCACAGAGCATCATGCGCAGAGAATCGGTGATGCAGAAGTTGCATTAGCTCCATGGAGGATTGGTGGACCTGGGTCATACCTGAAAATGCACCTCTGGCAGAAAATTACCCATCTTAAGGAAAAGATAGAAAATCTGGAGGGACACAGTAGGAGAAACAATTTGGAAATCATTGGTTTGCCAGAGGGCTTTGAGGGGCAAAACTCAAATACGTTTGTACATAAATTTTGTGAGAAAATAGCAGGCCCTTCCCCTAATGTGCCTGTGTACATTGTGGAGTGAGCCCACATGGGTCTTAGATGTACCCCACCATGGGGTTTGGCTCCTTGGCCATTAATTTTTAAACTCTTAAATTACTTGGTCAAAGCCCACCTCCTCAATAAAATCTGAGAGCTGAGAGAAATAACATGAGAAGGTCAAAAGATTTGAGTAACACAGGACCTTCCACACTTAGCCTGCCTGAAAAGAGTAGCATACAGACTAGTTATATCCAAATTGATTGTTGACAGAATTTGGTTTCACATGTTATATCATGCCAGAATTCAAATTAATCATAAGGGTACTCCTAAGGCCTTCGAATCTTTTGAGTAAGCCAGGAAGGAGCTGTTACACTTCTACCCTGATCTGTTCAATTTCAACACCTGAAAAGTCTGGTTTTGAACTCAGCTAGGCACTTATTACTTACTGATGATTATTTATTTATTGAAATAGTTTCACCAGGAAAGGCACACTGAGCAGCAAGATGCTAGTCTCCCAGCGCGACCTGGGGGGGTACAAGGGAGGTTGGATAACACTCAGTTTATCAACTGAGCAAATAACAGAGGCAGATAGCAGCATATGGATAAAATTGCATTAAACTACAGGCAACAACACATGGAGTACACTGGATATTGTATGGGTCATATAACAATTACCTGACATATAGCAGCAATACAAGGGAAAATTTAGCACACAATAATATGCAGGTATAAGCAACAAGAGACATAGAACACATGATGGTGCAGAACAAAAAGGCACAAGACAAAAGTGCATAGGTTGGGGCTATATGCCAGCATTTACAACAAAGCTAAGACCGCTGGGTGGGCAGTGGGGAGGGGAGCAATTGACGCATGGCTGAATCAGGTACAGGAGCAATTAGTGGTGAGGAAGTTATCTAGGGCAGTAGAAAGAGCGTGGGCAGAGGAAGAATGCCAAATTTGAGGTGGGAGATCATTCCATAGCTTGGGTAACTGGTGTGAGAAGGTGGTTTTCCCAGCAGTAGTCTTCTGCCTAGGGATTGATAGTTGGCGGTAGTCGCAGGATCTAAGATAATGGGTGGGGGAGGGGACAGCTGAGAACATGGAGGAGAGGTAGGAAGAGATGGTGCCAAGCCATAGGTTAGATACATATTTAGCACAGTGTGAAATGCGACAGTTTCAGAGGGACGGTAGTGCAAGGGAATGGTAGAGGTTGCAGCGGTGGGTAAGGGGGGAGGCATCTAGAGCAAAGTGGCAGAAGGCATTAAAAAATGTGTCCAGCTTAGATAGGGTGGACTTAGGGGCTGCACCTTAAACAATGTCACAGTAATCAAAGGAGGGAAGTATCATCTTCTGGACCAGTTCACGTCAGATGGGGGGGGGAGGCTACTGTGGTTCCTATAAAGTGCACCTAGCATGGGGCGTAGTTTTTTTGAAATAGCGTCGATGTGGTCTGAGAAGGAAAGATGGCAGTTGAGCCATACCCCCAAGTAGCGGAATGAGGAGATATCTTCAAGTTTTTGACCAGCCAGGGTATGGAAATAGGGAAGCGATGGGAGTCTGGACAGGCATTGTCATGTGCCAAAAGTCATCGTGACAGGTTTTTTTACATTTAGGGACAGCTGGTGAGAGCTGAACCATTGCTGTACTTTGCTGAAGTCGGCTTGGAGGTTAGTTTGTACCCCTTCAGGGTCGGAGCCTGAGGAGAAGAGTACAGTGTCATCTTCATACATGTGGATTGAGATAGTAGAGCAGATGAACGGTAAGTCATTTAGGAATATAGAAAACACTATTGGTCCCAGAACCAACTCCTGGGGGACAACGGTAGTTAAGGGAAAGGGGAGGAGATGGCATTTGCGGCTATAACAGACTGGGTTTTGCCAGAGAGGTAAGATCTGAACCAGTTGGCAGCAGCAACAGAGAGGCCTGATTCAGTGAGACAGGAGAGCAATATGGGGTGGGAGACAGTGCTGAAGGCTTTCACAAGGTCGATGAAGATGGCTGAGGTGATCAGCCCACTGTCCATACCAGTCAAGATGGAGTCGGTAAGCCTTATCAGGGAGGATACAGTGGAGTGGCCCTTTCTGAAACCTGACTGGTATGATGTGAAGAAATTAGTCGGTGAGGAATGAAGTAAGTTGGGTGAGAAGAAGGTGCTCTTGTAGTTTTGCTAGTACTGGGATGAGGGAAGTGGGGCGGTAGTTGGGGGGGTGGGGTACATCCTTTTGGGAAGGGGATAACAGTGGCATGCTTCCATGCTTGAGGGATGGCAGTGGTGGCAATGGATTGGTTTAAGAGTTTGGCAAGTGGAGTTGCTATGGCGGTGGTGGAGAGGTAGAGGAGTTTAGGGTCCAAGCCATCTGGGGATTTGCCTTTTGAAAGGTCAGAGAGAAAGTAGTGCATCTAGGGTATCCGCTGCAGAGACGTCATTGAAGGAAAAGGATTGAGGCCTAGCCAGGTTCGTTATGTCTGTAGAGGGTGCGATATGTGCAGGATTTGGCATTGCAGAGAGGAGAGTGGCAGCATAAGTGAAGAAATATATGTTGAACTCAGTAGTGACTGCTGTTGGCTCAGTGAGAATGGAGTTGTTAATATTTAGAATTGGAGTGGGATTGGCAGCTGGTGGGGTGAAGAGGGAGTGAATGACCTTCCAGAATTTTGAGGGGTTATTTAGGTTGGACTGTAGGGAGCTGCTGAAGTACTCTGCTTTAGCTAGGTGAGTGGCTGTGGTACACTTGTTTTGGAGCATGCGGTATGCGGAGAGATGTTGTGGGAGACGTGAGGATTTATGCATTTTCCAGGCTTTGTCACGGACGGTTTAACATACAATCAGTTCTTGGGTGATCCACTGCAAGGTGGTTGCCTCGTACCCTTGTATATCACAACGGGGCATGTTTGCCCTAGACGCTGAGGAAAGTGTCTTGAAAGTGGAGAAAGGCATCGTCAATGGAGTCCATAAAAGTGGTGGGGGCCCAGTTTGCTAATGCAAGGTCATCTAACACCGAGGCGAGATTGAGGGATTTGAAGGAGTGTTGGACTAGAAATTTTAGGGGGGGATTTTGAGTGGTGGATTTTGCGCACTAAGAAAGTAATGTGGTGGTCACCAAGGGAGTCAGGAAGAATACCGACATTTATGACCCTGTGAAGGTGTGTGGTAAAAGCCCAATTGAGGAGTGAGTGAGTGGTTACCAGATTTTAGGCTAAGCCGGGTGAGCTCAGTAATGATTTGAGAGAGGGATAGTGCAGCAGTTTCAGTCCTGGTTTTGTTGAGGGCAGGAGCTAGCCAGTTGTGGTTTAGATTGCCCATAATATAAAGTTCCCCAGTCGGGGTTAGGCAGGAGATTTGCTTGAGGAGGTTGGTGACAGCAGAGAATGGTGTGCCAGGTCGGCAGTATATTCCTGCAATGTAGATTGGTTGTGAGAAGGGGAGTGTCAGCTGGAGTAAAATTAATTCATAGATTTTAGGTTCAAACTTGGCTAGGATAACCAAATAGTGCAAGTCCGAGTTGGCATAGATGGCAACTACTCCGCCTTTTGTGGCTCTGTCTTGGTAGGCCAAAGTGTAGCCTGGGATGGTGACAGAGGAGTCGCTAATGTTTTTTGTGAGCCAGATTTCAGGCAAGGTGAGGATATCTGGAGCATAGTGGGCAGCAAGTACCTGGATGGAGTCAAGTTTATGGACTAGGCTTCTTATATTTAGGTGCAGAAGGCACAGGCCACATGGGAAAGGGTCTCCAGGGAGAAGTGAGGAAGTGTCCGATATAGGAGGGGGGGCTTGCAGCAATTGAGAGGGAGTGTGTGGTTTAGAGGCTGGGGGTTTGGGTGGATGTCATCTGCGGCAAGGAGCAGGAAAACAAGTGATAGGTAGTGGGTGAATAGCTGTATGTGACTAATGGTGAGCGGTAGTCTCTTAGTTAGAAGGCTTGGGTGATTATTTGGAGCTAGGCAAGGGAGGAGTAATTGAAAAGTAAACCAGGAGAGTGATGGGACAAAGAGAAAAGGGCTGGGACATGTGGCTGAGTGAATCCAGGCTTGGGTGAAAGGGAGAGTGGATGCTGGAGTGGAGGAGTGAGGAAGCCCAGTGAGGTTGGGCAGGAAAAGGGGGGGCATGGGAGAGATGAGTGGCATGTTGGAGAGGAGGGAAGGGGAGGGAGGGAGGAGAAGAGAACATGGATGAGCAGAGGCAGGAAGCCTAGTAGTTGGGCCATGGCACAGATCTAGTGTTAGAAAGCCCCTCACTGTTGTGGCAGCTTAGTGGGGACAGGCATAGAGGGCCAGGGAAATGAGTGGTTCCTGTGGGAGGATGGAGGACCAGTGAAAATTAATGCCTAGATAACCAATGAGGAGTGGCTGGAAATAACCTGTAGGAGTGAGCTAGAAAGCCAGGCCGGAGTTTATGTGTATTTAATCAGGACCGGAGGGGTGACTGGGTTGGCCAAAAAATCGGCAGCTAGGGCTCCCTTCCTGGACGTAATCAGTCCCTGAGGGCAAGCCCATACCTACGCTTCTGTGAGGGGCTAGTGGCTTCACACCTTGACTGCAGGTGGCAGTCTGACAGATCAGGTTCATCAGAGAACCACGGCTGTGTCTCTCAGACTACCTGAAAGGAAAAAGTAGAGGAGAATTAAATAAGAAAGTCAGAGGGGTGGGGCTGCTCGTGGAGCTAAAAAGAAATGCATACTGGCCTAAAAGGGGGGGGGTACACAATTGTTAGACAAGGTGCCTCAAAGTCTGAGAGAGCAAAAACAGGGCTATTTAAAACACAATACTAGAGTAAAAAGGTGAAAGGGGGGAGTTTCAAAGGCCTGACCTGAGATCGCTACTGGTCTTATGAGGGAACACAATACAGTCATTTACATTAAATCAGAAAACTTCATCTATAAATTGCAAGCAAGACAGTTTTAACAGAAAACATAATCTAGTATAATATAATCAGCATTAACAGTGCAGAGCTAAATGGAGCCAATCAGAGTGCTCCTGGGGCAGACTGCAGCCAATGGGTCACAGCAGTAATAGACTCTGGATTTAAACCCAGAGGCAACTGTCCTCATGTAAAAAAAGCAAAATCAGCAGCTAGGGTTCCCTTCCTGGAGGTAATCAGTCCCTGAGGGCAAGTCCGTACCTGCGGTTCTGTGACGGGCTGGTGGCTTCACACCTGGACTGTGGGTGGCAGTCTGGCAGGTCGGATTCATCAGAGAACCACGGCTGTGGCTCTCATATTACCTGTGCTTCTGTGAAGGGCTGGTGGCTTCACACCTGGATTGCGGGTGGCAGTCTGGCAGGTCGGGTTCATCAGAGATCCATGGCTGTGGCTCTCAGACTACCTGTGCTTCTGTGAGGGGCTGTTGGCTTCACACCTGGACTGCGGTTGGCAGTCTGGCAGGTCGGGTTCATCATAGAACCACTGCTGTGGCTCTCAGATGCTGAACGATTATTATGCTGAACTATTTTATGTTATTGTTGCTCCTTATGCTTGCTCTAGATATATTTTCTGGAGTGTAATGTAGGATTTATCAACGATGATATGAGCTATGGATTGATAGACTGTCTGCCAATTATAATATCTCATATCTTTGAAGCTGGTTTGTTACGCAGTTGTATTGCACTTCAATATGCATTTATTAACCCTACCCGGATTTTGTTTGCAATATATCTGGACTCCTTTCTTAAATTAACAGGCTTGGTCTGCTTATGGTGATCATCAGGACAGTTCTTTATATTGTTGGCCATTGGTTGGTCCTTTTTGCCTAGATGTACCTTTTTGTGCACTACAGACTTTTAAATCGACTTATGAACCAGCTCTGAATTTTTTTACTCATTTTCAGTATATCCGTTTTATTCCAAGTCTGGCAATTAGGACTTTTATTTTTTCTGGACTTTGACAGGGTGTATTAGTATTGATAGAATTCACTAGAGGATTTCCATGCAGAACATCAAGCAGGACGCGTATTGTGGCTTTCTGTTAGACTTACATGGTGGCTAGAAAAACATTGTATTTTGTCTATTATGCAATGGCTTATTTTTCTGGGGTTCTTATTTTCCTTAGCTTGAGTAACTACTTGGATTCCACTTGACTTCTAATAGTTTTAGTTTTAGTAGGAGGTCTATATGGGAAAGGACTCCCTGAGTCAGCCAGATACCACTTTCAGGTTAGTTGGTTACCTGGTTTCTTGGGAGGAACCTGGTTGGAGAGTGTGATCATGGGGTGATTTCCAGGCTCCACTTTGTTCCCCTTCTCTTACCCTGTGTGATCATGATTGTCAGTTGGGGAGTAAGGATTTCCTTTCTTGCTGCCGGAGTTATAGGAAATTTTCCTGAATGGCACTACATTTACTTGTCTCTTTCCCCCTTTATAGATTATAATCACCTGGCCATTTGTCTCTGAGCAGAATAATCAGGGCTGGTGAACTCAGGTGGTGGCAGTACCAAATTGAATACACACCATTTTCTGTTTTATTCCTAGCCTGAGATAATGCTATATTTAGCTGACCTAATCCAGAAAGGTAGACAAGAGCATAGAGTTGGGGAGAAGATTTCGGAACTCCAAGCCCACTTTTCAAGGATGCTCTCAGAAATTTGATTTCACCAACTAGCTCACACATGCTCTTTTTGATTTTTCAATGAGACTGCATTATGGCCAGAAAATGTTGGTTGGGGTGAGGGTGCTTATAGAGGCCAGTGTGATAGTGTGAGGAATTTCCTTACTGGTTGTGTGCAGTGGAAGAAATAGGGCTTCCCCTGTGGTCGAACATTGGTCGTCGGAAGGAAATTGAAAGGTCTTGGTAGAATGGTACTTCCACTTTTGCTGTTTTGATATTAGAGTGGTATTTAAAAGACTGATTGGGAGAGTTTCTAATTTTATTTTGGTTTTAGATTATTTCCAATGTGTACAGAGTTAATATATATTAAACTGTATACCAGCTAGGCATGTTTTCCTTTCTTTTTACATGCCACTGAACACTGATAGTTTGTATAGGCCTGATATTTTGGACTGCTAGATTCTCAGCAGAGTTCTGCTGTCTTATCCTTTGTGTTTCTCCATATATTACTGTAGAATAGGTTATAATTGTTGTAAAAATAATTATAGCTATATTCGCTCAAGTAATAATTGCACAAAAATAAAATTGCATCAATTGACCAAAATTGCATATTTTCTAAAGGCGTAAATTAGGAACTAATGGCAGAGCATGAAATAAAATGTCTGCAAATGTAGCCAATTAGTTCCATGCTCTAAATATAATTTGTGCAAGAATAAACAGTTCTTCAGTATATTTCCAATTTTTTGAGTGGCGAATATTGATAGGGTGGATGCCCATTGTAAGGGCCATTCACTGGGGCAATGCACACTTTGTGAGTTGGTTGATGACCTAGGACTTATAGACCCATGGTGTCTCATATATCCACAGGAGAAACAATATACTTTTTATTCTACTGCTCACTGTACTTCATCAAGAATTGATTACTTCCTCCTTAGTCAGGAACTTCTTAATCATTTGATAGCAGCTAATAAACATGAAGCAGTCATCTCAGATCATGCTTCCGTAGATATAATCCATACCTTTAGCAGGTTTGGCAATGAGTGGAGAGACAGAGACATTGAGCAGAGAAGGCAAAATGCCAAATTAGCAGATACCATGAGGGTCTTGCATGCCATCATTGCAGGGCAAACGGAAAGAGCCAGTAGCCCAAAAGACATTAAACTGTCTAAACTTTTGGACAGTGATGACATTGAGACCTACCTCACAACATTTAAGAGGATCACTCGAACATGTGCATGGCCAAAAGAATAGTGGATTATTTGACTGGCACCACACAAGACAGGCAGTGCCCAGTTGGTTTATAGTCACATGGACTCCAGACAGACAGAGGACTATGACCGGGTGAAGCAAGAGTTCCTCAGGCACTATGACATAAACACTGAAACTTATCACCAGAGGTTTAGGTTTCTTAAAATACAGTCACTGGATACCCCCTGAGAGACATATCCCCATCTCTGTGAGCTGTGCTACAAATGGTTGCAGCCAGACAACAAGAGCAAGGACCAATTTTTGGAGGTGGTAATTATTAAACAGTTTATTAAAGTTTTACCCCAGGATGTACAAATTTGGGTTCAGGAGTATAAGCCCAATTCCGCTGATAAAACCATCATGTTGGCAGAAGACTTCCTGACAGCCTGACCATCCAGACCCATAGGATTCCAAGGGACATGATCAATTGCAACCACCAGCAATCCAGTATGGAACCCTTTTACTTATAAACTGTCAAATTCAGCTCCAGTGAAACAAGACTGGAGAGCAGAGAGAGGGCAGCAAATTTCTGTAGCAGAGATTGTATGCCATGAGTGCCAAAGGAAAGGATATTATGTAAGAAATTATCCTAATATAAAGAAAGAGACAGCTTACCTAGCCTTAGCAAACTGAGGTCACATTATGGCTACTGTGCAGACTCTATCACAGCAGATGATGGGACTGACTGATTCAGGGAGTCACCAGACACTTTTGTGAGCAGATCTGGTGACTGGGAATAATAAAGAGCTGGATTCAGCAGTCATCTGTCTGCATAGAGATACTCATTGCTACCCTACAGCCACAATACAAATGATTGTTCAAGAAAAGACACAGGTAGAAGTGGGGTTGGTACCTCGTCTACCCATGCCAGTTGTTATCGGGGCATGACCACCCAGACTTTGCTTCATTTGTACACTGTCATGCCACCCAGGACTCTTCTGTAATTGACATAACCACCAGAGCTCAAATGAAGTAGGGACATTTACCATTCGTGTTCCCATTTGATAATGATGTTTTTGAGGATCCTGGCAACTACTGTAAAACTAAGGCAGAGAAGAAGAAGCAAAAGAAGGACTGGATTGATACTCATGCTGGTGTACAGCCAGACTTGGGACACACTGTTAAATGTGATATGTAACATAAGCAAAAAGCAGACCCTTCACTTAACCTTTTTTTCACAGGTGGGCAAGGGAGTGGAAAAAGGTGTCCATCAATTTGTTGTAAAACAGGGAATACTGTGTAGATAATATACTAACACCAGAACTGGATATGTAGCAGACCAACTAATGGTTCCAGAAAAATACCACTCCCAAATCATGTATCTGGAGCATTACATCCCTCTAGCAGCCCATGCAGGCTGAGATAGTACTCTGAATAGGATGTTACCAAGGTGTTATTGGACCTCTATTCATGAGAACATAGCTGAGTATTGTAAAGCAGGTGCTGAGTATCAGAAAGTAGCTCAGGTAGGAAAAAGGGATAGAGTACCACTACAACCCATCCCCATTGTTACTAACACCTTTGACAGGATAACCATGGATGTAGTTGGCCCCCTGGAAAAGAGCTCCAAGGGTAACAGATTTGTGCTGGTCATGTGTGATTACACTACCCATTACCCAGAAGCTTTCCCCATGAGAAGTGTCACCACCCCAAGGATAACAGAGGAGTTAGCAAAGGTATTTAGCCATATGGGAATCCCCAAGGGAATACTTACTGATCTGAGGAGTAATTTTAATGCACACCTGCTAAAATAATTATACCATTTGCGGGTGTGGTGGCAGTGTATACTTCCCCATACCACCCACAGACTGACAGCCTCTTAGAGAGGTTTAATCAGACATTAAAGAGAATGTTGAGAAAGTATGTAAAAGAAGAGTGTAGAGGTTGGGATAGGTACCTCCCCTATTTACTTTTTGCTTACAGAGAAATCCCATAAGCATCCACTGGTTTCTCTCCTATTCATTATTGTATGGGAGGAACCTGAGGAGGGCACTGGATGTGGTTAAAGAACACTGGGAAGAAAGGAAGGGGGTGGAACATCTTAATGTCATACCGTACATAACTCAGTTACACAAACACCTGGTAAGGTATATCAACTTGGCACATCAGAACTTAGAACAGAAGCAAGACTTGCAGAAAGAAAAATATGACCAGGGTTTGAAGACTAAAACATTTCAGTCTGGGGACAAAGTGTTGTTACTTCTTCCCTCCACGCAGAACAAGCTACTCATTAAATGGCAGGGCGCCCCTTCACCATTTTGAGGCAAACAGGGGCAGTGAATTATGAACTTAGTATGCCAGGAAAGAGACCCCCCCCAAGAAAATTTACCGGTGAAGCTCCTTAGGAAATGGCATGAGAAGCCTAACCCCTCCCTTTATATTCATTTTGAAGTTAGGGAGTCAGAGCTTGAGGGTGCATATCAAAGGCTACAGCAGTCAGGACAGTTGGGGGAGATGTATATAAACCCTGAATTGGAGCCACAGCAACAGAAAGATTTGCAGGGGTATTACAAGAAATTGAGCCCATATTCACAAACATCCATGGGAGGGCCAAAGGCACTGTGCACACCGTAACTGCCACACAAGACACGCCCATACACCAAAAACCCTACAGATTGCCCATGAAGGAGAGGGATGAGGTGATTCAGGAAGTTAATAAAATGGAGCAGTTAGGCATAATTGTGCCCTCAAAGCGTGCATGGTCTTCACCCATTGTCATAATGGACAAGAAAGAGGGTGGGATACGTCTATGCCTAGGATTTTAGAAAGCTTAACAACGTGTCACTATCCGATGGCTATCAAATGCCCCAAATAGATGACATCATTGACAGGATAGCAATGCACAGTATATCTCCACCCTTGACCTTACTAAAGGATATTGGCAAATCTACTTCTCACCTGATTCACAAGATAAAACCGCATTTAGCACCCCAACCAGTTTATACCAGTTTGTCACAATGCCATTAGGGCTACATGGGACCCCAGCAACCTTTCAGCATTTTATGGACCACATATCAAGACCACACACTGAGTACTGTACAGCTGATTTGGACAATG
This sequence comes from Neoceratodus forsteri, assembly GCA_016271365.2. NCBI lineage: Eukaryota > Metazoa > Chordata > Ceratodontiformes > Ceratodontidae > Neoceratodus > Neoceratodus forsteri. The sequence continues at coordinate 874,743,259 of CM057459.1, forward strand.
TGGTCATATTCAGCTCTGATTGGGAATCCCATGTTAAACACTTCTCCCACATATTGCAAGCAATAAAGGAGTCAGAAGTCACCATTAACCCTGATAAGTGTGTCCTAGCAAACACCGAGACAAGATACCTAAGGTTCATTTTAAGCAACGGACAAATGAAGGCCGAGGTAGAGAAGGTTACAGCAGTAGCAAACAGCCCAATACCTTCCACAGAAAATCATGTGAGATCTTTCCTAGGCCTAGCTGGTTATTACTGGAGATGTATTCCTAATTCCTCAGCCATTGCCAGTCCTTTGACTGATCTCACTAAAAAGAGGTGCCTGAAAAAGATTTAGTGGACCCCTATTTGTGATGAGGGTTTTAGGAATATCAAGGTTATTCAATGTACGTCTCCTCTATTGAAAAGCCCTGACTTCAACCAAGTGTTTGAGGTTCAAACCGATGCATCTAAAAATGGTATTAGGGCGGTCTTTTCTCAGAAAATACATGGGGAAGAACATTCAATTCTGTATATCAGCAGGAAGCTACATGAGAGGAAGAGAAGATATGCTACCATAGAGAAAGAATGCTTAACTCTGAAGAGAGCTATAGAGTTTCTGAAATATTACTTGCAGGGGGCTGAATTTAAGGTTGTAACTGAGCATAACTCCTTTTGCTGCTCACACCAAATGAAAAAAATCCCTGTATAATGCTTGGTACTTAGATCTTCAGACCTATCAATTTACTGTGTCCCACAGAGCAGGGACAACATATGTAAATGTTGATTTCATGTCTAGATATGGTGCAGGACTTGATGTCCGTGAAATATGATGGACTTTCCCTCAAAGGTGATAATGCAGGAAGGTACCATTAGTCTCTGTTGAGAAATGTGTTAACACCTCAGGGTAAAGAATGATGATATCCACTATGTTTATAATGGAAAGTTTATCATTAAATGGGACCCTGAGGCAGAGCTTCTGAAGATGGATGGGTGGAAGCTCCATCCCTTCCTAGGACAGGAAGGTCTTTAGCAGTCTGAAATAACTGCTTCCCTTTTAAGGTGGGGGATATGTGACAGGGATATCCTGCCACTCTTGAGGACCGACATTTTCTTAAATCTGTTGCAATAGTTCTTCTATTTATTAGCCTAATTTATCCTTTACAATTTCTAGTTCACACATGGACGTCCCCCCTCCCCTTTCTTGACTATGCTATAGTTTTCTTTTTGAGTTTCCTTTTCCATCTCATGTCCTTGTAGAGGGAAGTTATTGTGGTGACATCTGAGCTGATGTAAAAAAACAGGCTGTGTTCCTCTTTGTTGGATTTAGTATGCAATATCACAATGTCATAAAATACCTTGCTGTATAAGCCTTATGTGTATGAAACCTGTAAATGCTGAAAATACCATGGCACTAAGTGTGTTTGATAAAAGTAAAAAGTTACTAGGTGACTGTATTATAGAATTGTTACCAGGGTAGAGATATCAGAAAACCCCATTGTGTTATTTAAAGAGCCCATGACACCATTAGAAAACCTTGGAAAAAATGTGAGATTTAGACAGTTCAGCTTATATTTTAGGTATTTTCTATAATTATTTACCTTTTTTCCTTATTACTGAGGACTGCTGTATGAAAGAGGCTTACTGTCCCTTAGACTTCATCTGCTTTTTCTGGTAGCCTACATATGACTTCATAATCTAGGTTACACCTGGAAACGAGCTTCTGGTCATGGTGCTTTTCCTGGTTACCAACATTTAAATAAATAAATTAATTAAATAAATAATACCCCATTGATGGCATCATAAATATCCCCACAGCAACAGACTATGATGTCATAAACAGAACTGTGATGTCATATATAGGCAAGCAGCCAGAACAGATACGGCAGTGATCCTGTTTATATCCAAATGGCCTTAGTAATAAAGAAGAATGTGAAATACAGAAACAATATTAAAATATAAGCTTACTTGTACTAAGCATTACATTTTCTCAAAGTTGTCACAATGGTGTCATGGGCTCTCCAAATGCATGCAAGTTACAGATTGGCACCATGCATTCCTACTTTAAGCTGAACCAGCCTAAAATTTCATGGTGATCTGCATATATATCCAATGATGATTTACACTAAGGGGGTATGTGTGATGTGTTTCTTTGAAACTTGGCTTTATTGCCAGTGCCCTTTGGAGTAACCCTTGCTTCATGGTTTTAGCACTGAGGTTCTTTGTCTTTAGCTTGTTTTGGGGTTTTCCTTTTTTTGAGCTCCCCATCACCCAAACACACAAACCAACACTGGGAATAAAATAATTTTCACTAAAGAGATAGATCAGTAGATCAGTGGGTCAGTAGGTGCTGACTAAATGCAGAAGAAGGGCATGCATAGTATGTTGCTGCAAACTGATGTATTGAAAAAGGGATAATACCATTGCTTAAGGTTATCCATTTTTTTTAAAATAAACATTATGCAGAGATTGTGTGTTGAACATGATGTTCTGTGGCTGGTCCATCTGTTAACCCATAACCCCTCCACACGGCTTAATACACAATTGTTGCAAAATCCGGACATCCTTGCACAGATTATGGAATTCCTTAAAAAAATTTTCCATCAGAACAGGGGATCATTGGCAGCTCTGGATACTTTATTGGGGGAGCAGCTAAATGTGCAATGAGGTGAGAGTTGATCAGGCTGGCTGTCATTAGGGTGAGGAAATTTAGGATGACACTAGACCTTCTTCTACAAGATATCAAGAAGCTAGAGTATGAAATTGCCAGGGATTCTACCAAAGATACTTGGGTTGAATTAAACAAACTGAGGGCACAGTACACTGATCTGGTTTCTCAAAAGGCTGAGATGGCTTTACAGTGTACAAAGTTTCTATTTTTTGAGTCAGAGAATAAAGCTGGGAAGCTACTGGCTCTCTGCTTATGTCAACTCGGCTCATCTAAGAGCATTTACCATATTTGTGCTGGCCCTGATAAATCGATTGAGACTCATCCTCGAAAGGTTGCGGCTATATTTCATGCTTAATACACTAATCTGTATGCTGATGAGTCCTCTGATCCTTCTTGTGAAGGAAACATTGACACTTGCTTGGACTCTCTGCTGCTTCCTGTCTTTGACCCATCCCAAAAGCCATTTTAGATCAGCCCATCTCACTTCAAGAGGTACAGTGTGCCATTCAACAACTGCCTCATGACAAAGCCCCTGGCCCAGATAGCTTTAGCAATACATTTTATGTGGCTCATGTGTCAGAGTTAGTCCCCTTTCTGGTTAGGTTTTATAATTTTTGGTATGAGTCATGTGTCTCAGATAGAGATGCAGCAAATTTAAAATCAGCTGGCGAAGTGAAGGCCAAGTGGCCACTTCGCATTGGACTTCACTACATGGAGTGCCCCATAGGAAAGGCTCACTTTGCCTTGTTATTATTACTTTGTGTTGTCATTCCATCTTAAACATGAAGTAAGGCAGAGTGACAACAATATTGGCAGCATCCCACTCACACAGTCACCAGAATGAATGTGCATCCCCAAAGTGCTACTGTCTTGTGTCCAGAAAACTCCCCAGTGCTGATGAAGTAAAATGAGAGTGTAACAAGAAATGCAAAGTCTCCCAGAATTAATGGCACACTCAGCCATGCACGCAGTGGTCAGGTCACACACAGTCACCAGAATTAATGTGCATCCCCAAAATGCTACTGTCTTGTGTCCAGAAAATTCCCCAGTGCTAATGAAATGAAATGATAGCATAACAAGAAATGCAGTCTCCCAGAATTAATGGTGCCATGCAAATGCACAGACAGATTAAGATTACGCTGCACACTCAAGGGATGCATACGAAAAGGCACAACAACACCTAACCAGTGCTCACACATCATAAATCCAAATCTGTAAAGGAATACATTTTGCTAGTTGGGGGATTAATGCATGGCAGTAACAATCCACTACCAGTAAAGATACCACAAAGCAGTATAAAAAATGAATGCAGATGCAGTGGATAGCAGGTTCACACTGCTGCAATTACTCTCTAGCATAATAAAAGGTGTCTGATTTAATGGCACACATCGCGCACACACCCACACACAAACACTCAAGTAATGCGTAGCAAATTGAAAACCTTTAGTAATATAACCAAATGTTTTAAACAGACAAATTGTACACTGCTACACCACAACAATCAGCAAAAAAAAAATTTAAGAATTACTGAAAATATTACTGTGTGTACATTAAGACAGTTATAAAAGAAAAATATAACCAAAACAGAAAGACTGCCTTTTTCTCCCAGTTAATCTACCTACACCACAAATACACCTCTCCCCCAAAGCACACTTCACAGTACAGCTACCACTGCACACACGTACACTACCCAGACCAGAACTGAGGCTGTGCCAAACAATCTAGAGCCCATGTGACCTGCAATCCCATGAATAACTGCAGAATTTCATTTGGAGCTCAATTACAGGGTGAAGTGAGGTGAATTACATTGTTTTCAATGTACTTCACCTTGAAATTGGTGGAGAAGTGGTTTGGAGAAGGCAGAATAACACAAAGTCATTGCTTTCAATGGACTTCGCATTCCTCATTATGAAGTGAAGTACTCCACTTCACATTGTGGAGTTCTCCGCGGATTCCACATTACTCAGTGAATCACTTCATGGAGCAAATTGGGGCAACTTTGCCCACCACTACTTACAGTACTGTAACTCACATGCTGTACAGGAAGGAACGCAAATGCCTATGGCTGTACTTCCCCAATGGGCTGTAGCACAAAACTCCAAGACTTAAAAATGTTTTTTGATGAATGCAAAGTTGGAGTGGTGAAGCCTGGAGAGATACTACAAAACATGCTTTCAATACATCCAAATAACTAGTAAAAAATTAATGTTGTGATTCGTGAAGTGACCGTGAATCATGATTTGTGACTGCATTTGTGATCATGATGATGAAGAATGTGATTTGTATCACGAGTGACTCATGATGATGGTCCTGACTTAAAAATGCATATTAATGAGTACAATGTTCATGCAGAATTATGCACCACACCTGTCCAGTACTCTGAAGGAAAGCCAAAGAAACAACTGTGACTTAAGTTACAGATGGAGATTGGGCCCTAACGAGATGCAAATGCACAGACAGATTAAGATTGTGCTGCACACTGAAGAGATGCAGATGCAAAGGCACAACACCTATCCATCAGAAATTCAAATCTGGAAAAGAATACCTTTGTTGGTTGGGATGGGCCACGGGGGGGCAGTGTACTGTACTGCTGCAGTGACAGTCACTAGTACTAGTACCAGTAAAGATACCACAAAGAAGTACAGAAATCACACAGCTGCAGTGGATAGCAGGTTCACATTGCTGAAATTTTTATGTGGCACAATAAAAGGAGTCTGATTTGATGACACACGTCACACACATACTCACACACACACTAAGTAATGCGTAGCAAATTGAAAACTTCAGTAATATAACCACATATTTTAAACAAACTGAAGTTATGCACTGTTGCACCACAACAATCATCAAAAAATGGCAAGAATTAGTGAAAATATTGCTGTGTGTACATTAACACAGTTGTACAAGAAAAATGTTGCCAAAACAGAAAGCACTGTCTTTTTCTCCAAGTTAATCTACCTACACCACAGATATGCCCTTCCCCCAAAGCACACTTCCACTGTCTCTCAGTACACAGACTGAATGTTGTACATTAACATTCAAAATCCACACAAAAACAAGAATGCTTGATGATATGAGTACAGGAGGGTTTCCTACAATCGATTAACTAAAGTTTCAGCAAAAAAAATGACTCAAAAAGGCTTTTTTAACAGCTTTTAGAAGGTTTGAATCACAGAGAGCTCTCAGAGCAGATTGTCTCCTACAGCTTCCTACACACACTACCCCAAACTGAGGCTGTGCCGAACAATCTAGAACCCATGTGACCTGAAATCCCATGAATCACTGCAAAATTCTCCTTTGGAGCTTAAAAACAAGTCGAAGTGAGGCGGAGTACATTGTTTTCAATATACTTCACCTTAAGAATTGGTGGAGTAATGGTTTGGGAAGGTGGAGTAATGTAAAGTCATTGTTTTCAATGGACTTTGCATTACCCATTATAATGCGGAGTACTCCACTTAGCGTTGCGGAGCACTCCGCGAATTCGCCTTCACTCTGCGAATCACTTTGTGGAGTGAATTGGGGCCACTTCATCCATCTCTAGTCTCAGATCCCTCCTTTTTGAAAGCTTTAATCACACTGATCAGGAAACCAGATAAAGATGAGTTGCATCCAAGTAGTTATCGGTCTATATGTTTAATAAACTCTGATATAAAACTTCTCTAAGATTTTAGCTAACCGGTTATCTCTGGTGCTTGGTTCCCTTATCAGTTCAATGCAAGTAGGGTTTATTAAGGGCAGATTGTCTAGTGATCACCTGAGATAACTTCATCACCGTATTGCTGCATCTGGGGAGAACAGGATCCCTTCAGCCCTGGTCTCTCTGGATGCAGAAAAGACATTTGATTGGGTATTGTGGCCGTACCTTCTCTCTGCAGTATGGAAATTTGATGTTCTCCCCCCAAGTGTGTTTGATGGGTAAAACTGTTATATTCTTGCCTTTTGGCCCTAATTAGGTGCAACAGCATACTTTCTGATCCCTTCCCTTTATGTCGTAGCACTCGTAAGGGTTGACCTCTTTCTCGTTACTTTTTAACTTGTACCTGGAGTCTCTACTTGTAGTTTGCAGCTAAATCAAGGCATTGCTGGGATTACTGTAGCAGAGAACAGATATCTATAATCAGCATTTGCAGATGATCTTCTTCTGCATCTTGAGAATCCAGTTTAAACTCTTCCTAATGTTTTAGCTGAAATAAATTGGTTCTCAAAACTCTCTGCTTACAGTCCTACTCTCATTAAAACAAAATTACTTTCTTTAAATGGTCTCGTTCATAAAAAATATATTGTTAGTCTTGGTCTTGCTTGGGAGCACTGGGTTCTAACTTATTTAGGAGTTTGTTTATCCTGATCTGTTTCTACTTTAGTCAAGTAAAACCTCACCAGGTCACTCCAATAACTTAAAACTGGACCTGCAAATATGGTCCTCCCTCTCCATTTTCTTGGTGGGTAGAATAAGCAGAATTAAAACAAATGTACTACCTCGCTTGCACTATCCCCTAGGGATGTTAGGATTATTCTTTACTTAGTCTTGGTTCCTTCATTTACAGACAGCCTTGAATGATTTTATTTGGAAGGGAAAGGCAGTTCAATGCTCATATTGTAATTAGTGGTGGGTGAAGTGGCTTCAATTCGCTCCATGGAGCAATTCGTGGAGTGATGGTAGATTCGCATAGTGCTCCACAGCTCAAAGCGGAGTACTTCGTGCCATAGGAGGTAACGTGGAGTCCATTGAAAACAATGACTTCATGTTATTCTGCCTTTCCCAAACCACTACTCCACAAAAATTAAGCCAAAGTACATTGAAAACAATGTACTTCACCTTGTTTTAGGCTCCAAAGATGGATTTTGCAGTGATTCTTGGGATTTCAGGTCACATGGGCTTTAAATTGTTCTGCATGGCCTCAGTTTGGGGTAGTGTGTGTAGGAAGCTATTGGAGACAGTTTGTTCTGAGTGCTCTCTGCTATTCAAACTTTCTAAAAGCTGTTAAAAAAAGTCTTTTTGAGTCTTTTTTGCTGAAACTTTAGTTCATCAATTGCAGGAAATCCTCCTGTGCTCATATCATTGAGTGTTTATTGTCTGTGTGTGGATTTTGAATGTTAATGTACAACACTCGGTCCATGCACTGAGAGACAGTGGAAGTGTGCTTTGGGGGAGGGGCATATATGTGGTGTACATAGACTTAAGTAGGAGAAATAGGGAGTTCTTTGTTTTTTGGTTATTTTTTTTTGTACAGTATAACTGACTGTGTTAATGTACACACAGTAATATTTTCACTAAGTGTTGACATTTTGTTGCTGATTGTGTCTGCTGTGGTCTGGAGGACCTGGTGCAGCAGTGCACAATTTCAGGTTGTTTAAAATACATTGTATATTACTGAGGTTTTTAATTTGCTAAGCATTACTTGTAGACAAATTGTGTGAGTGTGTATGCTGGGCATGACATCAAATAATACACCTTTCATTGTGCCACAGTATAATTGTAGGTGCAGCAGTGTGAACCTGCTATCCACTGCACCTGCATGATTTTGTGCTGCCATTGTGGTATCTTTTCTTGGTTTTGCACTGCTGTAATCTGCAGTCAGTGCTCCCCCCTCCCCACTGGCAAAAGGTACTATCTACCAGATTGGATTGTTTGTGACTTGAAAGCACCACTGCTTAGTTAGGGTGTTGTTGAACTTGTTGTGACTTTGTGTCTGTATCTCTTGTTGAAGCCACAATTGTTTTTTTGGCTTCACATCCAGTGCCACCCCTCTCCGGCCCCCACCCAGAGTAAACATTACGAATTCTAAATTTGTTTACTATATTCTTGTTGATCCCCCAAAATGCCCACAAAGAGACATGCAAGCAAAGCTGTTTCTCGCCATGGCACTGCTGCCAGTGGTAAAATTGTCTGTGGGTGTGGTAGTACGCAGTCACAGAAGTGCATTGCTGATGTGAGGAAGGGTATTTCTTCTTCAATTTTTTCTACAGTGCAGTCAGTAGCTTCACTCATAGTTGAAGGAGATGATGTCCCAGCTGGTGGTGTTAGTGCAGTTACTGGTGGTGGTATGAGTATTGCTGCCTCAAGTTTCACTTCTGACCAGTTTACCATGTCCAAAAATATAGTGGAGTGTGAAGCAGTGCCAGTGATGACAGTGTATATGATGTCATACTCACCAGTAACATTCCAGTAACAGAACATGAGGATTCTGATCATCATGTTAACAATAGCACACAATGTCACATTTCTTCCACGCAGTTCAGGTCATGCATTTGCCATGCAGTGATTTACAGTGTGCTGAAATTATTTCAGTTGATGGGGTGCTGATGATGATGATGTTCCTGTGCTTGCAACATGCAGTCCACATGCCAGCATCCAAGCAGAAGATGTGGATGATGTTTTTGAATATGATGATGATGTCAGTGACCCCTGTTGGGAACTGGAGGAAAAGAAATTCAAGGTGGCTGTGTCTGGGTCTGTTTTCATTCTCCCCACCCCAGTAAAAAGTTGTGATTTGTCAGTTTCAGGTGATAAGGATGACCAGTAATAATGATAGGTAGTCGTGGTGGTCAGTTGCAGTCCAAGTGTGTCCTGCCTGAAAAATAATGTAGAACTCCCCCACTTCATGGCTTAAAAAAATGGAGTCCAATAAGCAGCATTAGGGAGACATGTTAATACTAGAGCATCACAATCCCTTGTTTGGGATTTTTTTTTGCAAGATACAAATGATGAGTCAGTTGCAGTCTGTGAACTTTGCCAGGTGCATGTGAGTCGAGGCAAAAAGGGAAGCCATCTGGGCACAGGGGGACAGCATACACATCTTAAGAACAGACACATGGCACTGTGCACCCAGCACAAGATGGCTGCTAATAACTGTACCACAGTGAGGCGTTCACCCTCATCATCAACCATAACAAGCATGTTCTCCCCTTCCATGACTGCAACAGCAAGTAGAAAATGAAATGTGTGCAGTAGTGATGAAATAACAGCAGATGATTACTACAGGCATGATGAGGTGGAGGAGCTGAATAATTTTGAAATCTTGTCCGGTGGTGGTGGTGGTCAGTGCAGTATGTCTAATGCAACTAGTACATCAACCCCTGTTGGTAAATGTGGGAAAATAACTACATTTCTGTTTTTGTCATCACCTGTGCAACCATCTTCATCACACATACATAATCCACCCCCTGTGATTTGCAGAGCAGCACCATTTTTCATCACACCCTGTGTAAAACATTTAAGTCAGCCCACGTTACAGAGTGTTTTTGTGCATAAGCTGAAGTACCCACCCAATCATACAGTGATACATGAACTTAATGCTACTGTAGCTGAAATGCTGGCAATTGATCTTTTTTTGAACTTTATCTTTTTATTATATTTAAATATAAGAAGTATACGAACATATACAGTAAAGAGTATCCTCCATATAAAAATTAGACCCACAAAAAAATCACTTAGTGTGTATATTACATAAAGAAGCTGTGTAAAAGAAAGAAAAGAAAGCCTTATATGCATATGATGATGGTAAGTATTAGTCTTGTCTGTGTTATAAGTATTGAACAAAAGGGTTACAATTATTAAGGTAATTGTGAATTCAAAAAGGAGGTAACCAAATACAGAATATATTCTAGAGTAGGTTGAGGCAAGACACTGATAGGTTACATAAAGTGATATCATTAAAATGGAGAAATGAAAGGAAAAAAGTAAGAAAAAGTAGAATAGAAAGAATAAGAGAGAAAGAATGGTGAAGAAGAAGAAAGAAAGATATCTGTGCTAGGTAGTATCAAAAAGAGAGAGGAAAAAAACCTAATCTGACAGCAATAAAAACAAGAGGCTGGATACATCTAAGGATTAGGTCTAGAAGAATCAGAAGTTTTAATAAATTTGAGATAATCCTGTCAACGTCTGTCATATATGATGAGTCGTTCATGAATAATGTGAGATAAATGGTCTAGTGAGGCATACTGGGAAAGGCTTTGGAGAACATCTGAAAGGGTGGGGACAAAAGGGGATTTCCATTTCATAAGAATTAGATGTTTAACCAAGAGAGAAAGTATGTTTAACCATCTAAAATGTGCATGTGAAAGGGGAAGTTTATCGGGAATAAAGATGCCCAGAAGGAATAATTTGGGGTGAAAGGGTAATTTTTGTCCTATTACTCTAGAAGTGAGTAGACATACTTTACGCCATAGTTTATAACCAGGAGCACATGACCATAGGATGTGCAGTAAATTCCCATTAACCTGGTTGCAATGCTAGCAATTATTATTACTTAGGAGGCTCATTCATTGAAGAACAGAGTTCTGTACCAAAAGTGTAGAATCTTACTTTGTATTAAGGCACTATGAGTATCTCTGAATGTGTTATGTGTTAAACGCCAGCATTTACTCTATTGTACATGTGAAATATTATAGTTAAGGAGAGCACTCCACTTATTCTTAGCTGATATGGACTGATCAGAAAGATTAACAATAATGTCTTTATAAATGCTACTATTCTGTTTAACGGATAAGTTGACCCAGTGTGAGATGTATGGCTCTAGAAGAGTGTGCTTATGTACATAGTTAGAAACTTGGTTATAAGCTGACAGGATTTTTAAGAACTTCCAAAAATCCTGTTTAGGAAGTTTCCAAGTGATCTGCAAATCTGAGAACGTTTTGAGAGTGAGTGAGTTCTGGTCCAAGATATCTCCTAGAAAAAGAATTCCTCTATTCTTCCACATAGAACAACAAATTGGGTGATTTTCTAGGGCGAGCAAAGGGTTGCCCCATAGGGGGGCATAAAACCAAGGTCTGAGATTAAATTTCAAGAATTTGTGGAGAAGATTCCAGTAGAGAACACAGGAGAATATAGTCGGGTGAGATTTTAGTTTTGAGGGAATGGGATTAAAAATAAAGGAAGTAGGAACTCCTCCAGGGCAAAGTGCATATTCCATTGCAATCCAAAGTGGAGAATGAGTGGAGGGTTTCTGAAACCATTTGATAGTTTGGGCTGCTCGAAAAGCCCAAAGATACTCTTTGAACCAGGGAAGTCCAAATCCACCTGTTTTCCAGTGAGCACAAAGTTTATTATGATTAAATCTCTGTGGCGTCCCATCCCAGATGAAGTTCCCCATTAGCTTATCAATTTTGACAAGAAAAGAAGATGGTAAAATTAAGGGGATGTTGGTAAAAAGGTAAAGAATTGTAGGGGATATGGACATCTTAATGTCTGCGATTTTTCCCATAAAGGAGAGATTAAGAAGTTTTCATCTGTCTAGGATTGTTTTGAAATTGTCTAATAAGGGGTTAAGATTAATGTCCCATATTTTCTTTAGGTTACTAATAATTTTGATTCCTACATATGTTATAACTTGTGGAGACCAGCGGAATCCAAGAGGCAGGTTCATAAATGTTTTACAGTGGTCATTAAGGGGTAGGATTTCTGATTTACTATAATTTAGAGCAAGGCCAGAAATAACTGTAAATTTGTTGAGTATATCTACCAGCAAGGGTCCAGCCTCGTGTAGATTTTCTAGTAAGATTAAGAGGTCATCCACGTAGGAGAGAGAAACGTATCTTGACTTTCCCATGGGGATGCCGTTAATGCCAGCAGATTGGAGTAAGCAAGCAGATAGGGGTTCCATGGCTAAAATAAACAGAGATGGTGATAGGGGACAACCCTGCCTAGTTCCTTTTGCCAGCTGAAAGTGAGAGGAGAGGGTGGAGTTAGTAAGTACCTGAGCAACAGGGGAATTATATATTAGTTTAATCCAAGAACAAAAGGTAAGAGGGAGACCAAAATGAGACAGAACTTGATAAAGGTAAGAGAAACTTACCAGAGCAAGGGAAAAGGATTAAGACTTATTTTGGCTAAGCAGATTTACTGTGTGGTGTTATTTTTATGTTTTACTCACAGGGGTTGCTACTGTTTGTTGCTAACATTTCATTGCTTTATTTTTCTCTGATTCAAATTGTTGTTGCTGGTATACCTTCTTCTGCATTATTACAAGGTGTGCCTACAGGTGTGTGCTAACAGATTACTGCTGTAATCTTCTGATTCAAATTGTCTTTTGCAAGGTATATCTTCTGTTACTGCTTTATTTTTCTCTGTAGCAAAGTGTTTCTTACAGGGTATATCTTCTCTGAAATTACTGTATTACAGGTGGAGCTTACATTTTTGTGACTTTTTTATCATTGGGCTAAGCAAAATTACTGTTTGACACTGTGTTTTATTTTATTCTTGTTTTTTTTTTTGTTGTTGAAAAGATTTGTTGTCTCAGATGTGTTTCAGTCTCCTTCTCACATTGAAGGAGCTAATTGCTTTCCTCCCACAGCTCTTCCAAAGGATTAGGTGTGCATGTGGGGGGTGGAGCTGGCAAACTGTCAGTAATTTCCAACAGAAAGAAGGGTTAAAAAGTCAAGTTAGTTGATACTTGGAGGTAGAAGACTTGGTTTGCTGGCCAAGGCACCTAGCTTCACCTGAGCTCTTTCCTTCTAAGACTGCTTGAAAGGCAGAGTAGAGAAACTTACCAGAGCAAGGGAAAAGGATCAAGACTTATTTTGGCTAAGCAGATTTACTGTGTGGTGTTATTTTTATTTTTTACTCACAGGGATTGCTACTGTTTGTTGCTAACATTTCATTGTTTTATTTTTCTCTGTAGCAAAGTGTTTCTTACAGCGTATATCTTCTCTGAAATTATTACAGGTGGTGCTTTACAGGTTTTACAGTTTTATCTAACATGAGGATAAGCTTTGAGGATTACTGCATTTGTTGTTGACTGATTGTTTCTGCTCTTACCTCCTTGTTCTTTCGTCCGTGGTTCTTCTTTTTCGGCAGGGGAAGTGCCCAGCCACCCATCCCATCCCCAACCACCCCACACACACTCCTTTTATAGGGTACCACAGTTGTGACATTTCTGTGGCAGAGCAAGAAGGGTGGATCAGTGGGGCCTCCAAGGTGAGCTCATTTACAGGGCACTAGTAATTTAACTTGTTATAACAAGTTAAACAAAACACAATCAAACCATTACTTGCATTTTTTTCCTTCTAATTACTCTGACTAGGTTATAAACCCAGCAGCTTATCTGGAATGGATATCATTAACTGCAGGTACTGTGGAACAATTTTCAGAAGGACAGTCTTACAGGATTTAGGACACTGTCCTACGTGCTGGGCCTTTGAAGATCTTAGGACTCAGCTCTGGGCAGCATGGGCAGAGATTGCACGCCTCAAATTTCATATTCAAGAGGAAATACATTATAAGAACCACCCGGCATTTCCCCAGCATCCAACAGAAAAACCTCTACCGCAGAGGGTAGTTGGTCCAGGAGGTTGGCAGGTGGTTAGGAGGGGCAAATCGGGTGCCCCATCACTCTCTGCTCTCCAACATATTACCTCCAAAAACCATATAAACACTACAAACAGGTATCTGCCTCTATCTCTGAAATCAAACAAAGAGACAGAAGACACTGCAGAGCAGGACACTGCAGCACAGGAGCTAACACAACAAAACTCACCCAAATCAGGAACCACAACAAAAAAAGCAAAAAGGAAATCCAAAAAACTTCTGATCATAGGAGACTCCATGATTTGGGGAGTTGATACCCATCTCCAGCCAGGGGTAATGGTCAGATGTCTCCCAGGTACATCAGCATGGAAAGACACTGACCGCATTGCTAAAATTGTTCACAAAGCAGGAGAAAACATTGATGTCCTAGTACACATAGGGACTAATGATCTCACCAGCCTGTCAATTGTGGAGACCAAGGAACACCTGACCAGGCTGGGTGACAAACTATCATCTATTTCATCTGGCATCTCCTTCTCTGAGATCCTGCCAGTCTGGGAGAGGGAAGCAGATGGATGGAAGGTCAGAGATGGGGAGATAGGGAAAAACATGTGGCTCAAGGGCTGGTGCCAGGAAAAAGGACACAGATTTGTAGGGAACTGACAACAGTTCTGGGAGCGAAAGTTCTTTAAATTTGATGGACTGCATCTGACTAAGGAGGGAGTCAGTGCATTGGGGCAGAAGTTTAATGTCTTTGCAGAATATTTAAACTAGCAAATGGGGAGAGGGGTGCAGCACCCCATACGTCGAATGGGAAGAACACCCCTCCCCCCTCAGCTAGTGGTCAAACTGGGATTCAGCATGTTTGCAGTTCATTTGCATCACCAGGTAAGAAAAAAGGTTTGTCTCCCCATATGATGCACAGGGGTAATGCCAAACCTCACCCAACAACTAACACACCAAAATCTGGCCAATGGAAAATCATGTACACAAATGCTCACAGCCTGGGAAATAAGATCCCAGACCTGCAGGCACTAATGTCAGAGGCTAAACTGGACATAGTAGCAATTAGTGAGATGTGGTTTACCAGTAACCACACTTGGGAGTCTTCAGTACCTGGCTATGTATTGTTCAGAAGAGACCGAGGTGCAAAAGGGGGAGGAGTGGCCTGTATGTCAATGAAAATATCAAAGCTACAGAAATTCAGAATACACATAAGGAGCCAGAAGAACTGTGGGTCACCCTGGAAACAGGAAATGGGACAGCCATAAGAACTGGGGTTGTCTACAGGCCCCAGACCAGGGGAGGACATAGACACATTACTGTTAGAAGATATACAAACATGACAGCTAAAGGGAGGTTCTGATAATGGGAGACTTCAACATGCCGGATACAGATTGGTCAATACCAGCAGGAACATCTGCCAGAAGTAGACACATAGTGGATTCCCTGCAGGGGGAGGGCCTCAAACAACTGGTACAGCAACCCACAAGAGACAGGGCTATTCTAGATCTAATAATGACTAACAAGGAAGGGATCACAGATCTCCAGGTAGAAGGTCACCTGGCGGTCAGTGACCATCACATGGTATGGTTCAATTTGGCTACTACATCTAAATCATCCCATTCCAAGGCAAAACTATGGGACTTCAGAGGAGCTGACTTTGATAAGATGACCAACAGAGTTAAGCTAGCCATGGCAAAAAGAAACACAGGTGAGGGGGTACAGGCAAAGTGGGCAAGTATTAAGGATGCAATACTTGAAGCAACATCCCATTGTGTTAGATAGAAAAGGAAGTGCAAAAGAAGAAGGAAACCACTTTAGTTCTTAAATACAGTAGCAGAAAAGGTCAGAGCCAAAAGGCTGGCCTTCAGGAAATATAAGGGAACACAGAGGGATGAAGATAGGGAGGCATACCAAACTGTCCTAAGGGAAACAGGGAAGGCAGCAAGGCAGACAAAGTCCCAAACTGAGTAAACACTAGCACGGACAGTAAAAGAAGGTGACAAGACTTTCTACAGATAAATTAGTGAAAGGAGAAAGTCCAGAGGGGGTATTGCTAAGCTTAATGGAGAAAAGGGAGCATGTGAGGAGGAGGACCCTGTAAAGGCATCTATCCTAAATAGATACTTTTGCTCAGTATTTACTGAAGAGAAGGTAGGGCAGGGCCCACAGCTCAGCATCATGGACACGGGGGAGGGAGGTGAGCACTACTTCCTTCACAAAAGAAAGGGTCCTACAAGAGCTTGCTAAGCTCAGGGTGGATAAGGCAATGGGACCTGATGGCATACATCCCAGGGTACTTAAGGAGCTAAAGGTGGAACTAGCAGAGCCATTAGCAGAACTGTTTAGTGAGTCTCTGAGCACAGGAGAGGTCCCAGAAGACTGGAGAAGGGCTCGTGTGATCCCGCTCCACAAGAGTGGTAGCAGGAAGGAGGCGGGAAACTACAGACCAGTCCGTCTTACCTCAGTAGTGGGCAAGATTATGGAGGCACTCTTAAGGAAAGGTTAGTGCAACATCTGGAATCCATAGGGGCATAGGATCCAAGACAGCATGGGTTTACAAAAGGAAGGTCTTGTCAAACTAATCTCATAGATTTCTTTGACTGAGTAACCAGAGTGGTGGACCAAGGGGGAGCAGTTGATGTCGCCTACCTTGACTTCAGCAAAGCTTTTGACACTGTTCCACATAGAAGATTGATAAATAAGCTGGGTAGGCTCGGGGTGGGTCAGAAGTTGGTCAACTGGGTGGCAAACTGGTTGAAGGGCAGAAAACAGAGATTGGTGGTAAATGGTATACAGTCAGAAGAGACGCAAGTCACAAGTGGGGTACCTCAGGGATCAGTCCTGGGGCCAGTCCTCTTCAACATCTTCATTAGTGACCTTGCAGATGGACTAGAGGGTAAGGCTTGTCTGTTTGCAGATGACACCAAGATCTGCAACAGAGTAGATGATCCAGATGGGATGGGCAGAATGAGAAGAGATCTGGATAAACTAGCAAAATTGTCAGAAGAGTGGCAACTGGGATTAATGCAAAAAGTGCAAAATCATGCACATAGGGAAGAGAAACCCGAGCCACCTATAGGCTGTGAGGGAGTTGCTAGCAGTCACAAAGGAAGAAAGAGACTTGGGCATCATCATCACTGATGACCTGAAATCATCCAAGCAGACCTCTAAAGCAGTAGGTAAGACTAGGGGTGTTAGGGTGTATTAGTAGGGGTGTCACAAGTCGTAAGAGGGAGGTAATAATCCCTCTTTACAAGACACTGGTTAGGCCCCATCTGGAGTACTGCGTGCAGTATTGGAGGCCACACCTTCACAAGGACATTAACCAAATTGAGGCAGTCCAGAGAAGGGCAACCAAAATGGTGCAGGGACTGCATCAGAAGACATATGAGGACAGATTAAAAGAGCTCAATATGTATACCCTTGAGCAAAGGAGGGAGAGAGGTGATATGATTGAGGCATTCAAACACCTTAAGGGCATTAACAAGATGAAAGAGTCTAACATGTTTAAATATAAGAAAAATAGCAGGACAAGAGGACACAGCATGAGATTAGAGGGTGGCCAATTAAGGGGGAATGTGAGGAAATTCTTTTTCACAGAAAGGGTGGTGGATGCATGCAATGGCTTACCACAAGAAGTGGTGGCTATGAATACAGTGCAGGGCTTCAAACAGGCATGGGATAGGCATAAGGGAGCAATACAAATGACTATGAATAGATAAGCCACTGACAGAGCAAAGGCCGATGGCACATTTATAAGGTAGAAAAAGAAATGGGCAGACTGGATGGGCCTTGCGGTCCTTATCTGCCGTCAACTTCTATGTTTATATGTTTCTATCCCAATTTAGGGAGTAAAAAGTCTTCTCGAAATCAATAGCTATGGCTGCTGCGGGTGACTTAAGAAATTTAGCTTTATGGATTAGATTCAAGAGGGAGGGAAGGTGATCAGAACCTGATCTGTGTTTAATAAACCCGGCTTGAGAGCTATGGGTTAATTTGTGGATCAAGGGTTTGAATCGGGAGGTGAGTAATTTAGCAAATATCTTCCCATCTGTATTTAATAAAGAGATTGGCCTATAACTTGCTGGGTGTGTGATATCTTTGTCCTTCTTGGTGATTAAGGTTATAACTGCATCAGTACAGGATAAGGGAAGTTTGCCAGTGGTGGAAGCTTCTTGATAAACATTTAGAAGAAGGGGGTATAATGTGTCAGAGAGCAGTTTATAGAAGTCAACCAGGAACCCATCACCTCCGGTGGGGGGCAACTGATCTTTTGCCCTTCTCTTTTGTGGAGAATTCTGGGTTCCGGAAGTTTACTGCACATGGCTGTCCAAAATGGAAAGTCCCATCCAGGACATACTTTTCAACCTATTCTGTCCCTCAGTTGTACTGTACTGTGTCCAACTCAGTAAGACATGCCCTTCAACATTCCTTCTCTCCATTCATCCATTTAAGTATGGATATGTGGACAAGTGGCAAAAACTGTGGTGAGTTCATATCTGTTTATAACTGCACACCAGGTACAGGTGCTGGGGGGTTGTTTGTGTTGTTGGTATTGTGAATAATCAGTGTAGTAAGGTGGAGTGTTGTGGTAACAATATTCCAGGAATTCGACAGCATGCAACGCTTGCTATGCACAATGTGACCTGTTCACACACTGGTGAAAACATGTTGGACGAGGTACTGACTGAAATTGACAAGTGGCTAAACCCCCTGTCCCTTAGAGCTGGGTTCATAGCAAGTGATAATGGGTCAAATGTGATGAAATGCATCATGAAAGGTGGCTTTTTCGGGTTCCATTCATGGCCGACTGTTTAAATCTTGTGGCACAGGAGTTTCTGCTGCAGCACTCTGATATAAAGAAAATGCTGACAGTTGCACACCGTATCTGTTCTCACTTTTCATGCTCTGCAAAGGCCCTTGACCAACTTCAGCAGTTGCAGATCCAAAACAGCATCCCACAGCACCACTTGAAGCTGGAAGTTGTCACCCAGTGGAACTCCACTTTATACATGGCAGAGAGGTTGTATGAACAGTAAAAATCCATCTCAATATCTTGTCATGCACACTAGCTGTGACAGTTCTGGGGCCTCCATGTCTTTGACAACTGAACAGAGGTGCCTCATGGACTCTATAATAACAATCTTGAGGCTTTTTGAACATGCCACACAGGCAGTGAGTGGTGAGTCTGCCTCCATTAGCCAATCAATTCCACTGTTGCTATTGCTGACGCAGACATTGGTAAATGTACATCATAACTTGATGCTGCCAGAGACAGTGCTAGCAGTGTGTTGCTGAAACACATGCTGACAGTATTTGACCAGAATCGTCATATCTTGAGCTTTCAGCGTAGTGACAACTTTGCAATAGCAATAATACTGGACCCATAGTACAAACGTGGAATTACCTCAGTACTGGAAGGTGGGCCTGAACAGGTAAAAACTGTCAGTGGGCAACTGGTGCGCTTGGTTCATGGGGCACAGAAGTCACGTGCCAAGGTCAGCAAACCTCAGCAGCATAATCAGGCTGAAGTTGAGCCTGGAGGAGTAGTATCAAGCATATCCTGTAAGGGGAAGGGGAGTGCAGTTCCAGGTGGTCTGTCATCAACAGTGGTTGGCATTAACCCACTTTGGGAGGCTTTGTCCCAAGTCAGAATTTGTGACATTAATGATTCCGGAGAAGTGGATGATGCAACAAACACTGGACTTAGAGCAGCACAGCAAATGGTTGAATCATATGTGTCTGAAAACAGGCATCTGTCAATCACTGATGATCCCCTTTTATATTGGAGTGGAAAGGTCAGTGAATGGCCAGAGCTGACCGCTGTGGCACTGAAGTACCTGACATGCCTACCCTCCAGTGTGAGTGTCGAGAGGGTATTCAGCTCAGCTGGTGCAATAGCTCAGGATTGTCATACAAACCTCTCTCCTGCAAATGTCAGTTTGCTGACATTCATAAAAATGAATGAGAGTCACATACCAGCTCAGACTGCAACCTTAGTATTCTTATCCTGGCATAGTCATGGTTTAGCTGACACTGTAGAAAGGGACCATCCTTGTGGCAGTGGCAGCATGAAGCACTATGGAGAAAGAATTTCCCAGTGGTCAGAATTCACACATAGAAGACTGTGAGGGCAGCTTTCTTTATGAGGATGATGAAGAATGATGATGAGGTTAATGTTGACAGGTTTTAACTTCAGTGGTTAAAAGGCTGTCACATTTTTTGTATGATACATGTTTTCTTTTTCATAAAGTTAAATCAGTGTCCCACTCATAGTGACTCAAATTCCATATGTCATGTCACATTTATAACACAGAGCGCAGTATATCCTGGTCCTTGGACTACCACCACCATAACACTATTGTTACCTGTTTGCCACTGCCAGCATAGGGAATGTGACCGTGTGTCCCCCTGTACTACCACCCATCCACCACCATAAGAGATAAGACCACTGTTCACAACTTCCAGTGTAGGGAATGTGACCGTGTGTTCCCCTGGACTACCACCCATCCACCACCATAAGAGATAAGACTGTTGTTTTCAACTGCCACCATCACCACCACCGGATGCAGGAAGATGTGAGATGGAATGTCATCATGTGCCTCAGCTATGACCACCAGTCCACCACCACACACCACCACCATTGTGACAATGTTTTCCATTACATGTCTTGATCATGCCAAGGCAGAGGGAGCCAAACAGGAGACCACATCCATCAGCCACAGGCACAAGGCTTCTTACTATTAAAACTGCAAAGTGAGGATGTGTACTATTGTTTTTCATGCTATTCAACTTCCTTTAGCTGTCTGTTTTGTTTTCTGTTGCTTTTCTGAGCTGCAATGGTCAAACATATATGGTCAGCTTATTTTGTTTTTTTACAGGTTAGCAACAAATGACTCTCCATTGCTGAAGGGCTGTATCAACAGTACAGCAGCAGTACTGTCTACAGGAACCTATGGGATATCCATTTCCAATCCATACTGGTAAGTATATCAATTTTATGTCATCTGTTCCTTTTTTTCATAACAGTGCTACAAATCTGACTTATGATTCATAAACTAGGTGACATGTATGTCACAAAAAAATATTTCTGCAACATATCATGCACTGTATTCCAAATTTGCAGCTGTGCAGCCATGTCAGTGTTGAAAAAGGTGGACCCAGGTCATGTTACTTGACAAGATGTGGTTTTAAAATGTAACTAGAGTTGAGATGCAGGGACACTGACAGTGTATTTGTTACACAGCCTGGCACTTCATTTATTTGTGATCTAATGGTTGGAGTGGGACAGCTTGCTATCTGTGTTAATGCAGGTGAAACAGCCACTGCTTAAACATAATGTCTTACTGCTGCAATAAAGTTGTAATAAGTCCTTCATTTCTTTTTTGGGGGAAACTTCCAGATGCTTTGTTGTGCCATAGTTGTCTTATCCAAATAACTTCTTCAACATCATTCCCCCCTTTGGACTGAGGCAGGCATGTAACAAGCAGAAGTAATTTCAATCGATGACCATGACCATCATTACCAGACTGGAGAAGGATGCATATGAAATCTGTGAAGAAGTAACCAAATAATAAACCATTAATGAGACCTACTTGCAAATATGCTTCAACCCCACCCCCCAAAAAAAATACTTACCTTAATTGGCTTGAGAGCATTCCATTTCCAATTTCAACACCAACATTTCTCATCAAGCACTGCAATGTGCACACCAACAGTATGTGACCTGTGTTACAAATACAGTATATACATAGCTATATCAACTCACCAAGGCTTCTATTAGTGTACACACAAAGGGCACCCTTCCATCTGGTTGAGGTGATGGCATCACATTTGCAAGAATCGCAGCACACTTTGGACCAGCAACAGTTTTCTCACAGTCATCATTTCTGATGTAACACTGAATGGATTCATGTCATGCTATCCTTCCTTCACATGGTTTGGCAAGACACTGTGCATCATGACATCATCATCACAGTATTTTAATTTTCTATACACTCGATAGTTGCATTTTGGGGATGCAGAAAAATTCTGAGGACTCTGTGTGACCACTGCATGCATGAATGACTGTGCAATAAATTCTGGGGACTTTGCATGTGGTGTAACACTCCCATTTCACTCTGTCAGCCTTTGGGAATTTTCTGGGCACAAGACTGTTGCATTTTGGGGATGCAGAAAAATACTGGGAACTCTATGTGACCACTGTATGCATGAGTGACTGCGCAATAAATTCTGGGGGACTTAGCATGTGGTGTAACGCTCCCATTTCACTTTGCCTGCACTTGGGAATTTTCTGGACATAAGACAGTTGCATTTTGGGGATCCAGAAAAATTCTGGGGACTCTATGTGACCACTGCATGCATGAGTGACTGTGCAATAAATTCTGGGGGACTTAGCATGTGGTGTAATGCTCCCATTTCACTTCGTCAGCACTTGGGAAGTTTCTGGACAGAAGACAGTTGCATTTTGTGTGTTGTGATTGTGAGCACATAATATCATAATTCAATTATAAATTAAAGCACCAGTGCAACAATGTGGTGAAAATTTTGACCTATACTTTTTTATGCTGTTTTAGATTGCTAGCAACTAATTACCTCCTGACTTGTAAGATACCCTTCTTTTCACAATTTGTGTCTGCTTTATTACTTTTTCTTATGTCTGAAAAAATAAATTGAGCATTCCTTTTAATAAGGTTTGGACCAGGTTTTCATCACTATTTTGAGCTGTTTTTGAACAAATTTTGTTCTGTGAAGTCAGGAAAACACTGCCTGCTGCATAATTGTTAATTTTACTCACAACGGAAGTGATATATAAACAACTGATGGACAAAATCAGCGGAAAATACTGATGAAGACCTGGTCTCCACCGTATTAAAAGGAGCGCTCCTTTTATTATTTAAGATATGAAAAAAAGTACTAAAGCAGACTTAAATAATGGAAAGAATGGTATCATACAAGTCAGGAGGTAAGTAAAGTGGCAATGTAAAACAGCATAAAAAAGCATAGATCAAAATTTTCACCAGATTGTTGCACTGCTGCTTTAAAGGAAAACTCCATGTTAAAATCAGAAAAAGATATGTAGTAGTCTTTTTTTCTGTGTTCTAACCAGTTCCCGGCATTTTCTTTTCCTCTGGCTGTGAGAGATGTTTTTTCTAACTTTCCCTGTTTTATTGCCCTTGGAGGTTGCCATTCTGGTTTCTTTTATGGCCTCTAGTCTTCCCAGAGTGCCCTTTGGTGTGATGTCTAATTGCCCCTGCAGTAAGCCAGTATCTTGTTACAAGGTCTGTCACAGCTCAGCCACAAAGAAAATACTTCTTCCAGAGAAGACAAACTGCTAGATTTTGGGTGAGCGTATTTATTATTATTTTTTGATATCAGTACTTTGTCCTGCTATGCTCTGCTGTGTGTGTGTGTGTATGTGTGAGTGTGTGTGAATCATGTCACTGTTTACTCTATTTCTCTCAGTCACTTTCAGTTTTTGCACCAGTACTAAGTAGCAAAAACTGAACACCACCTTATAGGTTGTAACATAGCAGGACAAGGTACTAATATCAAAAAATAATAATGATTACACTCACCCAAAATGTAGCAATGTGACTTCTTCTCTAAAAGAAGTATTATCTTTGTGGCTGAGCTGTGACAGACCCTGCTAAATCTAGGGGCATAGCTACATCACTGTCACATGAACCAGGGTGCATCATAGTAGAAAGAAAGCCAATAAACCTATTTGTGATGGAGATCCCCAGGAGTTGTAAAACTACCATACAGCTAGCAGGCTAATTTAGGAAAAATTCCTAATAGCAGACAGAGGGAAGGACACACTAGGACTTAACATACATATCAAAACCCTCTACATAACATATGTTTTTGCACATTCTGAGTGGACTTCTCCTTTAATGCCTATTTCAAAAAAGAAATATTTCTGAAGCCTCACAAACGTTTACTTTGTGTCGAGACTCATAAAGTGTTCATCATACAGCAGGACTGAGCAGTGCAAGTATGCTGTGCAAAACTGCATGTGTGCCGTCAGTGTTCTTTCCTGTGTGTGTAGACATTGTCCAGCTTCGTGCAAACATATATATGGTGTGACTTGTTGCAGTATGTAAAGAATAAAAATAAGAAAGAATATATGATGTATATTTTATTTATACCATCAGCACGATGGAGTAAGTGATATGATATTTTTTCAGAGGTCTCAGGTCACTGCACACCTCAGTCATTCACAGTGCACACATGACTTTGAGGAGATAATAGCACAAAAAACACATGCTCTTCTAAAAGTCATGTGTGCAGTATGTGACTAAGCTGCTCTCTGGCCAGACATATTTGAAAAAATATCATATCACTTACTCCGCTGATGCTGATGGTGACAGTAAAATATATTTTATATATTCTTATCTCTATTTCTCATACCATAGACACTGCAACAAATCAGCATACATATGTTTGCAAGAAGCTGGACAATGTCTGACATCACACACACACACAGGAAACAACACTGACTGCACACATGCAGTTTAGCACATTATACATGCACTGCTCAGTCCTGCTTTTCCACAACCACTCCACAACGGAAAGAAAACATTACTGAGGCACTGGATTATTATAACAGGGCAATAAGGAGCATTGTATGTACGTGTTTATATGTATATATTTAAAGGGAAGCAGTCTGTAACATGAGCTCCCACCCCCTGCAAGGCTTACCTTCCAGTTAAGCCTTTGAAGTATTGAAAAGGATAGTGTGTCACTGCACCTTTACACAAAATGCAGCCCCCATAACATTTGCCATACTTCCAGACTGCAGACTTTTCTCTATTAAAATAAAGTATGCTAAGGCGTGAGAAAAATGCCGCAACATACTTCAAAGGCTTAACCGGAGGGTAAGGCTTGCAGGGAGTGGGAGGTGCTGTTGCTGACTGCTTCCCTTTAAACTACTACTGTGGCCTTCCCTCTGTCTGTTATTAAACATAAACAAAAGACAAAACACTACAGTGGTGGGGGGTGCTGAAAAAAAAAAGCTAATGGGGATCCCCTGATGGTCCAGCAGCAGATGGAGCATCAACACAATCTGTAACTGGTGTTGCTCTATCTGCTCCAACTGCTGCTGGACAGCACCCACCCTCTCATTATTCTCTTCCACCGTGCCCCACAAAAGTCTATATCTGCATGAGTTGTAGGCATTGTGGGGTCCACTGCTGAGGGAACACAAGGTAGATGCAGTGGTGAGGATGGTGCTGGAGGTGGTATTGGAGCAAGTGCTGCTGTGGCCCTCCTCGAGCTGTAATGAAGCACAGCAGCAGCACCATATGCCAGTGCCACAGAATAGCCAGCAGGTGGAGGCCTGGCCCATTCTGTGGCAGCCTGCCACTCCACCTTGTGGTTGTTCAACATATGGGTGTGCTGGCCCCTGGTCCCCAGATGTGTCACCCGGGGGCCACGGCACACCTGCACCCCACAAAGCAGACACACCACAAGGCTGCTGTCCTCCCCAACAATGTTAAAAAACTGCAAAACTGGGGAGCTGCAGGGGGAGACCAGTCATGGGAGGGGCAGATGCACTGCTGGCAGCATGTTCACAGACCTGGGGCTCCACCTTCTGCTGTTGAGGTGGTGCTGCTGAAGCTCCTGTAGCTGCCACTGGTGGTGGTGGTGGTGGTGGTGGCAGTGGAATTGCTGGACGTGGAACTGGTAGTGCTGCAGCTGCTGCTTCTGGAGGGGGATGATGACCAAACACTCTGGACCAGTCCAACACCACCCAGCTACACCCCCCACATGTGTGCACTGCTCCCTTCCTGCCATGGACCACATACTGTGCCTGATCCTCCTTTACAAAAAAAAAACAAACACTCCTTCCCTCTCTGGTGAGTCTCGACTTCACACACACTCACACAACACAGGCACACACACACAGTCTCACACACACACACACACCAAAACTTATAAAATAAAGAAATCAGTCACCAAAAGGAAAAAAAATGAACTGACAAAACAGTATAAAAATACCTAAACAATTAGCCTTTAAAAAAGCTTTTGGGTTTTGAATCTGATCAACTTTCAGAACAAGCTGCCAAGAACTCTCCTCTCCTCTCTACAAAATGCTTCCTCTGTCTACCTCTGTAAAGGAGAAAGTGAATGTATCTGCTTCTATTACTCACTTCCTTCCTGCCTGGCTAAAGCATGTGACTTACAGTGCTGTATGCCATGTGATGTGTGAGGGGGCTTGCTAAATTGTTGTCATTCTGCCTTACTTTGCATTAAGGTGGAATGACAACGTGAAGTCGTAATAACAAAGTGAAGTGAAAATTTTACAACGGTCACTCCACGTAGCACTAGGACAACGCGAAGTGGCCATTTCGCGTTTACTTCGCTGGCGGAATTTAATTTCACTGCATCTCTAATTGTAATTTGCCTGTCCCTAAGATACATGGAACACTGTCTTTTCCTAATGTGTTCCTCTATTACTGTGCTTTGCATGCAAGTAAGTTATTTCAATGGGGCCCGTTGGATGGCCAAGCTACTTTTATTTGTTATAAGTTACAGTGGTTTTAAATAGAGTCTTCTCTCACCCTTCATTATGGTATTCAGCTCCACAGCTTGCTTTATGCTAATTTATGTCAGATTCCCCCAGTTTTGCTGTCTACACCATTGGACTGGTCCCTGAAGGACAGGGTCCAGTTTGAACATTATCTTAACTTGGATTGGTCCTGAGCATTATTGCAGCCAGTGTTGGGAAATCCAAATATTAAGATTGCTGTCCAATCTATTGTACCCTCCTTTTGTACACAACTGAAAGGTGTTGTGATCTCCCAATTATTTGTGGGAGTCTGGGTGTTGCCATTTCGGTCCTCCAGGGTCTTTTTTCACTCCCCGATATCTTTGGCAATAATTTTTTCCATATTACCCATGCAGTTCTTTCCTTCCTGGGCCCCAAACCTGGTAAGATAGTATATTCCTCTATAATTGACAAGTGGCTGACTACCACGTACCAACCGCACTCAGTTTCTGCCTTCTTCAAGTTATTTCAGTCTTTAGATGTTGGTGCCCCTTCTGGGGTTTGCTACTATTGGTCACAGTTATATTCCAGAAGATCCTAAGACATGACAACTCATTTGGAGAAACCTCTGTAAGTATGTAAAACAGGATAGACTTAGGTTGACTCAGTTTCAAATATTGCATAATCTCTACTTCTCCCCTCTGAAACACTATAATATGGGTAGACTTACATCCCCCATATGTACTAGATGTCATCTTGAGGGTGGACATCTCCGTCATATTTTATGGGATTGTGTTAAAGTAACACTACAGATTGGGCAGCCATTAAATATGCTTTAGATCTGCTCCTGTGGCTAGAGGATCTTTTAACCCCGATATCTGCTTTATAGGCCTTTTTCATCAGGACTTAATTGTCATTCACAAAGCCCATATGGAGCTCATTTCATCCGTAGCTAAAATTGTTATTTTGCACCACTGGATGAATGAATCAGTCCCGTCTTTTCAGGAGTGGCATTGTGCAATTATAACTGCTCTTATGTTGGAGAAGCACACTGCCACCAGTAGGAAATGACCCCATGTATTCTAAAATAGATGGGAAACCCTCTTTACTCTTTTATCAGTTGCTTTGGTGAGGTTGTAGTTTTGTGTGTGTCCCATTTTCTTTTTCCTTACATCATGACTGCTTTCAATGTCATATATTATTTGATCACATCAAATGATTTGATAATCTCTATCCTAGGCCCCACTGACTCATCTGGTTTATTTTATATTGGGCTGCTGAGCTGTATGTGTCGAAGGGGGGTAGGGAGTTGGATTTTTTTGTTTTACGTTGTTTTTTCCCTTCATTGTTTTAGTAGGTGCTCTCTGCTCATTTGTGTTTTGTTCTTTTTTTCTTTCCTTTTGTACATGTTTGCTGAAAATTAATAAAGTATATTGAATGAAAAAAAAAGAAAAACAGACTGACTTTTACCTAACCTATATATAACCTATTCAGGAAAAATGGGCAACACAGAGTCTGAGACATAGATGATACCCTCCTCCCCTTCAAAATCTGTACGGCACTATGACCAAGTAGTAGTTTGGGCACAGAGATTGGCAACAAAGAGTTTAAGACATGGGTGACATCTTCTTCAAAATCTATACAGCTCTATGACCATCAGACAGAGTACTCCTGTCCTGTCTGTTCGCTTTATTAGTTCTTACTTTCTTAATATATATTTTTTTACCAAAATATATTTTTCAAAAAGAAAATAATTATTAAGTTGTAGGATGCTGTACACTAGTGATATTGACACTTTTTTTCAGTTTTGTTGACTTAGCAAGAAAAACAGACTGCAACTAACACTAAACCTAACCTATCACATTCACTACTATACATTTTTTTAGTTGCTGGATGATTTCATGAGAACTGTGCCTGCTTCATGGCACTGCAGGCCATGCATTTTGTAATACCCCTAACCCTTTCTTGTTTTCTTTAGCTTTTTTTAAAGCTAAGAATGTCTGCAAGTGCACTCTGCTGTTGTCCCTGTTGAATTTGTTGATCTCTCTTTACTCTCCCCTCTCTCTATCTCTCAGAAAAACTTTGTTTAAATTTTTTTGATGTGGAGTAAAGTACTTAGCAACATCTGCACTCTGCTGTTGAATTCATATGTCTCTTTTTCTCACTTTCTACTCTCTCTTTTTTTGACTAAGGAAGAAAAACATTCTTTATTTTTTTTACAGTGTAACCTCCAAGCACACACAACCATCTCCTTTCAAAGCAAAGCCCCACATGAGTTGGATACATTGTTTCTGATGGGATATTCAATGGTGACTGACACACAGGATTGGCTAGAACATGAGGCAATCACAGACAAAATACCCTAATTGGTTGGCTCCTTTCAGTGCCCCAGTATCATGAGTGTTTGCCTTTGTTGGTCATTTGACAGTCCAGGGTCTCGAGTGTATTCAGCAGAGAGCAGAAAAAAATGTTTTTTTTTAATTTTATTTCTGTACCCTGCCCTTCCGTCCAAGGAACATGCTGCTGCCTTTATTCCACTGAACTGCACTGCACTTCCAAAGTGTGTCAACACTGCAACTCAGGTCAAGCCACAAAAGGTTTGGTATTCCTGAACAGAGCCGAGTCTGTCCAGTTCTGGGAGGTTTGGAAGTGTGGCAGAGTTGGTTTACCCATCCCTACAAAACATATTTACTTTATTGCATCCAGAACAGCCTGAGTATTGTAGAAGGAGATTAGGGCTGTGAAGATGAAGATTAAATGGAAAATAGTGAGAGGGGCCATAATGGAGGTAACACAATCTTGCATACAGGATGTTGCCAAAGGAAAAAAAATCACAATAAACAAATCTGGTTTTCCAAGGAGGTGAGGGAGTGATGGACAAAATAAAGGCATTCAGGAGTTATAAAGATAATCAGGCATAAATGAGAAGGACGAATACTAGATGGGGCAAAAAAGAAGCAAAATGATAAGAAAAGAATGTCCAAGCAGCGGTGTAGTTGCATATGGTAGAAAAGGTGACAGACGAGGACAAGGAATTTATCAGATACATTAGGGATAGTCTTATTAGTCCCCATACCCTTCCACTGGAAGAAATCACACAACACAGGTTTTGGAGAAAAGGCCACTGCCATATATTTATTAAATGATTTATATAATTTTGGAATGTCATGCGTGGCTGGGAGAACTTGTCAGTCACGTCAGGCCTCTGCACCCCTGTTAGTGAAGGGCCATGTCCCCTGTGCAGACTGAGATAATGATGTATCTCTCTAAGTTGGTACCCAAATTTTAAGAGTGGGGTGTCCATGTGGTTGGGTGGCAAGCAACCACCCTGTCTTGTGGCTTCATTCCTGCAGGAAAGTCTAATGAGGGTTGACTGCAAACCCTCCAAGTGGGGATCAGGTCTTACAGCCTCTTGGACCTCATGCTGACAAGGAAGGAGAGTCAATTGGAAGAATTCAACTCATTCCACTTGTCCCCTTGTGCCATTGCTCTGAAAGACTCCCAAGCTGCCATGTCACAATGACTGTGACAGTGCATGGCAATGCTAAACCCATTCTTGGTTAAACTCCTTTGGAGGAGATGAAAAATCCTCTAAGGGAACCCAGGAAAACTCCCATAGTGTAGTCACCTACAGTGGGGCAAGAAGTTCCCTGTTCTACCCTGGTTGACCCAGAACCATTCTTTTATGAGGACAGGTGGGTGGGAAATCTGAAGAGGTAGAAAAAAAGTGAGAAAGAGTTTCTGGATTCAGATCTTTTTATCCCCTCACTCCCCACACCCTCCAGATGCTTCCATCACTGTGGGTGGCCCCAGTGGTTCCTCCCCTGGGGTGGTGCCAGGGCTACTCTGCCACCTCCATGGGTGGGACGTTACCTACCTGCTGAAGGCCATATTATAGGGGATGGGACACAGACAAGTAAATGTCTGCTGCAATTCTTTAGCAGACTGTTTAAAAGAAAAATGTAAAGGGGGAATAACAAGATTGAAGAGAGGTAAGAGAGTAGTTGAAAATGATGGGCAGAAGGCCACTGTACTGAATGACTTCTTCCACTTTGTCTTCTCAAGGGATGAGAAAGGGCCACTACAATATAGCAGATTGAAGGTGCTAGATATGGAGATGGGAAAAATGTCAAGGTTGGAGATCACAGTGAACAGGGTCCAAGAAGGGTTTGCAGCTCTTTATATAGACAAGGCTACATGTCCTGACTGTATGCATCTCATAGTGCTAAACTAATTGGGGTTGGAACAGGCAACACCTCTAGTGGATCTGTTCTGGTACTCCCTGGAGACAGGGGAAGTCCAAGGAGGTCAATGGATGTTGTACCACTACATATGGGGGAAACAGAGGGGACCTAGTTAACTACAAGCTAGTATGTCTTACCTCTATTTTTATTAAACTCCTGGAAACAATGGCCAAAGAACAGGTAGTGGAATACATGTAGTCCTATGAGCCATGGGACACCAGGCAGCTTGGGTTCAAGGCAGGTGGATCATTCCAAACAATGTCATTGCTATTTTTTGATTGGGTGTTGAGGGTAGTGGACTAGGGAAAGGCAGCCAATGTGCAATACCTGTACTCAACCTAGAAGGGGGTGATTTAAGAGTGATACCAGGATGCACTTTTTTTCACAGAGGGGGTAGTAGATACTGTACATGGAATGCCTTGCCAATGGAGGAGATTGAGGAGAGACATCTATTGTAAGCTTCGATGAAGGCATGGACAACTTCAAGAGACTGGAAGTTTCTATGTTACGGTATAGGTGCACAGGGGGAAAGCTGATAAGTTGGCAGAGGGAAGGTGGTGAGGAACATTGGGGAAACCATCCTATCTGGCCATAAGCTAACAATAGTTAGGTAGGAATCTTATGCAAATTGGAAGGAGCTTGAATTTTCACCTGCCATCATGCTGTTTATGTTTCTACAACACATTAGAGTAATTGCCATTGGTTTACTTCATGTTCCTGCAGTATTCTGCAAGACTTCATGGACAGAAATTGTAATAAGAGCACCTCATCCTGGCTGGCAGCACTATATATATGGAGATATAGCGTAGATCTGTTCAATTCTGCTCCTCACTATGTGGTCAAGG
Organism: Neoceratodus forsteri; assembly: GCA_016271365.2. Taxonomy (NCBI): domain Eukaryota; kingdom Metazoa; phylum Chordata; order Ceratodontiformes; family Ceratodontidae; genus Neoceratodus; species Neoceratodus forsteri. Next base: position 874,774,740 of record CM057459.1, read on the forward strand.
ATCAATACAGTACTATGAAGCCTAGAAGAGATCTGCTTGACTGTGATCATACTGGACAACCAGTCTGCTTAATGTAGTTGGCAGATTTCAGCTGAACATTATTGGTTAGTAACAGGCATTGCAAAACTACTTCACAGTGATCAGACAGGGTTTATCTAAGGGAGGCTGGTGTGGAGAACTTTAAATAGAGTTATAAATGCCATTTAGATATGAAACACAGTGACTTATTATGATCCTGCTCTCTAGCAATGCAGAAAAAAATGTTTTTGACCATATGGAGCAGAAATACTTTATAGTGATCTGCAGAAGATTCGGCAGTAGGAACGCCTTCAAGCCTTAGGTACAGATGCTGTACTATTACGCCTTAGAAAAGGGTAACTATGAATGGCATAATGTGAAGGCATTCCTTCCAGAGACTGGAATTTGATGGGCATGCCCCCCCACACACACACACACAAACACAATTTGCAGTAGATATTGAGCCATTAACCATTTCAGTACAATCTCACTCTTGAATTACCAGGATTTCAGACAGTACGAGATTGCATTATTTCTTCTCTATGAAGTTGACCTTCTGTTATATATCTCTGGCCATGAGAAATCTCTTTTCATTGTACAGTAATCTAAATTATTGACCAAAATCACAGATTAAAATCAACAGGGGCAAGAGTGACACACCAAAATTACTGTACATATTTGATCACTCAGAACTTCATTAATTTCTTCCTTGCAGCTTTGATAAAGATAAAGATAATTGCACTATTTTATTTTGTTGTTTATTTGTTGTATTCCAGTAAAGTCTGATACAATGTTAATAAGCGGAGTCATATTCCGTTGTTTTTTTTTCAGTAACTACTTAACACGTCCCCTCAACATTGGCACTGTTACCCAACCGACCCTTCAGCACCACAAATCCAAGAGGACTCTTCCCCCCATGGAGCATTGGTTTACCACCCAGGTGGGGATGGAATAGCACCTAACCCCCCCATGCCTGTACCTTCAAATCTCATCAGGGTCCATCTTCTTCAGGCAGTAGCACTGGTGGGCAAGAGCCAATGCCTGACCGTCTCATCAGTGTTGCACCAGGGCCAAACATTTTTTCATGTGTGCCCCCTGGAGGTGTGATATGTGCTGACACCTAGGAGAAAGCCTGCATAGATCACACCTCCCCCATAAGGCAGACATGGGCATGCTGTTCCTCCGACCTCCGCCAGAGGCCAGGCACACACTGAGTTGGTGTACCCCTCACCCACTGCAATTGATGATCAGTCCCAGGGATGCTCAAGCCTCCTCCTCCTGGCTGGCCCTCTAGTGACCTGAACCTGTTCCTGAACTTGGGTCACTGGCATTGCAAGTGGTAGTGCTACTGCTGCGCCGATGGGCCGTCATATAACTTAATTTTTTATTCACTTTTTTGATGTTTTCATTAGTTCCACATTGTGCCTAATTTCTCCTCTCATTCTGCAACTTTCAATGTTTGGTTTCAGTGGACATGGAATGCAGCCTCCTGTACATCATCCTTGTCAGAGTACAAATGCAGCTGGTTAGGTAGGGGGGTTGATACCAGTCCATTCACAGAAGAAAGGATTCTGAAAGAACTCTTAAAACTGAAGGTGGACAAAGGAATGGAGCATGACAGGATTCACCCAAGAATTCTTATAGAACTAAGGGTAGAACTAGTGACACCACTGATTACCATCTTTAACAAATCATGGGAGGATGGGCTGGTACCTAAGGACTGGAGGAGGATATATGTGATTCCACATCACAAAAGTGGGAGCAAGGCAGAGGTAGGAAACTACAGACCTGTTAGTTTGACCTCAGTGGTAAGAAAAATGATGGTATCACTTCTGAAGGAAATAATTGTTGCATACCTAGAGGCCAGCAGAGCACAGGACCCAAGACAGCATGGATTCAGAGTGGGAAGGTCGTGTCTGACAAATCGAATTAATTACTTTGACTGGGTGACCAAGGTAGTAGACAAGAGAGGGGCTGTAGACTTGGCCTACCTAGACTTTAGCAAGGCATTTGACACAGTCCCACACAAAAGATTAATATACAAGTTAGCCACCCTTGTATTGGGTCCCAGGGTGGTAGCCTGGGTACAAAATCAACTGGACAACAGGACGCAGAGGGTAATAGTAAATGGAGTACACTCTGAAGAAAGGGGGTTTACTAGTGAAGTACCTCAGGGGTCAGTACTGGGACCAGTCCTCTTTAATGTCTTTATTAAGTGACATTGTGGAGGAACTAGAAGGAAACATATGTCTCTTTGCAGACGACACAAAGATCTGCAATAGGGTTGATACAGAAGTTGGGGTATAAAAGATGAGAAGGGACTTGCTAAGGTTGGAGGAAAGGTCAAATGTATGGCAGCTTAGATTCAACGCAAAGAAGTGCAAAGTAATGCACCTGGGAAACAAAAACCCAGGGGAAGAGTACACAATTGGGGTGTGAAATACTAACAACAATAAAAATGGAAAGGACCTGGGGGGTAGTCATATCAGATAACCTAAAGGTGGGTAAGCAATGTGAGAAGGCAGTAGGGAGGGCTGGCAGGATACTGGGATGCATAGGGAGAGGCATCACCAGTAGAAAACAGGAAGTTATCCATCTGTACAGACAGTTGGTGAGACCCCATCTGAAGTACTGTGTGCAGTTCTGGAGACCCCATCTCTACAAGGACATAGAGAGGATGAAAGCTGTCCAGAGGAGGGCAACTAAAATGGTGCAGGGTCTGTACCAGAAGACATATGAAGAGAGATTAAAGGAGCTTAATATGTATACCCACGAGGAAAGGAGGGAGAGGGGGGACATGATAGAAACTTTCAAGTACCTCAAGGGAATCAATAATGTCCAAGTGGGTAGAATCTTTCAGAAAAAGTGATGTGCAAGAACAAGGGGGCACAATTTGAAGATAGAGGGGGGAAGGCTCAGGGGCAACATGAGGAAGTATTTTTTTCACAGAGAGGGTGGTATACAAATGGAACAGCCTTCTTGAGGAGGTAGTGGAGTCAAAAACAGTGGGGGAATTCAAGAATGCATGGGACAGACAGAAGGCGATTCTAGTAGGGGGTAGGAGGAAGTAAGCTGTTGGTTAACTAGGATCTGCAGCTTTTCCATTAGGTAGGGAAATGGACAGACTAGGTCTGCCAAGCGGTCCTTATCTGCCATCAAATTCTATGTTTCTATGTTTTTAATTCTAAGTAACTAATTAGACAAAACTTTAATCTTCAAGGAATTATGTGGACAGCCCTACAGTGTTATGTTGCATATAACACCCCCCTTTGAAAAACACAGATAAATAGTGGGCATCATATAAGAGATTCTCTTAGTTTTGTAACACGTTTTGGCTAGTGTTTTTTTTTGGTGTGTGTGTGTGTGTGTGCATAATTAAGGTTTCTTCCTGTTCTGTGTCTGAGAGTCATTATTCCCTGCTGTATACTACAGCATTTTGAGATATACTGTGGTGTCCTTGCTGGCACTACTGTAGCTGGAACATTCCCATATGAAGCATGACTTTATGGCATTAGAACAGGCTTATTTGTGTTAACATGGAAGATACAGACTTAGGGCCTGATCCACAAAAAAATCGACCACCTCCAGAGCAAGGGGCATTGTACCCCTGCATGCTGGTGTACTTGCTGGCATCCAAGACCCCGCAGTCTCTTTTATCTATGTGTACAGATGAATGTGTATGGGTTGGGGTGTTCCATAGAGGGTAGAGCAGTTCTGAACACTGGGCATTCAACTGGATGACAATGCCATGGATAGAGTGTATGTACTGCTTTACACAGAGCAAAGAATTGTAGCACATGGTGGTCCTTGAAGGACTGCCATACTGTGACGGCCATGTGTAGTAATACCAATCAGTATCTTGAGTGAAGGACCAATTAGAATAGTCAAGGCCATCACATTGTACTTTTCTGTCTTCTTGCAATTTGCCAGCTGAATACTACAGTCCACAGTCTGAAGGGCTTAAGAGGCATACACAAACACAGCACTGTGTCTGTATAATATCACCAACTGATAAACAACCCTGCAGATGACAGTATATATCTATAGCATTTATAGACAGTGATATGCATTGCAACTAATTGCAACTGAGGAGGACATAACAGTAGTATAAGGATACCATAAATCATGATGGAACCTGTGATCTGGTCCACCTAATGATACTGTGCCCTTTGTATGAAATTATTGGAGAAATATACTTGGGGACCTTTTGAAAGGTCTAGAATATAAACCATATCATCTAGTAACATATATGTCGAAGTCAAAAAGCAAGCAAGTGTTGAACCCTGTGGCCTCCATAATAAGGATAGTAGAGGGAAAGAAGTTACATATAGTGAAAGAGAAACTGCTGTAATAATGTATGATAACACTGGATATTTAATAAAGGTCATGCAATAGTCCATCTTACATTTAAGTCTGACTAGACATCAGTCCAAATTAGGAATAGGGATACAAATTAAAATACACTATGGGAAATGTAGTTAACCAGATCTGAATCTGATAGAGTTCTGTTTAGACTCGGATAGTAATCGAGTTAGCTAAGTAACATTGACTCTTGCATGATCCAATAAATTTAATGGGGCAATAACTTATTAGTGCAATATTTAAGGTTAATATTTAAGATTTTAATTTTTTTTGTAAAGAAAACTGTCTATATGAAATGATTGATGTATGATAATGTATCTGTTGCAAGGTTTTCTTTTTGTGTAATGACGTATTGTAATGACGTTTTATAAGTTGATCAAAAAACTCTTGAACCTTGATGGAACCTGATGTTGGGTGCCAAAGTATCCTCATTGAAGGAGCAGTTTGTTTTTTTTTAATAAAAATAAAATATTGAAGTAAAGGCCTCCAGCCTTCCATGGCCACTTGTTTAGCTTATGCAACATGTTGCAGGCTTGATCAGGCCCCAAGGAAGTACAAGGGGACATGCATGGAGAGCAGGCAACCACTTCTGAATGGTCACTTTCTCTTAATACTATCACCCCCAGCCCCTCTCTCTGGCATATGAACAGTGTTGTGGGTCATGCAGATGGGTGTCCCTACTCCAACCCAACTGCCTGTGCTGACATGTGAGCAAAGCAAAATCAGATGTGGAGAGGTAATGCGATCCACACTGTGGGTGCCATGGGGTTCTGTGCATATGTTGGAGGGGCTCCCTGAGGCTTCTGCTGGCTCTGTTGAAGCCGAAAAGGGTCCCTGTCTCTTAATGGATTGGACTTCTCGTCAACTCTGAAAGTGGATCTGTTAATTTACTAAGTGCCATAATGCCCAACATGGTTACATGCAGGGATGATCATTATATTTCAGCCAGTTCTGGCAATGATTTGGGTGAAAGTAATGTAGTTGGTAAAGACAAGCCAGATCCATTTTAATGTTTTTTGGCCAAATTTAAAGTAAATATTCTGATATCAGTTTAGGAGATAAGGGGTTTGACTGAGCCCATTGTAGTGACCAGGGAGAATGTGGGGTTCCCCCAAAGGGGGAACCCAAGGTAGGTTGAAGAAGATCCCAGTGGAAGAAGAAGCATCTTCTGTTGAGGGTCTCAGTCATTAGGGGGATAGATCTGGAAATATGGCGGGAGGTAACATGCCTATTTGGCACCACGGCTCAGTGGGATAAGCACTGAATCCTAAGGATCGCTCAGGTGGAAGGACAGGGGAAGCTAGATGTCATTATCCATATAAGGACCTATGACCTTGCTGGTGATGCAGCTGGGACTATTCAGGTGGAGTACAGGGATCTGGCAAGAGACATAAAAGAGATTGTGCTCAGTGGCTTTCAACAAGGTGCTGTCTGTATACAGTCGAGTGGAGGACAGGGAATTCCTTATCAGGAGCTTCAATTGAAGGAATGGTGCAGAGAGGAGGAGCTCAGGTACACTTGGACTGGGGACCAACCTGGGATGATCTGGACATGCACAAAGGCAATGGTCTGCATCCATCTAGGAGAGTGACTACAGTCTTCAGTGGAAGATTAAAATGTTACTTTGTCAAACATTTAATCTAGCCAATGGGGAATGACTGAAAGATAGAGGTGGCATATACTGTCCACACCCCACACACACATAAGGAAGCAGAAGGTTAGTAGAATCCAAGGGGATGAAACTCCTCAAGGGAACGGGTTCAAGGTAGAAAAATGGGATCTGGAGAACAAAGGGAAAATAAAAAGCATAGTGATAAAAACTGGGAGAATGGGGAAGGGTCAAAGGAGGGAAGGGAGTGGTTGTAAGCAGCAGGGTACGAAGGTGTGAGGCCATGTGTGCAAATGCAAGAAGTCTTGGAAATAAAATTCCACACCTTGAAACTATCATGGTGAAAGTGGACCTGTACATAGTGGCCATTACTGAGTCGTGGTGCACAGGAAACCATGCCTGGGACATGGCTATGACAGGATACATGCAGTTCAGAAAAGATATGGAATGGAATAAAGGTGGTGTGGTTGTGTTTTATGTCAAGGTGACTATCAAGGCAATAGAAATGTAAAAGGGTAATGAGAGACTGTGGATATTGAGTGTTACCCTGGAAACAGCAGCCAGAGCTTTAACTTTCACATGGGTGATTTACAGATCTCCAGCACAGGGGAGTATCTAGACAAGAAGATGGGGAAGTCATTACCAGAATGGCAGGAAAGGGGGATGGACTGTTGGTAGGAGACTTCAATCTGCCTGATATTGATTGGATCCTCCCAACCACTGCCTCAGCTAGAGGAAGGTTCATCTTTGACTCCCTGCAGGGGGCATTCCTAAGGCAACTAGTCAAGGAACCCACTCATAAAGGGGCAATATTGGACCTGGTATTTACAAACAGGAATGGAGTTTTGGACACCTGGGTGAGTTGTAACCTGGGATCTAGTGGTCAATGGACAGTGTGATTTAATATTAGGATGCCAGTAGAAGTAAACCATACAAGGATGAAGGTCCTGGACTTCAAAAGGTCAGATTTTAAAAAAAGTGCGAATGCCTCAGGGATGCACTGGCAGTGGGGGAGTACCCTCATGGCGTGGTGGGATAGTGAGCCAGATTAAAGGATGTACTGTAATAGTGAAGGCAACAAAGCTCTGCACAATAAACTTTAGAAAAAGCAGGAGGAAAAAAAGATCTTTATGGTTCTCAAAGGAGGTGGTGGCAAAGGTAAGGGGAAAAAAGACAGCAATAAGGAGATACAAGGAAACACAGAAGGAAGAGGATAAAGAGATGTATAACCTAGCTGGTCCCCTGGTACATTAGTAGTGTAACTGCCTGTGGCGTTGTCCACCCATGTTCGGGAACAAGCATGGAGCATCAGAGGGTCAGCCAGGTGGAGGTAGGTGAGCATTGTATGGACTGCTTGCCACCTCTTGGGGGGGCTGTGACTTTCTGGCATGCCAGTGAGACCCAGTGGAAACTGGGCATGCAACAGCCAGGACCACCAGGCAATGGGGGAAGTCATCGGAAGATGTCTGTGGGTCGAATGCAGAAGCATGCCTGACCTGCCCTTACATCATTGCACATCTGCTCCTCCGGGGAGGGAACATAAGTGGAAAACCTCTGGTTATGTCAGCACTGTGAAGCCCCTGGAATGTCACCTGAATGATGCCCAAGGCATAAGCCTCTGCTAGGGCCTCTGGTATATCCTGTCTCTTCCCTTGGGAGCCCCGCTGTAGGGGGCTAGCTGCAGGCCTTCAAGTCTGGGTGGCCTGGAGGGATCCCAGGTGATAGGTATAGGTGCCAATGAGGGGGTACATCCCCTGTCTATAGTCTAAGCAAGAAAAAGAGATTACCTGCAAAAGCAGAGGGAAGCAAGGAATATGGTGAGTGGTGCAAATGTACAAACAGAGGAAAAATAGCCAGAAGGGTAGCAAGGGAGACAAGACATTTTTAGGTGTATAAGCAAAAAATAAGACTGGAGGGGAGGATTGTGAAGCTGAGGTGTGTGAAGGGACACTGTGCAGAGGATTATAAGGAAAAAGCATATATTCTGAACAAATACTGTACTTCTGTATGGTGTTCACAGTAAAAGGGGAAGGGGATGGACTGTATATAGGATACAGAACCACAGGAGTCAGAAAAGTAGACATGTAGTCTGGGTTGATCTCAGAAGATTAAGAAGGGTAGACATAGTCCCACTCCATAAGAGTGTCAGTATGGAAGAAACTGGCAACTACAGGATGACTAGTCTGGCATAAGTAGTAGAGAAACTAATGGAGTCATTTCTAAAAGAAAGACTTGTAGAGTACTTTACTGCTATCGGCTTAGTGGACCCAAGCCAGCATGGGTTCACTGGAGGGAGAGCATTTCAGTCAAACCTGACACACTTCTTTGACTAGGTGACTAGGTGACCAGAGGAATAGATCGGGGAAGTGGTGAACATGGCCAACTTAAAATTTAGCAAGGCCTTTGACTGTGAGCCACATACAAAGTTCATAAAAAAGCTGGACAGCTTTGTTCTGAGAACCAGTGTCCTGCACTGGTTACATAATTGGCTGACAGGAAGGCAGCAGAGGGTGTTGGAAATGTCTCTAACTCGGGGGGAGGGTGACCAGCAGGGTACCTCAGGGTCAGTACCGAGTCCAGTCCTCATTAATGTCTTTATAAGTGACATTGCAGAAGAACAGGAAAGTAAGGTATGCCTCTTTGCAGATGTCACAAATATATGCAATAGGGTAGACACTCAGGAGGGAGTGGAGAGAATGAAGAGAGACCTGAAAAAGCTTGAGGAATGGTCAGGGGTACGGCAGCTGAGCTTCAGTGCAAAAAAGTGCAACATCATGCACACTGGGCACATGCACCCAAACAGGAAAAGGACCTGGGGCTGATCATAACTGATGACCCTGAGATGGGTCCATGTCATAATAGTGACTGCAAAACAGCGATCGCTATTATGACGAGTGTATATCCCCAAAAAGGAAATAGGCGATATACATTTTAAGGTGACCCAACATCCGGATATTAAAAAGTGTTTTGCGGGGATGCACCCTCTCTTGCAGGGGTTTTGCCCTCCACACCCCCTGAATTAGGATTCTCAACTCATGAGGGTGCATTTCGGGAAGGGGGTAAAATTCAGATGTCTGCAAAAAATGAAGTACCGCAGCTCACAGCTGCAGCAAAATTTAACCCGCTCCTGGTCTAGAAACTAGTACCTGCTGTGCCAAAGCTAGCCACCCACACCATCATGCCACATGGCTAGCTGGACAGCGGCAGGTACTCCAGTCCCTGACAACCCCTTCCCTGCCCCTACCCTTACCCTCGCTATTCCCCCTTTCCGTTTGCCCTTCCCCATAGTCATTGTCCCATACCCTCGCTATTCTGCAGGGTAGCCCAAAATAACAGCACCCAAAATGAATTGCTATTTTTGTAGTCACTCATTTTGGGTCTCTATTATTATGTGACACCCCTCAAGATTGCAAGGCAGTGTGACAAAGCAATGCGGAAAGCCAGTGGGATATTGGAGTGCATTGAGAGGGGTATCACCAGCAGAGGACAGGAAGTGATATTGCCACTTTATCGGTCACCAGTGAGACCACACCTGGAGTATTGTGTCCAGTTGTGGAGACTGCACCACAGAAAGGATGTAGACAAGGTGGAGGCCATCCATAGAAGGGCAACAAAAATGGTGCAGGGGCTGCACTAAATATCCAATGAGGAGAAATAGAGGGATTTGAACATGTACACTTTGGGAAAAAGGAGGTAGGGACTTGGTAGAGACTTTTAAATTCTGTGTCCTTTTGATAGATTTGGGCCCACTCAGCAGTGATGTATCACATAACGCTTATTTTGTTTTACAAGTAGAATCCAGACTCAGTGGCTCACTGCAAGGCAGGATGCTGTGAGCTACACAGGACCCAGATAATTGTCTGACTCCCCTTATAGATTTAAAGAAGGCAGAAAAGCTGAGTTATGCTAACATGAAAAACTGCAAGAAATCATCTAATTTTCATAGGATATATATGATTAATATCCTCAGTGGTTGGACAAATTACACTTGGTAGTGTCAATGCGCGAAGTTGATAGCAATACCAGACTTTCTGATGAAGGGGTGTTAATGCCCTGAAACATATGGGCCATTTTATGTAGCTTGGATGCTACTTGTACAATGAAATAAGCATTATATCCATGGCCCCTAGTGCTCTGCGGCATAATTTTCTGATTGCTGCGGCAGGGTTTCTTGGCATCTGCGGCAGCATTATATGATTTCTGTGGCATGGTTTATTCGTTTCTCTGGCAGAACACAGTTCTACCATTGACTAAATATCAGCTGCTGAGCATAGAGGAGGAGCTTCATGATAAGCAAGATGAGAAAGAAAACCTGACACTACAGAAAAACAGTGTATTTAAATGAAAATTCAACAAAAACAATGAATTCTGTGGCACTATATATATTCTGCGGCATAATGCAATTGCTGTGGAAAATTCTGCAACTGCAGAATCACAGAATTCCAGGGGCCTTGATTATATCTCACATATGAGTGGGTCCATCATTCCAATCTGTCCACTGAGTATCAGCAGCTTTGATTAGTTTTAGGTGTCTCCTATGTATAAGCATCTTTTCTTTCTTTCTGCTGAGGTTGGGTGAGTCAAACACAGGTTTTCAGAAACCTTTAAATACCTCACTGGAGTTAATAGTGTATAGGATGGGAGTATTTTCCAGAAAAAAAGGTGTACAAGAACTAGAGTGCACAGTATGAAGCTGGAGTGGGGGACGTGTAGGAGGCATCTGAGAAAGTATTTCTTCACTGAGAGGGTGGTAGATGTATGGAATAATTTTCCAGTGAGTGTGGTAGGGGCAAACATTGTAATGGGATTCAAGCATGCATGGGATAGTTACAATGGAAAACTGGAATCCAAGAAGGGGGGAAGGTGATTGGAGACCAGGCAGGGTCTACAGTGGCAGAATAGGCAGGGAAGAGTGAGACAAACTGGATGAGCCAAGTGTTCCTTATCTGCCAACAAATTCTGTCTTTTCTGTATTTCTATGAACCAGACATTTATGGAGCTGTATTTAGTTGTTTACTCATCCTCAGGCAACCAGCCGGGGAAGAGTCATGTGCGCTACTGTATTTCGAGCCCCCCTTCCCCCGAGGAGCCGGAGGTCACGAGGGCTGCGCTGTACTGCCCTCCCTGCCAGGATTTCACCCCCCTCCCCCCGAGGACCAGGAGGTCACGAGGGCCAGACAGAAAAGCCCTCCCTGCCCTGAATCTCCGCTGAACGCCTCAAGATTTTGAGCCCCCCTCCCCGAGGAGCCGGAGGTCGCGAGGGCTGCGCTGTGCTGCCCTCCTGCCAGGATTTCACCCCTCCCCGAGGACCAGGAGGTCGCGAGGCCAGACAGAAAAGCCCTCCCTGCCCTGAATCTCGCTGAGCCTCAAGATTTGAGCCCCCTCCCCGAGGAGCCGGAGGTCGCGAGGGCTGCGCTGTACTGCCCTCCCTGCCAGGATTTCACCCCCCTCCCCGAGGACCAGGAGGTCGCGAGGGCCAGACAGAAAAGCCCTCCCTGCCCTGAATCTCCGCTGAACGCCTCAAGATTTCGAGCCCCCCCCCGAGGAGCCGGAGGTCGTGAGGGCTGTGCTGTACTGCCCTCCCTGCCAGGATTTCACCCCCTTCCCCCCGAGGACCAGGAGGTCGCGAGGGCCAGACAGAAAAGCCCTCCCTGCCCTGAATCTCCGCTGAACGCCTCAAGGTAATTTCCCAACAAGTGCCCTGCTGCAGTCGCGACCGTCGGGAGCTCTTCTGGCTGTGGACTAACCTGCAGTCTGCTCTAACTGGGGCTTTGGTGCCTTTTCCAGGCTCGCGCTCTGAACGCCTCTCTCTTACAGTGCCAGGTGTCTCAGTTGGACTATTTCTGTATATTCCCTGTGCCTAGCTTAGCTAGCCTGATTAACTAATTTTTTAGAAAAAAAAAGTAGCTAGTTTAAAGGAATCCAGGAAAGAGGGTTTTGTGTTTAGCCTGTTATAACTGTTGTAATTCCTGCTAGTCTTGCTGCTGCTGCGACACTATTCTTTCTCCCTCCCTAAGACTGCCCGCCCCCTCAAGCTAATCCCCTGTACCTGCCTACTTAACCTCGCTCTTCTCCCTCTTCCACAGATTTCGAGCCCCCTTCCCCCCGAGGAGCCGGAGGTCGCGAGGGCTGCGTCTGTACTGCCCTCCCTGCCAGAATTTCACCCCCCTCCCCCTGAGGACCAGGAGGTCACGAGGGCCAGACAGAAAAGCCCTCCCTGCCCTGAATCTCCGCTGAACGCCTCAAGGTAATTTCTCAACAAGTGCCCTGCTGCAGTTGCGACCATCGGGAGCTCTCCTGGCTGTGGACTAACCTGCAGTCTGCTCTAACTGGGGCTTTGGCGCCTTTTCCAGGCTCGCGCTCTGGACGCCTCTCTCTTACAGTGCCAGGTGAAGCCCCGCCACCCCCACCACCACTCTTGGTCGGCTGTCCCTTTTATAGAGCTACTCACATGGGGATCCAGAACCAATCAGTCGACTTTCCCATTTGCTGGTTATACCATTCCAGCACTAGAGGGAGCCTGCACTCAGTTTCTACTCTCTCTAATGTTGTATCATCCACAATTATGATCCTTGCTGTTCTGGTACTCCTCCTACCACGAGACCCACTGCTCACCCTCGACCCTTTTTATCTCCATCGGATCTGCCCCCTTCCGAACCACTATCCCCCCACTCCCAATTCCCTGTCTTTCCCTCAGCTTTTTGCACATCTACCCCTCTGTCCATCCCCCCTTTTCCATCCTGTACCCTGGACTACCGTACCATTCCCCTAAATCCATCCCGAACCCTCGACTACCACTCACCCCCACCCACCCACCCCCATGTCTATCCCCAGTACCATGCACCCTTTCACGTGGTCAATCTCCTCGTTGGCATGTCCGGCTCTCTTCTTTCTTCCCATCCCATGCATCCCTGGTGAGGTCTCGGCTCCTGCATATGCACCCTTCCCTCACCAACCACCACCCTGTAGCCTAATCGTTCTGCTGCTCCTGCTCTCCGGCAATGTGCACCCTAACCCTGGGCCCGCTTATGCTGCCACGCCTAAGTCCACCTGTGGTAGCGGTCTCCGAATTGCTTTCATGAACATATGCAGTCTCCCCAAAAAAATAGCTGCCCTCCAATGCTGGGTTACGCAACACTCCCCGGACATCCTCATGCTAGCAGAGACCTGGCTCTCCCCACTTATGCCTGACTCAGCTGTCTCTCTACCAGGCTTTTCCCTGTTCAGGGCTGATAGGTTGGGCAGGCGGGAAGGGGGGTGTGCTATCTATCTGCGTGACTCTGTCCTGGGCCATGCCCTCCCTACCCCTGAGCTCAACCACGGGGCGCAAGCCATTACCCTTAAAATCACTCCTTATCCTGGTCGTGGCCCCCTCTACCTAACCACGGTTTACATACCCCCGAATACAAAAAACTTAGCGGTCTCCTCCCTCCTTGACTATCTATCCTCCTTACCCCAGAAGGCTGAACAACTAATATTGGGTGACTTAAACTCCAACTGGCTCAGTTCCTCATCTGATACTATAAAGGATGAGCTTGCGGCCCTTGACCTGTCTCAATTGGTCACTCAGCCCACTCGTCTTAACAAAGCAACGGGAACCTGCTCCCTCTTGGACGTAATCCTCTCTAACCGGCCACATAAAGTGGCTTCCATACTGTCCTTGCGGACTCTCTCAGCGACCACTCCCCGTCATCTGCCATTGGTCCTCTCCACCCTCAGCCCTGTGTACTGCACCACCCCACGCGGGTTTCTTCCGGGGTCTTGACAACCTCAAATGCCACCTTGCACAAGTCAACTGGACCCCAGTGGCCTGTGCTCAGACATAAACTCTGCACTAACCTACCTCACTACTGCCTTCACCCTCGCCTGTGATCTGTTTGCCCCCATCTCCACATCTAGGAAAAAAAAGCGGTCTGCTGCTTGGATATTCCCTGCTCTGATCCAGCAACTAAAAAAGCGGGATAATCTCTGGCACATTGCATATGACTCTGGTAGAGTGGCTGACAGACAAGCCTACAGGGCTGCCCGTAACCAGTGCACCTGGGCCATCAAGCAGGCAAAAGCTAATTACTATCAGGCTGCGTTGACGTCCACCTGGGGCTCATCCAGAGCCTTCTGGGACAACATTAAAGAACTGAATGGTAAAACCCGCTCCCCCGCCTCTGTCTCAGATTGACATAAACGGGGCTGTCTCGACTGACCTAACATGTATTGCTGACTGCCTTAATAAAATCTTCACGGACTTAAGTGCAGTCCTCCCTGCCCATTTTTTTGACCCGGTTACCACGTCCACCTTCTCACACATCTCAAGGCCACTTTTCTGCTTCCAGACGATCTCACCCCGTGATGCCAAACCTTTTCTCATAAAGTCCCTCGCCTCCCAAAACCCTAGTAACGACCCTCTTGACTCCAAGATACTCCGCCTTACACTGGACATCATGCTAATCCCCCTCACGCTTATCTTAAACAAATCCTTATGTTTAGGTCAATTCCCCGGAAGCCTGGAAGCACGCTGAAGTAATCCCCATCCATAAGTCTGAGGATCGCATGCTACCAAATAATTACAGGCCTATCTCCATCCTCCCCCCCCATCCAAAGCTTTAGAAAAAATAGTATCCACACAGCTCTTAGAATACCTATCTAAGCACAACCTTTTATGTCCGGAGCAACATGGGTTTCGTCCTGGCCACAGCACAACCACCGCCCTTCTGGAATTCTCCACCACTTACACTCGCGCTTGACAAGGGTTGTCTTGCAGGGGCAGTATTCTAGACCTATCTAAGGCTTTCACGGTGTGCCACCCCTGCTGTTAAACTCCCTATCCCAACTGGGACTCTCATCTGGCCCAATGAATTGGTTCTCTAGCTACCTGCAAAACAGGTCCCAAAGAGTTATACTAAATGGGACCCTCTCCTCCAACCTGCCGGTTCTCTCAGGGGTCCCTAAGGTTCCATCCTCGGACCCACCCTCTTCAGTCTATTCCTAAACTCTCTCCCAAACTCCTGCTCCAGCAAAATACTGCTCTATGCTGATGGCGCAGTTATCCTAGCATCTCACCCTGACCCACTCCTACTCCAGGCACACTGCAAGCGCCTTCCTCCAAGCCGAAAAATGGTTCAATAATCATCGATAGTCATGAACCTGAAGAAAACTAAGTCCATGCTGTTCTCACACCGGCAAAACAGTGCTAAGAACACTCCCTTTCTCATCACCACCCATAGCTCCTTACTCTAGAACAGGTAACATCCTATAAGTACCTGGGCATCACCTTTGACCCTGGCCTTACATTCCACGCCCACTTAAACCCTGTCATCTGCCATGAACTCCAGGATCGGGCTCCTCTACGCCATAAAGATTGCCTCCCGGAATCTGCGTTAAGATTAGTCATTACCTCATCGGTGCTGTCTCTGGCAGACATTCTGGGACTTCCTATTTATGCTGCGGCTGACCCCACCTCCTTATCTAAGGTACAGACCGCATTATCAAAGTCTGTAGGCTCTTGAGGTGCCAACAGCAGAACTCACACCTGCCTGCTATACTCTTCCTCCAACTTACTCACTCTTGATGAAAGACTGAAATACCATACCTGCCTACTGGCTAAAAAATCCTTGTCAGGGCTTTGCCCGCCAGGGATCTCTGCTCCACTGCAGCTGGCTGTCCGGCCCCTGCCTACCCGTAACTCTATCGCAGCCACCTTCATAGTTCCCAGGGCTAGGACCTCTCGCTGCCAAAGATCCTTCCATCATAAAGCCCCCCTTTGGTTTAACTCCCTTCCTGAGGCTATCTCTAAGATCCCCGTGATTGGCCGGTTCAAAACTGCCCTCCGTCAACACATTATTGACAGTCGATGCTGCAAATGTCGATAGCTGACCTAACCCAGCCCTTTGCCCTGTGCCCCCTGGTTCCCTTAGGTGACTGGATACTGTCTGTAACTATGTTGTTATTAATTGATGTGTAATATGATGTATAATATGCAAGTTAACTTATGTATATTACTCAACTTATGCTTGTACCTGTATAGTTGCTGCCTGTAACTCCAGGTGTTTTTGTATCTCACCTGTATGTAATCCCTGTCCTAAAACCTCACTATTTGTTGTCTCCCCCATTTTGACGAGGTACCTTTAGAAACATAGAAACATAGAAACATAGAAGTTGACAGCAGATAAGGACCCAAGGCCCATCAGTCTGCCCATTTCTTTTCTACCTTATAAATGTGCCATCGGCCTTTGCTCTGTCAGTGACCTATCTATTCATAGTCATTTGTATTGCTCCTTATGCCTATCCCATGCCTGTTTGAAGCCCTGCACTGTATTCATAGCCACCACTTCTTGTGGTAAGCCATTCCATGCATCTACCACCCTTTCTGTGAAAAAAATTTCCTCACATTCCCCTTAATCGGCCTCCTCTAATCTCATGCTGTGTCCTCTTGTCCTGCTATTTTTCTTATATTTAAACATGTTAGACTCTTTCACCTTGTTTATGCCCTAAGGTGTTTAAATGTCTCGATCATATCACCTCTCTCCCTCCTTTGCTCAAGGGTATACATATTGAGCTCCGTTAATCTGTCCTTATATGTCTTCTGATGCAGTCCCTGCACCATTTTGGTTGCCCTCTCTGGACTGCCTCAATTTGGTTAATGTCCTTGTGAAGGTGTGGCCTCCAATACTGCACGCAGTACTCCAGATGGGCCTAACCAACGCCTTGTACAGAGGGATTATTACCTCCCTCTTACGACTTGTGATACCCCTACTAATACACCCTAACACCCCCCTAGCCTTACCTACTGCTTTAGAGGTCTGCTTGGATGATTTTAGGTCATCAGTGATGATGATGCCCAAGTCTCTTTCTTCCTTTGTGACTGCTAGCAACTCCCCTCGCAGCCTATAAGTGGCTTCAGGGTTTCTCTTCCCTATGTGCATGATTTTGCACTTCTTTGCATTAAATCCCAGTAGCCACTCTTCTGACCATTCTGCTAGTTTATCCAGATCTCTTCTCATTCTGCCCACCCCATCTGGATCATCTACTCTGTTGCAGATCTTGGTGTCATCTGCAAACAGACAAGCCTTACCCTCTAGTCCATCTGCGAGGTCACTAATGAAGATGTTGAATAGGACTGGCCCCAGGACAGATCCCTGAGGTGCCCACTTGTGACTTGCATCTTCTGACTGTATACCATTTACCACCACTCTCTGTTTTCTGCCAGTCAACCAGTTTGCCCCCAGTTGACCAACTTCTACCACACCCGAGCCTACCTGGCTTATTTATCAATCTTCTATGTGGAACAGTGTCAAAAGCTTTGCTGAAGTCAAGGTAGGCGACATCAACTGCTCCCCTTGGTCCACCACTCTGGTTACCCAGTCAAAGAAATCTATGAGATTAGTTTGACAGGACCTTCCTTTGTAAACCCATGCTGTCTTGGATCCTGTGCCCCTATGGATTCCAGGTGTTGCACTATCCTTTCCTTAAGGTGCCTCCATAATCTTGCCCACTACTGAGGTAAGACTGACCGGTCTGTAGTTTCCCCACCTCCTCCCTGCTACCACTCTTGTGGAGTGGGATCACATGAGCCTTTCTCCAGTCTTCTGGGACCTCTCCTGTGCTCAGAGACTCACTAAACAATTCTGCTAATGGCTCTGCTAGTTCCTCCTTTAGCTCCTTAAGTACCCTGGGATGTATGCCATCAGGTCCCATTGCCTTATCCACCCTGAGCTTGCAAGCTCTTGTAGGACCCTTTCTTTTTGAAGGAGTAGTTCTCACCTCCCTCCCCTGTGTCCATGATGCTGAGCTGTGGGCCCTGCCCTACCTTCTCTTCAGTAAATACTGAGCAAAAGTATCTATTTAGGATAGATGCCTTTACAGGGTCCTCCTCCTCACATGCTCCCTTTTCTCCATTAAACTAGCAATACCCCTCTGGACTTTCTCCTTTCACTAATGTATCTATAGAAAGTCTTGTCACCTTCTTTTACTGTTCGTGCTAGTGTTTCCTCAGTTTGGGACTTTGCCTGCCTTACTGCCTTACCTGCTTCCCTTAGGGCAGTTTGGTATGCCTCCCTATCTTCATCCCGCTGTGTTCCCTTATATTTTCTGAAGGCCAGCCTTTTGGCTCTGACCTTTTCTGCTACTATATTTGAGAACCAAAGTGGTTTCCTTCTTCTTTTGCACTTCTTTTTCTGTCTAACACAATGGGATGTTGCTTCAAGTATTGTATCCTTAATGCTTGCCCACTTTGCCTGTACCGCCTCACCTGTGTTTCTTTTTGCCAGGGCTAGCTTAACTCTGTTGGCCATCTTATCAAAGTCAGCTCCTCTGAAGTCCCATATTTTTGCCTTGGAATGGGATAATTTAGATGTAGTAGCCAAATTGAACCATACCATGTGATGGTCACTGGCCCCAGGTGACCTTCTACCTGGAGATCTGTGATCCCTTCTTTGTTAGTCAGTACTAGATCTAGGATAGCCCTGTCTCTTGTGGGTTGCTGTACCGGTTGTTTGAGGCCCTCCCTGCAGGAATCCACTATGAGTCTAGTTCTGGCAGATGTTCCTGCTGGTATTGACCAATCTGTATCTGGCATGTTGAAGTCTCCATTATCAGAACCTCCCTATAGCTGTCATGTTTTGTATATCTTCTAACAGTAATGTGTCTATGTCCTCCCTCTGGTCTGGGGCCTGTAGACAACCCCAGTTCTTATGGCTGTCCCATTACCTGTTTCAGGGTGACCCACAGTTCTTCTGGCTCCTTATGTGTATTCTGAATTTCTGTAGCTTTGATATTTTCATTAACATACAGGGCCACCCTCCCCCCTTTTGCACCTCGGTCTCTTCTGAACAATACATATCCAGGTACTGAAGTCTCCCAAGTGTGGTTACTGGTAAACCACGTCTCACTAATTGCTACTATGTCCAGTTTAGCCTCTGACATTATTGCCTGCAGGTCTGGGATCTTATTTCCCAGGCTGTGAGCATTGTGTACATGATTTTCCATTGGCCAGATTTTGGTGTGTTAGTTGTTGGGTGAAGTTTGGCATTACCCCTGTGCATCGTATGGAGACAAACCTTTTTCTTACCTGGTGATGCAAATGAATGGCAAACACGCTGAATTCCTGTTTGACCACTAGCTGAGGGGAGGGTGTTCCTCCCATTCGACGTATGGGTGCTACCCCTCCCATTTGCTAGTTTAAATATTCTGCAAAGACGTCAAACTTCTGCCCCAATGCACTGACCCCTCTTTAGTCAGATGCAGTCCATCAAATTTAAGAACTTTCGCTCCCAGAACTGTTGCCAGTTCCTACAAATCTGTGTCCTTTTCCTGGCACCAGTCCTTGAGCCACGTGTTTAGCTCCCCTATCTCCCCTTCTCTGACCTTCCGTCCATCTGCTCCCCTCTCCCAGACTGGCAGGATCTCAGAGAAGATGCCAGACGAAATAGATGATAGTTTGTCACCCAGCCTAGTCAGGTGTTCCTTGGTCTCCACAACTGACCGGCTGGCGAGATCATTAGTCCCTATGTGTACTAGGACATCAATGTTTTCTCCTGCTTTGTGAACAATTTTAGCAATGCGGTCAGTGTCACTCCATGCTGATGTACCTGAGAGACATCTGACCATCACCCCTGGCTGGAGATGGGTATCAACTCCCCGAATCATGGAGTCTCCTATGATCAGAAGTTTTTTGGATTTCCTTTGTGCTTGTTTAGTTTTGGTTCCTGATTTGGGTGAGTATTGTTGTGCTAGCTCCTGTGCCGCAGTGTCCTGCTCTGCAGTGTCTTCTGCCTCTTTATTTGATTTCAGAGATAGAGGCAGATACCTGTTTGTAGTGTTTATATGGTTTTGGAGGTAATGTGTTGGAGAGCAGAGGTGATGGGGCACCTGATTTGCTCCTCCTAACCACCTGCCAACCTCCTGGACCAACTACCCTCTGCGGTCGAGGTTTTCTGTTGGATGCTGGGGAAATGGCGGTGGTTCTTATAATGTATTTCCTCTTGAATATGAAATTTGAGGCGTGCAATCTCTGCCCATGCTGCCGGAGCTGAGACCTAAGATCTCAAAGGCCCAGCATGTAGGACAGTGTCCTAAATCCTGTAAGACTGTCCTTCTGAAAATTGTTCCACAGTACCTGCAGTTAATGAAATCCATTCCAAATAAGTTGCTGGGTTTGTAACCTAGTCAGAGTAATTTGAAGGAAAAAAAATGCAAGTAATGGTTTAATTGTGCTTTGTTTAACTTGTTATAACAAGTTAAATTACTAGTGCCCTGTAAATGAGATCACCTTGTGGAGGCCCCACTGATCCGCCCCTTCCTGTTCTGCCACAGGAAATGTTACAACTGTGGTACCCTATAAAAGGAGTGTAGTGTGGGGTGGTTGGGGATGGGGGTGGGTGGCTGGGCCCTTCCCTGCCAAAAAGAAGAACCACGGACGGAAAGAACAAGGAGGTAAGAGCAGAAACAATCAGTCAACAACAAATGCAGTAACCCTGAAAGCTTATCCTAATGTTAGATAAAACTGTAAAACCTGTAAAGCACCACCTGTAATAATTTCAGAGAAGATATACCCTGTAAGAAACACTTTGCTCCAGAAAAATAAAGCAGTAACAGAAGATATACCTTGCAAAAGACAATTTGAATCAGAAGATTACAGCAGTAATCTGTTTTACACCTGTAGGCACACCTTGTAATAATGCAGAAGAAGGTATACCAGCAACAACAATTTGAATCAGAGAAAAATGAAGCAATGAAATGTTAGCAACAAACAGTAGCAATCCCTGTGAGTAAAAATAAAAACACCACCACACAGTAAATCTGCTTAGCCAAACTAAGTCTTAAACCTTCTCCTTGCTCTGGTAAGTTTCTCTACTCTGCCTTTCAAGCAGTCTTAGAAGGAAAGAGCTCAGGTGAAGCTAGGTGCCTAGCCAGCAAACCAAGTCTTCTACCTCCAAGATATCAACTAACCTGACTTTTTAACCCTTCTTTCTGTTGGAAATTACTGACAGTTTGCCAGCTCCACCCCACATACACACCTAATCCTTTGGAAGAGCTGTGGGAGGAAAAGCAATTAGTTCCTTCAATGTGAGAAGGAGACTGAAACACCTCTGAGACAACAAACCTTTTCAACAAACAAGAATAAAATAAAACCAGTGTCAAACAGTAATTTTGCTTAGCCCAATGATAAAAAAGTCACAAAAATGTAAGCTCCACCTGTAATACAGTAATTTCAGAGAAGATATACCCTGTAAGAAACACTTTGCTCCAGAGAAAAATAAAGCAGTAACAGAAGATATACCTTGCAAAGACAATTTGAATCAGAAGATTACAGCAGTAATCTGTTAGCACACCCTGTAAGCACACCTTGTAATAATGCAGAAGAAGGTATACCAGCAACAACAATTTGAATCAGAGAAAAAATAAAGCAATGAAATGTTAGCAACAAACAGTAGCAATCCCTGTGAGTAAAAATAAAAACACCACCACACAGTAAATCTGCTTAGCCAAACTAAGTCTTAATCCTTCTCCCTTGCTCTGGTAAGTTTCTCTACTCTGCCTTTCAAGCAGTCTTAGAAGGAAAGAGCTCAGGTGAAGCTAGGTGCCTTGGCCAGCAAACCAAGTCTTCTACCAAGTCTTTGTAAACGAGTCGCTGACTCAAAGGTTGTAAATCTGATTCTTCAATAAATAAATAAATAAATAAAATCACTACTAGTCAGCCTCCTCTGTCAAGTACTGTCTTGTATGTTTCACATGAGTTGAAGTCAATATGTCAATAATTGACCTTTATAAATAGTTATGTATGATAAATTATTTCAATCTATAATTCTTGCATGTCTGTGCTGCTAGTAGAAAAATGGTATTTGCTGATGTCTGTTATTGTTCATATAAATCCAATATTTTTAGCCTGTGCACATTAGGAGACAGTCGGAGTGCCAGAAAATAATGATCTGCTTTTCTACTGCTTCAATTCAGTGGGAAAGCTTGCAGCTCATTGTTCTATTTATCTGTCAGTCACTGTAACTGCAAAGCCAAATAGATATTTCAAGTTAGTGGGAGGGCTTGCTGCTCATGCTGCAGCATACCCATTGGTCTGTTAGGCTGTCAATGACTGTATTAACAGGGCCCAACAGATTGAACACTTTCACAACCCTCCTTTCTCTGCTAATGACCAGCACTGCCAATTTCCACTTAAATAGACACCATCAACTTTTTTGCGCATCTTATTGCATATCTTAAAGATACACTGTAGAAGTACAACTTGAACCTAGTCTGACTGAAACACTCGCAGACAGACTGTGAGACTGTGAGACTGTGATGTTTCAGAGTCCCAAGACAAAATTAGCTTTATCCAGCAAATAACAGAATATGGACATGTTGCCTAAAGTTTAAACATAAGGCAAACACAAAAAGATCTACTCAGTGAAAAGAGAAAAAATAATAAATGTTCAACAAATTTTAATGTCTACCATCACATACAGAAATAGCTTACCACACTACAGGTTTTCTATCCTTTTCCCACCTTTCACCACTTCAGCTTCCATAGTCACTCTGTAATTCACATTTTTCAGAAGGACAACTCTCACCCTATAGAATTAACGTCCCCTACTTTAGTAGGACCCCTGATTAAATAAGCTGGGGCTGTACAGATTGGTTGAAGCAGCCCTTATTAGCTGCAGTCTGCAAGGGCACCCCACATTCAGTACAGACCTTGCAAGTTACCTGAAATGGCCCAGTCCCTGAATGCTTGGACAACTTCTTGTGGTGGTTCAAAGGGGTGATGGGTGTGGGTATAACAGACCCCATCAGCGACCCTGTCAGACGTCCCACCCCTGAAACATTTTATTGTTATCTGATACCTTAAGGATGTGTTAGCCAGCTGTAGAATACCCACATATCATTATTTTTTTTTTACTTTAATTGTACTACTTCTAATTGTAATCTGTTTGTGTCCCCAGTTGTTGATTGCCGTCTCCTGCTCTGATTTTACTTAAGGGCACTGACATGTTACTACAGTGTGAGCAGTGTCTTCTGTGTTCCTTTGTTCTAAGCATTTGTCAGGGTGGCAGACTGGATGGGATGCTAGGCCTTTTTCTGCTGCCATTTTTTGTTTCTTTATCTGTCATGAGGGCATTCCTTGATTGACTTGTTTGTGAACCTGCCCACTAAGTCAATACACACCCAGCGCTTAAGTGTCATGGCTGCTGCCAGAGTGCATTGAGAATATTAAATAAAACCAGCACATCAACATTCTTGCCAGTCAACTCATTCATAGCTCCAAGTTTAATATTACACTGCACAAACACTCCACAATACAAGAAATTACTCAGCATTGTGCCATTATATTTATTGTGTGTTAGGCCTGCAGCAACTGGATAAAGTGGCAATGTAAAGCTGAACATGTAGTTCAGTCAGGATTACAAGGACAATCAATTTGCAGTTACCTCCTGAGACCTAACCTTATATATATATATGACATACTAAAATGTATCAACTTTACCTTCATGTTCCTATCTTCCCTGGCTTAATCTGTGTTGACCCCCAAACCCAATTTTACATAGCTGCTTCACCTATGAGGACAGTAATGAATCACAATACACACTGTCTGTTCTGAATGATTGCATATTTCTAACCATTCCCTCTGTGTAGCAGGTGTAACTTTTTGCCAATGTCTTGTGATTGCTTTGCCCTTTGATGCTGCGCAAATAAAGTAAAGGGTTTGTTTATCTGTTGGGTATTCCTGTGGGAGATCTAAGATAATTTTCTTCAGCAATATTGGCTGTCGTAGTCACAATACTTTTTTTTAATATTGCTATCCACCTGCGCCAACAATATAAAATCTCATTTGATAATAAATATTTAATTTTACAAGCTGTCTGTCTGTCCTTTAGGTCCTGCAGTCTAGAATAAAAATATATCTTTATTGTACATAATTAAGCAAGTAACATACATGTTTTGATTATTCAGAGTTTACAAATCCCCCCCAAAGAAACAACATATTATGACAAACATAAATATCAAAACCAATCATTTACAGTATAAAAGACAGAAGACATCACCAGTCCGTATTTCTAAGGTTAACTATTTAGGATCAATTTGTAACGAGAAAGGGGTCTTTTCAAGGACACTAACATACTCCTACTACAGAAAACAGAAAGCCCAGTTAAATATTTTATGTGTAGTTGATTTGTAGAAAGCTTCAGTCAGTTTAAAACCTTTGCAGTCATCTCAATAACATAACTGCAAAAGAATGGATTCTAAGATATGTATTTTTTTATATTAACTCACATATAAAACTACCTATTTTAACTGTAAATTCATATTGAGTACACTAGTATAGTAATGCCCTGGATAAAACTAAATTAATCTTTGTACTTCAGGTACTTTAGATATCAAGTTAATTTAAACAATGTAGTAGAATCTGATTGAAAACAAAAAATGTAAAATGTCATCACTTATTGACTTCCATTGACCCATGAGGACAGTAATGAAGTATTGTAATCTATGATGTCTGCTCTATAGCTTTGTATATATGCACCTATTCCACCCTGTGTAGGAGCCACATCTGCTAGCCACTGTGCTGTGATCACTTTGCCCATCCTGCTGTGGAAATTGAGTACCAGTAACTTGTTCTTTTATCCATTGAGTATCCCAGTAGGATGACTGAGATCATTTTCTTCAGTAATATTGGCTGTTGTAGTCACAGTGCTTTTTTAATATCAGTGTCCACCTACGCCAACAAGCTCAAATCCCTTTTGACACTAAATATACAGTTTTCCAAGCTGCTTCTCTGTCATCTAAGTCCTGCTGTCTTGAGGAAAGAATATTCCTTTATTATAAAAAATAAGTATGTAACATGTGTTGTTCAACTTATTCAGTCTTTACAAATCCAAGTTAAAAAACACCATATTATGACAAAGTCAAAGATATCAAAATCAGCTATTTACAGTATAAAAGACAAGCGATCACCAGTCCATATTTCTAAGGTTAACATTTGTAGGATCAATTTTGTAGTGAGAAAATGGTCTTTTCTAAAACACTAACATACTCCTACTATAGAAGACAGCAAGCCCAATTAAATATTTGATCTGTAATTGAGTTGTAGAAAGCTTTGGTCAGTTTAAGACCTTTATAGAGGTCTTAATAACATAACTGCCAGAGACAAATGGATTCTGAAATACATTTTTATATAAACTCACATATAAAATTACCTATTTCAACTTTAAATTCATGTTGAGTACACTAGCATAATAAAACCCTGGATAGAACTAAATTTATTTTTGTACCTCAGGCACTTTAGATATCAAGTTATATTAAACAATATCGTTGAATCTGATAGAAAAATGTAAGATTTCATCACTTGTTGATTTCCATTGACCCATGAGGACAGTAATGAAGTGTTGTTATATACTTTGTCTGTTCTATAGCTTTGCATATATCCAATTATTCCACTCTGTGTAGGACACATAGCTCTTAACCAGTGTCTTTTCATTGCACTGCCCATTGCTGCTGTGAAAACTGAGTACAAGTAAATTCTTCTTTTATCTATGGGGTATCACAGTAGGTGATCTAAGATCATTTTCTTTAGCAATATTGACTGTTGTAGTCACAGCACTTTTTTAATATTGGTGTCCACCTGCGCCAACAATCTCAAATCCCCTTTGACACTAAATACACAATTTTCCAAGCTGCCTCTCTGTCCTTTAGGTCTTTCAGTCTGGAAGGAAAATATTCCTTTATTGTTCAAAACTAAGTAAGTAACTTTTGTTGTTTAACCTATTCAGTCTTTACAAATCCAAGTAAAAAATATGACATTATGACAAATATATAGATATCAAAACCAACCATTTAAAAAATAAAAGACAAGGGTGATCACAAGTTCAAATTTCTAAGGTTAACCACGTAGGAGCAATTTTGTATTGAGAAAAGGGTTGACACTAGCGTACTCCTGCTACAGAAGACAGCAAATGCAATTAATTTATTTGTAATGGAACTATTGCAAGCTTCAACCAGTTTAAGACCTTTTTAGAGGTCTCAATAACATAACTGCAAAAGAAGAATGGATTTTAAAATATTATGTTATATCTTCACACATATTAAATTACCTATTTCAACTGAAATTCATTTGTGTAACTCTAACAGTAAGCCCCCCCCAATAGAACAAATACATTTTTGTACTTTATGCACTTTAGATATCAAGTTAATATAAATAATGCAGATGAATTTGACTGGGGGACAAATGGAAGATTCCATCACTTGTTGACGTCCTTTGACCCATGAGAACAATATTGAAAGCTTATAAACCAGTCTGTCTGCTCTGTAGGTTTGCATATATCCAACCATTCCACCCTGTGTGGGAGTTTTATCTGTTAGTCAGTGTATTTTGATCACTTTGCCTGTTGCTACTGTTAAAATGGAGTACAAATAAATATATTTTTTTCAGTAATATTGTCTGCCATATTCCCTATACTTTTTAATATTGGTTTTCACCTGCACCATTAATCTTAGATACTTTTTGATACTAAATATTTAATTTTTCAAGCTGCCTCTCTGTCCTTAGGTCCAGCAGTCTGGGTGAAAAAATATTTAACTGAGAAACATTTATTTTTCACCTTATTTAGTCTTTATAAATCCAATTAAAATGTAACATATTGTTACACGTGCATAGATATAAAAAACAGCCATTTGCAATATGAAAGACAACAGAGGTCACACACCCATACTTCTAACGTTAACCATATATGAGCACTTTTATAGTGAAAACAGGTCTTTTTTAAGACACTAACTTACCCATTATACAGAAGACAGCAATCCCAATTAGATATGTTATCCATTATTAAATTATAGAAAGCTTCCTTCAGTCAGTTTAACAACCTGTACAGAGGTTTCAATAACATAATTACAAAAGAACAATGAGTTCTAAAATAAATTATTATGTAATCACATATAGAAAATGTTCTGTTCCAACAGTAAATTCATTTTCAGTGCACTAGTACAGCAAGGCCACCTGATAGAATTTAATTATTGTTTGCAATTTATGCATCTAAGATATTGAGTTAATTTTAATAATGTTCTTGAATTTGATTAAAGAACAACATGTAAAATATCATCACTTCTTGCCCTCAGTTGACTAATGATAGTACCTACAAACAGGTGTCTAAATGTTGTGTAGAAATGATACAAGAAAAGAATATGTATTATATAATATTTGTTTTATTTAAATTACACCAACATGAAGATGTAATGTTACATAATGATTAAATTGGGCAGAAACCCAAAGGAATTCTGTTCCACCTCCTCACACAAAATTATGAGAATCTTTTTTTCTGACACCTTTCTCCCACTCACATCCTGGCCAGCTCACCTCTTGTGTCACCATTGTTTCTCTCCACAGTAGGGTCCTCAAGTTGTGCCTTGCACCCTGCTTGGATCTGGTGGAAAGGAGAGTCAGCCAGTCAGTCCTGTTCTTCCCTGCCTTAACCCTGATGTCAGTGTATTTCTGAACATACCCTTTTGAAATGGAGGTACAATGGAGCCAGCCAGACTGCCATGCAGTATAACACATCTCACAAAATACTGTATAACAAAAGACTTAATTGCCATTGAATTACACAGCTTCCTGCAGGATTCTGTGGCACTGTGCAGAAATACTTCAAGGTACAAGGCTGCATCCTGGCTAACTCTGTTACAGGTGTGTTCAGTGATGTTTCCCACCCCCACATGGTGTATCATGCACATACTGCCACACAGCATATCTGTGGTGAAATGCACCATGTAGTTTACTTCTCTTGACCTGTTGCTGAATAAGTGGATGCATATAGTTAAGTTCATCCAGGAATTATAGGGACAAAGCATGCTTTCCCTCTAACACACCCCACATACATTCAAAGTCCTCTTCACACATCATATGCACTTACAATGTCACTCTCACTCCCTGGAGACTTGCAATGTCATCATCCAAACACACATGCTATTGACCCAGACCACAATGCATGCTCTCTCATCATCCTATGCACTTGCACACATACTCTGTCTCCCACAGTCCTCCAAGACATGTGCACTATTGCTCCCCAGAACCCCCAAACACATTCATTCTTACTCATATACCAACAACACACATTGGCTTTCATCATCATATCTCCCACACACATTCATTGTCAATTATATACCCCAATACAGAACACACACTGTTCCTTACAGATCCTCCAGACATCATAACCTCTTCAGACATGTATACTGTGACCCTCAGACCTCCCTCTCTCTCTCTCACATACACACACTTTCTTACCCACAGATCACCCAAACACATTCCATGCCACCCACATAATTCTACATACATTCAGTGATACTCACAGAACTCCCAGGTTAATTTCTCTTCACCAAAATGCTCTCTTCTCATCAACTCACTCTCTTCATCACCTTCAAACACAAGTAATAAAAGAATAAAACCACACAGGCAAACATTGTTGGTTTTTGCCAACTCTTGTTGAATGGAAGTACTGTTCCTCAAAACAGTAATGACTTATCATGGGTGAGACTATTTCCTTTTTATTATAATTTGCAGTATTGTGTAAATTTTAAGTGGCCAATGAAATATGTAGTAGGCTCATAAATGCTTAATACTTGTGTAAAAAATGTGAAACTGCTTGTTGAGAGACAGTATTATATAGATTTAGGGCAAAAATGCTAACTACTACATTTTTGTACTACACAGTATATTAATGTGTAGTCTGTCAGCTGTGATGCCTGAATTTATTTAGGAAGACAGTACATTGGCTGTTCAATTGGGCTATTATCAATTGCTACTGTACTAGGTTCTACATCACTGTACATACAGTACTGTACACTTTTATTTTCACCAAATCAGTAACCATCTACTATGCAAAAAAAAAAAAAAAACTTTATTACCAATTGATCAGCAAGACAAAATTCCAAACATATTTATTTTTTAACCTCCAATGAAGATTTTAGGAATGTGACTCTTCCAAATGGATAAAATATATTTAATCATTTTGTAGCCACACCTAAATTTTAGCCACCCCTGAACTGTAGCTGCAGCTATTTTCAATGATTTTAACTACAGCAACTCCCCAAATAGAGGCCACAGTGCAGATCAATAATAATTTTACTCATGAAGCTGACAAACAGTGCTTGACAGGATAATGCATTCAACAGCTTTAAGGCTGCATGAACCATGTGCCACTCCCCACTCCCCCTGGACATGACGAGATGAGACAAGATGAGAAATCCAACATATTGCTCAGTCCAGGCAATCTCATAGGGAAGCTATTCTTACTGTGACCCAAACCACATGGACCACCTGACAATCAGACAAGAAATCCAAGTGCTTCTAGGTTCAGACTATCTCTCCAGGTTGCTCTCCTTGCCAAATGTCAAATCACATGGTCCTCTGAGCTGCTCAGTTCAGGATATCTCTGTGGGATACACACAGGAAGAGCTCTGAAGGGTGAGGAACTGAGTGCAGGGTTAGTGCTGAAAATGCTTGGCAAGTACTAGTTTTACTGTTATTGTAAGTTTGGGATCCACATACTATCCAAAGAAGTACATTGTAAACTGGTAACTGCAATATGCATATCAGTCATGACTTAACCTTAACTGAATGAGTTAACATTGAACGTCTATAAATGTATTGCTGTCAGGCTTGCTAGCAACAAAGATCTTTTACTGATCAGCTGTCCACTAAAATCATCTGATTGCAATACAAGCCACCTCCATTTTGTTGCCACCATCAATTAGAAGCCACAGATTAAAACTGAAGTTTCTAATTGAAGCTGCAGCTACAAAAAGGCTAAATATGTCATACACAGTGTCTGAATTAAGTTAATACAATTTTGGTTCAGATAACAGTCTAACATAAAAATCAAATTGCTACTGACTGGCAATTAACTATTTATTTATTTAGTTTTTGTTTACCGGGTAAGTGCACTAGCCATAGCAATGACTATTTTCAGGCACAACCCGGGAGGGTACAGTACAAACAGCAGGCACACATTGCAATAAAAAGTTTTGACATAATTGACTGTAGAATACAGAGCAAGTATAGACATTGTAAACAATACTATAACAGAGCAAGTAGACAGTAGGTGAGGTAATAGCATAAAAAATATACTACAACAGTGAATACAAGACATTTGGATAGCTAAGGCTAAATACAATTGTACTAATTAGTGACAAATGGTGTGATAAAATAGAACCAAATATTCTTGTAAGATTTACTAGGGTGATAGGGGAAGGAAATGAGGATGGAAATCTTAGGCCAGAGTAGAGGTTTAGGACGGGGCCAGTGGAAGGGGAGATGAAGGGAAAGTGATATTCATTTAAGAGCACAACAATAGTGGCAGGAAAGGAAGGGAGGAGGTATGGGCTAGGGGGGTTCAAAGCAGGCGCATTTGTAGGAAGTGGCAAGATGGTTATGTAAGCCTTCCTTAAAAGAGGCATGGGATGGTGACTGGCATAAAGCTAGTGGTAGGGAGTTTCAATATAGGGGAGCATGATAGGCAAAAGCCGTGGTGCCTTTGGAGGAATAATGTCTGGGGATGAAAACAGGTGCTTGGTCAACAGACCTTAAGCTATAGTGAGATGTCAAATTAAGGAAGAGACCCGCCAGGGATGTGGCAATTTGCCAATGGACAATATTGTCAATGACTGAGCCATAAGCATAAAACCTTAGCTCAGAAGGAGGAAGCCATCCCAGATCTGAATGTTGGAGACAGTGGTGTTTTAGTCGATGTGAGGAGGATGCATAGCAGCAGAAATTGCTGTATGTGACATCCCATTTTCTAAGACTGGATTTGGACACAGAGGTAAAGATGGCAACACCATAGGTTAACGAAGGTAGGAACATACACCGGGCAATGGCTAGCCTAGCTGAGGGGGTAAGCATATATCTAGTTCGGTAGTCTATCCAATGTTTCGCATTGACAAACTTGCAGGTCAGTTGGATGTGTGGATCAAAGTTTAGTGATGGGTCTAGTGTGATGCCCGGATATGTAAAAGAGTTCACCACCCCAAGGGTAGAACCATTGGATGAGGAGACTTTAAATTTAGGTTTGGAGTGTTTAAGTTTGGCATTAGAACCAAATAGCATGGCCTGGGTTTTGGACTCATTAAGGACCAGTTTGTGACTAGTTAGCCATTTTTGGATTTGCTGAAATTCAAAAAGAGAGATTTTAATTGATTACTTCAATGCTATTACCACTGGAGTATAGAACAATGTCATCAGGACGATCCCAGTCCTTTCACAGAAGAAAGGGTTCTGCAAGAACTCCTAAAACTGAAGGTGGACAAAGCAATGGGTCCTGATGGAATTCACCCCAGAATTCTAAAAGAATTAAAGAGGGAACTAGTGAAACCACTGGCTACTCTTTTTAATAAATCATGGGAGGATGGTGTGGTACCCCGAGGACTGGAGGAAGGCGGATGTGATGCCCCTTCACAAAAGTGGGACCAAGACAGAGGCAGGAAACTACAGACCTGTCAGTCTGACCTCTGTGGTAGGGAAAGTGATGGAGTCACTTCTGAAGGAAAGAATAGTTGAGTACCTAGAGGTCAGTGGAGCACAGGACCCAAGGCAGCATGGGTTCACAGTGGGAAGGTCATGTCAGACGAATCTAATAGATTTCTTGACTGGGTGACCAAAGTAGTAGACCAGGGAGGGCTGTGGACATGGCCTACCTAGACTTTAGCAAGGCATTTGACACAGTCCCACACAAAAGATTATTAGTCAAATTAACCAGCCTGGGAGTGGGTCCCAGGGGTGGTCCTGTAAAACATTGGCTGGACAACAGGACACAGAAGGTAATTGTAAATGAGTCCACTCTGAAGAAAGGCGGTTACTAGTGGGGTACCGCGAGGTTCAGTATTGGGTCCAGTCTCCTTTAATGTCTTCATCAGTGACATTGCAGAGGAACTGGAAGGGAAAGTATGCCTTTTTGCAGATGACACAAAGATCTGCAACAGGGTTGATACAAGGCGGCGTGGAAAGGATGAAAAGGACTTGGCAAGGTTGGATAAATGGTCAGACGTATGGCAGCTAGGATTCAATGCAAAAAGTGCAAAATAATGCACCTGGGAAACAAGAACCCAGGGAAGAATACACAATGGGTGGGGAGGTAGTAACAACAACAAACAGGAAAAGGAACCTGGGGTAATCATATCAGATGACCTTAAGGGTAGCAAGAATGTGAGAAGGCAGTAGGGAGGGCCGGGGTATACTGGGATGTATAGGGAGAGGCATCAGCAGCAGAAAACAGAAGTTGTTATCCCTCTGTACAGACAGTTGGTGAGACCCCATCTGGAATACTGCGTCCAGTTCTGGAGACCCCATCTCCGCAAGGACATAGACAGGATAGAGGCAGTCCAGAAGAGGGCACCTAAAATGGTGCAGGGTCTGCAAGAGAAGCCGTATGAAGAGAGACTAAAGGAGCATAATATGTATACCCTTGAGGAAAGAAGGGAGAGGGGACATGATAGAAACTTTCAAGTACCTCAAAGGAATCAACAAAATCCAAGAGGGTAGCATCTTTCAGAAAAAGAGACTTGCAAGAACAAGGGGACACAATTTAAAGATAGAAGGAGGGTAGTTCAGGGCAATGTGAGAAGTATTATTTCAGAAGGGTAGTGGATGCATGGAGACAGCCTTCCTGAGGAAGTTGTGGGGTCTAAAACTATGGGAGAATTCAAGAATGCATGGGACAGACATAAGGCAATTCTTGTGGGGGGCAGGAAGATATAGGCTGTTGGTTAACTAGGATCTGCGGCCTATCCTGTAGGTAGGAAAATGGGCAGACTAGATGGGCCTAGCGGTCCTTATCTGCCGTCAAAGTCTATGTTTCTATCAGTATATAATAAGGAGTCAGTCCTAGGGAGGTTTGTGGTAATGTTATTGAAGAAGATAGAGAAAAGCAGAGGCCCAAGGATGGATTCTTGCAGAACCTCCAATGTTAATGGTGGCCTTGTCTGAGAGGGTGGAGTTATATTTTACAGTTTGAGACCTATCAGAGAGGTAGCAGCCGAACCACCTCACAACATTATCAGAGAAACCTAGTATTCTAAGTGAGGCTAAGAGGATGTGGAGGTCAACAAGGTCAAATGCCTTGGTCATATCAATGAAAATGGCCCCAGTGAGAAGGCCAGAGTCCATAGTCACAAGGGTATCTGATGTAAATTTAAGAAGGGCAGTAGTGATGCTATGACATTTGCAAAAAATGTGCTGGGCCGGGGTAAGATGGTCATATTTCAGGAGAAAGTCAATTGTTTGAGCGGACACCAGTTTCTCCAGAATTTTACTGAGAACTGATAGGATGGCTATGGGCCTGTAATTTGAGGGATCTTTGTAATCTCCCTTTCAACTAACAGTGAATATATTTTGGAATAAAAAATTCAGATGAATAAAATACTTGTAAATTATGGAACTGAAGAAAAACATAGGCCTTATATTTGAACAGTTTTGTCAAGCTATTGGAAGATTTTGCTTGTCCCAAAAGTGGTCTGTGCCATGCAAAAGATGATTAACATACTGGAACAGTAAACTGCCATATTGACATAAAATGGGAGCCTTGCACAAACTGAAATGTGTTTCCTTGCTAATAAATGTATGCAGAACTCAAACATGGAGACCATTGTGTGAATATTATGCACACTGCTGTATTGTAGACACAAGTGTGTGCAGTAACGGGATTCAGCACATCATTACTTAAGATATATAAAAGGCATGCTTTTCAAAAGTACAAACACCTGGACAGCAGCACAAACACCTGCAGAATCCAGGGAGGGACCTATAGCAGCACTAACATGTCATACATCATCCACCTCATGGAGAGGATGATGTGATGGCACAACAAGAAGGGCACTACATTCTGTGGTACAGGAGGTCTAGGAGACAATACAATAGGTTGTCATCTGGTCTTCTGGCTATTTTTTACATTTCAGGAGCTCAATGAAAAACACATTATCGATTGTTATAGGCTCAACAGAGCCATGCCACAGGCCTTATGTGAAATGCTGTCTGAAGATCTACAGAGTGCAACCCAGCACAGCCATTTGTTACCAGTTAATTGAAAGCCACAGCAGCATTATGCTTTTTCTCAAGTGGCACATTCCAAATCGCAATTGTGGATATGACTTGCAGCACACATTTTGCAGTGTCTCGAGTGCCCAGCCAATTCCTGGATGTACTGCGGCATCAGGCTAGGTAGTATATCACCTTCCCGAGAACAGGGGATGCCAGACATAAATCCATCTAACAATTCTGCAAGACAGAACACATGCCAGCCATGCTGGGTGATATTGATTGCACACATGTGGTAATCACAGCGCAATCCAAGAAAGGAGCTGAAACCTATGTAAATAGGAAGGGCTACACCCTGTGAACACGTAGGTGGTGAGTAATGTGACTGGGAGCATCCATAACATCTTGGCATTGTTACCCAGATGAGCACATGATGCCTACATCCTGCATAGCTTCATCCTATGCCACATGTTTCAATATGGACTGATCCAATGAGGCTACTGCACCACATCAGTTAGAACCAATAACACTACCATGTCTGAAATACAGTCGAAGAATGCTGACTCTAATGTAAAATACTCTACCCTTAGGAAACAGTACTTACCCCCTGTAACTATGAATGATGACTCCTGTCCTGTACCCCACACCTGCCACTGAGGAGAAGTATCTGTGTCCCAGACTGCAACATGCAATAACATTAAGCATGTCTTTGGCAAGCTCAAAATGCAGCTCTGATGTCTTCATTCATCTGGTGGGAGCTACAGTAAAACTGACAGAAGATCTGCTAAATGTTCATTACATTATGCTTCACAACATAGCACTGGATTGTCGGATGCCCTTGCAGTGCGCTGAGTGCAACATTTAGGCAGATGTAGAGGCACCAGAACAGGAGGCATAAATTCAACGTGACAATTGAGACTACATGCTGGCTAGATAGTCACACGAGTTGTGGGGAAGGTGCTTTACTGATAACTTTGGAGAAAGGCAGTGAGTGAGAATGACACTTGGTAAACTGTAATATGTTGAAGAGAGTTTGCTGAAATGTAAAACAAACATAGGTGAAGCAAATGTGTGCAACTACAAACAACATGTGGGCGTAACTGAAAAAAAAAACAAAGGATGAGAAGTAGACTGGGACAAGGATTTGTGTGGGTTGGAGTGGAGAGACATACAACTGGGGGATGGCTGAATTCAGTAAAAGTGAAACCCATGTATGAGGCACAGGAAGGGTCTGTAGTAGCACATGGTGCATCATGAGCAGTGCCTCTGTAATGTCCCACAAATGTTCAGCCTCCACAAACCTTATAATGTCACTGTCATGTGAACACACTTGCCTGGGAATACTGGTGGTGTAGTAGCAGCAGCTCTGTAGCTTTGACATTCTTCAGCAAATGTTACCATGTTCAGTGCTTTTGTCCCCTGTGATGTGGTAAGGCCATGTGGACAGGAACACTTTACTGGAATTTTCTAGCTGCCATCCTAGGAGTCTAGTACATAATATACCCCTGGGCCAGATGCCATTGGTATGTTGCAACTGCAGTGCAGAAGTACTGTAGAATTCCAAAGGAAAGTGATTGAAAATTCCTGAAATACCAGCTGTTTCCTGCAGAGAAACTGAATATCTGAAATAGTAGCCAAAGCTCATCATCAGAGGACAACAAATATTGCCAGATAAAAACCATTGACACCAAAAGCCCCCCACCAGTAACAAGCAGACTGTCATGATTACCTATAATGAGAATGTGTGAACTATAGCTGTTGTGATCAACAAGCTCTAGTCTTTCCTCCTGACTAATAATGTATTTCAGATAAGGCATACAGTACAGCAATAAACAGCTACAGGAAATGAATGAGCGCTAAGGGTAAACTGGCCCACAGTATGCATCTTACTATACTGTCCACCAGAAATAAGTGGCAACCACCAACACCAAAAGGTAACTTTCAGTGTGGCATTTTGTGCACTGAGGTATCACTAGAGACTCTGAAACATTCAAACTCCAACTGTCTTGGCATGGACTATACTGTCCACTCCTTTATCAATTGCACCACCAGTGGAGTCATATACCTGCTCACTTGTCCCTGTTTGTTTGGGTACATTAGGCAGAAAAAAAAATCATTGAAGCAGAGAGTAGCAGCTATGCAAAACCAGAATCTGATCTTATCTATGGCATAGTACTTCTTTGGAAGCTGCCCATGGCTCAACAGCTAATCTGGGGTTTACTGCTACTGAGAACCTCCAATGAAATGTTAAAGTAATAGAGATGTTGCTAAGCTGTACATGTCAGTGAAGTTCTGGAAAAGTTTAGAATTTTGCCTTTGCAAATAACTTCAAAAATGTCCCAATTCACCACTTTGCCACATCACATAGTGATTTCCTGGGGAAATTACATTTTCTCAGGTGAAGCCAGGTGAAGTTAAGGCAAAGCTGCAACTTCAACAGTGAACTGGAATAAATTCTCCTGAAAAAGTAATACTTTCATGTAGCAGAACCTTTGTGAAATCTGCACTTTGTACTTCACAAACTTAGCAGACTTTGCAAATGAATTCACAAAGCAAAGCTGTCAACTTCACACATCTCTGCAAATGAGGAAATTTTGCCAAGAAGTAAGCAAAGGGAGAGTTCACAAACATGAATGTAGTGGATAACTTGTATAAGATTGGATGGACACCCATTGTACAGAACTTTTTTTTTAATTTACATTGATATTTATATAGATATTACAAATACACAAGAAATCACAGCACAATGGATTAATATTTCTATCACATTCTAAGTCATTGTTGTATATCATAAACTTGTCAGCTTTACATTTATTTTATTTTTATAAAGGAAGGAATAGTGGCTTATTAATGCCTGCATTTCAAATCCTACTAATTGTTTACTCCTGTGTTTTCCTGGTCTGCTACTTTATAAGTCAAAGCAATTTTAAACAAGCATTTGTCAATGCTGAATGTTGGCTTGCTGGCATTGGCAGTGCAGGAGTTAGAGAGATGCATCATAGGAATGGCAGTGAAGTATTGAACTGATGCCGACCAACCCCCACCCAGCAGACAGTGACAGGCATTAGGGTGTCCCTTTGGGTGTTTGTCAGTGCAGTGCAGGAAAACATGTTGGGCAGGATATGAAAAATGACAGCTACACAGTTCATAAGGAGGTATAAAAAAATGCCAGTGTTGAAAATGTGGCATGTAAATATACCAAATTTGTGAAGTTACAAGGGTGCATGGGAAATATGCAACGCACGCTTGCAACACTGCCATTTTATCGGCGTTCAGAACCAAATTTTCAACATAGGCATTTTAGCACCTCTGCTTATCTACAGTGTCATTGTTATTTCCTCAAAGTGTCCCAAGAAGTGATTTTGCATAGCCGCCATGCTATTCTGCACCAGAAGTGCGATAACACATTTTGGGCAGGATATGTGAAATGATGGCTGTACTGTTCATCAAGAGGTGTGGAAAAATGGCAATGGTGAAAATCCAGAGTGAAAATATCACAAATGCATGACAGTACGAGCGTGCATGCAATCTGCCAACGCACGCTCGTAACACAGTCATTTTATGGAGTATCATCACCAAATTTTCAACATAGGCATTTTAGGACCTCTGGTCATGAACTGTGTCACTGTCATTTTCATAATCTGGCCCAAACACTGATTTCCCACAGCAACTGTGCTATCGTGCGCCAGACGTGCAGAAACACATTTCGGGCAGGATGTGGAAAATGACAGCTGTACTGTTCACAAGGAGGTGTACAAAAATGACAATGCTGAAAATCCAGCATTAAATATTGTGAATGCGCAAGTTGACTTGTGTAACTGCCGCGCACACTCGTAAAACAGGCATTTGTTGGATTTTTCACCAAATTTGGAACATAGGCTTTTTGAGAGGCCACCTCATGAACACTGGCACTGTCATTTCATTAATGGGTCCTGAAAGGTGATTTCATGCAGTGACTGCGAAATCACCTTCCGAGGCCGATAAATGCCATGACAGTGATAGAATTCATGAGGAGGGTCCCCAAAAACCCCATGTTGAAAATTTGGTGCCAAAATTCTAAGAAATGCCCGAGATATGCAGCAATGTTGAAAAAACCCTATTCATTCCATTATACAACTTACCGGCATTTCCTCAGTTCGCGGTTGGCTTTGAAGAGTGCAGATGTGTTCCAGTCCACGAAGACCATCGCGCCAGACTCTGGAGGTAAGTATGGGATGAGGGGTGAGGGAGACAGGGTGTGCAGTGGGTGGGTTTGGGTGGGGGAGGGGCATCAAGACTACGAGGGACGGTTTTCATTTTACAGGGTAAAAAAAATCAAGAAAAACCATTGCAGGACAGTTTCATTTTCCAGGGCATTTGGCACGCTGGGGTGGGCTCCCAGCATGCATCTAACTGTTTTAGGGGTGTCAGTAGCCGACAGGGATTGGGCACCCTCGCCGCACACACAACATGGTGGGGAGAAAATGCTGACGGGATTGGGCACCCGTCGGCAAACAAAGAAAGCAGGGGTACGCAGCCAAGGGAGATTGGCACCCTCGCATTCAACATTTGGGGTTATGCCGACGGGAGTGGGCCTCCGTATGTACACAAAGACAGCAGGGGGTTACCAACAGGGGGATTGAGCACCCCCGATGTCGGCAGACGTGGGGCAGCTGCCCGCTCGCCGACCATGCTCATAATGGCGGCGAGCACAGCAAACAAAGGACCTCTGCATATGATGAACTTTGCTCGGATTGCAGTGGACCTTTGCTTAGATGTGCTCACCCCATTATGTATGCATGGTGTGGTGCCAGCATGCAGGCTGATTGAGGAATGAGGGACACACCTACTGATGCATGTCCTGCATTCACGCAACAGCGGCAGCACCCCCAAATCTGCACTACCGCAAGATGTTGGTTTGCGCAAGCGCAGTAAGCCAACATAAAAAGGGATCCCATATTTTATGAACCATTTCTGTTTTTTCATTTAAAAAGAAGTGAATTTGTTCCAGATTGTATAAATCAGTCATTAATTAAAACCATATTCTTATAGAGGGTGGAGTACATTTTTTCCAAGCCATTAAATTAAATTTTTAGCTACTAAGAATGCAAAGGATAGAAGTGTATGTTGATGCTGGAAACCCCTGTATTGAGTCAATTTATGGCCTAGCAGGATAGTGAAGGGGTCTTTTTTTGATTTTGATGCCCATTGCTCATTCTAATACTTCCAGAATCATATCCCAGTATTTTGTAAGTGTTTTAC
Organism: Neoceratodus forsteri; assembly: GCA_016271365.2. Classification (NCBI taxonomy): domain Eukaryota; kingdom Metazoa; phylum Chordata; order Ceratodontiformes; family Ceratodontidae; genus Neoceratodus; species Neoceratodus forsteri. The sequence goes on from CM057459.1 coordinate 874,813,973, forward strand.
ATGTGAGAAACATATGAATTAGTGATTCCAGGTTACTTTGGCATCTAAAACATTTTGGCTCTAGGTTTGGGTTAAATTTATGTAGTCTTGTAGGTATCAAGTATGTCCTATGTACAATATTGAATTGTATTTGTTGAAGCTTGGTTGAACAGAATTCCCTATGGGGGTATAAGATATTTAGAATAGTGGATGGGCGACCATCCACAACAAGGCTGTGTTTCCATCAAGGGAGTTGATGATGTCATAAAGACCTTGAGAATGAAGCTCGAGAGGTCTCTGGCATCATCAACTTCCGAGATGGAAACACAGACTTCGTTATGAATGGGCGACCAGCCACTGTTTTTTATAGTATATGGTTCCCCAAAATAGATACAAGGGCCCAGATATTCAAAAAGGTTGCACATGGCGCAACAGTGTTGCGCTATGCACAACCCACTGATGCGCCCCGGCGCGATATTCAAAAGTGAAAAGTGCGCCGCACAAATCCCGATGTGCCGGAGCTCATCAGTAATGTATGCAGGCACAGGTGGTGGGCGCACCATGGCTAACATGCACAGCCCGATGTTCAGCCCGGATTGCAGAGTCATGCATGCACAACCCCTACCTGTGCCTCACAAAGTTAAGCCAAAAAAAAAAGGAACAAGTGATGGCCACCTACAGGTGAGCTGCCACATTGCAGGGCACAACACAGCAGCTGCCACCTGTGGGTGGCCACCCGAGTTGCTGCCACACCTGGCGGCACCCCCCCATGCCCCATCGCGGGCATCCATGTAGCGAAATCCCCCCTGTTGTATATCCCTGGTGGTCCAGTGGACCTCTATGTGCCTGATCATGGGCATTTGTCCTGAAGATTAAGCCCCCCTTCCTATATCCCTGGTGGTCCTGTGGACCGCACTTAGCCCGATCATGGGCATCAGTAATAGAACCCCCCCAAGTCCAACATCCCATGGTGGTCCAGTGGACCGCACTCAGCCCGATCGCGGGTATCAGTAATAGAACCCCCCCAAGTCCAATATCCCTGGAGGTCCAGTGGACTGCACTCTGCCCAATCGCGGGCATCTGTAACTCATCATACACCCCTACTATCCTGGTGGTCTAGTGTACCCCACTCCCCACCTGCCCACTGAGCCCCACTGCCCCGCTCCCCCCCCCGTCAGCCAGTGGGTGGCAGCACCCCACCCGCCTGCCACCCCGCTGACTGACAGCTCGGTAGGGCTGCACGCCCATTGGTTCACAGAGTGAGCCAATGGGTATGCAGCCCATACCGTACTACTCATTCCAGATATGTGAATGAATCATGAATTATTATTATATAGTATTGGAGGAAGGATCTGACAAATATCTTTAAAAGAAATGTTATTAATTCCTGGACATGGCTGTGTATTGTGACTGGATAATCAGGAATAATTACAACTTCGTGAAACAAGAATATACTACTGTAGTACAACAAACCAGCCTCTTCCTACCAAGTACAAGAGGTTGAAACAGACAATTTAAGTACAAAAAACACATTTTATTTTACTTTTACTTACAATAAAGTTCCAAGACATATCACCACAGGTACGCTCCCCACTGCCCGGCACAACCTCCCAACACTATTTTAAGTCAAAAGAGGCACAAAACAGCATCAAGTGGCTGTGCCATGCTGTGGGGAGTGCACCTGTGGTGATATGTCTTTGAAACATTTTGTAAGTAGCAAAATAAAATCTGGTTTTGCATTTACATTATTTCTTCAGCCTCTTGTGTTTGGAGAAGAGAATGTGGGGCTTGTTTGTTGTGCTGCTGTTGTAAATTTGACCTTACATCCTGCTTTCCTTGAGACATATCCAGTCGAGAGCACGTGTCAATAAGAGTGCAGTAAAAGCCATGCAAGCAAAAGAGTATAGGTGAAAACAGCTACAGGAAAATTATAGCACAGACATTACATCACTATACCTGTAACTGTTTTCAGTCTGGACCAGAACACTGTAACTTTGTGATTGTGTACTGATTCTGTGTGCTAAGTCAGCATGCTTCCAGTATGGCATACTGGTTACAGTGACAGACTGTGAATGCCTGGAATGGCCTGTGGACCCAGGTTCAAGTCTTCCTGCCTCTTTTCTTTTTTTTTTTGTGGTGGTGTTTCGTGTATATTTGTGTATGTTTAATTATATTATTGGAGGTGCAGGGAGCACAGTCCCCAGCACAATATTTTGGTGCAGGTCATGAGTGAGTTACATTCCACCCCAGCTGCATCCCCCCCAAGTGTGTGTACTGACTCAGCCTCCCTCAAGATTTCTCCCTCTGCCCTGACCTTCATTCCCCAACCACCACAGTACACACCTCTGCTCTTTCATTATGTCCTGTATCTTTTGTTGTTTCTTGCATGGTGGGGTGTGTGGAGCTGCATGGTCCAATGAGCGCCATTTGCTTGCTTTTTTCAGGGCTGCTGTCTTTACCAACATTCTTTTCCTTGCATGGTTTTCTACCGCACTGTTATGCTGTAGCTCTTTTGACCTAGATCCTGCTTGAAAGACCCCACTTTCTGCTCACCCTACATTATGGTGCTACATTTTACTCTGCATTGAAATATGATGGAACCTTCATTGCATTTTATTGGTTTGACATTAGTTTCCTTTCCCCTCTCTGTCACCACCCACCATTTTTCCTCATCCTCCCTTTCCTTTCCTCCTTGGATCTATTTTTGGTATCGTGGTGCATTAATAAAATAAATGGAGTTTCCTTTTAGCAATATGTTGCCACAGTTTGAAATAAGTAATTTCTGATTGTTTGAATATACTGTATGATCCAGTTTTTGACTTCCCTGAAAAATATTTAGTCACATATATTTCACTTCTGCAATATTATTTATTATGTGTTATGTGTAATTGTATATCTATAAATACACCTTATTTTGGAAACTTAGCATCTCTGTAAGATACTTAATAGTGTGTCATACATTCATTTTGAGGATATAAGGGATAGGCAATGGGGATGAGTGAAATAAATAATTTATGTGGACAAGAGCAGTTTGACCTTCAGTAGCCTCATGTGTAGAATAAGCCACTAGTGAATTGCCCAGGGTCAAACTGCTCAAGTGCACATAAATCATTTATTTTACAACGTGCCCATTGCATATTCCATTTATGCAGTAGATATGTATTTTTGTGTGGGTTTTATGTAGCATTTGTTTAGTTTTGTTTTTCAATAAAATACATTGGATTATTTGTGCTCCACTCTGTGTTTGTAGGACTGGTTGTTCGGATCACTGGCGCGGTTGCTAGGTACATGATGGTGGCACATTGAAAGTATGTATTATGGTTGCATGTTTGTAGTGAGTAGGAGGGCCAGACAGTTTCTTAAACATGGTGGCTCTGTTTCTTGCTTAGCAAGGAGCCTGTGAAGTATTGGTGCATTTGGTAATTTATTTTTTCATTCACAGATTTGTTTATCTGGAAGGTCCTGCTTTCCTTTTTTTAATGGTTCATGCCGTATTCAGTGATCTATCTGGTTGATGCCGCATGTGGAGCCAGGTCTTGGATGACTCTAGTGGCACTGCTTGGAATCAGTGCTGTGAGGTGTAACATGAAGAGGCTGAGTTTGCTTTTAAAAGAAAAAAAAAATGTTTTGTACAGCACCAGAGCGCAGTTTGCTTTTCTTTTAAAATGTTAATGTCATGGAGCTGGAGGGGTGAGGAAAGTGTGCCTACAGAGAGTGAAAGACCTTAATGAGGTAAGCTTCTGCTGCGATATGTTTAGGAAGTGGGGGGAGGGGCAGCAGCAACAATTTAAAATATTTTGTTAATGGAAGCTGAAAAATGACTATGTAGTGGCCAGGTTCAACTTTGGGGGTGCTTGTTATAGTCAGAGCTGCTGAGGTGGACAGTAGTGTGCTGCATAGGAAGATGGACAGTACACGGAGGGGAAATTAAACTTTTTAAGTAGTGCCGGCAATAGTGGGAAATGATTGATGGGGGTAGAATAAATCTGTGTTCAAAAATGTATTCATCACCAGTGAAAATAAATGAATTTATTATAGTAATGCAGTAGTGCCACTATAATTAGAGTGGCTGGTAAGTTCTATGTTAAATTCCAGTTTTTTTGTTGGCTACTTGCAGAAAGATGGTTTTACAGATTTAGATCAAATATTCAGGATTTCTTGTCTATAACAGACCTACAATCCCTGAAAGTGTCATGTAAATTGTTTCAGAATTTTTAGAGATACTGAAGTGTGGAAAAATACATTTTTCCACTGATTTCAATGGTGAGTTTTTTTATTGAATTTTTGATCTCAGCTAGAGAAAAAACTGTAAAGATTAAACCCATTCTTAATGATAGCACCATATGGAGTCAGAACCATCCATTGCTTAATCTGACCAAAAATAGCCGCACAAGATAGAGTGAGTTAAATAATGACATTTTGTATGATTGTGTAGGTTGATGGGGAAGGATTTCCTTGCTGGTTTGGTGTTTGGGAGTTCTGTAGTTTTTAAGATATCTACGTTTGAAAAAATAGGGTTTTAGAGTTATGGAGGCCCCCCGTGGAACTCTGGCTGGTGATAACATACTGCATGCACAGAACAGTTTCAGTGCTGTTGAATGGGGATCAGGAAAGTGAAAGTAGTCAGGCTTGAGTTAATAAAGGGACACTGTCATCCCAATATGCATTACAGTACACAGTGGACGTTCTTCCTTTGTTATTAAATAAAATGTTTTAATTAAGTGATTCACACAGTTTGTGTCTTATTTTGTTTACTGGATAGAAGGTCTATGAATGCTGCCCTCCCCATGCTGCCCCTTACTGAGGATCCCCGTGGACTGCTACCCCTTACTGAGGATTTCAGCAGACTGCCCACCAGCAGAGATGCAGCAAAGTTTTAATTTGCATGTAAAGTAAATGCAATGTCACCCACTTCGTGTTCAGCTAAATTTTGCATACTTTTGCTCTGATAACCTGAAATTCACCATTGACTTCACCTTCAAGTTCTCACTTCACCTTTACTTTTGTGCACAGGCGGAGCTGCCATGAAACAAGCAGATTGATTACGTGTGCCTATCTGCAGGTCACGTGATCACTTTCCTCCACAGGAAATTATTGTTTCCACTTGTTAAGTCAGTTTGAGTCAGGTTCTGGTGTGTGGAGGACTACATTCAGCTACTTAGAGAGCAAATCAGCTCATTCATTTAATAATTCTCATAGTTTAATGCTTTTTTCTTTAAGTAAAGCAGGACCAATCTGTCTTTTACTTTTTCCTACTTGCATTTTGCTAACTGTACTACCTCTGTTTTTTTGTTTTAAACTTGTGTACTTTACTCTCTCTCTCTTTCTGTTTTTTTTTTTTTCTTTGTCAGATCTTCTCTTCTGGCTGTTATGGATCATCTGGATGGATATTGTAGCCCAAGAACACGTGGCAGTTCATGTGTGGTAATCCTAAATAGGGCAGTTTTTGGGATGCAGGTCCACCAACCAAACATGAAGGTGGAGGTGCAGCAGGAACATGAACAGGAGCAGTTGCAGCTGGTGAGACAGCAACAGCAGGAGCATCAGCACGCTGGAGCCTCACCTGTGGTTCCATGCCCACAGCGTGAACCATCTGCTCCACCAAAACAAGAGGCAGGTGCATCAGATGTACGAAAGCAATACCAGCCTCAGAGCCCTGGAAAGACCTCCCTTATGTGAGCATATTTTTAGTCTGACCCCAATGACTGAAGTGTGGCTAACTGTACCATATGCCACAAGGTGGTCTTTAGGGGGAAGAGTGGCAGCCGTATTGGCAATGAGGGGGGCATTGGACACATCTAGTCATGCATCACCCTGCAGAATGGCAGGAGGCAAAAACAGCAACTGCTACATTAGCAGCATCAAGCAGAAAACAGAAACTGTAATCAGCAATTGCCCCCCTCATACTTTAGAAATACCACCAGTAGTTGCTTCAATGGCACCACCGCCAATAGTAGAAGCAGCAGCACCACCACCAGTAGTAGCAGCAGCACCACCACTTGCAGCAGGCAATGATCAGGAGGAGTCAATGCATTGGGAAATTGTTGAGCTGTGATGCATGGTCATGGAGCTCCAGCACACTGGTGCTCAGGTCCGTGACAATCAGAACCATGAGATTGCATTTTGACTGTGGTCTGGGACTGTCTTTGTGGTGGTGATAGAGGTGCCATTGACTAAATATGTTGCATTGTTTGAACTTTGTACTCTGTTCGGTACCCCTTTGTCATCTTTCCTTTCATCTTGTCTTTCTTTAACCCTTGCTGTGCCACGGACTGTTACAGTGGTGTCCCCCAGGATGAAACCCATTTTTTAAGCACTCTGCAGTATGCTGCGGCAGACTTACTGAATAAAGCAATGTAATTTCAATGGCAATTAGTCTCTTTTGTAATGCAGAAAACTGTGGCATTCACTTCATCTGGGCAGTGCCACATGTTACTGAATGACAAAAGGGACTAATTGCCATTGAAATTACATTGCTTTATTCAGTAGGTCTGCTGAAGCATTCTGCAGAGTGCTGCAAAATGCTGCAGAATTGGGTTTCATCCTGGGGGACGCCACTGTATATCAGTCCAGAATTACTATGCGTTCTAATTCTGTCGGCAGCCTGAGGGTTAACATCTATGGTCTCTTTTAAAAAAACCCACAAAAATATAAAAGTATATAAAAATGATTACACAACAAAATCTGTGCTATCCTTCCTTGACCCTTCCTCACCTCATCTGTTTCATCTTGCTGTATGCTCCTTTTCATGCTTTCCTTCTTCTATTCACAAATGTCAAGTATTGGTCCCATTATAGAAAGGCATACATGCTGCTGATACTGCTGCTGCTGCTGTGCTGATGCACTGGTGTGCAAGTAAGAAGAGAATTCCTGAAGAATAAATCATGAACTTCTTTTCTGAGCATTGAAACATAAGTATTTTCATATTGATGTCTCCTGCTAGTCACAAATGCCAAGTAGTGGCCCCATTACAGAAATGCTTACATGCTGCAAAGTAAAGCTGCTGCTGCTGCCGCACTGGTGTTCAAGTAAGAAGATAATTCCAGAAGATTCAAACATCAACATCTTTCCTATTGCTGTTGAAATGTGAAAATGAACTAGCTGTGAAGTACATTTGAGTCTCTCCTGTTAATAATGTCTTGACATCACATACACTAATAGGAAGTGAAAAGAAATGCAAGTTGACATGTTGCTTTTACTTGGTGATCTTGGTTCAGCTTCTGCAGCTACTGATGATTTTCATATTGTGGAGTGAGAACATGCTGTGCTGATGCTGTTCGCTGCTGTGGTCTCGGTGACAGAGAGATGGTGTATGTTGGAGCTGTACTCTTACACACAGACTAACACTTGTAAGTACTTTTTGCCAGTGTAATACAGTTATGTTGGATTTACAAGGAAATATTCAATCATTCTGTGTAGATCTCACTTAAGTTATGGCTTTTATATTAGGGCCTTCCGGAGATTTGTTTGAATGATACTTCACATTAGGATTCCATATTGCAATGTTAAGGTAAGTATTTTTGCTATTTAATTTTTTGTTATGGGCTTCTTGTCATAGTCATGGCTGGCCGTGCCTGGTACAATATAAGGTAAGTACATTTTTTTCTTCTTTTTGGTGGGTTTGGGGCTGGGGCTGGGGTTGGGGGCTTTAATTGAAACTCGGCCAGATTAAAAAGTTATTGTTTTCTGTTCCTCTTAGTTATTATCATTTCAGGTACTTGTCAGAAAACATCCCAACAGAAATCCCTTTACTTGCAGCAACTACTACCTTTCACTTCTACGGCTTAGTACTACCACATCCACAACTTAGTTCATGAGTCGATGACCACACTTAACTGTACTGGGCTCTGATGAATCTGCCTCATCATCATCATCATCATCATCATCACAACTTGCACTGCTGACATTTTGAGTTGCACAAGCAATAGTGTTCTTGGCAGCAGTTCCACAGCAAGAAGCCACTGTCCTTGACCATCTCTTGGGGGGCATTTTTGTTAAGATTACACAGACAGTCAACAAGAAAAGAAATACATGTAACACACAAAGTGAATTTGTCCGGTCTTATGTGTTGTGGTAACAAATACAAGAGAACAATAACAAAAACACTGCACTATGTACTTTTATTATTATATCTATTTACGTTACTTTAAATGCTATAATATGCACTCAGAGTGTTCACGGTACTATTGTGAGACACACAATAGTATTACAGTGACAGCAATTTCAGCAGATTTAACAGATAGAATTAACATTATAGTTCTTCATTTTTGGTCAATGGGAAGCCAAAAAACAACAACAGTGACTTCAAGATGGAGCTGCACAGGCACAACAAGATACCAGACTTTAACAAGTCTTCAGAAATCATGAAGTGGAAAAACAAAACCTTACCTAATGGGGGGTGGGACTACAGCAATACCTAGACAGCTACAGGAGCAGGGAAAAGTAATGCAGACAGGATGAAAAATTCACAGTACTGCTATTATGGTGGCCTAATAAAATGCATATGATTTGAGAGCATGCACATAGACTAAAGATCATGTGCAGAAACTGTAACTGTTCTGTAAACTATAACACATTCTTTTAAACTGAAAGAAAAGCCTAGCAAACTGCAAAACCTGATAAAAAATTAATAGAAGTATTACTGTGTGTACCTGAACACACAAATACTAAAACACTAGCCAACAACACTTGGAAAGACTGCCTTTATCACTGTGGTCTGTGAACCTTCCTCTTACTCCACAGATTCGCCCCTCCCTTGAAATACACTTCAGCAATGTTTGTCAGTACAGACAGTGAATGTACTAAATTAAGATGCAATATTAACACCAAATCAATAAATGCTCAATGATATAAACACACAAGGGTATACTACACTCGGTGTACTAAATTCTGACACAATATTTGGATGCAATAATGCTTTTTTGAAGGTGTTTTCATGGTTTAATTCTCATAGCTCTGGGACCAAGCTATCTCCAGCTTTCCACTATACATGCAATGCTGAACTGAGGCTGTGCAAGACAATATAGAGCCCATGTGACCTGTCATCCCATGAATCACTGCAAAATTAGCCTTAACCAGCCCCCAAAAAAGGTGAAGTAACACGAAGTACATAGACAATAATGGGAAGTTTGCGTTACTTCAGGATTCATAGTTATTCACATCACTTTGCATAGTATTACATGAAATTTGGGTTATACGAGTAATACTATGGGTAGCAAATTTAATGCACTTCGCCCACCTCTACCGACGAGGTACAGTGGAGCACAATACACAGAGATTGGTGCCAAAACTGATCTAGGAGCACAAAACCATTGTGCAGCTACAGAAACCCAGTTCATTCAGGGTTTCTATGTAGTTTATTTTGTTGGTGAACTAGTATAGTTAGGAATGTTCTGTGCTGCATTGCTATTTTCAGGGATTGTCTGGAGGCAATAACTTGGTTTTGTGGCTCTGCCTACTTAGCTATCCTGGCTGCTTGCCTGTGTAATCTGACCCCCTTAGACTAGCATTTATTTGTTCTGTTCCCCTATCACCCACTGAATGTATGCTTTGTTTCCCTCCCTAGATATTCCTCTCAGCAGTGAAGGACAATGGCCAAGCTGGAAGGGTCGTAAAGGTATTTATGAATTCTGCACTCATCATGCTGCCCCTTACTGAGGATCCCCATGGACTGCCCCCATATTTGGCAGAGCATAATACATCAAGCTTGTTGTGTCGTGCCGCATTGTAATATCCCATCCACCCTTTCCATCATCCTCCCACCCATGGCAGGCATACGGGAATTTACACTCAAGGGTTTCACTCTGCTCTTACTGACAAGCACCGGCACTCAATAAACTATGCAAGACACTAGTGAGGCCCCACCTGGAGTACAGTGTACAGTTCTGGAGACTTTACCTACGTAAGGACATAGACAGGGCAGAGAAGGTTCAGAAAAGGGCAACAAAGATGGTACATGGATTGCATCACAAGTCCTATAAGGACAGGTTGAAGGAACTGAACATGTACTTCCTGGAGGAGAGGAGGGAGAGAGGGGATATGTTAGAGACATACAAGTATCTTACAGGGAGGAACAGGGTGCAGGAATACACTATTTTTAAGTGAAAAAGATGTTCCAGGACTAGAGGGCATGGGATGAAGTTGGAGGGAGGACGATTCAGAGGAAACGTGAGGACGAATTTCTTCACAGAACGGGTGGTGGACAAGTGGAACACCCTGCCAGAGGAAGTGGTGGGGGCTGAAACAATCACGGGATTTAAGAATGCATAGGATAGACATAAAGGAATTCTGGAGGTCAGGGTTAAGGGGCAACAGACTTCTAAGAAAACATAAACTGAACTTACAAGCTCAAATGGGCAGACTGGGTGGGCCATAGGCCCTTATCTGCCGACACTGTCTATGTATCTATGTATGCCCCTATATTTGGCAGAGCTCAATACATCAAGCTTGTTGTCTCGCGCCACATTGTAATATCCCATCCACCCTTTCAACCATCCTCCCGCCCATGGCAGGCATACGGAAATTTACACTCAAGGGTTTCACTCTGCTCTTACTGACAAGCACCCGCACTCAATAAACTAATAACTGCACTTTTGTCTAGAGTGACTCCAGTGCTAACACCTTCTTACTATTTAATTTGACTTACTGTTCCCCCTTAAGTATTCTGAGATAGTTGTTACCTTTGTCAGCTGAACAGTTGTAATCATCTCTCTTAATGGATTCCATCAGCCCACTTATAAGAGACCTGTGATATCTGTCACTTTCTAGCTGTTCCCTGTCAGACTTTTATTAATTTCTGCAGTCTAATAGCTGCGGACTCGTGCAATTCTCATTAGGCTATTTAATTTGATCCACTGCTCCTCACAAAGTGTTCTGCAGGAGCTGCTCACTCAGCTTGACCATGCAGTGTTTCTTAACCCTCCCAACATTTTCCTACAGTCTGCTCATATATCTCCATCTGTCCCCATTAAGCATTTGGAGGTATCTTCTTACTGTTTTAGCTGTATGAATCTCTCAGCTAATAAATCCTAATATGCAACCCGTTCCCTTCCCAGGGGCTCAAAGGCTCCCTAACATACTATATTTGACTTCCACTGGGTAACACCCCCCCCCCCAACCCTCTGCCCAGCTCTCTTCTTCTAATAGAGGACACTGTTAGTTCTAAGATATCTTAACTAGCAAATTCTGTTGTGCTGTTGGGCAACCATTAGTTGTCACACCTTGTGTCTGGAGGCAGTATGGTGCAGTGGGTTAAGCTCTGAGCTGCAGATCTGGAGACCAGGGTTTAAATCCTACAGCAGCCTAGGTGCATACTGTCTGATCCTGAGCAAGTCACTTAACTTTCTTGTACTCCCTGGTTGCATCTGGAAACAAGCTTCAGATAAGTGTGCTACTCCTGATTAAACAATGTTTCCCTTCCAGCCCCCTTCCCTTGTGAAGCTCATCCTAACTTAGCCTATATAGTACTTATTTTGTATTTCTTTTTACTAGAGTACACTATGACTGCCAGAGGCAGTATCTGCTTGTGCCCTGTTCCATATGACAGTTCTCTTCCTGGGGGGCCTCACTTCTGCAGCTGAACATCCCTCGTACAGAGTCACACTAGAAGGGATATGGGATGCTTTCTCTGACCTGAGCCACCTTACCCAAATCCCTGTCCCTCTAATTTTTTCTGAGCTTACACACTTCACGTAGGCTAATTTCCCAAACTGATACTATGAGATGTATTGTCTGCCTCCATCTACATCGTTGTTGCCCTGTGCTCTGACCTTATCCCACTGCACCAAGTTCTCCAGAATGAACAGTCAAGGGCCTCCTTTACACTCCTTTTGTGATGTCATATACTCTGGAACATCCTGAATCCCTCCTGATCAATCTATATGGTCTGAAAAAAGAGGGTAACTGTTACAGGCTTTGTTTGTTTCTAAAGAATCACACAAGTAGTTCTATCTTCCCTGTCCCTGTATCACTTGTGAAGATAATAAATTAGTCCAACACCAATTGTAAGTACAGGGTGGTTGGTCAGACAGGGATTAGCTCTTGCACAATGACAGGCTAAATATGAGTAGCCTGCAGCTATTCTATACCTCTAATAATAAGAATGTTTCTAAGACCCCAAAAGGCACACGTATGCATCTGTTCATTCAGGTTCCAAAGGGTCCTGCGTGAATAAGGATATGATTCCACTGTCTCAAAATGAAATGAAATTCTTTGCAAAAAACTATGTTAAGGCACTAGTTAGAGTGGCGTAACACCAAAAAAGTTAGGAAATGGGGTGTTAGTGTTTACTACCTTAACTCCCCAACCCCACCCTGCAGATAGCAAGAGGAAAAAAACATTACAGTTTCACCTCTCTTACGTCTTCGGAAACTGGGCACTGGGTGTGCCTTGGGGTTGTCCACCCTAATGCTCACCCCATTCTATCAGTAAATAAGCTGAAATGGGTTAAATATATGAGAATGGAGTGAACGTTAGGGTGGGCAACCCCAAGGCACACCACACACCTGATTTGTGAAGACACAAGAAACATAGAAACATAGAAACATAGAATTTGACGGCAGATAAGGACCGCTTGGCCCACCTAGTCTGCCCATTTTCCTACCTAACAGATAAGCTGCAGATCCTAGTTAACCAACAGCTTACTTCCTCTTACCCGCCACCAGGACTGCCTTATGCCTATCCCATGCATTCTTGAAGTCCCCCACTGTTCTTGACTCCACGACCTCCTCAGGGAGGCTGTTCCATGCATCCACAACCCTCTCAGTGAAAAAATACTTCCTCACATTACCCCTGAGCCGTCCCCCCTCTATCTTCAAATTGTGCCCTCTTGTTCTTGCGCATCTCTTTTTCTGGAAGATGCTACCCTCTTGGACTTTGTTAATTCCCTTGAGGTACTTGAAAGTTTCTATCATGTCCCCTTTCTCCCTTCTTTCCTCAAGGGTATACATATTAAGCTCCTTTAGTCTTTCTTCATACGACTTCTGGTGCAGACTCTGCACCATTTTGGTTGCCCTCCTCTGGACAGCCTCCACTCTGTCTATGTCTTTGCGGAGATGGGGTCTCCAGAACTGCACACAGTACTCCAGATGGGGTCTCACCAACTGTCTGTACAGAGGGATAACAACTTCCTGTTTTCTACTATTGATGCCTCTTCCTATGCATCCCAGTATCCCCCAGCCTTCCTTACTGCCTTCTCACATTGCTTGCCCACCTTAGGTCATCTGATATAATTACCCTAGGTCCCTTTCTGTTTTAACTGTTGTCAGTATCTCACCCCCATTGTATTGCTGTCCCTGTTGGTTTTGTTTCCATGTGCATTACCTTGCACTTCTTTGCATTGAATCTGAGCTGCCATACATTTGACCATTCCTCCAACTCTGCCAAGTCCCTTCTCATCCTTTCCACTCCATCTTGTGTATCAACCCTGTTGCAGATCTTTGTGTCATCTGCAAAGAGACATACTTTTCCTTCCAGTTCCTCTGCAATGTCACTTATAAAGACATTAAAAAGGACCGGTCCCAGTACTGAACCCTGCGGTACCCCGCTAGTAACCCTCCTTTCTTCACTGTGTACTCCATTTACTACTACCCTTTGCGTCCTGTTGTCTAGCCAATTTTTTATCCAGGCTACCACCTTGGGACCCAATCCAAGGCTGGCTATCTTGTGTATTAATCTTTTGTGTGGGACTGTATCAAATGCCTTGCTAAAATCTAGGTAGGCCATGTCCACAGCCCCTCCCTGGTCTACTACTTTGGTCACCCAGTCAAAGAAATGTATTAGATTCGTCTGACAGTGGTGAAAGGTGAAACTGTAATTTTTTTTTTTTTTCTGTTGCTGCCTACAGTGTGGGGGTGGGGAATTAGGGTTGTAAACCCTAACGCCTCATTTCCTGACTTTTTTGCTGTTAAGCCACCCTAACTGGTGCCTTGACGTGTTTTTTTGCAAAAAGAATTTAACAGATATTCTACGCACATGTACTGCATAAATGTATTTATATGCTAGGCAGCACAGTCTGTGTATAGCAAACATTTTTGAAATTCTGCACATATGCCTTTAATAAGAGTGATATCAAATTATTAAATTATGGTTGCAGACCATAATCCCTCATGAAGATCCCCATAAGGACTGAAGTGCTGGGATTTCTCATGTTCTATCATTCATGCAGCACTCTCAATAAATGTGATTTTTTTAGCATAATATTTGATAGTTTTTTGTTGTTGCTTGTTTGTGGAGTACGGTTTCCTTTACTTGTTGAAGCCCATGGGAGGAATTTTGGATCCTCACTCTCAGGATATGATCACCCAGAGAACTGAATGAGGAATTGTCTCTTAATCACTTACTGTGATTTATTGATTTAACTGTGTACTACTACTGTGCTAGCTTTGTTTTCCCTGTGGAGCTCCATTAGTTTAACATCCCTTTCCTGTTTTTTTCCCATGCTACCTACATCACTGATGCTTGCTCATTCTCACATTTCTGTATCTCATACATATATATTAATTGCAAAAAAAAACAAAACTGTATTACTGCACCAATTAGGGTTCAACTTAAACCAACAAAGGTAGGGAAATGTGGAATAGAGTTTCCAACCCCAACTCCACCCCCCCCCCAAGCAGCAAAAGGACAAGCCCACACAACCAGCCATGGATAGGCATCATAAGGTGAGACAGACAACATGCAACTGTTTCCAGAAGGCACAAATGCAGTACAACTGATGTGCTACCTTCATGGATTTCTATCTGCAGCATACAAACAACAAAACATACACACTCACTTGTTGCTGCAGATAGAATCCAGGATACTCAAATCACAACAGTGGTTCTGTGTGCAGAAGTGCAGGCCCCTGAAGCCACATAAACAAAACCATAATATCCAAATTACAAGAGTTCATTTCTCTACAGAAGTGCAGGCCTATCAGGGACTAGCTCTTCTGTAGCTTCAAGTACTCAAACACACCTCAAGACATACACACATTTGATGGGCCTGCACTTCTGCATCCACAGATGTAAGATATACACACTGACCTTTGAGTACAGAAGTGTGGGTGCCACAAAATCAATGATAGAAAAACTACAACAGTACTTTTGTTTGCAGAAATACAGGTCCCTGAGGGGCTGGCACCTCTCCAGCCACAGGTGTAAGACATACACATCAACTTTTATTTATTTATTTAGCTTTCATTTACCAGGTAAGCACGCTAGACAGTCAAGTGCCTATTTTCAGGTGCGACCCGGGAGAATTACAAAGGTACAGGCAAAACAATTCAGAGACAGGGTAATACCAACCAACAGGGTTCAGTCAGGTATAGTCAGATAATTTAGGCAATATACAGATACAGAGAACAAAGTAGTAGCAATCAACAAGTTACAGACAGGTATGGGCAGAGAGCTACATCCAGGTATAGACAGAAAATGAATATACTACAGATACAGTGTTTAGGTGTGGCAATCTCAGGAGGCAGTAAGGAAGTAAATAAAAGAATTTGCAGGGCATTTTAGAGGAAAGCACCAAGGGTGTGCACGCTCAGTCATAGATGGGCACTTGGCACACCATGGAGGGCAGGACAGCTAAGAGCAAAGGGGGCAGAAGGCATGTGCACACACTTGGTCATAGAAGGGCACAGGCGTACTGTGGAGGGTGGGACAGCTAAGAGCAAAGGCAGCCAGAAGCTTGTTTTAGGTAGCCCCAGAGGGAGGACCTGAAACAGCTGTGGAAGGGGGCAGCTCTTACATGAGCAGGGAGAAGGTTCCAGGTTCTGGTGGCAAGGGCTGCAAAGGTGCAATCTCCTGTGAGGGAGCTGGTTTTTGGAATCATGAGAGCCTGGGAATCACTAGATCTCAGCTGATAGCAAGAGGGGGAAGGTTGGAGCAGTTCAGCAAGTGCTGGAGGAGTTGACAATCTGATGATATTGTCAGTAAAGTTGCCCATAACAAAGGATCGATGATTACTAGGGGAGAGCCACCCCAGCCTTGAGTAGAGCTGGCAGTGATGGGTGAGCCAGGGGACTGATAGGGCAAAGCGACACATGTTGTTATACGCAGTGTCCCATTTCGTGAGCCAGGATTTAGGGGCATTTATGAAAGAGGTGAGCCCATAGCATAGCGTAGGGAGAAAAAAACCTTTTGCAAGGGTGAGTCGAGCAGCTGGGGTGAGGCAGCTTTTGGCCCTGTACACCAGTCCCAGTTTCCAGTTTGTGGCCTTGCAGAAGTTATGTATGTTTAGGGAAAGGTCCAGTTGAGGGTCTAGGGTAACCCTCAGGTGCTTGAAGGAGTCAATAACCGACATAGGGATGCCTTCTGTGCCAGCAACTTCAAGATCAGATTGATGCACTCTGACCTTGGCAAAGGAGCTGAATAACATAGCCTGCATCTTCTGGAGGTTGATGACAAGCTTATTAGCCTTCAGCCAGGATTTGATGCAGTCAAAATCAGAGTTTAATCTAGTGTTTATGTCTCTGATATCCTAGAATCTAGCTAGAAGCACAAGGTCACCGGCATAAAGGGTAATGTGTCCAGATGCAGGGACCGAGGGCAGCTGATTAATAAAAAGGGAGAACAGTAAGGGGCCAAGGACAAACCCCTGAGACACCCCACAGGTTACTGGTGCCAGAACAGAGAGGACTTTCTGGAACTTCATGTACTGTTGCCTATCTGTGAGGTAGTTGGAAAACCAGGCTAGGACTGGGGGGGAGAGGCCGAGGGACTGGAGACTGGTGCCCAGGAGAGTGTGATTGACCAGATCAAAGGCCTTGGACAGGTCAATGAAAATGGCTCCCATGAGTTTGCCCTGGTCAGTCGCTGTTCTGATTTCAGAGGTGACCTGTGCAAGGGCAGTGGAGGTGCTGTGCACTTTACGGAACCCATTTTGTGTGTGGGAGAGGGGGCCATAGGTTTGGAGGAAGAGAGCAAGCTGGGCGGCCACAACTTTTTCAAGCAGTTTGTTTACCACAGACAGAATCACTATAGGGTGATAGTTTTCAAGTGTTTTGGGATCACCATGTTTGAGGACTGGAATCACACAAGCCACCTTCCATATGGCTGGGATGAACCCAGATATGTGAGAAGAGTTGAGAATGTGGGGGATAGGCAGGGCCAAGAGTGGGGCTCCCAGATTGAGTAATTTGGGCTCAAGGTTGTCTTGCCCAGCACCAGAGTGAGGGGAGAGACCAGCAAGGAGCTTCCTTGTCTCGTTGCAGGAGACAGACTTGAAGCAGAAGGGAGGAGGGGGATGAGGCACAGTGCCAGAAGTGGGGCCCAGATTATTTATATCTGGAGGCATGGAGGTGAAGCCAGATAGGTCTGAGAACAGGACATTAAATGCCTTGGCTATGGTTAGGGCACTGTTGCAGCTGACACCATCGAATTGCAAGTCGGAGACCTGGGGGAAGGCAACACCATTAACGGTATGCTTGATGGTGTGTCAGAAACTCCTAGGATTCTTGGCAGATGCTTCAAGGGAGGATTTGCAGAACCCAGTCTTGGCTGAGTGGATTGCCCATTTGCATGAGTTCCTGAGCTGCCTGTAAGCCTCAAGGTTGGATCTGTCCCCAGAGTCCTTGAATTTTAGCCAGCTTTTGTCCCTAAGCTTCATCAAGGCAAACAGGTCACCTTGTAACCATTTGGTGACAGTGCCCCTCACTCTCCTTTTTATGAGTGGGGCATGTCTGTCTTGTAATGGGGCACATATGGCTAGAAAGCAGTCAAGAGCAGTAGAGGGGTCACATTTGGCATAGACCGAGGACCAGTCAGTTCTACGGAGATTGGAAAGGAAGTTGTTGTCATTGAATTTTGAATATTCCCTCATCTGAATAACTTTAGGGGGAACCCGGGCAGGGACCTTCCAGATACAGAAGGTGGGGGAATGGTCAGAGATTAAAACTGGGAAGAGACCAGAAGCTGAGATTCAGTCAGGCCTTTTGCTCAACATCCAGTCTAGAAGAGTGCTCTGCACCCCAGAGGAGGAGGGTCTGGTGGGCTCAGCGATAAGCTGACCTAGGGCGAGACCAGACAGAAGGGGTTCCTAAATTTTGGCATTGCCACTCAGTCAGTTTAGGTTAAAATCTCTTAACACCATGAGTTCATTTGTCCCCACCTTGGGACTGAGGCAGTCAAGGAGGTGGGAGAGCCAATGCACACTGCCTCTGGGTGGGTTTTACACACAGGCAAGGTGGAGCTTCTTTGTGTTGCCAAAGATAAGAAGAGCATGTAGGTTCTCACATGAGGGTGACAGGGGTGAGGTATGACAGACACTTTAAGGTGGGGTTTATGGTAGAGCAGAAGTCCACCCCCCCCGTTTGTTTCCCACTCTGTTCTGTCTGATCGCAAGGTAGCCAGGGAGGGCACAGACAGAGTCAGGATGAGCTGGTTTAAGCCAGGTTTTGGAGATTCCCAGGATGTCCGGATTGTAGTGGGTGACCCAGGCTGTTAGGTCTGGGAGGTTAGTGAGAAGGCTGTGGATATTAAGGTGGGCAATCTTTAGGCCCTTATCATTCTGCCACTGGGATGGAGGCATGCTGAAGCTAGAGGTACCGATGTTTGGCTATGCCAGCAAGCCCAGACAGGAAGCGTGGGGGGGGTCAAGACAGATAGGGCATAAAACAGCTGCACAATAAGATTTCCTACATGCAGGTAACTACAATCTGGCAGATAAGCAGTGGTGGTGGATGAGACCTATGATTAGGATGCACTAGTCAGTAGAGTAGAGATACTTAGCAGGCAGAAAATATGTACACAACTATCAATGCAGACATCAGTGGCAATAAATACAGAAGCAAGGGTGCAACTACCTGAAACACAAGTTAGTACATCTAAACAAACAACCAGACCCCCATGAGGGTGGTCCGCAGATAGTAGGTTCAGACTAGCACAGGGTTAGAAGTTAGCCATGTCATGTAACAGTGAAATGAAAAAACTCATAGTGATCTCAACTAGGGGTCAGCTGAGAGAAGGGAACAGGCAGGAGTTTCAACCAGCCAGGGCAAAAAATAATGAACAGACCCACCAGGAGAGTGGGAGGGGCTAAAGTACATTTAAGGGGAAGAGGGAACGGGATGAGTGGGCGGCTGGGAGTTTATTATTCACAGCTCAGTCCCCAAATTACAAGTCGGGAGCCCCGACTGGCACAAAGTCCTTGAAAAAAAACAAAAATTGAGCCCCAAGGAGATCTAGTTCCTGCAGCTTTTGTCCAAGGATTAAAATTTAAAACTGAAGCTTTGTGCAGTTTCGTCCTCCTCCTCCAGCTCCGATGATCGCTGCCTGAATCCGGGAGAAAATGGCCTTACTTTATAGCCCAGCAGGGCTAGCAGAGTAGAGAGGACTTTGGCACTTTTTTGCAATTTAAACTCAGTCCTCAAATTACAAGTCAGGAGCCCCGACTGGCACAAAGTCCTTGAAAAAAAAACACATGCAAATTGAGCCCTGAGGAGCTCTGGTTCCTGCAGCTTTTGTCCAAGGATTAAAATTTAAACTGCAGCTTTGTGCAGCTTCATCCTCCTCCAGCTCTGATGAGTGCTGCCTGAATCCTGGAGAAAACAGCCCTACTTTATAGCCCAGCAGGGCTAGCAGAGCAGAGAGGACTTTGACGCCTTTTTGCAATTTAAACTCAGTCTCCAAATTACAAGTCGGGAGCCCTGACTGGCACAAAGTCCTTGAAAAAAACAGAGATTGAGCCCCAAGGAGCTCTGGTTCCTGCAGCTTTTGTCCAAGGATTAAAATTTAAACTGCAGCTTTGTGCATTTTCGTCCTCCTCCAGCTCCGATGAGCACTGCCTGGCTCCAGAAGGGGGAGGCCCCTCTTGGGCCTGTCACTATGCAGACAGAAGTGCTAATGAAATGTGGTTATCATGGTTTCAGCAGTAGATCTAGAAACTGTTTTGGGGGTAGCAGGTTTTCAGATACAAAATCTGCAACAGCACTTCTGTCTGCAGAAGTGCAGGCCCCTTTGCAGCCTACACCTCTCCAGCCACAGTTGTAAAACATAGGCACTGACTTGTACCTACAGAAGCACAAACCCTCTGGGGCCTGCCACCATGCAGAAGGAAGTATGGTTGCAATGTGGGTATCATGGTTTCAACAGTTATCTAGAAATTATTCAAGGTGGTAGCAGTTATCAGTTATGCAGCCACATGTTGAAAATCATGCATTAGTGGATCATGCTATCTAGCAAGGTACCTTGTATAGTGTGCCATGAGTACCTCTTTCTGTGGAAGCACAGGCCTCATGGGGCCTTCTGTCTGCAGAACATGATCTATGACATACACACACAGGTGTGGCTGCATAAGCACATGCCCCTGTGGAAGCTGTGCTTATGCAGCTGCAGATACAAATCTACTAAGGTAGCACATCAGTGCTATTGCATTCATGTCATCTGGAAACAGTTGTAAGTTGTTTGTTTGCCTGATGTTGTCTTTGGTTGGTTGTGTGGGTTTGTTCTTTTGCTGCTTGGAGGAATGGGGAGCTAGGGTTGCAAACCTTAATGCCACATTTCCCTAGTTTTGTTGCTTTACATTGAACCCTAACTGGTGCATTAACACAGTTTTTTGCAATAAATTTCCTTTCTTTTTGAGATAGTGGAATCGTATCCACATACACCCAAGTCCTTCAGAACCTGCATGAACAGATCCTTTTGGCTGCATTATGTGTGAGCCTTTAATGAGAATGGCCACCTGAGTTAGAGCTTTGAACCACTGCTGAGAAATCCACTGAAATCGGCATACTAGACTCTGCTGGAGACATGGGAAAAAGCTTGTATTTGCCAGATCTCAACTCACTATAAGGAATTCTGTAGGGAGCCCATCAATATCTGCTAACAATTCTGAATTATTGTTGAAACATTTCTCCCCTCATGGTGATGGCAGCTACAGTGCAGCCAGCACTGATGGCAGCCATGGATGGCACAATCAAAAAGGGTGTGCTGCAACATATTTTAACCAAGATATCAGCCTTTAAATCAGCAGTTGCGAAGCTACAGAACAAGGTGCAAACCTTAACAAATAAACAATGGGACACAGACACATTTGTCCTACTTTGACAAGAAAGACTCATGACATGAAGTGAGAATCCAGGAATTTGAGATGCTCTTGATGCTCCTTTGGCACAGAGTGGAAGATATTGAAAATTGGAGCTGTAGGAAAAACACCAACAGCATCAGGATCATTGGATTGCCTGGAGGGGCTGAGAGATCAAATGTCACACCTTTTCTTTAACATGGACTGCCAAGGTTGATGAAATATAACTGGAAACCTCCATTGGAGACTGAGATAGCTCACAGAACCCTGCCTCCCCCCAAAGATGGAGGTTGTCTGTTCCCCATCTTGGCTAAGTTACTTTGAGTTTCAGTCAAGGAGGAGATCCTTGCCCTAGCCTGGGAGCATGGCCAACTGGAATGGGATGGGCACAAGATCTTGATATTTAATGATTACTCAGAAGAGCAAGCTGTAGGTGGAAAGAATTTACACTGCATCACAAAGCATTATAGGAACTTGGGGTGCCATACTACCTGCAGAGCACTGACAGGCTAAACATTTTCAGAAAACAAAACCAAAAAAGAAATGCAACATTCATCAGAATGGAGTTTCAAAATTTTATTAGCAACACAACCATTGCTGCTTACATCATATAACTTTTGATTAAGGATTGCTGTTTAGAGCATGTTTATGCATACTTATGTAATGTCAACCAGTCATTTGTTATTCTTAATAAAAAAATGATTAACAACAAAAAAAAACATTGCTGTGATGCAGTGGTAACCCTATCTGACACTTCATATGGGGCTTCATTGGGGCTGATGAAGCCTCATATGTATGGTGCTGTGTAGGGTCATCACTGTGTCACAGCAACGAGTTTGGTGCTAATAAAATTTAGAATCTCCATGCCGGTGAGTGCTGCATTTCTTTTTTTTTTGTTTTCTTGCGAGTTAAGTCTGCCTTATATTAATGCAAGCACCCCAGCATATGGGAGTGCACTGACCACATTAACTTCCAAAATGATCAGAAATGGTATGGCTAACATATTTGAGGCACTTAAGGAAGCCTCCACCTACCTGACCCTACACTGGCCAAAGAAAGCAAAGCATTTAATGGACACGGCTGAACAGCATTCAGCTAGTACCACCTCAAGCCAGCCTCCATATGCCAGCTAGCCTCCCTCATGACTTCACACAAATTGGACACTCACTGAAGTGCCAGACATGGACTGGCAAATGACCCATTCTAAATGGTTCAGAGGTGGCGAACACTGGAGGAATCTGCCATTTCAAAGTCAAGATGTCAGATACCATAGTGAAGACTCAAGCACATCCTCTCCAGCATCCAACACCATTACAGAGTCAGCACCAAAGAGGAATGGGCAGCAAGAGACTTCCTTCCCCCACCCCAAGGCATACCACATCCCCAAACAAGTATGTCCTACTTCAACCCTCGCTGCCAGTGAGGAACTTGATCTTTCCTGGGTGGTCATTGTATCTGATTCCCTGCAACTGCAGACTGATAAACAGCAACCATTGAAACCTCAACTCATTAACTGGGTAAGCAGAGGGCTGCCACCAGAAAAGAACTCTTGAATGGACTCCCATGTCCACTGTTTTGGGCCTCTGTCCATGCCACTCCAGTTATTCCAGGGCTATGAACTTTGGAAAATTGCTGGTCCTGTTCTCTTGCTGTTAAAAGAACTCAGCTAGCACCCATAGCTGTGGGTCATATCCTTTGATATTTCTCACTCAAGTATTCTCTGTTTCCTTCTTCCTTCCCTCTCTCTTCCCTCAACCCCCCCCCCCCACCAAGTGTATCCAAATATGTTAGGCACATTTTCTGTATGTGTGAATTTTTTTTTAGCTGCCATCAAATGATACTCCTTGATATGGGTAACTCAATTTGAGTGACTCAGAATGCGTGACTCAAATTGAGCAACTGTGGAAAGGTTGACATGCACATAATAGCAAAGACAATAAGGGTGACTGTGGGAAGACAATAAGTGCGACTGTGTGCAGGGAAGGAGAAGTGTGCTGTCCACTATAGCACACCATGTCAATGTTGGTGCGGTCTCAAAGGTAGTTATATATATATGAAACTTGGCCCCTTCAAATCCAATCTTAGAGAGCTGCTTCTCACCTCTTCTGTCTGTGACTGCGCCTAATCTCTTCTATTCCAGTCTCCTCCTACTACTCTTATTTCTAAAATGTACATACCCTTGCCCATACCTCTCAACCTCTCAGCACTAAAAATCATAGCACTGGCCTTCAAAAATCATAGCAAAGGTTCGGAATGTGGAGCACTTTCTTATTTTAAACAATATTATGTTTACAGATAGTGGACCCCATATAGTAAGTGATAATGAATGTTTCTATCAGCTTAGTTTAATGACTTAATAGTTTGTGTGTCCAGAAATAGCTCTAACATTATGAGGAACATCGGTAAACTTGTGAGGAGCAAGGGTAAATTTGAGTGTGAAAATCATAGCACTATTCGGAATTCATAGCAGTTGAGAGGTATGCCCTTGCCCTCATTCCCATTCCTCCTCTTCTACCCCTAACTGTCTAAACATAAATTACTACTCTACTTGGCCTGTATCAGATTGTCTTCACCAGAACATTGTATAATAGTTTTTTTCCAAATTGGTGTGACTGTTTGATGCAGGGTACTATGGCTATCCTCAGTATCATCCTGTATCCTGTGTGTATCACCTTGATTGTCTTCTCTAGAACCTTGAATAACATTATTTTACTAAATTTGTGTGCCTATTTGATGCAAGGTACTATGGCTACAGTATTATCCTGCAACATGTTTGTATCACCTCTGTTCTAATTGTTTAATACTATGTCTTAACTTGACATGGAGCCATTGTAAAGGAGTCTCTGACTCAAAGGTTCATAATCCCAATCTGTTCAATAAAAAATAAATAAATATAGGTGGTGCGAGGGGCAAAGCCCCCTATATAAAAAGGCAGTTATATTGTTAGTTGGGTAAATGGTGATAGGAGAAGTGGAGTAGTATATAGGCTGTTGTTCCTCCTCCTGCAGACGTGGTGTCACTTTGCTGCAGTGATCTAGGATGTTTGCTAGGTAGGCAGGCAGATAGTCCGTGAGCCAGGAATATGTAGGGTTTGATTCAGGGAGCTGGTGTATTTGTGTGTATCTGGTGATTTGTGTGTTTTCTTGAAAGACATCTGCTATTTCCTTGCAGTTCTGTACATTTTCTGTCTCATTTTGTCTGCTGTATACCTGCTTCTGCACTGTGGTTTTCATTCTTGCTCCTGCATCCTGGTCTTGTGTGATCCACCTGCTCTGTCTCCTCTCCCACCCTCAGCTTTCTCTGCTACTTCCAGTTTCATTTTCCATTCTGTCTCTCTTTCTGCCTCTCTTCTTCAGGGTCCCTTACCATACTCACCCCCTGCACTTGTCTGTCTGCCCTCACACCACCTCAGGATATACTCTCACCTATTTCTTCTTCTGGCCTCCACAAGATTATGTGCATTTAGCAAGTCACCAGAGACAGACTAGGGATGCAAGGGCACTGTTCTAAGCCTTCCCCTTCACTTACAGCTACTGCACAGGTATGGAGCTCTGTGTGTGCAACGGGTGTTGAGGATATGGGTACTGGGTTAGTGCTCATGGTGAGTGAGGTTCGCTTTGGTGTTTTTTGTGGGGTCTGGATTTTTGGTTCACTGATTTGATGGTCACTGTTTATTATGTGGGCTGTCTGTGGTGTCGCCATTCTGTATTCAACCTTATTCTTCTTACTGTTTTATATTCACCCTTATCACATGGAACAAAACAAACTTAGGTGAGTATGTTTTTTCTAATAATTAAGCAGTATAAATGTCTAACACACAGGGGCAAGGAGCCTGAAGCATAGCCTGCCACCATGGAGGCATGCTACCACAAGGTGAGGCTTCGATCATCACAGTTGTTTTCCTTTTGGGCAAATTTCTTGTGGGGGAAACTTGTCCTTCAACAATAGCCTCGAACATACAATAGGACCACACTGTGGTTCAGATGTGGGAATCCCCCACCAAGATCTGGTTAGTGCTCAAGACTGCAGCACCTTTAACTCTGCTCCAAACAAGCAATGACATAGCTGAGAGGATAGACTGTCATGCTGTTTTGGCAATTGACGTGCCACCCATGAGCAAACATAGTCCTTCCCTCCACTCATTTCATGCCCCTTCCAGTAGCAACCTCACTCCTTGGGCCACATCCCCCACTGTGCGTGGCTCACCATATGTTAAGTAAATACCCTCTTCATCCCTCACCCTCAATAGGCTCTTCAACAGAGGCACAGACCCAATATTGTAGTGAGTTTCCTCCGTTAAAGGAAAACTAAATCCTCATATCTTGTAAATGTTATTTCGTTCCATCACGACAGACAACTATTTTTGTGTAGCTGTTAGAGATGTATGCAGTTGCTTTAGTTTGTTTTCACGCTTCATACTAGGCCCTGTAGCTTTCTTGGGATATCCATTTGCTGGTTGTTGAAATCTCATTGTCCCTGAGAGCTGCATTAGCATATGAATACATGATGCGTAATCACCCTTTAGACTCCACAGTATGGGCCCAATTCTAGAAGGGTGGTGCAAGTTGCCGCTGAACACAACTTGCACTACCCGCAACTGTGACATTGATCCTGCGCCCTATTCTAGAAGGGGCAGGGTCTCAGCAGCAAAGTCCTGTGACTTGTGACAAGTGGCTAGGTACACCACATAGAGGACTTACCTGGCCAGCATGTTGCAACCCGCAGTTGCAGGGCGCAAGTGCACCCCCCTGCCCAGCAAGCCACAATAGCCACCCCGCAGGGCTGCCCACACCCACTGCTCCCCAAGCCTCCAGCAATTGCCCTACAGTGCTAGCCACACCAACTGGCCCCCAAAACCCTCGTGAAGTACCTCACAGAGCTTTCCTCACCCCCAGCCCCTCTGAATCCCCCATTGTAAAACCCCCCGAAGGGCGGCACTGTCATTCCCCCACCCATGCCCCGACCCTGAGTCGCTGGCCACAACTGCAGCAAATACCAAGCTCTGTAGTCTAGTGGTTCCCTCACCCAGCTGTGCCAGCACACCCAGCACCCCCACCCATCCCCCAGCTGGCAACTAGTACAGCCCACCTCTCACCTCCACGGCCAGCCCTGACTGAGTGTTATTGGAAAGATGCACCTCAGAAATTAATATCTGAGTGCATCTTTCCAGTAGATGGTGTGACAGGTGCATGAGAATCCACATGCCCACCCCAAATGCTAATGTCAGCCCTCCTGCTCCTAGCTTCAGTGCTTAGCCACTACCCATGGTCATCTAGGCAGCATCATGGCACCAGAGGCACATTACCCCCTCCCTCCAGAGGTAGTAAGCATCCAAGGGACACTTGGGCCAATTGCCACCAGCCAATTGTCCAACACTCTGGGCTCATTCCCTAACCTGGGTCATCAGTGCCATAAGCTGTAGCTTTACTGCTGCAACAATGGGCTGGCCCGATAACTCCTAATTCAGTCTCTATTACCTGTTGAGCTGTAGACAGGCTCTATATCGATGCTCAAGAGTAAATAGTTAGGTTTCCAAATAAAATGTTGGAATTTCTTAGGTGCATGCATGGTGTCTTGAAGGTAACACTGTTTCTCAGGAATAAATCAATAATCTTATTTAGATTAGCTATCAATGAATTAGGTCCTGATACAATGGGGCATCCTTGGGTATTAGTCTTACATTTATGAATTTTTGGCAGGATACATAGTTTGGGAACACATGAATTGTCTTTCCATAGGAATTTGAATTCTTACTCACTTATTCATCCTTGTCATTTACCCCTTTCTAGCAGTTTGAGAAGTTGCTTCTGGAATGTTAGTGTGGGATCACCCCTCTATCTTTTATAATACTTCTCATCATTAAGCAACTTAGACACAATGGGCCCAATTCCAAAAGTGGGTTGCAAGGCTTGCGTCAAGCCCTGCGTCCAACGCAAAGGGGATCATAGATGAACCAAAGCCCCTCGGATGCAGAGTGGTCCAATTCTCAAAAGGGTGGCGCATTTACAACATTTTCCCCACTTTATGGCAGCCTGTGCCAAAGGTTTGGCCCAAATCCTGTAAAAGGGAATCCCCCACATATGCAAATGTAAACCAGGGAGAAGCTGGTCTAACTTGTTCCGGATGTGCGGCAGGAATTTTGTGCCAAGCGCCTTTCAGAATCAAGCTTGCCACAATATTTGATTCAAGTTGCATCAGTCACCCTGCCACAAGTCCCCTGCAGTGGCTGCACACTGTTTCAGAATCGGGCCTAATGTTTCTGTATTAATCTAATGTCATGAGGACAATGTTGCCCCCTTTGTCTGCTGGATTTATAACTGGGTCAGATTGATTTTGTAACTCAAATAAAGCTTGGCTTTCAGAGACACAAACTCCTATAAACATAGGGTGCATTATTTTCAAACAATTTATCAACTTCATTCACAACCACTTTTTCATATGCTCTAATATGTGGATTGCTACAAAGAGGACAAAAGGTAGACTTTATTTTAAATATAGAGTTTTGTATTTAATCAGATTCTCTACCCGATGCCTCTGTGTTTGATATGAATGGAATCTGGATGTCATTTACACTGTCCAAATTTTCCTGAAACAGTTCTTCCAAGATATTGAAATTTCTAATGTCCTGCTGATTCCAGTTCAGATCTGGAAGCCTAAATTCAGTGTCTATTGCAGAGACACTTGCTTCATGCTCATGGGGATTCACTGTTTCTTGTTTGGAAACATCCAGATTTGCCCCCCAAAAAACGTGTTGCCAGTAGAATCCTGTTTTTTAATAAAGTCATCTGTAAGATGGCAGCTTCTGGAAAAACTTGAAAATGCCCATTTTTTAAAGTGAATAAGTCAGGGGCTGTTTGAGGGACAAAATTAAGATATTTTGATAAAACACTAATTTGTACTTCAACTAACTGATGGTTCATGAGATTCATTATTTTGTTCTGGTCTTTTTGTCCTGTTTCTATAGATTGTAATTTTTGGCCCCTTCCTCTTCGACTGCTGCAGGTCTTCTGTTTTCTCTTAGGTTGCTTCTGTTTCTGTTTTTCTTTCTTGTCTTTTTGTCTTTTTTTTTCCTTTGGGTAAAAATGAACTCCTCTCGTATCAGAATTTTCTTCAGCAGAGTTATTACTATTTTTCTGTATTTGGACTAGATCTGCTGTAGCTATGGGACCTTCCTCTTCTAGCCAAATTGTAAATTCAACCTCCTTTGTAGTCAGCTTCGTCATGGTCAACTTTATATTGTTTTCTCTTCATTACTTCTGATTCATGTTTCTTGATTTTTTTGTTTCACTCTGTTTCCAATTCTTGATGCTTATTATGATCCTAATATTTTTCAAGGTCCTTTTTTTCAGTTTTCAGTTTTAACACAAATCTCCTAATGTTTTAGTTTGTCTTCAGCGATAAGAAATTCAGTGAAGCCCTTTGCATAGCTAGCAAGGAGTTCATCCCACTCTTCCCTATGTCTGAACTCCTCAAGGCCACCTGATGGTTGTGTGGTAAATCTTAATTCCTTGATCTCACGTAATATAAGTTTTGTGAGTAGTTATATCATGTGTCAAATTGATTTCAGTGGTTAACTGTCTTTCTAGATTTGAAAACAATCTCTTAATTTTACTAATTTCAGTAGAGGTATCAGGCACTATTGCATTTATGTTAAGTTTGCTTCTAGCCAGTAGTTTTCTTTCTGATAGGTCAATAGTTTTGTTAAGGCAACCAATACGTGCTACGTACCGGTCTTGATTACTGCTTGATGCTTGGCTAGCAAAATTCATTTTTTTATAAACATCACTAAAATGATGCAGCTTCTTATAGCTGCTTTAAAATGAGGAATCCCTTTGTAGCAGAGAAATCCAAGAAACATAATCCTATAAAATGAACCTCAATGTATTCTGACTGCAGACACCCATGGTTGCTGACTCCAGGTGCTGAGATGAACTTGAAGGCAGGAGAGGGAACCACACTCTGTGGTGCTAGTTCAAGTGGCATTGGGGAGTTAGCAACCCCAGGTAACAGATAAGCAGGTCAGAACAGCACATTCTTAATAGGATACAATTAAAGGTAGCAATTGCAAAACAAAATGCTTCGGTTCACTAAGCTCCATATGGGTAAACTGGATGCTAACACTGTTTCACCAGCTAAAGACAGCTCAGTAGACATTTGTTGCTGGCACTGTAGATTTTATTAAAACTGGTGAAAACACAACACCAACAAGGACACCCTGTTGCTTCAACTCTCTAGGTCTTCCTCAGGGGGCAGGATCCTTTTAGTAGAAGTACGTTTTAAATACTAGGAAATCCCACTCTTTATTAACACCACTAGGTTTTAAGCCGTTCAAAGTAAAATTCAAAAATGTTTCCCTGTTAAGTAATTTGTTTAGCCTACTGCCTCCTCTGTTTGGGACAGGGACAGATTCTAGTGCTACAGATTTAGAGTTTTGTGATCATCATGATGTGTTTCTTAAAAATGCAACCCAACTGTTGTATTACTGTTTTTGTTTTTAATAACATGTGGTAGACTAAACTAGAGAAGTGTGGCTGTTCATCATGTTGATAATATGTGCCTGCATACTTTGGTATCAGTTTCATAACTGTATTATGTCACAGTGATGTGATCACATTTCTAGTATTTAAGAGGTGCTTCTACTTCAAGCACCATGCACCCTGAGGAAGACCTACATGGTTGAACCACCATGGTGTCCTTGTTGGGGTTGTGTTTTCACCAGCATGAATAAAATCTGCATTTTCAGAAACAAATGTTTACAGACTTATTTTTAGCTGATGAAACAGTGCTAAAGTCCAGTTTACCCATACAGAGCTTAGGGAGCCAAAGCATTTTGTTTTGCATTTGTTACCTTTAATTATATCCTAGTAAGAATGTACGGTTCTGACCTGCTTATTTATTACTTTGGGTTGCTAACCCCCCAGTGGCACCTGTTCCCTCTCCAGTCTTCCTGTTCATCTCAACACCTGGAGCCAGCAGCCATGGGTGTCTGCAGTCAAAATACATTGTGGTTCACTTTGTAGGATTACGTTTCTCAGATTTCTCTTGTACAAAGGATGAGCAAAAGCAGTAACACCCCCATTGAAAGGAGTAAAATATTTGACCATTTGGACAGACTAGAAGTGGAAATTGCCTTTCTGCAGGAGATTCACCTACTGAAGCATGATACAGACAAATTAATGAAAGGGTGAGTCAGACAGGTATTTTCCACCCCTTACATTAAAAAGAGTAGTGACAATGCCATTTTAATCCACAAGAATAATGACTTCCAAGCAACCAACACACGTATGGCCATGGGCTGGACTTTTCTAATTGTTATTGTGAAATTGTGGGGAAAAATCACCACCCTGGGCTGTTAATGTCCCTTACCACACTGATGCATCATTCTGTATGGCACTTGCCCAAACGCTGTCAGAAAAAGGTGATGGGGACATTCTGGTGGGGGGATATGAATGCCATGATGGATGATTTTCTATCCAGGAGCAGGCCCACAAGAGGACCACCATCACAAGCCTCAGTCGCTCTACAGGCATTGGCCAAAGAGACCAGCACCACAGAAATCTGGCAATTAATAAACCCAAAGGGGAGGGACTACTCCTTTTACTCCGCACCTCACAACACTCACTTCAGAACAGAATTATGGTTCAAACCAGCCTCATGAGTTGAAAATGTAGTCTCACATTTCACTTTCCATATGGGGAGGAGTAGAGCGGCAGCAAGATGGGGAACAAAGAGGAGGGAAAAAGCACCCTGTCTGGCAGGATGATCACCGACCTCTGCAGGCCCACCTCCCTGTGACTTAGGATCTGTTCCACCAGAGGGAGAAGCCATGGAAGGACTTG
This sequence comes from Neoceratodus forsteri, assembly GCA_016271365.2. Classification (NCBI taxonomy): domain Eukaryota; kingdom Metazoa; phylum Chordata; order Ceratodontiformes; family Ceratodontidae; genus Neoceratodus; species Neoceratodus forsteri. Next base: position 874,844,794 of record CM057459.1, read on the forward strand.
CGGAGGAAGGTAAGTCCTGGGGGAGGTCAGGACAGTGCTAGTAGGATAAATGAGAAGGAGGGCCATACAGGGCAAAGGAGAGAAACAGTGAATTAAAAAAAGACAGATAGATAGATAGATAGATAGATAGATAGATAGATAGATAGATAGATAGGTAGACACAGACAGACAAACAGACAGACACAGATAGATTGATAGATAGATGGATAGACAGATAGATAGCAGAAAGAACAAGAGAAAGAGATTGGGAAATGACGAGCTCACTGTTCAACTGAAGATGGCAGCATGACTCAAGCTGCTGCTTCACAGTAAAAAAAAAATTCCTGCTGTTCTCTGAGAACTGAGAGATGGGTCAATGGCTCTTCTTGCTAATCTGGGAACCCAGGATTTTCAGGTGCCCAGAAAAGTTATTTCCTGGCAACTTTAAAAAAAAAAAAGCAAGCACCAGAATCTAGCTAAAGGGGTCCTTTTACTTAAGGTCATTTTTTTTTAAATGTATCATTTTTAGGTATTTTTAATGTTTGTGAGTTAAAGGAAAAACAAGATAGTGGCTGTCATGATTAATACTTTTTCCACATGATGAGTAAATTATGAAACTAGCACTCACAATCTTTTTTTTTTAATTGTTTGCACTTGGTTATCAAAAAATTCTTATAACTCTTGAAATGTATAATATTTTTTCACAAAATCTTTAAAAAGCACACCCTTGGCCAACACCCCTTCATCCCTGAAAATTCATAAAAAAAATTCCACACTATCTAGGCTGTAGGTGAGAGCAAAAAAAAAAAACAAACATAATATTAAATATAGGGAAACCAATTTTTTTTTCCATTTTTTGGTTCTACATATCTTGAAAACTAAACAAGATGTCATCCCAAAAATGTTCAGGTTTTGAGACCATGCATGCCAAATGTTATGCTATTTTGTTAAATAATGTCAAAGTTATTAAGGAGCAAAAATTGTGGTTTAAAGTTACACAGCCTACTCAATAGATAGATAGATAGATAGATAGATAGATAGATAGATAGATAGATAGATAGATAGATAGTTGACAGCAGATAAGGACATCTTGGTCCACCTAATCTGCCCTATATTCCCAACTTACTGTGCCACCACAGAGCCTGCTTGATCTCCGGTCTTCTCCCTTCCTTGCCTTCCTTCTAAGGTCCACTTGTATCTATTCCATGCATCCTTGAATCATGTTACTGTTTAGCACCCATCACCTCTGCTGGAAGGCTGTATCAGGCACCCACCATCATCTCTGTGAAAGAAGTATTTCCTCACATCTCCTCTGAGACTCCCACCTTCAGCTTCATAGTTTAACCCCTTGTCCTGGAACATCTTTTTCTATGGTAAATTCTACCTTCTTTTACCTTATTAATACCTGTGAGGTATTTGAACATTTCTGTCACATTCCTCATGTCCCACCTTTCCTCTAGAGAGTACATATTTAGTTCTTTGAGTCTTTCCTCATTGAGCTTTTGATGCAGGCCCTGCAACATTTTGGTAGTCCTCCTTTTTACTGCCTCCACCCTAACTATGTACTTCCAGAGGTTGGACCTCCAGAACCGGACACAGTACTCAAGATGGAGTCTTACCAGTGATTTATACAGGGGTAATAATACCGCCTTCTTTTTGCTGGTGATGCCCGTCCCTATGCACTCTAGCATCCTGAGAGCCTTCTCCATTGCCTTATCACACTGCTTGGATAATTTTAGATCATCAGAAATAATTACCCTAGGTCATGTTCCTGTGGTTTGTGGTTGCTAATACCTCCCCACTGAATTGGTCTGTTGCCCCTGGGTTTCTATGCCCCAACTCCACTTCGACTGCCTCCTGGCTGGTCTAAGTGGAGCCCCCTGCTGCATCCACTGTGGGTCTTGCAAAATCCCAAAAAAGGAGGTGTTGCATCCCCACTGTGGAGCAAGCCACCTTGTAAACAGGTGCACCACCATGTTTGGTGCAAGAGTGAAAAAGGGACACTTCAGCACAAAGGGGTAGAAGGTGAGATACAACTGCTGATAGAAAATCAAGAATGGTGCAAACTGTGATGCAAGGGGCCACTTGCATCATATCTGATTGAGAAAGCTTCTTGTGTAAGTCTGGGGGCTTTGAAAATTGAGCCCATGGTTTCCAGAACAGTACTATAGGTGGAATCTTTCAAATGATCCATACAGAGGCATCACCACCTCCCTCTTTCTGCTGGTGATACCCTTCCCAGTGCACCCCACATCACACTATACTCTCCACTGCCTTTTCACACTTCCTGGCCACCTCTAGGTCATCAGATACATTTAATGCCAGCTCCCTTTCCTGCTTAGTAATCACCAATACCACTACAACAATTTTGTACTCTGCCCCAGGTGCCTGTGTCCTAAGTGCATTATTTTGCACTCTTTCACATCAAAACCCAGCTGCCATACCCTTGACCACTCCTTGGGTTTTCTTAGGTCTCTGCTTCTCCCTACTGCAGATGTTGATGCCATCTGCAATGAGGCAGAACTTCCATTCCAGCTCCTCTGCAATGTCATTTATACAGACATTAACAAGGACCCATCCCAGCACTGAAACTATGCACTGTCAAGCTGCTGTTGTGCACATAAACCATTTATTTAACTCATCACCATTGCATATCCCTTATTTAATTAATGCTGACTGCATAAGTAAATATGATCTATACTACTTTTAAATATTAATAAAACGTTCTACCTCAAAACTGTCCCCTCAGTCTTCCTAAAGGTTATACAAGCAGCAAACAATGTAAAAACTGCAGAGTACACCTGGGTAGAACGGTGTTCTCCTCAGCCTTGGGTTGCCAGATGATTCAACAATGAAAAGGACCCACTCCATGCATGATGTGCCAAGTCCAAGAGAACAGACAGAGAACAAAGAAGGATGGCACCATCCACCAACCGCAAAATGCAAAATATTTTATTAATAGTTGCAGTTATGAATCAATATTCAGTGACACAATTGGGATAAACTGTATTCCATTCAATAAAACAGTCTGACCAGTTTCACATATGCACACATCATCAGGGATTCCTGGTCTAGATCCCTTTCACCACATAAACAGTATGAAATTTAAAGTGACAGTGCTCAATGTATCACCCAAAGTGAAACAGATAAACAAGATAAAAACTCAGTTCACTTTGGGTATTACATCATTTAAGGAGAAGCTCTTTTTGATTGTTGTTTGACACTGGTTTGTAACTCGCATTCATAGTAAACTCCTCTGGGTGCCCAGCTATTCTTGGTTTAGCCATATATTATTTTAACATATTTACTGTTAGGCTGGTTATGTCCTCTGATATAGAATGCTTTCATATATGGGATAGTGATGGTTCTTTTGTGAATGTTGTGTTTTTTGAGATTGGGGACAGTAACCCATTTTGGGATTGGGGACAGTAACCCATTTCTCTTTGAAATCCTAGATACAGCAGAAATAAGGGCCCTAGATCTATATTTAGAAAGAGCAATACAAGTGTTCATTCAACTTCTGAATCTGAAACTGAATGTGGTGTGAAGAGCCTACTTTGGAAGAAGGCTCCTCAACCCAGATGAACCCACCTCAGAGATCAGACAGACTGGTCAAGTAAAGGAGGGAGAGGGGGGACATGATAGAAACTTTCAAATACCTCAAAGGAATCAACAAAGTCCAAGAGGGTAGCATCTTTCAGAAAAAGAGATGTGCAAAAACAAGGGGGCACAATTTGAAGATAGAGGGGGGACAGCTCAGAATTAATGTGAGGAAGTATTTCTTCACAGAGAGTGTTGTGGTTACATGGAACAGCCTTCCTGAGGAGGTTGTAGAGTAAAAAACAGTGGGGGGATTCAAGAATGCATGGGACAGACATAAGGCAATTCTAGTGGGGGGTAGGAGAAAGTAGACTGTTGGTTAATTAGGATCTGCAGCTTATCCATTAGGTAGGGAAATGGGCAGACTAGGTGGGTCAAGCGGTCCTTATCTGCTGTCAAATTCTATGTTTCTATGTTTCAGGATTCTCTTAACCCATGGGGCATCTGAATCAGACTGAGACTGGAAGCATGCCAGATATTAAGGGTGTATTTTCTGAATTAGACAAGCTAACAATGCATGCCCAGCAGATCTATTGGAACTCATTAGTTTGGAAGCTTTTTTGAGGGTTAGAAGAGTGCCACACAGTCTCAAAGTTCTTAAATAGCTGGAATATAGCCACAACAGAGAGGAATTTGTACAGGATTGGAGATCACAAATGCAGGCAGCATTTATTACTTTTCTACAGTGCATTATTAGAGATTATAAGAAACAACAGTAAGCCCTTGAACCAGAACTTAGAGACAAGGAAGTTCAATTTGCTTAATTTAAAGAGAGTGCTGACTTTCCTGATTTTGAACTAGGTTATGTACACCCATAAAAAGCAGGATGAGAAGCTCAAGGTTGTGAAACTACAGAAATTTGAAGTGACTGACAGGACTACCTAAATGATAGTCTTTTCTTGGAAGGGATTGGAAAGACAGGGTTGTAACAACAGCAGAAATAAGGGCCCTAGATCTATATTAAGAAAGAGCAATACAAGTGTTCATTCAACTTCTGAATCTGAAACTGAATGTAGCGAAGAGCCTATTTTAGAAGAAGGCTCCTCAACCCAGATGAACCAACCTCAGAGATCAGACAGACTGGTCAAGTTCATGGAGGATCAGAGAGAAGAAGGATGGGAGGTAGATAAAGGAATAGATAAACTGCATTATCAGCCATCAGGGAGCTGCAAGGGACTGGAACATCCGAAGTGGAGGGGCAAGTAAATGGGGTTAACTTGTTCTTGATCCAACTCACTACAGCACTAACTATTGTTCTAAATTAAGGTTTCAGTTTTGTACCAACATATGAGCCTAACAAATCTGAAACTTCTTGGACTTCAAAATATTTTCTAGGAAATTGAATACTAAAGTATTTTATAAAAAAAAAATTAAAAAAAATGTGCCTATTTAAAAGTAATGATGTAGTGGCTTCCTCAAACACTATTATGAATCAACAGCCGGTGCAAATGGAAGTGGAGAGAGATTATCACCCCCCCACTCCACATTCAATCCATCTAGAAATCCTACTGTGGCTGTTTTTGAAAAGGCCTACCTGAGGTATGTGGAAATGTTATTTGAGACAACTAATAATAGGACGTTTGTCAACATCTCTATGGAAGATATGAAGGCCTTAGAGCAATTGGACAAACAATCTGGAAGTAACAATCAAGCCTGCAGTTAGGGAGGAGCAGTTGTGATCTTGAACACTGTGGACTATATTTCTGAAGTCCAGAGATAGCTACAAAATGAAATTTTCTGTAGTCCTTTTCCAAGAGACCCTATATATGATTTCAAGATGGATATTAATATCTTCCTTGAAACAGCCTCATCCAGTGATATTATTTCCCACAATACCCTTGAATCTTTGAAGGTAGATCAACCAGTGTGGTCAACCATGTACATTCTGCCCAATATATAAAAGAGCCTGATATGTCCCCCTGGTAGGCCAATAGAAGTAGGTATCTGATCTTTAACAGAGCCACTATCTCAATATAAAACTTAACCCAAATTGTTACTAAAGGAACTAGACAGAACAATATACTTGATATTATATTAACTAATGCAGAAGATAGAATGACTACACCAACTATTAAAACACCACTTGGAGACAATGACCATAATATGGTATCAGTAAAATTAAATATATGTAATAACATCAATAATGGTGTGACAGTAATAAAAGATTTTAATAAGGCAGATTATGGTGAAATACTTAGATACTTAAGCTCTTGAGATTGGGAAAATAATCTTAAAGATTTAGACCTATGGGAATATATAAGGGATAAAATTAATTATTGTTTGAAAACATGGGTGCCTAATAGACCTAAATGTAATAATGGAAATATAGTTCCTCTATGGTGGAACAAGAACATAAATAAGGCTATCAACAAACAAAAAGGCCTGTAATAAGAAATATAAAAAAAAATCTGTTCCCAATTACCTGAAGTGCATATAAAGAAAAAAACAAAAATGTCAAATATTACATTAGAAAAGCAAAAAGTAATTTTGAACTAAAGCTAGCATCTAAAACCATGGACAACCATAAATCCTTCTACAATTATATTGGTTCTCTTAGGAAAAATAATTCTTCAGTTGGACTACTTGTCAACAATGAGGGTCCTATTAATGAAGAATCGGAAATGGCGACTGAATGTAACAATTATTTTGCTAGTATATTTACTTCAGATGATATCTTACCAATAATTTTGGAGCAGGATAACAAAGAGTATATACCACCTATTACTGAGACTGAGGTTAGAACTTTACTCCAAAACCCCAAAATTCAATCTTGGCAAGGACCCAACAATATACATCCTAGATTCCTAAAAGAAATAGTTAATGTTATATGTGGACCCTTGACTGTTTTGTTCAATGCATCACTTAATCAAGGCAAGACAATTCAAATATGGAACAAAGCTATAGTTATCCCCATATATAAAGCCGGAAATAAACAACTAGTATCCAACTACAGACCAATTAGTCTCACTTCAGTTATTGGTAAACTATTTGAAAGAACTTTATTAACCAGAATTGAAGCACACATTTCAAAAAACAACTTACAGGATTTAACGCAACATGGATTTACTCAGGGTAGATCATGTATGACCAATTTGTTAAACTTTTATGAGAATGTAAGTGCATCCCTTGACTTGGGGTTACCAGTGGATGTTGTCCTGCTGGATTTTTCCAAGGCTTTTGACAAAGTTTCACATCAGGTTATAATAAATTATATGTGTATGTCTGGCTTTCACCCTAACATAATTAATTGTGTAAAATCTTGGTTACAGAATAGGTACCAGAGAGTCGCTGTTAGAGGACATTTATCACCATGGGTAAAGGTTGGTAGTGGAGTCCCGCAGGGATTGGTTTTGAGCCCTGTTTTGTTCAATCTATTAATATCAACAATGCAACCATCTAATAAGGTCTGGATGGCCAAGTATGCAGACGATTGCAAACTTAGCTGTATAGTTAACAACATACAAGATGCAATCCAGTTCCAGGAAGAACTAAACGAAATCTGTACCTGGGCACTAGAAAATAAGATGTATTTTAATGAACAAAAATGTAAGGTTATGCACTTTGGACACAATAACCAAAATTTTAACTACAAAATTAATAACGTTCTACTTACAGTAACTACAACTGAGAAAGATTTAGGGGTTTTGGTTGACAACAATCTGACCTTTGATAATCATACTTTGGTTAAAGTTAAAAAATGTCATAAAATTATAGGATGTATTCTTAAACATATTAAAAGCAGAGACCAAAAAGTAATCCTACCACTCTATACAAGTATGGTTAGGACTCAACTTGAATACTGTTCTTCCTTTTGTGGACCAATTACAAAAAAAGGAAAAAAATTAGTTGAGGGGGTCCAAAGGAAAATAACTAAAAATATTAGAGACCTGGGATCCCTTCAATATAAATCAAGGTTACAACATGTGGGTCTCTTTTCTTTACATTATAGACAACTACGAGGAGATTTATGTACAATATATAAAGCAATCAATGACCAGTGTCTGTTTGAAACTTTATGTTTAATAAAGAATAACTCTGGGACACAAACAAGATCACATAGCCAAAAACTTAGAGGTGTGAACTGTAAAACACAAAAAAGGATTAAATGGTTTTTACAAAGGGTTGTGATACAATGGAATGCTTTACCAAGGAAAGTAGTGGAGAGTGTTAATATTGAATCTTTTAAAAAACAGTTAGATAACTATATGGGAAGCAAAAAAAATATTGTATCAATATTAGAACTACTCCATCTAGTTGGTGGAGAGCTCATTAAGGGCATTTTTTGCCTCCTGAGTTTGTGTCTTCCTATGAACCTATGAATATGTTGATGCATACATTAAGGATATTATAACTACATTAACCTCTTATCTGACAGATATTGCATATGTACTGAGAGTATTGGGGGTTAACCAACTTGACTCACAGTGGCTCTTTGTCTCTATGGACATTGAGTCACTGTATATTAATATTCCACATGAGGATGAATTTGTTGAGATGCGTGCATGGGTTGATTTTGCAACAGATCTGGGAGAAATGCATACAGATTTTCTGATAGGGCTATCAGAATTTGTGTTAAAGTGTAATGTGTTTACCTTCCAAGGAAAACATTGTTACAGAATTAAAGGTACAGCCATGGGGACCACATTTGCCCCAAATTATGCTAACTTTTACTTGGGACAGTGGGAAAGGGAAATCAGACCTATGATGTAGATATACTGATGACGTACTGATGGTATGGTGGATCGCAGCTGAGGAATTGGATACTTGTATCCAGTATTTGTATCAATCAAATCCTAACTTACATTTTTTGGTACAGGTTGATATGAATGAAATTAATTTTCTAGATATATGCATCATCAAAAATAAGGATGGTATCATTAAGATAGACCTGTTCCATAAACAGTCTGATATGAACACAATCCTGCATGCCTCTAGCTGTCATTTCTGCCATACCAACAGGAACATCACAAAACTGCAGTTTAGGAGACTCAAACAGAATTACAGAGAAGAGTTTGATTTCCAGAAGAGATTTGAAGAAATGTATGCATATTTTGAATCTAGGGGTTATAGTCAAAAAAACTTATTGATGTAGAAAGGGAAGTGACAAGTATCCAACACTCTGACCTATTGAAATATGAGGGTAAAAATTCTAAGAGGCAAACTGCTCTTAATATTATTACCACATATATCTCCAGTTCAGATGCTAGCCATGACATTATTATGGAGTGCAGAGTAAGAGAGTCTGTCAGTAATAGTGGCCATAGTATGGTACAGTTTTCTATCTGGGTTAAAATAAATACTCCATTGGGTAAAACCATGGTATGCTGCTTTGGGAAGGCTAATGAAAAATCTTACACTACCTGAGTAAGTGGGACTGTAAAAAGGAATTACAAGGGCTGGAAGTTGAAAATATGTGGCAGGTATTTAGAGACAAGATAAACACTTGTATAAAAATGTATTCCCCTAATGAATAAATATAATAACAAAGGCAAGGTACCACAGTGGTTTAACAGGAATATTAAGAAATCCATTAGAAGTAGGAAAAGGGCATACACAATGGCTAAATGCATACATACTCAGGAGTTCTGGGATAACTAAAAATTAACTGAAAAGTTAGAATACGTTAATTAACAAAGCAAAGAAAAACATGGAATATAACTTAGCAGCACTCATGAAGGATAATAAGAAGGCATTTATGGTACATAATAGCCTTAGGAAAAACAAAACCCCAAATTGGATCATTAAGAGTTAACAACAACAATATAACAGAATGTGAAAAAATGGCAGAAGTTTTAAGGGAATTCTTTAATAGCCTTCATTAAAAAAAAAGGAGAATATAGTACTAACAGAATCAACTACATTAACCTCTTATCTGAGAGATACTACACAGGTACTGAGAGTATTGGGGGATAACCAACTTGATTCACAGTGGCTTCTTGTCTCTATGGACATTGAGTCACAGTATACTAATATTCCACATGAGGTCGGACTTGTGGTGATGTGTGCATTGCTTGATTCTGCAATGGATCAGTGTGAAATGCAACAGAATGTATGAAGATAAAATGAATGGCTTCAAATATTATGAAAAGATTACAGCATTTAAATACTAATAAACGCTAAGGTCCGGAAGGACTACACCCAACATTACTAAAGGAAACATCAGAAATGTTAGCAGGTCCCCAGGCAATGATTTTTCAAAAATCCCTGGATGAAGGGCAGGTGGTAGATGACTGGAGAGAGGCTCATGTGGTTTCCATTTTTAAGAAAGGAGACAGGACAGATTTTAAAAATTATAGACCTGTCAGCCTCACAACATTGATTGGGAAAATCCTTTAGGAACTCATAAAGGATGAAACAGAAAAGCAACTGAATGAAAATGGACCAAGGGATCCATTACAACACGGATTCATAGAGAATAGAAGTTGTTTAACTAACCTTCTACATTTTTTTTAATACTATTCGTAAGGAGTTTGATAACAACCTCACAGTTGACATTCTGTTTTTAGATTTTTCAAAGGCATTTGATATTGTATTGTAATTTAAGCCCTGGAGAAAATAGGTCTTAATACTATTTTGGTCAAGTGGGTGTGTTCCTGGCTGAGTAAAAGAAGGCAAAGAGTTTGTTTAAGGGGACACAATTCCAGTTTGAGTGAGGTTACCAATGGTGTGCCACAGGGTTCAGTCCTGGGATCTGTGCTGTTTAACATCCTAGTGTCATGTATGAGGTGCACAGATAATGCACGGTTATGCAAATTTGCAAACACTGTAAAAATAGGAGCTTTTATTAATAGCAAAGAAGATGCTGATATATTCCAAAAATACATATCTTTTTTTTTTAGTCTTTGGTAACCAAGTAAGGCCCACTAGGCACAAGTGCCTGTTTTCAGGGGTGACCTGGGAGCATTGAGCAGTTAAGTGACTTGCTCAGAGTCACACATTATGCAAGTGGAGGTTGTGAGAATCAAACCAAGGTCTGGTCTGCTGGATGACTAAGCTCATTCACAGCTCATTGCTCTAACCTCTAGGCTATACTAGCATAGCTACTAATAGTATAGTGGACTGGGCAGATCACACAAAGCTCAGATTCAGTATTAAACATTTTCATTTATTTATATTTATTTATTGAAAATATTTTACCAGGAAGGACACAATGAACAACAAGTTGCTCGTCTCACAGTGCATCCTGGGGGGGAGGGAACAGGAAGATTTAACATATACACAAACAATCAAAACTGTATAGAATATAACAGGGATGCATGTGAACAGCGTATACATATTTAGACAGGATGAACAATAGTGACGGTAATGAACAACATAAGTGAAGTTGTAAAATTTAGTTAATTAATTCTATTGTTTTAGGCTAAAAGTGCAGACAACAGCAGGCAATGGGTCTGGAGTGGCAGTGGGAAGAGGGGAACAGAGGTAGGGAGGGGTGGAGGGGTTACACACAGGTACTGTACAGTTGACGGACAGGAAATTTTGAAGGGCTAGGGTAATGGAGTGAGGGGAGGAAGAGTGACAAATCTGGGGTGGGAGGGCATTCCACAGTTTTGGAAAGTAATGAGAAAAGGTCGTCTGGCCTATGGCAGCAGTCCAACAAGGCATTACTAGGAGGTGAGTGTCAAAGGATCTCAGGGAATGGGCAGGGGGAGGAAGGGAGAAAAGAAGAAAAGTAAGGTATGGGGGGAGAGATCGAATCAGAATTATGACACAAATTTAGAGACATGGAGGTGACGGCAAGTTTCAAGTGAGAAGAAAGCCAAGGAGTGGTAGAGATGACAGTAATGGGTGCGAGAGGGGTAGTCAAGAGTGAAACGACAGAAGGAGTTAAAAAGGGTGTCCAATCTTGATAATGAAGACTTGGGAGTGGCACTGTAGACTACATCACAGTAGTCAAAAATAGGTAGGATCATCTTCTGGTCAAGTTCCCGTCTAGCCGGTAGTGGGAGACAGCTATGGTTCCTATGAAATGCAGCATGCTTGGGGTGCATCTTCTTCAGGATGGTATCTACATGACCAGAGAAGTTGAGGTGTTGGTCAAGCCAAATCCCCAAAGTACCTAAAGGAAGAAGTGTCTTCAAGAACTGTCAGGTTAAGTGTGTGGAAGGAGGGTAGGGTGGAGAGCCTGGAGAATCTCTGCCTAGTGCCGAAGGTCATAGAGACTGCCTTCTTGGTGTAAAGGGAGAGTTGGTGAGTGGAAAACCATACAAACATATGAACATACGAAATTTGCCAGCAGATAAAGGCCTAGAGGTCTATCAAGTCTGCTCGAATGTGCAGCTAGAACCCCTTATTCTGCAGCTGCCCCTCCCTTCCACCCTTCCCCTTCATTAACCCTCCCCCTTGTCCTGTCCCATCCCCTTTTGAAGCAGTCCACTGTTCTACTGCATACCACTTCTGCAGGTAACGCATTCCACCCAGCCACCACCCTCTCTGTAAAAAAGTGTCTCCTCATCTCCCTCCTGAACCTTCCTCCCTCCAGTCTCATATCATGGCCCCTGGTGGCCCTCCCCTCCCTTACTTTGAACAGCCCCCTCTGTACCCATCTTGTTTATTCCTTTCATGTATTTAAAGGTTTCAATCATGTCACCCCTGTCCCTCCTCTCCTCCAGTGAGTACATGTTCAACTCCTTCAACCTCCTCTCTTATGATAAGTCCCCCAGCCCTTGATCATCTTTGTCCCTCGCTGTACCCCTCCAGTAACTTAATGTCCCTCTTCAGATACTGGCCAGTACTGCACGCAGTACTCCAGGTGTGGTCTAACCAATGACCTATACAGTGGCAGAATCACCTCCTCCCTCCTCGAGGATATACCCCTTGCAATACAACCCAGCATTTTGATGGCCTTTGCAGCTGCCTTCCTACATTGTGCTGAGTTGTTCATTGACCCTGTAATGAGCACACCCAGATCCTTCTCCTCCTCTGTCTGGGCTAGCTGCACTCCCCCAGCTGGTAACTCCTCCTTGGGTTCTTCATCCCAAAATGCAGCATCTTGCACTTTTTGGCATTAAACCCCAGTTGCCAGGTGTCTGACCAGGTTTCAAGCTTTGCCAGATCATCCTGCAACCCCTGCCATCCCCCCTAGGTCATGCACCACTGCGCCTACCTTGGTATCATCAGCAAACAGACTGATCTTGCTCTTGATGTCCCATGATATGTCTGCAATGAATATCCCAAACAACACTGGTCCCAACACTGAGCCCTGTGGAACACCGCTCGTCACTGACCTTGGGTGTGAGAGCTCCCCACCCACCACCACCCTCTGTTGCCTTCCCTGAAGCCAGTTCCCTACCCAGCTCACCAGCTTTGCACCCGCGCCTGTGCCTACTAACTTCCTTCCCAGCCTTCCATGTGGCACCGAGTTGAATGCCTTACTGAAGTCCAGATACAGGACATCCACTGCATGGCCCCTGTCCAGTTGCCTAGTTACCCAGTCATAGAACTCGACCAGGTTGGTTTGGCAGGATCTACCACGTATGAAGCCATGCTGTCTGCTGTCCTGTAGTCCTTTGGCCTCTAAGAGGGCCACCAGCATCTCCTTCAGGATAGTCTCCATTAGCTTACCCATGATGGATGTGAGGCTCACTGGTCTGTAGTTTCCCGGTTCATCCTTGAGGCCACTCTTGTGGAGGGGCACCACATGAGCCATCCTCCAGTCCTGAGGTACACACCCCAAATGTAGTGAGGCATTAAATAGGTCTGCCAAAGGTCCTGCAAGTACCTCTGCCAGCTCCTTCAGTACCCTGGGGTGAATGCCATCTGGGCCTGGTGCCTTGTCCACCCTCAGTGCCTTCAAACCCTCTCAAACTCTGCCCTCCATGATTTCCCCATCTGTCACCACTTCCCCCCCTGCTTCTGCCATTTCTCCCACCTTGGGTATCACCCCCCTCTTCTCTTTAGTAAATACTGAGCAGAAGTACTCATTTAGTGCTTCTGCCTTATCACACCCTGCTTCCACCCAACCCCCCTCCTTCCTTATCCTTACTATGTGGTCCTTACAGCTCCTTTTCTCCCTGATGTACTTAAAGAAGTCCTTCTCCCCCTTCTTAATGCCTTGTGCCAGCCTGAGTTCCGTAGATGCTTTGGCTCCCCTTACTGCCCTTGTCACCAACTTCGATTCTGTCAAGTACTCCTCCCTGTCCTCCCCCTCCCTGTTTTCTTGTACTTCCTAAAGGCAGCTCTTTTTCTCCTTACCTTTTCCATGACCTCCTTGCTCAACCAGCTCAGTTTCTTAGCCCTAGCCTTCTTGCTCTGGGCTTTGCAACAGGTTTTGGTTGCCTCCACTATCCCCAGCTTTATGAGCTCCCACCTCTGGTTAGTGTCCATACTAGATTGAATTCTGGCCACGTACCCTTTTACCACTTCCCCCATCCTCCCAAAGTCGGCCCTCCTGAAGTCCAGCACTCTTGTGCCAGATTCCACTCCTTCCTTGCCCATATCCAATGTGAGCCATACTGAGTGGTGGTCACTCCCTGACAGCGGTTCCTCCACTGTAAGTTCTCTCACAAAGTCCCCATTTGCCAACACAAGGTCAAGGGTATTCCTAAACCTGGTTGGTTCACTGACCATTTGCAGCAGGAAGCTGTCCTGGAAGGCATCCAGCAGTACCTGCTCCCTTCTGTTCCTGGTTGTTGTTGTGCTCCAGTCCACTCCTGGCATGTTGAAGTCCCCCACAATCACCACATTACCCTTCTCGCAGGTCCTCCTGATCTGTCCCGCTAGTTCCCTGTCTAACTCCTCCATCTGAGATGGTGGCCTGTACACCACTCCCATTCTAAGAATCCTATTCTTGGAATCCTGGATTTGCACCCAAAGTGACTCTGTACTACCCTCCTCCCCTTCCTCCCTTACACACTTCAGTCCTTCCTTCACATATAGTGCCACCCCTCCTTTCCCAATCACCCTGTCCCTATGAAATAACCTGTACACTGGTACAGACAGGTCCCAGTCATTGTATTGGGTGGCCCATGTTTCTGTGATGGCTGCAATGTCCACCTCTCCCTCTGCCATGAGAACCTGTAACTCTGCAGTTTTCCTCCCAAGGCTCCTAGCATTAAGGGTAACCACCTTCCACCCTTTTACCCTCCTCTCATCCTGCCCTCCTTTCCTAGCATCACCAATAGTACTTGCCATTTGTCCTTTGTCACTGTTATGGGGGGTAAGCTCATATGGTTTCCCAACCTGTAGTCTCTGCATATCTCTTCCCCAACTGCTACTCCCCACTCCTAGTTTAAATTCCCAACTTCCTCTATGTACTCCTCCATTCTTTGTTTCAACACTTTCTTTCCCTCCTCACTCATATGTAGTCTGTCCTTGGCATAGAGACTACTGTCCTCCCAGGTCCCTCCCCACCCCCAACAACATCCCATACCCTTTAGCACAACACCAGGTTCTTAGCCATCCGTTAAATTCCTCTATTCTCAGCTTTCTTGTTGTGCTTGCCTTTGGCACCGGAAGTATCTCTGAAAAAGTTACTGATCTTCCTGCCCCCTCACATAATTGTGCTAGTTCCTCAAACCTCCTCGGGACTATATCTACTGTCTTGTCAGCCAGGTCGTTTGTCCCAAGATGTATAATTAAATGAGGCTTGTCCCTACCCCTTCTAGCATATTTCAGAACAGATTGTCCCACCATTTCTGCTGTCATTCCTGGCATGGCCTCCACCCAAATGTGACTATGCCTCTCCCCCTTGCTACCCCACCTGACTCCTCTTAGTATTGAGTCCCCCAGAACTAAGATTCCACCCCTCTTACTCCCTGCTTGCTTCCATTCATCTCCCTCTCTCATTTCCAGCTCCTCTTCTTCCTCCTGCACATTATTTCCCCCTTTTACCCCTGTTGCAATTCTCCCAGCAGAACTTCCCCCCACTCCAGTTTGGTCCAGGCATTTATCAATTACTCCTCTAATTTCATAATTTCCCTCCTCCACCTTCTTCCTCTCTAGTAGTGCAAAACTATTTTCTGAAGACCCTTCACAAATGCCCGCTCCCTCTCTTTTCATAGTGACCTGTTCTCTCTTTTCCACTCCATGACTTTTGCCACTTCTTCACCTCCCCTCACAAGTCCCTATCTCCTCCTTCCATTTGTCTTTTGTCTCCTGACCTGGTTTCCCTGGCAATCGTTCTTCCTGGCCTGGGCCCCTTTGTCTCTGCTTCCCTTCTTCTGACCCTCTCCTCACCACTGTTGGTTTAAATCGCCCTCCCTCATCTCCCCTTCTTCCTCCCTCCAGTATTGGGCTAAACCCACCCCCAATCTGCCTTGCCTGTCTTAGTTCCTCCTGCAGACCCTCAATCTCCTTTCTAAGTTTTTCTATGTGGTTGCATACTAAACATCCTCCCACACTCCAGGCAATTTTTAGAAAGATTGGTGCACTGTAGTTGTTGCAGCCTACCACCCTACCCATTGCTGTCGTTGCCCACCAGCGACCCCCCACCCTTCCAGATGCAGGATGTCAAACACTCCCCCAAGTCTCCCCTCTCCCCCCTCTATCAGTGCAAAACATTTTCTTTATTTCCCTTACCTCCTTTGTTGCACATGTTTAGATATATTGAGCAACTGCTTTTTATATTCCTATCCTTCCTATCCACACTCGAAAAGAGACTTTAAGTAGCCATTGCACAACCTTCTTCAAATTCCTACTCCTCCTTTCTCCACTGCAATATCAATGCAAATAAGTAATAATGAAAGCTCCTAGATTTGCATTTACTTCCCTTCCACTGAGATAGCAGTCACCTCTTCACTTGCTGCTGTTCCTTTCTGGATGTCTGCTTCTACTATGACAGGTGCATATCCTTTGCCTGTTTGAGGAAGTGATGTCAGAACCCTGTTATAAAGGAAATAATGGACCAGGGGTGGTGGGGCGAGGGTTTGGGGTGGGACCAGCCCAAGTCTTCCAGAAACAATCAGGTAGCTGAGACCTCTGGTCAGACCATTAGCACCCTTCCCCCACTCTGCACTAAAACTTTGCAGCTAGTGAAGCCAGCAACAATGAATCACCATGCTACTCAAAGCCCCCAAAATAGGTTTGCTACCCAAAGAAACAGGACTCCAATTCAAACAGCTTCACCAACTACACATCAAAATAGGCTTGAAATTAGAAGATATAGGTCTCCAATTCAAAGAAACAGACCCAGTTAAATCACAATTATGTTTTAAAACAGAATAAATAGGCCTCTACAAATGCAGCCTGCCACACAGTGAATCAAACAAATGAGCCCACTTATAGCTACCAAAACAGGTTTCAAAATTCCAACTGCCCCAAACAATACCCTGCTAGCCCCTTAGTAGTAAGAAATAAAAGAAATAACCTTCTACCAAGTAGAATCCACAAAAAACAATGTAAAAAACAACAAGAAGCTACTGTACTGTAGGTCTGATCCTGTCCCCCTTCTAGTTCCATCAGTGCTGGACTTTGCTGAAGACATGCTGAAGTTTGGTTTCAATGTCCACAGAGGAATGGCTCGACATGTAGAGGACCATGTCATCTGCGTACATGTGTCATCTGCATACATATGTAAATTCCATGGTGACACCAAGGTGATCAGAGACTTGAGTGTTGTTCATAGTAAGGAGTGTGGTGGGGGGAGGTGGGGGGGGAGAAAAAGGAGTGAATGATCTTCCGAAATTTGGATGGGTTATCAGTGTTGGATTGGAAGGTGGAGAAGAGGAGGAGGAGCAGATTGAGGGCAGTCCATTTAAGAATACTGAGAACAGAATAGGGCCCTGGGGTATGCCTGTGTTGATGGGAAGGGGAGAGGAGGGGAGATGGAGTCAGCTATTCTGACTGACTGGGTTCTACCTATTAGATGATTGTGGAAACAACTTATGGCAGAGTTGGTTAAACCCGCTGAGGAGAGGGAGTCCAATAGAAGGATATGGGAGATGGTGTCAAAGGCCTTTGCAAGGTCGACAAAAATAGCTGAGGTGTTTTGACCAGTGTCCATTCCAAAGAGGATGAAGTCAGTGAGTCTAACGGGGGAACGGTTCTTCTGGAACCCCGATTGGAACAAAGTGAAGAAGCAAGAGTCAGAGAGATGGGAGCAGAGTTGAGATAGGTCTAGGTGTTCTTGGAACTTAGCAAGGGTAGGTAGGAGGGATATAGGGTGATAATTGGCTGGGGACGAGGGATCACCACCCTTGGGTAGTGGTAGGACAGTGGCATACTTCCAGATAGAAGGTATAGATGCAGTATCAAAGGATAGGTTCCGGAACACAGTTAGTGGAGCGGCAATTGCAGAAGCTGTAAGGAAGAGCAACTTTGGGTCCAGGCCATCTGGTGAACTGCCTTGTGAGGGATTGAGAGAATAGAGTGCATCCATGGTTGTAGTTGGAAAAATATTTGAGAAGGAGAAGGGCGCTAGGGGGAGTGGATAGGCAGGGAGGAGGGGGGTGGGGATTAGAGGAGGTGGTAGGGTGGATAGGGCGGTAGAGGCACAGGAGGTGAAGTACGAATTAAATTCCATGGTGACACCAAGGTGATCAAAGACTTGAGTGTTGTTCATAGTAAGAGTGTGGTGGGGGGACGAAGGGGGAAGAAAAAGGACTGAATGATCTTTCAAAATTTGGATAGGTTATCAATGTTGGATTGGAAGGTGGAGAAGAAATATTCTGCTTTGGCAAAATGAGTGGCTTTAGTACACTTATTACGTAGGGAGTGTTATGTGTTATAGTCATGTGGGAATTTAGATATTTCATGAGCTTTCCATGCTGAGTCCCTGGCCCTTTGACACATCAAGAGTTCAGGGGTGATCCAGGGGAGATGGTTACCCCTAACTCTGGTGCGCTGCAGTGGGGCATGAATATTCCAAGTGTCTAAGAATTTATTGTGAAAATAATTATAAGCCTCATCGATGGAATTAGATGAGTCAGTTTGGTCCCAGTTTGTGGTGGCCAGGCCCTGAAGGAGTGGGCTGAGGTTTAGTGAATCTTATGAACGGAAGAGTATTGTTTTTGGGGGGATCTTGAGTCGATGTACTTTGCATACCAGGAAGGTTATTTGGTGATCTCTTAAGGCATCTGGTAGAATGCTGACTTTAATTACCCTGTGGGGGTGTGAGGTGAGGTCCCAACTGAGTAGGGAGTGGTTACCAGTTTTATGGTTTAGGAGGGTTGGCTCTAGGATACATTGTGTTATGTTATGTGCCAAGATGTGGGTACATGCTTTATTAAGAGAAGGGGACAGCCAGTTTTGATTGAAGTCACCCAGTATGTATGTCTAGCCAGCTGAAGTAAGGGAGTCAATGGAGCTGATGAGCTCAGTGATAATTGTGGAGGGGAGGCAGGGGCGACAGTAGGCTCTTTCCATGAAGATAGTGGTGGAATAATGAAGGGATAGTTTGAGAATGAGAGCCTCATATGCTTTAGGGATTGAAGTGGCCATTATATTAGTAAACTGAATGGCTGCTGAGACATATATAGCTATTCCACCACCTCTGGAGGAGCGGTCTTGACTGTTAGGGTATAGCTAGGGATGGAGAGAGAGGGGTTACCTATTTTGTTATTGAGCCAGGTTTCAGATATGATGATTATATCAAGTGCAAGTGAGAGAGCTAAAGGCTGGAGTAAGTCAAGCTTAGGGTGGAAGCTACGGATATTTAGATGTATGATTTTTAAGCCTTGCAGTAGAGTGTGGGGTTTATTAGATGTGTAACCTAAATATGCAGCAGCTGCAGTAGGAGTGACTTGAGGGCACGGTCCAGCATTGAGGATTATATCTCCAGAGGATAGGAGCAGAAGGGCTATGATCATCAAATGTATTTTTGTGGTTTTGTATGGGGCGGATCTAGTTTGGGAGAAAGCACGGGGGCTGATGGGAGGAAGGAGGTTGGAATTTTAATAAGTGAAGCAGTGTAAAGTAGGAGGGTATAGATAGGAGGGTAGCAAAGAGGCAGTAAGAATAGTGTGTCCAGGAAGGAAGGACTGATGAAAGGGTCTAGGCATAGTTAAAGTCAGAGAGGAGGAGGGAGAATCAGAGGTTAGGGGAAGTCAGGGTAGAAGTAGGAGCCAGGGGGTAGTGAGAAGTAGAACCCAGTTAGGTTGTGTAGTAAGCTTAATAATAACCAAATGCTAATGTATTAGAAGTCGCAGGCTAATATAGCAGAATACATTAGTAGCCTAAAAATTAGGAAAGCAAGCTTTGAAAGGGTCTGTAGTGAGACCCGGGAGAAGGATCAGCCAAAAATGGGCTGAGCTTGTAGTCCAAGCAGAAGAATTCAGACCAGGAGTCCTGGAGCCAATCAGGCTGCACCGAAAATATCTAGCAGCCAATCAAAGCACAGGAGGAGCTGGGGTGCCTCAAATTTGAAAAGGCCGGTTCCCCAGTTTGTAGAGATGCATGCCTGCTAGTGGAGCTTCCTAGGCTGCTGGAGGCAGTGCGGGTGGCAGCAGATTCAGTGCCGATCCAAGGTGGGGAGATACCCTGTCAGGGGCTTGGTAGCTGCTAGCAGAGCTTCCTAAGTGGCCGGAGGCAGTGCGGGCAGCAGCGGATTCAGCGCCACTCCATGGTGGGGAGATACATTGTCAGGGACTTGGGAGCTGCTAGCGGAGCTTCCTTGGCAGCTGGAGGCAGTGTGGGTGGAGGCAAATTTAGTACCACTCTGTGGTGGGGAGATACCCTGTCAGAGGCTTGGAGGCTGCTAGCAGAGCTTCCTAGGCAGCTGGAGGCAGTGCGGGCAATGGCGGATTTAGCGCCGCTCCACAGTGGGGAGATAACCTGTCAGGGGCTCGGGAGCTGTGAGAAATGCAAAATAATACATTCTGGTACAAAGAACATTAAAGCAACATATTATCTGAAAGGGAGGGAATTAATAACAATTCAATTAGAAAGGGATTGGGGTATATTAATATCAAATTATCATTTCAAGATCAAATTAAGAGTATTGTCAGAAAGGGAAACAGAGTGTTGGGCTGTATAGGGAGACATATCAGAAGTAGACAGAGAGAGATGGTGATTCCCTTGTACACCTCATTGGTGAGGCCTCATATGGAGTACCACATCCAGTTTTGTGCTCTGTATAATAAGGGAGATGTGTGGAAGCTGGAGGAAGTGCAGAGGAGAGCAACAAAACTGGAGGCTAATGTCAGGCATTTGACTATTAGGAGAGGTTAACAGAACTGGACCTGTTTTCCCTGGAATACAGAAGGATGAGAGGTGATCAGTGAAACACTGAAACAGAAGTTGACAGTGCTCCCAGATCTATGGGGATTCCCGTATTTTACGGGGTTTCAGGGCTCAAAACGGGGTACGGGAAGGAATTTGTCATTTTTAAAAATATACGGGAGAAATTGGCACCCGCTGTGCCGTCACTTTAAATCTGGCGAAAGTTACAGCAAGAGTCTCAGAGTTCACCTGGGATCAATTCCCAGACATGATTACCACACAAGCCTGCCCCTAATTGGTTCAGAGACCCCAGTCATGCTCTGATCATGCACTGACTGTGGTCTCTGATCATGTTGTAGGTGTTTGATGCAGAGTGCTGCCCGGGAATATTTAAACTGGCTACCAGTGCTTTAATTCCTGCTTCAGAGTTCACTTTAGTATTTATTGTCGCCACTGCTGAAGAAAGAAGAGAGAGAGAGGAGATATCGGCCCTGCACATCCACAGCTCACCGCCTCAGCCTGCCATGTGTTTTCGGCATTTGTTTCACCGAGACCCCAGTATCCGAGAGAGCAGAGCTACGATGAATTTCATCGGTTTTTAATTTCGGCAGCCAGAGACAACAAGGAGAGAGACCAGCCTATTGCCTTGAATCAGCAAAATAAATTTTTTTTTTTTTAAAATGACCCCACCGCATCGAGAGGACCCTGACCTGCCACCAGTCCGTGCCATTTCATCGGCTTTCTTTACTGCAGAAGTGTCAGTAACAGACTCGGATTCAAAAACAGAGTGAGAGAGAGATAAGCCTGATCAGATCCCGAGCTGCATTCTTGGCTTCTCACTGGATGATTTGCAAAAAAAAGGTAAAAAAAAAAATAACTTCTCTCTGAGTCTGGGCTGGCATAAAATTAAATCGAACTACTAGCTGAAACCTCTATGAACCTGTGCTGCTTTGGCCTCTATGAATCTGTGCTGCTTCGGCTTAGAGAGGTTGAGGAGGGAGATTTGTTAGTTTTAAATATGTCATTTTTAATGTTTAATATGTGTCCTCCCTAAGTGTCCAGGGGACAGTGTGTACTTGGAGGTCGAGGAGATGATTTTTTTAAATTCTTCCTATAATTGTGAATCATGCTTTAGTCCAGTGGAGGAGAGATGGTGTGCAGCATGGTCAGGGAGCCAGTCTCACGACTTGGAGAACTATAGTGTACCCTGTGTTGATCAAGGACGTTTTGGTATAATATTAGTTGTAACTCTGGCTGTGTAGCTTATTATTTTCAGGTGGACGTTGATGTGCAATTGGATATTTACCTGGGAGGATGCCTGGGCAGCTGTCAAGATGTTTTAGTAATTTTTTCTGGTTTGGGGTTGGAATATTTTGCATATCCACAAAAATGCATAACATGCAGACTTTAATAAGCTGATGGTAACATTCTTAATAAAAGAGATGGGCAGAAGGCAAGGGGGGGCACTTGATCTAAGGCTCACAGATCGTTTTAACCCTCTATGCCTGTTGGTAGAAGAGGGGAGTGTGGGGGGGATGTTGCTGATGTGGCTGCGACAGGGATGGATAGGAAGGGAGAAGGGGGCAAGAAGCAGGGATAGAAAATGAGCATACAGGAAAATCTACAGTAATTTCACCAAAGTTTTACAGGGAAAATGCAGGAAAAATTAGGGTCTTCTACAGGAAAATGCTTTGGCCGATCTGGGAGCACTGAGTTGACAGCAGAAAGTAACCACCAGTTCCATCTAGTCTGCCCATTGTCTTTTAGCCTAGTCTTCTAACTGCCCTTGGGTTTGAGGGCTCCCTTGTACAGTATCTGTCCCAAGCATTCTTGAAATCTACCACTGTGCTTGCCCCCACCACCTCTGCAGGCATGCTGTTCCAGGCATCCACCAATCTTTCTGTGAAGAAAAACTTTCCGATGTTGGTGGAGAACTGCCCTCCTTGTAGCCTTAGATCATGTCCCTTGGTTCTGCTGCCCTTCTTAAATTGGAAGAGATCATCTACCTGCACCTGGTTTATGTCTTTTATGTACTTGAATGTTTTAATCATGTCACCTGTCTCTCTCTCTCTCTCTTCTTTGTTCCAGGGAATACATGTTCAGTTATTTCAGTTTATCCCTGTAGGACATCTCGTGCAGTGCCTGAATCACTTTTGTTGCCCTTCTTTGCACCGTCTCCACTCTGTCAATGTCCTTTTTGAGGTAGATCCTCCAGAACTGGATGCTGTACTCCAAGTGAGGCCTAACCAGTGATCTGTACAGTGGCAGGATTATTTCCTTCTTCCTGCTTGTGATTTCCCCTCCCAATGCATCCCAGCATACCGCTAGCCTTTAATACTGCCTTCTCGCACTGTTTACCTACCTTCAAGTTGTCTGAGATAATGATTCCCAAATCATACTCTTGTTTGGAGGCAGCTAGTCTTTCCCCTCCAAGGTAATATGCCTTATTTGGATTTATTTTTCCTATGTGCATGACTTTGCACTTTTTGGCATTGAATCTCAAATGCCGTGCTCCAGACCATTCTTCCAGTTTCTTGAGGTCAGCTTCCATCTTGTCCACTCCCTGCTGAGTGTTGACCCTATTGCATATTTTGGTGTCATCTACAAACAGACACACCTTTTCCTGTAGTCCATTATCTATGTTCGATATGAAAATATTAAAGAGAAAGGGTCCCAGTACTGAGCCCTGGGGCACCCCGCTGGTTACTCTACCTTCTGATGACAGTGCTCCATTTACCTGCACTTTCTGAGTTCTGCCCTGTAACCAGTTTTTAACCCATCTAACTACTTCTGATCCAACTTCTGTGTGGTCTAGCTTCTTTACCAGCCTTCTGTATGGAACCGAGTCAAAGGCCTTGCCAAAGTCTAAGCAGACCACATCTACTACCCCACTGTCATCTATAATATTTGTAACACAGCCAAAAAGCTCAATCAGGTTTGTCTGGCATGATCTGCCTGCTGTGAAACCATGCTTCTTGGGGTCTTGATGGCTGCTAGCCTCCAGGAATGCCATGATCCTCTGTTTGAGTAGTGTCTCCATTAACTTCCCCACTATGGATGTGAGGCTTATGGGCTTGCAATTTCCAGAGTTCTTCCTGCTGCCTGATTTGTGGAACAGGACCACGATTGCACTTTTCCAATCTTTGGGTACCTCACCACTCTTTAGGGATTTGGCGAATAGTTTAGCCAGTGAGGCAGCCAACTCTAATCTCAGTTCCTTTAAGATCCTGGGGTGCATTTCATCTTACCCCATGGCCTTGTCAACTTGCCGTTTATTGGGAGTCAGCCTGGTGGTGCTGAAGGTTGAGGCACTGGATGCCACATCTCATGCCACGCTGGCAACCCAGGTTTGAGAATGGACTCGGAACGCTGGGTGTCTCAGGGGATGGAGAAGATTGAGCATCCAGAGGACAGCTCTCCTCTCCCGTAGTGGGTTGCAGGCCTTGCATCGCTTGCCAGTGGCCCTCAATGAAGATTGGGGTACTGCAGCAGTGATGCCATGCGATGGGGTAGAGTGGTGGCAGGTGGCAGCACATCTGTGCACAGACACCATTACATGTCCGCACTCCAGGGGCAGCCAAAAAAAGAAGTATCCCACCTCCTGGATAGGCAACAGCACCTTCAGTGCCTCGCCGCAGCACACCAAATGCCAGGCTTACCTTGCTGGCTTTCCCAATTCTCCAGTCTGCCCAGTCCCAGATAGTTGAGGGTTTTCGCCGGGGCTGGTAGGCATTGGAGTGTCTGTTCCTTAATCCCCAGCAGGTGGCTTCAGGTGGGCTGTATGCGGTGGGAGGGAGAGAGGATGCCCGAGAGAGTTCCAAGCAAGGCGGTGACAAATATCCAGATTCCACCTCCTCCCCCGCGCAGACTGGAGGTCATGAGGGCTAGCTCTGTAGCCCTCCCTGCACCACAGCAGCCCGAAGAGAAGCTCACCCAGATTCCACCCCCCTCCCCCGCAGAGACTGGAGGTCATAAGGGCTAGCTCTGTAGCCCTCCCTGCACCGCAGCAGCCCGAAGAGAAGCTCGCCCAGGTAAATTCTCCCTCACAGCAGGCAGCAGTCGCGACCGTTTGAGCAGCTGGCGCCTTTCTCTGCTTCGCCACAAGCTCCATTATTTCCTGCAAATCACAGCCCTAATTGCTGCAGACAACTTGCACTAAAAGGTGCTCCTGAGGCTGCATCTGACCTGAACTTGTATTTTTTATGCCTGATTCCTCAGTGTTTAAAAGAGCCTGCACCTAATTCTGTAATTTTGCCTGTGTTATGTGTAGGATTTAGAGTCTCTGCAAACTGTGCAATCTGTATTAAGCTGAAGCTGCCCTTGTTTAAAACTCTCATTTTGGGGACTGCCCTTGTTTAAAACTCTCATCTTGGGGACTGCTTTAGTAAAATTGGAAGGTGTTTCTGCAGCGTGCAGACATTTGCTTGCCCTGCCTGAAACCTCCTTAGTAGCCTGCCATTTTGATTGGAGTGTCTTCTGGTTGCCCTGAACTCACTCGCCCTGCTCTCCACAGACTAGCTACTGCCCTCCCCCAACAGTTAATCTCGTCTCCCACTGCAGCCTATTTAACCCCACCCTCTCTACCTTTTCCCGCAGATTCCACCCCCCCCCGCAGAGACTGGAGGTCGTGAGGGCTAGCTCTGTAGCCCTCCCTGCACCGCAGCAGTCCGAAGAGAAGCTCGCCCAGATAAATTCTCCCTCACAGCAGGCAGCAGTCGCGACCGTTTGAGCAGCTGGCGCCTTTTCTCTGCTTCGGTCACAAGCTCCACTACTCGCAACTCGCAGCCAGTGTCACGAGACAACTTGCACCAAAGGAGTGCTCCTGAGGTTTAGCCCCGCCTCGAACGCCATGCGCTCGGCTCCCCACCGCCCCCACCACCACCCTTGCTCGGCAGTCGAATTTATAGCTACTTTAAGTCAGGTGACTATCGAAAATAACCTATCAGCCCACTTTCCCAGCAGCAGGTTATACTAACCGAACACTAGTGGCCACTGTTATTCAAGCCTCTCTCTCTATATTCTCTATGGAATCCCTTCTATTTGTAACCCTCCTGATTTCCAGGTTCCTTCACTTTGCTCTTCATCCCCACCAGAGGCACCAATACATATCCACCACAACTATAACTCTTTTCCTCCAGCTTCTTTTGAATACTGCAGATCCAGTTCCCTCAACACCACTCCCCCCTGCCAAATTGTCTCAGACTGCCTATACACACACACGATCTCACTCAACCCTTCACTCTCTCCTGGAAGCATTTGTACCTCAGCTCTCCTGCTCTTCAGACCACAACCCCCCACCACCTACACAAGCCCATCTACCATTCCCCACACATCCCTTTCCCTTCTTTGCAGCACCCTCCCTAGCCTCCCAGTTCCCACCACCAACGCAAAAGTCCCTACACCCTACCAATCCCAGTGTCGCTCATCCAAACTCTGCAGGTTGACCCTCCTGCGGATCACTTTCCTACTTCTTTTATTATCTGGCAACATCCACCCCAACCCAGGCCCACCCTGCACTAATGCCTATTCAAATAAAATGCACGGGAGTTTGCTGTAAGCCTCCCTAAATATCTGCAGCCTACCTAAAAAACACACCCCTCTCCAAGGCTGGATTGCCCAGCATGCACCTGACATTCTTGCCCTCACTGAGACCTGGCTCACAGAAAAAATTCCCAATGGTGCTGTCTCCCTCTGTAATTATGCCATCTTCCGGGCAGATAGGACCGGCAAACGTGGCGGTGGCTGTGCAATCTTTGTTAAATCCTCTCTCAATGCCATTCTAGTACATACCCCCACACCTAAATTTGGAGCCCAAACTCTAACAGTCAAACTCGTGCTGGTACAAAACTCTCCATATAGTTGCAGCCTACATCCCCCTAGGAACCAAAAATTGCGTTTGATTCCATCCTCCAGGTAATTTCCACCTACCTAATACTAGTGAAATCATCCTTATGGGTGACTTCAGTGTCAACTAGCTATCCCAGCCTCTTCCAGCTTCAAAGGCGCTGCTCTGGCATATGATTTTACCGACTCACCTCCCCAACCAGAAGGACAATCGAACCAGTACTTCTACCCTCTTAGACCTCATCTTTACCAACAGACCATGTAACCTCTCCCAAGCCACTGTTCTCCCCGGCGCTATTAGTGCCACTCTCCGGTTACTTGCTGGTGGTGGTAAAGTCCTCCATCCCCCTATAATCTCCTGGCAGTGAAGGCTTAAAGAGGAGGCCTTGTGCCTTAGAGCCCATCTATCCAACAGCAACTGGCTCCCCATATATAACACGCAGTCAGTTGACCAAGCACTCGCCCACGTTATAACCACCTTCAACAAAGCCTGTGATATATTCGCTCCCCTCCCAAAGATAGTGGTGAAAACCAGATCCACCCCCTGGATCACACCCTCACTTCTTAAACTGCTTCAACAAAGGGACAACCTATGGCACAAGGCCCTGGACTCTCAACACACCCTGGATAGACAACTATACCGGGAGGCATGCAATAAATGTACCTGGGCCTTGCAGCAGGCTAAAGCTAACTTCTATCAACAAACCCTTACCTCCTCCTGGGGAGATGGCAAAAAATTCTGGAGCAATATAAGAGAACTCAGTGGTAGAACCAGCTCCCCTTCCCCTACCCAACTCAATCTAAACGGGGTTGTCACACAGGATCCTGCCACTATCGCTGAAACTCTTAACTCTGCCTTCTCTGACCTCTCCCATATTCTCCCCCCTAACTTCTTCCACCCGCCATCACCCCCCACCCCCCCCAAAACCCATGTAATGCCAACCCGCCTCCTTCGAGCCGTGTCATCCCCTGCAGTGAGGCTAAAATCTACATTTCAAAGCAATAGCCAATATCCGTTACAGCAACGACTCCCTTGATCTGAAACTCATTCGACTACCCTGGATGTCACACTACCTCACCTTATAAAAATCCTCAACCTTTTCGCTATGCCTTGGCCAGTTCCTGCAACTTGGAAGCAAGCCATAATCACCCCTATCCTGAAGGTGAGCCCACTAGCTCAACAACTATAGACTATATCAATACTCCACCACTCTCCAAAGCCCTGGAAAAAATTGTCGCAGACCAGATAACTGAACACCTTACAAAACACAACCTTCTCAGCCAGGAACAGCATGGTTTCCGGACTGGCCACAGTACAGTCACCGCTCTGTGCTAGTTCACCTCGTTCATCCACGAGGCCCTTGACCACGGCTCAATCGCTGGAGCGATCTTTGTGGATGTGACCAAGGCGTTCGACACTGTCAGTCACGAGCTTCTGCTCTGTGTCCTTCCACAGCTAAACGTGGTCCCTGAGGCATCTGCCTGGTTCAAGGACTACCTCTCAGGACGGTCTCAACAAGTCCGTGTTAACACCACCATCTCCACCTCCAAAACAGTCTGCTCTGGGATCCCACAGGGATCAATACTTGGCCCCCTACTCTTCACCCTCTTTTTAAACTCGCTCCCTAAGGCATGTAGTGGTCATCTTCTACTCTACACTGATGATGCGGTACTGTACTGGAAGCACCCTCAACAGAGCGCCCTCCAACTGTCCTTGCAGGGTTTTTTCTGGGAGCTAGAGAATTGGTTTTGCAGACCACCGCCTGATCATCAACTATAAAAAACCGAAGTCTATGATCTTTGCCCATCGCCAAAGCCCACCTAGTCAGTCTGCACTCTTAATTAAAAACTCACTTGGTATCCCTCTGGAACATGTTACAAACTTTAAATACCTGGGCATCACATTAGACACCTCCGTCTCCTACCATAAGCACATCCAACTTCTTTCCTCCGCTGTCAACTCCAGGGTGGGCATCCTCTACCAACTCAAACACTGCCTGCCGCACTGGCTATGCAACTTCGCTGTCACATCCTCCATCCTCTGCCTCGTTGATTACGGTATAGTAATATATGCTCTGCTGAACCCTCCACACTAAGTGGTTTAAGCGTTGCCTTGAATAAAGCTTGCCGCCTAGTTTACAGGTTTTGACAGACTTACCCACCTCAGACCTCTACACTTTTGTCTGGTTGGCTAAATCTCCAACAAAGACTGAAGTACCACACCTGCATCCTGGCTAAAAGATACATCTCCAGATAGCCCCAATGGCCTACTCCCATTATCTGTGCAGCCCCCATGCACAGCACAAGACTCTACAGCTAGCCCAACATTCCAAGTCCCGCTCTGTAGAACATCCCTAGGGCAAAGATCCTTCCGCTACGGGCCCTTGCTGGCTCAATGTGCTACCTCCTCCTCACCCTGACCAACAGCGTCTCACTGTTCAAGACGGGACTCAAAGCCCATCTACTTCAGAGTGCAAAATGTGTCTGTAGCTATGATGCCTACCAACTGTGCTACCTCACCTCCACTTCTCCTGACACAGGGTCTCTATTGACCCCATGAAGCTGCCACCGACTTGTCTCTGTCTAAGGTTTACAAAAATGCTACTTACTACCTCACTGTTTTCTAAAGTTTAAGCCTGGACTGCTTGGTCAGTACATGTGACTGTAAATACTGCCTGTTCATGTTTCGTGTATGTTCTGTATTTGTTTACCCTCCACCCCCTGTAATCTGACGTGGAGCCTTTGCAAAAGAGTCTGTGACTCAAAGGTTTGTAATTCCGATTGTACTCAATAAACAATAAACAATAAACAAATAGGTCAAGTATGGCATCTCCTCTTGTTGGTGTTTTGATCAGTTGACTCAGTCCTGCTCCCTGCAGTGCCAATAAGAAATCCATGTTTCTTGTTGCTGCCGTAATTGTACTCCAGTTTATATCTGGAAAGTTGAAGTCCCCCACCGGTATCACCTCTTCTCTCCTCTCTGAGCCATTTTGTGTATTTCTTCAATCAGGTCTTTGTCACCTTTCTGTCCTTGATTTGGAGGTCTGTATATGATGCCGATCCTGACAGTTTTTCTGTTTCCTGTATCTATAGTAAGCCACAGTGACTCAGTGTCCCCAGGGTGACTCTGCACCTCTGTGGCTTTTATGTCTTCTTGAATGTAAATGGCTGCTCCTCTCCTCTTTGCCACCGCCTATCCATTCTGAACAGATTGTATCCGGGTATAGCCATGTCACCATCCGTGATTTTCCATGAACCTTGTTTCTGTCACAGCGACCCAGTCCAATCTTTCTACTACCATGATAGCTATGAGTTTGGGTAGTTTGGTTACAAGACTTCTAACATTTGCAACCATCATCTTCCAGGAATGTGCACCTGCTTTGGTATGGGGCTGCACCCTTTTATTGGACAGTGCCAACTTGCTGTTTGCACCCGTGTGATTTTTGAGGTTGCCATCTTGTTGTGGAATGCTATTTGACACCTTTGTGGTAGAGATGTCCAGGTTTGGAATTTCTCTTTCTGGGTGTGTATGTGCTCCCTTGGATTTATAAGGAGTGGTGACAAGCCCACCAAAGGTGGTGGTGTGAGCTGTCACCATAGCCTTCCAATCCAATCATGGCCTCCCCACTCTGCTATAACCTCACTACCATCCCCCCTTTTCTGTGTCTGCCCCTCCTGTACTTTACATGAAGTCCCTCCTTTTTTACCTATGGCCACTCCTTGCTCATGGCAATGCCTGTTTCCTTTAGTCTGATGTCGGGGAGTTCCCTTCCATTCGCTGATCCACTTAACTTCATATCTTTCTGCTGCATCCTTATTTAGGTCTTCTCTGTGCTGGAGACCTCCCAGTTCCAACCCTCCAAGAAGACCTCCAACTTCTGCCTTAGTGCTCTTGCTCCTTCACCAGTGAGATGCAGACCATCATGCTTGAAGAGTTTCCTTTCTCCAATGTAGTGCATCCCATTGTCTGCACACCAACCCTGGAGCCATGAGTTGAAATCCCTGATTTCTTCTTTCCTGATCTTGTCCTCACTTCTGCCCTTCCTCTAAACCACAACACCTTCAAGAAGGCCAGATGTGTTGTGTACTCCTTTAGGCTCTCCCCTAGGGTCTTCATGTCTGCCGTGGCTTCTTCCATAGTCCTATTTGCTATGTCTTTTGTCACAAGGTGGACAATGATTCCCTCAAAATCCTGATCTCTTCTCACCCATCGTCCTATTCTGTCCTTAGCTCTCCCTGCAGATGCTCCTGGCATGTATTTCACTGTGGTTTCAGCTCCCTTTGTACTGATGGACTGTGCCTCCACTTCTCGCAACATAAAGTCTCCCACAACCAGAATCCTCCTGTTGCTCTGTGTATTCTTCCTCTCCTTCCTTGTACCTCCTTCCTGCTTTCTTGTATCAGGTTTACCCAGCTTGACTCTTCCTTTTTCCTCACTTGGTTTCTGTCCCCTGGCTAGGGGGGGCCAAACAATTCTGTGTGTGGATAGCTTGTGGCTGGCTGTGCCCCTTCTTAGCTCTAGGTGCACCACTGCCCCCCCTCACCTCTTTCCATCCCCCAAGACCTGTGGGCCTTTGGGGGAGTGGGTGGGTAAGGGGGAGTAGGCATCCCCAATCCAGTCTGCTCTGCAGCCTTGTGATCTCTTCTCTTGGCTGCCATAGCTCTCTCTATAGTTCCACAACTGTCCTGCAGAAGGGGCACCCCAGTCTCCAGAGTGTCTGCCTCACTACCAGCCCTCCACAGCTCTGGCAAATCTGTATGCCCATGTCTGTTTTCCTCCCGACCTGTAGATGTCACTGTTTCTTTCTCCCTTCACAGCATCTTCTCTATCCTCTCTTTCTGTTCTCACTGGTGTCTTCCTTTGGGAGCCCTGCAGGAAGTTCCCTTGGGCTTCCATAAATGTTTGAAAAACCTGGGAGACTGAGTAGTACTATTACCACCACTTAGCAGTAGCTGTTTGCAGTTAAGTGATGGGGAGGTGGAGATTTAGCTGGCTCCCCTCTTCCTCTTCATAATGAGGTACTCTTAAAAGCAAATGATAGTCCCCTTTTAGTTGTTAGCTTCTTTCTCCAAAATGAGGTGCTTTTAAAAGTAAATGCTGTCTCCCTTTCAGTTGCTAGCTGCTGCTTCTAAAAGCTAAAGTAAAGGCTATCTCCCTTTTAGCTTCTAGCTGCTGCTTCTAAAAGCTGAACTATATAAAGCTTATAAAAATAGTGATGTGTGGAAATGTGTCAGTTTAGAAAAAAGGAACAGTGTAGAACTACTAGGACACATAAACTGAGTTTGAAAGGAGAACATTACAAAATAAATGCACGGGGGCATGGGTTAATCAGAGAGTGGTCTCAACATGGACTCGACTACCAAAGTAGGTTGTATATAGCCAAAATACAAAACATTTTAAGACTTCCTTGGACACATTCCTAATCAGTCAGGGTTTGTTGAGATATGTGTACAAAACCATCAAGTAACAATGGCTAACAATGTCTGACTTGTACATTTCTATAATTATTTTGAAACATTGGCCCATATCCACTACTGATCCTCTGTTAGAGGGGGAGGTGAATGAACCACTATGCGTGGTCTATAAAAGAGGACACAATCTCGCAGACCAGCTGGTACACTCACTACAACCAGTTAGGAGGGCTCTAGCAGAACAGTTGCCAATACAACCAAAAGGTTGTTATCAATGTGGACATTGTAAACACTGTGAAGTTGTCCAATAAAGTCTAAGTTCACCACTGTAAATGCAAAAAAAAATTGAGATTAGACAATTTATAAATTGATCAAGTACAGGGACCATTTATTTGGCAACATGTGAGTGTCAAGCTTTCTTTGTGGGTAAAACCACAAGGATGCTAAAACAACAGATAGGGGAACATCTTAGTGACGTTAGGTGAGGTATTGTGGAGAATTCTCTGACCAGGTATATTAAGGAATGTGGGGAAGGGTCAAGCTATAATTGTCAGTTTTGTGGGATAGAAAGTTATACTGGGGCATTGACAAAGGGATTTGAACAACAAAGTACTGCACAGAGAGGCATTCTGGATTTATCAGCTGGGAGCATTAAGAGCACCAGGATTAAATGTCAGTTTTGATATTATGCCTTTTCTTAAGTGATATAGATTAGTTGAGCCCTCACAAAGCTGTTATAGTACATTAAAAAAAAATAACTTTTAATTCCCCTTTTTCAATAGTGGTTTCTTTTTGTTTTAATTTGTCCAGTTCTTCTAGACTTTGGGACAATTTGTTTTTTGTTATACTGTAAAAGTATTGTCCTTTCATATTTTCTTATTTGCAGCTCCATTTACCTCTAGAAATCCCTGCATTATGAAGCAAAATTAGGAATTTTAGATATAATTTTGAGCTTGGATTTTTTGTCCTGCCATTCAGTAGTAATTCTGCATCTGTAACCCAATAACATATATTGACCCAGATATTCAGAACTTAGCGCAACGCGCAAACCAATAGTGTGGCAATAGCGCAGGACTAGAGCGGAGCTATGATATTCAAAGGACCGATTAGCGCACGCTAACCGCAATAGCACAGGGCAAACCAATAATGTATGCAAGGGGCAAACTGAGGGGGTAGGAACCAGCTTACATGCACTATGGGATATTCAGAGCCATAGCACAGCGCTAGGCCACATAGTGCAACACGTAGTGTGGAGCTAGTTACTGCCTATAAAAGGCTGGTCTTATCCCAGGGCAAAACATTGAGTGGGAGGGATGACACCAGGAAGTGAATATGGCAGCAGTGCCGAATTCTGTGTTGCTGCAACTGATGGCAGCAGTAGTGGAGGAGGAGGAGAGACAGCAGGGCCAACAAGAAGACATTATGCTGCACACAGGTGGTACCGGCCCAGGGTTTCCTTCGAGACTCTGCCAGATGAGCACATCACTGGCCGATTCAGGATGAAAAAGGGTATGTTGAGGCAGCTATGTGAACTCCTGCATGAGCAGCTGCAGTCCAACACCAGATACAGCCATGCCATGACAGTTGAGGAGAAGGTGACAGCAGCAATGTGATTCCTAGCCACAGGGATGTTCCAGCGACCAACGGGGGACACCATAGGGGTATCACAGTCTGCCACCTCATGCCTCCTGACCCAGTTCCTTGATGCTTTCCTGCCACATGCTGGTGAGTTCATAGCATTCCCCAGCATGGCAGCAGAGCGCAGAGAAACCATGCATCAATTCCATCGAGTTGCACACCTACCAGCAGTACTTGATGCCATTGACTATACCCATGTCCCCATCCATGCACCACCTGGTGATGGCAGTGAGGCATATGTGAACAAGAAGGGGTACCACTCCATCAATTGCCAGGTGGTGTGCGAAGTGACTGGGTGCATCAGCAATGTCTTTGCACAGTACCCTGGCAGTGCCCACAACGTCTTCATCTGGCATCAGTCCCAGCTGTGTCAGGCCATTGAGGAGGGCAGGATACCCCAGTGGGCACCTAGTCAATGAGTATCAACATGCAAGGCACACACACACCACAACAGGGGTGGGGATAGGCAGGGGAAGGGCCTCGGGATAGCAACACAGGTGATGAACCACAGCAAGGGGGCAGACAGCAGAAGAACAACACTAACAGTTGCACATTTCTCTATATGGGACAG
Organism: Neoceratodus forsteri; assembly: GCA_016271365.2. Classification (NCBI taxonomy): domain Eukaryota; kingdom Metazoa; phylum Chordata; order Ceratodontiformes; family Ceratodontidae; genus Neoceratodus; species Neoceratodus forsteri. The sequence goes on from CM057459.1 coordinate 874,878,935, forward strand.
TGCCTATCCCCTGCGACCCTGTCTGCTGACACCAGTACCCTGGCTGGCCACAGTGGCTGATGAGTGGTACAATGAGGCACACACCACCACTAGAAACACCATAGAAAGGGTGTTTGGCATAATAAGGATGCACTTCCGATGCTTAGACATGTCAGGCTGTGCCCTACAGTATAGTCCTCAGAATGTATGCCGTATCATCCTAGCCTGTTGTATGCTTCATAACATGATGATGAACCATGGGTTACAGGCACCTGAACCTGAGGAACTGGCCGACAGTGACCCAGAGCCAGGGGTCAGGGGGACAGTGGAGCAACTCGAGAGGAGAGATCCTTGAATGGCCCACAGGGCCCTGGAGCATAGGGCCACCATCATCAGGACACTGTCATAGGCCAGAAGGTGAGAACACACAGCACAGCAACCAGAAACAGTACAGTGTAAATGATTTTAATATGTACAGACAACCACAATAGTGCAGACCACCAACAAAGTATGTGCACAACAAAGTGGGGGTGAATGTACATGTGATCTCAGAGTGAACTGTGGGCCATGCAGGACATGCATGTGAGTTCGGTACACAGCCATTGCACTGTGGAGCGGGTGATGCCTGACGTGAGGTGGCAGAGAGGGAAGGGCCACCATGGCCGTGTATGTATGAACTTGCCAGTGACAGTGTGTGTGTGTGGCAGTGCGAGTGCAAGTGTGTGTATGTATGTGTGTGTGTGTGTGTGTGTGTGTGTGCATGCGTGTACATGTGGGTGTTAACAGTGTTCATGTGCATGGCAGCAGTGCCTATCTGTGGTGGCTACCACCACTTACATGATGCACACCATGTGTGCAGGACATAGAGCCAGGGGTGCTCTGTGCCAAGGAAATGGTCAGAGAGGACCATTGTGAGGCCGGGAGGGTGGTCTGCCGGCACTCTGGCTGACCAGCAGAGCCAGACAGGGTGGGTGGCCACCCACAGCCCGACTGGGTGCCTGCTGATGCACCTGATGCAGTGGTGCTGGGTGCCCATCCTGTGACCACTTGTGGCCTGCCTGTGGGCATGTGTGTCACAGGCAAGTTGTCCCCTTGTACAGTCCGATGACCACCATACACCCCAAGGAGCACTGTAGTGAGATCAACCATGGCAGCTGTGAGACCCACAAAGCCATGATCAAGCGTGGTCACCATGTGCCCCGACCTGTCCTAAGCCTGCTGTTTGGCCCGGGCAAAGCCCAAGGACAGACTCCCGCATCTTTGACAGCTCATGCCACAGCTCACACTGAAGGGCATGCAGGTCAATCTTGGCCTCCTGCTGGGATGTGAAGGTGGCCTGGAGTAGAGGGTGGGCCCCCTGGGCATCTGGCTCCATGGCCGCAACAATGTCAATGCCAGCCAGGGGTTAAGTCTGCTGCTGGACATGGTGGGAACGCTGTGGCAGCAGCTGAATATCCTGCTGCTGCAGGGTCTCTGTGGAGTGCTGTGTCCCCTGTGGGCACTGCACCCCTCCCCATGGATGTCAATGCATGTCCAGTGGTGCACACACAGCCCCCTCCTGGTCCACCACCAGCTGGACTGGTCCTCCCAAGGTGGCATGGCTATCTACCCCCATGGCACCCTTGATGCGGACCTCAGCATGCCGCACCCCAATGGTGCCTACCGCAGGCCCCTCCACAGGCAGGAAGTAACCTTCCCCGATCCATCTGACCCAATGTTGCTGGTGACTGTCAGGAGGATCACCTGGCCACCACACAGATCCTCCACCTGGGCATCCTCCAGGGCTGCACTGTTGTCCAGGTCCCCACTAACATTGGAGTACCCCCCCGGCTGGTGTACCACATGTCCATCTGACAGTCACACATGTGTCACAGCTGAGGGTCCACGCCTGGCATGTTGTCCTCCTCCACAGCCTTCTGCTCCATGGCAGCTGTCCCAGCCACATCCTGATGCACTGTGGGTTCTGCACTCACTGCTGTGGAACAAGAAGGGACAGAGACACTGACCGGTATGTGCACAGTGTGTCACAACCACCACCAGTACATGCACTCCCTAGGATATGTGTCACAAGCCACGGACATGTACACCACACAGATCAGTCCCAGCGACACAGACCATGGCCACATGCACACACACCCTCCACAGTGCACATGCCTTGGGGTGTCAGCTGTGGTGACAGCCCTGCCGAGGCAGTGGATGCATGCAACCCACCCCATGTGTACAGTGTGCACAGCAGAGCACCCCCAAAGTGCATCCCACACACCGCGGCATCACCGACCCCAGCAACAGTGAAGTTATGCCATGCAGGGTGCACACACGCAGATACTGACCTGTCCTAGGTGGTGTGAGTGGCATCTCACACCCTTCACCAAGTACACCAGCAATGGACATGGGACGAAGTGTTGATGCCACCACGGTCATTAGTGGGTCCTCCTACCGCTGCTGTATAGATTGTGGTCCAACTCCAGTCCACATCCGATCATGGAGCAGCTGTGCCTCCTCCTCCTCCTTTGCCCAGCACAGCAGGTCACTCCACTGCTTCTGCACTGCATCTGTGGTATGTCCACGGCCGCCAATGGCCTTTTACCCCTGCCATTACCTCGTCCTACATCTGGCGCACCATGGCATCTGTTGTCTTGTATTGACGTAGCACCTACTCCCTCTCCTTGACACCATGAACCAGTTTCTTCAGCTCATCCTGTGAGAAGCTATGTGCATGGATGCATTCCTGATCTGCTGCAGTACCTATGGGAGACATGTAGAGGGATACCTGTCACATGCTGTGGCATGCCTGCGATAAATGGCACACATGGACCACTATGTGCATGCCACCCCCAACACCTGCACTGACCTGCCTGTTGTGGCATGGTGAAGGCCCAGGCCAGCATGTGCATGTATAGTGCACACAGCCACTGTGCAATGCATCCACCTCTGTGTGCACAATGCGATTGCATGTCTGACAGCGTACACCATGGACACACTGTATGCACTGGCCTCCCCATGGGAACTGCACATGCCTTGTCTCCAGTAGACATACCTCTCAAGTGTCCTCTGGTACAAGGGGCATCTCTAACATCACCCCCTGGCATTGCTTCATCCCCTATCCACCCCTCATGAGACATGTGTTCCACACACAGAGAATGTGATGCACATCCAAACTGTATAGCGGATATGTATACGAATGAATTATACCAGGCCCAGCCCCCACTGTGCTAATGTTGGCACTATGGGATTCGCACTGTTCGGAGCCTGTATCCTCTGGGCTGTGGCTGTGTTCCACCATCAGAGAGTCTGTGGTCCTCAACGTCCCTCATTCTGAGTGGACAAGGCAGATCCATGACCCCCATGTCAGTGTAACATGGTTGAGAGGCATGCCTGCAGGCCACTTTTTCTCACCCCCTGGCCTGGGGCCTGGCTACCACAGTGTGCAGGCAGTCCACTCACAGTAGCTGGATAGCTAGACCAGTGGCTATGTGCACCACAACGCAGCACTGTGCTGTCATGTGCGCCTGCATGCAGCTGCACTGTCCCATGCCTGTACCGTAGTGTACTACAAGCGTGCAGTGTTTATGCCTGGGTCTGGTGACATCCCACTGCCATACAGCCAAACCTCAGGCTGCTATACAGATCTGCCTTTTGCTGCTCTGCCTCCTACAACATGACCCTGTTTGAAATGCCTGTTCGGCTGTTGCATCAGTTGAGTGCTGCAGTCCCATGACACAACACCGGTGGAGCACTGTTTGCCCTTATATAGCCTAGCTGGGCAATCCAGCCTGTTAGCCATGTAAATGAGTGGATAATGATATGCTAATCACACTGTTTGCCCCTTGCATACACAAGTGCCCTCATCTGCATAGTCCGGTTGAATATGGGCCTGATTAGCGCTGGGCTATCAGCTGAGCACCGTGCAATGATTAGCGTGGGGCTATTTGTAGTCCAGCGCCATGCTGTCCCATTAGTGCTGTGCTATGTGGCATAGAGCAACCTGCACGCATGCGTGTGTGGCCCCTGTGCCATGCTAGCACCCCAGTGTAGTGTGGCACAGCGTTGCACTATGTCACTTAATGCGGTGCTACACGCATGCATGGCCATGTCGCTCCAGTGTCATGGTGGGTTCACACATGCGCCTCGTGCTGACTCCCGGGTAGTCCCACGCTACATCATGTGATTGCCCGGTGGTACAGCACACTTGGCTGGTGAGTGCTGGGAGTGGCACAGGCTGTGAAATAACAATTGTGGCAGGGTACCGGTCCTGATTTATCATGTCACGGAGGCATAGGATGCATGCTTTGGTACACGGAGACAGGCACTGGGTGGAGGTTGAAACTACCAACCTTGTCCATCTGGTGCAGCAAAGGCACCAATGCTTCTTTGGGGAGGTCAGGGAAGGTGACCTCCCATGCCAGCAGGTGTGGGCCTCCATTGCCCAGAGGCTCACAGAACGCACGGATACAACACGGGATGCTGAGAAGTGTCAACATCGCCATATGGACCTGCGCCGATGGCAGAGGCAGTAGTTGGAATGGAACAAGAGCATGGTGCATGATGGCACTGTGCCAGTGTCAGGTAAGTGGTGTCACATGTAGCACACATATGGCATGTGTCACTGTCTGCCGGTGTGTGCGTGCATGTGTGTGTGTGTGCGCACATGTGTGTGTGTGCACAGGTGTGCTGTGTTGCCAGGTGGGAGGACACATGTGGCACTGGTTCAGGGCATGTGGATTTGGCAACCTGGGGTGCACAATGGTACAGGGTGTGGGGGGCACACCTGCCAATGTTGCCAGCTGCCACACACGGTGGTGACAGTGCTTGCGTGGTACATGCTGTGTCCACAGGGGACACACTGCTGTTGTGCCATATGCAGCCGTAACCCTTGGCCATGGCGTGGGTTGCGGGTATGGACTGTGAGGATGGGGGCTCTGCCGCATGACTGTCCTGCAGCCATCATCTGTGTGCTGTGGGGGTGCTGCCACCTGGGCCTTGGACTGCCTACATGGCTGTGTGTGCATCCATTGGCCATGCACCTGCATCTGGCACTGTTACTTTACTGTGCCTACATACCTACATGCCCTGTGTGCCAGGCGCATGCCCCATGGGCCATGTGGGTCCTCTGTGTGGGTGTTACATCTGTTCAGTCACTGTCCCTGGGCTGCCCTATTTGTACAATGCTATGGAGGTGGGGGTGCATCTTGCTGTGGCAATCACGGTACATGCTGTGTGTTGCTCTAAAGCTGATGTTCCCTCTGTCCACTGTAGAGTGGATTGAGCAGCCCAGGGCAGTGGAAGAGCTCCAAGAGGTGTCCCAGGAAACACGGAGGAGCAGCCCGAGGGTGCCTGCCATGCCACAGCAGGTGCAAGAGAGCAGACCTGAGGCCAGGGGCCTGTTGTATGAGTATGTGTCCCTCTCATTTGTGCTGTACTACTGATATGTGTGGTTCCTTCACTGGTCTGCCATTGCCTGTGCTGGAGAGTTGGCTGCCACAGGCATCATGCCAGTGCTGTTTCAGCACTGTGTTGTGTTATGCACCTGTGTTGTACAGTGATGCTGGTGCTGGCTGGCGGTCTGGATGCTGTGCCCTGTGGTGGGGGTGGGGCAGTGTGGGTCAGTGTCAGCATGCACGGCTGCAAGGGTGCCAGATGGTAGTGGGGGCTGAGGGGGCAGTGGTTCAGAGGGGCACATATGAGGGTACACAGGGCACTGTGTCAGACCTGTCTTTTGCCATACAGACATCAGCAGTGGGGTTGATTCTGCCCCTCCTTCCCACCCAGCTCCTACGCCTGTGCGTGGCCAGCATTGCCATGCTGTCCACATGCTCTGCTGGCCATATTCTGCCGTTCACTAACCGTGTGCATGTTCTGGTTGCTGGGCACCGCACACAGTGCAGTACGTGGCCCATGTTCAGGGGCATCTGTTGGACCACCCCTGTTGCTGTCTGCACCCTGTGGGCCTGCTTCTGCTGTGGGTCAGTCCGGCTGTGGCATGGGTTGGCCATTGGTCAGCCACCATGCCTGCATTGTGCTGCTCTGGTGCCCCTTTGGGTTGTTGTTGCACTCTGCTTTCTTTTACATTGCTATCTGTCTATGAGCAGCCTGTCTTGACATGTGGTCACCCTTGTGCATGTTGTTGCATGGCCTTCACCCACCACCATACTGGGGTCCACCTGTGCATCTGCACTGTCTCACTGTGTGCAGTGCTGGGGTGGGTGGTGTCCTCTGTGCCATGGTGCTGTCAGGGTCCGATGTATCCATGTGTATTGGGATGGGGCTTGTGTCTACCAGGCCTGCCCTATGGGCACCTGCCGGGTGTGCCTACCATTGTGTTCCTGACCATCACATGGGCATGGCAGTTGGGACATGCTGTCCATCCCTGTATAGCCACCTGTGGCTGCAGTATGCCTCCTGGTCAGTTTTCCATCCTCACCAGCTCCCCCTTCCTATTGCAGGTCCACTCCAATTGTCTCTGTGGGCGACCAGACCGGAGGAGTTGGAAGGCTCGGAGGATCTCCTGAGGTGCCTTTTCTGGCAGCAGCAGACCATTATAGAGCAGCAGGCCATCCTCATTTCTGAGACCAGGAAGGTGGCTGCTTTCCTTGAGGTGCATCTTCCTGAACCATCCCACAATCAACCTTGAGCATTGCCCCTCTCTTGTTGTCTATCCCCCACCCTTTGTATACTGGTGTTTCTCCCTGGCCTCTGTTTGGTTTCCCCCTGTTTGTGTCCACCTCCCCTTTCCTCCCATTACCTTTGCCAATCTGTACATTTTGTATATATCTATAAATATGTTATTCATGCCACTGTTTTGGTGGTTATTTTTTTCCTAGTTGTAGTCCTTGGCATGATAGTAATCTTAGTGGTTGTGCTCTGTGTTTGGGGGGGGGGGTTATTTGCAGTACTTATTGTTGGGTTAGTACAGTTGGCCTTCTTTGCTTTAGTCTTTGTTCTTCCATTAGTTGTTGTGGTAGTGTTCCTTGTTCACAGTATGGTTGTGTTTGTTGTTTATTGTATTCATTTAGCCTTTGCATTGTTGTGTGTACTGCTGTTTTGCCATTCTTATGTTCCATATTACATTATTGTTTCTACAGTTTGCTGTGTACTGTGTCATTCTTGAGTGCAGGGGTTTTCAGTTTGTATGTACTGCTCCTTGGTTCTCACACATGGGTCCTGGTTGTTGCTTGCCATTCACATGCCTGTGTGTCATGTACTGGGTTCTACACTGCGGTCACACCTGGGACCTGGTTCTGGGCTGTGTATCACTGCATGTGTCCCAGGGTCAGGCTGTCTCACCTCTGCACTGTGTTCCACTGGGTGTTTGCACTGCCTGCCTGGGTGCTATATTCAGTGCTGTCTTATTTGCTATATTCAGTGCTGTCATATTCCCAGGCAATGTTTGCCCTACACTACTGGCCCTGTTTTCCCGGCTTCCTTTGCTTGCTATATTCAGCTGCTTTTGCACTGGGCTATGCCTTTTGAATGTGACTTGCTTTCTGCTCCTGGCTAAGTTTGCCCGCGGGGCAGTGCTATCTTTGCCCCGAGGCAGGGTTTTGAATATCTGGCCCATTGTTATTTAGCAATCCAGAATGTATTCATTCCACAATGTGGATGAACACATGCTGAGTTTTTAACTTGTTTATCTGTTTCACTTTGGGTAGTACATTGTTTGAGCACTGTCATTTTAAATTTCACATTGTTTATGTGGTCATGGTTATCCAGACTGGCCATCCCTGATGAAGCATGCATGCGTGAAACTGGTAGGGCCATTTTATTGAACTGAATGCACTGTATCCCCTTTGTGGCACTGAATATGGATTTGTATCTGTGAGTACAAATAACTATTTTTTTACATGTTATGGTCTGTGGATGGTGCCGTCCATCATTGTTTTTTGCCAGATGTTTCCACAACACTTAGGATTTCTTCTCCTGTGCATCTGGATCTTCTAAGTCCACATGGCTTAATTCATAAGGCCTTTTATTTGATTATTGGTCAAATGTAAAGACAGGTGGTGATTAAAGTTTTTCTATATATGGCCCTGAACTGTCGAACTCCCCCCCCCCCATACACCAAATACAGTTGCCATGATTTCTTTCAAGGCAAAGTTTATGACTATATTAAACAGGCCTTCAATTTAGGATGATGCTGACCTCTGTTATGACTGTTTGTCCCCCTGTTACTGTATTCGCTGATTTTTTATTTTTTTCATTTATTGATTCCAATTTTGATGTTTTGTATTGTGTCTCCTTGATACATGTATTTAATTTTTGTAAATCTAATACTAAAATACTAAATCTAATTTTTGTAAAACAATTTGAGATCCTCCTATTTTTTGCACTATTCAAAATCAAAATTGTTTGAATTGACAAGATGTGAAAACAGTACAAATACAAAAATAGATGTCAAAGGCATAAAATTATGCATTGAATGCACTCAAAACACTGCTATGGATAACTGTTCATGGTATTGTGTTAGAGTCTGCAAAACACAGTAAGATTGACATGACTCAGCATGAGCTAAAGTAATAGCTTCTGTTAGAAAATAGGTTAAGAAAATCATGATTTTTGGCTGGACCGCTGGCGCAGCAGTAGTGCTACTGCTTGAGGCACCAGCTACCAGGGTTCAGAAGTAGACTCAGGTTTCAGAGGGTCAGTCAGGGGAGGTAGATGGAGCATCCCAAGAGATGCTCCTCTCCTCCAGGAAGGTAGGGTTGACAACTCCACTGCAATACCACCACCTGGGTAACCATGGGTGGAGGTGCAGCTGGGGTATGCTATGGGAGGGGAGGATGCTGGCCAAGTTCCAGAGTTCCTGCATGCCTAGTGTGCTCACTCCTTGGTCCTCTATGTGTACTGGCTCATTGGGGGAGGGGCATAAAAAAGGAAAACTGGCCCCACAGTTGACATGGCAACATGCCCCGGTACCACCTCATGAGTAACGTCCAAAACATGGTGATCTCGGCCAGTCACCTGATGAAGACATTGGCAGATGGTGGGGAGTAGAATGGGGAGCTGCTCCCTCCTTCCCTGCCATGGGTGTAAAACAAGGCAGCATGAAAGAACAACACCAAGAGGAGGCACTTTAGTAGGAGGAGCCCAGTCCAAGTAACTTGGGTGATCCCAAGAGAGAGGTACAACTACGAACAGAGGTGGGACAAAATTGGAGAATATAAAAAAAAGAAAATCATCATCTCTGATTGAGTGCTAGCACTCAACACCAGGGCAAGTAAATGGCAACAGTGACCAGCAAACAACTAGTTTCAGTGCTAGCCTCCCTTTTTACACACAGTAGCACTGTGCCTATGTTTAGAAAGTAAATGGAGACCATTGTTTTGTCTTGGTTAGCCATGTTGCACCCCATTTTCCTCACTGTACCCTTAATCCCCTGTTGGCCCTGTCATAGTTTTAACATAAAAAAATTTAGAAATTTAAAAAATAACATGAATGTGAATATAGCGCTGTCACATAACGCCATCACTCCCAGTCTTATATTATTTTTATGTTTTTGCATTTACTACATAATGAAAAGCAATATACCTGTAGTCATATAATATATAAAACACTTTTTTATTAATTTTTATGAAATTTTTTAGGTATGTGAAAAGATAACACAATTTGAAATAATGAATGTTTTGTGTTTAGAACAAGCAATTGCTGTGATGCTTATTTTACTGCAATTTTACAATTGCTATAATTTTTTTTATTTATTAGCCAAGATCACTAGCTCTATGATAGTATAATAGTACGCTTTATTGGGTTGCTGTAAAATATAGTGAAAAATAACATGGGATGCCTTCAAGCAGACTCACCATGGGAAGGTCACATTTTTTTTTAAACATACTTAATATTGTTTTAATTATTTATTGATTTTATCATGTTATGTACAAGTGCCTTGGTTTTGGAAAGGCGCCTTTTATAAATAAAGATTGATTTGATTTGATTTATTGAGAGACCATTCATCCTGAACAATGCAAAACTGATTACCTTGTAATCAGTGGTACAGTAGTGTGATACAGAAATTGAGTACATGAGTATTACAAAATTGATGTCACAAACACATTACAGTACATCATACAGATATCTAGTATAGATCAGTAACTCAGGAATTTCTGGGATTGTGCCTTAACTACCTTGATATCATAGCTAGGCTATTCTCACCGGATCCTGTGAATGGGGAGCTGCCTCTGGCACATGTTTCTGCAGTTTGAATCTGGCCAGAACCCATTTATGCCCATGGGAAGCTATACAAGCAAAATGTTATTTCAGGGATAAGATTACACTGCAGTTTTACCACAGCTATACTATTAATATAAAGCTTGCACACAGACATGGTATGGGGTCAAAACCCTACAAACAAAAAGAGAGCGACAATCAATCCCGCAAGCAAAGTGCCATAATCCCAAATAATGTTGGTAAAAACACTGACCGTAACAACAAAAGTGCACACTATAGCAAACTATGGGACTGTTTGTTTTTAAGGGGGGACTCCACACCCACACCCACCCTCAGTGTGGATGGCATCACCCCTTCCCCAGAACCACCTGGACTAAAAACAATTAACTCCGATGGGATGTGGACTTTGGGAATGGGGAGAAAATTGGGAGGGGGGAAAATTCATTTTTTAACAACAAAAAAAAGTTGCAATAACAGAAGACCTGGGGGAAACTGAACCATGGTCCCAGGTCTCCAACACTGCCATGTGCTGGTGCATTTGCCACTCCACCATGGGAGCAGCTTGATTAGGCACTACCCCAACTGCAACTCGTTCCCTTCCTAAGTTCAGTGCACAGCGACAGGGGTAGCAATAATTCACTACCACTATTATACCCCTGTCGTTCTAAATGTTTTTGCACTTTACACAGCACAGTTCTTGCCGTGGTATTCCAGCAGCAGCATATTGACCTGGTACTCACAGACACATCCCTTACTCATATTAGCAGGATTCCTGCCTCAACAGCATGTACAGCTTGTTATCACATTTGAAACAATCTGTCACCTACTCCCTTGGCATTCATCTGAATGCATTTAAGTTTCATACACATGAAAAAGCTGTTCAGCCAGTGTGCAACTCCTGGGAGCATATATATATCAATGATCCAGTGTTGCACTACCATTTTTCTGCCAGTAATTAAAGCAAGTTCCCACATCTTGTTAATATTTCACATTTGGTCTGTGTTACTATCAGCTCCTAACCTAAATTCGAAGGGAATCTTGGGTAGTGGCTGCTTCCACACCTTTCCATTAAATCATGGATACCACACCAGAAAGGGGCTATTTTAGGACAGAGCAAGGCCTTGTGTAGTCAGTTGCCTTCTTCCACTCTGTCATTGTGGAAAGTCAGATCTACCTCAGGATTTATCATGTGCATTTTTTACTGGAGTAAAATAAGCTCTGTATAAAAAAATTAGCTGTACTCTTTGAAGTCTATTGGTATCAGAGGAAGTACTGTATGCATGTCTAATGGCTTTGTCCCAGATTTCCTCAGATGTATCAAGGTCTAAGTCAATACATAAAGTCATGAAGGCAGATCCCTCTTTATCTGGGACTGCTCTGAGACAAAGTCTATACAGAGCTGTAAGAGCTTTAACTAATGTCTGGGATCTATATATAATTTCTTCTAAGGCAGAGTCCCTTTCTCATACCCCCTTGGAACATTGCAAACTCTGAGATAGCTCCTTATTCTAAGGTAAGCAAAGAAATCCCCAGTTTGGATGTGGTATTCATACCAGAGATCAATGAATGCTTTAAGAGTGCACTCAGAGAATAGGTCCCCCACAATTTGTAGGCCACATCTATGCCATTTTAAAACGGTATATTGCACAAAAAAAGTTATATCTCCTGAGACCTATAATAGCTATTGGGAGCTCAGTATGCATTGTCAGACTTTTTTTCATACCACCTACATTTATGTGCTCCACACCATATCTTGGCAACATATCTTAGAAATGGACTTTTACTCCTAGGTGGGTGAGTTGTTTCAGTGATGGGGACAAAAACAACTACTCAGAATTTCATCCACTAGCCCTTAATCTTCCAGTGAAGCCCACCTGAGCTTCTCCTCTGACCCACTGAGATTGGTCAGGTAAGAGAGTTGAACAGCTCAGTGGCAATAATTTAACTGCAGGAGGGCTAAACCTTCTTTTACAAGTGGGAACTAAAGTATGCTACATTTTATTCTAGGAGATTTCCCTACCCATAGGAAGCAGTGCACTTTCTCATTCAGTTGTAGAAAACAGTGCACTATCTCATATAGTTGTTTAAAAAATGTTTTCTGTTGCCTGACAAGAAGGGCTTGAAATAAATATAAACTCTTTGGTAGGATGCACATTTTTATTGTGTTTACCCTGACAATCATGCTGATGAAAGGGACTTCCATTTCTCATACTCCCTTCTTATATCTGTCAAAAGTAAGTAATAGTTCTCCTTGCATATTTTGAAGATCTTGCAAATAATAAAAGATTTTTTTTTCTTTGTGTGAATTTAGTGCACCTAAAAGGTACTGGATTGACAGTACTGGAACCTGAAGTTCTCTGCTTATCCACTTGGCAGGTGCTGCATGGATGATCACAGTGCAAGCTTCCTCACACTGTCCTGCCAGTGTGCCTCAACTCTGCCATGAAGGGACCACAATGTAGATGAAAGTGTAGTTAAGACCCCATGCCCATTCGATCCTTGGCCTCTTATGTGAGACTGCCAACAAAAGTGCCAGATTATTGCTATCTGTGTTGGTGGTTTTATGATGTGAGCAACTGCCTGCTGGGAACTGGACTGAGACTACCACAACTCATTTCACATAAGCTAATGAACAGCCCTCAGGTGATAATGGCTTTCGGTCACTACCAACCTATGCTGGATTTGAACTGGTGACCTAGAGGTGAAAGGCTCCCTAATCCACTACCATTCCACTGAGCCATCCTGTTCTGAAGGATTCTAATTCCCAAATATTTTAGTGAGGAGACTGGTAGAATTTTCATAGAGTTGTTGCTTAAACATTGGCTTGGCCCCATCCACAATGCCAACACCTCACTTTTTGATGAGTTTATTTCATGGCCAGCCAATAAATCATGTTCCCCCAACACTTTGTGGACTTCCTAGATGCTTTTATCTGGGTGTTTTAAGAAGAGGAGCAGATCATCAGCAAACAGGGCAATTTTTTTGTGCATTTACCCTACTGAAGGGCCCTTTGTCTTGTTATTATTCCACAGGGCTTCTGTCAAAGGTTCCAAAGACAAGACATAAATCAAAGGGAAAAGGGGGCAACCTTGTGGCATGCCTCATGATAGTGGAAATAATTTTGGTCTTGAGCTCATTCCCCAGGAACTGTACCATTGGTTTGGTGTGCAGGGCTGTGACCTATCTATTTATGCTGTTATCCATCCCACATTTCATTAGTGTCTCAAACATATATCCCCCCATTCTGTGCAATCAAATGCCTTAACAGTATCAAGGGCAAAGACCACCACATTGGACTAAACCAACCTCCCTGCCCATCTCCACACCACATTTAAATTATGCCCCACATTGTTCTTACACTGCCAAACCCTTTGAGAAGCCAACTTGATCTACATGAATAATGGAGGGTAATTTTTTTTCCAGTCTGCTAGCTGTTACTCTCACCACCGTCTTATAATCTGCCTTGAGAAGGGAACTTGGCCGATATGATGCACACGTTTAGAGTTCTTGCCAGGTTCTGGCAGAATGACAATCTTCTCTAATTGCATTGAGTGGGGCATAACACCCAACTCTTAGACTTTCAGAAATCATATCGAGTTAAGATTCCCAACAGGCATCTCCAATGGTTTTATGAAAATCAGTAGTGATGCCAGCCAGCCCTGAAGCCTTCACACCTTTAAGGTGTTTAATAGCATGGCTCACTTCCACCAATGTTACTTACTGCCCAAATGATTTGGACTGGGCTTTATTCACAGAGTAAAGCAATCTCCTGTTCAGAGCGGGGGTTCGGGGGCTTTGAATAAAAAACTGCAGACAGTCTCTTCCAAGTTCAAATGTTTATTGTTTTAAATATGGCCTACATCTCAACGTTTCACCTACTATGTAGGCTTTTTTCAAGAGATGCCTTTCTAAATAAATAGATAAATATACACAATTAAATTACTGTCCACAAACAACCGCAATACACAATAAACATTCTCAGAAAAAAAAACACTGGTGCTACTCACTTTCATGTGTTCAAAATAACTTGAAACTTTTCTTTATTCTGTCTAATACTTCTCTATTTCAATAGTTCTAAAAAATAATATATATATATATATACATAAGAGAATCTCGACACTTTTATCTCCAGATTCCATAACTTCATTATAAACTCATATGTATGGATAAACCCAACACCAAACACCATCAAAAGATGAAATCAAGTGCTCACAGGACAAATTTTGAAACCAGTGTTTTCAGATACCTGTATCCCCAGGTGTAAATATATCTGTATTTCATTTCATTTTCAAATCTTCCCTTTCCTTCTGTTAAAATGTTTCCTTTAATTATTTTTCCCCTTAGGTTCTAATCTAGAAATCAAGCAGGACCATATGTCTCAAAGGTTCACAGCAAAATAAGCAAGAACAAGTCATTCATTTCATTCTGTTTCATTATGTGTTTCTCAAACTTTCTTTTGGATACCTAGATCACTGACTACTCAGAAAAACACAGGAGCATTTTTTTATAGCCTTTCTAACACATGCGTTGTTATTGTACTTTACTGGTATCCTACGCAGTGAAACATTACATATTGGCAACTCAGCGCTAATCATGCTCTACTTAAAGTTCTTTTTCTTTTCAAACAGGTTTATTTACCTTTATATGTACTGCCATTATTATTTCTATGTACTGTTATCTTCCTTTATCTAAACTTCATTCAATACATTTCATGCTTTAAACTTCAAAAGTTTGCACCTGCCATGGGCTCTCTCAAGCATGAAAAATATTTTACACTGTGTTTTACACACACTGATAGCCTTTACAAATTTCTCTTAGTTCTAAATCAAATAATTTTTCTAGATATCATGTAGCATTCCATCCAGCTACTATAATTAGCAGTTAAACTTTTCTTCATTTTCCTTTCCAAAAAACAGAGAAATAACAGCTCTCCATGCCCTTACCCTTTCATCTTAGATTTCTCCTTCTGTGTGAGACACTAACCCGATTTCCTCATGGATTTATTATGAGGCTGTCTCTTTCTTTTAATCTTATCGGGCACTCTCTCTATAATGTCACACACTTACTCCTTTAAAGATACAAGAACCCATTATCTCCAGTTCGAATCAAGCTGGAGACAGCTCTTCTCAGGTTGTCTAATTGGTCCTGGCTCCAAGATCTTTATTTAAAAGGGAATCCCTAAGACAAAAAACTTTTTTTCCTCAATCTAAGTTCTTTACTACAACTATCTACCCATCCCAGAGTACAGTTACCATCAAAATATAATCCAGCACTTATTTTAGATCTGTTGCATTCTAAGCATCTAAATTCTTACTATGTCCTTCAACAGAGTCTGTGACTTTACCATGACAAAATATATCCCACATATTGTATCATGTTTTTTATATCTTTAACACTTTAGTTTCTATAATGTACTCTATTTATATTTATATTCCCACCACAACAATGAGATCTAGATTTTATATTACATCTGTTCCATCCTTGAACATCTAAATTGCCACAATGTCCTCTATTTACATCTATCACTACTTTCCTCAAACAACCTCAGTTAAGACTAGTTCCATATCTCATTCGAACATCAATTCATTATGCCTCAGCAAATTCCAAAATCTTCAATTTAACCTCATTTTCTGCTTTATTACTTGGACCCCTTTATTTAGATGTCTCAAAATAATTATGCACAAAATGTCTATGATGTCCCTGATTTTCAGCCTTCTGTTTTCATTTTTGTATCTTAGTCACTGTAGTGTCCCCAGTTGTAAATATTTCATGTTTGGTTTCATTCTAATTGTTTTTCATATGTAAAATATTTTTACCCAATACATCTCAATCACTATGGTGTCCCTAATTGTAAATGTCTCATACTTGTTCTCATTCTTATTTTTCTTTTGTATATATAAAATCTAAATCTCCCTGATGACTTTATTACTTTTATTCAGATGTAAGTAACTACTTATGGCAACAATTCCAATTAATGTCTTTGTTTAGACCAATTTTTGATTCTAGTGCCCTCATCTCATAAATCCAATGTGTCTCTGTTTTTTTCACCAGTTTTTTAAAGTCCCCCCCCCATCCAGGGGTTTTACTGCTTCCAATCCCCAGAATCTAAGTGATGCCCTAGTGTGCCCTGCTTGTAAGAAGTGATCTGTTACTGGGGTAGATTTCTTATTTCTGATGTTGGATTTGTGTTTCTGAATACGTTGTTTGAGAGATCTAATAGTCTTCCAGGAAATTTTATCACAAGGACACTGCAGGACATAAACAACCCCTGCAGCGTCACACGTGATAAACTGTTTGATGTCATACTCCTTGTTAGTATATGGGTGCTTGTATTTCTGTTTCTTACTTGTGTGCCCACACACTGTGCACCGACCACATGGGACCATACCGAATGCAGTGGTCCTAAAAGTAATTGCTTTTTCTCCTCAGATTTCCCTTGTATATGATCTGTATGTACCAATCTATCTTTTAAAGTAGTAACCTTTCTTGCTGCTATTAATGGCAGTGCCTGAAAGATATTATTTTCCATTGGGAAATTTTTCAAAATCCCCCAAAGTTTATAAATAATTTGTCTTATTTTGTTCATTTTATGGTTATGTTTAACACTGAAGACTATAGACCTTTCTGTCTGTACTCCCCTATTTCCCTCCAATGCCTCTGTTTGAGTGATATTTTGTACACGTTCTCTTGCCTGATGTAGATTCTTTCTACTATATCCTCTCTCTTGGAACCTGTTTGTTGCCAAGCTAATTTCTTCTTTAAATTCCTGTTCTTCTCCACAATTTCTACGAATTCTCAGGAATTGGGAGAAAGGAATACTCTCTACCAGATGATTAGCATGGAAGCTCTGGGCATGAAGGATGGTGTTACGGGCTGTTTCCTTCCTATATAATGTAGTTGTTACCCCACCTTCTCCAATTTTAATCCTAACATCTAAGTAGGGTATCGACACTGTGCTGTAGTCCATTGTGAACCTCAAGTTTGGATTACACATGTTTAAATATTGTTGAAAAGCAACAAGATCCTCAATTGAGCCCAACCACAGCAGGAACAAATCATCTATATATTTATTGTATAATTTAATATGTTTGAAAAATATATTGTTTGATTCACTTAAAATATGTTCATTCTCAAAGTTAGACATATAGGCATTTGCATATCCAGGTGCCATGGTAGATCCCATGGCTGTACCTCTGATTTGTCCAAAATATGATTTTTTCAAATCTAAAGTACCTGTTTGTTAAAATATATTCCCTCATCATTTGCAATGTGCCTGTTTTTGGGTGCACCCCTTGCTCCGTTCGATCCAAGAGCTTTCTCATGGCTGCTATTCCTTCGTCGTGTGGTATAGAAGTATAAAGATCCACCACATCAAATCTTACTAGGGATAGCAGTTCCCTTTCTCTTTTAGTCAGATGCATGTCTTTCAAAATATTAATAAAATGAGATGTGTCCCTAACATAAGATGATATCCCTTCAACCATGGGTTGCAGATGATAATATAATTCGAAATTGGTTTA
Organism: Neoceratodus forsteri; assembly: GCA_016271365.2. Taxonomy (NCBI): domain Eukaryota; kingdom Metazoa; phylum Chordata; order Ceratodontiformes; family Ceratodontidae; genus Neoceratodus; species Neoceratodus forsteri. Next base: position 874,896,595 of record CM057459.1, read on the forward strand.
AACAGACTCGAAATTCCTGATACTATAAGGCATCCTGGTGGATCTCTCAGATTTTTGTGTATCTTAAGTAATGTGTAGTAAATGTGTATTCTAGGATTTTTTTGTATAATTGGATCCCCCTCCCATTCTTTTAGCAAATTAGATAACATTAATTCCTCTACTAGCACCGACCATTCCCTTTTTAATTTCTCCATAGGGTCACTCCCCAATCTTATATAATTTATTTCATTATCAAGTAATCGGATACACAAAGCCTGTCCTGGGAAACAACCCACGATTCTGCTGCTGCAAATTAGCAGACCCTGAGGCTTTCTTCCCCTGTTGAAACTGCCTCCCGGGATCCTCTGAAATCTGGTTCATTGCAGGGCCCAGAAATCTACAGAAACAGCCAAAAGCTGTATACCCCTTCAGATGTGCCATGCCCTCCTGGGGCTTGCATCTCGCTGCTAGAGGAAAAGCTACAAGCCTGTCCTGGGAAGCAACCCACAATTCTGCTACTGCAAATTAGCAAACCCTGCGGCATTCTTCCTCTGTTGAAACTGCCGCCCAGATACTCCAAACTCTGGTTCATTGCAGGGCCCAGAAATCTACAGAAACAGACAAAAAGCCGTATAGCCCCTCAGAATCCACGTGCCCTCCTGGGGCTCACATCTCACTGCTAGAGAAAAGGTTACAAGCCAGTCCTGGGAAGCAATCCACTATTCTGCTACAGCAAATTAGCAGACCCTGAGGCTTTCTTCCCCTGCTGAAACTGCCACCAGGATCTTCCAAACTCTGGTTCATTGCAGGGCCCAGAAATCTACAGAAACAGCCAAAAGCCATATACCCCCTCAGATGTGCTGTGCCCTCCTGGGGCTTGCACCTCACTGCTAGAGAAAAGGCTACAAGCCTGTCCTGGGAAGCAACCCACGATTCTGCTACTGCAGATTAGCAAACCCTGATGCTTTCTTCCCCTGTTGAAACTGCCGCTGGGATCTTCCGAACTCTGGTTCATTGCAGGGCCCAGAAATCTACAGAAACAGCCAAAAGCTGTATACCCCTTCAGATGTGCCATGCCCTCCTGGGGCTTGCACCTCGCTGCTAGAGGAAAAGCTACAAGCCTGTCCTGGGAAGCAACCCACGATTCTGCCACTGCAAATTAGCAGACCCTGAAGCTTTCTTCCCCTGTTGAAACTGCTGCCAGGATCCTCCAAACTCTGGTTCATTGCAGGGCCCAGAAATCTACAGAAACAGACAAAAGCCGTATACCCCCACAGATGTGCCGTGCCCTCCTGGGGCTTGCACCTCACTGCTGGAGAAAAGGCTACAAGCCTGTCTTGGGAAGCAACCCACTATTCTGCTACTGCAAATTAGCAGACCCTGAGGCTTTCTTCCCCTGTTGAAACTGCCACCGGGATCTTTCGAACTCTGGTTTATTGCAGGGCCCAGAAATCTACAGAAACAGACAAAAGCCATAGACCCCCTCAGATGTGCCATGTCCTCCTGAGGCTTGCACCTCGCCGCTAGAGAAAAAACTACAAGCCTGTCCTGGGAAGCAACCCACGATTCTGCTACTGCAAATTAGTAGACCCTGAGGCTTACTTACCCTGTTGAAACTGCCACCGGGATCCTCCGAACTCTGGTTCATTGCAGAGCCCAGAAATCTACAGAAACAGACAAAGGCCATATACCCCCTCAGATGTGCCATGCCCTCCTGGAGCTCTCACCCTGCCGCTAGAGGAAAAGCAACAAGCCTGTCCTGGTAAACAACCCATGATTCTGCTACTGCAAATTAGCAGACCCTGAGGCTTTCTTCCCCCGTTGAAGCTGCTACCCGGGATCCTCGGAACTCCGGTTCATTGCAGGGCCCAGAACTCTACAGAAACAGCCAAAAGCCATATACCCCCTCAGATGTGCTGTGCCCTCCTGGGGCTTGTGCCTCACCGGTAGAGGAAAAGCTACAAGCCTGTCCTGGGAAGCAACTCACGATTCTTCTACTGCAAATTAGTAGACCCTGAGGCTTTCTATTCCTGTTGAAACTGCTGCCCGGGATCCTCAAAACTCTGGTTCATTGCAGGGCCTAGAAATCTACAGAAACAGCCAAAAGCTGTATACCCCCTCAGATGTGCCATGCTCTCCTGGGGCTCTTACCTCGCTGCTAGAGGAAAAACTACAAGCCTGTCCTGGGAAGCAACCCACGATTCTGCTACTGCAAATTAGCAGACCCTGAGGCTTTCTTCCCCTGTTGAAACTGCTGTCGGGATCCTCCAAACTCTGGTTCGTTGCAGGGCCCAGGAATTTACAGAAACAGCCAAAAGCCATATACCCCCTCAGGTACGTTGGTATTTGGCACCTTTGGACATTCTGAATTTTCAGCGCCAACACTCTGATTGGAGGATCTCAGCCTCACTGACTTCTTCCTGCTGGTCTCCATTTTACCTTGCTTCATTAGAGACGTTTATCAGCGCTGCTGACCTTGGGAAACTATCCTTTTTTTAAAGCAAGAATTTCATTTTTTTTTTTGTAAAGAAATTGTCTTTTTTGTAAAGCTAGAATAGCATGAAAGTCCCCCCTCCCCCCCCCCACTGTTTCTCTCCTCATCTATCAATCCAGTTTAGGCCATTCAGTGTTACACTGCCATTGTTCAAAGTGATTTACCTGCTCTGAATGCACTGTGATTACATCCCTCTTTAGAATTAATTCTCTGCGAAAGGCTGAAGAGTTTCAAGTTGACCTTTTTATGCACTCCTTAACATCCTAAAACTACAGCCTAATCCTTTTTATTATTAATTCTGAGTGTAAAACTGTAGAATCTTAAGATTGTTAGACCTGTACTGCACTGTCTATTATTCTAAGCAAACAGCTGAATCCTTTTTAGAATTAATTTCTATGTAAAGCTGTAGTTTTAAATTGACCAAACTTTTCAGTGTACAGACCCTGGGAGACTATCTTTTTTTGTAAAGCAAGAATTTCATTTTTTTTTTTGCAGCCTTGAACCACCTCACTGGCTCAGCAGCAAAGAGTTGCTCCACAGGTACATTCAGCGCCAAAAACGCCTCTCAGCCAACAAAAGGATTTTGAACTTATGACACCCGATCACTGATTGGTCTAGACTTCTTGTGTCATTTACTGCTAGCTGCTGGCTGTTGTGGTGCTTAGATCTACCATGGGAAATTAAAGCTGGTTCCTCGGTGTGTCACTAGCTTTACTAGCGCTCAGCTCAATTCTTCGGAATCCTCATCCCTCCCTAAAGTGGAATGACCCTTGCGCCTCTCCCTGTCCTGCATCCAACAGCTCCTCTCAGGTAGCCATTCTGGACTATTGGGCTTCTCAACTGTCTCTGCCGGGGAGTGGGACATCTCCCAAGCTGCCTCTGCAGATTACTCCCCCATCCAGACTTGAGACTTCCAACTCATGGCAAATTTCTGCCAGGACACTAGTGGCTGCAACACTAGGCCAGTATAACACCAGGAGTGGGTACAGTCCTACCCATCAACACTGCCTCCCTTATCGCCCCAAAAATAGTGTTTACAAATTACAGTTTGCTGCCTTAAAAAGAATCCTGCTTCTTTTACTATTGTGCTCAGGCAATGTAGAACTCAACCCAGGACCATTAAACACCCTTGCTTCTCCATCAGACCTGGCAATTATCAATGGAATGTCTTTTATGCATCTTAATGCCTGTAATTTGCTGAAAAAGTTCACCCTTATCCAGGCTTGGGTGAGCCACACACTACCTGACATCCTAGTGATCACTGAGACCTGGCTTAGGCCAGCCACCCCAGACAATGAAATCAATATCCCACATTATTTACTCTTCTGAGTGGATAGGCAATCAAGAGGCAGTGTGGTGGCAATTTATGTAAGGGACAAATACTCAGCTACATGCAGAGATGCATCGTCCTCCCCCAAAGAATTCTAGTGCTTGACCCTAAAGATCAAACTTTTTCCTTCCAGTGCACTCTGTGTAATAGGCTGCTACAGGCCCCCTTCTGCCGGGCCTCATCTCCTGTCTCACCTCAGTTCCATACTAGGGCTCAGTTCCTTGGAAACCATTATTCTTGGTGACCTGAACTATGATTGGCTATCAAGTGCATCAGCTCCCTTGAAATCCTTTTGTTACACTCTAGGGCTGGTGCAACTCATTGGCGAGCCTACTTGCCCAAATAAAAAGAACCTTAACAACAGCTCCCTCTTAGATGTCATTTTGGTTAGCAGCCACACCTGTTCTCTCATGTCAGAACATTTTTCTCAGACATTAGCGATCATTGTATAATCACTATTATTAGATCCGTGCACAACCCACAGTTTGTGGCAAAGTTCTCTATCAAGAGGTGCAAATGCAACTTTGATTTGTTTGCTTATGTCCATGACTTGAAACATTCACTGCAATGGCAGGAATTCTTCCTAGCCAAAATGGTTAACGGGGTATATACTATGTTTTACAATATTTTAAGTGAGGCTTTAAATAATCATGCACCCTTCATTAAGGTGCGGGTCAGGATCAGCACCTGCCGTTGGTTCTCACCTGAGCTCAAAACTTCCCTGTTAGAAAGGGATACTTTATGGAAAAAAATTCCCGAAGAAGCAAGAGTGACTCGGATCGGTGTCTTTTTAAGAGAGCATGTAACAAGTGCACCAAGTTGGTCAGAGTAGCCAAGGCCACCTACTATCGTTCAGAGATAGCCTCTGCCTCAAGAAATCCTTCAAAGCTCTGGAAAACATTAAAAGACATGTCTGGACACACATCTGGTAATTCCATTCCAGCAAAAATTAAGTCTGGTGGCAGCGTTATCGCTAACCGATCGGAGATATTGGAAGCCCTCAATAACTATTTTGCAACAGAAGGGCTAGCATTTGATACTTCTCCTGCCAATGACTTCCACAACCCACGAGTCCCCCTTTACCAAGGAGGCCTTCTCCCTCCTGCCTGTCTCTCTAAAACAGATGGAAGACCTACTGCTGCATCTGGACACCAGGAAGGGAGCAGGCTCCTACTTCATAGAGCCATACTATCTGACATGTGCCTACCATGTGCTTGCGGTGCCAATCACCCACCTATTCAACATGTCACTCTCCCAGCGTAGCCTCCCCCCTCAATGGAAAATAGCCCATGCCATCCCTCTATTAAAAGCAGGTGACTCCTGCGATCTAAATAATTACAGACCGATCTCCCTCCTCCCCATCCTGTCTAATTTACTAGAAAAAATAGTGTGTGGCCAGCTAGGGGTATACTTAGAATCCAGAAGCCTATTAAAACCGGTTCAGTCTGGATTCAGAGCAAAGCACAGCACCATAAGAGCCCTAGCTAAGGTGATGAATGATTGGCTCCTAGACCTTGACAACAAGAAGCATGTCTGTGCTGTTTTCTTGGATCTTAGTAAGGCATTCGACACAGTCGATCACAGCCTGCTTCTTTCCTCCCTAAGCACCTTAGGCCTGGACCATAAATCTATGTGCTGGTTTGCAGACTACCTTGGAGAATGGAAACAGCAGGATAAAGCTGAAGGTGATCTTTCTCCATTAAAACCTATGCTTAGAGGCATGCCCCTGGGCTCTATCCTTGGTCCCCTCCTCTTTGCAGTCTACATTAACAACATCAATGACCCCATAAAAAAAGCCAACATCCACTTATTCACGGATGACACTGTACTGTACTTGAGTTGTCCCACGCCGGAAGCAGCCTGTGAAGACCTCCAAGCTGAATTTAGCCTTCTACAATGCCAGCTCATAAACAAAAAGCTTTTGCTCAATGCCAAAAAAGACAAAAGTCATGCTCTTCTCCCCCTCCTTGCATGCGACAATTCCTGCTGGGGGAGAGCTATCCCACAAATTACCACTGTTCCTAGAGAAACACTAGAGTATGTAGCTAAATTCAAATATCTAGGAGTTTGGCTCAATCATAAACTTTCCTTCGCTGACCATCTTGAAGAACTACAGAAGAAACTAAGGCAAAGATTAGGACTATTCTACAGAATTAACCACCTGCTCACAAAGGAGGCCAAGATTCAACTGGTTCAAGCTACCTTCCTATCTTTAATAGATTATGCGGATCTGCTCTACAGCCACTGCACTGCCTCTGCGCTGGCTAAGCTGGACATGCCCTACCACAGAGCTATCAGGTTCATTACTGGCCTTCCACTTTCCACATACCACTGCTCCCTGTACTCATCGTTAGGCTGGACTTCCCTTCACTATAGAAGGAATAGAAACACCGCCCTATGGGCCTTCAGAGCAGTGACCAACAAGCTCCCCTCATATGTCTCAGATTGTATTCCCCGGAGTGTGTTAGGCACCTACGCTCTAAGGAGCTATTCTCTAATTGCCCTCCAAGTTCCAAGGGTCAAAACTCATTTTGGCAAAGCTGCTCTAAGCTTCTCTTTATCCACATTGTGGAACGGTTTACAAAGGAACTTGAAGCTGAGCTGCCCTGTTAGCCTGAATATCTTCAAGGTGCTCTACGATCGCTACATGAAAGCAGCTTGCACATGTTTTCCTCACCGTTAGCCCACTAATTCCACAAATCCTCCTTTCCATCCCAACGCTAGCCATGTTTCTACCCCTGGCTCTCACTCTTTCCCTATTAACTCTTCTTACTGCACCCACCCTTCCCTGTCTACTCCAGCCTGGTTAAAGTCCCACCCCATCCATAGTAGTGTCCCAATTATCTACCTCTCCTCCGTCATTATCATAATAAACAAGTACATGACAGCCATCATCACTTTCTGTGGTTTTAGCTCAATTGTTCCCCCAGTCATCGGTAATATATCCCTCCTCTTCTTTACCTCTCTAACCTGCCACCCCATACACGGCCTCTTTTCCCTATAGGTGTAGTTGCCAGCTGCCTCACTCAAAAGATCTCTGGTTATAACCCCTGTATGCCTATGGTTGATTGTGTACATATGCTGACTTCTTCAATTGTAAAATAATGCTATTTTTTTTTATTTATTTCAACCTTGTACTGTACTGTACTGTATACACTGTATATACTTTTTCTTCCTTGTATGTTATTGCTTTTTGTATACCTGCTTCTGTACTGTACTTTGATGTATTCATGACCAGGTCCACCTTGCAAATGACCCTTGCTCAATGGTGCCCACCTGGATAAATAAAGAGTTTGATTGATTGATAATGTCCTGATCCTTTAGTCAAAGAAACAATAGAGACTTTAGTAACAAAAAAAAGTCACATTTTCAGCAGCTGAAGACACTTCAGAGCTATATAATGCATCATTCGAACTTCAGAAGCACTCCGTTATCCCTTGGTTGTCTGTGAGCAGTTCACCTCCCTCTGTTGCTGCTTGTTTCACATTTTGTGTGCCTTCTGTGTCACTCAGTTGCCATGTCAGCCACTTCCCCCTCTATCTCTCTAAAAATATTGTCCTGCTTGAGTGAGGGGTAGTCCCCTTTCTATTTTCATACTAGTAAGGGAATTCTATTCCCACTTCAATTTTTGTAATTAAAGGTTTTTTCTAGTGAGGGTTGTGCCATATGGTCCTTCTCAGATGGCCTAATTGTATCCTCCTGGGGCTTAATGACCTTTACTTCTTGCTTTATTGCATGGCTGGCAGATGATTCAGTGGCCTGTTGTTGTACTCAGTTGAAAATGGAATTTAATAGTACCAGCTCTAGAACATATCCAATAGTAATTAGTGGATTATTCAATTTACATGATATGAGCATTTGAATATCACTGATGTAGAACGTTATAAAAAGATACAATCAAAGATGATGTATAAATGAACGAATATAGTTGAATAACTGTCTGTAGTGTGGATAGTGATTCAGATGGAAGTTTAGGTTAGTTTTTGTTTTTCACAGTGAATGGCAGGCTAGATAGCGCTTCTTATTTTCGGTCTAGTTGTGGCATGGATGGATAGAGGAGTAGAAAAATATGCAAACAGACAAATACAATTATTATTTATTAATTTGTAAATTTTCCACCAGGAATGGCACATCAAAGTGTGTCACCTTGTTTCCATGGGTTTCATTTGCCTGTTTCTGCTAATGGGAGAGTGTTTGGCCACAGCAATCAGTGAACTAATCTAATCTTCATCAATAAATACCATTGGATAGTTGCTTCAACATGGACTATGACCAGATAAATCAATGGTTTAATGTCTCGGCTGGAGGACGGCACTTTAACAGTACAGCACTACCCTTGCACTGCACTACAATGTCAGTCATAGGTGTTATCCTACACACATGTCACTCTATAACTGACAACTTTATACTCTTCCAGCACTAGAATCAAGTGTGTTATCTTCTTAGCCACTTACACTGACAATTTGATTAAACTTTCAATGGTATTTCCAGTGAATGAGGTAAGTTATCTCTAGACATGGGGAAAATTCTCCTATTCCTTTCAAGATGTGCGATGGGATCCATAACATCCAACTGAAAAACCTTTGAACATGCACACAGAACACTGGTGTATTATCTCATCCCAAAGGCAGCTCCTATGTTGCTAATGAAATGGACACAGTGTCCATTATCAAGTACAAAACACAAACCACCCACACCCCAAATGGTAAACATGTCCAGTTATAATGTGGTAAATAAGATCACATGTTCAGGAAGCAGATACTGTGCATGTCACCCTTTATTCTGTTTTCCATACCACATAATAGATTCTCATGGTCTGACATTGCAGTTTGTGGTACCCTTATCAATGCTGCAAGTGGATAGATGAAACAATTAATATTGTACAACATATACTAAAAAAAACAAGAACATTAATTTCTATTGTCAATGAAATGATAATTAAAATATGACCTCTCAATTAGTGTGACTGTAGACTGTACAGAATCTAAGAGAACAGAAACCTTTAGAATCCAAACCCACCACTTTCTCAATCAGTGCCCATGATTATCACCATCAGCAATTGTTTATAAATGAATAATTAACTGCTGTATGTTCATTTAATCCATTTTATTTTCTTTAGTGAGTAAAGATATGACATATTTTTAAATGTATGTAATAGATAAATGAAAAAAGGTGGCTGGTATAGTATTTGACATAAAAAGAAAACATAGCATTGAATTGAAAACACTTTGAAAATTATAATATATTGTATAGGGACCTGACTATTAATATTTGCAAAATTCTATTGCTGAACTATTCAATTGCTAGATAGATTTAATTCTTACTTGTTCAAACTTTTGCAAGTATTCCAGTTTTATTTCTACCCTTGTAGAATCATAACAATAAATAAAATCATAAACCAAGTAAGAGAACTGTATTAATGAGGAGGCATCATGAAATAAAAATACAGTAAATGAAAAATGTAAATTTACTGTGATTCAACACAGATATATGTTTAGTAAAACTAAATAGTCTTAAGAATATTTCTTCATATTCTAATATTGAGTGAATAAAGTATGTGGGATAACTACATACATTTCTAGTTATATTTGGATTGTCATTCACACACAGTATAGATTCATAATAATGGTTTACACCTTAACTAGTATTAAAGGGGAACAGTCTGAACTAGGAGCCCCACACCAAAGTGTGGTGCTGGTCACAACTCATAGATTTTGAGCAAGCACTCTTTTTTTTTTCTACTAACTAATTAATGCAGAGTAGTAAATTGAATCAGGATGATTCTGATTTCTTACAAGCTAGCATTTTGATGTAATCATAAATCTTGTAATCCCCTGCAGCAAACATGAGAACAGGGCTTCAGCAGTGGGAGAGTCAGTATCCTGCATTGCATGTTAGAAGTTTTATAAGCTATGATCTATTGTTTGATGGTCTCACTATTCTCTGTCTCAGTCTGCTTTGAATGTACTTAGTAGAACTGTACAGAGTTTTCAAATTCCATTTCTAGCTGAATTATATGGAATTTCAGAAGTTCCATCTAATTCCATGGTATTCTGTCAGAAGCAGAATTACAAAATTCTGAAAACAAAATGGCAACTGCAAAAGTGTTTTCCAGAGATTATATATACCGTACTGTGGATTCAAATTACATGATCTGCAGAATATTATTCCATGGTTTACATAAACATGCTTTTTGGAATGTCATGGAATAAAAAAACACATTTCAGAAGCAGAATTGCCATTTCACACAGTTTCAGCAGTGAAATTCCAAATTCCATACAGCTCTAGTACTTAGCCATGGGAGAACAGTGGGACCAGCAAAAATCTGATCTGAGATTATAAACACTCTAACATGCACTGCAGGCCATTAGCTTTCCTACTACAGCAGCACTTCTCTGTTGTCAACTGCTGGGAATTCTTAGATTTTGGGTTTCAGCACATTTCAGCTTGTAAGTGAGCAGAATCAGCCTCATACAATCCATTGTATTGCAGTAAATAATAAGTAACTAAACTGCAAGCTTGTAAACTTGGACCAGACCCTCAATTGAATATTTATTTATTTAAAGATTTGTGACTGGGAAAAGCAAACTGAGATGAGTCTCATTTTCAGGTGTGATGTGGGAATATTGAGGAGAGGATCATAACAAAGTGTGGCAAATATGGATAAAATTCAAAATACATAGTGCAAGATACAGAAAAAGTGTGGCAAAAATGGATGAAATTCAAAATACATAGTGCAAGATAAAGTATACATTTTGACACATTTAAATTGATCAAAGTTGCATGGAATAGGTACAGACTCAATTGTAAGGAATGTTACAACCAAATACAAAGTGTAAGATAAAAGTCACAGCATCCTCCTATTAAGCCTCTTTCTTGCCCTTTCAATAACCTTGATGTCCCTTGCCTGCCTCCAAACTGTTTGTTGCATAGTCTCTGACCATGCTATAGTAACCCCTGGCCACAATGCCCTCACTATACATATGTTCCTTTGGACTCCTAACAACAAGTCTACCCATGGCCACTCTCCCAGATAATTACCCCCCAAATGCAACATAAGTAAATCAGGTTCAGATACTCTAAGTTTTTGTTTCTCCAACAATCGTAAGAGTTGACCCCAGCACATTCCCCATATACCTTTCCAGTGAAGGCTGACTCACCTGCCATACTTGCTGCTCACTTCTCTGCCCAGTAAATGAATTAGTGCACCACCTGATCTTGACCCTTTCCCCGACCTGGACCTTCTTGGACTGCCTCAAGTTAATCACCACCTCCTTATCACTCCATTGTATGTCCTCCCAGTGCAGACCCCCTTTTCCATTCCTACAGTTGCACACTACTACCTCACTAACCCCAAAGGCCCCATGCTACATCACCAGGAAGAATGCCCTGAATAAAACCTTGTATACAGAACTGCATATGCATTTCAAGCTTCCCAATAATTTCATTAATAGATCACCCTCTTTTGGTCTCCCATGGTCCACTGCCTATTATGTGATTCTCTGCCACACCTGCATCATCCTTCTGATTGCCAGCACCCTGGTGGGTGACCCCATCCTCATTCTTCACAGACTACCCCTATCCCTGCTAAGTATGTACCCCTCATTGAATAAGCCAACCTCTTGTCCCATTTCTAGACTATGAACCTTATGATCTGGCTTTCCATGACTCCTCCACTTATCTCAAAGCCATATTGCTGCCATAACTCTTGGAATGACCTCCACGCCCCCTCATATGCCCTTAGTGTGTTGTCTGACTAAGAGCTCTAATACAACAGTCTGGCTGTCTCCATCCAATTTCCCATAAATTGGGATGTGCTGTGGTCCTCCTGGCTGCTGCTCTGCTGCCACCTCCCTGTACCTGTGTAACTGAAAGCAGGAAAGGCTATCAGCCACTTCATTGTGAATGCCTTCAATGTGCCTGGCTTTGAAAGACAGAGGCACAAACTTGCTAAAACCAACTATCTCACTACCCTCGTGACTCTGTCCATGGAACCCAACTGTTTGTTCAGTATCTCCACCATGGCCTTGTTATCGCACCAAAAAATGATCTTCTTATTCTGAAATTGCTCCCCCCCCCATACCACCACAGCTTCCCAAATGGGAAAGACATCCAGGAATGTAATATCCTTCAGAAGACCTTCCTCCACCCACCTATCTGGCAATGCCTCTGAAATCCATTCCCCTCTGAAATATGCCACCATCCCAAGAGCCCCCACTGCACCAGTTCTAAATTTGTTTTGTACAGTTAATTGTCTTGCCAGAATGTGACCCCATTGTACTCCTCTAAAAACTGTTCCCACACAGCCAGGTCCTGCCTAACCCCTTTCGTGATGTCTACCCAATGATGCAGAAACTTGGCTTCACCTGTGGCCCTTGCTAGCCTCTGGGAGTAAACCCTCCCTGGAGCCACTGAACTGTATGCAAAGTTCGGGTGCCTGAGGAGTTGTTTTACTACTGTTAGCTATACCCTCCTGTTGGATTTTACCAGTGCCAAGAGTTCTTTCAATCTGTTAATCATATCTGATGGGAGGCAGAATACCCCTGCTTCTGCATCCACCTCAATTCCCAGGATGTCTAGTTTTCTAGTGGGTCCCTCTGTCTTGTCTCCCACTAATGGTACCCCTAAGGTCTAACACATGCTCTGAAACTCCCTCAACATTGTGTCAGCCCCCCTGACTTCCCTCTACCAACCAGTAAGAAATCATCCAAGTAGTGCACTACCTGCTTGTGCCCCCACCTGTCCCCAAACACCCACTGCAACCAGGTGCTGAAAGACTTGAAGGCTCACATGCTACTAAGCAACCCATGGGCATTGCTTTGTCAAAATAATATTTACCATCAAACTGAAAATCCAAAATGTCCCAGTTTTCAGCCTGCAGTGATAGCAGCTGGAAAGCAGATTCAGTATCCATCTTTGTCAGCCATACCCCATCCACTGTTCTGATCAGCTCCATGGCTTGATCTAGCATGGCGTATGTCACCACTCTGTCCTTCTCAGGAGTGGCATCATTCACTGAACATCCCTTCAGGGTAGGACAGCTAGTGAATGAGCCTGAATTCCCTGGGTTTCTTCTTGGATACAAGACCCAATGGAGATACCAGTAGTTCCTGGCAGGGTGGCATTCAGAATGGTCCTTCGACCCTACCCACTGCTATCTCTTCCTCTATCTTCTTCCTAACCACCCCTTCCATACCTTTTTTTGACCCCAGACTCTTCGCCCGCATGGCCACTCTCAATCACTTGTAGTGCAAACTGAAACCTCATGTAAAGCCCTCCCATAGCCTTTATTTTGCTGGGCCTTCCTGCCAGTACCGTAGGAAGGGTGGGCAGGGGCAGCCGCCCGGGCGCAAGCCTCCTAGGGGCGCAGTTTCATCTGAAGCTCACTCTATTATTAACTTGAAAAAGTGAGCTCTGCAACTTAAATTTTTTTTTTTTAACTTTCTTTAGGTAATTACTATTTGCTGCCAGCAGGGCACATCCATGGACCAGCAAATGGGGGGAGGGCGGAATCACATGATATGTTGCTACAGCAAGAACAATCACGTGATATACCGAGCAGACAGTTTGTCTGTGGGGGCAGGCTGGCGCCCAGTGAAGTATATAAGGTAAGCAGACTCCAGAGTGTTGTTAGAGTGGCAGAGCAGTTGAGCAGAGGCAGTTAGAGGAGAGCTGGAGTAAAGGAGAGAGCAACTAGTATTGTAGAGAGAGAGAAAAGAGCGTGGACTGTTTACATTGATTTTGTGTAGCAGCATTTTCAACAAGAGAACAAAACTTCCTTCCACGTCCGTGATCCATCTAATTAAATAAATGATGATGATCTGTGTGTTTGGAGGTGGGTGTTGAAAAAAAGTAAAAACAACATTGATCGTCCCTCATTCAAAGAAGGCAAAGGGTTAGCCTAGGATATATAGGATTAGATAATTGGGCTCAGGGCTGGCTGCTGTGTATATAATTTGTCCATTTTGCTTTGCTTTTGGAGTGGACCCTTCTGCTGACTGACTGGCCAGCACGGTCTTGTTCTCCCTCACCCCCTGATTCATTCATCCTCCCTCTGAGGCAGGCTGATTGATCATTTGTGAATGATGAGATCCCTTCTGGTCTGGCCCTGGGTCCCAGTCCCCTGCCCCTCTTGCCAACTCCCGAGGCAATTTTATATTTTTACAAGACAGTACAAAACAACATCTTGTTCTCCACATCCACGGTCCCGGACTTCACCTTGCAAAAGCTGATTCAATGATTCTTGATTCCCCGGTCTCGGGTCCCTGCCAGTCACCCCACCTACCTGTCTTGCCGACTCCTGCCAACTCCCCGACTAAGTCTGGAGGCTGCTTGGCTGCACCTGCTAGCTGCCCACCCATCTACTACTTTCCTAATTCCGTCCAGGTGTCTCAGCAGTAGTTACTTAGTTCGTGCTGCTGGCTGCCTTTGTAACCAAGTCTGCTGGCTGGGACCTAGGCTGGCTGCATTTTTTAAAATAAAAGCCCTGTGCCTCATGCCTCCTGAATCAGTCCTGAGTCCGACCCAGCCCCTACTACGAAATCAGCAGGCAGCAGTATTTACAGAAACAAAAATTATTCTGTGTGTGTGTGGGGGGGGGGCGGATTAGCAGTAAAAAAAAAAGAAAAGAAAACAGTTGAAACTCAAGTCTCCTTTCTTTGTGTGTGTCAGTCTGGGGGGGGGTATTAGCGGTACTAAAATAAAATAATTAATCTGCAGAGAGTCTGAAGGGACTACGCTTAAAAAGATCAAGGAACACAAGTGAGACATGGGTCCTCTTTCCGAAGGAGCTTTGCTATACATGCTGGGCATCCTGTGGAAATGCAGGAAGGACCAAAACTGTGATTTCTATGTGCTGGTGCCAGCAAACAAAATAATCTGAGGGACAGGGTGGGATTAAAGGAGGGTAAGGAGATATCCAGAAATAGTGGTAGAGCGGGTGAAGATTATGGGTTTTTAAGTGACTGCTACAGAAATCCTGTCTGGGATACCCCCAGATAAAAGGGTCTCTGCCCATGAAACAACTTCAGCAGTGCTAGTGAAGCACTAGGGATGGGGACCCTATGTCAACAGGTAAAGCAGGGGCATAAGGGAGTCATTTGAGATGGATGTGGAGAGCTATGGGGGGACAAGGTAGGAAGGCGGCATCACAGACCGCAGCACCCGTGGTGCAGTCATCTTCAGAAAAGTCCTCAGAAGGCAGCAATGTTGCCTGGTGTGCAGCAGGTTTGCTGCACTCACTGTGGAGCTGGGTGCAGTAAAGGAAGAACTTAACCTTCTTACAGTTATTCCCAGTGGACACTGGTGCAAGCAGCCACCACTCCTTTCCACTGCACACCATGCCACACCTACTGTAGGTGGGGGGATGGGGAAGAAGGGTCTATACAGGCTGAGACCCTGAGGTGGCAACAGCAAACAGATTCACCCCTCATGTTCAATTTGGTTCATCTAGTCCAAGTGAAAATGCCGTACCCTGCAGGCATGCAAGAGACCAGGTCTGTGCTTAAGAGTACACCTTACACACGTTTGGAGTCCAAGAGGCAAGACAGTGCTAGGAAAGAGCTTGTGAAAGGTGATTCCATCATAAAGAGGACAGAGGGGGTAGTGGGTGCAGAAAAGCATGGGACATGAAGGTTAGATGCCTTCTGGGGCTTTGGTTGGATGGGATGTAAGCAGGGTAGAAAGAATTGTCAATAGAGTGGAAAGCAGCCCTACTAGGCACCGATAACCTGGTTTGCAGACTCCTAGAGGAGGTTAAGAATAGCTTTAGAAATTTTGTAGGGGACATCCAAGCTGGCAGCTGCCTCACTGACTTCTGAGTTTTTTCTGCCAGTTTGAGCAGAAGGGAGAACTAGAAGAGGGTTCATCCAATTGGTCACTTCAGCTCATGGCTGATGGAGTGGTACAGGCAGGAGGGATGGGGTGCTTGGGATATTGGAGTCACTCTTGGATGGATTGAAAGCTATTCAAGCTGGATGGCCCTCAACCCTCTGAGGAGGGTATCAGGATACCAGGGAGCAAATTTAAAGAATTATTTAAAAATTAGGCAGTTTTAAAGCAGCAGAGAGAGATGCTGTGCAGATAGGACAACAAATGCACCTACTAAACTGAAAGAAGCCTAAATGGCCTCTCACCACTGCTAAAAACATGGACAGAACAATATGGCAGAACAAATGTGGAGAAAGAGGGAGTCTAGAACAAGCTGGAGGAGAGGGGTCGCAGTACTGGATCTGGGTATCTAGGAAGGAGGAGATAGGCAGGGCCAAGCCTTGAGAAGAGAATTCGATTTTAGTTTTTTCCTTTGTTTACACACTTCTTAAATATTGTCTCTGTCTGCTCATGCTCAAAGATTTTATTTTTTAGATTTTACTTTTCTGTATTAAATGTATGTTTTTCGTCAGAAAAGCCCCCAAACCCACCAAAGAGCATGTAAACCCCACAGAGCTTCTTGCGGCCTTGCGGCCCCCGACCCCCAGGCTCTTTTCTGAAGGGGGGGCGCAAAATTAGTCTCTTGCCCAGGGCACCAAAATGCCTTCCTACGGCTCTGCTTCCTGCTATCAATCTGTCCACGCTCAGAGGGTTTCCCACTTGATGGGTGTGCAAGCCAGCTTGAAACCCCTGCCCCCCTTGTGTCCCTGCCCATCTTCACTGATTGCCTACTTGCCCCTGCATCAAAAGCCCCCTACCCCCATAACCCCTCCCTCTCCCACCTTGGGTTCCAGCTCCACCCCTCGCACCACATGAACCCCCTCAAAAGGGCTGCCCAGAGTACTGCTGAAGACCCATCCTCTCTCCCATGTTCCTGTTCCTGGGAAACCAGGTGTTGTCTGGCACATTGTGAACAAATATGCTTGACTTGCATTTCACCCAGCTACATGTGGCATTGCTGTAGCCCCAACATGTCTTTACTGTGTCCTCCACTCTCCCTATGTCCAATCAAAACCCCAGACCCCTGGCTAGTGAGAGTGCTCACCCACAGATCTGCGTGTGTGGCATCCCAGTGAATATCCCCATGGGCTGCCATACTTTGCCGAAACCGCTCATTGTACAGCAGTCACCCATAGCTCCCTTTAACTTTATATGCATCTCTAATTGTTACTGAGTATGTCAACAATGGAATGGCCAATTCCATTTGCTTCTGAAGCAAAATGGC
This sequence comes from Neoceratodus forsteri, assembly GCA_016271365.2. NCBI lineage: Eukaryota > Metazoa > Chordata > Ceratodontiformes > Ceratodontidae > Neoceratodus > Neoceratodus forsteri. The sequence continues at coordinate 874,913,551 of CM057459.1, forward strand.
ACTGAAATTGGTAAACCAGGCCATGCAAGTGTCAAAGGTCTTGCCCCTGTAGCCCTTATCCTCTGTGGTCTTGCCCACCAAAGTCAGTGCCACCTCCATCTCCAACCTGCCCACTGACTCTCTCTCTCTCTGCATACTTTTTTGTGGACTCCTTGTCAACTAGTGCAAACATATCTATGTGCTCCTGCTTCCAAATGTTCTCTTTAATTGCCTGTGGCATGTGCTCCCCTAGTGTCTTATCCAGAAAATCCCCATCATAGTTTCCACTAATCCCATTCCCAAATACCTCCAGCTCTTGGCCCTGGATCCCTTTTCCTTTTAATTCTAATAATGACTTTTCCATCTCCTCCAGTCCCTTCTCTCCCCTTTTCTCTATTATCCCTGCTAGGTAGTCCTTCAAACATCCATCCAGGCTCAACTCTATCTGCTTTTCCTTACCGTTTGAGACACCTGGTTCTTCTCCCGCTGGTTTTCTTGGCTGCTTTCCTCGGTCTCCTTCCTCTTCCATTTTCCTTTCTTTTCCTCTTCCACCTTGCACACCTCTTCCAAGATGGACTACACCTGGGCTATGAGGTCACCCCCATGCTTTGCTAACCTTTCACTGGTGCTGCCTTCTTTCCTGTAGTTCTTTCTAGGCACCATCTGGCAAGAGAAATAAACATGTTATTCTACTGTGCTCCTTACTGTGTGTCCTCTCTGGGCTCCGGGGGAGAATGCACCATTTAGCGCCATCCTTTTTTTTTACCTCAAGGCCATATTCACTTTGTATCCTCATCCAGCTTGTGGGCTAGTAGAAAGGTGTATGCCCCATTTATTGTGCCTCAAAGAATTCCATCATTTTTCCAATACACACATATATATATATATATATATATATATATATATATATAAATATATATTTTATATATATATATATCACCCTTCGTCTGATCCCTTTAAGCACCTTGACCCATTCCCTCCCCTTCCCGCTGCTCATGCTGCCTGTCATTTGTCTCTTGAGGCAGATATCTTATGTTTCTTGCCTCCTTGCCATTGGATCAATAACAAAGTGGCTGATCCATCTGTCATTGTCCTTATCCCACAGCAAATGTTCACTCACTCCCTTACCCTTACCCTCACCTTCCATGTGTCTTATCACTGTTATCTCATTACTCATTTTTTTATGATTATTATTATATATTATTAACCACTTCTTTTTTTTGTGTCCACCCAGCCTCAGCATCAGCATGCTATATTAGCCCCTTCACTCCCTAGTAGCATATTCCATGGTGTAGGCCTCACCCCAGGATATCTCCACCCCTTCTACCTATCTTCTTACTATATTATCATAGATACATATTTTTCTTTTTTCTTATAGTCGCTCCCTTTTCAAATGCCTCTCGTGATCCTGAAGGACATGGCCTAGTACGCCTCCCCTCTAGACCTTCCAGCACAAAGCAACAGATTCCATCTCCCTCTCTCTGGCTCCCAAACTTGGCCTCAAAATGGTGGCAATGGCAGTGACATCAGACACCACTTCCACCACAGGGCACCTGGCTCTTTTCTGTTTTCTTCCTTTTTTTCCCTTAAACTCTTCAAAATACAGCACAAATCCATGTTGCCCAGCCCAATATAATTGCCACTCTGACTACAAAAAAACAATGTTAGAATTGGGTCCAAGCCCACAGGCCCTTGAGGGACCTCATTCTGTCAGCCACACCACTTCTGGTCATGCTGCATTCCCCACTATGCCTACCTACCCCCCCAGTGCTGACAGATACATCTCACCCTGGCTCCACCTTTCCCTTCTTTCTTTTTTTGAAAAAAGAGAGGAAAATACTTTATAGCCTTGCCCCAGAAAATCCTCCATCTGCTCACTGTGAAGGTCTCTTTGCCCTGTTTCTCAGTTGGTGATAATTCAGGCGATGTCAGATGCTGACCCGACCACATGGCTCTGTCCTCATCCCAACTCCCCCATCCCCAAAACCCAACCAGCCAGAGCTAATTTCCCCATTTAACATAGGCCTTCTGACTCTCAATCTGTCACCTTCTCTCAATAGCAACTTCCTTTGGAGAACAACCAAGTGGTCAGCCTTAAGAAAAGCTCCAAATTAACTTGTCCCAATGATGCCAGGAGGCTGCTGACTGCACCAGCCCTCTCACATCTCCTGGGCTATGCATCCATTTGAGCAATCCCTTATTCCAAAATGCATACTCCCCGGTGCAATTGTACCCAAAACAAGTCAAGCAATTTGAATTAAAAACTCACGCTGGACCAGCCACCATTTAAATCCAATTTCCTCTTCCAAAATACTGCAGTATCACCAAACTAAAGTGGCCAAATACCCACTATCTGAAACAAAGAGACCTCCATGGGCTATCACTATCAACACTCACCACCTCTTCTTATCTCCCAAGCTCTTATTTTAAAACAAGAAAATTCACCTTCCCAACACCAAAAACCACTCAAAACCTTAACCCTACCTTACCTCTGGTTATTGTGCAAATAACTTTACCACTCAGGATCCAAAAAACAAAATGAGCAAAAATCACCAGTCAAAGTGCTGAAACGTGAGTGTAGATTCTCAAATTGCAGTAAAATGTGACTGAAGCCCATCCTGCAGTCACCTATGTACCCTCCTCTTTGCCCCTCCCCAACTGTCCCTCAGACAATTGTAATGCACCTACCTGTACATGAATCATGTCTGATTCATGGTTATATCACCTAGCCCATCTCTCCTCTCTCTCTACCTTTCTTTTTCCTCACTCTCTCTCTTTCTCCCCCCTCCCCCACACACATTCAATGTCAGGAAACCCCTGACGATCATGGTTGCCCTTGAATGTGCAACTCCCTTTAGCTGACTTCCAAAACACTGGTACACCATACATAAGTTTGGAAAGTAAGATACCACTGGCAACTGTAAGGCAGGCTCCAGAGGTGAGATTATTATTTATCCCATAGAAGAGATGAAGTCTTGAAAAAACTGCTTTATAAATGGCAGTAATATGACAAGAGAAATCAAGGGATGGTTCCAGGGTGATGCCCAAATAATTTAATAAGGGGTCACAGGCAAGAAAAGAATTAACAATACATGCAACAGAAAATGGAGAATGACAACCCCCTTAACTGAGGTGGGTGAGCAGAAAAGGCATTGCCTGAGTTTGGGTAATATTCAGGATTAGCTTATTAGGATTCATCCAGTACTGAATGACAAGATGATCAGAGGAGAGATGCCTGTTAAGATTCTTCACATTATTGGAGCTGAGGAAAATAACTAGGTCTTCATTCTCATAGAGAATCAGCATGCTGTAGGACAGACATCAATGGAGATTATTAATGGGCACAGAGAAAAGGAGTGGTCCAAGTAGCAATCTTTGAGGGACATCGATGGAGGTGGGGAATTTATCTGAGAAAGAGGACCCTAGCTTGACATGTTGATGCCTATTAGATAGATAATACACAAACCAGGGAAGCACAGAGGAGAATATCCCCAAGTCATCAAGTCTGTATCAAAGCAGTGAATGATCTACAAGGTTTAAGACTTTAATGAGGTTGATAAACAGAGCACTAGTGAAATCTCCCTTATCCACTGCAGCAACAATTCTATTAGGACAAATAAGGCAGTGGTAGTGCTATATCAACACCTGAAGCCATTTTGGGAAGGGAAAGATAAGTATGTGTAGTGTAAGGTGGTCAGTTAATTGGCTACCAATTCTCAATGACCTTTTTAAACAAAGGTACAGTAGTATACCAATAAGTCTATAATTATAATAGTTTTAAGTATTAACTTTCTCAAAGACTGGAATAATATGAGGCAATTTCAGAGATCAGGCACAAATCCAAATGTCAAAGAGAGATTAATTAGTCTAGTGATTGGAAATGCTAGCTTCCAGGCAGCAATACATAGAATCTGAGTTTCCATTGCATCAGAGCTGGCATATTTACATACAGGTGTATGGTTTAGTTGATAATAGACATCAGATTATCCAATTACACGAAGATGAAACATTTGGTGAGTATGAGTGTCAGTAGAAGAGGAGGGATAGACAAGTTAGGGGTGGGGTGGGTTGAGGAAGGTAAGGAGTCAGTCAAAGAGGATGGATCAGTAAAATACTTATTAAATGCATTAACAATAACAATTGTAGTGGGATTTTGCAATTAATACCATTAATATTCATATCCAAAATGGAAACATTGTCATTTTGACCCAGAGTCTGTTTAACAAACCTCCAAAAATAATATGGTTTTCCAACCAAGGAGTCAAAAAACATTTTACAATAATAGCGTTTTAGAGTTGAATATTCTTTTTGCAATTTGCCCAATGTTTCCTTTATTTTTCTGAGTTAGACTGGGTAAATTGTGCCCAACGATTGTCTCTGGTCTTGATCACTGATAAAAGAGCACCGTTCATCCATTTGGTGACAGGGTCATACTTCCTTCTCTATACAGAAAAAAAAATGCATACTTATCTTGAAGGCTAAAAGGAACAGAACTTAAGAATGAGAAAGACAAATTAATATTATTGTTATCCCAGAGGTAATAGCAGTTGGTAATGAAGAGTTCCTCTGAAAACAGGACAAGAACCTTGGCAGAACCTTAGGGGATTTAGCTTTCCATGTAGCAAAGATTGATGAGAGTGACTGCTGATAGGACAAGAGAGTACACCAGAGGAAATTATTCCATTCATTCTATGGGTACGTATCCAGTCTATTAGAGTGGTGCAGTTACTCCTATAGAAGGATAATTTAGGCTATGCAAAGTTTACAGATAGACAATTCAACACTTTTAATCTTAAAACTATGCCAGTTAATGTTGAAGTCACCAAGAAAAATTGATGTTTTGTTTTTAACAACAGGGCCCACAAAACTGATTAGGAAGAAGTGTGTCTTGGGCCACTAGTAGAAAGAATATAAACACAAAAAGATGGAGTTTCTTGGAGCTGCCTAAGAGAAGGCAGAGTGACAAACTCCAGATGAGGCCTAGAGGTATCAGAACTATTATGAGCAGTGACCTTAAGATGTGACTTAAAGTAAATTATAGCAGCACCTCCCTTTTCAAAGACTCGGCATCACCCGTACTAAACTAGTAACTAAGTACATAGCAACCATTATCAGTGACAGAGGACATTAACCAGGTTTCAATAATCCCCAAGGTATTAGGACTGAAGTGATATACCCAGGCTATGAGCTCATCTAGGTTGGGAATGAGGTGTTTAATATTTAAGTAGGCAATTTTAAGACCCTTTACATCATGCCAAGGGTATTTGTTGAAATGGGGGAAAGTGCATCAATCTGGGGCCAGGGCTTAACTCAGTATCACCCGCAGAGGGTAGCTAGGTTAGATCCAAAAAGATTAAAAGAAAAAAATGTATCTTGTAAATGGAGAGATACATACTCCAGTTAAGTATTTTGAGAAACGGAAAAAAAAATAATAGAATTTTAGGACTGAGCGTATGCTGAACATCCCTATTAATCTGGTTAAAAATTTAGATGTTTGACATTGCAGACTCAACAAAGTCAGTCCTGACTGCTGAGTGTTCCTAGACAGCATTGAGTCCAGCAGTAATAAGCAGGTAAAAGTGACAATCCAGGTCATCAAATGCATAATGTCAGACAATAAGTACATTGCATTTAATAGACACAAACTAGCCCTAGGGTTGTGAACCTCAAATAGACAGGGATGAAGATAAGACCAACTGGGGGGATGTACCATACAACTCATCCAGAAAAAGAGGTACTGTAGCTATGATCAGTAGTGGGAACATATGCTTCACCCAGATACTGTAGAGAGGAAGCTAGGATCAGTAGTGGGGCTGTAGGTCTCACCCATACAGGACAGCAGCTCGGATCATTGCTGGGTAGGTAGGCCTCAACTAGATACAGAGGATGTTAGGATCAATACAGGGGATGTAGGCCTTACCCAGACAGAGTGGTAGCTAGGATCAATATTGGGGATGTAGGCCTTACCCAGATAGGGTGGCAGCTGTGACTAGCAAAGGCAGTAACAGACAACCTAGAACATAAAGGTATACAATATAAAGACAGAACCATAAATCTGAAATCGCATACAAAACAGATATAGATAGGCAAGGCAAAAAGTAATACATGTAAACATTTCTTCACAGTGTGGGCTGCAAAAGTGTAGAATACACTGCCCCACGATTTGGTAGATATCACATCTTTTAACAAATTTTAAATGGAATTACTATCAGTTAACTTTAAAAAATAAGCTATGACATACTTCCTAGGAGTGGGAGATGGTCTCAATGGACTACATTGGCCTACTTCTGTCTTAATCACCAAGAAAACCAAGTAAACCAGAGTCGCTGACCCACACAACACAATCACCACATTACAATTAATTTTCAGTCACCACATTGAAAAGTGTTAATGATACTATTTTACCAAATGCAGTAGGTGTTGCAAGGCTATAATAGGCTCTTACATGGATGGGGCAAGCATACACTAGTTGGGCAGAGTGGCCGGTTAATGAATTTCTGCACAGTTGATGCCCGCAGTGTAATAGCCTTGTATGGCTTACAGTATGTGTCAAATTTATTGGATGACTCTGGGCAACTATTTGCTAGAAGTTTTGGGGTTTAGATTTCAAAACAATAGCTGTGTTCTGCATGCCATTCTGAAAACCACACTTAATCATATAATGACAAAATGTAGCTTCATTATTGCAACATAAATTCTATCACACTGCAGCCCACTTAATGCACATTGGATAAGTGTCATTTGGAATACCTCTTAATTGAATGTTAGGTTCATTCTGCTACTGCTGCTGCGAGCTCAATGTCTTAGTGCCAACACCTTGCAGAACATTACACTGACAGACTGGGATAAGCTCATGGATCCAGGCTCAAAGGTGCTACTTCAATGAGTCTACCACCTTCTACAAAATTAAAACTAAGCTCATCCGTGTTTTTGTATCTTTGCTTTATAATAAAAATTTAAAATCATGTCAACTAAAATAAGTTGATCTTACAATAGATATTCATTAAAAAACAAAGAAAAAAGTTAAACTCTTGAAATATAGTAAATTTCCTATAAATACAGGTATTTTAAACATTAACTGTGTGAGGAGCATTCCTTTAAAGGGGTTATTTTTTTAAAATCTGCTTTGTCTTAAGTGAAACATGCCTTTTAAAATTAAGACTGACATATCTTTTAGCACAGTTTCTCACAGTACTCTCTTAACCCAAAAGCCTTTCTATCATTTATAACATGATTTATTAGTCTTATGCATTATCACCTTCAAATAACTTGTACGACCTTGTGTGCCACTGCAACATCCATCATTTGTCAACAGAACTGCAGCTGAGTGCACTACTGTACTTACTTGCACTGATTACTAAAACATATTGCTGTTCACAGGGTTTTTCATTAAAAATATTGGCATACATCACTACTTCTTTTTCTCTCCCCAGAATACTTGGTATCGGATTAAAGCTCCAGGCACTTGCATTCAAACTAATAAAGCATCCTTGAATTTTTTTTTCCAGTATTTACACTGACGCAGGCTCCCAAGTTTTGCTTCTTGTAGTTCTGCTCCATGTTATGCAGCCCTGTGCTGTTGAAAAAAAAATCTATTCTGCACATTCTACTTGGACTTTGTATGGCTGGAGGTGCTACCCTGGAAAGTCTAACATTATTACATCTACAGTATTCTTTAATTTAAGAATGTTCATGACTGTAATACAAAGATGCAGCATGGGCCTGTGGTTAGGCCACTGGCATGAAATTAAGAGACCCAGGTTCAAGTTCCGAAATAGCCCTTTGGTTACTGTGCGACCCCATGTACTGTAAGTCACATGACATCCTGGTGCTTCCACCCTACTGGATATAAAGTTGCAAAGAAATCAGGACCCTACAAAAATTAGATGTTTCTCTTGGGCTATTGTGAGGAAATTAATTGTGAAATAAATCAAAATACTAAAGGTAATAAAAGGCACCAAACTCAGTTTTGTAAACTATTAGTTCATAGCATGAATAGAGAGAGGTTCTATTTTGCTGATCCAGATCCTGTAGTTGGTTAGCCAGACTGCAGTGCACTGCACCAGTGTAAAGCCCTCACCACACAATTGCACCCCCCCCCCGCCAATCCATACCACTTCCTCCCTACTACGGTCAGAGAGCAGAACTTTGATTTACAAGTATATTAATGAAAGTTGGTTCCCATTCACCTAAGTTTAGGATAAAATGGAGTTTAGTTGCCTACAGATACCATGTTACTTATTTCCATTATGCAACTAATCTTCTGTACTGGGAAAAGAAGTAGAGATGTCCTATGTTGTATTTCAAATTAGACCGACTTGCTCAGAAAAGAATGATATGAAGTAATATTTGTGGGCAGTGCACATACTCTTTTGCAAGGTACAGTATATGGGAATCACTATTCATTTATATACTTTCAAAATGCAGTGTCTTTGTACAGGATAACCTTGATAAAGAGAAAGTGCTGTACTGGTGTGAGGGGCACTACTGGAATGATGGCTGTGTACTTCAGGGGAAAGACACAGTCCAGTGTGGCTGACCAGCTATCTGTAGAGGAGACACAGAACCTCACACTATTCTTGATATTAAGTAGCACTTTACAAAATTCAGTTTGGTGCCTTTTTTAGAACCCCTAGTGCTTTGATTCTATTTATATTCTTAGTTACATCAAGAGAAGAAAATTTGTAAACAAACAAAGGAAAAAGGCTCACACTTCCACACAGAGACACATATTAAAAACAAAGATACATACATGGCATTCACACAGAATGACACACTTGCACAGAAGTGCACACATGTATACACAAACACATAGGAGCACACATAGAAACACATTCATTCAGATAAATGCATAAGCACATACATACACACACACACACACACACACACACACACACACAAACAGATGCATGATCCCAAAAAGAGATGCAGTTGTTTATATTGTAAATTGACACTAACAAAGAAATGCACATCAGTAGACAAGCACACACTTGCAAACACACAGTTTCACACTCACAGATAGTGGTGGGCAAAGCTGCTAAACTTTGCTATGCAGAGTATTTTGAGTATAACTCAAATTTCTTGAAATACTCTGCAATGCAAAGCGAATAACTTTGCCTTTAATTTTTACATGAAGTTCCATTGTTTTCAATAGACTTCATGTTAAATTTGCCTTTTTTATTGCTCTTTAAGGCAAATGTTGCAGTGATTCATGGGATGGTAGGTCACATGGGCTCTAGATTGTCTTGCACAGCTTCAGTTCAGTGCAGTGGAAAGCTGGAGACAGTTTTCTCTCAAAGCTCTGAGAATCAAACCATCAAAAAACCTTTAATAAGCATTTTTGTGACATTTTGTGTCAACATTTAGTACATCGACTGTAGGAAACCCTTGTGTGTTTGTATCATCTAGCATTTATTGATTTTGTATGAATATTGAATGTTAGTTTTGTATATTCAGTCTGTCACTATAGAAGTGTACTTTTGGGGAGGGGCAGATCTGTGGTGAAGAGAGATTCACGGTGAGAAAGGCAGTCTTTCCAGCTGTTGCTGGGTACTGTTTCAGTATTTGTGTGTTCAAGTACACACAGTAATACTTCTAGTAAGTTTTGATCATTTGTTGCTATTTTCCATGGTGCTTTGCATTTTTATGTTATCTTTGTCTGTTTTCTCTGACAAATACCACTGGCTGTCTTGCTTACAATGTTACCCTTGAATTGTATTAATCTGTAATCTGTTTGCAATGTCCACATTGTTGTAATGTCTGTCTTGATGTTCCCAATAATTTATATTTCTCTGAAGTGGAACCTTTGTAAAAGAGCCTTGTCTCAAAGGTATTTGTAATCCTAGACTTGCTTGTGCGCATGCGCAAAAAACATATTGTAGCAGCTTGCTGCAGAAGCAGGTTGTGGAGGTGGGGCACTGTTGTGGCCAATGCCCCCCCGCCTTTTGAGGCTTGGTCTGCGTTCCCCAATTGGGTGGCACGCAGCTGCTGACACTAGTTCAGCCACCATACCACCACCTTGAAATGTTTTAGCCGCTGCAATCAGGGGCCGCATCATCATTGCAGCGTCAGCCATTCCGCTGCAATGACGGAGTGACCCATCATTGCAGGGTGGTTCCTTGCATGCCCCCGACCCAGTTTGCTGATGGGGATCCCAGTCCCCATTGGCATAATGTCCCCACATTTAAATTTATGTTGTATGCCGAAGGGGCACCCAATGCCCCTCGGCATCATGCCTCCCCCTTTCTTTGCTGAGGGGGTGCCCAATCCCCATCGGCTTCAGTCCCCCCTTCCAAGCTGAATTTGTGATGGGGAGCCCATTCCCCATCATCATAATGCCCCCTCAATGAATTGTGTGCCAAAGGGGGTGCCCAATCCCCCTCAGCTCTTCCCCCCATGTGCAGACGAGGGTGCCCAATCCCCTGTCAGCTACAGCCCCCCAAAAAACACTCTGGTGGCATGCTGCGAGTCCACCCCAGCGTGCCAAATGTCCCTGTAAAAAGAAAAACTGTCCCTCAATGTTTTTCTTTTTTTTAAACCCTGTAAAACAGAAAATGGTCCCTCGTTGAGTCTGTGGCCCTGCCCTCAACCCGCACCCACCCTCTGTACACCCTGCCTTCCCACACACCCCCCACCCCATACTTACCTCCAGAGCCCAGCGCAATGATGTTTGGTGGGCTGGGAACATGTCTGCACTCTTCAAAGCCGACCACAAACTGAAGAAATGTAAGCTGTATAACAGCATAAATATGTTTTTTTCAACTTTAGTGCATATCTTAGGCAGTTTGGGGAATTTTTGCACCAAATTTTCAACATGGAGTTATTGGGACCCCTCCTCATGAATTCAGCCACTGTCATGGCATTATTCATTCCCAAAAGGTGATTTCTTGGGCACTGCCCAGAATCACCTTTTGGACCAATTAATGAATCAAAAGTGCCAGTGTTCATGAAGTGGGCTCTCAAAAAGCCTATGTTGCAAATTTTGCTGGAAAAAATCCAAAAAATGACTGTTTTATGATCGTGCTTTGCGCAGTTGCTATGCACACTCATAACTTCATGAATTTGCAATATTTTCACACCAGATTTTCAACACTGGCATTTTTTCACACCTCCTCATGAACAGTACAGCAGTCATTTTTCACATTCCAGGCAAAATGTGTTTTTGCACTTCTGGCACAGAATAGCACGGTCACTGAGGGAAATCAGTGTTCAGGACAGATTAAGAAAATGACAGTGACACTGTTCATGAGCAGAGATCCTAAAATGCCTATGTTGAAAATCTGGTGATGATAGTCCATCAAATGACTGTGTTACAAGTGTGCATTGTGCAGTTTCCATGCACCCTTGTAACTTTGCAGATTTGTAATATTTGCATGCCAGATTTTCAGCACTGGCATTTTTTCACACCTCCTTATGAACAGTACAGGTGTCATTTTACACATCCTGGCCAAAATATGTTTTTGCACTTCTGGTGCAGAGTAGCGCAGTTGCTGTGGGAAATCAGTGTTTGGGACAGATTAAGAATGGGTGAGTGAGAGGGGGGAGTGAACCAGCTCAACTGTGCTCTGTCAGGACTGCTGCAGATTTCTTTGTGGGCAGAAAAAGGCATCAATGCAGGTAGGAGCCCAGTAGAAAAGGGCAGCCTGCAGCGCTGGGAGAAACAGAATGAGCAAGTGAGAGAGGGAGACTGAGCGAGCTCAATGGAGCTTGTCAGGACTGTTGCAGATTTCTTTGTTGGCAGAAAAAGGCACCAATGCAGGCAGAAGCCCAGTAGAAAAGGGCAACCTGCAGCTCTGGGAGAAACAGAATGAGCGAGTGAGAGACGGGGAGTGAGCGAGCTCAATGGAGCTTTGTTGGAACTGCTGCGGATTTCTTTGAGGGCAGAAAAAGATGTCAACACAGGCAGGGGCCCAGTACAAAAGTGCAGCCTGCAGCGCTGGGAGAAACTGGATGAGCAAGTGAGGAAGGGGGTATGAGCAAGCTCAACAGAGCTCTGTCAGGACTGCAGCAGATTTCTTTGTGGGCAGAAGAAGGCGTCAACGCAGGCAGGAGCCCAGTACAAAAGGGCAGCCTGCAGCACTGGGAGAAATGGAACGAGCAATTGAGAGAGGAGGAGTGATCCAGATCAGCGGAGCTCTGTCAGGACTGCTGTGGATTTCTTTGTGGGCAGATAAAGGTGCCAACACAGGCAGGAGCACAGTACAAAAGGGCAGTCTGCAGCTCTGGGAGAAACAGAATGAGCGAATGGGAGAGGGGGAGTGAGCGAGCTCAATAGAGCTCTGTCGGAATTGCTGCAGATTTCTTTGTGGGCAGAAAAAGGCACCAATGCAGGCAGGAGCCCAATACAAAAGGGCTGCCTGCAGTGCCAGAGAAACAGAACAAGTGAGTGAGAGAGGGGGAGTGAGTGAACTCAACGGAGCTGTGTTGGGATTGCTGCAGATTTCTTTGTGGGCAGAAAAAGGTGCCCATGCAGGCAGAATCCCAGTACAGAAGGGCAGCCTGCAGCTCCAGGAGAAACAGAATGAGCGAATGAGAGAGGGGAAGTCAGCGAGCTCAATGGAGCTCTGTCAGGACTGCTGCGGATTTCTTTGTGGGCAGACAATTTCGCCAATGCAAGCAGGAGCCCAGTACAAAAGGGCAGCATGCAGTGTCGGGAGAAATAGAATGAATGAGTGAGAGAGGGGGAGTGAGCAAGCTCAATGGAGCTCTGCCGGGACTTAAGAGTTGCCCACCCTCCCACCCAGGATCCTCTGTGGTCTTCTTAGGCATGGTACTTTGACTCCAAATACCTAAACAGCACATATAAGCAAGCAACATTGGCATTGACAAATGATTGTTTCAGTCTGTTTTAAAGACTGGGTTGTAGTGTACTGAATTGTTAAATGTTCTGCCCATTACCTTTAGCATGTGTGCATGTGCCATCAAGTCAAATGCATTTTATTGTGGCACCATAATCACAGTACTCTTAATTTCTTAGCCCATCTGCATTATTTTTACTGTTTCTGTCTAGGCACTGCTGTACCCCCACAAAGAAGGTATTATTTTCCCAGTTTTGGAATGCTGACCACTGGGTAAGGTGTTGTTGTGCCTGTGTGTCTGCATCTATTTAGTGCGCAACCTCCATCTGTCTGTGCCGCTGCATCTCTTTACAGCCTAATTTCTACCTATAAGTCACACTTATTATTTTTTGGCTTCCCATCCTCCCAAAAGTGCCTAAATCTAAATTTGTTGTTAATTGTCGTGTAATCCCCAAAAATGCCCTCAAAGAGACGTGCATGCAAAGATGTTTCTGGCTGTGGCACTGCTGCCAGTGCCAAAAGTGGCCATGGGTGCGGTAGTATGCAGAAGGGAATAGTTGATGCAAGTAAAGGGATTTCTCTGACTATACTTTTCACAGAGCAATCAGTCACTTTAAAGATGGCTGGAGATGATGATGTCCCTACTGGTGGTGATGGTATTGAAGTTAGTGATGGGCCCAGCATGAGTACTGCTCCAAGTTCAACCCATGCAAACTTATCTGGGTGCCAAAATGTTGTGGAGTCCAAAGATGTAATTCAGAGTGTAGTTAATGTCACACTCCCCATCTCCACATAATTGAACATGATTATGATCATGACGATGACTCACAATCTCATGTTTCCAGCGGTGTTGCGATTATACCTGGGCCATCCAAATATTCAAATGTTGACGAAACAATTGTGTATGATCATATTGAATCTGTGATTGTAACATGTTCACCACAGGACAGCATCCAAACTGAATTTATGGATGCAGATGATGATTATGATGATGATGCTAGTGACCCCAGTTGGGAAATGGAGAAAAAGAAACTGAAGGTGGCTGTGTGTAAACAGTCTGTTATTAAATCACCCCCTCCTCAAAGTTCTGAGGTAGATGTGTCTGTTGATGATGATGACCCAGTAATAGTCATAGACTGTGATGTTCAGGCAGAGTCCAAGTGTGCTCAACAACATAAATCATGCAGTACACCACCCATTTCAGTGCCACAAAAACTGGAGTCCAAAATGCAGCATCAGTGACATGTGAAAAGTAAGGCATCAAAATCCCTATTGTGGGATTCTTTTGCACAAGATGAAAATGATGAAACAGAGTTAATCTGCCGACTTTGCCAAGTGCACGTGAGGCATGATAAAAAGGGTAGCCATCTTAGCACTGGGGGCAAGCATACACATTTGAAGAGCAGGCATATGGCACTGTGGACTCGGTACCAGAGGGGAGCTAATGCCACAGTGGGGTGCTCACCCTCATCCACCTTAGTGAGCATGGCATCCCCTTCCTTGACTGTTAGTAGCCAAACTAGCCATGTCTGTAGAAGTGGTGAAATACCACTGGAGGATTACTACAGGCATGAGGAGGAGGATGATTTTGAATTAATAAGTAGTGGTCACAGCAGCAATGGTGGTTCATGTAGTAATTCTAGTACATCAACCCCTGTGCTTCAAACAGGTAAAATAACCTCATTTGTTGGCTTTTCCCCTGTCTACCCCCCATCACACATCAAAAGCACTCCACCCACGGCAGTTCGCAGAGCAGAGCCATTTGGCATGCCACATGCAGAACAGGTAACAATGCTTCCCCCATTGCACAATCTTTTTTCACGTCACATAAAATACCCACTGAATCATGTGGGCAGAAATGCTGGCAATTGACCTTTTGCCCTTCTCCTTTGTGGAGAATGCTGGATTTCAGAGCTTTGTGGCACACACATGTCTCAAATGGAAAATGCCGTCCAGGACCTACTTCTCCACCCGTGCTGTCCTGGAGTTATATCAGACTGTGAGAGAGTCTGTAAGAAATGCCCTTCAACATTCCTCATCACCTTACATTCATTTAAGCATGGATATGTGGACAAATGGCAAAATGGATGGGCAGTTCCTAGCTGTGTATTACTTCACATTGGATGCAGGTACCGGGGGTTGTCTGCAATGGCGGGATTGGAAAGTAGTGTAATAAGTCAGACTGCAGTGGTAGCAACCTTCATGGCATTAGACAGCATGCCATGCTTGCAATGTGTAATGTAACAGGGTCTTATACAGGTGAAAACATGCTAGACTTGCTACAGTACTGACAGAAATTGATCAGTGGCTGCACCCCCTGTCCCTAAAAGCTGGCTTTTGGCTAGTGATAATAATTCAAACATCATTAAATGTAGCTTGTGAGGGTTCCCTGCCTGGCCCACTGTTTAAATCTTGTGGTAAAGAAGTTTCTGCAGTACGCTGACCTCAAGCAAATGCTGACTGTTGTGTGCCACATCTGTGCACACTTTGCATGCTCTGGAAAGGCCCGCAATCAGCTTTGGCAGCTGCAGATTCAAAACAGCTACCCTCAGCACCACCTCAAGCTTGAAGTTGTCATGCGCTGGAATTCAATACTTTACATGGCAGAGCAGTTGCATGAGCAGTACAAAGCCATCTCAGAGTACCTAGTAATGCACACTAGCAGTGATAGTTCAGGGGTATCAATGTCCATGACAACTGAACAATGGTGCCTCATGGACTCAGTGATATTAATTTTGAGGCCTTTTGAACATGCCACACAGGCAGTGAGTGGTGACACTGCACCCATAAGTCAAGCCATTCCACTGCTGTGAGTTCTGTGGAAGACATTGATGAATCTGCAGCCTAGCATTGATGTTGCCAGAGAGAGGATAAGCAATACATTACTGAAACACATGCTTAAAATATTCAACAACAATCAACACATCGTCAGTATTCAGCAAAGTACAAAATTTGGGATAGCCACTATGCTGGACCCATGCTACAAACATGGCATTGCATTCATACAGGAGGGAGGGCATGATCATGTTCAAAATCTGACTGGACAGCTGGTTCAATTGGTTCATGGGGCACAGAAGTCACATGCAAAGTTCTGCAAACCACAGCAAAACAAGGCTGAAGATCACAGTGGAGTGATTACATCCAGTAAGGTGGTTGAGGGTGAGGAGCAAGGTTGGGGTGGCAGCAAAACAGTTTGCCATTAATTTACTTTGGGGTGCTTTGTCTGAAGTAGGAATTTGTGACCTGGATGAGTCTTGTGAACAGGTGGATGACTCATCAGGACTGCATGCATCGCAGAGCATGACTGATGCCTATCTGGCAGAAAACAGGCATCTGACAGTTCTTCAGGATCTTCTACAGTACTGGAGTGGAAAAGTAAATGAATGGCCAGAGCTGACTTCAGTAGCACTGAAGTACCTGACCAGCCCACCCTCCAGTGTAAGCGTGGAGAGGATATTCAGTTCTGCGAGGGCAATTGTGCATGACCATCATACTAACCTATCACCTGCAAATGTCAGCAAGCTGACATTTATCAAAATGAATGAAGGTCACATACCAAGTAGGACCACCATTTCTATGTTTGTGCCCGGGCACGATGATGGTTGTGCAGATGACATGGACGAAGCACACCATCCTGGTGGCAGCATCAAATGGTGTACCGTCAAGGTTGATGATTCAGTCATGGAAAAATAATTTCTAAGTGGGCACAACTCTGACCTTGACGACTGCCAGGGCAGCTTCCTCCTTGATCAGGATGAGGAGGATGTTGGTGGTAGTGCATGATGGGTTTGAAGGCTGTCACAGTTATGTAATGCTACCATTTTTTACCATTTAATAAACGAAAAACAGTGACCTTGACTAGTATTCCATATGACAAATCTGTACAAATAATGACATGTCATTCGATTTGACCTTCCCCGTTCTAGATTTTGTGAGTACACTTAACAGAATGTGTGTTGTCATTACATTTATTACACAAAGTCAGTCTTATAAACACAAATGTCAACTTTTGGCCATAGCAACTTAAATTCTGCTGATTGACTAACAGATATCCTCTTCTTGACACTGAAGAACTGTAATGCGCCATTACCAGCCACCCAGCTTCATGAGACAGTGAGAGAGACAGTGAAACTGTACCAGTGCCTGATGTATGAACCCTCAGTCACATCCACCCAGATTCATGAGACAATGAGGGAAACAATGAAACTGCACCAGTGCCCAAGTATGAACCCTCAGCCACAGTCACCTGGCTTCATGAAACAATGAGAAAGACAGTGAAACTATACCGGTGCCCAATGTATGAACCTTCAGCCACAGCCACCCGGCTTCAAGAGACAGTGAGAGAGATGGTGAAACTGTACCAGTGCCCGATGTATGAACCTTCAGCCAGCCACAGCCATACTGCTTCTATAATCAGTAATTTACAGCAAGTATGTACTCATGTCACGTACTATGGTTTTGACTTGAACTGTGCTGTGAATGCTTCTGCAACCAATAAATGCCATTGTCACGAAATACTGACAACTGATTGTCATGCTGTTTTCACAGGCTACTGTCACAAAGAGTGTAACAGGACTTGATTAGTACTCTGAACACCAAAAGGATAACATTTTCAGCTAAGTATCAATCTTATTTCTTCTTTCCTTTTTGGTTTAAATCTTTTTCAGCTGGTGCAAAGCATGCAACAGAGGTGACATTTTGGCCAGATAACATCTTATTCATTCACATCTCTGACAGAAGTACTTCAGTACATGAGGGTTTTACAATGTGTTATCCTGTTCCTGAAAACACGTCATGCGAAGTAACTGTAATCAGTGGGACAGTGCCTGTCACTGGCACTAGCCATGTTAATTGGTTTTGCATGGGCTTGCTAATAGCTTGGTATTTTAAGTTGGATGTAACAGAAGACAGGAACAGCCATGCTAGGAATGGACTGTGGTAGAAACATAGAAACATAGACTTTGACAGCAGATAAGGACCGCTTGGCCCACCTAGTCAGCCCATTTCCATACCTACTGGATAAGCTGCAGATCCTAGTTTACCAACAGCCTATTTCTTCCTACCCCCACAAGAATTGCCTTATGTCTGTCCCATGCATTCTTGAATTCTCCCATAGTTTTAGACCCCACAATCTCCTCAGGAAGGCTTTTCCATGCGTCCACCACCCTTTCTGTGAAAAATACTTCCTCATATTGCCCCTGAGCCATCCCCCCTCTATCTTCAAATTGTGTTCCTTTGTTCTTGCACATTTCTTTTTTTTTTTTTATTCAGTTTGTTTTATTGACGCCATAATAACACATGAGTTATACAGCACTGTGCAGGTTAACACTTGCAAATGACATATGCCATTAACACGTAAACATATTTACCAAGCCAGTATCATTGAGGTAAACAGGATTTGCCTAACATATAACAATGTGACCAGCATAACTTTACCCCGTACCCCCACCCACCACCCATCCCCTAGACAGCATCTACACACTACTTGAGATACCACGAGGATTCTCACTAGGAGAAGAGACATGGATCAAAGAATGCATCTATCAGGGGGATATTTCCTATGACTAGGTAATCTTAGCTTGCCAAGTAGCCAAGACAGCATCCAATGGGCCCCACTTGGAGTCATAGAACTGGGTTCTGTTACTCATCCTGGCTATGTGTAACTCCAACTGTAAAGCAAGCATAATCTCTCTATACCATTCTAGAACTGGTGGAGTAGTAATGTCCTTCCAGTGCCTCAGGATAACAGCTTTTGCCGTGGCCAATATAATGGCCATGTACAATTTATTTTGTTTGGTCATGCCAATATGGAAGCTGTTCAACAAGCAAATTTCTGGTGTGAAAAAGTGCTCCAAGCCTGTAATCCGTGATAATGAGGCAGTAATTGCCTTCCAGAAGGATTGAATCTTAACGCACTCCCATATCACGTGGAACAAATCACCTTCTTTGGTTCCACATCTGTTGCAGATAGGTGAAGATAATTTACCCATCCTGTAAAGTTTAGTAGGAGTGTAGTGCATATTGTGCATAATGTTAAGTTGGAGTTTGTATCTATCTTGTCTGATGTTTTGTAATTATTTGCCCATATTCTGTCTCGATATTCCCCTGTCCTCTGTCATCCCTAGTCTTTGCTCCAATAATAACTAACACCAGAGGGCAGGTCCCCATCTATCCTTTGCAGTACATTATAGACCCCCTGAAATAGAATGGGGTTGATCTGCCGCTTTAAGTAATAAGGACAACTCAGTCCTGTTTTCTACCCATGTTTTCATTCTGTGAAAGTGGGCCTTTATTGAATCACAAATTTGTCGAAACTTGAAATTATGTCCTCTTAATTCTGGGAATTGGGTACAGGCATGCTCATATGATATTAACTTCCCTTGGGGTGCCAAATCCCCCAGCCGTAGTCCCTCAATTGGTCCCCAGTACCTGGAGGAGATCGGAGCCCACTGTATTAAAAAGTGGATATTATGTGTCAAAGTTTGTTCTGGTGAGTTCTGCCAGTTCACTCTAAGGAGCTTCTGTACCTGCTGCAGAGCTTTTAAAGACCATCCAATAGGCGTGTCTTTGAGTGGTTTGGGAAGGAGTTTAATAGTGGTATAGGCAATCATGTTTAGAGACAATGAGTATTTAAAAGCCAAATCACTTTCATTGTAAAGCCAGGAAGGCACATAGGAGTTTGAGGTCAATGAGGTGTTCAGCTTGTTCCAATATACTACTTTACTGATATGTGAGGCAATGTAGTATTTGAAGAAGGAAGGGAGCGCAAGGCCTCCTGACTTTTTTAAACCTGCAAGTTTCAGGTAGGATCTCCTGACTGCTTTCCCTTTCCATAAAAATACACTTAGTATTTTTTGCAAGTTCTCGAACCAGGCTTTAGGTAGATAGCACCCCAACATATTTAAAGGGTAAAAAATCCTAGGTAGTATATTCATTTTAACAGTTTCTATTCTGGCCCAAAGTGACAGGGGAATTAGGTTCCATCTGACCAGATCCTGTTTCATAGTTTTAATAAGGTTGTGGAAATTCTTTCTAATCATTGAACTTATCTCTCTAGTGATTCTGAGACCGAGATAAGTCAGCATCTTTGATTCCCAAGTTAGTCCATACTCCCTTGCTGTATTAGGATAACATCTATTATTCAGCGGAAAAAGCTTTGTCTTGGAGACATTGATTTTATAATTGGAGACTCTGGAAAATGTTGTAATTTCATGTAATATTGCCGGTATTCCATTTTCTGGATCTTCTAAATGCATAAGCAAGTCATCCGCATAAGCAGAAATTAGGTATTGCCTGTTACCCACCTTAATTCCCTTAATCTCTTGCGATGCCATTAACCTGCGAATCAGGGGTTCAAGATATAAGTTAAATAAGAGCTGGGATAATGAGCATCCCTGTCTTGTGCCGCATGATAAAGGGAAGGGAGCTGACAGTATACGATTGCACCATATCCATGCCGTGGGCGTACCGTATAAGACCCAGACCCAATTTAGGAATTCTTTAGGTAGACCAAAATTGGCGAGTACTGCGAATAGAAAGTCCCATGACACTCGGTCAAATTCCTTTTTGGCATCCAATGCAAGTAATGCCGCAGGAATCTGCAAGCTCTGAGCATGTGCAATTAAGTGGTGGAGCTTACGTAGATGGTCACTAGACATCCTACCATTCATGAATCCCACTTGCACATCGCTAACCAAGCTATTCATTAACGGACCGAGTCGGTTAGCTAAAATTTTAGCCAATATTTTAATGTCGACATTCAACAATGATATTGGACGATAGCTGCCGGGAAGGACAGGATCTCGTCCTGGTTTAGGAATAAGAGTTATGAGAGCTTCTAAGAATGCTGTTTCCGAGAGTCCCTCTCTAAATCAAAAATTATATACCTTAGTTATAATTGGACAAATTATATCCACGTAAACCTTATAAAAGTTAGTAGTTAGACCATCCGGTCCAGGAGATTTATCCCCAGCAAGTTGGGTGATCGCTTGTTTCACCTCCTTCTCTTTTATTGGTGATCCTAACTGCTTCGCCTCAGAGCTTGCAATCCTGGTCAGGGTAACCGAGTCTAGAAATTCATGGTTTTCCACAGGGGATGCTCTATCAGCAGGCATAGTAGAGTAAACCCGCTGAAAGTATTCCCTGAAAATAGCAGCAACTTCCCTACGGTCGCTTACTGTAGTATCTCCCCATCATTTTGTATTGCAGCTATGAATCCGTTAGAGTCTAACTGCTTCAATCTAAGAGCTAATAATTTGCCTGCCCTTTCCCCAGACTCCAGATACCTAATTCTAGTTCTTCGGAGAGCTAGTTCTGCTTTCTGCATCATAATTGCGGAGTATTGAGTTTGAAGTTGGTGCAATTTAACCCAGTCTGCCTCAATTGAGTGTCGTGTAATGTTATTCTCCAAGACCCTAATAGCATTCGTGATTTCATTTAACTGCATTTTAGCTTTCTTGGCCCTGGTGGAAGATATTCTAATGCACTTGCCCCTAAGCGCACATTTTAGAGCTGCCCAGACAATATCTATATTAGAAACTGAGTTAAGATTACTAGTGAGAAAGTGAGATAAAAAATTCCTCAGATGTCCCTGGTAAAGGGCTCCTGTAGTAACTGGTTATTAAATCTCCACATGAAGTCCCTCTTTATGCTGCAACTTGGTTCAAACTGAATGGAGACTGGGGAGTGATCTGATATAACCCTGGAGTTGATTCTGGCATCTGAGATTGAGGGAAGTGCACTAATGCTGACTAAAAAATAGTCGATTCTGGAACACGATTTGTGCGGGATAGAAAAAAAGGTATATTGCCTCGCTTTCCCATTGGTCAGTCTCCAGACATCTATGAGGCCTAAACTCTCTATCACCTCTTTTAAAGCTCTCTGGGCGGGGGAGAGTCTTAATCATTTATTATCGGTTCTGTCAAGATACAAGTGTGATGTTATATTCCAATCCCCTCCTATTAGTATTGTCATGGATACATAGGTATTTAAGATATCTAGTAGCTGTATAAAAAACTGTGGGGAATCCACATTGGGACCATAGATGGACCCAATAACCACTTGCTCTGAAATTAAAGTCCCAACTAGAAAGATATATCAGCCCTGTGTGTCCCATATCTCTTTCTCTAGCTGGAAGGGGGTCCTTTTGTGAAATAAGATGGCTACTCCACCTCTGTTTGAAGACACATCTGCACCAAATGCTTGACCCATCTAATACTTAATGAATAGCTGGATATCTTCTCTGTGAAGATGTGTTTCTTGTAAACAGGCTACATCACAATTAAGAGTCGATAGATGCTTTAGCACAATTTGCCTTTTGCATCTATCCCGAGCTCCCTTAATGTTCCAACTCAAAAAGTTAACACTCCCCTTCATCATCCTCTGAGTTTTAATAGTAACATCTCTTTATGTATTGTCTACGAGTGTATACCATCCTGTTAGTGTAGGTATCCACGTCTTCCCAAAGTTTAGTGTGTAGATGCTGCATCCCTTGAACCCTCCTCTCCCCACACAATCCCATCCCCCCTGTTTTCCACTAACACCCCCAGTTCTAACAACTGCACTATCATATCAAACCGCCGTATGATGTAACTACCAGCCCAGGTAAAAGGTAGCTCATCCTCCAGCCCAGCTCCCGATCTAATTAACAACATTTGTCCTATTAATCTGGTCCCTCACCAATTTAACCAAGTAAAATCCGATCTGACTCTTCTGAAATCCTTCCCCCCTTCCCCACTAATCTATATAGAGAGAGAGAGAGAGAAAGAAAAAAAAAAAACATTCACAGGGTGCATAAGAGTCGCACCTGAGATGCATAGGAATGGTTGCCCTCTATTACAACATCATTATCATCTAAAAGATGCTAATAATGCTCTATTGAGTAATAAAGTAAAGCAATTCCCTAATCTATATCCCCCTTTAGTGGGGGACTAGGCAGTCTGCATATAATAATTAACCACAGAGAGAGGTCTTTAACCTAACAGGTAAATTAGGCAGTAATTGAATGATCAAGCCTATCATTTACTATCGAGCTATACACCAGCACAACCAATGGGAGAAAAGCATTCCCTCCAGTAATTGATGTCTTGGAAACCAGGGATAGACATGAACTGTTCTCTTACTACCACGATTTTCTCACTTTCCCTGGCAGTGAACCGGTACATTTGCTATTAAGACAATGGAGGCTATCTGGAGTTGTAAACAGCAGTGGCAAACCATACATGTGATGAGAGTTCCTTTAGAAGCTGATGTAGTCTCCCTGGATAGTGAGGCTTATCACTACCCTATCGGGTTACTAGCTCCAGCTACGAGCAGCGTTGCCTGTTGACCTCCGGTGCGCTGATGGCTAGACCTAAATAGAGACACGAATCTTCAGGAACCTGATGATGATGGCAATGTGGAACTGCCGATGCGATATCCATCGACTGCATTACCTGTTCGCTTAGCACAATAAATTATACACTTTGGGTAGTAAATGTAGAATTACTAAGGTTCCCTTGAAGGAGAGTAATCTTTGCCCTTGAAGCATCGAAAACATGGCTCAATCCATTTCAGTAATAAGGAGGATCAGCCATTGGAGGGTATATGCTTCTAAAAACACAATGAAAAACATACAACCGGGCAAAACTAATTAGGGATCCACTCAGGTTAAAGAGTCATCATTTCAACCACATTCTCAAACTTTAGTGTCGCTCACTTCGGTTAGACTGTGCAGCCTCTTTAACTACCTTGGTGGTGCAACTGGTCACTTACTTGAACAGCTCCGGTAAAGCTTTTTTAAGTTCTAGTTGTGCGGTCTCTACTGACTCGTAAGAATACCATTGCTCTTTTATTTTAACTTGAAGTAAGGCTGGGTATTTGACCCTGAATTGAAATCCCACAGCTATCAACTTGGAGACAATGGGGTGCAAGTCCTGGCATTTAAGCCACACAGAATGGGGTAAATCGTGAGTAATTCTGATCTTTTTGCCCTCCCAGGAGATTTCTTGTAGCGCTTTAACTTTGCTTAATATATGCTGCTTATCCAAGTAGTTCAGAAGCTTGCAAATGATTGGTCTTGGTGAGACACCAGGAAGGGAAGGGGGGCGAAGTGATCTATGTGCGTGTTCCACCGTGTAGCTTCCATTTGGGGGTGGACCCACAATCTTCTCAAAGAGCTTCTGGACAAACTGTATGTGCATTGTACCTTCCTCCTTTTCAGGGATTCCGATTATGATTCAATTATTTCTTCTGCTCCGACCCTCCAGGTCTTCGAGCTTGTCTTCGATCTTTTTAATACATTTATTGAGGGAGGCACATTCAAGATCATGTTTATCCAATCTTGCTTCCACGGATTTTATTTTAACTTCGTTGTCCCCTACCCTTGTGCCGAGGGATTCCAACGCTGATCTGAAGCAGTGGATCTCTGATGAGATCTCCTCTACCGAGGATTGTAATGGGGCAATTATTTCAAAAAACCTTTCCTCCGTTAAAGCTGAAGGCCCCGAGGTTGATTTGCTGGGTCCCTGGCGAGGGCGCTTTGTGGCCTGCTCTTTCTCCAGGGAGGGAGGCGGCGTGTGTTTAGCAGGTTGTTTTTTGATGAAGGCTTCCATTTCAAAAGGATTTATCGTTCTAAGTAGCGACTCAGACACTTCACAAATAGTTTCCACCCAAAAAAGCACAGTTTTTATTTTTGGCGAGGGCTGTTAACCAGGCTGAAAATGGAGCTGATCAGAAGAGCTGCTTTTCCTAGGCTGCCATCACATGACCCCTCACATTTCTTTTTTTGAAATATGCTACCCTCTTGGAATTTGTTGATTCCACTGAGGTACTTAAAAGTTTCAATCATGCCCCCCCTTTCCTCAAGGGTATACATATTAAGCACCTTTAGTCTCTCCTCATATGGCTTCTCTTGAAGACCCTGCATCATTTAGTAGTGCAATGAACTCCAAATAATTTCTTCTTCATCTGTTTTCAGGTAACATTGAGGTGCTGTGTACTGCAATCGGTGGTATCTTACAATACAAAGAGATGGACAACAATAGTCAGCAATCAGGATGATAAGCAGAACACCTGGAAAGAAGACAAAAACATTAATGAAACTTGTTTTAAAATGATGCCCCCCCCAAAAAAAATACTTACCTTACATGGCCTGACTGTTTCCCTACAGCTGAAGTCATTAAGAAGCCGAAACAGGCAGCACGCAAGCTTGCCTGTATGACCTAGGAAGGACAAAAAGAAATGATTACATTTCAGTCAACCATACCACAGATTAAATGGCTCTGTCTTGGACAAAAAAAATGACAGTGACATGTACAATAACTTTCCATTGTTGGTATGAATGAATATATACACATAGGGCAGCATGTTTCAGTCAGAGCAGCACAAGATTTTTCCAGCATCAAATTATGGTTCAACCAGCCATGGTCATCTGTGTTTATCATCATTTAGCAATACCAACACACTGTACATGAGCAGCATCAGAAAACAGCAGGGCAACAGCAGCAGCAGGAGCAGGCTACAGCAAAACATTTTATTACTTTTGGGACAGTTGTGCATAGTTCTGGCTCTCTCGGTGCATGCTGTAAGCAGTGCGTCACCAAGTACTGTGACTTTTCTGAACAGTTTCTCATGTCATTATTCTTCATCAGGACTCAGGGAATTTTAATGACATCTAAACAGCTGCTATTTTCTCAGTTGGGACAGTTGTGCATTGTTCTGACTCTCTTGGTGCATGCTTTAAGCAGTGCGTCAACAATTACTTGTGACTTTTCTGAACAGTTTCTCATGTCATTAGTCTTCATCAGGACACTAATACTGCATCCTGAATGATTTTTTTTTTTTTTTCTTATTTTGCATTTTGGAAAAAAACCTTTGAGCAATAGCTCTTTTACAAAGGTTCCACATCAAATAAGCAGATACAGATGATTCAGACAAAAATATTAATGAAATCAGTAACAGTTACAACAGAAATCTGTGCAAAAAACATAGAACAATATGCAACATCAGCTGGGACATTGCACAGCAGACATAAATAACATAAACATAGTTAATATATACAATAAAAACTGTACTATGTTACTTCATAGTCTTAGAGAGGGGGGCAGCAACAGCTATGTTCCAGTGAGACATTTAAGCAGGGGAGGTAGAGTATGTGCTAAGGTAGCAGCCATCAGAGGAAGCCTTGTCAAAAGAAGAGTGGTTGTGGGGGGAGGGTTGGGAAGGGAGGAAAGTGGGGAGCAAGAGTTACCAGGTGGTAAGTGTTGGGGAAGGGAGAAGGGGGGGTGCTTGGGGAAGGACGGGGGACTGGGGGAGGATGGAGCAGGGAGGGACTGGGGGGACACCGGAAGGATGAAACTCAAGACAATTAACATGCTGGATGGAGCAGGGATAGGTTATGGGTAGGTAGGCAGGAGCAGGGAGTGTCTTCAGGCACCCAGCCTACACTCGCACTTTTTCATGGAGATCAGGTGGCATTTGAGTTCAGACTTGAAGGCTTGGAGACTTGGGGTATTATTCAGGACCTCCAGGATTTCATTGAGCCAGAGGAGGGTTCTGTAGGAGAAGGAGTGTTGACCTTGTGTAGTTCTCTGGAAATGCACATTGAGAGCATTCTGTGTTCTCTCTCTGTTTGTGTACTTGGTCTTTGCCAAGGAGAGAGTTTTGGAGATGCACAGGGAGAGGGCTTTGGCAAAGTAGAGCCTCCTTTCCAAGGAGACAAGTCTGGAACTTGATCCTGTCTCCAAGAGAGAGAGCCAGTTTGTTTCAGTGTACAACGAGTAGGTGTGCGTAAGGCGATCAGCATCAAGGGTAAGCCTACATGCCTTATTAAGGAAGATGAAAATTCACTTGAATGCTGTCTCTAAGGCTGCCCCATAAACCACTAGCCTGTAGTCTACAGTGGTTAGTATAGATCTGGTGATGGGGAGTCGGAGGGCAGCAGGTGTTAGGTTCCTTCTATGCCTGTACAGTACTCCGAGCTTGGCACTGACAGCCTTGACAACAGAATCTATGTGCTGCATAAAGGAGAGGGAGATATTGGTGGTAACCACCATATACTTGAATGTGTGGACCTGTTCCAGTGGTACCATGATATTATTTAAGATAGTGATGGTGGTATACTTCCTTTTGTGTTGTGTGCTCAATAGGAGCATTGTTTTTGTTTTCTTATAGTTGAGCAGGAGTCTGTGCATGCAGAACCACTCATCAATCTGTCAGAAGGATGACTGTAATTCACTCTACAGAGGGATGAGTTGAGAATTGTTGTGTAGATGATGGCATCATCTGGATACAGAATGATTTTGCTGTCACAGGCCAAAGGAAGTTCATTCAGGAAGAGACTGAAAAGTAATGGACGCAGGAGTGACCCTTGAGGTAGGCCCCAGGGCTACTTCTCTAGCTTCCAATATGGCACATCCAGCTCTGACCCTTTGGGACCTGTGCGTCAGGTAGTCTTGAAATCAATTAACGGTGTCTGTAGCCACCCTGAACGTCTGGAGTTGTTCAAGGAGGAGGTGATGGTTGACCGTGTCCAATGCCTTTGTTAGGTCAATGAAGATGGATCTGACTAGCCTGCCTTCACCCAGAGCCTTGTGGACAAAGTCTGAGAACTTCACTAGGGATGTTGATGCACTGTGGTTCTTCCTGAACCCATGTTGCTGGGGGAAGAGTAGCTGGCATTTATGAAGGTAGTCATTTATTTGGTCTGCCACAATCCTTTCCAAAGCTTTGGATGGGGGAGTGGATGGAAATGGGTCTGTAGTTATTAATGCTGGATGTATCACCACTCTTGAAAACAGGGGTCACAGGAGCTTGTTTCCAGACTGAGGGGAATTTGGCTAGGGTGAGTGACTTGTTTAAGAGTATGGTTATGGGACTATGAGCTCATCAAGGGCGAGGGCTACTAGTTTCATATCAAGTCCATCACTACCTTGCCTAGTTTTTCCCCAGGACCTTTTTTACATAGACCAGTTCTTCTTTTACTGACATTGGTTTGAAATAAAATTTAGGGCATTCAGGGCAAGTGAGATTTCCAAGGGTCACTTCCAGAGGTTTCAGGTTTTCTGGTGGAAGGACAGAGCTCAGATCCATGAATGAGGTGTTGAGGGATTTGGCAATGGTTGATGGGTCTGTGCAGATTGATCCATTAATATTGAACATCTGGTGGGGTACCTTTTTTTCCTTCCCGAGGAGGCTTCTGATGCTTTCTCAGAATTTCCTCATGTCTCTCCAATTCCTGTTCAACTAATCCCTATGGAAGTTTGCTTTGGTCTGTCTAATCAGCTGAGCACAACTGTTTCTTGTGGTCCTAAAAACCTGCAAGTCTTTTTGTCATCAGAGGCTCTTGTCTTTAGCCAGAGACTATCCCTCATCCTCATTTGGGCAAGGAGCTCCCAGTAATCCATCCATGTTGGCAGCCATGAGTCTTTCTTTTCTTGACAGGTGCAAACTTGTTGCACACTGTGTTGAAACTATCTGCAAAGAATTTAAGTACAAGGTCAAGATCAGGCAGCTTATCAATGGGTGACCAATCAATAAGGGAGAGGGATGCTTTGAGGGGTCCCTGTTGCCCTTTAATCACTACCTAGACAGCTGTGGGAGGCACCCTCTGTGGATACCTTAAAAAAAGGATTAAAGACCTATTTATTTAGTCAGGCTTTTAACATGTAGAGTATGAATTGGATTTTAATTGATTTGATAGATAGTTTTATAATTATTATGCTAGATATTGCTGCTTGTTTTAAGTTTGTATTTTATGAATATGTTAAAATTGTTGCATTGTGTTTTAAATGTGAAGTGCTTCAGTCCCTGGAAAGGTATGGTATAGAAATAAAGTATCTATCTATCTATCTATCTATCTATCTATCTATCTATCTATCTATCTACCTTGCTTTTGAGCATAGCGGGGGGGGTTCCTAAATTTATTTGACCACCTGAAGGTGATAGGGGAGTGGTCATTCAGTGAGTCAGATAGCACGGTGACCTTGCTAATCCTGGTGGGCATGCTTGAGAGGAGCCAATCGATGAGTGAGTTGTTACTTGACTTGTAGTTCATTCTGGTGGTTGGGCCGTCACTAGCTATGTGAGGTAGAAGTTGGCCACGGTGTCCTTCAGGGGGGTTGACTCATTGGCAAGCCAATTTATATTAAAGTCAATGGTGACAATGAGTTCATAGTCCTTTTTGATGGTTGCTATAGCATCCAGGACCTTGGTGAGACCCATACTGGCTTTCTTGGGAGGTAGTTAGACAGTGGCGATAACCAAAGACTTGCAGTGTTGACTGAAATGGAGTTTGATGGTGAGCAGTTCATGGTCCTCTGCCCACCCTGTGATGGGGAGAACTGTGCCCCGCAGTGAGTCCCTGACATAGATAAGGCACCCACCTCCTCCCTTGCCCTTCTGATCACATCTGAAGGCTTGGTAGACAAAGAGTGCAATGTCTTTGTTCCTGATTTTATCCATGAGACAAATTTCAGTTAGGAAGATGATGTCAGGGGTGTGGAGAGTGCTCCAGGCCTGGAATTGGTAAAATTTGGCAAGCAGACTACATATATTCATGGCCGCTATGCTCAGTCCCTTCTTCCTGTTCCCAGCTGCCCCTTGGGGGTTTGGCTGCCCGGGTTTGGGATGTACATTGCCTGACATGAGGAGCAGCAGCAATATAGCTTTCCTAGTGGTGAAACTGATTGTAATTAATGACTTCCTTTTCTGACATTTCCATTTACCACAGTGTGGCAGCTTGCCCTTGAGAGTGGAGAGAGGCAGTTATATGGCAGCAGTACCACTGTCTGTTGCACCGTTGGGTGCCAATTTATACATCTGTAGGTGTGTTATCATCCTGTTGTCAACATAGTTGGAGGTACCCTGTAGTAGATTAGCCTAAGCCACTGATCTGAGAGAGGTGACAGGAGATAACGATGGAGGTGGGTCAGTCAGTGGTTCATCTGGGCCAAGTCCTCTAAGTAGATAGAGGAGAACTAGGAGAGCCGTACTGAATGATATAGCAAGATAGCAGTATAATCATACTACATTTGCATAAGATAGGACATTTTTTAGTGGGGATTGTGACTGTGTGATGCTGGTAGTGTATTTTGCTTGTAGTTGTGGCCTTGTGGGTGTACTTAAAAAAGTTATCACACTCAACAGTAACAAAAAAGTAATATAGCATGACAAATACAGCAGCAGTGCAATAATCGATGGATAATTTGTACCTATGCTTTTGTATTCAATTTTCGTCTGGTACTTATTTATAGACTTGTTCATATGCTACCCCTCTTTCCAGAATTTACGGATGCAGTACTCCTGATTTTCAATCTGAAATAATAAACAGAACGCTACTTTTAATCTGGTTTTACACCGGCTTTCATCAGTATTACTCCCTGTTTTTGTACATCTATTATTTAAAATAAGTTATATTGTTACTGAAATGAACTAGCATGTAATCCAGCAGGGCATGGTAGGTGTTCAAAAACAGCTAGGTATATTGATGAAAAACAGATCTGAAGAATATTAAAAGGAGCACTAATTTTATTTTTTCAGATCTAAAAATATCGAGTAACTACGCTATAACCCATGACAGACAATGGGTGTATCAGGCCATTACTGCACACCCTGGGTGCATTGTGAGGCACGAGGGCTTGACGGAGGGACATACACCACCTGTGAAGTGCATTAATGCCCTGATACATCAATGGGCTGGAGTGGGTTAGCGCAATTATAGAACGGTCGAGCTAAATGTACAGTAAAAAGCAAAACATCAAAACCTTTCTACAGTCAGCAAGCCCACTGTTGCTCTAACGGGTCATTGCTGAATGATCAAGTGGCACTTTTTGACAAATGTCAAGTCATCACATTTGATCTTTCATTAATGACCTTTTCACAATGCAGAATCACATTAATTGTGGAAGGAATGGTGTCATACCACTCAGTAGATAAGGGACAACTGAAAATAGAATAAAACAATATAGATCGGAATTGTTAAACAGCAGGTGCTTAATGTCAGGTTACCCAACCCACCTCAAACATATATGATAGCTGATGTGCTTCAGGGTTAAAGGTATTAATAATACCATGCAGTCACATCCAATGAAAAAGTTATAGCATCCTAAAGATGTACCCGAAGCAAAACAGAGCAGTGTCCTGAGCCGGCTCACATGCCACCATGCAGGCACCCCAAGCACCCTTGTGTGACGTCAGTAAATTAATTTAGAGTGTGCACTCCATTGACATGTATGTGTGTGATGTTTCTATAGCTTTTACTACTGTTTACTGTTGAAATATGTATAAACCAAAGCGACCGCTGGCGTAACAGGGATTGTTACTCCAGCAGTTGATTTTTTTTTTCTAAATCGCAGCTATACATGGTAATAACAGCTATAGAAAGATCACGACCATAAAGGTCAAGGGACTGCACAATCAGCATTAATTTCTGATGTCACAAAATTAACATGGGGGTGCCTGCATGGGGGCATATCAGCAGGTTCAGGCAACTACTCTGTATTTCTGTGCATACACAGTCAGGGTGCTATGACGTTTTGGCTGGATGGGACAGCATGGTATTATTAATACCCCTCAATACTGGAGCAGGTGCGCTATCATATATAGTTGTGGGAGGATGGTTAACTGACGCCTGCTCTTTAACATGCTCTTGTACTGCTGCTTTAACACAATACAAGAGAAAGAAAACATTACTGAAAAGAAAAATTAAATAGTTGGACTGTATGTCAAGATATTATTATGTAGGAAAAGAAGGAAAATGAAAGACAGTATTTTTTTAGGGTTTTTTTCTTTCATAATTTTTTTTGATGTGTTTTTAAGATTTTTTTGGGGGTGGAAGAAAGTTAGGAAAAAGAAAGACAGAATGCACAATAAGAGTTAGAAAGAAAAAAAGACTGACTACTGGGCTGGGTGCTGCTGGTTAAGCAGCAGTTGGAGCATGGACATTATTGGCAGCTTTTGACCCTCCATCCTGTCCAACTGCTGCTGCATGTTGTTGACCACAAAGCCCCAAGGTCAGCCTGGGTGGCAGGAATTGATGCTGGATTTTCAGCCTGTGCAGGTGCGGTAACTGCCACTTGCTCCCTCTCCCTTCTCCTGTGCTTCTCATCACCATGTGCAGGCTGAGGCCATACTGCCACCTGCTGCTGCACTGCAGGAGTATTTCCTGCAACCTCAGCCAACCTGGCCTCCCACTGTGCACAGTGGTGGATACTGAGGTGAGTACACTGCCCACCTGTCCCAACATGCATACTCTTCCTACCTCGCCACACCAGCATGCCACAGATGTTGAATTTAGCTATGGTCAGGTCACCCTGTAGTGTGCTAAAAAAATGCCACAATACTGAGCTGCGAGGCGGACCAGGCACAGGCGGGGGGGTCCAAGATTTTGTCAGCTACTGTACATTCTGGGGTGGAACAACTGGCTGCTGTTGTTCCTCCTCTGGTGGCTGAAGTTCCTGCTGCTGCTGTTGTTGGCCTGCAGCCATGGCCAGCAGTGGTGGGGCAGTGCTAGGCACCACCAGTGATGCTTTGCTGGTGCCACTAACTCCACTGCCACTGGAGTTACCATTTACTGGTAGGGGAGCACTTGCAGGGAACAAACTCCCACAGTTGATGCGCACCCCGCCACCACACATCCTTGGGCTGACACAGTTGCCACATCTCTCTCCACCAAATTGATCACTCTCTATTTTAAATCAAGTAAGGATTTAAACTATCAAAAGAAAAAAGAGAAAAACAGACTAAAATCAGGACTATGTACTGTAAAATCAAAACAAGGGGCACAACTAAAAAGCAGAAAATGGATGATAAACAGAAAAGATTGGTAAATATTAAGATGCAGAAGCACTCTCTCTCTACTAAAAACAAACTCCTTTCTCAGCACTAGTCAAGGGAAAGTGAAACTAGTTCACTGTCTAACCTGATTAACTTCCTGCCTGCACCACGTGACCTGCAGACTGTCAGACATGTAGTCTGTGGGCTCTTTTTCACAAACTTCACCTTCCTGAAGTGCAATCCAAAGTTAAGGTGAAGTCAGCAAAGTGAAGTTAATTAATGGGGAATTTTGACCTTTTATTAAAAACTTTGCATAATTATTCATGGATTTGAAGATGCTAACGTCACCTGAACTTCGCATTAGTAGTAAAACTTCACTGCATCTCTATTCACAAAGACCCAAATTCATATCACATACTCTAACATACAGACTTTGCTTTAGGAATCTGCACACCCAACCCCCCACACACACACAAACATACAGACATACACACACACATGCTTGTGGCTGCAAATGCACACACATACACTTATGGCTGCACTCAAACACATACATACCCACACACACAATACCCTAAATGCCTGTCATACATACTTGGGCAACTGCAGACACAAATGCTTATGCAAGCAGAACCACACAAGCTTGTCAACATGCAAAGGCTTATGCCAACAGATTCCTACAAGACCATAGACCCACATAGAGTCACCTCCATACATACATACGTACTCATTCCTGTGCACACACACACACACACACACACACACACTCACTCACCCACACTCATGATCCCACATTTACACATACAGTAAAATTATTGCTCTCCACTGGGCTGATCTGTGCATGTGTGTGTATGTTTGTGTGTGCAGGTGCAAATCTGCGTGCATGCATGTGCACACACACACACACACCCCTTCATTCAGTGAAGTACAAAAATCACTTGGTATTTAACAACAGGGTATGAGACAGTATATATGCATCCCTTACCCAGACTCTAGAATTAACAGTGTGAATGCATGCAGTTTCATCTAAGTGCAGTACATAAGCCTGAAGTTAAAGGGTATCTTATGCCTCTAGTGGCACGATATTTAATACAATGGACCTGTTGTTTTGGGCAAGAGTCAGGGTCATTTTGCACAGCACTTTTGCACTGCAGTGCCATTGCCCTACTCATGGAGTCAGACAAGGCCCAGTGTCATAGCTAAAACAGAATGGCTCCCAACATGGAGAAGGCCAGCAAGTAGATGAAGGGGAACTGGGTGATGCCACTCCACCCTCTTCAGCTCTGCCATGCTTGAGGCTCTGCTGCCCCCCTTGCAGCAGCCTCAATCTGGCTAATGCTCCAGAGAACTATGGTTTGCCAAGGACTTCCAAAAGATTTTATTCCAAAGATCAGACTTCCCCTACCACTGAGACAAACTTATCTACATCCATGATTTAAAGCCCCACATGACTGGGAACATGTAGAAAACCATGATTTGGGAAGATATGCCAAGGAATAAAACAAATATCTCAATGGTTTGAAATCAGTTCCCCTAGTACCTACTGGTTACACTAAAAGAGAATCACTGTGTGCATCCTATCATGCCAGATGTTCAACAGCAGTCACCATTTGTGGTTCTGAAAAGCAAGACATTTCCTAAGGGGAATGTGGAAGTAGTGGAGGTTGTTGCTGCAATGTAATACATGGTAGTATGACAGAAGAGCTTACCCTGGAATTGCTGCATATGGTGTAGGGGAGAATCACATTTACCCAGTGAAAGCTAATGTGTAATGTTTATCATTGTCATATGTCACCATAACAGTAACGCTTGAAGCAAAATAAAATGGTTACAGCTATCATCCCAGATAACTGCACAAAAGATTTAAAAACAGCTGATGTCAGCTGGAATGTACCCTTCCAAACAACATACTGGGAGTGCAACTAGGAGAAGAAATTGACAAAAGTTGGCAAACACAAGTATCAGGCAAGAATAAAATGTTAACATGGATAAAAAATTGTCTGGCAAGCAGACACCAAATAAATGATTGTTAAATCATTACAGGTATTTTTTTATCTCTGGTATGCAACTCATTTTGCTATAAGCACTGGTAGTTACTAAAGCTACTTTTGTTTCATTGCCAAAGTTAATGTGATCATGAGTAGCAACACCCATGTTATTGGTTGCATAAAGGAGGGCAGAATAGCAATGGATGCAAAGGAATAGCTAACCAAACATATTGCACTACAGTCTTCAGACAAGTCTGCAAGTCAGAGTGTTCAGAATTAGAGACTGATGTTGAAAGCTAGGAACCACAATGTTGCACCAGCTGTGAACTAAGCAGTGATGCAGAAATCTAGTGAAGCATGTGTACAACACACTGTTTTTTGCTTTTTTTCAGTTAATGTATTTCTTAGCAGATATTATAAAATAAAGTACTTTAAGTAATTGTTGATTGTGCAAATGTAAAAGTCATGTGTGCACCTGGCCTGTTGGGGGAAGGAAGACAGACTGAGAATGATGGTTGTCTGATTTAATAAAATACACTTTTCATGCATGTTGCTGAGGTTTGAATAAAGATTAATATGAATGGGTTTGACATAAAAGGAATCAATCTTTTCAACACAACATTGCCACCCAATGTCTACTTATTGCTATGCAGAGTTGTCTTAAAATAATGTAGTGCTACTGTTGGAAGATGTGTGTGTGTGTGTGGGGGGGGGATCTGTATAAACAGTCTCTCATCATTTTTATACAGCTAAACTGCTTGGCATAGAATACTGACCTTAAAGATCTATGGCAAATAACTGTATTGCTAGGATTTCTGTGGTAGCCATAGTATCTTAGTTGTCACTGTATAAAGTTTAATTAGTAAAACAATGTGTGTGTGTGTGTGTGTGTGTGTGTGTGTGTGTGTGTGTGGGGGGGGTAGAGATGGGCGAAAGTTGTGAATTCTGCTTTTGCAGAACTTCCATGAAAATTTGGAAATTTCACAGAATTTTCTGAACTTTCGCCATTGGCAAGATCGGAATCTTCCAAATGTGTTTGGCAGATATTCACCCTGTTCTGCAGAATTTTTTGGGTGAACTACGGAATAATACATATGAACTGCAGAATAACAGTTTTGAGGATTTTTTTTCTTCGGTTTAATGAATTATTCCGCAATAAATGTAATTATTCCGCAGTTCAGTTATCAGTTCTGTGGACTTTTTTCTCACAGTTTAATAAAATAATCCACAACTTATGCATTTATTCTGCCATTGTAAGTTGGAATTTCTGCAAAATTTGCTAATTTAATTTCTGCACTTTCACAGAAGTGAAATTCTGCCTTTCACAGAAATTTCGCTGGCTGAAGTTTTTTTTTTTGCACACCTCTAATAGGGGGTTAACTTTATGCCCTTGAGATATGTTCATACACCAATAATTTAGCCTGACTCTATAGCAGTCTCCAAGCAAGCTGACTCGCACTATGACCTCACATTCACATCATTGCATGATCAGCTCCTTAGAAGTCCAATGCGAAAAATGTTGCATTTTGTCAGGTGCATTCTCATAGATGTGTGAAAAGCTTTTTGAAAGTCTATCAATGATAAATGTTTCTTCCTCTGGGGTGTTTTGTGCTGTTTTATTTGTTTGTGTACTGCGTGGTATCGACCTATTAAAATAACGGTGGGTTGATCGTTCTCCTTGACTAGACTCCCTCTCCATGACCAAGATATTACACCCAACTGATCACATCCTGAGGGCCTTAAATTACAGTTCTGAAACAAAAAAAAGGAAAAAAAAATAACTGCATTGCTCAGGATTCAAACCTTGGTTTATGTGAGCATTATCAGTGTACTCATAGGGTTGTTAAAACAGGAACAAGGACATGAACAGCTCAAATAAATTATTACTACACACCTTCAACTTGTAATTGACAGGACTTGTTGTTGTGGATGGGGTGGTGTGTTTTCAATTAGCAGCACTCCACTGAGAAACAAAAGAGATCAAACTTAACAACAGACCAGATTTACAGAGCCCCCAACAACCCTGCAGCCATAGGAAAAAAAACCCACACAAGTGGGTTTGTTTGTTAAAACTTTATTTTTATACAGGAACAAATGATTAGCACCATGGGCACTGTTTTCAATCAAGGTCCTATGTAATAAGTCCATAAAAATACAGCAACAATTAACATACATACACAACAGTACAATTAAACATACATAATGTCAACCAAAACATATACATGCAGTTTGCAAATATTCAAACAATTTGTCTTTAAAACTGGACAGGCTAGTAATATTTTTTTAGATGTTTAGGCAAATTATTCCATGAGATAGCTAATCTATTTTGCAAATTCAATTCCCCTGTTTTACTACAATATTTATATGTTGGAATTCTATTTTCTGAATTCCTTGTACAAAAACTTTGATTTTCTGGAAATTGAAACTTGACATACTTAGCTATAGGATGATTATTTTTCCCATATATAATCTTATGACAATTTATTAACCATGTATAATTTCTTTGAGCATCGGGATGTAGCCAATTCAGTTGATTATATACTGTACACTGATGTATTTTATATTCACCTTTAATTATGAATTTTCACAATCTATAAACTATTTGATTAACTTTCTTTAATACTTTCTGGGAAGAGTTCATA
This sequence comes from Neoceratodus forsteri, assembly GCA_016271365.2. Taxonomy (NCBI): domain Eukaryota; kingdom Metazoa; phylum Chordata; order Ceratodontiformes; family Ceratodontidae; genus Neoceratodus; species Neoceratodus forsteri. The sequence continues at coordinate 874,950,709 of CM057459.1, forward strand.
TAAATCAATGCTCCATATTCCAGTACCGGAGTCAACATTTGTTTAGCAAGTTTCTCTCTAGCTTCTTTTGGCAAAACTCCAGATAATCTCCTAAGAGCTTCCAATCTTTGATTTACTTTTTTTTACCTGTATATCAATGTGATCTTCAAAAGTCATACAAGAATCTATATATAATCCCAGGTACCTATATCCTTTTACTTCCTCAGTTTTTGTACCATTGGATAAGTTGATATGTAACTGTAGCTCAGTTTTCAACCCATGCCCCAGACAAAACATCATACACTGTTTTTTTCTGCACTAAGTAGGAGACCAGAGTCACCCATCCACTGCTCCAACTGAATAAAGTCACTCTGTAACTGGTGTTCCAGAATTTCTACATTCTCTGTCGAAACCAATAAAACCGTATCATCAGCATAAAGTCTTGTCTCTCCATATTTCATTGTTTGTACTATATTATTAACATAGACATTAAACATCAATAGCCCAAGTATCGATCCATGTGGAATTCCATGGTTTATTTCCTCAAGGCTCGATACTGAAGTACCATTAATGACACACTGCCTATGATTTGCCAGGTATGATGCAATCCATTGTAATGGTCCCTCTTCCACCCCTATCAACCAAAGTATTTCTAATAATTTTCTATGCTGTACCAGATCAAAAGCTTTACTAAGGTCCATGAACACCACCCCGGTACTTCTTTCCTGATTCAGTGATGTCACTACCTGGTTATGGAAGTCTAACAGGGCAGTGTTCATGGACCTTTCTGGTCCAAATCCATGTTGCTTATCTATAAGAATTGCATTTGATTCCATGTAATGACTAAATTGAGAATGAACACTACATTCTAAAATTTTTGAAAGTATAAGAAATATAGTGATTGGTCTGTAATTAGATGACATGGTACTGGTAGGCCAGGCTTTTGACTGGTACACTTAGGACTAGTCATATTATGCCTGTGCTGCATGAACTGCACTGACTGCCGGTACAGTGGTGGATCACCTTTAAGGTCAGTCTGCTAACCTATAAAGCCCTACACGAGCAGGGATCCTGTTATCTGCAAGAGCTCCTTATTCCGTACTGCCCCCGCAGCCCACTCCGATACGATGATGAGGGATTGCTAGAGATTCCCAGGGTTCACTTAAAAACATCTGGGGCACGCACTTTTTCTTACACTTCACCCACCCTGTGAAATTCTCTACCTCTTCGGTTAACAGAATGCCCAATTGTAGCGAATTTTAAATCGGAATTAAAAACCTATTTGTTTTATCAAGCTTTTTCAGTAAATGTTTAAATTTTATTATTAATATTGTTGGTTATATTGTATTTTACTGTACAGCGCCTTGACAATTTGAAAGGTGCTTAACAAATACATTTTTACTTACTAACTTTTACTTACTATCTCCTCCTTTGTAGATTGGTATCACTCTTCCCATTTTCCATTCATCTGGGATTATTGAACTGTTAATACTCCAATTTAAGAGGTAGGTAATTATTGGTGCAAGAACATCTGCACCTACTATAAGGAATCTTGCCTAATTCCATCTAAACCACCTGCCTTACTTACATTCAAATTTTGGAGCTGTATTTGTACTCTTTTTATGTTTAGAGGTCTAAAATTAAACTTAGCTACATGCTGTCTTACCTGTTTAGCTTTCAATTCTTCAATCAATTCTATTGCATATATATCCTCTGTATGTTCTTTCAGTAAGGGAATATTCAAATCAGGGAGTTCAAGAAAATAAGAATGTAATATGGTTACAATTTTTGTTGAATCTTCAATTATACTCCCTTCCTGTAGCAAGCTTTTCACCTTTATATTTTTATCAGCATGTCTTAAATCAGAAATATACTTCCAGAACATTTTATGATCTTTTACCTTTTCTAATTTAGTCAAATGATATTTTCTTTTCACAATCCTAATATTCTTTTTACATTTATTTCTCCAGGTTTTAAAACTTACCCAATCCTCTAAATTCTTTGATTTCCTAGCTTTTCGCCATACTCTATTTCTAATTTGTTTTTTTAATGTATCTGTTATCCAAGGTTCTTCTCTAGTTTTTCTCCTTCTCTGCACTTTGGTGGCATGTTTATGAATCATTGTTAGTAAGGAATCATTAAATTCTTGAACCACTAAATTAATATCAGGTATCAAAAAAAAACTATATCAATTGAAATTTCTAAGTGTATCTCTAAACTGAATCTTATTAAAATGTCTGAAATCTCTATCCCAGTAAGTGTTCTCATGCTGAACCAAAAAAAAAAACAACTGTATCTTTACATTTATATTATAGGGTTATGATCACCCAGATTTATTGACAATACATCCCAATACTCAATATCCAGATCCTGGGAAACAAACAAAAGATCCAGAATTGTTCCCTGGTTACAATTATGAGTGGTTCTAGTAGGCTTTTCAATTATCTGCTTCAATCCCACTTGCAGAGCTGCAGTTTTTCCTGCAACAGTGGTATTCACAAAGGTGAAGCTGGTTTACGACTGGTTCCATGATTTGCTGCAGCCTGTGGGTGTTTTTTCCCTGCAGCTGTGGAAAAACGTTATGCATGGTGGGATCCGATGTAACATCTCCTGTAGCTGTGGTGAACTGAAAATACAAATTTCAACAGCTGCTTAGATTTCGGTCTAGAATTGTAGCTGCAGAGTGAGATTTAGTCCCATTTAATTTTGTGAATCCGGCCCATCAAACTTGGCATTAGTTTGTCACAACTCAGGGAATCGCTGCAGAAACATGTCCTTCTACTACAGTGCATGGCAATCCACACCTGTCAAAATTTGAAATTGGAATTGGAGCACTCTGAACAGTTTTTACGTAAATGCACCAAAGACTGTGAGCAATGATCAACCAGGTTGAGGAAACTCAATAAAAAACACCACAGTCAGGGGCCCTACATTATAGCTAAGATATGGCTTACGAGGTATGAAATTTAGTATGGTACCTGAAATTGTAAATCTATTCTGCCAGTCTGCCAGCCAGTTACACAGTGTAATGAATTCAATATCAAACCATCTGCATATAAACATGGTGACTGAAATAGTTTATTATGTAACAAGTAAAAATTATCTTTAATTACGTGGAATGCTTTTGGTGGTATAGCTGTGATCGCCAATGGTTGTGGTCAGATGCAGATGGTTCTGAGCTGAAACTGACCAGTGAAATTCACTAGAAAAGTTGGAAATTTTACAGTGCTACAAAAGTGCAATGCCAAGTGCTAGGCTGGAGACCAAAATATGTCAGCTAGCATACAATGAATGCAGTGTTGTCAATGTCAAGTAAGCAGCATGGCCAGATACTAAATGCACTGGTGTCAATATTACCAGAGAGCATCATGACTGACTCTCATGTCAGTGCACAATTACAGAACCTGGGTTGTTATTTATGGTATTCTTTACTGTGTGAGTTCAGGTTGCCTTTTAACTTCTATCCTTTATTTTATATCTTGGGTCATCCTCAAAAACATGGCAAAATTGATCCCTTAAATAACTAGACTGGGAAGAACTCCATTCAAAATAAAATATTTATAGCCAAAAAAATGTTTTTCGTTTTGTTTTATTCCACACCAAAAGGTCTGGGAAAAAGTTTCATGTCCACCACCACTTCCTCTGGCCCCAATATACAGTGTTCCATAAATACAAAATGTACAAAAACATCATAAATATGCAATATTCTAAAACATTTTCTTTTTTAGCAAACTCATGATTTCATCTCAACCTTTTGAATCTGTTACTACACAATATTTCATGATCCATTCTTTTTACTTTCTTAAAAACATTTTTGCTTTCTTAATCAGATTTATGCTTTCTTAAAATGAGCTCCATAACAGTGTGTTGGTGTATACTCCTACAAACCTTGTTGTTCAAACCTCCTTCAATTTTTCACAGTATCCTTCAATCTCTATTTTTTTGTTTTTCTTTTCCAATTCTAGAGCAAAACAAGAGACATACAAATTGCCTAATTTTCCTTGTTCTTGTCACCATTATTTGTTTTTCCATTCATAAATCAGCCTGCCATTCTCTTACTTTAATTTGTTCACAGTCCACTTCCACTTGACACCTCTCTTATGCTGCCTTTAAAGTCACCTCCCCTGCTTTCCTTCTTGGCTGAAATAACATTAAATCATTCTATGAGTCTTTCTTCTCACCCTGTGTTTATTTCTTAATGCTCACTTTCTTTTCTCATTCAGTTTACACCAACTATTGCTTACCTGCACTTTCTTGTAGCGCCCTCACTCTGATATTCACAACTTTTTTATTTGTCTGTCCTTGCATCTCTACAATTCAAATATAAAGAAAATAACTCTTATGCCAGAACTCCTCTCACTTATTACTCATTCAATTCACACTTTAATTAGCTCTTTTGATCAAACTTATTACAAATTTTGCTTACTTGTGCTTGTTTCATTGTATCCTTGTTCTAGGATTTGTGATTAAGCTATTCTCTTGGTATTCCTACAAATTTAAATACACAAAAAGGTGCTCTAATTACAAAACTTCTGCCCTCCTACTACATCTCTTGGTTTAGCACATATTAAAACTTCTTCATTAAGGTTTTAAGAAGCTTACCAACAACGCTCTGAGGGTCTGGCCTACTTCCTGGTTGTAGGAAAGACCAATCCCTTGCACCTGCTCAGTTAAATACCTTTCCATTGCTGGGGCGAGAAGACATCATTCTATGACATCACACCCCTTTATTTCTGCCTAGGGGTGTTGGCTTTTGTCTCTGTTGTTGGATGAGATGTCCTAATAGCTCCAGTGGCTCAACAGTTAAGGCGGACAGTTGGAAGTTTAGCACTGCAGTCTGGGTTGGCGGTTCACCCCCACCCTCAGCTAAATGCTGTAAAATGTTTTTTTCATTTATTTTATTTACTTTAACCTTTCCTTCTTTTTTAGGAACTTTGGTCTTTCCTAATTTTTTTTTCAATACACACATATTCAAGTGATACAGTGTCACTGAAATATGTGAAACAAAGAATCTGCCTGGGGAGAAAAAACAGGGGGGATCAACAATCAAAGTCCACATCTTGTTGATTTATAAAAATTTCCTTGTGAAAATATGTTTCTTGCTTTGCGGATGTTATGCAATTGCCCGATTTCTTTTTCATGCAATCCATTTCCTTTCTTGACTTGTAGTATTATTTCAAAATCCTTCACCAATAAAGGCTCCAGTCACATGTCTCATTCATACCAATCCTTTGGTTCATGCAGTCCATTTAGAAAATCCAGAAGACTTCTCTTTTTGACAGGAGATCGTTCCAACTAGTACTGCTCCCCCACTGGTTCTTCCACCTTTTCTAATCCCCAAAATCTCAATGATGTTGCAGAGTGTCCTTTTCATTAAAATGTTTTGCTACTGAATAGTTTTGGTCCCTCATCCTGATGTCACTTTTGTATTCACTTCTATGATTTTGTAGCTCCCTCTTTTTTTCCCTACATATAATCTGTCACATGCACATTGTAAAATGTACACTATATGATGTGACTTACATGTGATACGTTGTCTTATTTCATGCTTCTTGTTTGTGTGTGGTTGTTCAAAATATTGCTTCTTATTAGTGTTCCCACATTGAAAACACTGTCCACATGGGTAACCCCTATTATTTAGGGGACCCAATAAAAGTTGTTTCTCCTGTCTTTTAGGGCCATCATGTGCAGTGTGAACTACCTTGTTCCTTATTGCCTGGTTCTTTTTTGATGACACTAATGGTTGTTCTCTAAACCTTCTATTCAGATCTTCCCCTGTTTGTAACATGTGCCAGTTATCCATTAATATTCTTTTGATGTTTCCACTCAGATGGATATAGGCTGTAGAAAATATTATTCTCTTTTCTGTAATTACTTCCTCTCTTCCTTTAAGGATTTCCTCCCTAGGTGCCTCTGCTACCTCTACAATAGCTGCTTCAATATTTTGTCTCTTATAATCTCTCTCTTTAGAAATCTGTCATTCTTTCTGCTTCTTTATAAAATTCCTGTTCTTCACTATTATTCCTTTTTGCTCTTGTAATTTGAGATTTCGATATGCTTTCTTTAAATTTTGGATCATGGAAACTGTTAAAATGTAATAATGTGTTCATATCTTTCTCTTTTGATGTAGTTTTGTCTCTAATCCCCTCTCGCCTTGTAGATTTTTAAATCTAAAAAAGCTATCTCTGTCTGACTTGCTTCCATTGAAAAAAGAAGGTTGGGGTTTCTGCTGTTTAAGTAGGTTTCAAATCTTCCTAATTCTTCTCTGGTCTCTTCTCATATTAGCAATACATCATCAATGAAATGTTTCCACTCTTGATGTAGTCAAGGAATGGATTCGTGTCTCAATGAAAAATATGCATTTTCTCAAAATTCCACATGAATAAGTTTGCATATGAAGGTACCATCGTACTCCCCATTGCTGTCCCATGTAACTGTAAGTAAAAATTTTCCTCAAAACTGAAGTCATTTTTGCTTAACACTAGGTCTGATAGTCTCCCTAAAAATTCTACTGGTGGAAAATCTTCTGTTCTGGTATGTAATACCTGATTTAATGATGCCAGTCCTTCATTATGTGGGATACTCGTGTAAAGATCCTTCACATCTAGGGACACTAACCACAATTCCTCCATATTTAGGTCACTCCTATTTATTTCCTCAATGATTTCTATCACATGACTTGTGTCCTTCACACATGTCTCCATTTTCATTACTTCATCTTTAATGTGGAAATCTATGTACTTAGATAAAGGTTCCAAAATGGAATCCACTCCAGAAACTATGGGTCAACTAGGAGGTTTTTGCAAATCTTTGTGTACTTTATTTAGGATGTAGAAGAGTGGTGTCCTTAGATTTTTATTAGTTAACATCTCCCTTTCTGTGTCTGTACACCACACTAAATCTACTGCCTGTTCTAAAAACTCTCTAATGTCTGCTGTTATTTCCTCAATAGGGTTCATAACCAGTTTTAAATATTTTTCATTGTCTCCTAGCTGTCTCAAACATTCCTCCTTATATTTTGTATAGTCCCATAGCACTATCCCCACACCCTTATCTGCAGGTTTAATCACAATGGATTTATCCTCTTCTAAATTTTTTAAAATCTCCCTTTCCTTCCTTGTCATATTATTGTGTCTTGGAAATGCTGATTCTTTACTCGTCATATCATTTATCTGTTTGTCTAATACTTTTATGTAGGTTTCTACTACCTCTCTCCCCAGGTGGTAAAAAATTAGATTTTATTCCCAGTGCTTTCTGTAGATTTTGTTTCCTCGTTGGTTGTTCTTCCACTTTATCTTTAAACCAATCTGCTAACCTTAATTTTAAATAAAATTTTTGTAAATCTATTTCTAACTGAAAAAGATCTATACCTTTGGTTGATGAGAAGGATAGACCTTTGCTCAGAACCTGAACTTCCATATCTGTAATGACTCTGCTACTCAAATTAAAAACCACTACTGGTTTCTCTTTCTCCCCCTGCTGTTGTAATCGTATCCTCCCCTGCTTCTTCCTCTCCTCCTCTTCCACCTCCTCCACCACCCCCTCCTGTCTGGTTTATGTGTTGTGTTCTGAAATGTTCTACGCCTTGCCACCCCTGTCTCTCAAATTATGTCTCTGATATTCTTGCTCTCCCACTTGTTCCTGTGTTCTTGTATTTTCTTCCTCTTGTGGGCATGAGGTCCTCTCTAAAAAAGGATCCCTACTTTCCTGTCTTGTATATGCATTTGTTACATAACTGTCTCTATTGTCTGAATCTGTTTGATAATCATGTTGTCCCTGTGTATATTGACTGCCCCAAAATGGTTTTGGTTTAATAAACCAATTGTATACTTTGTTTTCTCTGTAGTCTACAAGATCTCTTTTAAATTTTTAATTTTCTATTGTTCAATAAAGTCCTCATAATCTACTAAATCTTTCTTTATCTTTTCCAAAGTTGAAACAAATTCTTGATGCCAAACTCGTGCCTTATATTCATCTTTCACTCCCTGTATTTCTGCTGTTAACCTGTTTCTTTCTTCAACTATGGCATCTATAAGGGCCAACATGAAATCAATAGAGCATTTCTTGTGAATGCTTGTCCATTTTTCATTCAGTTTGATGGTCATGAATCTTAAATTGGGTTGTACTACTACCTTTAACCCCCTGAGTACTCTTTTGTTCTTTATATATTCACCTGGTGACAGTGCATGCCATTCTAATCTTATATGTTTTTGTTCAAGATGATAAATCTTATTTAACAGTGTTTTATCACTTGTGGTTTCTGTCCATGTCTTGTCTCTACTTAATAGGCTCAAAACCTGTGCTTGTTCTTCTGCTGTAAAGTGATATGTAAGTAATGTCCCTTCTGAATTTTGCTGAAATTCTTGAAATGGTTCCTGTCGTTACCTATTCCCAGAGTTCTGAGCAGTGTAGGAGATGGAAATTGGAGAACCCCTGACACTAAATCTGTGGTGAAGTCTGAAGCCTTAGCTTACTTCATCTATCTCTTGGTCATAACCTGACCTAAAAATCAGGCCACTGAACCCATATGCTGCCTCACAAGTCTGTCTTTGTTTACTATGTGAGTTCAGGTTGCCCTTTAACTTCTATCCTTTATTTCATATCTTGGGTCATCCTCAAAAACTTGACTACATTGACTCCCTTAAATAACTAGATTGGGATGAACTCCATTCAAAATAAAATATTTCTAGCCAAAAAAATGCTTTCATTTCTTTTATTCCACACCAAAAGGTCCGGGCAACAGTTTTGTGGCCACCACCACTTTGTCATGCCTCAATATACATTGTTCTATAAAAATAAAATATACAAAAACATCATAAATATGCAATACTCTAAAACATTTTCTTTTTTAACAAAGCCATGACTTCATCTCCACCTTTTAAATCTATTACTACACCCTATTTCATGATTCTTTCTTTTTACTTTCTTAAATACATTTTTGCTTTCTTAATCAGATTTATGCTTTCTTAATATGATCTCCATAACAGTGTGTTGGTGTATACTCCTACAAACCTTGTTATTTAAACCTCCTTCAGTTTTTCACAGCATCCTTCAATCTCTATTTTTTGTTTTTATTTTTCAATGCTAGAGCAAAACAAGAGAGACACAAGTTGCCTAATTTTCCTTGTTCTTATCACACCTTATTTGTTTTTCCATTCATAAATCAGCCTGCTTTTCTGTCACTTTAATTTGTTCACAGTCCACTTCCACGTGGCTCCTTTATTATGCTACCCTTAAAGTCACTTCCTCTGCTTTCCTTCTTGGCTGAAATAACATTAAATCATTTTATGAGTCTTACTTCTCACCCTGTGTTTATTTCTTAATGCTCACTTTCTTTTCTCATTCAGTTTACACCAACTATTGCTTACCTGCACTTCCTTGTAGTGCCTTCACTCTCATATTCACAACTTATTCATGTGGAATTTTGAGAAAAAGCATATTTTTCATCGAGACAAGAATCCATTTCTTCACTGCATCAAGAGGTGGAAATGTTTAATTGATGATGTATTGTTAAGAACAAGGAAAATGAGGCCATTTTATCTCTCTTGTTTTGCTCCAGAATTGGAAAAGAAAAACAAAAAAATAGATTGAAGGATGCTGTGCAAAATTGAAGGAGGTTTAAACAACAAGATTTTTAGGAGTATACACCAACACGCTGTTATGGAGCTCATATTAAGAAAACATACTGTACATCTGATTAAGAAAGCAAAAATGTGTTTAAGAAAGTAAAAAGAAAGGATCATGAAATAGGATGTAGTAATGGATTCAAACGGTGAAGATGAAGTCAGGAGTTTGCTAAAAAACAAAGTGTTTTAGAATATTGTATATTTATGATGTTTTTGTACATTTCATATTTATAGAGCACTGTATATTGGGGCCTGATGAAGTGGTGGTGGCCACAAAACTGTTGCCCAGACTTTTTGATGTGGAATAAAAAAAATGAAAAGCAGTTTTTTGGCTAGAAATATTTTATTTTGAATGGAGTTCATCCCAATCTAGTTATTTAAGGGAGTTAATTTTGCCAAGTTTTTGAGGATGACCAAGATATAAAATAAAGGATAGAAGTTAAAGGGCAACCTAAACTCACATAGTAAACAAAGACAGACTTCTGAGGCAACACACATGATCAGTGGCCTGATTTTTAGGTCAGATTATGAGTAAGAGAAAGATGAAGTAAGCTCAGGCTTCAGACTTCACCACAGATTCAGTGTCATGGGTTCCCCCATTTCCATCTCCTATATTGCTCAGAACTCTTGGAATAGGTAAAAAACAAAGGGAAGTATGAATAGGAACCAAGGGGTGGGTGGGTCCAGTGTGAGACAGGAACCATTTCAAGAATTTCGGAAAAATGCAGAAGGGACATTACTTACATATCACTTTACAGCAGAAGAAGAAGCACAGATTTTTAGCCTATTAAGTAGAGACAAGACATGGACAGAAACCACAAGTGATAAGACACTGTTAATAAGATTTATCATCTTGAACAAAAAGATATAAGATTAGAATGGCATGCACTGCCACCAGGTGAATATATAAAGAATAAAACAGTACCTAGGGGATTAAGGGTCATAGTAGAACCCAATTTAGGATTCAGGACCATCAAACTGAATGAAAAATGGACAGGCATTCACAACAAATGCTCTACTGATTTCATGTTGGCACTTATAGAAGCCATAGTGGAAGAAAGAAACAGGTTAACAGCAGATATACAGGGAGTGAAACATGAATATAAGCCATGAGTTCAGCATCAAGAATTAATTTCAATATTGGAAAATATAAAGAAAGATTTAGTATATGAGGACTTTATTAAATAACAGAAAATTAAAATATTGAAAAGAGATATTGTAGACTACAGAGACAATGAAGAATACAATTGGTTTATTAAACCAAAACCATTTTGGGGTAGTCAATATACACAGGGACAACATGATTATCAAACAGACTCAGACAGTGGAGACAGTTATGTAACAAATGCATATACAAGACAGACAAGACTGGACATTAGGGATCCTTTTGTAGAGAGGACCTCATGCCTACAGGAGGAAGTAAATACAAGAACACAGGGACAAGTGGGAGAGCAAGAATATTAGAGACACAATTTGAGAGACGGGGGTGGCAAGGAGTAGAACATTTCAGAACACAACACATAAACCAGAGTGGAGGTGGTGGTGAAGGAGGTGGAAGAGGAGGGAGAGGAAGAAGCTGGGGAGGATATGGTTACAACAGCAGGGGGAGACAGAGGAACCAGTAGTAGTTTTTAATTTGAGTAACAAAGTCATTACATATATGGAAGTTCAGGTTCTGAGCAAAGGTCTATTCTTCTCACCAACCAAAGGTATAGTTCTTTTTCAGTTAGAAATAGATTTACAAAAATGTTATAGAAAATTAAGATTAGCAGATTGGTTTAAAGATAAAGTGGAAGAACAATCAATGAGGAAACAAAATCTACAGAAAGCATAGGGAATAAAATCAAATGTTTCACCACCTGGGGGAGAGTGATATTAGAAACCTACATAAAAGTAATAGTCAAACAGATAAAAGATATGATGAGTAAAGAATTAGCATTTCCAAGACACAATAATATGACAAGGAAGGAAAGGGAGATTTTAAAAAAATTTAGAAGAGGATAAATCTGTTGTGATTAAACCTGCAAATAAGGATGGGGGATCATGCTGTGGGACTATAAAAAATATAAGGAGGAATGTTTGAGACAGCTAGGAGACAATGAAAAATTTTTAAAACTGGATATGAACCCTATTGAGGAAATAACAGCAGACATTAGAGAGTTTTTACAACAGGCAGTAGATTTAGTGTGGTGTACAGACACAGAAATTGAGATGTTAACTAATAAAAGCTAAGAACACCACTCTTCTATGTTCTACCTAAAGTACACAAAGATTTGCAAAAACCTCCTAGTAGACCCATAGTTTCCGGAGTGCATTCCATTTTAGAAACTTTATCTAAGTACATAGATTTCCACATTAAAGATGAGGTAATGAAAATGGAGACATATGTGAAGAACACAAGTCATGTGATAGAAATCATTGAGGAAATAAATAGAAGTGATCTAAATATGGAGGAATTGTGGTTAGTGTCCCTAGATGTGAAGGATCTTTACATGAGTATTCCACATGAGGAAGGACTGGTATCATTAAATCAGGTATTACATACCAGAACACAAGATTTTCCACCAGTAGAATTTTTAGGAGGCCTAGCAGACCTAGTGTAAAACAAAAACTACTTCAGTTTTGAGAAAATTTTTTATTTAGGGTTACATAGGACAGCAATGGGGAGTACGATGGCACCTTCGTATGTGAACTTATTCTTGTGGAATTTTGAGAAAATGCATATTTTTCATCAAGACACAAATCCATTTCTTGACTCTGTCAAGAGGTGGAAATGTTTCATTGATGATGTATTGCTAATATGGGATGGGACCAGAAAAGAATTAGGAAGGTTTGAAATCTACTTAAACAGCAGAAACCCCAACCTTCTTTTTTCAATGGAAGCAAGTCAGACAGAGATAGCTTTTTTAGATTTAAAAATCTACAAGGGGAGAGGGGATTACAGACAAAACTATATCAAAAAGAGAAAGATATGAACACATTATTACATTTTAACAGTTTCCATGATCCAAAATTTAAAGAAAGCATATCGAAATCTCAAATTATAAGAGCAAAAGGATTAATAGTGAAGAACAGGAATTTTATAAAGAAGCAGAAATAATGACAGATAGGTTTCTAAAGAGAGGTTATAAAAGACAAAATATTGAAGCAGCTATTGTAGAGGTAGCAGAGACACCTAGAGAGTAACTCCGTAAAGCAAGAAAGGAAGTAATTACAGAGAAGAGAATAGTATTTTCTACAACCTATAGCCATCTGAGTGGAAACATCAAAATAATATTAATGGATAATTTGCACATATTACAAACAGGGGAAAATCTGAATAGAAGGTTTAGAGAACAACCATTAGTGATATCAAAAAGAACCAGACAATAAGGGACAAGGTAGTTCACACTGCACATTATGTCCCTAAAAGACAGGAGAAACAACTTTTATTGGGTCCCCTAAAGAATGGGAGTTACCCATGTGGACAGTGTTTTCAATGTGGGAACACTAATAAGCAACAGTATTTTGAACACGCGCACACAAACAAGAAGCATGAAATAAGACAACGTATCACATGTAAGTCACATCATATAGTATATGTTTTACAATGTCCATGTGACAGATTATACATGGGGAAAACAAAGAGGGAGCTACAAACTCGTATAAGTGAACACAAAAGTGACATCAGGATAAGGGACCAAAACTCTTCAGTAGCAAACAATTTTAATGAACTAGGACACTCTGTAACATCATTGAGATTTTGGGGATTAGAAAAGGTGGAAGAACCAGTGGGGGGCAGTACTAGTTGGGATGATCTCCTGTCAAAAAAGAAGTCTTCTGAATTTTCAAAATGGACTGCATGAACCAATTGATCAGTATGAATGAGTCATGTAATTGGAGCCTTTATTAGTGAAGGACTGTGGAAGAATACTACAAGTCAAGAAAGGAAATGGATTGCATGAAAAAGAAATCGGGAAATTGAATAACATCCGCAAAGCAAGAAGCATATTTTCACAAGGATGTTTTTTGAAAGCAAGATGTGGACTTTGTTTGTTGATTCCCACCCAAAGAAATTACATAACAGCAAACCAAGAAGCATATTTTCACAAGGAAATTTTTATAAAACAGCAAGATGTGGACTTTGATTGTTGATCCACCCCCACTGGTTTTTCTCCCCAGGCAGATCCTTTGTTTCACATTTTTCTGTGACACTGTGCAATTTGAATATGTATGTGACACTGTATAATTTGAATATGTATGTATTAAAAAAAGAATTAGGGAAGAAAAAAGTTAATAAAAAAAGAAGGAAAAATTAAAGTAAATAAAATAAATGAAAAAAAAACATTTTGCAGCCTTTAGCTGGGGGCCGGGGGTGAACCACCAACCTAGACTGCAGGGCTAATCTTCCAACTATCTGCCTTAACTGTTGAGCCACTGGAGGCACTAGGACATCTCATGCAACAACAGAGACAAATAGCAACACCCCTAGGTGGAAATAAAGGGGTGTGATGTCATAGAATGATATCTCTTCCCCCCACCAATGGAACGGTATTTAAACTGAGCATGTGTGAGAGCTCTGCCTTTCCTGCAACCAGGAAGTATACCAGACCCTCCGAGCCTTGTTGGTAAGCTTCTTAAAACCTTAATGAAGAAGTTTTAATATGTACTAAACCAAGAGATGTAGTAGGAGGGCAGAAGTTTTGTAATTAGAGCACCTTTTTCTGTATTTAAATTTGTAGGAACACCAAGAGAATAGCTTAACCACAAATGCTAGAGCAAGAGCACCATGAAACAAGCACAGGTAAGCAAAATTTGTAAGAAGTTTGATCAAAAGAGCTAATTAAAGTGTGAATTGAATGAGTAATAAGTGAGAGGAGTTCTGGCATAAGGGTTCTTTTCTTTATATATGAATTGTAGAGATGCTTGGTCAGAAAAAGAAAGAAGTGAATATCAGAGTGAGGGCACTACAAGTAAGTGCAGGTAAGCAAGATTTGGCGTAAACTGAATGAGAAAAGGAAGTGAGCATTAAGAAATAAACACAGGGTGAGAAGAAAGACTCAGAATGATTTAATGTTCTTTCAGACAAGAAGGAAAGCAGAGGATGTGACTTTAAAGGCAGCATAAGAGAGGAGCCTCATGGAAGTGGACAGTGAACAAATTAAAGTAAAAGAATGGCATGCTGATTTATGAATAGAAAAACAAATAAGGTGTGATAAGAACAAGGACAATTAGGCAACTTTTGTCTCTCTTGATTTGCTCTAGAATTGGAAAAGAAAAACAAAAAATAGAGATTAAAGGATGCTGTGAAAAACTGAAGGAGGTTTAAACAACAAGGTTTGTCGGAGAATACACCTACACAGTGTTATGGAGCTCATATTAAGAAAGCATAAATCTGATTAAGAAAGCAAAAAGTTGTTAAAGAAAGTAAAAGAAAGGATTATGAAATAGGGTGTAGTAATAGATTCAAAAGCTGGAGATGAAGTCATGAGTTTTCTAAAAAAGAAAATATTTTATAATATTGCATATTTATGATGTTTTTGTACATTTTATATTTATAAAACATTGTATATTGGGGCCTGACAAAGTGGTGGTGGCCACAAAACTGTTGCCCAGACCTTTTGGTGTGGAATAAAAGAAATGAAAATCACTTTTTTGGCTAGAGATATTTTATTTTGAATGGAGTTCATCCCAATCTAGTTATTTATTGTAATCTATGATAACAATATTTTATTAATTCTCTACATTCACAAAACAATATATTACTAGAAAACTGTACATTTTTTTTAAATAATTTAATGTCTATAGGACAAGCGATTATGGCTCCGGATTCATTTGCTTGTCTGTCTGCTTCCTAAAATACGTAAGGTGTAATGTGTTATGAGATATGTCATATTGATTGTAGTCCAAGGTAATATTGTATCAATCTAAAAAAAACACTTTTTAATGAAATAGAATATCACTTTGTTCTCTATAAATAGCTGTCCAGTGGACTGCTACACTTCCCTCATAGGCAGATGGGAAGAGAAATCACTTTTGTATGTGAATATGCAATGTGACAGTATTCCTAGCACAGAACAGGCTGGGTGGTGTGGCTCTGTGATGTGGTGAACTGTTAAATCACTACATTTGGTAATACTGAAGGCATTACTTTCCACTAGTTGGATATATGTCAAGCAAAGAAGTGTGTAGTATAGTATGGCTTAATGTGTGGCGCTCATATACATATAATGCAGTAGCACAGAATAACAGTGCTGGTGTTCAGTTGCTGACATAACTGTAGTCTGCACCATTATGTACCCACAACCATACATATTTAATATGCTTTGCAAGAACTTTGTTAATGCACTGGTTAGGGTAACTTAACAGCACAAGAGTAGGGAAATGTGGCATTAGGGTTTCCAGCCCTAACTTGCAACTCCCACTCTCAAAGAAGCAAATGGAAAAAATATTAGGGTTTTCAGTCACTGGAGTTTTGGCTAATCAGTGTGGGGTCTTCCTTGTGATTGTCAATCTTAATGCACACCCTTCCCCTCTAACCCGTAGCCTCTGGTCCAGAGCACAACGTACAGCTCTGAGTCAGTGCTTCATAATGACACACTCTTCAAAGGAAGAGAAGTAGGCTAGCTCACTGTCACAGAGGTTGGATGTCCATCAGTGACATCAGTGATCCGGGTTTGAGACAAGATCTGGGATGTCAGAGGGCTGTCCAAGGAAAAGAGGATTGAACATCTTTAGGACTGTTCTCCTCCTCCAGGGGGAAAGGTGGAGTGACCGGTGAATGATTGACCCCTGGTGGTGTCCGGGGAGAATATAGCTGCTGGATCCAAGCTGTCAGGGAGGTGTGCCGAATGTTTGCGTATAGCTCACTCTGTCATTGCACACCACACCTCCTGGGGAATGGATTATCAGAAAAAAACTGCTGCCAACTCTGTTCATGATGCCCCATCTCACTGGCCCCCATGCCACCTTCAATGATGCTTGGCCAGTGACTGAGAGTCTCTATCAGTGCAGTCAAGTTCCACCTTGGGGGTAAGACAGGAATGCCTCCTTGTGGTTTTTCCACCAAGAACCTTGTACAGTCTTCCATGGGGGCCATGTCTGCTTGATGGCCCTGCCCAGAGGTAGCAAGCCTGGGTGGACCACCGCTCTGACTAAGTCCGAGGGTGGGCAGAGGTCAGAGGAGTCCAGAGCTCAGCTCTCAGAGGACTAGCACCAAAAAAGCATAATCAATAAATAAAAAGAGAGTGAATTATGTCTCGCCACATATTGCCAACACAGTTTGTTGCAGCTTACTTTATGCAGAGCCCTGCAGGCCCTGTGTGTAGAAAGGAGATAATGTGTGATGTTCTTTGCTCAGGGAATGGGTTGACCCTTAGGGCTGACAACCCCAAGAAAGACCCCACCACTGATTTGCCTGGACTCCAGAGACCTAAAACCCTAATATGTTTTTCCATTTGCTGCTTTGAGGTGTGGGTTGTGAGTGATGGTTTAAAGCCCTAACCACACATTTCCCTACTTTTCTAGTGTTCTGTTATCCTAAGTGGTGCATTAACAAAGTTTTTTTTGCAAATAATTTCCTTTCTTTTTGAGGTATTGGAATTGTATCCTCACTCACACAGGTCCCTTCATGACCTTTATGAACAGGTGCAGATGTGCAGGGCCCTTTGGGCTGTGCAATGTTTGAAGAACCTGTCCACATACAGAAGTATAGGACCTGTCACATTCACTCTTTACACATTCACTGTTTACTCTTTACACATTCATTCTTCACACTAATTTTTTGTTAAGATTTTGACCCCAAATTTTCAAGATAGTCATTGTTTGACTGGCATTATAAACATGACATGAACCATTTATGGTATATTGGCCAAAATGTCATTTTGCACCACAAGTGTGAAAACATGTCTCATCCAGGATTTAAAAAATAACACATGCCACATTTATGAGGTTGTGTGGAAAAATTGGTGGAGTCAGAATAATGAAAATTAGCAAACTTCTGAGTGAACGTTGAAATACTGAGACATTCAGTCTTAACCTGGGCATTTTACCATATTTATACAACACATTTCCAGCATAGCCTACTTGTTACCCCACCTCATGAACCTGGTAGGTGAAAATTTTCAAATCCCTGCCAAAACATCATTCCATGCAACCAAAACTTCATTCCGCGACATGGGTGTGAAAATGCATTTTGGCCAAGATTTGAAAAATGACAGCTGATACATTAATGAAGTGCTGTAAAAAAAAGGCAATAGTGAAAAATCTGGGTCAAAATATTTAACATTACCAAAGTTACAAGCCAGCATAGAAAAGTTTCAACATGTATGTATAACTTTGCCATTTTTACATGTTTTGACCCCACATTTTCAACATAGTCTTCTTATGACCCATTTTAAGAACAAGAGTGGTGAACATTTTCAGATCCTGCCTGAAAGGTTATTTTGCAATGCAAGTGCAAAATTGCCTTTCAGGAATGATTTGCATAATTCTGCCATCATTGTTAATGAGGTGGAGTCACCAAAAAAACACATTGATAATTTGGGGCCAAAATATGCAAAAATGACAAAGTTATGCATCAAGGTTCAAAACCCTAGTGAAATACAATGAGCTGCACTTACCTTAGTTTCTCATATAGCACTCACTGGTTCCATCACCAAGACATGTCTTTGATTGGACAGTGGATATTCATCCTGTGACATGTTCAGGTGGGTGAGGGTGTGCCGGGGGTGTGGGGGTATGTGGGGAGGTGGGTGCTGAGTTGGGGTGGTGGGTCAGATTGGTGAGGGACCATTTTCTTTTTTGCAGGGAAAAAACAACAATGGTGGCCAGTTTCCTTCTTTGTAGGGGATAGTGAGTGATATGCACCCAAGTGTCGGGTTACTCACTGGCAGCACTGGGGGTGGGCACCTCAATGCCACCACTTAAAAAAACAGGGATGAGAGACTTTCAGGGGAGGAGAGTCAACACATGTGGTACTGGGGGTGGACATATCAGCCTGCTTATTAAGCACAATTATAAAACATTGGAAATGGTTGGTGGGTGACCTGAAGGGGAGGGGAGAAAGAAGCTATACTGGGCTGGGACCCTGGTCCTCAGAACAAATAAACAGGTAAGAAGGTAGATAGATAGATTGATAGATAGATAGATAGATAGATAGATAGATAGATAGATAGATAGATAGATGGACAGACGGATAGACAGACAGACATTTACGTCAGCCACAGGGGATTGGTGGCTCACTGCTCTCAGTGTGACCTGCAGCATGAGTTTCAGATGCAGTTGCAGAATTCAAGAAAGTCCTGCTGTTCTCATACAGAGAATGAGAGTGAATGGCTTCCCTTGCTAAGCTGGGCACCCAGGACATTGGTGTGCCCAGAAAAGATATGTCTGGCAAGTTCTAAAAAAAAAAGCAAACATCAAAATCTAGCTAAAAGAGTTCCTTTTTAGCTAGGTCCAGGTGTTTGTTTTTAAAAAGAGATTATTAGTATGCATTTTTAATGTCTGTGAGTTTAAAGTTAGAAATGAAATAGTGGTGGACATGATAGGTATTTTGTTCCACATTAAAGGCAAATAATGAAAATAGGCAGTCTTGATCTTTTATTTATTTATTTTTTTTTGTTACTGTTCGCATCAGTACAATAACTGTAAAATTGTTATAACTGTAGAACTATATAATATTTTTTCATGAAAATCTTCCAAATTCACACCCTTGGCATGGGCCCCTTCAACCCTGAAAATTTCATGAAAAATGTCGACTCAATCTAGGATGTAGGTGAGAGCAAAAAATACCCAATGATACAAGTATAGGGAAACCAATTGTGGTTTTTTTTTTCCTGTTTTTCATTGCTCCGTATCTCGAAAACCAAACAAGATGCAGTCATGAAACTTTTCACATCTTTTGATGCTGTCAGTACATCTGCACATTCTAACTTTGAGGCTATTTTGTCAAGTGATGCCAAAGTTATTAAGGAGCAAAAACTGTGTTTTAACATAAAACAGCCTACTCAACCCTAAATAGAAGGGTGCTACCATGACCCTATAATTTATAAATTAAGAAGAATTCCACAGAACATCTTGTACACTATTTGTACACAAGCACTAACTTCATAACATGGGTAGACAGCTGTTCACATCACACATCACCTTTACAACTGCCCACTGAACTGCTATAGTTTGAGTTATGTCCATCAGTCCATTATTTTGCTTTTGTAGTCAGTGCCTATGGCTAATAATAAACATGGTAAGATGATATGGTAAGCACATATCTATCGCTCATCCCTCCCCCACCAACACCACTAATTCCCTGTTCCCAAGGATGCTTGTCTGGTTAGGGTCAGAGATTTTATTTTAAAGCTAGTATTAAAGATAATGAGCAAATATGCGATTCTACAACCTTTGTGGATTTTTCACTGAATCTGCTGAAGAACTGTGTCATATAAACATAGAAACATAGAAACTGACAGCAGAAGGGGACTGCAAGATCCATCTAGTCCACCCGATATGTGGAACTACCCCCCTTCTATCCTTTATGTGAAACTATACTTTTGTGAATGTCCCAGGTGTTTTTGAACCCATTTACCATTTTGGCCTCCACCACTTCCCAGGGCAAGCAATTCCATGGGTTGACCACCCTCTCAGTGAAGAAGAACTTCCTAACATTGCTCCTGAATCATGCACCCTTGAGCCTCATATCGTGTCCTCTAGTTCTGATGCTTTTCTTCTCCTGAAGGAGCTTATGTACCCCTTCCTTATTATACCCTTGATATACTTGAATGTCTCAATCATATCTCCCCTCCCCTCTCCCTCCTCTGCTCTAGGTACTATATGTTGAGCTCCCTCAAGCTGTATTCATATGCCATTTGATACAGACCTTGAATCAGTTTTGACACTCTCCTTTGCACTGTCTCAATCCTATCGATGTCTTTTCTATGGTGCAGCCTCCAGAGCTGTATGCAATACTGCAGGTGGGGGTGCTCCAGCGCCCTATAAAGTGACAGCACCTCCTCCCTGCTATGATTCATGATTCCCCTCCCTATGCAGACCAGCATACCACTGGCCTTTAGCACTGCCTTTTCACACTGCTTCCCCACCTTTAAGTCATCTGATATAATGACTCCTAAGTCTCACTCCTGGTTGGTGGATGCCAGCAGCTCCCCTCCCAGGTAGTATCCCATCTTGGATCTCATGATCGAGTGTTGCACAATTTTAAAAAGGTACAATTGTATCATATTTTTTAGCTTAATTCATTCTGTTTTAGGTATCAGGCACATTCCTGTAGATGTGTGAAAGCATATGTTTCTCCTTCTGGGGTGTTTCATGCTGTTTTATTCTTTTTGTGTGTGTGCTGCCTGATTATCACTCTAATACAATAAGGGTGTGTTAGTCAGTCTCCTTGCCCAGACTCTACCTCTTGACAAGGATATCACCCTTGACTCACCACACCCTGAGGGCCTTAAATTACAATTTTGTAACAAAAAAACTGCATTACTCAGGATGCAAACCCAGTTTATAAAGTATGCATTATTAGTGTGCTCATGGAGCTTGTTACAAAAAGGAGCACAGACATGAATGACTTTGGTTGATTATTGCTGCACACTTTCAACTTGTAATTGACAAGACTTGTTACTGTCGATAGTGGGTTGGGGTGTATTCAATTAGCATCAATAAACTGAGAGAGAAAAGCAGTCAAAGTAAACAGAAAACTAGTCACTGTAATTTTTTTTATTGTGGCATGAATGAAAACACATCTAGCAACACTCTACTTACAGCTGCAGTACAGCAGTTCTGGACTGATGGGGTTCGATAGATCTGGGGTGTACTATATCACTATGCCAATACTACTCAGTCACTAAATGCTGGGCAAATCAAATGGGAATTCTCTGCTGGGGTGTCAGTGGGGATAATTCCCTTCCTACCCACTACAGAAATTGATGCAAAAAAAAAAAAAATTAGTCACACTAATGACAGCAGGATCCAAACTTCATTTGGGGCCTAAAATTGTGGAGCTAGAAAACAGATAGTTTGGTGCATAGTCATGCCTTGAGGATCCTATCACATTACCTTTGATTTAATAAACAGTGCATTACAGCTGTCCTATCACCGCAGTGGTAGGGCTGCTAGTCATGAATATTGCAATTGCATTCCAGAAGGAGCCTGGGACATCATGGGCCAGCCAGTGGGAGGAGTTCTGAGCATCCCAGAGGCATTTCTTCTCTGAGGAGATAGGTCTGCATCACCTAACTCTGTCACTGTGTCTCATATGAGTATAGGCGGTAGTGTAACAGGTGGAGTGGAGGAGGGGTGTTGGCATTACAGAGAGTGTAATGGGGCAGGGAACAACATTTTCTCAGGGAGGGGATTAGCAGTGAGGGACAACTGAGGGGTAAATCCCTCTATTTGGCCCCATGAAGACCAATACAGTCAGAAGGTGGTACATATGCCCTGCCAGTTTGAAGACCAGAAAAAAAAATGCAAAAGCTAAAAAACAGTAGATTGCAACATTAAAATTAGCACTATGAAAAGCAACTGTAGGAATAGGGAAACTCGGGGGAGTTGAGGAATAATGGGCAAAAATAAAGTGGAGCATTGAAAAGACAACAAATCTCTGTGTGAGGCAGCTTAACAAGGGCAAGAGAAAAAAGAGACTTCTATGGTTCTCTAGAGAATTACTGGAGAAAGTAAGGGCAAAAAAACTAGCATTTAGAAGGTTCAAGAGGACAAAGAAGGAAGAGGAGGATAGGGAGAGCTTCAGGAAAAACAAAGAGCAGCAGGGAGAGCAGTTAGGAGTACAAAGGAGGAAACTGAGGAGGATATTGCCCAGTCAGAAAAAAAAAGGAACAAAAAATTCTTTAGATACATAAGCGAGAAGAGAGAGAGAGAGAGACCAAAGGAGGGATACTAAGGCTAATAGGGTAAGGGGGGGGGGGGGTTAGGAGGAAGAGGACCAAAAAAAAAGAGGACATATTGTACAATTACTTTTGTTCAGTATTTATGGAAGAAGAGGTAGGTGATGGACAGGACAAAGATAAGGGACAAGAGTTAAAGGAAGGGAGGTGGACACTAGTTCTTTTACAGATGAGAGTGTCTTCAAGGAGCTAGGGCTATTAAAAGTAGATAAGGCAATGGGATTGGATGTGGTGCACCTTAGGATACTGATGGAGCTCAAGCAGGTGCTGGCTGCACCTCTGACAGCTCTGCTCAACCTATCACTGGAAACAGGGGAGATTCCCGGGGACTGGAGGAGGGCAGACATCGTCCTTCTACACAAAAGTGGAAATAGGAAGGAGGCAGGAAATTACAGGCTCATCAGCCTGAATTTTGTAGTAGGTAAAGTAATGGAATTGCTACTGAAAGAAAGAATTGGGAAATACCTTGCAATGAATGGATTACAGGATCTGAGGCAATATGCGTTCACAGGGGTGAGGTATTGCCAGACACACCTGATTGACTTTTTTTTTATTATTTAGCTTTTTGGCCCCTGTCACCTCCTCCCGCCAATGGGGACACATGTATTTTTACAGAATTTCTCTCCTGACCCCCCCGTGGCACTGGCATATAGCCATGCGAGCATGGGGAGGCACGCATCACACCCCATAGTGCCAGCTCATCCCCTTCCACCTCCCAATACTTTTGCCACCCACTCTTCACCTACGCTACCCACTGGACCTCAACCCAGTGATAGCGGAACTGCGGTGGGGCTGCCAACCCACCCTCACCACTTTCTGGAGAGAGAGCTGTCTGTCGCTATGCTCAATCCTGCTTCATCCACTCCCCCACACACCTGCACCCCGATTACCTGAGGTTGTTCCTGAACCTGGGTCACTGGCATAGAACGAGGTTAGGTGTCCAGCGCTTCAATCCTCTGTGCCACAGGGCCAACTCTATCTGATTGACTTCTTTGACTGCATAACTAGGGAAGTGGATCAGTGAGGAGCGGTAGATGTGGTCTACCTGGATTTCAGTGAGGCCTTTCCATGTAGAAGACTGGTGTGCAAGAAGGGCAACCTAGGAGTGCCTCCAAAAGTAATAAAATAGGTAAGAAGTTGTCTAACCTATAGGAGTCAGAGGGTGGTGGTAAATGGGGACCACTATGCAGAAGGTAAGGTAATAAGGGAGTGCCACTTGAGTCAGTACTAGGCCCATTCCTCTTCAATGTCTTTATTACCGACATTGCAGAAGGGCTAGAGGTGAAAATATGCCTGTTCATAGATGACACAAAAATCTGCAACAGAGTTGGTACACTGGGGGGGGGTGGAAAAAATGAGGCTGATATGAAAAAGCTGGAAGATACGTCAAGGAAATGGCAGCTGGGTTTCAATGCAAAAAAAAGTGCAAAATCATGAACTTGGGGCACAGAAACCCATGGGCAACGTATCAATTGAGTGGGGCGGTATTAGCAACAACAAAACAGGAAAGGGACATGTAGTAATAATTTCTGATTACCTGAAAGTAGCCATGCATTATAATAAGGAAGTGGGGAAGGCTAGCAGGAAGCTAGGCTGTATAGGGAGGGGCATCATTAGCAGAATGAGAGAGCTAATATTACCCTGTATAAATCACTGGTAAGACCCCAACTTGAGTACTGCATCCAGTTCTGGAGGTCCAACCTCCAGAAGGACATAGGTAGGGTGGAGGTGGTTACAATGGAGGACTATCAATATGGCATGGGGCCTGCAGCAAAAGACCTATGAGATAAGACTTCAGGAATTAAATATGTACTCTCTAGAGGAGAGGAAAGGAAATAAAGGAGGGATATGATAGAAATGTTCAAATACCTCTCAGGTATTAATAAGGTACAAAAAGGCAGCACTTTTCACTTTTCCAGGACAAGGGGTGGCACTATAAAGCTGGAGGGTGGGAGACTAAGAGGAGATGTGAGGAAATACTTAAGGAGAGGGTGGTGGATGCCTAGAACAGCCTCCCAGTAGAGACAGTGGGTACTAAAAGGGTAACAGGATTCAAGCATGCATGGGATAGACACAAGGAGAACTTAGAGGTAAGGCAAGGTGAGGAGATGACTGGAGATCAAGTAGGTCTGTGGTGGCACAGTAGTTAGGGAATATTGGGCAGACTAGGTGGGCCAAGATGTCCTTATCTGCCAACATCTTCTATGTTTCTATGTTTGAATAGTAAATAGTGAAATCTATATTATTGCAATACATCTTTTGCTAAAATGTTTCAAAGGTGTATCCCTCTACATCGGAAATGAAACAAAGACCCATGAGTCCACATTTATACAGTATTTCACAATTCAGACTGTATGATGCAGTAAGCAGCATTGCTGATGTAAATAAGCATCAGGGGACAGATTTCAAAAATGTCTCACAGTAGAGCGCATCACAAATCAGTGAGGCAATTCATCACAAACGAAATTTTTAGCAGTGTTTCCCAAAAATCTTTTTTTCAATTATGTTAAAACTAATACTTGCAACACCTTAGCTGGGAAAGGCTTAGTAACTACACACATGGTTGTTTTGCAATCAACTACAGGATTTTCTCTATAAATTCCCATACAGTGACAGTGTAAGTTTATATTGCTATTTCTCATTTTTAACCATTTTCTAAATGAAATCACCCCTTGAGATCCTCAAAACATTGACAATTTCATTCTGTTCTCAGTGGGCTAGTAGGCTTACAAATAGATTGATTTGAAAGCGTTGTTCAGATGAGAAGACAGTCACACATTTGAATCCATGGTGCTGCACAAACCTCTTTTTTCCCCTTCATTTCTTTTTGTTTGCAAAATCAGTTACATTTGGAAATTAAAATAAGTCTGAATTAACCATTCATGAACAAAAAATAAATATATGCTTCCACATCCTATAACTAGCTGCCTTTCTCTCTTTTCATGATTATTTGTTCCTCCATGATTATTTGCTCTCTCTCTCTCTCTCTCTCTCTCTCTCTCTATATATATATATATATATATAGAAAGAGAGAGAGAGGGAGAGGAAGAGAGAATAATGCCTGTTTAGGCGTGTGTTATGAGAAGTTTTCACACACCCAAGGTGTGTGATAATCCATAAACCTCAAGAGCGAATTCTCATAACACAGTCCTGACACAGGCATTATTTTTTATAACTGGTCCAAGGTTTTAAGATATAGAAAAAGGCATAGCATATCTTGTAGCAGAATCACATTAAAGGGGCAATGTCAACCCCCTTAGGTCTCAAAGTGTTCCTAGTTTAAAAAACACGTTATGATTGCCAACATTCTGTAAAGATTCCTGATGTAACTGGTAGTTTGATTCTGACTCTTTTTGTCTTTAAAAAAGTGAAAAACAGACTGCCATAATGCTGGTGTTACCACACAAACACAGTTTTGTTTACATTCCTTGATCTGCTCCAACTGCATTTTTCCTGGACTTGGGAGCACCCACAACACAGTCTAGCCCCTCATGATGCAGTGGGAGTTCAGGAGGCTACTGTCTCATGAGGTGACTGCACTATTTGGTTATGTTTCTGATGCTCAGGAAGCATGCAGTAAGAACAGATTCAGGACTGTAAACAAAACAAGGTTGTTTATAAATATACATTAGTATGCATATCAGTTCTACTAAATAAGAAGACAGTCAAAACAAGCAGCAACACCAATGAATTTTAGAGAAGGTAAGAGATCATAAAATGTGGGTTTTTAACTAGAAATAATATGGTGTAAAACAGGTTGACAGTGTCCTTTTAAGACAGCATTGTTTTAACTGCAGACTTCTGAATGCACTGAGACCCTAAACTGCTTGATCCAAATAGGCTATACCTTCTCTCATGAAATAAACTTAATTTAGTTTTTTATCTAATAGCCAAACCGCCACACTGCAAGAAGTTTTCTCTCCTCTCTGACTGCGCACTCCATGGTACCTTATGCCCTCCTGCAACTGGGTCCATTTTCTTTTGTGGTGGGGGGAGGGACACTATACTATGGAAAAGGTTTTTTTTTTATTATACAGTGGGTGATCAGTGATTGGGGTGGGGAGGGACACTAAACTATGGAAAAGTGGTTTTGAATTATGTAGCAGGGTGATCAATGATTGGGGGAACCACTACACTATGGAAATACCTTTTTTATTACCGGGTTGGTAATCAGGTGATTGGGGATGGGGAGGGACCACTACACTATAGATGCTTATTTTTTTTCTTAACGAGTAGGGGCTCAGGGGATTGGGGACTGGGGAGGGGGTGGGGGAGCCTCAGTACTTCTTAAAACCACTAGGGTTGCATGGATTACCACCAGATTTTTGGGGGGCAGTAATTTGCTTCATGCAAGGACCTTCGCAAAGGCTCTTGTGTGGAAAAAATATTTTGTGAATGGGATTGCAGGTCTACGCAGGTCCCCAACCTCTCATTTGAATTGTGACACCCCTCAAAATTTTGCCTGGGCACAAATCCAGTTTGCAGGGGTAAACTGGACTTTGTGAATACCAGTTATTCACAAAGCCCAGTTTGCACTGGGCAAACTGGTGTTTGTGCCTGGGCAAAGCTTTGTGAATCCTGCCTCAGGAATTCTCTCTCCTAAGACAAAAATTATTTTGAATCTGGCAGTATTTGCCATCTACAGTAGATCAGTTATAACCTTGCTCCAAGTAAATTGTTTCCTAATTTTTTTACACAAATGTATAATGTACACTACTCAAAAAAAAGAGCAGTTCATTTTTTTATGCCATATAATACAACCTACACATACAACTGGTAAAGATCATTTACTTGGTATGGCCCATATATTTTTTTTTTTTATTCAGTTGTTTAACCAGGTATAGCACACTAAGCTGAAAACTTTTTTACAGGAGCGACCTGGGAGCACAAGGAGGTTAAGTGACTTGCTCAGGGTCACACAGTATGCAAGTGGAAGCTGTGGGATAAATACATGCTTCCACATCCTATAACTAGCTGCCTTTCTCTCTTTTCATGATTATTTGTTCCTCCATGATTATTTGCTCTCTCTCTCTCTCTCTCTCTCTCTCTCTCTCTCTCTCTCTCTCTCTCTCTCTCTCTCTATATATATATATATATATATATATATATTTATTAAACACATTAGCTGTATTGGTCAACTCTGCCCAGAATCCAGTTCATTTCAAAAGTCTTTTAAAGAAAATGTATTTTGCACACCTAAAAATGCACTTGTTATGATACACATTAGCTGTAATGTTTAGTGTTCCCAAGTATTATTATTTATCATTTGTTGTATGTACTGTATGTAATTGCTTGTCAGTCTTGATGGGAAAAGGGCTCTGCCCAGATCACCTCCTGGTTAAAAAATGAAAAATCATAACATTAAAAGAAAACATATTTAAAAACAGCAGTCTATCTATCTATCTATCTATCTATCTATCTATCTATCTATCTATCTATCTATCTATCTGCAATGGCCTGACCCAGCATAAACAATTTATTTTTGGGTATGAGGGAGCAGAACCATAACATATGAGTCCTGCTCCCTCACAAGATATGATAAACTGCATATTTTGAGTCAGACCATTGGATATTTGATTTATGTAACATTGGTTTACTAGTTAAAGCTTTTAAATCTGTTGCTTAAACAAAAATGTTACTGTTTTTTTCTCTGCTTTCTACTATTAGCTTCAGTTCTGTGCATGGCTGTTTTGATGTCATCAGCATTGTGAATAGTTCAATATGCATTTTCTCATGCCCAATTTTGCAAGATAATATTATTTGGCTATATGGGTTAGTATAACACTTTTTAACTTGCTTTTCATCAATAAACCCTGATATATTATAGGGGTTCAGTACCAAAATTATAGTTAGGGTTGAGTAGGCTGTTTAATGTTGAACCCCAATTTTGTACCTTAATAAATTTGGCAGTATTTTAAAAAAGAGCCTGCAATTTAGCAAACATGGTCAGAATCACAGAGTTTCAAGGCTTGATAAGTTTTATGATGGCATCTTGTTTGGTTTTCAAGATACAGAATGCCAAAAAATGGAAAAGAATGGTGTTTCATTTCCCTATGCTTAACATTGTGTTTTTTTTTTTTCACATGTAGCCTAGATGGTGTGGAATTTCTTCATGCCAAGAAGACACTGGGCTTTAAATAGCCCAGTACTGTCAGTGAAAGCCAGTGGATCGGGCTGGTAGAACAGCAGGTGGAACAGAACAGCCCCCTGACAGGCAGCCCAGCAGAAACAGTGACAGAGAGAAGTGGAGCATAGAAGGCTAAGAAGGCTCTGAGAGGGAGCAAATTTGGAGCAAATCCACATCTCCCACACCCAGTGACAAACAATCAAGGGGCTGCTTGTGAACACAGGAAGGAAAGGGGGTCCATATAATGAATAGACCATCAAGCGGCCCCCACTTCATGGCTCCCCGCACTAAGGACCCACTCGACAAGGATGGGGGAGTCTGCAGACATAGCCAAAGGAAACAGCTGACAGCCAAGTACCCTGCCCATTGGGATTAAACTGTACTGAGAGTGAGGGGGCTACTAATAAATATTTTCTGGGGAGAACTGTGTGAGTGTGAGAGGTTAGTAAGTACTGTGCTAATGGTACCGTGTATAGTGCTGTAATTGGGGTGTCAGCTATAAAGTCGTTGGGGGCTTTTGGGTTTGTAAATTAGGTTTTGTGACTTAGGAAAAACACAAGAACCAATGCCTGTGGAAAAAACCCTATATACAATAGGTTAGGTTAACAAAATGAAATTTAAAGGGGTTAAATGAATTAGCAGACAGGATACAATGAGTGGAGTGGTGCAGTGGAGTGCCTTTGGAGCAGCAGACTTCTGGGACACCTTCTGGAGGTTGCACTGCTGCCCTATATGCGTGCATCTCTCTGGGCTAGGGAAGAGTTCACCAGACTCAAGGCCAAGCTGGCTTGGGTTTGGAGGACCTTCTCCCCCAACAAGGGGTCATCTAGTCCACTGCCACTACCTTAGAGGTTGCCTAGAAGGAGTAATGGCTGGTTGACAGTGGGCCAAGGAAGGGTGAGGATGGTGAAGAATAGTAACAGCCCAAATCTGGTTCCACTACAAAACTCCTATGCCATCCAGGTAGAGAAGCAATGTCACACTGAAGCACCTGCAGTAGTGGCCAGAGGGGATATGAGGGTCCTCCTCAGCAAAGACCCCAAATGAGGAAGAACCAAATTCTGGTGATTGACTCCAGTGTTGGGGGATAGAGTTGGGAGCAAGTAGTGAGGAGGAGGAGAGGGAGGTTTGATGCCTTCCCAGTGCCATGGAATGTAGGGATGGAAAGAAGATCAAAAGGGTCACTGGGACAGCAGAAAGGGAGGTGAGGTGGGGTCCTAGGCAGCCAGCATGATCAGTGACCTTCTTGGAAGTGCTAGCCATCTATGACAAGGGGACAATAGGATTCTTCACACCAGGACTTTCACTTCCTGGTTGAGGAAGTGCTGTGAAGAGGAAGGTTTCAGGTTCATTGGGGACTGGGACACCACCTGGAGGGATGGGGGCCTGTACAGGGGAGATGGTCTGCATCCATCCAGGAGGGGGGGCCACTGTACTCAGTGAAAGGTTTAGATGTTACATTGGCAAGCATTTAAACTGGGGGGGCAGTATAAGATGAGGAGACAGAAACTGTTCCTCCCCACAAGTTCCTGAAGCTAACTATCGAGTTTTGGAAGGAGTTAAACCCCAGAAGGAATCAAATACAAATGTAATCCAAGAAGTAGAGGAAAGGTTTGAAGCTGAGGAAAGGGGGGGGCATGATAAAGGAGGGCCAAGGGCAAAAAGGAGAGAAAATTATATAACCATCTGGAGAGTCATGTGTGCCAACACTCGCAG
Source organism: Neoceratodus forsteri (assembly GCA_016271365.2). Lineage (NCBI taxonomy): Eukaryota > Metazoa > Chordata > Ceratodontiformes > Ceratodontidae > Neoceratodus > Neoceratodus forsteri. Next base: position 874,981,044 of record CM057459.1, read on the forward strand.
TCTGGGAAGCAAAGTTGCAGATTTTGAGACCACCATGGCAGAGGCTGACCTGGACTTATTAGCCATTACAGAAACTTGGTTCAATGAAAACCAGAAATGGGATGTGGCTATACCAGGATATAATCTGTTTAGAAAAGACAGATTAGAAAGAAAAGGCAGTGGAGTGGCTGTTTTATGAAGAAAACAAAACAAAATAAAGGCTACAGAAATACAGGAGGGGAAGGAGGGTGCAGAAGTGCTGTGTGCCACCCTGGAAAAGAGGAAAGAAGTAGTTCTTGACATTGGGGTGGTCTACAGACCTCCATCATGGGGGGGCAAGAAAAGAGATAAGGAAATGTTACAAGAAATCCATAAGATGGCTCACAAGGGAGAGGTGTCAACAGTGGGAGACTTCAATCTGCCAGATTGGAGCCTCCCTGCTACAGCAACGACCAGGAGAAGGTACATTCTTGACTCCCTGTAGGGGGTATTCCTCCAGCAACTGTTAAGAAAGCCATTCATGAGGGGCATTGCTGGACCTAGTACTGACAAATGGGTACAGCCTTGATTACATCGCAGTGGGGGACCACCTGGGGGCCAGTGATCATCAGATGGTGTGTATTAACTCAAGAACAGGGCCAGAATCAAACCACATGAGGACAAGGGTCTTGGACTTCAGGAGGGCCAATTTAAATAAAATGGGAGCATGCCTCAGGATTCCCTGGGGGAATAAAAGAACAGTGGGCTACAATAAGAGAGGGAACTGGAAAAGCTGCCAAGCACTGTGTCAAGCAGGTCAGCAAGGGCCTCAACCTCTTTTTAAGTAATCAACAACTGCTGGGCAAAAGCTGGGAACAGGTGATAGTCGGTGACTTTAACATCAACTGGCTTTCCCAAAGTGAAACATTGGCACGGGACCAGATCTCTGGGCTCTATCTTACCCAGACGGTCACTCTTGCCACCCACTGTAACTATCGAATGGGAACCAGCACACTTATTGACTGGCTCCTGTCCTCCCACCCTGAACACATCTCCAAGGTTTCTATTCTACCGGACAGTCTCAGTGACCATTCTCCTGTCATGTGCATATGGTCAAATAAGTTCTGTAAGCACCTGCCAAAGGTGTCCTGAAACCACACACTGAGAGACAGATTTCTAGATGCTTTCAAGTTACACCTGAAACAGATTGACTGGTCTCTGAATGACAGGGCCAAGGATGGCAATCTGGCCCTGGACTACTTCCTCAGGGCCTTCACTCAAGCCTGTGACATCTTCACTCCATTTAGAACTAAGAAGGTTAAAGAAGCTGTCAACCTGTGGCTCTCTTGCACTTTATTTGAGCTCATGTATCACAGAGACAATCTGTGGCATAAGGCCAAGGTGACTGGCAAACAAGCTGACTTATCTGCCTATAGGGCTGCTAGAAACAACTGCACAAAGTTTGTTCACCAGGCCAAAGCCTCCTACTATAAGGATCTCCTCAACAAAAGTTGAAGATCAGGCAAGGACTTCTGGAATTCTATGAAGTCATTAACTGGTAGGGCTCCTACAGCACCACCTGACCTGATTACCTCTGCACCAGGCGCACTCCAGGAACCCATTGATATTGCAAATGCTTTCATCTTAGCATTTACAGATCTTACAGGTGTGCTACCAGGAGAATATCTTCTGCCAACTACAGATCAGCCCACTGGCCTGGGCTCCCCTTCGCCAACTTGTAACTGACCACCCCCCTTCTATTTCAAACATATATCAAGATCTGAAACAATTAGATATGTCAAGTGGGTCCTAGGTAAGACCAGGGTAGGGAGTGAGCAAGTAGACATGAAGCTGGTCATCTTAACCCTGGATGAGTTAGCTGACCCACTCACAAAGGTATTTAATTCCTCCCTAAGATCGAGTGTGTTCCCTGACGCCTGGAAATCAGCTCTTGTAACCCCCGTCTTCAAAGCTGGCAATAAAACTAACTCATCTAACTACAGACCAATCTAAACCCCCCCCAGCTCTTGAGATGGTGGTCTCAGACCAACTTACAGAGTCTCTGAAGAAACACAACCTGCTCTGTTCTCAACAGCATGGCTTCTGAAAAAAACACTCAACACTTTCTGCCCTAGTCAAATATACTTCCCGCCTATACTACACACTGGATAATGGGATGGCAGTGGGGTCCATATTCATAGTCGATATTCATAGACCTCACAAAGGCTTTCAACTCAGTGAACCACCACCTTCTCTTTTGCAGCCTGCTATTGACCGGCCTATCCCCTGATAAGGTGGCATGGTTTGGAAGCTACCTCTACCATAGAACACAGTGTGTCAGAATATGTGGCACCTTCTCTGAGCCAAGGGAGGTGAGTCTAGAAGTCTTGCAAGCAACCATTCTTGGCCCACTCCATTTCAGTCTTTTTATAAACACCCTCCCATCTGCCTGCCCAACACAAATCGTACTCTATACTGATGATGCTGTCATATCTGCCCCTGGCAGGGACCAACACACCATCTCGACTAAGCTGCAGGATAGCTTCCACAAGCTTGAATCCTAGTTCTGCAAAACCAAACTCCTGCTCAATCACAAAAAAACAAAAGCATGCTGCTTGCAGTCCCACAAAACAAAAAGAAGTTCCACCCCCTGCAAATTCAGAGCCTCAAGGGAGACTCCCTTGAACAAGTCTCCATACTTAAGTACCTAGGAGTACACCTTGATGACACTCTCAATTTCACCAGTCATATTGACCACATTGTCAAGACTACTAACATGAAACTGGGTGTCCTTTACAACCACAAACACTCCCTACCACCTGTGGCCCTGAAACTTGCTGTAAGCAGCTCAGTCCTGTCCTCAATATACTATGGGCTATTAATATATGGAGCAGGCGCTGAAACAGCCCTCAGAAGAGTAAAAACACTCCTCAGCAAGGCCTGCCACCTAACTCTGGGGGCAGATCTCTCCACCCACACCTGTACCTTCTACAAAGAGACTGACTGGCTCCCACTCCACCTAAGAGCTGAATTCCAGAACTGCATGCTTGTTAAAAAAGCCATGCAAGAGCTTATGCCAGAATCTACGAATGGACTCTTCGTGAAGGCACTACCCACTAAACAGACCAGGAGTGCAGCTAAAGGGGTACTCCTGGTCCCCTTTAAGCATATTAAAATGGCACAGAGATCTTTCTCCTTTCTGGGCCTAAACTGGTTCAATGAGCTGCCTAGAGCACCCATTGAAGGTCCCAAGCTCCGACACTTCAAATTTGGACTTTGCACCCACCTAGATCTCCAAAAGGTCTGTGCCTGTCACACCTAACCCACATTGAGGACATGCTCAACCCCTACATCACCACCCACATGTTTCCAGCCCTTGCTGCCCCCTGCCCTCCCCTCTCCCTATTTCACTCCCATGAACATCAGTCCCTCAATCCTCCCCCCTCCCGCCACTGACTACACACCCCACCACCACTACACAATGGATTTAGCACCCCCACCTCCTCTCCTACCTTGGATGCACTCTAATGACAATGCCTACTTATGGCTGCTTGCTCCCTCCCCACAATCCCCCTTGCTACCCCAGCCACATACCCTCTCCCCCTGTTTTCCTCCCTACCCCCACTGCCCTCTTTAGTAGTAAATCTGCCTGCATGCTATGCTAGTATTTGAAATGTTAGACCTCTATGTATTATTGATACCCCTTAATATGTGCAAATTCAATGTAACCTCATTTTGTACCCTAGTAATGTGCAATGTTGTCTGTATTTGTATGTTACCTGTTCATATCTCTATTTCTGACTTGGAACTTTTGAAAATGAGTCTTTGATGCAATGGTATTAATCCCAAACTGAAATAAAATAATAACGAAAAAAGGGTAAGAGAAAAAAAGAGACTGGTATGGTTCTCTAGAGAGGCAGCGGCAAAAAACAAGCAAAACAACTAGCCTTCAGAAACTACAAAAGAACACAGAAGGAGGAGGATAGGAAGAGTTACTAGGAGAAACAAAGGGAGGCATGGAAGGCAGTCAGGAGCACAAAAGTGAAAAGAGAGGAAAATATAGTCAAATCAGTAAAAAAGGGGGATAAAACATTTTTTAGATACATTAGTGAAAAGAGGAAGTCCAAAGGAGGGCTAGTAAGACTTAAAGTGGATGAGGGTGTTCTGAAGTAGAGGACCACCAAAAATATTAAACAAATACTTCTTCTCAGTAGTCACGAAGGAGGGGGTAAGAAATGTGCCTTTGTTACAAAACAAGGGCATAAAGGGTTGGGACATGGATACTAGCCTTTTCATAGTGAAAAGAGTCCTAAGGGAGCTGTAAAAGTTAAATGAAGACAAGACAATTGGTCCATACCCAGTGAACCCCAGGTTGCTGAGGGAGCTCAGGGCAGAGCTGCCTTCACTTCTGACAGAAAGAGACGGAAACTCCAGCACCAACCACCTCTACAAAGATCAGTTTTAACAACGTAGGTGAATAAAAAATGTTTTCAACAGCAAGAAGTCAAAGCCTGTCACTGAGCAGAGGGAACACCACTCCTTCCTGAGCTCTTCACCCAGAGGCAACTTCAGGGAAGATGCCTCTGGGTGAAACCAGTAGGAGGTGTGGGCTGTTCCCAGTGAGAGGCTTTGACTGCTTGCTATTGGAATAACCTTATTTTATTCACCTACATTGTTTGGTAAGACTGATCATTGTAGCAGTGGTTGGTGGCAAAGTTTCTGTCTTTTCAGTTGGTACTCCTCCATGCACACCTTTGTACTTTGGAGTGGTGTTCTTGTTTGGTTGCACCTCTGATAGCTCTGTTCAATCTACCACTAGAAACAGGGGAGATATAAGTGGACTTTAAGAGGGCAGATGTAGTTCCACTTCACGTAAGTGAAAATAGGGAGAAGGCAGAAAATTGCAGGCCAATCAGCCTGACCGCGATACCGTGCAAAGTAAAGGAATCATTACTCAAGGAAAGGATTGGAGAATATCTTGTTACCAGCAATCTACAAGATCTGAGGCAACATGGATTCACAGGAGTGAGGTTGTGCCAGACAAACCTGACCAAGATCTTTGACTGGGAGGAAGTGGACCATGGAGGGGTGGTAGACATGGCCCATCTGGATTTCTACAAAGCCTTCAACACCATTCCACATAGAAAGCTGGTAAACAAATGGAGTAGCCTAGGAGTAGGTCCTAAAACAGTAAAATGAATGGAGAGTTGTCTTAGTGGTAGGAGCCAAAGAGTGGTTGTAAATGGGGTACACTCTGGAGTAGGCAAGGTGACTAGTAGGGTGACACAGGGGTCAGTATTAGGCCAGGTCCTCTTTAATGTCTTTACTAACGACATTGCAGAAGGACTGGAGGGGAAGGTATGCCTATTTGCAGATGACAGAAAAATCTGCAACAGATCAGACACACCAGAGGGGGTTGAAAGAATAAAGGAAGATCTAAAGAAGTTAGAATAATGATCACGAGTTTTCCAGCTAAGATTCAATGCAAAAAGCATGCAAAATCATGCACTTAAGGCAGAAAAAAACTTTGGGAAATGTACCAACTCGGGAGGGGGGCATTAGCAGTCATAAAACAGTAAAGAAACCTGTGGGGTATCATTTCTGATGACCTGAATGTAGCTAAACAGTGTGACAAATTAGTAGGAAAGGCTAGCGGAATGCTTGGATGCATAGGGAGAGATATCACCTGCAGAATGAGGGAGGTAATAGTACCTCTGTATAGATCACTGGTGAGACTCCATCTTGAGTATTGTGTACAGTTCTAAAGGCCTCATCTCTGAAAGAATATAGGTAGGGTGGAGGCAGTGCAAAGGAGGGCAACCTAAATGGTGGAGGGCCTGCATCAGAAGCCCTATGAGGAAACACTTAAGGTTTTAAATATGTACTCCCTATAAGACAGGAGGGAACAGGGGGATTTGACAGACATTCAAATACCTCACAGGAATAAACAAGGTAAAGGAAGGAAGGATTTTCCAAAGAAATAATGCTCAAGGATAAGGGATCAAAAAATGAAGATGGAGGCGGGAGAGGCTTAGCGGAACCATGAGGAAGTACTTCTTCATTGAGAGGGTGGAGGATGCTTGGAACAGCCCCCCAGTGGAAGTAGTGGGGGCTAGAATGGTCACAGAATTTAATAATGCATGGGACAGACATAAGGGAATCTTAAAAGCAAGACAGGGGTGTAAGCAGGAGTCCAAGTAGGGTCTCTGGTGACCCTATAAGTAGGGAATTTAGGGCAGACTAGGTTGGCCAAGTGGTCCTTATCTGCCGACAATTTCTATGTTTCTATGAAATATTCAGGGTTGAAGGAGCTGTGCCTAAGGGTGTGTGTTTTGAATTTTTTGTGAAAAAAATTATAGGGTTTCAGAATTACAAGGATTGTTTTGATAACCGTCAAGTTTGACCAGTAAACAGACAGCGATCATGAGTGCTTATTTTCATGACTTACTTGTAGTGAGAAATTATTTACTTGTCATAACAACGCAAAAAACAATCATGGTAGCCTCCATCTTGTTTTTTCCTTTTTAACTCAAATACATTGAGAATAAATAAAAAATTATGCATTTTCAAAAAACAAAAACCTAAACCTAGGTAAATGGGATCCATTTAGCTGGATACCGGTGTTTGCTTTTTTGAATATTTCCATGGAAATAACGTTTCTGGGCACCTGAAAATCCTGGGAGTCCAGCTTAGTGAGAAGAGCTGCTCATCCATGTTCTCAGTAGGAGGAAGTAGGCTGTTGGTTAACTAGGATCTGCAGCTTATCCATTAGGTAGGGGAATGGGCAGACTATGTGGGCCATGCCTTCCTTATCTTCCATCAAATTCTATGTTTCTATATTTCAGTATAAAAACAGTGGAACTTTTTTGAATTCTGAAGCCACAGTTGGAGTCTTGCTGAAGGCTTCAGTTAAAGCAATAAGTTGGCAATCCATTGATATCGAGCTTGCCCTCTTTCTCTCATCTTTATCTATCTATCTATCTATCTACCTAACTATCTATCTATTGTAAGCAGAAAGGGGTGCCTGTCACGGTACTGCTGTTATCAACTCCCATCTCCTCTAGGTCTCCAACTCCCCCTTTGTTAATACAAAAGTACTAGCAGACCAGGGTGCCCATCCCTAGTACTGCTTTTTTCAACTCCCCTCATCTAGGCTGTCTCCTCCCCCCAACTATAAGTGGTGGCACCGGGGTGCCCAACCCCCTGTGCCACCTAAGATCGATCTGAGACTGGCATGGCCAATCCCCAGTATTGGCTTCCTCATCAAAAAAAGAAAACCACCCCTCACTGATTTGTTTTTAAGCTGTAAAAAAGAAAATGGTACCTCGCAGATCTGACAACATATACACACTCCACCCACCCAGCTCTGACAAATTACTCAGCACTTACCACACCACACCCCATACACACCCTCACTGATCAGCATATGTCCCACAACATAGATCCAATTTCCAACTGAAGACTCATCTTTCTGCCGGAACCGGGGACTGCATTATATGAAAATAAGGTAGGTCTGGTTTAATGTATTTCAATGGGGTTTGAACTCATATTCACAACTGTGTCATTTTTAAATATTTTTATACCAAATGTTTGAAGACATGTCTTGCTGCTAGAGTTGGTGGCTGTGATATGAGAAAATAAGCTTAGCAAGAGGAGCTGTTCAACTGCATTCTCAGTATGAGAGCAATAGGACTTGAATTCTGAAGGCACAGCTGGAGTTGTGCTGTCTGCTTCAGTTGTAGCAGTGATCCAGCAATCCACTGATGTTGATTTCTCCCACACTCTCTCATCCCTATCTGTCTATCTTACTGTCTGTCTGTCTGTCTATCTATCTATCTATCTATCTATCTATCTATCTATCTATCTATCTATCTATCTATTTCACTGAAGTACTCCCCTATTAAATAAGGAAAGACAGACCTTGTTGATTTTTATTTTAGACTATAAAAAAGAAAATGGTCACTTGCTGCTTTGACCCCAACACACACACACCTCAACCCAACCTCCCATACAGCACTCACCAACTCATGCTCCCACACACACACTCACTCACCTGAACATGTCCCACAATGTAGGTCCACTTTCCGATTGAAAAATCATTGCGCTGTTGAAACCTGCAACTGTGATATGAGAAAATAAGCTAAGTCTGGTTTTACGTATTTCAATGTGGCTTGAACTTTTATTTATAACTTTGTCATTTTTAAATATTTTTACACCAGCATTTTTATATGGCCTTTTGGGACCTACCCTCATGACCAAGGGCTGTGGAGTTATGCAAATCTGGCCCCAAAGGCAATTTTAAGGCTACATTGCAGAGTCACTTTTTGGGCCAGATTTGAAAATTCTCACTACCCTTTTTCGTGAGGTGGAGTTAAAAGAAAGCTATGTTGAAAACTTTTGGTATAAATATTTAAAAAAAAACCAACAATGTTATGAGCACACATTGGCATTTTTTGATGCTTGCACATAACTTTGGTGATTTTCAGTATTTTAACTCCATATTTTCAACAGAGCCATTTTTTTCACACCACCTCACGAAAATGACAACTGCAATTTTTTAAATCCTGGCCAAATTGTCTTTTCACAGGTGGCTTGAAATGATATTTTGACAGCAATTTGAAGATTTTCTCCCACTGGGTTCATGAGGTAGTGTCATAAGAATGCTATGTTGAAAATTTGGTGTAAAAATATGGTAAAATGAACAAGTTATAACTGGACATTGAAATATTTCAACATTCACTTATAACTTCACTAATTTCCAAACTTTCAAAATTGGCATATTTTCACACCACCTCATAAAAATGACAGTTGTCTTTATTAATCCTGGACAAGGTGTGTTTTCACACTTGTGGTGTGAAATGATGCTTCAGCCAATATTTAATAAATGCCATGTCATGTTTATAAGGGGGAGACATAAAATGACTCTGTAAATTTTGCGGGCAAATGTAAAAAAAAATATTATGAAATCTAGTTTGTAGTACCAGTCTTTACCCCAGCATGTAGTGCTTTGTGATCCTATGCCAGTGAACTGAGCTCAAGGGTGAGCTCAGTGACCAAGCTTGGTGGGCTGTGGCTGGGGAGAAAGTTGCTGTCATGAGACAGCACCACTCAGCATAGGAATGGTAGGTGCAGGGTTGCCTGCATGGGCTAAAGTACCATACAGTGAAGAGAACTCTTCCCTTGGAATATGGCCTGCATCTCTGCTCCCATGGGTGCCAGAGGGCCCTGTGATTTTGTTGAGAAATGGATTCTTTGTCCTGTCCCTCTGTGTCTGTGGCCACATGGAAACATAGGACCCAGAGGGCCCTGCACTTCTGCAGTCCACCACCCAGTCCCATGAATTCTTGACATCCATTGTAGCACAGAAGTGTAGGACTCACACTGCCCTGGACTTCTGTATGTTGATGGAGTCTTCCCTAGGTGTAGAGCCCAAATGGCTCTGTGTGTCTGCATCTGTTCATGCAGGACTTGCATGAATGAGGCCACAATTCAACTATCTCAAAAACAAAGGAAATGCTTTGTAAAAAACTATGTTAATGCACCAGTTAGTGTTCATCTTGATACCACAAAGGTAGGGAAACATGGCTTCAAGGTTTCCAACCCTAACTCCCCAACCCTACCCCCTAAGCAGCAAAAAGAAAAAAAATAGGGTTTTGGGTCTCCAGAGTCTTGCTAAAACAATGGAGGGGTCTTCCTTGGGGTAGTCAACTGTAATACCCACTGACTCCCCTGAGCAAACAATGTCAGATATGATCCAGTGGCCTTGCATGAAGAAGGGGCTACCTTTGAAGAGTATCCACTATGAGGCACTGACAAGGAGCTATACTTTGTGCTTTGGAAAAGAGACTGCAGGCTGGAAGGGTGAGCATTAAGTTTGACAACCCCAAGGAAGACACCACCACTGATTCACAAAGACTCTGGAGGATGAGTCATGTGATGCTGAGAGGACTATGAACATCACTCATTTTGGAGCTCCATCAGACCTTATTTAAATGTATTCATTTTTACCTCAACAACAGACAATTTGCTACTACTTCAGCTAAAAATGTTCTGCCTTACCTGTTATGCAGTGATGGATGCTGGTAAAAAGGAAGTGCAGGTGGTAGAAAAAACAAAATTTCTGGAGACCCAAAACCTTGATGTTTTTTCCTTTCTGCTGCTTGGGGTGGGGTGGAAGGGAGTTAAGTTTGTAAACCCTAATGCCATATTTTCCTACTTTTGTGGCATTAAATTGAACCCTAACTGATACATTAATGCAGTTTTTTGCAATTATGTTTTTATCTAGAGAGAGAATGTGAGACAGAGAGACACAGCACAGATATAGCATAAGACTTCACCTAGCCATCCCTCCCCCACATAACTATCAACAAATGATTTTATTCCAACAGTTTGTTTTATCCATTGAACTGGTTTCCCACTGTTTTCAGGCTTTGTACACTCTTGTCTGTTTTTATCTTTCTTATTTACTATTTGTGCCCTGCATTATTCTTATCCTTTACAACAAAGATTCTTTTCAACATATAATTGTCCTTTATATTTTACTCTATAAGGCATACATTTGAAAAATATTTGCCTTGGTTTACACTTCTGCAATTGATTATGTTTACCTTGCATGTATTGGTCCTGAATGTGTACTGTTGTTGTAACTTTATTTATTATTGTTAACAGTCTCACTTATAACTCATTCCCTGGGTCATCTCTGAAAAGGAGCTTTCATTGTCTTAGCATGCCAATCCCAGTCACTAGATTGCAAATATATATGTATATGTATATGTATATATATATATATATATATATATATATATATATATATATATATATATGTATATATATTCATTGCATAAAACTCCATTAATGCATCAGTTAGGGTTACTAGTACAGCAACAGAAGTTTGGAAACATGCTGTTAGGGTTCAAATCCCTAACTTGGCATCCACCCCCCATACACACACACATATGCAAGCAGGGGAAGGGCCAAGGCAACACAGCCAATCAGAGCCAACTAGCATCAGGTAACAGAATAACGTACAACTTTCTAAATGTACTGCAAGACACATCCATCATCATGGGTCACCAACTGTGTGAATTCTGCTGCCACCATAGTGCCTTAGGGGTAGACACGCATGCTGGGCAACCATGGGTGATGCCCCACAGTAAGTATTTTTCTGTTACAAGCAGCAATAACAAGATTTAAGCAGATGCCTATATTTCAATAGTGAAGAAGTGATGTAACACACAGTATGTTATCCACAGATAGTTTTTTGGGAAATGAGAGTTAGTATAAGCCTACCAACAGTAATTGGATGTTTGCATTTATTTTTCTGATAGAGTGACTCAGTCCTAACAACAAATGGTAGTAATAATAAAAGTAATTATTTGTAGTATAGTTTACAATTAACATGTGAAAGCAATAGTTGTAACATCCAAAGTTAACAATAACATGCTGCTAATGAGTATTTCCAGGTAACACAGCAGTGAAGCAACATGTGATGGTGCTAGTATCATACTTGAGCAGTATCTTAAAAGTAGCATGTGTCATCTCTATCTTTCCTGCTACCACATGCCCATGTGGTAGCCTGCAGCAACCCAATTGTTCAATAGTTTCGTAAGTTTCATAAGTTGGATCAAGCTTCGAGACTTTCGTCCATAATGCTCGCCATTTATTGTTTTAATACATAGTTGTCTTATCATATAGATGTTTATCCAGTCTAGACTTGAATGTGTCTATGGTAGTACTCCCTACCACATTAGTTGGCAAGCAATTCCATGCAGATACCACCCTAGTAGTGAACCAGTGTTTCCTTAGATTGGTATTCCATTTAGGTAATTCTAATTGCATACTGTGTTTGCGAGTGCTGGACCAACCAATTCTATATGACATTTTTAGATCTTCTCTTAATGCAGCATCTTGAGATAACCTAGACATCATACATAGGTCTCCTCTTAGCCTTCTGTAATATAGGGAATATAGATTAAGTTTAGTCAATCTCTCACTATAAGACAGTCTTTTCAAGGTGAACACTGATCTTGTCGCTCTACGCTGAACTCTCTCCACTCTCATAATATCCTCTCTGTACTGTGGTGACCACAATTGCACACAATACTCCAAATGTGGCCTCACCAACGATTCATACAATGGAATGATCACGTTTTCATGTCTACTAGAAATATGTCTCAAAATACAGTTCAGACTCTGGTTAGCCCTTTTAACTTGTTGTTTGCAATGTGATCTAAACTTTAAGTCTGATGTAATATTGATCCCCAAATCTCTCTCTTCAGTTGTTTTTCAAGGATATTATTCCCAATATAATATATATGCTTGTTGTTATTGCCACCCAAATGCATGATCTTGCTTTTGGAAATATTGAGTTCTAATTTGCTAGTTCCAGTCCACTCATATATTTCATTTATGGCCTGTTGTAAGGAAAGAGCTTCTGTTATTGAAGTCACAGTTGTTCCCAATCTGCAATCATCAGCAAACTTAGAAATCCATATATGAGGATTACTGAGCTGTAGCGATGAAATATAGATATTAAAGAGACAAGGTCCCAACACCGAACCCTGAGGCACCCCACTAGTGACTTCAGACCAATCCGACTTCACCCCCCCAACCACGACTCTTTGTTTTCTGCCCATCAACCATTTAGCTATCCACTTTATAATATTGTTATTAATTCCAATTTTAATCAAAGTTCATAATAATTCCTCATGAGGTAGTTTGTCAAACGCCTTCGCAAAATCCATAAAAAACACATCTACTGGTATACCGTTATCTAATTCTGCATTAACTTTTCCATAAAAGGATAATAAGTTGGTTTGACAAGATCTAGACTTAACAAAACCATGTTGTACAGGATCAGATAATTTGTTTGTTGTTAAGTACTCAACTATAGTATCCTTTAAAATACCCTCCATAAGTTTACCCAATAAAGATGTCAGGCTTATAGGTCTAAAGTTGGCCAGGTCAGATCTTGATCCTTTTTTATGGAGAGGAACAACCAAGGCATTTTGCCAGTCTTGAGGGACTTCACCTCTATCTAAGGATGCTTGATATAAGAAGCTCAGTGGTTCTGCCAGTTGATCAGCAAGTTCCTGCAAAATTCTAGGGTGGATGTTATCAGGGCCTGGAGACTTATTAATGTCTAGTTTGCTTGATCTATTCTTTGCCTCTGCCGGTGTTATTTTAATATTACCAACTAAAGGAGTTGAAGTGTCAAAAGTAAGTGATGTACTGCCAGAATTAAAAACTGAGCAAAAATATTTATTTTGTATATTAACTGTTTCTTGTTCATTGAGCATACCACCGTTATTGTCTTTAAATGGTCCCAGTAGTGAATGATAAGTCTTTTTACTATTGATATATGAAAAAAAGGATTTTTTGTTATCTTTAATTTTGTTTGCCAAGTAAATTCTTGCTGAGCTTTTGCTTTTTTAATAGTTGATTTAAGTAATTTAGCATGCTTAGTATATGCCAAATAATTTATCTGGGTTTTGTCTTTCATGTATCTCTTAAACAATCTATCTTTAATATTAATTAAACAATTGATTTGTTTATTTAACCATCTAGGATTAGGTTTTTTACCATTCATTTGTTTAGGTTTAATAGTTGGAATATACTTGGTGATCAACTGGTTAAGCTGATTAAGGATCACAGTCCACATATCATCAGTGTTTTTACCTTCAGAATCCGCAAACCAGTCCCACATAGCCAGATCGTATCTAATACTGGTGAAATTTGCTTTTGCTAAATTTAATTTAATTGCTCCTTCAAACTTGGTACATGAATTATGAGACTGCTCCACTGCTCCTATTATACACTGGACTTTAAGATGGTCACTGTTTCCCAGTGGAGGTAAAATCTGTATCTTGTTGATCAGATCTCTCACATTAGTCAATGTGAGGTCGAGAACATTATTTCCCCTGGTATTTTCATGTACTAATTGTTCTAACCCCAACTGTTCAAATGCGTCCAAATATAATTGTTCCATTTTGTTGCCCGTCTTTAATAACTTCCAGTCAATACGAGGGAGGTTGAAGTCTCCCAATACTATTATATTATCCTCTGGATTCAAATTAGCAAGTAGATCTATAAAAATAGCATCTTTATCATGTGTGTTAGATGGTGGTCTGTAATAAAGGCCAATTATGACTTTGGGGCCACTAGATGGTATTAGCTTAAGCCAGATAGTTTCAGCTCCCAAGTTATCATAAGGCAATTCTATGCATTTAATGGATTGATGTACATAGATTGCAATGCCCCCACCTTTTCTATAAGATCTAGACTTATGGAAAAGGTTATAACCAGGTATTGATTTCTCCCAAGAGTCATTATTATCTCACCATGTTTCTGTAATACATGCTATATGTATATCATGTAATGACAAAAAAATTTTAAGTTCCTCATATTTGTTCACAAGACATCTAGAATTTATAAGTACAGTATTCCATCCCATAATCTTGGCATAATCCATTGGAGTGTTCTTAATTGGGTGCTTTACTGATGTGGACTGCCCCCCTTGCGCCAGTTTAAATGAAAATCAATCACCTTGTTTAGCTTCCTGCCTAAAATCCTAGAACCTACTAAAGTAAGATGCATACCATCAGGTTTAAATAAAGATTTATTACAAAAAGTAATGGAATTATCCATAAAACCCAAGTTGTTTCTTATGCAAAAGGTCCTTAACCAGTCATTTGTTAACTTAATTGCTTCATTTTTATAACTAGAGTGCCTGTATGTTGGTAAAATACCAGAAAAAATTAAATCTCCTCCTTTTTGTTTGATCCTAGTTGCTGTATCAGTTATTTTATTTTGGAATGTGTTCTGACTGGTTTTATAAACATCATTAATACCAATGTGTACCAAAACTAGAGGATTCTTTGTGTTTTCCATCAACCCATCTAATAAAGTTGACACATCACTTGCTTTAGCACCAGTTAAGGTGCTAACAGTTGTGCTGGTTTTCCTGACACATGAAAGTCAGTATTTTGAAAATTTGTACAGACTAAGTCTCATTTTATGAAGAAGATATGCCAGCAATAATGTGTTATCATACTGTGCTCGCAGTATAGAGTCAATGATACTATATTTGTTTTTTCATTACATGGTGTTATGTGAAATAAGTACAGTGTTGGGATTATTGTGGTTACAGATGTGACAGAGTGTTATATTGTTTTACAGTCTTGCATGTGGGTGTATGTGGGGGGAATGCAGAGTTAGGGTTTTGAACCCTGACAGCACATTTCCAAACTTTTGTCACTGTACTGTTAACTTTAACTGATGCATTATTGGAGTTTTTTGCAATGAATGGTCTGTCTTTTTGAGAAAGTGTAATGTAAGTGGTGTGTGTTAGTAGGAGTGCGGGCCCTCTGGACCCTGTGATCCCTTCACATTGTCCATTCTTTTGGCAAAATGGTATTCACTTGTGGGAGCATGTACCCTTTGAGCCCTGCAATCCCACTTATACATAACAACAGAGCCATACAGCAGCCCTATAGGGCAAGGAACCCTTGTAAAACTAATTTACTAATATCTCAGCAACTGTAGCAGCTAGGAAAAAAATTCCAGTACTGGTGTAATCATGACAGTGAGTACTTCACAAACTATATAAATTGACTAAATCCATTCCTTGCATCATTTCTGAGACACAGGCACCAAAAAGCACTGAAAAGGCACCCTTGGAACCCTGGTACCATGTTTTTGACAATATCTCTGTACATGTAGCAAGTATGAACAAAAATCCACTGCAGGTGTCATCTATGATTTCCAAACTTGTTTCTGCAGATTAGTTCACTTAAAGGTGAACTAAGCTGCCAGTAGCGAAAACTCCGTATCTTGCTTCGTTTTTGAGAAATGGGCACTGAAAGGCGTCACGGTCGCTGCAATGTGATCTTATGGGAAATTTTCCAACTTCAGAACACTGTAACTTTTTGCACATTGACTGTTTTACCACCAAACCACCAATAGGCACATCTGTGTGACCAAAGCTTGTCACCCTGCAAATTCCAACACAAAAGACCCAACCATTTTGTTGCAGGAGGATGGCAAAAATTTGCAGTTTTTTAAAATACTTTTGCAAATCACAAAAGTTTCGAAAAAAGTAGCATGAAACTTTCACATTTGTGAAAGTATTTTGAGCATTTCTTTCATGATTTAGGAAAATATTTTTCCCCCAATGTTTAAAAGGACATTTCTTCAGGGTTTTACCCCAAATAAGATAGGGCTGGCATCCTCAGGACCCAACTTGGTAAACCCAACAATCAGTGTTTATCTAGAGGGTCCCAAATTTAAATGCCTGGCATTTTTCTCTTTCACTAACTGAAAACAAAATGGCCAAATCAAAAAAGTAAAAGGGCCATTTGCGAAAGTAAAAGTGCACTTGCAAAACTTTCTTGATGCACGTATATTTTTCCCCTTTTGACTATAATGGGAAAATTATTTTTTGAATAACTTTTGAACGGTTTAATATTTTTATACCAAATCATCGAAAGGCACATTGGTGACCCAGACTGCATCTTCCCTGAAGATTTTGGAACAAACGGACAAACCGTGCGTGTTGTGGGCATGAACAGATAAATGTGCAAAAAGTCTATTTTTTTTCTGTTTTTTTGTCATTCGGTAGCTCCACAACCATACCTTTGACCATAACACAATTTGTTAGATCCAGAGATCTATGGTACCAGACCACACATGCAGTATTTCAGGCAAATCCATAATATGATGGCAAAGTTATTAAGGTGCAAAATTTGAGGTTTAACATTAAAGTGCTTACTCAACATTAACTATACTGGTGCTTCTGCACTTTTAATGCACTCTACAGTATGCTGAAGCAGACCTACTGAATAAAGCAATGTAATTTCTATGGCAATTAATCCCTTTTGTCATGCAGGAAACTGAGGCATTCACTTCATTCTGGCAGTGACACATTTTCCTTAATGACAAAAGGGATTAATTGCCATTGAAATTACATTACTTAATTCAGTAGGTCTGCTGCTGCATTCTGCAGAGTGCTGCAAAATGCATCAGAATTGCGTTTCATCCTGGGGGACGCCACTGTATATATATCAAATAATAGTATAGACAAATAGATAACACTGTTGTGAAAAATGTATCACTAACTATCTGAAAGATTTCAAGAGAAAAGTGTTTTTTAAAGACATTTGTATATAAAACAACTAAAAGAAGAAAAAACGATAGAACTAGAAACTAAACAACAGTATGAAATGGACATGACATTTCCAGAACTCTTATTAGCAAATGATCCCCTGATGTGATGCCATTCCAACACAACCACATACTTACTGCAGTATATTCTTAGCCATGTTACTGTTAATAGAAATTTATAACTAAACTGGCCTTATTTTCAAAACATAGAAAGTGGTAATCATCAGTGATAGACAGAAATTTAAAAATGGATATAAAATTGCATTTTTGGAGGTATGCTGTCAATGAATATTATATCTAACTACTGTGGAAAATAGGGTACTCGGGACAGAATACAGACTATTTTTCATCATTCAGGGTAGTTGATCTTGGAAAATATAAAGCATTTAATAAATAAAGAAAAGAAACATCTAACCCTTCCCTGGCCATGGCTAATCATGTGGCCATCCATACTCAACTTTCTGTCATGTCCTTCCCTCAAAACCACTGTCATCACTCCCACACAGTGCTTCCTTGTTTTAGTTGCCAGTCTCCAGGCATGGTTCGTGGAGCCAACAACATTGATTTAGTGAGCTTCACTCTCAAATCTGACTCCTGGCTCAAAAGGTCCATTTTCAGCAGTTGGCCACCTCCTGACTCCAATCCATGATTTGTGGAAGCCAGTAGTTGTCAAATTCCAGGCTAGTCAGCTGGCCTCTCCTAAATAGCTCACAGTGCCTTGTTCATTATCAGAGACTCAGTCTTCTGATACAGCACCAATACACCCAGGAGGGAGGTTGGAGAAGCAGTTTTGCATTACTGAAGATGCTAGGCAGACTGAAAAATGAGTTTACCTAGCATTATCTAAGACACAAGACTGGTCCCCCATCTGCCTTCTTGGCACAAGTGCTTCTGCTGTGTCAGTGACAAAGTGCCAGACTTATGAACACCTCACTGTGAATTAAAGCAAAGGACTAGCCCTGAAGTGTACTACAACTGATGGCCTGAATCAGACATTTGTGTTAAATGACTGTTTGGGGTCAGGTGGTTTGGACTAGACAGAAGGATACTTTACAGTGATGGCATTTGATTTTGGTGCCTTGTCATGAGTCTGGCAACTTTTTTAAACAAACTCTCATCAGAGGCAATATGGCTGCTCAGAGCAGTGAGTGTGATTACATGAGTAGTCGAGGCTCTTGATAATTGCTCTCACTGCACTAAAGGCTGCTGTACACTGATGCGATGTAAAGAATACTCGAATACTGCTCACCCTCAAGTATCAGCAATAACGGACCACTTCTTTTTCATCACATTGGAGACTGCCTTTCCCAAGATGGTGGTGCTGTCAGAAATGCTCATGCACAATACTTGCACATGCACTGTTCAATTTTCTGGCCATCTTGGGTATGGCAGTCATCACTTCTGTAGTTATGGAAGAAAAAGTGGTGCCCTGTGAAGTGGGTGTGTTTATGTGGCAAGCGGGTGGAAAGGGCAGCATAAACACAACCACTGGAAACTATGCCACAGAACTGTGGAAGCACACTGGATAGCGGTCTGGTCACATGCTTCCACAGTGCTACTTCACAGAATAATAGCAATACATCTGTGGAGATCTGCCAGTGCAGCCATAAAAATATTGAGAGCTTGACCAAAATTGCCTAAAAAAACTGGCTATTCCAAGTCTGCAGTCTGCATTCAGAAGAAGCAGAAGGATGTCCTTTGAGATTTTGCACTTAATGCTCAGAGTCTGAGAGCCTGAAGCAAAAGAAATTCCACAAGGGAGATGAGACAGATATTGACAGGGCTACTCAAAGTTGATTCACCGAGCAGCACTGCAAGTGTACTTGTACTAACATCATTTGTCTGCAAGAAAGCAGATCAATTTTCAAAAGAAGTGTATATGAATAATCATAGATGCATGTATTCTACAGGCTAGCCCTGGCAATATCAGAACAGACATGGAATTCACCTTGCCTGCATCATGGGAGAGCAAAGGTCCAGTGACAACACTTCAGATGCATATTTCTTTCCTCACTTAAAAAAATCTTAGAGGGTGGTGGATCTATACCAGAACAAGTGTACAACCATGATAATGCTGATTCTGAAATTCCTTACTAGCTCTCAGTTTGTTGCAAAAATAGAAGTAAATGTTTCCAAAGGATGTAATGTCAACAAGACAGGGTGACCTTTTTGGTCTTCACTATCAACACTGGTATACACAAAATCAAACCCCCTGCATAAGCAAATTTAAAAGTCCCTAAGGGTTCAGAATGGGGTTAGTTTGGTTGAAGTGCAAAGATGGTGCTAACCCAGTCAACAAGCTGCAATTACACCAGTTACTGTCCTACTAAAGGGATCTAGTATCTGGGAAAAAGAAGTATAAACAAAAACGCAATACTTGACATGACTGTGTTATCTGAAATGCTAAGAATTTTAACTTGATCTTTAATTAAATAAACTAAGCACTGAACATGAGTGAATATGCCTAAGTCTGACAAACTCTTCATTTTTACATACATAGAGCCATAAAGAATTCTGGTTATGGTTCTGAATTCCTTCCTTAGAATGATGAAGATACCATAACTACAACAAAATAACATATACAAACTATTACTAAATAATTTATATATTACATGAAACAATTTGACAATTAGCAATCAGATATACTACCACAACAATCTTTGGATATAGGTAAGTGCCCAGTAAACCAGTTGATAATCTTTGATATAGATATACTGTAAGCCTTGAAACAAGATTACACACTTTTTTTTGGTGTAGGGTCTCAGAAAAATGATGTATAAAAACTAAATGCCTCTCTGCTAGTTTCAGAATTCATCTTAGGAAGCTAAAGTTCCAGCAACACACAGTCTGGTCTGCTACAAAGTCACTGTCCCCAACATAGATAAAAGAAGGCAGATGCAGCAGGATACACAGAAAAAACCTTTTTATGTTCAGGCACCGACATACAGCTCCAAGTGTCCCTCCCAAGAAAAGCCAAACATTTTCTTGTGAAACTTGTGCTTTCTCAAGGCTCGCTGAATACAGATGTGAGTTATGAGACCTTCTACTCCAACTGGCAATCAAATGGTCAGGAACCTTGGCTTGAACACATTTTTGAGAAAAAACAAATTTTTGGAATTCCTTTCTGTCATCCAATGACAGCCAGCTGATACTTCCATAAAGACTGCATTGGTGAGTTCTAAACTGTCCACCACTGTACCTTACATTTAACATATACAAGCAAGACTTAAGGGCTTTGTCACAGAAAATGTCTCTTTAGCAATAACAGGGAATGTAAAATACTACATCAGATGATGGTGTGTTTCAGGGGAAAACAGATATTTGTTCTTTTAAAAAACTATAATTTAGGAGCCAGGTTCCCTTTGAGTATCCCCATATAGAAGAGGGTCAAATCAGACTACTAAGTACTTGTAGGAGTCAACAACCTCAAGAGATGTATCCACTGAGCTGGAAATAATGTGACTGTTATCATTAGGCAGTTTTTGAACTTTACTTCGTATGCCAAAAAAAGATCAAGTTGAGCTTTGTTTCATTAATAAGAAGTTTTGATGGACATGACTATTTTTGCAACATGTTAAACCCAGCTTGCAATGTGGACTGTCGGGACTTAATGTCAAAATCAAAATTATAAAAAATAGTATCATCAGAATAAAGATGATAATAAACAATTCTAACATTTTGGGCACTGTCATTAAAATACCATGAAAACAAAATAACTCCAAGGATTAAACCCTATAAAATTCTTCCAGGGAACAAGAGAGACACAGTTTTTCTTCCTCCTTGCATTACTTTCTGTCTACAAGCTGATAAATAATTCCTCAATGAAGACAAGGCATCTTGGTATAGTTTCAGTTTTGAAAGCCTACAGTAGCTACACAGATATCAGTGTCCACAGTGTTGATGGACTTGGAAAAGACAACAAAGGCAGCCTCTGTTAGCTTAGCAGAAACAGCTGCCATGTTTCTGTCTTCTAAGACCCCTGAAACTGTGGTAATAGGGGAGTGCTGAGACCTGAACCAAGACTGAATGTTATGCAGTTTGGCATCAACAGCCAAAACTTCAAAAGTTGGATGGAGAGCATTCAATCCAACAGTTTAGAGATAATAAGAAGGACAGAGACTGGGCTTAAAATATTACGTTTGGCCAAGTGGACTGCCTTCATATATTGGAAATCAGTCCAGTGGTCTTTCAAATGAAGGGAAATATACCTTCTGACAGAGATTAAAGAAATAGTGGAGCCAAAACAGGCAGACAGGAAAATAATACAATTTTTAAGTAGTAGTCAGTTGTAACTTTTTATTCCTGAAGTATTTGTCCTTTTCCTTTTGCTCATGAGAAAGTATTCTGTATGACAATATTCTGCTGGATGTGTGGAACAGCTCTTAGCCTAGCAGCTGACATATCTAACTTTACTGCCCTACACTACATCATCAGCATTACGATTTCACTGACAGTGACATCACAGGTGAATGACCTGGCAGTCACTCATATGTTGTTCCCAAGTAGCAGTGATGTAACAGTCAGTGAGGTCACAATGCTGATGATGTAGTGTGGGGCAGTATAGCAAGATATATCAGTTGCCAGGTTAAGAGGTGTTCCACACATCACACCTACTAACATCAGGTAAACAATCTTCTAATTAAACAAAGGGAAAGGAAAATGTACCTCAGATGTAAAAGGTAATGGTTGGCTGCTTTTAAAATCTAATATTCACCATCATCAAATCTTTATTTATTCAGGCGAACATCTTTGAGCAAGGCTCATTTACAAGACGGACCTGATAAGGTCAAGGTTCAACAGTTAATAAATAACAGATACATCATACACTTATATAAAACAGTTATACATCCAGGGAAAAAAAGTTTATAAACACAGTGATGTACAATAAAATTCACATGATACAAATGGGTTATAGGAGAGTTAAGCTAATATTTACAGTATATACATATCCCAGTGGAGGGGCCATGGCAAACACACAGTATAATGTAATACTAGGATGGTGAAGGTACTACTGGGTGCCATAAGATGGGGTGTCTGCCTGGGATGGAGAACTGAAGAACAAAGATTATGCCATATATGGTTAATTTTGGGAGGGAGATTGTGAGATGACAAGGCTAGCTCTAGCGGTAGCAACTGCATTTCTCTGTGAAGAAAACTGTACAATGCTGTTTAAAGGACGCAATTGGAATAATATTGGACAGTTTTAGGGATTTTGTAGGGTGTTCCATGCTATAGCAAGAGAATAGCTGATTGCTGCCTTCCCTATCCGGGTGTTGAATTTGGGCAATTTGAGCAGGATGATGTTGTTGCTTCTTAGGGCATAGGAGCTAGGAATGGTCTGGGTGAAGCAGTCCAGAATATTGTTTGGAAGTTTTTTTGATAACGCTCTGTAGATCCATAGGGCTGCATTTCTGTTCCTTTTGAGGTGAAGGGAAACCCATCCAACTGCAGCATAAAGAGAGCAGTGATGGGTATTAGATGGCAGATCTGTAATGAATCTTATTGCTCTGTGGTATAAGGTATCCAGCTTGTGTAGGTAGGAGATGGGGCAATGACTATAAAGGAAGTCTGCATAGTCAACGACTGAGAGAAAAATGGCCTGGACTAACCTCATCTTTGAATCTCTGTTTAGGAAGGGTTTTAATCTATAGAGAAGGCCAAGCCTTTGGCGAACCTTTTTTAGCAGTTCTTCTAAATGGTGAGTGAAGTCGAGTCTGTC
Source organism: Neoceratodus forsteri (assembly GCA_016271365.2). Lineage (NCBI taxonomy): Eukaryota > Metazoa > Chordata > Ceratodontiformes > Ceratodontidae > Neoceratodus > Neoceratodus forsteri. The sequence goes on from CM057459.1 coordinate 875,003,881, forward strand.
AATCCACACACCTAGGTATTTGAAATTTTCTACATACTCCAGGTTTTCTCCAAGTATAGTGCATAGCTGGGGGAGAATGATTGAAGAGGAGGTGCTGGTGGAGCTTTAATTTGTGAACATCATTGCTTTAGTTTTCTTTGCATTCAACAGAAGCTTTTTCTCAAGTAGCTGATATTGTAACAAGGAGAATTCTGTTTGTAGAATTTCACGAGCAGCTGCAGATGAAGGGTTGCTGACATACAAAACAGTGTCATCAGCAAAGAGGTATACAGAGGAATTGGTGAGGGTTGAATCAATGTTATTTATATAAATAGCAAAAAGGATGGGACCCAGGATAGAACCTTGGGGAACCCCTCTTAACAGTGGTTTTAATGGGGATAGGTCACCTTCAGCTTTTACCTGCTGTGACCTACTAGTGAGATAACACCTGAACCACTTAAGGGAGGGTGGATCAAGGCCAAGGGAGTGCAAGGATGATAGTAGAAGCTCGTGGTCCACAATATCGAATGTTTTGCTCAGGTCCAGAAATACTTCACAGACATTATTCTTTTTATCTAATTCGGTTTGCCAGTCATTTGTGACCTTGGCTAGTGCAGTGATAGTGCTATACTTGGCCCTGAATCCAGATTGAGCTGGATTCAAGAGGTTAGCATTGTCAAGATACTCCCTTAACTGGTTACTCACTAATTTCTCCAGCATCTTGGAAAGCACTGGCAGAATGGAAATGGGCCTGTAATTATTAAGTTCCATAGGGTCCCCTGATTTTAGAAGGGGAACCACTTGGGCTATCTTCCATAGTGTGGGAATAGAACCAGAGTTTAGAGATAGGTTAAAGAGATGAGTTGGGGGACTGCAAGTACATGGGATGCAATCTTTAGAAAGTAGGGGTCCAGAGAGTCTGCCCCAGAGATTTTTTTGGTATCCAGCTGCCATAGTAGGTCCTCTACTTGCTTCAACAGTACAGATTTGAAGCTGAAGGAAGAGTCAGCTCTCTGAACACCAGTGTACTGGTAGCTTAATTGTTCCCTCAGCAGGTTAGCTGGAGATGTGTCAAAGGCAAGGCCAGCCATTGTGAAGTGGTTACTGAAGGCGTCCAGAATTTCCATTTTGCCAGTGATAGGGCCTTCACTGTGGTGTAATTGAGTTGGAAGGGAGGTACTAGCATCCTGCTCCACCATACCTTTGATAGTACCCCAAAACCTAGCAGGATTATGATAGGAGGAGTCGAGCTCAGCCAAGTAGAAGGCAGCCTTTGCATCCCTAACTTTCTTGGTGCATCTATTCCTTGCTTTCCTAAAGATCATCCAGTCATTTGCATTCTTGGTTTTTCTTGCCATTTTCCAGAGTTTGTCTCTCTCCAGCAGTGCAGCTTTGAGGTCAGCTGAAAACCAATGACAGGATTTGTTTTTTATTCGGATACTAGATGTTGGGGCATGGGTGTTAAGGGCATTTATTATAATGTTATTTAGCAACTGCTGTGCTTTTTCCACAGAATGGGCAAGGTAAAACTCTTGCCAGTTTGGAGAGTGAGCTAGATCATGCAAATATCCTTCAATATTGATGTTTTTCTTGGATCTCCTCATGAGGAAATTTGCAGGGGTTGTTGTTTTGCTGGTGGATCTTACCCCTGCGATAGGGCGGTGATCACTTATGTCTCAGAGAAGCACTCCAGCATGTGTGAATAGATGTGGTTTATTCACTAGCATGATATCGAGTAGTGTGCTGTTATTACTATTCCTTGCATTAATTCTTGTTGGCTCATTAATTAGCTGTGTGAACCCATATGTATCACAGAATGATACCAGAGGTGCAGCTGCCTGGGTAAGCCAGTCAAAATTCAGGTCACCTAGAATAATGACTTCTTCTGTGCTGGGCTTGAGCAGATTCCCCAGGTGGGATAAGAGCTTGAGGTCAGCAGAGGGGGGTCTGTAGCATCCAACTAGCTGAAAAGCTGCTGCATTGGGGAAAGAGACTTTTAGAGATAGGCACTCAAATTCCTTGGGCATGGAGGTTGCAGCAATACAGGATATAGGTATACCGGATTTTGCAAATATAGCTACTCCACCTCCCCTTGTTTGGTGATCCACTCTGAATAGCTGATAGTTGGGTAGGTTAACATCCCTGTCTGTTGTGGTGGGTTTGAGCCATGTCTCAGATACCCTGAGAAAGTCTGGCAAGGTATGGGCAACCCAAGCTTGTATCAGTGTAAGTTTTTTCAACAGACTGTGTACATTAATATGCCGAAAACGGAGGCCTTTAATTGAGGTTAGGTCTGATGGAGAGGTAATACATTCAGGGGGTCCAGAGTTGATTTCCACGTTACCAACACAGAGCAATAGAAAGAGCAGGAGTTTCATGAGGGCTGCTAGTGATAGGGAGAGGGGGCTGTCTTTGGTCCTCCTTCTCTTATTCTGTTGCCACTCTTTTGGGGTGTTCCATGTGGGGTTATGGAATTGTGTCGAGACACCAAGTAGCAGTTTGGTGGTTAGGTGTAGGGGGAATCTGTATATCCAGTAGTGGAGCATTGATTGAAATACATCTGTGGTGGTTTGTGTCTCCTTTTGAGGGTCACCCCACTGTAATCGATGCAGCAATGGTAGGGCATATGTGAGGGTTTGAGCGTCAAACAATGGGGATGATTCAGAGAGACTGGGCGGATGGATCACCCTAATTTGTGTGGCAGGGACATCTTCTTTGTGGAACCCCATGGCTGACAGTGAAAGAAGTATCAGAAGTAAACTCCCCATTGTGAGAGAGATATTGATAGTTGGTTACCGGGAGAGTAGTGAAGTTGCTGATTGGTTGGATCAGCAGGCTGGTGAGACAGTTTGTTGGTTTAGGGTAATGTTGAGGGCAGGGAAGAAATTTCAGTGGGAAGATGTCTATAAAAGTAACACACAAGAGGGAGGAAGGGTGGGTGGGCAAAAATTTTGCGGCTTTCTCGAGTCCTCCCTCGCTGTCCCTCCTAGCCTCGTGGTTCCCTGAGTCGGCTATGTGCCGCCGACTGCCCGCTGGCAGATCAAAGCCCTGGCGCTCAGCTGGGTGCTGTGGGGCAGGGATGGCAGACTGGAGAGAGACAGAGTAAGGTGCAATAATTAAATAGAGGTAGAAGCAAGTGTTCCTGTTCATCACTGACTAAATCTGCACAACAAAAGGCTGTGGGGAGGGTGCTGTGGCACCTTGGTGTCTGGCCCACCTTGCAAATGCAAAAAAGGATTTGTAATCACATTAAATCAACAGTTTCCTCTTGCAATTACCTCAACAGAAACAGCACTTTTAGGTATTTTTCACAGTTTAAGGAAGGAAAAGTGGCGCTTCAGCGTCTGGCCCACTTCGGATACCAGGATTTAGAATTACAGCAAAAATACGATTAAACAGAAACCCTTCACAGTTGCAGCAGATAGAAGACAGCTCTTTTTTGGGGGAATTTTGCAAGAAAACAGGGAAGAAATTCCCAACTCCCAGACAGGTTTTGGTATAGCAGGCTCAGTCAGTGAAAGTCAGTGGGGCAGGAGAGCCAATCGGCTGCTGTGCCTAGAGGAGCGCTTGCTTACTGATTGGCTGTGGCTTTCCTGAGTCCTCCCTCACTGTCCCTCCCAGCCTCGTGGTTCCCTGAGTTGGCTAAGGTGCCGCCGACCGCCCGCTGGCATAGTGAAGCCCTGGCGCTCAGCTGGGTGCTGTGGGGCAGGGATAGCAAACGATTGGCTGTGGCTTTCCCGAGTCCTCCCTCACTGTCCCTCCCAGCCTCGTGGTTCCCTGAGTCAGCTAAGGTGCCGCTGAATAAATAAAGATTTGATGATGATGATGATGATGATGATGATGAAAATCTAATATTAGTTTTAGGTAGTACACTAGCTCTTCAAATAAAAATATAGGTCAAAGGGAAATAAGTGTGGAAATGTTCTATAATTTAGGAGCACGCAACAGATACCATCAGGGAAAGAAATGCATTTGTGTGTTTATTTTTTAAGTTCATAAGTGTGATTTCATGGGAAGTAACAGAATATTTAAAATAAGAACTAACCAGAAAATTATGGGAAACAACCCATCAGAACTGTTCAAAAAGGGTTTACATTACTAATGACCAGTGTCTTTATTGTTAGCTAAGAAGCAGGATCTTTTGAATAAACAGCTGGAAGCAATAAAGTGTGCATTTAATGCATCTAGAGATGTTGTGAAATTAAATATCACTGGCAAAACATTTCTCGAAATTCTGCCATTCTGTGAAATTTTTTTGCCGGGTGCTCAGTTTTACAATTTCTAGAAATTTTGCCCAAATTTCACCACATTTTGCACAAATGTCATTTTGCAAGTAAAATTTCACATTCACAGGCAAATTTTCATATTTTGCACATGGAATTTCACATTTTGCACCCATGAAATATTTCACAAAATGTACAACTTTCTCAAAATATTATGCAGAGTGAAATTTTCTAATTTCGCACATCTGTAAATGCATCTGATATTTCCTTAGAGGAATCCACATGACCATTCCCAATAACACAGTCAAAAGACATGCATTGTTTTTATAATCCTGAAGTGCTTTTCAGTAGTCCAGCATATATGAGGATTATTTGAACAGTTAGAAGTTAAATTTCAATAGTAACAGGATTGTGTTTCTTGAACAGCTTTAATACATAGTGCTTATTTCTTAAAGATCTGTAGCTTTGCCAGTCCGGAGGTGTATTAGTAGAGCAAGCCTTGGCCTAGGCATTTTCCTTTGTGCTAGCCATCTCATGTAACTTAGAGCAAAACCTTGGAGCAGAACTGATTTTAACATTATGAGATCTAAGGGCAACTGCTTATTGTATACTGACCTCTATTCACAAATGCCTGCAGGCCATGTATTTGCTGTGTGTATGCATGCCCACAGCCAAACGCTGCACAGCAGGGACCAACAGACTGCCAACAGCATTCACAACAGCCACACTAGCACCTTGTGCACCAGTTCGCCCAGCCACCAATGCAGCTCTGCACCATGGGTAGTCTAGGGGCATGCCTGCACTCTGTGCAATTCATAAACTTACAGAGTTGGTGCAGAGTGCCAGGCTGGGGGAGCACAATTTATGTGATGGGGTCCCAGCTCTAATTTTAATGTGCTCCTCAAATGGACACCTCCTGGCAGTGCCAGCACAGGGACTCACACCACACTGCTACTTCAGTTGACTGGGCTGCTGTGGAGAGCAGAGGCAGCCATTTGGGCAGTTGCCCATTGTTCCCCAATTCCAGGGGCCCATACCTTCCCAGGACACCCTACATGTTCACTGCAGGGGATCCACTATGGGATCCAGGCCAGGCATCCCATTGGATGCCTGACTGTGCCCCATGATTCACCCCCTGTGCAGCTCCAATCCACCCCCATGAAAGTGCACGCAGGGGGGTGGGGCTACAGACAGGTACCTTGCGGATGCTCATGGTCATGAATGCCGCACACCTTGCACTTCTCTGGGCCATGTAGATTCATGGGCATTATATGCGTATTTTACATATATAACCCACACTTTTGAGAATAGGCCCATTGTCAGAAACTTGGTAGGAAAAATATTCATGCATTATGTAATGTAGGAATAATCTGCAACCTTTGCCAATTAACTTCAGTAAAATTGATATAGGCAAAACAGTCAACATTTTTGGAAGAGCAAAATTTGACTAATCTATGTGGTTCCCAAATTAAAGAGCAAGTGTGTACACAAAAAATAACATTGTGACCAGTAAAAGGATCATGAGAAAAACCTGCATCTAAAAAGGCTGCCTTACTGGTATTAACATTAAGTCTAAAGACAAGAGGAAGAAACATTCCTAGGGTTAATCAGAGTTGACTCAAACATTAATTGAGCAAAGCCCATCTCCAAAGTAACATTATGAACAGTATTGAATTTAGCCTTAACAACACAATTTATACTTACAGTCTGTCACCCATTAGTAATGACTCATGTGACAAAAACATGGTGCCAAAACTATTAATGTAGTAGTAATATTCTCAAAGTTACCAAATGAATCATCTGGATGGTATTAAGAACTCACAAGTAAAATACTGTAGATGTAACATTCATAAAATGAATCTCTGTGCAGGTAATTCATAGCATGAAAAGTCAACTTTTGTAATTCTAAGGCTGATACAAAAAATATTACAGCACATCTCACTTGTTACAATCCTACAGTATAACAAGTGACTATATAGAAATGTGTGAGTAAGGAATCCTGTTCAGGCAGATGTGAAAAGATGACCCACTCACCAGTGTAGACTAATTAGACTTGCTTATTTATTTTATTTGAAAATTTGTAACTGGGAGAGGCTCATTTCCAGGTATGACCCAGGGAAGAGAACAGGAGAAACAGTAGTGCAATACACAATAAGTTTTCTTGTTACAAAAAAAATAAAGTGCAGTTGCAATACAGAGCAGAACAGCTATACAAATGCAAATAAAACAATGTTAATTTGTTATTTAATGTTATTAAAATTGCAATGCCAAGTCCAATTTTGCAAACATTGCATAATGGCCCCATTATGTCCTAAGGGCAATATGATACATAATTTCATCACATTTTGATCCAAACTGAATCCATATAATGATTATGCTTTGCAGCAGTCAGTTTGCTTGGTTCACAATACATAAACGTCATGAAACATATTTTCCCTTCTTTGTTTCTTCTGATCAGATACCACTGCATAAAAGATCCCACAATCTATTTTTGTTCTTTAGGTCCAGTTTTCCTAGACAGATCTCCATAAGAGCCAGAAAACTAGACTGATTAGAGCATACTCATTCAAAAATTACATGAAAACAGATTCAATCAAATTTTGTAAGGAATCCTCACATTAACATAATAGAAAACAGATCAATTTTTTGTATAAAAAATCAAATTGGCAGTACCATGGGTAGAAGTAACAGAAATTAGGCTATGCTAAGAATGTACTTTGCCACATTTTACTAACATTTAACAGGAAGAATGTCATAAAAAAGGGTTTCAACTTGATATAAAATGTAAATACCATCAAAGCTCCTGTCCTAAGTATAAGCAAATACTATAGCCAATTTACCAAATAAAACAGGTCTATGGCCAAGTGAAGAAGAAATGTGTTTAAAAACAAAAGCCCATCCTCTTGCTATGTAACCAGATTAGAGATGTGTGACATTGGGAAATTTTGTTATGCTAAATATTTCACGAAACTTTATGCATTTCGTGAAATATTTCACTGGTGCTAAATCTTAAATTCCACCAGCGAAATGCAAAATTTCACAGGCAAAATATAAATTTTAGCCCATGGAATGACATAATTTGGGCAAAATGTTGACATTTTGGGCAAAATTGTGCATTTAGCAGTGAAATTCCACATTACGTGAGTGAAATTTTAAGCAACTTTGCATCTGGCAAAAAATTTCACTGAATGATGGAATTTTGTGAAATGTTTCAAGCAGTGAAATTGCCAGTTGTGTGGCAATTTCACTGGCAAAATTTAATTTTGCAATTGGAGGGCTTTATGCATGAGGTTCAATGGGCAGTGCAACTACATCACTCCAACATCAGGCTTATAAGGTCACTCATCCTGGGCCTATCCAGGATTCATTTCTCATTGCAGCCAGAGGCCATGTTGGCTGCACCTTCTCCTGCTCTGTTCTTTGTTTGGGATCTGGCTGCTCCCACTCACCTTGACTGCTCGTTTGTCCCCCCCTCTCTCTCTCTTTTTCCTCCATTAGCTGTTTCTTTTCTTCCCTTTTCTTCTGCTCCCATTCCCTCCTGGGACCCTACCACACTTGCCCTTCAAGCAGTCTGCCTTCTATTTGCTACTGATGGCCTAACATCTCCATTTGTCCTCTTTCCCTTCCCCGTACCTCATTTTTCCATGTTTTCACTCCCTCTCCTCCTCTTTCTCTTGTGGGTCTCCCGACTCCCTGCTCCTTCTTCTCATCACCACACCAGAGCTTCGGCATGTTGTTGCCCTCCATGTTTTAGCTTCTTCCTTGATGCATTCCCACACCAGTGTGGCTCCTGCCACACCAGCGCTGTTTCAACTACTCCTAGTGCTGTTTCCAGGTCCTTCTGTGATTGTGCAGTGAGCTCTCCTCACTTGGCCTGTGACAGTTTCCTTCAATAGTCCTGCTGGCTGGTAGTTGGCTTGTTGCCTGCCACTCCTTCTTCCGTTGGCATGCCTCGTCCTGTTGTCATTGCTGGGCGTTCCATTGTAGGTACCAGTGTGCTGCTTATACCTCACCTTGCTTAATCTCCTTTCAGTGGGCTCTGCATGCCTCTCAGCTGCCTGCCTCTTCCTTCTGGGACATGGCTCGCTACAACTTGGGAACATGGAATTACATTCGGGAAAGTACTTTCTTTGTTTGTAGTCTCCATTCTGGAAGCTATAGTCTCTGGGGCTTTGATTCTAGTACATTTTAAACTGCTTTATTTGCAATTCCTTCTCTGACATTTTGTTTCCATCCCTGATTACATGGTTTCAGATCCTGGGGTATCTGGTAACAAAATACATAAAAAAAAAAAAACAATTCTGTGCTTTCTTTTGGGATTTCATCGCTATCCTGCCAGCATTTTCCCTACTCATATTCTTCTATTAGCTCATTGTGTCCTGGTTCATGAGTCAGGTTCTCCTTCCCTCATTGTGGTTCTTCTATTTCCTTCACTCAATTGGTATACCTCTCATCGAATCCTATGCTTCCTATGGGCCCTATGCTATGGTATTCTGGTCTGGCTTCTGTTCTCCCTCTACCTCCTTCCATCTGACATTGGTTTGTTCAATTTCTTCTGTAGCTGGATATCACTTCCAACCTGTGTCTTCCTTCATCATGCTGTTCTGGCTGCTCTCCTGTAATCTCCTATTTCCCAGCTCTCAGTGCCACTGCTCCTCATTGGTGATAGTCATCTCCTGTGATTCAGTGCCCCTTCCCTAGTTCATCCATATCCTGCTCATCTATTTCAATCATTCCTTCAGTATGCCTCGGCTGACTTCATGTGGTCTGCAATAGACCATCACCTTCCCTCTGTTCCAGCCTTCTAGGCTTCCCTCCATCATCATACCTCTTCCGTTTCCTATTTTACCTTTCTCATCCCAGCCATGAAGGATTCACTCCAGTCATGGGTGCACTCCATCACAATGCAATCGATAATTCTTTTGGGCATACCTATCATGAATCATATGCCACCTCATCAAACCACAGCCCTTCTGCCGTATGTGTCAGATTCCTGACTCCAGTCATCATTCTCTCATCCTTACCTCAGGGTTCATCTATTTACATTGCTTACTTGAGCTTTCCATCATTGAATCCTATGCTACCTCATCTAATGATTGCTGCCTTATCGAACCACTGCTTTCCAGCAGTTATTCTCACCATCTGTCTTCTCACACCCATCTGGGTACCTACCATCTGGTTCCAAGCGTGACTTATTGACCTCAGTGTCTACTTCCTCACATTGATCAATTGAGTATACCTTTCATTGGGTCTCATGCTACCTCATTGGCCTTCTGTGTTCATGCAGCGATCATCATCGTCATCCGTCTTCATCATCCTCAGTCTTCTCCCATTGGACTGCTGCACTCCTGCGGTGATTCTTTTCATCAGTCTTCATCATTCTCAGTCTTCTCATGAGCACCTCTGAATACCCCTTGCTCTTCTGACTTCTACATGGATCTACTTCTTCCCGTCAACTACTCGAGCGGACCCTTCTCGGGTCCCTGCTGCCTCATGTTCTTTTTTGATCTGTGCTTTTATTTGTGGGGTTTTCCCTATCCCATCATCATGTTCCCTATGCATATCCTTCTCTTTAATGGCATAAATCCTTAAATAAAATGTTGTCAGCCTGGAGGGAAGGTGACCTAGGCCTTGGATCCCTAGAGGTTTTCTCCTTAAAGGGGGATTAATATTACTCAGTTAGTGCTTACTTAGGTTAATTGGTTAGGTTCCACTGTTGGATGAAGGCTGATGGTGGCCTGGCTTTTCCCTCTCACCTTAGCAAGTCCACCCTTAATCATCTTCTCAGAATTCATTTGTTCATCATCTTCACCTCTTCGATGCTCGACACCCAATTGGGTATTCTTTTTGGGCTTCTTCCTAAGCTACCTTTAGCCAACACAATCATTCCCATGGCACCTGTAAGGGGGAACCCTCCTCTAGGGTTCCTTGCATTGTACCCTACTGGGTGGTATATCCCTCTGATAGAAAGGTGGAAAGCCACAAAGTAAATCAAGTCACACAAGCAGCATCTCATCTAGTTGCATAAGTACAATTGAATTGGAGGGCTTTAAGCCCGAGGTTCAATGGGCAGAGCAACTACATCACTGCCCCATCAAGCTTATAAGGTCACTCATCCTGGGACTCTCCTTGATTCCACCATCCACCCATCCTCCTCCTCCAGTGGCTCATCCATCTTACCCTTGGGCTTCTTCCTAAACTACCTTTAGCCGATGCAATCATCCCTGCAGCATCTGTAAGGGGGGCACCCTCCTCTAGAGTTCTTTGCATCATACCCTACAGGGTGGTATATCCCAGTGATAGAGAAGCAGAAAGCCACAAAGTAAATCAAGTCACACAAGCATCATCTCATCTAGTTGCATAAGCACAATTGAACATCTCTAAACCAGATGGAGACTGGATAAAAGAGTCACCTCAAAACTGAGAATGTTGGCTGAATTTTCAAAGGATGGTGCAGGGCTCGCATTAAGCCCTGCATCAAACCCTGGTATTGCTGCAGCTGCAGGCATTCCTGATTACCACAACTGTGCCTGATTTTACAATCTTGGATGTAGTTGGGACAGTTTACCTGCTTTACACCAGCTTGCACCAAATCCTGGGTGTAAGCACTGTGTCAGGGATCCTACACAAAGACACATGCTAGACACAAAAAAAGAAGGTTTAGCGGGCATCAAATGGTTGCAAGGAATGTAAAATCCTGTTAGATTGTTGCAATCCCAGTGTGCCATATCTTTCATGCACCCGGAGCTTGTAGCAATTTTGGCCACCTGAACATCTGGCTGTACATCTCACTCCAGTCAAGCCTCAGAAAAGATTGCATGAGGGGTCTTAGACACAACACAACTGGACCTGCTATACTTAGAAATAAAATCTGTCCAGAGCCAATAGGTCTGCAGGTAAAGATGCACTCAGAAATTAGTTTCTGAGTGCATCTTTCCAGTAGCAATATTTGCTATGATGTACACAATTAGATTTTTCAGTACATGCCACCCTTCAATACAAGCTGCAGACAAAATACAACATTTAATTATTTGATATCTATCATGACCCAACTAGGAATGGAAGGCTTTCTAAACTATGAAAGGGGCCTCAAGTTCAAGTTGCACTTTAGACTTTAACTTCTTATACATAAAGCAAATGGTGTTGTCTGGGCTATTAAGAGGAAAATCAAATCTAGAGAGCGTGAAGTGTTGATGCCACTCTATCGTGCTTACGTTCATCCACATTTAGATTTCTCATCACATTTTTGCTGTCCATATAAAAAGCAGGATATTGTGAAGTTGGAAGAAGTACAAAGGGGATTTATTAAACTTATAAAAGGATTGAAAGAGGTCCCTCATGATCACCGACTTCATTTATTAAACTTGATGTCACTATCAACTCATTGATTAAGAGATCTCCTCATGATGTATGACATTATTAAAGATCCTCAGTTAAAGGTAAATTTAGGGCTTTCATTTAAGGAAGATAAGTATAATCTCAGAGGTCACCCATTACAGCTACAACAGAAACATTTAGTTCATTTAGCATGCAAGCATTTTTACACTCTGCGTGTAGTAAAACCTTTGAATTTATTGCCAATAGATGTTATTATTAGTAGTACTAAGGTCTCATTTAAAAATCGGTTAGACACATACATTTTGTTTCACCCTTTCTTAAATTATTATTAATAAATGGGAGCATTTATGAGCCTCACCGCTCCCTTGTTCTCCATCAATCCTAGTATGAATCCTAATATGAATTCTTGTGACCTTGAATAGGTCACTTGACATGACATTCCTGTATTTCAGACATTAAAGCATGCTGCTTCATAGCATGAGTGTACACCGAACAGTTGCCATTGACAGTGGGTCACATACTGTGACACAGAGTGAAAAAGCTCAGAATACAGCACCATTTGTGCATACAGTATGTCATGGGCAGTGGAGTGTTATTTATGTATTTATTTTTTCGTTTATTTTTACTTATGATCCCTCAGCTGAGATGCAATATCTAAATTAAGTGAAGTACTACACGTACTGTACCTATTTCTACAGCTGAGCGACTGAAGCACTGAAGTCATGTGGTTTGCTGAGAGTCACATATTGAAGCATTAGCACTGGTAGGATTTGAATGTTGGGTTTTTAAGCCTCATTGATGATGCTAGGTCAATGAGTCTGCCTAGCATCATATATAATATAGAACACTCCTCCTCTCATTGAGTGTGTACGTTATTAATAAATGACCCAATCCAAAAAAAAATTTGTATCTTGGTTGTTTTTTTTCTGTCTGTATAAAGTCCCTGCAGAACAGTATGGAACTCATTGTCATATTTTGCCTGCAGTGTTTGTATACAGTCCCAGCACTACCAATAGCAAACTCACATATGTGTGTATATATTTTTTTATTTATTCGATGAGTTTACCAAGAAGCTCATTCTCAGTGGCAGCCTGAAAACATTGGCAGTACTATTTCTCTATATGCACTCCCTGCATAACTGGTATTAAACTCATTGGTATATAATGACTTCATTTTTTGTCTGTAAACAGTGCCTTCACTATCAGTATTGTACTTAATAGTGTATGTCAGAAGCATGTTTGTACACAGTCCCTTTACTACCAGTAACAGACTCTGAAGATTTGCCTTAACAGATTACCACTGTAAAAAATAAAACTCTGTTCAGTGTTTTTATCCTGAATAAAAGAGTATTGAATTGAATTGAACTGAATCGAATTGTTGCATATATTGGCTGCTATGTTCATCAGTATACAGTACATTCAGTATCAGTATTGAATTCATTATTGTATATTGGCTGCAGTGTTTTTCTATAAATAGTCCATGCCCTATTAATATTGGATTTATTGGTATATAGTGACTGCAGTATTTCTCTGTACACCACACCTGTACTATCAGTATCAAATTAAATGGGTATATATTGGCTGCATTGCTTGTCTATATACAGTCCTCTGCATTATGAGTATAAAACTAATTGGTATATTGTATATAGGCTGCAACCCTTCTCAGTATACCAGCCCTAAACAACCAATATCAAAGTACTGAACTATGGCTGCAGTGTTTGCCAGCATACAATTAGTGTATTGACCATATCAGACTTATAGGTATATAGTGACTTCAGTGTTTGTCTGTTTATAGTCCCTGCTCTAACAGTTCAGTTATACTGACAGCAGTCTGTATACTGTATCTGTACTATCATTACTGAACTCATTGGTATGCATTGGCTACAGCATTTCAATGTATATAGTCCCTGCAGTAGCAGTATCTAACTCATTGGTATGTATTCGCTGCAGTGTTTGTCTATATACAGTCTCTTTGCACTACCGGTGTCACACTCCTTGGTATATATATCCGTCTTTCAGATGAGACATTAAACCGAGGTCCCATCTGCCTGGAATGGTGGTAGTTCAGGTGGATGTTAAAGATCCCATGGCACTTATCGAATAGAGTAGGGGATTTTCCCCGGTGTCCTGGCCAAATTTCCCTCATTCACTAAAAATACCACCAACAGCTTAATCTGGTACAAAGTCAGTTGGCATTCATCTGTATCCCCCTCCCCCGGGTCGTGCCTGAAAATAGGCAGGAATTGTCTAGTGCACTTACCCGGTCAACAAAAAATAAATAAATAAAATAAATAAATATACTTGCTGCAGTGTTTGTCTTTATAAAATGGGTAGAAAATGTCCATGATTATGACTGGGTAAGAAACACATTTACCCGTGCTCTTATCCATCCATAACTTGCCAACCGATCCTACTTAGACCCAGAAAGACGGTGTACAGCCAGATATTGCTACCACCCATACCTTCTTCTAAAATATTACCCCCCTCACACCATCCCCTTCTTCCCCTACCCTCTTCCCCCATGACCCATTACACCTTGGAATCTGTCTTGCCATCTCTCCCTCCATCACACCTACCCTCTCCCTCCCTCTCCACTTTTCCAAGATCATTGTGATATCAGGCACTTACTAATTATATTTTTATTATTCTGAGTATTTGAATCTGTAATCTGCCCATACACATGTTTTGCATCAAGCCACATTTATTGCTTTGTTAATTGTTCCACTTGTGTGTTATTATCCAGCATATCTGTATACCCTATATGTGTGTTGTACTATGATGTTATGCTTCCAATTGATGTTTTTGTAGTTGTACAAATTTCTGTGATGTTCAGGACCTCCTTGTGAATGAGCCTGCTCAGTGGAGTTTTCCTACAATAAACTTGAACTTGACCTAAATTAAACTCTTTCAGCTGCAGTTCAAGTTTCCCAAAAACTGCGTACTCATAGGTCATCAGTCCCCGACCCCCCACTTCCCCACACCTCCAGTCATGCAGCTCGCCTGACTCTTCCTATCTAAACCCAAACAGAATCATCTTTTTGCAATGTAAAAAATGTAACCTGAAAGTTGGTGAAACAAAGTTTTCATTTACTGACCCATTTTACTGTCCTCTGAGTCTGGTAATTGAGCAGCTGACAAACCCAACTACCAATCTGCCAAGCTCACTCACAACAGTTCCCAACTCACAGTCACACAAGGAATAATAAAATAGCATGTTAAATTCAAAAAGGTCACCATGTTTGTTTGAGGGAGCAGTGGGATGAAACTGCAGTGAAACTGCCACTCTCTCGAGAAGGAGATGCATGAAGCACAAAACACTGTGGCAGCTCCTAGTGGACATGCTCGGTCTTACTGTAGCCAGAGACTCCATAGCACTCACACAGTCATATTTCTTAATCAGTCTAAAAGAAAATTACATTTTTGTTTACAATGAAACCTTCCACTTTTCAGCAAGCAGCCCGATATTGTAAGCCATGGCCAGGAAAGCACTAAATATGGCAGCTAGCGAGGGACATGCTTGCACTCAATGAAATCAACCACTCCCTCTCAATGCAGCAGCTGTTCAGAGCACACCTCTATGGAAGTGTATGTGGGAGGGGGATCTAATGAAAATTAAAGAATTGCTAAGAAATACTGTGTGTGTGTGTGTGTGTGTGTGTGTGTGTGCGTGTGTGTGTGTGTCTGTGTGTGATGATGAGTGAAATAATTAAGGGGACTATTATTTGTAGTTAAGCTAATAAAACCACTTTTTTCATGTTTTTTGGCAGTTTTTTGTGTTTTTTTTCTCAAATATTTACTTGGGGGACCCATTTTATGAGTGGAATAAGACACTCCAAGGTGTGGTTTATGGCCTGATAAGAGCACTTCCCAGGTGCTAAAGTCACTCAGTGCAAGTGCTTCATCCCTCATTACTCACCTGGGGTGTGCTTTTATCATCCCATAAACCACACCTCATCCTGTCTCATTCCTTACATATACAGCTTTTGCACTATTGTCATCAACTTCATTGACATGTATTTGCTGCATTGTTTCTGTGTATTCAGTCTCTGCAGTAGCAGTATCAAATATGGTACTTTGCTGTAGTGTTTGTCTGTATACAGTCTCTGTACTACTGATATTAAACTCATTGGTATGTATTTGCTGCAGTGTTTCTGTGTATAGTCTCTGCAGTAGCAGTATTTAACATGGTACTTTGTTGCAGTGTTTTTTCTTTATACAGTCTCTGAACTACCAGTATCAGCCTCTTGGTATATATTAGAGTCATGCAGAATGTAAACTTCTGCCAGTGGAATTCAGGTGGATGATTATCTAAACAGTTCGTTCATTGGAACTACTTGAATCCCCTCTGGAGCATCATCCAGCCACTTGCCATTACCGTCTGGATCACTAGTCAGTCTCACCGATAGAAGTTCAGACCCTTCTAAAAAATGTTTGCATTCTGCATGCGCATGCTCAGTATAATCCATTCAGATGATGGATGATCAAGGTGATAAATGGAGGAACGGTGTAAGGCACTATCACCCTCACTGCCGACAGAAAATGTTGTGCATTTAAGGGGAAATCAGGTGTCAGACAAGTGGTGGAAGGAAGTTGGTGCTGAGTGGGTGGGCCAGGGGATTGGGGGGGGGCAATGCCAATGTGTAGCACAATGCCTCTGCACAAAAAATGTATGCAAGCAATGTGTGGAGCTGCTAATGGCCATTAAAAATGTTGAAAATTTTCATTCACCATCAAATATATGGTGGACTGCAGAAATGAAATCAGCCTTCACTGATAATTACACAATGTTTTGTCCCTAGGTTAAAAATTTGCTTTTTGCAACTTTGCATTGTAACTTTGCCTTTAATTTTGCTTCTGGTGTTGCCAAAGGCAAGTTTTTGTGAAAATGAGACTTTTGGGAAACAACTTGTCTCAAGGTCACATAGAAGGGCTTCTGCAGGTCACATGGTACATCTCTAGACACTGGTTGTGCCTGACGTGTTTCCAATTTTAAGTTCTGGTTAGGCTAAGAGAGGAGAAGGAGCTTGTACTAGTCGCTGAAAGAAGTTACAACTGATAGCTGTCAAACACGGTTTTACAGCAAGTGCTATATATTTTTGCCACTCTTGAAATACTTTAGTTAGGGAATGCAATTCTATTTGTTAATCTTTATCTTAAATCCCTTTTTTAGACTTGTTAGTTTCATTTCCACTTTTTCTTGAATCTTTTCCATCTCTCTCTCTCTTTTCCTTTTTGGATTGTTTAGGGGTGTGGACGTGGTCACAACCAAGGTGGTGCCATTCACATTTACTAGTTAGGCTTTTTCAAGGAGCTACCCCCATAGTACCCCCCATGGCACCTCACTACCTCCTCCCAACAAAGCAGTAGCACCATCAGTAGTCCCTCACCATACTCCAAAATGGCAGCATCCTCAGCAGAAGAAGACAAGCACTGATACTATAACTTGCAGTAGGCCCCTGACCAGCAGCAAGAGTAGGAACATAATGAGGAACAGTAGCCCCCAGTTCCTACTGAGATGGAGTGGTAAGAACCCCCTCTGCCCCTCATCATGGTTCCACCACTGGCACCGGCCCCCTCCAGCAGTGGAGACCCACTCATCATCCATGTGCTCCTCTGTTCATCCAGCACCACCAGCTCACCATCACTAGAAAACAAGACAGCAGTAATCAAGTTCTTCCCTTGGGTGATAATTTTTTGAAGTATATGCAAGTGACAACAGCATCATCACTGGCAAGCTGTGCAAAGTGCATGTCAGCTGTGGAAAGAAAGGCACCTACCTGTGTACTAGTGTCCAGCAAATACATGTGGAAATCTAACACCAGGAGCAGTGGGAGTCATGGCAGTGGGAAGCTGCAAGTTGTGGTGGTCTTTCATCTCTGCCAGCAGAGAGTCTGTGCTGTGCATTGTAAACAGACACAGTGCATGAAGGGTCGGCTTGTAAATACTGATGGTAATGACCCATCTGCACCCACCATGGTTCTGGCTGTTGAACCTGCTGCACTCAAACTACTGCCAGTCAGGAGACTATCACAGGAGCTACCAGTCTTCAGGAAGAAATGTGGGACCTCTGCTGAAGGGTCACCTCAATGGAGGAGGTAATGCAACTAGAGATTTTGCGAAGTAAAACTCTGCGGGTGAAGTTTGGGCAAAGTGTTAAAAATTGACACTTTGTGGGGCTTTGCAAAGCTTCCCCACACCTGGGAAACTTTGATTTCTCCCTAATCATAAGGTTTTTGCCACAAAGTGCAGAATTCCACCGAAAAAGTGCAGAATTTGAGAGTGAAATTATGCACGTTATGGTGAATGTCCGCTCTTCACTATCCACGAATTTCATTAATTTCACAAATTCGCACTTTTCGAATTTCACAAAATTCACAAAATAATTCATGGAGTGAATTTTGCAGACTTTGCCAGTCTCTAAATGCATCACATCCAAGGAAATCAGGAGGAGTTTCTGGAAGCCATGGCTGAGTTCTGCCGTGGCAATGCTGGAGCTGGTGGCAATGGTGGGCAGTGATAACTAAATGGATGCAAGCAACAGCAGCCATGCTTTAGTGAACTCCAGGGTGGTGTAGATAAGCATGGGGGCTAACCCTAAGGGTATAACAATTAAAACGAGCAGTTCAGACACACTCTAAAAGTAGGAACAGACTCAGTCACACAAAATGATAATTGTAATTGTTATTTTATAGACATTTTGGCACACACCAGCACATAAAAGTGTAGAACTGATGACAGTCATTGCATTGAGGTCCAGTACCAGGGCACTGGACTGCTACACAGTGACATCAGTCAGTTCTACAATGTAGTTATGTGCTGGTGTGTGCCAAAATGGAAATAAAATAGCCACACTGCAAATTCTCATTTTTGTGACTGAGTCTATCCCTACGTCCAGAGTGTGGCTGAACAGTTTCCTTTACTTGCTGCAGTATAAGTACCCTGTCCAAACTTTTATATGTATAACTTTAACTCTGTTCTATCCTGTCTCTAGTCTTTTCTTCAACATTTCTTGTTTGTTTCTAAAAATTAAAAATAACAAACATTAAAATAAAAATACAAAAACAGTGAATTGTTCTTTACCTTTTCACTACATTGCTTCTTGCTTGTAATTTCAAACTGTTTCACTACTATCTTAAAAAAATGGCAAACATAATCACCTTTCCTATCTGTGTATTCTGTAGTGACACTGCCATATGTCTGACACATGTATTTCTTTTCTGTTTCTGACTTCTTCCTAAATTTTTCTCAACTACCAGAAATAATATGTTAGACTGCTAAAATGCTAGTAGTAACAAATAGTACTGCTCTCTCTGTCACAGTGCTTAACACATGTAATGCACTTTGTATTAATTGTGCTTTACCCACATTACATATTAATTATGTTCTTCCAGAATTTTTATCAAGTATTGCCCAAAATTTGACAGGTTGCTAAATGCTGCTACATGGTAGTGCAAAGTGTGTAACTCCACAGAGGGAAGAGTGACTAGTGGGGTACCACAGGATCAGTGATGGGACCAGTCCTATTCAACATCTTCATCAGTGACATTGTGCAGGGCCTAGAAGGCAGAATTTCCCTGTTTGCTGATGACACAAAGCTCTGTAACAGAGTGGACACACCAGAGGGTGTAGACAGAATGAGAAGGGACCTGCAGAAACTTGAAGAATGGTCAGGGGTTTGGCAGTTGAAATTCAATGCAAAGAAGTTCAAGATAATGCATATGGGGCACAAACACCCTGGCAAAATATATCACTTGGGGGTGAGGATATAGCATGCACCAAGCAGGAAAGAGATCTTTGGGTTATCATCTCTGATGACATCAAGGTAGGGAAACAGTGTGACAAGGCAGCAGGTAAAGCAAATAGGATGCTGGGATGCATAGGCAGGGGCATCACCAGCAGGAAAAGGAAGGCCATAATTCCACTGTACAAGACACTAGCGAGGCCACACCTGGAGTGCAGTGTACAGTTCTGGAGACCTTACCTATGTAAGGACATAGACAGAGTATAGAAGGTTCAGAGGAGGCAACAAAGATGGAACATGGATTGCATCACAAGTCCTATGAAGACAGGTTGAAGGACTTGAATATGTACCCCCTGGAGGAGAGGAGGGAGAAAGGGGATATGATAGAGACATACAAGTATCTGACAGGGAGGAACAGGGTGCAGGAATACACTATTTTTTATCAAAAAGAATGTTCCAGGACTACAGGGCATGGGATGATGTTGGAGGAAGGACGATTCAGAGGAAACGTGAGGAAGAATTTCATCACAGAATGTGTGGTGGACAAGTGGAACACCCTGCAAGAGGAAGTGGTGGGGGCTGAAACAATCATGGGATTTAAGAATGCATGGGATAGACATAAAGGAACTCTGGAGGTCAGAGGTGAGGGGCAACAGACTTCTAGGAAAACATAAAGTGAACTTACAAGCTCAAATGGGCAGACTTGGTGGGTCACAGGCCCTTCTCTGTTGACACTGTCTATGTATCTATGCCCCAACACTGTTGCTGTAACACACTTTGTGTTAATTGTGCATTAATCACAATTCAGATTAAATATGTTCTCCTAGAATTTTTCTCAAGTACTTCCCAAAATTTGACAGGTTTCTACATGCTGTCACATGGTAGTCCACTTTGTGTATCTGCCCCAGACTTTCTTGTTGTAGTGTACTTTGTTGGAAATTTTGCAAAAGCAGAATATATATAAATTCAGTATTCCAATATTTTGTGGTACAAGATACAGAATAAATAAGTCATGCTGCGACATGCATTGCTGTTGTGAATTTTTCTTATGACACCCTTAAAGGAGAAGTGCTTGCTCCCCAAGATTATTTATATGCTACTGCTGCTAGCTGGTGCTGGGTTGGGTGAGTCTTTAACTACAGAAACTGTCAAAATGCCCTTTACAGTCTGACAAATAAAAGTGAATTCTCATAGCTGGAAATATTCTTATGATGCCCTAAAATGAGATTTGCTCCCATAATTTATATATTCTGTTGTTGCTGCTACCTGGCGATGTGTTGTGTGAGTTCCAAACTGTAGTAACTGTCAAGATGCACATTATTGCCCAGAAAATAAAAGGGAATTCTCATGGAAATAATTTTCATGATGGCCTGAAATGAGATGTACTCCCATAATTTATATATGCTGCTTCTGATACCTGGTGCTGTGGTGGGTGAGTCTCAAACCACAGCAACTGAGAAGATGTACTTCAGTGCCTGAAAATTAAAAAGTTAACTCCCATGACTGTAATGATTGTCATGACATCCAGAAATGAGATGTGCTCCCATAATTTATATATGCTGCTGCTGCCTGCTGCCTAGTGCTGAGTTGTGCGAGTCTCCAACCACAGCAACTGACAAGATCCACTTTAGTGACTGGAAAATAAAAGTGACTTCTCTTACCTGGAATAATTCTCATGATTCCCCAAAATGAGTTGTGCTCCCATAATTAAAACATGTTGCAGCTTCTACCTGGTGCTGTGCCATGCAAGTCTCCACCACAGTAACTGACAAGATGTACTTTAGTGGCTGGAAAACGAAATAAATTCTCATGACTGGAAAAATTATCATGATGCCTCAAAAAATAAAATGGGAACCAGGAACTGGGCGTGCGAGTGCTTGCTCTTATGCTGCAATTGAAGTGCTTTTATTTTATATTGTCTTTTAGTCTTATTTAACATTTTACTTTGCCATTTTTATTATTTTATTGCTTTTTTTTCTATCTTGTTATTTCGTGGACTGTGTACAGCTTTCAGTGTGTTGGCCTTCCTACTCTGAGATTCTGGACTTCAGGGGATCCAGGAGAAGCAAGAAAGGTTATTATCCCTTTGTTTGCCTGTTCGGAGCAGTACTCCCACTGTGTTTTCATACTTAAGCTGATGGTTTGAATAATTGGTCGGGTGGGCAGTCACCACACTAACTGCTGTGAGCTGGATGTTGTGAGCTGAGCGCTAGGAGTAAATGTTTTAATGTTTGCTTTTGGAGCACACCACGGTTTGTTGGAGCCGGAGGATTTATTGACTTAACTGACCACAGTCTGTGGGCTGCACAGAGAATGGATTCTTGGCTTTTATAGCTTTTGGATACTTCAGCCCGGTTGGATTTTTCTCCTACACCTGGTTTGGTCTGTGAGTACTGAGGCTGGAGTCTAACTGGATCCCAGCCTGGTTTTCCCTTCAGTTCTGGACACATTTTTTGCAAAGGTTTAATTCTGGAAGAAGATAGATTATTCCTGAATGAAGTTTATGAGATTGGATTTTGACTATCTTATGGGCCTTGCTCAGACCAGGACTTTTAAGACTTCTTTACCTGCTTCTATTGCCCTTTTTGGTAAACCCTGGCCCCTCCAACTATAGTGGTGTGGGGGGTCCTCCCTCACTAGGGAATCAGTGGGTCATGGTCCCTTCCTCCAGGGACCCAGGGGTGACCATCTGGGTGGGTTCTTTCGGGTCTCATAGCAATCTGCTGTAGCCAGGTGGTGAGCTGGAGATAACCTCTTGGGTTTTATCTAAGGGAATATATACAGTCCCGAAGATTTCCTTGTGTTTCTTTTTGTGGATAGACTGCTTGACTGACTAAAAACCCCTGAATCAGTGATTCTGTTTCAGGGGTATTGGCCCTTGGACATGCACTAAATCTTTGTTCAATTTTGTTTTTTACCATCTATATTTGGTGCCTGGAGAATCCTTGCACTTTTTGAAGATCTGGCAGTGAGAGTGCTTAGGACTGGGACCTCCTGATGTCTTTTAATTGACTTTAACACAATATTTGTATTCATTTTGTTTGTTGTATTACTCTATTTTATTTATTTAAATGTGGTAGTGAGAGTACCGCTTTGTCTCACCTGGCTACCATAGTGAGAGTATTGTGTAGCCCATTTTTGTTTGTTTATTTCTTACTTCTATTTTTATTTTTATTTTACTTTATTACTTACTTTGGTTTATTAAATTTGTTTTAATCAGTGGCCCCAGTTACTGAGAGCTACTGGCTGTTTGGGGGTTTCTTTTTCAGTATTGTTGTTACTGTTCTTTAATAAGTTGATTTATTTTGTTTGTTTTGCTGTCTTTGGGATTTACTGGGGGTATTGTGATTTATATTTTTTAACAGTCTTCGACTGCATTTTAGTTTTTTTAGAAAATTAGGATTGTTTGTGGTATTTTACCACAATTTGGGGGTACTTTGTATAATGTGCCTGCTTGCACCCCCAGTCCTGCGCTATTCGACCTCCTCTCTCCATGCCCTCCACCCATTCTCTTCCCCCCCCATTTCCTGCTTTCGTTTACCAGCACTATCGGGTGCTGGGAATTGCTCGCAGGGTGACGGGGCAGGTGGGGGGTTGGGAGGTGTGGATACTGGAGCTCGAATAAGCGTGTTTCTCCCATAGGGGTGGTTAAGACCAGAAGATGCCCTGGGGTGAAATGGAGCCTGGAACATGGTAATCCATGTCTAGTCCCCATACCCAAGGGCACCTCCTTTTTAGGTGGGCAAGTAGCCGGGACAGTCTGTGAGCACCGTCCAACCCAGGCGTTGTTATGCAATGACAGATCTATTAAGAACAAAACTGCATTGATTGTGGATTTTGTTGGAACAGCAAATTTGATTTGCATCACTGAGACCTGATTGGATGGCAATGCTGCCCCAAAATTGGAGGCAGCTATTCCTCCTGGTACTCGGTGATACATCGCCCAAGGTTGGATCACAGGGGCAGGGGGGTAGCAGTCTGTTTTAAGACCGAATTGGGCTTCACTGGTGTTCCAGTTGAGGAGACTGAATCATTTGAGTGCACTGTAGCAACTGGTGTGGGGTACAGGCTAGTTCTCATTTACCATCCACCAGGGGATGAAAAGCTGTTCCTGCAGGAAGTAGCAGACTTCATCACCGACATGTCATTGGAGTCACCCAGATTTATGGGTCTGGGTGACTTCAATGCCTGGATCGACGACGAATCCTCGCTTTTTAGACAACACTTCCTCCAGCTGATGACATCACTGGGCTTCACACAGGTCGTTTCCTCAGCTTCCCATAATGGTGGTCACTCTCTTGATTTGGTCTTCCTCCTGGGGATCGAGGCCTCCGATCTGGGGGTGGAACCTGTTGGTTGGTCTGATCACTACACCATGAGGTTCAATTTTCCTGCCCTCCTGAGTAGGTCTGCCCCTGTGGAGATGGTCAGTTACCACCCTTTGCGGGATGTGGTCCCTGAAGACCTGGCGGTGGTGACTGACCTCTCTGTGCTCAGTGAGACCAGCACTGATCCAGAGCATTTAGTGGTGGCCTATAATAAGGCTATTACTTTGGCTCTTGATCAGATTGCTCCTATCCGTGCTCGTCCCCTTCTGCTTTGCCCTCAGACCCCATGGTTTGATGGGTCGCTGAGGAAGATGCGGAAGTTGGGTAGTAGGTTAGAACATCGTTGACATAAATCCACCTTGGATATCGACCATCTTATTTTGTTAGAGCATTACCGGCTCTATCAATCAGTGATTTCCTGTAAGAAGGCAGAATTCCTGTCCAAGGAAATCACTGTTACTGGGAACTGTGGACAGGATATTTATGCTGGATATAGAGGATGTGTTACCTTTAATAAGACCACATACAGGTGTAGAGAAGCTGGAGGAGGAAGTCCAACAATGAGCAGGCAAGGTTGACCACAT
Source organism: Neoceratodus forsteri (assembly GCA_016271365.2). NCBI lineage: Eukaryota > Metazoa > Chordata > Ceratodontiformes > Ceratodontidae > Neoceratodus > Neoceratodus forsteri. Next base: position 875,028,073 of record CM057459.1, read on the forward strand.
CAGTGGTCTGGTGGAGAAGTTGGCAATGGCTTGCTTGTTGTAGGAGGAGGAGGCATTCCTTATGATGACAGACTATAAAGAGAGCTACTGTGAATACAAAATTTGAATAATTTAGTTCCTATACACTCCCTATTTTCTTACAGCATACCTACGAAAGGAAACCAAAATGAAAAAATTATAAGAAAAAAATAACTTTTTGGAAAGATACATATGATTGTCCAATCCCACTCATTCTATACCTGTCACCTGTGTAAAAAAAAAGCAAATGTATTTACCCTGACTTGGCATGGCCTCTGTGTCACTGTTTACTTGTGAAAGGTAAAATTAAAAATTAATAATGGCCATGCCGTGTACTGGCACAATGCTGCTACAGCGAGTGGTAGTGGAGGAAGATGCAACTTTAGTCTGTGGCTTGTGGTGGGCTGCCTGAAGTGAGAGGGAGATAAAAAAAATGACTAATTTTAATGTCTTGTAAGCAAGGTAGAAGCCCCTCTTGTGTGATGATGGACTGACTACCAACAGTGAGAATAAGTAGTATAAAAAACAATGAAAGCAACTTATCATCACAGCAGGCAAAGTTAGCTTTTGCTGGACTTCATGTCTTGCTGCCTTGATGGGTTGCCTGGTTGGAGGCTTAGCTTGTGGGCTGGCTTGCTGGCTGGATGTGTGGAGGTCTGCTTGTTAATGGCATTTACGCTGGCTTAAGAGTCTGTGTTTCTCAGTTAGGATGCATGAAGTGGGTGCAGTAGTGGTGACCCATGTTGTTGGTTAATGTGGAAGATACAAGCAGGTGAGATGAGGAGGATAAGATGGTTTATTTATTATTTATTTATTTTGCTTTTGGTAACCGGGTAAGTGCGCTAGGCATAAAATGCCTATTTTCAGGCATGACCCGGGAGAGTACAGTTTACAGACATACAAGATACATGTGATGCAGCACATGAAAGCAGCACAAATCAGAGGAAATAACAATACTTGGAATAGAGAGACAATCGTATTGACAAAATGATAATGAAAGTTACAGTACTATGCAGATTATATTACAGATTGGAATAGGTAACACAGGAAAATAAATCAAAAGGAGACAGGCAGTGCAAGACGGTACAACAAGTGCCTAAACTGAGAGGTTTGTGGCCAGGGGAGAGGAGGGGAGAGTGGTAGGGAGAGAAAAAGGGGAGGTGGTGAGAGAATGGGCATGATAGGACTAAGAGAGGAGGGAAGAGGTATCAAGGAGGTGGATTATCTAGAGATGAAAAAAGCAGGAGAAGTGAAGGTTCAAGGTGGTTAAAGCAAGTGCAGGGTTCACAGTGCAGGTGTTCGTGGTGAAGTTTCTTGAAACTAGCATGGGTGGGAGCTTGACGGATAGAAGCGGGTATAGAGTTCCAGTATTTAGGAGCTGTGCAAGAGAAAGCTCATGCGCCCATGTTTGATCTGCATCTTGGGATGTGCAGAAGGGCTTTGTCATTCGATCGGAGCTCATAGGTGAGAGGTTGTGATTCCAAAAGCAGAGGCAAGGGATAGGGGGAGGCCTGTTCTGGCAACACAGTCAATTAATGAGCCAAAGGACTGGAGATGATAGGCGGAGGGGCAGAGCCATTTTAGGTCCATGTAGAGCTGGCAATGGTGCTTGTAGTGTGGTGATGCAGAGGCATAGTGGCAGATGCTATTGTAGGTGGTGTCCCATTTATGGAGGGAGGACTTTGATGCAGATAGGTAGATTGCAGAGCCATATGCCAGTGCCGGGAGAAGGAAGCCTTGTGCCACAGCTAGTCTGGCTAGGGGGGGGAGGGCATAGCTGGTGCGATAAGCACGTCCTATCTTAGCATTTACGGACTTACAGATAGTGGAAATGTGGAGGTCCAGGTCAAAAGATTCATCAAGAGTAACACCAAGATATTTAAAGGATTTGGCAGTAGTCAGAGGGGATCCATCTGCACACGAGATAGTAAGGGGATTGTGATTTGATCTGAGTCTAGCAGGCGAGCCAAAGAGCATTGAGTAGGACTTGCTGGAGTTGAGGACAAATTTGTTGTCAGTGAGCCAGGATTGAATACTGGCGAAGTCCATGGTAATAGGGTGGTTTAGGGCAGCAGCAGTTTTAGCACTGTGGTAGATAACTAAGTCATCAGCGTAGAGCAGAGATGAGCAGTTCGGCGTGGTTAGTGGGATGTCATCAATGAAAATAGTAAAAAGCAGAGGGCCAAGTATGGAGCCCTGGGGTACTCCAACATGGATCGGCGCAAGATCCGATATGGCTGAGTTGAAAACCACAGCCTGTTTTCTGTCAGACAGGTAGCTTTCAAACCAGGTAACGGTATCGGAGGAGAAACCAAAGGGTGAAGCTTTGCAAGAAGAAAGTTGTGGTTGACCAGGTCAAAGCTTTAGTTAGGCCGATGAAAACTGCACCTGTCAAGAGGCCCAAGTCCATGGAGGTATAGATGTCACTTGTTAGTTTGAGTAGAGGCGGTGGTGGTGCTGTGACCTTTACAGAAGCCGTGCTGAGAGCTAGAAAGGAGGTTATAATTCTGGAGATATTCTATTGACTGGGTGGCAACTAGCTTTTCAAGGATTTTGCTTAGTACAGAGAGTATGGCAATGGGACAGTAGTTCTTGATTTCCTTGGGGTCTCCTTTTTTAGGAATTGGGGTGACTTTGGCAACTTTCCAGATGTTTGGAACTGTACCACAGCATAGGGACAGGTTGAAGATTTTGGTTAGAGGAGAGGCTATGAAGGGGGCAGCAGCTTTCAGGAGCCTAGGCTCAAGACCATCTGACCCCGGGCTGATGTTATCAGGAATGGAGAGTAGCAGTTTTTGTACTTCTCCTTTTGTAATGATCCGAAACCTGAAAGGGGGGTATAGGAGTGGAGGCTTGGTATCGCACGGGGTTGGAGCAGTGTGACCAGAAAGGAAGGAGGTCAGGTAGTTTGTTGGATCAGAGAAATGGCGATTGAAGGCATTGGCTATAGTTAATGGGTTGTTGCAATGTATGCTGTTTAACTGCATGTCACTTGTGTGGGCCCTGTGATTAGAAACCAGGAGGGTTTTTATGGTGGACCAGAATTTCTTAGAGTTACCTGAGGCTTTCGCTAGAAGGTCCCTGCAGAAAGAGCTTTTGGATAAGCGGATGTTTCTTTTGCAAGCGTTTCTCAGGGAGCGGTATTGGCAATAGTCAGTTTGAGTCCCTGTGGATTCAAAACACCACCAGGCTTTGTCCCTGGCCCTTATCTGGGTTAGTAGGTCTTTCGTTAGCCACTTAGTCTGGGTTCCACGAAAACGTCTGGTGATACGAGGGGCATGGGTGTCTTGGAGCTGACCGAATTTGGCAAGGAAGCTGTCAAGGGCAGACTGGGCATTAGCTGAGGTGTATATGGAGGTCCAGTCAATCATTGAGAGGTTGTATGTAAACTGTATTGGATTGAAGTTGGCTAGATTGCAGAACATAATTAGTTTTGGAGGCAGAGATGGTCTACTAGTAGAGCGCCAAATGCAGTAGATTGGGGAGTGATCGCTGATTACATCCAGAAGGGTACCGGTGCTCATTATGCTGTCAGGGCGGTTAGTAAGGACCCAATCAATAAGAGTGCTGGTCCGAGGGGGAGCCATAACCCTAGTAGGGTCAGAGATCAGCTGATGGAGGTTATGGCCTTGTATCAAGGTGTGAGAGGACTGATTTGATTTGCTAGCCCAGTTTAAGTTTAAGTCACCCAATATGAGGACCTCGTTGCAGCCAATGGTGCTGTCTACTAGTAAGAGGAGTTCTTCTAGACCTTTATTCCCTCCAGCAGGAGGGTTATAGGCAACAGATTATGTGTAATTTCTTTGAGCCTAGTTGTAGTGTTGCATGGAGCACTTCACAGAGAGATAGGGTAGGTAGAGCGTTTTGGACTAGCAGCAGGTGTTGCTTATAGAAGATGGCAACACCACCTCCACGTTTTGATGAGGGCCTGTCTTGCCTGATGAGATTGTAGTTAGGCAGAGCACAGAGGGAATCAGCAGTGGAGGGTTTTAGCCAGGTCTCTGACAGGCAGAGGATGTCGGGGTGGTTTTGTGCAACCCATGCCTCTAGTTCAGCTAGATTACGAAGGAGGCTCCTAATATTCATGTGTGCAACACGGAGTCCCTTGGGGTCGTGCCATGTTATATTATTTGGTGGCAGGTTAGTTACAGGTCCCAGGTTTCGCTCAATGTCCCCTGCTAACAGTAAAGTTAGGAGTAGGAGGTGCCATAACTTACGATGGGTAAAAGGAGTGGGCAGGGTGATGTTAATCACCGAGGATTTATGAAGAGAGAAGGCTAGGTGGTATATGAGCTTATGTGGAATAATAAGTGGGAAGGTGTCTTGGGGATATTGAAATGACAGTTGTATAAAGGAGAGCTTAGGGTCAATGGTTTGGGTGCAGCCATGTGGTTTCCTATGGAGGTTGTATGGGATTTGGACCAGTAAGAGGTTAAGGAAGATTGACACTAGAAGAAATGTGGCACATGTCTTTATGGCCATATTGAGATTTATAGTGAGTGTCATAAAAAGTGTACTGTTAGGAAGAAATGCCGAGTGTCTCAGGGGAGAGGAGTACAGGTTTAAGGTAGCTTGCAGGGTTGGATTTAGAGCTAGCTGAAAATGGTATAAATTTCAGACGCCCTCTAGCTGTGATAAAATATAATCAGCTAATGGCAAACTGGGGAGATAGTTAATTTACAGCTAGCGAGGGGTGTGGCTTCCTATGTCACGGGGCGTGGCTTCCTATCTCACACTATATAGCTAGAGCCGGCCAAGGGTGGGTGTGGTGGGGGTGAGGCGGGGAGCAGTCGTGAAGCAACTGCGGGTAAGTGCTGTGTAATCAAAGAGCAGTGGCCCGGCTCAGCACTCACATGTGGCGAGAGGCAGCAGAAAAAAAATCAAGTCAAGTCTCCCTCCCGAGTTACAGGCGTTAGAGACTGCTCGTCTGTGGGAGCCAATTTCTCAAGTTAAAGGAGCTAAAGCAGCGCTTTAGAGCTGCTGCAAAAACAATCGAGTCTCCCTCCCGTTTTACAGCCGTTACGGACTGCACGTCTCTGGGATGACCCCTGTCTCTGGGAGCGATTTCAGGTATATTTAAAATATTGTCTCTACCTCAGCTGAACTCGCACTATCGCGAGTCAGTTCTAGCGGCTATTACAACTGAAATTGCCGAGCGAGGGAGACAACTCGTTTCACTGGGAGACCACTGGAAGAAAGTTTGAGAGCTCGAGGTAACAGCAGACAAAAAAACGTTTACAGTCCTGGTTTCTGGCTCAGTAGCAGCCTTTCTGTTGCATTAATTTTGCTGATTTGGAAGTTTAGTGGCTGGTAGGCAGCTTAGGGAGGATTTCTAAATGGGGTTTGGCGCCAATTTTAAATATAGAGCCCTGATTTTGTGCAAAGTCCACACTCACTCGCCTATTTAGCGAAAAACCCTCTGTGCAATTAGGCAGCAGCTGGAGAGGCTCTGTCTCACTTTTCAGTAAATATCAACTTGTTTGAGCAGTGAGCAAAGAATACAGAGTCCGAGCGGTGAAAAAGGCACCAAGTTCAAACAGGACCAAGGGAGGCAAGGCTGTGCGTTGCTGTTCACTGGAGAAAAATGTTTACCTTTCGATTGGGGCGGCTCGGGGTCATCGGTGGGGCACTCCAGGGCAGAGGTGCACCCTCCTGTAGCCTAGGCTAAGGAGAAAGAGAAAGGGTGAGTAGTCTACAGATATAGGGAAAGCGGAAGAAGTAAGAGAGATGCTATTGGAGAAGCTTTAGGGGAGGGGAGGAGAGGGAGAGAGAGAGAGGTAGGCGGGAAATATGGCAATCAGATTATCTGTACTTTAGATAACAGTCAGTTTGCAGTTACAATAGAATATGCAGCTTTAAACAAACTAATAGATTCTAGGCAGTCACGATAAAACTAGTAGCATATCAGATTATTAATATAACAGGCTGTGGAGTTATATCTTCTAATGTATTAAGTATTACAGTTCTGCATTACTTCATATTAAATTCATTCAGCCCTCCTTTGAGTAAGTGCTGTGTAATCGAAGAGCAGTGGCCCGGCTCAGTACTCGCATGTGGCGAGAGGCAGCAGAAAAAAAATCAAGTCAGTCTCCCTCCCGAGTTACAGGCGTTAGAGACTGCTCGTCTGTGGGAGCCAATTTCTCAAGTTAAAGGAGCTAAAGCAGCGCTTTAGAGCTGCTGCAAAAACAATCGAGTCTCCCTCCCATTTTACAGCCGTTACGGACTGCATGTCTCTGGGATGACCCCGGTCTCTGGGAGCGATTTCAGGTATATTTAAAATATTGTCTCTACCTCAGCTGAACTCGCACTATCGCGAGTCAGTTCTAGCGGCTATTACAACTGAAATTGCCGAGCGAGGGAGACAACTCGTTTCACTGGGGGACCACTGGAAGAAAGTTTGAGAGCTCGAGGTAACAGCAGACAAAAAAATGTTTACAGTCCTGGTTTCTGGCTCGGTAGCAGCCTTTCTGTTGCATTAATTTTGCTGATTTGGAAGTTTAGTGGCCGGTAGGCAGCTTAGGGAGGATTTCTAAATGGGGTTTGGCGCCAATTTTAAATATAGAGCCCTGATTTTGTGCAAAGTCCACACTCACTCACCTATTTAGCGAAAAACCCTCTGTGCAATTAGGCAGCAGCTGGAGAGGCTCTGTCTCACTTTTCAGTAAATATCAACTTGTTTGAGCAGTGAGCAAAGAATACAGAGTCCGAGCGGTGAAAAAGGCACCAAGTTCAAATAGGACCAAGGAAGGCAAGGCTGTGCATTGCTGTTCGCTGGAGAAAAATGTTTACCTTTCGATTGGGGCGGCTCGGGGTCGCCGGTGGGGCACTCCAGGGCAGAGGTGCGCCCTCCTGTAGCCTAGGCTTTCGATTGGGGCAGCTCAGGGTCATCTGTGGGGCACTCCAGGGCAGAGGTGCACCCTCCTGTAGCCTAGGCTTTTGATTGGGGCGGCTCAGGGTCATCAGTGGGGCACTCCAGGGCAGAGGTGCGCCCTCCTGTAGCCTAGACTTGTTTGTTTGTTTGTTTGTTTATTCGCTTAACGGGTAAGCACACTGGAAACAAGTCCTTTTACAGGTGCGACCCACATATATTGCATACAGACAATACATAGTCAAACATACATATACAATGCAGCAAATTGCAGACAAAAATGTCTTTGTTACGTATAAAATTCATAAAAAAAATTCATAAAAAACAGTTACAATTAAATTGAGATTCAAAATACATCCTTAATGCATCAGCAAACTTTTGACAGAACACAACCACCTAATATCTTGAGGAATTTCATTCCAAGTGAATGGAGCAATATAAGCAAAGGATCTTTGTCCACTTTTAGATTTCATAAAGGAATCTCAAGAAACCTACTGTCTGACCTATGTCTCAGAATAATGACCATCAATATATGGTCTCAAAACTTTGAAATACTATGTGGAATTCCAGAGTCCATAACTTTATATATGAACTGCACACAGTATTGGAAATTTAATGAAACATGTAACCAGCCCATTTCTTTCAAAATCACACAATGATGAGATGACTTAGAACAATTTAAAGCAAACTTAGCTATCAAGTGAAGTAAAGTGGATTTCTTTTAAATCACTGTCGCAGAAGCAGTGTCAGTAATCATAGCTGCATAGTTCACAATAGGAAGTAAGCAGCAATTTGAAATAACCAGCCTAGACTCAGGAATAAGAAATGAACAGATTCTGTACAAAGAACCTAATCTACAATGTATTCTTGAGGTAACCTCAAAAATGAGATTCATAACTTAGATGAGAATCTAGTAATACCCCAAGATATTGAAATGTATCAACATAGTCAAACAGTAATCCATCAAGAGATTTAACTTCCAAGTACCAACCTCAGATCTCAGTCTGGGTGGTACCAAAACCATCACCTTTGTCTTAGATTTGTTTAAGAATAATTTACAGGCCATAAGTGAAGACTGAAATTGCACATTTCTCTGTTAAAGAAACACCTAGATCTCCAAATGACAAACCCTGCGTATAAATTACTGCATCTCAGTGTAAAGTGTTAAAGAAGCATTATTAATCACACTTACTAGTTGATCAAAAACAAAGAAAACAAAAGTGGCTCCAAAATAGAACCTTGTGGAACCCCACACTTAACCATTACAGAGTCTGATACAGCACCCTATATTTAACCCTTTGAAACCTATTTGTTAAATAATCCTCGTCCAGTCCAAGAAAGACTCACCAACTCCCAATGACCCAAGTCTAGAAATCAACAATTGGTGATCAACTGAGTGAATGCCTTGGTCAAGTCCACAACACGGCACCCAGTCAGACACCCTTTATCCATGCCATTAAGTACCGCTCATGAACTCACCAAGGCAGTCTCAGTACTCCTTCCCTTTCTAAACCATGTTGGTTCTGAGACAATAATCCAAAACGATCCACATACCCAATCAACTGATTATAAACTATTCTTCCTGAACTTTAGCTAAAGCAGACAAGATAGAAATAGGTCTGTAGTTACAAAACTCATGTTGTGAACCAGATTTAAATATAGGAGTGACCAAGTATGTTTCCATATATTAGGTATAGTACCTGTAACAAAGACAAGTTGAAAATAATACTAACTGGAAGTGCTATAACCGAGGCAGCATCAGCCAATAAACTAGGACATAAGCCATCAGAACCAGCTGAGCTGTCCCTCTTAATACAACGCAACAACTTCTCTACCTCCTTGAGTAGTAGTCCTTAAGTACAGTTTAGGATTAACTGTAAAATCTTCAGTCAATCCCAAGTAGTTCACCTTGGACTGGTCACTAAAGGAATCAGACAATGTAGTAAATTTCAAATTAAACTCGTAGCTATCTTCAGTGGACAAGACAACAAGTCACCATTCAACCTCATTGAACCTGGTTGACAAACATTAGGCCTTATGAAATTATTAATTGTTTTCCAAAAAGTAGTAGCGTTAGATAACCCTTCACATTGTTTATAACGAATATAGTCTGTTTTAGCCTTCTTATCTTAGCCTTACATTGGTTCAAAGTCCTATACGATGATAACCAGAAGCAGAATGGTTCATTTTATACGCTTTCCAGGCCTTGTCTCGTTGTCTCATAAGTTTAATCAAAGGAGGTGTTAACCACCCATAAGTTTTCCCTCGGACCCTTCTTTTAACAAGGGAGCTAACTGGTCCAAAACATGTGTAAACTCAGTAATGAAAAATGCAATGCAGAATCCACATCAGGGATAGAATATAAAAAGACCAATCTATTTTACCCAACTCTGTACAAAAGAATGTACATCAAATTTAGAAAAGATCTCGAAATCCTTATAATTGGCTTAGACTTCTAGTCCCCCATGCTTCCAAATACAGAAGACTGATGATGATCACTAACGAATCAGAGGTCAAACCACATTTTATCATATTAATAGGTCTATTTGTTAATATCCAGTCCAGCAATGTGATTTCCTGATCTATTATTGTGTCGAGTGGCAAAGTAATAATCTGTTGTAAACCAGACTGAGACAAGACCGTATTTAACTTTGTTATATCTGAACCCATCCAATTTAAATTAAAATCCCCAGTAGTATTAACTCTGTAGAAACCCCAGTATTCAAAGCATTTACAAGTTCTTGTAAGCCTGATTTGCTACCATTAGGTGGAAGATATACACAACAAATAGTTAATTTTTGACAAATCCAACAATAACTGAATAGTAATATGTTCACAATATTCCAAATTACTGTTAAATATAGTGGTCTCATTTACCATTAAATATTCCTTAACATAAAACAAAACCCACCCCCCTCTACCAGTGGCACGATCCTTTCTAAAAGTTTATAAGCAGGTATACAAAGTTCAGTATCAAGAACAGGTAAGGTTAACCAGGTTTCAGTCAGTGCCAGAACATCCGGATTATATAAACTAATCCATGACTCCACCTCATGAAATTTAGATGTTAAGCTTAATACATTAAAATGCATAATTTTGAGGCCATATGAATGCTGCAAAAAAATCACTATCTGCCATATCGTTTGCTAAAGGACCAGGTTGCTTTCAACATTGCCAGATCAATTAGCAAGAGAAAGCAATGTAACCAGGTTCTTATGCAAACAGACAGAACACATTTCCGTGTCTTATATTTCCTAACACTGTAACCCAAGTTATAACACATGTATTTAACCTTACACCAAATAAATGACTATAATTAGAATAAACAGTTGAGTCTGAACTCCAGAATCTGATTATTTTCATACGTTCTAAAGTCATTATTAACACACATAGAACAAAATAACCCATCAGTACACAAAACACAAAGTGTATAGACTACACACAACAATATCCCTCTGTTAATCATAACTAATCTATAGGTACAAACCCAAAAGAAATGATTAACTCTAAGCAAGATATTACAAACTCTAGTAGCCCAGTCTGTCCCCGGTCAGACTCCTCTCTTCACTTTGCCGTCCCACTTAGCTGCTGCCGCTTTGATGCTGCCGCTGTGTAGAAGGCAGCCTTTATATTGAAATCGCCCCCCCTCCACTTCCCAGAGCTGCCACCATCTGGAAAAATGTGGAGACCAGAACAGAATTCAATGAAAGCAGGTGATGGCAATAATGCTGCAAGCAGGTCAGGTACTGTGCTATTACCTAGCAACCCAAGTCAGTCACAGCTCCACAGAACTTTAGCATATACAATTCTCAACAACAGATGACTCATGTGCAGACTCAAACAGCAGTCTATGCAGCACACTTCAGGTCCTGTAGCAGCTTCAATGTGATTAAAGTTAAAATCAGTCTCGAAGTTAAGGGGAGGGGTAAAACAGGTCAAACACAGCAATTCAGGTTTCACTCACAGGCTTGCAGGCTGTGAAATTGTAATTCACAGCAGTCATTGGTAACTCACAGATGGCAACACTGACAGATAGAGTGTTATCAGCAAAAGATAAGAGGAAATAGCCAGACTTTCGATTGGGGCAGCTCGGGGTCGTCGGTGGGGCACTCCAGGGCAGAGTTGCGCCCTCCTGTAGCCTAGAATACTAGATTGTTGGTGAATGCATGATCCCCATAGTTGGCAACAACATTATTTTTGCTTGCTTAAGATTCCTTGTTTTTCACTATTGAATGATGGTCCCGGATTCCCCCCTCTTCCCTCACGAAAAACATAGAGACCATTGCTTGTTGTTGTGCTCAGATTGGCAATTAATTTATTTAAATCCATCAATCCATAATTCCTTTTCCATTTCTTATTTGTCATATATCCAATGATTTCCATTTATTTCCATACATATATCATTTTCTGATTATCCGTCCCCCAGGCGAAAACCTGGGTGCCTTCTTCTTCTCCTTTTCTGCTAGGTAATAGTGAGAACCGAGACCGCTTTCTCCTTCATCTTCTTCTTCCTCTCGTGTTACTCCTTTTTTCTTCCCCTTCCCATCCTCCCCCTCCTTTTCCTCCCTGCCCTCCCACTTGTCAGTCCATAGCCTTCTTGTTATCATCTGCCCCCAACTTCTTAGCGGACTTCCCGGCCTTTTGCCTGCCATCCGTCCTTGGCAGTCCCTAGACCTCTTATCCCTTGCTCTCCACCTTTGGCAGTCCATGACCTCCTTATGTTCTGCCATCCACCTTTGGCAGTCCATACCATATTATCCTCCTCTGCCATTCACCTTTGACAGTCCACCGCACTAGTGGGCACGTCTGTCTTCCACCACAACAAACCTTCTTACAGCCCTCCCGATTGGCTGTACTCCCTGTCTTACCATTCTCTCTAGGGTAGGTGGGCGGGATCAAAACTCCAGCAAAAGTGGCTGAGGCTCCCTTGTGCTGTCCTTTATGTACCTCCCTACCACCCTCCCCTTCCTGCTACCTGGCCATTGTTCTGGCTCCTGGCTCCTCCCCTTCCCTATCCCCTCCCCTTCCGAGCACAACTATCCTTGCAGGAGGGAAGGGGTGCACCAGGACAACATGGTCTGCCCCTTAAAGGGCAAACTCCATTGTCCCGGATTCCCCCCTCTTCCCTCACAAAAATCAAAGAGACCATTGCTTGTTGTGCTCAGATTGGCAATTAATTTATTTAAATCCATCAATCCATGATTCCTTTTCCATTTCTTATTTGTCATATATCCAATGATTTCCATTTATTTCCATACATATATCACGTTCTGATTATCCATCCCCCAGGCGAAAACCTGGGTGCCTTCTTCTTCTCCTTTTCTGCTAGGTAACGGTGGAAACCGAGACCGCTTTCTCCTTCATCTTCTTCTTCCTCTCGTGTTACTCCTTTTTCCTTCCCCCTTCCCATCCTCCCCTCCCCTTTTCCCCACTACCCAGTCTCCAGCTTGCGTTGGATGACTGGCTTCCCTCCAACCTAGGGTACCCCCGCCCGCCTCTGCTCTTATATCTCTTTCTTTTTTTTTTTTCTGTTTCCTGTCTTCTCCATTCTTCTATGAAACCCATCATTCCTGCATTAAACATATCCACTGCTATATCTGATGGGTGTACCCTGTCTGATCTGTAAAATTCATCCACCCATTCTTCGACCCCACGCAGTATCATCTGTCCTCCCATCTGCCTTATCAGCGTCCCCACTCTCCTATTCATCTTCCTCCTGGCCCTCTCCACTGCCCTGTGGCAGTGTTCCTGTCTCCACACCTTCCGAGGTATTATCTCCGACCATGCAAGGCACACCTAAGGCCACCACTGTCTTAATACCTCTAAGTCCTTCTTGATCTGCCAATATGTGTGCACCCATGGTCTGTCTGCCAGATCGTTGCGCCCTAGGTGTGTAATGATTAGGTCTGGACTGGGCTGATATCTCTTGAGCTCTTTCAAAGCAGGGAGCAGCTGTGCCCATCTCATCCCCCGCAAGCCGTGCCATACCAACCTACACTGCCTTGCATCTTGGTATAGCTGTTTTCCCCCAGCCTTCATCTCCGCTCTCTTACCAGCCCAGTAAATATAGGAATGACCACAGATCCAGACTTCTGTGCTCCTCCCTCTACCTATGGGGTGCAACAAAACAAAGTTATTTAATTACATGTCTTCTCCAATGACCTCTCTGCCTTACCTCCCTCTCCTTATTAACATATGTACATTATTACCTTCTTCCCCTTTTTTATTTATTTATTTTTTTTATGTCAGAGCTCTGATGTATCTTTTGTAACTGGCCAACTGCCAGTGACCTTTTACCAAAATGTCCTCCACAGATTCGCCCTTGGCCACCCACTGTGAAGCTGCCCCAATCCACAGGGAATTGGATGAGTAATTAGCTGGGTTCTCGCCCAGAAATGCCATTGCCTTTTTTAACACCGCCATGATCTGGTAACCAGTGACCCTTCTTCCGTCTCCGTGTGTAAAAAACTTCCCAGTCATGATTACTTGCCCTGCGGCGAAAACCCACAGGGCCTGTACTGGGCATATCGCGACCTCTGATTGCCCCCTTAGGGTTATTATGGAACCTTGCCCTCTTTGGTCAGTCTCAGACCATCTTAGCTTGATCCGTATCTCCTTTGTCCCCCAACTCACATCTTCCCATTCCATACCACTTTCCTTGTCATTTATCCCTGGCCTACCACCTCGCTCACCCTCAGAGCCCCTGCAAACATTGTCACATAAATTGTGTGAAATAGCTGGGCCTGGCCTTTCGACGTGCATATTGCCGGGGGCGCCTCTTTTAGCTTTATTAGCCACTGCTCCCCTATAGGCCTCCACATGTCCCCGGTCCCTCCTCTTAACCTCCCCCAGCCCTGTATCATCCTTCTGATGAACATTGCCTTTGTTGGGTCCCGCCATCCTTTCAGGCTGCAGATCACACTGATCCCAGCCAGATAAACCCCCATCGTGGCGTGAGCCATCCCTTTTTGCCATTGATCCACTGTGAACATTCCACCTGTTCCTCTGATAATGGCCCCACCACTCATCTGGTGCTCTGCCCTGAATGCTTGAAAAACCCGCCAGGCCCCATTGTAGGCCCTCAGAGTCCGGGGCGCCCATGAGCTATGAAACAACAGTTTTGCTCGGTCCTGCCAACATCCCAGATGTCCGCTGGTATGGGCATTTTTTGTTCTTCTGCTGCTGGTGCCAGCTTCCGGAAACAGTCCAGCTGCAGACGGGAAAGGCTGTCAGCCAGGGTATTGCATACCCCTTCGATATGTTTTGCTCTGAAAGACATGTTCAGCTGCAGAGCCCTTAAAACTAGCCGTCGCATTACCTGCATGACTGTGTCCGATCTTGCTCCTTATGGTTAAGTACGTCCACCACAGCTCTATTGTTGCACCAAAATGTCACCTTCTGATCCCGTAATTCCTCCTCCCAAACCAAAGTACATGCCCATATGGGCATGATCTCCAGAAGTGTTATATCCTTCACTTTTCTCTCTCTCACCCAGTCTGCTAGCCATGGTTCCATGAACCATCTGCCCCTCAGATAACCTCCCATGCCCAATCCTCTGGCCGCGTCTGTGTATAAGTCCAGGTCTGTGTTATACAACCACTCATCCTGCCAGAATGCAGACCCATTATAGTCCTTCAAAAATTCCTCCCATACGCTAAAATCCTCCCTGATACTGCAAGTCAAATTAATCCAGTGGTGTGGTTTTGTGACCCCAGCTGTCACCCTGGCCAATCTTCTGGTGAATGCCCTCCCTGGCCCAACTGCCCTGCATGCGAAATTCAGACGTCCCAATACCTGCTGAATTAATTTCAATTGGACCCTCTTCTTGCTGGCGTGTATCCCAATTAGCTCCTTCAACCTCCTTACTTTCTTGTCTGGCAACCTAAAAACTTTGTTTGCTGCATGAATCTCTATCCTGAGGAATTCTATCACCTTGATGGGCCCTTCTGTTTTTCCCGGTGCGAGCGGGACCCCCAATTCCCGGCACACTTCCTGAAACTTAACCAGCATTCTCCGTGTCTCTCCTTCACCCTTCCCTATGAGGAGAAAATCATTCAGGTAGTGGATGACTGACATGTAACCCATTTCCTCTTGGAATATCCACTGCAAGCATGTGCTGATTGCCTCAAATGTCACACATGCTGTGGAGCACCCCATAGGCATTGCTTTGTCAAAGTAATACCGCCCATCATTTTTAAAACCCAACAGATCCCAGTCTTCCCTCCTGACTGGAAGCAGTCTGAAGGCGGACTCTGTGTCTGTTTTTGCCATCCACGCATACTCTGTGGCCCAGATTATCCGGATTGCGTCCTCGAGTGCCGTGTAGGTCACCCTGCTATGCTCTTCCCCAATATAGTCATTCACCGAGTCACCTTCTGGGTAAGACAAATGGTGTGTTACCCAATATTCCCCCTCCTGATTTTTAGGCACCAAACCCAAAGGCGATATCTGGATGTTCTCTAATGGGGGGTCATCAAATGGACCTTCCACCCTACCAGCCGCCTTCTCTTTCTCAATCTTTTTCCTTAACATGTCGTCTTTTCCCTTCACCAACCCCAGGTTGCTCGCCTCCCTTGCCTGCCTGGGACCTGTAGACTGTAATGAAAACCCTGTGTCAAACCCCCACAAAATCATATCCCACACACTCGTATCCAGGTATCTCTCCAGGCGAGCTGTCAAGGCCGTTATGTTGATGGGGGTTCTGGCCATCCCAGATCAGGCCTTGTCATGCCACCCTGTACCCCCCTCCTGCCTGCACACTTCCCTTTGTTTCAATGTTTTTGACCACCTCTACCCCGTTACCTCTGCCCCTCCTTCCGTTGCTCCATGTCTGTCCTCTAAAGCCCTGGTTATCCTGAAAAAACAGCTGGCTTGACCCTTGCCCCCTGTACCCTTGGGTTCCTTGTATACCTGTAGTTCTGCATTTGCTAGCCGAGTGCCCCCCCAACATTTTGCGCAGGCATGATGAAAATGACACTGAGGCCATGTGCAGAACGCCCTATTATATGCCCAACAGCATCTCATAGGTATAGCCCCTTTTTTACCCCACCCTCTATCGGGTGTGGACTGATCCGTTACATAATCCATCCATAAGTCTATTTGCTTGGTGTCCCACCTTACATCCCCAACTGTTGCCATGTGCTGCCGAAAATATTCATCGTAGTATATCCACCCCACTCCGCCTTTGCTTTGTCTCCGTAATATCAATGAATAAGTAATGGCGGATACCTAAATCGAGTCTTCTTTCCAGAGTTATGGCTGAAAGATTGCAAACCTAAGAACCACCTGTCCCAGGTCTTCCTTTTGAATTTGTCTTCCTCTTTTTCCCTAGTAACACTATGGCAGCTGCCATCTGCTTTACCTATGCTCTCGCCTCTTAAGTATTTTGCCTTCTTGCTCCCGGCTCACCAGGGCAAATATATCCACATATTCCCACTTCCATATTTTCTCTTTTGTGGCAGCGGGCACATGCTCGCCTATCCTCATCCCCGGTGCCCCCACCTCTCTTGTTCCCAAGCCCTCTCTTTCTTCACCTTTTCCCATGTCTCCTGGCACCCCTTTTCCTGCCTTAAACTCCACCAGGGCTGATTCCATCTGCCCCACCCCATTCATCCCCAGTGCCGCCACTATTTGCCCTTTATACTCTTTTATGCTATCTCCTACCACATTGGATGCATTACCTGTGACCTTTTCCTGTCCGGTGTGTCTGCAGTCCTCCAAGGATTCCCTTGTTTCTTCCTGTGGGTGAGGAGGGTGAGGTGAAAGTGGAGGATGGGATGCCCGGAGGTGTGGTTCGGACCCTCTGCTCCAAGTTTCCAGCCCCAGTTCTCCCAGAGAGGTTCCCCTTTGATCAGGGGTGGGTGCCGTTGGGTCACCCGGCTGTATAGGTATGAGCTTGGCAGCCCTGGCAGGCCATGCTGCCCTCGGCGCTACCCTAGGGGGACTGCGTCTTCCCCCAGGTGCCCTCTTCCCTTTGCTACCTTTCTCCACATCCGCTTTCCTCTTCCCCCCACTTCCCCGGGTCCTCCCCGTCCACCAGTTCCCACATTTTGTTTGCCTTTTCAGCCAGCTCGATTATTGCCTTGTAAGCCTCTTCCTTCGATGGTCTGCTCTTCCTGGGTGCCATGTCCATTCCTCGCTGATGCCCTGTGAAGACAACTACAGAACACAAAGCCAGTTACCATATTATTTAATTATTATAGACCCTTTGCTTATTGTCTTTTTTTTTTTTTTAAACTGCCACCCCAAGTTTCTTCTGCCGTCCTTCCCCTTGTGAGGCTCATCCGGTCCCCAGAATTGCCCTATCCGCCCGCCTGGGTGTGTCGTCTTTCTTCCCCTGCCTCCTCCTGCCTCCCTCTGACTACCAAAGTATACTTATTTGCTTTTTTAAACCTCCTTTTTTTTTTTTAACGCTCCCCTTATATCCTGTTTGACCAAGTCCTGTGGCAACCCTACGAGCCCTCCTCCTGCTTCACGAGTCTGAGGAAACAACGTGGGTCTCTGTGGGTGGAGGCACTGAAGCTTTCCATTCGCTATACCCCCCGCCTCGCTTGTGACGTCACTCCTTTTTTTTTCTTCCCTGTCCTGTGGGGGCCCTTCTCCTATCCCCTTGTGTGCCCTGTGCATCCACACTTCACCAACCTACCTGGTATGCTCAAAAACCCTTGGCCACTTTTCACCCCCTCCATCCCCACGTGGCCTGCCACACCCCCCCTGGGTCACCAGCTCCCTACTTCTGCCCCTTGTACTAGCACTCCTGCCTTTCACTTGCATGGTCTGTTCCCTTGGTCCCCTTATCCCCAACAACCCCCTTCCCCCTTTCCGGGCCAAAAACCGCTTCCCTCCAGGCCCACTCGCCCCATGCCACGTGGCGTGCCCAGGCAAACCCCCACCAGCTTCACCCTCATTTTATATGGTGTGTCTGCTGTCCTCCGTGGTGTACAGACACCATTTTGCATTCGGCCCCTCCCGCTGGTGTGCTGCCATCACATGCCGCTCGCTACCGTGGTGCTTGTGCCTTAGTCCTCGCTCCCAGAGGCCTGCTGTCAAGTAAGTGCTTCAGCTGAGACCTGAACTCAGGTTGCCCCTAATACCATTCTGATCATGCTAAACAGCTGCACCACTAAGGCACCTGGACCTCCTTTTCTGCCTCAGATGACTCCCCTAACCCCCAGGCCTAATGTAACATGGCAGAGACCAGAATCAAACCCACGACTGCAAGGCAGCAATAATACTAATTTAAAATATATTATTTTTTTTTATATATAGTGCAGTGCCCTAGCCACTAGCCAGTAAAGCCAGACTGCACGGCCACCCTAGGGCCTCACCACCCAATTCCCTCAACCGTTGCCAAAAAAGCTCCCAGAAAACACTAGCGGATAGTTCTCCCCAGCCCCCCCACGTAGTGTGTGCCATCGCACCACATGGTGCTGAATCATAAACCTTCCCTCCTGCTTCCGAGGCCTCCACCTTATCCCAGGCCTCCTCCTTTGATCAAAGCCCCCAAATCCCCAGCCAGAACAGAAAAAATGCCCCAAAAATTTCCATGGATCTTCTCCCCCATCCCCCACGTGGCGTGTGATGTCACACCGCGGGTACCACTAATCAAACACACCTTTTTTTTTTGTTTAAATTCCAAGGCCTCTATCTTACCCCCCCCAGGCCTCCTCCTTTGGGCGCAGCCCCAAATTCACTGTAAACTGGGCCATAAAGCAAAACCCACAACCAGTGAAGCTCTTCCCCCATCTCCCATGCGGCATGTGACGTCACGCCGCGTGGTCCTGCGGCACCCTCCTGCTCCCCCAATCTACCAGGCCCTTTCAGGCCTACCAGCGCCTCATGCCTCGTAATATATCCAAAACAAATGCAGGCAATTGGAAAATTTCCCCTCTGCATAGTTCCCAGATGTGGCCCAAGCTTTCACCACCTGCACCACGCGGTCAGGCCTTTGTTCCAATCGCCTAGCTCATATTCCTCCCAAACCAGCACTGCTAGAGGCCCATGGAGGCCTAATCAAGCTAGCTGCTTAAACCACCTACCTTATACCATAACATACTCAGTTTTCTACTCGAATGACCTTTCTTGGGTACAAAAACTTGCAGCAAAACATCCCTCACTTGAATCTAGTCTTCTCCCAATTTAAAACAGTGCATGCAACAGTGCACTTCAAGAGTTTGACCTAACCAGCTAAACTCACATTCCCTTGAAACAGCAAATTTGCATTTAAAGGAAAGCTAGTCTCTTAGAAAAGCTTCACACACTGCTCCCAGCAAATGATTACCATCACCATTTCATTGAAACAACGTTGTAGCATTATATATATACACATATATATTTTTTTAAAACCCTTAGCCTAACATGTAGCTTTTAATTTCTTACCTCCTGTATGTCGCTGAACAAACCTTCCAAACTAATATGCCAATCTGAAGTGCTGCAGTTTCTTGTAAATCAAAACTCCAGCAAAAGTGGCTGAGCCTTCTTTGTGCTGTCCTTTATGTACCTCCCTACCCCCCCCCCTTCCTGCTACCTGGCCATTGTTCTGACTCCTGGCTCCTCCCCTTCCCTATCCCTTCCCCTTCCGAGCACAACTATCCTTACAGGAGGGAAGGGGTGCACCAGGACAACATGGTTTGCCCCCCAAAGGGCAAACTCCATTGTATGTGGGGGAGGCAGTGGTGGGCAATGTTGTTGGTGGATGTGGAGGACACAAGCAGGTCAGAGGAGGAGGTGTCTTGACTGCTGGTGAATGCATGTTCCACTTGGTTGGCAGCAATGGTATTTACACTTGTTACTTAGTCTTGAATGAGAGCATGCAGTGGAGGCAGTGGTGGGCCATGTTGTTGGATGTGGAGGACACAAGCAGGCAAAGGAGGAGGAGGAGCAGATGGTGGTGTTTAGGCTGCAGGTGGAAGCATGGTCTGCATAGCTGTCAGAGGCATTCATGCTGCCTTAAGAGTTAACAGTCCCTGCTTTTCAGACTGGATGCATGTGGTAGAGGTAGCAATGGCCAGTGTTATTGGAGGCAGACATGGCATCTCATGATGTCGTGTTCAAAGATTTTCTACTTTGTCTGTGAGCATGATGTATGAGAGGGCAGATTGAGGTAATCAGATGACTGAATAGAGAAGCAGAACAACTTTGGAGCAAAATATAATCACAGGAAAATAAAACTTTATCATAAAGAAAAGGATTCAACTGATAAGGAAGAAAGGATGGACCTAAAACGTTCATGTTTATGCTTCGATTATCCCCAATAAAGAAAACAGCATGCAAAGTCTTCCTGACTGGAGTCATCCCCACATGGGGATTGCTTCTCCATTACTGCTTCATCTACTTCACTGGCAGGCAATCTGCCAATGCCAATACCACCAGGCTATTCAGGTTCTTCTTCATCACTACCGCCACCATCATGGGGTAGGAATGCAGATGTGATTGTGTTACGTGGAATGTTCCTTGCAATAATGTAATAAATATTAGCATACAAACATTTCTAGGGTACAGATCTGCATTATTGTCCCACACAATGGATCCTGCTGAACTGAATATCCTCTCCACAATGAGACTGGGAGGTGGACAGCTAAAGTACTTGACTGCTGTGCAAGTCAGTGCTGACCAACCAGTAATCTTATTACTCCAGTGCAGCAGTGGCTCTTCCAATATGTTAAAGTGCCTGGTGTCCAGAAAATAAGCATCCACCATGTGTTGTGCTGCATGCAGTCCTAGAGACTCACCAGCCTCCTCCTCCTCCTCCTCCTTCTTCTCCACATCATCAATTCACACCTGGCACACAGCATCCTGAAGGTGATTTATTGTCATTTTTGGGTTACCATCCCTATTTTTCCAGTCCATTTACCTGAGGTACTGATATTGCCTGATCTATAATTACTTTCATGGTGTGCCTTACATAACTGTGACTTTAACATCTGTGTACCACAAAACCATCTTATTAGCTAATTGGTTAGACTTTGAACCTGATCACACCCACCTGCAAGTGTAGGTACCCTTTATATTGTGGATCTAGCATGGTGGCAATACCAAAACTAGCAGACTGTAAAATGTAGAAAATATGGCTATTGCGGTCCAACACATGAAGCATGTGTTCCATTATAAAATGGAAAGAATAGTCCCTGGTCTTTGACTGGTTATTTTGGGGCTAGACCCATGAAGTTATTCCAGCACAACATCCTCTAGCTAGCCCAGCACACACAGAACCACATTGAATGTTAAAGAAATCAGTCCACAGCTAATGTTCAAGTTGTCTACACTCCACATGCCTGCTGTGGACTTTGCTATTACTTGAAAACAATTTGAAAACATAAACCCTTCCTACCCACTGTCATGAAACAACCTAAAATGATACAGCAATAAAACTTCTCCATACACTATAAGGTAGGCACATTTATTTTCTGTTTGTTTAATTTTTTAGGAAGCAAACTCAAAAATAGAAACAAAGCTGTCATTGCAGTTGGCTTCACTACACTAAACAAAGCCATCATTTGTGATTGGCTTCACTACACTGTTTCTCACTTCTACCTGAACAGAGATAAACCCCTCCTGCCCACTGTTAGGTTCTATGCAGATCATAGATCAGATTTGTTTTCCTTATATTTCTTAAATAATTATTTTAAAAGAAAGTGAGAACAAACCACTATCACAATCGGCTTCTCAACACAGCCCAGCCCCCACTCCCAGCTCAAACAGAATTAGCACATGCATACTGCACTCAGAACTCCACTTAACAAATGGCAGTTATTGTGCAAAGAAATAATGACAAAGAGGGAAGAACTGGAGGGAAAAGTATGTCTCTTTGCAGATGGAACAATGATCTGCAACAGGGTTGATACGCAAGGTGGGGTGGAAAGGATGAAAAGGGACTTGGCAAGGTTAGAGGAATGGTCAAATGTATGGCAGCTTAGATTCAATGCAATGAAATGCAAAGTAATGCACCTGGGAAACAAAAACCCAGGGGAAGAGTACAATGGGGTGTTAGATACTGACAACAACAAAAACGGAAAGGGACCTGGGAGTATTCATATCAGATGACCTAAAGGTGGGCCTGCAATGTAAGACGCAGTAAGGAGGGCTGGGCAGATAATGGGATGCATAGGGAGAGGCATCACCAGTAGAAAACAAGAAGTTGTTATCCCTCTGTACCGACAGTTGGTAAGACCACATCTGGAGTACTGTGTACAGTTCTGGAGACCCCATCTCCACAAAGACATAGACAGGGTGGAGGCTGTCCAGAGAAGGGCAACCAAAATGGTGAAGGGTCTGCACCAGAAGACATATGAATAAAGACTAAAGGAGCTTAGATGTATAGCCTTCAGGAAAGGAGGGAGAGGGGTGACATGATAGAAACTTTCAAATACCTAAAGGGAATCAACAAATTCCAAGAAGGTAGCGTCTTTCAGAAAAAGAGATGAGCAAGAACAAGGGGGCACAATTTGAAGATAAAGGGGGGATGTGATAATGTGATTTTGTGATAATGTGATAAGAGATAATGTGAGGAAGGATTTCTTCACAGAGAGGTTTGTAGATGCATGGAACAGCCTTCATGTGGAGGTCATAGAGTCAAAAACAGTGGAGGAATTCAAGAATGCATGGGACAGACATAAGACAATTCTAGTGGGGGGTAGGAGGAAGTAGGCTTTTGGTTAACTAGGATCTGCAGCGTATCCTTCAGGTGGGGAAATGGGCAGACTAGGTTGGCCAAGCAGTCCTTATCTGCCATCAGAGCCTATGTTTCTATGTTTCTTTGAATCTGCAGCTTGTGGTCTTCAAGGAAGAGGGATGGGGAGATGATCCAAAACTATAGATGGAGTTGGGGAGAGAACAAAAACAGTGCCTCATTACCACCATTTAAAGAGTGCAAATCCAGCCTTATCTTAGTACAAACTGTGCATCCGCACAGGGCCCTGGGAGAAGAGGGCCCCCCCTCCAAAAGCTTCAGCTGTCCAGTTGGCCTCCTTTTTTCCCTGGCCTTCTGTATTTCTGTACAAATTTCTCCAGACCATACTACAGATGTGTGCATCTCCTCATTTCTTAGTGATTACAATCTAATTTAAGGAAATTGCAAAACTACTAAAAAAACCTAGCTGAGCTGGAAGAGGTAAGGAGGTCATCACAGGGATGAGACTGTTTCTTGGGACCCCTGACTCATAATATAGACCCTACCAAGGAAGTTTGCACAGGGACCCAGATTCACTAGAACCATCACTCCATCACTGAGAGAGAGAGAGAGAGAGAGAGAGATAGGTAGGAAGCAGAGACACACAAACAGCAAATCAGTTCCACCTACTGGACAAAACAGAAAAAAAGCACTTTTTTATATAAATATACCTACCCATTAAAAAAGACACAAAACCTGTTTGTAGTAAACTTTGCATTCTTTTTTCTATCTTTCCTTATTCTCTTTTTTTTTTGTTTTCAAATGAACCATTTTATAATCACAATGATGCACTGTAGAGCGTGTCTTGCTGTGGGATAATGTCATGCCTTGGTATTGGATGCACTCGGCTACCCAAACAAGCAAGGTGTGACATTATTTCAGAGCAGTAACTCATAAGTCTCAGTCAGGAGCAGTTCTAACATTTTCTGAACCATGTGTGATTCACTTACACTCTTCATTGCCAGTATGTCTTGCTGGTGAATACTTAGAATGTTGCTACCACCACAGCTGGGCTTAATATAATCTTTTCTCATTTCAACATCAAATACTTCCAAGTACCTCTGCCCAATGGGCTGTAATACACAGATATGAGCTACTAGCTGTTAGGCCACTGGTCCACATATCAATACTAAGATGTACAGTATGTATGGTGATGATGGATGCTATAGGGCATTTATTGCTGTGCTTGACATATTCCTATAAAGTTTTGGAATGGCACGGGTGGAAAACAGGTTTGCGACAAACTCTGCCATTCGGGACAGCCATGTGCCATCAAGCTTCAGAATGCCACATTCTCCACAAAAGAGAAAGTTGCTAGATCAATAGCCTGCACTTCAGTGGTTGCTGCATTAATTTGTCATATAATGTATGGTAAATGCCTATTAACCACCATAATCAACAGTCACACAGCTTTGTTATGCACTGCTTAGAATTTTAAAATTTATAATGTATGGTAAGTGCCTATTAACCACCATAATCAGCAGTTATACAGCTTTGTTATGCACTGTTTAGAATTTTAAAAGTTGTTAACCACACTTCGGAACTTCCAAACAGTGGCATAACAAAAAAGAATGCACCAGAGTTCCATAATTCTCACATGTAGAATGCAAACAGTGTTTTTTTGACCATACACTATAAAAGATGATGGCTGGTGATCGGGTGACAACCACACTGAAATCACCTCTCGTGGTTGCTAGGGCTATAGTAAACCTCTCGAGCTGCGCTCTCGAGGTTTACCATGTTGCCCTAGCAACCACTCGAGATGATTACAGCGTGGCTATCACCTGATCCCCAGCCATTATCCTCTATGTAATGGCATGATTGGGTGGGTATTTTGAATGATGCTGAAGCATGCTATAGAGTGTTTTCTGCACCTCTTGGGGTGATGAGACACCAAGCAGCTGGACTGGTGCCATGGCTGATAGGATAGCATTTGAATTGGGGGTCATGAATGCTGCATGAATGAATAAAGTGAGTTTTGGTGTTTTATGGACAGGGGTTATGTGCATTGGTGACTCTGGCTGCTAGTACTCAACCCACAACTGTTACTATGTACACTACTTGTTAATCCCATAGACTCCTCCTCATCTTTCTAATAATCATCTTTGTGGTCAACTATTCCTCCACTGGGACTGTATCTATGCCACTTTGGGATGCCTTACCAAATGAAGATGGGAGAAGGCCATCCTGCATTAGCTTCTCTTTGGTACAGAGTCCATTGTAACTGGTGCCTGGATTTGAGGTGTGTATGTTTCGTAGGTTTCATAGGACTGGGTTGGAGTCAGTAGCTTTCACCAAATAGACTCACCATATTTAATGGATGGGGGCACTACCCATGTACATATCTAATCTTTTTTTTAAATGTATTAATGGTGTCGCTTGACACCACCTTGTCAGGTAGTCCATTCCACTTAGCAACCACCCACTGTTTTGTAGTTTTCCCCTTTTAACTGATAGTCATATGCTCTGTTTATTCTAATACTAACTCTGGATTCTAATCCTAGGTATTCCCAAATATCTCTATTTTTAAAGGCAGAGCATGCTAGACATAATTCGCCCCTTAGTTGATGATACTCCACTGTATATAACCCTTGGTCAAGTATTCTTTCTTCATAATTCAGGCCCTTTATCCTAGTTACATTCCTGCTTACCCACAGAGTCAAGGTGACTCCCTTTTTTTGCCACACCTAACACACGCTTGATACAGCTTGCAGATAGCCAGTGTTTTTTCAGCTGGATCCAGTAAGTAAAAATCCCAAACTAGGGATTTTGTAGCCCTTTTTATGTTGGCTTGTACTTGCACAGCCAACATATTGTACTAGTAGCAGATTTGGAGGGACGGTCACTGTGGGCGAATGCAGTGCATGCATCAGTAGGTGTGTCCCTCATTCTCCAATGAGGCAGCTGTAGGCGCTGACACTAGACACACATCAAGTGGCCACCAGATCTAAGAAAAGGTCTGCTGCAATCTTGCAGCAGCACAATAACATGCCCTTCTGACGTGCCTGTCCTGGTGACAGTGCCTGCATAGTGCCCTGACCCACTTCTTTTGCCAATGGGGGCCCTCCCCGTCAGCATATGTATTGCTTCCATTTAAAATGTATGCTGAGGGGGTGCCTAATCCCCCTCGGCATCATGCACCCCCCAATAGTCTTTCTTTGATGATGGAGGGGCCAATCCCCATCAGCTTTAATCCCCCTTTCCTGTTTATTTTGCTGACGGGGGAGTGCACTCCCCATCAGCATAATGTCCTCCCTGCTTTTGTTGTGTGCTGAATTGGGTGCCCAATCCCCCTCAGCTCTTGCCCCCCTTTCGGTATGTACCAACAGGTGTGCCAAATCCCCCGCTGGCTACAGCATCCCCCTCAAAAATAAACTCTTAGGTGACACATTCAGAGCCCACTCCAGCATGCCAAATCCCCAGAAAAAGAAAAACCGTCCCACAATGTTTTTTTTTAACCTGTGAAAGAAGAAAATGGTCCATCTCAGTCTCCCTTCCCCCTCCCCAACCCGCTCCCATCCTCTGCATGCCCTGCCTCCCCACACACACACACCCCACCCCATACTTACCTCCAGAGTCCGGCACGACAATCTTCAGTGGACCAGGAACACGTCTGCACTCTTCAAAGCCGACCGCGAACTGAAGAAATGCCGGTAAGCTGTATGGTGGTATAAGTAGGATTTTTTCAGCTTTGGTGCACATCTCTGCCATTTTTGGGAATTTTGGCACCAAATTTTAAAACATGGGGTTATTGGGACCCCTCCTCATGAATTCAGTCACTGTCATGGCATTATTCAGTCCTAAAAGGTGATTTTATAGTCACTGCACTGAATCACCATTCGGGACCGATTAATGAAATGACAGTGCCACTGTTCATGAGGGGGCTGTCTAAAAGCCTATGTTGCAAATTTGGTGGAAAAATTAAAAAAAATGGCTCTTTTAAGAGCGTGCATTGCGCAGTTTCCATTCACACTCATAACTTTGGAATTTGTATTATTTTCACTCCAGATTTTCAAAATTGCCATTTTTCCACACCTCCTTATGGACAGTACAGCTGTCATTTTACATATCTGGGCCAAAATGTGTTTTCACATGTGTGGCGTACAATAGCTTGGTCACTGTGTAAGCAATAAGACACGACAGAGTGTATGTTGAACAGATATTACCGCACGCCCAGGGGCGTAGTAAGGCACAAGGCCCTGCCGAGTGCCTTCAGCCCCTGGAAGTGCAGTAATATCTGTTCAACACACATACCCTGGAGTGTTTTTTTGTGCTTATAAAATGGTTCTCTTTTTTTTTTATATATTTTTAACCTTAAAAAATATTACTGAATTGAAAAAAAAACTGAAATCATTGTGTTAATTTGAGATAAAATAGTCCTTCTGCCTTCTAGGTGATGATGTCATTGTCTTCTGACACACTAACATTTGTACTGTTGTTGCCCCTCCCCTAACCCCATGTCCAGATTGAGAGAACAAGTGTGGTTAGGAGAGGAAGTAACAGGTTCTCCCCAACCGGTTGCACTACTTTTGCAATTAAAAAAAAAAAAAAAAAAAAAAAAAGGAATAAGGGATGCAGATTTGTTTTTGTTGTTTTAGTTAAATGTACAGGAAGGGAAGCACAGTTTACTATGAGAGGGCACCCCATTCTGGTCTATTTCCAGTTCTGTGCGGCAGCAAGCTTCAGTCTCACTGAACTAGAAGAATGCTTTATGCAGGATAAAATGCTGGCACGCTGCTGCTTTCCGATTTTTACTTCTAGCAGTAGGACTGCCAGCATGACATTCACTCCCTCACTTACTGAGACTAAAAACAATGGCGGCCTTTAAAAAATTAATGCTACACTGACACATCTGAACATTCCATTTGGGTGCATTGATTTATTTGCCTGCTCTTTTTTTTTCCTATGTGTAATACCTATTTGACACTTCCTTTCTGATCAATCATGATACTTCTTTTTACATGCCCATTTTATAAGTGAAATCAGTTTTTGGGACAGTTTGAGGAAATGACGGTGGCACTGTTCCTGAGCAGAGGTCCTAAAATGCCTATGTTGAAAATTTGGTGACAAACGTCCATAAAATGACTGTGTTACAAGTGTGCATTGCACAGTTCCATGCACCCTTGTAACTTCACAAATTTGCAATATTTTCATGCCAGATTTTCAACACTGGCATTTTTTCACACCTCCTTATGAACAATACAGCTGTCACTTTTCACATCCTGCCCAAAATGTGTTTTCACACTGATGGCGCACCATGGCATGGTTGCTATGGGAAATCAACTTTTGGGACAAATTAACAGAATCACAGTGCCACTGATCATGTGGGGAGGTTCCAAAATGCCTATTTTGGAATTGTGGTAAAAAAAACATCCCGAAAATAACTGGGTTACGGACGTGTGTTGTGCAGTTTTTATACATGCTCATTACTTCAATAATTTTTCAAATTTTCACTCCAGATTTTTAACGTTGCAATTTTTTTACACCTCCTCATGAACAATACAGTTGCCATTTTTCACATCCTGCCCAAAATGTGTTTTCATCTCTGTGTCGCCAAATGGCTTGGCCACTGTGCAAAACTACCTTTCAGCTAACAAACTGTTAGTGCCGCTCTTCATAAGGTGGGGGGTCACAAAAAGCATATGTTGAAAATTTGGAGTGAAAATACCAACAAACGCCTATGGCATTAGGGTTTCCAACTGTAACACCCCACCCTGTAGAGACTGAAAGGAATCAGGGTTGTTACTTGGGGTCATTGGCTGTAATGCTCACACCATTGTACCCCCCCTCAGCCTGCCGCCAATGACAGGCATCGAGGTCTGTCTTGGAATGTTCAACCCTAAAGTTTACCTCATTCTCCTATACTGCACCCACCTCAGTGTATTTCCTTATGGAATGGTGTAAGTATAAGGCCCAATGACCCCAAAGCACACCACAACACTTGTCAGTGTCTGCAAGGTAGGGTGAGGTGGAATGGCATAAGCATTATAGCTGATGACCCAAAGGCACACCCCAATGCCTGTCAGTCTCTGCAGGGTGAGTGGGGTATTGGCTTCAGTTCAATACTTCACTGCCATTCCTATTATGCCTCTCTAACTCCTGCACTACCAATGCCAATGCCAGCGAGATAACATTCGGCATTGACAAATGCTTGTTTTATGTGCTGGTAGGCCTGGTGCTGGTACATTGAAGGGGTGGCAATGGACATTTCTGAGGATGATTTCTGCACTGCAACAGTGAGTGACTTATGCTGTGTTATTGGCTGAACAGTGCTAACAGGAACAACAGTTGGAGAATTGTGTATGGGAGTGGAGGCTTTGGTATTTTCCAGACATAACTGTGGTGTACTCAGCACAATAAGTTCATCAGCATGACCCTTACTTCTTTTATTTTCAGTTTCCCATAGGGAGTACAAATCATTATCCCCATCCCCTTCTAAGCTGATAACCTCTTCCTGAAATCTGTCCTCCTCCTCCTCACAATCTCCAACCTCTTTCCTTGTCATCACCCTTGCATGCAATAGTCAGATCTCCCTCATCAGATTTTGATTCATGGTCAAGCTCAAGCTCATTAACACCCTCACTAGGATATGGGAACATATCATCCAGGTCAGAATCACTACCACCAACAACAGAAGTCACAGGGACAACAGCAACCACCTACTTGTCCTCAACCACATTTCCAGCATAAAACATTTTTCTAATTCTTAGACTGACCTTTCTGATGCTGACTCCACCATCAGTGCTAGCACCCACCAGCGTTGATGCCACATATGTGATAGAGAAAAATGTGGCCACACTAATGTCTCAACCACTTACACCTCCTACTCCTTTGCTAGTAGTACTATTGGCCCCTGATGAACCTTTGGGAGATACAGCTTTTCTAACTACAACACCCTTCTAAACAACCGAACATACACTGTTCTTGGCAACATCACCGGCAACTTGAACTTCCTCGAGCATCTGGATGCAGACATTTTGATTCAGTATTTTGACTTGTGAACACTGGTGTTAAACTAAATATCAGCAGCAGCAGATACACTACAACACCTCACTAGAACAGTGTGATTTAAAGATTGTTTTTTTCTCTATGTGAATTTTTAGGTTTGTGAAATGTACTGGATTGACATTACTGGAACTTGAAGTCCTCTGTTTATCCACATGACAGGTACAGCACTGGCGAACACAGTGCAAGCTTCTCCACACTGCCTCTTCAGTGTGCCTCAACCCTTCCTTGGAGGGACCGCGACATAGGGAGGGGGTAGTTCAGACTCCATGCCTGTTCAATCCTTTGCTTCTCGAGAGACTGCCAACAAGGGTGCCAAACTAGTGCCAGTTCGGTTGGTGGTTTTGGGATGTGTACACCTGCTCACTAGGAACTAGAGTGAGACCACCAGAACTCATTTCTGATTGACACTGAATAGTTTTCAGATGATAATGGCTTTTGGCCACTATTGACCTATGCTGGATTTGAACCAGTGTGATTTAAATAAAAATGCAACAGTTTACTGAACTAACAGTAGCTACAGTAAAAACACCACAAAAGTAGGATTTTTATTTTTGTCTAACACAAATGATACATGACAGGTATTCAGAAGACACACAAGGCTTGTGTAATTCTAAAGAAGTTACTATAAGTATTACAATAAACCTATCACTTCAGTAACTAACCAAAATACTTACAGTCAACATAGTAACACCAGATTAACAAAAAGAATTCACTAAAACACACAAAACTCTTCTACGGAAATAAAATAACAAATTACAGATCACAGAAAAGAATAATTGAGAAGAACCACTGAGGAAAACAACACTAGTGCTCACAGACAGGGCTGCCTTCCTTCCTGCTAGATAAAACAGCCCTCCTTCCTAACACAGCTTTGCTTTACTACACAACACAAAACTACTGTTTTAAACTAAATAAATCTGAAAAACCACATATATATATATATATATATATATATATATACACATATACATTCATTGCAAAAAACTCCATTAATACATTAGTTAGGGTTGATAGTACACCAACAAAAGTTTGGAAATTCGGTATTAGGGTTGTCACCCCTAGTACCCTACCCCCACCCTCCATACACCAACAGACATTGGCATGTGCATTGGGGCTATCACCTAACTCTCACCCCATTCCATTTGTAAATAAGCTGAGGTGGTGCAGTATAGGAGAATGGAGTGAGTTAAGCCCAACGACCCCAATGCCGTGTCGAAGCCTATTGGTGTGTGGAGGGTGGGGTGGGGTGGACTGATAACCCCTAACATTGAATTTCCAAACTTTGTTGGCATACTATCAGCATTAACTGATGCATTAACAGAGTTTTTTGCAATGAATTTCTCTTCATTTTAAGACAGTTTAATGTACATAGCAAGTGGTATGTTGCTATGGGAGCACTGGGTCCTTTGGGCCCTGTGGTCTAGTAATGCTGAAATTTAGGCATGCTGTAAAAAATTGCAGCTGTACTGTTCATAAGGAGGTGTGACAAAATGTAAATGTTGAAAATCTGGAGTGAAAATATTAAAAATGTGCGAATTTACTAGCATGCATTGTAACTGCTCAATGCATACTCATAACGTGGTCATTTTTTGGATTTTTAAAAAAATTTCCAAAATGTTTTTTTTTCTGGGACCTCCCCTAACAAACTCTGGCACTGTGATTTTGTTACTCCATTTCAAAAGTTGATTTCACACAGTGACCACTCCATTCTGTGCCACAGGTATAAAAACAAGTTCCGGGCAGGATGTGTAAAATGTCAGCTTTACTGTTCATGAGGGGATGTGACAAAATATGAATGTTGAAAATCTGAAGTGAAAATATCAAAAATTTGCACATTTACAAATGTGCAGGGAAACTGCACAACTCACGCTCATGATTGTCATTTTTTGAATTTTTTTCACAAAATGTTCAACATGTCTTTTTTGGGACCTCTCCTAATAAACACTGGCACTGTGATTTTGTTAATCCATCCTGAAAGTTGATTTTGCACAGTGATCACACTATTCTGAGCCACAGGTGTGAAAACATGATCTGGGCAGGATGTACAAAATGACAGCTGTACCATTCATTAGGAGTTGTGAAAAAATAGCAATGCTGAAAATGTGAAGTGAAAATATTAAAAATTGATGTAGTTATGAGCGTGCATAGAAACTGCACAATGCACACTCGTAATGCAGTCATTGTTTGGTATTTTGTTCACCAAATTTGAAACATGAACTTTTTGGGACTCCACTTCATGAACATTGGCACTGTTGTTTCATGAATCAATCCCAAAAGGTGATCCCGTGCAGCAACCACATAATCACCTTCTGAGACTGAGAAACAAAATGACAGCATCAGTGTTTGTGAGGAGGGGTCCCAAGAACCCAATGCCAAAAATTTGGGCCAAAAATTGCAAAAAATGCCTGAGATATCAACCTAAGTTGAAACCCCTCCCAACATCGACTCCCATTATATGGCTTACCTTCAAATCTTCATTTTGCATTTCAGCTTTGCAGAATGCAGACACATCTCCTGTCCTGAGAAGATCTCTGTTCCCGACCTTTGTAGGGTAAGTGTGGGTGAGGGGGTGTGGGGAGGTGTGTGCTCAGTGAGAGTGGGCACTGGGGCAACAACGATGGACCATTTTCTTTTTTATAGGGAAAAAAGATGGCAATGGACAGTTTTCTTACAATACAGGAACAGAAAAAAGTTTGGGGCACACTGGGGTGGGCTCCCAGTGTGCTACATGAGTTTTTTGGGGGGACATGCTCGCGACGGGGGGATTGGGCAGCCCCATCAGCAAATTCATAAAAAAATAACTGGTACACTGGGGTGGGCTCCCAGTGTGCCACATGATTTTGGGGGACATGCTGCTGATCGGGGGATTGGGCACCCCTATCAGCAACTTTAAAAGAAAGCCATTACATTTTGGCACACTGGGGTGGGCCACATGAGTTGGGTAGCAGACATGCTGCTGACAGGGGGGATTGGGCACCCCTATTGGCAGGTATTTAAAAAAATATATTGGGCACACTGGGGTGGGCTCCAAGTGTGTCTCGAGTTTTGGGGGTGAGAGGAGACAAGATTCTGACACGGGGATTGGGCACCCTGATGTCGGAGCAGTTAGTGCACTGTGCACAGAACAGGAATTTGAGGCAAGATCCTGCATCGAAAATTTTGAGGCAGGATTCTGCATTGAATATGAAAGATATGGGGAACCCAGTCGGTTTGCTCATTTTGTTAGGTAAACACTTGTGTTTACCTAATTGGGGACTGAAGAACACAGTGGACCATGACTTTGGCCCAAAGGAGACCACAAAAGGATTTTTTTTTTTTTATGGCGTAGAATACTGCTGGGATCTTGACACTTTTGCAAATGCAAAAGTGCTGCATCTGTTTCTTTCAAAAATTGTGACGGGGGCAATTCTGAAAAAAGCATTTTGAGGGCTCAGGTTAAAACTCTGATGCCCTCAGTGTGTTTCTCAGCCCCCAATTAGGTAAACACAACAATGTGTTTACCTAAGACCATTATTTTTTCAATGGCAGCTGTTTTTAGTTGCTGCTAACTTGAACAAGTTGGCGGCCATTGCTGCTTTTGCAAATAGGGCATTTGTGAAAGCTGGTGACAGTTTTTGAGAGACACATATATCTTTTTTTCCCTTTGACTATACTGGGAAACTTGTTTTTTGAATAACTATTGAATGGTTTAATATTTTTCACCAAATCTTAGAAAGGCACATCACTGACTGCATCTTCCCTGAAGATGTCAGACCAAACAGACAAATTGTGCGGACTGTAGCCTTGAGCAAATAAATGTGCAAACCCCCCTTTTTTGCATTTTAGGGCACTCTGCGGTTCTGCAAATGCTCATCCGACCATAACATAACTTGCCAAAGAGTGGGAGTTAGGCACGAAGACCCCAACGCACGGCCCGATACCTGTTGGTGGGGGTGGCGTGGGGAGGGGGTGGTAACGGTGGTAACCCTAACAGCAAATGTCCTTGCTTTTGTCACTGTGGAACAACCCTAACTGATGCATTAACAGAAATTTTTTTTGCCATGAATTTCCCTTCTTTTTGAGAATGTGCACTATAACTAGTGAATGGTATGTGGTGGTGGGAATGAGGAGACCTTCAGGCCAAACACTCCCACCATACTGCCTATTTCTTCGTAATAACCCTAACAGTAATGCTAACGGTAATGGTAACGCTAATGGTAATGGTAACTATAACAGTAATGGTAATGGTAACACTAATGGTAACACAAGCGCAAATGCATACGGTAATGCTAATAGTAATGTTAACGCAAATGGTAACAGTAATGCAAACGGTAACACTAACAGCGATGCAAGCACAAATACTAACATACTAAAATGCCAGCAGAATAGGCCTGACGGTCTTTTGAGTCTGCTCGATTGGTCAGCCCCCACCCTGGGTGCTGACCTTGCTGCCCCCCTCGCCTTCTCTGGCTTCTCCCTTCCCAGTTCCAGATATTCTTGCTGCATTGGATTTTGCTTCCAGAACCCTTCCCCTGTACCTGTCCCAGCCCCTCTTGAACCCCTCCACCGTCTCTGCCTCCACCAGCCCCCTAAGCAGTGCATTCCATGGCTCCACCACCCTCTCAGTGAAGTAGCACCTCCTCCTTTCTCCCCTGAATCTTCCCCCATCCAGCTTCCACCCATGCCCTCTAGTGGCCCCCTCCTCCTTCCTTCAAAGCACCCTGACTGTTCCTCTCCTATTTACCTTCTTCATGTACCTGAAGACCTCTATCATGTCCCTCCGGTCCCTTCTGTCTTCCAGTGTGTACATATTTAGCTCTTTGAGCCTCTCCTCATAGGTCCTGTCCCCCAAGCACCAAATCATTTTGGTTGCCCTCCTCTGGACCCTCTCCAGGAGTTTAATGTCCCTCTTTAAGTGTGGCCTCCAAAACTGCATGCAGTACTCAAGGTGTGGCCTCACCAAGCAGTAATACAGAGGGAGTATCACTTCCCTCCTTCTGGAGGTGATCCCCCTAGCGATGCATCCCAGCATCCTGTTGGCCTTGGCTTCTGCCCTCCTACAAGTCTCTGAGTTGTTCATCTTGACATCCACCACCACCCCCAGGTCCCTCTCAGCCATCGAGACTTGTAGCATTTCCCCCCCCAGAGTGTACACTTGGCCCGGGTTTCTGGCTCCCAGGTGGAGTACCTTGCATTTCCCTGCATTGAACCTCAGCTTCCAATTTCTAGACCATCTTTCCAGAGCCTCCACGTCCCCCTGTAGGGCCACCCTCCCCTCCTTCCCATCCAGCACCGCCCCCAGTTTTGAGTCATCCACAAAGAGACTTATCTCACTACTGATTCCTGTCCTTATGTCAGAGACATAGGCATTGAACAGGAGGGGCCCAAGGACAGATCCCTGTGGGACCCCACTAATGACCCTCCTTTTGGATGAGACTATCCCACCAACTACGACCCTCTGGGTCCAGTCCTGGAGCCAATTGCCTATCCATCTGATCATCTGGTTCCCCCCCCATTTCTCCCAGCTTATCCAACAGGCCCACATAGGAACAGGTCAAATGCCTTGCTGAAGTCTAGGGGACGTCCACTGGTCTACCAGGTCCAAGGCACTCGTCACCCAGTCATAGAACTCCACAAGGTTTGTCTGAGCACAATTTCCTGGGACAAATCCATGCTGTCTATCGTCCAGGCACCCTGACTTTTCCAGGTCCCCCCTAGCCTCTCCTTGACAATGCCCTCCATCACCTTGGCCACCACCGATGTCAGGCTGACAGGCCTGTAGTTCCCTGCCACCTCCCTTGATCCCCCCTTGTGGATAGGCACTATATGTGCTACCTTCCAGTCCTGGGGCACCCACCTTGTCCTCAGAGAGATGGTGAAAAGTTCCGCCAGGGGTTTCGTCAAGACATCCGCAAGTTCCTTCAGCACTTTGGGATGTAATTTATCCAGCCCCGGTGCTTTCTCCATCTTAAGGGAGCTGAGGACTTCCCTCACTCTCTCTGCTGTGATTTCCACTTCTGGGACCTCTTCTCCCTGCTTAGCCTTCCCCCCTCCTGCCAGTGATGCCTCCCCCTCTCCCCAGACCCATCAATCGGTAAGAGTCCCCCCTCCTCAGTATCTCTGTCTCCTCCCATGTATGATGCAGCACCCCAATTTTCCTTGGTGAAAACTGAGGTGAAGTACTCATTTAGTACCTCAGCCTGCTCCCCCGGGTCTTGTGCCCATTTCTCCCCTGATTTAATCCTGCTAATCTGCCCCTTCACCCTTCGTTTTTCCCCAATGTATCTAAAGAACCCCTTGTTTCCTCTCCTAATTTCCCTGGCCAGGTTCTGGTCCTTCCTTGCCTTAGCTGCCCTTACCACCCTAGTGGCCCTTCTAGCCATCAGTTCATACTCCCCTCGATCCCTTTCACTCCTTGAGCACTTGAATTGCCTATAGGCTGCCTTCTTTCCCTGCACCACCTCCTGGACCTCCCTGGTCCACCAGCAAGGTTTTCAGGCCCTACCGCATTTTCGTTTTACTCTTGCACAGGTGCTGGTAGCATCTTGCACCCCTCTCCTGATGATTTCCCACCTACTATCAGCGTCCATGTCTAACCCAATCACATCCAAATGCTCCTTAAGGATCCTTCCCATTTCCTTAAAATCGGTTCCCCTGAAGTCAGTTACCTCCATCTTTGTGCAGCCTTCTAGCCTTCCTAGGTCCAGGCAGAACCAGACCGTGGCATGGTCACTCCCCGCCAATGGGTCCCTTACCTCCAGGCCCCTAATCTGGCCACTGTCTGCCAGGACCACATCCAGTACCCACGCCTTCCTGGTCAGTTCCCCCACCTGCTGAGTTAGGAACGCGTCTTGAAAGACATCCAACAACCTCTGTTCCCTGGTCACAGAAGATGCCATAGTCTCCCAGTCTGTTCCTGGCATGTTTAAGTCCCCCAAAACCACCACCGTTCCTCTGCCCAGTCTACAGTGTCTCCCAACATCTGCCACCAGACTCTCCTCCAGCTCCTCCGCCAGGGCAGGGGGCCTATACACCACTCCTATTTTTACTCTCTTGCCCCCCTTTGTTATCAAGGTGACCCACATCACTTCCATGGTTCCCTCCACCTCCTCTACTCCCCCTATGCCAATGCAGTTTTTGACTATCATTGCTATCCCTCCTCCCCTTTCCTTCCCCCTGTCCTTTCTGAACACAGTGTAACCCTCCAGGTTCAGGTCCCAGTCGTGTCCTGCAGTGGCCCAGGTCTCAGTGACCGCTGCCACATCCACTGCTCCCTCAGTTAGCATTGCCTGGAGCTCAGGCATTTTATTTCCCAAGCTCCTGGCATTTAGCAGGACTACCTTCCACCCTTTCCCTATACTTCCATTTCCCCTGCTCATGTTCCCATGGGATTCTGTTTTCCCTGGTCTGCACTTTACCAGTCGGCCTTTTCCACAATCCTCCAGCTCCCAGGGGTGGAGACAGAATCCCTCCTTTATCGGCACCCCTTGACAGCCTTTTCTCCCATCCTCCCCCTTCACAAGTTTAAACCCCACTTTTCACCAATGAACCCTCTATTTTCAACAAGGATTCCCTCCTCCAAATTGAGATGAGTCTATTTCTAGCATGCAGCTCCTTATCCTCCATGGTCTCCCCCAATCCCCTGTCAACCCATACCCTCTGGCCTCACACCACTCCTGAGCCACTGGTTTATCTCCTAATCTTCCTTTTGTGCTCCCCACTAGCCCTTGGCACTGGCAGGATTTCTGAGAAGGAAACTGTGCATCCTATGTCATGACAGACCCTGGCAAGCTCCCTGAATCTTGCCTGTATCTCTAGCTCACTATTTCCCTCAATGTCATTTGTACCGAGGTGGACCAGTATGTCCGGGGAACCCCCACAATCCTTTGCCAGCTGATATACCTCATGCTTAGCCCTGTGCACCATTAGTCCAGGGAAGCATTTTGTTCTAACTGGCCAGGCTTCTCCCTCCCTATCCCATTTGATACCCCTGATCATAGAATCCCCCAACAGGAGCACTCTGACCACTCCTTTTCCTCCATTTCCCCCCCTTCCATGTCCCTCATCCTTTCTACCGGCCCCTCCACTCAGCCGGCTCCTTGTTCCTCCCCCTATCTGGGTGCCACATGCCACCCCCTCCTTATTTACCCTGGCCACCCCTCCCCTCCAATCCTATGCCTCTCCTCCTCCTGAGTATCCTTCTGTACCTTGCTGACTCCACCCTCACTGCTCACAACTGGTCCTTCTTCCCCATCTGCTAAACTAGCCTGGCTCGTCCTCCCTTCCTTGCTGTCTCCATTTAGTCCCTCCTTGCTTGTCGTGCTCCCCTGGCCTAAACCCTCAGCTCACTTTACTGAATCCTCCTTGTACTTCTGGTCCTTCTCCTTTACCTTTCCTCCTAACTGGTCCTTCTCCTTGTGCTTTTCTCCCTCTTCCCCCTGACCCTCCTGCTCAGATTCACTGATCCCCCCATTTTCATGCATTCCAGGTTCCCCCCTGTTCTTCCTGCTATCTGGCCCCTGCCTCCTGCCCCCCACTCCCTTTCCATCTCTAACCACCCCTGTCATGGCTA
Source organism: Neoceratodus forsteri (assembly GCA_016271365.2). Lineage (NCBI taxonomy): Eukaryota > Metazoa > Chordata > Ceratodontiformes > Ceratodontidae > Neoceratodus > Neoceratodus forsteri. The sequence goes on from CM057459.1 coordinate 875,066,185, forward strand.
TATCTCCCCCCTCATCCTCGAGCAGAAGAAGAGAAGAGAATTGAAGCGGTTACTGAGTGTAAGGTCTGATCCACCTCCCCGCCTTGCTTCCTTCTGTCCAGCCATGGCCATCTGTCTACTTCCCTGAGAATTTTGTCCCTCTGTCCCTCCTTTTTGAGGGTCCCCAGTTACCTGTCTGCTTCCTTGGTAGTGTCCTTTTGGACCCCCTCTTCCAGGGTCCCTATGTGACCCCTGAGTATTCTCCTGCACTCTTTTCCCTATGCCACTGCCCCCAGTGCTTGGTGCAACCCTGTGGGAGATCCCCTGCCCCCTTCCCAAACCATACCGCCCCCCTTCCCCCAGCTGTCTCCTAATCCCCACAACCTTCTCTCTAAGCTGTGCCAGTTGGTAGCACACTGGGCAACCACCAAACTTCCAAGCCCAGTCCAGTATCATGGCTGCTCCACACCCTGTGCACCCCACCGCCCTCCCAAAGATGCTGGCCCTAATGCCGTGTGGTTCCATCCCCTTCCAAGTAGGTTTCCTTGGGTGAGCCACCAGGTTCCCCCCAGTCCAAGATACACCCCTACTGCCTATTCAGGTCACCCACTAATCTTAGATACAGTCCCACGGTACACCGGTAACCCTGTTACTAGGTGCAGTACAACACAGTAAACTTATACAGTACAACACAGTAAACTGTTATAGTTATTCAAAAAACAAGTTTCCCAGTATAGTCAATGGGAAAAAGATATATGTGTCTCTCAAAAACTTTCACCAAATGCAAACAGAAACAAGAACGCTAACATTAATGGTAGCATAAATGCAAACACAAACGGTAATGGTAATGGTAATGGTGACGCAAATGCAAACGCCAGTGGTAATGGTAATGCCAATGCAAACGTGAATGCAAGCGCCAATGGTTATGCAAATGCAAATGCAAATGGTAACACAAACACAAATGGTGTGGTGGCTGGTGATGAGCACAAAGAGGCAGGTGGTGATGGTGATGGTGGCGGTGGCGTGAAGTGCAGGCAGTGTGGTGGCGTTGGGTGACGCAAGCGTGGCGCCAGGCTCAGGTAATTGATGCCAGCGCAGGTACCAGGCACAGAGCAGATAATGGCGGTGTGCTGGCGGTGGTGCTGCAATGGTAACTCAGCCGGTGACAGAGCATGAGCACAAATGCAAGCGATGATGCTAAAGCACAGATAGATGATGATGCTAACTGTAATGCTATTGTTGACACAACATCGAAACTGAAACACTAATGGTAATGCATGGTAATTGTAACATAAATGCAAATGCTAATGGTAATGCTAACAGTGATGCAAACCTAAATGCAAATGGAAACAGTAATGCAAATGACAGGGCAAACGCAAATGCAAATGGCAATGCTGACACTGACGCAAATGGAAACGGTAATGCAAATGCTAATAGAAATGCAAGCACAAATGATAATGCTAACATTGATGCAAATGCAAACCAAAACACTAATGGCAATGGTAATGGAAATGCAAGTACAAATTCAAATGCAAATGATAACGCTAACCGTAATGCTAATGTTGACGCAAATGCAAACCAAAATGCTAATGGTAATGCTAATGCACACACATTGTGTCCAAAACAGGTGCATCAAGAAGCACAGTAAATATGAAGAATGTGGGCATAATAGTGGGACTCGGACAAGAAAATGAGCACTTGGAATACTAAATTACTTATATCTCAGGAACAGTGTGAGGTGGAAAAAAATAAAATTTCTTATTATATAGGGCTTTCCAGGCTACTTTTGCACTTACCCCCCAACAGGCGACTAATAATTTTTTTGACAAAAAGTCCTTATCTCGAGCTGTTTTTGAGCTATGGGACCTGAAAGGCACAGCGGATGCCGTAATGTTATCTTATGGGGAAAATCATGCACTTCAGAGTACTGTAACTTTGGAGCTCTGTAATATTTTGGCACCGAATGACACATATGTGGGATCTTGGCTTTCTACCCTGCAAAGTTCAGCCCACAACACCAAACCATTATCTTGCAGGAGGGTGGCAAAGATTTTGTGTTATTTTGGGCATACTTTTGCAAATTACTGTCACAAATCATGAAAGTTTAGCAAAAAAAAAAAAATCAAGAAACTTTCACGTTTGCGAATGTATTTTGAGAAAGTCTTTTTTCCAAAAATGTTAAAAACATAATTCTGGGGGGTTTAACCCCCACAAAAAAGATATGCCTAGCATACTCAGGACCCAACTAGGTGAAGACAACAAGAATTGTATTCATAGAAGGTCCCAATTTTAAATGCCAGGCATTTTGCTAAGCTCTAACTGAAAAAAAATGGCCACATCACGAAAGTAAAAGGGTAATTTGCAACAGTAAAAATAGCCATTTGTGAAACTTTTGTATCTGTTGTTAACTTTCCCATGGACTATAATAGGGAAACTTGTTTTTTGAATAACTTTTGAACCGTTTAATATTTTTTCAAGAAATTTTTGAAAGGCACATCTGTGCCCCAGGCCACATGTTCACTGAAGTTTTCAGACCAAACTCATAAACCGTGAGGGGCTGTAGGAGCAAGCAAAGAAATGCACAAAAAGTCCATTTTGTAGTGCTCTGTAGCTCAGCAACTGTACATCCAACCATAATGCAACTTGCCAGATCCAGAGATCGATGATACCAGACCATGCATGCAAAATTTCAGGCAAATCTGTAGTACAGTGGCAAAGTTATTAAGGTGCAACATTTGAGGTTTTGTGGCTACTCAGCCCTAACTATAATGGCATTACTGTGCCACTATAATATATATCTATCTATCTATGTATCTATCTATCTATCTATCTATCTATCTATAGTGTCTTGATTAGATACACTTTTCACAATTTTGTAGCGGTACCAACATAACAAGCATTTTTATCCTTGGCAATATTCTCAAGTCAATATAGTTGATACCTAGTACCATATTGGCCCTTACAAACACAGCTTTAGCAGCTGTAAGGTAAATCATTTTATTTTTGATTCACAGATCTGATTTTGGCTGTTTTCAGTACAATACACTCAGGGCAGGATATTCAAAATAAATGCCATTTGTGGTGCAAACCACAGTTAGAATGTGCAAAACAGTGCCAGTCTCTAACAGTGTGTATATTGGAATGCTTACTAAACCAGCTGGGGTCACAATTGGCATACCGACCCTTACAGAAATAATTATATGAAATGCTTTCATGCAGCACACATCAAACTACCCAAGTGATATGTGTGCTGCAAGTATGATTTAAATGTCAAATTGGAACCGACCGACTGCATGGCTATTGTATGCATGAAGCAATTAAATGTGGAAACCATGATTTTTATTTTAAATTGAGAAAGATTACATGCATGTGGCAAATGTACAAAAAACAAGTGGTCACTGATAACTGCACACGTAAAAGTTAAGTGACTTGCTCAGGATCACACTATACACAAGTGGGGGTTGAAGAGATTTAAACCCAGGTCTTCATGTCTCCTGGCTTGCAGTTCAGTGCTTTTAACCACTAAGCCATACTGTCTGCACACATATGGCTCACTTGTACTTCAGTACATACTGTATCTAATACAACTGCATGCATGCAGCATGCTTGTAGCCACTGTTATGCGTTTTAGTTTTCTTCTCTTACTCATCTCAGTTTCACAGTTGAACTGTAGCACACATACTAATGGAAACACATGTAGTCTTTCCCACTTCAATTCACAAACTTACCCAAAAAAACACTTGATTATTTCTGTCTGGCCTGTACTGCTATTTTCTCTCCAAATTATTTTTGAATGCTTCCACGCAAACAGGCTTTAAGGTGCAAACACAAAAGTAGCTATAACTCCACACACACACACACACACACACACACACACACACACACACACACACACACACACACATATGGCCAGTCCCCCACCCTCCATGCACACACACTGCAGAAGGTATGGCCATGCTGCTACAGACAACCCACCAAGTATAGATATAAGTAAAAAAATCTCTTACTTGAGTACTAGGAAGCCAGAGGCAAGCATCTTTAAAATATGATGTCCATGGGTCAGAGTGCTGGGGCATACCCCCTTTGAAATGAATGGAGTTATTTTTTATACTATTTTATACATTATGATGGTGACTTAGAGTATAATGAAGGTGTCTGTTCTATTAACAAGGTCCTTGATAGTTGAGCGGTGGCCTTCATTAATCTCTAACTCTCCATCAATAATGCATAAAATATTAATGCAAAAATACCCCCATTCATTTCAGTGGTGCAAACCCCTGCAGTCTCTTTGCCCTTTGTCATAATGTGCCTGAGCATGGGGATGTGGAGCTCAGCTTCACTGTGGGGGGTCATAAGCCTGACTATATTGGGGCTCAAATAGTCTGTGCATACCATACTGCTCAACTGTCCGTGAATGCAAGGGACAGCTCTAGAATGTTTGTAATATATCTAAAAGGTACATCTTATTTGTTTTGTCTCAAAAGTGATATGCAAATCAGGAAAAATTATTATGTATAAGATTCATCTGTATATACCCCAGAGCAGTGCATCAGATTTGGGATTAAACCCACCCAGTTACTAACCAGTTTTTTAATGGCTGAAGTTCTGCCCTCCCAAAAAAATAACTTTATCTCAGTTTTTCTCCCCAACTCCATTCAATTCAATACCCATCCCCTATGGGTCATGAATCCACCTAAAGGTGAAGAAACATGAAAAATGCATCAATATTTCAGTACTTCCTCCTTCACCAATTCCCCTGTAAAATAAATTATTTAACTTTACTTAGCCAGCCATATGGTCAGAACTTGCAGCCTGGCACAGTATGCCACCAGCCCAGTTTTCAGTCTGCTCCCCCTCTCTTCTTCTGCCAGAAGCTGGATGCTAGAACCGACCATCACAGGTTCCCAAAGTGATCTGTGATCAAGTCACCTCACCAACCAAACCCAACCAACCTGGGTTGCTTGCTTCTTGCTTGGTTGCTGCTGTGGCTGCTGCCACACTGCACTGATCAAGGAATATGAAGGCCACCCATAACACTGTCACCACTGCTGCTAAGCCTATCTTGCTGCCGTGGGGGTCTGTGCTGTTTTTTTTTGCAAGGCAAGCCTAGTAGAGTAAGTAGGTAGCCTAATCTTGAGTTAGCCTCTAGCTCACCCTCTGCCCCTTCAGCCACCGGGGAGAGGGAGACTCACTAAGAGTAAACCAACAAAATTATGCTGCCACAACACTGCTATTGAGAGTTCAGTGCTCAATGACTCCTCCAAGCTGTAGTGTGCAGTCTGTCTACTCTGTGACAGGAAAGACAGTGTCGCACTTGCAAGACTTATGCACTCTTTCTTGGCTAGAGCTCATCCACATTGCATGTGATTGTGCCGCTGCTAATAGGTACAACCAACGCACAACAAACCACTCTGTCCTTGATTGCATTATAACTAACCGGTCTGATCTACTCCTCCAAGCAGGCACCATGTTCGACATGATTAGTGACCACACCTCCACCTACATTGTCATGAACAACAAGTCAGTTCACCCCACCACCAAAACTACTGTCCTTCAGAAATTTTAACATCCCAGACCATGCCCTCATGACTAAAGATGCACTGTCCTTAAACTGGTCCTTCCTATATCTGGCAGAAAACGTCTCCTCTGCTGTCACTTTCTTCACCAGCACCCTTCGGAAATTACAGGACCACTACTTTCCTATCAAATCCAGAAGGGTTAGAGGCAGCTGCACATAACAGAAGAACTGTTACTACAAATGAAAGTCAGGGATGCTAGTTGGAAAGCATTCAAAGTGTCCCCACACCCCCATCTATGGAACACCTACAGGCAGCTATGCAATGCCTGTAAGCAGATGACAAAGTCATTAAAAAATAAATACTTCACTGACCTCCAAGAAATACCCTGGGAAATCCTTGTAGTTTCTGGGCATCAATTAGGTCCATACTAAATCCAAAGACCAAATAACACAACTGACATCCCCATCAGGCACAGTTGATGACCCTGCTGACATCGCAGACCTTTTCATCGCTATGTTCACCGACCTGACCCCATACCTTAGCAAGCTTCCTCCACACCCTATCTCCAACCTAAAAAGCAATGGTATCCCCTCAACTCCTCTGAACCCTGATGCCTCCACCCCCTCTTTCTATTTCAGAGCTACTGGTACCAAAATCATCATAAAACTCCTGAAAAACCTCCCTTCCAGTGGTATCCCTGGAAGTGATGGGTTCTAACCTGCTTTCCTGAGGATCATCTCCCCAGCCCTTGTCAGACCACTGACACACATTTTTAACCTCATGCTGTTCACATCCACAGTGCCTGACACCTGGAAATATGCTAATGTGATCCCCATCTTCAAGGTGGGAAACCCCCTATTCTCAGAGAATTATAGACCCATTTCCCTGCTCCCACATCTTAGCAAACTACTAGAGAAGGTTGTCCATTCCCAGCTATCTGAACATCTCAATAAGTACCACCTCCTATGTCTTCTCCAGCATGGTTTCCATAAGCATCACAGCACCTCCTCTGCCCTGGCAGTTTTTGCAAACCATGTCCTCAAAAATATGGATGGGTAAGGCAATGGATGCAGTTTTTGTCGATTTGTCAGAGGAGTTTTACCTCATAGACCATCATCTTCTTCTCTTCATATTTCAACAATTTGGCTGTACCCCTGGACCTGCAGCCTGGTTCCTTAGCTACCTCTCAAACAAGTCCCAGTCCATGCTCATAGGCAACGTTGCCTCAGCTTCCATTCCCACAAGCACTGGAGTTCCCCAGGGATCAATTCTTGGCCCCCTTCTCTTCTCCATGTTTATCAGTGCTTTACTACAAATAGTCTAAACTGCATCTCACTCCTTTACGTGGATGACCTAGCCCTGTACCACAGTGATAAGTCATTGGAATCCATCTCTTCCACCCTCACTAGCAACTATGTTGTGGCAGTAAGCTGGTTCGCATCCAGAAAGCTCCTAGTCAGTGGGAAAAAGACGAAGACCATGCTCTTTGAATCCAAGCCCTTGCTAAACAAGGCTGCCAAATCTAACTCCTCCCTCACTGCATATGTACCTGCTGACCCCCCAGTCGTGCAAGTCACCTCTTTCAAATATCTCAGCGTTACTCTCGACCCCTCCCTCACTTTCAATGATCACACAACTCTGACTGTAAGAGAGATTAATCAGAAGCTAGGTGCGGCGTGCCATGCAATTCACCTACTTTCACCTGAAGCTCGCCTCACCATTGCACAAGGCAACCTTTTCCTTCTCCCAAACTACTGCTACCCAATCTACTCCCACATGTCCACGAAGCAACACTCCTGCCTAAACACAACATATAATGCTATCTGTCACTTTGTTCTGAAGGCCCCACAATTGTACACTCCACCAGTCCCTAGGATGGCTCCCTCTCCAGGCACACTTTGACCATGCCGCAGGCTACCTGGTGGACTGTGCTCTCAGAAGTAACCGACTATCACCCTGTGCTCCCATACTCATAAATAGAGTGGCCGCTAGACCTCTTAGGGCCTCCTCCATTCCAGCCCTTGAAGTTCCTCATGTTTCTGTAGTGATGGGCAATAAGGCTTTCTCTGTACCTGCTCCCTCCCTCTGGAATAGTCTTCCCTCATTCATTCACACATCACCAACCCATGCATCTTTCAAATCTACCTGAAGGCCTGGCTAGTGGAAGAGTCCACCTGCAAATGCTCACTGGACTGTGCAGAAACCCGAAAGCCACCATAAACCAACCATAACTAAAGCCATTATACACCCCCTCCTTTCTTTTCCCTGCCTATGCCCCCTACTCTCCTGAGCACAAATCTAGACATGTGACTCTCACACTCTCTCGCACAGCCTACCTGACTGGCTTTCTCAAACTCGGCCTGCTCTGATAATCTGCCAGGAAAGGCATGTTACCTAGACTTGATGTTAGCAGTCTGTTGGTCTCAAACTGTTCCTTGTCTAGTTTGTGCAAATGCTCAACTACCTTTCATCTGTACTGCTGCCTGGATTCTTTGTTATATTTTTATTTTGCCATGTGTGGATACAATATGTAAATAATGTCTGTTTTCATTGTCCGTAAGTGCTTGTATTGACAGTGTACCATATTGTAATTTGTGTCCACTGTTGGTTTTCCCTGTATCACCACCTTGTGGCCCAAGTCGTGACTGAAAATGGTCCTTTGGATTAGTGCACTCATTTGGTTACCAAAAACATAAATAAATAAATAAATAAAATAAATAAAGGTAGAGAGAGTGGCCAACATAATACAGACATAGTCGAGTCTGGAGAGTACCTGCAGTGTGAGCACACATAGGACAGGTGGGCATTTATTGTGCAAAAGATTAAATCTAATTTAATGCCATTATTGTCACACCATAAGAACAACATAGGCATCAATATGGGGGGGGGTACAACTGTCCCCCTCTGCCTTACCTAAATGGCACCCCTGCTTAATGGTAGAAATTTATTCTCAGATGGTAATGCAATGGTTTCCATCATTTTCTGAAGAACTGTATCTCCATGTTTCATAATGTGTCCTGATCATCATGTGGGCTAGTGTCCCTCATTGTCCCTCATTTTGAGTGTCCATGTCCCTCATTTCAGTGACAAAATGTGAGGTATGGTGCTTGCTTCCAAGACCCTACTCAGCACAAAGAGTGCTGGGCACGACCATAGTGTATTTTCTCAATACAGAATGACAAACGGAAAGTAAGTGATATGAAACAGTCAGGGAGAAACACATTTGTAGCACTAAATATACATAAGGGATTTTCATGGTCAGAAATAAAAAGGATAGGCATCACAACACAGAGACTCCTCTTCATACAACTGGAATGGGGAATGTTGACTGGCTATATCCTAGGCATTTAATTCAATAATCAAACAATACTTTACAAATTAATGGCTATTTAATGACAAAAATCAAAAGCCGTTGAACAACTTGCAAAAGGATCAGAATGACTCTAACTGCTAGCAGAAGTATAAGAAATAGAAACTGATGTTTTTTTCAGATGAGATTTGCACCAGCTTAGCTGCTGCACATGACAAGCATGCAGCATGTGAACCTGATGCAATGTTTAAATGATGTTCACACCAGCTTAACTGCTGCACTCATGTCAAGTGTACATCATGTGAAACTGATGCAATTTTTAGAAGATGCTCACACCAGCTTACCTGATGTGCACATGTCAAGCTTGCAGCATGCGAACCTGATTTGCTTTTTAGACCCGGTTCACTTTGGAACACTTTGTGTACGGAAACTGCATGCAAACATTGCACAATTAAGCATGTGGCATGCATTCGGCATGTACACAGCACACCTTTATTTCTATAAGGGGATATTGCAGCAAATAGTGCCAAGCATGGAATAACCCACAGTTTGCAGCACAAGCTACCACTGCAAGCACTAACACATTCTAATGTACCATAGTGTGTAGCTGACTGGCAGACAATAGTAGTGGCGTAACACTGTCATATGAAGCTCATAATGAGCATATATGTCCATGACAGACAGCAGGCACAGGTGCATAAGGAAAAGGCACTTTAATATAATATCATCAGAAAGGTAATGGCTACCAGCCAATTGTAAAAGTGTAACCAGCCTCTCTCTTCTCCCTTCACTTATCTCAAGGTCAGTTAATAGAGGGCACTTGAAGGGTTAAGCTTGAACCTGTGAGGTGTTCTCCAGTGGGCTCTTGCTTGAAGACAAGATGTTTGGGTGCTTGTGCAGTGGGTGACTCAATTCAGCTAGAATTGGGAAAGTCCCACATGAATATTCATGGTCCTGGCCTTCCCCAAAAAGACTATAAGAGATGAAGGTAAGCTATGGCAAAGTGGCAGAGGGGGTCCTTGGAAACCAGAGCAAAAACAGAGGTAGGATCTAGCTGCTCGGGCTATGACTGAGCCGAGGGGGCTTGGGGCCCAGGAATGGTGACAGGGTCCCTGTGTCCAAGTGGCACTGGTTCCCTCTGGTAAGGTCTCTGGATGCCTGGAACATACTGTAGCTGTGGTCTATATTGGGAAGAACACTCCCATAACTCCAGTTGGGGGAGGCAGACAACAGCAACCTCACTTCAAGAAACTAGAAGGTCTCTTGATGTTGTGGTGGACCACCCCTTAAGGGTGGTTGCTTTCATCCATGAGGATCTGCTTTCACCATGGAGACCACTTGAAAGTGATAAAGAGAGAGGAACACAGTTGAAAGTAAGCCTTCCAGTAAGGGTGCCCTAATGTATGCATAGAAAACCTAGGTAAAATATGGATCATCCTGGCACATAGCTGACTGAAAAGGGTTGTCAGGAGGAGAGTACCTGGCAAGGGTTGAGGCCAGGTAAGTCCCCTGAAGGGAACCAGGAAAGGGAGTCTGTCCTTTGAGCCACTAGGGCTGTCAGTGACATAGCCAGAGAGAGGTATGCATGGACAGACCTACTATAGTTCAAAATAAAATGTTGATCATCATAGTCTGATTTACAGTCTGAATTGATGCCACTGACTCACACAGTACCGAAGACTGACATGGCTGTCCTAGTGTAGTGCTTGCCCAGCCTGGGAAGATGCCACTGCACACCAGTATGGGAGCATCAATGTTCCTATATACTAAATCCTGTTATGACATAGCAGTAGCAGAATGCCTTTCAGGAAGAGGAAGGGATATAAACTATGATTTTAATTATGGGTAAGAGTGAAGTCATGCTTAGTGTGAGACCTGGCTGACAAGGAAAATGCCTTTTATTTGCTGTGTAGCATCAGGATACAGCAAAGTAAAATGCATCCAGCTTGATCCCAGCTGTTGTATGGATCTCTGTTTTTGTGTTGTCTCCAGTTAAAGGTGCCCTGTGTGAGTATAGGTGCCCTGGTCCCATCGCCCCTGCTGAGGTTTCATAAGATAGTGGTACTGGTTTTCATGGCATAGTACGGGTGCTCCTCTAATGAGAGATGCCACTTAATACCCCTAGACTCAAGGGATGCCTGGCTTTTACAAAAGAATAAAAGTGCATGGCAGACAGCTACAACAAACACATGAAGCAATACACAAAATAAAAGCCATTGTCTTCACAGGGTCCTGCATCCTGCAGTTGCCTTGCCCATATAGCAACACTGGAACTGCTGTAGCAGCCAACAAGCTTTTCAGAAGCTGCAGTGCCTCCCCCATCTGGGTGATGAAGTGTGCATTTCATGACCACCAGTATCCCCCTCTCACTAGTTGCTGTGTCTGTAGTCATGGGTCAACTAAAACACAAAAGCAACATCAGCATGTGTGAGCCACACACCACAGGTGAAGGATGTGGCAGGAAATGTATGGAGGACATGTGGGTGGTGTGTAAAGGCCATAGTCTACACTGGGACCAGCTGCCCCACATGTGCTTAAACAACATGCACCATTGTCATGAATCGTGAAACATCTGGATGTTGCCACAGCAATATATGCTTCATGCAAGACCTGGCAATGTATGGTCAGGTGATGTGTACATGGCCCCCCAGTAGGGCTGGTGGTATAACTGTGATGTGGAGGTCACTGCTGAGCATTCCACCCTAGCCTGCTACCACATATGTAGTGCACAAAAGTAGCAAACAGGATCACTCATAAGCAGCAGTGAACTCTTGTAGTAGTGTGTATTCTTGTGCACAGTTTACTGCAGTGTGACACCTGTGACACAGCTGGCACTTTTGTGTCATGGGGTTGGAGGGGAAGGCCTTGCACGGGGTAAATAGGTATGCACAACCCATCAAGTGGTGCCTGCAGTCTATTGTTTACAACAATGTGTGGGAACTATGACATGTAGGGGAATAACACTGTGAGGTTTGCTGTGAGTAATGCCACACATAGATTCATCACCATATGGTAATATGCCTATGGCACATGCTACAAAACAGCAATCACAGCATCACACATAATAGTGTTGCAGGGGCACACAAGCAGTAGGTTGTGGCCCCTGTGGGCATATACTGTACTGTGCATACAAAACAACACCAATGCAAGCACACAGAAACATGGAAATTGTCATCAGATGTAGACCTCCTGGCCCATATAGTCTGCCCACTGCTGTACCTCTATGGTTCCCCTAAGTCTGTCTCAAGCATGCTTGAATCCATCCACAGTGCTTGCTCCCACCACCTCCTGAGGCAGACCATTCCATGCATCCACCACCATCTCTGTGAAGAAGAATTACCTCACATTCCTTCTTAACCTCACACCTTCCAATTTCATGTCATGCCCCTCATTCTTGTACCCCTCCTATATTGTAAAATGTCTCCCCCCTACACCATATTAATACCCTTGAGGTACTTGAATGTTTCTATCATGTCCCCTCTTTTCTTCCTTCCTCTCTTCCAGCAAGTACATATTGAGGTCCCTTAATCTCACCTCATAAGTCTTGTTTTGCATGCCCTGTATCATCTTAGTCACCCTTCTCTGGACCATCTCCAACCTGTTAATATCCTTACGAAGATGTGTCCTCTAGAACTGCACACAGTACTCCATGTGAGGCCTGACCATGGTTTTATATAATGACATCACTATCTACCTCCTTCTGCTGGTGATACCCCTGCCTATGCACCCCAGCATGGCACTGGCCCTCCCAGTTGCCTTAGCACTCTGCTTTGACATTTTCATGTCATCTGAAATAATAACCACCAGGTCTCATTCCTCCTTTGTGACTGTCAGAAACTCCCCCCTTCCCGTTGCTTTGCCCAGGGTATCTGTGTTCCAGGTGCATAATTTTGTACTTTTTTGAATTAAACTTCAGTTGCCAGTCTTCAGATCATTTTTCAAGCTTCCCCCAGTCCCTCCTTATTTTCTCCACCCCCTCTGGGATATCCACTCTGTTACAGATCTTGGTGTCATCTGCAAACAGGTAGACCTTTCCTTCCAGCTCTTCTGCAATGTCGCTAATGAAGACATTGAACTGAACTGGCCCCAGGATTGATCCCTGAGGCACTCCATTGGTCATCCCTTCTCCCCAGACAGTACCCCATTTACCACCACCCTCTGCCTCCTGTCTGTGAGCCAGTTTCTAACCCAGTTTCCCACCATGTGCGCCCTGCCCAATCTACCTAACTTGTTTATCAGCCTCCTATGTGGGATGGTGTCAAAGGCTTTGCTGAAATCTAGGTAAGCAATGCCCACTTCCCCATCCTGATTGATTTTCTTTATCACCCAGTCGAAGAAATCAACCAGATTTGTCTAACATGACATCTTCACTGTGAATCCATGTTGCTTATGGTCCTGGGCTCTGAAGACTTCTAGATGCCTCACTATTCTTTCTTTTAGCAATGTCTCCATGATCTTTCCCACTACTAAGGTGAGGCTGACCAGCCTATAGTTCCTCACCTCCTCCCTGCTGCCGGATTTGTGTAGAGGGACCACATGTGCCATCCTCCGGTCCTCTGGTACCACTTCTGTGTTGAATGACTCAGTGAACTTGGCTGTCAGAGGTTCTGCTATCTCCTTTCACAGTTCTCTTAATATCCTTGGATGTATACTATCTGGTCCCATCACTTTATCCACCTTCAATATAGTGAGCTCCCGCATGACTCTTTCCCCTGTGAATGGACTATTGTCCATCTTTTTACCTCCTTGGCAACTGCTGTACTGCTGTGGCCCCTGCCCCTCTCACTCCCCCTCTTCTGTGAATATGAAACAGAAATATTTATTCAGTATTTCTGCCTTTTCCATCTCACCCTCTTTGCATTCCCCTCCCTCTACAGCACAACAGCACACATGTGCAAAACACAGACTCACAGTTCAGTATAATGGGCATGTACCTCATGGCTATAGTGAACTGTTTGGAATGAGAAAATGTACCATCACACACAAAACAGTTGGTGCAGACACAAAATTAGTGTAGGTATCACGCACACAAACACACACACACACACACACACACAAACACACACACACACACACACACACTGAAATGGAGGTGCTGACAGGATAATATGACCTGTATGCCACAGCACATTTGCGCACCTGTGCTATCCCTTCCCCACATTTAGACATGACCAAATTGACAACCCAGACACAATGTACACCCCATTAGAGTACTTCAGGAACTGCATAACAGAGACAATACATACAGTGCTACATAAATGGATGCAGTTAACACTGATTAGAGCTAACAGAGCACAACACACAAGTAATATCGCTTGGGTAGGCTATCAAATGAGAGGGGCACCCAAAGGCAATACTCTTTGGCCAGAATGCAGACATCCTACCCAATCAAACTGTATGCTTTTCTATACTTGGTGTATGAATTCCAACACTGTCAGTGGTGGGTCTAGGGTTTTTGGAAGGTGATGGACACACCCTCCATTGTAACTAACATAAGTACTACCACTGCATTGCACTGTGGTGTGGCTATATAAATGTACTGATTGGAAGATGACAAGATACACTCAGAACTATAGACTACAATTGTAGTCCCCATGTCAAATGTATTAATAAGGACAAAGTGATGGTGGAACATACATAACAGAAGTGGTGATAACCATGACATGATAAAAGTGATATCTTGGCTAGTGACACTGGTAAGAGCATACGATCACTACTGTGGTGTTGTACTATTATCACCCTTGATGTTGTAAGGGTAATTGCCATCACATTGGTATACTGAAACCCAGTGCAGTGAAGGCAGTCAGTGATGTCATACAGCAACAGTTAACAATATCAAACAAACAACAAGAATAAAAAGTATAACTACTAAACCAGTTTTATATATATCAAATATACAATGGCCTGGCCCAATATAGGCATGTAAGCATCACTTGTGATGGGCAGACCTGTCATAACACACTCATGGCTCTGCCGCATATGAGTTATGGTCCTGCCCACCTCACACTTGATAATAAATTGCATATGTTGAGTCCAACCATTGCATGTGACTATTATGCTGTATACTACCTTGCTTGTATTAATGGATTTTTGTCCATTTGCATGAGGTTTTGGATGCACTTTCATTATAATGTTTAATGAATTCACATACTTTTTGCACAGGTTAAGCACCTTTGATTGTTTGCTCTGTTCTCTTGACAATACACTTCAGCTTGAAATGTTGAGTCTGTCTTCATGCTGCTTGTTTTAACTTATTCATTACGTGAATGCAATAAGAAAACTGCACTTTATACTTCAATTTTGAGTGCTTGACAGTTTGTCTACTCAGTAGGCAGGAGTGCAATCTTGCTACAGTAACTACTTCCAAATATAATCGCGAACCCTGCAGTTGTTTTTCTGATGCGGCTTTTTATTGCTCTGATCTGATTTTTATCCATGCTTAAGAAACTCTAAGTTAACCAGTTGACGGCTGTGAAAAATGATTACAGACACTCCAAATCTCAGCAGCAGCAGTGGTGGAATCAGAACATAGAGGGACAGCTTTAGAGAATCCTCTTCTTCCAAACTGGTGACTATTGCAGCAAATGGAAAGCTCGGCCACAGCAAGTGCTAAGGACAGTGGCTCACAAGTACTGTAAGTGAGCACATTTCGGTTAATGATGCATCCATTCAACAAGAGCACACAGCACTACAAGCCTACCAACTGTATTGGCAGTGAGTCTCATGACAGGACTATTTAATGTGAGGAGAGTCCCACATACAGTACAAGTCACATTTAAAGGATACCTAAAAAATATTTTGACAACAAACTTTTCAAAAATCTGACCTCAAACAGGACTAAAGGAAAGGCTGCTGAATTTGTTAATGCTAAAACTACATTTATATATGTTACCTAAATGTGGTTCCAAAGCATTTGAAAAATGTAAAATCAGCCTTCCAATTTCCACAAAACTGCCTTACCTGCTTCTTAAAATGGCCGCCAAATACATTAAGTGATGACATCATCGAAGCCAAAGTCAGAGAGCTATATGACTCTCAATAGTGCTAACTAGTTCTTTTTTCCATTTGTATAGAATTGTTTCACCAAAATTGTCAAAACCGTGTGCATTATTTAAATCAATATGCATGTTAGGCTATGGTTCTGTTCATTTTGTTTACTTTACCATGCTGAAATTGTGTTTTAATCCAACCAACTTTCTCTTTGGCAAACCACAGTGCATTACACATCTTTAATAACCTGGTGGTCTAGAGGTTATTGCAGATCCAGGATGCTATAATGGGGAAGTGTGTGCATACTTGATATGCACTTTTTAACATTTTTATGAAGCCTTTATATTTTCTGCTGTTATGCTTTTCTAGTATGTTTTTGACTGAAACTACAAATTTAATCCATGTTTTTGAATGTAAACATTTGTACAATGAATAAATCAGACTTCTTCAATGAAGTGAAATGCAGCAGCAGCAAGCGAGTGCTTTAAAATGGGGTGGGCAGGTTGCAGCAGCACCCTTCACCACTCCATAGATCCACCACTTGTTTCTAGCAAAGTTCTTCTTTAGTCCAATGCCAGAGTTCATACTTTCTTGGAAATCAAAAATATGCTTACCTTGTCTTCTCTTCTCTTCTTTATCCATGGAAAATAATAATAATAAGAATCAGTATTTACATAGTGCTGTCATGAAGTCACTGAATCTGTAGTGGCAGTCAATTGACACATTAATACCCACACACAGCCTTGGACAATTGCATAAACTGGTTTAATGGGAAGGGGAATGCTGGCCAGGACAATAGGGCCAGGTAGTGATCATGGTGCTGGCAGTCCCACATCTTATTTCTCACAGTGATCTGCTCATATTTCTCTCCTTCTGTCTCCCCCCTTCCATGACTATAGCAATACCTTGCAGGAGCTGCCTTCTCATTCCCCCTCTCGTATTCATTCTCACTACTTTTCCCCATGCCAAAAATTGGTGAGCTTATCACCCTTGTGCATCATGAATGTAGGTAGTACAGTCCCCAGGTTTTTTGATATTTCAAAAATAAAGAAATCTTTCTGGTAAGTCAGGCTGATAGCAGCAGGGAACAAGGGGAATTATAGGCTTTGTTATTGTCAGGAGGTCTAAACCTCACTCTCAGATTCTTGGCAATAATGGGCTTGCAGGGAATCACAAGCACTTTACATAAGAGTAATAAATGTTGTTTATTACTACCAAAAGGAAAATCACAGTTGCCCTAAGCAGTTCTTAACAATAGGAAGTGGGAGCCAATGCTAAGCATTCCCTATACCTCAGAGAATCTCCATGTCTCCTGGGGTCTCCAAGGTAGAAGACATGGTGTCTTACATTATATTCCTAAGATAATTACCATGGTTACTGTAAGACAGAAACAGTTCTAGTTACATAGATGAGCCCTATTGGCTAAATTAGAGGTGGCTCCTCAGTCCAAGATAACATTATACAATTTTGTTTTAGAAAATGGGTAAAAGAAAGGCCATTCTCTGATTGGCTAACATCTCAACCTAGCTGGTTGGGTATCAGTTGATAGAGACCATAAAAAAATGAGTCCCAGTCTTTGGCCACCTGATAACCTTAGCATGTAATTCTAACGATAGAATATTCAACAATAAAAAGAAGCCATTTTTATTTTCTCGGCTAGCGGAGAGATAGACCTTGCCATACCATAGTGTAATACAGAAAAGAGTGTCTGTATGGCTAAAAGTAACAAAAAGAAAACAGGTCCTCACTGAGGGAAAGCAAACAAAACCATGAGGGATGTAGCAATTCAGTTCCCAGAGTAACAGTCTGTATAAATAATTTCAAACGTCTGTCTCGACCCCATCATGTGCATAACATCCTGTAGTAAAAAGCAAGTCATCAATTGTATTGCAGAGAAATTAACTGAATAGGTGTGAACCTAAGCTGATCTCAGTGCATATACTATGGGTTTAGTAGTACAATGTAACAGCCATTGTCAGCTCTAGTAATTAAAATAAAAGGCTTCCCACCTCACTTTCTTGTGAAGCGAGAACATAGTCACTTAATACAGCAAGCTGACACTGGCTGGGTAAATAGTGTCACAGAATCCATAGAGAAATGCACAGAAAGCAGCTTATGTCCCCACTCATTGAGACAATAAATGCACACAGCTCCATATTAATCCAAAGCGACCAGCTGCTGAAATGAATTGACTGAGCTCCCCCCGCTCACATGTCCTTTCGTATCGTGTCCCCTGTCATCACACTGTGGCTTAGAAAAAGTTTTTGTTTTACTTGCCGGCTTGCCACTGCTGGTCCATCTCTCTCTCTCCCACTCACACACACATTCCCTTCTGTCGGGCTCCGTTCATCCAAACACTTTGAACCAGTAAATGACCTATTGGCAAACAAGATATTTGCTGACAAAAGCAGTTACTGTCCCCAAATAAAAAAGAACAATTGCACTGCAGAGTTATAGAAAAATTAAAAAAAATATTAAAACCACTGCTCTCTCTCTGATCTTCACTTCCTGGTTCAATACAATGCAAGGTCACAAATTTGTGTCTGGCCAAGCCCACCCCCCCCTTCCTCCCGTCCATCTCAGCTAACATAAAACACCTGTCACTGTTAAAAAAGCATCACATTAATATTACATTTCCTTGCTTCAGTTACAAACCACAACTGCATTTTCAGTCACACAGCATGGATGCCGCGTGACCCCCAAAGACATGGAAGCAGTAAACAGTAAGTGTCAAATGTGCTGTATTGGTGAAAATGTCAAAATCTAAGAGAGGTGCTGGTAACAAATAATAATAAATAACTTTGTTTGTTGCCTTCCAACACTATAACATCTCCTCTTCCTGGTTTTATAAAGCAGGGTCATGTACCTGACAGCTGAATCTTTCGACCGAAGGAAAAAAAAAAGTCTTGTAAAAGGGAATCTTTTGTTTCTTTCTTTATTAAAAATGATGCCCACAGACTGCAAGGGGGCGTTTCAAAAAACTCCATCTCATATGGAGCTGGTGGTGTTTGGGGTGTGGATAACAAGAAAAGAATGGCTCTGTGGGGGGCAACAAGAGATTGAACAGCATAGAAATAGAGGGACTACTTTCCCAATAAAAAGGGGTTCTTTTTTGTTTTTCTTCTACTCCTATTTTTGAAACTTATTTCCTCTCTTATTTTATTACTTATGCAGTTGCCCATTTTCTATGTGCAATAATACCCCCCATGGTGGATGGCATGGACAATACAGGACCTTCCAGGGTCTATAAGGCCCTCCGCCTGTGGCGTCGGGCCTCGTTATGCCCCTGGGTGATCTGGTATTACCCAATACCGTCCACCCTGTCAGGTATTATTACTTGCATAGTCATCACTTTGTAGAAACAAAGAGGTACAGTTTGTACATAGCCATGTAGTAATACAAATCATCAGAAGACGGCAATGCCAACTTATATATAATAATCATTATAAGGACACAGATGTCCTATCATCTTGTAAGCAAGAAATACATGTGTCTGTTGGAAAGTAAAGTGTATAGCAAGAATGTGCATGCATATCCTGACATCTACTGTTATACACTAGATGCCCTTAGCCCTATATGTTAGTATCACATATACCTAAATGCTAACAGTCTGCGGTGTACCTCTGGAGGTACCAATTAGGGTGCAGAAACCTCATGTATCATTCCCCCCCTTGTTGCCTCTGAAGAGCAACACAAGCAAGAGTAAGGAAGTAGACTGAGAGCAGGCGTCATTTACAGACCCGATGCATGAGCCTTGTAAAGGAACTTCAGCTGCACATAGTGTTGGCGTAATGTGCGCCATAGGCAGCAAAGCATAATAATAAGAAAAAATATCAAAAATGCTTGCATAATAACAAAACCTTTAAAGGTAATCTCCAACCAAGTGTTAGTATGGGCACTATTCAAATTACCATCATTAATAAGGGCACAGACTGCTTCATTAGCTTTGGAGATATTATTGCTGATGTGGATGAGATGGGTGTCTTTCCTGTCTAAAAGTGATTTTAATGTCAAAGTTAAAGGATCAATGTGTACATTAAAATAAGGTAAATACTCTGAAAAAGTAAGCAGATAATCAGGGTTACCATCAATGATGTTGGGGTCCATAATGGGGACGGGGTAATAACTGTGTGCCCAATAAGAGTAGTTTGATGCGGGACAAAACAAAAATTTGAGTCATCAATAGAACATGTTTTATCACCATATTTAAAAGTCATATAATTAGTTACCACACAAAATTCACCATCCAAGTTATATTGCATTTTCACAGTAGGCAATTTCCATTTCTGTAACTCTACTGGGCAAGTATAAGTCTGTTTGGAAATCCATGTTGACAGGCAGTGAACCTCCTTCTGATAAGAATGGTACAACTTGGAATCATCTGGAGCAGATGTTGAGTCCTGGTATTCTGTGCCATTGGTGGTGATGTCATCATCCATAGAAAAGGACCAATGGATACTGTCTGGGGAATAGAAATATACAGGTTTAATAACATCAAAAACATCACATTGACACAAATAAATATACCCTTTCTTCGCACAGCAGTCCATGTGCGGCGAGACCCATGCATCCGGAAGAGAATGGAAAACCAATAGAGGAGGCAAGTCAAGGCATTCTCGGTAGATGTCTTCATTAAGGTGCCCAATGGAGTGTACAGATGCTAGTTTATCAAATATAGCTGTAGTAGGATTAAAACATGGTAAAGAAACAGTGAAAGGCACAAACATAGTATCCTTAATTGAACATTTCTTAGAAGTAAAACATGGACCAGTATTAGGATGCCTGGTCACAAAACCCAAATTCCTAACAGTAGAAATTGGAATAGTTAGAGACTGTAGCATACACATGGCAACACAGTTAGCGGATTTGCAATGAAGACAATACCATTTAGAGATATGTCTGTCATGCATGATGTCAGGTATTCTGCCGGATTCTAGATAACGGAAGAGATTGTTGATGGAAGTGATAATGTATGATCCATATGCTGAACATAAGATTTCACAGGCAATGTATTGCTTACCTGCTTCTTTATTGTTTTGTGCAATAAGGGAGTTAATCTTATCTAGAATCTGTAAATGGCTTAGCAATGTCATGCATATTGTATACAGTGTATCTCTTTTCCTGACTAAGGCCATCCAAACCATGCAATAATGGGGGTATAATATCATTGACCATACCAGTTTGAAATTTTGTGAGTGTGTTTTTATAGTGGCAATGTCTGCTTTATTTCAGATAGACATTGCAGTACCAAAATCACCAGTGTCTATGCCTGTGGAACCAGTGATATCAGATGTGTCACATGTATTACGTTTATGACTTTTATCATCTGTTTTAGGTTTTCTCCTAAAATTGCCTCTATGATCAGTGGTGTGTACCCCAGCAATAGGATTTTGGTTATGAATCTAAAAAGCTGCTAAGCTATCAAGTACCAAAGTGCTATAAAACAATGATGTATTAGTAGTATGACACATACCAAATTGTTCCATATTCCAGTAAGTCAAGTTAAACAAAACAGGTATATGGATATATTGTAAGTTGTTAATAAGTTAGCCAGGTAAGGCAATGGCTTTGAGACCACTACGAGGACCAGGGGTTTGTTTTGGGCATTCCAAAAGCTGTTTCTCAGTAGAGGGTAACACAGATAAATACATGGCAGCTGAGGCCATGTGGTGTACAAAATTTCCTGTCAGAATCATTAGACAAGAAATCACAATATGAAGAGTCAATTAAGGCAGTGATATTATATAAACCAGAATGTCTAAGAGAGGTTTGGAGCAAGGACAAGGTACCATTTGGGGATAATTTTGCATTGTGCCATCCATGGAAAGTTCCCTTGGAGAGTTTGGCCATGGGGAGTATTTGTTCTTGAGACTTGGTTTGCCACTCAATTTGTAGGGTAGATTTGTCAGAAGCAACAACCGAGGCAGTGAGGTAGGCATTGGAACCTTCCTGGACAGTAGTCAAATTGTCGGGAATATTGATAGAGAGACTCCCTCTGGGGTAGTTACAGGTGGATCAAGGTGAGAAAGGAGGTGCTTTACCATGCCTTGGATGCAGGGGATAACTCCTGAGATGAGGAGAAAATGGAATAAGATAGCCATCTTGTCAGTGTTTCTGAAAAGGAAATCAGACATTAGCAAATTAGCACTTTCCCACTCAATGGGGTGAGGAAAAGTAATTATACTCCTTTATACAGTTTCAACTGGTTTGCCTATAACCATTTGTCAGTCAGTTTGTTGCTTTGCATGTGTCTAACCTGATAGACTGGGTTGGACTGAGCTTATTGACAATAGGATAGGGGCTTTCCCACTTATTGGAGAAGGAATGTGTGGGATGTGCAAATCTGAGAACCATTTCCTGATCCCCAATTTGCCAATCCACTTTTTGTGTTTGTTTGTCAAACTGGATTTTGGACTCTTGCTGGGCCTTGCCCATGCAGTTAGCAGCATACAAATGAGTATGTATGAGGTCTTGTCTGAGTTTTTCCACATATTGGTCCACTGAGACACAGTCTGCAGTGGGGTGTGCAGGTCAAACAACAGGTGTTCAAGTAATCTCATGTTTCTACCAGTCATCACCTCAAAGGGTGTGTGGGGGCTGAGGGTATTCCCCTAATTGCCATAAGGAGCAACAGCAGTAGGGAATCCTAGTCCTTGGGATTGTCCTCAGTGAATTTGGGAAGCATTTGCTTAATCCATCTGTTGGCGCTCTCTACTTGACCTGATGATTGTGTAAGGTAAGGTATGTGGAACTTCTGATGAACGAGGAGTTCAAGGGCTTCTTTCATCAACTCACCTGTAAAATTGGTCCCTTTGTCAGAGTCTACTTTGAGAGGTAGGTCCCACCTGGAGACAATTTGTTACATCAGGATTTTTTCAGTGGTTTTAGCAGTGCATGTCTTAGTGGGGGAAGCTTCAACCCACTTAGGGAAAAGATCTTTTACCACAAGGGCATATTTGTGTTTCTACTGGTATTGGTCAGGGGACCAATAAAATAAATATGTATGGCATGCCAAGGGCCAGAATGCTTTTGTGGTAGTAGCTTGGCATTATGTCTGGTAGGGATGGGATTGTTTTGCACACAAACAAGGCAGTTGTCTATGTACTGTTTAACATCCTTGGTGACTCCAGGCCATCAGACAGTGGTCTTGAGCCTCTGGAGTGTGTTTTCAACTCCCTGGTGTCCACCACTGGGGGTATTGTACACTTGGTTCTGAAATTCAGAACTAAGATGATGAGGGACCACCCACAATTTGGTGGGGTGTCATCAGGTTGGTACTAGATGAGCTTGTAATCGGTGGACAGGTGTAACTTACCTTCATGCCTTCGGTAGGTGTTATGGGTAGGTAAATTCTTCTCAGTACCTTTGTTCAGGAATCTGAACACATCTTTGAGTTCAGAGTCAGCATGCTGGGCTTCTGACAAATCCAAGGGGGAGAAGGATTCAGGTTTCTTCCTGACTGCTGCAATGTGTACGGCTGCTCTGTCCCCTGGATGGTCCATCATCCAGGTGTCCCCCCCCTCGGGCCCCTTCCTTTGCAAGGATGTCAGCAGTGTCATTGAAGGCATGATAGGAGTCATGTTTGGAGTGGGTCTTAACTTTGTGTACATAGAGTTTGTGTGCAAACTTCTGTGCTAGTGAATGAATGTATATTACCAGTTCCTTGTGTTTCACCGGTGTGCCATCAGAAGAGGTAAAGGAGTTCTTCTGCCAGAAAAGAAGAAATTCTGAAAGGGAAATACAAACCCAGTTAGAGCCCATAAAAATGATGGTATCCTCGGTTCCATGCTGGATGAACTCAATGACGCAGGCAACCGCTGCCATCTCCACATACTGTGATGATGCCACACTGCAATGCTTAGAAATCTTAACAGTGTTACCAAATGGGTAAATTACTAATATGCCCATTCCTGCTATCTGTTCTCCCTGGTAATAGGAAGCTGATCCATCTGTGAAGACACAACACAATGAGATGTTGTCAAGTAGTTGTGGTGTAGCAGGAAGGAAAGGACCTAGATCTGGTAGATCAGGTGGCTGCATTGTACAGTCATGGGGCTCTCCTTGGAACAGGAGACAATGTGCCAGCATGGATGGCATTTTGGTTGGATGGACCTTGATGTCTGTATCCTGGAGAAGGAAGGACCAGTGTATCAGTCTGGTATTGGAGACTGACCCATCCTTTACTCTGTCTGACAGCAAAAAAGTTGTTGAGGTATAGTTTGTATTGATGATCGGGGGAGGGGGTACCCAATGATATACAGAAAGTACTTAACAGCCCAGTAGGTGTCCAGAAGGTTCCTTTTATGAAGGCTGTATTTCTGTTCCACTGGGGTCAAGAGCTGTGATGCATATGCAGTGGGTCTCAGGGTGCCATGAACCTTCTGGGCCAGCACTGCAGACATAGCAATATCAGAGGTGGTGGATTCCAGATCAAATGGCAAGGCTGGATTGGGGTTAACCAAAGCTGGAGCTGAGGCCAAGGCCTGCTTCGGTGACATCACAGCTGGGGTGTGAATGGGGCCCCAAGTCCAAGGGACATCCTTCTTCAGTAGTTCATACAGAGGGGTGGCCTTCTGAGCAAAATCACAAATAAAATCTCTGGTATAATTTGCCATACCTAGAAACCTTCTCAATGAGGCCACGCTAGAGGGTTGTGTCAAGTACTGCAACCCTTGTATCTTCTTCCAGATAGGGCTTCAACCTTGGTATTTTATCCTCAGGCCCAGAAAGAGTACCTCTTTCTGACATAGTTCTGCTTTTTGCAGGGTTACATTTGAGGCCTGCCCTCTGGATGAGGATCATTAATTCATCTAAGAGATCTAGATGTTGTTTCTGTGTGGCTGTGGCCAACAACAGGTCATCCACATACTGCAAGAGACACTGGGGTGTAGAGAAACCCTCAAGGGCATCCAGCATGTGCAAATGGAACAGGGAGGGGCTGTTGTGGGGCCCCTGTGGTAAGTAGATCCACATGTGCTGCCTGCCCTCAGAGGTGAAGGCAAACTTATATTGACTTTTGGGGGCCAATGGCAATTACCAGAAACCATTGGAGATGTCCAGGGCACTAAACCATTGTTGGTCAGGGGTCAGCAGTTGTAGCACGTCTGGTGCTGATGCCACAGTTGGGGCACAAGTGGGGGCAACCTGGTTTAGCCTCCTGTAGTCAATAGTAAGTCTCTAGGCACCCATGTTTTTTTTCATGGGCCACTCTGGGGAATTTGCAGTGGAACCACATGTTCTGATTACATCTTGCTTGAGGAGTGATTTAATTGTTTCCCCTAAGAGAAGGCAAGGCCTCCGTTGGAAAGGGGTATTGTTGTTGCCTCTCATGTTCTGGGCCTGTCACTTTGATTACAGTGTACATTGTGCCACAATAATGCTTGTTACTGGCAAATGCCTCCAGATGTCTTTGTAGAATGGGAAGGAGCTTTGGGAAGAGCTCATGGTTCTTAAACAAATCTATGATGTCATACTGTTTGTTGTTCCCAGAGATTGTTGCAACAACATGTGAGTCAGGGATCATAATGGTGTGATATTGTCCCGGAATTTGTATCAGTAACATGTTGGCTAGGTCTACCACACAGCCGTGTGGTGCCAAAAGGCCAATTCCGATTATACTAGGGTGATCATGCAGTATCATTAGCTGAAAGGTATGATATGCCTTCAGGTGTCCCAGTGTCACAGGTAGTGGCAGGGACTGGTATGCAGGTAACCTAGTTCTGTCTACCCCAGACATACTGGTCCTCCAGCCAGTAGACCAGGGTGATGTGTCTGGGTTGTCATCCTGTAATGCAGACACAGCCATGCCTGAATCCAGTAGCACTGTCAGTAGATGGCCCCCAGCCTCGGCCTCTGTGCAGTGCCTTCCATTTGTATCCAAGACCAGCATGTTTACAATATGGACTAGGGCTTGTAATTGTCAATCTGTACCAATGGAAACATGGGGGAGTTCTTTGAAGATAGTTTGGGCCTGGTTCCTTTGAACCATCTCACCATGCTGTACTGATGCTATATAGGGAACCACTTCCGGGTTCAGGCCTGTAAGAACCTGAGACCCTGGACTTCCTGTGTCCCCATGGCCCATTGAGTCCTGCTCTCCTGGTTGTATTGCAGCAAGGGCCCATACCAGAACAGTATCCGCTATGGAGCGCACTTTCCCAAGGAGGTCTCAGAGACTCCGGTTCTCATCAGCTATTTCCCTATATGAAGGGCCCAATCTTTGCTGTTTACCCTTATTGTTCTAATGGTGTTTCTTATTTTTGTGGTAATTCCAGTTCCCACCCCAGGATTGTTGTTGTTGGGACTGCTGGCTGTGTTGGTTGTCTGTGGGGAGGGGCTGTTTCTCTTGGGCATGCCCCTCCAACATGTAGTGTGTCGTGGCCTCCTGAATGGCTTCCATGGAAGCAACTTTCTTGGAACCAGATCCTGAATCACGGATGTAGAGTTGATAAACTCTCTCTGTTTTCCGAAGAATATTGGCAAATCTCTCCATGTTGGGATAGGTGGTTGGCTCTACCTTTTCTCTTACTGCGGGGATCATGTTCCTGAGGAACAGAGTCTTATACTCAATGAGGTCCACATCTGTGGCTTCTCCTGCAAGGTGCTTCCCTGCTCGGTAGGCCATCCATAGCCTCTGGAGGAAAGTTGCTGAACTTTCTTTTGCATTCTGTTTCACAGGATGTGCGAGCATCACTCCTACCACACCTGGGTTGAATGCAGTGATGAGTACAGATGCTACTTCATCAAAGGTGGCGTGGCCATCCTGGCGGATGACATTGGGGAGTTTCGCCCACAGGCCAGGATCAGTGGTCTGGTGTAGGATCTGGAACTAGTAGTCTGCAGCGAGATTAAGCATTTCACATATAGCATGCCCCTTTTCCAAGTGGCAACTGATGTTGTCAGAAGGGTTCATCCGTCCAATAATGTCAACTGTTTGCTGAACAGAGTGGGCCATTTGCAGGGGATTACTGGGACAATCAAATGGAGATATATTACCTTGGGCACCCTCCAGGGCTGCTTGAGCCATGACTTCAGCCACAGAATGAACCATGCCCTCCTGTGTACCAGCCTCATGTAGAAGCTGCCTATTCTGGGTCTTGAGAACCTGTTTGTTTTTCTCAGAGATGGGCATGGTGCCTAAGGCACTTTCAGTCATTTTCACTATCTCCTGCCTGTCTTCCGCATTAATAACAGCTATCAGTGGTGCCATTGGGACTAGGCCTGGGCCTGCTCCTCCCTATCATGGGGTCACTATGTTGGCATTGCCCATGATTTGCATCATGCCATCGATGACGCAAGATGTGGTATCTTTTGACAGGGGTCCACCATGTTGGGGATGGTGGGGAGGGGTGTCTGGGCCATAGTAGGGGTGTGACTAGGCATTGTACTGGGAGATGTCATCATCTGACTCCTCCTCTTCAGATGACATCGACAAGGCAGGGGCTACACCACCCATTGCCTTGACCTGACCAGCCAGCATCTCTTGCTGATGGCGCAGTTTCACCATTTTAGATTCACATTCCTCATGTCTCACTTTTGCAACATTCTGATCCACATCATCCTGCATCTGCTTCTGTAACACTCTATACAGCATGTGGTGCTCAGTTCATGATTGTCCCTATTAACTAGTCCTAAGTCATTATGTACCTGGTTTATCTCATCCTGCAACTCTCCCAACTCTTCATTCATCTGATCATTCATTCCACTTAACAAGTCATTCATTTGCAAAGCCTACCCCTTATCCTGTCTCAAACTTCCACACTCCTGCTGCTTCAACTTACAAAGTTCCTGCTCGCCTGCCTGAGCAGAATGATGCAAAAAGGAATCCTTTTCAGTCCACAGAGTTTGGAGCTCAGACTCCAAATCCTGCTCATGTCTGACAGTTCGGTTTCCTGCAATCCCATCTCCTGCTTAAGAGATGAGATTTGCAGTTCAAGGGATCAAAATCTCACTTCAGAGGCTCCCAAAGCAAAATAGAGGGCTGCAACCAACAACTCTTTAGCTTCTTGCTTTCTGGCTGTTTGTCTCATTTCTGTGTACTGGGTTGAAATCCCCAGCACAGGGTTTTCAGATTGATTTGCATCCCGCACGAAGTCAGTCCATCCTCCATGGGAGGCAAGGAAGTTTGAGACATCGAGTCTCACTTCTGTGCAGATATTTGATACGGTGGCCATTGTGTGGGAGGGAACGAAAAATCAAACTGTGAAAAGGCACCATATTGTGTATCGATTCACAATAGGTGCTCTAGTTCACAGTTGGGCTACTGTGCACCTGTAAGGTTACAATTCAAAGCTGCTGTGGGGTGGACTGAGTCGTCATTGACCACACCCAGTAAGTAGCCAGACTTTGCAAGTGATTACAAAGGGGGTGAAAAATGGGAGAAGGTGTGCATGACTGCACACCTGCTGTCTCCATTGGGAAGGGGAAAGTTGTAGCAACAAGTGAAACTTTGCAAACTCCAAATATGTCCTGCACGCTGTCACAAATTGTCAGGAAGTCTAAACCTCACTCTCAGGTTCTTGGCAATAATGGGCATGCAAGGAATCACAGACACATTGCATAAGAGTAATAAAGCTTGTTTAGTACTACCAAAAGGAAAATCACAGTTGTCCTAAGCAGTTCTTGCCAATAGGAACTGGGAGCCAATGCTAAGCATTCCCTATACTTCGAGGAATCTCCGTGTCTCCTGGGGTCTTCGAGGTAGAAGGCATAATGTCTTACATTATATACCTAAGATAATTACAATGGTTACAGTAAGATAGAAACATTTCTAGGTACAGAGATGAGCCCTATTGGCTAAATTAGAGGTGGCTTCTCAGTCCAAGACAACATTATACAATTTTGTTATAGTCATTACTCTTTAGAAACAAAGAGGTACAGTTTGTACATAGCTGTGTAGTAACACAAATCATCAGAAGATGGTAATGACGACTTATAAATCATAATTATTACAAGGACACAGATGTCCTAACATCTTGTAACAAGAAATACATGTGTATATTGGAAAGTAAAGTGTATAGCAATAATGTGCATATAAATATCCTGACATCTACTCTTATATGGTAGTTGCCCTTAGCCCTACATGTTAGTATCACATACACCTAAATGCTAGCTGTCTGCGGTGTACCTCTGGGGGTAGTACCAATTAGGGTGCAGGGACGTTGTGTAACACTATCCTTAAAAGATCTATGCTACTTTTGATTAGGCACTATTAAATGATGGGGATGCACAACATTATGCATGTCATTTAATAGTGCCTAATCATAGGTGGATTAGATCTTATATGGGTAAGAATGCCTATGTTTCCCCTTGTGCCCTGCTGCTATCAGCCTGGCTTACCAGAAGATTATGTTTATTATTAATATGTGAAGATGACACAAGTGACTTTACTAACTGCATTCATGATGCAGAAGGGTAGTGAGCTCACCAGTTTTTGGTATGGGGAGCAGAAGAGAAGAATGAATGCCAGAGAGAGACAGAAGAGGCCATTCCAGCAGGGTACAGCTATAAGGTTAGGGGAAGACAGGAATGGGGATGTTTGGAGATCATTGTAAGATCTGAAATGTAGGGCTGCCAGCACTATGCTCACTACCTGACTGTGAATGAGAGCAGCAAGCGATGACAAATACTCAATGGCAGGGCTGCACTTAAAGTGTTATACGAATTTAGTGTAGGGAGATTACCCTCAGGTGGGGTCGATGGTATTGACGTTTGTTAGGACAATATTGAGGGAGCTGTGTCTAGATCATTCAAGATTTAGAAGAGTGGTATCCAACCAGCTCACATTGTGAAGTAGGGCACTAAAAAGTACTGGAGAAGATTTGCTGGAAACTGTCCTGCAGGGTTCTGCAGATCACAGGTAATGGAGTAGACTGGCACTGGATGTCTGGTGGATTCACTCAAGGCATTAGTATGCCTCTCCTGATAATAATATTGTTATCCACTGTAAGTACGGCCTTTATGAGGGCATGAATAGCAGTTTTTCTGGTAAGTCCTGAGGCTTCTTGCTTGGCCCTCCACAAAGACCCAATTGTTGGTTAATGAGGTGGGACAAAAATACAACAGGGGAACTGTACAAACTGCCTTCATTGTGCAGAATGATAGTGATCCACTCAATGTTTACTGTGGGAGCAGAAGTCAAACATTGAAAAAGTGGATTTAAGTGTGATTTGGCAGGAATTTTTTAACAGTGCCAGCTGATGATCCGTATCAGTGTAGGAGGTATGTACAACTCTCTGATGTGTATGATTACAGTCTGAGGTGTGATAATTCTCTTTCTGAGACTGCAAGCTCATATGCAGCCCCAGGCAGTACTAAAGACATGGTATGGATGGTGGGGTGTTCAACCGAAGCCAGGCTATGTGCAGGGAGTTCACTTGGAAAAAGAATACAAGAGAGTTTTTTTTTGTTGATTAACAAGAATGCATGAGCTTTGGAATTGGACCAGATCGGTACTTCATTGTGTGACCCTGAGCAAGTCACTTAACTCCCTTGTGCTGCCAGGCCACATCTGTAAACAAGGTTTCTGCATAGTGTGTCTCTCCTGGTAAACAAAAAAAATTCAGGGTATCACATAACCACTAGATCATCAGGTGTTTGAAGTGTTATACTGTTCTGCAGTTTGCCAAAGAGAAAGTCAGCAAGATTGCAAAACATTTTCAGCAAGTTAAAGTAAATAAAATGAACAAAATTATAGCCTTATATGTGTACTGATCAAAATAATCCACATGTTAAAATGTGGTGTCAATCAATCTGGTAAAACAATTCAAAACAGAAGGAAAGAAGAACTAGTTAGCCTACAGGAATCTATATTGGTCTCTGGCTCTGTCTGTGATGATGTCATCATGACTCATCACTTAACACAGTTGGAAGACATCTTAGAGAGAAGGCAAGGCTGTTTTTTGTAAGTGAAAGGCTGATGTTTACATTTTTCAAAAGCTATGAAACTGCATTTATGTTATTTACATAAATACAGTGTTATCATAAATGTAAACGGTAGCCTTTACTTTATCTCGCAATGAAGACAGATTTTGGAGTTTGCAGTTTTAAAAAAACTGCTTGTTTAGGTATCCTTTAACTTTTCCTCCAACTCTCTGTTTTTGCATTTTTATGACTGTGGGCATAGCCCAGCAGGTATTTTGCATTCAGAAAAGTGCTGATGTCATTTTTACTACTAAACAACATAATAGAGTGTTAAAAATAGATTCATCCACTGAAGACTCATTACTACATTGCCTGTGTGTGTATAGGAAGTAGTAGAGCACTATTTTTCTTCTGGCTTGAGGAGTTAATTGAGCCCCCAGAAAGTTAACTCATTATCTTCTAACTGTCATTCTATGTCAGATTACCAATGGACAGTACAAACATCATAGAAAGCTATTGGAAGTAGAATGGGTTAAACATTTCCTGTAGCTTTCTGCACAACAAATAAGCTGTACTGTTCCCCAAGCTATTTGCACCACCATCCTAAGAGCAGTCATTCTGTTGTAGGACATTCCATTGCAAGATTCCCAGTGTTGCTTATTTCTAAATAATACACCAAATGCATTTTCTCAGGCAGGCAGTTCTGGGTTACTGTTTATATTCTACTGAATGTTCTTAACCTGCAATTTGTGACTATAGGTGTTTACAACTGAATGATAATAACCACATTTGCTTCACTGCAAATAGATTTTGTTGCAATGTGTGTGTCTAATTTTTAATAGAATCTGATCAGTTCATAACATGCTGTTTTGTGATTAAATGAACTGATAAATGGGGACTTTGGTTTCTTTTACAAATTCATTTTTCCTGATCATGGATATACTAAAACAAAATGTTTTCAATAAAATGTTTAAAAATAAGGATTTTAGCAGTAATTTAGTTGATGTGGTGTAAAGAGCAGCTCCCTGGAAAATTATCTGATTGTGGAGGCTGCCACAAGTAGAATGGAACTTCATGGATGAGGGAGCTCATGGCAGCAGAAGAGGCATGATGGTATTAAAAGCTTAATAGTGTGGATGTAGATGCACCAATATTTATGCATGACTTTTGTAGAGGACTAAGTGTGACTTGGGGATGGGGGAGAGAGTCTTGGTATTTTTAGCATAATTGTTTTCTGAAACTTCAACCTTCAATGGGTTAGACTCTGCATCCATCTGTACAGTATGTCACTAAGCCACATGTGGTGGGGTATGGTTAAAAAACAGATAACCAGACCAGACCAGAGCTGTAAAATCTGGACTGGGCAGAGCTTGTGCAAATATTGCTGATCAAGTCACTCCAGATGATCTGGTCTGGCTTTTATCTATCTGGTCTGGTCTGGTCCTGATGGTTCTGTTTTCAATCATGTCAAGGAAAGGTTGAAAAACAGACTTCCAGGAGCAGACCAGATATGTAAAAGTCCAGCTGAACAGTGCAACCAGAGTGACTGGACCAGCAGTATTTATACAAGTTGCACCCAGTATGGCAAGTTTGGATTTTTACAGAACTGCTGTGATTCAGGTCTGTCAGTCCAGTTTTTAATCAATCAATCTTTATTTTACACTGAAAGGTACATGAGAAAAAATTCCAATTTACGCAAACGTCCAGTTTAGCATAAAAAGAGAACAGAACACCAGGTCAAACAATTACATAGTGAAACATAGTATAAACAGGTCTAACATAAAAGGTCTAATACAGAGATCTTCAGGGATATACAGAAGAAAGAGGAAGCAAATATATAACAGTGACAAATTTACAGCATGGGTTATAGCTGGAGATACAATTCAGGAACGTGAACAGTTGGGTGATGCATTAAAAAGAAGAAGCACAAGTCTTGCTGCACCCAGATCCTGCATGCTGATGAGCATTCCTGCTGCATGATCTGCCATGGTCCCAAACACCTGGTCAAGGATTATGCACCCTGCCAATCATTCAACCAGGCCACATGGTTTAGGCACCAGAAAAAGCTTGAAGCACACTTGCTAGAAAAGTGCCTAGCTTTGATGAAAAGGAGCTGCAGAATCTGTGGTAAAAATCATCTTCTTCAATGCCAGAACCCAAAAAGAAGAAAAGGACAAGGAGAGGCACCAAGACTGGGATAGGTCTCCATCCACATGGCGGCAACCCTTTGGGCACCACCGACACCAGAGGGGCCTCCACTTTGCTAAGTAGCATAGAAACATAGACTTTGATGGCAGATAAGGACCACTTGGCCCACCTAGTCTGCCCATTTCCCTACCTAGACGATAAGCTGCAGATCCTATTTAACCAACAGCCTATTTCTTCCTACCCCCCACAAAAATTGCTTTATGTCTGTCCCATGCATTCTTGAATTCTCCCACAGTTTTAGGCCCCATAACCTCCTCAGGAAGGCTGTTCCATGTGTCCACCACCCTCTCTGTGAAAAAATACTTCCTCACATTGCCCCTGAGCCGTCCCCCCTCTTTCTTCAAATTGCGCCCCCTTGTTCTTGCACATCTATTTTTCTGAAAGATGCTACCCTCTTGGAATTTATTGATTCCACTGAGGTACTTAAATGTTTCTATCATCTCCCCCCCTCCTTTCCTCAAGTGTATACATATATCTACTGAGTGGGTACCCCTACTGCCAGGTCTCCTACCACTCCAGCAGATCAGACCATTGCTTCCCTGCCTGCTTTACTCACTGTGCAGTCATTGCTCTTTCTTGGATGACAGAACCCCCTGTTGTGCTCCTTAGGCTCATATCTTCTTCAGGGTCTATTGCCAGCAGCCAAGTCTATACGACACTCCCCAGCCCCACCAAGGAGGACATGGTCACAGTTGGTAAACTAGACTCCAGCTCCACTGTTGTCTGCATGGCCCAAGTCGATACATCAGATGTTTTCTCTTCTGATGTCTGCACTGCTGAAGCTGATAAGTCACTCCTTAGTTTCTCTGGGGATCGCACAGCTGGGGCTCTCCCATCAGGATAGCAATATACCCCTGACGTCTAGTTGAGCCAGCTGCTGAACATTCAACAGTCTTTTGAGGGTTCCTCACTCAAACAGACATTACCAGACCATCCGGGCTTGCCTGAAGAACAAGGGGCCAGAGGTGGGCACTAATCTGAAGGTTCCCCCTCCTTCACTGGGTCACTCTCTTTCTGATCCACCCACTGGACCTAATGTTAATCCCTCTGGGGACCTTCTGTCAGGACATCATTAACCTAAGCCCTTTTGGACAATCAGGTTCCACCATCTTGGACTCCAGCTCCCCAGCTGATGGCTTGTCTTCCATCAGCTTCTACTGATTCCCAGATGCCAAGTGACCCTTTGTCATGTGGCCCTTCACCAGGTCAGGGTATATCTAGCAATCTGGCCATTCCTCAAATGCTGGACGTCAATACATCAGGCTGCCAGGCACTGACTCTTCCAGTGCCAGACATTCCTGTGCCTGATCCAGTGCCAGCCCCTTCAAATGTCCCTAAAGGGCTGATGCCTGGTCCTTCTGGACCTCCTGCCTGGCCTTTGGCCCCACCTCCTGCCAGGCCTTTAGCTTCACCTCTGGCTGAACCTATGGGAAATGTTCCAGACTATCAGCCTCCACAATACCCAATGTACCCTTCATTGAAGTATCCAACACCTGGTCATCAGCTCCATTATGTACTTAGGTACCAGATACTGGGCTATGTCTAATCAAGGGTATGCTCTTACTGGTTTTCCCTACTCCTATCAGGATCATGGATACCCTCAATATCGATGCCAGGCTTTCCATTATACCAGTCTCCCCCTTCTCCACCACCTCTTCCTCAGCATCAGCATCTGCCTCAACAGCAGCCTCAGGCTCATATCCAGCCAGTGTTTCAGACCCTGATTCAGGAGGACAGGACTCAACTAGCCTTGGAGCTTGACCATCGGAAACCAGTGGTGGCCTCTTTTCCCACCTTCTTTCCAACCCATAGATAAGCCTCTCCTGTGGATTTCCACCTTTCCAGAGAAGGCTCCTCTAGAATCCAGGACAGGGATAAAACCAGGAAACTCCTCTAAAAAGGATTCAAACCCCCAACAGGCACTCTTCAGACTCTACCTTGTCCTCCAGTTCTGGTACGCATACACCTATATAGCGTCAACCTAAGTTGTCCCCTAAGTTCCCTCTAGAAGACCCTTACATTGCAGAACTCCTCATAGCTATACAAAATGCCTTTGGCTGGGATATCCAGGAACAGGATCCAAAGCAGAAAAGGCTTGTGGATCATCTTGACATGACTGACACAGCTCCTATACCCATACTGTCTTGGACAGTGACCCATGAAGACCTGACATCCACTGTCTGGCAGCAGCCTTCCTCCATTCAGGCTGTTTCAAAAAAGGCAGACAGAGTGTACCACTCCCCAGGTGGGGTCACACACCTTACTGGCCATCGTAATGCAGACTTAATTGTTATCATGGCTGCCCACAGCTGGTCCTCTAAATCTAACATTTAAGCATGTCTCCTTCTGATAAGGAGTCTAAGCAACAGGACAATTTTGGTTGCAAGATCCAGTCCTCTTCCACTTGCGCCCTCAGGTTCCTTAATTATGTGGCTCATATAGTTTCCTATCAGAACTCTTCCCTGGCCTTACATGAGTCAAAGATGGAAACTATCCAGTACCAGGAGCTTAAGGCTGAGATTACCAAGACATTAAGAATGGCTAAAATCTTCTGTTGTCATGCCCTCTGGGCCAGTAATGACACAGTAGACTCAATTGCTCACACCATAGCTACTGCTGTCTACATTAGGCAACATTTGTGGCTCTGGATTGCTGGCCTGGCACAAGATGTCCAGACCTCCATCCTGGATGCCCCTTTTTGGGGATCCATGTTATTTGGAGGTGACGCTAAGGAAGAATATTATCACTGAATTGCAGGACTAAGGTAAATCCATCCACAATGTCTGCTTAATGTACTGAGTGGGTTACAAAGGCAAACAGCATTTTCTTCAGCAACAGAGACATTAGACCAAAGTGGCCCCTGCCAAACGCCAGGCCAAATGCTGGTATCCAGCATCAGGAACCCCTACTCCACCTGCCAAATCCCAGAAGCCCCCCAGAGGAGCTGCCAACTACCTCCCCTCAGCCTTCTGACTTGTGTGGGACCCCACTGCCTCTTCCAGATCCTCTAGAGGGACAAATGGGGGGATTTGCCCTCCACCTTCTAGGGTTGAAAGGAAATAACCATGGACTCTTGAGTCCTTCAGTTACTAGCAAGAGGTCACACCATAGAGTTTCTAGATAGGTCTCTGGACAACCACCCCCAGCCTCTCCCATTATCCTCCAAGGCACCTGTCCCTGATAAGGGACAAGATCCATGCTCTTCTTCAAAAGTTAGCCATAGAGCCAGTGGCTCTGGCACAGATAGGAAGAGGGTACTACTTTCATTTCTTCCTAGTGCCCAAAACGATGGGTGACCTAAGACCCATCTTGGACCTCACCATGCTCAACCTGTATGTCGAGTACAAGAGGTTCCACATGCTCACCATCCAGGGACTTCTACCCCTGCTCCACAAGAGCCATTGACTTTGTGCTCTGGATATTTAGGATGCTTACCTGCAAATCCCTGTCGTCCAGGCCCACAGCCACTTTTTTGGTTTGCTTTCCAGAGGGAACATTACCAGTTCAAAGCTCTCCCTTTTGGCGTATCCTCAATGCCTCAGGTTTTTACCAAGTGTCTAGCAGTGGTGACTGTGGCCTTATGCTGCAGAGGGATCTAATTGTGCCTGTATCTGGATGACTGGCTTCTATCAGCCCCATCACAGAGCAGTCTGAGAGAGTCACTCACCTTCACCCTGGACCTCTTTTCCAGACTTGGAATAACAGTCAACTATCCCAAGTCCAACCGCTACCCTCCCAGTGCCCACAATTCATTTGGGGTGATGCTGAATATGTTCTAGGTCAGGGCATTTCTCCCATTGGACAGAGCAGAGACCCTGCAGGAACAGGCCAGGTTAGCGGCCAGCTCATGCTGGACCACAGCCCAGTCAATTCTCCATCTTCTCAGGGTGATGGCAGCTGTGATCCCTACATTTCCTCTAGCCAGACTGCATAATGAGGGTGACCCAATGGACTCTTTGTGTCCAATGGGATCAGCATCTGGACAACCTTGACCACAGGTTCCTAATGTCCAGGTACGTAATGAAGGATCTTCTTTGTTGGCAGGAGTTGTCTGATCTCTCCATGGGGGTTCCCCTTTCAACCCCCTGCTCCTGCCATGACCCTTACAATGGATGCTTTTTGTCAAGGCTGGGGAGCCCACCTAGGAGCACATGAGACCAGGGAACATGATCTCTGCTGAAAGTGTCTTTACACATCAATGTGTTAGAAATAAGGGCAGTACTGTATACCCCTAGAGCCCTTCCAGCCTCTTCTATGTCTGGAGACATTCCTGATTCAGACCGACAATATATCTGTGGTCTGGTACCTGAACAAACAGGGAGGCACTCACTCATACCCTCTATGCCGGGAGGCGATGTGAGTGTTGTACTGGGCAGTCCAGCATGAACTTCATCTTACTGCAGTCCATGTGCTGGGCATCAGCAACATCCTGGCAGACAGTCTCAGCTACACCACTATCAAGGCTCATGAGTGGGAACTAAACCAAGAAGTGGTTGAAAGCTTATTTGACCTGTGGTGTCAGCTGGAGATAGATCTCTTCATCTCCCCATCCAACGCAAAACTACCCAATGTTTGCTCACTCATTCCCAGGAGCGGTGTTTTCTGGTGAGACACAACTGTCTTTTTGCCAGACAGGCAGATTCTTGTATGCCTTTTCTCTCTTCCCAGTGCTTCAGAGGGTTCTCCTGAAGCTACAGATTTAAGGGGCTCACAAGATTCTAATAGACCCTCTTAAGCCTCTTCAGATTTGGTTCCCTCTCCTTCAACAGCTATCGATGGAACCCCCATTACCTCTGCCTCTCTGCCATGATGCTTTGACTCAGGAGCAGGGCAGACTGGTGCATCTGGGCCTCAGATCCCTCCACCTGCATGCGTGGCACCTGTGGACGTATGTGGAATAACTCCCAATGTTATTTTTTTACAAAAATTGTCAACTGTGCAGATGCATTTATAAATAATGAATTATAATAGTGAGACTGTCTGACATGTTATTTGACTTACCCTACTCATGGTTCTCTACCCACTTACTTAGTCTCCTACTTGTTTCTGTCCTTGTACTAACTAATTCCTTTTGCTTCATATCAAGGGATTGTTGATTTTCATATTGTGTGTGCCTGGTGTGGAGCAACAATAAAAGATAATCTATGCAATACCCTCAGTAACACACCTCCCCCAGTTTATTTTAACCTAACACCCATTTTAGGCCATGTACAGTATGATCTTCCTTCAAGAGAACAGCTTGTAATGAAATGTGTAAGATTTACATTAACATTTGGGTATATGGACTTTTATATTATACTAATTATGTGTATGAACTGTATATCAATCTCTAAAAAAAAACAATTAAACACATCAAATGTCTTCAAAAACATGCCTCAACATTGTGTTTATCTTCCACCTTGTCACAACATAGAGTTGTCTCAGCAGTGTTTGCAATTAAGGTACAGTACCTTTGTGTATATGATGACCCAGTTCTGTTGAGTTGATTGCTATAACAGTGCATAGAATAAAATGTGAAACATATTGGTAACTGTAATACAGACGGTGACATTATTTTTATATCTGCTCTTTCTCAATGTACTGTACTTTGATTCAGTTAATGTATACAACAACAATTTGTTATGTTTAAGCCCATAAAACACCCTTATCTAGTTAATGCATTTATAGTCATAATGGCTCTGACAGATCTTGTTCAGTTATTTGCTTAATGTGTGCATTGCTCACTGCAATGAATTAATGAATGTTTCCTAATGGTTTGCCTCTGGATGTAATTCAGTTTCAGCTTACTTTGCAGCTCTCTGAAAAGTTTTATCAATGCAGTGTAAAGAGCAGTACACATGTTAAACAACCCATAGAAAATACTTAACCACTGAGTTGGAGCCCTATTTCACTACTGTAGTGTACAGTACAGTACTTTCCCGAGTTGTAACATTTCTATGCCACCTGATATTTTTACATATTTTGAAAGGAAGCATAATTAAAAAGTTTATAGATGCTACTGGAATATGAAAATTAATCTGAAAACAAGCCTTGAAAACCTCTGAAAGAAAGATAAGAAAATGCTGAATTATGTGCTACCACCAAGCACATGCAGAAAGCCAAGAATTCAGCCATTTTTTTTGTTTTCACTCTAAGGGTTGCGAGGCTCGTTTTCATATTTGAGTAGCATCTATGAACTTGGAATTATGCTTCAACCTTTCTCTTCTTTCATAAAAGAAGATATTGTACAGGTACAGATCAGATCCAGGGCTGAGGAGATTACAGTACAAGCTGTCAGAGAAGCAAGGGGGAAGGAAGCAAGTAGGAGCTGTTGTAGTATCAGACGATATCAGTGTGATCTGTCACAGACTGTGAGTGTACTGTACAGTTCTCTCTCCTGCCAGTAGCGGTTGCCCAAAGGTAAAAAATATATAAAAATTACACTGTACAGTATAAAACTGTGCCCTGTCAAAGTATTAACTGTCAGTGAAGCAGGTGGGGAAATGGATGGGAGGAGTCACGGTGATGCGACGAACAAGAAATCATGAGAAGTAAAATCAAATTAGAGTACTCCAAATTCTTGCAAAAAGGGTACTGGAATTCATTTTTTCCAAAATAAAATGACTAATACAGTACTGTATGAACTAAATTAGGCAGATTTTGGGTTATATATATATATAAACTGAAAGCCAGTAATTTTCAATCCTCACCATCAACCCCTCTAAAGGTGTCTTCCCCTAATGGCCTTGAACCAAAACTCCTCTCCAGGGACACTGGTTTACCAAGATTGAGAAAGGACACATTCCATTTTGCACATTGTAAAAAATGATATTGTCACCAGTGTCTGCTAAGCCAAAATCTGTTTTTACTGGTGTTTGGTTTTGTGTACTTTTTTAACAATTTTTTTAACTCTGCTAACATGCATTGTAGCAATTTTGACCTCCACTACTGTACATCCATCTATCCTTGTACTAATTAAAATCATTTTAGGTACAAGATGTGATGACAGCAGCACTACAGCCCCCATTCTTAAGGTGTGATGGAAGCAGCACTATGGCCCCATCCCTCAGGTGTGATGGTAGCACCAATAGCACTTCAGCCCCCCTTCCTCAGGAGTGATGGAAGCAGCAGCAGCACTGTAGCCCCCATCCATCAGGTGTGACAGCAGCAGTACTGCGATACTCATCCATCAGGTGTGATGGCAGTCTCAGGACTATAGTCCCCATCCCTCAGCTGAGATGGCAGTAGTACTATGTTCCCTATCCACCAGTGGTGATGGCAGAAGCACTATGGCCTCTGCCCATCAGGTGTCATGGCAGTAGCAACAAAGCAGTCCACATCCCTCAGGACTGATGGCAGTAGTGACAGCACTATGATCACCCTCCTTCAACACCCACATCTCACATGCACACGTTACAAATTACTGGGTCTCTTTTCTTGTTAGAACTCAGATGTGAATTAATCTGAACCACCACCACTAAGGTGGACCACCTGTTTTTTCCTATCTATCATTTAACTGCCTGAATTGGATTTCTGCCTGCGACACCACTGAACCAGGTTCAGGAATGGACTTCGGTGTTGCAGGGCCAGCCAGAGGGAGAAGACATGAGCGTCCATTGACCACTTGCCTTTCTCCTGGGTGGGAGGTGGGTTTCCAGCTTGGCATTTGCTGGGCCCTGGTGGAGGCCAGAGGCATGGTAACACATCAGCCCTTAGTGTGGCAGGGAGCATGATAGATTTCAGCTTGTGCCTTGACATCAAGTGGCACATCATGCTCCCAAAATATGGGAAAACACCCATCTAGCCAACAAGATGACTGCTGCTGGGCCCTCCATATGCCTGAAGTCCTGGTGCACATGTGTCCATGCTGACCCCTGCTGTGCCCAGGATACACAGAAAGCTCTTCATGGTGATTCTTCTCCCCTAGTAGTCTCCCACTGAGGTAGGGACCCACCCAACAAAGAGTTACATTGGGTTACCCAGTATCACAGCAATAAGGGGTGGTGGATGATAGTCAGGACTCATCAGCAATGATAAGGGCCGGGGGCCTTGGCATGCCTGAAAGAGTGGCTGACCAGGGACTGGAGTAGCAAAAAAAAAAAACCTGCCTGAATTTGCTCTTTGAAATAAAGTGTCTTCACCTAAAGAATCCACAAGTGATTAGTGGAATACCTTCTAATGGAAAATCATGCATCTCTAAAACATGTGGATGCCTTGTTTTAATTGATCTCCATGAAAAGGGTGTCTCAGTTTTCATGTTTCAGCTCAGATGTGAGCTGAACACCACTCTGCCCACCAGCATCATACAGCCCCAGTGGTTATAACTTCTGTATGTCCTTGAGTATGCTTTCTGTCTTGGGTGTGTTTGTAGCAACCCACTCACCCCTAATAGCATTATATAGTGGCTGGTACAGTGTCAATAGCAATTGGGCCATATAGAAAATTCGAGAAGTAAACAGCAGCAGCCTCACTCTGCCCATGGGCATCACACAGTATTTTGCACCTTATCTGTTCTGCTTCTCTGAGTGTACAGTCTGGCCTGGGTGTTGCTGCAGAACCCTACCCTCCTACACTGATATAAGGCTCTGGCAGGTAGGGTAACAACAGCACCCAGTCATGCAGCAATTTAGAGGTACTCAGTTGTGTGCCCCTGAGTTAGGGTGGGGCTTATGTTCTAACAATGATAACATGGAGAACTCCAAGCTCTTACACAGTCAGCAACACAGCTCACCAACCCTGATTAAAAAGAACACTCCCAAAATTAAAAACAAGATAGTGGTGCAGGCTTGGGTTTGCAACACTAGCAACTTAGAGATCTGAGTTTTGTGAGCTGACCTGCTCCAGAGTCCCCTGCCCTGGGTTGGTGGGGTTTAGAGTGTGATGCAGAGGCACTGCATGCTGACCTGGGGGGCATATTTCAGTAGGTTGTGGGAGCTGCCTTGATAATGTGGATGACCACACAGTGTTATATGACTCCACCAGATTGGCTGATCCCACACAAAGACACCCAGATCAGCAAGCATCCCTCGAGACTCATAAGTCAACAAGACTAACAGTTCAACAGCCCTGATAGATGCATTTAAATAAATACGGAATTTAAGGACACGCGACAGAACACTACCACCACCACCACTACCCCCCCTTGCCTGAGTCTCCAAGTGTGTTGATACTAAGCTTTTTGAGGGGTTTACTCATGCAATGAGAGAGCAGTTGCATCAACTGGTCAAAGGGTTAGATGCTCAGCAGTTAAACTTTAAACCTGACACTCCTGCTCATACTGCCTAGCCCAAATGGACTTAGCTTTCAATGGTGTTTTAAATCATCTAGTGTAAAAAATGTTTAGGCATATACTTTTTTCTACACAAAAACATTTCTTTCAGGTTGGCATGGAGTCACATCAGCTGAGGGAATGCAGGGTTAGATGCAGGAGCAGTTAAACTGAAAATCTGACACCACCACCCCTGCTGCCTAGTCCAATCCCCCATGTGCAGTGCCACTGAAAAACTGCACCCGCAAGTTTTTACTTTGAACTGTGTAAATAGTGTCAACATTTTAAATATTATCAAATATATTGACAATTTTGCATGCAGACTTGGGTTTGGCTGAAACAATGCAGTGCAAGGTGGGGGAATGGTTTTGTTATCCTGCTTTCTTTTGAATCCTTTTCTGGTTTGGTTTCAAAATCCACTGGCCAAGCATAAGTACACTTAAACTCTTAACATTTGATTTGTCTTGAAGCAGTCTATCAGAAAACTTTTGTTGCCACAGAGACTAAAACAACAGGTGGGAGAAAAGGTGCAAATGATCCCATTCACCTAAATGGGGTGCTAACTGTGGAGCATTTTTATAAATGGTTTTGAGTTTCTTCCTTCTGAAATTACTTTCATTCAGACTAGTTTCATTCAAACAACAGATTATAAACTTGAATAAGCTAGTTGGTAACATTGATCCTGTGCTTACAACTGAGATGCTCACATGCAAAGACTACAGTAAAAACCTGACTGAAGTCTAAAAATAAGCTTATAAAACACATAAAATGTATTTGAATATTTATCTTTACCTAAACAAATCATTGCAGTCTGAGTGAAACTCAGGTCACTTATAAGGTCCCTGACTACTGTATGATGCAGTAAACATATATTGGTATTTTTTTTATATTCTTTGTAAACTGGGTAAGGCCACTAGGCAGAACTGTCTGTTTTCAGGGGTAATCCAGGAGCACTGGGGAGGTTGACTTGCTCAGAGTCGCACAGTGTGCAAGTGGAGATTGTGGTAATCACACGCAAGTCTGCTCAATGTCCCCAGATCATCGTTTGTTACTCTAGCTTCTAGGCTATACTGCCAGCCACAAGAACCCTCAGATATGTGTTTTTTTGTGTGATTTCAGTAAGTTTACAGAACTTGCAGTACACATTATGAACATTAAACACTTTACAACATTTTACTAACACTGAATTATTCATCACTCCATCTGGTTATTTTTTTTTCTTACACCAACTTGGGAGAATAGTAGACAAAGCCCTGTTTTTTTCCTTCAAGACAGACGCATTAAGCTGAAAGCTTATTTATAGTTGTGACCCGGGAGCACAAGGAAGTTAAAGTGACTTGCATAGGGTCACACAGTATGCAAGTGGGGCTGTGAGATTCAAACCCAGGTTTCCAGATTTGCAGCTTAGAGCCTTAACCCACTGTGCTATAATGCCTCCTTAAATAGCTCCTGTTAATAGCTTTTGATCAGGCTTCATTATTCTGCATCAAGAAACAGATACAATTTGTTTATTCTGGATTTATTTGATATTGATTTTCTGTGGCTAACTAAATAAAATCTATTTAGCACTGTATGAGGCAGATGTTTTTAAATTTTGGAAGAGAGGCACCACAGCTTATTCATTTTAAGAACATAAGCTTTCCTTAATGTTTAAAATATAGTCACATGGCAGTGTATTCATTTATCGGTGTATGCTGACTAATATACGCTACAGAACACAGTAACAAATTTATTGTGATGCACTTAGTCTACAGTAGAACAATTTCCCCACAATTTTTGTAAAAAATCTCTGCAATTTCAGGATACTTATTCCACAGTTTTGAAGTGGACCTGACTGTGCTGATACTTACATATATATATATATATATATATATATACATTTTTTTTTTATCATCCAGGTTGATATAAATCATAAAAAAAATTTAGGCACATACTAAATAAAATCTGTGCTTTCAAGAAGGAAAGCAGTCCTCAGCTGATAGAGAGGTTGGTGGGAAGCATGGGTGGTTACAACAAAGCAGTGTGGGTGGCTTCCTTACTAATTCTATAAGCAACAAAACCAAAAAAATGCACAGCAGAGCAGCATTCATTATAAGATGCTGAAATCTGGGCTGGCCTACAGGCACTGCAGTAGCACTGCTGCTCGCAATCCCAGTGACCTGGGGTCAGAAGCGAACTCAAGTTGCTGGAGGGCTGGCTGGGGGTGTAGGATGGAGCACCTGGGGGGATGCTCTCCTCTTCCTCCTTCTCCTCCAGGGAGGGTGGGCCCTTCTAATTCACTGCCACCTGGGTGACCACTTGTGGTGGTGCAATGGGGCTGAAGAGCAATTGGGAGGAAAGGATGCTGGCCAGGATGTGGACCTGGAGCGGTGATATGTTTCTATGCGCCCTACCTCCTTGAATCCTCTTGAGTGCTAGTGCTCTCAGGGACAGAGACCAGAAAACCAGGATCAAACACCCTGCATTGGTCTTTGGTAGAAGGGATCTGTCCGGCCCAGACATTGTAACCAGCCTCCATGGGGGACCATCTGGGCTGCCTGATGCACATGAAGGGACTGTGGAGGGGATGACCAGGGGTCCCTTCCCCACCTGGTGGGTACAATCAAAACAGATTGGGGCAGGCCCACAGGAGCTTCCAAGCATTACCTGGGGCAAAGCTAGGGGATTCACAGCCTAGGAATCCCTGAAAAGTGAAGACTGATGCTGTGAGAAAGGGGCATAGAAAGAGAAGGGGAAAAAAAAA
The DNA here is from genome assembly GCA_016271365.2 of Neoceratodus forsteri. Classification (NCBI taxonomy): domain Eukaryota; kingdom Metazoa; phylum Chordata; order Ceratodontiformes; family Ceratodontidae; genus Neoceratodus; species Neoceratodus forsteri. The sequence goes on from CM057459.1 coordinate 875,111,043, forward strand.
GAAAAGATGCTTAAATTGTAAGGATTCTGTGCATTGACATGCAATTTTGATGATGCTCCAATACAAGAATTCAAATTCCGCAAACCAAGTAGGATTCCATGATTGTTAGCGGTGTTACCGGTAAAAATGAAAAACCAGGGTCCTTGCTCCTCTCCCTCTTCACTTCAGCCATTGTCTACCCCCTTTTCAATAATCCTAAATCTCTCATTCTCTGCTGCCTCAGTCCCCTCTTCATGGAAACATATATACATAGACAATGTCAGCAGATAAGGGCCTATGGCCCACCCAGTCTGCCCATTTGAGGTTGTAAGTTCACTTTATGTTTTCCTAGGAGACTGTTGTCCCTCACCACTGACCTCCGTAATTCCTTTATGACTATCCCATGCATTCTTAAAACCCATGATTATTTCAGCCCCTACCACTTCCTCTGGCAGGGTGTTCCACCCGTTGTTCACCACCCATTCTGTGAATAAATTCTTCCTCACTTTTTCTCTGAATTGTCCTCCCACCAGCTTCATCCCATGCCCTCTAGTCATGGAACATCTTTTTTGATTAAAAATAGTGTGTTCCTGCACCCTGTTCTTCCCTGTAACATACTTGTATGTCTCAATCATATCCCTACTCTCCCTCCTCTACTCCAGGGAGAACATATTCAAGTCCTTCAATATTTCATCATAGGACTTGTGATGCAATCAATGTACCATCTCTCTTGCCCTCCTCTGAACCTTCTCTACCCTGACTATGTCCTTACATAGGTAAGGTCTCCAGAACTGTACACTGTAGTCCAGGTGGGGCCTCACTAATGTCTTGTATAGTGGAATTATGACCTCCCTTTCTTGTTGGTGATGCCCTGCCTATGCATCCTAGCATCTTATTTGCTTTCCCTGCTGCCTTGTCACACTGTTTCCCTACCTTGAGGTCATCAGAGATGATAACCCCAATAACCCTTGCTGCTTGGTGCATGCTGTATCCTCATCCCCCCAACTGATATATGCTGTAGTTCTCCCTCTACCCAAAGGAGGAGACCCTGCATCACTTGGCAACTATCTTCCCATTTCTCTCCTCCCTTCCCTTGCCAAGCTTCAAGAACACATTTTCCTCTCCCAACTCACTTTTCTATCTGACACTTCCTTTTTCACCCCTTTCCAGTCTAGTTTCAAGAAAAAACACTCATAGAAGCAAAGAAACATGGAAGTTGACAGCTGATAAGGACCTCAAGGCCCATCCAGTCTGCTCATTTCTTTTTCTACCTTATGAATGTGCCATATGCCTTTGCTCTGTCAATGGCCTATCTATTCATACTCATCTGTATTGTTCCCTTATGCCTATTGCATGCCTGCTTGAAGCCCTGCACTGTGTTCATATCCACCACTTCCTGAGGTAGGCCGTTCCATGCATCCACCACTCTTTCTGTGAAAAAGAACTTCCTCATATTACCCCTTAATCGGCCTCCCTCTGATCTTATGCTGTGTCCTCTTGTCCTGCTATTTTTCTTTTACTGAAACATGTTAGACTCTTTCACCTTGTTAATGCCCTTAAGTTGCTTGAATGTTTCAATCATATCATCTCTCTCCCTCCTTTGATCTAGGGTATACATATTGAGTTCAGTTAATCTGTCCTCATATGCTTTCTGATGCAGTCCCTGCACCATTTTGGTTGCCCTTCTCTGGACTGCCTCAATTTGGTTAATGCCGTTGTGAAGGTGTGGCCTCTAGTACTGCATGCATTACTCCAGATGGGGCCTAACCAGTGTCTTGTAAAGAGGGTTTATTACCGCCCTCTTCCGACTTGTGATATCCCTACTAATACACCCAAACATCCCTCTAGCCTTACCTACTGCTTTAGAGGTCTGCTTGGATGATTTCAGGTCATCGGTGATGATGATGCCCACGTCTCTTTCTTCACTTGTGACTGCCAGCAACTCCCCTCCCAGCCTATAGGTGGCTTCAGGGTTTCCCTTCACTATGTGCATGATCTTGCACTTCTTTGCGTTAAACCTGAGTTTCCGCTCTTCTAACCATTTTGCTAGTTTATCTAGCTCTCTTTTCATTCTGCCCACCCCATCTGGATCATCTAATCTGTTGCAGATCTTGGTGTCATCTGCAAACAGACAAACCTTACGCTCCAGTCCATCTGCAATGTCATTGATGAACATATTGAAGAGGACTGGCCCCAGGACTGATTTCTGAGGTACCCCACTAGTGACTTGCATCTCTTCTGACTGTATACCATTTACCACCACTCTCTGTTTTCTGCCCGTCAACCAGTTTGCCACCCAGTTGAGCAACGTCTGTCCCACCCTGAGCCTATCCAGCTTATTAATCAATCTTCTATGTGGAACAGTATTGAAAGTTTTGCTGAAGTCAAGATAGGCAACGTCAACTGCTCCCCCTTGTTCCACCACTCTAGTTACCCAGTCAAAGAAATCTATGAGATTAGTTTGACAGGTCCTTCCTTTTGTAAACCCATGCTGTCTTGGATCCTGTGCTCCTATGGATTCTAGGTGTTGTACTATCCTTTCCTTAAGTAGTGTCTTCATAATCTTGTCCACTACTGAGGTAAGACTGACTGGTCTGTAGTTCTCTGCCTCCTCCTTGCTACCACTCTTGTGGAACGGGATCACATGAGCTCTTCTCCAGTCTTCTGGGACCTCTCCTGTGCTCAGAGACTCACTAAACAGTTCTGATAATAGCTCTGCTAGTTCCACCCTTAGCTCCTTTAGTACCCTGGGATGTACAGTATGCCATCAGGTCACATTGCCTTGTCCACCCTGAGCTTATCAAGCTCTTGTAGGACCCTTTCTTTTGTGAAGGGACTAGTGCATACTTCCCTTCCCTCTGTGTCCATGGTGCAGAGCTGTGGGCCCTGCCCTACCTTCTCTTCAGTAAATACTGAGCAGAAGTATCTATTGAGGACTGATGCTTTTACATGGTCCTCCTCCTCATACGCCTCCTTATCCCCTTTGAACTAAGCAATACCCCCTCTGGACTTTCTCCTTTCACTAATGTATATATAGAAAGTCTTGTCACCTTCTTTTACTGTTCATACTAGTATTTCCTTGGTTTGGGCCTTTGCCTGCATTGCTGCCTTTCCCTGCTTCCCTTAGGGAAGTTTGGTATGCCTTCCTACCTTCATCCTGCTGTGTTCCCTTATATTTCCTGAACGCCAGCCTTTTGGCTCTGACCTTTTCTGCTACTGTGTTTGAGAACCAAAGTGGTTTTCTTCTTCTTTGCACTTCGTTTTTTCACTAACACAATGGGATGTTGCTTCAAGTATTGAATCTTTAATGCATGCCCACTTTGCCTATACCCCCTCACCTGTATTTCTTTTTGACAGGGCTAGCTTAACTCTGTTGGCCATCTTATCAAAGTCAGCTCCTCTGAAGTCCCATATTTTTGTCTTCGAATGGGATTATTTTGTTCTAGTGGCCAAATTGAACCATACCATGTGATGGTCACTGGCCCCCAGGTGACCTTCTACCTGGAGATCTGTGATCCTTTCCCTGTTAGTCAGTACTAGATCTAGGATAGCCCTGTCTCTTGTGGGTTGCTGTACCAGTTGTTTGAGGCCCTCTCCCTGCAGGGAATCCACCATGTGTCTAGTTCTGGCAGATGTCCTTGCTGGTATTGGCCAATCGGTATCTGGCATGTTGAAGTCTCCCATTATCAGAACCTCCCCTTTAGCTGTCATGTTTTGTATATCTTCTAACAGTAACATGTCTATGTCCTCCCCCAGGGTCTGGAGGTCTGTACACAACTCCAGTTCATATGGCTGTCCCATTTCCTGTTTCCAGGGTGACCCACAGTTCTTCTGGCTCCTTATGTGAATTCTGAATTTCTGTAGCTTTGATATTTTCATTGACATAAAGGGCCACTCCACCCCCTTTTTCCCCTTGGTCTCTTCTGAACAGCACATAGCCTGGTACTGAAGTCTCCCAAGTGTGGTTACTGGCAAACCATGTCTCGCTAATGGCTTCTATGTCCAGTTTAGCCTCTGTCATTATTGCCTGCAGGTCTGTGATCTTGTTTCCCAGACTGTGAGCATTTGTGTACTTGATTTTCCATTGGTCAGATTTTGGTGTGTTACTTGTTGGGTGAGGTCTGGCATTTCCCCTGTGCATTGAATGGGGAGCCAGACCTTTTTCTTTACCTGGTGATGCAAATGAACTACAAACATGCTGAACTCCTGTTTGACCACTATCTGAAGGGGGAAGGGGTGTTCTTCCCATTCGATGTTTTGGGTGCTGCACCCCTCTCCCCATTTGCTAGTTTAAATATTCTACAAAGACTTCAAACTTCTGCCCCAATGCACTGACTCCCTCCTTAGTCAGATGCATTCCATCAAATTTAAAGATCTTTCATTCCCAAAACTGTTGCCAGTTCCCTACAAATTTGTGTCCTTCTTCCTGGCACCAGCCCTTGAGCCACATGTTTAGCTCCTCTATCTCCCCTTCTCTGACCTTCCATCCATCTGTCCTCCTCTCCCAGACTGGCAGAATCTCAGAGAAGGAGATGCCAGATGAACTGGATGACAGTTTGTCACCCAGCCTGGTTAGGTATTCCTTGGTCTCCACTACTGATCAGCTGGTGAGATCATTAGTCCCTATGTGTACCAGGACATCAGTGTTTTCTTCTGCTTCCTCAACTACCACCTATCTCCTATGGCTCACAGACTCCATCCTTACTGGGATGAACAACGGCCAAATTACAGCTGCAATTTTTGTTTACCTGGTCAAGGCCTTCAACACCGTCTCTCACTTCCTTCTCCTCAACTCACTCCTGGAAGCTGGCCTATCTGCCACAAACTGGTTCAAGGCCTACCTTATTGGCAGAACACAATCAGTTAAGTCCTTGGATGCCACTTCCTTCCCCTCCCCTTCCGATTAGCACTTAAGTCCCCCAGGGCTCTGTATTAGGGCTCCTCCTATTCTCCAGCTTCTTAAATGACCTTCCCTCTCATTGTTCCCCATCCTCCACTATACATATGTATGCTGATGATACAGTCCTGTTATGCATTTGGTTCCTGTCCTGATGAGGCTACAACCAGCTTACAGCAAGACTTTGACAAGGTTCAGCTCTGGTTTGCTATCCATCAACTTTTCCTCAGCACCAGGAAGACTGTCTCCATGACATTTGGCACAAGCCAGAGATTCTGTAGACTTCACTCCATACCAACTTTCCACACACTTGATGGGACTTTACTTGAGGACACATCCTCCTTAATGGACGTAGGTGTTTGGTTGGTCCAACACCTAAACTTCTCTGGATATATTGCAACCATCCAGAAAAAACTGAGCACCAAGCTTAGAGCCCTGTTCAGGAACCGTAGTTGCATCCCTCCTATGGCTAGGCATGAACTTGTTCAGAAGATGATACTGTCTATTTCTGACTACTGTGATGTAGTCTATGGTGCTGCCACTAAGTCCTCCCTGGCCAGACTGGACACCCTCTTCAATTCCTTCTGCTGCTTTGCCCTGGATGTCCCCCCTCACACCCATCACTACAATCTTTATCATGCCCTAGCCTTCCTCTTTCTTACAACTAGGCAACTCTCCCACTGTGCTAAATTCACCTCCAAGCACTGGTGGGTGAGTTCCCTTCCTACCTCCTCCTTTCTAACACCCTCCGACCCTCCCATTTCCTTAAATCAACTAACTCCCATGCCCTGGTTGTCCCCCGCAGATCCACCCACCTCCACCTACTCCATCAGCTCTACCCTCAATAATTATCTTGCACCTAGCTGCTCCTGCCATGTCCCTCCCTAATTCTCTCCTCTAAGCCCTGGACAAACCCTACACCTCTACCGTCACTTTCATTTTACCCTGTGCACACTCATCCCCCAAATTTCTAGCTCTCCTCCCCTTCCCTAAAGTGCTCCCCCTTGCTGGCCTCCCTTGATCTCTCACAGAATGTAAAGGACCCCGAATGCTCTCCATGGGTCCCTCTCCTACCCACTCAAGGTGCTTTTATCTCTCATCTACTTCCTTCCCCCACCATCCGAAAGGGGTTTCTCTGGGACACTACCTTATCTCCTCTCTGGTTCCCCCAGTCTTCTTGCAGGGTTCCTCACATCCTGAGGGGTCTCCAGGGATACAATTCTTCCCCTTCCCCCTTTTCTTTCACGTAAACACTTGTTTATTTATTAACCTGGCACTTATTATTGTCCGCTCTTTCTATATATTATGTGCAACACTATTGTAACACTGTTTGTAACACCTGCCTTACAACTATAGGTTAATGTTGATCTTGTAACTTGATTGTTTAATGTCTCATTCCTATTGAACCCCATCCCCCCTGGTCGCACCGGGAGATGAGTGACTTGTTGCTCAGTGTGCCTTCCTGGTGAAACATTTCAATTCTTCATGAATATTGGGATGGAGCTGAAGGGGATTTACAGTGGCTGAAAGGGCATTGCATTTCCATTGTATATGAGTTGATGGTTGGTTAAAAAAGAGTTTGTATTTTAAGCATTTAGAATTGGTGCTGCACTGTCAGCACACAAACAAATAAAGAATTGTGAGCTGTAGGAACAGTTTAAGGTGACTTGTACTGTAGGCTGCTAGCCACCAACAATAGCATTCAGACAGGACAGGCAAAGTGGGCAAGCATTAAGGATACAATACTTGAAGCAACATCCCATTGTGTTAGACAGAAAAGGAAGTGTAAAAGAAGAAGGAAACCACTTTGGTTCTCAAATACAGTAGCAGAAAAGGTCAGAGCCAAAAGGCTGGCCTTCAGAAAATATAAGGGAACACAGCGGGATGAAGATAGGGAGGCATACCAAACTGCCCTAAGGGAAGCAGGTAAGGCAGTAAGGCAGGCAAAGTCCCAAACTGAGGAAACACTAGCACGGACAGTAAAAGAAGGTGACAAGACTTTCTATAGATACATTAGTGAAAGGAGAAAGTCCAGAGGGGGTATTGCTAAGCTTAATGGAGAAAGGGAGCATGTGAGGAGGAGGACCCTGTAAAGGCATCTATCCTAAATAGATACTTTTGCTCAGTATTTACTGAAGAGAAGGTAGGGCAGGGCCACGGCTCAGCATCATGGACACAGGGGAGGAGGTGAGCACTACCCTTCACAAAAGAAAGGGTCCTACAAGAGCTTGCTAAGCTCAGGGTGGATAAGGCAATGGGACCTGATGGCATACATCCCAGGGTACTTAAGGAGCTAAAGGAGGAACTAGCAGAGCCTTTAGCAGAATTGTTTAGTGAGTCTCTGAGCACAGGAGAGGTCCCAGAAGACTGGAGAAGGGCTCATGTGATCCCACTCCACAAGAGTGGTAGCAGGAGGAGGCGGGAACTACAGACCGGTCAGTCTTACCTCAGTAGTGGGCAAGATTATGGAGGCACTCTTAAGGAAAGGATAGTGCAACACCTGGAATCCATAGGGGCACAGGATCCAAGACAGCATGGGTTTACAAAGGAAGGTCCTGTCAAACTAATCTCATAGATTTCTTTGACTGGGTAACCAGAGTGGGACCAAGGAGGAGCAGTTGATGTCGCCTACCTTGACTTCAGCAAAGCTTTTGACACTGTTCCACATAGAAGATTGATAAATAAGCTAGGTAGGCTCGGGTGGTCAGAAGTTGGTCAACTGGGTGGCAAACTGGTTGACTGGAAAAACAGAGAGTGGTGGTAAATGGTATACAGTCAGAAGAGATGCAAGTCACAAGTGGGTACCTCAGGGATCAGTCCTGGGGCCAGTCCTATTCAACATCTTCACTAGTGACCTCTCAGATGGACTAGAGGGTAGGCTTGTCTGTTTGCAGATGACACCAAGATCTGCAACAGAGTAGATGATCCAGATGGGGTGGGCAGAATGAGAAGAGATCTGGATAAACTAGCAGAATGGTCAGAAGAGTGGCAACTGGGATTTAATGCAAAGAAGTGCAAAATCATGCACATAGGGAAGAGAAACCCGAAGCCACTTATAGGCTGGGAGGGAGTTGCTAGCAGTCACAAAGGAAGAAAGAGACTTGGGCATCATCATCACTGATGACCTAAAATCATCCAAGCAGACCTCTAAAGCAGTAGGTAAGGCTAGGGGGTGTTAGGGTGTATTAGTAGGGGTATCATAAGTCGTAAGAGGGAGGTAATAATCTCTCTGTACAAGACAATTGTTAGGCCCCATCTGGAGTATCATGCAGTATTGGAGGCCACACCTTCACAAGGACATTAACCAAATTGAGGCAGTCCAGAGAAGGGCAACTAAATGGTGCAGGGACTGCATCAGAAGACATATGAGGACAGATTAACGGAGCTCAATATGTATACCCTTGAGCAAAGGAGGGAGAGGTGATATGATCGAGACATTTAAACACCTTAAGGGCATAAACAAGGTGAAAGAGTCTAACATGTTTAAATATAAGAAAAATAGCAGGACAAGAGGACACAGCATGAGATTAGAGGGAGGCCGATTAAGGGGGAATGTGAGGAAATTCTTTTTCACAGAAAGGGTGGTAGATGCATGGAATGGCTTACCACAAGAAGTGGTGGCTATGAATACAGTGCAGGGCTTCAAACAGGCATGGGATAGGCATAAGGGAGCAATACAAATGACTATGAATAGATAGGTCACTGACAGAGCAAAGGCCGATGGCACATTTATAAGGTAGAAAAAGAAATGGGCAGACTGGATGGGCCTTGCGGTCCTTATCTGCCGTCAACTTCTATGTTTCTATGTTTCTAGGCAGCTATTCATGGAGAAATAGCAGAATGAATGTCTGGATGCATTGGATGTCCTTATGAGATTAATTCATGAAGATGTTGAAGAGGCACAGAAGAGGTTAAGAGAAGAATTGTGATAGGAGGAGAAAAGTGATAATTAAGTTAGGACCTCAGCTGAATATGAGGACTTAAGAGCAGATCTGCAGGGAACAGTAAAGAGATATGAAGTCAAAATTAGCTCCATTAAAAAATGGAGGTTTGTTAGTGATGAAAATGACTTTAGATTGAGGTACATTTTGCAGTGGTAAAAGGTGAGGGTATGATTCATACAGTGATCCTTCCACATCTTTTTTAGAGCATGAGCAGAACAATCCATGTGCTTAGAAACAGGCTCACGTTTTGCAGAAAACGCCATGATGCAGCCTCAGGCTGACCTGGTACAGCATCCCTGATGGCGGAGCAGATATGTGGCAGATAAAAGAGGAGGCAGAATGGGTTACCAGCAGTGCCCTTGTCAGCAGAGGAGAGGAGAAGAGGGAAGGGAGGAGAACATCACCAGAACACTGAACATTTCAAATTACACACTTTCTGAAAATGAGACCCGCGTGTTACAAAAAAGACTCTGTACCATGTCAACCCATAGTGTCAACCCCATTGACACTGTAATGTATTTAAAATTAAAGTTTGTGAGACTACTTAACTTCCAATCTTTTTTTTCCTGAAACAGGTCAGAACAACTAGTCTAACGAGAGGGTAACAGGGATAGAGGTCAAACTGCCTGATAAACAGGAGGATGTATCTGGCAACCGGACTGCTGTTAATTTCCATCAAAAGTCTGTTTTTAAACACCCTATGAATCCAACAGTAGTCACTTTTCAACACCTTTATGAGCAGATTTGGAAATTTTGTTTTGGGATGTGGGCACACTTCACTCTAAGAATTGTACAGGGTAAGAGTTTGAAGAAATAGAACATCTGAAAACCAATATAGCAATTATAATCAAAACCGCTGATAATGTGGGTTCTATCACAAATATAAACACCTACTGGTATGAAAGTGAGCTGTTGATCCAGTTGGGTTACACATAATTTTATAGAAAGCTTTAGAGTGATCCCTTGATGCCCTTAAATTAAGGAGCAAAAAGCCCTTTATTTAGAAACAGCTTTAATGGGTCATGTGATTAACAAAGTCAAACTCATAATTCCCTTAGAGTTGAGTATTTAGTAAGGGCCACAATTTACCTACTCCAAACAATTCATAAGAATCTGTTATTTTCCTAGGATGCCCCATAATAGTACGCACTAGGTCCCAGACAGATCCTGTTTCAAAGTATACTGATGCACATATTAATGATCTGGCCAATTCAGTTGTCTCATACACTTTGGATACTACACTTATTCTGAGGGTTTTTGAATATCTGTATGTTCCTTGTATTTTGGTGACTTTGTACACCAATATCCCTATGAGGTGGTATTGAATCAATGAGGCATTCTTTAATGATGTCCAGCATTTAGTCTCCCCCCTCTGGTCATATCAGTTTTGTTTACTTCAACTGATGGAAAAAGTGCTTATATACTATATATTTTTACTTTTCTGGGGACCCATTATTTGCAATTATATGGACAACAATTCTTATTAGCCAATCAGAATGCAGAGTTACTGCCCTATTATTTTGCGACAAGTGGAAAGTAGGCTGAATAATGGGACAGTGGCTTTACATTCTGATCCGCTAAGTATAATATTTGGATAGTGGTTCTGCATCCTGATTGTCTGTGGCATGTTGTACTTGGCCAATTAAACAGCATGCCCAATCTGCCCCCCTCCTGAACATATAGCAGCCAATCAGAGACATCCAGCAATGCTACAATGCACCTGTGAGAAACAGTTTCTGGTTTCTTACAGATGTGCTGTAACACCACAAACACAGATTATGGCACTTTTTAATTTTTTTTTCTTCATTATAATGGCGATAACACCAAGAGTGATCTGGGTTTCCTTGGTAGTAAATCCTAGTGCCAATGAACCCACACCACTGCCACCAGTTTATGACAACCTGCCCCTTGGGCTGTACCAGATTGCAGGGCAGTTGTCTTGGAATACTACTTCACTGGGCTACCTTCACCTGATTATCTTAGGAACTACCCTTTTGCTCAGGGTCAAGAAGGTCAAAGACAAAAATATTATGTAGCGTGCATTTCAGACAGTGGACTGTAAACAAAGAATTTATAGTGCCAGCAGAAATATTAAAATTACCTTCTCAATAATGAGGCACAGCCACTGATTCTAGAAAGATAGAGGGTCCAATTCACAAAGGTGTCTGTAATGCCACAAGCCCCGGATACACTCTACATATAGCACATGGAGCTTGCAGCATTTCCTAGCCAGTAATTGAGATTCTCCATACCATGGCCAGTTGCTGCAAGATAGACCTCCTCTTTTTTAAATGTTTTAACTTGCAGCAATCTTGGCACACTTTTCTATGAAGCTTGCACTAAAAAGTTAGCACAAACTGCAGTAAAGTGGGAAAAGTGTTATAAATGCACCCAATCTTCTCAAATGGGGTGCAGGTTGCATTAATGTGTTTGGCACAGCTGTGCCCAAAAAGGTGTTTAACTCAGGGCTTCATGTTAGCCCTGTGTTAACCTTCATGAATTGGGCCAAGGGTTTTTACTAGTAATTACTACATGTATTAACAACTAAACAGGAGATAAATAATATATATATATATATATATATATATATATATATATATATATATCAGATAACCCACTTTAGGGTGTGTGGTCATGCTCTGATATATGCACTCCTTGGTGTGTGTGTGTTGTGATGCAGAAGGCAGCAGGTCAAGTGCATTCAACCACCCAAAGTGTACACGTATCAGAGCACAACCATACATGCTAGAGTGGGTTATCTATCTAAAAAATGGCCACAAATATTGTGAGGGTGGGGTGGGGGAGCATAAAAGTAGTCCCTGTGTGGCTCATCTGTAGATGATGTGGTTTATCCTGCCATATTTAGGATGGGTTTAAGTTAGGTACTACTTGTCTGGTTGATCCTGCCATACATAGTGCAAAAAATGTAATTTAAAAGATTTATCTAGTTGATCCTGCCATTTTCACAGTGTTTCAGTGCAGGACTTTCACTTTTACTACTTTAATGTAATGTGATTGAGTGGTGTCAATACTGGTAAATGTCTTGCTGCCAGAAGTTTAAAACAAACCCCTCACTCTGTTAAAGAAGTAAAAAAAGTATTTATTTTTTTTTGTTTATTACCTTTTATTATTCTGAGAAAGAAAGCACCATTTGTACAAGGAGGAGAATGAGAGGGGAGCACGTTCACTTTTATTAGTAAAATGTAACGTGACCGAACATGATCAATAATGGTAAGTGAAATGCAGGCACACGTTTAAACTAAGTCCCTGTCTGTTCAAAAGCAAAGTAAACTGTGTATTTCAAGAGCAGAACAAGGGACTCTGTGGCTTCTGAAAGGTAGACTCAAAGCAGAGTGACTGTTGCTATAAGAACACATGCTCTGCCTTGTGTCTACCTTTCTGAAGCCTCTGACTCCCTCGCTCTGCTCTTGTTCTCTTCTCGCTTCTATCAGAAGCTTGTTGTAGAGAAACCTAAGTAAAAATGAAATAAAATACACAGTGTACTTTACTTTTGAACAGACAGGGATTTAGCTTAAACCCGTGCCTGCATTTCACTATTATTGACCACGCTTAGTCAAGCTACATTTTACTAATAAAAGTGACAGTGCTCCTCACTCATTCTCCTCCTTGTACAGGCTGCACCTTCATTCTCAGAAAAATAAAATGGAATAAACAGAAAAACAAAAGCTTTTTTTAATTTACTTAACAGAGTGAGGTTTATTGTGAACTTCTGGCAGCAAGTCATTTTACAAGGAAGACTGGCATATTAATGTAGTTGAACCAGTGGGTAGCAATGTGAATGTACCAGTTGTATGTGTTTGGCTGCCTTTCTGTGCCAGGTGTGGAGTGATCTCACTATTAGTGAGGTTTTGAGGCCTGGAAAGTAGTTCTGGTGTGCAGTCATACTGGGAGGTGTGAGGTCATTGTGAAATAATGCATGGTCAAATGACATGTTTTAGCCAATCTCCATACTGGATTTTCAGTGATTTTTCTTACTATATATATATATATATATATAATTTGACATGAATCATCTGCTGGGGTAGGTCTGTTGATGTACCAAATTTAGTTGAATCCCTTTTGAGATTTTGGAGATATAGAGTATTGAAGTACCAAGATTTCCCTGGTTTTTACTGTTTTTTCAGCCACCTGTGTCTCAGAAACGGCTTTAGGTACTGGGCTGAAATTTTCAGGATAGAAAGCCTTGGCCTCACTGATGTGCCTTTTGAAGGTTTAGTAAAACAATAGTTATCCATTCCAAAGTTATTAAATCTTGCATTTGCCATTTTTTCCTATGGGAGAAAATAGATGTAAAGGTGAAAGTGATTTTCGCACACTGTCATTCAGTTTTACATACTTTGCACCTGAATAACTTTGCAACACTCTGACAGATTTACAGGAGATTTGACAAGCATCAGCCTAGGGCACATGTCTCTTGACTTGACAAATTTGGTTTGAATCCCTTGTTTGGTTTATGAGATACATAGTGTTGACAAAAACAGATTTTTGAGGGTTTTGCTGTTTATTAATGTTAAAGGGCAACCGTTGGATCTTACATATCTTTGTAATAGTTAAAGTGATTTCTACAAAATTTGGCAAGCATAATTATGCTGGGGAGGTGTTTCTGAGTGATAAATTGTATCTTAATAGGTTTAGCCATTTCTGAGATACAGAGTTTTAAAAATAAAGGTTTGGGAGGTTTGACACTTATTTTGTCCACCTGTATCTCGGAAACGGCTTTAGTTTCTGTGCTGAAATTTTCAGGGTAGAAAGCCTTGGCCTTGCCTTTTGAAGATTTGGTGTGAAAATAAAAATTTGTTCCAAAGTTATGACATGGTGAATTTCCCATTATTTCCTATGGGGAAAACAGATGTCCCACACAACACAGGATTCTGCTTCGAATTAGGATTCTGCTCCAAGCTAGGATTCTTATTCAAACCAGGATTGTGCTTCAACCTAGGATTCTGCTTTGAACTAGGATTCTGCTTTGTATGAGCCCTATGGAAAGGGATTCTGCACTGAACAAGGATGCTGTTTTCCAGTACTAAATCCCTTTTGGCAGATAGAACTAACCCAGCAGGGAAACAGGAACCAACAGCCAGACAGCCCTGCCTATTCTACTGCCCCCAGGGCCCCACCCCAGACTGCATAAACCCCCTAGAGTTTTTTTTTTAAACATTGTCTCCACTCTAGAGTGATCAGCCAGGCTTTGTTTTTTGCAACACTGTGAACTGGGATTTAAACTTACTATAGGACTGAATGAAGTGCTGACCTTTTTGCTGGTTTTCCAGCTCAGTGCTTTTCAACTGAGTTTAACACCCTGATAAGTTCACCTCATGCTTGAAGGCTAAATGTTTTGTGCCATTGAGCTACTGTCTTTTGTGATTTTTGCTATTTCAGTATCTTATTCCTCACCCCCCACCTCTACCACCACCAGCACAGTAGGACACTGTGAAGCCCACTCCCAATGTTCCAGATAAAGCACCCCTGCCCCCATTGTAGGACACTGGGGAATCCACTCCCAGTGTCCTGAAATATGTATGTAATGGTTGTGCCAACAATGGTGTGGCCAGTCCCCATGTCAGCACTACACTCACCCCCACCAGCAGTGTGGGATTCTAGGGAGCCCACTCCCAGTGTACATAGTGTACCCAGCTATGATGTACCCCGGAGCAGTGTGGGACACTGAGGAACCTGCCCCCAGTGCCATGAGAAATGGTTCTACTGTTCCTGTGAAAAAAGAAAACCTTCCACAACATCTTTTTTTAAACTCCTGTAAAAAAAGGGCTCTCATTGTTTCCCCATCCCCCTCTTACATCCCAACCCTCCCACAGAGCAAACAACCACTCCACACCCCCTTGCTCTATACTTACCAACTGATGTCAGTGGTTGTCATCTTCTGTGGACCAAGGTATGTCAGCACTCTTCAAAGTTAAATAGCAAACTGAAGAATAAAGGTAAGTGCCATATAGAGGTGGTCAATGGCATTTTGAACATACTGTATGTTAATATTGCAGCCATTTGTAGGCATCTTACATAGATACATGGACACTGTTGGCACATAAGGGTCTATGGCCCAACCAGTCTGCCCAGTTGAGCTTATAAGTTCACTTTATGTTTTTCTAGAAGTCTTTTGCCCTTTACCCCTGACCTCCAGAATGTCCTTACACCTAGGCCATGCATTCTTAAATCCTGTAATTGTTTCAGCCTCCACCACTTCCTCGGGCTGGGTTTTACACTTGTCCACCACCCTTTCTGTGAAGAAATTCTTCCTCATATTTCATCTGAACTGCCCTCCCTCCAACTTCATCCCATGCCCTCCAGTTCTGGAACATCTTTTTCACTGGAAAATAGTGTACTCCTGCACCGTGTTCCTCCCTGTAAGGTACTTGTATGTCTCTAGCATATCCCCTCTCTCCTCCAGGGAGTACATATTCAGGTCCTTCAGCCTGTCCTCATAGGACTTGTGATGCAATCCCTGTGCCATCTTTGTTGCCCTCCTCTGAACCTTCTCTATCCTGTCTATGTCCTTATATAGGTAAGGTATCCAGAACTGCAGAGTGTACTCCAGGTGGGGTCTCACTGGTATCTTGCATATTGAAATTATCACCTCCCTTTTCCTGCTGGTAATGCCTCTTGCTGTGCATCCCCTCATCCTTTTTGCTTTACCTGTTGCCTTGTCACACTGTTTCCCTACTTTGAGGTAATCAGTAATGATAACCCCAAGGTCCCTTTCCTGATCTATGCATGCTATATCCTCACCTCCCCCCAATTGATATGTTGTTCCACTATTTTTGTGCCCCATATGCATTATCTTGGACTTCTTTGCATTGAATTTCAACTGCCAAACCCTTGATCATTTGTCAAGCTTCTGCAGGTCCTTTCTCTTTCTGTCTATAACCTCTGGCATGAACCACATTTTCAACATGGACTTTTTGGACCCCACCTCATGAACACTGGCACTGTTATTTTGTTACTCCATCCTGAAAGATGATTTCACTGTGGCTGAAAGAAATCAGCTTTTGGGACTGAGTAATGAAATGGAAATGCCATTATGCATGAGGTGGGGTCCCAAAAAGCCCATGTGGAAAATCTGGTTCAAAAATACCCCAAAATGCCCGAGTTATGAATGGTCATTGAAATTTTCCTTTGAACGTGTGTAACTTTGCCAATTTATATTTTCACTCCAAGTTTTAACATAGCCACTTTTCATACCACCTCCTGAACAGTACAGCTGCATTTCTCACATCCTGTCTGAAATGTGCTTTTGCACCTGTGGCACAGAAGAATAATAATAATATAATAGTAATACACTTTATTTATTGAGCATCTTTCAGGTCACCAAGGCACTTTAACAAACAAATTAAATAAATGAAAGAAGGTAAAAATATGAAACACAACATAAATATGAATAATCAATAGAATCAGTAAAATCAATCTGGGAAGGCTTGGTGCCACAAATATGTTTTCTGGGTCTGCTTAAAAACTCCCACAGTCATGCACTCCCATAGCTGATGGGGTAGAGAATTCCAAAGGGCTGGGTCTGTAATCAGAAATGCATGGGCCCCCAATGACTTTAAGGATACCCTTGGAATCTCTAGCAACCCCTCATCAGCTGAGTGGAGCATTTGCCCAGGGCAGTAGGGGGACAGGAGCTCTTTCAAGTAGTCTGGGCCCTGTCTGTGTAGGACTTTATAAGTCAGAAGTCCAACCTTGAAGGTGATCCATCACTTAAAAGGCAGCTAGTGCAGTTAATGGAGCACCGGTTTGATTTGACACATCCGGGGGTCCCTATCAATAACTGGGCTTCAGCGTTCTGCACCAGCTGCAAGTGGTAGATATCAACCCCCGGTAGCCCTAGGTAAAGGGGTGGATCAGTGTAGGAAGATCACCAGACAGAACTAGGTGCTTGACCCTGATGATTTTCCTCAGATGGTAAAAGGAAGACTTGATGACTGCCGACACCTGAGATTGCAGTGTCAGCCTGTCTTCAAGAATCATCTCCAGGTCCCGCACCTGTTCAGATACAAGAGGCTGGGAGCCCCCCCAAGAAAACTCCATAGGCTGACCTGCTCCAGACCCCTCTATTTAGTGACCCAGATCCACAACCATCACCTCAGTTTTTCCCTGAGTTCAACTTCAGCCAGCTGGAATTCATCCAATCCTGGATTTCTGCAAGGCAGTTATAAAATACCAGAAATGCACCAGCCTGATCGGGAGCGACAGACACGTAGAGCTGGCTATCATAAGCATTGCAGTGAAACCTCAACCCATACCATCTTACAATGTCTCCATGGGGCAACATGTACACTATGAACAACATGGGTGACAACACTGAGCCCTGAGGGACCCCACATGGCAGAAAGAATGGGTCAGAGGAAAAAATCCCCGACACCACCCTCTGAATTCTGCAAGTGAAGAAGGACTTAAACCACCTGAGAACTGTACCAGACAGGCCACAGATGAACCTCAGGCACTTGAGCAGCACCCCATGGTCTACGGTGTCAAACGCTGAGAAGAGATCAAGAAGTAACAAGATGGACTAGCTTTTCTGACCTCTCGCCATCAAGAGATCATTAAGCACCTGAACCAGCACGGTCTCGGTACTGTGCCTGTTTTGAAAACTGGATCAGAGAGGTTCATAGAAGTCATGGATGGTCAAATGGTTCTCCACCTGTAGAGCCACAACCTTCTTGATCACCTTCCCCATGAAGGGAAGAATAGAGATAGGTCTGTAGTTGGCAGGGCAGCCTGGGTCCAGAGAAGCTCTTTTTCAGGAGGGGTATCACCACTGCCTCCTTCAGGGAGCTAGGAAACTCACACGACTCAAGGGAGCACCAGACTATCCATGCAAGGACCTGGCCAATGATATCACAAGAACTTATAATCAGGGAAATTTGGCCCGGATCCAAACAATAGCATGTTAGGCGCATACCCTGGACAATCTACATAACATCCCCGAACTCCAGCCAGTCAAAAGGTACTCCAGGAAAAGTAAGGGAAAATGACCGAACACTGATCTCTCACATCCCACATAGAATGTGCAGGTTGGATCTCCGCCCTGATGCCAGCCACCTTATCTGCAAATAACTGAGTGAGTTCATCACACTCAGATTGTGAAAAGGCTCTTCAGGAGTGCAGACCCAGCCTGGGTTGCACAGCCTGTCCACAGTTCAAAAGAACTGAGCTGGTAGGTTCTGAGCAGCAGCAATCTCCCTGGACAGGAACGCTGCCTTCTTATGGGTGATTGTTGATTGATAGACTTGATCATTTTTATCAATCTAAGATGGTTGACCTCCAGGGTGGATTTCCACTAGCAGTGCTCTAACCTTCATCTTTGTCACCGCTTCTCCTTCAAGGTCCCATCAAACCAAGGGGACAGAGGGTGAAGGGAGAGAGGATGAACTCAGAAAGGAGCAATAGAGTCCAGGGCCATAGTAACAACCTTATTATAGGCCAGGACTGGGTCTTCTGGGCTCCCACTTGCTTCAGGAATTACTGATAGGTCAAATACCGCTGCAAGGACATCATGGCTCACATCCAGTAATGGGTGGTATCTGACCATCTCCACAGGGGTCGGCCTACGAAGGGGGCAAAAAAAACTGAACCTCACAGTGTAGTGTTCAGACCATCTGACCAGTTTCATCCCCAGTTCAGAGGCTTCAATCCCCAGGATGAAGACCAAGTCAAGAAAGTGACTGTATTTATGAGTAGCAGCAGTAACAATCTGTGTGAGGCCCAGTGATGTCATCAACTGGAGAAAGTGTTGTCTAAATTGTGAGAGTTCTTCATTGACCCAGGTGTTGAAGTCACCCAGAACCATCAGGCTGGGTGACTCAAATGGCATTTCGATCATGAAGTCCACTACTTCCTGAAGGAAACGCTTCTCATCCCCGGGTGGAAGGTAGATGAGGGCGATCCTACAGCCTACACCTGCTTCTATGGTACAGTTGAATGACTTGGCTTCCTCAACTAGTACAATTGTGAGGCCCAATTTAGTCTTGAAACAGACCATTATCCTCCCCCCACTGTGGTCCAGTCTCGAGCAGTGTATCACCAAGTACCCAGCCAGAATTACAGCCTCCAGTTTGGGGCAGCATTTTCATCCAGCCAGGTCTTGGTGATTCAAGCCAGATCAGCTGTCCTAACAAGATCTGCAATAATTGTGGTCTTGATTTTAATGGATCTGGTATTGCACAACACCGCTCAAGTTGGACGTGATTCCAGTGCCACCCAAGCTACCTCTCTACCAATAATGGTGGTGCCCTTGGGTATGGAAATCAGGCATGGTGCCCACAATCCAGAATCCATTTCACCCCGGGGTGTCTTCTGGACCTAACAACCCCAATGTGAAAGCTCTGCTCATTCATCCTCTGCCATTCACACCCTTCCACCCATCCCCCCTGATGTTCAATACCCAGTGCTCTGCAGTGGTGATAGACTGAAAACTGTAAAAGGGGATACAAAAGGGCAGAGGTCATGAAGAGCAGAGGATGAATAGCGCACGACCTGGGGAGCAGTCTTCCAACACTTGTTACTATCCCTGAATCAGAGGAACTACGCCAAAGCCCAAAACACCCAGCAATCAACAGAATAAACAGAACAGAATAAACACCAAACCCAAAACAATAAACAAACAATAGAATTCAGTACTCCAACATCTCTCACTTGGTGGAGAATCAAATACAAATAAATAAAGTAATAAAACAATCAAAACTACCAAAACAGAAAATTAAGCCCACCCCTTCAAAAGACTCCTCCTCTCTCTCTCACCAACGGGATGGAGTTTTAAACAATTATAAAAATAAATCAAACTAGAAAGTATATAACCCTACACACACACCCCCCCCGCACAATAAACTGTAATATGTTAAAATTATAATAACAAATGTCTAATGGTCACTCAAACTTGGGCTGTAAGGCCAGTCACCAGAGTCACAGATGAAAATAATTCCACTTGAGGAGTTCACTTCACAGAAAAATAAATATTATAACTTCCCAGACTGTAACTAAAACCAGATTCAATGTGCAAATGGAACATAAGTGCACCTCCTCTCACTGTGGTGAACTAATTGGAGACTTTTATGTAAAATGTCTTCAGATCCCCACAGGCACTCTCACTACCTTGGGGATCCTTTTAAATTGACAGGCATTTTCACTGCCTGAAATCCAAGAGATTCAAGTGACCAGAATAAAGTAAAATCAGAGGTCTGACCATTTTAGAAGGCACAAGTCCTCATTAAAGAAATCCTCTTGGTGATGTTAGTCACAGGAAGAGTTCCAGGATCTAGTGGTCAGGGCACACTCAGGGGCCCGAAAAAATCCGTCCTCAGGGACCCTCGCCGAAAATATTTACCGCCGCAACTTTGATCCTTCGCTAGTATCAACCCACCAGTTGACTCCCCAGAGGACCTGGAAGAACTACAGGCTAATAAGCTAGCTCCCTGGTCAATCCAGGGCCCGGTCTCCTATGCAGCAGCAAATCCGACCACAGGCCACCCGACAGTGTTGGACCCCCTGCTGCACCAGCTCCCAATCCCATCAAAGTCTGACTCAGTGTCAACACAAACTCCTGTACCAACAAGAAATGCCATCGCAAGGCTGCCCAGGTATCCACAGTCATGGCCAGTCCCAGAAGAGTGGATACATTTCTAGTGAATCCTCCAACACACTACATACCAGCCTCACAGTACCACCTCCTCCAGGTAGGTCTCACTTCCTCTCCTCAGTTTCAGATAGCTCAGCAAAACCATGGAAAACAACACCAAGTCCAATTCTTTAGCAAATAGTGCACAGGGTAAGGGGAAACTAAATGCATAAATCCCTTTTTTGTAAGGGCAATAACGGGACAAACAAGCAGCCCCAGTGTACACTATGAGGATGATTGTATTTATTTTTTGTATTTATTTCAGTCTAAGATTACAATACCTTTGAGCCGAGGCTCTTTTACAAAAGTTCCACGTCAGCTTGTGCAACAGTCATCACTTTTAGTTACAAACATATAAACATTGACTTACAGATATGTAATAACCAGTACAAAGACTCGAGTTATGAGCAAGACAAGGGAAGGAGGGGGTGGTGGGTGTGGGTGGAAGTGAGGGTAGGAGATCAAGTGGGAAGGAGGTGCAGAGGGTAGGGGGAGTATGAGAGGTGGTTGGGGTGGGGGCCAGAGTGGAGATATGGGGGGGAGGTGGGCGAGGGTGGGAGACAGTGCAGCCAGAGGGCCTTGTCGAGGGAATATGACAGGTAAGGTGGTAGGGGTACAAAGACTGATTGTAAGTGCTGGGTGCTGGGGCATGTGCAGCTGGAATGGTGGAAATGTTAAGATGGGCAATTGCAGGATACAAGCAGTGAGAGGCGCAGCTCGGACTTGAAGAGGCCGAGTGTTGGAGCGGTCGCTATGTCGCTGCCAAGACAGTTGAGACAGTTGGATGCCTGATATGCAAATGATCTTTATCCTTGGGTTGTGTGACATTGTGGGATATGTAGTAGATGGGAATTGGATCTCCTTGTAGTGACATTCCTATGTCTAGGCTTAAGGAGGGCACAGACACCAGGTGGGGCAAGCCCCATTATAATTTTCTTGGCCGTGATGCAGGTTTGGTATTTTATGCATTTGTCCAGTTGAAGCCATCCAGATTGGGAATAAAGGTCACATGTGTGGGTACAGCGATGTGAGCCAGTGATGAGATGACAGGTCTTATTCAGGGAGGTCATGATACATTTGAGAGCAGTGGTAGTTGCAGACCCATGTATGCTAAGACCATAGTCTATGATGCTGACGATGGAGCTTTGGACAGCCACTGATAGTGCTTCTGGGGTTAGGTGTTTCCTGTGCCAGAATAATATGCCTAACCTTGCATTGGCAGACCTTGCAACATTGCTGATATGGACAGCGTATGAGAGGTGGGGATCAAAGGTGATGCCAAGGTACTTGAACGATTGTGTTTGCTTTAGGATGGCTCCTTGTTCGGTTGCAATGGACAGGTGGAATTGTTTGTTTTTGTTGTGGGGGCTGCAGAAGACCATAGACTTGTTTTTTTTTTCTGATTGAGAAGCAGTTTATGATTTAGGAACCAGGATTCAATGGAGGAGAAGGCCCGCTGAAGTTTATTTTGTAATTGGATTGGATCAGGGTCAGAGGTGAGGATCACAGCATCATCGGCGTAGAGAATTATTTGTTCTGGGCAGCTGCCCGGTAGTGAGTTAAAGAATAGGCTGAAGAGGAGGGGTCCCAGAATGGAGCCCTGGGGGACTCCCGAGTGGACCGTTCAAGGGACCGAAAGTGTATCAGCGATTCTTACTGTTTGGGACCGGATGTCAGCCTGGCTCAGTTGGTAGCACATCCGCCTCTGGACCAGAAGGTCATGGGTTCTCATCCCACACCAGGATAGACTTGCACCTAAAAATCACTGGCATCCGAGTGCAGTATTGGGAGGTGCTGTACTGCTGGGGTGTGCCATCCTTCGGATGAGACGTTAAACCGAGGTCCCTTCTGCCCATCCTGGTGTTGTCCAGGTGGAAGTAAAAGAACCCAGGGTACTCTTCGTAAAGAGCGGGGAACATTCCCGGTGTCCTGGCCAACATTCCCCTTCCCATAAACTGGCTCTTGCAATTATCCAGGCTGTGTGTGGGTGATGATGTGCGATGTGGCCACCACCACACATTCAGTCACTTCACCTCCAGTCTAGCATTGCTTGTAAAGTGCTTCGGGATACAGAAAAGCACTATATAAATGCTGATTCTTCTTCTTCTTCTTCTTCTTCTTCAAGGTAGCTCTTAAACCAGCCAATGGAGTTGATTGACAGCCCGGTGTTCTGAAGCTGGACAAGAAGGAGGCGGTGATTGAAGGCGTCGAAGGCTTTAGTTAAGTCAATGTAGATTGAGCCTAGTAGTTCACCGGAGTCAAGTGCATTGTGGATTGTGCTGGTGAACTCAAGTAGGTCTGTGGAGGTGCTTTGACCTTTGAGGAACCCGTGTTGTTGCTTGCACAGGATGTTGTACGTATCCAGGTATTCAGTGAGCTGGTCCGAGATGATGCGTTCTAGTGCCTTGGAGAGTGGGGTTGTAGGGAGATAGGTCTGTAGTTATTGTGGGCAGTTTTGTAACCACTTTTATTGATTGGGGTGACAGTGGCAGATTTCCATCTGTCCGGGAACTGGTTAAGGCTGAGGGAGAGGTCGAAAATTCTGGTCAGAGGACTAATCACTTCATCAAGTGTGAGAGACAGGATTTTGAGATTGAGGGAGTCATTACTGAATTTTGATTTAACAAGGACTTTGGTAACATATTTGCATACTTGGTGAGCCTTGACTGCTTTGAAGTAGAAGCTGGGGGAGCTGGTAGGGGTAGTGTTCACTGCAGACAGAGAGGCTTCACCATCTTTGAAGTAGCCCTGGGGTAGGACAGTGCTGAGGTCGGTAAAGGCTTTGTTAAAGGTATCCGCAATGGTTTTTGGGTTGAGGGTTGTGGTTCCATTGATGTTGAGTATTGATGGGGGGGTTTTGGGTGGATTCCCAGTGAGTTCCTTCATGTTCTTCCAGAATTCTCGACCATTGCTCCAGGAGTTTATGAGGACATGCTTATTGATAATCCCGATAATGCACTGAACAAAATTCCTCACTACAGTGCCCTGACCATTTAAAACTTATGCAAACAATAAAATTAAAACAGAGTGAGGGAACAAAACAAAAGGAAGAAAAATAAGCCAAAAAAATGCACAAAAGGAGACACAATTCAGTTACAGTTTTGCAGAAACTTGCAGCACGCCCAACCTGGCAGCCATGGTGCGGTCGATGTGCAAAATCACCTTTCAGGATTGAGTTACAAAATGACAGTGCCAGTGTTCATAAAGTAGGGTCTCAAAAAGGCAATGTTGAAATTTTGGAGCAAAAGTAACAAAGAATGCATGAGTTACACGCAATCAATGACATTTTCCTATGCATGCATGCAACTGCCAATCATTTATATTTTCACTCCAATGTTTGAACATAACCATTTCTTCACAGCACACCATGAATGCTACAGCTGTCATTTCTCACATCCTGTCCAAAATGTGTTTTCACAGCTGTGGCATGGAATAGCATTTTGCCATGGATTAAGAAATTTACACCTACAGTATGAGGGTTATGCGGTGGGGTGATATGAAGACTGTCGAAAATTTGGCATCACAATGTGAAAAAAATAACAAACTTATGAGTATTTGTTGCAATTTTGATACACACCTATCTCAAAAAGTAGGGAAATTTATTGCAAAAAAATCTGTTTTGACAGTTCAATAGGTTTCCATTACACCTTTAAAGTATGGAAATTCAATGTTGAGGAGATGTATCAGCAGCACATCTTCAGAACAATAGAAACAAAGCAGTTATTTGATATATCCCTTGGTGTCCTTCCACCTGACTCGTACACTATTTGAGCTGTTAATCATGTGGTATAGAACAATATATTTGTACAGTATAGTGTCCTAGTTAGGTGGAAGGACACCAAGGAATATATCAAATAACTTTTTTGTTTCTAATGTTTGCAGAAATTGGTGTTGTTGTGCAGATACATATATTAACCCTAACACTGAATTGCCGTACTTTTAAAGGGGTAATGGAAACCCTAACTGGTTTTACTGGTTTTGTAAAACAAGTTTTTTTTCAATGAATATATATAATAGTAGCACAATAGTGCCACTATAGTTGGAGTTGAGTAGCATGTTTAATGTTAAACCTCAAATTTTGGACTTTAATAACTTTGCAACTGATCAGTGGATTTCCACACAATTTGGCATGTGATGTCCTGTGGATAGATCTCTGTTATTTTCGTAAGTATCATAAGTTGGGTTACAAATCCATAGCTTTCACCATAGTGGATTTGATAAGATTAGTCTCATAGAGCCCCCAGATATTGATCCAATCTATTTTTAAATACGTTTATGGTTTCACTGCTAATAATGTCAGCTGGGAGTGCATTCCAGTCAGACACCACTCTCTGGTTAAACCATGAGCCCCTTTTGTTGGTCCTATAATGGTCACCCTTCAGCAGTAATGAATGTACTCTAGTTGTTATTTTGCTCTCTCTCTCTCCTTTCCAGTCCCATGCATTTCCAAAGATCCTGGTCTCTAAATGCTGCAAACCATGCACAGATCATCTTGTAATCTTCTATATTCTAGACTAAATAATCCTAATTTAGTTCTATCATTATATGTGAGATTTTGGAGGCCATTCACTTTTTTCTTGTTATTTTCCTTTGTACACTCTCTAGTTTATTTATATCCCTAACATGAGTGGAGTTCCAGAACTGCACACCATATTCCAACAATGGTCTAACCAAAGAAACGTACAATGCATAAATCTGATGTTCTCCCTACTCTTGATATTTCTTAATATACAGTTTGTGATACTGCTAGCTTTCTTTACAGTGCTGGTAGTGTGTCTTGAAAAAGTGATATCATTAGAGACTAAAACCCCTAAGTCGCATTCTGAGGTTGAATTCCTTAATGTAGTTCTATTTAGTTTATACAATGCTTGTGGATTTTTTGTCCTAAAAGGTAGGATGTAACATTTTTCAACATTAAAGGCTATCTTGTGGTTTTTGGCCCATTTATTTACTTTATCCAGTTCAATCTGAAAATTTGCTATATCCTGATTATTACTCATGATGTACCCTATTTTAATATTATTTGCAAATTTCGTGATCCAACAGTTCTGTGATGTTTTTAAGGATGACACATATATGTTAAATAATGTTGGGCCTAAAATAGAGCCCTAAGGGACTCTGCTAGATGTTACCTCCCAGTCTGACATATGATCTCTAATGTGTACTCGCTGTTTCCTGTTAGTCACCCAAGCTCTGACCCAACTAATAATATATTGGTTTCCATTCAGACCTTCTAAACTTCTGATTAGTTCTTCATGGGGGACTCTATCAAAGGCCTTAGATGAGTCAAGATACACAACATCAACTGATAGTCCGATATCAAGTGCTCAACTGACCTGCTCAAAAAAACACAGTAAGTTGGTTTAGCATGATCTTTTAGGTGTAAAACCATGTTGTGTGTAATCTATCTGACCTCTTTTCAGTAAATGGTCATCTAGTCCTTCTTTAATATATTCCTCCATGATTTTACTTAATATACAAGTGAGACTAATGGGTCTGTAATTTTTAACACTAGTCTTTACTCCCTTTTTGTGAATCGAGATCACATTTGCCATGATCCAATCCTTTGGCACCTCTCCCACTCTCAAGGATAAGAAAACTAAGCATGACAATGGGGTTGCAAGCTCCTCTGCCAGCTCATTTAAAATACAGGGATGCATCCCATCTGGACCTTGGGATTTTTTTTTTTTTTGCTTGCTCACCATAACATTGTTATTTATATTTACAAAGATTGTATTATCTTGAGGCCCTTCTGTGGTAGTCTTGGTCATCCCAGAATTTTTTTTGGGAAGATACTAGTAAAATAGTCATTTAATGAGTTTGCCATGTGTTGTTCATCCATTATCTCATGACCATCAATTTTTAATGATCCTATCTTGTTTGTATCCTGCTTTGATTATTAATATAATTGAAAAATGTTTTCTTATTATGCTTTGTTTTAGTTTCTATTCTAATTTCTTCATTTTGTTTTGCTTCTTTAACCACATTTTTACTTTTTTTTTTGCTATATCTTTGTATCATTGTAACCTATCAGGTGTAGGGTTTATTAATATATTTCATCTAAGCTGTTTGTTTCTTTTTAATATGCCTTTGTATAATCATATTAAGCCTTGTGGGAATTTTCTGTTTCCTGTTATACTTTGGTTTATCTGGGATAAATTGTATTATTATTTTTGAAAATATAATCTTTATTAAACCACAGCCTTTTCAAGTCAATATACCACATACAGTTGCATTTGTTATGGTTACAATTAATGTACAGTTCAACACTTTTCACTTGGAGGTTATGCAGTTAGGGGGCCCAGGAGCAGGGACACCCAGGTTACGACCAACTTCTCCTTGGTTACAGAGTGGAGAGGAGGGAACTGGTTATTTACTTATTTATCCATCTGTCCAGTGCACCTCTGCCCCACCCAGCCCTCAAATGTCTCAGACTCTGTTATTCAGAGGGGGGGGGACATGCTCCTAAATGGAAAGAAGGGCCCCTGAATCTCATCTCAACGCTATAGTGCTCATAAGGTACCCTGCGTAAACATTTACTGTTATGGCTATATGATAAACTTTTATTATGATAACATAAGAGTAGATTTATTGATGGGATAGCTCATCACTGAATACTGAATCATATTTATATAACAAACTCTGGATCCCTTATAATTACATAGAGTATCCATCAATTCCACCTTGAAGAGCATACTGTAGCTCCATTCTATCATTTATTTTATGAGTAATACTTTCTATTTTATAAATATGATTGACCATTGTTCTTCATTCTCCTATAGTTGGAACTCAGTCAGTCAGCCACACCATGGTGATTGTTTGCTTTGCTGATAGGAGTGGAATTCTGGAGTCAATATCTCTGAGTCCTTATTGCCTGTGCCACTGGCTCAATCTATTTTTCAAAAACGAATGGGAAAGGGGACAGCCCTGCCTCGTTCCTCTGTAGAGAGGAAAGTCAGTGGAGTGATGAACCGATACCTTGACACAGGTATATAAAATATTTATAGTCTGTATTTAAGACTGAAATTGGTTGATAAGACCCACAATTTATGGGGTTTTATCAGGTTTCAGAATTACAGGAATTGCCGTATGTGACCAACTGGGAAGGGTGGTGCCTCTCCTCAACCTCATTAAATGTTTGGAGTAGTAAGGGGATAATCTGCTCCTTAGTGGCTTTGTAAAATTCTGTGCAAAAATCATCTGGGCATAGTGCTTTCATTGTCTTAGAATACGCAATTGCAGTAGCTATTTCTGAAAGTCAGATTGGGCTTACCAGTAAGCATTGCTGGTCTTCATTAAGTTTAGGGAGGTGAAACCCAGTGAGGAAATTGTTAATGTCTGATACAGTGGCCTATTTTTCTGGGGTATATAGGGACTGATAATAGTTACAGAAGGACTGGGTAATATCATGCAGGTGGGTGTGCTTGATTCCTATGGTTGGGTGCATGATTGCTGCTATTGTTGAATTACATCTTTATTTTCAGTGTCTATATGCTAGCAGACAAATAGCCCTAGGCCCTGTCTCAAAACAGAGCTGCTGTAAGAAAGTAAGAGCAATCTCTGTCTTCTGCATGCATGATGCATCAAGCTCTTGTTTGACTAGCTATAGCAGTTGCCAAACAGAAGTCTCATACCGTTGGTGCACTTGTTGAAGGAAGTGTAGAGTGTTCTCCAGCCTGTGTTGTTTTGCCCTTTTAGCTTTTGTTTATTCTGTGGTGTATTTAAAATTCCCATTGGCGGACCACAAGTGCATGATCCAGAAGAGCTATATCACCAAGGGAGCACCCTCGTAGAGCTGAGAGTGATTCCTTTTGAGTGTAGTAGTGATCAATCCTATTATATGTGTATGTATGGCCTAATAATGTGTGTAACCTTTTGTTCTGGGATTAAGAAATCACCACACATCCTCCCACCCCGCTTCCTTTATAAAGTGCTTGAACATCTTATGGGAGTTTGGTTGCTTATGTGGGTTAGTGTTTGTCAAATCCAGAGCAGGGTTTGGTACTATGTTACAATCATCTGCCAAAAGCAACATGCCCCTTGTCATCCCCAGGATCTTGTCAAACAAATGTTTGATAATAGGCAAGGCAGTTCCTGGGGGCAAATAAAGGTAGCTAATGTAACCTCTGTCCTATTTATATGGCCCTACAATATAACCAGTCTGCCCTCTGGATCCGACCAGTCAGCCAGCCACTGGAAATTGGTTTGCATGGGAAGGAGAATAGCAACCCTCCTTTTCTTTAGGTTCCCATGCGAGGAGAAGTATACAGAGGAGTATCCCATTATTGAAAGTTTCTCATGCTCAGTTTTTGTCAGGTGAGCTTCCTGGAGGAAAACCAGGTTGGAGCCTGTATTTCTGAGGTGTGCAAGCATTCTTGTGTGTTTTATAGGGTTATTTAAACCATTTACATTGAGTGAGTAAAGTTGCACTGTTTTGGGACTCTAATTTTCACTTAGTGGTGGAGTATTGTACCAGCCTGATCCAGTGCTCCCCATCCCCCTCAACCCAACACAGAGATTTCAACTGCACTGAATGCATCTACTCCTTTTACTCCTGCTCACTTTATACAGAAACAGCAAACACTAATTGAATCTGCATGGTCCAAGGTTCCACTATCCAATAATCCTCAAGAACTAGATCCAAATTTTAACAAACGTCTACCATTATTATTATATAACTCTTTTGAACTTCTACAATCAATTCCCAACAACATGCCCATATATGATCACATCCATGACAACTTTCTAGTCAACACTACACCTTTTGATCCCCCTTCGCCTCCCAATATAAAAAAACACTTGTCATCTAGTCACCACAATCTTTCTCTGCTTACCTCAAAATCAGCCCCTCATCCTTCTAGTACTACCAAACAGATAACACACTCACTAGATACCAAAACAGTTAAACAAGCATTCATACTGGGGGATTCCATAACAAAATATATAGATTGTGCTGTCTGCAATCCAGACAAACAAAATCATACCTGTCTAAGTTTTAAGGGGGTGGGAGTTTCTGACATAACCTCATTGTCAAAAACAACGCTCTCATCAGTAGGTGTAAACCCACTTGTGATTGTCCATGCAGGGATGAACAATATAAACAGAACATCGCTCCATCAACTCAAACAGAACTATGTAGCTCTATGCAATATTTTGGTAGAAAGAGGATGTAGCATTTGTATATCAGAAATACTACAGGTTCCCAAAGCTTCAAATTATACAACAGCCAAAATCAAAGTGTTAAATGACTGGCTCTGAAAATGGTGTTACAGACAGAACATAACTTGTCTTACCCACTGGGAAGAATTTTACAACAATTATTCCCTCTTCTGCTGAGATTGCCTCCATCTCAGCAGAAGTGGAAGTTTGTTTTTGGGACGTCAAATTACAACATTTATAAACAATCATTTAAACTAATACTGAAGGGGCGGACAGTGTTAAAATCTAAGACTCTTAAACCAGATACTCAGCAACTCCCCAACCAGCTGAACATGTTATCACTGAATTCTCAATCTCTTTCCATAACTAAAGTAGCAGAATTAGAAACTAGAATTCTATCTCTTAAAGTAGGACTTATTGTTATAACTGAAACATGGGGTAATTCTGATAAACAGTGTACATCTCAAATCCCCGGCTTTAAACACTACTTTAAAAACAGAACTGACAATAGAAAATGGGGAGGAGTGAGTCTATATGTTAAAAATACCATTCCCTCCTATGAATCTCCTTTTAATTCACAAACAGAGAGTGTTTGGGTGTATATACATCCCATAGGTCTCCCACAGATTTTGGTTGGCACTTGCTATCGCCCACCATCTACAGATATCTCCTATACCAAACAAATTACTACTGAAATTTCCCATCTTGCCAATAATGGCTCAGTCCTCATCCTGGGTGATTTTAATTTTCCACTGATTAACTGGGACACCCTAACTGGATCCAATCAGCATGATACACAGTTACTCACAACAATAATCAACCTTGATCTCACCCAGCTAGTTAAGGATCCAACTCATGGTGAAAATCTACTCGATTTAGTAATAACTAATATAGACACCCCTATAACTAACTTGTGTATCACTGAACCCCTAGGCAATAGTGATCACATGTCTATTCTATTTTCATTACCCCTAAAAGTCCATACTTTAAAAAACAAATGTTCATTTAAACAATATGATAAGGCAGATTTTCTATGGATTAGTAATCATCTTGGAACAATATCATGGGACCAAATCCTTCTTCCCCTCAACATTGAAGATTCTTGGACAACCTTTACGCAGATAATACATGAATTAGAACAACAATACATCCCAGAAAAAAAAGAAATACAACAACAAGGGAAAAATCCCAGCATGGTATAACCACTCTATCAAAAAGCAAAATTAAAGACTTGTCATACAGCCCAGAAAGGTGAAATTCCTGATAAATACAGGCTAGCAGTTAAGGAAGTGAAGAAGCAAATCACCTTAGCCAAACGGAACCTTGAATTCCGTATTGCTCATACCAAGGACTCACACAAATCCCTCTTATATTATTTAAATGGAAAAAAGTGGAATACAAGAACTGTGGGCCCATTGATTAAAAACAATATTAATTACCTCTGATATTGAGACATGCCAATGAGTTTAACAAATATTTTTGCTCTGTATTTGAACAAAATACCCATAGTGCATCTATACTACACTTACCCAACCCTTCCAGTTACTTTTTTCACTTCAGGAAATCAAGGAACTCTTAGGCACTCTGAAAAAAAAAAAAAAACAAGTCCAGGTCTAGACAATATTAATCCCAGATTCATATTAGGAACAATTGATACCATTGCCCTCCCACTCACTATTATTTTTAATAAATCTCTTCAAGAATCCAAGACACCACCTGACTGGTTAACAGCAACAGTCACACCAATATTCAAACAAGGTTCTCATTCTAAAACTGAAAACTATAGACCAATTAGCCTTATCTCAATACCCTGTAAACTAATGGAGAAGAAAATAAAATTACTAATTGAAGCCAAAATGAAATCATTAAACATTATAGACAACACACAGCACGGGTTTAAAACAGGTTATTCCTGTACAACCAATCTGATTTCATTTTATAATACTATGAGTAAATATCTTGATTCCAACACTCCAGTCGACGTTACTTTACTAGATTATAGTAAAGCGTTTGACAAAGTTTCACATAACCTACAGGTGACCAAACTTATTAAACCTGGATTCTCAGTACAGCTAGTTTCATGGGTTCATAATTGGCTGAATGGTAGAACACAGAGAGTTAGGGTAAATAATTAATTCCCAGACACAGTTAATGTAACTAGTGTCATCCCTCAGGGCTCTGTTTTGGGACCAAAGCTCTTCAATATCTTCATCAATGATATGATAATTTCATCCAAAAATATTATTGTTAAATTTGCGGATGATACTAAATTAGGGGGCTGTGTCTATAATGAGACAAACGAAAACCAGTTAAAATCAGATCTTGCCATCACTGAACATTGGGCAGTAACAAATAAAATGTTTTTCAATTAATCTAAATGTGCAGTATTACATCTGGGTAAGAATAA
Source organism: Neoceratodus forsteri (assembly GCA_016271365.2). NCBI lineage: Eukaryota > Metazoa > Chordata > Ceratodontiformes > Ceratodontidae > Neoceratodus > Neoceratodus forsteri. The sequence goes on from CM057459.1 coordinate 875,143,076, forward strand.
TCCCAAACAGACTTATCTGTTAAATAACATCAGAATCAGGGATTCTAGTGTAGAAAAAGACTCGGGAATACTAATTAATAACAAATTGTCCTTTTTGGAACACTGTAACAAAACAGCAAATCAAACCAATGCTCTTCTCCATAGAATAAACACCACCTTTATCTCTAAATCTGAAGAATGTGCCATGACTTTGTATAGGTCCCATGTTAGGCCTTACATAGACTACTGTTCACCCCTCTGGAGGGCATGTTTAATCTCTGATATAAAGAGAATAGAGCAGATTCAATGAAGGGTAGCAAAATTAGTTCTGCATCTTGCTCCTTTAGATTATGAAGAAAGGGTGAGATGTACAGGGCTATATCCACTTAGATTAAGAAGACCAAGAGGCGACCTACTTAAACTGTTTAAGATAATCCAAAACCCATCTCTAATGGTACAATGCAGAATCTCATTTACCACCAGAAAAATTGTGGCTAGGTGCCACAATAAACAGCTTGTGATAGATACATCACAAACTAATAAAAGGCAATCTTTTTTCACTGTTCGAGCACCCAGAGTATGAAACTCTGTGCTGCAAGATATTATAGATTGTTCACAAATAGATATTAAAAAAAAAAAAATAGACAAATGGCTATTGAATTAATATAAATCCATAGGGGAAATATAGAGTTCATATCAATCACATGTTCCACAGGTGTGGAGGACAAACCTGATGGGCTAAGGCCCCCTTTTGTTCACTTAACCAAGTAGCCAAGGTCCATGTAAACTACTGTCACAATCAGGAACTGTTCAGTTTACTCTGAGAATAGGGAGTTTTCTGCTGCTGGGGTAACGCATGGCATATAGCTTACTCTTTTCTGTGGTGGTTGTCTTCCTCCCTGAGGCCTGCATGCCTGTGGCTAAACATCAACCTGTTTCAGAGGGCTTCTTACCGGGAAGTCTTAATGTGGTCAAACGTTTGGGGTCTCTGTAAGGAACTGCCCTGCCAACTAACTGGCTTATTACAGTACATTTAACTAAATCATACAACTTGGTCCTGAAGTAACTTTTTTAGCTTCTATAATGTGAACAGAAGGATTAGCGGCTCTACTTAGTAACTTTATGGCAGGAAAGAAGTGTTTAAATACAAGAACCCCTTTAAAATTAGCAAACAACTATTATATAGTTCAACCTAAGAGAGTTCACTTTGGGTAATTTCTTCGGTGTACATTTAGTATCCCTAGCAGTATTAGGATATGCAGTTAAGCCATGATAACCAACCCATTTAGTCTCTCTTTTCCAACTGTCAGAGGTCTGCAAGGAAGGTCCACCAATCATGCCTCCATTTTACTGCCCAGGGTCCCCAAATGTGTGTGCCACTGCATCTTAAACTGGTATTGTATTTATCTGTACTGAAGAGCACCTGAAGAGTAGATCAACATGAAGAGTCCTGTGGTGCAGAACCTAAGCTGTTCCAGTTAGAAAATTATCATCAGTTTAGAGGGTTATAAAATTAACTTTTGGAGCATTTGTTGTCCTCTATAGTCATAGTGGCCATGTATTTATGTCAGTGGCCCCCCGATAAGTGGGACTTCAGGAGGATGGTAATGACAACATGTCCAGACTGCACTCGATCAGCTGTAGCAAACTATGTCAAGTGAGGTCTTATATTTTGTTTTCCTCTTTTCCAGTATATATCCATTTCTACATTGTAACAGTTGACCTGCAGGTACACCATCTCCCTATCTGTCTCCTAAGCCCCCACTTCCACTGCTATCTCCCCCCCTTATTCCCCTGCAGCTCATTGAGGTAACCTACAATTTTGTTCTCTCCGGTCTGTTCCATGAGGCATCATGAAGCAAGAGCCAGATACTTCAAAAACCTTAAAAGTCACAACTTTTTTTTATTGTTTCTTCATTACCTTGCAACTAGATGGTGTGGAGTTCTGCTATGATTTTGTTTTTGGTAGAAACAGCTTGCATAACCAAACTGCCATGCATTTGTTTGGTGAAAAAATATTAATCTGTTGCAAAGTTATTCAATTTTTAAGTCCCATTTGTTTTGAATGAGAAGGTCACTTCCCAGGATAGATGTAAAAAGTCCAATGAAGGATTTGGCCACACAAAAAAGGATTATTTTTTGTGAGGTGCCAAAGTTTTTCTACAGAAAAATACCTTTTTTTTTTTTGAGCCATCTTGGTTTTTTTTTTTTTTTTCAACAAGCTAAAAGGTGTGGAAAATACATAAAAATGTTGTCATTTTAAAAATCAAACACCAGAACCTAGCTAAACATGCCCCTTTTAGCTATATTCTGATATTTGATTTTCACAGTCAGGGCCAGAAATACTTTTTCTGGCACTCAAAATACCAGGTGCCCAGCTTAGCGAGAGGAGCCTTTCCCCATGTTCTCTGTATGAGAACAGTGACATTTTTGATTTCTGCAACAGCAGCTACTACTACCTTACAGCTTCTACTGGCTGTAGTGTGACCAGTGAGTCACCCCACCATTTCCCTGGTGTTTGGTGGCACACCACCACCCTACACACTGTTCCCATAAATATGATCTTCCCTGGTGTCTAGTGGCACCCTCCCAGCTGTTGGTCTTGTTTTCCCTGGTGTCTAGTGGCACTCCCCACCCTCCAATTCCTATCCCCATAATTTTTATTTTAGGCCCTGGTGTTTAGTGGCACCTCTTACCCTCTGAATGTTTTCCCATTATTTTTATCTTACTCCCTTTCTTTAAAATATATATTTATATTATCCGACACTGGGGTGCCCACTCCTCGGTGCCGTATGCCCCCCCCTGCAGCTTTATTAACTGTAGCCAACATCAGGGGGCCCAATCCCCATGTTGGTATTTAGAGCTCATGCCCACCAGCAGTGTGAGATACTGAGGAGCCAACCCCCATTGTCTCAAGATAGATTATTAATGTTATAAGTACCTGCAATAAGAAAATCATTCACTGGTATCTTTTTTTTACCTGAAATAAAGAAAACAGTCGCTTATCATCACCACTGACCCCCTTCCCATCCCAAACCTCACAATGAGCACCCACCTCCTCACACTCCCACTTACCCTATTCTTACCCGCCGTTGTTGAATTCTGTCTTCTTCTGTGGACTGAGACACTTCTGCAGTTTTCAAAGTTGAACCGTGAACTGAGGAATAAAGGTAAGTGCCCTATAATGTATTTCAATGGCATTTTGAACTTATATTCAAAAATTTGCAATTTTTAGGAATTTTTTTAATCACATTTTTTCATGGGCTTTTTGGGACACCACCTCATGAACACTGGAAGTGTCATTTCATTAATCAGGCCTGGAAGGTGGTTTCACAGTCCTGCAAGAAATCACCTTTCAGGACTGAATAATGAAATTTCACCACCGGTGTCCATGAGGTGGGGTCCCAAAAAGGCCATATAGAAAATTTGGTAAATAAATTCCTAAAAATGGCCAAGGTATGAGTATTTGTTTAACTTTTTCTACACACACGCATAACTTTGGTAATTTTCAATATTTTGACTTCAAATATTCAACATGGAAATTTCTTCACACCACCACCTCATGAACAGTACAGCTGTCATTTTTCATATCCTGTCTGAAACATGTTTTCACACCTGTGGTGTGTATTGGCATTTTGGCTTGGATTTGAAAATTTTCACCTATGGGGTTTATGAGGTGGGGTCAGAAAAAGACTATGTTGAAAATTTGGTGTCAAAATATGAAAACATACAAAAGTTATGACCATTTGTTGCAGTTTTGCTACGCCTGCTTATAACTTTAGAAATTGTAAATATTTTGACCTCAGATTTTTAACATAGCCTTCTTATCACCCCACCTCATGTATGACACAGCAGTCATTTTTTAAATCCTGGCCAAAATGTGTTTTCGTACCTGTGGTGCAGAATAGCTTTGCAGTTGCACAGAGTTATGTTTTGGTGGGGATTTGAAAATGTTCTGTACCCCGTCATCCATTGTTTCTGCAGTACAGCTGCTTAGATAGTCTTGCAGTTCCGGATTCCAGTTCCAAGTAATTCCCAGATCATGTCTTGCAGACTGCTGTCTGCTTTTGTTGCTTTTCTCAACATACTGTAAGAGACTGTGCCTGCCTTGCTCCCCTATACTTACGTGCTCGAGCTGCAGTGCTCTCTCTAACTCATACATATATGAAGCACAGCTGCTTTGCTAGGTGGGCACTTAAACAGAGGTCAGAGGCATGGGGGGGTAGGAATAGCATGTACAGGGAGAGAACAGGAAGTTCTTTTAACAGATCAGCCCACTCCATGGACATTTACTCAGGACTGGGCATAGGGTGGTGGAACAAGTGGACTGCAAAGTACAAATGCTGAAGGAAAAAAAAATACACAAGCTATTCATCCTAACTACAGAAGAAATAAATATCTATCCAGTGTTTCATCTTCATAGAAAATTAAACAGCTAGCGTATAGAGTTTTAATAGTTATAGTATGCTGAAAGGCGGACTGAAATAAATACTATTTAATATCAATTGTATGGTTTTAATTACCAGTTCTTTTCCATGCACAGTAAGTTCTGAGTATTCTGACTACTAGAATTTATGCTTTGTGCTTATACTTAGTGTGCACAGTGCTAGAAGGCAGTTTGGCTCTTAAATATTTTTCAGTAAAATGTGTGTGGAAAAGGACTGAGTTTTCACTCTCTTTTGTTCTGCTAGTGTGGTAAGTGGAGAGATTATGTCACATGGCAGTGTCACACACTGTAAGATCAAACTGCAGTCTTAAACTGTCAAAAGGATGCATACACAAAAGCAGTCTTTTGAATCACAACTGCATGTATTTTATTTCATAATTTTAGTAGTCACTAGTCAGGACTTACTGTTGCATTTGCGAGGTTTTGACAATTCCTGCTCACTAAATGGCTGACAGCTTCCCCCCACAACCTCAACACTGTCCAGCTTTCATGGTGCACGTGACACAGACATTCACGGTGAGCAGCCCAAACCACTGTTGAAACTTTAAGTTAATTTTTAAAAGAAAACCAACAAGGTTAATAAAAACCACACAACAGATATCAAATATGGTTTATTTGGGAACTCCAGACAGCACAATACAACAGACAAACTTTGGTACAATAGCTCTTTAAATCCACTGTTCTCATACAGAGAAAGCTGCGGAAAGCTCCTCTCACTAAGCTGGACAACCAGAATTTTGGGTGCCCAAAAAATAGTATTTCTGACCCTAATTGTGAAAAACAGACACAAGAATCTAGTTAAATTGGGCCTGTTTAGCTAGATGATGGTGTTTCTTTGTTTCTTAAATGACAACATCTGTATGTATTTTCCAGGTTTTTTAGTTGACGAAAAAAATAAATGAGATGGTGGATGCGAAACAGAATTTTTTTCCTCACAAAAAGGATATTGTTCTCTTTCGAAACAGAAAACGCTTTTGTGAGACTAAATCCTTTTTCACAAGATCAAATCCTTTGTTGAACTCAAGCCATCTATCCTGAAAAATTAACTTCCCACAGGATATAATGGGAATTTAAAAACTTAATAACTTTGCAACAGTTTAATATTTTTGCATGAAACTAGCAGTGGCAGTTCTGTTACCCAAGTTCTTTCTACCATAAAAAAATATGCCAAAATTCCATACCATCTTGGCGCAAGGTCATGAAGAAAAAAATGCATAGAGGGTAACTTTTGACTTTCTATCACTATCCAGATCTCAGAATTTGCACATTCGACTGGAACAAACCTTGCCACATCAAGAGATCTACACCAAAGGACAGCATATATTGAATTTTTTGAAAATCCATTCATTGTTTGCAAAGTTATTAAAATGCAAAATATGAGGTTTAACATGTGCCCAGAACTTTGTTAATGCATCAGTTAGGATTAAAGTGACAAACGCATGGCAATGATGCATTAGGGCTGAGCCCCTAAACCTTCCCACCCTACCCCTCATGCTCCACACACCAACAGGCATTGGGGTGTGGCATGGGAATGTTAGGCCCAACTCTCACCCCATTCTATGTGTAACCAGGTAGACATTGTACAGTATAGGAGAATTGGGTAAAAGGTAGGCCTAATGACCCCATAGCACACCCAGATGCCTGTTGGGTTAAAGTGACAAAAGTATGGAATTAGGGTTGAGTCCTCAACCCCCCAAAATTAAGTAAGGCAACATGGGTACAGAATCACACAATGGGTTGAGTATTATGGGTTGGAAATGCCAAGGCACACCATCTCAGCTGTTCCTGCATACACGGTGGGGGTGGGGTATTAGGGTTGGAAGCTGAGGGAGGGGGTGGAGTGTAGGGGTTGGGAACTTTAAGTTCCCCTCATGCCTGTTCCTACATGCACAGTGGGAGTGGGGTGTTAGGCTTGGGGACCCTAAAATTATGTTTCCCTACTTTTGACAATCCAATCCTAATGGTGCATTAACAAAGTTTTTGCAGTGAATTTCCTTACTATTTCAGAGAGTTTTTTTTGTGTCCTTATTAGGGCAGGAAGAACTATTTTCAACATGTCCTTTTTGGAATCCCACCTCATGAACAATGCTACTGTCATTTTGTTCATTGGTCCCAAATGGTGATTTTGTACAGTGATGGCACCTTTGTGTGCCACAAGTGCAAAAAGATGCTTGAGGCACAATGTGAACAATGACAGCTGTACTGTTCATGATGTGGTGTAAAAAATGGCAATTTTGAAAATGTGAAGTGAAAATATAGAAAAATCGGTGAAGTTATGAGCATGTGTACAAACTGCTCAACACACAGTCGGGCTTTTGGGAACTACACCTCATGAACAGTGCTACTGTTATTTTGTTCATTGGTCCCAAAAGGTGATTTTGCACAGAGACTATGCCATTCTGCACCACAGGTGTGAAAACATGTTTTGGGCAGGACATGAAGAATGAGAGCTGTACTGTTCATGAGGTGGTGTGAAAAAATGGCAATGTTAAAAATTTGGAGGGAAACCATTAAATACTGGCAAAGTTACAAGTGTGCATAGAAACTGTGCAATGCATGCTCATTACATAGTCATTTTATGGAATTGTTTCACTTAATTTTCAACATAGGCTTTTTGGAACTCCACCTCATGAGCACTGCTACTCTCATTTTGTTCATTGGTCCCAAAAGGTGATTTCACACAGTCACCTTGCCATTCTGTGCCACAGGTGCAAAAACATGTTGTGGGCAGGATGTGAAGAATTACAGCTGTACTGTGCATGATGTGGTATGGAAAAATGGCAATGTTGAAAATTTGGAGTGAAAATATTGAAAATTGGCAAAGTTATGAGCATGCTTAGAAAGCACACAATGCACGTTTGTAACGTGGTCATTTTTTGGAATTTCTCACCAAATTTTGAACATGGACTTTTGGGGACCTCACCTAATGAACACAGGCACAGTCATTTTGTTACTTGGTCCAAAAGGTGATTCCATGCAGCGACTGCAAAATCACCTTACAGGTCTGAATAATGAGATGACAGTGACTGTGCTCAAGAGGTGGGGTCCGAAAAAAAACATGTTGAAAGTTTGGTGCAAAATTCCATAAAATGTCTGCAATATTAACATAAGTTCAAAACACCATTGACTGCCATTATAAGGCAGTTATCTTGATTCTTCATTTTGTGGTTCATCTTTGAAGAGTGCAGACATGTCCCACTCCACAGAAGATCACAGCTTCTGACCTTAGTGGGCAAGTATGGGGCACGGGGATATGGGTGCACAGAGGGAGGGTCAGGATGGTGGAGGGGGATGGGGGAGATGACAAGGGAACATTTTCATTTTTACAGGTTTAATAAACAAAAAGATATTGGGGGACTGTTTTCTTCTTTTACAGGGATACAATCTTTTGAGGGACATTGGGGTGGTCTTCCCTGTGTTTCAGAGTGGTGTGGGGGAGAAGCATGACTGGGGACACTGGGGGTAGCTTCCCAGTGTCCGACACTATGGGGGGTATCTGATATGGGTATTGGGTACCCCAATGTCAGAGAATAATAAAAGTTTATTTTGGGACATGGGGATGGGCTCTCCAGTGTCCGACCCTATGGGGGGACCTCCAACAAGGGGATTGGGCACCCCGATGTTGAATAATAATAGTTTATTTTGGGGCATTAGGAGTGGCATCACCAGTGTCCCACACTGTTTGGGGGGGATACACACTTGTCAGGACACTGGGAGTGGGCTCCCTAGTGTCATGCTATGAGGGACTGTTTTCTTTTTTTTAAGCTTTGAGGAGTGCTTCTTTGGATAGCCATTTCTCAGAAACAGCAGTTGGTTGTGGTCTGAAAATTTCAGGGTTGAAAGACTTTGCCTCACACATGTGTCTTTTGAATGTTTTGTGAAAAAATATGAATCTCTTCAAAACTTAATTAGTTTTTAATTTGCCTTTATGCTCCCTGCCACACTATGTACCCTGCCTGTGAAAACAAGATACCTACATTCAAAAACAAGCATGTTTTTGCACAGCACATCTATTTTTTCTCATAGGAAATAATGGGAAATTAAAACTTAAATAACTTTTGAACTGATTAATATTTTTTCATCAAACTTTCAAAAGGTACATCTGTGGGGCAAAGGCTTTCAACCCTAGAAAATTTTAGACTACAAGAAAAAGCCATTTCTGAGAAACGGCTGTCAAAAGAAATTGACAAAACCCATTGGCCCAGATATTCAAAAGGATTGCGCATGGCACAACAGTGTTGCGCCAAGCACAACCCACTGATGCACCCCGGCGTGATATTCAAAAGGGAAAAGTGCATCGCACAAACCCCAATGTGCTGGAGTGCATCAGTAATGTATGCAGGCACAGGTGGGGGTGTGTGCCCATGCATAACCTGCACAGCCTGATATTCAGCCCAGGATGTGCAGAGTCATGCATGCGAAACCCCTACCTGTGCCTGCACAAAGTTAAGCCAAAAAAGGAACAAGTGATGGCCACCCACAGGTGAGCTGCTGCATTGCAGGGCACATCACGGCAGCTGCCACCTGTGGGTGGCCATCTGAGTTCCTGCCACACCTGGTGGTGCCCCCATGCCCCATCATGGGCATCCATGCAGCAAAATCCCCCCTCCTATAACCCTGGTGGTCCAGTGGACTGCTATGTGCCCGATTGTGGGCATTTGTCTCCAAGAATAAGCCCCCATCCTATATCCCTGGTGGTCCAGTGGATCGCACTCTGCCCGATCGCGGGTATCAGTATAGTAACACCCCCCCACATCCAATATCCCTGGTGGTCCAGTGGACCGATCGCTGCCCAATCATGGGCATCTGTAAATCATAACAAACTCCTACCACCCTGGTGGTCTAGTGTACCCTCCCCACCCACCCACTGAGTCCCACCGCCCCATCCTGCCATCAGCCAGCGGGTGGCAGCACCCACCTGCCTGCCTTCCTGCCACCCAGTCACCCACCGACTGACAGCTCGGTGGGGCTGCCACCGTGGTTCTGGCGTGAGCCAATGGGCGTGCAACCATACCCGTACTCAGTCGATATGTGAATGAATTCATTCACATATCTGGACTGTGTTGTACGGTATGGGCTGCACCTGAAAAAGTTTGTGCCAAAATTCCAAATGGTGAGGCTGCAGCATGATGCAGAAAAATCAGCAAATATATAAATTGCTTTTTGTTTTAATTGGGTTCACCACAACATAACCCAGATAGACCAGCATTGGTTTGATGAAAAAATATTAATTTGTTCCAAAGTTATTCGATTATGATATTTCAGGTTCTGAGCATGCTCAATTCAGTCTTTTGGACAGCTGCACAGCTTCAAACAAAGATGTGGTCTCATGAACAGGGATTTTGATAGCTCATGAACAAGGATTCATGAAAGCCCTGTTCGTATGAAAATAATCCCTGTTCATGAGCCGTCATCTTGTTTTCAATTTTTTCTTCAAAAACAAAACCTTGTAACTTGCTCTTGGGATGTCTTCTGTAGAGATTTAAGTATGAGTTTTATTCAGGGTGATGCCCTCTACAAACCCATAGCTTTGGTTCCATTTAGTTTAGTCAAAAAAATGATCGTTTTTAAAGTTGAAAATCCCTGTTAATGACTCACTTCCAATCCTTGTTCGTGAGGTGTCAAAATCCTTGTTCATGAGCTGATCCCTTTTAATTAGGTGTCAAAATCACTGTTTCTGTGTTAATGACCAGATGGCCCTATCTCACCAACAGAGATTTCTTACAAACAGGAATTCTGACACCTCACAGACAGGGATTCAGCTCATGAACAGCGATTTTAACAGCTCATGAACAGGGATTTTTAAAGGTTGCTGTTTCTTTGCCAGGCATACCCCATTGTGGAGGGTGGGAGTGGGGTAGTGTGGTAGGGCTGGAGGGTGTTAGACTATCAACTGTAATGCTTCATTGCCCTACTGTTGTCACTTCAACCCTAACTGATGCATTAATGAAGTTTTTTTGCACATAATTGGTACGAAAAATCACGGACAATCCAGTGTCCTGTTTGTATGAAATATGTCACATGACCATGTGTTATTTCACAATGACTGCACACCTCCCAGTATGATGGCATGCCTGAAGTACTTTCCAGCCTTGAGAACCTTCTCACCACTACTGAGAACACTCCACACCTGGCACAGACTGGCTACCACATATACACAGCTGGCAAACAGAACCTGCCATTCACAATCATAGGTAAATCCATATAGCTGTACAACACTCAATACAACCTATGCCCCTGTAAAAAAGCACAAAGTAAAAGGCTTCTGTAATCCTTGGCTCTCTGGAGAGCTCCTAGCATAATTATAAGCTCAGGACCTCTTCTCACATTGGGCTCAGGCTACAGGTAACCATGCTGATGTACACAACTACAAACGAGCTCGTAACGAATGCACAAAATCCATCCGCAAGTCCAAAAGTAAATACTATAATGAAGTTTTCACTAACTCCTGGGGTAAGGGGAAATCCTTCTGAAGCAATCTTAAAGAAGTCACTGAAAAGGCATCTCAGACCTCACCTATCATGTTGGACATTGATGGGGTGTTAACTTTCGACCCAACCTCTATTGCTAATACCTTCAAATCTGCGTTATCAGACCTCAGTAGTGTTCTCCCACCAGACTTCTTCGAGGATGATACTCTGCCAACATTCTCCACCACCACCCCCCGCTAACCACCCCCATTCTATTTAAAAACAGTCAGGATACCTGAAGTCCGCAACTATATCAGAAAGGTTATTGCCAGATCCAGGATAAGTGGTTATTGCCTCAACATCAAACTACTATCCCTTACTCTCGATGAAGCCCTATCACCTCTAACTAAGATTTTCAACCTCTCCCTCACCCTTGGACAGTTTCTCAACTGATGGAAATCCACCTCTGTAACACCAATCCACAAGAGTGGGAACAGGGCTCTTCATGTGAACTATCGGCCTATCTCCATACTATCGCCTCTCTCTAAGGTCCTCGAATGTATAGTTGCCTACCAGCTCTCGGAATATCTGGACAAATACAACATCCTGTGCACCCAACAACACGGATTCAGAAAAGGTCACAGCACTACATCTGTCCTCCTCAAATTCACTTGTGCTAACCAGAACTCCCTGGACACTAGTCTCTTCACTGGGGCTGTTTTCATAGACCTTACAAAGGCATTTGACACCATCCGCAGTTGCAAATCACTGAATTCTCCAATGAATCCTCTACTTGGTTCCGGAGCTACCTGGAAAACTGCTCCCAAAGAGTGAAGATAGCTGATATCCACTCCGCTGAAAGACCCAATTGCTCAGGAATCCCCCAAGGTTCCATCCTTGGGCCACTCCTTTACAGCCTCTTCTGAAATAGTCTCCCACAATCCTCTCCTGAACAAATCCTTCTCTATACTGATGATGCTGTCATTTACTCCAACCACAAGGACCCTCATCTCCTTCAAAACAATCTTCAGCTTGGTTTCTCTGCACTCAAAAAAAATGATTTAATAAGCATAAATTAGTCCTCAACTATAAAAAAAACAAGTCCATGCTTTTCTGTAGCTCTCACAACAAACACAGGTCCCAACCCCTCTTAATCACAAATGGCCTTGGAGCAGCCCTCAAACAGGTTCAATCAATCAAATACCTTGGAGTCACCATTGACACAGTAATCTCTCATATTGCACTCACATTGACAATGTCACAAAAGCTGCAAATACTCGCATTGGCCTTCTTTACAGGCATAGGCAGTGCTTTACTACAGATGTCTTAAGGATTGCAGTTCAGAGCTCTGTGGTTTCTCTAATCGACTATGGCCTGATCATCTACTGCTCAGCCTCAGTCTCTGCCCTTAAGCACATATCCTTGACCCTAAACAAAGCATGCAGGCTCATCTCTGGATCCCACTGCCTCACCCACACCTGCGATCTATACGCCCAAACTGGATGACTACAATTATCTAACCATATCAAGTACCAGATCTGCTTAATGGTGAAAAAAATAACATTGGGCTTAGCTCCCCTAGGTGTCCAAGCACTCCTCCACAAGGCACAGAATCAGGCGCTCCACTAGGGGCTCTGAATCACTGCTACTGCACATTCCACTTTGCCGTGCCACACAGGGGCAAAGATCCTTCACTCACAGAGCTCCCAGCTGGTTAAATGGACTTGGCTATGACATCTCCTCACAGCCTAAACTAGGCTTGACAGCATGTACTTTACTGCAGTGAACCCATTCAGCCACACTACATTTTTCTATGAAAGTGAAAGTGATTTAATCAACTGGGGGCTTCCTTCACAAAAGAAATCACTTATTTTAAAATAAAAAATTTACTTTACATACCTTTTAAGCAAAATCAGCCTTATTTAAAAAGTTTGCCAGCATGCCCTTTACTACAGTGAACATGGCTCGGTCACGCTACATTAGTATATCAAAGTGAAAGTAATTTAATGGAACATAGTCTGCAAAATGGCCGGATCAACCAGATAAATTCATATTTAATCATTTCTTCTTTACACCCATAAAATCCTTTTAAAATCAAGCAGATAATAATCAGCTACCAGTTTAAATCCATTACTACAACACTATAATTTGTGCCACTGCCAGACAGGGACTATTTTTATCCCCCCACACCTCAATATTTGTGTCTGTTTTATAAACTAGATAATCCACTACATGGTGTGTGGTTGTGCTCTGATATATGCATGCCTTTGGTGGTTGAACGCACACCAAAGCGTGCATATATCACAGCATGACCACACATCTAATATATATATATATAGATATATATCAATGTCTATATATATATTATATATATATATTATGGTAGCATGAAGTGCTCCCATAGTTAGGGTTGAGGAGTCATTTACATGTTAAACTTAAAATTTTGCACCTTAATAACTTTGCAACCATTCAACAGATTTGCGTGAAATTTGGAATACACGATCAAGAACCATACATCTTGGGATCTGCCAATTTTCGTACTGTTCGGATAGGGTCACCAATTTGTTGAGAGGTCTAAACCTCACCTTCAGATTCTTGATGATATTGGAAATGCAAGTAATCACAAACAAGTTGCATTAGAGTAATAAACAAGTTTATTACTACTAAAGGGATAAATCACAGTTGCCCTAAGCAGTTCTTACCAATACGAGCCAGGAGCCAGTGCTAAGCATTTCCTACACCTCAAGGTTTCTCTGTAGTCTCTTGGGATCTCTCAGGTCTCCGAGGTGTAAAGCCTGTGCATTACATTATATACCTATGATAATTACTATGGTTACCAAAAGATAGAAACATTTCTAGTTACAGAGATGAGCCTTATTGGCTAAATTAGAGGTGGCTCCATGGTCCAAGATAACATTATATAATTCTGTAAAGTCATCAGTTTTAGAACAAAGAAGTTCTTATACAGAGTCTTACATAACTACATGTAGTGGTGCACATTACCAAAAGATGGCAATGTTGTCTTGCATATTATAATTACTTCAAGGACAGGTGTCTTGGCATCTGGCAAGTAAGAAACAGACAGAAAATACGTGGTATAATATTTGTATATTAGCAAGCAAAGTGGATTACAACAATATGCATTCATATCCTGACATCTCCTCTTGTACGGTAAATGCCCTTAGCCCTAAGTATTAGTATAATCTATACCTAAGCATTAGCTGTCTACGGTGTACCTCTGAGGATATCAATTAGGGTGCAGGGACCTCGTGTTACAATTCCCCCCCTTGTTGCCTCCAAGGGCAACACAGGCAAATGTCTAGGGAAAGGACAGGAGCAGTGGTCATTTACAATCCCGACGTGTGAGCCTTGTAAAGGAACTTGAGCTGCTCGTGGTGTTGGCATAGTGTACGTCGTAGGCAGCAAAGCATAATAATCAAAGTAAAGATCAAAAATGCTTGTATAATAACAAAACCTTTAAAAGTAATCTCTAACCAGGTGTTAGTTAATGCATTATTCATATCTCCATTGTTAATCAAGTCAAGAACAGCTTAATTGGCTTTGGTAATATTATTGCTGATGTGGATGAGGTGTGTGTCCTTCCTGTCTAAAAGTGATTTCAGTGTAAGTGTAAGTGGGTCAATGTGTACGTTAAAGTATGGCAAGTACTCTGAGAGTGTAAGTAGATAATCTGGGTTACCATCAATAATGTCTGCATCCATAAGGGGGACGGGGGTAATAACAGTATGTCCAATAACAGTCTTCTGGTGGGGAACAAAACAGAAGTTGGGGTAATCAATAGCACAAGTAACAGAACCATATGTATAAGTCTTGTGATTAGTAACAATACAGTATTCGCCATCAGAGTTGAACTGTAAGTGCACAGTAGGCAGTCTCCACTTTTGCAACTGCACAGGGCATGTGTAGGTCGTCTTCTAAATCTGTGTTGACAGGTGATGAGCTTCCTCACGATAGGAGTGGTACAGCTGATCCGGAGCCAAAGTTGAGTTGAAAGAGTTGGTGCCATTCTCAGTGATGTCATCATCCATGGTGAAAGTCCAATCATTGCTGTCTGAAGAGTAGCCATAAACAGGGAGTATAACATCAAACACATCACATCGGCACAGGTAGATGTATTGCTTTCTCACACAGCAGTAAGTGTGAGGAGCCACCCATGCATCCAAGAAAGAGTGGTAGACCAGTAGAGGTGGTAGATCCAGGCGTTCTCTGTAGATGTCTTCATCCAAATGCCCGATCGAATGTGCCAGTGCAAGCTTGTCGAACAAAGCTGTAGTGGGATCAAAACATGGTAAAGAGACAGTGAAAGAGACAAACATGGTATCTGTTATGGAACATTTCTTAGTAGTGAAACAAGGATCAGTATTAGGGTGTCTGGTCACAAACCCCAAATTCCTAGCTATGGAAAGAGGAATAGACAAAGTCTGTTGCATACACATGGAAACACAGCTAGAGGTTTTACATTTTGGACAATACCATTTGGAAATGCGTCTATCATGTATGATGTCAGGAATTCTTCCAGATTCTAAATCACGGAAGAGGTTGTTGATGGTAGTGATAATGTATGAGCCATAAGCAGAGCACAGTATTTCCCTAGCAATGTATTGTTTATCTGCTTCTCTGTTGTTCTGTTGTATGAGTGCATTGATCTTATCTTTAGAATCAGTGAATGCCTTAGCGATGTCGTGCATGTTGTATACAGTGTATCTTTCTTCCTGACTAAGGCCATCCACACCATGCAATAATGGAGGTAAAACATTATTAACCAAGCCAGTGGAGAACTTCGCAGAATGACTTTTGATAGCAGCAATGTCTGCTTTATTTCAAATAGACATAGCAGTACCAAAAAGACCTGTGACAGTACCTGTGGCACCTGTAACATCAGAACTGTCAATTTCATGTTTGTTACTTTTATGATTCAAACTACCAGGAGGGGTCTTCCTCCTTAAATTGCCTCTATGCTCAGTAAAATAGACCCCAGCAAAGGGATCCTGAGTATGAATCTGAAATGCAGCTGAACTATCAAGCAATAATGTAGTATAAAATGCTGATGTATTAGTATTATGACACATACCAAATTCTTTCATATTTCAGCAAGTAAGATTAAACAAAACAGGTATATGCATAAACTGTAAATTATTAATCAAAGAACCTGGGAGGGCAGTGGCTGTGAGACCACTACGGGGACCAAGGTTATGTTTTGGACATTCCAAAAGCTGTTTATCAGTGGGCAGTAACACAGAAAGGTACATGGCTGCTGAAGCCATGTGGTGTATAGCACAAAATCTGTGAGCGGAATCTTTGGACAGAGAATTACAGTAAGAAGGATCCATTAAGGCAGTAATGTTGTACAAACCAGAATGTCATAATGCAGTTTGTAACAAGGACAGTGAACCATTTGGGGATAATTTAGCATTGGGCCAATCCTGAAAAGTTCCTTTGGACAGTTTGGCCACAGGGAGAATTTGTCCTTGTGATGAGGTTTGCCATTCAGTTTGAAGGGTGGATTTGTCAGGAGCAATGACCGAGGCAGTGAGGTAAGCATTGGAACCGTCCTGGACAGTGATCATAGTATCTGGTATTTTGATGGAAACTCCCTCTGAAGGAGGTGCTGGAGGATCCAGTTGTCGTAGGAGGTCCGGTACCATGCCTTGGATGCAGGGGATCACTCCTGAGATGAGGAAATACAGGAACAAGATAGCCATCTTGTCAGTGTATCTGAAAAGGAAAATCAAAGATTGGTGTATTAGTACAATTCCGCCCAATGGGGTTAGGAAAAGTAATTTAAGCTCCTTTTTACAGTTTCAACTGGTTTGCATGCAACCATTTGTCCGTCAGTTTGTTGTTGTGTAGAAGTCTAACTTGATAGACTGCCAGACTGAGCTTGTTGACAATAGGGTATGGACCTTCCCATTTATTAGAGAAGGAGTGGGTGGGATGTGCAAATAGAAGTACCATTACCTGATCTCCAACTTGCCAATCCACTTCTTGTGCCTGTTTGTCAAATTGTATTTTGGACTGTTGCTGGGCCTTGCCCATGCAGTTTGCAGCATACAAGTGTGTGTGTATGAGGTCTTTTCTGAGTTTTTCCACATACTGGTCTACAGACACGCGGTCTGCACTGGGGGTGTGCAGGTCAAACAGTAGGTGTTCAGGTAATCTCATCTGTCTGCCAGTCATCACCTCAAAGGGTGTGAGCTGGGTAGTGGCTGAGGGTGTGCTCTTGATTGCCATAAGGAGTAAAGGCAAAAGGGAATCCCAGGTTTTGGGATTGTCCTCAATGAATTTGGAAATCATTTGCTTAATCCATCTGTTGGCTATTTCTACTTGAGCTGAGGATTGAGGATGATAAGGTATGTGGAACTTCTGTTGAACTCCAAGGAGTTCAAGGGATTCTTTCATCAACTCACCTGTAAAACTGGTTCCTTTGTCGGAGCCTACCTTAAGAGGCAGGCCCCACCTGGAGAAAATCTGTTCCACCAGGATTTTAGCAGTAGTCTTTGCTGTGCATGTCTTAGTGGGGGAAGCCTCCACCCACTTAGAGAAAAGGTCAGTTACCACCAGAACATACTTATTGTTTCTGCTGGTGTTGGTCAGAGGGCCAATGAAATCAATTTGGATGGCATGCCAAGGGCCAGAATGTCTTTGTGGTAAAAGTTTAGCATTTTGTTTGGTAGGGATGGGATTGTTTTGTGCACAAACAAGGCAATTGTCTATGTATTGTTTAACATCCTTGGTGATACCAGGCCACCAGGTGGTGGTCTTGAGTCATTGGAGGGTATTTTCTGCTCCCTGGTGCCACCAAGTAGGAGTATCATGCACTTGGTACAAAAATTCAGATCTTAGGTGTCTGGGGACTACCCACAACTTGGTGGTAGTGTCATCTGGTTGAAACCAAATGAGCTTGTCATCAGGTGACAAGCGCAACTTACCTTCATGCCTTCGGTAGGGGTTGTGTGTAGGAAGTTTTTCTTCAGTACCCTTGTCAAGGAATCTGAACACCTCTTTGAGTTCAGTGTCCAGATGTTGGGCGCCTGAGAGGTCCAAGGGGGAAAAAGATTCAGATTTCTTATTGAGGGCTGCAACATGTACAGCTTCATTAGCTTCTGGATGGTGCATCATCCAGATGTCCCCCCCTCGGGCCCATTCCTTAGCAAGGGTGTCTGCGGTGTCATTGAAAGCATGATAGGGGTCATGAAGAGAGTGGGCTTTAACCTTGTGTACATAAAGTTTGTGTGTGAATTTCTGTGCCAATGCATGTATGTATATTACCAATTCTTTGTACTTCACTGGGCTGCCGTCAGAAGAGAGGAAGGAGTTCTTCTGCCAGAAAGGAAGAAATTCTGTAAGGGAACAACAAACCCAGTTAGAGTCTGTAAAGATTGTGGTATCCTGAGTTCCATGTTGGATGAACTCAAGGGCACAGGCCACCGCTGCCATCTCTGCATATTGTGATGAAGCTACACTACAGCGTTTAGATATTTTGACAGTGTTCCCATAAGGGAAGATCACCAAAATACCCATCCCTGAAATCCTTTCTCCCTGACAGTAGGATGCTGAACCATCAGTAAAAATATGGCACAAAGAGGTACTCTCGGAGTACTTGTGGCATGGCAGGGAGGAAAGGACCTGGATCTGGAAGATCAGGTGACTGTAGTGTACAGTCATGGGGTTCTCCCTGAAAAAAGGAGGCCATGAGCTAGCATCGATGGAACTTTGGTCAGGTGGACCTGGATATCTCTATCCTGGAGAAGAAGTGACCAGTGTGTCAGCCTAGTGTTAGAGACTGACCCATCCTTCACTCTATCTGAGAGCAAAAAGGTAGTTGGTGTATGGTTAGTGTTAATGATCAGTGGTGAGTACCCAATGATATACAAGAAGTGCTTGACAGCCCAGTAGGTGGCCAGAAAGTTCCTTTCACAAAGGCCGTACTTCTGTTCCACTGGGGTTAAGGGCTGTGATGCATATGCAATGGGTCTCAAGGTGCCATGCACCTTCTGGGCCAGCACTGCTGACATAGCAATGTCAGAGGTGGCACACTCCAGATGGAATGGTAATGCTGGATTGGGGTTAACCAGTGCTGGGGCAGAGGCCAGAGCCTGCTTCAGTAACATCACAGCCTGGGTGTGAATAGGGCCCCAAGTCCATGGTACATCCTTTTTGAGTAATTCATACAGAGGAGCAGCTTTCTGGGCAAAATCACAAATGAAATCTCTCGAATAGTTTAACATACCTAGAAACCTTCGAAGAGTTGCCACGCTGGTAGGCAATGGCAAGTCTTGTAATCCCTGTACCTTTTTCCAGGTAGGGCTCCGACCTTGGTCAGTTATATTCAGACCCAGAAAGAGTACTTCTTTCTGACACAATTGTGCTTTTGCTGGGTTACACTTCAGACCTGCTCTCTGAATGAGAGTCAGTAGTTCGTCCAAGAGATCCAGATGTTGTTCCTGCATGGCTGTGGCCAACAACAGGTCATCCACATATTGTAAGAGACATTGGGGGGTAGAGAAACTCTGGAAGGCGTCCATCATGTGGAGATGGAAGAGGGATGGACTGTTATGGAATCCTTGTGGCAAGCAAGTCCACGTGTACTGTCTTCCTTCAAAGGTGAAGGCAAACTTATATTGAGTCTTAAGGGCCAATGGCAATGACCAGAAACCATTGGAAATGTCCAGGGCACTGAACCATTTCTGGTCGGGGGTCAGAAGTCGGAGCACATCTGGTGCTGATGCCACAGTTGGAGCGCAACTGGGAGTGACCTGATTCAGTTTCCTGTAGTCAATAGTAAGTCTCCAGGCACCTGTGGGTTTCTTCACGGGCCATACTGGGGAGTTGGCAGTAGAAACACAAGTTCTGATTACTCCTTGCTTAAGGAGTGACTTGATCATTTCTCTAAGGGAAGGCAAGGCCTCAGTTGGAAAAGGGTATTGCCTTTGCCTCTCATGTACCGGGCCTGGCACCTCAATGACGGTGTGCATTCTGCCACAGTCATGCTTATTGACTGCAAAAGCTTCTAAATGTCATTGCAGAATAGGAAGGAGTTTTGGGAAAAGTTCATGGTTCTTGAACAAATCTATGACGTCATACTCTTTATCATTGGCAGATATCGTTGCCACGACGTGCGAGTCGGGAATCAAAATGGTATGGTATTGACCCTGAATATGTATCAGCAGAATGTTAGCTAGGTCCACCACACAGCCGTGTGGTGCGAGAAAGTCGATCCCTATGATACTAGGATGATCATGCAGTACCATTAGTTGGAAGGTATGTGAGGCTTTTAAGTGGCCTAGTTCTAAAGGTAAGGGTAGAGAACGGTATGCAGGCAGCCTAGTACCATCTACTCCTGACATGTTGGTCTTCTGTCTGGTAGACAAAGGAGATGTGTCCGGGTGTTCGTCATGTAGTACAGATACAGCTGCACCTGTATCTAGTAAGACTACTAGTTGGCGGCCCCCGACCTCGGCCTTGGTGCAAGGCCTTCTGTCTGTATCCAAGACCAGCTTGTTTACAATATGGACTGGGGACTGTAATTGTCAATCTGTATTGCCGGAAGCATGCAGAGGTTGGGTCTGACTTGCGTGTATGACTTCATCATGTTGTACTGATGCTATACAGGGAGGAGCTTCTGGGTTCAGACCTGTATGGGCCTGAGGGTTTGTACTTCAGGTATCTCCATGGCCGGTTGTGGCCAGGGCTGCTGGTTGTACTGCCGCAAGGGTCTGTGTGGGAACAGCATCTGCTACGGAGCTCACTTGTCCCAGGAGCTCTCAAAATTTTCAATTTTCTTCAGCAATCTCCCTATATGAGGGACACGTTCTTTGTAATGATTTACCTCTGCCCTTATGCCTCCTGTTCTTAGGCCAATTCCGGTTCCCACCCCATTGCTGTTGTTGCTGTTGGGCCTGTTGGGGGTGTTGGTTACCAGCTGGAGGGGCTGATGGATGTTGGGTCTGCTGGCGTTGGGCCTGCCCTTCCACTGTATAATGTGTCGTGGTCCCGGGGGCGGGTTCCACGGCAGCTGCTTTCTTGGAACCAGAACCCAAATCATGGATGTACAGTTGGTACACCCTCTCAGTTTTCTGAAGGATATCGGCAAACCTATCCATATTTGGGTAAGTGGTTGACTCTACCTTTTCTCTCACTGCTGGAATCATGTTCCTAAGGAACAAGGTCTTATATTCAATAAGATCTACATCCGCAGCTTCTTGTGCCAGGTGTTTTCCTGCTCGGTAGGCCATCCAGAGTCTCTGGTGGTAAGTCACTGGGCTTTCTTTTGCATTCTGCTTCACGGGGTATGCCAGCATCACTCCTACTACACCTGGGCTGTGAGCAGAAATGAGCTCAGCTGCAACCTCGTCAAAGGTAGCGTTTCCATCCTGGTGAACAGCTTTGGGGAGTTTTGCCCATAAACCAGGATCGATGGTCTGGCGCAGTATTTGGACCTGATATTGTGCAGCGAGGCTGAGCATCTCGCATTTGGAATGTACTTTTTCCAAGTGGCAGCTGAGGTTGTCGGACGGGCTCATCCGACCAATGCTGTCAGCAATTTGCTGAACAGAGTAGGCCATTTGCAGGGGATTAATAGGTGGTCAATCAGGTGCAAGTAAAGTGTCTCGAGCACCATCTAAGGCTGCTCGAGCTGTAGCTTCAGCCGCAATGTGGACGATACCTTCCTGAGTGCTGGCTTCCTGAAAAAGCTGGCAGATCTGACTTTTAATAGCTTTCATGCTTCTCTCAGGAAGGGGGACATTGCCTAATGCTCTATCGATCATTGTTTCTATCTCTTGCCTGTATTCCACATTAATAATGGCTACCGGAGGCGCCCTCGGGACCAGGCTTGGGCCTGCTCCCCCCCTATCATGGGCACTGCCATGATGGCGTTTCCCATGATGAGCATCACGACGTCGTCGATGTGTGACCTGGGGAGTTGGGGGCGCAGACCCGCCATGCTGTGGATGGCTGGGTGGGGAATCTGGGCCATAGTAGGGGCGTGACTGGGCGTTGTATTGTGAGATGTCATCATCAGATAACTCCCCTTCTGATGGTGAGTGAAAGGCAGGGGCTATGCCTCCCATTGCCTTAATATGGCCAGCCAGAACCTCTCGCTGATGGTGCAGTGTCGCCATCTTAGTTCTATATTCATCCTGATTCACACTTGCAACATATCCATATCCACCTGATCCTGTTTCTGCTTTTGCAAAACTCGGTACGTGACGCTCAATTCGTGAGTGTCCCTATAGGCTATTTCTAAATCATTATGTACCTGGTTGATCTCGTCCTGAAGCTCACCCATTTCATCACTCAACTGAGCATTCGCAGCACTCAACAAATCATTCATTTGCACAACCTGACTCTTCTCCTGTCTCAAACTTTCACACTCCTGCTTCAAGGTACACAGTTCTTGTTCACCAGCCTGTGCTGAATGATGCAATAGTGAATCCTTTTCATTTCGCAGAGTTTGGAGCTCGGACTCCAAGTTCTGCTGCAGTCTAACACATTCTGTTTCCCGTAAACGCATCTCTTGCTTAAGAGATGCGATCTGCAGATCAAGGGATCGAAACCTCACTTCGGAGGCTTCCAAAGCAGCATAGAGAGCGGTGACCATCAACCCTTTAGCGTGACGCTTATTGGTTGACTGTCGCATCTCTGCGTACTGGGTTGAAATCCCCAGTACAGGGTTTTCAGATTGACTTGCGTCCCACGCGAAGTCAGCCCATCCTCCATGGGAAGCAAGGAAGTTAGAGACATCGAGTCTCAGTTCTGTGCAGATATCTGATACTGTGGCCATTGTGTGGAAGGGAATGAAAATTCAAACTGTGAAAAAGACAGTGTGCTGCGTATCGATCCACAACACGAGTACTTTAAACACAGTTGGGCTACTGTATAAGTTGCAGGCTTGCAATTCAAAGCTGCTATGGAGTGGGTCGAGGCAGCATCGACCACACCCAAAAAGTCTTTACAAGTGACTACAAACTGGTTGTAAAAACGGGAGAGGTGATACGGGAATGTACACCTACAGTCCCCGTGGGGAAGGGAAAAGTTTAAGCAACAAGTGAAAACTTACAAACACCAAATATCGCCTGCACACGGTCGCCAATTTGTTGAGAGGTCTAAACCTCACCTTCAGATTCTTGACGATATTGGGAATGCAAGTAATCACAAACAAGTTGCATTAGAGTAATAAACAAGTTTATTACTACAAAAGGGATAAATCACAGTTGCCCTAAGAGGTTCTTACCAATACGAACCGGGAGCCAGTGCTAAGCGTTCCCTACAACTCGAGGTTTCTCTGTGTCTCTTGCGGTCTCTCAGGTCTCCGAGGTATAAGGCTTGTGCATTACATTATATACCTATGATAATTACTATGGTTACCAAAAGATAGAAACATTTCTAGTTACAGAGATGAGCCCTATTGGCTAAATTAGAGGTGGCTCCATGGTCCAAGATAACATTATATAATTCTGTAAAGTCATCAGTTTTAGAACAAAGAAGTTCTTATACAGAGTCTTACATAACTACATGTAGTGGTGCACATTACCAAAAGATGGCAATGTTGTCTTGCATATTATAATTACTTCAAGGACAGGTGTCTTGGCATCTGACAAGTAAGAAACAGACAGAAAATACATGGTATAATATGTGTATATTAGCAAGCAAAGTGGATTACAACAATATGCATTCATACCCTGACATCTACTCTTGTACGGTAGATGCCCTTAGCCCTAAGTATTAGTATAATCTATACCTAAGCATTAGCTGTTTATGGTGTACCTCTGAGGGTATCAATTAGGGTGCAGAGACCTCGTGTAACATAAGCGTGATCTGTGCACGCGTTTATGTTTTTTTGGAATTCTTTGCTCATCTCTACGGGTCGCACGGTTTGCGTGACCAGTCCGAAATCTTCAGGGAACATGCGGCCAGTGTACCCGATATGCCTTTTGAAGATTTCGTGAAAAATTATTAAACGGTTCAAAAGTTATTCAAAATACAAGTTCCCATTATAAGTCAAAGGGAAAAGTTAACAAAAAGTTTGACAGTGTCGCAAATGCAGTTTTTACTTTCGCAAATGGCCTTTTTACTGTCGCAAATCTGCCATTTTGTTTTCAGTTGGTGATCAGAAAAATGCTTGCCATTTAAATTTGGGACCCTCTAGCAACCTAATTATTTTTGTATTCACCTAGTTGGACCCTGATGATGCTAGGTATGTCTATTTTGGGTTAAAGCACCCCAGAAATATGTTTTTCAAATTTCTGGAAAAAGTACTTTCACAAAGTTGTGTCAAATGTGGACACTGTCAAATGAATTTGCGAAAGCTTTCGCAAAGTTCGACAGTACTTTTCCAGGCTGTGGGAAAATGACAGCAATTCTTTGTCACCCTGCTGCAAAAGAACGATTTGGTGTTTTGGGCTGAAATTTGGAGGGAATGCAGCCAACATGTCAAAGATGTGCCGTTCAGTGTTTTGTTGAAAAATTATTACACGGCGGCAAAGTTACAGCACTTCAAAGTTGACATTTTTTCCCATAGGATAACATTACGGTGTTTGCTGCATTACAGGAATCCTTTGTCACCCTGCTGCAAAATAATGGTTTGGTCTTTTTGGATGAAATTTGGAGGGAAGAAAGGCAACATATCACAGATGTGCCTTTTAGTGGTTTGGTGAAAAAATATTACAGGGAGGGAGGGAAAGTTATGGCACTGCAAATTTGTCTTTTTTCCCCATCGGATAACATCACGGTGTGCGTCGCGCCTTTCGGGTCCTGTATCTCGAAAACGGTGCGAGATACAGACTTTTCATCGGAAAAACACTTAGCCCCCTACTGGGGGCTAAGTGCAAAACTAGCCAGAAAAGTGACAATTAATATGACTTTAACATTTTTTTCTATGTCATACGGTTCCTCAAATATAAGCAATTTAGTATTACAAGTCCTCATTTTCTGTTCTGAGACCCATTATTATGCATACATACTTTGTACTCACTGTCTTTCTCTATGCAGCTTTTGTGGAAAACTAGCCTGTGCGCTTACATTACTGTTATCCTTACCGCTTCTTCTTGTGGTTCCATAACTGTTTCATTTACTGTTCCCGTCTACGGCACCATGTGCTTTACCCTTCGCGTTTTAATTTGCACTTGCGTTTGCGTTATTTTAACCATTTGTGTCCAGATTACTGTTTATCTTGTGTTTCACTTTCTGTCACTATGTGTATTAACATTTGTGTTTGTAGGCACTGTGTCAGTATGTGTGAAGACATCACATGGTGGGAGTGCCAGGCCCGTAGGCCTGGCGCTCCCATCGCTGTATCATATTGAGTATTACTCAGTACTGCTTATCTTTGTGTTTCGCTTTGTGTTACCATGCACATTAACATTTGTGTTTGCTGTCACTGTGTTAGTATGTGTGAAGACATTATGTGGCGGGAGCATGAGGCCTGATGGGCCCCATGTTCCCATTGTTGTATTACATTCAGTATTTTTCAGTACCGTCGCTGTATTACATTTAGTTTTTTTCAGTACTGTTTATCTTTGTGTTTTGCTTTGTGCTACCATGCGCATTAACATTTGCGTTTGCTGGCACTGTGTTAGTATGTGTGAAGACATCATGTGGCAGGAGCGTGGGGCCCTTCAGGCCCTGCACTCCCGTCACTGTATTATATTCAGTATTTTTCAGTACTATTTAACTTTGTGTTTCGCTTTGTGTTACCATGTGCATTAATATTTACGTTTGCTGACACTGTGTCAGTATGTGTGAAGACATCATGTGGTGGAAGCATGGGGCCCAAAGGGCCCTACACTCCCGTCACTGTATTACATTCACTATTTCTCAGTACTGTTTATATTTGTGTTTCGCTTTGTGTTACCATGTGCATTAACATTTGTGTTTGCTGACACTGTGTAAAGACATCACATGGTGTGAGTGTGTTTATAGGCACTGGGTTAGTGTGTGAAAAGACATCACGTGGCAGGAGCGTGGGGCCCTTTGCTCCTGCTGCTGTATTACATTCAGTATTTGTCAGAGTAATTTTTAAAAAGAAGGAAAATTAGAGAGAATCACACTGTTTACTGTTTCAGTTAGTGTTGTTCCACAGTGACAGAAGTGAGGAAATTCTGTGTTAGGGTTCAAAAGCATAAATATGCATTCACCCCTCACCCCCTTGAGCACCAGTGGCACACAGAGACACACACACACACACATGGAAGTAGGGGGGAGAAGCAAGGCAACAAGGCCAATCAGAGACAATCAGCAGGAGGTGTCAGAAATAATATGCAACTAGTCTACATACTGCATACTGAGTGGAGAGCCACTGCAAAAATACGCCTATGGACATGAATAGTGTAGCTCTGTCATTGCAGCTGTAGAGAACTTAGCACACTTAGGAGTATCATTGCAGTTGTACAGAAGTTAGTACACTTAGGAGTTACACAGTCTCATGGGGTAGGGTACCACACCTCCAGAGCACTTGATGTATGTTAAGGGAAGAGGCACAGGCAAAGAAGGGTGATGCAAATCACTTGTACACTTTCATAATTACAGATACAGTATAGTTAGCAGAATTATCACTTAAATGGCCTCAGCCAGGTAATGCCTTTCCAAACTGTGACACCAAGTAATGGATCCTCAGTAAAGATCCATAGCACAGCTGAGGGTATGGACATCAATGGTAGATGTCAGTGATTGTAGGGACACTCAAGTTAGCATAGTTAGTGTTTGTGTGGGTGGGTCAGACAGGTAATGCTTCCCCCAGAAAATTCATACTGCATTATGAGTACTGATGTACAGAAAGACTGAGGCAGTGGACATGAATGGTATGCCTCTGTATTTGTTGGTTGACACAAGTTCACACAGTTAGGATTTGCATGGGCTCACCCAGGAAATGTTGTCATGCATACCAGTTACTGATTGTGACTGTACAGCCACAGCTTCATGGACTTAGCAATGTTGCATATCTCTCTACAACAACTACTGCACTCTGACTATAGACTCAGAGGAGAAGTAAGGGTGGTTCATATTAGTTAATTTAGTTAGGAATTACAGGAGCTCTGAGAGGCAATGTCTGAACCCCTAGCACACATACTGCATACTGAGAGAAGAGTAAAGAACAAAAAAGCTATGGAGATGAACAGTGTCATGGGGGAACTTCACTTGCAGACCACTTGCTGCATCCTGAGTGAACAGTCACAGGAAAAGATAGGCAATGTACATCAGTTGTACAGCTCCTTGATTACAGTAACAGTCCAGTTAGCACAGTTATCACTTGAATGGATTCAGGCAGGCAATGTGTCTTCAAATGTGACAGCAGGTACTGCATTGTCAGTGGAGATACACAATACAGGTGAGGGTATGGACATCTCAGTGGAGATACACAACACATGTGAGAGTATGGACATCAATGGTAGATATCACTGATTGCAGGGATACTGAAGTTAGCTGAGTTAGGATATGCATGAATTTAGGCAGCTAATGCTGCTCCCCCCAAAAAAAATTGTACTGCATCATGCATGGTGATCCCCAGGAACAATAAGGCAGTGGAGATCAATGACACAACTCTGTAATTGTAGGAACAGTGAAGTTAGTGCAGTTAGGAGTTGCATGGGCTCAGCCAGGGAATTGTAGCACACATAGCAATTATTGTAACCTGAGTGTATAGCCACAGCTGGATAATGTTACATTGTGATGCACCTCACCTCCCTACAGCAGCTACTGCCTGCTGGCTGGAGAGGCACAGGAAAACTAAGGGCAGTACAGACTTCTTAACACAGTTAGGAATTACGGGAACTATGTCAGGCAATGTGTCACACCCTAACCCACATGGTGGATACTGAGTGGAGAGCCACAGCAAAAAATAAGCCCATGGACACATTGTTGTGATAGTATTTCTTCCAGTTGATTTGCATGCTTAATAGAAACAAGAGTTACATTCTAATGTTATTATGCTATGGTTCAGTAAAGACTCAACACAGGTGATTACATTTTAAAAAAGATTTATTGCCAATTGGTGAAACTGAAAAAGGGCCAATTAAGATTTTTTTTTTTTACAAAATCAGTCTCACAATACAATCATTGCATGTGTGTAACCATTGCTTGGAATATATCTAAATGTGTGTCATTAATAGTAAGTAGATCATATGAATTGGAATATGTATGTACATATGAAAATACAGCATAGAAAGAAGGCAGCAGAAGAAGGCAATTTGGTCTATTAAGTCTGCTCATGTTGCAGGGTTCACATCTTGAGCTAATGTCTCTGCTATCCCTGCACAGTCCTCCCATCATCCCTAGGCATGATTCTTATCTTCCACCTATGCATATGCCTGGCTCTTTTATAACTGGTCACTGTCTTTAATGAGGTGACCTCTTTTAGCAGAGCAGTGTAAGTGTTCACTAGTCTTTGTGGGAAGAAGTGCTTTCTGACATTCCTCCTGGACCTCCCACCATCAAGCTGAAGCCTGTGCCCCTTCATGATATGTTTGCTACTCAGCTTGAAGAGACTTTGGTTAACAATATTATTTATACCTTTATGTAGTTGATATTTCCAATCATGTCTCATCCCTTAGTCCTGTGCTACATTAATGAAGGTATGTCAGGAGCTTCTAAGCAGTGATTACACATGAAACAGTGATGATTTGTTGTTATTGTGTGCCTGATAATGTGTATGTTCCTGGGGTGGGTGAAAAACCAGATGCTAAGTGTTCAAGTAATAGAATATAAAAAGTTTATGAGTTCAGTGACATTACATAACTGGTATGTTCAGTTAAATATTTCAAGATATATCACTAACTAGGTGCATGTGGAAAATTCCCACCCGACCCCTCAGTAGAGGTGATCATAAACATTGTCAGGAACAGGTATGAAGTGTGTTGTGATCAGTAACAGTGTCTGATTTACAATTTTCAATATTATTAACATAGATTACATTTACTTGTATGACAAGTATAACAAATTTCATATTATTACAGGTACAATATACATTTCTTTCAAGGGTTGCATTAGTTACTATGTTAGCTCTGAACTAGTAAATAGCAAATGTGTGTAGTACATTGTTTTTATGAAAGAAATGGGTCACTGAACTTATTCACTATAGTATTCTATTATATGTTAAGGATTGTTACTTGACTCTTATAGTAATACTTTCACTAGAACAATTAAACTAGTTAACAACAATGGTGAGACAAAATGAGAATGTAAATATTATTTACATGTCATTACATAGGTATGCAAGAGTCATTTGAAAATAAGCTGCAATACTTCAGTATTTACACTTGCTTCATTTCACTTGCTTCATTATGACTGAAGAGTTTTAATTTTTACATATGTACAGTTTCAGTGTAACAAATACATCAGGCATATTTCAACACTGTTGCATGGTGAAAGAATGATGCTGTTGTCTAGATGTCAACATCTAGTAGACAAAAAAAACTGGTGATAGAAAAGTTGTGACAGAGTGTTCTCTTTGTTGAATGAGACATGTGTTACACACTTATTTAAAATGATAAGGGACAACTTTTGTGTCTCTGCAGAGGCAAAAAGCTAGGAACTGGCAACAACTTCTTGTTATGTATGGGTATGATACATCTACAAGAAAAGATATGTACAGAACAGGGAAGCCAGAAAGGACTCTGTTTTGACATGTACAATCTTTGATAGACATGTAAGCATGGTTTCTCTAGTGACTGTGAATACTGTTGGTGCCGATTGAAGCCACTACAACAATTTCTATGTTATCACTGATCCACACAAGATCTTAGATGTCATAGTGCATGAAATGTCTCTACCAGTATATCATTTTGTTGATATGCTACGGTTTACTGAGAGTCATAGACTGGAAACAATTGTACTGACCTACGACTGATTCTGTCACAAAGTAGTCATTTAAAAAATGCCACATGTTTTCTGCTATTCTTCTGAAATACGAAGGTCATCATAATTCTTCAATATTAGAAGATATGCATTTTTTTAAGTGTCGTGGCAGTCTCTGTTTAAAACTGCTTGTAGAGTCGTCACACTCTACCCATCCACTTCTGTACCTTACTAAACAGATATAATGGCCAGAATGCATAGATTGACCATGGTGATAGACTACACTGTGAGTGTCAAACACTGATTGGCTAAAAGCTATTCTACCAGCTGTGTAATCTGTGATAGAAGTGTCAACTCTGAGCTTGTTGGAGTCATATCTGTGCAATATAAGCAACAGATATTGAGATGAACTCCTGAGATGTATGGACTGAGTACATCTGCCTCCACACCTTTTACAGGAGTGACCACATTGAGCATTGGTAAATAGCTGTCAAAATTTGACACTTTTGGCTTGAGGGACAAAAAGAGTTATCCACAGCATGTCTTCTGTGGTTTCACGCTGTGAATGACCACATGATACACATACATATTTGGTTACATATGACACAGTGAAGTAGTGAAGCATTGGGTGCCATCTTCATCCAAGTTGTTTATGATAGCCATCATAAACTCACTAGTGTCTTGCTGTAGGCAGCAAATGTACTACATCTGTTATATGTACCTAACACCCAGTGTAGTGGTGTCAGTGACTGCACATTGTTAGACTGGTCAGAAGTCATGTTGACAATCTGCTTCAATGCGTTTGATAGGGGAGTGTCTTGTGAAGCAGATATTGCCTGCACAGAGTGTGGCATGTGTAGAAAAACTTGCATAGCTGAGTTAGCATGGCAGTTCACTCTAGTGCTGTTGTCAAAGACTGGTACAGCAGCTACACCAACTGATTTTTGATGAACTGCTTGCTCTGAATGTTTAGTTGAAATTGTGACCTTTGTTGAACTCTATAGAGTTGAATCACTTGTGGAAGCTCGTGCCTGTTTGCTAACACCTGTAGATACGACTGTACGATGTGAGACAGCCAGATATGTAGGCAGTGGTATTAAAGACATTTGTGGCTGATGGAGAGTACGTAACCTGTTGTACTCAACAATACATCGCTTGTCAGCTCGTATCTTCTGAGGTGCAAGAGTTATAATGTGCAACCCAGAAAGACTATGGACATGTGAAAGTGTCACGTAGCTCATGCCATCCTTGAAAATGCCTGTACCTATGTCCACCATTGCTGAATCCAAACTCAAGCTCTGAGATTTGTGAATAGAAACAGCATATGCAACACATAGTGGAAACTGTTTCCTGTTTACATAGATATCCTTAAATACCTGAAATTTCACACAGGTACATTCTATGTGTACAGGCTGTTCCATGCTGTCAAAATGAACTACAAATGTCTCGATATATGTCTTCTGGACATTGTAGACAAAGTCAGTGATGTTTCCCATGGCACCGTTTATCATGCCTCGTTCAACATCGAGATTATGTCGTAGCATGATACGTGCATTCCTACAAAGTATAAGAACAGCTTCTGGGCCAGCTGTGCATGAAACATCTGACTTCAAGTTCACTGAGTCATTCAGTCATCTTTGCTACTAGGTTGTGACTGAGAATGACACCGTCAACTGTATCTACAGCATGCAGAGTTAGAATTTCTTGATTTTCTCTCTGCAGCATAACATTGTTGAACTCAGTGCATTTCTTTAGTTATGGCATAAGACACACTATGTGTGTCCCTGTAGAGTACACATCGTTGAAAACATTACATGCTGTTTCTATGGAGGTAGTATCTACTCTGATTCTCCAATTGTTTAACATAGCAACATGTTCTGGTGATAGAGAACCTGTACGAGCTTCATCTAAAAGTGATTCATAAGCCAGATCACCACTTTGGCGCATGTTCTCATACAACTCAACATAGGTAAATAACTTCCAAATGTTATAACCTGCAATGCAGCCGAGAATGTTCTTAGCTTGCTTGGCAGTCAGAGTTGCAAACATATGCTCTGAATTAACTGGTGTAAGCTGTAAAAGGTCCCCCAATACAACAATACTTTTGCCACCAAATGGTACTCCATCGTCAGTACCTATGATCTCCTGTAGACGTAGATGTATAAAGGCAAGCATTACATTGGAGACCATGCTGATTTCATCAATGATGAGTAACTTCATCTTTGTGAACATGGAACAGAGCTGAAATGCAACCTCAAATGACAGTTTATGATACTCACCTGTTTTGTCATGTTCTACTGGCAACATGAAGAGACGGTGCAATGTAACTCCACCAATGTTGTATGCAGCTAGTCCTGTGGGAGCAGTAATGGCAACAGACATTGATGAACCTGTCAGGCTCCATATTTCAGCAGTAATGCCTTCAATAAGGAAACTATTTCCTGGGCCAGCTGAACCACTAACAAAGATCAGTAGTGGTTTATAGTCAAGACAGTTACATTTTTTGGTCTCGTTGTAGGCCACGTCGAACAGCGTCAATGACTTGAGAGTGAACTACATGCTGCTGCTGATTTAGTCTTTCTCACAAGTCAGCTGAGTTGACAGTGGAGTGTGTTCCATGTTCCATGGCAGTCTCAATTTCTGAGATTAACACTTCTGGGGCATTTAAAGAAAGAGGTTCACGTAGAACAGCTTGTCCTTCTGGATCAAGATTGTCTTGTGAGCTAACAGGAGTGTCTTCCTGAAGCTGCTTCTCTGCCTTCTCAAGATGTTCTTTCTCAGCCTCTAGTCTCGTATGTGTGTCTCTGAGTATTCAGTTTTGAAAGTCTCGTAACTGAGATAGACTTCTTCCTTGAATGTATCACAGTCACCTTTTAATTCAGACTCATTCCTCCAGGGTCTAAATAGTAATAGGAGAGCAAAGTAGTAATGCTCTCTGCTCTCTGATGTGCCTACATGTAATTTACAGTGGTCTATGATCCATGGCTTGTGTCTCTTTATGAGACAGCCATCCACTCCATTCACCTTGTAAATGTGGCATGTTGAGTCAGGTGATATATCTGCCTTGTAGTCATACCACTTAGCCACCTGAAAGAGACACATAGCATCCATGTCGTTGTGTCTACAGGGGTAGTATGTGTCTATCAGGTTATTCTTCAAGATACGTTTTGAAGAAGGTCTATTGGCAGCTAGTTCCTCAATTTCAGCATGGGGAATCAGTACACATTTGCATTTCTCTTTGTAGTTCACACTGAGAAACTAGACAGCATCAGACTTCCAATGCAGATGTGTACCCATTAAAAGGTCACTGGCTTCATAAGCACCACATTCTCTCTGTGAAAGGGTCTTCAAGCCCAATGACCACAGCAGAGATGTCAGACTCCTGCTGGAACTGGCAATATCTTCCCAAAGATCTAGCAAGCTAGTCTGTTCATGTTTGGTTATGTACAAAGTCACGTACCGCACCAGGGCCAATGAGCTGTCAGCCACGAACTGAACATCTATGTTTGCTTGCCACATTAGGAGAAGAGTTGGGTTGTAGTCATTGATGTACACCTTGTTCTCATCTCTGCGTAACTTGTATACCCTCTTGGTTGATTTTTCCTTCAAGTGGTGTCACATTGCTGAAAAAAGTTCATTCATGGAACTATCCTGACAAACTCGTCTAGGAAATCCAAAGCGACATCGTGTGTACCAATTAGATTTGTTCTTTACTGCTCGCTGGCAGTATTTTGCACAAATATGTCGCTGGAACTTTTGTACCAACTTCCAGAGTGCAGGACTGTCATACTTGTCTGGAATGTGACACATTATATATTTCTTTATGAATGCTAGCACTTGTGCTGCTTCATGTTCACCTATGTGCGGTGCATCCTTGATCCACAATAACATATGGATATGAAGGGCACCACTTGCTCGATATTCCGTCCTCCAAAAGTAATGCTCACAGTACCAAGAGGTGGATTGTCCTTTGACAATATGAAAGTCAGAATGTCATGGAACAGCTTATGAAAATGTCTTGTGACAGACACAGGAACAAGTGAACACATTTCTCTGACAGTCATTGATGAAATGCCGTCAACATCAGAATTTGCCCACTTCAACAGTTCAATGAGCTCATCCCAGGCATATTCAGCACAACTAAGCATGACAAACCATGTGTCTGCACCATACTCTCGCAGCATTGTCATCACTTCGGTGTGTCTGCGATACCAATATTCTTTGGTGCCAAGTAGACTTGAAAGTATGGATGACAGATTCACTTGCACATTTTCATCTTTCTGCTTTAATTTCTCTAGAAATTGAGCAGCTGTTATTCCATCTAGTGGAATTGTGAGAGGAATAGTCTGTGGAAAAGATGCAGACAGAATGCTAAGTTCACTCTCCCAGAGCAGATGAAACAGGTAGTGTACGTTACATCTGAATTTGCCATCTTTACTGAGCACACGGCTAGTGCAGTACTCACCACCCTGTACATGCACTTCCCTTTCATCTAGCCATCCACCTGACCCTTTTGGGAATAAATCTGGGAAATAGCGTGCATCTAGTGTTGCCTCCAAAATGCTGACAGGCTCACCTTCCACCTGTTTTATTTGATAAAGATCAGTGTTGTCTCCTGCTAGATCTCTGCCATGTAGTGGGTGAATTGTGTACTGTTCATACACATTGTCACTTGTCTGTCCACTGACCTTCTCAATCATTGGCTTAGTTGTTTCTAAGAGATCATGTTGAACAGAGAGACTAGTCATGTGATCTATGTCATGGTCTGCATAAAAGAGATTGCTGCTCTTTAAATAACTAAGAGCAAGCTTTGCCTTGTGTACATTGACAACATCTTGCTAGATGACCTTGGACTTAGTTGGAACACCATTTACAAGAATCACTAAACTATTTTCCATAAAGATTGCCTCCACATTTTCCTGTGGAGGAAGTGGGAGCTACATCACGGAACCCAGTAGAGGTCTAATGAGTTCTTTCTGTGGAATGTTCCAAGTCTTTGTATTCAGATGTAGAATGGTTTGAAGTGGTCTCATTGTCTGAATTAGAATGCGTTCAAACATATTCAATGTCGCAATTTCACTTGGTGTAACATGTGCCTCCATATAATTCAACAGTGACCGTGGTGGCAGAATGTTAGACTTCAGTTTGGAGAAACAATGTTTGCACAGCAGAATGGTGTTCTGTAGCTGAAAGTCAGATTTCATCAGCAAAACTGCTGAGAAATGGAACCACATGTCATTGTATGGTGACAAGGTTTCCAGGTTCACTGTGACTGTTTGTTTGCTGTAGCACAGACGGTCACATGACACACATACAGAGTCAAACTTCTGAGCCTTTGCCAGCTCAAATTTTGCAATCTCTTTGCCATACTGTTTCAGTATGTCAGTTTCTAACACAGAAACAGATGTTTCAGCAAAACTTACTGACTGATAAATAGTTGTATCTGGTACAGAAGTTACACGTTGCAGCTGTTTGAGAAATGTGATGGCACTCTGCATGTCACCAGACTGCAATAAGTCATTTAAACAAGTGTACTGACTGACAACTCGTCAGACTTCATATACCCCATATACAAAGTTTTGCATGCCTGTTTGATGCACTCTCAGCATCCGCATGTTGTGAAAGACACTGTCACAAACACCGCTATTGAGACATGCTAGCGAGTGACCCATAAGTCCAGTATGTGGACAGATTTCACAAAGGTCAATCTTGTTGAACAGTTTACATCTTTCTTTGCGATCTGCTATCACAAATAGGTTGACAAACTGTTCAACTTTTCCAAATGATGATTGCCTATGGTTGTAGGTTTCATCATATGGCCATGAGAGACAGTGGCGTTTATGGGACACAGTGGTTGCATCACAGTCATCATTTGTGTCCATTGCTGTGTCATCACAGACACTGAGCACATTGACCAGCTTACTGGACTCATCAATGGTGAACTTGCTTTCTTTTTTCTGTGAATAATAAGATTCTTCCCAGATATATGCCTCTGAGTGCTGTGTGTGCATCCAGTGACCTGTGAATACATCACAGAAATTGTGTACAGTCAAAGTAGGTTAACGTTGTAGCCTTTTTTTAATGTTATACACAACTTTTCTGAATAGTTCAAGCACATGAGACATCTTACGCCATAAACGTTGAAGAAAAAATACTGCTCTGTTAACAAATGTGCATACTTTGAGATGTAATTTCATCAAAGTCAGATGACTGTTTGTCTTTTTGCACTCATGTCTCATCACAGCAGCAATAAGCCTGTCGATCTTAGCTTTACTTGCTAATGATCGGAAATACTTTTGCTTTCTCAGACGAAAATCACCAGTTGTGAGTTTACAGCACTGTTTAGAAGGTCTGTTGATGGTTGCTGTAGCAATAGTTGTGTTTCGTCCGAGAGATCTACACATCTGTTGCTCAGGTAAACATTTTTTACTTTCTATTGAGCAAGTATGCGGTTTTGTTGTGGAGTGAGTTACTGTAGAGCTCACTATTCCAGTAGAACTCTGTTTTGTTTTATGTCTTGAACTCACATCACTGTTTTTTTATCATTCTTAAGCAGCAGTGAAGTACTATGGTAACTGTTTTGTCTTTCTATACATGCACGTCTGTATTTAATAGGCATCTTTCAATCTGTTAGTTCACAGTGGCAGTCAGCAATGTTACAGAAGTATCAGACACCTGTATAAAAGTCAGAGAAAAAGATAATATTAGTATATGATTGTGTTGATCATTTCTAACATTGTATATTGAGACAGATGATTTATGTATAAAATATTACAAAAAAAAAAAATTCATAAAATGTTTTAATCAGATTGATTGCTCAAATCTCCAAAGCTGCACTATTTTCATGCCAGAGTCTCAACATTGGCATTTTACCACACTTTCTTGTGAACTGTACAGCTGTCATTTTTCACATCTTGCCCGAAATGTGTTTTCGCATTTCTGGTGCAGAATAGCATGGTCGCTGTACGAAAACAGTATTCTGAGTACATTACAATAATGACAGTGACAGTGTTCATGAGAAGAGGTCCTAAAATGCATTTGTTAAAAATTTGGTGACAACACTCCAAAAATTGACCATATTACAAGCATGGGTAGCAACTGCGCAATGCACACTAGTAAGTTAGTGCATTCGCACTATTTTCATGCCAGATTCTCAACATTGCCATTTTACCATACCTTCTTGTGAACTGTACAGCTGTCATTTTTCACATCCTGCCCAAAATGTGTTTTCGCAATTCTGGTGCAGAATAGCACGGTCATCGTGCAAAATCAGTGTTTGGAGCAGATTTCGAACATGACAGTAACACTGTTCATGAACAGAGATCTGAAAATGCCTGTGTTGAAAATGTAGTGACAATACTCCATAAAATGACTGTTTTACGAGCGTGCATAGTAACAGCGCTATGCAGACTTGTAAGTTAGCGTATTTGTAATATTTCCATGTCACATTCTCAACATTGGCATTTTAGCACACCTTCCTGTGAACCGTACAGGTGTCATTTTTTACATCCTTGCCGAAACATGTTTTCACACTTCCAGCGCAGAATAGAACGGGCGCTGTATGACATCAGTGTTCAGAGCACATTTAGAAAATGACAGTGACACTGTTCATGAACAGAGGTCCTAAAATACCTGTGTTGAAAATTTAGTGACAATACTCCATAAAATGACTGTTTTACGAGTGTGCGTAGCAACTGCGCAACGCAAACTCATAAATTAGCACATTTGCAATAGTTTCACATCACATTCTCAATATTGGCATTTTAGCTCACCTTCTTGTCAACTGTACAGGTGTCAGTTTTCACATCCTTGCTGAAATGTGTTTTCGCACTTCTGGCACAGAATAGCTCAGTTGCTGTGTGAAATCAGAGTTCAGAGCACATTTAGAAAATGACAGTGACACTGTTCATGAGCAGAGGTCCTAAAATGCCTGTTTTGAAAATTTGGTGACAACACTCCAAAAAATGACTGTATTACAAACATGCGTAGCAACTGCGCAATGCACACTCGTAAGTTAGTGCATTCACAATATTTTCATGCCAGATTTTCAACATTGGCATTTTACCACAACTTCTTGTGAACTGTACAGCTGTCATTTTTCACATCCTGCCCAAAATGTGTTTTCACACTTCTGGCACAGAATAGCGTGGTCGTTGTGCGAAATCAGTGTTCGGAGCACATTATGAAAATAACAGTGACACTGTTCATGAACAGAGGTCCTAAAATGCCTGTGTTGAAAATGTAGTGACAATACTCCATAAAATGACTGTTTTATGAGCGTGCATAGCAACAGCGCAATGAGACTTGTAAGTTAGCGTATTTGTAATATTTCCAAGTCACTCTCTCAACATTGGCATTTTAGCACACCTTCTTGTGAACCGGAAAGGTGTCATTTTCCACATCCTAGCTGAAATGTGTTTTCGCACGCCTGGAGCAGAATAGCATGATCGATACACGAAATCAGTGTTCTGAGCACATTGCAAAAATGACAGAGATGCTGTTCATGATCAAAAGTCCTAAAATGTCTGTGTTGAAAATTTGGTGACAATACTCCACAGAATGACTGTTTTACGAGTGTGCATAGGAACTGTGCAATGCACACTCATAAGTTAGCCCATTCACACTATTTTCATACCAGATTCTCAACATTGGCATTTTATCACACCTTCTTGTGAACTGTACAGCTGTCATTTTTCACATCCTGCCCGAAATGTGTTTTTGCCCTTCCGGCACAGAATAGAGCAGTCGCTGTGCAAAATCAGTGTTCAGAGCACATTTTGAAAATGACAGTGACACTGTTCATGACAGAGGTCCTAAAATGCCTGTATTGAAAATTTGGTGACAATACTGCATAAAATGACTGTTTTTCGAGCTTGCATAGCAACAGCGCAATACAGACTTGTAAGTTTGCGCATTTGCAATATTTCCATGTCACATTTTCAACATTGGCATTTTAGCACACCTTCTTGTGAACCGTACAGGTGTCATTTTTCACATCCTTGCCGAAATGGGTTTTCACACTTCCAGCGCAGAATAGCACGGTCACTGTGTGACATCAGTGTTCGGAGCACATTTAGGAAATGACAGTGACACTGTTCATGAACAGAGGTCCTAAAATGCCTGTGTTGAAAATTTAGTGACAATACTCCATAAAATGACTGTTTTACGAGTGTGCATAGCAACTGCGCAATGCAAACTCATAAATTAGCACATTTGCAATAGTTTCACATCACATTCTCAACATTGGCATTTTAGCTCACCTTCTTGTGAACTGTACAGGTGTCAGTTTTCACATCCTTGCTGAAATGTGTTTTTGCACTTCTGGCACAGAATAGCTCAGTCGCTGTGTGAAATCAGTGTTCAGAGCACATTTAGAAAATGACAGTGACACTGTTCATGAGCAGAGGTCCTAAAATGCCTGTTTTGAAAATTTGGTGACAACACTCCAAAAAATGACTGTATTACGAGCATGCATAGCATCTGCGCAATGCACACTCGTGAGTTAGTGCATTCACAATATTTTCATGCCAGATTTTCAACATTGGCATTTTACCACAACTTCTTGTGAACTGTACAGCTGTCATTTTTCACATCCTGCCCAAAATGTGTTTTCAGACTTCTGGCACAGAATAGCGTGGTCGTTGTGTGAAATCAGTGTTCGGAGCACATTATGAAAATAACAGTGACACTGTTCATGAACAGAGGTCCTAAAATGCCTGTGTTGAAAATGTAGTGACAATACTCCATAAAATGACTGTTTTATGAGCGTGCATAGCAACAGCGCAATGCAGACTTGTAAGTTAGCGTATTTGTGTTATTTCCTAGTCACTCTCTCAACATTGGCATTTTAGCACACCTTCTTGTGAACCGGAAAGGTGTCATTTTCCACATCCTAGCTGAAATGTGTTTTCGCACACCTGGAGCAGAATAGCATGGTCGATACACAAAATCAGTGTTCTGAGCACATAGCGAAAATGACAGAGACGCTGTTCATGAGCAGAAGTCCTAAAATGTCTGTGTTGAAAATTTGGTGACAATACTCCACAGAATGACTGTTTTATGAGTGTGTGTAGGAACTGTGCAAGGCACACTCATAAGTTAGCCCATTCACACTATTTTCATACCAGATTCTCAACATTGGCATTTTATCACACCTTCTTGTGAACTGTACAGCTGTCATTTTTCACATCCTGCCCGAAATGTGTTTTTGCCCTTCCGGCACAGAATAGAGCAGTCACTGTGCAAAATCAGTGTTCAGAGCACATTTTGAACATGACAGTGACACTGTTCATGACAGAGGTCCTAAAATGCCTGTGTTGAAAATTTGGTGACAATACTCCATAAAATGACTGTTTTTCGAGCTTGCGTAGCAACTGCACAATGCAGACTTGTAAGTTTGTGCATTTGCAATATTTCCTCGTCACATTCTCAACATTGGCATTTTAGCTCACCTTCTTGTGAACTGTACAGGTGTCAGTTTTCACATCCTTGCCGAAATGTGTTTTCGCACTTCTGGCGCAGAATAGCTCAGTCGCTGTGTGAAATCAGTGTTCAGAGCACATTTAGAAAATGACAGTGACACTGTTCATGAGCAGAGGTCCTAAAATGCCTGTTTTGAAAATTTGGTGACAACACTCCAAAAAATGACTGTATTACGAGCGTGCGTAGCAACTGCGCAACGCACACTCATAAGTTAGTGCATTCGACCTATTTTCATGCAAGATTCTCAACATTGGCATTTTACCACACCTTCTTTTGAACTGTACAGCTGTCATTTTTCACATCCTGCCCAAAATGTGTTTTCGCACTTCCGGCACAGAAAAGTGTGGTTGTTGTGCGAAATCAGTGTTCGGAGTACATTATGAAAATGACAGTGATGCTGTTCATGAGCAGAAGTCCTAAAATGTCTGTGTTGAAAATTTGGTGACAATATTCTATAGAATGACTGTTTTACAATTGTGCGTAGCAACTGTGCAACTCATAATCATAAGTTAGCCCATTCATATTATTTTCTTGCCAGATTCTCACACATTGGCATTTTACCACACCTTGTTGTGAACTGTTCAGCTGTCATTTTTCACATCCTGCCTGAAATGTGTTTTCGTACTTCCAGCGCAGAATAACATGCTCGCTGAGCGAAAACAGTGTTCCGAGCACATTATAAAAATGACAGTTACACTGTTCATGAGAAGAGGTCCTAAAATGCATTTGTTGAAAATTTGGAGACAACTCTCCAAAAATTGACCGTATTATGAGCATGCGTAGCAACTGCACAATGCACAGTTGTAAGTTAGTGTATTCACACTATTTTCATGCTAGATTCTTAGCATTGGCAATTTACCCGCACCTTCTTGTGAACTGTACAGCTATCATTTTTCACATCATGCCCGAAATGTGTTTTTGCCCTTCCGGCACAGAATAGCGTGGTTGTTGTGCGAAATCTGTGTTCAGAGCAAATTTCGAAAATGACAGTGACACTGTTCATGAACAGAGGTCCTACAATGCCTGTGTTGAAAATTTGGTGACAATATTCCATAAAATGACTGTTTCACGAGTGTGCGTAGTAACTACGTAATGCACACTCGTAAGTTAGCGCATTTGTACTATTTTCATGTCACATTCTCAACATTTTTTTCAGCACACCTTCTTGAGAACCGTACAGTTGTCATTTTTCACATCCTTGCCAAAATGTGTTTTCGCACTTCTGGCGCAGAATAGCATGGTCGCTATGCAAAATCAGTGTTCAGAGCACATTTCGAAAATGACAGTGACACTGTTCATGACAGAGGTCCTAAAATGCCTGTGCTGAAAATTTGGTGACAATACTCCATAAAATTACTGTTTAATGATTGTGCATAGCAACTGCTTCTTTTTGGAAAAAATCATCAAATTATGGTGTAAATTCAAAGTTTTGAAAAAACAGTGTCGTGTGCACGAAAGTGTCCCAAAAAATAGAGTCGTGCATTCGACAGTGTTGCAAAAAGTAGTGTTGTGCATTCGAAAGTGTCGCAAAAGTAGTGTCGTGTGTGTGAAAGTGTCACAAATTTAAGCCTGGGAGTGGCAACTGTATTCAATATCGAATCAAATCTGATTGCTATTTGACTGACAGCTAGTTCTGACAATGTCATGCTATATTTGTCAGGCTACGTGAGACAACCAATCAGAGACAGACAACACTGAAGAAGACGTCAACAACAGCCGTCTTAGTTAACACTGAGAGACAGCAGATTAATAACTGTAAGTACATTATATTTCATAAAGCATTTTTCTAGTATGATAAAAAGTGTTACTAACAGGTAAATAGTATTAATCAACATGTTTTTTACTGCTCTGTTTGTCTATGTTGCTAGAAATAACCTAGGATGCTGCATTATTTATGTAACAATGTTTAAAGTCAGAAAGTAGTTTGGTACTTACTTGCACAGTTACAGCTGCAAATGGAGGGAAATAGGAAGGTGCACGTGCACCCAGAACAAAAGCGGGAACCAATCAGACATGTTTCTGCAGCTGTAA
This sequence comes from Neoceratodus forsteri, assembly GCA_016271365.2. NCBI lineage: Eukaryota > Metazoa > Chordata > Ceratodontiformes > Ceratodontidae > Neoceratodus > Neoceratodus forsteri. The sequence goes on from CM057459.1 coordinate 875,185,238, forward strand.
TTGTTTAAAACTGCCTATCAAAAGGATGCATTTTTCCCACCTCTAAATTCTAGCACATTTTAGCTGTAGCAGAAGTGCAGTAATAGTGCATAGACTACACTGGTTAATGAAAACACAGAAGTAGCCAATGATTTGTTTTATTTGTGTGTTATGGATCAGTCCACTGAAGCTGGGTTGAAGTTAGGAGGGAAAATAGCAGTTTTACTTTCACTACTGCTTAGGTACTGCAGGGTGAACACTGACTTTTTTAGTAGCTCTCTGTCCACTTCTAAGTTTAAAAGCTGAGAATGACAGAAAACAGCAAAAGGACTTTGTGGATAGTTGGAAGCAGTATAGTGAGACGAGTGTCTGAGTATGCTCAAAATAGTGATTTTGGGAGAAACCTGCAGCTCCCAAATTGCTGTGTTAAGTGGTTTGGTAGGGGTAGAATGAGGTGGGAGCACCTCATACCAACCATGCACAGACTTTTGAGTACTCAGCCTCATCCAGACATATTGCTGATACATCTTGGAGGCAATAATTTGGGAACCAAATGCTGGCTAGATTTAGTAACAGAAGCAAAATTGGACCTTGCTTCTATTATGACTATGTTGCCTGCCTGTAAAATCATTTTCTCAGATATTACAGAGCATAGGGTCTGGCAAGCAGAGCACCATATGTACCTGATTGACAGAGCCCGAAGAAAAGTCAACATATAGATACAGTATCTACATTTCTACGCATGTCTGGAATGTACACCATAAATCACCCAGAAATTAAGTATTGTTATGATTGGCTATACCTACCAGATGGTGTACACTTCTCACATGCTGGCAATTGCCATTTCCTGGGAGACCTTTGTGATGCAATCCTCAAAGTCCTCTAAGAATGTCAGACTGTTTGAACAAATAGCAAAGTGCAAACAAAGGTTCTTTTCAGAACCAAAAAATATTGGTCAAAAAATAGAACAGATGCATACATCATTCACACAGATGTAACACATGGGTTTGGAATATTCCGACTGTACTTGAGCTGTGGAACTGAGCCTGTGCAAATCTAACTGCATTGCAGCAGGTTGTTGTCAGGGCAATATTTTACAGTGCTGTGGCATGGTCAGAATTGTTAAAAATGTCAGTCTGGCAACCTGCATTGTGCATGTTACTGTGGCAGTGCACGAGTGTAAGTGGGTAGAGAGGAGTAGGGGGATACAACACTGAAGTGCAGTGGTGGTAGGTTCAAGTATTACAGTATTTAGTACTGTACATGCAAATGGAGCCATAATGCATGCAAGGTGTTAATACACCTATTTGCATATAATAATGGCATCATTAGTATGCAGGTGTGCTGTTCATCAGTAACTTGTCGCTGGTATTGTGTGAGTCAGTACCTGTTGGCTAGTGATGCACCCCCCCAGTTGCTTTGTGGTAATGTATTTCAAAACTATATCTTGTTTTTTCTATAAAAAAAATACTGCTGATAGTACAGTGGACTGTACCCTTTCACCTTATAATGGGTTAACTGTATAAAATGTATCCCTTGTGGCCCTGTTAACTCTACTTCCTCATTAAATTGGGCTGGAGTGGTAGATGCAGTAGAGCACAACTGTTACTTTTAAACAAAAAGCCCACAATTGGGTGAGGGGGTGGAGTGCAGTGGACCACCATGGATATATTTTCCATAGCAAAATCACAGTTGGTGAGGGAGGGCTGATGCCAACACATGGTAGCCCTGGACCTTGGGTGGCCACCCACACCTGTTGGATTCACACTGTAGTGTGCAATACTACAGGTACACTGTGGTTGTCATTTTTTAAAACTTTTTTTGTTTGGGGGCTTCAACAGTGTGCAGCAGAAGTATGGGTTGTGGTTACAGATGATCATGTTATTACAGGATCAATACCAGGATGTGTCAAGCATGCAAAGGAGTGTTACTGTACCACAATACAACCCATGTGAAAAATAATTTCTGTGTGAAGTGGTATCCAAGGGTTGTGAAATGCTGTTCTTGCCATGTTTTAATTAGAATACTTCATAGAATACATAGAAATATATAGACTCTGAGACATGACAGTAATGGAATGTTTGTGTATGTTTTCATTGTAGAATCGAAAATTGAAGATGAGGCAGTGGAACTTGAGAGAGGCGTGCTTGCTGCTTGAGGCAGTCCAAGTGAGGGGGAGTGCTCGCATTTTAATGCGGAGCACAAACCAGAAGTTGGACTCAATGTGAGGCACATAATCAGCTTCCTGCATACGGTTTGAAAGTCAAAACAAAAACCATAGTGCAGTTGAAGAGGACGCAGGTTGCTGCGCCCACGCGATCAATGCTTTGAAGCAGAGGGATGAGATACCGGAGAATGATAAGTGCTGGAACTACTTCATGTACCAATTGTGGGAAGCTGCAGGGAAGCCAGCTGCGGCGGAACACCTCACTCACCATAAGTTACTCTATAAAATTCCTCAGATTCTATGATATTATAGTACAGGTACACAATCGGGTAAAACAAAGTCTTTTTCTGATTGAAGACTGTTGTTGTAGCCATGTTAGTATCACAATAAGATGTTACAAGTCAAGTTGTTGTAGTGTAAAACTAGTGAATATTTCATACTTCACAAGAGACGTCATTTTTTTAGTCTTTTGTTTTTTTTTTGTGTTAAGGGAAAAGTATTTGTAACTGTTATTAAATAATTATACTTTCTTTGTGTGTTACATATATATATGTATATATATATATATATATATATATATATATATATATATATATATATTCATACAATACATGTGTCTTGATATTGACTTAGATAAAAACATGTATTTTACGATGCTTTTGAATGAATAACCAAATGATAGTGTTGGAGTTACTATCCAGTATCGATTTTATTTAAGCAGAATTGTATTTCATGTGTCATACTATACAAGTACTAAGTATTGTGTACTGAGTAAGCTTATGATCTTTTATTTATGAAATATTTATTTGCAGTAATTGTGATTTTATATGTGTCTGCAATGGCTCTGCAATACCTGATTACAGGCAATGTTAGGTGCCTGAAACATCTTGAATGCTTAAAGAAAGTGTTGTTAAAATGTTATGACATTTACATGCAAAACTTAGTGGATCTACTTATTATCTTCTTTCACAGACCAGCGCAGGCACCCCCCAGTTGCAGCTGAGGTAGTACCAGCACAGTCCAAAGCTGTGGAGGCTGAGCACTCTGACACCGACAGTGTCATTCTTGTCAACTCAGATGGTAGGATGTTGATAGAAATAATTGTATTACATAATTGGGGCGGTATGAGGCTATCATGTAAGGTGTGATCTAGACTACTTAACTCACTTCTTTTTAGGAAATACTCTTCAGAAAGTTAATATGACTTCCAGCACCCATGTAATATTTGTAATAATACAACGTAGACTGAAAAATTTAATAGAATTCTGAATTTTTATTGTCTAGCTGGCACCTTTTCAGTGTTGTAAATACTCCAGTGTACCCACTGTAAAAGGTGCCAGCCACCACTCAGCCACATCAGGAACTCCCAGGCAAATACATATGCTCATTGTAAACACACCACTACAAAGCAAATGGATGGATGGCAAACAAATGAGCAGCAAGTTTGAAATCAAATGGATGTTTTAAATATTTATTTTTGTAAAAAAAAAAAACAATCCATTTGTATAATTGAAACATACCCTCCAGGGAGGGTATGTGGAGAATTACCACTCTTGGCATAGTATAGAGTCTCTGTGCTGCACCTCAGACTGAACTACACCAGCCATGGTACATCCTCCAGTAAACAAACATCCTGTTGGGGTATATTGCTTTAAAATTCTAAAGAACAAGGTGTAGTACTTCATTACATAAATGGTGATTCAAAAGGAACAGATTTTATAGCCAGATGTACGGTAGTTGTATACATCTCAGTTTGGTTTAACTGACTATGATCCACAACTGGTCATGACATTTTTAGACAGCAATGGTATGTGAAGTATTGTAGTCCTATGAATTTCTTATCTATTATTTTATAAGTGAATGTTGTCTTCATTGCACTCTAAGAAGATATTTGTATAGATTTGAATTGCATTTTTGTGTCATCTCATGTTCAAAATGAGTAATACAGGTACTCAGCCCAATATATGTTATCTAGATCTTGGCTGGTGTATTTAAAGCGTTTCTGCATATTGATATACTACCCAGTTAGGTTAGACGTAGTGATATGACCAGACACAATATACACAAGAGAATTTTCTGTTGTTCACATAATGATGTGAGAATGGAAGAATAGTAATATATGTTAATGAGGTTGGGGGGGCCAGCCCATGCATACGTATCAGATTGTGATATTGAGCCTGTTATGTTCTGGTAATATAATGCCAGAATCTGTATATTTCTGAATGGACAGTATTGTATGTCTATGGTAACAGTGTGGTAGTAACTGAAAATGGGGTGGGTGTCACTGAACAGCTGCATGGGCACATGCAGTACTGCACAAAGAGAGTTTCTGAATTACAGTGGGGTATGCAGTGTTGATGTGGCTGGCAAGCTGTGGGAACTTCTCTGGAAGATCGGTTGTGGCACTGCTGGTATTGTTCATGTAAGTGAGTTTGTTGCTGTACCCACAAGCAGGCCTGGTGCGTGGATGTCACTGCTGTTGAATGATGCAACAACCATGGAAACACAGAAGTGTCATAGCAAAGAGAAATGTGATACATGATTGAATTACACAACGAGACAGTATAAAAAATGTATTTCACAATAAAAGTTTAGTGGTAGATTAATATATTGTGGCATATGTTATAATATTTTTTACTTACATGTTTTATAGTGGCCAGGGAAGCTGTGACAGTAAGAACTGTGGAGGTGAAGGAGGAGCCAGGCACCAGCTCTGAGCATAAGTACCATCATAAAAGATATTCACACAAGATATAGTGTCACAGTCCCCTGCACCCACAATGTCTGTTCAGTAGTATGGAGGACCTTGTCACCCCTAAGGCAGCCATAGAGCTACTAATTGCTAGGTACTGTGAGAGCAGTGTGGCTATTTCTGAAAGCGATGAGTAAGTGGGGATGCAAACAGTACTGTAGTAGACAGTCTCAACATGTGAATGGATCATTTGTATATTAAGATTCTGTGACGCAGTCTGTTATCTATGTTCAGATACCCACTTTTTGCTTTACTATGCATACAGGTGTACTATATGGTGTCACTTTATGCATAGCTGGGAGGTATTTGTTGTACAGTGTACCCTATTCGTTATGATAGTACACTTACGATTAAATTTTTGTTTCTCAGTGGGTAAGTGGTGAGGTGGTAGTACTACATCAAGGGGGATCTATGATGGTAGGCTATATGGCACATGAGAGTAGCTGTAGTAGCCAATTCTTGAGCACACTATCATAATTATCGCAATGTATGTGGAGCAGTGATGAGTGTACTGGACTGGTGTGTCATGCATGTATGTCATCATAAGTGTAATTGTATGAAGGGGGACTGTACTTGGATAAGAAGTGTATTTATAGATAGAAACTTTGTGATAAGCAAGATAAGGCCTGTTGTACTACAATGCATACTCAACCAATTCAAAAGAAGTTTTAACTTCAATGGGGAGGGCCTAGTATAATATTGAGCTAGTTACCATATTGTACGAGTGTGATAAATGGTAGCGGGGGTACAATGGATATGTCACATGGTGTACTTGCCATTCACAGATGATGGGTGTACTGTAATGCTTTGCAATGTGTCAAGTCATCTGTAAGTGGGCACATATTGTTGTTTGTTTATGGTGTATGTTCTCACCCGTACTCCTGCACAGAGATAGTGGAAGATTAGTGTGCAGGTATATATATGACACACATTACAGAGTGAGTAATAAAGACTGATGACTATGCATGTTAATGGGCCACTTATTTTGTTCGTATCAATTACTGTTGCAGTTTGTTTCATCATAGCAAACTGCTGTAATATACAAAAGTGCAGATGCAATTAGGGCTATCATGCATGCAAGCTGGAAATGGGGCCATTTGTATGTCATAATGGCCCCATTTGCATGCAGGTGTACCAGTCCTTGACGACTTGTGCCTGACACCCTGCCAGGCTGCAGTCGTTGGGGAATGACGCCTCTTGCCCTTACTGGCAACATGCTGCGACACCCGTTTGTGTGCATATGTATAAATAATAAACAGCCATATCACTGCTGGTCCACTGGAGCATTTGCAGCCTAATCACGGGTATATGTAATAAACTACAATGTCCTATAACACTGGTGGTCCAGTGGAGCATTCGTAGCACAATTGTGGGAATATGTAATGAAATAATAGTCCAATATCCCTGATGATCCAGTGGAACGCTTACAACCCAATTGTGGGGATATGTGATAAAGTACAATTTCCTATAACCCTGGTGGTCCAGTAGCCCACTTTCAGTCTGATCGCGGTCATATGTAATGAAATTATGGTCCAATACCCTTGGTGGTGTAGTGGACTGCTCGCAGCATGATTGTGGTTGTCAGTGAGATATAATGAAAAAACAATGCATCACTGGTGGCTCAGCATTACTCCCTTGCACACCCATGTACTGAGCCCCACTGCCCCACACCCCCTCCCCCAGTTAGTGGTAGGTGGTAGTACACCATCTGCTTGCCACCCGCTGTCTCTCGACTGACTCCGCCACAGTGAGTGTACAGCCATTGGTCCACAGTGTAAGCAGTGGTTGTGCAGGCCATATCATACTACATAGTACAGAAATGTGAATGGATCCATTCATATATCTGGGTTGTGTAGACGCTATGGGCTGCACACCGATAACTTATGCTGTGGCCCAATGGGGTATCTCTACTGTACAGAGTCAGTCATCGGGCAGGGGTGGCAAGCCGTAAGCTGCCGCCGACTGCTGCTGATGGGGAGTGGGGTGCAGCTTAGTGGGTGGAGGAGGGTGCACTGCTGGACCACCAGGATGGATTAGTTTAAATAATACAGCACTGATGCCTGCAATCAGCCTGCAGCGGTATACTGACCACCAGGGATATAGGACCATTATTACTATACTAATGCCCGCAATCAGTGTGGGGGGGTGCCAGCATGAAGGTGTTACTGGAGCTTGGGTTGCCACTCATAGTTGGCAGCTGCCATGTTGCACCCTGCAATATGGCAGCTCAGCTGTGAGTGGCCAGCTGTTGCTCTTTTTTTTGAGGGGCTCAACTGTGTGCAGTGCAAGTAGTGGTTGTGACTGCATGGGTTAGTACATCCCGGGCTGAATATCAGGATGTGTGTAACATGGATGAGCATGACCCACCTAATTGTGCTGCATACATTACTGATGTGCTTCAACTCATCGGCATTTGTACCAGGCACATTACCTTTTTGAATATCACACTGGTACGCATCAGTGGGTTGTGCATGGCAACACTGTTGTGCGCGTTGCACAACCCTTCTGAATATCCCACCCACTGTTTCTTTACATGATGTGTAAAGAACATATTTCATTAATTAGTTGCCTAAGTAACTGAGCTGTTGATTTGTAAATGTTTAACATAATTTCAAGTATTATAAAAAGGGTCTGAGAAATGGAGCTTTCTGATTGTCTGCAAACATTCTAACAGCCTTATGTTAATCTTTTATTAACATACATGTACAGATTGGCCATATGGTGAACAAGGTTTAAGAATGTTAAAAAACATGTTTTACTATAATACGAATAAGGCACTCCCAGAGATTATGTTAGTGGTCAGTTAATCGCCGTCTAGGCGCATGTGGTATTCGGCTACACATTGTGCCATGCAACGGCCGTAGAAGGTGATTAACAGAACATTAACATAACCCTTGGTCATGCCGTACTGTTTAATTAATGTAACAGCATTAAAAGATGATTTGTGTCAATGAAAATATGTACACAAAATTAATAACTATAAGACATGTGTGTCTCTCTTGTAGCAGTTATTAAACAGATGATTATATGAACATTAGATAATCGAAATAGTAGTGTTGGTGTACAGGTCATGCTATTATTCTGATGCAGGTGTGAACAAATAATATAGGTGCAGATGTTCAAGTTCACTTGTTCATACACAATTGAAGAGCTAGTATCACTGTACTGTATATCAGACTGTGTTGTTTATTATGGCAAAACATTTAGGTAGTGAGTTTTGCCAAATACTAACTGATCTAGAACAACAGTGTAGAAAGTATACTGTTCTTGCAGAACTTTTCAAGTTGTCCACGAAGAACATAATACGGTAGAAAAAAATATAATAACACAACTGAGAAGACAGGAGTTCTGATTTACATCACATTCCTTAATAGTCTTGAGAGTGCCCCCCAAAATGTATTACAATTATTGAATTAGATATCAATATTGTGAGACGAAAAACAGGTAGGTAATCATCATTTTGAGGCTCATATATTGATTCATGTTTTTTTGTCACTTTGCAGGACGCCCTCACTTAAAGCGGTGCGCTGGCCACTGCTGCTGTTACTGCAGACTCGAGCGCAAGATTGACAGTCTGATAAGAGACAACGTAGCGCTCCGTGAAGGACAGGAGAAATTTCTGTTCTTCATGGAAGCACAAGGAAAGACTATCAATTTTGTGCTTGAGCCTGTGGTGACAGTGGCTAGTGACACCGTGGCAAGCTCCAGCAGTTCACCTCCACCAGTGGCATCCAGCTTCCCTGGGACACAGTGACCAGCCTCCACAGCTGCTCCAGTATCTCCTCTGGAAGGCGCAACAGCTTCTACTTCCATTGCGCCGCCACATTGAGTCCAACTTACGGGTTGGGCGGCCTCAAGCAGCAGCACACCTCTCTCTCAGAGTTGTATTTTAATATTGTAAATAGTTTGTTACATATTTTTCTGCATATTTTTTACATAAGCGTTTTTCTAAGTTTTTTTAATGAATATATCTATTTTTTATGTAACATTTACTTTATTAGATAAAAAAGTTAGTATATGTTTATGTTTTTTTAATTTTTGCATTAAACGTTATTGAATTTATTTAAACATTTTTTTGTCAGGACTGACTGTTTTCATTTGAACGTTTAAAAATAAATTTTTTTTACTTTTATATATATAGAAAATAAATATTTTTTGAATATAACACTTTTTCTGGTGGTATTATTAAGTTGTGGGGATCTTTGTCATCAATATTTATAAAAAAGGTCTGAAAAATGCAGCTTTCTGATTGGCTGCAAATATTCTACCGGCCCTATGTTAATGTTTTATTAACATACATGTAGAGTTTAATCATATGCTGAACAAGGTTTAACACTGTTTAAAACCGTGTTTCATTATTATAGCAATAAGGCACTCCCAGGGATTATGTTAATGGTCAGTTAATCAACCTCTAGCAGCATGTGCAGTCAGCTACACCTTGTGCCACAGTACACCCCTAGCAGGTGATTAACAGACCATTAACAGAACCCTTGGTCATGCCTTATTGATTTAATATTCTATAAGAAAGGATTCAGTTTCCTTAGTTTGGTTAAGAAGGGTATTATACACAAAGTTTCAGGTTTAAACAGATAACATTAAAATTCTTGTTGTGTTACTTATCTTACAGTGTTATTACACCATTTTTGTAGGCACATTAATAAGTATGAGTTATGTTCAGAATTTGTGTTTAGTAAAGTTACAGAAGAGGACCATGTAAGATGTCTAAATATTTAACAGTGGTGCTGAGAAATAGAGTGCCACATTGTTTATGTCCCACAAGAGTAGTCTCATTGGCTGCAAAAAGCGTGTGTGAAACACTGCAACACCATAAATTAGTATGTGACATAACAATGGTAAGCAAAAGGAAATAGATAAATATTAAGAGGCATATGCTTGAGATGGATGTTGTCTGACTCTTCATAACAGAAAATTCTGCTAGATCACTTACTGTGTTCTTCATTTCTGTGCATTTGGCTATGTATGTGTGGTGCTGCCACAACAACATTTCAGGTAGTATTGGTACTTATCATTCTCAAAAAGACAGGATATTCATGGCAAAAAATTCAGTTTAGTGCATCTGTCAGGGTTGTTCCACAGTGACAAAAGTGAGGAAATTCAGTGTTAGGGTTGAAAACCCTAACTCCGCATTCATCCCACCCAGCACCACACACACACAGACATACACACACATGCAAGTAGGGGGGAGGACCAAGGCAACACGGCCAATCACAGACAACCAGCAGCAGGTGACAGAAATAAAAAACAACTGTCTAAATGAACTACAAGACATCCCCACCCACCTGACCAGGTACTGCATGCTCAGTGGAGATCAAGAGCAAAACTGAGGCCATGTACACCAAATGTACACATCCCTGATTGCAGGTGCACACAATGTACCACACTTAGTAGTTGCATGGCTTTACCTAGTGATGCCCCACACACCACCACACCTGGTACTGCACTCTGACTGGACATCAACAATGCAACTCTCTGATTGTAGGTGTACAAAGGTTTGTACACTGATGAGTAAACAGAAATAAAAACTACTACATAAATGTGCTAAAAGACACATCCATCATCAAAATACAAGAACTGTCGCATTTAAGTATGTAATGCACGTAGTAGTAAATTTACTGCATCTGGCCACTCAAGATACACAGGCTGATCTGGAGGTACAGGAAAACTATTGCCTGTACAAGGCTGTGCAATGCCTAATGTCACTAACAGATACACAGTTTCAGTGATGTAGGTGTACTGTTGATGTCCATATACTTACCTTCGCTGTGTTTGTATACTAAGAACACAGTAACTGCTCTGTCTAACACGCAGTGGAATTAGCTGGCTGAGTCCAAGCAACTTCTAAATGTGCTAACATTACTGTAACTACAATGACAAAGGTTTATCATGGATGTCTATAGGCTCACTTTTGCTATAGCTCTCTACTGAGGATGAACTACCTGGTAAAGACAATGGCATTGCCTCTCTGACGCCAAAGTAATCCAAATTGTGGTAAGTTGAGTATCTTTTCAATGAGTGAGCTGTACCGTTTATGTCCACAGCCTCACGTTTTTGTAGTTGGTGTACACTCAGGTTGTAGTACCTAGTCTTTGGGTTTGGCAAACCATTCTGCGGCTGACGCCATGCAAGTGATAACTATGTTAATTGTAGTACACCAGCAATCAAGTAGGTGTACCATAGATATAAACAGACTTTCTTTTACTATAGCTTATAGTCACAATGGGCCAAGTGTTGTAGGATGGAAGGGGGCATTCTCTACCACAGATTCTGTGAGTCATAATTGTACTAACCTTTTCAAGGCTGCAATTATGGAGTAACAGTGTTGATCTTCATGGGTTCATTTTAGCTGGGGTTCTCTAGTAACTATGCAGTACCTGGTCTTAGTGGGTGGGGCACTGCCTTGCGAAGGTCCTCCAGTGCCAAACAGTGGGAGGTTGTGTACACGTGGAAACAACCACACATATTATACCTGTACAACTACTTAGTTTTGCTGTGCTCTATAGCTGAGGTGCAGTACCAGGTGTGGTGGGGTGTGGGACATCACTAGGTAAGGCCATGCAACTACTAAGTGCGGTACGTTGTGTGCACCTGCAATCAGGGATGTGTACATTTGGTGTACATGGCCTCAGTTTTGCTGTTGATCTCCACTGAGCATGCAGTACCTGGTCAGGTAGGTGGGGATGTCTTGTTCATTTAGACAGTTGTTTTTTATTTCTGTCACCTGCTGCTGGTTTTCTGCGACTGTTCATGTTGCCGTGGTCCTCCCCCCTACTTGTATGTGTGTGTGTGTGTGTGGTGCTAGGGGGGGTGAATGCGGAGTTAGGGTTTTCAACCCTAACACTGAATTTCCTTGCTTTTGTCACTGTGGAACAACCCTAACTGATGCATTAAACGGAGTTTTTTGCCATATATATATTATAGTGGCACGGTAGTGCCACTATAGTTAGGGTTGAGGAGCCATTTTAAGGTTAAAGGGTCAAACTTTGCACCTTAATAACTTTATCACTGTTCAACAGATTTGGTATACAAGATTGGGCATGGTAGATCTTGGGATCTGCCAAGTTTTGTGCCAGTCGGATATATGGCTGTGAAGTTATTAAGCACCAACGAAATGTGCATTCATGCTTTTTTGCGAATTCTTTGCTCTCACCTACAGGTCGCACAGTTTCCATGACTGGTCCAAAAACATCAGGGAAAGTGCGGTCAGGGTGCTTGATGTGTCTTTTGAAGATTTCATGAAAAAATATTAAACGATTCAAAAGTTATTCAAAAAACAAGTTCCCATTATAAGTCAAAGGGAAAAGTTAACAAAAAGTTCGAAAGTGTCTCAAATGCAGTTTTTACTTTCTCAAATGGCCCTTTTACTGTCAATCCACCATTTTGTTTTCAGTTGGTCATCAGAAAAATGCTTGGCATTTAAATTTGGGAGCTCTAGCAAACCTAATTCTTTTTATATTCACCTAGTCGGACCCTGAGGATGCTAGGCATGTCTTTATTTTGGGGTAAAACACCCCAGAAATACGTTTTTCACATTTCTGTTAAAAGTACTTTCATAAAGTACTTTCGCATTTGCAACACTGTTGCATGAATTTGCGAAAGCTTTCAAGGGTCAACAGTACTTCTTTCGTTGTAGCAAATGACAGCAATTCTTTGTCACCCTGCTGCAAAAGAATAGTTTGGTCTTTTGGGCTGCAATTTGGAGGGAACACAGCCAACATCTCACAGATGTGTCTTTTAGTGTTTTGGTGGAAAAATATTACAGGGTGGCAAAGTTACAGCACTCCAAAGTTGACACTTTTTCCCATAGGATAACATTATGGTGTCCGCCGCATTACAGGAATCCTTTTCCGCCTTGCTGCAAAATAACTGTTTGGTCTTTTGGGCTGACATTTGAAGGGAAGAAAGCCAACATCCCACAGATGTGCCTTTTAGTGGTTTGGTGTAAAAATATTACAGTGAGGCAAAGTTATGGCACTCTGAACATCTCTTTTTTTCCCTTAGGATAACATTACGGCATTCGCCGCACCTTTCAGGTCCCATATCTCAGAAATAGTGAGAGATACAGACTTTTAATCAGAAAAACATGTAGCCCCCTGCTAGGGGCTAAGTGCAAAACTAGCCACGAAAGTCATAAATCATATGACTTTTAATTTTTTTTTCTATGTTATACGGTTCCTGAGATATAAGCAATTTAGTATTCCAACTCCTTATTTTCTGCTCCAAGACCCATTATTATGCATACATTCTTTGTACTTACTGTCTTTCACTATGCAGTTTTTGGGGAAAACCAGCCTGTGCGCTTATATCACTGTTACCCTTACCGCTTCTGCTTGCGGTTCCGTACCCATTTCACTTACTGTTCCCATCTATGGTACCATGTACATTACCCTTTGCATTTTCATTTGTGCTTTTCTTTGTGAAATTTTAACCATTTGTGTCTACAGTACTGTTTATGTTTTTCACTTTGTGTTACCATGCGCATTACCATTTGTGTTTGTGGGCACCGTGTTACTATGTGACACGACATCACATGGTGGGAGCATGGGGCCCAAAGGGCCCTGCACTCCCACCACCACATTACATTCATTATTTCTCGTTATCATTCTCAAAAAGAAGGGAAATTAGAGGCAAAAAACTCCATTTAATGCATTAGTTAGGATTGTTCCACAGCGACAAAAGTGAGGAAAATTGGTGTTAGGGTTGAAAGCCCCCCTTGGACCCTCACCCACACCCCAACCAGTATCATTGTTCGCATTGGGGTTGTCGGTCCTAACTAATGCATTAAATGGAGATTTTTGCCTCTAATATATATATATATATAGACACTCACATTAATTTTCTTGTTAGGTCCAAAGCCACCAAAGCAGGGAAATGTGGTGATGTGGTGTTAAGGTTTCCAACCCTAACACCCCAGTCCCCACGCTGCACACACCAACCAGTATCAGGGATGTGCCTTGGGGTCATCAGCCCTAACACTCACCACATTACATAAGAAAATAAGCTGAGATGGGTGCAGTATAGGAGAATAGGGTGAGCGTTAGTATTAGTGCTGATGACCCCAAAACACCCATCCAGACCTGTTGGTGTGTGCAGGGTGAAGGTTGGGTGTTAGGGTTGGAAATCCAAATGCCACATTCCCCTACTGTTGTGGCTTTCACCCTAACTAGAGCATTACTGCAGTTTTTTTGCAATTTATTTCCTTACTTTTTTTGATAGTATAATAGCATCTTTATTTTTGATGGGATGAGTGCAAAACCAATCTCTACTTTATCTTTACTTTACTTTGGCTGCTCTCCCATCCCTCTGCAGATGTGTATATGTATGCAGCTGTGGAAGCAGAGGTCCCTCTTCCACTGCATTTCCATTTATAAGACTACACTGACCTAATTGTCAGCTTAGCCACCTTATTACCCCACCTCATATACCCGGTACAGAAAATTTTTGAATCCCCACCAAAACATAATTCTGCACAACTGTGTTACTGTGAAAAAATGGCTATGTTGAAAATTTGGAGTCAGAATAATGAACATTGCCAAAGTTATGCATGTGCTTAGAAAAAGTTCAATGCACACACATAACTCAGCCATTGTTTGGAATATTTTCACCAGATTTTTAAAATGGTCTTTTTGGGACCCCACTTCATGATCACGGGTGGTGAAATTTTGTTATTCTGTGCTGAAAGGTGATTTTGTGCAGCTCACATGAAATCACCTTCCAGGCTCAATTAATGAAATGACAGTTACAGTGTTCATAAGGTGGGGTCTCAAAAAGGCAATGTAGAAAATTTGGTGAATAAAATTCCAAAATATGGCAATGTCATAAACATGTAAGTTCAAAATGCCATTGAAATACATTATATGAACTTACCTTTATTCCTTAGCTCATGGTTCAGCTTTCAAGAGTGCAGACTTGTCCTGGTCCACAGAAGATGACAGGCTATGACATTCCATGGTAAGTATGGGGTAAGGGGGTGTGGGGTGGTGGGTGCTCAGTGGGAGGGTAGGGATGGGGATGGGGACGGAGAGATGATGAAGAACAGTTTTCCTTTTTCTTGTTAAAAAGTTGGGGGACTGTTTTCTTTTTTTCTGGAATTTAAATATTTGGGGGGGACCGTCAATGCAAAATTATTAAATATGGGGATCAGATGGTGGGGGGGTGCCACTAGACATCAGGGGAAACATATGGGATGGTGGGGGTACCACTAACAACAAGGGAGACATTATAAATATTTAATATAGGGATCAGAGAGTGGGGGGTTGCCACTGGACACCAGGGATGCATAAAGGAGTGTGGGGGATACCACTAACACCAACAGATCTATTTGTCATATAAAATTAAGTACGGGGATTAGAGGGCGGGGGGTGCCAGTAGACACCAGGAAAATGGTGTCTCACAGCTGAATCTGCAGCTAGTAGCATGAGTTCCAGCTGTGGCTGCTGAAGTCAAGAAAATTCAGTTGTTCTCATACAGAGAATGTGGGGGAAGCATTCCTCTCACTAAGCAGGGCACCCAGGATTTTGGGTGCCCAAAAAACATGTATGTGAGCACAATATATAAAAACAAACATCAGAATCTAGCTAAAGGGGTTCCACTTAGCTAGATTCTGCTGTTTGTTATTTTAAATCATGGCATTTTTGAGTTTTTTCTACATTTGTCAGTTCATGGAAGAAATCAACAAGATGATGGTTTTCACAGCACCAAAAAAGTTTAATGCCCTGCCAATTCAGTGGCTCAAAACCAAAAACTGGCAGTTGTCACATCAAATATTTACTTTCACAGAAAAACATTATCTCAAAACCCCAACTATGCATGCACGAGTCAGAACACTTAAATTTAAAGTCTTATAACTTTGGAACCCTTTTTAATTTTTTCACTGAACCTGTCAAAGGCATTACCTTGGGGCATGACACATCTCACTTGCAAGTTTAGGGCAACAATTCCTTTCCATGTAGGCTGTAGATGAGGCCAAAACAAAACACAATGTTAAGTACAGGAAAAAAAAAAATTTTTTTCTTAAAATGACACATGTAGATCTCAGAAACCATACAAGCTGGCATTACATAAATTTCCACACAGCAAGACTTTGCCTCCTAGACAACACATAGAAACTTTCAGCTCATTCCATTAAAGAAGGTCAATGATATTAATCTGCAAAATTGGAGGTTTAACATTAAACAGGCTACTCAACCCTAACTATGGGGCACTATTACACACACACATATGTGTGTAAGTATATATGTGTGTAAGTATATATATATATATATATATATATATACATTTATATGGTGAAATAATAATTGGTTAAAAAAATATATATATATATATATATATATATATAGAAGCACAAACTCAGTTTAATGCATCAGTTAGGGTTGTTCCACAGTGACAAAGTGAGGAAATTCAGTGTTAGAGTTGAAAATCCCCTTGGACTCCCCAGCCCACCCCCCAACTGGCATCGAGGTGCACGTTGGGGTTATTATCTAACTCACCCATCACATGTGTAAAGAAGCAGAGGTACAGGAGAATGGGGTGAGAGTTAGACTGACGACCCCAACGCACACCCAATGCTGGCTGGGTGGCTGGTCCAACGGGTTTTCAACCCAACACCAAATTTCCTCACTTTTGTCACTATGGAACAACCTTAACTGATGCATTAAACTGAGTTTTTTGCCTCTAATTTCCCTTCTTTTTGAGAATGATGACCACAAATAGTGAAAGTAATGTGGCGGGGGGCCCCGAGCTCCCGTGACGTGATGTCTTGTGAAATAGTAACAGGAACAGCAACACAAATAGAAGTGCCAACAGTGGTGCACATGGTAACGGAAACATAAATGGTAAAGGAAACATTAATAGAAACGCAAGCGCAAAGTGACACCAAAGCCAACAGTGACGCAAACGGACATTGAAGTGCATACAAAAACACAACTGGTAACATGAACAGTGATGGCAGTGGTATTTTAAATGGAAATGTTAAGTGTCAGAGCAAAAAGAACGCGAAAGGGAACAGAAACGGAAACGCGAACAAGAACACACAAGTAAACGCAAACCATAATGCGCACAGCCACGGTACCATGATAGTAAACACTAATGGTAAAGTTAACATGAAGAATAATGCCAAAGGAAACAGAAATGGGAATGGAGGCGCATATGGAAATGCAAACTGTAATGTGCATGGTCACGGAACTGCAATTGTTAATACGAATGGTAACGGTAACAGCAACAATAACGCCAAAGGAAAGAGAAATGCAAATGCAAGCGAGTACAGAAATGCAAACCTTTATGCGCACGGTCATGGTGCCGCAATTGTAAATGCAAATGGTAACAGTAACAGCAAAAATAATGCCAAACGAAACAGAAATGCAAGCGTGTATGAAAACGCAAACCGTAACACACAGATGGTACTACAGTTTCAAATGAAACTGATAATGGTAACAGCAACAATAACACCAAACAACACAGAAATGCAAACATAAGCAAAAACGCAAACCGTAACACACACGGTGGTGTAGATGGTAATGGTGCCACAAACGGCAACAGAAACGCAACTGGAAATGTTAACTGGCACAGTAACGAAAGGGCACACCCTTCTTTTCCCAAAAAAATGCATTGGAAAACACAGTAAAAACAAAGAATGTATACATAACAATGGGCCTCGGAGCAGAAAATTAGGACTTGGAAGATTAAATTGCTTATATCTCAGGAACCGTATGATGTAGAAAAAAATGCAAATTTCATATGAATTATGACTTTCCTGGCAAGTTGGGCTAAGTACTTTTGCAATGAAAAGTCTGTATCTCGCACCGTTTCCGAGATAGGGGCCCTGAAAGGCACGATGGGCACCGTAATGTTATCCAATGGGAAAAAGCATTAACTTCGGAGTGCTGTCACTGTGCCGCCCAGTAATATTTTTTCACCAAACCATGAAAAGGCACATCAGTGGCATGTTGGCTTTCTTCCCTCCAAATTTCAGCCCAAAAGACCAAACCGTTATTTTGCATCAGGGCGGCAAAGGATTCCTGTAATGTGGCGGATGCTGTAATGTTATCCTATGGGAAAAAGTATCAACTTTGGAGTGCCGTAACTTTGCCGCCCTGTAATATTTTTTCACTAAAACACTGAAAGGCACATTTGTGTGATGCTGGCTACATTCCTTCCAAATTTCAGCCCAAAGACCACTACCATTCTTTTTGCAGCAGGGTGGCAAAGAAACTGTCATTTTGCCATATCCTGGAAAAGTAGTGTCGCAATTTGCGAAAGCTTTTGCAAAAATTTGTGACACTTTCATGAGTGCAACACTACTCTGTGAAAGTACTCTTTCCAGAAACTTGAAAAACATATTTCTATGGTGTTTGACTAGGTAAACACAAAAAGATTTGTGTTGCTAGAGAGTCCAAAATTTAAATGCCAAGCATTTTTATGATCACCAACTGAAAACAAAATGGTGGATTTGCGAAAGTAAAAGGGCCATTTGTGAAAGTAAAAACTACATTTGCGAAAGTGTTGAACTTTTTGTTAACTTTTCCCATTGACTTATAATGGTAACTTGTTTTTAGAATAACTTTTGAATGGTTGAATATTTTTTCATGAAATCTTCAAAAGGCACATCGAGGACCCCAGCTGCATGTTCCCTGATGTTTTAGGACTGGTTGTGCAAACTGTGCAACCTGTAGGTGAGAGCAAAGAAATCGTAAAAAAGCATAATTGCGCAATTGGTTGTTGCTTAACAATTCCGCAGCCATATATCTGACTGGTACAAAACTAGGCAGATGCGAAGATCTACCAATTGTGCATACCAAATTTCAGGCAAATCCGTTGAACGGTGGCAATGTTATTAAGGTGAAAAATTTGACCCTTTAACCTTAAAAGTGCTACTCAACCCTAACTATAGTAGCACCACCGTACTACCATAATATATATGTGTGTGTGTATATATATATATATATATATATATGTATATATATATTTAGTATATATAGATAGAGAGAGAAATAGTAAGGCAAAAGGTTTACATGTTTACTGGGAAAGGAAAATAATGTCAAGTATACAGACAGTTGTGGGGCTGGAAGTATAGCCTAGAGTAACAAGCTGTGAATGAGCTTGGTACATCCCACAGACAGAACTGAGTTTGATTCCCACAACCTACACTTGCATACTGTGGGACTCTGAGCAAGTCACTTAATCTCCACAGTGCTAATGGGTCACCCCTGAAAACAGGCATCTGTAGCTAGTGGGCCTTACCCACTTACAAAAGAATAAAATAAATATGAAAAATAAATAAATAGACGATGGATGGAGGAATCTCAAAAATGTAGTCTCTCCTAGAGCCAATCTTACCTGCTACTAGCCTGAAAGGACTTCCACTGAGTCTATCCTTTCCTCACTCAGATGAGCTAGCTCTCTTATCAGGGCTCCCATCTTTTCCAGATATAAAGGGAGAGAGAGACAGAGAGAGAGAGAGAGAGAGAGAGAGAGAGAGAGAGAGAGAGAGAGAGAGACACATTCCAACCTGTGTGTGTATGTATGTGTCATCACCCAGGCCACTAGCCTCTTTCACACCTATGACATCAATACTCTTCTTTACAACCTTGTTTAGCAGGATGTCTGTGATACTGGACACCCTGACATCTGCTGGGGTCTGTAGCTAGATGAGCTTATGGAAGACTCAGCACTTAGGAGTTGCTCAGTATTTCTTCCGAAAATTGCCAGAACAAGTAACCTGGACACCATGTTTGAATGCAATTCAAATAACAGAACTTATAAAAGAAATATAATTACACTAACAACGGAAAAAAAAAGAATGAATTACTCTGGTCACATTTCCCATCAGATCTCCCTACCCCCCGAAATGAAGGCATGTCTCTTTTGGGTGACCCCCAAGAGACATTGTCATTTATGTATGGACAGGGAAGTTGTTAAAGTATCCTGCCATCCACTTAGCCCTGCCTAGACAACCCATACACAGTGGCATTTTGTGAACCACTACGGTGCTTGATATTCACATTATGCAACTGCAGTATCAAACTCCAGCACAAAAATCTTGTATTTTGATCACTAGTCCTATGGAGCCATGTCATGATCTGTGAACGCTCACCTGTTCAAATACAACTGCAGCTTCTGAAGGGCTCACACTATCCCCAGACACCCCTCTCAACAGTGACATATGCCTACTCCCTGGACAGAAGCCTCTGGCTCAGATATACTGTGGGGGTGCTACTCCCTCTACAGTGTAAGCTAGCTCAGGACAGCACCCAGCCTATGGTCCAAGGCATCCATGTGCACGATGAAATATGATGTATAGGAATATCAGTCACAAACTGGGAGCAAGAAAATAGGATGTAATCGGAGAAATAAAAAAGTCTGTAGTGGGGTGAAACAATTGCAAGTGAACAGGTTTTGCCAAAAAGGCGGAAGAAGAGTACTCCAGCTAGAATGTGGAAATGGATGTGCTACAATGCCAGAAGCCTGGGTAACAAGATAAGTTATTTACAGGCAATAATGGCAGACTCTGAAGTGGAGCTGGTGGTCATTATGGAAATATGGGCCGCAGAGAACAATGACTTGGACATCTTGGTACCCAGTTAGTATCTACAGTAAATAGACAAGACAAGAAGGGTGTGAGGAGTGGTGGGGTAGCACTACAAGTTAGGGATGGTATAACTGCCATGGCATTCAAGGCTAACAAAAAGAATGGTCCAGAATCATTGTGGGTTCAGCTTAGCCCAGCATCTGTGAGAAAGATATACTTCAGGGTGATACACAGACCGCAGTGGCAGGCAGAAGAGAAGGATGCAGAATTCCTAGGGAAAATCAAAGGAGTGATGCAGAAAGGCAAAACTGTGGTGGTTGGAGACCTGAACATGCCAGATATCGACTGGGGTAACCTAACTGTGAGATCATCGAGAAGTCAGGCTGTGTTAGATGCCCTCCAGGACTGCCTGCTCACCCAGTTGATTAGCACTCAAACCAGGCTGGATGCTATCCTTGATGTGGTACTCACAAATTCAGAGGTGGTTGAAGACATCAGAGTTTGAGAACAACTAGCAAATAGTGACCACAACTCTGTTTGGTTTGCATTATCACCAGGGCATGTAAAATCTCAGTCCTAGGCAGAAATTTTGAGCTTCAAGGGAGCCAACTTTAGAAAAATGAAACTGATATCCAACAACAACCTGATGGAGGTTCATGAAAAGTTGGATGTGAAGGACATCTGGGGGCAGGTTAAGTAAGCTATCCCAGAGGCCACAAAACTCTGCGTTAGATAAGTGTCAAAAGGAAAAAAACATAAAAGACCTATTTGGTTCATGTACCAAGTCAAGTTAGCTATTAACGCTAAAAGGGCAGCTTTCCACAAATACAAAAGGGACTAGTAAGACAATGACTGGGATATCTACGATCATAAAAGTCAGGAAGCCAAGAGGGCTGTAAGACTAGCAAGGTTGGCAACTGAACTTCAGATTGCCACAGGTATCAAATCTGGCAACAAGCAAGTCTTTCGATACATCCAGAAAAAAAGGAAGAAGGGGGGATAGTTAAACTCAAAGAAGGGAACAAAATCATTGAGAATGATGGGCAAAAAGGCACTGCCCTCAGCAATTTCTTCTGCTCAGTGTTCACTAAAGAACACAATGGACCATTGCCTGAAAGCAGCATTAAAGCAGCTGGCATAGGGAATCCATGGATGGAAACTCTGAAAATCACCACAAAGCGAGTCAAAGAGGCACTCATGCATCTTAAGACTGAAAAAGCACCAGGGCCTGATGGGTTGCATCCTAGGATGCTTTGGGAACTTACTGAGGAATTGGTGGACTACTTGGCACATTTGTTCAACTGCTCAATTCTGACAGGATTGATGACAGAAGATTTGAAAAGAGTGGAAGTAGTGCCTCTCCACAAAGGGGGGAGGGGGTGAAGAGGAGGCTGTCAACTACAGTCCAATCAGTCTCACATCTGTAATGGAGAAATTAAAGGAACCCTTAGGCAAACAGGATATAGTAGAATATCTAGAAAAGAACAATCTCCAGGATGTCAGATAGCATAGATTTGTGGCAGGCAGGTAATGCCAGATGAACCTTATTGCATTTTTTTGACTTGGTAACTAGAAAACTGGATAGGGGCACCCAGCGGATCTCCTCTACTTTGATTTCAGACAGGCTTTCAACTCCATGCCATACAATCCCCTGCTGAAAAAGTTATAAGACCTAGGCATTGCTGAAAATGTAGTCAGGTGGGTGAGGAACTGGCTTGGAGGAAGAAGGCAGAGGCTTGTAGTCAATGAGGTGAAGTTCAGTGAAGGTAAAGTGCCACTGGGTCTAAACAGTGCCAACCATAGCGTCAGCAATATGCACGCAGAAAAAACAGTGCCAAGTTTTCTTTTGGATTCCAAATCTGGGGGGGAGCGGATCATGGGGAAAATTAAAAAAACATGGGGCCATGGAACACTGTTTCCAAGGCCCCATGTAAACAAGTGTAAGTCCAGAGTTCACTACAATTATTGGAGACCAAAATTAGAACCCTGGTTTCCAATGGCACTGGCTGAGCTGCTCGATGGCCCAGCCCTCCACACCACAGGAGCAGCTGGGCAAGCTTCCTGGATCACGGTGCTCTTCTTTTTCCTCAGCACCATGGACAGCGACCAGGGGAGTGCTTACAGCAAGTGCTGTAAATCCCACTCGCTGTCCGTGGTAGTGCTTACCAGTCTAGTGCTGTGTAGTACGGCACCATTCTGGTAATGCTTTTCTAATTGGGTATCAAAGTGACTAGTGGTGTGCCCCAGGGCTTGGTCTTGGGCCTGGTCCTGTTCAATAAATTTATCAGTGACAAAGGAGTGGTAATTCAGGGTAAGCTGGAGCTGTTCAAGGATAACACAATGAGTTGTAGGGTCGGCAGCGTAGAGGTGATTAAGGAATTTCAGAAGGAGTTACAAAGCCTAGAAAGATGATTTATCTTCTGGCAGCTGAAGTTCAATGCTAAGAAGTGCAAGGTGTTGCATCTGGGTAAAGGAAACCTGAGGATGGATGACTGGCTCAATGGAGTCAAACTCATCAACTCACAGGAAGAAAGGGACCTTGGGATCATCACATGCTACACCCTTAAGCAATTGAGCCAATGCAACAAAGGTTGCAGCAAGGCTAACAAAATGCTGGAGTGCATAGGGAGGGGCTTTGATAGCTGGAAAAGGATAGGGGTAGGCTGAAGATCATGCAAAGAAGAGTGGCTAAGATAATACAGTGCCTCTAAGGACTCTTGTGTGAGGAACACCTGGAAATGCTAAACTTGTTCTCACTGGAAACAAGAAGGCAAAGAGAGGGGATATGACTGAGACGTTCAAGTTCTTGAGAGACATAAATAAGGTGCCTAGTTGCCATACACAGAACTTTTCCAGAGAGTCACCAGTTCGACCACCAGTGGGCACAAATTGAAGTTATGCGTAGGGAACTTCAGAAGAGATCTGAGAATGCATTACTTCATTTAAAGAGTAGTGGAACCCTGAAATGGCCTACTGGTGGAGGTGGTAGATGCAAGGACTGTAACTGCTTTCAAACAGGGGTGGGATAAAACAAGGGATCAGGAAAATTTAAAATTCTGAAGGGGGGGGGGGGCTAGATCCTGGGACCTACAATAGGTCTTGGAAACTCTAGGGCAGACTAGATGGACCCACAGTCTCCTTTTGATATCACATCCTATGTGTCTATGTTTCACTGAACTTGAGCTCAAAATTGGGGATAACCAGCATGGGCAACACACACATAATGCAACCTTCAGTTGCAGGAAAACAGATTCACAGACCATTCCAGAGAACTTTCTTTGGCAGTTTATTTTTTGTCAAGTCTGTCAGGGCTTGGCCACATCACTATAGTGAGGAAAAAACATCCTGTAGTACCCAGCTGTTCCCCAAAACACCCTTACCTGTTTCTTTGATTGCTGTGGGCCACACCTAGATGGCCTTAACCTATGCAGGCTTTGGATAGATGCATCCTATGTTCACCCAGTGCCCAAGGTAGGACAATTCTGCCATGCCTATCTGGCATTGTTCTGCCTTAACTGTCAGCCCTGCAGCTTTCAGTCAGTGGAACATCTCCCTCATGTGGCTGACGTGATCCTCCCATATCTGGATGTAAATGGGTATATCATCCATGTACACCAGTGCATAGTCACCTATCCCAACAGAATGCAATCCACAAGCTGCTGGAAGGTTGCAGCCACATTCTTCCTCCTAAATGGCATTACTCAGAATTTGAATAAAACATATGGGGTGATGAAGGCTGATGTCTCCCTGCCTGCAGGAGTTAGGGGTAGCTGTCAGTAGCCCTTTGTCAGGTCTAGTGTGGTCAGGAACTGGACCCCCCCCATCCATTCCAAGGTCTCATCCATTCTGTGCATGGTGTAGGCATCTGACACTGTGCAGCTGTGCAGCTGTTCAGCCTACCATAGGAAATGCAGAACAACATGGTATCATCTTTCTTGGGGATCAGGACCACAGGTGAGGCCCAGGGGCTACTGGATTTCTGGATTACTCTGAGTGCCAGTACCTCTCTGAGCTCTCCTGCGTGGTATGCCTCCTTCTTTTACCCTGTATGGGGACTGCCTCAGCAGCACCTTGGTCTCTGTGCCCATGAGGCATTCAGCCATTGTGGTGTACCCCAGTTTTCATATGATCATGTCCCCAAATGCTCGCAGTACATCCTGATCTCCTCTGCCTGGGTTGGTGTCAGTTGCTCTGAGAGGGTGAGGTTATCCACTGAAGATCCCTCCTGTGTCTCCCCGACAAGGTCCACCAGTAAATCAGCCTTGTTTTCTTCTTCTGGTATGCTTCACAAAAAGAGGACCATTTCCTCCCTATCAGAGTAGAGCTTCATCATGTTAACATGATATACACCTTTGACTGCGAACATGATATACACTGTGCCTGCTCCTCCTTTCAAGTAGTTCCACTACATAATTAACCTCACTTCCCTTCCTAACTATGGAGAATGGGCCTTCCCTGCTGACTGCTGTTTATTCTGTCAGACTGGGATGAGTACTATCACTCACTGTCTGACTTCTTACTCCCAGGCTCTGGCCCCACTTTTGTACCAGGCTTCTGACGCTGTTGTGCCATGACTAAGTGCTCCTGGGCAAGCCCCATGAGTTCCTTAAGCCAGGACTTGAAATTCAAGATGTACTCCGCAACAGATTCCCCTTGGGAGGCCAGGCCCCCCCTCCCATTCATTCTTAACTAAATCTAGGGCCCCGTCACCATGTGACCAAACAGGAGCTCGAAGGGTGAGAACCCTGTGGCCTCCTGTGGGACTTCCATGTATAGAAACAGGAGGTGAGGCAAATATTTGTCCCACACACTCATGTGTTGGTCAGCAAATGTCCTGAGGATAGCTTTGAGGGTCCTGTTGAACCGCTGAGCCAGACCATTTGTCTTGTGGTGACAGGATGAGGCACGGAACTGTTTCACCCCACACTTCTCCCACAGACTAATTATCAGTGATGACATGAAATTTATCCCCTGGTCTGACAAAATCTTCTGGGGAAATGCCACTGTGCTAAAGATTCACAGAAGCTCATCAGCCAGTTTCTCAGCCTCAATTGAGGACACAGCCACCACCTCCAGATACCTGGTTGCGTAGTCCACAACAACCAGTATGTACCTTTTTTTGTGCAATTTGGAGTGATCAGTGGCCCCACTATGTCTATGGCTACTCTCTTAAAGGTTCCTCAATAATAGACAGGGGTAGCAAAGGTGACTTAGCTGTGTCCCTTACCTTTGCCATCTTCGGGCACTGTGGACAAGTTTGATAGTAATTTGCCATATCTGTGCGCTAACTAGGCCACAAGAAATTGTTCACAAGCTGCTTTTTTATGTGGCTCATACCCAGGTGGCCTGAAAATGGGATGTCATGGGCCAGGGCCAAAAAGCTGCTTGCAGTAAGCCAGATGGACTACCAGCTGCCAGAGTACCTCTCTGTCTAGCCCTCTCTGTGGAGTATACTCCCTGTACAACAGCCCATTCTTCCAGTGAACTAACTGTTCACTCCCCTGAAATTCCTCAGTGCTATCTGCTGTCTCTCTCAGTTTCTATAGGGTGGTTTCAGCCAGCTGAGGTCTGCCCAGCTCCTCCAGTCTGACCCTCCCGACTTCTTTTCAGAAGGAAATCTGCCCATGGCTGAGACATCCTCTGTTTGCAGCTGGTGCTCAGGGCTGCTACTCCTAGCTTAACCCTTCACCCACACTAGATTATACCTCTAATGCTGAAGGATGGGTTAGCACAAGCTGTAGGTAATGACACACATCATGGTTTCCCTGTGGTCAAAATCATTCCCCATGATGACATCCACAGGGAGATCTGATATGATTACCACCTCCTCTACCCCATGGCCATCTTCCCAGCTCGGGAAGACCCAAGCCATTGGTGTTTGGACCACTGGACTCATGACTCCCCGAATCTGGGAAAATTGCCCTGGCAGAATCTCCTCCACCTCGATCAGATCCTGCCTCACCATACAGATGGAGGCTCCAGTGTCCCTCCATCCCTGTGTTACTGTCCCATTAACTAGGATAGGATGCATATGCTGGGAGGAGTTAGTTGGTATTGCAGTCTGTGTGCAGGTTACTATCTGCTGATTACTGTCTTGGTCACCTCTCCTCCAGGCTTTTGCTCTTTGTTCATGTTTTTAGGACAGTCATAGTACAGATGCCCCACTTTCTAGCAAATGAAACACTTCTTTACCCGGGTCCTTTTACCCCTTAGGAAAGGTGGGTTGTGTTTTTGGTTCAGGTTCAGGCTGGTTTACTTTAGGCTGCCCTCTCTGTGTTCCCTTGGAACCATGTGCTGCCCTCCCCCCCACCATTGTTCCTATTTTGCATGGGTGGTCCCCTTGCCACTTACAGATCAACACTTTCTACTGCCTCCTTTACTGAGCTGCACGCCTGGTCCAGTAACTATACCACTGGTGTTCCCCAAGGCTCAGTGCCTGGCCCTATTCTCTTTTCCTTCCTACTAAATGATCTGCCAAAAACTTGCTCTACTACCTCAATACATATGTATACAGATGACACAGTCCTCTTTACCTCTGGCTGGACCCAAGAAGAAGTCACCTCCAATCTCCAGACTGATTTCAACAAGGTACAGCACTGGTTTAACTCCCACCAACTCTCACTCAATGCCAAGAAGACAGTCTGCATGACCTTCGGCACCAGACAGAGACTATCCAGACTTACATCTCCACTGATCTTCCATACACTTGATGGTACAGACCTAGAAGATGTGTCCTCCTTTAGGTACCTGGGGATCTGGCTTGACCGTCACCTTTATTTCTCCACCCACATGGATGCTATCCTGAAAAAACTGTGACCTAAGCTTGGTGCTCTCTATAGAAATCGCACCTGTATCCCACTACCTGTGAGATGCGAAATCGTTCTGAAAATGATACTACCCTCCTTCGACTACTGCAATGTAGTCTACAGTTCCACCCCCAGGTCCACACTATCCAGACTGGACCCCCTGTTCAATGCTTTCTGCCATTTCACCCTTGATCCCCCCCCCCTCGTACCCACCACTGCGAGCTTTTCCATTTGTTGGCCCTACCATCCATGAGCAACCAGCGACTACTTCACAGTGCTAAATTTGCTTCTAACTTCTGGCTCGGTTCCCTTCTGCCCTATCTCATCACTGTCTTATCTTCTCCACCAACCCCTTCTCATGCCCTCAGGTCTACTGACTCCTGGCTATTGGCAGTCCCTCACCGAAAGACCTCTGCAGGCCAATCGGCCTTCTCTTACCATCTACCTAAGCTCTGGAATGACCTGCCGGCCCAAATCTGCCATTCCTCCTCCAAGCATTTTCTATCCTCTGCCCTCTCTAACTCCTATGCTCCAAACTGTACATGCCCTTGACCTCCTCCCATATCCCCTCTTCCTGCTTCTATCCCCCCCTTATCATTTCCCACTTCACCTTACGCGGCCTGACCAGTGGCTTGGCTTTTGACCACAAAGACTGGCTTATATTTGCCTTTCCAACCCACGCACTTGCCTCATTCTGCACTTCTGCTTATCTCTCTGTCAAACGTCTTCCCTAAATCAGTACAGTCATCTATGAATTGTGTAACCTACTCAGACCTAGTACTCCCTGTCCTTAAGCTTCCAGGCTTCTTGTTCTATCTGTCAACACTATGGAACATGATTCAAACTGAGCACACAGGCAGCACAGTCGATATGGTATTATTAATTTTAACACATTGGGTTCTAGATAAATGATGGCTGGAGAACCATGAGAGTGGACAATGAGAGACCCCAATTTGTTGTAATGTGTTAAGAAGGAGGAGGTTAGAAACCGTGTTGAAGGCCTTTGAGAGGTCTATAAACATGGCCCCTGCGAGGTGCCCCTTGTCAAGCGTGGAGTGCAGGGAGTTAGCAAATTCTGTGAGGGCATCCATAGTGCTATCACCAGCTCTGAAACCATGCTGCTTCCTACATAAGAGGTTGTGTGCAAGGAGGTAGTCAGTGAGCTGATTGGCCATGATCTTTTCAAGGGCATTAGAGAGTGGGTGGAGAATTGAGATGGGCCAGTAGTTGTTTGGGATGGAGCTGTCACCACATTTCAATATTGGTGTTATCAGTACCATTTTCCATGAGGTTGGGAACTGGCCCAGGTACAGGGACAGGGACAGATTTAGAAGGTCTGTGAGTGGGGATATAACTGAGTCTACCACAAGGCATAGGATACACATATCAAAGGTGTCTTTGCAGTAACTGGAGCTCTGGCGGGCTTTGGACAGGTAGGCTATCGCTTCTGTAGGGGTAATGACTCGGAGTTTGAAGAGGGGGTGGAGGAGCTCAGGTGGTGGGGTAGGCTGAATTGGATCAAAAAAGTTGCTAGGGAGGACTGAGCTGAGGTCTAAGAAGGTGGAGTTGAGACAGTTAGCTATGTGAAGTGTATCTGTGGTGGTAGTACCATTAACACTAAGTTGTGAGTGGGGGAGAGCAGGATTTACCATTAAACTCCTTGATGTTATCCCAAAACGTTCTTGTGCTACCTCAGGAGATGGCTAGGGTGGTTCTGTAGTGCTCCACCTTGGCCTTGTGGATTGCCCAGGTACACTTATTGTGGACAGCATTATAGGCCTGCCTATCGCTTAGTGAACAGGAGGCAGTGGCATGATGCCAGAGGTTGTCACACATTTTGGACTGTTGTTTGATTTCTGGGGTGATCCAGGGAGCACTACATTTCTTAGTGGTCACTTTGATGGTCAGTGCAAAAGCATCACAGGCAGTATTAAAGGTGGTGGTGAAGTAGTGCAATGCATTATCTATATGCTGAGTTTGGGATATAGGGGACCAGTCCCAGTTAATTAAATATTGTTTAACTTTGACTATGCCTCCTGGGCATAGTCGATGACAAAAGGTGATATTTGGTGGTGGTTTAGGTAGCTGACAGGACCAGCAGAAGATGATTGGGGAGTGGTCGCTTAAGGCATTGGGTAGGACACCCAGGTTGTTAATATGGTGGGGATGATTAGTGAGCAGGATATGTAGTAGGGTGTGGGTTCCATTAGTGGGGTTGACCCTGGTAGGCTGGGATACCAGTTGGGTCATATCTAACACAGCAAAGGTGTCTTTGGTGTGCGTTGATGAGCTTGCAGCCAGTTTATGTTGAGATCCCCAAATAGGATTTGTTCCATTTTGTGGGGGTGGCTGGCTATGTAGTCAGAGAGCACTTTACAGGCAGAGGATTGGCTGCTGGGTGGGATATAGGCGGTGGTGAGAGTAAGAGGAGCATGGTTTGGGTCAGGGGAGAGTTTTATTTAGAGGACTTGGGCACCATGATCTAGGGAGGGTGCAGGCAGGGCTTTGTAATGCAGTGAGTCATTTACATCAAAGGCGCAGCTACCGCCTCTCTTGCTGTTACGATCAAGCCTAATGAGAGAGTAGCCAGGAATAGAGACAAATGGGTATGGGGTCTTGGCTGACAGCCATGTTTCTGTTAAAGCCAGAATGTCTGGTTGGTGCTGTGCTGTTCAGCATTAGAAAATGGCCAAATTCATATCTGTATCCCGATTGGCCAAAAGCACTAAGAAGCCAGGCCGGTATGAGACAATAGAGACCAGGAAATAACTAGTCCCAGTCTCTGGCACCTCATTTAGTTCGGATACTCATGGGCCAGTAGAACGTTGAAAAAGGCAACTGCCGCCATGATGCTTGGCTCTCTGACAGATCCCTAAATTGTAAGTCAATCTCCCCTTGTCCACCTTGCAAGAGCATCCGCATATTCGGCTGTTAACAAATATAAAAGCACACACAGTTGCGGCTAAAATAAATTTGGGCTGCAAAATTGTAGCGTAAATTCAGTCACCGCAAGACCGCTAACTGGCCCAGAGAGAGCGCCCCCAACACGGTTAACTTTATAAAAAATGCACTCTTGGCGCCTCAATTACATAGCACAGAATGGCTGTACCATGGGTTAACTGACCCATAATTTCATATATTTAACACCATTAGTTAAAAAAAGATGTTCAACACATTTAACATTTTAAATAGCGGCACGCGTGTGTTAACCGCTACTGTAACACACTGCTCCCTTAACTGCAGTCCCGCTAGTTAACAGAAAGCAAAAAATATTTTTTGTTGAACAGCAAAACTACCTGCTCGTAGTTTGTAGCAAAGGAACCGTGGTTCAGACCTCCAGCCGCCATGCTCAATCCCGATGACAGTGTCAGCTACTATCTAAGGTCCACATGCTGTTTTACTCGATCTCCCCGTCCAATAGCTCTACAAATTAAAAAGGCACTCCCTACTCCCTGACCATCTGCCAAAATGATACACTGAAATGTAGCTGAGGTGTAGCGATGCCCCCCCCCCCCAATAGGTTTAATTCCATTTGCGGCACAGACTCGAAGAGAGTACTGTTACCCTGGACCATTTTGCTTTCCACGCAGTGTCACAGCTACCACCAGCAGTCATGCTGAATTCAGTGCAGAGCATTGAATAGTGATCAAGGAATGCTCACATCTGTGTGCTTTCTAAACTCTTTTATTGTGTTTTTTCGTGTAGCTCACACAGAAAATCACCTTCATTTTGTAGCATTTCAGTTCAGGTTTCCAAAGTCAGGAAAGCCAAAGTATGAGAGGAATGTGATAGGAACGAAGAAAATACCGCCCCTGTAACACAGTAGCGCACTCTCTCTCTCTCTTTGCTCAAGTCAGTCACGGTTTTGCAGCCCCATAACAAGATCAAACTGAGGAAAACAACAAAACAAAAACTGCAGAAATGTCAAGACATTTTTCTAATAATATTACTACTTAACTACTGTTTCCATCGCACTGCATCTGATACCTTGGCTTTGACCGTGGAACCTGAACTGAAATGCTACAAAATGAAGCTGATTTTCTGAGTGAGCCCTGCTCTTTCATTTCTTTTACTTTCATTTGCTGCTGTTACTAGTCAGAGGGAGGAAGGAGAACAGTAGTACAGAATCTCCAGTAGGACAGAAATGACCACGCTAAAAAGAAACCACACAAATCTAATGAAGCGGAGGAACTATTTTATCTCCAAACATATTTTATACTAATATAGCACAAACTTTTTAAAATTAAACTTAATTTTTTACAATGCCCATTTCTAAGAGCAATAATACCCTCCAGGGTGGGCGGTATTGTGCTATACCGGACCTTCCAGGGGCTATAAGGCCCTCTGCCTGCGGCGTCGGGCCTCATTACGCCCCTGGGCGGTCCGGTATAGCACAATACTGCCCACCCTGTTGGGTATTATTGCTTACTTACAGGAGTGCTGTTTTTGTAGGCAGGCTGCAGATATTCATAGCGGCTATTCGAAGACCCATAGGAGACCACAGTTGGGGGGTGCTGCTGGGCCAGGATTGGGGTGAACATTGCCAGACAGTAGAAGAAGCAAGTGGAAGATCCTGACAAAGGCCATGAATTGGTGGTGTTTTGCCAGGTAGCAGTGGCTGGCAAGCTTAGAAGGTGATGAGCAGGGAATGGGCAGCTGAGTGAGGGCTGGGATGGCCAGTTGGAGGAACAGACATGTAGGGCTCAAAGCACAGAGAGATGGGCAGAGGGTTAGAGGGTAGGGGTGCAGGGTGTCTATGGGGAGAGACAGGGCACTGGAGAGGCTATAAGTGGTGAGGTGCCCCTCCAGTAGCAAAGGTGTGTACACACCAGAGGCAACTGAGAGTTTGTTGTTGAGCAGGGTAAATGTGGTTAGCAATAGTAGTATGGTTAGTTTGTGTGGGTGGGTATTGTGAGGGAGTACAGTGGTGGTAGATGTGACCATGAGCAGGTATGAGTGAGTCTTGTTGACACTTAACATTGTGGTAGACACAGTGGCGCAGTGGTAGGGTTGCTGCCTTTGGAGCAAAAGATACCTGGTTTGAACCCTGGTTTGGATGCTGCACTGTATGCGGAGTGATAGCCTGGGAGACTGTGCAAGGGACACTACAGAGAGGGGCAAAAGGCAGAGAATTTAGGTATGAATGATGCAGGACAGAAGTGTTAGGGGTGGAGTAGTGGAAAAAGGATGGCAACCTACACATTTTGTTGCCCTTTAGTGGCTTTACAGTATAATCTGCAAATGGAAAAAATACAGTTATAATGAAATTTCTTCCTTTAAATGGAAAAAATTCAGCACTGAGTATCAAAACAGACCAGATATCAGAGGCAATACTGAATTAGGGGAAAAAAAGGTTAAATAAACTTGCAGCTGGTAGTTACATAGTCCAGTCAGGAGGAATTTGGAAATGCCTGGCAGGATGAGGAACCAAACAAGGAGCTCAAGTTCCATGGACAGCCAATAAGAGCTGTCCCAAGATAAAGGCTATTGTCCTTAGAAAATCTATAGGGACAGCCACGCAGCCTTGAGTTCCAGAATGCTATCCAGGCTGTACCTGCTAGCAAGGGCTCAGGGAGTGTGGCAGTAGGCTCTTCTCGCCATGGAGGAATGTAGACCCCCGTCTGAGGCGCTGTTAGTCCAAAGGGCTATGAGGAAATCATTATGTTAACCCCCCCACCATGAAAATTGTCCAGACCTGTCCTGTGATTAACTAGACCGCAGTAAGCCCCCATCTTCTACACCTGAGTTACCTCCTAAAACCAAATCACCTGCATAACAATACAATACACAGCCTCTGGAGACTTGGGGTGGTGAGTTTTTTCCATATAAATAAAGCTTGCAGCAATACTTACAGTATATGTTACCTTTTCTTTGTCAGTGTTGTGAAGGTAGCAAGGAGGATCTAGCCACTTCAGTACCCCAGAAGACTTGAACAGTTCCATGGCATAGGGGGAAGATGGTAATATGACAGTTAATTGTTATATCAGTGAGTCATTTAAAAGTTTTCCTTTTTTTCTTACTACTGTGCTTATTTTGACAGTCCTAAACTTCAGAATGAATGGAAATCAAATGAAACATCTCTCATGGGTTTAATTCCAAACTAAAAGAATAGGTAACATAGAGGAACTATTTTTTTCACTCATAAACCAGCAAAGTCTAATTGGTAAATAAACAAAAAAAAATTCTTTAAAACTACATAAATGTCTCTGTACATCTGTTCATTTTTATATTTGCTTGCATGCATGTGCAAGAAACATAGTGCCATCATCCGAGTTTTTGTAGGTGTGGTACCCTGTCTTCCAGATCAGTCAGTGTGTTTACAGACGCAGCAGCAGTTCACCAATGAATGCTGCAGCTGTCTATGAGAGCAGCTGAAAATGCAGTGGCATACAGTTGAAAGGGAGAGACCGCATCAGTGAACAGTGATAAGATAGTGTTGATTAGCATGTTGCCAGCAATCCTGCTTGTATACATCTCTGCTTTCTCTTCCTGGAACATAAATTCAGTTTGAAGTGAACTTTTCCTAGGACTATCTTTCCAGGAGGAGGCAAGTGACTAAAATGACATCCTTGGAATGTTTCCAAAAAAAGATCTAATTGCCATCCTTGGAATGTTGAGTCAGAGTTCAGGGTAGGAGCGGCATTGACAAAAGCAGGAAAATAGAACCCCAAAGAGACTGAAAAAGTAGATGCAGTTGTCGTCTGTTGGCACACCTGATCAGTATTGTAATAATATTCCCCAACCCTCTCAGTGTCTCTGAATAGCGCCCTCCCCGCCCGCCTGCCGCACACAGTATGGCTGATGGGGGTGCCCAATCCCCCATCAGCTCTGCCCTCCACCCCCCAGAGTTCTAGGTGCCACACTGCAGTCCAGCCCAGCATGGCATAAGTGAGAATGGCGATGGGTTGCTCAATCCCCCATCAGCTTATTTAAACCCCCACAAAAGAAACAGACTTCCAGTTGCCACACTGGGAGTCCACCCCAGCATGGCACATGTCTGTCTGGCCGACGGGACTGCCCAATCCCTCATCGGCTCTACTGACCCACCCAAAAAAAAATTCTTCCAGCTGCCACACTGGGAGCCCACCCCAGCATGACATAAGTCCAACGTCATCTTCCTAAAAAGAAAACAAACACCTGAAAAGAAAAAAATGGTCCCTCGTTGATTGTCTTGCCCCGAACCCATGCCCACCCTCTGCGCATCCACCTCCCCACACTCCTACCTCACCCCCATACTTACCTCTGGAGGCTGGAGAGATGATCTTTGGTGGACTGGGAACACATCTGCACTCTTCAAAGCTGACCACGAACTGAAGAAATGCCAGTAAGCTGTATAATGGAATAAATAAGGTTTTTTCAACTTTAATGCATATCTCAGGCATTTTTTGGAATTTTGGCACTAAATTTTGGGACCCCTCCTCATGAATTCTGGCACTGTCATGGCATTAATAGGCCCCAAAAGGTGATTTTGCGGTCACTGCATGGAACCACCTTTTGGGACTAATTTACGAAACAACAGTGTCACAGTTAATGAGTTAGGCCCCCCAAAACCCATGTTGAAAATTTGATGAACAAATTCCCAAAAATGACTGATTTTCGAGCTTGCATTGCACAGTTCCTACGCACTCTCGTAAGTTCACAAATTTTTAATATTTTCACTCCAGATTTTCAACATTGTCATTTTACCACACCTCCTTATGAGTAGTACAGCTGTCATTTTTCACATCTCACCCAAAATGTGTTTCTGTGCATGTAGCGCACAATGGTGTAGTCGGTGTGCGAAATCAATGCTCGGGACAGAAACATAGAAACATAGAATTTGATGACAGATAAGGACCGCTTAGCCCACCCAGTCTGCCGATTTCCCTACCTAATGGATAAGCTGCAGATCCTAGTTAACCTGCAGCCTACTTCTTTCTACCCCCACCCCTAGAATTGCCTTATGACTGTGCCATGCATGCTTGAATTCAGCCAGTGTTTTTGACTCCACAACCTCCTCTGGAAGGCCGTTCCATGCATCCACAACCCTCTCTGTGAAAAAATACTTCCTTACATTACCTCTGAGCCACCCCCCTCTATCTTCAAATTGTGCCCCCTTGTTCTTGCACACCTCTTTTTTTGAAAGATGCTACCCTCTTGGACTTTGTTGATTCCCTTGAGGTACTTGAAAGTTTCTATCATGTCCCCCCTCTCCCTCCTTTCCTCGAGGCTATACATATTAAGCTCCTTTAGTATCTCTTCATATGTCTTCCGGTGCAGACCCTGCACCATTTTAGTTGCCCTCCTCTGGACAGCTTCCATCTTGTCTATGTCCTTGCTGAGACTGGGTCTCCAGAACTGCACACAGTACTCCAGATGGGGTCTCACCAGCTGTCTGTACAGAGAGATAAGAAAAGCACAGTGACACTGTTCATGAGCAGAGGTCTTAAAATGGCTATGTTGAAAATTTGGTGACAAAAGTCCATAAAATGACTGTTACAAGCGAGCATTGCGCAGTTTCCATGCACCCTTGTAAGTTCATGAATTTGTAATATTTTCAGTCCAGATTTTCACCACTGGCATTTTTCCACACTTTCTTATGAACAGTATAGCTGTCATTTTTCACACTGTGACCAAAATGTGTTTTCGCACTTCCAGCGCAGAAATGCGTGGTCGCTGTGGGAAATCACTGTTCGGGACAGATTAAGAAAATCACAGTGACACTGTTCATGAGTGGAGGTCCCAAATTGCCTGTGTTGATAATCTGCTGTAAAAAAAAAAAACAAAATAATTACATTACGGGTGTGTGTTGCACAGTTTCTACGCATGCTCATGACTTCACCAGTTTTTTTTATATTTTCACTGCAGATTTTCAACATTGCCATTTTTTACAGCTCCCCATGAACAGTACAGCTGTCATTTTTCACATCCTTTTCGAAATGTGTTTTCACATCTGTGGTTCCAAATGGCATAGTCTCTGTGCAAAATCAGCTTTCAGCTAACAAACTGATATTGCCACTGTTCATGAGGTGGGGGTCACAAAAAAAAATTTGAAAATTTGGAGTGAAAATCCCAACGAATGCCTGAGGTGTTAGGATTTCCAACCATAACGCCCTACCCTGTAGAGACTGGCAGGCATCAGGGGTGTGACTTGGGATTGCTGCCCATAATGCTCATACCATTCCACCCCCACCCACACCCTGCAGCCAATGAGAGGCATCGAGGTGTGCCTTGGACTCTTCGGCCCCAAAGTTCACCCCATTCTCTTATACAGCACCCATCTCACCATATTTCCTGATGGAATGGTGTGAACATAAGGACCAAAGACCCCAAGGCACACCACAACACTTGTCGGTGTCTGCAGGGTAGGGTGTGGTGAAATGGCATGGCCATTATGCCTGATGACCCAAAGGCACACCCCAGTGCCTGTCAGTATCTGCAGGGTGGTGGCGGAGTTCTCTTCAGTTCAATACTTCACTGCCATTCCTATTATGCAGCTCTGTAACTCCTACACTACCAATGCCAATGCCAGCAAGCAAACATTCGGCATTGACAAATGCTTGTTATAGTAGCATTAAAGAGCTAATGTACAGCTTAAAACTAATATTAGTTTTTTAAAAGCCATCAACCATTACCTTCCTATCTGTGCTGCTTTTTTTTTCTGTTTGGTTAATTAGAAGGTTGTTTACCTGATGTCAGCTGGAATGATGTGTGGCATAGCACTCTAGCTGGCAGCTGACATATATAGCGTCTCCCCCTCCCAGACATATTCAGCATTGTGACCTTGCTGACTGTGACATTATTGCTCTTAGGAATAGCCACTCAGTAGTTGCCAGATCAATCTCCTGTGATGTCACTGTCAGTGAAGTCACAATGCTGATGATTTCTGAAGTATTTTTCCTTTTTCCTCTTGCTCATTAGAAAGTTCTCTATGTGATAATATTGTGCTGGATGTGTGAAACAGCTGTCAGCTGGCATATTTATCTCTATTCCCCCCACTACATCATCAGCACTGTGACCTCACTGACTGTGACATCACAGCTTCTCAGGAAGAGGCACTCAATAGTTGCCAGGTCAATCACCTGTGATGTCACAGTCAGTGAGGTCACAGTGCTGATGATGTAGTGGGAGGAATAGAACTAGAGCTATAGTTCCCAGAGAAGAGTGCAATTCAACACATCCAGCACAATACTGACATATGAAAAACTTTCTAATGAGCAAACAGAAAAAGAAAAATACAGTACTTCAGAGATAAAAAGTTATAATTGACTTCTTCTTAAAATTTCTAATATGTTCTTGTTAGATATTTTTGGTTCTACTAGCTCTTTAAGGTTGGATAATTTATAAATTGCAGCACTGAAGGTGTACTATACATGGCTGTTTTCTTTCGTCAATGTTTTTTGCATAAAGATGTAATATAAATGTAAGTTTGCTTTTGTCAGTGTTTTTGCATTGACAAGACAATCCAAAAATTTAAAATCAGGCTAGGGAACTTACCATAGGTTCCATTGCATGTGAAGATTTAGATAATGCTTTGGCTGCACACATTCATTAAAAAGGGCTAGGCCATATGTTTTCTTTTAAGGGCTTGTAAAAGGTTAGACTGAGTCCCGGGGGGGGGGGGAGGCATAGGTCTTAGCAATAGGATACTACAAAGGGAGTACTTCTGGATATACTGTATGGGGGTAACTACTGGGAACAGCTTGAATGAAGGGCTAAGCCTGATGTCTTTGGCATACTGTTCTAGCTTACTGTGTTACATGACAGTAACGTCCTTCTTTTTATACCTTTTATTCTGAATAGTCAAATAGAATATGCAATAAGTGAGAATCCTTTCAACAGGAGTTTTTTTGTGTTCCTATAATTTTTCTTCTTATATAGTCTGGGGCAACATCTGTATTGAGAAGCGCTTGGATGAAAGGTTCATCTGGATGCCTTTTTTTTTAAAAGCATAATGCACAATTTTACTGTGCAACATGCTATTAATGTATTTTCTTTATACCCTTTATTCTTTGCAGGCAAATAGAACATGCAGTAAATGAGAAGCCTTTTGAAATCAGCAGCTTATTAATGTTTCTGTTGTTCCCCTTTAAATCGAACATTGAAGCTTGCAGCCAGGACAACCTATGACTATTCAAATATTCAAAATGAACTGGGTAGCACTGTAGACTATTTGAACAGTATAGAATGCACTTAAATACGTTAATAAGTACCATCGTTGTAGAGTAGTTTTGTTTTTCATATTCCTATTAGTATTCTGTTATTTAAATTATTCCTGAGTGTTCCATTGTTAGTCTTAATTGCACTAATGGATTTGTGAGCCTTTTCTCAAGGTTTTAGATGCACTTTAATTACATTGTTTAATGAATTATCATGCATTTCATATAGTATTTAAGCACCTTAGAATGTTGGCTCTGTATTCTTGATAAAGTGCTTCATTGTGAAATGTTGTGTCTGCCTGCATGCTGCTTGTTTTTAACTTACAGTATTCAGTATGTGAAAGCAGTAGAAAGTAATTGTTTATTTGAAAATTGGTAACTGTGAAAGTCACATTGAGCTGACACTCATTTCCTGGTGGATCCCGGGGAACAAAGTACTAGGCAACAAGCGTCAAAATGGTACAATGAGCAGTTTAATGGTGCAGTGCAAAGCACATACAGTGCATTAACATGCATAATAAATGTGCAGAAGTAGAGGCATTAAAATGGTAAATGTAGTGATACAATGTAAAGTGCACACAGTGTGCATAACATGGATGGTACAATGAGCAAAACAGTGGTACAGTGCGAAGTACATACAGTGAACAAATACACAGGTAATCAAAAAGATGGTTGTGAAACAACAAAGTGCAAACAAAAAGAACCAACATGTTACAGCTTGCACCACAGGATCATAACATATGTGCCACCAAAGTCAAAATATGCAGTCAGATCATTGCATTTCACCAATATATTGTATACAGGAAGTAACAGAATGATTTAATCATTGTCATATCACATGCAGCTACAATATCCCCCTTTTAAATCCCTGGATCTGACCCTGCACACTGCTATACAGTAACAGAATGCAGGAAGGCCCCATGTGGCAGCATACCCATCAAATGGCAACAGTATACTTTGACATATGTAAGACGGGGGGTGCACAACAATACCACATACATAACGGCAGATACCTACAAGCCTTTTCCAATATCACTGGCAGTGGTGCTGGTCCACCTGGCACTAGACCCTGGATGTTGTGTGTGCGATGACGTGGCTCAAGCTCACAGCATCTCCTGCCTGTTATCATAAACATTTTTTCAACTAACCTGGTTGCTCCTCCAATGCTTGTTATTCTCTCTGACCCCTCCATAGCTTGACCTCTTAAGACATGGGACACAAAGACACATACTGAAACTGATATAGATGATATAGTACTGCATGATCAGACATGCAGGTGCTGCTCATACCCTAAACAGGACATGGCAGGCACCCACACCATGATACCACCACTCACGGGTGCATGTCTACACATGCATGATCCATGCTGGCAAGACACAGCACACAGTATGTCACATGCAGTATACACATGAAACCCAATGTGGTGTTGCCTGTGGATGGGAGCTTCACTGACAACATAATATACCCTGCCATTTGCAGCTGTGTACAGACCTACAAAAGCTGTGTGGCAGTGATCCTGCCATATAGTGAAATGTAACCTAGAACACATGGATGCTAACAACTGCCAATAATATGACCCATTGCAACACACAAGGGTATAGGTGACACACAATGTGCACATGCACAGGTGCAGTACATATAACCACCAAAGTCAAGCCCATGACCCACAGCTCAGTGGTGTATAGCACTCTGCCTGTGAGTAAAGCCAGTCAGCCACCCTTTAACATAATGTGTATGGGTCACTGATCTGTGCAAGGAAATCTACACCAGTTTACTGCACTGCAGATGTCCACATGATGCCTGACTCCACTGCCACAGTCACATGTGTAGGACGCAGACATGTGACAAAATCAATGTACAGTGACCAGCTATGGGCCAGGGTACCTGTCCTGCACAGTAAAATGTGGGGACCACAGCTGGTCTGGACACATGCTGCTAGCATGGGGCAGCTGGTCCACATACATGACATGGATGGCATGAATGCTTGTGTGGTGTTCCCATGAAGGACATGCAGGATGTGCACAGATGGCACAGGGTGACACAATGTACTTTGTTGTGGGGCACAGTGCATTCTATTGTTGTACACTGTGCAAGCCCAAGTGGCAGAGGCAGACCATTGCCTATGCAACACACCACACAGCTGTGCACAAATACAGCAGCTGAACAGTTATCAAGTAGAACACCGCTTTCTCTGGTATTTCATGTGACCTCTTCCCAGCAAAAGCAGATTTTGTACATGACCATAACTTGTGCACCACAACTGCATGGGACCATGTGATGCACATGTGGGGCACACAGGTGTCACAGGGTATGGATATGAGCTACACATATGCAACTTCCAGAGACTTATCTGTCCCGGTCCATGGTCTCTTTGATGTTTGCAGCCCTCAGCTCCACTAGTTTCTGTTCGTCATTCCTGAATTTGGTCATCCTCACAGTGGTAGCACTGTGCTGGTATGTGGCACTGATCCTCCATGCAGGAGACCCCACTTGCCAACCTCTCCTTGATATTGACCTTTTCTGCCCTGGAGACTTCCTTGGCCCTTTGACCAAAAAATGGACCCCTCCTTTTTGGTCACCTCCCTGAAGGGGACATCCACCTCTTCAGGGGTGAGCCTCCTGTCAGTTAACCTCTCCTTTTCTGACATCCTACTACCCTTCCTCAACAAGCTGCCTTTGTTCCTTGAAAACTGTTGCACCGGTGAATTCCAGATTCCATTGGCAGGGAATTACACCCACAAACAACTCTCTGTTGGTATGTTCTGTTGAGGATGCAAACCCTCATACAGCAACATGGCCAACATACTGTGTGTCTGCACACATTTGCATGTTGTATTACCAACATTGGGGACCTTGTGTCTGCAAAGAGCTGCATGTGCAAACCAATGACAACTGTGTGGAGAGGGATGCCAAATATCTTCAACATGCGCAATGTTCTCATTATAGTATATGACTTCAAAGGTCATGTGATTGTTGATAACAACTCACAAATATAGTTAACGATTGCAATTATATTTGGAAGGTGTGCAACTTGTTCTTTTGGTTTGATATGTGTAAAGTCAGGAAATGTTGCTTCAAAAAATACTTCAGAATGTTTCCCTGACTTTGTGACATGCAAAGATCAACTTGGTATAGCTCTTCACATAGAGAAGTGCCAACTTCATTCAGTTGCACACTTGAAACCTATTCATAGTGACACTATGCCATTTAAGTTGCTGGCAGAGTTCCACTATGGGGTAGTTTTCACTAAGCAAAATACTACTTGGCTCACAAAAAAACTTCTTGATGTGGCTAGGTAGCTGCTGCAACATTCAAAAAACCCACCCAAACTACCCCAACCTCTCAATCATATCTCTCATCCACCTACCACCATGCCACATGTATTAAAATAACAGCCCACCACCCATCTCCTCCCTATCTCGTTCATCCCCATATATCCAGCAAAGTTTATAATATAGGGTGCCATTGGCAGTAATACTTTCTCCTCACCAGTGATGAAAGTGAACAGGAATGCACAGGAACTCAGTTCCTGTACCTTTTTTGCAGCAGGAAAGGAGTTCCTGTACTTCTTCCCACTGACACTAGAACTGGATTTCTTAAACCAGCAACATAATGACAGTTTCTGGGCCGGTGATCTGAAATCAGGGTTTCCATAACAACATTTGACTTGTACAACAATCCTATTTTCCTAGAAATACTTCAATATCTCTAACTAAATCTACTCGTGTTTAAACAGATGTGTCTTGACCCAGCTATCCTTCAGATTGAGGATCTTACTTCTGCATTTCATATTTGCCAGTGTCTGAGTTCCTGTACTTCTTGTCTACCACTTGCACCACTGCTCCTCACCAACAAAAAAAGTTCCCCATCACCCATCCTTCTGTCCCATTACATAAACAGCCCATTCTTATACACCCTTTTGGAAATAAACCCTGTCTTCCCACAAAAGTCGATGGTCCCCAGTTTTCAGTATCAGTAAGAACCTGTAAAAAAAAACTGTCCTAATCAGAGCGAGCACTCCTCTCCCTTTCTCGTCTTTGAGGGAAATGAGTGATGAGTGTCTTTTATTCTAGTGCCAATATTTGATTGACTGGTTACCAACCAGTCATGTATTGGTACTAGGAAATCAGTCAGTCCCCATTTATTTCACTCAAAGAATTGGAAGAGAGATGAGTGCTCACTCTGACATGGGTCAGTTTTCTTTGTTACAGGTTCTTACTGGCATAAGTTTTTTTTGTTACTATATCTTACTGGCATAATGCTGCAAATAAAGGTTTTGGTGATTGGGGAGAGGATGTGATTATTGGCAAGAGGGTGGTAAAAGGAGGAAGGTTTATGTCATGGGATAGATGGACGGGTTGTTGTGAGGTTAGGAGAATTTGTTTCTGTGGACAGTGGAAGGGATTGTTACTGTCAGCACTGTAAATTATAAACTTCACTGGGAACACATGGTGGATGAGGGAGATGGGGACCTTGAAGAAGGGGTGGGTGGGGAGCTTCTATTGTTAAACATGTGTTGCAGTGGAAGGGGGGAATATACGTGACTGAAAGGGTTGGGTAAGTTTATTGATTTTTTAAACAAAAAAAAAGCACAACACTGGACAAAGTGTGTGGGGGTTCAGGGGACTTTGCAAAGCTTTGCA
This sequence comes from Neoceratodus forsteri, assembly GCA_016271365.2. Lineage (NCBI taxonomy): Eukaryota > Metazoa > Chordata > Ceratodontiformes > Ceratodontidae > Neoceratodus > Neoceratodus forsteri. The sequence goes on from CM057459.1 coordinate 875,228,267, forward strand.
AAGTGCTAAGTTCCCTGACTTCACACCAACTTCACTCACAAATTAAGACTTTGAAACGTCCCTAATACTAGTAGTCAAAAAGCAAATGAACCTGCTCACACAAGTAAGGCACTAAATGTAATTTGCATGTCATCATGCATCCTTGCAGGCCCATTGTGAAATGATACCCCCAAGAATTACAATCCATGCTAAGGTACGCAGCCAGAAGCAGCAGGACTGTGGACTGAGGAGTATCAAAACAGAAAAATGTATATTCTACTGATTACATGTATACAAAGGTACTACGCAAAGGTGGAGGGAGGTAAAGATCATGGAAGTGGTGCAGTGGTTGTTGTGCCACAGTATTTTGGGATGCCTTCTGGAGACTGTGGGCTGCCCCACAGGTGCTCAGCACTCTGGGTTGTGGGCATGGATTGCTGGACTCCAGACTGAAGTGGCAAGGGTACAGCAGGACATCTGCCCCAACCAGGGGCCACCATAACCACCTCCCTTCCTCCAGAGGATGCCCAGACTGAGAAGAGTGTATGGACCTTGGTGGACTCCAGGAGGGTGGGGGTAGGTGGAAGGGTGCATGCTCCTCCACCTTTACCACTGCAGAACACCTTTGCCATACTGGTGGAACAGGGAGGAGGTGGGGTTCCTCAGAAGTTGAAGTCTGAAGGAAGGATGGAGAGGCCCCAGTCTAACAAAAAGTAGTTGCTGGTGGGAGACTCTATTGTGAGGAGGACAGACTTGGAAGCCAGGGAGAAAGGATAAGGAGGTGGCATGCCTGAGTGGTGCTTTGGCTTGAAGGAATAGAATTCATGTCCATAGAATTGCTAAGCAGCGGGATCTGAGTTGGAGCTAGTTGTCATTGCCAATCTTGGGACAAACTGACCTGGCAAGGAAAAAGGTATGAACATTACATGGAAACTTTAGAGATCTGGGAAGAGACCTAAAGCAGGTTGCATATATGGTGAGTTCTTCCAATGTGTTACATGTGTACGGCCAGTGAGAGGCAAGGGTACTCCACATCAGGGAATTTAATGACTAACTGATGGCATGGTGCATGGAGTAGGGCTCTAGCTATATCAGGGACTGGGGTCAAACCAGGAAGCATATGGGCTTCTATAAGGGAGATGGCCTCCATTCTTCTAGAAAAGGGACTGAAGTCCTTTGTGGAAGTCTAAATGCTACGTAGATGAGCATTTAAACTAGCCAGGAGAGAGAGGAAGTAAAACAAAGGGAGGAAACAATTGTCCCCCTCAGGTGGTAAAGTATCAGGGAGGCCCTGAAGGAAGAAAACTATCCTAGGGCAGAGGCATAGAAAGGCAGGAATTGGGACAAGATGGAAGAAAAGGAGTACATAACTCAGGGAGGATAAAAGATTGAAGGAGATCAGGAATTTTGAAATTTAAAAAGAAAGAGGTGAGTTGAGGGAACTTTAGGGAACAACACATGTGGTGGTGGGGATGTGGAAAGCCATATGTGCTGATTCAAGGAGCGTTGGAAAAAAATATCAGACCTGGAAACCATCATAGGGAGTTTAACCTGGATTTAGTGGTCATAATGGAGACATGGAGCAATAAGTACCTCAACTGGGACATGGCCATACTAGGCTACTCTCTGTACAAGAGAGATAGGTTGGTGAGAAGGGAAATAGGGTTTGTAATATATGTGAAAAGGGGAATTAAGGCTATGGAGGTACAGGGGCATCAAAGAAAGGAACATGTGGGGCAGGAAGTGCTGTGAATGATCAGGAAGATTGACTCTAGGACCACTATTTGTTCCAGGGTAGTGTAAAGACCTCCATTACAGGGCAAAACGATGGATCAGGTACTTGAGGAAGCCATCATTAGAATGACAAGAAAGGGGGAGTTGCTGCTAGCTGGCAACTTAAATTGTGGAGTGTAGCCTCAGATTGCAACTTTGACAAGGAGAAGGGTCTTTGCTACTTTTGAGTGGACTCCCTAAGAGGGGCTTTTCTCAGACGGCTAGTCAAAGAACATAGAAGGAAAGGGGGAGTTCTGATCTGGTTCTGACAAACAGGTGTAACCCCTCGCCTTTTGGGGAGTGTGCATTATGTGCACTGGTTAGGCAGTATTCTTGGCTAAAATAGCCAGGTGACACCTCTGCCATGTTCGGGGGGGGGTGCTGCTGCAGGTCAGGAGGTCACTATGGGTGTGCAAGAGTATTTAGTCATGGGTTTTGGTGGGCATGGGAGAGGTTGTTCCCAGGTGAATAGAGGAAGCAGTGGGGAGGAATGGAGAGGGCCTGGTGGGGGAGATTGCCCACCCAGCCCATGGAAAGTAGCTGTCATGAAGGGAGGGAGAAGAGAACTCCAGAGGAGTGACATGAGAGAAGATGGGCCCCAATGTAGTACCAGTGGTGGTGGGGACATCAGAGATGTGGCAGAGCTAGCAGAGGACATGTGACACAGGAAGAAAGCCATGAAGGCTCTAGTATAAGCCCCTTAGTCCAAGGGAGAATGGAGCAGTGTGTAGAGCCAGGAGGCTCCAAGAAACATGTAGCCCACTGTTTTTGGGGACAGCCATCATTGGAGCAAGAACAGTTTTGTTCAGGATGTAAAGTGGGAGTCTGCAGCCCCAAATTGTGAGGCCTGTTGGTTCCATGGGGAGACCTGTTGGAGCACAAGGTGAAAGGCAGAGCAGATGTTTTCAGGGATGCCTGAATCTTGGCCCTGCAGTTAGGCTGACAGAATGAGAGCTATGTGTAGACTATGAACTGTACTGCCTAAAGACTGAGACCATATCAATCCAAAACGAATCTGCCTAGAAATGTGATAGCATAGTGGTCCAGGAAAACCTGGCCAAATTGTAAGACCATATCCATCTGGAAATACACTATGAACTCCCCTCTGATTGATTTCTGCTTCCTGATGTGGTGTTTTACTGTTTCAAAATTAAATGGGACCCCACCGTTTGTTTATCTTGTGTGGATTGCAGTCATTTCTTTGACATGCCAATGCAAGTTACCCAATTTCCTTTTTAGCCCAGCACCAGAAGATGCCTGCACCCCAGTGGGCAAGGTCAACTACATGAAATGTAAGCCAGACTGATAAGATTTCTGCTGTGGGTGCCCTTTCCACACAGGTTGCATTCCATCTCATACCCCTACACCCGGGGAGGGGGGCAACAGCATGAGGACTCATCCAGGATGCATTTGAGTTGATGGTCAGCCTCTGTGAACTTTTAAAATTTGCTGGGTGAATGTTGTGTCTGGCGGTTTCGATTCTTGACCATTTGGGACAGTATAATATGGTGCAGGCTAGAAAAGGAATTTCATACCTGGAATGGGAAGTTGTGTCTCCTGCTGGTCTGGCGGTGGGGCAGATGGGCAAAAATGTGAGGACTATGTAAATGCCTTGGGGTTATGCCCATATGATTGACCCATAGAGATCCTGCTGGGTGAGCCCTGGAGAGATTGGACCTTGTTGGTGGGCAGATTGTGGTGGTGACTGATAAGATGGATAGTTCAGTGTGTGATTCTGTTTGGGAAAAGAGTGAAATGGTAACTAAAAAAGATGGTTCAAACTCTTGAGTTGTCCTGTTTAACGGTCCCTTCCGCCAAGCTCCAGTGGATGTGGGTGGTACTGGAGAAGTCAGCAGTGACCAAGTGTGCCTGTGCCAGTTCAAGGGGCCAAGAGAAGATGATACCAGTCTGTACCATATGCCAGAGGACAGTCCCAGCAGATTTTGGACCACTGTCTCACCCAAGACCAAGTGGATCAGTCACCTCCACTGAATCAAATTTTGAAGGCTGAGAGAGTTTGCCACCAGCTGCTGAAAGTGTGGAGTCAAGCTTTCAAGGATCCCCAGTACTTAGTGGAGTGACACAGCTTCAGCTGCCAGAGACATGCTGATGGGGCCACAGTCAGGAAGTGACACCACTAGAAAAATCAAGGCTGATGGCACCAAAGGACTCTATGGTACCTACACAGCCTGCAACTAGTGAGCCAGAGTTAACCACATTAACTGTTCCAGTGCTGTATGGGATGCTTTAGGAACCAGTTCCTGTCAGAAGCCAGCAAAGAGAGCTTTCAGATGAGCCAGGAAGCCCCGACATGGCTGGTGTGTCTGGAGGTGCAGGTTCAACCAGCCTTGTAGTCAAAGAATCGGGAGAGATCAGTTATGAGGACCTGAGAGGGGATTTTCCATCCCTGCATCAGTCAGTCTTTCTGACTTCAAGGAAGGATCAGCCTTCCCTCTCCGCCAAGTGTAGCTGAAAGAGGGAGATGCACAACCAGGCCAATGATAGTGACCCCAATGTATGGTGTTATGTGGGAGATGTGTGGCTTCCTGATGGACAGCCCCCCCTGCACCACTGTTTATAGCTTGTCTGAGTGGTCTTAGGCCGACAGGACAGTGGAGTGCAAGATCCAGCGGGAATAAGTGACATTGGAGAGCACCTGGAAGGAAAGGTATGCCTCTTTGCAGATGACACAAAGATCTGCAACAGGGTTGATACACAAGGTGGGATGGAAAGAATGAAAAGGGACTTGGCAAGGCTGGAGGAATGGTCAAATATGTGGCAGCTTAGATTCAATGCAAAGAAGTGCAAGGTAATGCATCTGGGAAACAAAAACCCGGGGAAGAGTACACAATGGGGAGTGAGTTAATAACAACAACAGAAATTGAAGGAGACCTAGGAGTAATTGTATCAGATGACCTAAAGGTGGGCAAGCAATGTGAGAAGGCAGTAAGGAGGGCTGGGGGGATAGTAGGATGCATAGGGAGAGGCATTAACAGTAGAAAACAGGAAGTTGTTATCCCTCTCTATAGACAGTTAGTGAGACTCCATCTGGAGTACTGCGTGTAATTCTGGAGACCCCATCTCTGCAAAGACATAGGCAGAGTGGAGGGTGTTCAGAGGAGGGCAACCAAAATGGTGCAAGGTCTGCATCAGAAGACATACGAGGAGAGACTAAAGCAGCTTAATATGTATACCCTTGAGGAAAGGAGGGAGAGGGGGGGCATGATAGAAACTTTCAAGTATCTCAAGGTAATTAACAAGGTACAAGAGGGTAGTATCTTTCAGAAGAAGAGATGTGCAAGAACAAGGGGGCACAATTTGAAGATAGAGGGGGGACGGCTCAGCGGTAATGTTAGAAAAGTATTTTTTCACAGAGAGAGTTGCGGATGCATGGAACAGCCTTCCCGAGGAGGTTGTGGAATCAGGAACAGTGGGAGAATTTAAGAATGCATGGGACAGGCATAAGGCAATTCTAGTGGGAGGGCAGGAGGAAGTAAGCTGTTAATTAACTAGAATCTGCAGCTTATCCATCAGGTAGGGAAATGGGCAGACTGGGTGGGCCAAGCGGTCCTTATCTGCCGTCAAATTCTAAGTTTCTATGAATACTCTTGCCAGCTATATCCCTATTTGCCAGGAAGATTGTGAGACATTATTGAGGAGAACAGGCAAAACTGGGTTTATTATGGCATCCTTGATAAACTTTTTAAGAAGCACAAGTTAAGTTTCACAAGTTCCATCATGGCCATCAAAGAGGTCCAACTTATCACTAAAGGGTTATGTTCCCCACCATGCTTATGAAGAATTAACTATTTTCAAAACATTTTCTCTAGTGCAGGATTTAGGCAAAAGGCTCACCAAACATTACATTTTGGGAGTTGATTCTTTTGACCAGGCCATGTCAGTGCACCCTTTTTCATCGACACCCCAACGGCAAAACAGGAAAAAAGACCATTATGGTGACATCGCGGTATTGGTCCTTTTTCCATGTTTCGCCTTCCCCCAGTGTTCCGCCCCCTCCCCGGACCAACTCAGACCTAGAGTTGGAATCCTAAGGTCTGGGGGGTGTGGGGAGCAGAGCCCCCCACATGGGTGTGTGGGTGGTGCAGCCCCCCACAGAAAACACCCGTAAAACAAGCGGCACAATACCTGCATTGGTATTATGCCGTTGCTGTGGGGGAGGTCGGCATTGTCACTGTGGACAAATCTTGGTGCTTCTGTCCACATCCACACCGATTCCACAATATTATTTCTCTTTGACAGTGAACTGAATGTTTATGGCTTGTGAACTTTTGAATGGACTCTGTGACCCCCCCTTAAACTATTTTCCTCCCCCGGAGGTAAGAACTGATGTCTGGAGAGAGACTGTGGGACTGTTAAAAGAAGCTGAGCAGGAAAATCTTGTCAAACAAATTTGATAGTTTTCTTTGACTGGTTGACTAGAAAGGTGGATCAGAGAGGTGCAGTGGATGTGGCCTACCTTGATTTCAGCAAGTCCTTCGACACTGCACCACATAAGATGCTAGCAAACACGGGCAGCATGGAAGTAGGTCCCAGGGTGGTAAACTGGGTCAAACATTGGCTGAACAATAAGACACAGAGGCTGGTGGTAAAAAGAGTTTAATTGGAAGACAGGGGGTGACCAGCGGGGTCCCGCATGGATCAGTGCTTGGACCAGCCCTCTTTAATTTCTTCATAAGTGACATTGCAGAGGGTCTGGAACATAAGGTTCATTTTTTTGCAGATGAAATGAAGATCTTCAACAGGGTTGACACTCCAGGAGTGGTTGAGAAAATGAGAAGGGACGTAAGCAAGGTTGAGGAGTGGTCCAAGGTGTGGCATCAAAGATTCAATGCAAAGAAGTGCAAGATCATACACTTGGGGCACAGAAAAGTAGGGGTGGAGTACATGATGGGGGGGGGTATTGACAGCCACCAAACAAGAAAGGGACCAGGAAGTAACCATATCTGATGATCTAAAGGTTACCAAACAATATGAGAAGGGTGTGAGGAGAGCCAGTGGAATGCTGGGGTGCATAGGGAGCAGTATCTCCAGCAGAAGGAAGGAGGTGGTGATGCCACTGTATAGAACATTGGTGAGACCTTATCTAGTGTACTGTGTCCAGTTCTGGAGGCATCTCCAGAAGGACATTTCATTTCATTTTTATTTTATTCTTGTATGCATAATGATCATTATCTGTCCATTTTCAAATGTGACAAGTGCACACATAAATATACATTTACAAATATTACAAAATCACATTAAACAATATATTATTAACAATCAATCAATAAACAACATGAAATTACATTTCAAAAAATAGTTGCATTCATCCTTATCATATGACCATCTCCATAATTTTTTTTAAAATAAATAGAGAAAATACTTGACCAAATGGGAAGAGAGAGAGTTAAAAAATAATGGCGCTATAAATGAAAAAACTCTCTTACCAATTAATTTCTTGCATAGTGGAATTGAAAAAGTCAATTTACTCTGGAAACGAGTCCCACATTCATTTAATGCCTTTAGATTAGGCAACAAACCCACCACACCCTTAAATAAAAATTGAGCTGAATTAAATCGGACCCTATTATGAAGTAAGATACAACCTGAGAGCTTAAGTAAATCACAGGAGTGAGTACGAGGGGCAGTGGCTGTCAGAAATCTTATAATTGAATTGTATGATACCTTTAAGTGACCCAGAATGCTATCTGTGGTAGCAGCATGAATATTAATACCATAGTCCAGTAAACTAAACAGAAACTTATGGGTCAGTAATGTTCTGGATCCATTAGTGAGAAAGGGGTGAGCCCTATATAACATTCATAGTCATTGATGATAGGATTTGTAAAGACAATTTACACAGGGTTTGAATGTCAAATGAGAATTAAGATAAATGCCCAAATGTTTAAAAATTTTAACTTTCTCTATGATATCACCCTTCAAATCTAACACAGGTGGCAGATGAGAGAGTTCCATCCTGGGCCCAGTGGAAACCATCAGCTTGTTTTTTTTTTTTTTTTTTAATTGAGCACCATATGCCTAGAAATAAGCCATTTCTGAAAATGAGTAAACACATACAGAGAAGAAGCAGTTCAGAGAAGGGTGACAAAAATGGTGCAGAGGTTGCACCAAAAGTCATAAGAGGGGAGACTGGAGGATCTTAATATGTATTCCCTGGAGGAGAGGAGAGGAGAGGAGAGGAGAGGAGAGGAGAGGGGTATGATGGAGGCTTTCAGATACCTCAAGGGTAATAAGGTACAAGAGGGTAGCATCTTTAAAAAAAAAAACATGTTCAAGAACAAGGGGCCATGATATGAAAAGGGGGGGGGGGGTAGACTTAAGGGTAATGTGAAAACTTTTTTTTACAGAAAGGGTGGTGGATCCATGGAACAGCCTCCCGGCAGAGGCTGTGGGGCCAAAAAAGGTTGGGGAATTCAAAAACGCATGGGACAGACATAAAGGAACTCTAGTGATATGAAAGAGAGGTTAAGCCCCAGATTTTTTAGGATCTGCAGTATATGAAACAGGCAGGGAAAACAAGCAGACTAGGTGGGCCAAGCGGTCTTTATCTGCCATCAAATTCTATGTTTCTATGTTTCTATGTTTCTAAGCAGGGGAGAACAACCCTTTTCCTTGTTTTATTGGACTAATGTGAACATTTTGAACTATTAAAATATGGCACAACATCTATTTAACATGCCATATTCTAATAATAATTTGTTCTGTTCTTTACTCAACGGTGCCTAAAGGGGGATGGGTCCCATAAATCTTTATCCCACAGGTCACAGAACTAGAAGTGTTACAGTTAATATTATTGGGTAGTGCTGATAGACAGCTTGTGGCAATAAGCTGAATGTTATTGCAGCATTGTTTTAATAATGTTGCATTGTTTCATGATGCATCAGCTGTAAGTTAGCCAAGTAGGATGCCATATTTAGGCAGTTTGGCAGCAGAGTAGGCATGATAGGCAGCAGTAAGGGTATAGACAGGTACTATTTGAGACTGGGATGCTGCCCCTGTTTAGCTAGGCAATCCATCCAGGGTGAGTCAAGTGGTTGGGTCACTAGAGTATGGGTTTAGTAGAAGAGGGGAGTCAGGTTTGGGCCACTGTTAGAATTCAGAGTTACAGTTTCACTGGTGGTTTTTAACCAGCTTAAACCGTGCTTTGACTAGGCAGGGAGGAAGTGTGCATACTTCCCTGTTTGGGCTAAGCTGTGATAGCTGGTGGGGCTACATACTCACTGGGGTCAGCAAGAATTTTTAGGGCTAGTCGGATACTGAGGTCCAGAGGAAGGGGTATCACCTGCAGAAAGAGGGAGGTGGTGTTGTTTCTGTATAGATAATTGGTAAGACCCAACCTAGAGTACTATGTCCAGTTATGGAGACCACATCTCTGGAAGGACATAGGCAGAGTAGAGGCAGTCCAAAGAAGGGCAACTAAAATAGTACAGGGTCTGCATTAAAAGCCAGGCATGAAGAGACTAAAGGACTTCAATATGTACACCCTGGAACACAGTAGATATGACAGAGACCTTTGAATACCTCACAGGGGTAAATAAGGTACTGGAGGGAAGTATTTTTCAAAAGAAAAGGTGCTTAAGAACAAGGGGACATTTTGTGAAGCTGGAGTGGGGTAGATTCAGCAGAGATGTGAGGAAGTACTTCTTAACAGAAAGAGTGGTGGATTCCTGGAACAGCTTTTCAGCAGAAATGGTGTGGCAAAAACAGTGGTGAGGTTCAAGAATGCATGGAATAAGCATAAGGAAATCATAGAGGAAAGGAAGTAGGGATGGAGAGGGATCTGTACATCAGGTGTGGTCTGAGGTAATAATGTAGTTAGGGAGGAATGGGCAGACCTGATGGGCCAAGTGGTCCTTCTCTGCCATCAAATGCTACTTCTATGAGGGGTAGAGGCACAGTAGGTAAAATTAGGGAGGGCATAATGAAAGCAATCAATCTCTGCACGAGGGACATGAGCAAAAGTTGAAGGAAAAAGATACTGTTATGGTTCTTCAAGGAAGTAGTAACGGCGATGAAAGACAAAACAGTGCTATTTAAGAGATTTAAGGAAACTCAAAGGGAGAAGGACATGGAGGTGTACCAAGCAAAGCAGAAAGAAACAGAGAAGGCAGTTAGGTGAGCAAATGTGCAAACAGAAGAAATGATTGCCAACGGGGTCGCTAAAGGTGATAAGGCTTTCTTATGGTACATAAGCAAGTAGAGGAAAGCAAGGGGAGGGATAATAAGTATTAGAAGGCAGAATGGAGAGACTGTGCAGACAGGACCAAGAAAAAGTTAACATCTTAAACAGGTGCTTCTGTATACTGGGGGATGGAGGGGATGGACCACCAGGGAGAAGTAGTGATAGAATGGGGAATGTGGCACAAGTCCATTTTCAGTGGAAAGAGTTCTGAAAGCCCTTAAGGAGAACAAAGCTAGAGGACTGGACAGGGTACACCCCAGGGTACTTAAAGAACTCATGGAGGTGTTAGTTGTCCCACTGAGATCTTTGTTCAATAGCTCATTGGAAAATGGTATGGTTCCAGAGGACTGGATAAGTGCTGACGTGGTCCCTTTAGATACAAGCAGCAGCAGAGATGAGGCTAGCAACTATAGGCCATTCAGTCTTACTTTAGTAGTGGGGAAATTAGTGGAAACCCAACTGAAAGTAAAACTGGTAGAGTGTCTTGAATCCCCTGGGCTGTGTTTTTCTATGTCACATGGCAACCTAGTATTGTTACTGGTTATCATTACACAGTACACATTTCATGCAGAATGATACCAACATCGCATTGCGAGTGCCTTCTCAGGCTAAAATTCATGGTAACATGTATCCAATTAAATTCATGGTGAAGGAACAAGTGGAAAGCAAGTGTCTGTACATACTTTACACAGTTTGCTGTATATATACCAATGCTATTGGAACACAATGTCAGAGAAGGACACCTGTGCCACACAGGAGGTGTGTTGTTGCAAGTGGGGAATTCAAGAATGTCATGTACAGTCAAGCAGAACAAAACCATGAATGCCAGAGGCAGTTTAATGTGCTGCCCTTATAGCGAAATGCCTGACTGAAGAAAAAACAGCACGCACACCATAGCACACATTGAAAAATATAATTTAATTAAATACTCAGGAACAAGTTGCCTCCTGATGAAGCCTCTTTAGGAGATGCTACATTAGAGTGTTTGGTGTGGTCTAGCAACTTATTCTTAAGTATCTAAACTATTTTTTTTTCAACACAAGCTATGGTGTGTGCAATCTTTTGTTCTTTTTCTATTGGCAGATGCAGTGCTCATGGTCACACTGTTTTTAGATATTTAAGATGTTTAAGGAGGCAGTATAGTGCAATGGTTTAAGGCTTTACGTTGCAGACCTGGGTTTGAGTCCCACAGCCCCCGGTTGCATACTGTGTGATCCTGAGCAAGTCACTTAACTTCCTTGTGCTCCCTGGTTGCACCTTTAAACAAGCTTTTAACTTAGTATGTCTCTCCTGGTAAAAAATAAAAAAGATATATATGTGTTGTCTGGATGCAAGGATATAAGTTGTACATCTTCCATGCACAACACACATCAAGGGTGTAGGAAGGCACACATACAATACACATCAGTGTACAGAGCAGGCACAGTACATGTCCAGGATCATATGCCTGGTCCTAACCATGGTCATTATACACTGGAGTATGTGCTATGCACTTGGAGAATGCTAATCAATGCTCACATATGTTAACACTGCTGTTATGTAGGACATGGATATGGGTGCACCCCCGGTAAAGGGATCAAATGAGACATCTGGCAACAATATGAGTGACAGAGAATGACTGTCCATACCTAAGGGGGGAGCACTTACATAGTGTACAGTATTGAATGTTTTGTTTACACTCTGCCACATATCTACACCATTGTCCATACCTCATTACCTTTTGAGTGGGACAGAGTAGTATCAGTCCCGCTACGTGCCTATTGCCAGATGCACTGTGTTTGGTAGCAGCATGCCAGGATCTTCTTTGCAGGATACTGTTTGCAACTGTACTGTTTCAGTCAGCAGGATAGTCCATAATATAGTGATGGCCTATGTGTACAGTTTGTGTGGTGTGCAGCTGTGACATCCATAAGGGGTGAGGGTGTCTAGGGGTAGTGGGTATGCTAAACTGATGTTACTTGCTGCACTCCTGCAAATGCTGGTCAGGAAGCATGTGGCCAGAGAGGTCCATTTGTGGGGATAAAAGCAAAGATTGGTGGATGAGGAAAATAAGCGGTTTTAAGGGATGCAAAGATGGACAACGGAGAAGCTTGGGGAGGCATGCCGAGGCATGCAGACAATGGGCAAGGGGTCACCCACACAACTGGACCTTACACCTGAGGAGGACATGACAGCCAGGACATTTGGCTCACGGCAGATGTCTAGAGTTGAGAGTGGTGTTTACACCAGAGCGGCAATGCTCAGTGGGGTGAGTACATACACCCTGCAGGTATCAAGGTACAGTGGATTGATGCAGCATAGCATACACAGGGGTACTAGATATTGCTGGTGGTGGGTGTATGGAACACAAAGTTCTGCATGTCACTGGGTATGCACACTGCTGCTGCATCATGGGTGCAGGATACTGATAAATATGTATATGGAATTGATGGGCATATGGGATGTAGTGGTGAACATCATAGCTGTGACATGCCCCTGATGATGGCATATGTCCCAATGTATCTACTGTCTTGCAGATGCATCTATGAGTAAGTAAATCTTTATTTATGGGGCACCCATTTCCAAGGTTTCAGAGTGGTGTACACGTTATTAATTACAACAAACATAAAACATAAATAACTGCAAACAATCTCAACTATACCAAAAATAAAAAAATAAATAAATGATAATAAATAACCATACAATCCTGAAAAACAGTCAGTCAGTGAACAGTGTGTTATAGGCCAAATGCCTCCTTAAAAATCTGCGATTTGTGACCCCTATTAAAGGCCTCCACTGAGGGGGTCTCCCTCAGGGATCTCTGACGGGAGTTCCACAGGGCTGGGCTGGCTACTTCAAAAAGCCTGTCCTTGGAAAATTTTAGTTGGGCCCTGGGAACCACCAGGAGGCTCTCCTCGGAGGAGTGGAGAGGGAAGAGGAGGTGATGAGGGGTCAGGAGGTCACACAAACACCTAGGGCCCTGTCCATGTAGAGCTTTTTAAGTCAGCAAACCAATCTTGAAGGTGATTCGCCACCTCAACGGCAGCCAACACAGACTACGCAGAACCGGGGTCACATGGTAGGACTTAGGTAGGCTCATCAGCAGCCTGGCTGCTGCATTCTGCACCAGCTGCAGGCAACATGGGTCAGGTCCATTCACCCTGAGGTACAGAGCATTGCGATAGTCAAGCTGGAGGTCACAAAACCATGCACTTGTGAAGGCAGTTCATTAGGCAAGATGAAACATTTGATCCAGGTGATGTTTCTAAGGTGATAGAAACCACTCCGGACAATGGCCAACACCCAAGCCTCTAGCGTCAGACCATTATTCAGGATCACACTCAGATTCCTCACCTTGAAAGAGACAACAAAAATAAAGAAGCCTAGTGTCATCCCAGTCGCCACTCCCACTGTCTCGACACCTCGCTGATGACCAGGCCCAACCACTAGAACTTCCGTCTTCTCCAGATTAAGCCTCATCCAGATAGATGACATCTAGTCTTGGACATAAGCCAGGAAGAAATTCAGCACAGAGACTGCATCCTGTGTCCTGGCGTAAATGACAGATACAGATGGGTGTCATCTGTATAGCACTGAAACACAACACTGTGACTTCTAATGATGTCATCCAGGAGCAGCATGTACAATGCAAACAACATGGTGAGGACACTAGCAATAGTGATGAACAGCTGAAGACTGCACAACAGCATAGACCCCACAGTACCCTGCAGGACAGAGTCAAGGAGGACAGGAATGACAAAGGTAGAATGCTGCTCTAATTCTTGGATACTGAAACTGAGGAATTGGAGATATCGTTACGATGCTGGCATGGACAGCACTTAGGAGTCAGACAGGAAGAATGTTGGTGACATGTTCCAGTTACCCACCAGTGAGGGGGTGTCCAGCTGTACAGGCTGGGGGTTACCACAGAGGGCACCATGTCAGTCCCTGCCAGCTGCTAAAGGGCATGGCATGGATGGCCTCATTCCCATCATGCAGGTCAATACCCACGAAACCATCATAAAAAGCATTGTATGCTGAGGCAGTAGCTGCCCAGAACTCTGGTATGGGAGCTGCGGGCACTGAGTGTGAATTTCGTGGGCATGGTGAGTGGCACATTAGGGTGGCCACTGACTGTAATGACACCTTGCAGAGCCTATAGGCACATATATACTCCAGTAGTCTGTTCTGCTGTGTGACTGTGCTTTGGTTGCAGAGGAAAAGTCCGTGTTAACAGCTTGCAGTACTGTGGCTGCAAAGTCAAAGACAGCACATGTGGCCCACTTGGTGGAGTCAGAAAAAAGGCTGTGTCAGGGACACCATAGCTGCAGACTTCAGCTAGGCAGGGTTCATTGCAGACACCATGCAATATGTGATTGGTTCTCCATCATACAGAAGCCCTATCATGCATCTGACACCGAGGCCATCCAAGTGAACATGGCCAAGGGCAAGCACAGTGATGGCAGGCCTTGGCCGAGGCATAAGCACACCCTTGGTACCTGGAGAACACACTTGGTATCTGTGATTGAGGGGTCACTGGAGGACTTTGTTCCTCACCTGCACATGTGGCAGAGTGCATGTGGATGCAGGTGCAATGGCTGAAGAATGCCTTACCATGGACCCATGTGCAGTTACACTCTGGGCAGCATTGTCTCTTTGTGTTGCACATGTTTCAGTGTACATTTTCATTTGGCCACCAGCACACTCACCTTCCTCATCTGTGCAGGGTGAACTGTATTTTTTTGTAAAGTCCACTGTTCCCCTACCTCATGTGCTGGGTACACTGTTATTTATGTTTTTGTGACCCCTATTTCAAAAGCCCATTCACTGGGTGCACTTTTCTTTATTTCCATGACCCTTTGTGACAGTTAGTGTGTAACCATGTGGCATAGGCTATTCAGGAACATTCAAAATGATAGGTATGACAGGTCTCAAAGTTCAGACCTCATGCCCTGCTGCTCATATAAGGGAAGAACTGGGAATTAACAATTTAATGGCCCTAGTACACTCTAAAAAGATTGGACTGTGGCTCAGGATATTGAGACTGCTGAATAATCATTTGACTGCAGAGTGTCTAAAAGAAAAAAGAGATTGGGTCGAGCTAGGGTACAATAGCAATAAATTCTGGTACCCAGGGCTTATACATCTACTGAAAGAATATAAATTGGAGGCAGCATAGTGCAGTGGTTTAAGGTTCTAAGCTGCAAATCTGGTGACATCCAGCAAACCAGACCTGGGTTTGAATCCCACAGCTTCCGCTTGCATACTGTGTGACCCTGAGCAAGTCACTTAACTTCCCTGTGCTCCCAGGTAGCTCCTGTAAAAAAGCTTTTAGCTTAGTGTGCTACTCCTGGTTAAGCAACTAAATAACAAAAAATAACCTTCTTGAAAGCATTAGTCGATAAGCGAGTACTAATTAGTTTAAAATATAAAAAATACATTATTAAACAATAGTGAACTAGTGGAACCAAAAGGACATGGATGTTATTAGGTCCTCCCATTTCTCAAGATGGTATGCAAATAATAACATTTGTTTTGGTTTAAAATCTTACTTAGACGTATTAACAGACCCCAATTTAAGGAGAATGTTTATCATTTATAAGTTTGAAAGATTCCAAGGTAATATTTTGTGGGCAAGACATAATTAGTTGTCAAAAGACAATGCAAACTGTACTTGTGAGGTTGGGGGAATCGAAGACTTAATACATGTTTTAAGACACTGTGTGGTACTCCCTGGAGAGGACCTATTGGTTAAATGCCTTCTTGGACCCTAGATACATAGTCAGTTATGAGACCTTGACTACAATATTAATGCATACTGCAGATTCCTGGACAGTAATTAGAATGTCTAAGTATTTTTCAGTAATTAATAAGAAAAAGAAGAAACTAATGACATCACAAACTGTGATATGAAATTTGACCATGGTAATGAGGGGATATTTATAGTGATGAATCTTAGCAGGGCTTATATCATTTTATCTATCTGGTTATGTCTTATATATCGAGATGGTAAATTATTGCTAATGTGAACTTGAAGTCACTTTTTAGATAGGCGTAATGAGTTGTTCTTTTAATTGTCTATGCTTTTTTGTGTATATTGTATTTGAATGTGCATATTTGTGAGTGGCTTTTTAAGCTCAACAACAAAAGATAATGAAAACAAATGGAGTGACCACCTAATCTACTTTCAGACACCTGATCTGTTTATTTTATGTGAGTCTGAACTTTACAAAATAAAATTTATTTTACAGTTTTTAAAACAGAAATCTATCATCAGCGATTTCCCCTCTTTATATAACAGGAATGAACTGCATCTCCCTGATTCTGTGATCCCAATTCAGCATATACCAAACTGATTCTCTCTCAAAACTTTCATCAGCTTGCCCTGCCTCGGGGCCAGTCTACCAGCACAATGGTAGTGCTAGTACTTGCAGCGCAGAGGACTTGCTTTCAGGAACAAGAGTGGTATGTCAGATGGTCTGCCAGGTGGTAGGATGAGCATCCCACAGACAGCTCTCCTCCTCTGGGGGGAGGGTTGTGGTTTTCCGGCATGCCAGTACCACCCAGTGGAAGTTGAGTGTGCAACAGTTGGGGCCACTATTCAGTGGTAGAGGCAATGGTGGATGTCTGCAGGTCAGGTGCAGGACTGTGTCTTACCCTCGCTGACATCATTGCATGTCCCCGCCTCCTGAGTGAAATTCACAGAAGGAAAAACCCTTGGGTCAGCCTCTCTGTGAAGCCCCTGAACCTCTGCCCTAATGAAGCCCCTGGACATAAGTCTAAGATGAGTCCTCAGGTAGATCATGATCTCTCCCCTCTAGGAACCCTGGTGGAGGGGGCAAGTTGCTTGTCTCCCAGTCTGGGTAGCCTGGGGGGTATGCCAGAGATGAGGCCCAGTTGATGAAGATTTCATACATCCCCCACCCATAACCCAGGAGCGAAAACAGAGTTAAAAAAAATCTTGCCTTACTTAGTTTCTAGCAGGTCTTGAGGCAGACTTCTACAACTCTGCCTGCCTCAGGCTTACAGGGTTTACCTTCCCATATACATTCACCCACAAGTTCTTCAGAGCTCCACTTCAACTTTGTGTTGTGCAGGGTCTAACTCTTCCCCCATGCAGATTCCAACTCCAAATTAAAAAACTTTCACACCGAGGTATGCTCATTTTATTCAGTTTCTCTGCTACTCACAGTTATCAGCTGCTCCGAATTTTCCAATGAATGGCCAACTGCAGGTTTGCAGTTCTGACTGCACAGCATTCTTAAAGGTCATCTTGCCATATCCTGGTTTGTCTCCTTCCAGAGTTTCAAACGAAACCCCTCTGGTCCTGAAAGTGACAGGAAAGTGCAAAGAGCGGACTATCCTACCACATACACACCTCCTCAGAGCCATTCCTAGGGAAGGCTCTAGAATGGCCTCCTGCACCATTCCCTCCTGGGAAGAAAAGAGGTCCTTGTTCTGTACTCTGCTGGCACCACAGAGTACTGTACTGGAATCTTTTGAATGACACTTCTGAAGCCTAACTGCGTGGATATAGACAGCCACCTGAGTACACATTTTGTCTAATTTATTTTGGCAACTGTCAACCGTCCCAATCCATCTTTCCTCCTCAAACTATACTGCAGCATCATATGTGATCTATGTGTTTGTACTCTTTCCATAATGAGGTTTACCATCCTGTGTAACAGTTAACCATATAGAAACATAGAAACATAGACTTTGATGGCAGATAAGGACTGCTTGGCCCACCTAGTCTGCCCATTTCCTACCTACTGGATAAGCTGCAGATTTCAGTTACCCAACATCCTACTTCCTCCTACACCTCACTAAAATTGCCTTATGTATGTCCCATGCATTCTTGAATTCCCCCACTGTTTTTGACCACACAACCTCCGCAGGAAGGCGGTTCAATGCGTCCACCACCCTCTCTGTGAAAAAGTACTTCCTCACGTTGCCCCTGAGCAGTCCCTCCTACATCTTCAAATTGTGCCCCCTTGCTCTTGTACATCTCTTTTTCTTAAAGATGCTTCTGTCTTGGACTTTGTTGATTCTTAATACTTCATACAGTATGGTGAGAACCACCGGATACTGGAGGAACCTCCAAGAGTATCCCTATCCAGTACAGTATTATATTGTCCAAAATATTTACAGCTTGTTCTTCACATGTTTTGGACATTGTTTCACTGGACCATCCATCTTACACTTTATCAAGCTACACATTTCCTTCATAACGTCCTTGTCCCAATAAATCAGATTCTTTGGGCACCCCTGCCATTCTCAGTCTCATTCTTTGCAAGGCAGTGGGGTTTTCAGCATATCTTTGTAATGTTGTCCTCCTTATACTGTTGGCTCACCATATGGTTCTCTGCACACAAGTAGGCCCTATTTCCAGTCATTAGGCTACCCATATGGCATTCAGGACAACTGGAATAATAGCCACTTCATAAACTAGTTGTGGCTTGCTCTAAGGTTTCCTTCCTTTCTAAGCATTCTTGATCAGGAAGCACAGAATTCAACATTAGCACAACAGGTTGCAGTAACCCAGGAACCATTGTTTGGCATTGTAAAGCTTCTGTCTGGTTTCCAGGTAACACTTAAATCAGTATATCCACTTTTTGTTCAGCTCTGGGGAAACCCCTTTCCTGGGGCTTGTTCATTACCTGAATCCCTGCTATTGCTGCTTGCTGTGATGCCCCTTCTAGTGGTTTGTCAGCTTTTTGCAAAACAGCTGGGTTTTTATACATACCTGCCTGATCTCCTGGAAGACTGTTTGACCTTCTAAACAGAAGAACTTTTCTAGCATTTGTTGCAGTGCTTTCTGCAAATGTGTTCTCTGCCTCCTCATTTGTGGCACTGTTTTGAGTATGGTTCCTAACAGTTCCATCTCATGATAATATCTGTGGAACAGCGAACCATCACAATGGTGCTGAACCCACAGCTTGAACATTTTTGTAAATGCCTTTTCTTTGCCACCCACATCCCCTGTATCATACATTCCAACTCCAGTGGGGGGAGGCACACTCGGGGAAGGGGAGTGAACCATCAGTTGCACAAAAGTATCAGTTCTGTGCTTCTGTTGCCATTGTGATGGTTCGCCATTCCGCAGTCACTATCATCACGGGTTATCATTACTAACAGCATTTTGTTTTACCTTTTCACAGGTCCCACAACCTCCATCTTTTCAGAACTGTCTATATGATCAGTGTTTTATTTTTCTGCCACCACGCCGGCAATCTGCACTGGCTGTAACACTTCTGCTAAGTTATCTAACCTCTCTCCTTTGTCCTGGTGAGACTCCACTTTTCTCTCAAGTACTTTTACTTCTGCCAAAACTAGTTCCTGAGCTAATTGCACTTCTTCGCAGTACTGAATCAGAATATTAATTTTTTTTTTAAATCGGCTATCTCTTCTAATTTTCATTGCACTTCCTCACATAACTCATCTATAGCAAATCTGAGCATTTCAATTACCACTTGCAGGGTTTCCCATTTAAGGACTAGCATTAAAGCCCTTTTTTGTTTGTTCCAATACCCTGAAACACAACATCTACTGTAAATGTCTCCTAACTCTTGTTTTTACAGAAGTTCCTCACTTAGTTGCTCTTTGACAAACTGGAGTGTATCAATTTCTGTTGCTAACCTGACCATATAAACTTCTATCTGCCCAGGCATCTGAATTGGAACTACGCAGCTGGTACTTGAACACAGATCCTGGAGATGTCCAACTTCTGTTATCTCAGAGAGTGGTCTTCCCAACATTTTGTCACGTCTTTTCTGCCTACAACATTTTTTTGGATTATCCTTGGTACCAAACAGTTCAAGGACAAACTGCAGGTATGTTTGTTCTAGTCCCTCCTCTTCAGTACAATCCTCATGAAAGGATATTTCAAGCATTTCAAAGTCACTCCCTCTTTCTCTATGAATACTTTGTTTTCTGGGACTATCTTTACTTTGGAGAAACTTTATACTTTTCTGACTTCTCCTGGCTCTGCATTCCTTCTTGACATCGGGGTCACTCTTTACATGCCTGAGGACACTAGAAATTTTTACATTTGGAAATCCATCCACATCAAAAGGCACTTTTCTCCATGGTACTTTTACCACATTGCCAATTATCACTTGTGTAACCCAGGTGCCATGTAACAACAGGCTACTACCACTGCCTGGTAGTTTCAAACCAGGTTGAGGGGCTATAGCACTGTTTCTGAATGAAAAGGAGGATTCTTTCTCAAGATAAAATTAAGTAGCCTAGTGCCTCCTCCCAGAATAATTTACAGTGGGCCAGTTGATTGTGTAGTGCAACCCCTGAATGCTGTACCTACCCACCTCCCCTTCCATTCACCCCACACATGGATCACCATAAACAGTTGCAATATTCCACTACACATGTAGTTATTGACTTTAGCCAATAATATGCTCAAACACAGTTTTAAACAACAATGAACAATTTATTAACAGAGGAAAGGGGAATGGGAAATCCAGAAATGAAAAAGTTGGCAACATTTGATTAAAAGGTAACAATAACAGTAACAGTGCCCACCCCAACAACAGCAGCACCATTAATAAGCCAACATACCCACGAATACCAGTGCCCCCTAGAGTCTACCTGGGGACCAAGTAAAAAGTACAGGCCTGTATACTGCAGCTGACTGGCCAGCATTGGTACACTTTTTAAATAACAAATCAAACTCTCAGTAACTTTGTATAACTCCCCAGGTCAGGGCAGTCCCTGTGTTTATTCATAATTCATTTTTTTTAACTTTATTTCTTTCCAGTCACCAGTGTCTTGGGCATCTCTATGGCATGGGCACACTTCAGCATTGCCTCTATCACCTGCTGTGCCCTTTCCCCTACTGAGGAATCAGTTGCTGGATCCCTCCCTCCTGCACTAGCTAACAGAGAGGCAGGACCATGGAGAGTCAAGTCATGACTGGAACCAGCATTGGGCATGTGGGTTCTGCCTACTTGAACCCCACTATTGCCTCTGAAGCCACCATGGTTTTCCACCTTGGTTTATGCCCTCTGAGGTGCAGAAGTGCAATTACGTTTGTGCCAAGGGCAGACCCTTAGCTGATGTCTGTCATCACCTCATCCCCTGCAAGCAGCATGCTACTGTGGTTCCTCCGGTCTCCACTGGGGGCTGCTACAGAGCGATGCATCCCTGAAACCCCCCACAGGAGAAGAGAGCAGTCTTCCAGATGCTCAATCCACTGGTCCCCCCACCGAACCCCAATGACCCAAGTCCACTCCAGAACCCAGGTTGAGGGCATGGCATGAGGTATGGTGTCCAGCATCTCAACCCTCAGCACCACCGGGGCTGAGTTACTCACAGTTCTGAACACAGTCTCACAGGGTCCGACATGGATGGCATTGGTAGAAGCCTTGAGCTGTACAATCAGGGTGGCAGCTGTCTTGGCTGTGGCAGGGTCTTGTAGCTTGTCACCTTCTGTGGAGCTTGTCATCTTCTTACAAATTTAAGTTTATTGTTCAACATAGTTGCCATTACACATCTTATAATAAAAAGGCAAATATATTTCATACATTTTACATTACAAAACATATGATTTATAATTGTGCAGAAGTAAGAAATATTCAGATGGTTCATAAAACTAATATATCAATAACACTAAGAATGCAGGCACCCAAGGAAAAGCCTAAATCTAGAGTAAGTTTCAGCTCTGGCCATCCTACAGTACAATCATTCATTTAAAACTTTCTGTACATATTTCTTTCTAACTTTAGTAATTTCAATCAGGAATATTGCTAGGTTATTTAACAGTTCTTTATTGTCAGAATTAAATAGTAAACCTAGATTAATTCTAGAAGGGATACTCATACCCTTGAGGTATCTATGAACCTAGGTATCTATGTCTAAATCCAGAATACCAGGAGCAGTGGAGAGTAATGTGAACAAGATCTTCCTCTTCATTCAGTGGATAATAAAATGCAATCCTATTCTTATTTCCTTTATTATATCTGCTTTCTAGGGTATTACTAGGGAATACCTCAAATCTAAATTTGGTCAAAATAAATTTACATTCTGACAGATGGATAGAGTTCAAATAATATTTTAGTTATGTTCCTTTGTGTTGTTTGCAATCCAAGGAGCAACTTTCAAGTGTTTAATTTCTTCCATATGTTTTTCCTTTGATTTACTCAATATGTGTCTTAATATCTTTTTTACAGTATGCTACATATAATTGAATATTATTTTCAGACCAAGTATTTAAATGGCTTAGTTCATATTTTCCTAGAAGAAGATGGACAGTAGGTAACCATCCATCCTTATTCATAGGAAGTATTTTTTTCTTTTCCCTAATAGCTTTTGCCAGAATAGACTTTTTGTTTTCTAAGGATATTCTGACCCAAATGTTTATCATTATTGTATGTACCAGATGTTCAGATTTTATTTGACCCATTTCTGATCTCACTAGAGAGAGCAGTGTGCCTAGAGGTTATCTTAAAATTGGCTTATAAGTTTTATATCAAAAGGATTTGATTTTATTAACATTTTCTAATCCCCAAGTTTCTGTCAAATATAATGCTTGACTAATGATGTTTGCATTTATTGCCTTAATTATAGGAGACAAGGCCAGACCACCATATATATTATTAAATATTTGTAAGGCCTTTACAGCATACTCTGTCTTATTTTCATACTCTATATTATTTTTTTTCCAGGATACAGGTCTTGTCCATTTAGTATTGCTAGTAAAATGAACTTCCAGGTATGGGAACTGCTGTACAAAATCCAGATTTTTTTTGAACAAGTGTTAACTTTCAATATTTCTTAGTGGAGTCAAAAATCATTATTTTAGTTTTATTTGTGTTTGGCTTATGTTTGTATTTTATGCAAAGTATTTCTAGCTTCTCCAAAGCTCATTGAAGGCCAAACCTTGTTGCTGATATCATTGGCATAAACGAGCACTGGTATTCTTTTTTGCAAAATTGTAGGTCAATGAAATAACTGATTATCCAGTTAAACAAGGATATCATTGAAATATACATTTAACAGTGTTGGGGCTAACATGCATCCTTGTGTTACTCCTATTTTTGTGTTGCTCTTTTTTGTGAGAGTCCCAGATTTAGAATATTTTACTATAGATCAAATTTTTGAATATAACCTTTTTATTAAAACAATCAGATTATGATCAATACCAAATCTTCCATTTTCCCCCACAGACGTGATCTCAAGATGCTATCAAATGCTGAGGGAAAATCCACAAAAGCCACACATATTTTTTGTTTCTTTACTTTACAATATGTTTCTATTAAGTGGGAGAGAAGAAAAACCTGGGTTTTTGTGCCAGTGCCCTTTTTAAAATCCTGCTTGGTATTCTGAAATAATCTCATTTTGATTAAGCCTTATTAACAATGTATTTAGGAGCACCTTAGCATAAATTTTAGCCAAAGCATCCAACAGGGTAATAGGCCTGTAATTTGCAGGGTCTGAATGTGATCCTTTCTTACAAATAGGAATTATAAAACTGCCTAATTGCGATCGGGGACAAAAGCATACATAGCAGCATTGTTATAGAAATTATCTAAAGTATCTGACCACCAGTCCAGATTAAGTTTATAAAAATCAACCACAATATTATCCGAACAGGCACTTTATTATTTTTAAAATAATCTATGGATACCTTGACCTCCTGAGGAGTAGACCAGCTAAAATCTTCGTGCAGTTCCCCTGGGTCCCCTAATATGTGAGAATTAGATTCTTTAAAGATAGTTGCAAAATCCTGTCCTAGGAGGCAGTATTGTGCAGTGGTTTAAGGATCTGAGCTGCAAATCTGAAGACATGGGTTTGAATCCCACAGCCCCCACTTGCGTACTGTGTAACCCTGAGCAAGTCACTTAACTTCCCTGTGCTCCCAAGCTGCACCTGTAAACAAGCTTTCAGCTTAGTGTGTCTCATCTGGTTAAACAATTGGAAAAAACATATACTTCTCCCCAATATGAGGAGCCATATGTGCATCAATTTGGGATTTATAGGTGCAAGTCCTCTTAGCAACCAGTATCCACATTTGTTGTCATCTTTTTTTTTGATGGTTTCAATCTTTAAATCCCATAATTCATTCTGTTGCTGTATGCAATGAAAATTGACAAAATATTTATATTGCTTCCTAGCTGTATTCAGTTCTTTCATATCAGTTCTTGTTGGATATTTTTTAGTCTTCCTTATTAGTTTAGATAATTTTCTTTTCTTTTCTCAGTCATACAATTTCTATGAACCAACTATTATATTGTAATTTATCGTGATTCTTAGTCTGGGTTTGATCATTAGTATAAAGCTAAAATGTAGTAATAAACTGCTTATAGATATCATCAGGCTCTAATAAGTTTTCAGTGTTCAGACTAAGGGCCAGATATTCAAAACTTTGCCCCGGGGCTAAATTAGCACTGCCTGGTGGGTAAACTTAGCTAGGAGCACAAAGCAAGCTACATTCAAAAGGAAATAGCCTGATGCAAAACCAACTGAATATAGCAAGCAAAGGAAGCCTGGTAAACAGGGCCAGGAGTGCAGGGCAAAAATTGCCTGGGAATAAGACCATGCCAGGATTAACCATTGGGCAGACGGGGCAGTTGCCCAGGGCCACAGGCCCCTAGGTTTTCTGTGCAGGCCCCAGGATGTTTTATTTTTCCTGCAGCTGCCACACCAAAATATACAACAGGCGTGAGCGAGAGGGCACCGCAGGCCGCAGCATGGCATGCAATGCATATCCCGACCCTGATTCCCTAACAACACGATTAAAAATGCAATGTGTAGTACACTAGTACCTCATCTCTTAAAGCCATGGCTAGTCTGACTCCAGTCCATTTTCATTTCACTCGCTCCTCTGATCCGGGACTGTATGGCAATCTGGCATGCTCATGCATCTGTTAGCGCTGTGATAGTCAGTCAGTGATGACGCCTGGACCGGTCGCTCCTCTCGCTAACCCCTCCCATCCCATCTCAATAGCCTGCTGCAGGCTGCCTGCACCTCACTGCTTTTCTTTTGTTTCCTGGGCCTTATCAGTGCATTTTTCAGGTGGACCCAGCTACAACCAATTAGAGCTGCCTGCTGGGTCCGTCCTTGTTTTTGGCACCTCCGCCCACTGAACCTAAACTTTTCTGTCCCCCCTCAGGTCCATGGGCTAGACTTAAAAGGAGCCTCTCCAGCTGTCTGGGAACAACTACAGCCGAGGAAAGTTCCCAGAGTGCTGGAGAGAAAAAGCACCTGAGAAGCCACTGACTGCTCTCATTTGAGAGATATACTGCCATGCCTTACTGTCTGTTCGCTGCAGATTGCCTCCAGTTTTGTCACTGACTTTCCCTTTCTTGACCTCACCATTAGCATCCTTTGCTGCCGCTAGCTGTGCAAGACAGAGCTGTAACTTCATTTTTATTTAACTAAATAAATACTGTCTTGACCAGCAGCAGCACAGATTAGTAGCCTGAGCCAGTGAGGGAGCAGCAGCAACAAGAGAGTGCCAGCAGTGTCCTTGACCTCCAGCAAACGGGGGAGAGAGAAGGAAAACAGGAGCCAGATAATAATTTTACTTCTTGTTTGAGGTAAGCATATTCATATTCCTGACCAGTGTGTGTCCACCTACAGTGTCAGTATATGCTTGCAGCCTTTGCTGATTCATGGATTCATTTTGCTGTTTTTTTTTTTTTTTGGTTATTTAAATTGTGGTGGGCTGGGCTACATAGATACATAGACAGTGTCGGCAGATAAGGGCCTATGGCCCACCTAGTCTGCCCATTTGAGCTTGTAAGTTCAGTTTGTTTTCCTAGAAGTCTATTTCCCCTTACTCCTGACCTCTAGAATTCCTTTATGTCTATCCCATGCATTCTTAAATCCTGTGATTGTTTCAGCCCCCACCACTTCCTCTGGCAGGGTGTTCCACTTGTCCACCACCTGTTCTGTGAAGAAATTCTTTCTCATGTTTCCTCTGAATCGTCCTCCCTCCAACTTCATCCCATGCCCTCTAGTCCTGAAACATCTCGCTTAAAATAGTGTTTTCCTGCACCCTGTTCCTCCCTGTAAGATACTTGTATGTCTCTATCATATCCCTCTCTCCTCCTCTCCTCCAGGGAGTACATGTTCAGTTCCTTCAACCTGTCTTCATAGGACTTGTGATGCAACCCATGCACCATCTTTGTTGCCCTCCTCTGAACCTTCTCTACCCTGTCTATGTCCTTACGTAGGTATGGTCTCCAGAACTGTACACTGTACTCCAGGTGGGGCCTCACTAGTGTCTTGTATGGCGGAATTATGACCTCCTTTTCCTGCTGGTGATGCCCCTGCCTTACATCCCAGCATCCTATTTGCTTTACCTGATGCCTTGTCACACTGTTTCACATTTGAGGTCATCAGAGATGACAACCCCAAGATCCCTTTCCTGCTTGGTGCATGCTATATCCTCACCCCCAACTGATATATTGTGCCAGGGTTTTTGTGCCCATATGCATTATCTGCACTTCTTTGCATTGAATTTCAACTGCCAAACCCTTGACCATTCTTCAAGTTTCTGCAGGTCCCTTCTCATTCTGTCTACACCCTCTGGTGTGTCTACTCTGTTACAGAGCTTTGTGTCATCAGGAACAGTGAAATTCTGCTTTCTGTATCCTGTGCAATGTCACTGATGAAGATGTTGAATAGGACCGGTCCCAGCACTGATCCCGTGGTACCCCACTGGTCACTCTTCCCTCTGTGGAGTGACAGCCATTTACCACCACCCTCTGTGTCCTGCCACCCAGCCAGTTACCTACCCACCACACTACTGTCCTGCCCACACCCATATTTCCCAGTTTGTGTATTAGTCTTCTATGTGCACAGTGTCAAAGGCCTTGCTGAAGTCCAGATAGGCCATGTCCACTGCCCTCCCTGATCCACCTCCCTAGTCACCCAGTCAAAAAATTCAATGAGGTTGGTCTGACATGACCTCCCCTGGTGAAACCATGCTGCCTTGGGTCCTGTGGTCCATTGACAGCCAGATGTTCCACCAATCTCTCCTTCAGTAGTGCTTCCATGATCTTTCCCACTACCGAGGTGAGGCTGACTGGTCTGTAGTTCCCTGCTTCCTCTTTGTTCCCACTTTTGTATAAGGTAACTACATCTGCTATCCTCCAGTCTTTGGGTACCTCCCTGTTTCCAGTGATTGGCTGAACAGGATAGCCAGAGGTTCAGCCACCACCTCTCTTAGTTCTTTAAGGACCCTGGGGTGCACCCCATCTGGCCCCATTGCTTTATCAGCTCTTATTACTTCCAGTTCCTTCAGGACCCTTTCTCGTGTAAAGGGACTTGTGTCCATTTCTGCACCATTCTCACCCCTTGTACGCCGCTTAGACCCATTACCCCCCTCTTACTTAGTAAAGACTGAGCAGAAATACCTGTTCAATATGTCAGCTTTACTGTTGTCATCCTCCACGCGGCTCCCATCCTCCCCTTCAGTCTCACTATCCCTCCCTTGTCCTTCTTTTTCCTTATGTACCTGTAAAGGTTTTGTCCCCTTTAACCACTGATTTTGCAATGTGTTCTTCTGTCTGAGCTTTGGCTTCCCTTACAGCTTCCTGCCTCCCTTTGTTTCTCCTGGTACTTCTCCCTATCCCCTTCTGCCTGTGTCTTTTGTATTGCCTGAATGCAATCTTTTGGCTTTCACTTTTTTGCTACCTCTTTGGAAAACCATAATGGTCTCCTCTTTCTTTTCTCTTGCTAACCTGCTTAATGCATAATTCTGTTGTTCTTATAATCCCCATTTTAAATACTGCCCACTGTTCCTCAATCCCTGATTCTTGTCCCATTCCCTAATGCCTCTTTCAGCATCTCCCATTTTCCCAAAGTCTGCCCCCCTAAAATCCAGGATACGTGTTTTTGTGTGGTTTGGTTCTGCTCTTTCTGTGATTTCAAACCACAATGACTGGTGGTCACTGTTACCCAGGTGCTCCCCCACTGTTACCCCCATCACACTGTCCCTGTTTGTGAGCACAAGGTCCAGTATTGCCTTCTGCCGAGTTGGTTCCATGACCAGTTGCTTGAGGAAGGCACCTGAAGGAGTCAGGATAAATCTGCTCTAGTTGATGCTGCTGCTGGGATGCTCCAGTCCACGCCTGGTATATTGACGTCTCAACCAGTACTACCTCACCCTTGTCTGCCATCCTTTGGATGGCTAGCATCAACTCCTATCTGTTTCTTCCTCCTGGGCTGGTGGTCTATAGACCACACCTGTGCGGATGGCTGGCCCATTTTCCTTTCCAGCTTAACCTACAGTATCTCTCCCCATTTTGTTCCTCCTGGATCTGTGTGGCCCTTATGTCATTTTTCACATACAGTGCCACCTCCTCCCTTCCTGCCTGCTCTGTCTCTTCTGAATATGTTGTAGCCAGGTATGGCCATCTCCCAGTCATGGTTATCATTACACCAGGTTTCAGTGATGGCCACAATGTCCAGGTCTGACTGTACCATGACAGCCTCCAGATCTTCCATCTTGTTGCTAAGGCTCCTGGCATTTGCACATGGCTTTCCATGATTTGACCTCCCTAGACTGCTTCACTGTTCTACTCCAGCCCTTCCTTGGTTGTCATTTATCCCTGGTTCTCCTTGCTGTCTGCCCTTCTGCTGAATTTTGCCCTTTTCAGCTTATCCACCTTTGGACACTAATCTCCATCTTTTGCACACTGCTTTGCAGAGATAGCCACTCCTCTGGTTCACTGGTTCCATTACTAGCTGTGGGGGTGAGCAAGTAGGTATCATCCTTGCTGGCCTGCCACCCCTTTGCCAGTTTAAATGCTTGTCAATGTAGCATTTAAACTTATCATTGAGTGCTTGATTCCCTCCAGGATGGATGCAGGCCGTCAGGCTGAACAAACCTCCATCCTCCAGATGGGTCCCCAGTCACCAATGAATCCAAACCCTTCCTCACAGCACCAGTTCTTCAACCATGAGTTAAAGTTCCTGGTGCATGCACTCCTATGCTCTCCCTTGCCTCTCACAGGTAGTACTTCTGAGAAAGTGACAAGTAGCTACTTGCTTGAGACCCTTCCCCAGTTTCCTAAACTCTTCCTGAACTTTCTTTGGCTCCCCATTTGCCAAGTCATTAGTACCTAGGTAGATAATGACATCCAGCTCACCCTCCTGTCTTGCCTTCCCAGTGATCCCCAGTATCTTCCTTCCATCCCTCCATGCCGTGGCACCTGGTAGGCACCTCACCTCCTGTCCTCCCCTCCTGTGTTCCTAGCTGGATCCCTCTTATGATGGAGTCCCCCACCAGGTTCGCTTCCTCCTCCTCTGGGGTCCACTGCTTTCCCACTGAGGTCACCTCCTTGCCTAACCTCCCATCCTTTCCTTCCACTTCCTGGGTACCTCTATTTGGTTGTCCTCATTTGCCAGTGTGGCATATGAGTTCTTGAGAGGAATAGGATCTGGGATGTGCCTCTGCCTGACTGCTCTAACCCTCCCTGAGCCCACTGTCATCCAAGTGCTCCTCGTTCTCGGCATCCTTTGAGGCAGCTGCATTGGACTGGGTGGTTCCTGGACAGGGGTGATGGTACTCCTGACCCAGTTTACTTCAGCTCTGAGTCTGGCTACCTCATCCTGCAGTCCCAAGAGATGCATGCAAATAGGGCAGCACCTCAGTGTCCAGAAGGTCTGCCTGAATATGGCTGCCCCACAGCCACTGCATTGCACCACTCCCCACATTATACTGCAATTCCACTACTTATCTGCTACTGAAGCTCTTAGTTCTCTTTTTATTTATTTAAGTACTAAAATCCTGTAACTGATCCTCAGATATATATTTTTAAGGAAAAGAAACCAATAAATAAATAAATGAGTCAAAAACTTGTCGTGCTGAGGGTGGTGCTTCTTCCCCTTATGCCCCTCTACTTCACACCTCTTACTATACCCTGTGTTTAGCTCCTGTCAATCAGATTTATCAGGGCATATAATTAAGAGTTGGGGAAGGGTGGGATGGGGGCAAAATTTGCAGCAATTAAAGACAGCACAGAATTACACCACCACTATTTTTTAAATTTTCAACAGCCCAAAAACAATTATAAGTAAAGACAACACAGAAAGAAAGTATAGTGTCACTACAAGCCTACAATCTAAGTTTAAAAGAAAAATACCAGTTACCAGTTACTCTGAAGCACTGAATTGAATATGTTTCCTTCCTTCACCTTCTGGCTTCTTCGGGCTGGGCATTTGTTTGTTATTTATGTGTTCGTTAACCTCTGGTACATAACCAACCCAGCCCCCGATTATATAATGTGGGGACTGGGGGTTTTAATGCTCAGTGCTTGATTTTTTTGGTGCTGTTAGTCATGCTGGAGGGGGGGCTGAGTGATCAGTGATGTAATAACATGTGGGAGACTCAGACTTGTAAGCCACCACTGATTATGTACCCTGTGAGTTTGGGGGGTCATCGATCTGGGGTTTTAGATGGTCTGCACTGTGGACTGGGTGATTTTTATGGGGGCGGGCAACTTGGAGCCACCACTGATCATAATGCCTAGGAGTTTGGGGGGGTAGTCTGGGGTTTTAGATGTTCTGACAGTTCTGTGGTTGATTTTGATGCTTAACAGAAGTGTGCTTTTATGTTCAGATTAACCACCAAAATCCATCACAGTGTATCTAAACCCCCAGACCGCACAGCCCTTCAACTCGGACCATATAATCAGTAGTGGCTCTAAGTCTCCCACATTTTCTACAGCATTTTACTGGATAACTGATCACTCAGATGCCCCCACTAGCATAATGAACAATGGCATACTGAGCTGGAGGTCAGGCGTGGTGTGGGTACTTACTAGAAGTGTGCTTTATGTTCGGATTAAGTACCCCCCCACACACTTAACCTCCAGCTCAGTAGCAAACATTGAAACATAGACTTTGACAGCAGATAAGGACTGCTTGGCCTACCTAGTCTGCCCATTTCCTACCTATTGGTTAAGCTGCTCCTAGTTAACCAAGAGCCTACTTCTTCCTACCCCCCACAGGTATTGCCTTATGTCTGTACCATGCATTCTTGAATTCCACCACTGGTTTTGGACCCCATGACCTCCTTAGGAAGGCTGTTCCATGTGTCCACCACCCTCTCTGTGAAAGAAAACTACTTCACATTGCCCCTGAGCTGCCCCCCCAGTTGTCACCTTGTCCCTTTTCTGAAAAGATGCTACCCTCTTGGACTTTGATTCCCTTGAGGTGCTTGAAAGTTTCTTATCATGCCCCCACCCTCCTTTTCTCTCTCTCTGTATGGCTCTTGTTGCAGACCCTACACCATTTTAGTTGCCCTTATCTAGACTGCCTCTGAACTGCCTCCATCCTGTCTATGTCCTTGTGGAGATGGGGTCTCCAGAACCACACAGCATTCCAGATGAGGTCTCACCAACAGAGGAGAATAACAACTTTCTGTTGTCTACTGTTGATGCCTCTCCCTATACATCCCAATATCCCCCTAGCCATCTCTACTACATTCTCACATTGCTTGTTTACCTTTAGGTCATCTGATATGCCTAACCCTAGCTCTCTTTCCATTTTTGTTGTTACTAAACCTTCCCACCAAATTGTGTATGTCATTGTTCCTTACGCTGACAGGGGCATCTGAGTTATCAGTGATACTGTAGACCCCAGTGAAATGTGGAAGACTTGGAGCCACTACTGGTCATATAGCCTGTGAATTAGTAGGTTATAACAAGATATCATGGGTAAAATCTGACCAGCCTTATTTTAAAATAGTAGCTACCTTATGGTTGTTTTATTGCAAATGTCTGTCACTCCTTTTGCTGCTTTTATACTGGTCTATTCTATGATAGCTACTGTGCATTTGTCTCCTCTCTACTCAGCAGTATAATACTGCTGAGTAGTGCAGTGACAAATGACAGTCTAAATACTGATCTGTGTTAGTGATGGTTGGTACCTCTGAGCTAAATGGAGTAGGTCAGGCTAAGCTACTATAATGCCTGCCTTTCTTTGGCAAAATTTGTTATACTGTTATTTTCACCTAGGTTTCCAAGTATTACCAGCTAATAGTTTTGCATGCAGAACTTTGAAAACGTTAACACAATAAAATATTAAATGTGCTGCAGTGCTTTCTGTGCGAGGTTGCTCTGAGCCACAAATCTGGAATTCTGTTCTAACTCGAAGTTAGAGTTCTTATGTTTTGTAACATTCAGTGATGTTCTTTCTGTGGGTGTGCTTCACCCACCACACACCCTGGGTAAAAAAAAAATTAAAAATTAAAAATACAACTTTATCTATGCACCCCAGGGGTAGAGGGGTGGAGTGCCCACACAGGAAGAATAATAGCATTGAATATTACAAAACATTAACAAAACCATAAAAACTGAACTTTTACTTATGGCACCAATGGCATACAGAGTGTGTGTGTGTGTGTGTGTGTGTGTGTGTTTTCCAGAAAAGTGGACCACAGGTCCAGTGTCCTCCACAAGTGTCTTGGAGGTTATTATAGGAAGTGGATGAAGTAGGGAGGTAGTATAGCGCAGTGGTTTAAGGCTCTGAGCTACAAATCTGTAAACCTGGGTCTGAATCCCACAACTCCCACTTGCATACTGTGTGACACTGATCAAGTCACTTATTTTTAGTTTCTTTCATACCTTGTATTCCAATGTGCTTTACAGTCCGGGGGGCTGCTGACATTTTGAGGACACAAGACATTCAAACCAACCAGAACCTGCTTAAAGTCAAACTGTGGAGGTTACACAATTTGGCATAGGAAGGTTAGTTAGCTAAGAATCACATGTGTCATTGTGTCACAGAGCTGTACTTTAGGCAGTATTCTGGTGGTTAAGAGCACTGAACTGCAGACCTTGGTTTGAACCCCATCAGCACCCACATGCATGATGCATACTGTATGACCCTGAGCAAGTCATATTAACTTTCTTGTTGTCCCAGCTTTTACACTGAAAAAATGTTTGGCTTAGTGTACCTTTACCCTGGTTAAACAGTTCCCTTCCCCCCTTTCCACTCTTTGGGATCCCCTGTTCTTTGAGTCAGGGCAGGGATATCTATATAGCAAAAAGAAATTAGAATACAGGGTGGGTTTAAGTTGGCTGTTTGAAGAAGGTGAGAACCCCGACAATGAGGTGGCCTGGGCCTTGCAACAAAAACATAAATCGGAAAAAAAACTTGCTTCTAAGAAATTAGTATGGCCATAACAAATCAATGTGTGACAAAATGTGACTAAGTCTACTTGGGTTATAATAAGCAGCTGCTTCATGTATCTTAATAGGTGGCAATTAGCACTTCTCATGGCAAGAAGGGTCTGTTGGAGACTACTATTGTCACTAACTGTGCTGTGTAACTACTTGATAACACTTATAAGTTATCAGGCAGTTACAGCACAGTTGGTGACAACAGTAGTCTCCAACTGACAGAGCCTGCCATTAGAGGTGTTAACTGCCACCTATTCCTTCAACTGAAGTGAAATCTAAAGCCTAGTTGTGTGCTTCCTGCAGTGATTGTTTTTTTTTTGGGGGGGGGAATGTATGTTTTCCAAGGGTCTCCTTTGGAGAAAGTCATTGTGTTTCAACATGGTGTCTGCTTCTGAAGTGTTGCAGTAACCCTGACCTTGAAGATGGTGCTGCATTTGATTTGGAAATAAGCACTGCAAAATATCGAGAAACCCAGCTGCCACTGGCAGAGGTTCTTGGAACCCAGTGTTGCCAAGAGCACTGGAAATGGTCCATCTCTAGAAACCCATGCTCTATCCTGCAGCAGTGCTTTGCTTGCACAAAAAGACACTGAGTGCATGCAATAACATGTACCACATTTTGCAGATGTAAGGCCTGGGGGAGCATTGGTGATAAGCAGTGCCACCACGACAAGGTCCTCCCCCATGGGCACTGGTCATGGCCAAAAAGAAAATGGACATGCTGGAAAAAATTGCTGTCAGTGTCTCAGCAAGTTTGCACATTTGTATTGAAGGCCAGAAGACCAATATTAGGAACCTAGTATACAGTCCCAGTAACACTGCAATGCAGTGTGAGATGAGCAGTGTATTTTTCTGGGATGATGTCTTTTAACTGAGAGAGTAAACCAAGGCCCATGTGCCTGTTCTGGTGGTGGTTCAGGTGCACCATAAAAGTCCCATGGCACTTCTCTGCAAAAAGAAAGTGAATCTTACCCAGTGTGCAAGACAAATTCAATTCAGTGAGCTAATACCACTTACAACTGAATGTTTCTCCATTTCTGAGTCTGGCAAATTTCATATGTTCATATGTTCGTAATGCAGGCAGTGGAGCTGATGATAAATGGCACTGTTGACACATGGGTTATTTTTTTCCAGATTTGGACTTTGGTCCACTTAGTACTACACTTACAACTTTTTGTTGGCATCAGCAAAATACTGTACTTTAAGCCTCATCAGTGTAAATATTTCTTTACTTTTGGCTTTTGGACTCAGACTCCTGTTGGATGCTCTGAGATTTATTGGTTGTTATGGCCTACCTCACCTGTTCTCCCACACTTGTTTGTGGTAAAGGTGTCAGGTATCAAAGATGTCATCCACCAGAAGATATGACAGTGGTGCCAAGAAGAGAAAACTGCAGCAGGAAAAATGCCTACAAGAAGAGGCTAGTCTACAAAAAAATGCTCGACTGACATCCTATTTCAAACTTCCCTGCAAGCCTGCCAGTGCTGATGACACAGCATCCATGTCCACATCTTGTGAGTCATCTATACCTGCCAGTGTTGAATACCTTGGATTAACTGCCACATACTGTGAGGAATCTACACCTGCCAGTGCAGAAAACATTGGAGTAACAGCCAAATCTTGCAGGGCGTCTACATCTGAATTACATGGGTCCACTTCACCAACACCTTATTCTGAAGGCTTGCCATACTCCGTCTTGAAATGCAATGATGAGACAAATGAAAATCCCACAATGACAGACTGTTACAAAACCACAGACCCAGCTCTTTGGGGACCCCTAAATGACTGCATGAAATCGTATTGGGTAAGAAAGGGGCCTTTCAGCTGCCAGAACAAAAACGCCAACTTCATAACTTCAGAACGGACATACAAAAACACAAAGCGGTACTTATCAAAGAGCATCTTTACCCAGAAACTTCAGAACGGAGAGTCCATATCAAAGAGACTGGCTGCTATACTCCCCTTCCACTGGTTCTGTCTTATGCTTTGTGTGCCGTCTATTCATAGACCAGTCACATTCACTAATGTTCAGTGATCAAGGCTTCAATGATTGGAAACATGCCACAGAATGTGTTGCAGAGCATGAAAAAAGTTCACAACATCGAAATGCAATGTTAACTTGGATCACATGAACAAAAGCGAGTGGACTTATTGACTCAGAAATGGAAAAACAGTTTCAAAATGAGAGTGGCTACTGGAGAGAAGTGCTAAAGTGGGTTGCTGCTGTTATAAAGTTCAATTCTGAAAGGGATCTTGCTCTGCGTGGTGATGATGAACTACTTGGCTCACCTCACAATGGAAATTTCCTTGGAATCCTTGAACTGTTGGGCCAGTTTGATCCCTTTTTGGCTAACCATATATTGAAGTATGGAAATGCAGGCAGAGGGGTGCCTTCCTATTTATCGTCTACCATTTGTGAAGAATTCATTGGATTAATGGGCTCTAAAGTTTGTTTAGCAATCACCCATGAAGTGAAAAAAGCAAAGTACTTTTCAATCAGTGTGGATTCTACACCAGATATAGCCCAGATCACTCAACTAAAATTTATTGTCCGCTACATCACTGTTGAGGGCAGAATCCAGGAGCGGTTTATGCAGTTCTTGCCAATTGATAGTCATACAGGAGAATCACTGTTTCAGTATGTCAAATCTGTCTTGGAAGAAATGAATATTGACATTGCCAACTGCCAATGACAGACATATGACAATGCCAGCAATATGTCTGGAATGTACAAGGGCCTGCAAGCAAGGATTCGAGAAGTTAATCCAGTGGCTGAGTGGGTACCTTGTGCAGCACATTCGCTCAATTTAGTTGGGACAAATAGCGTTGATTGCTGCCCTGAAGCAATCAACTTCTTTGGTTTCCTACAGGCCCTGTATGTGTTTTGTTCTTCCTCTACCCATAGATGGAAAATAATAATAGATGGGATGGAATCTAAGGGTGCAACCAAGATACACACACTGAAGAACTTGTCTAGCACAAGATGGTCCTGCCATGTGCAAGCAACAAAAGCACTTGTTCTGAACTACTAAAATATTCAAAACACATTAAAGGGTTTAGCAGATGACTCATATCAGAAGGCTGAAAGTAGAAACGAGGCTCAGGCCTTGTATAAGAAAATGGACTGGCTGGAGACTGCATTCATGACAATCTTTTGGAACACAATTTTACAGAGATTCCAGGCAACCAGTTCAGCACTTCAGGCAGTTGAGCTGGATCTATCGAATGCAGTGAAGTTGATAGATTCATTATTATGATTCGTGGCTGGACTCCGAGATCACTTTGATACTTTTGAGCTCCAACCTAAATCCACAACAGACACGATAGCACAAAGCTACAGGACTGAGGGATCTCAGATCAAGAAAAGAAAAAGACAAGCTGATGACTCCACTGAACCAGATGTACAGCTGAGAGGTCACCTTCAATTTTGTGTTGAGGTCTACAATGTCATAATCAACAAACTGGTTACAGAACTGAAGCATCGCTTATCAGCATATGACAGAACAAGTAATCTGTTTGCATTCCTTTTGAAATGTAATCAGTTGTCGCAACATGATATTTGTGCTGCTGCAGCAAATCTACAAGCAAAGTACTCTGCGAACTTGGAGTCAGAATTTATCAATGAATGTGTCCAGTTCTGTGAATTCGTAAAAGAAGAGGACACGTCTCCCATCCATCTATGCAAATTTTTAAGATCAAACTGCCTACAGTCAAGTTTTCCCAATGTGGATATTGCTCTTAGAATCTACCTGACTCTCCCTGTCACAAACTGTGAAGGTGAGCGGTTTTTTTCCAAACTTGCTGTGATTAAAAACCGACTGGGAGCGACCATGGGACAGCAAAGACTAAATCCATTGACACTAATGTCCATCCAGAGTGACTTTGTTCAACAGTTGGATTTTAATAATCTTATTGATGACTTTGCAGCATTGAAAAGCAGAAGGAAGCATCTATAGTACAGAAAAAATGATACGCTGCTACCAGTTGATTTGGTCCCTATCCATACAGCCGCAACATCTAAACATGTACTCTGTTCTCTCAAAGTGTTACAAATGGTTCAGAAGCTTGTTGTAATTAAAATTTCAAAGGGGGGTGGTGGTGGTGTGTCTAGAAAATAGTGTGCAGTTTTGTCTAGAAAATGCAATAATGCTAGAAACTAAGTGTGTAGGTGTTGTGTGTAATAAACGTTTTTTTTTTTATTTTAAATTATGACTCCTAGTGTTCTGTTTGATGTTGTGTGTATCACATTATAGTAACTAATTCCTTAAATGTTTTCTTCCCTGGACCCTGGCCATTAATGATGCCTTCATCTGTAGCTGTAACTTCCAAATCCCCTTTCTTTCACTCGCTTCCATTTACCCTTCCTGAACTCTGCAGGTCTGCACCCACTTCCAGGTTGGAGACCTTGGGCATCAGGTTTGCTCTCAGCCACAGGGAAGGCTACGGTCTGATCAGGCAGTGGGATATTGGTGTGGAGGGGCCAGTAATGCATAATTGTGCTTTAGTGCTGACACTCTGTGGTAATGTATTCTAGCCATTCAACAGTAAACTAGTATTTCCACCCCAAGAATGGCATGCAGAATAGCGGGAAAATACTCCAAATGCATTTTAAAACATCAAAAACCGATCAGCTTTTGGAGCCCTACATGGCCCCCAAAACCCTGGCATCTTGGTTAAGTCACAGGGGTCCACACAATTCCAAGTGCCCAGGGCACCATAACTTGTTAATCCAGCCCTGACTAAGACATCACTGAATACAGCAACAGGGAAGTGCACACTGCAACTGCAGCTCATTAGACTCTGGAGCAAGCCAGTGTTGCAGGTGGCGAACGTTGTGTGTGACTGCACAGAGATGTTTGACATCTACTGCAACAACAATGTAAGCCACACATTGCAAAACTGTGTGCTGTGCTGAAGTGAGGTTTGCCAGGGGCTTACCTGATTGCACAGTGCTAACACATTAGCCCAGTGCACACCGGTTAGCCCAGGGCAAACGGGAGCTATATTCAAAGCTCCCATGCAAATTAGCCTACTTAGGTAATCGGTGGGCAAACAAGTACATTTGCATCTCATTAAGTGCTGTTTAGCATACATTACCATGCAGTTTGCCCGGTGCTACTGCATAGATCACAAAGCTCCTCCTTTTGGTAGGAATGGAAGTACAGGCTGGATTCTGCAGGCCAAGGCATGCCCACAGCATCCCCTGTTGGTCGGAATGGAAGTACAAGCAGGAAGCAGCAAGAACTGTGTGCTGGAAGGCACAGACTGCATACAACACACCCATGCAGCTGCGCAAGCAGGACCTGTATATAGTTATATATACATACAGATACATACATATACAGATCGATAGATAAACACAGACACACTGCCCATGGCCATACAAGCTCTGGAGAATGCCTCCCCCAACAACATAGGTACCCCACTGCAGTAGTGGGTGAAACACAGTGGGGGATGCAATGCATGGGACAGGTATAAGGCAAATCTGGTGGGGGCAGGAGGCCATAGGCTGTAGGGTAACTAGGATATGCAGCATATCCAGTAGATAGGGAACAGGGCAGACTGGCTGAGCCAGGCAGTCCTTTTCTTCCATCATGGTCCCTGTTCCATTGTGTGCCTGTTACACCCTGGTAGGCTAGTGTCTCCCCCCCAGCATGATCCCCAACCCCCAGTAGCCCCCAAATACACTGAAACCCCTCATGTTCCAGTGGTCCCCCCACCCCAAGTACAGTTCCTGTCCCCCGTTGAAACTAAAATAAAGAACTTTTCCATGGTAGTCTACTGGTCCCCCACCCACAAGCATAACTCCCAACCCCTGTTGACAGTAGAATAAATAACATTTCCTTGGTAATCTAGTGGTCCCCTCCAAGAACAGGTCCTGACCCCATTGAAAATAAAATAAGAACTTTTCACTGGTAGTCCAGTGGTCCCCCACCCCTCACGCATGGCTCCCGACCCCTGCTGAAAATAAAATAAGAACTTTTCCCTGGTAGTGTAGTGGTCCCCCCACCCCCAAGCATGGCTCCTGACCCCTTTTGAAAATAAAATAAAGAACTTTTCCCTGGTAGTCTAGTGGTTCCCCCCACCTGGCAGTGATGCCCTCATTCATCCCAATCAGACTCCATGAACTGAGCCAATGACTGGCTCAGCCCTCCTCTCACCACCATGGCTGGCCACCACTAGACTACCAGGGAAAAGTTCTTACTTTCTTTTCAATAGGGGTCAGGAGAAATGCTTGAGAGTGGGGGGGACCACTAGACTACCAGGGAAAAGATGTTACATGTATTTGCAACGGGGATCAGGAATTGTGCTTTTAGGGGGCACTGCTGCCACATTGCTGCCGGCACATTAATGCCAGCCTTTTCTCAGCAGTATTCAGTGCACAATTTCCATTAAAAAGTCAAAATTTGCCTTACTTCGTATTGTCCACTTCAAGTTCACTTTGAGTTCCAGTTTGATAAGGCAAAGTTGGTAAGAAACAGGCCACTGATCACATGCCTGACTGTCTCTGCTTGACCGCAGGTCAATGATTCAGGGAGGCAGTTAAATATGCTGGAAGTCAGTGTTTAACTTTCACTTTCCTTTGCAGAAAGAGGTGTTAGTAACTCAGCTTCATTGTGGTGGTTAGCTTATTGATAAAAACTTCGTCTCTTTAGTGTTTTCTGTGTTTAAAACTTTTTTGATTACATTTCATGAGTAGTGCAGGCAGTTTTTGTTAATTAGAAAGGTTTGTTTTGTTTAAAAAAGGGTTTTCTTGGTACTTAGTTTTAGTTAGTTGACTTATTTTACTAGTACTTCTACTAGTACTTTTTGTGTTATTTTTGTTTGACATTTAATTTTGTTTCTTATGGATCGTGGTGGGAAAATTGGTGACCAGTGGGATCATGAATGTGTGACAGCATTTGTTGCCCAGTTACATTAAACTAGGCCAGTTTCAGTGCCATATTTCAGATCTCCAGTTCAGCCACAGCCAGCCCTGCAGCAGTGTATTCCTCCAGCAGCAGCAAGAGAAACATCAGCAGCAGTAGTAGGAGCAGCAAGAGCAACCTCAGCAGCATTTTGTTGCCGCTACACCACTGGCAGCACAGCAGGTGGCATCTGGTGCCCCCCCCCACCCTGTACACAGCTCTCCCATGTGGGATTTTTTTATCAGCTTCCCTGTTGACCCGATGGTAGTGCACTTTACAATATGTGATTTGCTGGCCTGTTGGGGTGCAAGGGCGGCCACTTAGGCATGGGTGGTCAGAGAACACACCTGGTCATACACCGCCATACTGAGTGGTCCACCAAGCTGCAGGAGGTAGCAGACACTACTGTAGCTGTGGCAGATGGAGAGGGTCCACCTGCGCATCATCACTGGAGAAGGGTCATTGAGTCATCAGAGGCAGTGGGTCCTGCAGTTGCTCACGATAAGGAAGACCTGTCACAACAGCCTGTGACCCAGGCAGACTAAGGCTGTGCTGTGGGCTGAGGTTGAGGCAGTCTAAAGAGTGGTTGCGGGTGCCGTGCAGCAGCTTGGTCATGCAGAAGGGCAGAATGCTGAAATTATCAGCTTGTTGTGCAATATTAGTGGTGGTGGTCAGCAACATCCCCCACAAGCCCTGTAAAAAAGCATTATGAGTTCTTTTTTCACCCCCAGAAGTGTCTCCTCTACTTTTAATTTTTTTCTTAATTGATATTTTTGTTTTCCTGCACACTAAGTATGACATTTATGCTCAGTTAATGTTTTCTTTGTGATTTTTTATAGTTGTTACTTAATTTACTTTATTTTTTACATGACTGATGGTTGGCAAAATGGCGGACACAGCATGCTTTCATTACAGGTGAAACTGTTGTGCCATTACACACAGTGCAATAAAAGTGTCTTGAAGACAGCATTTTGGTGAAACAATTTCAACTGAAATGAAAGCACACAGTGTCCACACAGATAGCAACCCCATGACATATTACATAAAATAAAGTAATGAGTAAGAACCAAAACATTTCTATTGTGGAAAGCATAATGGCATGGGCGGGACATGTGGGGGAGGTGGGGAATCGTATTTGCCATTATGAGGGTCACGAAATACAGTTTTAAGAAAATTCCCCTGAAAAAAATATTTTCTCTGCTTTTAATTTTTTTCTGAAGCCATATTTTTTTTTCTTACAGACTAAGTGTGAAATTTATGTTCAGTTAATGTTTTCTCTGTGATATTCATTTTGTTAATCCTGTATTTCCTAACCATCATAATGGTAAATCAGATGACCCACCTCCCCCAAATGTCCCCCCCCCCGAAGTCATGACACTTTCCAGAATAGAAATTTTCTTGTTCTTATTCATTACTTTCTTTTATGTAATAAGTTATGTGGTTGCCAACTTTGAGGACATTGTGTGCTTTCATTTCATTTGATATCGTGGTGCCAAAATACCATTTCAAGACACTTTTACTTTTGCAGCATGTACACAGGCATGGCCATTTAACCTGCAATGAAAGCCTGCAGCGTCCTCCATTTTGCTGACCTTCAGCTATGTAAAAAATAAAGTAAATTAAGTAACAACTCTGAAAATACTTATTACTTTTCTGAACATTTTATCATAGGATTATTCTTCACATGTGG
The DNA here is from genome assembly GCA_016271365.2 of Neoceratodus forsteri. Lineage (NCBI taxonomy): Eukaryota > Metazoa > Chordata > Ceratodontiformes > Ceratodontidae > Neoceratodus > Neoceratodus forsteri. The sequence goes on from CM057459.1 coordinate 875,269,952, forward strand.
ACAGTACCGCATGCTGAATGATGTAGCAAGATATCAGTATAATTCATATCATAATATAGTAAATTATTGTGGGTGGTTGATTGCCATGGTAGGTGACTTGATGGTATTTTGAATGCAGCTGTTGTGGGTATGTATACCATGAAAATGTATGTAACACATTAAACAGTAACCCAAAAGCAAGACAGCATGACAAAGCATCAGTGCCAAAATCTGGTCACAATTTTGATCAATACTTTTTTATTCTATTTTACATTGCCCCTTATCTAATAACTTCTGTATATGCATATGCTACCCTTCTTTCAACATTGTATGTTATTCTGCATTACTCTATTTTTGTAAATAAGAAATAATAAAAGTAGTGTTTATTGTAATGTTACTCTATGACCTGGTTTGCATCAGTATTCCCAGCTGTTTTTGAACAGATACTGTTCCATTATGTCATGTTGCACTGTCTGCTGCATGCAACTTCATTGTAGTCACAACAGAACTGAATTTAAATAGTTGCTGTCCAAAAGCATGTGAGAATACTGATCCCAACCTTGTGCAAGGCCTGTTATAATGAGTGCTCCGTTTATTACTTTCGAGTAAAAAAAAAATGTAGTGCCGCATACTTAAATTGTTGAAAGAAGAGTATCGTTCATATACACAAGTTATTAGATTAGGTGGCAATGTAAAACAGCATAAAAAAGTATTGTTCAAAATTGTAACTGCATTCTTGCACCAATACTTTCATTGTCAGGCTTTATTACTTTTTGGATACTGTTTACTGTGTTAAGGTTTCGTAGAATACATACCAACAACTGCAATCTAAATACCCTAAAGTCACCTGAAGCAATCTCACCTACCACGGCAACTCCCACCCCCATAAGTTCCTATCTTCTGAATGTTGCCAGCTTACCGTATATATCATTTAGCATGCAGTATTAGTGTCATGATGTGAATGATAATCCCCTGAAAAAATTTTCATAAAATTAACAATGATTTTGTGATGGTCATAATAAGTATAAATCCACAGCTTCCCCTAATGTTCCACCCGCTATTATGGTTTTCTCATTAGAAACAATTTTTTTCTTATTAGTTTCTTTATGGTATTTTGTAAAATTCTCATGGTCACCAACTTTTCAGCTGCTGTGTGCTTTCGTTTACTTTGCATTTACAGCATAGAACTACATGCTGCAATACATTTTTATTGAAGCTGGTGGTGGTGCATCGCCTTAGTGTCACCTGTACTGAAAGCGCCCAGTAGCCGCAATTTTGCAGACCCTGCTGTGACCTTTGAAAAATAAAGGAAAGTAAGTGAGAACTCTTAGAAACTACCTTTCTATTGCAGAAAGCATAATGGTGTGATACATTTGTGAGAGGTGTGATGTAGATTGGAATGATGACTTTTTTGGCGTAAAGCAGCAGTGTAACAATCACAATACCATAATATCACCTACCATGCCCCAGCCCCACCAATGTCCTTTATTATAAATATCCCACTGTTTTAATGTCATGAAAAGCCCAGATGAAGGATAAGGCCAGAAATGCGTCATAGTGTCCCATTTTAAGTGAGACCATTGCCTGGTGGTGACGCCAGTTGCTACTGCTGCTGTTGTCCCACTGCTCTTCTCTGTCCATGCACCTATACTGTGGAACTCCCTTCCTGCATTAATTTGTTCCTCTCCCTCCCATCCCTGCTTCAAAGCATCCCTCTGGAGCTTCCTAAAATCGGCCTCTGCCTGTCTGTGTGCCATACAGACCTCAGCAAAGACTCTCTCTTCCCTAGATGACTGATTTGGGGGTGATGCCCCTGTGCACTGTTTCTACAGTTTGTTGATTAACTTTGAATTTGCACTAGGCACTTTTTCTACCCTCCTGTTTGTGGGGGGTCACTGTCACATCTGTACTTTTTTCCCCAGACTCTCTCTCATGCTGTTCTTCACTCCTCTTGTTTCTGTCGATTCTTACCTCCCTGCCACCAGGAGATGCCCCACTCCATATCGTTGCTTGGTTGACATTGTTGGTATTTTGGTATTTGATGTCATTCTACATTCTGATGTTATTTATATGTTATCCTACATATTACTTCTGTTATGAATCTTGTTGCTATTTTTCCTATTCAACTGTTTATGCCTGTTGTCCCATATGCTGTATCACCTACTCATTTATGCCAGATGCACCTATATGTTACCTTGACTCTGTCTGATGCATTGTATGTACCCTGTAATCCTCCCGGGTTGCACCTGAAAACATGCACTTGGCTGCCTAGTGTGCTTACCTGGTAAACAAAAGCAAATAAATAAATAAATAAATAAATAATGTCATGAAAAGTCCAAATGAAGAATAAGGCCAGAAATGAATCACAGTGTCCAAACTTTAGTTAGACCATTGTCTGGTGTTGAGATTGACACAAGCTGCATCACTGATACATGCTGCCCTTTGTGTGTGTCTTCATACCACAATTGTGAGTCATTGTTTGTCCCAGTGATTTTTTTTCGTATAGACACAGCCATTTAATTTTTATTGAAGCTTGTTCTGTTTTTAAGCAGTCCATCATGTTGTTCTTTTTCAGGGAACCATAATACATATGGAATGATTTCACTTGATCCTGGTGGGCATGATGTTCACATCCACATGCCAGACATATGTTACAAGTCCAACACTGATTGGGGTACTGTAACATTTCATTTTTATTTTGGGGGGGTTACCACTGTGTTTGACTAAAATATTATAATTTTTGATAATTTGTTTTTCCTCAGATAGTATTATGCACAATTGTGTTCTGCATATTTGGGATGGTTGATGACTTTGGCTGAATGGAAACTGGCAAGCCATGTAAGGTAAGTATTATTTTTTTGGGGGGGGGCACATTTGTAAACAAGATTCATTAATGTTTTTATCTTCTTTCCAGTTCTTCAGCATATCCATTCCTAACTGTTGTCCATCTTCTGATTGGAAGATACTACCTATGGTAGTCCGCAGCACCTCACTGTTACCTGAAAATAGATGATGAAGAAATTAATACGAGTTAATTGCACCACCACATTTAGTTCCCATTGTGGCTGTTCCTGTCTTCTGTTATATCCAGCTTAAAAAAACAAGATATTACTAAATCCCTTATCCAGCTTAAAATATAAAGCTATTTTTAAATAAGTAAGTAAATGCTTTATTGTTCAACAATGTTGTCATTACACATAAAATAAGTATTTTAAAACATTTTAGGTATTAGACAAAATTAAGGAGACATTTTACAGTATTACATAAAATATTGCACAGTATTTAACAATGATGACATAGTTGAATAAATAATTGCTATGACATTGAGATCAATTTAGATTACATATACATTCAAATATTACCAACATTTATACAATATTCTGTCACACTCTCACACCAGCTACCATATTTTTTTTTCTAATTCAAACCACAGTATTAATAAAGATAGCTAGAACTTTGATTGCCACAGCATCCTCATTATAAATTAGAATTTTCAAAAGTGCATTTGGTCACTGGTCTCCATTCAGAAAATGGGTTTAACAAGGGTTGTTCTTGGTGTACTATACCAAGTACATAAACACACTACATGCATGACATCTTCATGACCTCACTGTTTACAGTCATATTCACTTGATAAGTTTTTATCCTTTGTGTATTTTATCCATTGGATGTTACTATCAAAAGTTTCACATTTATAAATTGTGAAACTAGCTCTTAATTTAGAATGATTCAGAATATCCATATAAAATTGTGCTTAAATATATTCCTATTGTTATTTGTAAACCATGGGGAAAATCTAGGTGCCTTAATATTTTCTCTATCCATATCATTCCAGTATTTCTTGACTTTTTTGTTAATATATTTCTTATATTGCACACAAAGTAATATTGGAAGTCACATATTTCTTTAAAACATTTAGTTTATATCTTTCCAACATTTTGTAGACTGCATCAAGTCATGGTGACCTGTAACAATTCCTATTGAACCAGTTCTCTTTTTCTAATAAACATGATTTTGAGATTCTATCTGGAGGCTGTCTCACTAACCTAAGCCAATAACTATTTTTTTTTTCATATCCAGGACAGCTTCTATCTTATTGAGTCCAAGCTCCACCATAATATGTGGTGAGGGGAATGATCTTGGTACTGCTAATATCTTCCTTAAGATCTTGTGTATAGGAACCATAAATCATCATCTTTTTTTTCAAATCCCATATCTCAGCACCATATGTAATTTGGGCTAGATATTTTGCCCTGATTGCTATTGCCATAGGCTTTATGGACAGACCCCAATATGCAATGTTACATTTTCCTAGTGCCAGAGCCATTTTCTTCACTTGAGAAAGTATTCTTACCACATGCTTATTCCATGTACAAGTTGAGGTCATTGTGATACCAAGTTACACATATGATGGAACTAAATATAGAATGTTGATTCCCAAACTCCATGTACCTTTAGATTTACCCTTTCTAGAGAAAGTTATTTGTGTTTTGGATCTATTTATCTGAAGATACAGCTCTTGTGCTATATTGTCTAAGTTATCAGTCTGCCTTTGTAATCACTTTCTGATTAAAGATAATAGTATGATGTCATCTGAAAAAGCTAAGATAGAATAAATTTGATCTAAAATCTTTGGACAATCTGCACCAATCATCTCATACTTTCTTACCACAGTATCAATGTACTGTATTTTGAGAACAGGGTGGGTGCTAAGACACAACCTTGTCTCACCCCTCTGTAAGTTCTTATTGGTTGAGTTAGCTGGTCATCTACACCATACCTAACTTTAGCCCTGATATTTTCATATAACCTTTTAATTATGTGTATAAGTTGTTTATCAATACCCTACAAAGCTAATAGTAAATTTCTTATCAAGCTTAAAATACTAAGCTATTAGTAACCCCCTTATCTGGGGTGTCACACAGATGAGGCACACTGATGAGTCCAGTGGTGGAGCTAGGTTTGGGATCCAGGGGGGCAAGTCAGTTATTTTGGGGGTGCCAAGATGGTAGTGAGTGAAAATGATCATTTGAAATTGATGTGTTTCTGCTTTTTATTACTTACAGCTGCCAGTCTACCTGCATGCAAGAGCTCAGGGATCTGTATATTTGCATTTGGCTGGATTAACTCTGTAATTGGAATACTGTGGTAGCAAAGAAAATGCAAACTTTATTGCTTTTTGACTTGGGGGAGATGATTTGCAGACCACTGCCCTCCACCACCCTCTTTCCTCCATCTGTCTTGATGAAAAACTGGTATTTTTTTTCAGGTACTGTTAGCAACCTTTCAGCACAACTGTACTTTTTTCATATTCTGGTTAACTGTTGGACTTGGCATAACCCAACCAGCTGTAACACTGAACAAGACTGCTGATTGGGATGAAGTAAAAATCGCTGTTCACTCATAATTTGTCCAGCTGCAACAATAGATGCATTTTGCAAGGAGTATAATTCTGTAGTTCTGCAGGCAAGGGTGAGACCTATGTTTTTTTTCCTTGTTCATATTCAAGTTTGACAGTAGTCAGGGATGGCTTCAGCCTCCTGTCCATTCCATTTCACCTGCTATTTGTTACCAAGACTAAATCAGTGATGTACACATGACTCATGGTCATTCCTTTGTGTAGTAGTACCTCAACGTCATCAGAATTGTTTCCATATTAATGCAATGCTGAGCATTTGTCATAGAAAATTAACTATATTCTTCACTATTGCTAGCATTGCAGTATTACTTAGTGCAGGGAGGCAAACATTTGCTTCTCCACACAGATCTCTTTTCAGACATGACATTCTTTGTCCATGTTGCTGCAGGTGATATAACTCATGAAAAACATGCACTGATCTTTTACCAAAATAGTCACCTTCGTATGTTTTCTGTCATCAGCATTCTCATGTTCTACATTTCTTATAGAAACTTGCAAATTCCTTAAAATGACCTAAGTTCCTGGCCTTAATATATTTTTTTGTATCGATAACTAGACAATTATCAGTCTCAATTTAATGTTTTGCAAAAGGAATGGACTGGTTTGAGAGAGACAGAGGTTAAGGAGAAAATCCTATCATACAGATAGGGGCCATAACACAGAAAGAGTTGTCACTTATTTGGCAAGATTAACTAAACAGCAATCACCAGATGTCACTCAGGTCAGGAGAGGGTGCAAGGCTCAGGCCTGCATGACAGCGGTGACATTATTTCACTCACTCATCATCTCAGCTGTACACTGTGAGTGATGATCTCGGACCAACACTGAATTTGACTTCACCAGTTTGGAAGGAATCTTACTGAACTTGGAGGGAGCCAGCACAAGAGTAAGTACGGTACTATCGTTACCGTATTTCTTTAAGGACATGCAGTCAAGGACATCATCCTTCACAAGACACTCACACCTCCATAATGCAATTTGGAAAATCAAGTTAAATAACTTAACCTTTTTTGGAGGTGTGAGTAACAGACAATAAAGAAATGATGTTCGTGGGGCACCAGGGTCATTTAACTTCAGTCTTAACAGATTGAGTAATTTGCGGCATGAGCAGTCTGATTCAACACTTTTGTTGTGGGTTCAAAGAATGAAAAACAAGTTGGGGAGGTGTGAGATGGAGCACTTAAATTAATCGGACACTCATTCACAATTTTGTGGTGAAAAGAAGATAAAGAAAAGACAGGATGAGTGTTCAATTAAGTCAAGAGCCTCATCTAGCTTGAGCCAGCCAGGTCAGTCAGCATGCATTGATTCTAATCTCAAAAATAAAATAAATGGTATAAATGATAAATGATCTATGTTCTGTGATGTGATGGGTGAGGTTGGTGGGGGTGGTAGGAGTCCTTGGGGAATGGGAACAAGGAATGCTTGTGGATCAGATGCATGCACACTATAGTGCAATTAAAAATAATGTTAAATGCAAAGAGTTGAGGTGGACCATCATCCCCCCAAGGTGCAGGGGCATGGCTGGCATGATGCTAAGGCCGGCCCTGACAGTAGGAAACATGGCAAAACCAAATCAGCTGAAATTCAGAGAGAACAAGAGGGGTTTCAGAAAAAAAAACTTAATTTTCATGGCATGTAATTAAAATAGAAGTATAAGTTTTTAATTGTACCACTGATCTCGAAAACCACTGCCTACATCTATCAGACACAATGGAGTGTAAAGCACCAGTTCTTAACAGTCATGTGTGGTCTCTAATACAAAAAGTTGAGAAATCATAAGCTGCATTCTCATATGTTGGGGGGCCTACTGAGTCAACGTGGGTATTACAGATCGTGACAAATATTAAAAAATAGAAATTCATACTTAAAATAGGATGTTTTAAATAATCAATGGACATGAAGCTTTCCACAATGACAGTTTTGAAAGGAGACAACTAGAAAATATATTTTTTTCTTTTCACTCATTTTAAATCAGAGATGCACGAGCAATGGCAAATCGCCAACCAGTATGTGATACATAGTCCAACGACCAAAATGCGATTGTCTTATGCAGATATGTAAACCATTCCTGAATTGTCTATTTCTTTCATTTTACTAGTCATTTCTCAGCACAGACTGCAAACATACACAGACATTCCTGCCAGCGTGGGATGTAATCTCTCAATCAGGTATTCAAATATGAGCCATGGCTCTGAACTAAACATTTGATTAAATCCTCGCTCTATGGGTGCACCAGGCCTGCCATGGGTGGTGCACCTGTTATCTTACTGCTAGTCAGAGGGGGCACAAACTCAGAGGCAAAATGGTCAAGGGGGGTCACTGGCCCCCCCTGCCCCTACCTAGCTCCTCCATTGGATGAGTCCTGATAGGACGAAATGCATGTATGTGTCCTCTGTTAGCACTTTTTGCAGACTGTATGAGAGACCTTTTGGTACCATGCATTTATGCGTAAAGTTGAACCAGTATAATATTCTGTGATGATTTGCATATACAGCCATGGTGCTTTGCATTATGGGGATACATATGATTTTGTATTTCTTTAAATCTTGGCTTCCCAGACAGTGCTCTTTGGGGTAACCATTACCTCAGTGTGCTTGCACACTGAGGTTCTTTGTTTTTTAAAATACTAAGCTATTAGTAGTAAAGCACTTAAAAAAATTCTCACTTTTAGTGAGTGACACATACTGGCCCACTGTCATACTTACATTACTTCACAGGTTTTCAGGACCAAAATAACACGCTGTGTAACCCTGGCATACTGCAGTACACATGTCCCATCTATGAATAAAAAATATATTAACTGGCCTGTATGTCACCACCATTGAATGCTTTACACCAGTGTAAATAAATTAGATAAAAAATGAAAGACAAAATAGGAGTGATACTTACCTGTATATGTTATCCTTTAGGTGGTAGGTGTACTGCAGACCTACACAGTTACACATGCTGTAACCTGTGAAAACAAAATGAAAATCAGTTGCTAGTATTTGGTGAGGTGACAGTGGCATCTTTAAAATGGTAAAGGAAGGATTCACAACACAGTGCAAGTCAAAACCATAGGACATATATCAGTGTATACTTACTGTAAATTAATGATATGAACCAGGGTGGGGGTGGTTGACTGAGGCTTCATAGCTTGGGCACAGGTACAGTCTCTCTCTCTCTCTCTCTCTCTCTCACTCTTAAGAAGCGGGCTGGCTATGACTGGCTAAGGGTTCAAAACTTGGGCACAGGTACAGTGTCTCTCACTCTCAAGAAGCATGGTGTCTGGCTGGGGTGTGTTACTATTTTTCAGTGTCAGGAGGATAGCTGTCATTACATCAACAGGATTTAAGTGGCTACAAGTTGACATTTGTCTTTCGAGGACTGCGGGAAATAATGACTGCACACATTCTGTGAACTATGCTCTCAAAATCAAGAAAGGGGAAGTCAAAAAATAGCGACATGTCTTTACTTGTCAATTGTCATATGATAGTCAAGGCCACCATTTTTCTTTATTTAATGCAAAAAAATGGTAATATTATGGAACTGCGACAGCCTTCACCCAAATAATATTGCCATTACTCCCTCCCACCAACATCCTCCTCATCATCATCAAGGAGGAAGCTGCCCTTGCAATCCTCAATGCCAGAGTTGTACCCACTTGCAAATTCTTTTTCCATGACTGCGTCATCAACCTCAATGGTACACCATTTGACACTGCCACCAGGTTGGTCTGCTTCACCTGCATCATCAGCTTCAGCACAACCATGGGGTACAAACACAGATGTGCTTGTCCTACTTGGTATGTGACCTTCATTCATTTTAATAAATGTCAGCAAGCTGACATTTGTAGGTTATAGGTTAGTACAATGTCATGCACTATAGCCCCCCCAGAACTAAGTACCCTCTCCACACTTACACTGGAGGGTGGGCAGGTCAGGTACTCCAGTGCTACTGACATCAGCACTGGCCACTCATTCACCTTGCCACTTCAGTACACCAAAGGATTGTCCAATATTGTCAGATGCCTGTTTTCTGCCAAATAAGCCTTTACCATGGTCTGTGATGCATGCATTCCTGATGAATCATCTACCTGTTTATAAGATTCATCTAGGTCACAAATTCCTACTTGGGACAAGGCACCCCAAAGTGGACTAATGGGCAACTGTACAGCTGACACCAACCCTTGTCCCTCAGCCAACTTACTGGATGTGCTCAGTTCACAGTGACCTTCAGCCTTGTTATGCTGTGGTTTGCAAAACTTTGCATGTGACTTCTGTGTCTCATGAACCAATAGGACCAGCTGTCCAGTAAGATGTTGAGTTTCAACACTCCAAAAACAAGAGGGGCTCTACTCACTCCCGGTGAGTGTTCCTAATCTGGTGCATGCAGAGACAGAGACCGAAGTAAACAAACTAAACTTTGAAACTCCAAAGTTGTAACCTGCAGCACTTGACCCAATGATTACAGCACTCAGTCATTAGACAACACAGTATTACTGTATCATGATTTATTAAAGTACTTCATAAAAACTTTCTGTAACTGGTAAAGTGCACAGCGGCAGAACTACTGAGCGTATCAAAATAACAAAACCATAGACACCAACATGGTGTTTGCCATAATGAAGACACAGACCAGGAAGGCCAAGCAGACAGCCCTCATGCGTAGTGATGCACAGGAATCAGCTGACATTTTGGCTCATGCCTTCCTCAGAGCTGATTGGTCAAGAGTCCACCCTTCATTTAAATGTTGTAATGCATACATAATTCATTAAATAGGTGTGGACAGTCCTATTACAACAGCTGCCAGTCAAAGACCTATTGCACATAACAAAAGTGACACACAGAACTTCACAAACACTTAGGGTGGGATATTCAGATGGGTTTCACATGCCTCAACACAGTTGCACCATGTGCAACCCACTGATGTGCCCTGGCATGATATTCAAAAGGGGAAAGTGCGTAGCACAAATCCCAATGCACCGGGGTGCATCAGTAATGTATGCTGTGCAAATGGGGGGGCGTGCCATGCATACCCCCACACATCCCGATATTCAGCCCAGGATGTGCGGAGCCCATGCAGGTGCAACCCCTACATGTGCCACATACAGTTGCTCCAAAAAATAAAGGAGCAACAGCCGGCCACCCACAGGTGAGCTGCTGTATTGCAGGATGCAACAAGGTGGCTGCCAGCTGTGGGTGGCCACCCAAACTCCGGCTGCACCCTCCATCGGTTAGCCCCCTGATGCCCGATCACGGGCATAAGTATAAATATAAGAAACCCCTATATCCCCGGTGGTCCAGTGGACTGCTCGCAGCCCGATCGTGGGCATTAGTATAGAACTAAAATGTCCTATATCCCTGAGGGTCCAGTGGACCTCTTGCAGCCTGATCGCTGGCAGAAGTCTAAAAAAATAATAGATCCCATTCCTGGTGGTCCAGCGTACCTCCCTCCCACCCTCCCACTGAACCCCACCACCCGCCCCCGAGTCAGCAGCGGGTGGCAGCTCCCCATCCGCAAGCCACCTGGCCGCCCACCGACTGACTGCATACAGTACAGCTGTATGCCCATTGGTCCACAGCGTGGGCCAATGGGTGTGCAGACCATACTGTACTACATAGTCCAGATATGTGAAAAGCACTCCACACTCACCGCTCTAGTTGATTATTCATCTCAACTACATAATGCCTTGGATAGTGATCAGGCAGTTGGATCTGTCTTCATCGACCTTACAAAGGCTTTTGAGTCTGTTAATCAAAGCCTCCTCCTAAGCTGCCTTCTGTCCACAGGTCCATTCCCAGATATGGTACTATGGTTTGGTGGCTACCTCTCTAACAGATTACAAGTCAAAATTGGTGATACCCTATCTGCAGTAAGGAGATGCACCTTGGGGTTCCACAGGGGTCAGTCCTCGGTCCTCTACTCTTTAGCCTTTACATCAACTCCACCCTAATGGCTTGTTCAGCAAGCACAGTTCTCTATGCTGATGATGCAGTGATCTCAGTCGCTGGCAAAGACCAACAATCCATCACAACTGAACTCCAAAGCAGGTTCCATAAACTTGAATCTTAGTTTACGGAAAATAAGCTACTATTAAATGTCAAAAAACCAAAAAGAATGCTCTTCACTACCTCCTAAAGCAAAAAGAAATACCTGCCCCTGCGTATTCATAACCAAAAGGGTGAGATCCTAGACCAAGTATCTAACTTTAAATATCTTGGGATTACCTTTGATAACATGCTCACCTTCTCAAACCACACTGACTCTGTTGTCAAGACTGCAAATATAAAACTTGGTGTACTTTATCATCACAGACATTCAATGACACCGGATGCACTCAAACTAGCCACCAGTAGCTCAATACTGTCTACCATTGACTATGGGTTGCCTATATATGTGGTAGGCACAAAAACTGCAAAACTTAACAGGATCAACACATTCCTCAATAAGGCCTGTCATCTTATTTTGGGGGCTACTCTCGACACCCACACCTGCTTGCTGTACACTGAAACTGGATGTCTCACACTCCATCTAAGAGGGCAATACCAAACCTGCCTACTTCTAAAAAAAGTACTACTTGGACTGACATCCCCCACACTGGGCAAACACTTTAAGCTGGCCATCCCAATGAAATCTACCCATAGTGCAGTCACTGACAAGATGGTGATTCCCCTCAAAAGGATGAAACTTGCCCAGAACTCCATCCTGTATCAAGGACCAAAATGGTGCAATGAACTACCTGCTGAACTCACTGATACTACCAAGATTTGTACCTTCAAAGCTGGGGTCAAATCTCTCCCTGGCTCTAAAATGAATTGTACCTGCCTGCGCTAATGTGATAGTACCTCACTCCCAGTTTTCCATTTACCTATCCCCCTCTACATCTTTCTGCTATATACCACTTTTTTCTTAACCCGCTCCCCTACCTCCAATTACCTGATGATGGCCTCACTTGGTTGAAAGCTCCACCTCTCTCCCACCTCAGTCAATGCTACCTCCGGTTGACCCTCTCCAAACCCCTCTTTTCCAATCAGTCTATCTGTTAATATATACTAATTTGATGTGTATATATTCAAATTTTACTATTTCTGCCTGTGTATATGCTTCAATGTTTTTCTTTTTTTTCTCTGTAAACCTTGTATTTTTGTAATGTTTGTTCAACACTGATGTGGAACATTTGAAAATGAGTCCTTGACTCAAAGGTATTAATCCCAAACTGAAATAAATAAATTAATAAATAGTGTTAAAGGGCATGTCTTACAGACTCTGTCACCATCCGATATAACTCAGGGACAGTACAGGTGTAAAAGTATGTCCTGGATGGGATCTTCCATTTAGGACAGGCATGTGTCACAAACTGCTGGAATGCAGCATTGAATTCATGTGCAACTGCATGATTGGTGGGTATTTACTGCTCCGGGTAAAAAGGCAGTGCAACGTGGGCTGCATTGTTTGGTGTTTTGCATGTGGCATGCCAAATGGCTCTCCTCTGTGAACTGACATGGATGGGGTACCTTTGACATGTGATAATGGGTGCACAGGTGACAAGCCAATAAATGTGGTTATTTTACCTGTTTTAAGCACAGGGGTTGATGTACTAGAATTACTTCATGGCCCACTGCTACTCTGATCACTACTTGAACATTCAAAATCATCCTCCACCTCATATCTGTAGTAATCCTCCAGTGTTATTTCACCACTTTTACCTACATGGCTACTTACAATAAAGGAAGTGGATACCATGCTCACTAAGGTGGATGAGGGTGAACACCCCACTATGGCATTAGCTCCCCTCTGGTGCTGAGTCTACAGTGCCATGTACCTGCTCTTGAGATGAGTATGCTGGCCCCCAGTGCCCAGATGGCTACCCATTTTAACACGCTTCAGATGTGCTTAGCAAAGCTAACAGATTGCCACTGTTTCATCATTACCATCTTTTTTTGTGGACTTTGTTTCTTCACCTACCCTTGGCAGACTCTCCCCAGTGGGGATTCTTGGCTGGTGCTCTGTTGCCCGCCTGAAGCCCCTGACACTCGCATTCTCTGGTTCGGGCCTTCACCCTCCAACCTCATCTGGCAGCAAGAGCCCCCAGCTCTGAGCCCCCAGGCTGGGCCACTAACTCCTCTGATGCTCTATTTATTATCCAGTGGAGCAACTGGAGAGGAGGAGGAGGATGACTGGGAGCGCAGTTTGGTAAGGCCTGGCACTAGGCATGGGGCCCCACCACTGACCCGTACCATTACTTACCACCGAGGTAGTGGGGTTTCTTGCAATTCTGTCCCCTCGGGATGTGGCATGCAATGGTGTCCTGTGTAGCTAATGCTACTGGAGCCTCCCAACGTCCAGCCCCAGTTCTGCTTCCCAACATCTGTACCTGCTCCTGGTCTCCACCAGAGGCCACAACTGCACTGGGAGCCCCCAACAACTTACCCTAGGAGAGGAGAGGAGAGCAGTCCTCCAAATGCTCAATCATCTCCCTCCCCTGCTGACCCTAGATCACCCAGGTCCATTTCCAAACATGGGTTGCTGGCATGGCACAAGGTGTGGCATATCGCACCTCAACCCTCAGTGCGACTGGGCCAGATATCACTACCATCTTATATGAAAAAATCCCACACTAGGGATTTTGATGCCCTACTCTTCATATGTTGCTTCAGGCTTTGCATATGGAACAGAAGTTTTGGTGGCAATGAAATGGGGGTGTACTGCATGTTTTCTGGTGTTGTGCACACTTGGACTTTGACTGACCATCACAGCTGATGACTATTACTTCAGGGTCAGCAACAGACACAGCTACATCAGAAATTTGAGGAGGGGCCGAATGATGAAAATACTTTTTGTGAACAGCCACCTTCGCTTTCTTTTTGTCTGGTTCCCAAATGCAGTTGCTAGCATTATCATCGTAATCATCATCCACAAATTACCTTTGGATGCTGACCTCCTGTGGAGATATTCCAAACACAGCCTCAGTACTATCATCTACATTTTTTTCATCAACATCTGAATGGTTGGATGGCTTAACCTCAAGATCAGTGGAAACATGAGACTGTGAGTCATTAGTATGATCAGAATCATGTTCAACTACTATGGGGAGTGGGACATCAACTTCACTCAACTCTGCTGATTCAACAACATTTTTCTTAGCTGATAAGTTTGGCCAGGTTGAACTTGTAGCAATACTCATGCTGTTATCATCCATGCAGTCACTAGCTTTACTACCAGCTTGGACAACAGCATCTCCAGCCAGCACTGAAGTGACTGATTTCTTTGTGAAAAACAGAGTCAGAGAAATCACTTTACTTGCTGCAACTGTTATCTTTCCCATCTGCTGCATACTACCACAGCCACAACCATTACTCTTAACACTGCTAGACTTGTTATTAGCCCTTGTTAAACCTGCCTCATCATCACAACTTCCACTGATAATAGTCTTATTGGTAGTAGCACCTCAGCCAGAAACAACTTTGCTTTAACATTTTTTCATGGGAATTTTTTAAGATTACACAGACAATTAAGAGCAAATTATTATTTTGGTTGTTTTGGGGAGACTGGAAGTAAAAAATGCAAGAGTTGCAGCTGCACAGGCACAAGTAACACAAGACCTGAATCAGTCTTCAAAGATCCAAAAGTCAAAAAACAATACCTTGTTTTTTTTGGGGGCAGCTTTAGCTACACAGACAGAAACAGGGAAAATAATTCCAGATATGCTGAGAAATTCAGAGTACTGCTGTTGTGGACGGTGCAGCAATAAAATGTTTATCAATTTGCACAACACACACACATTAAAGATCAGTCACAGAAACTTTAACTGTTCAGTAAACTACAATACAGACAGTCTTTGAAAACAATTGAAAAAATGTCCAGTAAACAGAAAAAAAAAAGAAAATTAAGTAAAGCTGTACTTTGTATGCCTGAACACACAAATAATTAAAAAACTAGCCAACAAAAGTTGGAAAAACTGCTTTTCTCACTAATCTTCCTTCTACTCCACAGATACACCCCTCCCCAGAAGTACACTTCTACAGTGTCTGTCACTACAGGGATTGAATGTTAACATTAAATATTCAGACAAAATCAATAAATGCTCGATGATATAAATACATAAATGTTTGCTACAATCGATGTACTAAATTTTGACATATAATTTTGTGGCAAAAATGCATTTTTAAAGGTTTTTCAATGGTTTCAGAGTTCTGACAGCAAACTGTCTCCAGCTTTTCACTACACACACTATGCTGAACTGAGGCTATGCAAAACAATATAGAGCTCATGTCTCCTTAAAAGTGATAGGAAACAGTTTCTAGACCTCTAGATGCCCTTTAGTTGTTATTTTATTGGTTACCTGGTATTCTGATATTTTTTTACCTTTTTTTTGTTAAAGTAATAATCTAATTTTGCTGCTTTTGTAACTACCCTGAATCCCTCTGCTCAGCAGTTGCTGCTCTTAGTTTTCATACTGCCTGAAGATTCCATGACATCAGAAACTCCCATTCCAGGCCAGTCAGATGAATAGCATGGAATGGGAGTTTGTGATTTCATAGAATGTCTTAGAAATATGACAATCAAGGGCAGCAGCTGTTGAGGAGAGTGGAGCTCAGTATAAGAAGATACCCTAAAGCTAGATTAGTCATTTATCAAAAAACCATCAAAGTATATCAGAATACTTAACTGGCATGGAAAGGAAGATAGAAGGGCAGTTATCTATGTAAAAAACATTTCCTATATCCTTTAAATCCCATGAATCACTGCAGAATTTGCCTTAAAGAGCAACAAAAAAAAAAACACGAGGTGATCCCGCTCCACAAGAGTGGTAGCAGGGAGGAGGTGGGGAACTACAGACCAGTCAGTCTTACCTCAGTAGTGGGCAAGATTATGGAGGCACTCCTTAAGGAAAGGATAGTGCAATACCTGGAATCCATAGTGGCACAGGATCCAAGACAACATGGGTTTACAAAAGGAAGGTCCTGTCAAACTAATCTCATAGATTTTTTTGACTGGGTAACCAGAGTGGTGGACCAAGGGGGAGCATTTGATGTCGCCTACCTTGACTTCAGCAAAGCTTTTGACACTGTTCCACATAGAAGATTGATAAATAAGCTGGGTAGGCTTGGTGTGGGTCAGAAGTTGGTCAACTGGGTGGCAAACTGGTAGACGGACAGAAAACAGAGAGTGGTGGTAAATGGTATACAGTCAGAAGAGATGCAAGTCACAAGTGGGGTACCTCAGGGATCAGTCCTGGGCCCAGTCCTCTTCAACATCTTCATTAGTGACCTTGCAGATGGACTAGAGGGTAAGGCTTGTCTGTTTGCAGATGACACCAAGATCTGCAACAGAGTAGATGATCCAGATGGGGTGGGCAGAATGAGAAGAGATCTGGATAAACTAACAAAATGGTCAGAACAGTGGCAACTGGGATTTAATGCAAAAGAGTGCAAAATCTCATGCACATAGGAAGAGAAACCCTGAAGCCACCTATAGGCTGGGAGGGGAGTTGCTAGCAGTCACAAAGGAAGAAAGAGACTTGGGCATCATCATCATCACTGATGACCTGAAATCATCCAAGCAGACCTCTAAAGCAGTAGGTAAGGCTAGGGGGGGTGTTAGGGTGTATTAGTAGGGATATCACAAGTCATAAGAGGGAGGTAATAATCCCTCTTTACAAGACACTGGTTAGGCTCCATCTGGAGTACTGCATGCAGTATTAGAGGCCACACCTTCACAAGGACATTAACCAAATTGAGGCAGTCCAGAGAAAGGCAACCAAAATGGTGCAGGGACTGCATCAGAAGACATATGAGGACAGATTAACAGAGCTCAATATATACCCTTGAGCAAAGGAGGGAGAGATGATATGATCGAGGCATTCAAACACCTTAGGGCATTAACAAGGTGAAAGAGTCTAACATGTTTAAATATAAGAAAAATAGCAGGACAAGAGGACACAGCATGAGATTAGAGGGGGGCTGATTAAGGGGGAATGTGAGGAAATTCTTTTTCACAGAAAGGGTGGCGGATGCATGGAATGGCCTACCACAAGAAGTGGTGGCTTTGAATACAGTGCAGGGCTTCAAATAGGCATGGGATAGGCATAAGGGAGCAATACAAATGAGTATGACTAGATAAGCCACTGACAGAGCAAAGGCCGATGGCACATTTATAAGGTAGAAAAAAGAAATGGGAAGACTGGATGGGCCTTGTGGTCCTTATCTGCCATCAACTTCTATGTTTCTATGTTTCTATATAATGCGGAGGTCAGTGTCAGTGGCTCAGCAGGTAGAACACTCGTCTCTGAGGCTAGGAGATCAGAAGGCTGTGGGTTCTCTCTCTCCACACCAGGCTCTTGGGATAAAGCCCAATAATGACATTGTAGTGCAGCATGAGGGGAGTGCTCCACTCCTGAGGTGCCGTGTTTCAGATGAGATGTTAAACTGAGGTCCCATCTGCCTGTTGAAGTGGATGTTAAACATCCCATGGCACTTCTCGAAAAGAGTTGGGGAATTTTTTATTGAGCATAAAAATAAACAACCAGTGTTACACCACACATGCTGAAATATAAACAATGGGAGAAAGGAAAAGAAAAAAATACAAATTTTATCATGTACTATAGCATACATAAACAAAACCAACTTCAGGACAAAAATTCTTAGTTTGCAGTATAAAGGAAAGACTTGTAAGAAACATTTTAGCTAAGTTCATATTTACATTTATCAACTAATAAAAGGGAGGGGAGGACAAGAAACAATAGGGTAAGGTCTTGTCTTATATATAATATAGTAATCCTGTAAATTCTTAGACATCATAAAATTTCTCAGGCAGCAGAATAAGCATTAGAAACTCATTTCAGTGATACCTAAAACATGCTTAGAAAGGGAGAATGTACGTTTGGAAAATATATAGGTCCCATATTATATAATCAAGGTCAGTATAAGTCCATCTTCTGGATGATTACCAAAGGACAATAAAAGCATTTACCCAAATTAGCCCTCCAAAATCCATGCACAAGATGCTCAATACTTATCATGTCATATACTAGACATGAATTTCTGTTCAGAAAGATAGATGGATTTTAAATCCATTAAAATCCAATTTACCACTTGAACCCCCATGTAAGTTTTTTAGCTGTAATAGCTGGGCACATCTAGCTTGCCACAAAAAGTATCTACAGAGTGCAAAAACACACCTCAGTGTACTAGCATGATAGTGTGACATTGATAAAGGAAATATTCCATAAATGAGCATATCGTATGTGTAGGGGAACAACTTTGTATATCAAACCATATTTTTTTTTTAAAGTCTGTTGCAACAGCTCTTGTTAGTTCTATCCTTTTCTCTTTTCCTTCTACATATTTGTATAGGCTGGCCACCTATATAAAGTCTCTCTCTCTCTTTCTATATTTCTGTAATGGTTCTGGTATATGAGGTTTAACCTCCCCCCCCCCGATGATATTCAAATGAACATTTAAATTGTCAAAAGGAAGATAAATTTTGTAAACCAAAAGTAGTTTTGGGGTATAAACCCCTTTGATAACAACTCCTGTTAAGAGAGTTTGCAGCTAGCGTGTATATGCATGGTAGAAAGAAAGAATTTAAACCCCCCTCGTTTTGTTATAATACCCTATGGCACCTATTTGGCTTGGTTGATGCCATAATTTAGGATGTCCAGTTGATGTTAAAAGAAAAGGAGTAACTTCTGTATACTTTAAAATAGGCAGAGTTGCCTTAGGGCTGAAAACATTATTTCCAGAGTAAAATTCTATGTTTAAGGTACCGAAAGGCAAGACGTTCAAAGAAATATACAAAGCGGTGGGGACAGTTTACTGTCGGAGTATGTGTGCTGTTTTTTGTTATATGGTTTCTAGAAGGGTGGATTTGGAATTCATAATTATGGAATACTTTAGCAAGAAAGTCTAAAACGTAAGTAGTTATCCCATATTTGTTTAATTCCAGCATTTGTCCCCCCCCGAACCTACTCTTATCATGCGAATGTCCGCTTTGCGACATTGCAAGTGGTTCCCTACGCCTATCTCGACACAATATTCACTTCCTGGTTACTCCCGAAGTGAAGGTAAGTGTCAAGATTAATTTTCTTTACTTTAGAAGTTAAACATTGTTGTCTTAGGTAGATTGTTCACAACGCAACACTTCTAGTCTGTATTTAAATATTTTCTAAACCTTCCTATATTCGACGATGGTAGAATAATAACTTATGTTTTAAAATATATAATGATAACAACGTTACAACTTCTTTCTTTTATGTGCTTTTCTATACCTTAAATTATTTTAGAAAAACACTTTAAGTGTTTAAAGTCTCATACTGAAAGTGTAGGCTTAGCTTCAGAATTAACTCCCTCCTTGAGAAATTATTATAACATTTGTTTTAGTAAACATTTAAAATCCTATAAAGAACAGGTTAATTATGATATAAACTGGAGGTTTTACCAACCTTTTTTATTTAAATATCACTATTTTGAGTGGCTGTGTAATTCCTAAATAGCTCACTAAGTCCAAATCATTTGCTCACTTCTTAGCTCTATAGAGCTGGGTGGCTGGTATCCTCCTATATTTAAAGATACAATATAGAAGGTGGAGCTAAGTTTGGTCATTTTAAAACCTAGCTTAGTTCCTAGCCTTTATGATTTCACTGCAGAAAGGAGACATGTATTAAAGTGAGAATATAATGTGTTTGGTGTTTTTGGCTAAATAAATTTCTCCCTATATTTTGTAAAAGTATTTTTGATTGTACTTAAGGGAGGAGCTTCTAAGTCACATGTGTTTAAGAGTATATAAGGGGATGTTTTGTCCTCAGTTCTACAGATAGTCTGGTGAGGTGCAGACATGTTCTGACCTCACAGTGTGTGTTACACTAGCCTATTCTTGTGTTTCAAGAAGATGTTACTTTATATATTGTGTTTTTGATTCCTTTTCTTTTCTGCCTGAAGTTCAGCTTTGTCTTTTTGATTTCAGTTAATAAATATTATTTTTGGTGCATCTACAATTGTGGAAAGGCATCCTCCTTGCTATCCCACACCTCACACGTCGTGGCAGTGGTGGGATTTATCGTGATACTGTGCCAAGTATTGAAGGAGGTCGTGGATGTCCCAGAAGATACCTGTTGGTGTGTTGACCAGAACCATGGTGGAGAAACTAGGACAACCTTTGATGCCTGGGCTACCTGATGTTAAACATAAAATTGCGAAGCCTGAAGAAGATGGTGACACTGAAGATGAGAAGGAGGATTTGGAGAAAGGACCCCCTACTGGAGATTCACAAGACTTGCTGCAATGGCTATGTATTCAACAGATAGCCCTGGAGAAACAGAGGGAAAGGGACCTGCAAAGAAATGAGGCCAGGTGGGCTGACACCTTGAGGGCTATTCAAGTGTTTGGTGTCAGTAGGCCCCCTCCACCGGCAGGGGATAACCCCAAAGATATAAAATTGACTAAGTTAAGTGAGACTGATGATATAGAAACATATCTAACTATGTTTGAGCATATGGCACAGGCCTGTCAGTGGCCTAGGGACCAGTGGGTGATACGTCTTGCTCCTTATTTGATGGGAAAAGCTCAACTGGCCTATGGTAATGTAGACAGTGCAATGAATGAAAATTATGACACTGTCAAAGAAGCTATTCTAAAACGTTATGATATCTGTCTCAAAACCTATAGACAGAGATTTCGAACCCTGAGGTTCCAGTCATCAGACACTCCACAAGAAGCTTTTACTAGACTTAAAGACCTGTGTACCAAGTGGTTACAACCCTCCACTAACACTAAAGAACAGATGTTAGAAGCTGTTGTCTTGGAACAATTCATACTTATTCTACCTCAAGATGTTCAGATGTGGGTTCAGGAACACCATCCGGAGACAGCTAAGAAAGCAGTACAATTGGCAGAGGATTATATAACTGCCAGACCAAACAGGACTAAAGGATATTCTGGAACTAATATAACCCATCCCATGGTAAGATCTTCTTCATCTTCTACCCACAAGTCTAGTGGAACTGCTAAAACTACTAATGTTCCCAACTCCCCCCCCACAGAAATTATATGTCACTTTTGCCAAGGGAAAGGACATATTACGAGATTTTGTCCTGAAAAGAAAATTAGCTCTTCTCATTTAGTATTGGCCAATTGGGGGCAGTATATTATTCCTGTTAAAATAAAAGGCAAAGAGATAGTTGGACTATTAGACTCTGGTAGTAGACAAACATTAGTTAAAACCTGTATGATATCTACAGTTCCTGAAGTATCCACACAAACACAAGTAACTTGTATACATGGAGATACACATATGTATCCAATGCAACAAGTTGAGGTACAAGTACAAACAAGTACCCAAAATATGGAAGTTGGGGTGGTTCCACAACTACCAGTACCAGTTATTTTAGGGCATGACCACCCAGACTTCTCACAGTTACTTGCCAGTGCTACCAATATAGGAGCAATGACTACCAGAGCTCAAGAAAAGAAAGACATAGAACTGCAACGTTCCTTCCCATTTGAAGACGATCTGTTTGAGCTTCCTGGGAAAACAAGGAAAACAAAAAGTGATAAGCAACAGGAAAAGCAGGTGTGGCAACATTTACATAAAGACACTAAAGACACTATTGACTTTAAAGGATACCTAAACAACATTCTGACAACAAACTATTCAAAAATCTGACTCCGTATGTGACTAAAGTAAAGGCTGCTGTATTCATTAATGCTAAAACTACATTTACATGATTTACCTAAATGTGGTTCCAGAGCATTTGAAAATGGTAAAATCAGCCTTTCAATTTAGAAAAAACTGTCTTACCTGCTTCCTAAAATGGCCACCAAATGTGATGTCATATGAGCCAAAGTCAGAGAGAGATATGGCTCTCTGTAGCGCTAACTAGTTCTTTTTTCCCTTTGTATAGAATTGTTCCACCCAAATGGTCAAAACCATTTGCGTTATTTTATATAATTCACATGTTAGGCTATGGTTCTGTTCATTTTGTTTACTTTAACATGCTGAAAATGTGTTTTAATCCAACCGACTTTCTCTGTGGCAAACCACAGTGCAGTACAAATCTTGAATAACCTGGTGGTCTAGTGGTTATAGTGGATCCAGGATGCTTCAATGGGGGTGCTGGGGTGGTGTGCATCCTTAATATGCACTTTTAAACATTTTTATTATACCTTTATATTTTCTGCTATTATTCTTTTCTAGTACGTTTTTGACAGAACCTACAAATGTAATCCATAGTTTGAATATAAACATTTGTACAGTCAATAAATCAGACTTCTTCAACAAAGTGAAATTCAGCAGCAGCTGCAAGCAAGTACGTTACCATGTGGGGGGAAGGTTGCAGCCACACCCTTCACCACCCCCTAGAGCTACCACTTTTTTGTAGCAAAGTTCTTGTGCAGTCCAATGTTAGAGTTTATACTTTCTCGAAACTCAAACATATGCTTGTCTTGTCCTCTTTTTCCATGGAAAATAATAAGAAGAATAAGAATCAGCATTTATATAGTGGTTTTCATACACACTGTATCCCAAAGTGCTTTACAAGCAATACTAGACTGATAGTGAAGTGACTGAACGAGTAGTGGCAGCTGTTCCATACATTAATATCTGCACTCAGCCTTGGACAATTGCATGCACTGGTTTTATAGGAAGGGGAATGTTGGCCAGGACAATGGGGTCAGGTAGTGATCAAGGTGCTGGCAGCCCCACATCTTATTTCTCACAGTAATCTGCTCATATTTCTCTCCTTCTGTCTTCCACCTTCCCTGAGTATAGCAGTACCTTGCAAGAGTGGCCTTCTCAGTCCTCCTCTGGTATTCAATCTTCACTATTCCTCTTGACACCGAAAACTGGTGAGCTCATCACCCTTCTGCATAATGAATGCAAGTAACACAGTTCCTGTTTTATTTTGACATATCAAATATAAAAATATCTTTCCGGTAAGTCAGGCTCATATCAGCAGGGAACAAGGGGAATGATGGGCTTTCCTATCCTTAAAAGATCTAGGCTACCTTTGATTAGGCACTATTAAATGACAGGTGTGTACATCATTATGCACGTCATTTAATAGTGTCTAATCATAGGTGGCTTAGATCTTATATTTTATGCATAGGACAGCTTATTTTTCCACTTGTGCCATGCTGCTATCAGCCTGGCTACCAGAAGATCATGTGTATTATTAATATGTAAATATAACATGGGAGACTGTACTGACCACATTCATGATGCGGAAGGGTAGTGAACTCACCAGTGTTTGGTGTGGGGAGCAGGTGAGAAGAATGAATGTCAGAGAGGAACTGAAGAGGCCATTCCAGCAGGGTGCAGCTATATTCAGGTTAGTTGAAGACATGAAGGAGAACGCTGAGCAGATCACTGTGAGATCTGAAATGTGGGGCTGCCAGCATTGTGCTCACTACCTGACTGTGGATGAGAGTAGCCAACAATGACAAATACTCAGAGTGGTAGGGCTGCATCTAAACTGTTACTTGATTTCAGTGTAGGGAGATTATTGGGAGGGATGTTGACATTTGTTAGGACAGTATTGAGGGAGCTGTGTATAGCTCATTCAAGATTTGGAAGGGTGGTAGCAGCCAACTTGCATTGTGGAGTAGAGCACAGAAAGGTACTGGAGAAGAATTGCTGGGAAGGTGAGAAAAAAACACCAGGGAATTGTACATACTACCATCACTATGCGGAAGGGTGGTGATCCACTTAATATTTACTGTGGGAGCAGAAGTCAGACATTGAGAATGTGAACTGGAGAGTGATTTCGGAGACATTTTATAACAGTGCCAGCTTATGATGCGTATTAGTATACTGTAGGTGTACACAACCCACTGAGGTACCAGACTACAATCTGAGGTGTGATAATTCTCTTCATGAGACCGCAAGCTCATATGCGTCCCCAGACAGTACTAAGGACAGAGTATGGATGGTGGGGTGTTCAACAGAAGGCAGGCTAGGTGCAGGGGGTTCACATGGAAAAAGAAAGCCTTATTTTTGGATTAATAAGAGAGCATGAGCTTTGGAACTGAACAAGACTGGTACTTTGCTCTGTGACCCTGAACAAGTCACTAGTCTTCCTTGTGCTCCTAGGCCACACCTGTAAACAAGCTGTCAGCTTAGTGTGTCTCTCCTGGTTAACAAAAAAAAAGAAATTCAGTGCATCACATAACCACTAGATCATCAGGTATTTGAAGTGTTGTACTGTAATGCAGTCTGACAAACAAAAAATCAGCAGGATTGCAAGAGATTTTCTGCAAGTTAAAGTAAACAAAATGAACAAAATCATAGCCTAACATGTGTACTGATCAAAATAATCCATGAGGTAATACATGGTGTTGATCATTCTGGTACAGCAATTCAAAATAAAGAGGGAAAGAGGAAATAGTTAGCACTATAGAAATATATGTTGATCTTTGTCTCTGGCTCAAATTATGTCATCATGACTCATCACTTAACACACTTGGCAGACATCTTAGGGAAAAGCCAAGGCTGTTTTTTGAATGTGAAAGGCTGATGTTTGCATTTTTCAAAAGCTATGAAACTGCATTTATGTTATTTACATAAATGCAGTTTTAGCATACATGTAAACAGTAGCCTTTATTTTACCTCCATATGAAGTCAGATTTTGGAGTTTGCAGTTTTAAAAAAACTGCTTGTTTATGTACCCTTTAAAGACTTAAGTTTGCAATCAGGCTTTAGAGCAGCACAACTGCAGGATGATTCTTTAAAACCTGTATTTCTACAAGTGGGCAATGAGCAAAATACTGAACAGAAATTTGTGCCGAATAATGGTCTATTGTATAGGAAATGTTTAAATGTAAAAACTGGAGAGACTGTATTACAACTACTTGTACCCACTGTTTATCGAGAACAGTTATTGACCCTTGCACATGACATACCTATAGCTGGCCACCAAGGTAAAGAACGTACGTTGCAGAGATTACTGTACAGGTTCTTTTGGCCAGGTTTACACGATCAGGTGACCGAATATTGTAAGTCATGTGTACAGTGTCAAAAAGTAAGACCTGCACTTAGGAAAGATAAGGTACTCCTACAACCTTTACCTTTAGTGGATACCCCGTTTACTCATATTGCTATGGACATAGTCAGTCCTTTACCTAAAAGTGCCAAAGGGAACCATTTTATTTTAATTATATGTGACTATTTCTCGAAATACCCTGAGGCAATACCTGTACAAACAGTCACAGCTGATAAAGTAGCTGAAGAATTAATCAAAGTATTTTCTGTAATGGGTATACCCAAAGAAATATTGACTGATAGAGGTAGTAATTTTTGTTCGCAAGTATTAAACGGCTCTATCAGGCCTTGGGGGCACATTCCATTTTTACATCTTCTTATCATCCACAATCTGATGGTCTGGTGGAACGCTTTAATAAAACTCTAAAGCAAATGTTAAAAAATTTTATTACTGATGAAGGTAAATATTGGGATAAGTACTTGCCTTATTCTAAGTTTTCCTATAGTGAGGTTCCCCAGGCATCAACCGGCTACTCTCCTTTTGAGCTACTCTTTGGGAAAAATCCAAGAGGGGTATTGGATATAATAAAGGAAAATTGGGACGGGTCCAAGGTAGACACAATTCCAGTATCCACATTCGAATATGTCACTGTATTACGCCAAAGGTTAGCAAAATACGCTAAGGTGGCCCAACAGACTAATAAAGAACATCAAATGTCCCAAAAACAATACTATGATCAAGGAGTTGGGTCTAAAACATTCCAGCCAGGTGATAGAGTTCTCTTGTTGTTACCCTGTACAGAGAATAAGCTACTGATGAAATGGCAAGGGCCCTATACCATTCATAGACAAGTAGGACTGGTGAACTATGAAATTATTTGTCCTGAAAAAAAAACAATTGAAAATCTATCATGCTAATTTGTTGAAATCATGGCATGATAGAGGTACACCAGCTCTCTTTGTATACCCTGAAATAACTAAAAGTGAGTTAGAACTTGCCTATGAATGATTGGAAGGCCAAGACAATATGAAAGATGTAACTATTAATGATAAACTGAATGCTGAACAAAAAAAAGAATTACGAGATATAATACATACTTTTCAGGGTACATTTACAACAACACCTGGGAAAGTTGAGGGACTTGAACACCATATAGAGGTGACCAATAATAAACCTATCAGACACAAACCTTATAGAATACCTGAAAGTTTAAGGGAGGAGGTAATTAAAGAAATATTAAAAATGCAACAATTAGGAGTAATTATACCTTCCAAAGTCCATGGAGCTTTCCTGTGGTAGTTGTAAATAAAAAAGAAGGAGGTGTTAGGGTTTCCCTAGATTTTCTCAAGTTAAACAATACATCCAGATTCGATGGGTACCCGATGCCCCGAATCGATGATATTATAGATAGGCTAGGCAATGCCCAATATATCAGTACATTAGACCTTTCAAAGGGATATTGGCAAATACCCCTAGATGCCAAATCCCAGGATAAGACAGCCTTCAGTACCCCAATAGGGCTATTCCAATTCACAAAAATGCCATTTGGTCTACATGGGGCTCCAGCAACCTTTCAGAGATGTATGGACCAACTGTTACATCCATATATGGATTACAGTGCAGCATACCTAGATGATGTCATCATTTTTACTACATCCTGGGAAGATCATTTAAAGCATCTCCAGAATGTCTTGTCAGTTATAACTAATGCAGGTCTGACCATAAATCCAAGTAAATGTTCAGTAGGTATGCAGGAGACCAAATATCTAGGTTTTATAATTGGACAAGGGAAGGTGAAGCCTGAAATTGGTAAAGTTGATGTTATCGCTAATAGCCCAAGGCCACAAACAAAGAAACAAGTATGATTATTCTTAGGTTTGGCTAGTTATTATCGATGATTTGTAGCTAATTTTGCAGATATATCTAGCCCTTTGATCGACTTAACTAAGAAAAATAAACCTGAAAAAGTCCAATGGACTGAACAATGTGAGGAAGCATTTACTACACTAAAGGCTAAACTTTGTTCATACCGTTTTGTATAGTCCAAATTTCCAGAAATCTTTCATAGTCCAAACTGATGCATCTAATCATGGTATTGGGGCTGTTCTCTCACAAATTGATGGAGAAGAAGAACACCCAATCATATTTATTAGCAGAAAACTACATCTTAGGGAAACTAAGTATTCAATGATTGAAAAAGAATGCTTAGCCTTTCATTGGGCAATAAATGCCTTAAAATTTTATTTATGGGGTAGACCCTTTCTAATTATAACAGATCACAACCCGTTATGTTGGTTGCAGACAATGAAAGATAAAAACCCTCGCATTATGCGATGGTATTTGGCTCTCCAACCGTTTAAGTTCGAGATACAACATAGATCAGGAAAAATACATGATAACGCTGATTATTTGTCCCGTTATGGTGCAGATAAAAATGCTTTATTTCCAGACTCCGGAGTAAAAGAAATTGATGTGTAAATTCCTTAAGTATTTGTGTTTATGAGTAATTAATTATAAATGGGACTCCAGAGTGGAGCTTTGGGAGGGGGAGGGCTAAAGCTCCATCTCCCTTTGTATTTCAAGGGAGATCTGGTATGTTATTCAAGAGTAAAACCTAGTAAACCAATGGAAATTTGATAACAGAACATTGGTTTCCTCTTGAGTGGGGAGGAGTGTAGGGGAACAACTTCATATATCAAACCATAATTTATTTTTTTTTAAGTCTGTTGCAACAGCCCTTGTTAGTTCTATCCTTTTCTCTTTTCCTTCTGCATATTTGTATAGGCTGGCCACCTATATAAAGTCTCTCTCTCTTTCTATATTTCTGAAATGGTTCTGGTATATGAGGTATAACCCCCCCCTCGGATGATATTCAAATGAACATTTAAATTGTCAAAAGGAAGATAAATTCTGTAAACCAAAAGTAGTTTTGGGGTATAAACCCCTTTGATAACAACTCCTGTTAAGAGAGTTTGCAGCTAGCGTGTATATGCATGGTAGAAAGAAAGAATTTAATCCCCTCTTGTTTTGTTATAATACCCTATGGCACCTATTTGGCTTGGTTGATGCCATAATTTAGGATGTCCGGTTGATGTTAAAAGAAAAGGAGTAACTTCTGTATACTTTAAAATAGGCAGAGTTGCCTTAGGGCTGAAAACATTATTTCCAGAGTAAAATTCTATGTTTAAGGTGCTGAAAGGCAAGACGTTCAAAGAAATATACAAAGCGGTGGGGACAGTTTACTGTCGGAGTATGTGTGCTGTTTTTTTGTTATATGGTTTCTAGAAGGGCGAATTTGGAATTAATAATTATGGAATACTTTAGCAAGAAAGTCTAAAACGTAAGTAGTTATCCCATATTTGTTTAATTCCAGCATTGTCCGCCCCGAACCTACTCTTATCATGCGAATATCCACTTTGCGATGTTGCGAGTGGTTCCCTATGCCTATCTCGCGCAATATTCACTTCCTGGTTACTCCCAAAGTGAAGGTATGCGTCAAGATTAATTTTCTTTACTTTAGAAGTTATACATTGTTGTCTTAGGTAGATTGTTCACAACGCAACACTAAATACTAAGTATTTAGTGTCACCTAGTCTGTATTTAAATATTTTCTAAACCTTCCTATATTCGGCAGTCAGAGAAATAAAATGCCGCTTTATGTTTACGTTTAAACGCTAAGTCATACAATAGTAATGTTGCAACTTCTTTTCTTTTTATGTGCTTTTCTATACCTTAAATTCTTTTAGAAAAACACTTCAAGTGTTTAAAGTCTCGTACTGAAAGTGTAGGCTTAGCTTCAGAATTAATTGCCCCCCTTGAGAAATGATTATAACATTTGTTTTAGTAAACATTTAAAATCCTATAAAGAACAGGTTAATTATGATATAAACTGGAGGTTTTACCAACCTTTTTATTTAAATATCGCTATTTTGAGTGGCTGTGTAATTCCTAAATAGCTCACTAAGGCCAAATTGTTTGCTCACTTCTTAGCTCTATAGAGCTGGGCGGCTGGTGTCCTCCTATATTTAAAGATACAATATAGGAGGTGGAGCTAAGTTTGGTCATTTTAAAACCTAGCTTAGTTCCTAGCCTTTATTATTTCACTGCAGAAAGGAGACATGTATTAAAGAGAGAATATAATGTGTTTGATGTTTTTGGCTAAATAAATTTCTCCCTATATTTTGTAAAAGTATTTTTGATTGTACTTAAGGGAGGAGCTTCTAAGTCACATGTGTTTAAGAGTATATAAGGGATGTTTTGTCCTCAGTTCTACAGATAGTCTGGTGAGGTACAGACATGTTCTGACCTCACAGTGTGTGTTACACTAGCCTATTCTAGTGTTTCAAGAAGATGTCACTTTATATATTGTGTTTTTGATTCCTTTCCTTTTCCGCCTGAAGTTCGGCTTTGTCTTTTTGATTTCTGTTAATAAATATTATTTTTGGTGCATCTACAATTGTGGAAAGGTGCCCTCCTTGCTATCTCACACCTCACAGTATGTAATGGTGGTAATACATTTATCCTTCTTCCATTTATGTAAAAACATGGTCCAAAACTCTACACTGTAGGGACACTCTAAAAAAAAGTTCCATCATTTCCAGCTTTGCAATGCAAGTGTCCCTGTAAATTATTAGACATCATAAAATTTGAGATGTTAAACCGAGGTCTCATCTGCCTGTTCTGGAACAGAAGGGAGCAGGTACTGCTGGATGCCTTCCAGGACAGCTTCCTGCTGCAAATGGTCAGTGAACCAACCAGGTTAGGGAATACCCTTGACCTTGTTCTGGCAAATGGGGACTTTGTGAGAGAACTTACAGTGGAGGAACCACTGTCAGGGAGTGACCACCACTCAGTATGGCTCACATTGGATATGGGCAAGGAAGGAGTGGAATCTGGCACAAGAGTGCTGGACTTCAGGAGGGCCAATTTTGGGAGGATGGGGGAAGTGGTAAAAGGGTATCTGGCCAGAATTCAATCTAGTATGGACACTAACCAGAGGTGAGAGCTCATAAAGCTGGGGATAGTGGAGGCAACCAAAACCTGCTGCAAGGCTAAGAGCAAGAAGGCTAGGGCTAGGAAACTGAGCTGGTTGAGCAAGAAGGTCATGGAAAAGGTAAGGAGGAAAAGAGCTGCCTTTAGGAGGTACAAGAAAACAGAAAGGGGGGAACAGGGAGGAGTACTTGACAGAATTGAAGGAGGTGACAAGGGCAGTAAGGGGAGCCAAGGTATCTACGGAACTCAGGCTGGCACAAGGCATTAAGAAGGGGGAGAAGGACTTCTTAAGGTGCATCAGGGAGAAAAGGAGCTGTAAGAACCACATAGTAAGGATTAGGAAGGAGGGGGGTTGTGTGGAAGCAGGGTGCGATAAGGCAGAAGCACTAAATGATTACTTCTGCTTGGCATTTACTAAGGAGAAGAGGGGGGTGACACCCAAAGGGGAGGAATGGCAGAAATGGGGGGAAGGGGGTGACAGATGGGGAAATCATGGAGGGCAGAGTTCAGGAGGGTTTGAAGGCACTGAGGGTGGACAAGGCGCCAGGCCCAGATGGCATCCACCCCAGGATACTGAAGGAGCTGGGAGAGGTCCTTGTGGGAACTTTGGCAGACCTATTTAATGCCTCACTACATTCGGGGTGTGTACCACAGGACTGGAGGATGTCTCATATGGTACCCCTCCACAAGAGTGGCCCCAAGGATGAACCGGGAAACTACAGACCAGTAAGCCTCACATCCATCGTGGGTAAGCTAATGGAGACTATCCTGAAGAAGAGGCTGGTGGCCCTCCTAGAGGCCAAAGGACTACAGGACAGTAGACAGCATGGCATCATATGTGGCAGATCCTGCCAAACCAACCTGGTAGAGTTCTATGACTGGGTAACTAGGCAACTGGACAGGTGCAATGCAGTGGATGTCCTGTATCTGGAGTTCAGTAAGGCATTCGACTTGGTGCCACATGGAAGGCTGGGCTGTAAGTTAGAAGGCACAGGGCCAGGTGCAAAGCTGGTGAGATGGGGAGGGAACTGGCTTCAGGGAAGGCAACAGAGGGTGGTGGTGGTGGGGAGCTCTCACACCCAAGGGTAGTGATGAGTGGTGTTCCACAGGGCTCAGTGTTGGGACCAGTGTTATTTGGGATATTCATTGCAGACATATCATTGGACATCAAGAGCAAGATCAGTCTTTTTGCTGATGATACCAAGGTAGGAGCGTGGTGGATGACCTAGGGGATGGCGGGGTTGCAGAATGATCTGGCAAAGCTTGAAACCTGGTCAGACACCTGGAAACTGGGGTTTAATGCCAAAAAGTGCAAGGTGATGCATTTTGGGATGAAGAACCCAAGGAGGAGTTACCAGCTGGGGGTAGTGCAGCTAGCCCAGACAGAGGAGGAGAAGGATCTGGGGGTGCTCATTACAGGGTCAATGAACAACTTGGCACAATGCAGGAAGGCAGCTGCAAAGGCCAACAAAATGCTGGGTTGTATTGCAAGGGGCATATCCTCAAGGAAGGAGGAGTTGATTCTGCCACTACATAGGTCATTAGTTAGACCGCACCTGGAGTACTGCGTGCAGTACTGGCACCCGTATCTGAAGAGGGACATTAAGTTACTGGAGGGGGTGCAGTGCAGGGTGACAAAGATGATCAAGGGGCTGGGGGACTTATCATACGACAGGATGCTGAGGGAGTTGAATATGTACTCGCTGGAGGAGAGGAGGGACGGGGGGACATAATTGAAACCTTTAAGTACATGAAAGGAATAAACAAGACAGGTATATAGGGGCTGTTCAAAGTAAGGGAGGGGAGGGACACTAGGGGCCATGATATGATACTGGAGGGAGGAAGGTTCAGGAGGGAGATGAGGAGACACTTTTTTACAGAGAGGGTGGTGGCTGGGTGGAATGCGTTACCTGCAGAAGTGGTATCCAGTAGAACAGTGGACTGCTTCAAAAGGAGATGGGACAGGACAAGGGGGATGGTCAATGAAGGGGAAGTGTGGAAGGGAGGGGCAACTGCAGAATAAGGGGTGCTAGCTGCACATTCGAGCAAACTTGATAGACCTCTAGGCCTTTATCTGCTGGCAAATTTCGTATGTTCGTATGTTTGTATGAAACACATTCTATCTTTCATGGATTTATGTTTAAAATTACCCCGTACACCAAGTCTCCCATGGCATGATAGCCACGTAATGTCCCAAAGTTTCACTGGAAGTCTAGAGTCAGTAAGTTGCAAAAATAGTAAGGAATTATCTACTTTAAGGCCTTGGGTATCCAGGAGGCTAGGTGTTTCTGAATAGCAGGAGTGGAGAATATTTGTATATAGCTGTTTGCGAGTGACTGTCTGAATCATGTTACAAGCCAATTTCCATTGCTTAGTTTTAAGCAAAGTGGGGATCAAAAAATTAGGAGGTCCATATTTTCTAAAACTCCTGGGCAATTCGGTGGGAGTTCTAAACCACATCATGCATAAAGGGGAAACTAGAATTACTAAGAGAGATACCCAAAACTGGGGGAAGCAGTAGGGAAGGAAATCAAAATTTAAGAAATATAATATGAAAAAACGCTAAAGGATGAAACATTCTCACTCCTCCAAAACAGTAATCTGGGCAAGTATAATTTTGTTTTATTGGGTTTAGGTGGCTGCCCCAAAAGCCTTGGAAAAAGTCATTGTTAGTTCTGGCTTCTAAGGTGAAGGGCAGGGGGCACACAGACTCTGTACGGAAGAATAAAGGTAGTACTAGAGTTTTCAGCAAGAGTACACATTTTCTTTTAGCTATAGACCGTCCCTTTCAGGAGGCTACCACCCTGTCAGCTTTATTCAAAGCTAAGTTCCAGTTATAGACTGGGTCATCCGGGCTACCAAAATAAATCCCCAAAAGTTTAATCGGGTCCTGAGTAAATAGGATATTGGCTACATGATTTAAGGCCAGGGGGGAGGTGAAGGAACTGGGAATATATTTAGCAACACTGTTATGATAGTTAAGTTTGAACCTGCGAACATCTCAAATTCAGTAATTAAGGATGTAATATCTGAAGAATTTAGAAAAGGGTTGCACAAACACATAGGTCATCAGCATAAGCACTTAATAACAGGGGCAGAAAATCCATTCGGAAGCAGCAGTTTGGGAATATGGGGATGATGCAGAAATCTTCTTAATAAGGGATCTATTTGAAATATGTATAGGAGAGGACTTAAAGGGCAACCCTGTCTCACACCTTTTCTCCCTAAAAAGGCTTTCCCTGTAGAGTTATTAATGTGTCAGGGAAATCCAAGCTGTGCTGTATAAAAATTCTATCCATTAAATAAATTGTTGGGGAATATGGTAATGTCGTAATACTTGAAATAAATAGCTGTGTTTTACCCAATCGAAGGCCTTCTCCTTATCCAAAGAAAGAACAAGTGCTGGGGCCTCTGTAGAATATGAATATACTATATTTCTAAGCAGGGAGAGGGTGTGTAACATAGATGTGTTAGGAAGAGCACAGGTTTGTGCCTTGGTAATAATCTGAGCAGCAATATGTACTAGCCTTTTTAATAGTACTGTAGTAAAAATGTTATAGTCTACATTTAAGAGACTAAGAGATCTCCAATTCTTAATATTAGATCTTTCACCTTTTTTAAATAACAAAATCATGATGGCATCTGAAAAGCACCTGGGGATGGAATGAGTATCTAGAATATTATTAAACACACAGGTTAG
The DNA here is from genome assembly GCA_016271365.2 of Neoceratodus forsteri. Lineage (NCBI taxonomy): Eukaryota > Metazoa > Chordata > Ceratodontiformes > Ceratodontidae > Neoceratodus > Neoceratodus forsteri. Next base: position 875,304,002 of record CM057459.1, read on the forward strand.
TGCAGGGGCAAAGATGGCAACATAAGCTTGGTAGAGTTCAGCAGTCAATCCATCAGCTCCTGGAGAGGTGCATTTTTTTTTGTTTCTGAATAGCACAGGCAGTCTCATCTACTGTTATGGGGGAAATTAAGGCCTGTAACTGTTCTACATGAACCTCTGTGATGACTATGCCTGTAAAAAAGGGGCAGGATCTAGTATTTCAGATGTAGAGCTGAACATAGCTTCCAAGTAAGACTGAACAATTTGTTTTATTTGAGGAAGTGAGGAATTAACTATTGCAGTAACCAGATCTGTAATGTGGTCTATAAATGTGGCAGAAATGTGGCAGAAATTCTATCAGAGCAGCTTTTGTAAATATTCAAAGAGAATTTAGTGCATTGAGTTCCACATTGTGCTTCTAATTTTAATGAAAGCACTCTATTGTATTAATAAACTGCCATATCAGATTTCAAATTATCATCTGCTGGGAGTAACTAACCTTGGTCTTAAACACTAGAGATATTTTCCAGGATATTGAAACCAGTTGTGCATGACACAACTGGGTTGCGCATGCACAACTGCGGCAGTGCGCCACTGCACCATGGAGCAATATTCAGTGGTAGCCAGTGTGCAGCGCAAGTAGCATTGCGCCAATGTGCAACCCTAATGAATGCATGCACAAGGGCAGGGGGGGCATGCCCATGAATATGTGGCACAGAGCGATATTCAACCCTCGACCCATGGCGCAAGTGAGGAGCAATGGCCAGATGCGCTGAGCAGACTTAAGCCTATAAATACAGGGAGCAAGCAGGGGGACAACACTTGCTCCAGAGGGGAGCGAGACAGAGAGAGAGATAGAGAGAGACACAGACAGAAAGAGAGAGAGAGAGAGACGGAGAGAGAGACACACAGAAAGAGAGAGAGAGAGAGAGACAGGAAGCCACCCGACCCTGGGGGCCGGGGATAGAAGGCAAAAGGAAGACAGAGCCTGTGAGGGACTGAGGGAGGGGAACAGATAGCCACAGGGGTGTGGGAAACAGGTGGCAGTGGAGTGTGAGCCAGGGGTTGGGGAAGCAAGAGGGGGCCAGGCAGAGTGAAAGGCACTGCCCCATGGAGCCAGGCAGACCACTGGAGCCGACTGCCCAGGGAGACACAGGACAGCAGGGGCCATGGTCAGTGCAACCTTCCAGATGGAGGCCTTAATGAGTGGTGTAAGGAGGCAGGAGGAAAAGTGACATGGCCATGGAAGGTGGTGTGCCCAGAACAGGTGGTACTGTGCCCGCATCAGCTTAGAGAACCACTCTGATACGGCGATCATGGGTCGGTATCGCCTGAACCGGGTGATTCTGAGGCAGCTCTGTGAGCTGTGCAGTGAGGAGATGCAGGCACCCACTAGATGGAGCTGCACCCTGACAGTGGAGATGAAGGTGACAGCCGTCATGTGCCCGCTCACCACGGGCACCTTCCAGAGACCAACAGGTGACACCACAGGCATAACCCAGTCAGCCACGTCACGCCTCCTCACACAATTCCTCAACGCCCTGCTGCCACATACTGCGGAATACATCCAGTTCCCCAGCACACAGGAAGAGCATACAGCAACCATGCAGGACTTCCACTGGGTAGCACAGATGCCTGGCATGCTCAGGGCCATTGACTGCACCCATGTGGGCATCCGCATGCCACCTGGCTGTGAGGGTGTAGCATACATGAACAGGAACAGCTACCCCAGTGTCAACTGCTAGGTGGTGTGCGATGCCAGGGAGGGCATAACCAATGTCTGTGCCACACACCTTGGGAGTGCACATGATTCCTTCATCTGGCATAGCTCTGTGCTGTGCCACAGGTTAAAGAGTTGGAACATCCCCACAGGCCACCTAGTGGGTGAGTATGGGATGGCCATGGTAAGCTGGGAACAGCAGGGCATGGGATGGGGGCAGGCAGAGCGGGTGCACTGGTAGGGGTGCCAGGGATGGGCAAGAGGCACAGCAACACTTAGACACTGGCTGCTCACCCCCTACTGGTGCCTGTAAGCCCCAGCAGAGGACCACTACAATGAGGCACACATCAGCTTGTGAAACATCATTGAGTGTGTGTTTGGGATGCTGAAGGCATGAATCCATTGCCTTGACAGGTCTGGTGGTGTCCTACAGTACAGAACCTTGAAAGCCTGTGGCCTATTCCTGGCCTGCTGCATACTGCACAACATCGTCATTGACCATGGGATAGCTGTCGAGGCTGAAGAGGGGGACAGCAGTGGGGACAATAAGGGCAATGGGCCAGAGGGTGGTGGGCAGCCCCCCTGGTAGGAGGGATCCCCAGCTCCAGAGGATGGCACTCCAGCACCAGGACACAATTGCACAAGGGCACTTTGGTGCACGCAGGTAGGTGGAGCACCAACCATGTAGTGGCCAGACACACTGGCATGGGCAGGCATGGCAATGGGCATACACACACAGGCTTGGGGCAGGGGTGAGGGTGGTCATGCCACACAGCCACAGAGAACAGCACACAGCAGCATACAGCAAAACACACACACACACACACATGTGCAAACACATGCACAGGCATCAGCACATGGCATGGATCAGATGCAGGGCGCCGATGCACAGGTGCAACCAGTGCTGTGCTGCTCTCATAATGCACATGCCACATGGGCTAATGGCTGGGCGGGTGCTCACACAGGCAGTGTGTGGTATCACACACAGTTGACATGACTGTAGCATGCACCCACACACTTTTCCCATGTGCACATGGCAGTTGCAGCAGACTGCAGACAGGGCAGTGTGCACATCAGGTCCACTGCACAGAACCATGGCCACCGCAGATGTGGGGGCAGCCATGCCAGGGCCGATCGGCAGCCACTAGCTGCTCAATGGCTATAGGAGGGGCATGCAACTGCCCCCCAGGGATTGAACTGTGGGAACATGACCGGGTTCCACAGTGGTGTGAAGGCACCCAAACTGTCCCTCCCCAGGCATACCTGGGATGCTGACAGCAGAGCCCAGTGTCGACATGGAGGGAGTCACCCAACGCCGGGTCCGTGGGGTGGACAATGCACTCCACAGTGTCTTTGGCTGGTGGTCATGCCCTGTCGCAGTCAGCAGTGCAAGGCTAACCGAGATCGCATTGGCAATGTGATCCAGGGATGCAGTCGTGTCCTCCTGCAGGTGCTGTATAGCCTCCATGACCTGTGCGGTGCCCCTCTCACTCAGCTTGGCTGTCTGGCACACCACCACGTGAAGTGCACAGCTATGAGCAGCACCTGTTGCTCCATGGAGGCCCACAGCAATCGGGTGTGCTCTGACAATGGGTTGGCACCCAGGGGTGCATGGGAATGCTGCCGTCCCACTGGTGATGTACAACCACGCTGCATGGCCCCCCGCTAAGGTGGATACTGCACAGCAGGGTCCCCAAGGGGTAGGTCACTCTCTGGCACCCCAGCAGCAGACTCTGCATCTGGCCGCCCAACATCCCCAGCCATCTGCCGCAGTTGCCCCTCCAGCCCCTGTTTGCTGGCCAGCACCTGAGCAGATGCACCACCACCACCACACAGCACTGCTGTAGCTATGCACACGTTGGCACTAGAGGTGGTGGTTGGCAGCTGTTCTACCACAGACAGGCCACTGGCTGCTCTGCCAGAGATGGTAGTAGGTATGGGTGTCTCTCCCACGACACCACCCACGCTGTCCAGGATGATGGTCATGTCGTCATCAGTGTCAGACCCCACCCCAATCTGTGTCTCCATGCAGAGTATGCCATGGCTGGCATCCTGCTAGAACACAGCCAGGGCCTCATCTGACACAAAGCCCAGGACAGCTGTCTGGACGGCGATGGTGTGCTGCAGCCGATCTGACCCCCGGATGCTCATGGAGGTGGATAGCTGTTCCTCCGGGACTGGGCCTGCCCCCATGGCTGTCTCTAGTGCCCCTGCATGCTGGCATGCGGGTGCTGTAAGAGAAAACAGATGTATTAGTGCTGCAATACCGGCATCCCCCCCCCGGGCATGGCATACATACCATGCAGTGATGGACTCCCTCCTGTCTGGAAGCCACCAGCCAGCACACCCTCAATGGTGCTTCTCCTCATGGTGGCCACCACCATCTCCTCTTGCACTGTGAGCTGTGGCACAGCAGCATGGCCCCCACCAGTGGCTGTCCTGGCAGCCCATATGGCTGCCACCTTCTTTTTAAGGTGGCATTTGTCAGTCCCCACCTTCCTTCTGCACTCCTGCACACACCGCTGGTGGCTGCCCTACTGGTTCACAGCTGCTGCCACCTCCGCCCAGGCCACGGCCCTGGCCTGTTGTGTGCCAGTGACATCACTCAGAATTTTCTCCCTGTCGAGGTAGGCCTCAAACAGGGCATCGGTTTCCACCTTCATAAAGTTTGGCCTGCACTTGCGGGCAGGCCCATACTCATCAGTCCCCTCATGCTCGGACATGGTGCTACCTGTGGACAAGGACAAGGAAATATGTGTCATTGCTGCAGCTGCCCACCCCATCCACCCTGCTGTGCTGGCTGTTCCCACAGCAGGTGCAACTTACCTCAGATGATTGCAATACCGGTCGTTGGCCTGTGCTGTTTTGCGGCACCTTTATACCCATCGCATGCAAATGAACTGTGGTGCAATGGTAATGACATGTTAATATCCCCAGTGTGCCACGCATTGGCTGATGAGCTAATTAGCATGTGGCGGATGAATATCGCGTACTTGCTCCTTGTGCAATGGAATTGCTCTGGCGCATGTTGTGGTGCAATGCTGTGACATGCATAATATGTTGCCCACAGTATGCATGTGTCATGGCCTGTGCTACCACCTATTGTGCACTGTGCACTCAGAGTGCTATAGGGGCCATAGCACATAGTGCGCTATGGGTCCATAGCGCCTGAGAGCTATAGTAGGGCCCATGGCACACTATGCACTATGGTCCCTATAGCGCTCCAGTGCACTGTGCACCGGGTGACCCTTGATCTGACCGAATGCCCCTTGGGACTCCACCACCAAGTGCCAGGAAGGTCACACCCTTGCAGTGCATCCATGGCAATGTGCGATTGGCAGATGTTGCACATGCCTCCACGAGACGTGCATTCCACGCACGTTCTGCATGTAAGTTACTGGCTCCCATCTTTGTTCATCAACCTGTTTATGGAGTATGGCTTGGTGAGGGGTGTGACATGCTGCAATTGGAGTGAAGTTGAGCTTGTGAACCTTGAGGACCAAGTGCTGCCACATGCACCTGGCCTGTTTGGCCAGGAGCCCCCTGCAGCAGGCCAGAAGTGACATCTGGCAGGCCATTGCTGCAGGCCTGTTCTGGGATACCAGTGTGCCTCAGACCGGTGAGCAGTGCCACCACTGGTACTGCGACATGATGCGGCGGGACCCTGAGAGGCTGAGGATGCTGCAGGCACGTGTCCGCAGGGTGGGCCGTGCCATGGCCAGGTAAGTCGGCATATGCTGTATGTGGGCCCAACCACTGTACCATGGTGTTGGCTGGGTTGCCTGACATGCTCTGTGGGGGGGCACTGTTGGCATGTGCCTTGTGGTGTGGCATTGCCAGCCACAGTGTGCACTGCACCACTGCCCTGCAGGTCATGTCAGGCTGGGGTGCACACTGTGCACAGGGTTGGGGGTGGTGGGCACATGCTGTGGCTGTACTCTGATGTGTGCCTGTCTGTGTTCCATTCCTAGGGCCTGAGGATTGGTGGCCTGCCAGGGTGGAGGTGTCTGGCAGGCTGCAGTAGGCTGCTGTGGGACAATCAGCAGGTGGAGCGGGCCTGACTGGTGGTGGTGGTGGAGCAGTGGAACAGGCATGAGCACCTCCGCAGTGGGCAGGTAGGCACTGTTGTCTTCCTCTACTCCTTACCGGATGGTCAGTGGGGCTGAGGGTGCGGCCATGGCCACCTGTGCCATGTGTCGTGTCGGCTGTGTGCTGCAAACTGTGTGGTGTGCATGCCACTATGGTGCAGCCATTGCACACACGTACTAGCTGTTGGTGGGATGGGTGTGCACCCGGCTGCCACCAGTGCTGCTGTGGTGCTGCTGCAGCCCTGTGCCACCTGCCTGTCACTGTGCGGTCAGGTGGTCAGTGCGTGGTGGTGGCCACTGCTGTGTACTGTCATGGTATGCTGGGAAGTTGGCAGGCACTGGCCCACCCACAGTGGGTGGCCAGGGTGCCACTCCAGGGGCGTGTGTTTCCACTGTCCACTGCGCACAGTGGAAGGGCATGATTTCTATGGACTTGCACTGATCACCTATCCATTCTTTTGTCAAAGGCAACTGGAGGAGTTCACAGTTGCTGCTTTATTGCCAGCTGTTAAGGGAAATAATCCTGATCACCTCAACGACCTTGGAGGTGGCCCAGCAGACCCAGTGGATGGTGCTGCATGACAGGCAGCAGTGGAGGCATCAGGTGGCGACAGGCCGTGGCCATCCATAGTTGTCCCCAGTGTTTCCCTCTTACCCCTGCCATCCATTCCCCTTCCTTCCCCATCCCACTGTACAGTCACTGTCCCCTGTCCCCATCCCTTGCTCTCCTACCCTTCCCGCTGCATTACTTTGTACATAGTTTTGTTTATTACAGATTACTTGCTTAACTGCCTGTGTCTGTGTCTGCTTTGCAGCTGGAGAGTAGAGCCATGCGGCAGTGGCGTTGTGGGTGTCTGTGTGGTGTGCCTGTGTCATTGTGCTGGCCATACATGGTGGTGTCCTGCCCCTTGGTCAGTGGCTGTGCCTTGGGGTGGCCATGGGCTGGCTGTCCAGGATGTGTGGCATCTGTGTTGGGTGCCGTGTACCAGGGTGTGGCTAGCCATGGTCTGGGTGGGTGGGGGCTTTGCATCCATCAGAGGTTTCCAGTGGCAGCTCTTCCTTGGCTGTTGGTGCCACCTGTTCCCTGCATCCAGTGCCCTGGTGCTGGGGGTGTCTGGCTGCCTGTCTGTGCCCTGCAGGTGGTGGGCACCTGTGGCCCACCACTGTGCCTCCCTGCCACTGTCCCCAGCTGTGTTCCACTGCCTGCCCTGTGATATCCCTCATCTGCTTTGCTCCCACTATTACCTGGGGCTGGTCCTTCTGTGCCTTGGCGCGTCTCCCTTTGCTCCCTGGTGCATCTCTGGTTGCGCTATGGCACAGGTCTGGTTGCTCCCTGGTGCACCTCTGGTTGCGCCATTGTGCATCCCTGTGATATTCAGTCGTGTAGCACTGGTGCATGTCACCATGCGCAACCTTTGAATATCGCATTCACTGTGCCATGGCACATTTGAGTTGTGCTGCACTGGACTTGCACTGGCCTTTGGTGCATTTCTGAATATCTGGCCCATAGTGTCTAAATGTTGCTTATGTAAACAGGTATATTTGAAACATGCTGACAATGTCCTATTTCTTGCCACTTTTAAAAAATTTTTGTAGGTCAAATTTTGTTTCCTCCCACTAAGCTATAGAGGCGTGATAAGCATCTATTATAGAAACCCTAGCTTCTAACTAATTCAGACAATTTTTTGAGATAAAGGCATCTAAAAGTAGTGAATTGTTTAATTTCCATCTGGATTTTGGGATAATGGGAAAGGGGCCTCCCACTGGGCAGCATAATAAAGACACAGCCTGGTGGTCGAATGTTTCACAGAGGATCACCGCTGCCTGACATATTTTAACATTTTTGGAAACAAAGATGTAGTTGATACAGGTGGCAAGGGTCACTCTATAATACATCTTGGCACCCATAGGGTGTATCACCCAATATCCATCCACTAATTGTGCAGTCTGTATCAATTTTAGCAAAGTAGCAGTCTCACTAAAGGTCTAATGGGCATTACTCCTTCTATCTGCAGAAGTAAACCCACAGTTGAAGTCTCCACCAAAATAGACATACTAAAGGTCTAATGGGCATTAGTCCTTCTTTCTGCAGAAGTAAACCCACAGTTGAAGTCTCCACCAAAATAGACATACTAAAGGTCTAATGGGCATTACTCCTTCTTTCTGCAGAAGTAAACCCACAGTTGAAGTCTCCACCAAAATAGACATACCGAGTGGTAAATAAGTATAGCTGTATCTGGAGAAACAGTGCAGATCTTGCAGCCATACTTTGTGGAGCGTATACATTAATTAAATTAAATTTGAGTGGCCCATAAACTCCATCAATCACCAGGACTCACCATGGGACTATGTCTAATACTTTAGAAATTTGGACTTTGAACCCTAAAAAAATGATACCCACTCCATCGCAAGTGTCTTCTCCATGTGACCAGTAAAAAGGCACTCATTTATTTGTAGACCGGGTAAGTGCACTAGGAAAATCCTGCCTATTTTCAGGCACAACCCAGGGGAGGAGGATACAGATGAATGCCAACTGACCTTGAACCAGATTAAGCTGTTCATGGTATTTTTAGTGAATGAGGGAAATTTGGCCAGGACACCAGGGAAATTCCCCTACTCTTTTCAATGAGTGCCATGGGATCTTTAACATCCACCTGAACTACCACCAATCCAGGCAGATGGGACCTCAGTTTAATGTCTCATCTGAAAGACGGCACCTCAGAAATGCAGCACCCCTCTCATGCTGCACTACAGTGTCAGTACTGGGATATTAATCCAAGTGGCAGATGTGGGAATTGAACCCACAGCCCTCTGATCTCCTGGCTTCAGAGATGAGTGTGCTACCTACTGAGCCACTGACACTGTCCATCTACTCCTAACTTGGTCAAGTTCATGCCTAGTCTTTAACTGAGTATCCTGTAAAAATTAAAAATCATGTTTTAAAGTTTGCAACAGACCTAGCATGTTGATTTGCTTTCTAAATGATTTAATGCTGCACACGTTCAATGTACAGAACTGTAGTTTAGTGGGGTTAAGCATCCTATGTTAGAGTGTATAAGATAAAAAAAAACATGGAATATCTTGCAGGTCTCACCTATTTGGGAACTGTGATCTTTGAGAAGGTTCTATATGGGTGCTGTCCTTGCCTGATTCAGAAGAGTAATTCATCTTGGAGGAAGATGCCCTGGAGGAATCAGAGTCAGCATCTTCCTCCTCAGTGTCTCCCCACTGTCTTCTCTTGGCTAAAGCTTGGAATTTGTTCCTTGTAATGATGGTTTTGGTGGGAGTACAAGATCCAGATTTTCTTTTCCCTTTCCCCCATCTAGACATTGTAACCAGACTAAAGGGTTCCTCAACCCTGGGTGGGTGGGTGGGGGGCATGCTGTCTAGTCTAACTGACTGCAACATCTGAGGAGTGCCCTCCTGAAGCCGAGAGTCAACTGGAGCAGCTACTGACTCTATTTGATAAGCATTTGAATGGGACAAGGGAGGCAAGGCTTGAGGGGGTTCTGTGACCTGTGTTTCTCTATGGTCTGCTATAGGCTCAGGGGAAGCTGTGGAAAGGGAAACGTCCTTCTGTCTTGCAAGGGCCTGTGCTTGTGATTCAATAATTATCCTAGTATGATCTTGTGGGACATAGTCCATCTGGTTATGCTCAGCCCATGGGCACTACGAGGAAGTATGACCATGCTCATCACACAAGTTGCATATTCTTGGGTTGGGACATCCTAAGCTAACATGACCATAGGCTAAGCACAAAGTACATCTGAGCTGATCACAAGTATAACTTAAATGAGTTTGGGAACCACATTTGCGGCATGTACAAGGTTGCCCCGGATAGAAACATATACCCCTATCACATCCTATATGAAAGCTACCAGATAGATGCATAATTCCATGCTCAGTCTGCAGCAGTCCCCCACCCTTTGGAACTCTCTACCCCATTGGTTGTGGGAGTGCACCTCTGTGGAGGGTTTCAAGAGAGGTTTGAAGACTTTTTTGTGGGAAACTGCATTTTTAGAATATTGACTGAATTAATTGTTCTGATCCAGCTGAATTTCTTTTAATGATTTTTATTGTTTTAATCTGTTATTTATGTATGGCGCGTTGGCAACTGAAAGGTGCCTTATAAATAAAAATTATTATTATTATAATTTTCCACTCTCCCGTCCAAACCAAGTCTTCATCCAAAATAGGGAGCGGGGCATCCAGTAAATCATATCTTTGTTTTAGCCAATATTGGATGTCATTTATATTGACTTCCTTACTTCTGAAAAGCAAAGTAATGATTTTAACTAATGGTTTAGTGAGAGGAATCAATAGAAAGGAGGCCCACAAGGGAGAGGTTTTAACCTGCTCATACTGCACCCAAAATGTCTCAAGTGTAAAAACATTCTTAAAGCTTGTATCATAAATTAACTTTCCTTTCATGAGAATAAAGGCAAAAAGTTCTGTAGGACTAATCTCTAATGTGTCCTTTAACATATTACGTAGTACTGTCCTTTGAGAAGGAGCTGTAGTCACATCGCCTAGATATTTTAGGCGTACAGCATTCCGTCCCTGAGCGGGCTCACCAACAGATTTGAACAAGCCGCTCATTTTAAAGATAGTGTCATTTTTATCCTGTATAGGATCTAAAGGCACAGCGTTCTTACTCGAGGTAGGATGCATCTCGTTGGAACCCATGAGTTGGTCGGAAGTCCCGGACTGCCTGCTAGTATCCAAACAGGTGATTGGCTGAGCTCGTGAAGCAGATGACAGTTCTCTAGTCGTGTCTGAACTCCAAGAAGTAGACTGCAAGCCCAAAACAGGTTTCTCCATTGTTGATGCAATGATGTTTGCCACTGCAAAAGGTTCAGGGGAAGTCCAAGGTGATCCATCTGTATCTTGCTGCCAGCCTGCAGCTCTCAGGGCAGCATCTGGAGACCAGGTACCATCTGGATCTAATGAAGTTCTAGTCGTAGCTCACAAGTATAACTGGGACATTCGTAAGGGAGTCATGGTATTAGCAGTAATATCAATGTCCTTAGCAACAGGATTACGTAGGGGCATGTGTGATTTTGCATTTCAACAGGATTATGTTCAGTAGCACAGAAAATTCAGCTTCAGGAATGGCGTCCTATGAAAGTGCATCATCTTGAAAGAGTTTTAGCAAGAAACTTTTATGCTGATAAAACATCTGTCTAAGCTGAGATTCAGAAATTTCATCCTGGTTTGTACACACCTGAGGAGTCATGGCAGGATTAAAGTTAGTTAATAAGACATCTCCGGCAGATCATTCTCAACTGGTATTAGGATGCAGCATGCCTTCTGCAATCTCCTGTTGAGTAGTAGAATCTGCATGCAATGGATTATCAGTAGTTGTAGGTGGAAAATCAGAGCTAGTAGATAGAGCAGCACCTCCACCTCCTCCTCTACCATCTTGGAAGTCGGCAATCTTGCAACAAAATGGCCAAGGGTTCCCACTACAGCAGAATAGTTTTTTTTTTATTAAAAATAAAAAAAAACAAGAATGTACAAAACATTGTTCAAAATCATAATAACATGAACATAAAATAGCTGTTAAGTATTACATCATACTATTAATGCTGATATACAAAACTTGTCTTTTGTTCCCTCGAAACAAAACAAAAAAAACAAATAAATAAAGAACAACAAATAAATAAAGAATATCTAGACAGACATATGAAAAAAAACCAAGAATCATATGAAAGTAAGTGCCAATATCATAAAAGAAGGAGTTCCATAGGGACCAAAAGAATAGTTTTTACAAAAAAAAAACTAAAACATCGCTCTATGGCATTAATATCAGATTCTGTATCCATCTACAACTTTCTTAAGATCCAGTCACAATGTCCCCAAAGGAAACAAAATTTATTCCTAGGTAATTTCTGTTCTTCTATTCTATATAGGATCTGTAAATAATTCAAAACTTGATTTACTACTCCCTCAGGAGTCATTTCTTTTTGTAGAATTAAAAATATGCATCTGGCTTGCCACATGTAATATTTGCATGCTGCAAAAATAACTCTTACAGTACTCTTATGATATTTCCCTAGAGAAGGTGAATACAATCCTAAAATGAGAACTTCATAGGATATGTTTGTTTGTTTAGTTATTTAACCAGGTGAAACACACTAAGCTGAAAGCTTTTTTACAGGCACAACCTGGGAGCACAGGGAAGTTAAGTGACTTGCTCAGGGTCACAAAGTATGCAAGTAGAAATTGCAGGATTCAAACCCAGGCCTGGTCTACTGGATGTCACCAGATTTGCAGCTCAGAGCCTTAAACCACTGAGCTATATGTTAGAGACAGTATGTTCTTTCCAAATACTTCCTAATGTTTACCAAAATTCTTGTGCAAAGAGACAGAATAAAAAAATGTTCCATCATTTTGAGAATATTTGAACAAGTTACCCTAGGACACATTGTTTCTTCAACAGTTTTATGCATAAGAGTATTCCGTATCCCATTAACAACCATGACAGGACAACCATACCAAGTCCCACATTTGTTTAGGAATTCTTTTATCAGTCAGTTGTAGGCAGGCCTCTTGTACTTGAGCTTTAGGACAAGCTGCTGGAAGAATAGGTTGAATAAATAGTATATCTTCTAAAACAAGAGTATAAAGGCATTCCTAGTTTTCGTAATAATCAGTTGTTGAGTTATGCCCCATTGAGGTAATTTTGTGAGACAAGGTTTAACATATGCTGGAACATTTTTAGCATTTGTAATCATAGCTACTGTGAGTGAGCCTGAACCCAATTTGTTTTGTAGGGTCAAGAACCAGTCATAAAAACCATTGTACCACTTCAACTGCATTCCTTTCAAAGATTTCACAAGATTCCTGTATATGAAAATACTGTGAAAGAAAACTATTGTATTAAGCATCCTAATTCCCCCACTCTATAGTCATAATAGGTAAATACTCTTCTTGTAGGGTTTAATCGACTTCCCCATAAGCCTTGAAAAAATCTATTCAGAATTTGAGGTTCTAAGGTAAATGGGATTGGAAAAAAGTTTGCCACATACAAAAATTGTGGTAGGATTAAAGTTTGAATTAAAGATACCCTTTACTTTTTAGAGATGATTTTTGCCTTCAACTGTTGTAGCAAGTTTTGGCTTTTAGTTATTGCTTGCTCCCAGGTATAATTATCATCATCCTCTGTCCCAAAGGTGAGCCACAATATTCGAATAGAGGAATTAGTAACTGGAATGGCACTATTTTGTAATGATTGTGTCAATCTAACTTCTGGATGAATCTGAAATCCTTGACATTTATTATAATTTAATTTTGCACCAGAGGCTGCTTCATATGCCCTCAAAGTATTCTTTGTAATGGAAGTAGCCTCCCCTGACTGTACACATAAACATAAATCATCTGCATATGCACAAATGTTTGTGGATTCTGGGTAACCAGGTAAGAAGATGCCATGAATATCTGGGCTGCCATATATTTTCCTAATAACAGGATCCATAGCAAATAGATATAAAACGGGGCTCAAAGGGCACACTTGTCTCACTCCCCTTTTAATCTGAAAAGGTGTCCCAAAGTCTTTATTTATAAATGACAAAACTGTTGCTGATGCATAAATAAGTTGAATCCAACTAATAAATCATTGTGGGATCCCATACTGCAATAAAGTGCAGAATAAGAACTCATGACTAACCCTGTCAAGTGCTTTTTGTTGATCTAATGAAACAAAAGCCATTGAGAGCACTGACCTCTTGTTCGTAGCTGTGCTATATCCCTAAATAATTGTAAGTTATGAAAAATTTATCTATTTGGAATACCACAAGTTTGTACTGGGGAAATCACAATATTTGCAACATTGGCTAACCTCTGCGTAAAAATGTTTGTAAAGATTTTATAATCAACATTCAAAAGGCTGATTGTTCTCCAATTGTTTAAATTATTCCTCTCACCTTTCTTATGTATCAGTATTACAAATGCTTGGGAAAAGTCCATAGGTATGATAGGTACTGTAGATGTAATAAGGAGTTCAATACTATAGTTAAAATAGGACTTAAGTATCTGAATAAGTTTTATAAAACTCTGTATTCAGGCCATCTCTCCCTGGTGCGGTATTTTGTTTCAATCTTGAAATAGCTTGTTGCACTTCAGCCAAGGAAATTTCATTTATTAAGGAATTTACCATGTCTTGGGGGAATACAGGGATCTGTAAATCTTGTTTAAAGGTAAAGTCATGAGATGTATCTTCCTGTACCCCAAACTGGTTAAGCAAATATTTTTGTGACTCTTTCTTTATTCTTTCCCTGTCAGTCATAGGGGTAGGTTCCTCCCCTATTTGTAAAGTATCTAAAACAGTTGCTTTAATATGGTCAACACAACCTTGGAATGTATCCAATGTTGGTTGAGTCCTAGTTTTCTGAATTGGGTCTCAATTTTAAGGCTCAAATATCTGTTATATTGAAATTTAACAATATTTTCTTTTGTTTGCTGGATTTGTGCAGATAAATCTATACTATGTGAGTGCATCATAGAAATTAAATGCTGTAATTGATCTCTTAATGCTAAATGCTGAGCACGTTGTTCCTTACTTTTCTAAGTGGCATGATTAATAAATAAAAATTTTAAATCAGATTTTAATGTAAGCTGACACTCTATAGGATAATCATATGCTTCAAGTATAGATACTCTAGCCGGTACTAATTCTTCCCATTTATGTCAGAGAGCCATATCAGATAGTAAGTTGTTATTTGACTTCCACCTAGAGAAATGTTTAACTCTGGGCATGCCACCACTACAGAAACAAGATATAGCTATATGGTCAGAAGTTTCAATAGGTATTGTATATGCCTTATGTATATTTATATTTTTGGACATGAATAGTCAATTCTGGACATCAAATGTCCTTTTATAAAAGTTTTTTGACTTTTATTTTTTTTTTTATTCAGTTTATTTTATTGACATAATAACAAAGCATGAATTATACAACACTGTGCAGGTAGACATTTGCAAGTTAGATGTGCCATTAACATGCTAACATATTTACTAAGCCAGTGTTATTAAGGTGAACAGGATTAACATAACCTATGACAAATTAACCAGCATAATAATCTTACCCTGCACCCCACCCACCACCCATTCCTTAAGCAGCATCCACACACTAATTGGGATAGCACTAGGAATCTCCATAAAAGGGGAGACATGGAACAACAAGTATGTCTAGCAAGGGGATAATTCCTATGACTAGGTGATCTTAGCTTGCCAAGTAGTCAGGACGGCACTCAATGGATCCCACTTGAAGTCATATGATTGAACTCTGTTACTCATCTTGGCTATATGTAACTCCAACTGTAAAGCAAGCATTATCTCTCTGTACCATTCTATAATTGGTGGGGTGGTTGTGTCCTTCCAGGGTCTCAGGATAACAGCTTTTGCCGTGGCCGATATGATGGCCATATACAATTTATTTTGTTTGGTCATACCAATGTGAAAACTATTCAACAAACAAATTTCTGATATAAAAAGGTCCTCCAGACCTGTAATCCATGATAATGAGGCACTAATTGCCTTCCAGAAGGATTGAATCTTAACACACTCCCATAGTACATGGTATAAATCTCCCTCCTTGGTTCCACATCTAATACAGGTAGGCGACGATAGTTTACCCATTCTGTAAAGTTTAGCAGGAGTGTAGTACATGTTGTGCATAATGTTGAATTGCTGAAGTTTGTATCTATCTTGTCTAATGTTTTTGTAGTTATTTCTCCATATCTGTTCCCATGTTCCCCTGTCTTCTGTCATCCCTAGTCTTTGCCTCCAATAATAACTGACACCAGAAGGGAAGTTTCCATCTATCCTTTGTAGTAAATTATAGACTCTAGAAATGGAATGGGGTTGGTCAGCTGCTTTAAGTAATAAAGACAGCTCAACCCTGTTTTCTACCCATGTTTCCATTTTGTGAAAGTGGGTCTTTATAGAATCACAAATTTGTCGAAACTTGAAATTATGTCCTTTTAATTCTGGGAATTTGGTGCAGGCGTACTCATACGATATTAAATTCCCCTGGGGAGCCAAATCCCCCAGCCTTAGTCCCCCCAGTGGTCCCCAGAATCTGGATGGGATCGGAACCCGCTGTATTAAGAAGTGAATGTTCTGTGTCAAAGTTTGTTCTGGTGAGTTCTGCCAATTAACTCTAAGGAGCTTCTGAACCTGCTGCAGAGCTTTTAGTGACCACCCGATAGGGGTGTCTTTTAACGGTTTGGGAAGGAGTTTAATAGTGATATAGGCAATCGTGTTTAAAGACATCGAGTTTTTAAGAGCTAAATCTCTCTCAATGTAGAGCCAAGAAGGCACATAGGAGTTTGAGGCCAATGGTGTGCTCAGTTTGTTCCATTGTACTATTTTGCTGATATGTGAAGCAATGTAGTATTTAAAAAAGGAAGGGAGCGCAAGGCCTCCCGACCTCTTTAGGCCTGCGAGTTTCCGGTATGATCTCCTGACCGTTTTCCCTTTCCATAAAAATACATTAAGTATTTTTTGTAAGTTCTCAAACCAGGCTTTAGGTAGATAGCATCCCAGCATGTTTAAAGGGTAAAAGATCCTAGGTAGTATATTCATTTTAACCATTTCTGTTCTGGCCCATAATGACAGGGGCATTAGGTTCCATCTAGCTAGATCCTGTTTAATAGTTTTAACAAGATTGTGGAGATTCTCCCTAATCATTGAGCTTATCTCTCTAGTGATCCTAACACCGAGATATGTCAACATTTTTGGTTCCCAAGACAATCCATACTCCCTTGCTATGTTAGGGTAACATTTATTATTCAGCGGGAAAAGCTTTGTCTTGGAAACATTGATTTTATAGTTGGAGACTCTAGAAAATGTTATAATTTCATGTAATATTACCTGTATGCCATTTTACGGATCTTCCAAATGCAAAAGCAAATTATCCGCATAGGCAGAAATTAGGTATCGTCTGTTACCCATTTTAATTCCCTTAATCTCTTGTGATGCCATTAGCCTACGAATCAGGGGTTCAAGGTATAAATTAAACAAGAGTGGGGATAGTGGGCATCCCTGTCTTGTGCCACATGCCAATGAAAAGGGAGCTGACAGTATACCGTTGCACCATATCCGTGCTGTGGGCGTACTGTATAGGACACGGACCCAATTTAGGAATTCTTTAGATAGACCAAAATTGGCAAGTACTGCGAATAGAAAGTCCCAGGACACTCGGTCAAATGCCTTTTCGGCATCCAGTGCAAGTAACGCCTCAGGGGACTGCAAGCCTTGAGCATGTGCAATTAAATGGTGGAGCTTACTTAAATGATCGCTTGACATCCTACCACTCATGAATCCCACTTGCACATCGCTAACCAAGCTACTCATTAGCGGACCAAGTCGGTTAGCTAAGATTTTAGCCAGTATTTTAATGTTGACATTCAACAATGATACTGGACGATAGCTGCCGGGTAGGACAGGATCTTGTCCTGGTTTAGGAATAAGAGTAATGAGAGCCTCTAAAAATGATGGTTCGGAGAGACCCTCTCTAAACCAAAAATTATATACCTTGGTTATAATAGGGCAAATTATGTCCACATAAACCTTATAAAAGTTAGTAGTTAGACCATCAGGCCCAGGGGATTTATCCCCAGCAAGTTGGGAGATTGCTAATTTCACCTCTGTCTCTTGTATTGGGAATCCTAACTGCTTTGCCTCAGAGCTTGCAATCTTAATCAGGGAAACCGAGCCTAGAAATTCATGAATTTCTGCAGGGGTTGCCCTATCCTTTGGTCTAGTAGAGTAAACCCACTGAAAATAATCCCTGAAAGTGGCAGCAACTTCCCTTGGGTCCCTTACTACAGTGTCTCCACCATCCCTTTGTATTGCAGCTATGAATCGGTTAGAGTCTAACTGCTTTAATCTAAGATCGAGTAATTTACCTGCCCTTTCTCCAGACTCCAAATACCTTATTTTAGTTCTGCGGAGGGCTAGTTCTGCTTTCTGCATCATAATTGCCGAGTATTGGGTTTGAAGTTGGTGCAATTTGACCCAGTCTGCCTCGATTGAGTGTCGTGTAATATTATTTTCCAGGACTCTAATAGCATTCATGATTTCCTTTAACTGCATCTTGGCTTTCTTGGCCATGGTAGAAGATATTCTAATGCACTCACCCCTGAGCGCACATTTTAGAGCTGCCCAGACAATATCTATATTAGGAACTGAATTAAGATTGCTGGTGAGAAAATGAGATATGAAGTTCCTCATGTGTCCTTGAGTAAAGGGCTCCTATAGTAACTGATGATTAAATCTCCACATAAAGTCCCTCTTTATACTGTGACTTGGTTAAAACTGAATGGAGACTGGGGAGTGATCAGATATGACCCTGGTGTGGATTCTGACATCTGAAATCGAGGGAAGTGCACCAATGCTAACTAGAAAATAGTCAATTCTAGAACACAATTTGTGTGGGGTAGAAAAAAAGGTATATTGCCTCACTTTCCCATTGGTCAGCCTCCAAACATCTATGAGGCCCAAACTCTCCATCACATCTCTCAAAGCTCTCTGTGCGGGGGAGAGTCCTACACATTTATTATCAGTTCTGTCAAGATACAGGTGTGGTGTTATATTCCAATCCCCTCCTATTAGCAGTTTCAAGGATGTATAGTTATTTAAAACATCTAGTAATTGTATAAAAAATTGTGGGGAGTCCATATTGGGGCCATAGACTGATCCAATAACCACTTGTTCAGAAACTAAGGTTCCAACTAGGAAGATATATCTGCCGTGCATGTCCCATATCTCTTTCTCTAGCTGGAAGGGGGTCCTTTTGTGAAATAAGATGGCTACTCCACCTTTGTTTGAAGAAATGCCTGCCCCACCCAGTATCTAGTGAATAACCAGGTATCTTCTCTATGAAGATGTGTTTCTTATAAACAGACTACATCACAGTTAAGAGTCGATAGATGTTTCAGTACAATTTGCCTTTTGCATCTATCCCAAGCTCCCTTGATGTTCCAACTCACAAGGTTGATACCCCCCTTCATCATCCTCCAAGTGTTAAAGGTAACATCCCTTTACGTATTTTCCCCTAATGTGTGCCCTCCAGTTAGTATCGGTATCCATGTCATCCCAGGATTTAGTGTGTGGATGCTGTATCCCACAAACCCCCCTATCCCCACACAAACCCGTCCCCCCCTAATTTCCACCAACACCCCCAGTTCTAATAACTGCACTATCATTGCACAATGCCGTGTGATGAAACTACCAGCCCAGGTACATAGCAGCCTATCCTCTAGCCCAGTTCCCAATCTAATTAACAATATTAGTCCTATTAATCTGAACCCTCACTAGTTTAACCAAATGAAGAACACTTAAACAGGGTGCATAAAAGTCACCCCTAAAATGCATAGAAACGGCTGCCCTCCGTTACAATATCAATATCATCTGAAGCATACTAGTAGTGCTCTATTAAATAATGAGTGAAACTGTTCCCTAGTCTATATCTCCCTCTAGTGGGGGAGTGGGCAAGCTACATATAACAATAACCTGCAGAAAAAAGTCTTTAACTTAACAGATGGATTAGGCAGCAAATGAATAATCAAGCCTAATATTTGTTATCGAGTTATGCACTAACAAAATCAACAGTACAGAAGCCTTCCCCCAGTCATTGAAGTCTTGGAAGCCAGGAATATATGTGAAATAATCTCGTGTTGCCGCAATTTTCCCACTTTCCCTGGCAGGGAACTTGTCCATACACTCCTAAGGCAGCAGAGGCTTTCTGAAGTTGTGAACAGCCATAGCGAACCCTGTTTGTGACGAATGTTCCTGAGAGAGCTGATGTGATCTCCCTGAATAGTAAAGCTTATCACTGCCCTCTCAGGTTTCTAGTACCAGCCATGAGCACCACTATTTCTTAATCTCCGGTGCGCTGATGACCAAACTTGAACAGGGACATGAATTCTAGGGAGCCTGATAACGATGGCCGTGTTAAATCACCGATGCACTAGCCATTGACTGCATTCCCTGCTTGCTGGCATAATCAGCCGACAACTTCAGGTAATAAATATAAAATTACAGGTTTCTCTGGAAGGCAAGATTTCCGTGTCTTTGAAGCTTCAAATATACGGCTCAGTCCGCTTCCGTAAAAAGGAGAGTCAGCCAGCTGGGGGTACATGCTAACAAGGATACGTTAGTAAACATACCAAAGGGCAAAAAACGAATTGGGGATCCACTCAGGTTAGAAGATCAACGTCTCTCCCACATACACTAAACTTTGTGTCACACTCTTCAGTTAGACTGCAAAGTGCTTTGACTAACCTGACTGTGCAATCGATCCTTCACTTAAACAACTCTGGCAGGGCTCTTTTAAGTTCGGTTTCTGCAGCCTCCACTGACTCATAAGAGTGCCATTGCTCCTTTATTTTGACTTGAAGTGAAGCTGGGTATTTAACCCTAAATTGAAAGCCCGCAGCTATCAGCTTGGAGACAATGGGGTGCAGGTCCTGACGTTTGAGCCGCACGGAGTGGGGTAGATCGTGAGTTATTCTAATCTTTTTACCTTCCCAGGAAATTTCTTGTAATGCTTTAATTTTGCTCAATATGTGATGCTTGTCCAGACAGTTTAAAAGCTTGCAGATGATCAGTCTTGGTAAAGCACCAGGAAGGGGGGCGGCGAAGCGATCTATGAGCCCTTTCTACTGTGTAGCTACCATTTGGGGGTGGACCCGCGATCCTTTCGAAGAGTTTCTGAACAAATTGTATGGGCGCTGTACCCTCCTCTTTTTCCAGGATTCCGATTATAATTAAATTATTTCTTCTGCTCTGACCCTCCAGGTCTTCGAGCTTATCTTTGATCTTCTTAATTCGTTTATTGAGGGAGGCCCGTTCAAGATCATGTTTGTCCACTCTTGCTTCCACAGATTTTATTTTGATCTCATTGTCCCCTACCCTTGTACTTAGGGATTCCAGTGCCAATTTAAAACAATGGATCTCCGATGAGATCTCCTCTACCAAGGATTGTAGCGGGGCAATAATCTCTAAAAACCTTTCCTCCGTTAATGCTGAAGGTCCCAAGGTTGATTTGCTGGGTCCCTGGCGAGGGTGCTATGCGGCCTGCTCTTTCTCCAGGGAGGGAGGTGGCGTATGTTTAGCCAGTTGTTTTTTAACGAAGGCTTCCATTTCGAGGATATTTACTGTAGTAGGCAGTGACTCCAACACTTCACGAATAGTTGCCACTCAAAAAAGCACGATTTTGTTTTAGTTGAGGGCTGTTGAACTGGGCTGAAAATGAAGCTGATCAGACGAGCCGCTCTTCCTAGGCTGCCATCATGTGACCCCGTTTTTTGACTTTTAGATTCTGTAGCAGTAAATATGTTGAAGAGATTTGCCATAGTAATCATATTTTTCAGATAAGCCATGTCACTAAACACTTTCTGTGTTTTACATCCCTGCTCTGCTGTGGAAATACCGCAGTTGCAATCTCCCTACAAAATTACTGTCTTTTGAGTGTATAAGAGAGGTTGTACCACTTTAAATAATGCTACTCATGTTGCTGTTCTTTGTGCGGCATATATACAAATGATACGTAATTCTAAATTATTAAAGGATACATCTATGGCCAGAGCTCTCCCTGGTTCTGTATCTATCAGTTTTCTAACTTTAAATTCAGGGTCTTTAAGTAATATAAGAACCCCGTTGCATTGCTCTTGCCCTTGAGACCAAAAGGATAATCCTTCTGTCCATAGTTATCTAGCTTGGGAGAGCTCATAATCTATTTTAATCTGTTTATCCTGTAGAAGAAAAATGTTGTTATTGAAACCTTTTAAAATTTGAAAGGTTGTGGACCTTTCTTAAAGGATTTAATACTACTCACATTTAGAGTTACTGGATTTAGTACATAGTCCATTCAAGACAACAGGTAAAAAAAGGGGGCACCATCCATCTGGTTTCTGTCAGTGTTTCCCCTTCCCTCTAGATTTTTTTTACCTTAATTTGTTCTGTAGGAGGCTCCATAGGACAGTCCTGTATTCCTGAAGCAACAGAGACATGTCTGAGTCCCCCCTCCTCATCATCACAATCCCCCCATTGTTTCCTTTTAGATAACATATTAAATCTGTTTCTGGTCAGCATGGGGAGTCACCCACTGGAGGGTCAGATTTATTCCATAATTTCTTAGACTTAACAGACTGTACAATTTCCATAGGAGCTTCTATTGGTGGGGGCATAAGTTCTGGTGAGGGCATTACCTATACCTCAGTACTGGTTGTGGGAATATTTACACTCTCATTGTCCTTGTGCAATTCAGCGGCTTGAGCAGGTTCTGAAAGTGCACTGTCAGCTGTGTAATTCCTGGGGGGGGGAGTAAGTCTGAGGCCCCAGTGGTTGGGTCTAGCCTGGCTTGTGATATTTTAACCTGGTGGGCATTTATCAAAGATTCAGGGTCCTGCATGAGTCCATCCATCCTGTTCCATGCAGCCCTCGGACATGTAGAACAAGTATGACCTGACTTTTTACATAAATTACATCTAAGGGGGTTAGGGCAACCAAGACTTACATGTCCATAATCTAAACACAAATTACACTGAGGAAGGGAACATGTAGAACTAAGGTGAGTCCTGGCACCACATTTGTGGCAAGTCTTCAGTTGTCCTGGGTAAAAACAGATACTCCTGTCACTCCCAATATGAAAGCTACTGGGGAGATGTTGTATCCCTGAATCAGTGTGCCACAATTTAACTTTAATCTTACATCACCCCATCCACACTAAATCCTCGTCTAGTATAGGTACTGGAGTTTGTAGGATGTCACACTTTTGCCTTAACCAGTATTGTACATTTTCAATGTTTAGCCCTTCGCTACACAATAATAAAGTTAAGGTTTTAATAGTAGGTTTTGTTAAAGTCATGGAAAAAAATCTTGCCACTCAAGTTGATGCTTAACTACTTCCAGCTTCTGCCAAAATTTCTCTAATGTAGCATTAGTTTGAAAACTAATATCATGTTTCCCCCTTAATATGAATGAAAACAAACAACTCTTGTGCTTGTATCCCCATTGACTGTCTTAAGAGATTGTGTAACACAGATTTCCTATCAGGAAAAGTTTCATTAGTTCCTGTGTACTTTAAGTGTACAGCACTGCGTCTTTGGGCCGACTCTCCGGCCTATTTAAAAAGATCTGTCATACGGAAAGTAGGGGCTAACTGTGAAGTACTGGATTCTTTCCTTGTATTCTCAAGAAGAGATGCTGAGGTGGTCAGTTCATAGCCTTCAGTGTGCACACCAGGGATAGCAGCGGTCGTTAAGCTGTCTTCAGAATGAGGCAAGTCCTTAGCAACCTCTGTGTTTGTAGGGACGCTCAAGTTTGTGTTCAGATTTTTGTCACCATTCTCTACTTATATCAGGCTATTTATTTCTTGTGGAGCAGGTGAAGTTATAATGTCTTTTTGATCTTCTATTTGTTAGCTCAGTAAGTTTTGTCTGTGCAAATGATGTGGAAGGTATTTCTGGCCGTAAAATATTAGTTGGAAAGACTAGAGTAATCTAAGCAGCAGAGACGGGCCCTGGTGAAGTCCACACTGTAGTACCTTTGTTTGGAAGCCACCCAGCAGCTGTTAATGCAAAGGATGAGTCCCAAATCTGCTTGGTAGATAATGAGACAGCGCAATACGTTGTGCCTGCAGGTTGCACATGTATAGTATCCATATGCCTTTCTAAAGTTTTTAATCTGCTAGACGTAGCATAATCATAAGAAGGAATGTCTTGAGATGTTAAAAAAATATGTTTAGAAGTAGGCGTACCTGTGCTTACAGCAGAGTCCATATGAACCATGGGTTCGACTCCTGGAGTTACTGATTGTGCCTGTTCTGCTGTTTTGACCAATATTTTACATAGAAAGGCTTTGTTATGCATTATTGCATTTTGTAGCATCTGTTCTTCCTGGGCAGGTCTCAGCAGGTTCATAGAAGAGACATCATCATTCTCCAACCTAATAGCTGAAGTATTGCCCTCTGGTGAAGTCTGGCTGTTAGTCTGAGCAGTTGTAGAAGGTTCATTTTCTATGTTATTGTCCAGCAAGAAGTCTACAATTCCCTCCATTTCCACAGATGTTGGATCCGGTACAATACATATATCTGAAGTTTAAGGCAATAGTATGTTGGAGATAGGGGCCTTGATTTCCCCTTCTCCTGCACCTCCTCCTCCTCCTCACTCCATGTCCGCCATCTTAGAACTGGCTCACAAGGGGTCCCCTTACAGACTGAGCAGGGCAATTTCCCCAGTGTCCTAGCCGAATTTCCCTTCATTCACTAAAAATACCACCAACAGCTTAATCTGGTTCAAGGTCAATTGGCATTCATCTGTATCCCCTTCCCCTATGTCATGCCTGAAAATAGGCAGAATTTGTGTAGTGTACTTACCTGGTCAACAAAAACTAAATAAATGAATAAAGTCCACAGTGAATAATGGAAACTTCGAGTTACTTCATGATGCAAATTTTTTCACTTTGCTATGTGGAAACTTACATGAAATTTGGGTTTTATGGGAAATACTATGCATAACAAATTTTAGCTACTTCTTCCACCTCTACTTCCCAGACCGTCCTCTGCTGATGATAATTCTTCTCTCTGGAGATCAGGAATCAACTCCCAGGACTTAGGGTTGGCACTCAGTCTCTTGGATTCTTTCCACCTGCAGATTCAAATCACAAGGCAGCTTTCTCACTTCAAACTGGCTTCCCAGACAATGGAGATTTTCTGCAGAGTCTCTGGGACCTGGCTGCTTAACCCAGGTGACACTTCAGGCATGTAGCAAAACACAGTCCAACCCTCCTCACAGCAGAGGGGCTTCACTCAGATGCCTCAAAGGTTTAGATGCAAATGCTCTTCAGACACACACATCCTGGCCCTCTAGGAGATAGATAGCTTTAGGCAAGTCTGCTTGAGTTTGGCTGTATAAGCCTTAGGCAGACTTCCAAATGTTTTCCCCTCTGACACATTCTAAGCCCTCCTGACTCCCAGAGAGCTTCTGCCAGACTGCCCTGAGTTGAATCTGTCCCTGGGGTATTAGGAAAGAAAGGCAACTTTTGATTGGTTGACCCAACATGTCCATCTTTAAAATTAATATGCATTAAGTCCCCTCAACACCTGGTTAGTTGGCTGTTTAGGCCCAAGAACACAGTCCTCACCATCTTCGCAGGAGCTATTACTTAGTCCTCCAGGGCTTCTCAAATGTTGATTGACTGACTTTGGGGTCATGGGCGAACAAGATAGCTACTATCAAAACAGTTAATACCAAGTCCCATCTTTAATTTTTTTTTGCAGAACCTTTACATAGTTTTTGAATATTAATGCCTCCAAGGTTTGAATGCTGCCCCCTGCCCTGGTTTCTGATGGCAGAGTGGGACTTGAAAGGGGCTTTTCCGGCCTGTAGCTGGTGCCGTAACACTGACCACCTAAGCAGCAGGCAGTACTATTAATACATAGCAGCCTCGACTGCTTTCTTAAAGCAACAGCTCCTCTTTTATGACAAAGCACTTATGAGTGCTTAAAACAAACTTTATTCTTTTTACCCCCACTGTGTGCTTCCAAATCACAGTTTATATCTATGGAGCCCTAGGGGTTAGACCACACACACTGGAAAACTTGCAGAGCTGCTGAGCCCCTCTACAAATTAAGCACTGCTGCACTCCTAAACAGCTGAACTGGCAAATGCCAGCTCCTAAATTTAAGCAGGCTTCCTGCCCAAATGCTCGCACACTGTGCAGTATGGCATCTGGCAAACTGCCAAGCGGGTGGTTTATTTTCCTGTACTCCTCCAGTATCCCAACTGGAGTTATGCAAAGTGGCTAGCTGGAGGAATTTAAAGGCTAGAAAATGGGCCTGGGACAGGCGGGAGGGCAAAACATCACTTCAGAAGACACATTTTGTAGGCCCCACCCAAGGTGGGGTTACACTCTTCCCTGCCTAAACACTTGGCATCCATGCCAAGTCCATGACAGGGACCTGATAGCAACAAACATTAGGATAACATTTAAACAGATGTAGCCTAGGCAGACAAATTATTTCTGACTTGTCTAGCAAATAATACAGTCTACTCTGAACAAAGGCAAACTATCTACACAATAACAAGGCATATTCTGAAAAGGTTTTCAGATTTTAGACAGCTGTCTTGACATTGAATGGTGCACCATAAAAATAAGTACTGCGGCACTGAGGTTGCACAGTCCCAGTTCATCGACCAGCGATGAAGCATCCTAAGGCAAAGTGGGCATCACAACTTCTCTGGCAATTTATTGATGTCTACCATTTCATCATGTTCAGACACTAGAGATTCTCCACCTCCTTTCTCTGTCACTTCCTCAGATTCTGGATGGTCATCTGAGGGTACATTGTCAGTTGGTTATTTAAAGTCCACTGATATTGTTAGAGGCTTTGGTGTGGCATAATAATAGGTGGTGTGATAATCTACTTCTCCCTCTGACTTTGAGTCTGAACTCTCTGGTTCTGCTTGCTCATTAGAAGGTTTTGGGACTGTTGCAAATTGTTGTTACTGATGCTTGCTTTTACATCTATACATAACAGATCTAGTGGTGGGAGGTGTAGGAGGTTCCGGGTGATCTTGGCAGTCACTCGTAATCATTTGCCCAATGGTCAACAAGTGGCTGCGCTGTATGTTGCGGTAACCACTTATATGTCCTTCTGGATGGATTTTGTAAACTGGCAAGTCTTGTAGTTTTTCAATGGCAACATAAGGAGTAATGCCCCCTTGGTCAACAATCTTATGCTTTCAAGGAATCCCCATGTTCCTCAGTAACACACAGTCACCTGGTAGCAATTGATTGGCCTTTACTCTTTTATCATGTCTTTGTTGGCTCTATTTTTTTTGGCTGCAGCTTAACAGTCAATTTGTAGGCTGAATGTAACTACTCTTTTTACTTCTACACATATAGGCGGTAAGTCTCTGTTCTCAGCCCGTCAGCAGAGATACAAATGCCTACTAGTAACCTTGCTTCTCGGCTGAACATTAAACTATATGGGGAAAATCCAGTAATGTCATTCTTTTTTTATTTAGTTGTTTAACCAGGAGTAGCACACTAAGCTGAAAGCTTTTTTACAGGAGTGACCTGGGAGCATAGGCAAGTTAAGTGACTTGCTCAGGGTCACACAGTATGCAAGTGGAAGCTGTGGGATTCAAACCCAGGTCTGGTCTGCCGGATGTCACCAGATTTGCTGCTCAGAGACTTAAACCACTGTGCTATAGTGTCTCTCCTTCTTGGTGCAGTTGTACGCATGAACCAATGCACTCACTTGTTGGATCCATTTCCTTTTATCTTTTGGATTCAGGATACCCAGAATGTCCAAAAGAGTTCTGTTGAACCTCTCAGACTGGGGGTCCACTTGAGGGTGATATGTGGTGTTCAAGATTTAGTGATGCCCCACAGAGAAATAAATTCTTTTATCAAGCTGTTCTTGAAATTCCTGATTGGAATGGATTCTTTGGGGTGCTCCATAGGGGACAACAAACTTCTCTACAAGGATCTTGACAACAGTGGAGGCCTTTTGATCTTCAGTTGGATAAGCTTGAGTGTATCTCGTTAAATGGTCAGTGATTACAGGAATCTTTGTTACATTCTTTGAGTCTGGTTCCAGGTCTAGAAAATCAATGCATATGAGCTACATGAGTGTACTGCCCACAATATTAAAAAGAGGGGTGGCCCTCTGTGGCAGTGCTTTCCTTTGAATTCATCGGCTGTAACTTTTACAGTATTGCTGAATGTCATGTCCAATAGGAGGCCAGTAGAACTGGCATAAGCAAAATTTCACATGGGCTCATTCCCCAAATGGCCCATGTCATCATGTAGATCTCAAAGTATGACTATCTTGAATTTTGAGGGTAATACCAGCTGCACATATGAGGTTACTTGTGGGTCTTGAACCCACTTGTACAATAAAGAATCGTTGAGTCTAAGTTTCAACCATTTTCTTAGGAACAACTTTGTTTTCGGATCACTGGTAATTACTTGGGTAGTAGCACCCCCTTTCTACAGGGTGCTGAGTACCTCACCCATGCTGGGATCTAGCCTTTCTTCTCTCTGTAAGTCTTGGCTGGTCAATTGGGGAAAGGATTTCAAATCAAAAGTGGCTAAATTACAGTAGGCAGCCAGTACACAACCACCAGGGGCACCGAGGCTGACCACCAGATGAACCGCAGTTTCATTAGCAGGCAGCTCATCTGT
This sequence comes from Neoceratodus forsteri, assembly GCA_016271365.2. NCBI lineage: Eukaryota > Metazoa > Chordata > Ceratodontiformes > Ceratodontidae > Neoceratodus > Neoceratodus forsteri. The sequence continues at coordinate 875,331,992 of CM057459.1, forward strand.
GTTACATTTCTTGCACAATTTCTTTGCAGACTGTTCCGGGATTTGAACCTAGGCTTGTTTGTTGGCAGAAAAGGCCACTGGGTAGTGGAACAGAGCATTTGCATCAACATGATTCAGGCCAAGCCAGTACTCTTACACAGTAGTTGTAGGTGAACAATGCTGACAGCCACCTATATCCAGCTGCATCAAGCTTTGCAGTGGTTTGTACATATAGTAGAGGGTTGTTGTCAATTCTAACAGTGATGTGCACCCCCATAAAGATACTCAAGGAATTGGTCCACAATAGCCCACTTCAAAACAAGAAATTCTATCTTGTGCACAAGATATTTCTTTTCAGCACTCTTAAGATTTTGGCTTGCAAAAGCAAATGGGCATAGTCCCTCTGGGCAGCTCTAATAGAGGACCACCCCAAGACCACCAAGACTGGCATCTGTGTGTAGCACATAGAGCTTCAGAGGGTCTGTGTGCACCTGAACTGGGGCATGAGTCAGTCGATAAATTATTTAACCAAAAGATTTGTCACAGTCTTTGGTCAACCTTTGGCCAAAAGTTTCAGATGGTTTGAAGTACTGTTTGGGTTCAGTGGTAACTTCAGGAGTTTTTGTACTCTTACCTTTATTGGTGTGCAAATAGCCTTGCATTTAGTTCAGCAGTGGTCTCTCCACTCGTATGTAATCTTTGACAAATCGGTAATAACCACAGAACACCAAAAATTGTTGCAGGCCTTTATAAGTTTTTTTGGTTTGGGCCAAGTAGTTAATGCCTCCACTTTACTGGGGTCAGTCTGTATGCCTTGGGCTGATACTATATGTTCCACATATTTAACTGAGTTCTGTAACCATTGACACTTATCAGTAGAGAGCTTGAGCCCAGACTTCTGCAATCAATCCAAAACTTTCAGATATGAGGCCACAAGCTCTTACAGGGACTTCCCAAATACAATGACGTCATCAAGGTATACTAAGCACTCAAACAGATTTGTGTCTCCAACAACTTTTTCCATTAGGCACTTGAAGGTGGGGGTGTGCCTGAAATACCTTGTGGCAATCTCAGAAATTCACAGAATACAAGGGGGCATATAAAGGCTGTTTTCTCTCTGTCTGGTGGAGCCATACATATCTGATAATATCCACTCCTTAGGTCAAGCACAGAAAACCATTTGCTTCCATTAAGACAATCAAGGGTAGCTTGAATTTAAGGCATGGTATATTGGTCAGAAATTGTCCTTTTATTAAGTGTTCAGTAATCCAAACACATGTGCACTGCTCAATTTTTCCTGCACACTACCAAAATTGGAGATGCATATTTCAAACTCAATTATTTCCTGGTCCCGTACCCCTAGCACATTGTTTTGTGACCACCTGATTATATATGAGGGGGCTCAGCGACGAGCCAGTAACTAGGTTCAGGTGAGTGGAGGAGGGGTTACAGGGCTATAAAGAGTGGTGCTGCACTGCTTGTTAATAAAGTCATCACACAAGCTGCAAACTCATTTACTATCAGGCAGAGAGAAATGGCACAATGTTTCCTGATTTGTCCATTTCCACGGATCACATCAGAGCAAACATCAGACTGTTTCAGTGCTTCTACTCTGCTGCATATATGAACTAGCACTTTAACAACCTCTGCTGCTGCATGTATTGTATTGACTTTTTAAACTGAGCATCACTACACATTTATTTATTGCTGCTGTCACATTTCAAACTCAATTATTTTTTGGTCCTGTACCCCTAGCCCATTCTTTTGTGACCACCTGATTTTATGTGAGGGGACTCAGTGGCAAGCCAGTAACCAGGTTCAGGTGTGTGGAGGAGGGGTTACAGAGCTATAAAGAGACAGATGTATACGTAGTGTTCAAACCACAGACACACTAGATGTGAGTATGTTTAAGAAATTAGAAATGTGACCTGGTTTGGAGTAATTCTTCTGGATTAGTGGTTTCAGATAGTAAAGACTAGTGGTATCAGTAAAGAAGTTCTTTTTTTTTACTTTTTAGTGTCACTGGGATTTTATAAATTACCTGTGGGCAAATGTTTTAAGGATATAGAAACCTAGCTACAGTATGTTAAACACCTTCTGAGACTGTATTGACTTACTGTTCATATTCCATCATGTAGTTATTGAAAAGTGTAGCTATTTTTTGGGCCACTAGCCTCATGATGGCCATATTTGTAAGCAATAATGTTACTGGGACAACTCTGAATCAAACACAGTGCAAAATTAATGGTGATACTATGTCTTTTTTCTTTGAGCACCAACCCATTTTAGCTAATGTAACTATACAGCTACTTGGTCAGCTTCAAACCTCTGCTTTGTGTAAAATATTTGCTCTACTATCCTTTAGCCATCCATATAAATTTGTGAGGCCATTGACATATAAACAATTATCTCATTTTATGATAAAGAAACTACTGCTGAAGAAAAGTGGGCCCATGGTCAAATTGAAAATTATAATCATGCTTAGTCTCCTGTTGTCAGGGGATATTCATCTAAATCCTGTGCCAGACCAGAATACAACTTAAACACCAGTAATTCTGAATAGTAAATGAATTAGTTTTGTCCATTGCAGTGCTAGGAATGTTTTCCCAAAATCTGATGCTATTAAAGAATGGGTCCTGATGTATTGATAATTTTTGAATCATGGCTGAACAAGAAAGTACTGGACACTGATAATTCAATTCCTAGTTATCAATTATGGAGGAACAATCATACTAAAAGAGAAGGGGGGGGTCCCATGCCTTGGATATAAACTGTATTGAATGTGACATCAAGATCCAACGTATGGAAAGATTAGTATTAGAAATAAAAATCCCACACCAGAAGCTCATTTTGTTATTGGGCTGATCGCCCCCCAAACAAAAAGTAATGACCATTTTTTATGAATATTTGTGAAACATTACTTTTAGATAGGGACAGTCATGAACTTATGCTATTAGGTGATTTAAATACAAACTGAGCATCCTTTCCTAGTACAAGTAAATTGTTGGATCTATCATTCACTCTAGGAGTCTCTCAATTAATTAATACTCCAACTAGAATTCTTTCAAAGAATCCAATTCTTTCTTCTATTTTGGACTTAATATGCACTTCTACCCCAGATAAATATCCTTTGCATGGTGTGCTGGTGGATGCTTTTAGTGTCCACCAGGTCATCTTTTGTATAAGACAGAAAATCGATAAACCTAGTGTAGTGCAAGTAAAAACTTATCGAGCCCTGAATTCCTTTGACTATACTGTTTTTATGTTAGACTTAGAAACAAGAAACTGGAATAGATTGGTGCTCATTCTGAAACTTGATGATGCCTGGTACTATTTTCAAAGTGAATTCCTGGCAGTGTGTGATGCTCATGCCACAATTTGTTTCAAAAAAATGTAATATAATAACTATTTTTGGTACACCACAGACTTAAGAAAATGTTGTAATATTAAGGACAAGGCTTGGAGACTTGTGAATCAACATGCCAATGTAAGATCATTAAGGGACAAATATTGTCAGGCTAGAAATATTTATATTAAAAAATAAGACAAGCAGAAGCAGATTATTTTCTGTCAAACTTTAAGTTAGATAAGAATAAACATCCAAGAGATTTTTAGAAAATGGTTAAATAATTGCAGGACAACAAGCCAAGTGAGCTGCCTAGCTCTTTTCCAGTGAATGGAATTCCACACATTACTTTGAATAGAGTAGCAGATATGTTCAATGAAATTTATGTTAATATGGGAACATCCTTGGTCAATGGCTTGCCATCTACCATGTTGACAGGAAGTAAACAAATAGTTGACGATTTGCCATCTTCCCTATCAACAGGAGGTAATCAAAGAGGCCCCTCCCTCTCTAGCTTTTCCTTTGCACCTATTTCTATAATTCTAAAAAAACTATTGAAAATAGATATAAGAAAGACCCAAGGAGAGGATGATATTCTGGCCTAGTTTTTAAAGCTGGCTGCCCCAGCAATTGCTCCTTATCTTGCAGATATGTTTAGTTGCTCTCTGCAAACTGGGGATTTCCCCCAAGCCTGGAAACAGGCAATTGTAGTTCCTATCTATAAAAATGGACAGAAAAAACATTATGCGTAACTATAGGCCAATATCACTACTTTCAGTTGTTTCAAACATTTTCGAAAAACCGCTACTGTAGTTCATCAACTAAATAAGTATTTAGAGGATTATAAACTGTAATTTTTATTTATTTATATTTTATTTTATTAAACTCTAGGATTACAAATACCTTTGAGCAGGAACTGTTCATTTACAAAGGTTCCACGTCAAAGGATGTGGGGTAACATGTATACAAAGGTCAACAATGGTTACAGTCTTAAAAACACAAAGATGTCTAAGCATTTATTATGCAGCCAAAAATGGAGAGAGATGACATAAACCAGCTTCAGACAAGTTTCAGGGTGAACAGTATATAGTTAGTATAGGGCAGGAGGGAATCAAAAGAAGTAGGCAGGCTAAAGGGCTATTGTCGGTGGGTAGAGGTGGGTGGCAAAGTGTGAGGTGGATGGGCTGGAGGGCCCCATATCTGAAAGTGCCATTAGAGAGGGGAGGGGGTGGGTAAGGCAGTGTGGTGTGGGGAGGTAAGGGGTGTGAGTGGGGGAAACTAGTGCCAAAAAAGTGGAGCTCTAAGGGGAGATTACAGGTTGCCTTTGACTAGAGTAAAATGAGGAGGCAGTTACTTAGGAGATGCAGTCACACTGAGTGGTAGAGGCGAGGAACAGTCGGAGTTGTCTTTTAAAGACACCAAGCGTCGCAGTTGTAAGTGTTTCTTTGTTAAGGGTATTGTACCACTGAGAAGCCCTGTGCGTGAATGACCTCTGACCTATTGTGGTCTGGCATCTGGGGAACTGGACAGTTTGATATAGACCACTATGTGTAAGCTGGGTACTGCTGTTGGCAGTAAGGAGCTTTCCCACTCCTGATGGCAAGAGCCAGAGGAGAACTTTTTTGGTTAACAAGCAGGTCTGGTATTGTATTCTACTAAGGAGTGGTAGCCATCTGGCCCAGGTGTACAGGTCACAGGTGTGTGTTAGGCAGGCAGCACCCGTTAGAAGCCTACAGGCCTTGTTGAGTGTCACCGATATCCTCCAGAGGGCAGTAGGGGAAGCAGGGCCGTAGATGACTAAACTATAGTCGACGATGGAGGTGACAGAGCTGTAGATGGCCAGTCTAAGGGCATCAGTGGTCATGTAGTGTCTGTGCTTGTGGAGCAGGCTGATCCGTATGTTGGTGGCCTTAGCTACATTGCCAATGTGCTGCATGTAAGAAAGGGAACTATCCAAGGTGATGTCAAGATACTTAAACTTAGGAACATGTTCAAGTGAAGTCCTCACATGGTTCTCGATGGTGAGGGACAGAAGTTTATACTTGCTCCGTGCGTTGCAGAATGTCATGACCTTAGTTTTGCTGTAGTCCAGGATGAGTTTATGTGAGCTAAACTACTCTTCAACATGCCTGAAATCACACTGCAACTGACACTCAAGTTGTTTAGAGTCTTGGTTGCTAGTAAACAGTACTGCATCATCTGCATAGAGTAATATTCTCTGTTGGCAGACGCTAGGAAGACTGTTCAGGAAGAGAGAAAAGAGTAATGGCCCCAGTACAGACCCCTGTGGGACACCTGAGAGGACTGGTTTTTCATCACAGGTGATGCCATCAATCCTAACACATTGGATCCTTCCCCTGCGGTAGCTAGCAAACTAGGGCAGTGCATCCTTGTAGAGCCCGAGAGTGGCCAGCTGCCTGAGTAGGAGTGGGTAACAGTATCAAAGGCCTTTGTCAGGTTAATGAATACTGCACCCCCCCACAGATTCCTTGGTCTAGGGTGTCATGGATGAATCCGGTAAATTCCAACAGTGTTGTGGTGGTACTATGCCCTTTTTGGAAGCCAAGCTGTTCTGGGCACTGGATTTCATATTTGTCCAGGAACTCGACAAGCTGGTCCGAGACTATTCGTTCCAGAGCTTTAGATAAGGGGGGGATGGAGATGGGCTTGTAGTTGGTGCGCAGTGACTTGTCTCCACTTTTTTGTGCAGGTGTGATAGTCACCTGGTTCCAGAGTGATGGGAATTGACCCACTCTTAGGGAAAAGTTGAAGATCTTTGTCAGGGATTCAAGGATTTCATCTAGCACTAGTACAAGTAACTTCAGGTCGAGTAAGCCACCACTGTAGCCAGTTTTGCAGATGGCCTTGCATATATCAGTTCTGGCTAAGTGCATTGGGATCTTTTGGAAAAAGAACTGCTGAGCTGTGTGTACTTGGGACACAGTGTCAAAGGGGGAATTGGTGGTGGAGGCATTGAAAAAATCAGGTGGAAGGACACTGCCAAGGTTGGAGAATGCATTGTTGAACGTATTGCAGATGGTACCTAGGTCTAGCGTAGGTGTTCCATCAATGTTGAGCATGGTGAGTGGTGCCTTAGTATCCTTGCCTGTGAGGTCCTTCAAATTATTCCAAATGTTTTTTCCATCACCCCAGTAGTTGGAGAGTGCCTCCCTAAAATATTTGCTTTTAGCCTTTCGCATAGCTCGGGTACAGTCATTTCTTACAGATTTGTATTTTTGAATGTCCCCTTGTGCTGATGTGGCTCATGCACACTGCAAGAGGTGGTCCCTTTGTTTGAGCCATGCTACAAGTTGGGAGTTTATCCATGGGTTAGAACTGCCTTTAACCTTCATCTTTTTATGTGGTGCATGGTTATCACAGGCCGCTGTAAAGCGGCTGATAAACAGTTTCAAGGCTTTGTTTGTATCATTGAATGAGTCAACTATCAACCAGTCCAGCCTGCTTAGATGTACTTTTAGCAGCTGAAGATGTCCCTGCTTGAGTACCCTGGTTTGTATTATTTTAGGAGGGGGCTTGGTGAATTTGTTAGCCCAAAAGCAGGTAACAGGTGAGTGGTCACTTAAAGTATCAGGGAGTACAGACACCTTAGAGATTCTTTCAGGGTTGTTTGACAGTATCCAATCAAGTAGTGTGTAGGTCCCCATCCTATAGTTGTGCCTAGTGGGGGTGGGGACAAGTTGTGTGAGGTGTTGTGCCATGACAACATCCTTGTAGGTGCTGTCCTCGGGTAACAGCCAGTTTATGTTAAAATCACCCAGAATTATGGTCTCCGAATTATGGTGTAGTCCCATGAGGAATTCCATGATGCTGTTGAAACCAGTGTCCTGGTCCTTTGGAGGTATGTATAAAGAGGATATAGTAAGATTGTGTATTATGGGCCCCTAGGAGAATTTTGATGGTGAGGACCTGAGATGGGGATCCCAGGTTAGAAAATGGGATGACATGTCCCATGAGGGTATCTCTCAGGTAGATGGCACAGCCACCACCCGGTTTTGAAATCCTGTCCTATCTGAAGATCGAGTATCCAGAAATTGTGACCGCAGTGTCAGGGATCTTAGGGTTTAGCCAAGTTTCAACAAGAGAGATGACATCAGGACTGTGTTGTTGAATCTAGGTTTGGAGATTATCAAGCTTACTGAGGAGGCTACAGACATTGATTGATGCCAATGTGAGGGACCCCGCCCTCCTATTATGGGGGTGTGCAATTGGCCCAACTGGTCCTGGGTTGGGGTGTACATTTCCAGAGAGCAGAAGTAGTATGATAAGAATTCTCAGGAGAGAGGTTTTAAGTATTTTGAAAGCCTGCTTGTTTGTTAGGTGTCTGTGCACCTTAGTGCTATGGTACTGGGCTTGTTCAGCCTTGTTGCAGAGAACTGCTAATACTTGTAGGTTCCTCAGAAGGCTGAATGCGTGTAACTTAAGAAGGTAACCAGTGTGCCAGATAGGGCTGCAGTGGGCCATGGTATCATTATGTTGGATCTCCGTGGTCATACCCAGTGCATAATGCAGGGCAGAGGGTGGTGTTGGCTGGCAGATAGATTGAGAGGAGGTGACCTGAGGAGAAATGGGACAGTGCAGCACTATCATCACCACTACTAGTAATGTGGAATGCAGGTTTAAAGCAGCCATGATTTGGTTTTGGGAAGGAGACACAGTTTGGCTGAGAGTGGGCACTGTTAAAGGCTAAAAAAATAACAGTTTGTCAATTGAGTGATACCTGGTGGTTAAGTCCAAAGCCAAAAGAAATGATCAACAGCTGAGGTCCAGAGTCACAGAATGTGTTAAAATTCCTAAAGGTGATTAACTATGCCTGCGCATATGCAGGATGTGAAATCCTTTTTTCTGAATGTTTTTTTGTCATTCAAAGAGGTTGCTGAAAAGCCCACATACAGATCATGGAGCAGGTCAGACGAAAATGTGGATTCAAGCAGGACCCAGAGTCACTGAGTTTGTCAGATTTAGTTGCTTCACTTATGTTTTGCTTGTGATAGCTTCCAAAAAGTTGATTTTAAAATGAGAATACAGATATCTGATGATGATGTTTTGCAGAAATCCAGTCCAGGAGACTCTCACAGACGTAGTGAGCAAGAATGGTGTAGTTACTCCAAGCAAAAAAACATATGAAATCCACGAAAACTAAGCTACAGACACAGACAAACACAAGCAGGCACCACACAGACCCAGGAGGCGTGGTGGCTGCTTGTTGGGGTGTCTATATAAATATAGAAATATCTGTCAGTCAAGCTTTAGAGCATTTCACAGTACTTCTGCTGCACTAGTAAAGGTTGTGTCAGACATACAGGTGGCCATGGACAGGGGTCTCATGGTTGGGGCTATATTTATAAATTTATCAAAAGCCTTCAACACTCTGAATTATGATGTCTTGATTAACAAACTACAATCTGTTGGCCTCAGCCATGAGACCCTGAGATGGTTCCATAGCTACCTGCCTGAAAAACAGCAAAAAGTAACTTTGGATAACACTTTCAGATCTGGATATTTAACTATCAAAACAGTGGTCCCTCAGGGATCGGGCATGGGCATTTATTGTTTAATCTGTATACAAATGATGTCAGACACTGAGTAGGTAGTGTCCGATATCAATTGTATGCAGATGATACTATTCTTTATGTCGTTCCATTGTTCAAATACAGGAGAAACTCCAGAGTTATTCTGATAGGCTACAGGGCTATTTTTGTGACTGTGGTTAGGTGTTAAATGGCACAAAATCCCAGTTAATGTTGCTTTGCAATAAACCAGAGGCTATTCAACAGCCTCTGAAATTAAATACTTTTGATTTAGTTGATTCCTGTAAATATCTAGGGGTATGGGCTGATTCCCAGTGTAAACAGAAAACTCATATAGAGTCCCAAATTGGTAAATTAAATAGAAAGTTGGGGTCTCTATATAAATATAGAAAGTATATTCCACAAGACACAAGTTTAAAAATAATTAATTCAATGGTTACTCCTCTGTTGGACTATGGAGACATTTTGTCCTTGGGGCATCTGGGCTATTGCTCAATAGATTGGCTATGATCTATAATAGATTTGCCCAGTATCTTTTGGATGCTCTGCGGAACACTCATCATTGTCTCCTTCACAGAGCTCTAAACTGGACATGTTTATCTGTATGTAGAAATATCCACACAATTCACTTGACTTTCAGGTGCTATCTTAAAGTACCCTTACATTTATCAGATATAGTAAAACTTAGGAATGTAAAGAGTGGTTTGCATTCGGCTTATTTGATTGATTATGAAGTGACAGTTATGAAAATGGTGAAAGGAGATTCAAATGTTGTTCCTGTTGCTCCTAAGTTATGGAATAATTTATCATATAATTTACATTTACAGAAAATGGTCCCACATTGGAACACTATAAAAACTTGGTTGATGAAGAATGCTGCTTTACCTAAGTCTTGTTGTGATCAAACTATATAAATTTAATTTATTTATGGTCTGGATTTAACATGCACTGATTGTAAATTTGTACACTTTGTACATTATATGTGTAACATGTTTGTCTTTTTATGCCCGCGGGACCCCATTGTAAATGAGTCTTGGCTCAAGTGGGTTATCCCTTTCTGAATACCAGAATAAAATTTTTACTACTACTACAACATATCAACTTCTCAATTATTGGATAATATCTGCTGCCAACAATTCCCATAGATGTCTTCTCAGGTCATCCGTGTCTGCAAGCACCAATCTGCAGGAACTCTCCAAGAAAAGACGTTCATCATTAAGTCTGATGAGATGCCCTTCTGCAGTTACATATCTCACATCCCATTCATGGAGTGACAATACCTTTGTCCTTTTGGCTAACTTTCTGCTGACCCAGGATCTTCCACTGCACAGGAATAGGCAAGTCAACAAAATCAAAAAGTTTGGGGTTAATGCCAGGTCAGGCATCATCTCTGGTTGGCGCAGGTTCCACTGCCTTAACTGCAGAGTACACTCTAGCCAATGTGCTTCCTTTCTAAATGACAATGTCTCTGTGACATTTTTTTTTTACCTGGATGATAACTCATTTGGCATAAACATAAGTCCTTTCTGGCAACACACTTGGTTTTATTAATAGTCCCGCTGGCAGACCATGTTCTTCTGGAGCATCAAGCATTATAATTTGGCTCTTTGCATCTTTTTTCAGGCATACCATACCACTGATATTGCACTTAGCATTAGGGAGCAGCATGAGTTCTACAGCATCACAATACTAGACTATACCCAAATGGTCATCTTTAGCTTTAGCTGATGTCTGTGTTTGTTGCTTTTAAGCCTTTTGCACCAGGTAATGTACAAGTAACACTTTTCCTTTCTGCTTGGCTTCTCTTTCCTGGCAAAACTGAGCCAGGTGTTCAAACATGTGGGCATTAGTGCCAATAAGTATGGGCAGTCTGTCATACATCCCTGACACTGGACATACCAAGGCCAATGTCTCAGTTGGGTCCCCCACTCCAGTTACTTTAGATGGGAGGCAATCCACACCTTGATGTGCCCCAGATATGGATTGGATTTGTCGCTATGTCCCCATATATTCAAACCTTCCAAAAACAGTAGCTTGAGATGATACACATGCTGGTCATATCAGTTCTTGAAAATTATTGTCACTTGGGAACTACTGTCCAACACAACTTGAGCAGAAAGAAGCTCCTTCAATAGTAACTGCAGTTTCAGTACATGGTCCAACAAGTTAGTCACGGTCAGATAGTGTAGTTGTAGGGGCCTTGATTAAAGACTTTGTTACAAATGTGGCAAAGCTGTGCTTAGCCAGTGCTCCAGTGCATCCCTTTACTGGGCCCCACTGAAGTTTAATGGCCTGGTGGGGGTCTGAGCTACCCTCTCTCTGGTTAACCTGTCAGTGACCCTCTAGATGTTACTCTCAGATTGACACTGACGATTGACATGTCAATCCTCACAACAGTTGTAACAGAAAATGCCCTCTCAGTTCCACTTGGGTTTGGGCAACATGTCAATGGGGGATCTCCAGCTTCGCCTGTTTTGTTTCACAGCATAAGCATTAGAGGCCCTGGTGAGGGTTTTGACAGCTTCTCTCTCTCTCTCTCTCTCTCTGCCCCTATTCTGGGGCTGCAGGCTATGGTTTTTCAGTTAACTTACCATGCTACATAATTCATCGACTCAGGCTTCAAGGTCCAAACAGTCAGAGGTGCCTGTGCTTGCACCCCTACACCCAGGACAGACAGATTTGGAAGGGTCAACATAACAAACAAGTTCTGCAGAACATCTTGATCTTTCCTTGAAGTGGGGCTAGAATTTGAGCTGGCTCTCAGCTCTCAAATCTCATTAAGTATCTCTTAGAGTAAAGGGCCATTACTGGCAAATCCTGTCTCTGGCATGGGAGTTGCAGTTGTCATAGTCATGTAGGGGACCCATTGTTCTTCTTAGTCCTCAGCCTCTTGCACCTCTTTTATTAGCACTCTGTGGGAAGGAGGGTTAGCCCTTTGGTCCTATTGATGCAACTGAAGCAACAACAATCCAGAGTAGCAAGCAAACCTGAGTACTTGATCCAGCCTTACTCTATGCAATTCACTTGAGACCACACCTACTTTCTGAAAGACTTTCAGCAATGCTCTCTCCAGGTGAGACAAATAAACGACAATTCATCTCCCTTCCATTGTTTAGTTGCTTTGAACTTCTATATAAGGTCAACACTCTACCTGGCACTCCATACACAATTTCCAATGTTGAACAGATACTCCTGAGCAGAAGCATCCTGTTCTGTGGCACTCAGAGATAGAATGGTATCCAGAGCATGTCTTCGGAGGCTTTCTCCCAGGCGTTTTTTTTTTCTCAGTCTCAGAACATTGTCAGTTCTGCACTAATGAAACAGCATAGGCCATCCATATCTCTAGATCATCTTCTCCTGTGGTGGTGGGCTTCACTTCTGAGAAGATACTTAACCTCCAGTAGAAATCAATACCAGCAGATGCCACAGTGACGGGCCCTCCTCTGGAGATCTGAGATGGAGTACACCCCTTAGCACCTAGCACTTGGCAAGCTTCCTCAATAGACTTTCCTTCAGTCTGGCATAACTGGCTGAGCTTTTCTTCATATCCCTCAGGCTTTGGAGAGGCCTTCCTTTTCTGAATCACACTAGCATGCATCACTACAGTCCATGCCACAGTTGAGCCCTCTGTGGTCAGTACAGCAGGCACTCTAGTGGAGTTAACTACATTCTGACACTCCATTAACATCATTAGCATCTTTGTAGCAGGGTCCTTTAGCCATCATCAAGGAGCAACTCAGTCCAGGCACTTGACTACTGATAGGGCCTCTTCCAATTTCTCTGTATGCCCCAAGGGGAATTCCCAGGAGAAAGATGGCTTTTTGAGGGTTCAATTCTTCACCCTGACACCAGTCAATAAATCAAGGGGAAGCCATGATGTCACCAAAAATCCTTGATTTGGGGGGCACACTGTCCTCACAAGCAGAGACCTCCATGTGGAGCATGACCGGTAAACAGAAGAGCATAGCGGTGCCTCCAAAGATGTAACCCAGGCCCTGTGTAGCAACAGGCTACTCTCCATGCCTGGTGGTCTCAAAAAAGGTTGAGGGGCCTGGGCTCTGTTTCTAATGGAAAAGTGGGGTCTCTTTCACAAGATAGAATTAAACAGCATGGTACCTTCACTTGGAGTAATTTATAGTGGGCCAGTTGTTTGTGTAGTACACCCCCCTAGAATGCTGTGCCTATCCAACTTCCCTTCCAATCACCCCACACATGGATCACCATGCCCAACCTTTTCTCAGTTGCGAGCCACTTTTAAATTTCTGACTAATTTGTGAGCCACAGCAATGTGTGACTTGTACCATACCCATATTTAGCCATATTTAGGAGTTAAAATAATAATATAGTCAATAGTCAATAATCAATAATCATATTTAAGTTATTGAATTAAAAAAATATTTTAAAATAGTTATTCAGAGCAGCTCTAGAGCAGGTGAAATTCATTTAATCTCAGCTCCTCCTCATCTCAAAAAAAAAGAAAAGATTGTTTGCATTCCCTCTCTGTGAATAAGAAAAGATGACCCAATCCACACTTCTCCTGTTTGACATCCAACTTGTGACCAGGAGCAGGTGCAGCCTGAATGGGTCTGGGTCATTTGCTTAAACTTCTGCTAGCGCAGTCATCCCTGTTTTTTTTTCCTTGGCCCTTTCTCCATCCATTCATTGATTTCTGATTTTGCTCTATCTCCAGAACAAGACGATGTCGGGAAGAGTAAGCAGCTGGAGTGCAGCAGTCGGGCTGATTTGAGCAAGGTTCCTAATCCTTCCTAAGTTCCTGCCTGGTTACATTTATTTAGACCAGGTTCCACTTCTGACTGAGAGTGAGAATCAGTGAGAAGGACATAGGAGCAGCCATGATGAGAGACAGCTAATTGTGAGATTAGCAACTTCTGGCCCCTCCCCCCAAGCAAGGAGATTTCTCTTCCTGAGCCATTCCATCTTGACTTAGGAGTTGCACTCACCGATAACCTTGCTGAGTTGCTCAGTCCAGACAAATATCAAAAGCATAACTGTCAAACTACAGTACTCATGAGCAGTATGAACATCAAATGTGCCAGCAGAGACTATGACGTGTACTTGATGCGTAACTGACAAACTACTTGCTGAGCCACATCAAACTGCTTCGCAAGCAACACGTGGCTACAGGTAAGCCACCCCTGCCATAAACAGTTGCAATATGTCAGTATGCATGCAATTAATGATTTTAGACAATAATATGCTCACAAACAGGTTTAAACAACAATAAACAATTTATTAACAGGGGAAAGGGGAATGGAAAATGCAGAAATTAAACAGTTATCAATATTTGAAAAAATTGTAGTAATAATAATAGTAACAGTGACCACTCCCCAACAGTAACATCATTAATAAGCCCACCTCCACACTTGTACCAGTGCCTCCTAGAGTCTGTCTGGGTACCCAAGAAAAGATACAGGCATGTACGTTTCGGCTGGTTGGTCGGTGTTGGTGCACTTTTTAAATAACAAATCAATGGAACTCTGAGTGACTTTTTATGACTCCCCAGGTCATGGCAGGAGCTGTGTTTACTCATGGTTCTAAAGGCAGTCTCATAGGGTCTTGCAAAGATGTCAGTGGTGGTCAGTCAAGCTGCGTCCTTGAGCTGTACAAACATGGTGGCAGCCATCTTGGCTATGGCAGGGTCCTGCAGTTTGTCACCTTCTGTGCAGCTTGTCAACTTCTTACAGGCTGGATCAGACACTGAAACAGGCCAGAACTGGGAACCAGGGCCACACACCTACCCCACAGATCCAGGCATCTAGTTCTAGGGTAAGAAGATGGGTAATGCCTGACTGTGACCATACCGGACTGACTCTCTAGACCGTCCTCTGCTGACAATGATTCTTCTCTCTCGAGCTCAGGAATCACCTCCCAGGACTTAGGGTTGGCACTCAGTCTCTCTAATTCTTTCCACCTGCAGATTCAAACCACACGGTAGCTTTCTCACTTCAAAACTGGCTTTCTAAATAGTGGGAAGTTAATGTGGAGTCTCTGGGACCTGGCTACTTAATCCAGGTGACATTTTAGTAATTTGGCAATACACAGTCCAATTCTCTTCATATGTAGAGAGGCTTAACTCAGAAGGTGCAAAAGTTTAGTTGCAATTGCTGTTCAGAAACACACACTGGCTCTCAAGATGATAGAGAGCTTTAGGCAAGTCTACTGGAGTTTGGCTGTGGAAGCCTTAGGCAGACTTCCAAAAATGTTCTCCTCTGACAGTCTAAACCCTCCTGACTCACAGAGAGCTTCTGCCAGACTGCCCTGAGCTGAATCTGTCCCAGTGGTCTGAGGGGAGAAAGACAACTTCTGATTGGTTGACACAGCTTGTCCATCTTCAAAATGAATATGCATTAAGTCCCTTTAACACTTGATTGGTTGGTTGTTTAGGCACCAAGACCACAGTTCTCACCCCCTTCCCAGGAGCCATTGCTTAGTCCTCCAGGGTTCCTTGAATGTTAATTGGCTGATTTTGGGGTTGGGGTGAACACGATGGCTACTATCAAAACTGTTGATACCAAGTCCCATCTTTAAGTTTATTTTGCAGACCTTTTACTTAGTTTTTAAACATTAATGTCCCCAAGGCTTGACTGTTGCCCCTCTGCCTTGGTGTGTAGTGGTAGAGTTGGACTTGCAAGGGGCTTCTCCTTCTTGTTACTGGTGCTGTAGCAGTGACCACCTGGGTGGCAGGCAGTGCTAATCATACATAGCAGCCTCAGCTGCCTTCTTAAAGAAACAGAGACACTTTTTTGACATACCGCTTAAGAGCACTTAAAACAAAGTTTATTCTTTTTACCCTCCACTGTGTGCCTCTGAGCCATCATTTATATATTTGGAGTCCCAGGGGTCAAAGCACCCATAGGGGACAATTTGCAGAGCCATCAAGTAGTTGTAAAGATTAAGCACTGCTGCGATCCTTAACAGCTGAGCTGGCAACTGCCAGCTCACACATTTGAGCGGGGTTCCTGCCCAAACACTCACTCACTGTGCAGTGTGGCATTTGGCAAACCACCAAGTGATTGGCTTTACCTTCTTGCATTCCTCAGGTCCCTCAAGCAGATTTAGGCACACAGGGTCAGCAGGAGAAATTCAAAGGCTAAAAATGTTGGATTGGGATGGGTGGGAAGGCAGAACATTGCCTGACGAGACAAATAAGGTAAGCCCTACCATAGAGGGGGAAGGGGGGTTACACTTGATTAAACCCAACCACCTGCAGGTCTATCACTTCATAATTCCCATGGCAATCATATTCTGTGATGATAGCAACTGAAAATGAGTTACTGCTAAAACAGCAACTCTTTTTTAGCAATATCATCAAGGGCTATCCTGCAAGGGTAGGGATTTTACAGCGGAAGTGACTGTAGGGAGAGCGACTGGAAGGGATAGGGAAAGGTCCTTAGAGGACTGTTTCACTCGCTCGAGCAGAGCTAGCTGTGTGGTGGTGAGTGAGTGTGGCTAGCTCTGGCTGAGCAGGTACAGGATTCGGGGCTGTGGACCAGAAAGTTACAATTTTGCCACTGCCTGCAGGTGCGGCACTTAATTTTTCCCACAAATGTAGGCTGTGCCCCTTCCTCAACATGCACCCCCGCGGAGTTAGTAATCTGTTGGCCCAACGATGCTTTGCATCAACTTCCCACCCTCCCCACCCAAGGCTGGACTTGTTATATTTGGCATCACTAGGTCACATGACCATGCAGCAGGTTTTTCCTAAGTGCCTCATTTCCATCTGCAGGTTATATCCTCTGACCACTAGGGGTCATTCCAGAGCTCACTGTTTTGCCTGTTTTCCTAACCAATCTCCTCCCCTACTTACCCCTTCTTTTCCATTCTCCCCTGTATTCTCAATCTTTCTCACTTTTATACAGCCCTCTCCCGGTTCTGTCAGCTCTCTATCCATACCTGAGTTTTGAACCTTGGACCTTCCTCACTGTACTCAGTAGCCCTACCCCTGCACTATCTGGCCTGACCTACTTCTGACCTCTCAGTTTTTGAACTTATAACCCCTACTCACACACTCTCCTTATATAGCTTGTTTTTTTTTACTTCCCCCCTCTTCATCTGACATCTGTCTACAATGGGTCTAGTAAAGCAAATTCTCATCACTGGCTGTCTCTTACTACTCTTTGTTCCATTCCCCATCCCAAGCTTTCTATTAGCTCCTGCCTGTCCCCCAGCTACCATCTTCCTCTCTGTTCTATCTTGAAATACTGGCAGTGCCTTACCTCACTGTGATTTATAGCCTAGTTTGTTATCTGCCTGCTCCCACCCCCTTCTACCACAAACTACCATTTCTTTTGAGTCTACATGGCTGCCAGCTCCCAATCCCAGTGGTGGGATCTAAGCCACACTCCCGGACCTGCCATCCCACTTTGAAAACTAGGCTACTTAAATCTGCCCTCCTTAGGCATGCCCTCCTTTTTCTGTTCCTCTCAGGAAATGTACACACCAACCCTGGACTCTTTTCCTCACCTGTCCCAAATTGTGGCCATGTTGGTGGACTATTGATAGCCTCTATCAATATCTGCAGTCTGCTAAAGTAATATGATATCCTCCAAGGTTGAATGGTCCTTCATCAGCCTGATATTCTGGCTGTTGTAGAAACCTGGCTATCCCCAAATATCCCTGATAGTGCAGTGGCTATCAATGGCTACTCCATATACAGGGTTGATAGGTTATCAAAGAGAGGTGGCGGCTGTGCCATCTATGTATGGGACACCTTGCAGGGGCATGTAGTCCCTATCCTACCTCCCACACATGGGGGTCAGGCCCTGACCTTTAAATTAGCCATTGGCCCTATGGATAAATCCCTCCATATCATGTTAGATTACATCCCACCCTGGAATCAGAAGATGGCATTCCATTCAATTGCCAATAGCACTTACAAGCTGCCTAACTCATCAGAAGTCATAGCATTAGGTGACTTTAACATAAACTGGCTGTCTCCCAAGTCTAAACCCTTCAAGGACACCACTGCAGTCATGAATCTCACCCAAGTAGTCTCTTCTTGCACTCGTCTAAACCTGAAATCTGGATCATCCACTGTCCTGGAACTAATCCTCACAACCCACCCTGACAGACTCTTGAGGGTTGCTGTCTTCTCAGATGCTCTAAGTGACCACTGCCCCATAATATGCAGTTAGCCCAACAAGGTCATCAAGCCCCCCTCAAACTCATTTATCAGCACTGTCTAAAGAAGGGATCCCTAGATCACTTCAAGAACTTCCTCTTACACTGTAATTGATCACCTATTGATACTGCTAGGTCAGTTGACAGTGCCTTCTCTAACTTCATCACATGTTTCAATGCTGCCTGTGACCACATTGCCCCTTTTACTAAACTGGCAGTCAAAGGCTCCAGTTCTCCCTGGATAGCACCAGCCCTTCTTGACCTCATGCACCTCCATGATAACTTATGGCATAAGGCCCTCGATTCTGGCCATCCCACCGACAGGCAATGGAACAGAGCTGCCAGGAATAAATGTACCTGAGAGATTCACAAAGTGAAGGCAACTCATTTTCAGGAAGCCATCTCTTTCTCCTGGGGTTCTGGGCATAAGTTTTCGGAAAACATTAAAGTAATTAATGGAAAAACAGCATCCCCTACATCATCACAACTTGACATTAATGGTATCACCTCTCAGAACCCTATAGCCATAGCCAACATCTTAAATTTCTCCTTTTTGGACCTTAGCAATGTCCTCCAACCTACTTTCTTTGACCCCCCCACCAAGTCACCTCTCCTCCCCACCCCCTACTCATACCCCGCTCTTCTGATTCAGGGCTATTTCACCCTGAGAGGCCAAACCCTACTTATTTAGATTCCTGGGTAAGTCCCGGCATAGTGGGACATTTTAGACCTAAAA
The DNA here is from genome assembly GCA_016271365.2 of Neoceratodus forsteri. Classification (NCBI taxonomy): domain Eukaryota; kingdom Metazoa; phylum Chordata; order Ceratodontiformes; family Ceratodontidae; genus Neoceratodus; species Neoceratodus forsteri. The sequence goes on from CM057459.1 coordinate 875,350,743, forward strand.
CTCCTTCACCTGACTCTGGATATAGTCCTAGTCCTTCTTACATGAATGTATCATGGGTGAGGGTGTGGGGTTCAGGATTCTTCTCATTTACCAACCACCAGGTAATGGGAATGTTTTCCTGTGGGAAGTTATGGATTTCTTTCTTGACATGACATTGGAATCCTCCAGAGGGCTGATCCTGGGGGATTTCAATGCCTGCGTTGATAATGAACTCTTACAATTTGGTCTGGACTTCCTCCAGCTGATGAATTCCCTGGGCTTCACCCAGGTTATTTCCTCCTTGACCCATATAGATGGTTATTCATTGGACTTGGTGTTTCTCCTGGGTATGGAGATATCCGACTTGGTGATGGAACCAGTCAGGTGGTCAGATCATCACACCATTGGGTTCAGTTTCCTGGCCCCCCCAGTAGGCCAACCCCTATGGAGATGGTCCAGTACAACCCTTTGAGGGCTGTTTCTCTGGAGGGTCTGATGGCAGTGCTGGACTTATCAAGTCTACCGAGTGAATGCATGGATCCCGGGGACCTGGTATTTGCCTATAACCAGGCAGTGGTAGGGGCCCTGGATTCCATTGCTCCTGTTCGTGTTCACCCCCTCACTGTTCACCCCAGGTCTCCTTGGTTTAATGAGACCTTGAGGGAGTTAAGGAGAATGGGATGAAGACTTGAGAGATGTTGGAGGAAGTCGGGCATGGAGTGTGATAGGCTTAGCTTGATGGACCATTATCGGGTCTATCAATCAGCAATTACCCATAAGAAGGCAGAATTCCTGTCCAGGGAAATTGCAGCTGCACAGAATCGAACAGTCCAGCACGTCCAGACCAAAGATAGATTGTGCAATCCAATCTGTCTTCAGCCCGGAAGTGTTTTTTCACAGGAACAGTGTGAGGAGTTTGCTTGATTCTTCACAGATAAGGTTGCAACAATCAGGTCCGATCTCCTAACTTTCTCAAATAGGAGTTGTGCTGGTCAACAGGAGATGTCAGACACCCAGTTTGTGTGGTTTGAGTTTGACCTGCCCACAATCAATGACATTGTGATGGTCGTCCAGTCACTGCAACAGACCAACTGTAGTTTGGACCTGGCCCCACACGTCTTTTAATAGGATGTGTGGATAAAATCATCCCAGTCCTTGCCAAGATAGTCTGGTTGTCTTTGGAAAGGGGATCTTTCCTGATCCCATGAAGGAAGCCATGGTTCAGACCCTTCTTAAGAAGCCTTCCATGGACTCGGACTGTCTGGCTAACTACAGGCCTGTCTCTAACCTACCCTTTGTAGGTATTGAGAAGGTGGTTGTGTCACAGCTAGATGATCATTTGACCAGCCACAATGTCTATGATTCTCTCCAGTCTGGATTTAGGAAGAGACATAGTACAAGATGGCCCTTGTCCGGGTACTAAATGACCTCCTAATAGCGAGAGATCGAAAGACCCGTTCCATCTTGGTCCTTCCAGATCTCTGTGTGGCATTTGATACCATGGACCGTGGAGTGTTGGAGTGCCTGCGGTTTATCTGTGGGCTATCTGGTTTGGTCCTCAGTTGGTTTTGGTCTTTCCTCGAGGGTAGGACTCAAAGGGTAGTGTCTGGGATTTTTTCCCCAGCACCACTTCCCCTATCCTGTGAGATGCCGCAGAGCTTCATCTTTGCACCCATGCTGTTTGCAGCGCATATGTTGCCATTGTAGTGATTATTAGGTGGTATGGCTTGAGTTTTCACTGCTATGCAGATGATACTCAGCTGTTCATGACCTTTGTGCCTGGCCAGGGTGATGCAGTCTCGGTCTTTAACAACTGTCTCACCAAGATCTAGGATTGGATGAGTATGAGCTGGTTGCAGTTAAACCCTGAAACAACTGAGGTATTGGTTGTGGACCCAGGTTGTCGGGAGGTGGGTTTGCTGACAGGATCACCTTTGGGTCTTTGGCTTGGGGGTGCTCAGTTAGCCACCTCAGACTGGGTGCAGAACCTGGGCATTATATTTGATGACTGCCTGACCCTTAAATCACAGGTGTCGGCTGTTGTCAAAACCTCTTTTAACCCCCCGAGGAAAATTGCCCACGTGAAGCACCTGGTTCCTTCCAACAATCTTTCAATTTTGGCCCATGCCTTCATTACCTCCCGCCTTGACTACTGCAACACCCTTTACCTAGGGCTACCAGGGATTGAAATCTGTCACCTGCAGCTAGTGCAGAAAGCTGCAACCAGGCTTCTGACTAGTACTTGTAGGACCAGTCATATAACACCTGTCCTCCGTAGACTGCACTGGCTGCCACTACAGTGGCGGATCACCTTCAAGGTCAGTTTGATGACCTATAAGGCCCTACAGGACCAGGGACCTAGTTACCTGCAAGATCTTCTTAACCCCTACTGTCTCCCCCCACCCTCTCTGATCCACTGATGAGGGATTGCTAGAGATTCCCAGGGTACATTTGAAGACATCAGGGGCCAGGTCATTTAGTTTCATGGCCCCGACCCTGTAGAATTCTCTACCTCATCGGGTGTGAGATTGCCTAGCTGTCCAAAGTTTTAAAGCAACCTTGAAAACTTATTTATTTAGCCTAGCTTACCCGGATTTTTAATGATGTTATGTTGACTGTTTTTTATCATATTGTTTCACTTTTTGTGCATTTTAATTATTTATTGTGCAAGCGCCTTGGTTTTGGAAAGGCGCTTTTTATAAATAAAGCATGATTTGATTTGATTTGATATAAAAATTCTTAACCTCTCTCTCTCTGTCTTGGCCAGTTTCCCTCCCGGTGGAAAGTGGGTGTCATCACGCGTATCATCAAAGGAGGAGACCGCATCTCTCCAAATAACTACCACCCCATCTCTATTCTCCCCCCCCTCTCTCAAAGACCCTGGAGAAAATTGTCTCAGACCTGCTTACTGACTGACTAAATATAACCTCCTCTGTAAAGAATAGCATGTTTTCAGGAAGGGGCACAGCACCTCAACTACACTGCTGGAATACACCACCGTCCTACACAAAGCCCTTGACCGTGCACACCTAGTCAGATCTGTGTATATAGACCTGACTAAGGCATTCAACATGGTTAATCACCCTCTCCTACTAGAGTCTCTCCTCACTTTGGGTCTTGCTTCCAAACCCATCTCCTGGTTTGAGAGCTACTTAAGTGGTAGAGCACAGCGTGTCACAATAAACTCCACTCTGTTTAACAGCCTGCAGTTTCATTCTGGTGTCTCCCAGGGATCCCTACTAGGGCTACTTCTCTTTGGCCTCTTTCTAAATTCTACCCCCAAAGCATGTTCTGGCCAAATGCTTCTATATGCGGATGACGCAGTTATCTTCTGCAGTCATCATGATCCCCCCTTCAGCTTGTCCTCCAGAGTCTTTTGTCTGAAACTGAAACATGGTTCTCCACCAATAAACTGGTGTTAAATTACAAAAAAAACAAAGTCTATGGTCTTCACTCATCCCCAAAACAAATACAGGGGCACCACACTGTGCATACTTAACTGTTAAAACTCAAAGCTAGAACAAGTGACTTCCTTTAAATATCTGGGTGTTACCCTTGACTCCTCACTAAACTAGCATGAACACATCCATCATCTTAGCTCTGCCACAAATGCCAGAATTGGTCTCCTTTACAGGAGCAAACATTGTATGCCTCCTGCAGCCCTCCATCTAGCAGTTACCTCCTCTGTCCTATCTCTATTGGATTACGGGATCATCTTCTATGGTGCGGCTGACAATGCTGCACTTCACAGAATTAAGGTCACCCTGAATAGAGCTTGTCACCTTGTTACAGGGTGTGATAGGATGACTCACACCTGTAACCTTTATCGGCGCTCCAACTGGCTCAACTTTGAGGGCCATCTGAAATACCACACCTCCCTCCTTGCCAGGAAGATTGTCAACAGTCAGTCCCCCACCAGGTTCCTTAACATCATTCAACTTGCACCATTCACAAAGAATACTAGAGACTCAGCCAAAGCCACATTGCTTGTGCCGTTCTGCAGAATGATCTGGAGGCAACGTACCTTTCACTACAGAGTTCCACTCTGGCTAAATGATCTGCCCCCGCTACCTCATCTGTCCAAAACATTGGTCATTTCAAACTCAAACTCAGAGAGCAACTACTCACTGCCAGTACCTGTGACTACCCCGAGCTGTCCACTTGCATAGTCACCCCTCTTTCACTGTGTGCCAAACCAAACTTCTGTGCCTTCTGCTCCCCTCCCTCCTCACTCCTCTCCCTCTGCTCTGATTGATTCTTCTGATGTAGTGTGCTTTTGTCTTAAGTATCTGTTTTATTGGCTTAGGAAACCTTGTTTCATCCTTGAAATTTGAATGTATGCAATAGCTTAATTTGCTTGAAACTTTTGTACCATGTTTGACTCTGGGTTATTTTATCCTCCGCATTCAGATTAAATACCTTTCAGTGCATTGCTTGTTACCTTTGTACCACACTTGACTCCGGGTTGTTTTACCCTCTGCATTAATTTGTAATGCTTTCATAGTATTCTCCATTTCTCTTGTTTTGTACTTCCATGACATGGAGCCTTTGCAAAGGAGTCTCTGGCTCAAAGGTTTGTAATTTTGATATCTCAACAAATAAATAAATACATTTTTATTCAGGGAGATGTGGGTGGCAAAGCCCTCCACGGAGGGGGTGATGCAGGGGAACAGCCCCCCCCGAAACACTTTTTCTTTTGCTGGATGTCGATTCGCCAGCACGAGTATATCACTGATTTGCTTTGCTGTGGTGTACACTCGCTATAATAGTAATCGTTATTTTGTGATCGATATTATGACATGGAACCATGGCAACTACCCTGTTAAACTTTTCCAATCACTTTTACACAATCTTAATTATGTTTTTTTCACTGTAGGGGCAGTAAAGTATTCTTTAAGGTTCTCCCAAATACATGAATCCATGGTTTCAGTCACTCATGAACAGACTTGCTAGTCCATAACTGATTCTTTCAACATACTTTGCCCACTCCACAAATCTAGTAGGGTCTCAACTGTTTGGTCTTCAATCTGCATTGGGTAATATTGCTGTGGTTGACATTAGTGACTATGTTTTTATTTTGGGTTTACCCTTCAGTATCTGCTTTCAATGCATAACCACTTTCTGTGTTATCATGTTCAATTCTGCTTTTACCACAAACATACAGTAACAAGGTATATCCCCGGCCCCCAGTTGTTCTTCCTTCCATGCCTTCTAGTACCAGGACAAATATTTTCATCCGTTTTTTCCCTTTTGCATACATTAACTTCACTTTGCAATCCCTTCTCTCACTTAGGAACCTCAGGGACAATTTGATTGTTAATTGCCTGGGGTTTAGTTTTGTAGGTGACAGTGTGCATTTGGGACAAAGACTGTGGATGCACTCTGAATTCCCAAATGAGGGAGAAACCATTTTAGCAGTTTCTGCACATGTAAACGATATACTCCCAACTGTTCAGTTAACCCCCCCTCCATGTTCCTTCACCACTACCTTCGGTGGCTTCTCAGCTCTTTACAAGTCCTTGGATTGCAAGGCGTACTTCCACTGCAGCTTGTAGCACTTGTGGCTGGTTCAGTTCTTTCAAGGGAGTGAACTCAAACCATCTCAGTAATTCTTCCTTCTCTGCTCTGGATTCACTAGCTGTTCCCTCTTCACATCTTCCAAAAGAACTGCAAAAGATTATCATCTTCAGGGTATTGCTCCCCCCTCCCCACACAAGGTCAGGAGAACCACACTTTAAACAAAACAAAGCACATCATATCATATCACATAGTGTAGACTCTTTTTCAAGACCACAAGGAAATAATTCCTTTGTCCAGGTACTCTTAGCAAATGCAGGGAGACTGAATGCGTAGCAATGAAATAAATCTGTAGGTTTTAACCCCTTCTTGGTACCCTTTCCTGCTCCTGAAGTTTTTTGAGCTAAACAAAAGTTCTGGTTAGAGCCCTTTGAAGAACAAATCCCACTGGCAGAATTTCCACAAATGTCAGACTTTTGCTTCTGCAAAAGTTTGGAAAGCAAAAAAGCAACTTTCATGGAAGCGTTCACTGGACAGCACCCTATATAATAATATTTCCCTCCCTGAACCCCTAGTGTCTAGTACCCCCGCACTGGCCGCCAATCATGGCCTATCAATCAAATTTCTCTGGTGTCCATTGGCACCACCCAAAGCCCTGCCCCCCAAAAATTCCTCAGGGCTAACAGTCCCCCACCCAATCACTCATCCCATTACTAAAATATACTTCCCTGGTGGCTAGTGATCCCTCCCCACCCAATCATTAACTCCATCAATAAAGATACTTCCCGGTGGCTAATGTTCCTTCCCCCCAACCGATAAGCCACCCAACATGGACATTATGATGCCCTTGTGTTCAGATTCTAGTGTAACCCCTCCATCCTGATCCCCCATATAGTCTTTATATGAATGGACATTTCCATGGTGGTCTAATGAACTCCCTGCATCTCCAATCCCTAATAGGTGAAGCTATTCTCAATCGCTGGTGGTCTAGTGAATCCCCTTCCCCCCAGTCCCGGCAGATAGTGTTACAGCACCACACTCCCCACTCCATCCTGAACCAGAGAGGTAGGGAGAGGGATCCTACAGTCCACAAGGGAAATGTTCATTCATATAAAGACTACACGGGAGATATTGATGGGGGCTTACACTAGAGTCTGGACACCAGGGCATAAAGATGTCCATGTTAGGCAGGTGATTGGGTGGGGGAGGGATTGTTAGCCACCAGAGAGGTATATTTTATTGATGGAGTGAGTAACTGGGTGTTGAGAGGGACTGCTAGCCACCAGGGAAGTATATTTTATTTATGGGCTGAGTGACTGGGTGGCGGGGGGGAGGGACCACTAGTCATAAGGGAATTTTATTTTTATTTTGGGCAGGGCTTCGGGGGTGGCACTGGACATCAGGTAAACATTTTTTTTTAATTTTCTTCTGCCTATTTCTGAGCAGAATAGGCCGGAATTTCACCCAAAACATTTGGAAGATTTCCAATCAGCCACAGGTGGAAGTTCAGAAACTTCTGCAAAAATTGTGACATTTCACGGAAGTTCCACCAAGGTGGAAATCTCAACTTTAGCCCACCTCTAGCTCTGGTCTTCCACTCAGACTTGTGTCACCACTCACATAGTCTTCTGTGTCTGCCTCAGTGCCTTGATCCCAAACTTCAACCCACTGAGCATTTGCCAGGTAGAAAATACACTCCCTAGCTTTGTGGCAATCCCAAAGATGTTCCTTAACATTTTTCCCAAACTGCTAGAGACATCCAAATCCCACCACATCATCCAACCATAAGTGATGGGTAACATGCAACTGAATAGCCTAGGCTATTCTTGAACATTCAAAATGGTAGGTCACACATGTTTCAAAGTTCAAACACCTAAAGTATTTAGTTTGCATTTGTTGGAACAGTGCAACATTAAATCCATTATTTTCCAATTTTCAAACAAATCTTTCATCAGCAATTAATTTGTATGTTGATTGTGCGCATGCACAAGAAACATATTGTGGCAGCTTTCCAGGAGCAGGTTGTGGAGGCGTGGCACTGTCGTGGCCAATGCCCCCACAGCCTTTAAAGGCTTGGCCCACTTTCCTCAATGCCATGGCACGCTGTTGCTGACATTAATTCAGCCATCCTGCCATAACCTTGCAAGGTTTCAGCCACTGCAATCAGTGGCTGCCTCGTTATTGCAATGTAAGCCATTTGCTGCAATGAGGAAGCAACCCATCATTACTGGGTGAACCGTGTTACAGTGATACTGTTTGTGAACATGGCGGTGGCTTGCCACCATGTTCACAAACAATATTAAGCCCCCCTGCTGAGGGGCCTCCCCCCACCGTGTTTGTTTGCCGACAGGGACCTCAATTCCCATCGGCTTCAGTGCCCCAAGGTTGATGTTGCCAACGGGGGAGTCCATTCCCCGTCGGCATTATGTAACCCCCCCTGCTTTTGTTGTCTGCCGACAGGAGTGCCCAATCCCCGTTGGCATAATGTAACCCCCCTTCCCCCTTTTTGTTGTGTGCCAATGGAGATGCCCAATCCCCATCAGCCACAGCTGCCCCCCAAAAGACTCCATTGGCACACTGGGAGCCCACCCCAGCATGCCACATGCCCTGAAAAAAATGGTCTTGCACTGTTTTTTTTTTTCCCTGTGGAAAAAGGAAACTGTCCATCGGTGGTGTCCATGCCCCTCCCACAACCCGCACCCACCCACTGCGCACCCTGCCTCACCACACCCCGCTCCCCCCATACTTACCTCCGGAGTCCAGCACGACCATCGTTGGTGGATTGGGAACACATCTGCACTCTTCAAAGCTGACCGCGAACTGAGAAAATGCCAGCAAGCTGTATAATGGAATAAATAGGGTTTTTTTCAACTTTGATGCATATCTCAGGCATTTTTTGGAATTTTGGCACCAAATTTTCAACATGGGGTTTTTGGGATCCCTCCTCATGAATTCTGGCACTGTCATGGCATTATTCAGCCCTGGAAGATGATTTTGTGGTCACTGAGTGGAATCCCCTTTCAGGACTGATTAACGAAATGACAGTGCCAGTTTTCATGAGGTGGGCTCTCAAAAAGCCTATGTTGCAAATTTGGTGGGAAAAATCAAAAAAATGACTGTTTAAAGAGCGTGCATTGCACAGTTGCTCCGCACGCTCATAACTTTGCGAATTTGCAATATTTTCATGCCACATTGTCAACATTGGCATTTTTTCAGACCTCCTTGTAAACAGTACAGCTCTCATTTTCCACATCCTAGCCGAAATGTGTTTTCGTGCTTCCAGCGCAGAATAGCGTGGTCGCTGTGGGATATCAGTGTATGGGACAGATTAAGAAAATGACATTGACACTGTTCAAGAGTAGAGGTCCTAAAATGCCTATGTTGAAAATTTGGTGATGATACTTCATAAAATGACAGTGTTACAGGCGTGCATTGTGCAGTTTGCATGCATGCTCGTAACTTTGCAAATTAATATTTTCACTCCAGATTTTCAACATTGCCATTCTTCTGCACCTCCTTATGAACAGTACAGCTGTCATTTTTCACATCCTGCCGGAAATGTGTTTTCGCAGTTCCAGCGCAGAATAGCGCAGTTGCTGTGGGAAATCCGTGTTTGGGACACATTATGAAAATGACAGTGACACTGTTCATTAGCAGAAGTTCTAAAATGCCTATGTTGAAAATTTGGTGATGAAAGTCCATAAAATGAATGTGTTACAAATGTGCATTGCACAGTTTCCACACACGCTTGTACCTTCGCAATTTTGCAATATTTTCACTCCAGATTTTCAACATTGCCATTTTTCCACACCTTCTTATGAACAGTGCTGCTGTAATTTTTCACATCCTGGCCAAAATGTGTTTTCGCTCTTCTGGCGCACAATAGTGCAGTCGCTGTGGGAAATCAGTGTTTGGGACACATTAAGAAAATCACACTGACACTGTTCATGAGCAGAGGTCCTAAAATGCCTATGCTGAAAATTTTGTGATGAAACTCCATAAAATGACTGTGTTATGAGCCTGTGTTGTGCAGTTTCCATGCACCCTTGTAAGTTCGCAAATTAATAATATTTTCACGCCATATTTTCAACACTGGCATTTTTTCACACCTCCTTATGAACAGTACAGCTGTCATTTTTCACATCCTGGCCCAAATGTGTTTCTGCGCTTCTGGCGCAGAATACCACAGTCGCTATCGGAAATCAGTGTTTAGGACAGATTAGGATCAAGCATCTGAGAGAGGGGGGGGCATGACCAAGCTCAACTGAGCTTTGTCGGGACTGCTGCGGATTTCTTTGTGGGCAGGAAAAGGCACTAATGCAGGCAGGAGCCCAGTACAAAAGGGCAGCCTGCAGTGCTGGGAGACACAGAACGAGAGAGTGAGGGAGGGGGAGTGAGTGAGCTCAATGGAGCTCTGTTGGGACTGCTGCGGATTTCTTTATTGGCAGGAAAAGGCAGCAATGCACGCAGGGACCCAGTACAAAAGGTCAGCCTGCAGCAGTGGGAGAAACAGAATGAGTGACTCAGAGAGCGGGAGTGGGCGAGTTCAATGGCTCATCATGACTGCTACGGTTCTTTGTGGGCAGAAAAGGAGGCAGCAACGTAGGCAGGGCCCAGTAGAGAAGGGCAGCCTGCAGTGCTGGCAGAAACGGAATGAGCGAGTGAGACGGGGGGGGGTGACTAAGGCTAACGGAGCTCTGTCAGGACTGCTGCAGATTTCTTTGTGGGCAGAAAAAGATAGCAACAAAGGCAGGAACCCAATACAAAAGGGCAGCCTGCAGCGCCAGGAGAAACAGAATGAGTGAGTGAGACAGGGGGAGTGAGCGAGCTCAATGGAGGTCTATCGTGATTGCTGCAGATTTCTTTCTGGACAGGAAAAGGCAGCAATGCAGGCAGAAACCCAGTACAAAAGGCTAGCATGCAGCCCCAGCAGAAACAGAATGAGTGAGTGAGAGAGAGGGAGTGTGCAACCTCAACGGAGCTCTGTCAGGGCTGCTGCAGATGTCTTTATGGGCAGAAAAAGCTGCCAATGCAGGCAGAAACCCAGTACAAAAGGGCAGTCTACAGTAGCGGGAGACACAGAACGAGTGCGTGGGGGGGTGAGTGAGCTCAACGGAGCTCTTTTGGGACTGCTGCAGATTTCTTTTTGGGCAGAAAAAGGCAGCAAGGCACGCAGGGGCCCAGTAGAAAAGGGCAGCCTGCAGTGGCAGGAGAAACAGAACGAAAGAGTGAGAGAGGGGGAGTGAGTGACTGAGCTCAACAGAGCTCTATCATGACTGCTGCAGATTTCTTTGTGGCCAGAAGAAGGTGGCAATGCAGGCAGGAGCCCAGTACAAAAGGGCAGCCTACAGCACCGGCAGAAACGGAATGAGTGAGTGAGAGAGGGGGAGTGAGCTAGCTCAACGGACCTGTGTCAGGACTGCTGCACATTTCCTTGAGGGCAGAAAAAGCCACCAACAGAGGCAGGAGCCCAGTACCAAAGGACAGCCTGCTGCGCCAGCAGAAACAGAATGAGTGAGTGAGAGCGAGCGAGTGACCCACCTCAACGGAGCTGTCGGGACAGCTACAGATTTATTTGTGGGCAGAAAAATATGCCAACCCAGGCAGGAGCCCAGTACAAGAGAGCAGCCTGCAGCACAGGGAGAAACAGAATGTGCGAGTGACACAGGGGCAGAGGGTGAGCTCAACGGACCAACGCAATCAACAATCGGCATTGACAAATGCTTGTCTTTATACAACAGGAATGAACTGACTCTTCCTGATCCTCTCTGGCCACTAACTTTAGGACTCCATTTCAGGCTATACTGAATTGATTTTCTTTCTCAGGGCTTTGCTTAAGTTTCCTGGCCACTAACCCTGTAGCCCAGATTCAGCTCATAATTAAATGATTCTCTCTCAAAGCTCTCATCAGCTCACCCTGCTTTCAAGCAAGCCTCCAGGCAAACTTTCCAACTTTGCTTGTCACTGGCTCACAGATTTAAACTCCCCATATACATTCAGTTACAAGTTCTTCAAAGCTCCTCTTCAGCTCTGTGTTCTGCAGGGTCAATCTCTTCCTTACCTGCAGATTCTAGCCCAAAATAAATAAAACAAAAAACCTTTCATGCTGATGTAGGCTCATTTTTTTCAGCTCCTCAGCTTCTCCCAATTACCTGCTGTCCCCATTCATCCAATTTAGGGCCGACTGCAAGTTTGCATTTCTCCCTGCACAGTATTCTTAAAGGCCAACTTTTCAAATCCTCTCACTAGAGCTCCTAACAAAAACTTCTCTTCTCCTGAAAGTGAGAGGGAAGGGCAAAAGGTAGATCGACCCTGCCCACCCTTGTCCTTCTGTCCCATTTGTTGGGTGCAATGTACCTTATTTGTATTACTGTTTGCAATGCATATTGATTATATTTCTGCATTCTTTTTTTAGTATCCACGCATAAACTCTGTATGCATTATACATTGATCTGTATTGTCATACCTTGCTTCTGTGAAACCCTGGAAAATTAGCCTGTCCCTTGCCTCCTTAGAATGTCTGGCCAGTTTGTAGTCCTGCTGCCCTTAGTGTTCTGGTGGCTGGTCTTCTGGGCCTGCACCACCATTGTCATCCAGTGTGTCACCCTCAGGGATATGCAGTGGTATCCCAAAATGTCAAAATGTATTTCCAGGTTGTGGAGTATGCAGCAGGCAAGGAATAGTATTTTTGTTTTATTCTTTGGTAACTGGAAAGGCCCACTAGGCATAAATGCCTGTTTTACAGGGTGACCCATGGACACTGGGGAGGTTACATGACTTGCTCAGAGTCACACAGTATGCAAGTACAGGTTATGGGAATCAAACCCATGTCTGGTGGATGTACCAAGCTCATTTATAGCTCATTACTGTAACCTCTGGGCTATACTACCAACCCCATCTTGCACACCTTTGCACAGCTGCATAGCAGAGCCGCACCAGGATAATACAGGCATCAGAATGCCATTTTGAACATACAAAAGACCCTTTCAGTGACATTCCTGGTAGCCCAGTGGACCTCACTGTATTGTTCTTCACTGAATGGTGTTTACCACAGTACAGCAATCATCAGTCAGGAAAGAGGGGCATGAACTGTCGCTTGTGGGGGGGGGTAAGGCAGTTGCTCAGCTGTTGTGTAGGGGTGGGCGGTTGTTACAGTGGATTGTTTCATACTCATCAAGTAGCCATTGGTCTTGTAGTTGCAAAGTCTTGAACATCCTGCATAGGGAGGAGTTGTGCCAGGTGAAGGTACCATGAGACCCACCAGTTAACATCACACCTACATTGGTCATACAATAGTCACCATCACAAACAGCTGGATATCGAAGGAGTGGAATTCTTGTGGTTCATGAATGTCTTTTTCCTCCTCTCAGGTGGTGCCTTAATGGAAAAAGGATGCAGTTCCCTGTACCTACTGTAACATGATTGGGATGTGAGTGACCTAGTGATAGACCACATTGTTGCAGATCTCTATCCCTCAACACTGGGAATGCAATGTAATCCTCACACCCCTTAATATGAGTATCTTGGAACTGGACCAACAGGCAGGATAATGCTCACTGTGTTATCCCCATAGTGCTCCCACATGGCATTTAGAACATGACAATGAAAAGGAAATATAGTGCTGCTTAGATCCATAGTTCCACTGATAGTTCCTAACTTTGAGCTGTGGTGCTCTGGAGGTTCTTCCAGAGTACTTCACAGAGTTCCTGGATGGTGTTGCCATCCAGACTGAACACAAAAAAAAAAACAACAGCTTTTCACATGGACAGTTGCTTGAGGCAACTTGTTTAAATAAGAAAATATGAACAGTTTCCCAGCACTTCAAGGTTATCAACCCTCTTCATCGTGGGTGGGTGGAGTCCATCATTTAAAATCACAATTTAAATACACCAGTATATCAAAACATGTGACCTTGTGGTCAAGTCACATAAAATCACCAATTATAATGATCAATCGTGAAGACAATACAATGTGCAAGATAACAATAAATACCATAATACAAAAGTATATGCAACGGATTAATACTTCAACCCATGCATCGATGAAAAAAGAAAGGACACTGAAAATACATAAATTAACCTGATTACTATCAGTTGTTCTTTCTGCTTAATACAATAACTGTGTCCTACAAAAACATGACAGTGCTGCAAAAAGGGCTAAGTTTATGCACTTATTTGTTAAATATTCCAAATATATTATATTTTAAAACTGTTTTCAGTTTTTCAGATATATAACCAAAAAGGGTCTGCTAAATAGCGACAGCACGGTCAAAAACTAATTTTGCACAGTGTCAAGTTATGATAATTTTCAAAAAGATGCTGAAGTAGTTAAAGTTGAGAAGAACATGTGTCAGATCAGAATTAGAAAAAAGGTTAAGGAGAAGAACATTAAAGAAGGATAAGAATATAACTAAATTGTGGAATATAGGAAGAAAAAAGGAGGTTAGAGCAAAAGAATCATAGTTTCAACATAGTTTACAGATATACAGCTGGGTCACTTGAGGTCGCGAGGGTCTCGGAGCTGCCCTCCCCCCACACCGAACTTGCTCAGCTGGGCCACTTAAGGTTGCGAGGGTCTCGGAGCTGCCCTCCTCCCTCACCGAACTTGCTCAGCTGGGCCACTTGAGGTCACGAGAGTCTCGGAGCTGCCCTCGCCCCATACCGAACTTGCTCAGCTGGGCCACTTGAGGTCACATGAGTCTCAGAGGTGCCCTCGCCTCACACTGAACTTTCTCAGGTATGCTATGGGGAAAATAAGCATTGGAGGAGCCTGCCAGAATCACTGCTCGCTCGCTGCCTAGCAGCTCTCTGGACTTTTTTTTTCCCCGCCGCCCCCGCCACCACCCTTGGTCAACACTGGGTTATATACCTATGATCACATGATCATTTGAAACCAATCAGCAAACTTTGCCATCTGCAGCCTGTACTAGCTCACCACTAGTGCCACCATCTCAATTACTTTGCCTTTAAAAACACATTTCAGATACAACATGATTAGCTTCTTTCATGTCCTTATCCAAACCTGCACAATACAATTTTTTTTCTCCCTCCCCTCCCACTCTCCCCATGGAAAAGCTTCTCATATGGGTTCCCCAAATCTGCTTCCCTAATCGTCACCTCAGAATTACCCCCCCTCCTGTACCACCAATATTCCTTCTCCCCTGTTCTACTCAGCGGCAATTATACCCCCAGCTTAAGCTACACTGCAATCAGGACCTTGTTGGAACCACCTCCCCTCTTCCCACACAGTTACTCACTATGTAGCCCCCATCACTCTTTGTCTCCAGCCCTGTTAGCCTAACTTGTCCGCACCCTCCCTATACCAGTCAGGCACATCAAAATCACCACTACCCCATGCTTCCACTGCTCCGTATCCAAATTACTCCTGAAAGCTCTTCTCCAGCATGCTCTTCTCCTCCTCCTTCTTCTTTCAGGGAATGTACATCCTAATCCAGGACCACCTTCGACTAGGGTTACCAAGGATGGCAGGTATGGTGGCCTACTATTGGCCTCCCTTAACATCTGCAACCTTCCTAGGAAGTTCACTCCTCTCCAGGGCTGGATCACCCACCACCCACCCGACATCCTGACCTTATCTGAGACCTGGCTCTCTAAAAATATCCCAGATGCCTCTTTCACCCTTAGTGACTACTCCATCTTCCGAGCAGACAGGACAGGCAAGAGGGGAGGTGGTTGTGCCATCTATGTCAAAACATCTCTGAAAGCCCTCACAGTCCCCCTTCCCCAGCCAGTACATGGTGCCCAAGCCATAACCATCAAAGTCACCCTCAGCACTCCTGGTAAACCGCTATACATTATGGCGGTTTACATTCCCCCCCTCAGATCAAAAACATGCCTTTGATTCTATACTGTCCAGCAACACCCATCTCCCTCCCAAGAGTGAAGTGATTATCGTGGGAGATTTTAACATGAATTGGCTATCATCAACCACCTACAAAGATGCTGTCAAAGCTCATGACCTCATCCAGGTTGTCCAGTCCCCCACCAGGCATAACCCCAGATCAGGGTCCTCCACTCTTATTGACCTCATCTTTACTAACCTTCCCAATCACCTCTTCAAGGTTAAAGTGTTCCCCATTGCGATAAGTGACCACCCCCCCCGTCTCCTGCTGGTGGTTGAATAAAATCCTCCCAGCCACCCTAAAGTTGTCGTCCAAAGGCACCTCAAAAAAGGAGCCCTCTCACACCTCAAAATGTACCTCTCTTCCTGTGACTGGTCACCCATCCACACTGCCCAGACTGTAGACACTGCCCTCATCTCCTTTATTGCCACCTTCAGCACTGCCTGTGACATCTTTGCCCCTATGCAAAGCAGGTCTTAAAACACAGGGATACCCCATGGATCATACAGACCTTCCTTGACCAGCTGCACCACAGAGATAACCTCTGGAACAGGGGTCTGAACTCCCAGCTACCCCAGGACAAACAACTCTACAGAGAGGTGAGAAACAAATGCACCAGGGCCATCCAGCTAGCTAAGGTAACCTACTATAAGCAAGCACTCACCACCACATAGGGCTCAGGGAAAAACTTCTGGAACAATATTAAGGAACTATGTGGGAAAACCATCTCCCCTGCCCTGACGCAGCTTCAAGTCAAGGGAGCCCTCTCCCACACCCCGCCACCATATCCAATGCCCTAAACACCACCTTCTCAGACCTCAGTCACATCCTCCTTCAAAACTTCTTTGACCCTATCACTAGCCACCCCTTGATCACCTCTGCCTCAACAGCCCCCCCCTCCCTTCTGGCTGTGAATAATCTCCTGCAGGGAAGCTAAACGCTACCTGTCCAAAGCCTTGCACAACTTGCACTACAGCCGCAACTCACTTGACCTCAAAATTCTCCAACTAACACTGGATGAGACTCTGCCACATCTCACCAAACTACTAAATTGGTTGCTGCACCTAGGTCAATTCCCCGCTCTCTAGAAAAGAGGAACTATCACTCCGATCCTAAAGAATGGTGATCCCACCTCCCCGGTAACTATAGACCCATTTTTATCCTCCATTCCCTCTTAAAAGCTCTCAAAAATATTTTGTCAGACCAGCTTACCAATTACCTGGCCAAACACAATCTGCTCTGCCATGAACAACACGGTTTCAGGAAGGGACAAAACACAACCACAGCCCTACTCGAATTTACATCATACATACACGAGGCACTGGAATAGGGGTCAATAGCAGGAGCAATCTATGTCGATCTGACCAAAGCGTTCAACACCGTCAGTCACGCACTACTTCTCCACTCCTTTCCCTCCTACCATTTCACCCCTGAGGCTATCTCCTGGTTTAAAGACTATCTCACTGGCTGGAAGCAGCAAGTCAAAATTAACTCCACCCTCTCCTCCAAGCAACCAGTCCTAATGGGTGTCCCTCAAGGGTCGATTCTAGGACCACTACTTTTCACTCTCTTCCTAAACTCCCTCCCACAGTCCTGCAGTGGAAAGTTCTTGCTCTATACAAATGACACCGTAGTATTCTGGAAACATCCCAATCCTAACTCTCTCCAAAATACCCTACAAGGCTTTTTTAGAGAATTAGAATCCTGGTTAACTGACCATCGCTTAAAACTAAACTACAACAAGACACACTCTATGATCGTTGCCCACCGCCAAAACACATACAGTAATGCTCTGCTATCTATCTCAAACTCACAGGGCCTGCACATTGAACAAGTCTCAAATTTCAAATATCTGGGTGTCACACTGGACACATTCCTTACCTACCACACACACGTTAAAACGTTTCCTCCTCTGTTAACACCTGACTAGGGATTCTGTACAGACATAAACACTGCCTACCCCCCAGGCCTTACGCCTTGCTGTAACCTGCTCAGTCCTTTCATTGGTCGACTATGGTATTGTAATTTATGGCACCACTGACCAAACAGCCCTACACTGCATTAGCCTAGTGCTCAACAAAGCTTGCTGACTGGTCACAGGCTGTGATAGATTAACCCACATGTGTGTGCTCTACAAGTTTGCAGACTGGGTGACCTTCAAAGAGAGACTTAAGTACCAAACTTGCCTCCAAGCAAAAAAAAAATACTTATGAATCTTACCATCCCCTCATCCAGCCAGCCCCTCACAGGAGGGCCCCTAGGTGCCCTGCAAGCACCTCACTCCTAGTCCCCCACTGTAGGACCTCATTGGGACAAAGGTCTTTCCATTATCGTGCTCCCCTCTGGCTTAACAACCTACCACCCTTCATCACCCTGGCCCCTAGTCTTGGCCAATTTAAAACTGGTATCAAGAGCATTCTTGATTCGGAGGCCTGTGGCTGTTACCAACATTCCTCCCCTAGTCCGAATATGATATATGACTAGCTTATCTCCTGACTACATCCCCAGGCCTACAACCTAGTTGTATTTAAACCTTAACTCAGGGCTCTGTAAATGACCCTCTGAATCTGTAACCTGACTTGTTTCACTAAAATGACCCAGGGTCCTCTAAGACCCTAGAGATGGTAACCAACCAATATAAATACAGAGCTCTGTGACCTATATATAATATGTTTAAATGTAACGTTTGTGCTTTTGTACTTACTTACATGGAGCCTTTGCAAAGGAGTCAATGACACAAAGGATTGTAATTCCGATTTTTCAATAAATAAATAATATACACAGTTAATTCAAGTTCCTTATTCATACCATCATGGTAAAGTGAACCCACAGTGAAAATCCACATTGATTATTTCTGGAGAAGTAACTTCCTTCTATCACCTTTGCGCAGGGGTAGTTTCACATTGTCAATAATCATGAATTTTAATAACAGGGGATTACTGCTGTGGCATTCAAAAAATGTGATGCCACAGCAGATTCTAGGTTGTTGTTTTTAATATCTCTGATATGCTCCAGGAATCTTTCCTTAGCATGTCTAACTGTTCTGTCCACACAGAGTAAAGGGCATGGACACTGAGTTGCATACACTATATATTTCGTGGAGCAATTTACAAATTCCGGGATATCAACTTTAACTTCCTTCGTCAAATGATGACAGACCTTCCCTTATGTGACATATCTGCCTGCCAAACAGTGTCCACATTTGAAACATCCCTGTGGTTTTTTGGGGTGCTAAGTGAGTGGGCGGTCCCTATTAGGGACATAGTGACTGGAAGAAATAATATCTGCAATATTTTTGGCTGTATTGTAAGTTATTCTGGGAGTATGAATGAATAATTATGGGATATTACAATGTTCAAACAATTCCCAGTTATTCAATAATACATTTTTAACTTGAGATGCAATACAATTGTATTCTAATACAAAGTAATTTTCTTTGGTTCCTCGCCTTTTCCATTCCTTGGTGTTAACAGTGTTTGCCTATTTTGTGACTTGGCTCTCTCTTTGCCTCTTTAAGTTCTGATATATTGTACCCCCTTCACAAAACCTACTAATCATTTCCTCTGGCTGAACATCAAAAATGTAATCTGATCAGCAGTTCCTCCTGAAACGGAAGAACTGGCCATATGGAATGGAGAAGATTAAAGTAGGAAGATGAGTACTATGGGCATGGAGCACTGAGTTACCAGCTGTCTCCTTCCTGAAGCATGTTGTTTCAAGTTTTCTATCTTCTGCCACCCTCTGGGACAAATCTAGAAATTTTATTCTTTCCTACTCATCTGGTATGTAAACTCCAAATTCATATCATTGTTATTCAGATTCCTGACAAAATGTTCTGCCTCTGCTTCAATCCCTGCCCAAATTATCAACAGATAATTGATAAAATGACTCCAGAAAGCAATTTTATTTCAATGTTCATTTTCCACACTAAATATGTATCTCTCTTCCCACCAACCTAAATACAGGTTGGCATGTGTCGATGCCACTGTCGCACTCATATCAGTTCCCCTCTGCTATAAACAAAATTTGCTATTGAATAAAAAATGATTATATGTCAAAATAAAATGAACTGCATCAAGAAAAATCTTTGAAGGGGGTGCATTATTGAGCCTTATTTTTGATAGGAAGAATTCTATGGCTGCTAAGCCCATATTATGGGGTCTGCATGTGTATAAGGAACTGACATCAACTGTGATCAGAGATAATTTTCCTTCCACTGCATCCCATCCAGCTTTTCAAGTATATGTAATGAATCCCTAGTGTAAGAAAAGAGATTTTTCACTAATGGATGTAGAAAGAAAATCACAGAACTTAGATAAATGTTCACTTAGTGAGCCAATGCCAGAAATAATGGGGCGACCAGGGGATTCTGTTTATTCTCATGTACTTTTAGAAAATAATAACATGTTGGAATAATTGGTGTCTTAATCTTCAGAAAATCACTTTCTTTTGAAGTAATGAACCTCCTCCTGTTGTTTCATCAATTAATGCCTACAATGTGTTTTGAAATTGCATAGTTGGGTCTACCTTTAAGTACCACATATGTTTTCCTGTCTAACAACAGTCTGGCAAATTATTTTTTATAGTCTGTCCTATTTAGGACCACTATGTTACAGGGGTGTAGCCAGGGATTTCATATCTGCACTCCAAGTGGACTCACTGCTACCCCGCCTTGCTAGGGTGAGCTATCCCCTCCCCCCTGGTGTAGCCATTCAATATACAAATGTACACCAGGACTGTGTTTGTTGCCTCATTTGGCACCATAAATACAACTTTTGCATCTCATGATAATAGTTGTTGCCATGCATGGGTAAATACAAATGCCATGCATTGTTCTCTAAGACAGCCACATACCATCCCAGAGCCTGTAAAGTTGTATTGTCCTTGGGATGCAAAGAGAGTATTAGTGAGCAAACCTTCTAGTTTTAACTCCTATGAATAAAATTACAGAAGGGTTAAGTATTTTCTTTGTTAGTTTTCATGGAAAAAGGAAGGAGTTCAGAGTTTATTTGCTACCCCCTTAAATAAAATTGCACTCCATGGAGTGCTTGGAGTATGCCTGCCTGCCGACACCCACGCTATGTTACTGCCTTTGTCAGAATGTTTGAAAATCACTTCTTTAAGATTTTTTAAATGTTCCAAAACATCTAATTCTTGTGATGTTAAATTTGATACATTGTGCCATTTTTTGTGAACAGTGTATCAACCTCCTATAAAACCACCTTCTGATAGGTCTGAATAGCAACATCATGAACCTTAGGGTAAAAGGTAGATTTTGGCCGAAACTTGGACTTCCTATCACCATTTGAAAAATCATTAGAATCCTACAATTCATTAACATTTCTATCTTGTATGTCTGGCACAAATGCATTGCCCTGATCAACAAAACTAATGCAATGAAGCAGTTCAGAATTCTCAGTGATGGGACTTGAACTTAGCTCCCCATCCCTTGGTGATTCAACTGGTTCTAATGATTCCAATAAAAGACTAAATGTGTCTTAGTCCAAGCTTTTATCAGAAATCTCTGGAACAACTGGCCCACCCATATTTTTGGTTGTAAAAAAATAAATTTAATTAATCTTTCTAAATATCTTAAATAATTCTACTTGCAATCTAAAGTGATTTACTTTAGGGAAGGGGACAAAAGAGAACCCTTTACTCAGTACTTTAACTTCTATTGGATTAAGTTCATAAGTGCTTAAATTTTCAATTTATTTTGGTTCACTTTGCTGTTGTGTGTTGTTCTCTTGTTTTTGTCATCTCTTTTTGGTCTAGTCCCTTTGTTTTGCTCTCCTTGTCTTACATTTTGTTCTTGTGTTCTTTTGTCTAAAAGAATACTTTTTTTCTGTTGACCAGATGTTTCAGGTTGTGCACTTTTAGATGCTGTTACATTATCTGTATTTTCCTGAATATATGACTGAACCATTTTTGCCCTTATTCTTATTTTTTATTTTTTCTCCAATTTCTAGAATTACTTCTGTTATTGCTTCTTCTATGGTTTCTAGAATGACTGTGATTTAAATTATGACTTCGATTGTCAGGTTGTGCTTTTCTGTCCCATGCCAAAACTTGTTCTAATGAATAATCGTTGAGGTTCTGTTCATGTCTTGTTGGTTTTCTCTTAAACACCTCTCTCTCATGCAAATCCACACACTTATTTAACTCTTTTTCTTTTAACTTGAACAGTGAATATTGTTTGTAAGGTTCTAATTCTTTTTGTGTTACTTCATTTTCTTTTTTATTTCCTCACAGTAATACTTCACCTTCTTTGACCAACATTTTTATCAGCTCATCTGAACAAGCATGTAAAGCTGTCTTCTATTCACTTTTATGTTTGAAATTTTCTTTTTCCACTCTAGGTTCTATGTACATCCTGAGACCCCTCGGCACCCTTTTATTTTTTAAATATTTCCCACCCAAGCTGTTAATATTATAATGCAGGGATAATTCAGTCTTTAGCTGTTTTTTCAAGTTTTAAAAAGGTAGTTTTTATTTCTATATTGTTTTCTTGCTGGTCATTTATTGTTTCCAAAAGGGGGGGTCATCTTAACTCCTGTCTCCTGATTCTGTCCTGTAGAGACTCCAAACATGACACCTCCTCTGTCGGCATTTGATCTACGTCTTCCTTGGTGCTTGTGCGTACTTCTGGATCCCTGTTTTCATTCATCCTATGGGAAGCCACACCGTGATATCAATTTCTACTTGCCAAAACCATAGTGAAGTTCAGTTTTTTGGTATGTTGAAAAAACCAACTGGGAACATGAGTGGGCTCCTCCCTAGATCAGAAGAAGTCCATGGAGCAGCACCACAATGCCTGGAATCAATCAACATGTCTTTTTTACTGCAGTTTCGACTCAGGTGAGTTGCAAGAGGCCGTTACTGATGCCACACTACTTAAATTACTGACAGCATGCTACAAACAGAGGTGTCAGAAAAAAAGTGAATGATACATTCAAAATATTGGAGTAAATAGCAAAACCCCATTTTGGTGTGCTCACCAGTAATTACAGAGATGTCCTTTTACTTTGCTTAAATGAGAAAGCTTATTCAGAAACCTCAAAGCCACGATATCAATAGCCACATCTACTTTGTCATTAAAGCAACGCCAAAGGGTTACCAACCCCAAATTCATAAGAAAAAAACACAGACTTCATGTACTAAAATTGGATGTCCATGGATCAGCCAAAACAAGCAACTAATTGGACTGAACACACAAAAACAGTGATTCACATGAACAATAGCTTGAGGTAATTTATTTAAACAAGAACATACAAACGGTTCCCCAGTGTTTCGAGGGTATCAACCCTCTTCATCAGGAGAGGTGGAGACTATCATTTAAAATCACTGTTTAAATATACCAGTATATCAAAACATGTGACCTAGTGGTCCAATCACATAAAACCACTAATTATGATGATCAGTCATGTGAGGACAATACAATCTGCAATATAAGAATAAATACCATTGTGCAAAAGTGCATACAACAAATGGATTAAAACATCAACCCATGCATCAATGAAAAAATAAAGGACACTGGAAATGTATACATTAACCTGATTACTATAAGTTATTAATTCTGCTTAATACAATAATTGTGTCCTGCAAAAAACGTGACAGTGCTGCAAAAAGGGCTCCGTTTATTCACTTATTTGTTAAATATTCCAAATACATCATATTTTAAAACTGTTTTCAGTTTTTCAAGTATAGAAACAAAAAGGTTCTGCTAAATAGTAACAACACATTCAAAAACTAATTTTGCACAGTATCATGTTATGACAATTTTCAAAAAGCAATGCTAGAGTGATTAAAGTTGAGAAGAAAATGTGTCAGATCAGAATTAGAAAAAAGGTTAGAGAGAGAAAAACATTAAAGTAGGATGATAATGGTATTGCCATCCAGCCTGCACCAGTCTACTAGTTGCTGGTCAGACAGCTCCAAGAAGGTGTTTTGTGTCCCTATAGACAATGTTGGTGGGCATATGGCCATGGAATATGCCTATTCTATTGGGCAGTATACTCATGGGCCACATCTAGGTTTTGTATGAGCTAAAGAAGCAAAACAAAGAGGGCCATGGTGTGGGTGTGTTGGCCACAGACCTGGTTGCCTTTTATTGGCCCATGCAGCAGTTGTTACTGCTTACCTGTGTTGATTTGTGAGTAAGGCTAGTTTCCACTTAGCTACTGTATATGTTTCTGATTGCACTTTAGTGCTTTTCACTCACTATTTTCTTTGAATATGTGGCTGTCCCTGATATGTATGGCCAGTGACTTCCTTTCCATGATGTTTGCACTTGCTGGGTTTAGCAGACATTCTCCTGTTTGTGAGCTCTATGTCCACCCTTCAAATAAGGGGCCTGACTTTCTGTCTGCCCCTTATCATTTTCTAAACCAATCTATAAGTTGTTAATCACTTTTGTGAGTTGCAAACCTTTAGTTACCCTAGTCAGTGTGTTCTTCACAGAATTTACTGTAGCTTTATTGAAATAGCATACAGTTTAATGACAGTTGTAAGCTTTGATTCTTGTAGCAGAGTGACCATGGCAGACAGCATATCCAATGTTTCCTCATCTACTGGTTGTACTTAGGAACACATTTGAATTATGCCATTATGATGATGAGAACCTTCAGGGTCACAGTCAGATTCCGTTTCTGCACAAACACTGAGATCCTTGCTCACTGACATAGCTACCATATAAAAATTTTATTGTCTCCCAATCCTTTGGAGATTTTATAGTGTTCAAAGATTTTGCAGCTTTTTCAGATTTTGTAGCAGTGGCAGTTTTCTCAACTTTTACAGTATTGGTGTCTGCAGTGTTGAGTTCCCTCCTCTCCTTACACAGATATGTAAACAATGATAGCAGCTAAAGTCCTCAAAACCCACCCTAACTGATTACTTTGCTTTGTTCCCAGTGGTGGTCTTGCCCCTTATTTTTTATCTGTTCCTCTGATTGAGTCTATATGCATACTCCTTACCTTAAAACTGCTCACTGATTTGGCCCTTACCAAATCCTTACCTCTTGTAACTTTTTTTACAGTCCACCACTAATTTCATGCAAAAGTGTTTATGGACATCTATCTTGACTCTCTCTCCTGCTAGTTTGAATGAATTTCTCCTCATCCCTGTATCTGAGCTCAAGAAAAACATGGCATTGATGCCAATCCCATTTATCCCATGCAAGCACTTGAATGTTTCTATCATATCACCCTTTTGCCTTCTCATCTGGAGGTTGTATAATTGAAGCCTCAAATCAAGGCCTAAAGAAGGTGAGTAAAGCAAAAAAGAGAAGGAAACCACTCTGGCTTTCTAAGGAGGTAGCCACTAGGATCAGAGAAAAAAGATTTGCTTTCAAAAGATATAAGGAAACTGGAAACAACAAAGACAGGGATACATACAACGTGAAACTGAGGGAGGTAGGCAAGGCAATTAGGGCTGTGAAGGTGGCAACAGAGGAGAAGATAGCTAGGGAGGTCAACAAGGGGGCTGAGACCTTCTTTAGATATATAAAGGAAAGGAAAGGAGAAAGACAAGAGGGGGTATAGTCAGAATTGCAAGGAATGAGTGGGGCAAATGGAAGACAAGGAAAAAGCAGAGATCCTCAGTGGATACTTCTGCTCCATTTTTACACAGGAGGAGGAAAGTTGTGGACCCACACAGTGTGAAGGAAATACTGTAAAGTATGAATTTGACTCAAGTCAATTCAGAAGGGAAATAGTCCTTAAAGAACTGGGGAAACTCAAGGTGCCCAAGGCAATGGGCCCAGATGAAATTCACCCTAGAATTCTCAGAGAGATGCTCGAGGAACTTGCAGCACCTCTGGCTGACCTATTTAACCTATCACTTCAACTAAGAGAGGTTCCAAAAGACTGGAGAAGGGACGATGTTGTCCATCTTCACAAAAATGGGAGTAGGGAAGTAGCCGACAACTATCACGTGGTTAGCATTATCTCAATTGTGGTCAAAATAATGGAAGCCCTACTCAAAGAAAAAATTCTAACTTATCTAAAATAAAGCAGTAAATTGGATCCAAAGCAGCATTGTTTTACCTCAGGATGATCATGCCAGACAAACCTAAATGACTTCAACTGGCTAACCAAAATGATGGATCAGGAAGCGATGTGGATGTAGTATATCTGGACTTCAGCAAATCCTTCAACTCCATACCACACAGAAGGCAGCTAAACAAGCTCACCAGCTTGGTAATAGGGCAGAAAGTGGTAACTTGGATTAGATGCTGGCTGAGTGGGAGACCCCAGATGGTCCTTGTGAATGGCATCTTATCAGAAGAAAGGGGGGTGACTAGTAGCATGCCACAGTGGTCAGTGTTAGGTCCCATCTCTTTAATGTCTTCATAAGAGACAAAGCCGAGGGTTTGCATGGAAAGGTAAGCCTATTCACTGACAACACAAAGATATGCAACAGGGTTGAGGTCCATGAAGGGATGGAAAAAATGAAGGCAGATCTCAAAAGGTTGGAATGTGGTCAAAACCATGGCAGCTGAAATTTAACACCAATAAGTGCAAGTTCATGCATCTAGGGAAAGGTAACCCAGGAGAGGAATACCATATAGGAGGCAAGAAACTATAGACTGCAAAGCAAGAGAGGGACCTGAGAGTAATTATAACAGATAATCTAAAGAAAACAAAGCAATGTGAAAAGGCTGCACCAAAGGCAAATGGAATGCTGGGATGCATAGGAAGGGGTATAGCCAGTCAGAAAAGGGAGGTTATGTTCCCACTGTATAGATCACTGGTGAGGTCAAGCCCGGAGTACTCTGTCCAGTTCTGGAGGCCACATCTTAGAAAGAACATAGTTAAGCTAGAGGCAGTGCAGAGAAGAGCCACAAAGATGATACAGGGCCTGCATCAGAAATCAAACAAGAAGAGACTGAGGGATCTCAACATGTATTCCTTGCAGCAAAGGAGAGAGAGGGGAAAAATGACTGAGATCTTTAAATATATGAAGGGACTAAATAGAGTACAGGTCCAAGACCTCTTTCAGGTAAAGAACCATACAAGAACTAGAGATTATAATAAGAAACTAGGGGAGGAAGAAATTCAGGAGCAACACTCATAAGTCCTTCTTCACCAAGAGGGTGATCGACACATGGAACAGCCTCCCTCAAGGATTGGTGGTGGCAAAAACTGTAGGGGCCTTCAAGAATGCTTAGGATAGTTACAAAGGCATCATAACACTGAGTAGCAGTTAAGAGTGGGGGTGTAGGTTCATGGGCAGGCTTGATACGCCACATGGTCCCCTTCTGCCATCACTTTATATATTTCTATGTGTACGTGTCCAAGTCTTGCAGGCACTCCTTGTATGTCATGCCCTCCAGACTCTTAACTGTCTTGATTGCACTGCACTGCTTCCACTTTATTGCAGTCTTTCCTCAGGTGTGGACTCCAGTAACATGCACAGTACTCCAGATGTGGTCTCACCAATGGCATATACAAAAAGGGTACCCCCCCCCGGCTTCAGCTTTTGACCCCCCCTCCATATCCATCACAACAACCTGTTTGTCTTTTCCAAAGGTCTGTTACAGTGTGCTGTGGATTTTAGGTTTCAAATATCATGACCCCTATTTCCTTTTCCTCCATTGTTCATTCAAGTACCACCACCCACTCATTTTGTGCTGCACCCTTGTGTTCCTTTTCCCAGTGTGCATCCCCTTGAATTTTTCTGCATTGACACACAGCTGACAGATCTTTGACCAGTTCTGCAGCCTGTTCACATTATCCCTAAGTTCCCTTATCCTCTCCTTTGTATCAATCTTTGTGCAACTGTTCATGTAATTGTGAAAACTGCACCTTTCTTCACTCAGGCTTAACTTTCTTGAAATACTGATAACTCACCATTTTGAATGTTACAAAAAATAATTATACATTTCTGCAGAATTAAGTATTAGAGATTTCTAGTGCTGTGCAGAATGCAAAATTCCAGCAGTGAAATTAGCATGGAATGACCATTCCGCTGGCAGAATTTTTTACACTGGAATTTCACTGGTTCTTCTGCAGAATTCTGCCTGTTATGATCCACAGAATAATATTCTGTGGAACAGCGTTTTTCCTCAGAAAATCATTCTGCAGCCATTTCCACAGAAAATATTGTGATCCGGGGATTAATACTCCACAAAATAGCAATTTTTCCACAGAAAATCATTCCACAACAACTTCCACAGAAAATATTGAGATTTGCAGAACAAAATTCCACAGAAATGTTACAAAAAAACTCATTCCACATTTTTCTGCCATGGAAATTCTTCATTCTGTTTCGGGTGAAATTTGGTTGAATTTCTGCAGAATTTCAAAAATTCAATGAAATGTTGTCCTACCAAAATGTGAAAATTCTGCACACACTAGCAATTACATAATGGAGCAGAAAAAAAATATGTGGCCACGTTGAATTTGGATCCCAGTTCTTTCTTTCCTTTCTTTCCTTCCTTCCTTCCCTTCCTTCCTTCCTTCCTTCCTTTCTTTCTTTCTTTCTTTCTTTCTTTCTTTCTTTCTCTCTCTCTCTCTTTCTTTCCTTCCTTCCTTTTTTTCTTTTCTTCATTCTCCTCCAGTGCCCCTCTCCTCTACCCTATGGCTCAATAACTATGTTGAATTACCTAACTGCACTCATCAGGAGCTGGAGCAGCAGCCTCCTCTTAAGACCCTGTACTGTAAGTCCTAACTGTTGCACAGGGTGCTAAGGAGGAATACATTATGCTGTAGCCTTCCCATTCTTTATGGGATTAGGATACCCACTTCACTGATGTGCCTACTCTTTTTTGTTCCTGGAGTATTTGCCCCATGGTAACTTCTAAACCCATGGTTTTCCATATGTTAGTGCAGTGTGTTGTGACTAAGTAAAAAGAAATAAGAAGGTGCATATGCCACCTTGAAGTCCTGTGTTTCAATTTTATTTAAAGTGCTACCAGAACACCCCATGTATCACCTCTTCTTTGAGGCTTCATCAGTTTTTTGTGTTGTGATTGAGTCACTGGGCTGGGCAAATCTGGTCTATTTAATTATTACTTGCTAAGTTATTATATAGTATCTTTTTTTTAAAGTAAAATATAGATCTAGTCCATATCCATTTTTAAACACTGTGTCTGACTTTTTATTTATATGTATATATATATATATATATATATATATATATATACACATACATTTTATCCCCACTGCCAGCAGGGCTCAGAGGTGGTGTACCAACCATCTGATGCGCCAACCCACTTGCGGGATCACACGGCATGGCAGGGGTGTGGGATTTTTGTGGTTACTAGTGTAGCTACGAATCCCCAGTCCCCTCACCTTAAGGATGCTGGTGCAAAGGGCTGTAGCCCAGGCATGGAGCTATGTTGAGAACACGGATCCTGCCAAGCAACTAACATCATCCTCCTTTCCCCTCCCCATGCTGCTTCCTAGTGAAGCAGCACTTACTGCCCACACCAGGAAAGGAGAGCTTCCATTAGGCAGCTCAATCCAACTCCTGCCCTACCCCCCAAGCTGATCCCTGACATCCTAGGCCCGATCTTGAATCTGGGTCACTGGAGTAGCACAAGGTGTGGTGTCTAGCACCTCAATCCTCAATGCCACTGGGCTGGCCACTGAGGCTGATTTTAAGTAAATCATTCCACCGCATTACTTGATAAAAGTAGTACTGTAGAATCCTGCTCAGTGATTCAGCAGCAGAGCTGCCATACTGTGGCTCTGGTGAACCTGGTTTGGTAACATGCCTTGGCCATCAGAAGCTGGTTGGAGGCACATGTATTAAGTATTCCATAGGGAACTGTTCTGCTTTGGGGATGTATGTTTGTGCCTTCCATTGCAATACTGCAACCTTGGTGGCCACAGGTGTAGTTGAATACTGAACAATGTGCACATGCTTTCAAGTGAAGCGTGTAAGGATGTCATAGTCCAATTCATGTCAAACACCCAAGGTCACATTGAGCACTCTCACAAGATGGCAAAAATGGGGAAAATGGCTGCAGTTTGGAGAATGATGTGCTACCTGCCTCTAGCATCCACAGCAGGCTCTAGCTGACTGCCTTCTGTGCTGCTCGGGGTCTAGTTCACTGACTTCTGGGTTAGTCCCAAGTGCTTCCACAGGCAGAATTGATTTAGAAGAGAAGGTGATAGAGGGTGCACTGCCTTAGGTGGTGGTGGTGGTGGGTCATATGATGTGTCCTATCATAGAAATGCCTACATTTGTTGCCAGGCTGGCAATCAATGTGTTGCCAGACTGGTCATCAGCACAGTGGTATAGTAGGGTTATCACTCACAATGCTTGTGACACAGGTTCAGAAACTAGCTTGGATACTGGGGTGGTCATCCAGGGGTGGAGTACTGGGAGTACTACAGTAGGCTCGCCTGCACATAGGGTGGGCATCAGGTAGCAGTGCATTCAAATCAGCTTGCAAGGAGGGAGTGTGCCACCTGGCACTATCCTCAGCCACATAAATGCATGCACTTGCACATGACGACCTTGCTGCTGGCATCCATGGCCGAAGGGCGCAACAAAAACAATGAAAATCTCTGAGTTATGGAAGATAAGGTTTGGCAATGGGGCCCTGTCCTCCTGAATGACCACTCCCCCTCCTGAACTAGAGAGCATAAGGGGCCCGCTAAAAGGAATAATCCATGGAGAACCACCAAAGAGCAAAAGCTGCACTGTGAATTTGTGAGGATGGAGGTAAACACCAGAGAAAGAACTGGGATAAGGCTGGTATTCAGGGCAGAAGGCATAACACTGGTGAAAGGGGGATAAAAAGAATAATAAAAAAATCCTAGATTGATCTGTGAGAAGTGAAGCTGACCCCACATCAGTGGGTTACCTGTGATAGGCTTCCCATGTTGAGAGGTGTATTTGAAGTCCTAGGATTGCCAGGCTTGACATAATTCCACAGACAGGATGGTGGTTAGTACTGACCATTGTGGAGGAAGGTTCTTAATGCTATATATATAAATATATATATATATATACACACACACACACACATATATATATAGGCATGAATGCACTCCTATATTTAGGGTTGAGTAGGCACTTCAATGTTAAACTCAAAAATTTGCACTTTAATAACATTGCAACCTTTCAATGTATTTGCATGAAAATTGGCATGCTCCATCACCCATGGCTGATCTCTGGATGTGACAAGTTATGTTCTGGTCAGATGTGTGGTTTCTTACTTCCGGATAGGTGAAAAAAGCATTTTGTCACTGATTGACTTTGCTGGGATTTTTCTTTGAACTTGCCTACAGCCCAGATGATTTGTATTTTTGGTCTGAAGTTTTCAGGGCAGAAGGTTAGCCCACTGATATGCCTTTTGCTAGTGTAGTGAAAAAATGATAAGCTGTTTTAAGTTAGTGCAATTTAAACATTTGAAAAAAATGTTTCTGAGCATGCTCAGTAAGTAATAAAAAATAGCTGTATGAAACGAAAAAGGAGTCCTGTTTCATACGAGAAAATTATTTTTCATTTGCCATCATCTTATTTCCTTTTCTTCTTAAAAAAATGTTAAAAGATGGAAAAATGACATCCTGGAGAGAGACCACCACACCTAGCTGGCTGATCAGGACCATGTTAGTTGCAATCTACACTTCAGTATTAGAGATATGCTCCAGAAATGTGTTTTATTTACTGTTATGAATTATTTTTGTATCACAGCATGATATGAGGAGTGCTGAAAACAGATCCTTTTTCTTCACTAGAGAATCCTTTACCAGGATCTCTATGTTGCTGTTAATTTGCACAAAAGTGTAGAAATAGATTCCTGGTCTTCATTGTGATTGACAAAGTTTTTTTTTTTTTTGAGAGGGTATGAACAGAATCTATTAACAGATATGGGACAGGGTAAGAACATGTTTCTTCTGTCTCCCCTGGTGTCAAGCATAAACTTTATAGTATCCACTAAGCCCTAATAATTAGGTATTTATGACTCAGCAACCTCTGGTTGCCACAAGTGAGATTTTTTTTTTACATTTGAAGGACTCCGGCACATCAGCAGCATTTGGAGCAGCATTTAGAGATAAAAGAGGAGCACAATGTTTTTTTCTCTCTCTCCACACCAAGTCCTTCCTGTCTCACTGACCAGCAGGTCTTTCTCTCTCCAACGGCAAGCCCTCTCTCTTTGCCAGGTCAACAAAGAAAAACAAATCCCTGGGGGTGCAATGAAGGAGAGTGAGCATTCAGTTGTGTTCCTGTGATATAGAGTGCATTATGCTGTTTCTTTCTCTGCTCAGTCTGAACTCTCTTTTTCCTTGATGAATCGCCAGGTGCTAAATGTGCCTTTTGTCCAACTTCACTGAGTTCTCAGAACCATCCATGTGTTAAGATCACCAGCCCATTAATGGTAACAAAAAAAAAAATATATTGCCATCATGTTATTCTATTCAGATATGTATACATTTTGGTTAACCGCTGATAGTTAAATTCACTATAGAGAACAGGGCACTGGTCCCCTACCTTTGTGCAAGCCAGCCACTTGGAAGACATTTTATTACCCTTTGCATTTAGAGGAACAGATGGTGTTATTTCATGTACTTCCCCAAGTGCTAGCAAGTGCTAATAGAGATTCCTTATTTTATCAGACATGCCAGGATACACATTGGTCAATCTATGGTCAACTAAAGCTGTCACCCATCTGGTGGGTCTTTGCTGCTTCAATCTACTGGTGAAAAGTCTCCCTGCCTTCTACTCTTGCCCAATATAAGTAGCTTTCATGTTAGTGGCCGAGCAGGTAACCTTGTCCAGGAGGTAAGCTGAATATTTAGCCCTCAGGAGAGTAAGTTCTGACCAGAGATGGTATGCTGATTTTTTAAAGACTTGGGACTCTAACAACATGATTCAGGACAGCCATTCCTCAATATGGGAGTTAAGTTTCTTTTTCTGCACCATGGCCAGTCTAATAAATTCCCCTCACCATAGTGCTTTAATTGAACCCCATAATACATCTTTTGCCATTATAGAAGCATGATTCTCCCCCCATGAAGTAAGAAGAAACTTTTTCATATGTTCCAAGATATAGGCATCAGCTAATAGTTGTGTATTGAGGGATCAAGTGCCAGCACAGGGGGAATGGTGAGATTTAGACAGGTTTATCCATATCGACGAATGATCTGATATAACCCTGGGGTACATGGTCACACACCCCACCCCAGTCATATTGTAACCAGTGAGGAGAAAATTTTCAGTTCGACAGTAGACCCCATGGGGAGATAAGTAAAAAGTATACTCCCATTTCCCCTGATGTAGAAGCTTCCAAAGGTCCACCAAACCCAGGTCAGACAAAAATTCCCTTAAGGGCCTCTGGGCCAGGGATAACCCTACCTTTCTTTTAAAGGGGAAAGGGAATATTGTTTAACCAGGAGTAGCACATTAAGCTGAGCTTGTTTCCAGATGTGATCTGGGAGCACAAGGAAGTTAAGTGACTTGCTCAGGATCACATAGTATGCACCTAGGTGGCTGTGGGATGCAAAGCCAAATCTCCAGATCTGCAGATCAGAGCCTTAACCCACTGTGTTATATTGCCTCCTTTGAAAGGATCTGTCAATGTTGTTGGAAAAGTTGAGATTTCAGTCTTCCCAAGGAGGTATGGAATATCTTGGAATGAAACCAGTAAAGTAGCCAAAGGGGGAGAAAATGAAGGGGGTGGGTGTCTACATTAGGGCCAAATATGAAACCAAATACTACGTCCTCATTTGTGAGTTGTCCCAGGATGATAATATATTGACCATCCAGGTCCTTCCATTCCTGAATCATGGTAAAAGGGACTGATTTGTGCAACAATATTGACCCCCCCCAATCTCACACTCAGTCCCACTCCAAACATTTGGCCAACTCAAAGTTTTTTGAGATTAATCAATTGGTCTTTAGGAATGTGTGTTTCCTGCAGCATACCTATATGAGGATGGTACCTGCTTAAGTGTTTAAGAAAACAATATTTTTTAGCATTTTCTTCCCCCTTTTATATTCCAAGAAATTTTGCTCCAACAATCCTTCACATTGTTGCACCCAAAACTGTCCTATAACAGGCTTCCTGCAAATCCTTGTGCCTAAACCCCCACACTACAAAGTACCCATCCCCCAACCCAAATAAACCCTTCTCCCTCCTCTGCCTTAACCAAATTAAGTTAAATAAAAAAAAAAAAACAGTATCAAAAATAACAAAAAAAAAAGGCAACTGCTTAAACTAGAATTAATCTCTAAGTTCTTCAACCTATGCACTTCTCGATTGTGTCCTATCAGTGAATAAAGAATCAGGCTCTAAATATAATATTACAAACTTGGTAAAGGTCTTTGGAAGTCCTGAAAGAGATGCAGTCTCCCAGCCGGGAAGACTTCAGGAATGTTCATGATGGCATAGCACAAAATTGTCCACATGTCAGGAAACTGAAACATAAGGGGCAGAACGGGGTGGTTCCACACTCACCCAGGTTACAAAGAGAATTAAAATGATACATATTAAATAAAAAGTCCTCAGTATTTACAGTACCAAACACAAAATAATTTGCCACATCCAACGCCCTAACCGAGCTAGAATTGTCATCCAGGACCTACATAAAGACATGGCTTCTAATCAGCATGTGAAATCAAAAGTTATAGAGGACCATTCCAGGTCTATTCAGAGCCAAACAGTTCAATCCATAAAGAGCAAATTAAAAATAGCAGAAGAAAAAAAAAATTAACTGTCTCTGTGCTGATGTTTGGTTTGCTCGCATATTTACCAGTCTGATCACTGTAGAATAGAGAAAATTTAACCTACCTTTACCAAACAGGTTGGGCAGAAGCTTTCCTAGCTCAGCGACCTCTTGAACAGCTGTGTCAAAATGATAAGTGCCTGTTGTTGTAGTGACTTCCAATCTCGCCGGATAAATCATTCTATGTTTTATTTTAGCGGTCCAAAGTTTGGATTGTAAAGGACGACATGCGGCTGTATCTTGTCATACCTTATATGTTAGATATGGGATCAGCCTTAGCCTCCATCCTTCCCATTCTAGCTTCTCAGTTTTCCTAGCAGCATTTAAGAGATGATCTCAATCAAGATAGTTGAGAACTTTAAAAATTATGGGATGGGGTGGTTCTTCTGCTGCACGCTTTGGCCTAATGGAACAGTGGGCCCTCTCAATAATGTAGTGGGGACCATTTACTGATGGACCAGCAATTCAAGCACATTGCTTCTGAAGGAAAATAATAGTTGAGTAGTCTTCTTCACCCTCTGGGAGCCCCTGGAGGACCAGATCATTCTTCCTGGAGTGACCTTTTTTTTTTTTTTTATTCAGTTTACTTTATTGGCACAGTGATGATACATGAGTTATACAGCCGTAATCAGGCTGACACTTGCAAGTTACACATGCCATTATCATGAAAACATGTTAGCAGAAGCAATATCATTGAGGTAAACAAGATTGACATAACAATTAGCAAAGTAACCTAATACAACTTTACCCAAATTCCATCCCTACCCAACACCCACCACACTAGCAGCATCTACATACGGATTGGAGCACCACAAGGATTCTCAATAGGAAGAAAAACAAAGACTCAAAGGATACATCTAGCAGGGGGGGTATTTCCTATGGCCAGAGAGATTAAGCTTGCCAAGTGGCTAGAACAGCATCCAACAGGCCCCAACTGGAGCCATAGGACTGGATCCTGTTATTCATTTTGGCTATATGTAACTCCAGTTGTAATGCAAGTATAATCTCCTTATACCATTCTAGGACTGGTGGAGTAGTAGCGTCCATCCAGTGCCTTAGGATGACCGCTTTGGCCGTAGCCAATATAATAGACATGTGCAACTTTTTTTGCTTAGTCATGCCTCTGGGGAAGCTACTCAATAGGCAAATTTCTGGTGTAAAAAGGAGCTCCAGGCCTATTATCGGTGGTAATGAGGCACAAATTGCCCTCCAGAAAGGCTGAATCTTAGCGCACTCCCACAGTACATGGTACAAGTCCCCGTCTTTGGCTTCACACCTGTTACAAGTAGGTGATGGTAGTTTACCCATCTTGTGAAGTCTAGCAGGAGTATAATACATGCTGTGCATGATATTAAATTGCTGTAGTTTATATCTATCCTGCCTAATATATTTATGGTTGTTTACCCATATCTGCTCCCATACTCCCCTGTCCACTGTCATCTCTAATCTCTGCCTCCAGTAGTGACTAACATAAGAGGGTAAAACTTCATCTATCCTCTGCAACACATTATAAACTCTAGAAACAGAATGGGGTTGGTCTGCAACTTTGAGCAGGCAGGACAACTCGGTCCTGTTTTCCACCCATGCTTTTGTCCTGCTCAGGTGAGCTTTTATTGAATCACAAATTTGCAGAAATTTGAAATTATGGAGTGACCTTTTAAATCGTCAACTTTTTCCTCGAGATTCTTAAAAGTGCACTTAACAGACACTATCTCTGGTTGCCTTTTGATAATTTTGTCCTTTGCTGATGAGATCCGGACTTCAGAGTCAGAGACTTGTTGATCCAGTTCCTTCACTATGGGCTTCCATTCTTTATAATCAATGATCAGTGTAAACAGTTTGGATTTAATTGTCTGTAACTCCACATACATTTGCTCTGGGGATACTGAAGCAGATACATCGGTCAGTACATCTGTTGGGGAATTATTTCTACAAGTCCTATTAGCTTCTAGGCCCCCCATTGCCTCTTCCTCTCCTTCAGAGCCTTCAAGTTGCAAGAATCCCACATTTTGAGACTGATTCAGAATTTCTTCAGCCATTGGGTCCAACAGGTAAGAGTAAGCTGTCCCTGCAACTTCAAAGGAATGATTTGCAGCTATGAAAGTTGGGGAAATAAGCAAAATATTTCTAAAGCTATACAAATTCATTCATGTCTTTCAAACCATATTTTATTCATGACTATATTTATCCCCCCAGGATGGGGGATAAAACATGTTTTACATATGTGAGGGAGAGAAAAAGAGCAGGGCAGGGGATTGATAGACTGAGGGGGGAAGGAAGGATGAACTTTGAGCAGGACTATGAAAAGGCAGAGGCACTAAATTAGTATTTTAGCTTGGTTTTCATGGAGGAGGTCGAAGTCAAGGGTCCAGTACTAGCACCTAAGGGGAAGGAGGGCAAATGGGTGAATCAGACCCCATTCACTGTGGATAGGATCATGGCTGAGCTGGATAGACTATGGGTGGACAAGGCAATGGGGCCTGATGGGTTGCACCCCAGAGTCATCAAGGAATTGAGGGAGGAGCTGGCTGCACTCTTGACAAGGTTCTTAAACCTGTCCCTGGATATGGTGAGGGTGCCAGAGGACTGGAGGAGTGCTGACGTAGTGCCCTTGCACAAGGGAGGTAGCAGGGAGCTGAAGGAGAACTACCGCACAGTCAGCCTCACATCTGAGGTGGGGAAAGTAATGGAGGCATTAATCAAAGAGAGGGTGATGAATTACCTGAAGGAGTGTGGCTTGCAGGACAGCATTCAGCATGGCTTCACCAAGGGGAAATCATGCCAGACCTACCTAATTGAGTTTTTTGATTTGGTGACTCAGGTAATCGACCAGGGAGGATGGTGGACATGGCCTATCTGGACTTCAGCAAGGCCTTCGACACAGTCCTTCATAGGATGTTGGTGAGCAAGATGGAAAGCATGAGGTTGTAAGGGAAAATAGCAGGCTGGGTGGAGGCCTGGCTAGTAGGCAGAACTCAAAGGGTAGCACTTAATGGGGTGCAATGATGAGGAGTGGAGTGCCACAGGGGTCAGTTTTGGGTTTGCTGCTCTTTAACATCTACATCAGTGATACTGCAGTGGGTTTGACAGGGAGGGTGTGCCTATTTGCCTATGATACAAAAACCTGCAATGGGGTGGACACCCCCAGAGGGAGTGGAAGACAAGAGGAGGGAACTCAAGATGCTCAAGGAGTAGGCCAGGAAATGGTAGCTTAGGTTTAATGCCAAGAAGCATGCCGTGATGCACCTAGGAAGGAAAAACATGAAAGTGGGGTACATGTTGGGGGAGGATCAAAGAATCAGAACAGGAAAGGGATCTGGAGATGATAGTCTCCTCAAACCTTAAGGTAGGTTTCCAATGTAGTAGGGTGGTAGAAAGGGCCAATGGAATGCTGGCATACATAGGCAGGGGCATTATTAGCAGGAGGAAGGTTATAATGCCCCTCTACAAAGCCATGGTGAGGCTGCAGTTAGAGTACGGGGTTCAGTTCTGGAGACCACACCTCCACAAGGATATAGATGCATTGGAGAAGGTTCAGAGAAGTGCAACAAAGATGGTACAGGGTATGCAGGGGAAGACATGCGAGCAGAGGTGTAAGGAGTAGAATCTGTACGCACTGGAAATAAGGAGGGAAAGGGGGGACATGATTGAAACCTTTAAATATTTCAAGGAGCTCAATAAAGTTGGTGAAGGGTGTCAGCTGAAGAGGAAGGAGGGAGCCAGAACTAGACGGTGCAGCCTCAGATTGCGAGGAAATAGGTTCAGGGGCAATGTGAAGGGGCGCTTCTTCACAGAGAAGGTGGAGGAGCCCTGGAACAGACTGCCACAGAGTCATGGGGTCTGAGATGGTGGAGGAGTTTAAAAAGGCATGGAAAAGACATATGGGACTGAGTATTGGGGAGAGGGTAGGGGCACGTGGGGAGGGGGGTATGTGAACGGCGAGGATTGGGCAAACTAGATGGGCTGGAAGGGTCCTTTTCTGCCATCAAATTTCTATGATTCTGCGATTCTATAATTCTATATTTATAATTAAGCATGTACATAGATCGGATACCAATAAAAAAAGATTTTTGCAGCCATGATTATGCATGCACCACTCGGGGTATTATAAAAAAAGACCATGCCACACTAAACACAATTAAATAGACAGCAGCCTAAATTTTTTTTTTAAACTTTGTACTGATACTGCAGTGTAAAGATGACTACAGTAACTAAAGGTAGTAATGCAATACTGGCAGCACTTGCACTATTGTACAGCTACTAGATCTGAACGTAACAAGCAATGGCTGTGCCAGAATGAGGGGACATGTCCATTGCCCATTTTGGACTCCTGGGTTTTTCATTTCCAAGGTCTCTTTCTCTCCCTCACTTACTTAGTGCTAGTCTTAAGTGTCAAGTTCCCAATCTGCAGTTTATACTTGGCCTCCACTAGAGATCCTCACAAATTACTGAAACCATCCTGCTGATTTTTTCCTCACTAAGTTTGGAGTTATCCTGATCCTTCAATCATCAATCATGTCACTAATGAGACTGTTCATTCCTCACACATTATCAATCATAATCATCCTACTCACAGTGGTCAAGCAAGGATCCTTGCCTGAGTCACCCCAACAACTTGATGATGGAGTCTTTTTACAAGTCAATTTTCACTATGCCCCTGGCATGCTAATCAATATTCAATCACCTAACTCCTTTATGTCCTTGTCGCCCCCCTGGCTATTGTCTCATTTACATATCACTAGTGCTTGTGTCACCTGCTTGCCCCTGGCTCTGCCTTGCAACATCACTGTATTGCACTGAAAGAGCAGCAGGTGATCATGGCCCGTATGTCAGAAAAGTTTATTCTTAACACTTGCTGTGCCGCCGAAGTGTATACCTATCCTAAAAAACCTATACATTCTAAATCTTCGAGTAGCCTAAGGGTTAAACAAGTGCAAGCCTTTCTACATAGACTCATTCTCTTGTTGTTGTTACTTGCAGGCAATGTGCATCCAAACCCTGGACCAACAAGATATACCTCTCCTAGCAACCAAAAACTGAGTGGGACTATAACTTTGGCTCCTATCAACTTTGGCAGCCTGATCTGCAAAACAGACATGTTCCAAGTTTGGGTATCGCAAAATAACCCTGACATCCTATCATTAGTTGAAACTTGGCTTTCACCAAAGATCCCAGAGTCTGCGTTGCTTTGCCTGGCTACACCATTTTCTGACTGGATAGACTAACTAAACGTGGGGGTGGATGTGCCATATACATTAAGGAGACTCTCATGGAATATACACTAGCAACCAGTAGCCTTGGTAATGAGGCTCAGGTGCTTGCTTTTAAGGTTCTGCTTTGGGCCCATCACAAAACTCTCACAATTGTCAGTGTCTATCTGCCACCAAAGGACATGTCTCCAGCTTCCATAGTTTCATGGAACACGTTAGGATCATGTCTCATAACTCTGAGATGATAATCATGGGAGACTTTAATGTCAATTGGCAGTCCTCTGCTGTTGATGCCTTTAAAGATCAATGGCAATGATGCATTTTTTTATCTAACCGAATCTAACTTTTTTTTCACTCAGATCAATAATAAAAAACTAATTTGGCCACCCAGGTCTGTCTCCTGTAATTTATTATCCCTAATACTGTGTTTGTGGTGATTTTATTGAACTCTGTATCATTCAACTTCTCCCATTTACTTTCTTGATGTCTGCCCAGCACTGTTAGTCATTGACATCATTCAAGGAGTGACGTCAATGTCTGTAGTGTGAAAGACATCCAAGCTGTGCTGTCAGTCATGCCTCGAGGCATACATTGCATCTCTGTTTACAAAAAATATAAAAAAAGATAAACAAACTCAACTTGTGTCAGTCTGATGTTGTACTATGAGCCTGAAATACACAGTCCAATTTAAAAAAATTAACCCGAAAGAGCAAGTCTGCAGTCAGATTCGGTCCTCGCTAAAGCAGACTGTTACAAAGGCTCAAGCTGTTCTGATTTTGAACCACACAGCTGTCATTAGAAGTAATATTTGGTTCCACTGTTTTTCTTGTGTCACACCTGCAAACAATGGCTTCTTTCTAACCATGGAGTCTTTTTT
Source organism: Neoceratodus forsteri (assembly GCA_016271365.2). NCBI lineage: Eukaryota > Metazoa > Chordata > Ceratodontiformes > Ceratodontidae > Neoceratodus > Neoceratodus forsteri. The sequence continues at coordinate 875,390,868 of CM057459.1, forward strand.
TTAAATTAGAGCACATATTTAATTCTGTTGCAATTTTAACTTACCGCTGGGTTTTTCAGTGCGACTGTGATCTGGTGACTCGGTCGGGAAAATCTTTCTTCCTAATTTAGTAGTTGCATCCAGCTGTATGTATAAATTGGCAGAACATGCAGTCCTCTTAAATTTTTGCAGTTCGCATACCACATCTGGCCACACTAAACGTTACTCTGCTGCATCTCTGCTGGCTAGCCAGAAGTGTCATATGACCTCTGACCTTCATTTCTTGAGTAACTATATTTACTGGGGAGGTAACCCTTACAACAGTTTATTCTTGCAGTGAATGTCAACATGATGTAATGAATACATTTGTACGATGATTTTATCCTGTAATGATTCTTTTAACCCCCCCAATCCACCCCCTAAACACATAGGGCCGGAATTTCAAAGCCCTGGTGCAAGCTATGACAATGGCAGCTTGCACCAAGTGCAGTGCACCCAGGACCCTGAGCCTGAATTTCTATTTAACAGGGTCCTGGCGCCTAAGTCCAGTGGCTTGCGGCAATGGGGGTGCTGCACCTGACGTATGGCGCACCCACCCGGAATGCCGCAATGGCTGCAGGAAGTCCACAGCACTCACGGACAGAGGCTGGCAACCAGGCATTGCCCCCCCAACACCATCACACCAACGGCACCAGCACTGCAACACTCCCCGGTACCCTGGTGGGCTAGTGCCCCCCATACCCATCTCAGCACTCCCACCCCCCTCCTGTACCCTGATCCAGTGACTGGCACAGCCCTCCACATGCCACCCCGGCCTGCCACCGAATGGGCAGCCCATGAGCATACTGCATACTGTATACAGTACATGCACAGACTGCTCATTCCGCAGCTGTCCGTGGTGGTGTGTGGAGGGCTGTGCCAGTCAGTGGATCGGGTATGGGATGGGGTGGGATTGCTGAGATGGGTACGAGGGGGATTGTCAGGACACAAGGATGTGGGTGTCGGGGACTGTGATGGAGGTGAGGGGGGACCACCGGACCACCAGGGATCACCCACTGGGGATGGATGGGGCAGGCCACATGGTGGCACCTACAGGACAACCCTCCAGGAGCTGTCTAAGTCCCCTTAGACCTGCCCCTCACTGGTCTAAGGGTACTTAGCACTTGGTTCCTGGGGGGTTCTTTCAAATTCCAGATCAGAGGGCTGCGGCAGTCTGGGTCTGCCGCAAGCCCCCAGCACCATGCCACAGCCACTTTTGTTGTACAAGGATGGCACTAGCACACTTTGGTGTAGGCAGCCTGCTGGGTGAAGCAGGTGGCCTTTCAAATTCCCACTTGGCACAGCCCTTGGTGAAAGGTGCCCTTGCATCAGACCTGTTTGATGCAAGCACCTTGTGTCAATCTTAGGCCTTAGAAGTTCTGGTTTCTAATTTCCATACAGTACCTAGAATAGAAAATGTAGACCCCACTTTTTCAAAATGCATTTGTTATTGAAGTGGTTGGTGGAAGTGTGAATCAGAGTATGTGGAGAGGTTACCCAAACATGTTGGTAAGTTTAGAAAATGCCATATGTTGAATGCCGAATTTTATGTCCAGTTTCAGCACCCCACCTCACCCCCATTCTCCCATGTATTTAATAAATAACCCAGATTGCAGCTGATCACTATTAGAAAGGAAAGACCAAAATTATTCTGGCAGCAAAGTATTACTTGTACCTGTTAGAAAGGTACCTTATTTTAATATGGTTTATAGATAGCCAGCTGGACAACATGTAGTCACCAGCAATCCTTTTATTAGGAGAGGTGGTTTTATTACATACCCCTAAACCTAACAAGATCAGTTGATGGCAACTCTAATGACATATCCATTTGCATCTGATACATCTCCAGAACTGTGCTTTCAACAATTAGAAAAATGCAAATGAGGGAAGGGGTAGAAGTTGGGGAGAGGGGAGGGTAGGGTGGGGGATTAGTTAGAAATATTCATGACTGATGTAACTTCAAGGATCCTGTCTTTATTATCACTGTAATTGTATACCTGTACATTTCCTTGTTATACCTGTATGGATATAGAAAACAAATAATAAAGGGTATTGAATTTAAATAAAAAAAAAAGCAAATGACATCATGAACCACAATTAAAACCTTGCACCTGTTCCATGTCACCATCACCTCCACATCTACTGTGAATAAATGAGAAAAGGTGGGTAAGCATGGGCATGGTTGGTCGGCATTCGGGGCAGGAACGTTGGTGCATGGAAGATCAAATGCAAGAAGATTAAAGAAAATACAATCTATGTTTACTTAAGTGGGCTGCAGTAACTTTAAGACATTTCATTTTAATATGTTTGAACTCTGACATGAAAACTAATACTAATAAAACTTTACAGTGATCAATTAATGAGTGACCAATTTACTGTGTGTGTTATTCTGAATTGTTTTCTTCTTGAAGAGATTTTATTGTGTCTTTCCATTAGCATCCTCGCTAGGGCTCGTATGCAGTATATGGGTCCCAAAATGACGGACGAGATTTCAGCTACTGTGATTTTAAACAATGACATCCTTACATACAATTAGTAGTAGTTGGGGTAGATATAGTATACGGCTCATGGTGGTGGGGGGTTTGGGGGACTTTGCCCCCCTAAACTAAATGATCTGATGTATGTAGGCTGCGGGGCAGAGCCCCACGATCAGTGGAAATCTTGTCCGCCATTTTGACTGGACACAAAAACTGCAGCTGCTCCATTGCTAATTATCACTTGTTGATGTTTTAGTGAACTGATCTTTATTTCAAGGTAAAGAATTCAGGCATTGAAATGTTAGGACTGAACAGAGGGAGTCTACCTTGGTGTCTGGTAGCTCAGCTTAATTCATTTCTGAGTTCTGACTGTCAACATGACATCACACCAGAGTGTTATGGAGCTGTGGTGGTGCAGCTATTCTCACTGCTCCCAGTCCTCTACACCTTCTAAGCAGACACCCCAAAAAGTCTGTCTGGGCCGCCTCCCCAACCCCAGTAGGAGGCAGGCTGACCTACTACTTACAGGCTTGGCAATACATCACCTCAGACAGACGGGTCCTGGATGTTGTAGGCCAGGGTCTTGCTCTCATTTTCAAGCTGTTCCAAAAAACTGGAGCAAGAACATTCAAACCTGCCATACTCTCAAAAGCTGCTTTGTTGGAGGCAGAGGTTTTCATCTTACTTCAAGTAAAAGCAGTGCCTCTTTGGCACATGTGAAAAGAGCTGCAAGCTTGGTACTTACTTACCTTAAAGAAAAATGGGGAGAGGCAGCCCATTTTAGATCTGAGATACCTGAACAAACATCTCACTAAGACAAAGTTCAAAATGGTCACTCTGGCTATCATTCTACCTACTCTCAGACAAGGGGACTGGCTGGCATAATAATAATAATAAAAACTTTATCTAATACAGTTGCCCATTTTCTAAGCACAATAATACCCGACAGGGTGGGCAGTATGGGCAATACCAGATCTTCCAGGGGCTATAAGGCCTGCCACCTGCAGCATTGGGCCTCATTACACCCTTGGGCAGTCTGGCATTGCCCTATGCCGCCCACCCTTTTGGGTATTATTGCTTACTTAAATCACAGTTGACACACTCTGAAACATTCAACCAGATGATCTAAGACCCTACTCATTTTTCCCATCCCTACAATCTGCAGTGTCAACCATGTTAGCTGATTGTATTATCATCCACAAACATGCATGCCGTCCCCTCCACTATGTCATTTATGAGTACATCAAAGTGCACAGATTCTGAATAGTGATGTGAGGTGTGACTGACTCATGACATTTATTTCAATTGTTCACCTGTATCTTACATACAAAGCCATTTGGGTATTGGATTAGTTTCATATAGTTGACTAATTTTTAATTTAACAGCATTATTTCAGTTCTAATAATCAAATAATATGATAGGCACATTTATCTTTTTAATTGATTTTGCTCTTGCAGGTTATCAATCATGCTGTTATTGAGGACTTAGAGTACTTCAAATGTATGCTACGTGAATGCATGTACTGAAAATAGCAAAAGAGACAATAAAGAGATGTCGTCCCATGATGCATATTGTCAAACAGCTAAGTTTGTATGTAATATCTACATTACTAATGTTACAGTGACATTATTCTATATGTTGTGTAAATGATTACTCAAACATGAATATTTCTTGTAATTAATGTCGAGCAAAATTTAATATGTAAGCAAAAGAGAGTCTGGCAACTCAAAAGGACCACATTCAATATGATTTAAAGTGAACATTTGTCTTAATTTATTGTAAATCCATCATATCATAATAGAAGCAAAAATGTACCACAGTGCAAACATGTGCCATAAAAACACCAATGTTTCACATTTTGCCAATGCTTTGTCAAGGTAAAAATTTGATATATTTTCAATACTTAACATCAATTATATACAAATAACATTTTTAGGAATATGTTTTCAATTGCCGTCCATGAAGTACACTCTCTCTAAATGTATTCCTAATTTTATTTTAATCAATCTGCATCTATCAATGATTGTAACAAGCAAGCTTTGGTTGTTTGCTTCTAGTTACAAGTGAACAAAGGTACACAGAAATGTAATCTTGACTTACAGTACATTGGAATGTTCAGAAACAGTTCTCCAGAGGGACTCAGACAGAAATTGAGTACTTTGAAAAAGGTACACAGACTGATGTTTACTCTAATAATGCAATTTCAACTGGAGTGCAGTGTAACTTGAAGGATGAAACCATAACAAGTGATGACACTAGTGAAAGTGAAACAAGCAGTGAATTCAAGTCTGAATCTGCGTCAGATACAGAATGGGAGATGGAAACTGAAGTAAAATGAGGGAGCTCAAGAAAGTCTAAAATTACAAACAGTATGACATTGTAAGTGATTCAAATTACATTTAATAACCTCACAATGTATATAATTCATTGGGTGTTGTTGGAGCAGAGAGGTCTAGTATGTAATGAGCATGCCACAACTAAGGCGATTTATATAATTTTTAGATGTCCCATGGTTACAAGCTCAAAAATATTGCTAATTACGGTTATAATATTGATTTATATGTAGGCATCCAGGATATGATATGGCATGATTGTTTACCCATTTTACATAGTTAGATTTATGTGCAATACTTTCTGTTTAGTTTGTTCTCGAGCATGGTCAAATACCCAATTTATCATGTTATATTAACTTTGCACAATCAATAATTTGCCATTTGGTAATGTGCATTCCACATGTTAAATTTGTTTTTCCTGTAGTCCTGTAGTTCAGTATATGAACTCACTGAACTACAGACTATTGTAATTGATTTTAAAAATAGTGTTGGGGCTTTTGTGGAGTTTTTAACTCTTTATTACATAGCTCCAGTGCTTTAGAAACATATTTATACCCTTTTAAATAGCGCTTTATTGTGCGAGTGGTTTCTGACCTTCAGGTTTACATCTGGGTCATTTGGTGCATTTAAGCCACCGCTTGGCAAGCAGGGCGAGAGAAGCCTTGCTGAAACAAGCTCATTCTGTGAATGACTGCCCTCGATAGGCTATATACACCATATTGTGCTGAAACTAGATGTTTTAAAATATTTCCGAGCCCTTGTCTGCTTTTCAAGCACCGGGAAGAGAGCCTGTAGTTCGGTATATGATCTCACTGAACTACAGACTATTGTAATTGATTTTAAAAATAGTGTTGGGGCTTTTGTGGAGTTTTTAACTCCTTATTACATAGCTCCAGTGCTTTAGAAACATATTTATACCCTTTTAAATAGCACTTTATTGTGCGAGTGGTTTCTGACCTTCGGGTTTACATCCAGGTCATTTGGTGCATTTAAGCCACCGCTTGGTGAGCAGGAGTGAGCCATGGCAGAACACTTGCACAACACAGCATGGAGATGCGTGCAGAGACACATGCGATGACAGCGATGTTCTGTGTGTTCAGCGACCAGCGAGTATTTCGAGTAGAAGATCATTTGTCAAGTAAACAAACAGGTTGCGTAAGTAAAAGAAGCCTGTATCATGTCTGGTAATACCTTTATATTAAACTCAAAAGATTATGTGGAATGCAGTGAATGCCTCATGTTATGGCATATAGTGGATAATCATATAGTTGATAAGTTCATCTGCTTTAAATGTGAGGAGAACAACGCATTAAAAAAAAACAGTGGCTCTGTTTAATCACAGACTCTCTGAACTAGAAACAAGCCAGAAAGAAATGCAGGCTAGGTCTGTGGCACTGAATCCCCCTCCATTAATAACTACACAAACTGAGGTTACTAATTCACTCACAACAACACCTAATGCTACTCATGATTCTGAGGCAGTAAGTTTAATTAAATCATATATGAGTTACAACACAAAAAAATGCCCTAGAGAACTCGAGAACCCTGTACACCCTGACAACCTTTGGTATGAAGTGCAAAGTAAAAGGAGTTACAAAAAAGGTCAAAAAGCCACTCAGTTTACACTGCCTTTTTATAATAGCTTTTCCCCATTGTTTGAAAATGAAGGTAGAGTTATGAATCCTATATGTGTTGAGCAAATAAATTCAGGATTACATGAAAGTAATCCTTTGGACAACATAATGGATTTAATTCAAAATGAGGATAGTTCAGTAGTTCACTGTAGCCCACCTTCTAGCACTTCAATTAATTCATTAGTCACCATAGGTGTACAGGATGGTACTTCAATGAATGATATAGTAATTTCAAAGAAGGTTATGTGTAGCTCAGTACCTAGTTGTCCTTGTCCTCTGCTATCAAATATTCTGATTTTACTTTTAGTTGTTATTCCATCTGTAGCAAATACAAATTCTGCCTTAAATAGTACTCCTATGGAGATTCTCACAGTTCATGTGGACACTAAAAAGCAGATATTTGTAATTGGAGATTCTATGGTAAAAAATTTAGATAGCATCACATGTAATATTGACAAAGAAAATCGTACTTGCTCCTCTTTCAGGGGAGTTAGGATCTCACACATTACTCATATGATTCATACCATTCTAGATCAAGGTAATATCGATCTCCTAGTCATCATTCATGCTGGAACTAATGACTTTTTGCATAGTGATGTATTGACTATCAAACAGGACATTGTTGCCCTTACGAATATTTTAGTGGACATTGGAAGTGATATAGCATTTTCCAAAGTCTTGCCAGTTCCCAAAACATCTAAACAGTTTAATGATACCATTCGTATGTTTAATAATTGGTTGTGAGCATGGTGCCTTCGACAAAATTTGTGTTGTATTACTCATTGGGAATAATTCATATTTAGACCTGATTTATATAGTAAGGATGGTCTTCATTTAAATTATAGGGGAAACAGGTTGTTAGGACATCACCTATTATGTCACATTAATTAACATTTAAACTGATTGAGTTGGGAGAGACTTTTTTTCCCTCCCAGAATAGGCAATAAACATAGACAGGTTCCAAGTAAAGCATCTAAACAAACTGATAAGAAGAATAACATATCTTTAAAATACATTAAATGTCTTTATTTTAATGCTAGAAGCCTTACAAATAAATTGGATGAGTTAAAGGTCTCTGTCATTAGTGATAATATAGACATTGTACTTATTACTGAAACTTGGGGGGATGCTAAATCCTGCTGGAACACAATATTACCAGTCTTTGCATCATTTAAATTTGATAGACAATCTAGGAAAGGTGGAGGGGTTTCCATATTTGTAAAAAATTCTATTTAGGTTTTAGACATTTCAGACAAAATTAAAAATAGTAATGATTCAACTGAAACCTTATGACTCAAAGTTATGCTTAATACCACTGAGTATCTGTTTTTAGGTGTCTATTATTGACCCCTCAGTTCATCTATAGGTTACTTAGAGTCTATTATTAATTAGATAAATTTGGCATGTACTCTTGGTGAAATTATACTTACAGGAGATTTTAACCTGCAAGATATAGACTGGACAACATTTATAGGACAATCCAAGGCTGCAAAATTATTTATTGATGTGTGTCAGCAATGCAATTTAAGCCAGGCGGTACATCAACCAAATCGAGCAATAACTTCCTTGATTTGGTACTTTATAACAAATCCGTTTGCATAAAACACCTTTTGGTGTGCCCCTCAATAGGTAGTAGTGACCACTGCTCTATTGTCTTCGACATATTTAAACCTATTGTCACTATCAGAAATAGTACCAAGGTTTATCTATATGATAAAGTTAACATCAATAGCCTTAAAGCAGGACTGAATAATATCAATTGGGAATCTGATTTGAATTCAGTTGGTATTGAAGAATATTTTATTGTTTTATGCAACAACATTCAAACCTTAAGGGATAGTTTTGTACCCTTTATTTACAAATATTCTTCAGTTAATTCTACACCTAAATGGCTGACAAAAAAATTAGTAAAACTTATCAGAAAAAAAAGGAATTGTTATGCCAGATATTTAAAAAGAAGAATGAGCACAACTGGAAATCATATTTGTGCACTCAAAAGAAATGTATCAAAGGAATTAGAAAATCAAAGAAAGAGTGGGAGCATAAACTTGCTACAAATGCTTGTATGAACAATAGCAAATCATTTTTTGCTTATATTAATTTGTTAAAAAAAACAACCTGTCAGGTGGGACCACTTCTAGTGAATGAATGTTTATCCTGTAATCCTCTTGAGAAGGCTGACTTTCTTAATTAATTATATTGTAATATATTCTAAAAAGACCAGACAGATATGAACATTCATAATTTACGGTGTAGTCATATATCAATTTCAATTATCGGTGTACATTCTAAATTAATAGGGTTAAAAGGAAAAATCTGTGCATCTCCAGACAATATTTCAGGCCATCTACTATATTTGCTGGCTAATGAATTGGCTTCACCATTACAACTTCTATATGAAAACTGTTTAAATTTGAATTATGTTCCGAAAGTAGGGAATACAGCATATGTAATTCCAATTTATAAAAATGGTCCTAGAAATCTGGGTGAAAACTATAGACCGATAAGTCTAACCTCCTCAATGTGTAAAATATTGGAAAGTATAATCAAAGACTTGCTTACTTCATTATTACAAGAAATTGATCACAAACAACATTGATTTAAAAAGGGAAGGAGTTGTTTGACAAATGTGTTCTGTTTTGTATGAGGAGTTTAGCTGTCATTTGGACAATAGAGAGTCATATGATGTGATTTATTTGGATTTTAGCAAGGCTTTTTACTTATTACCACATTCGGCTATATTAAAAAAATTAAACCAGCTAAACATTAATCCAACTCTTGTTTTATGGATAGCTGGTTGGCTCAAAAATTGAACCCAGCAGGTCCTAATCAATGGCCACATTTCTCGCCCAGGGTTGATCACAAGTGGAGTACCCCAAGGGTCTGTTCTTGGCCCTTTCCTTTTTCAGTTATTTATTGCAGACATTTCTAATAATTGTCTATCAAATATTACTAAGTATGCAGATGATATTAAGATTGGAGGGCCATGTAACAATGTTGATCAAATAAAAATAATACAGAATGATCTGGATGTAATCACAACATGGATTTTGCAATGGAGAATGAAACTAAATCATACTAAATATAAGATTTTGCATTTTGGAAATAATAACCCCCCGAAGCCGATATACCTTAGATAATCGGATACTTACAGTTTCTGACCTAGAAAAGGACTTGAGGGTCATTGTAACTGATAATTTTCTCCCTGACCTTCAGATTAATACAATAATAAGAATGGCTAATGGTGTAATCCACATTTAGATGTTAGAAGGAACATCAAATCTAGAGATCAGGATATACTATTGCCACTCTATCGTGCTTATGTTCGTCCACATTTGGACTTTTTATCACAGTTTTGGTACCCATATAAACAACAAGCTATTATTAAGTTGGAAAAAGTACAAAGAGGGTTTACCAAACTAATTAAGGGGTTGAGGATGTCTCATATTATCTTGGACTTCAATCTTTAAATTTGATGTTGTTATCAACTCGTAGATTAAGAGGTGATCTCCTTATGATGTACGATATTATTAATGACCCTCATTTGATGGTAAATTTAGGGCTAAAATATAAGGAAGATAAATATAATCTAAGAGGTCATCCTCTACAGTTACAACATAAAAGTTTTATACACAATGCATGTAAATATTTTTACACAGTGTGGGTAGTGAAGCCCTGGAATTTATTACCACTAGAGGTTATCATGAGTAATACCAAGAACTCTTTTAAAAACAGGTTGAACTTATATATGTTGTGTCACCCTTGTTTTTCTTATTATTAGTAAATGAGAGCAGTTATGAGCCTCAATGCTCCATGGCTCTCTACTAATCCTAGTATGAAACCTAGTATGTATCCTTCCTCATAGAAATATTAACATGAAGATCCAATAATCTGTTGAAGAAACACAATTTATAATATTCCAGAGTGCATTGATATTGCTTTTGCGGACATGTTTAGTGTGCCATGATGAATGTAAAGTTGTCATCAAGTGCATTTGTGGTACTCTAGTTGATTATGTAAAAATGGACATAAGAATATTTGGCAGAATCAGTCATCTCAGTCTTTTATGCCAACTGGGAATGTATTAACTGCATGTAGCATTTTTTTTTTTTTACTGGAAGTAGCCCGGGAAAAATGATAAGTTTGTTTAAATCATTAAAGATTCCAACAATCTGAGTCAGAACATATAACATGATGTAGAAAGCATATCTTATTCCATCTGTTCATAATGTGTGGACAAGGACAAGGGACAATCTGATTTCATCATTTATAAAGGGTAAAGCTATACTACGTGATGACGGTCAATGCTGTTCACCAGGGCATACAGCAAAGTTTGGTGCATACACCATGAGGGACCTAGATAGGTCAAAGATAGATCACATACAGCTAGTACAGGTAATGTACTAAGTAATTGCTTGATCATGAGTTAATATAATATTACATAAAATATGTATGATGCCTTGTAATGAGAATGTTTTGCACACAATTATATATTAAGCAATATGACATTATCATTGGTTAGATCATCAGTCAGTTAGTCAACATTTGGGGCTATAATGTATCATAATATTATGCAATATTATCAATACTGGTTGATCAACTTTATGCAGTACCAGTATGTTCTATCACCTAGTGGTTCTGATTCCAATAGGGAGCAGAATAGGGGTAAATCCAGAAAAAGGTAATGGTAATAAGGACAGGGATGGACCTAAAAGGTGTAAGGTCATACAAAAATGGAGAGAAATGAGTACCAATGCCTGTAGTCTGGGTAATAAGCTTCACGAACTAGTGGCCTTGATAGAAGAGGAATGTCTGGATATCGTGGCAGAATAAGGAGAGATATTGTTGATGGGGACATAAATATGCCAGATATTAGTTGGAGCACCTTTATTGCTTTATTCAATGTTATTATAAAAACTGAGATTGCCTTTAATTTAATTACAGATATTATTGTAAACATAAAGCATATATGTATCTTAAAACTTAGTAATAGCAGTGTAACAAGTGAACAGATGAAGATATTATTAATCTGTGCTCACAACCACTGACAACTACTAGACCATGAAATTGAATGATTGTTGAAATATCACTAAATTTACAAATAGAGTTACACAATCATTAGGGTGTTATGTATGAGATCTGAACTAATGTCACTGTTAAGACTAACGTATTTTATATCACAGAGCAATAAGGTGCGTAATTCTTATCCAATGGAGTTGGAAGGCTTGAAGTGAAGTATACAGTCTTTTAAATATGCTGAAGTGGAGATTGCAAGTATGACAATGGATCAGCACTTCTTCATTAAAAATATATCTGTGTGAGAATGAACCACAGATTAAACATTGGTTTGATGTATGGCATGTTGCAAAAGGTACATACACACATACAATTAAATATATATATAATTGTATGTGTGTATATATATGTATACACACAAAATCACACATGCCCCCACAATGCAAAGCATCATGGGCTGCATATGCAAATCACCAGAGAATATTATGCTGGTTCAACTTTAAGCAGAAATGCATGGTGCAGAAAGGCCTCTCACACAGTTTGCAAAGGGTGCCAACAAAAGACATGGACATGTGTTTCATCCTACCAGGACTCATCAGTATGCCTCATCTGTTTGACACCCCAGTGGAATGAACCAGCTACCCTAAGGTGGTCTATCTGGGTTATGTTGTGGTGAACCCAATTAAAACAAAAAACAATTTAAAAGATAAAGAACCTCTGTGTGCAAGCACTGAAGCAATGGTTACCCATATATATGTATTGTTTAAGTTTAATAATGCCTGCACAATGTCTTTATACGTGAGTAGGAGGGAAATCAGGATACATTTAGAAATGTGGGAGGGTCTAAGAGTAGATTAGGAAGAGAGAGTGGGGGGGTTGTAGTGAAGATGGGAGAGAAAGGTTGGGCAGCTGCAACTTGAAGCATAAAATTCTAAAATTGTGTTTACCAGTAGCATGTAAATCAGAATCACAATAGGATAGTTGAAAAACATTGATAGCTAGAGTGATAACGCAATTTGTACAGGTATTTAAACACAGAGGCCCGGATATTCAAACTGAGCCAGGCTGTGGTGCAAGCTTGAGCGCAGCTCAACTTGGCTGCTCAGGGGGGTGGCTTGGGCAATATTCAAAGGAGCTGTGCCATGGCTCAGCAGCTTTTAATATCACACCCTGGCCGCCCACACTGTGCATGGCGCAGTGGCACTGTGCCAGCACAAGTGGCCAGAGTGGAGCATGGAGATGCGCTAGCGCAAGTGCCATTGTGCCATTCACAGCACCCATGATATTCAAAAGATGACATGCAAATGGGGCCATAATTTATGCAAGGTGCACATGGGGCCATTTGCATGTCATTATGGCTCCATTTGCATCCCATTTGCATGCAGATGTGCCGATCCCACAAGATTTGTTCCTGGCGCCCTGCCAGGCAGCAGCTGTCGGGACCGACGCCCACTGTAGCCCAATCACGGGCATCTGTTTAAATAAAAAAAAAAAAACGTCCAATATCCCTGGTGGTCCAGTGGACTGATTGCTGCCCGATCCCAGGCATCTGTTAAAATAACCCTCATCTGGTCTTGGTGGTCCAGTGGATCGAATGCTGCCGATTGCGGGCATCTGTTTAACAGAAATGTCTTATTCTCGGTGGCAGTTTCTCCGACCCACGAACCCCACTGCTTCCCCATCAGGGTGGCAGCATTCTCACCACTTGCCGCCTCAGCGCCTGCCGACTGACAGCCAGGTGGCTGCACGCCCATTGTCTCACAGCGCGCCATTGGTGCGCAGCTCTTCGTATTAGCATCTCCAGATATGTGAATGATTCATTCACATATCTGAATGTAGTATGGTAGGTTGCATGCCCATTGGCCCATGCTGTGAACCATCGGCGGGCGGCCCACCGAGCTGTCAGTCGGTGGGCGGCAGGTGGCAGGCTGGTGGGGTGCTGCCACCTGCAGGCTGATGGGGAGTAAGCAGTGGGGCCCAGTGGGCAGGTGGGGAGGGGGGTATCCTAGACCACCAGGGTAATAGGACGCTTTCCAAACAGATGCCCGCGATCACAGCATTCGGTCCACTGGACCACCAGGATATAGGATGGGGACTTTATTTTAAACATATGCCCATGATTGTATGGAGGACACCGCTGCGCAGCCGAACTCGGTGGCCATCCACGGGTGGCAGCTGCCATGTTGTGCCCTGTAATGCGGCAGTCACCTGTGGGTGGCCATCAGTTGTTCCTTTTTTTCTGGCTTAACTTTGTGCTGGCACAAGTAGGGTTGCATGCATGGCTCTGCACATCCGGGCTGAATATCAGGCCGCAGGTTATGCATTGAACGCCTCACGCCTGTGCCTGCATTACATTACTGATGCGCTCCGCGGATCGGGATTTGGTGCGGTGCACTTTTCCCTTTTGAATATCGTGCCGGGGCACATCAATGTGTTGCGCATGGTACAACACTGTTGCACCATGCACAACCCTTTTGAATATCTGGGCCAGAGTTTACTGGAAAAATATACTTACAGATTCAATGCACCTCTTATAGAAACAGAAACACATAGAAACATAGAATTTGATGGCAGATAAGCACCACTTCACCCACCCAGTCTTCCCATTTCCCTACCTAATGGATAAGCTGCAGATCCTAGTTAACCAACACCCTACTTCCTCCTACCCCCTACTAGAATTGCTTTATGTCTGCCCCATGCATTCTTGAATTCCCCCATTGTTTTTGACTCCACTACCTCCTCAGGAAGGCTGTTCCATGCATCCACAACCCTCTCCATGAAAAAATACTTCCTCACATTCCCTCTGAGCCGTCTCACCACTATCTTCAAATTGTGCCCCCTTGTTCTTGCGCATCCCTTTTTTTGAATGATGCTACCCTCTTTGACTTTGATGATTCCCTTGAGGTACTTGAAAGTTTCTATCATGTCCCCCCTCTCCATCCTTTCCTTGAGGGTATACATATTAAGCTAATCTGGTCTCTCTTCATATGTCTTCTGGTGCAGACCCTGCATCATTTTGGTTACCCTCCTCTGGACAGCCTCCACCATATGTCTTTGCAAAGATGGGGTCTCCAGAACTGCATACAGTACTCCAGATGGGGTGTCACCAACTGTCTGTACAGAGGGATAACAACTTCTTGTTTTCTACTGGTGATGCCGCTCCCTATGCATCCCAGTGTCCCACTAGCCCTCCTTACTGCCTTCTCACACTGCTTGCTCACCTTTAGATCATCTAATATAACTACCCCAGGTCCCTTTCCATTTTTGTCATTGTCAGTATCTCACCCCCATTGTGTACTCTTCCCCTGGGTTTTTGTTTCCCAGGTGCATTACTTTGCACTTCTTTGCATTAAACCTAAGCCGCTATACATTTGATAATTCCTCCAACCTTGCCAAGCCCCTTCTCTTTCCTTCCACCCCACCTTGTGTATCAACCCTGTTGCAGATCTTTGTGTCATCTGCAAAGAGACATGCCTTTCCTCTGCAATGTCACTTATAAAGACATTAAAAAGGACCAGACCCAGTACTGAACCCTAAGGTACCCTACTAGTAACCCCCCTTCTTCACTGTTGACTCCATTTACTATTACCATCTGCTTCCTGTTGTCCAGATGATGTTTTACCCAGGCTAGCACCCTGGGATCTACTCCAAGTCTAGATAATTTGTTTATTAATCTTTTTTGTGGGACAGTGTAAAATGCCTTGTTAAAGTCTTGGCAGGCCATGTCCACAGCCCCTCCCTGGTCTACTACTTTGGTCACCCAGTCAAAGAAATCAATTAGATTCATCTGACATGACCTTCCCACTGTGAATCCATGCTGCTGCCTTGGGTCCTGTGCTCCACTGGCCTCTAGGTACTCAACAATTCTTTCCTTCAGAAGTGATTCCATCATTTTCCCTACCACTGAGGTCAAACTGACAGGTCTATAGTTTCCTGCCTCTGTCTGCTCCCACTTTTGTGAAGGGAAATCACTTCCACCCTCCTCCAGCCCTCAGGTACCACAACATCCTCCCATGATTTGTTAAAAAAGGTAGTCAGTGGTGTTACTAGTTCTCCACTTAGTTCTTTCAGAACTCTGGTTGAATCCCATCAGGCCCCATTGCTTTGTCAACCTTCAGTTTTAGGAGTTCCTTCAGAACCCTTTATTCTGTGAAAGGACTAATATTGTCTCCCCTTTCCAGAGTGCTTCTATTGACTGATTAGGTACCTCCCCCTCCTCTCTTTTTGTGAATACTGAGCAGAAGTATGCATTCAGTATTCCTGCTTTTTCACTGTCCCTCTCTTCCCAATCACCCTCCTCTTTATTTAGCCTCAGTATCCTTCCCTTTGTCTTTCTTCACTCCCTAATCTACTTGTAAAAGGTTTTATCCCCCTTTTTAACCTAGTTGGATATATTTTCCTCAGTTTGGGCCTTTGCTATTATGACTGCCTTCCCTGCTTCCTTCTGCTTTAACTGGTAAAGTAATCTGTCCTGCTACTTCTGTGTTTTCTTATACTTCCTGAATGCTATTTTTTTCTCCATAACCTTCCCTGCCACCTCTTTTGAGAACCTTAGTGTTTTTTCTTTCATTTTGATTTTTTTATTTGCTTCACACAAAGGCTTGTTGCCTCTGTGATGGCAGTTTTGAGGGTTCACCATTGTTGCTCCACTCCTCCTTCTTGCCTGTTTGCTAGTGCTTTTCTGAGGCACTCTCCCATTTTTGATGGTCTTACCCCATTTTCCCCCACCCCTGTCCTTACTGCCTTTGTCTTGTTCTCCATTTACCCCTGCCATTCTCCCTATCAACTTCTCTATCTTGGTGTTTAACTCTTGTGTAAGGCCCCTCCCCAACTCCATAAACTCCTGCACTGCTGTATCCCTTTCTGAGCCAGGTCATTTATCCCTTAGTGGACAATGACATCCAGCTCCCTCCCCTGTGCAGCTGTTCCCATGATGCTGAGGATTTGCTCCTTGTCCCTCCAAGCCATGGGGTCAGGAAGGTACCATACCTTTCTCTCCCTTCCCCAGTTCTACCCTCCTAACAATGGAGTCCCCAGCAGGGTTTGTTTCCTTCCTTCCTTCCCCTGTGGGGTCCTATGCCACCCTCCTGTGGGTCTTCTTTGAGGAGGTTCCCAGCATCTTCCTTGGTCTCCACTGCTGGTGCCTCCATAGAAGAACCACACTCTGCCAGAATGACATATGAATTGGGGAGAAGTACAACTGGAGGGATGCGCCTCTGTTCCACCACCCTCACCCTCCTTTCTCATGTAATACACAGTAAGGAAACCACAATCACTTGGTTTCATTTTAAATCAGTCATTACAAAACTGGTGACAAAACCTAATAAATATTTTTGTACTGCATTTGAACATTTATGATTAAGCGTTTTATTTTATAATTAGGGTTAAGAAAAAAAGCTTGACATGAAGAGGAAAAGGAAAGACTGCAAAATACTTCAACAGTGTTCGAAAGCTATTAGCAATCACCTTTACTTGTGTGTATCTTCAAGCAGTGGTGATGGTGACTTGGTGTTAGCTAAAATGAATTCAATATTAAATCATGTTTCTAATATTCATACTAGACATTGTAATGTGTATAATGAATGTCAACAAGAGGTTTTAGAAGATTGTTCATGGTCAATGGGTCAGTGAGAATCATTATTATACTCTAAATAGTTTGTTAGATTGCAATTTAATGTCCAAATCATACGTAGTTTCCCACATAAGGTTCACTTGTTCATTGTAGGTAGCAAGCCTCACAAAGGGATGGAGTTGATTGTGCAGAACAAAATGTTATGTAAGGATATACGTAATTTGTCTCCAAGGGAGCAGACATCATCGCTTAAATAATTTCACAAGGTGTTGACATTCTTTGCACCAAAAAGTGTCCATTACTTTTTTGAAAGCATGCAGGCAAGGTATGACATATATATTTTTCCATGCAGTATGTCAAGAAAAGAGCAGACATCATTGTACATTATATGTAATTGCTTGTGTGCTAGTCAGATGTGTATTTATACAACATCTGTTTATACGCTATTCGTTTTAACTCAGCAGATTGTATATGTTTAGCCAACTGTTTCTCTCTGATTTTAGCAGTTAGTTTTAGATTAGGTCAGGACTACTGAGATGTCATCAGCATTGTAAAAGTGGCACTCTGATTGTTTCTTTTATAAATGACAGTAAAAGTGGCATATATAACTCCCAGAAAGCTGTTTATATTGGTGTATGAATGTGGGATAAATAGATTTATCTGGATTAATGTATCACATGTAATGAAGCATAAATGTTATATTTTTTTGTGATATACTCAATGTCTATAAATAATGTTGGTTTCTAATTCAGATACACTTATAATGGTCTTTCAATTTAATGTACACAGGTTGCTTATTGCAGCATTGCATTTTAACAAAAATTCAGTGTGCTTGCAGTCTACAACAAAAGCTGGTAAAAGAAAGTGGGCAGTATCTTTTCCTAAGGCTAGGTCTGGTGCTCCAGTTGTCAAGCAGATAAAAGTTTCAGTTACTCATGGTAAATAACAATTATAATAAATATCTTAGAAATAGAGCATTCTGATTGACTGGAAGCATTCTATCATCCTCATCAGTAGAGTCCCACAGGGTTCAGTTTTGGGCCCGCTCCTGTTTAATGCTCAGGAAATGCAAGGTGCTTCACCTAGGGTATAGGAACCCAAGACAGGTGTACACACTAGGTGGGGACATAGTACAGTATATGCTTCAAGTGGAGAAAGGGACCTGGGGGTGCTGATGGATGCCAAAATGAATAACTCTGAGCAATGTAGGTGGTCCGCAGCCAGAGCAAATAGAATGCTGGGCTGAATCAACAGGGGGATCACCTCAAGGAACAAGGATGTGAATCTCCTGCTGTACAATTGCCTGATTCAGCCACACTTTGAATACTGCATGCAGTTTTGGCATCTGCACCTAAAGAAAGACATCTGTCTCCTGGAGCGGGTTCAGAGGAGGACAACCAGGATGATCCTGGGTCTGGGGGATAGGACATATGATGAGTGACTTGAGAATATGAAAGGGATGAATGGGGTAAGCCTAAATGAGGCCTACTGTGATGGCATTTTAGTATGTTAGTCTTATGTTAATCTTTTATTAACATTCATGTAGAGCCTAATCATATGCTGATCAAAATTTAACACTGTCTAAATAGAGAATAATGGATGGGCAACTATGCACAACCAGTGTGGTCTGCCACAGAGGGGTTCTGATTCCCTCTGACCTCGAGAGCGAAGCTCAAGAGGTCCATGGGATTCAGAGCCCCGAGGTGGCAAAACACACTGGCTGTGCATAAAGTTGCTCATCCTCAATTTTTTATGCTGTACAGTACTGTGTGAAATATATGTGTTTGAGTGGGTGGGTTGGGGTGACCTGGCAAATCTTGACTGCCATATGGTTTGAAGTCTATATATTACAATATTTGATAATCTATGGATTTCTAATTTATCATTGTATTGACAGAGTATGTAAGCAAGTTGATGAATGAGGTCATATCCCAGAGGAACAAGTACCCAAGCTACAAGGCAGCTAAAGAAAGAAACACTCGAGGCCAGAACATTCCTCCCCCAATAGCTTCATCGCTAATCAAACCGAATAAGGACTTACTAGTATCCATGCACAGGATTAGATTTAACAAAACCACATGCATAAATAGGTAGCACATGCTTATAGTTTATTTTGTAACATTGATCAGTACAGAGTTCCATTTTACAAAATAATGAAGAGGTGACATAGTAAAACTATATAGTTGAGACACACATGGAGAGGTGGAGAGGGTGGTAGTTTATATTTTAAGAACCCAGTTGTAGGTGTTTACCGTGTAAAGCAAGCAGCCATGTTTTTGATTTACAATCAGTTCTGGATGCAGTGGGGTTAATGAAAGATAGTTCTGGTTATAGGACCACTGTTTTGTTCATTGTAAGATGTGGTTTAGGACAGGGATAACTGTGCAGTAATAGTGACTACTGGATGGGCAACTATGCACAACCACTGTGTTCTGTCACATATGGTTTCAAAGCTTTTGATGTCCATGGGAATCAAAACTTGGATGTGGCATAACATACTGGTTGTGCATAAAGTTGCTCATCCTGTATTTTCTACAGTGTATAGTACTACGGAAATGTGTGCATTGCGTTTTGCACTGTTTCACAATGAAACTGAATTGTGCAATCTCTATAAGTTACATATAGACAATACTGGATGGGTAACTATGCACAACTAGTGTGTTCTGCCAGGATGGGTTCTGATTCCATCTGACCTTGAGAGAGACGCTCAAGAGGTCCATGGGAATCAGAGGTGGCAAAACACACTGATTGTTCATTGAGTTGCTCATCCTGTATTTTCTATAGTGTATAGTACTGTGTGAAATATGTGTTTGTGAGTTCTTTTGCTTTCAAAATGAAACTGACTCATGCAGTCTCTAGAACTTATAGTATGTTGTTCCACCACAGGAGGGTAGAATCACATTCCATAATATTTCAAATGTGGTAAAACAGCATTTTGAAAGTGATGAGATTCTATACATAACAACACTCCAGTATACACTATAATGATGTTCTATCACAGAAAAGTACAATCACATTCAATGATCTTTATATTTCTAGAATTTCTTTCTTGTCATTTTAAAAATAACATTGTAAGATTAATGGATTGTCAACTGACATTATGAAAGTTGCAATGCTGATGTGCATTATTATAAAAAAAAAATAGTATTTACTGCATTTATTTCAATCTTCATAGAATTGGCACCACTGATACTTTTGCCTTTGGCGAACAAGATGCAGAAGAATTAATGCAAATAAACAGTCTATTATACAGTTAAACACTACCTCAAAATGACATATGGAAAAAAATGGTTTGTTGGTTTGTTGAGTAGACTAAGTGAGTGTTATAATACATTCTGTTATACAGATCTTTGTGAGAGTGGGGTTGGTGTTGTCAACAGGAGATGGAACAGCACAGGAAGTCAGAGTGTATTTTGTATATTTTATTTAAAAAAAAAAACTTACTCACTGCAGTAATCTTTCTTCCAAGGGGTCCTTTATCATCAGTAACTTTTTGCACTTAGCAGGCTAGGTGCAACTGCCCCAGAGGTGTGCTGTTAAGAGATGTTTAAATGAGCTTAGGGCCAAGCCAATCAGAAGTCAGGAAAGGGGACGAGCTGAGTGAGAGCTGTTGAAGGCTTCAGAATTTTTTCAAGGAAAAATGAGGGCTCTTTTGACATCAGATCTGTGGAACTTTTGCTTGCCAGGCGTGGATTGCTCAGTAAAAAAGACAGGCAGAGTAATGGACTGGTTCAAGTGAAATTCTGAAATCATCTTTGGCAGAGATTTCCTATTTGTCATGAGCTCAACTTTATCACTGTGAGGGATGATGTAATTAGACTCAGTGCACAGGGCATATAGATCTGAAATCCTACTGGCAGAGGTAATGGCCACCAGGAAGACTGTCTTCCAAGTTACAAACTTGATGTGTGCTGTGGACATAGGCTCAAAGGGTGGATTCATGAGCTCATCTATGCAAAAGTTCAGGGTCCAATGAGGACTGGAGGCTGGAGGTGCAATAGGCCTTTGAACAACTGTTTAAAAATGTTGTGGGGGGAAAAAACAGGTTCTTTCTTTCCCACCGAAAGGTAGGCAGACATTGCTGCTAGGTGTAGCTTGAGGGAGGAAGGTTTCAAGCCTGACACCTGTAAGTGTACCAGGTAGTCTAGCAGCTGAGGGTCTGAAGCTGATATGGATTCAACCTTTTTGCTCTTGCACCAGAGGGGAAATCTTTTCCATCTGGCTGCATATGTCTTTTTAGTGTTCAGTTTTTTAGCCATCCTCAGTACCCGTCTGAGGAAGAAGCAACAGTAAGTGAGTTGGAGGCAGGTGAATGGGCCTGCTCCAGGACATTGAGAGAAGGAGAAGGTAGGCTTGCCTGGGCCAGCCTGGAGCCACTTGGATCATCGATGCAGTCTGCTGTCTGAGTTTCAGCAAAACCCTGAATATCAGGTGATAGGGAGGAAATGCATAGAGGAACCTTCCTAACCAGTCCAGGATCAGGGCATCCAGAGGAAGTGTTCCCCGGACTTGGGGACTACAACAGTACAGAGGAAGCTGACTCCTGGTTGGCTTGGCCCTAAGCTGATTTAAATATCTCTTGAAGGCACACCTCCGGGGCAGTTGCACCTAGCCAGCTAAGTTCAAAAAAGTTACTGATGCTAAAGGACGCATGTGGAGGGTATTTTGTTTCTGTTTACCAAGTAATGAGGATTAGAAAATTCTGACTATTTTCAGCTTTGTGCCAGGTGAGGGTAGATACAGATGGATGACAACTGACATTGAACCAGATTAAGCTGTTGGTGGTGTTATTTTTTAGTGAATGGAGGAAATTTGGTCAGGTCAACGAGGAAATCCCACTACTCTTTTTGAGAAGTGCCGTGGGATCAACATCCACCTGAACAGCCACTAGAACAGGCAGATGGGACATCAGTTTAGCATCTCATATGAAACATGGCACATCATGATTGCATATCCCCCTCATGCTGTACTACAATGTCAATACTGGGATGTAACCCAAGTGCCTGTTGTGGGATTATTGTGGTCAGAAGGTGGGCCACTGCAATATGTATGATGCAAAAAGATGTTAATGTAAAGAAAGGAAATTATTTTGTATTAAAATAGCTAACACAGCTATGTTAATGGGTTAAACAGGAAATCACAGTGACGTATAGTGGCCCAAAAGTTTACAGCCATCCCCCTCCACTCCCCCCACAAATACACACTTGTAGTGAAAATTAAAATGATTATAGCCTGGTGGTCTAGTGGCCACCCTGCCCATACACAGCAGGAAGTACACCCCCATTATAAACTGTGGGTTGGCAACTGGCATAGCCATCCTCTCAGAACCGCATCTGGATGTTGACTGACCTGAAGTGGACATGGAATGTACAATAAATTAATGCTAATTTGTCTCAGTGAGTGTGTACTGTATTGTACATTCTGCACTCAATGACAGGTTAGTCAGCAGCCAGCCATGATAGTAAGCATCAGTGAAGAGGACGGGGTGTTATTAATAACAGATCATAAAGGGGAGGCACTAGACCACTATGTCAGGTGAATTTATTTCATATATACATTACGGATGGCATTCAGGATGGTTAGCACATCAACAGCCCTCACAGACCTCCCAGATGATGGTTCTAAGCACATTTAGAGGTCTAAGGTTAATTTTAAAAGAAAAGATGACATCTGAGCGATTAGTGAATCCTATTTTAGTGAATGTGACAGCTTGCAACAGTACCAGCCCACACATGTATTATAAATACAAATCCATCTGCTTTGAGAAGATTGCCACATCGTATACCATTATTTACAGTGGTAAGCTGTAAAGACTACGTTAATGAAGTAGGCGTATATGCTTTCATCTGAGCATCAAATCATTCATAAACACTGTAACAATGTTAATTACATTTATTAGTACTTACAATTACAAATAAATGAAATATTGTTTAAAACCGTATTTTTTATTTCATCAATCATAGTTCCTCTTTAAGCTGCACATCTGAAACATTGTCTGAGGTAAAATGTTGAATGTTTTCTTTAAAACAAATATTTTATTTCCTAAAACAATCATTATGATGCATATATTCTTACTACAGAAAAGTACAGTATGTAAATAATGTTAGAACAGCAGATTATAAATAATGAATATATTGATTTACAATCTGAAAAAAAGCAGATTTGTTGCACACAGTTGAACATTAGCAAATCATGCTATTCATTCATACATACAATGTATATAATTTTTAAATGATTTAATCACGATAATTAACTACATTTAGGATTATGAACCATGGCATATTCATCAGAAAATTATGGCATTCAAACCTATACCCTCAAATAAATCAACATATATAATGTCATTTTATTAATGTCAATGATAATAAAATATGTAATAGAAGTCCATGAATAACTGAAAATAGTTCTATAGATGAATGACATTAAGCAAATTTGAATCCCGTGTATGATTCTGATGGAACGTGCTCTCTTATTTTTTTAACGGCGCACAATGGTATTATCCTCCTGTTGCCCCATCCAAGTCTACCAAATATTCAATAGACAAACCTTCAGTATGCCACACAGTATATCTGTTATACCTGGGAAGAGATAAAACATATGTTTGCAATAAAATAGTAAAGGTATATACTTTTCACATATCTACTTGTGAAAAATATATTACATCACCTCCCTGGATGCAGCTGAAAACAGGTACTGTAGATATGTTTTAACAAATTAAGGATCAAAAAATGCATACATCCTTATGGATATGTTGCCTCCATATCTGGACACCGTTTTCAAAATGAGACCTCAACAAATGATCTGTACAGTGGCATCACCACCCCCGTCGGTCTGCTGGTGATACATCCATTTTTGAATCACAGCATCATTATTGCAATAAGGCAGTCCAGGGTGTTGGTTATTGGGGGATTTACCCACATCTTTTGTGGTGTGTCACGAGGTGCATCTGAGTGACTTAATCATGCAAGAAGTGGGTAAATCCCCAAATAACCCACCCCCTGGATTGCCTTATTGTGAGTAATCCCAAATAGCTCTCCTGATTTGTGATCGTCAGCATCTTCCTCCTCCTCCCAAATCATGTAATAATCATCTGGGTTGCTGAACACCAGACTAGCTCCAACAAAATTTACTGAATTGTAAAAAATTAAATACCCCCAAAAAAGTATAGTACTTTTTTGGAAATCTAAATAGACCATGTCTTCCGCTCCCCACTGATCCCCGACCACCTGGTAAACAAAATAACAGGGAACTGGTTATTTAAAAAATATGGCATGAAACTAAGGTACAACAAATATAAGCTAGTGTATGAGCAGTCATACACAACAAGGATATTCTTGTATTGAGAGGTTTCCTTGGTAACAGATGACCTCGGGAGTGCAGCTTGAGAGTTGTTCTGTTACCAAGGGAACCAAGAGCTACAAGAATATTCTTGTTTGTGTATGACTGCTCATAAGCAATCTTTTATTGTGTATGCACAGTCAAAGCATAGAAAATCACACAAAATCAGCTAGTGAAGACAACCGAGGATATAAATTTTAACATTTTCCTTTTTTCTTTTACTGACATAGTATGCTATAGGTGTTTCTGCAAGTTTAAGATTAAAAAAAATACATCCAGGTTATCCGGATAGAGGAAAGCAACTATACGGCAGCATTCCAAGTTGTTTAGGCTGCTCAGATAGGAGCCGAGGAGGATGGTGTGGGAAGTCAAAGGATCAGAGCAGGAGAGGGCAAGGCAAAAGGGTGATGCCCAGGGGAGTGATGCCATCTGGCAGGGTATGGGAGTGGGAAGGAGTACCCAGTATACAGGAGTATCTCTTCCTCAGAGGACTAGGGACCACAGGGTGGAGGAATAGCAAGTGGTAAGGGGAAATACTTGAAAGGGCTAAATAATGTTGATTAGGTGTGTCTCTTTAAGCTGAGTGGCAACTATAACACGAGGGGGCACAGTCTTAAGCTGGAGGATGGGAGGTTCAGAAGGAAGGTCAGGATGCACTTCTTCAGAGAGAGGATAGTGGACACTTGGAATGCGCTGCTGGAAGAGGTAATCTCGTTGAAGATAGTGGGAAGCTTTAAGGGAGGCTGGGATAAGCATGGGGAAGGTTAGGATCATAGACAGGGAGAATGGGAGGAGTTAGGAGGGAGGGCAGGGACATTAGCTCAAGCTGTGGACCCTGCAATATGAGCAGACTTAATAGATCAAGTGGCCTTCCTCTGCTGGCTTCTTCATATGTTTGAATGTATGTTTGTATGTTCTGCTGTAGCAGTGACATCTCTACTGCAGCAGAACAACATAATGATGTCACTACTGCAGCATAACAGGCATATTCCAGGCATGGAATGCCATGTATAACAGCATTCCACCATACACTGTATAGAGGATAATGTATGGTCATCGATGGTTAACCGGTTTGTTAACCATTGCGAGGTTTCCAAGGTGACCACGTAAACCTCAAGAGTGAAGCTCGAGAGGTTTAGGTCGCCATGGCAAACTCAAGATGAGTTAACAAAACAGTTACCCATCGATGTACCATACATTATATTTTATAGTGTATGGTGCAATTTAGGTTTTATACAAAAGAAAACAGTTCCTTACTGCAGTTTTTTTTATGTTGCCACTGCTCTGCCCTCACTGCCGCGTCCGTTTGCACGCATGCCTAGACTGTTCCCGGTTGTTAACCCATCGATGTGACGTGCCATCAATAGGTTAACAACATCATGACGTCACATCGATGGTAAAACGTTGTTATAAAAAGGTAGATTTCTACCTATAACAAAGTTCTACCATACATTATAATGAAATAAACAGATAGTAACTATTGCAAAGTAATATATCAATGTTTGTATTCAGTCTGTTTTACTGATATTTTATTAGCAGAGTTTTTTAAAAGAGTTAAACCTTGATATGAATTTGATTAGGATCTACAAGTATGATAAAACATTCACAAAAGGCTAATAGAAAGCTTCAAGCAGATCAGAAAACCCTATTTCATAGACCCTTATCATAATTCACAATATTAGTTCACCACCTTTACAGAAATATGCAGGCAA
Organism: Neoceratodus forsteri; assembly: GCA_016271365.2. Lineage (NCBI taxonomy): Eukaryota > Metazoa > Chordata > Ceratodontiformes > Ceratodontidae > Neoceratodus > Neoceratodus forsteri. Next base: position 875,416,968 of record CM057459.1, read on the forward strand.
GGAAATGCTAACTCCTCTTGTGTTACTTCGTCACCAACTGGGCCGTCATGTTGGATGAATTCATTCAGAGCTGATAGCAGTACATAGGGGTCCAAGCAGCATGACATAAATCCTGTTTGATCCATAATGCATTCAAGCCCTCTAAACTTCTTTAATTCCCATCTTATTAACCTATACAACTTACAGCACTTGTTCTCAACTACCGTTGGCATATTCATTGTGCAATTATTGCAAATGCACCTAAAAAGGTGAATATCAAATAAAAAATATGACTAAAAAACATTCAAGTACAGGATCACAGGCAGCTTGTATTCATGTAGGGAAATCATTATCAAACAAATCTGATATATTTCTTTGACTGGGTGATCAGGGAAGTAAATAGGGAAGGGGTGGTGGTATAAACAAAGTACAGCAGAGTACCCTCATTTAAACAAAAAAATATGTACAAGAACAAAGATGGCATGATATGAGACTAGAGTGGAATCAGCTCTGGGGCAATGTGAGGAAGTACACTTTTAATGAGAGAGCAGTTGATGCTTGGAGCAGCCCCCTTGCTCAAGTGTGTGTGTGTGTGTGTGTTTTTCAAAAAAATCAAAGACTGCATGTGATAGGTATAATAGTAGTCTGGCAATATAGAAGATATGGGAAGTCAAATATCAACTCAGGTCGGCAGTACTCCATTTGAGAGTGAAAAGGGGCAGACTAGGTGGACCATATGGTCCCTATCTGCCGGCACATTCTGAGTGTCTTTCCCATTTACAATTGACACATTTAATCTCTATGTTTACATTTTACATTTACTTGGCCATGTCCAAACAACCTATTTTAATTGTCTAGTTAATCCCACCCTCTATGTGCATTCCCACCAGTCAACCTTGTTCCCCAGTCACCACAGTCAGTGACAATGCATACAGCCCTCCAACTCTCACCCTCCATGTGCAGTCCTACCCACCAGACTCCATTCTGCAATAACAACTGAAACAATGCATATAGCCTTCTCTCTTCCTTCAGTATGTGTGCAGTCTCACCAGCTACCCTCTGTTCTCCAGTCCCCACAGTGTAATGTATACAGCCCTCTCGCTCACTCCTTCTATGTGCAGTCCCACCTGCCACCCTTATTCCTCATTCCCCACAGTTAATGTAATGCATATAGCCCTTCAGTTCCTTCCATCTATGTAGAGTCACACCCAACACCCTCTGTTTTCCAATCCCCGCAGTCAATGACAATGCATACCTTCCTCCCGATACATCATTATTTGTGCAGTCCCATCCACCAAAATCCGTTACCTGGTCCCCACAGTCAGTGACAATGCATAGATCTCTCCCACTCCCTCCCAATCTATGTTCAGTCACACCCACCACCCTCTAACCCCAATCCCAGCAGTCACTGACAATGCATATAGCCCTCCCTCTTCCTTCTGTCCATGTGCAGTCCCACCCGCCACCTCATCCCCCGTCACCGCAGTCCACGACAATGCACACAGCCCTATAGATCCCTATCTCTATGTGCAGTCCCACATGACACCCTCATTTCCTGATACACGTCAGTGACAATGCATACATCCCTCCAACTCCCTCTTCCATCTATGTGCAGTCAAACCTGCCACCATCTCACCCCGATCACTGTAGTCAACGACAATGCATATAGCAATCTGTCTTCCTTCCATCTGTGTGAAGTTCCACCAACCACCATTGTTCTCGGTTCCACACAGTCAGTGATAATGTACACAGCCCTCCATATCTCTCCCTCAGTGTAGAGCAACACACGTCACCCTCGTTCCCCGGTTCCTGCAGTCAATGACAATGCATGCATCCCACCCACTCCCTCCCTCTGTGTGCAGTCCCACCCTCCACCCTATATTACCCAGTCCCCACAGTGTAATGCATACAGCCTTCTTGCTCTCCACCTCTGTGCGCAGGCTCACCTACCACCCTTGTTCCCGATCCCCATAGTCAGTGCTATGCATACAGCCCTCCAGCTCCTTCCCTCTATGCTCAGTCCCACCTGCCACCCCAATCCATGGTCACATCAGTCAGTGAGAATGCACACAGACCTCCCACTCTCTCCCTCTCTGTGAGTAGTCCTACCCGCCACCCTCCATTCCCTGGTCCTAGCAGTGTCATGCATACAACCCTCACATTCCCTCCCTCTTTGTGCAGCCACACCTGCCACCCTTTTTCCCTTATCCCTGTAGTCAGTGATGATGCATATAGCCCCCTGTTACCTCCCTGTATGTGTAGTCCCACCCATCACTGTGTAACATCTGGCACTCAACTGTGTGAAGCTACATATGGGCATCAGAGTCTGAGCTACTCACCAGGATCAGAATTCATCTCAAGACATCTGGTTTGATAAAATGCCTTTTTGTTTTTCAAATGACAGTCAAAATTAATTTTATACCTAGAAAAATATTGTCATAAAAATAGAACACAAGGCTAATCTTTCCATTAGTCGAACAGCAGGAATAATCAGGAAATAAACAGTTAAGAACTCCGTTTCTGAAAGAATACAAAAACAAGCTAAACCATATAGCTAATTGTTTTTTTTCTGCCACATTAAACATATACTCACAAAGTCATGCATTTCACTTATTTAGCAAAAACATATATGTTACTTACAATTATGAAATGAGTAGAAAGAATGCTGGCTCCTGATTGGCCAAGAGCAGCTTTCAGCTGGGCCATTATCACAGCACAATGTCCCAGCTAAAAGTAAAATGTTTAAAAAAGGCATAACATTTACTAAAAATGACCCATTTCATAATAGCAATACGGCATAACGGGGGTATGTTATGGTGGGACAACAGCCCACCTCAGGTGGTGACTTTTCGAGCTACCTCATGCTTCAACTCACCCTCAGGTGGGCAATTATCCCACCATAACACACCACCTGTCAGGCCTTATTGCTTAATTAAAATAAGAAATGCACAACACCAAAGCAGGAGCTGAACGAATATATGACAAAAGTCACCTGCTGCCATTATCACTACCATACTTATACTACTATGTCTGATGTGATGCAAAACAAATAGATTCCAAAAAAAGTCTATGTATTTAAATCACTAAGCTTGCTAAGTCAACACCTCAGATGTAAAAAAAAAAAATAAAATAAATAATAAAAATAGATATCAATTAATAAACACAGAACCACAAGCGAAGGCGACTCAGGTCAACCAAAAGGAGGAGTCAAACTAGGAAGAGAAAAGACTCATGATGAACTGGCATTCAGCTACAAATCCACTGCTGTACAACCCAGGAGGTAGTATAGTACAGTGGTTTAAGGCTCTGAGCTGCAAACCTGAAGACCTGGGTTTGAATCCCACAGCCCCAACTTGCATACTGTGTGACCCTAATCAAGTCACTTTACTTCCTTGTGCTCCCAGGTTGCACCTGTAGATAAGCTTCAGCTTAGTGTGTCTCTCCTGGTTAAAAAAAAAAAAAAAAAAAACAGCTCAAGGGTACATTACAAATTAGGTCCAACTAAAGATAATAGTAGCACCCCCCCCCATAACAACTGTGTCGATGTATGTTTCACACCAAACAGGTGCTTTTTCAATATACTAGCACATAAAGTTGTTGTAAGGGGATAATACTTCTCTATGTAATAAATAAAATGAGGATGCGTAATCAGAGTCAGTAGATGACTGATCATCAAACGTGTTTAAAAACAGGAAACAGATCTTGCTTCAGGAACGGAACGGAGCTGCCAACCTTCCCCCCATTGGCAGACAGTCATGAGGTCCAGGCTGTTGAAACTCTCCCTCCAGTTTTGCACAGATCCCAAGCTCAGCACAGCTCCCCACAGATCTTGCTTCGGGAATGGAACGAAGGCACCAACCCCCCCATTAGCGGGTGGATGGTCGTGAGGGCCAAGCTGCTGAAGCCTTCCCTCCAGCTTTGCACAGATCCCCAGCTCAACACAGCTTCCCACAGGTAGGGACATTGTTAGAATGCCACACTGCTTCGGCCACAAGCTGCTGCTGCACTACAGAGCATATGAAACATTTGGTGCCCTTTTGCATTTTTGAATCTTGGACTCCTGCAGTAACTATTGCATTTTTGTCAGCGTATGAGTGGAGATAGTCTCTCACTCAACAATTCTGTGTAGCATCTGTAGGTTGTTACCTGCAACCTGAGTTTACTTTAATTTACTTTAATTGAAAGTGTGCTTATTGTACTGCGTGCCTAATGGCTTTATTTGGAAGTTGTTTTAGCTGGTACCATTTTCCCTACTGCAATCCGATTTAAACTGAAAACAGCAGGGTGCCTTTAGAGGGTTTCAGACTGGGAAACTGCATCATAAAAACTGTAGAATTGAGACTCCAGCCAGTAACTTGTTACTAGCTAATTACACCATCTGCTGACCTGCAGGCTGAATAAAATAAAGACAGGGATTTTAAATTTAATTAATTGCAACTCTCAGCCTAAGTTGCTCCGATTCTCTAACCCTCCCCTTTCTATGCACTCCTCCCCTTAGGGCTAACAAAGGGCCCTTACCTGCTATAAACAAGCCTCTCTCCTCTCTTCACCACAGATCTTGCTTTGGGAATGGAACGGAGGTGCTAACCCCTTCCCCCCATCAGTGGGCGGATGGTCGCAAGGGCCAGGCTGCTGAAGCCCTCCCTCCAGCTTTGCACAGATCCCCCACTCAGCACAGCTCCCCACAGGTACAGACATTGCTAGAATGCCACACTCTGCACCGGCTCCCCACCACCCCCACCGCCACCCTTGGTCGGCTCTCCCTTACATAGGGCTGAGGCTGAGTGCTGAACCAATCAGCCCACTTCTCCACTAGCAGCTTATAGCCTTTAGCCACTTGAGGCAGCACGGCACTGCTTCTTCATTTATTGTCTCCACTTGTCCTTTGCATACCTTTTCTTTTATCTCTCCTACCAACTTAATTACTATGCCACCAAAGGCAGCTGCCTCTCTGCTTCTCTAACCCCTTGCATCTCTCACTCTCCCCAGCTCGCTATTTCCTGCAATAGAATGCTCATATTAATCTTCACCTCAGTCATCCTCCTCCACCTGGGTCTGCCTAATCCTTCTCCCCTGGCTCAAACTTCTGGCACCCCCCCACACACAACATTGGCTCCCACCTACTCTCTCATTCACCATAGCTCACCTGCCCCCCCATTCATCTACCAGCAGTCACTTTCCACCACCAGCCACCATGTCAAATTGCCTTCCTCTCCTTCCCTACTCTCATCTCACTGTCCATTCCTTGTTCACGCAGCACATCTGTCAAGAAGCCTCATGCCATTTCCAGAAAACTGTGACTGCTGGCCCTCCTCAGAATATTTGCTCTACTGCTCCTAATTTCAGGCAATGTGCATCCGAATATGGGTCCCTTCTCGCACAATTCTAGCACCTCACACCATGGACTAAGAATGGCTGCAATGAATATCTGCAGCTTGCCCAAGAAGCTGGCACCCACCTCTATAATGCTGGATGCTGCAGTATCAACCGGATGCGCTAGCCCTCACAGAAACCTAGCTGTCAAAGAAGACACCTGACACCTTTGTCCCACTCCCAGGCTTCACCCTTTTTAGAGCCGACAGAATCAGCAAATGGGGATGGGGTGTGCATTTTACATCCGAGACTCCCTGTTATGCTGAAATCTGCCGGCCCCCTCCTTGGATCACAAGCCCTGACAATAATACTCACACCAGACCCCTCCAAGGCCCCTGTAACTATTACCATGGCTTACATACCACCAAGAAACAAAGCCACAGCCTTTCAATCCCTGGCCAACTATATCGCCAGCTTCACTCCCAAAACCGAGCACATTATATTAGGGGATTTTAATGTGATCTGGCTGTCGAGCTCAGCCTCCCCTATCAAAGACACCCTAGCTGCCCTAGACCTAGCCCAGCTGGTCAATCAGCCAACCAGGGTGAATCCCAGAAATGGATCTTGCATCCTGATCTACCTGCTACTCACCAATCATCCAAACAAAATCTCAAACCTGGTTGTCCTTCCAGACTCATTAAGCGATCACTCCCCTATCCTCTTCACCAGGTCATGTCAGTGACAAATACCACAACCTAACAATTTTATCTGGCACCACTTTCAACCTGGAGGCCTCAATAAACTAAGGAAACACCTAGCCCAATGTGACTGGTCCCCTATCAGCAATAGATGATGCCCTGGATAACTTCACCCGCACGTTCAATAATGCGTGTGATAGATTTTCACCCCTCACAAAGGTCCAATCCAAAAAATGTAATGCCCCCTGGGTGTCTCCAACCCTACTTCAGCAACTAAAGAACCATGATGATCTCTGGCATAAAGCAGTTGCCTCTGGAGTACCAGCGGACAGGCTTGCCTACAAGGCGGCTCGCAATAGGTGCACCTGGGCCATAAGCATGGCCAAATCAGACTACTATAAAACTACCCTTACCTCCTCCTGGGGGAATGCAAGGTTGTTCTGGGACAACCTAAAAGAACTGAACAGAAAATCCAGGATGCCACCCCGCTCCCAGCTAACTATTAACAATGATAATACCTTGAACCCACTTACCATCACCAATTACCTAAATGCTAGCATTCTCAGATCTGAGTGCAATCCTTCCAAACAACTTCTTTGATCCCACCCCTATGACTCCTGAGCCTAACAATGCCTACCCCCTTCCTCCTCAGGGTTATTACAATGAGTGAAGCAAGGCCATACCTTGCAAAAGCTTTTGAGGGTTCAAACTATTGCAAAGACTCCTTTCATATGAAAATCCTTAAGTTGGTGCTAGACTCTGTACTTCCCCCACTGACTGATCTCCTTAACCACTCTCTATATCTAAGGCAGTTTCCAATCGACTGGAAGACAGCTACCATCACACCAATACTGAAGAGTGGTGACCCCACCTCACCCAATACTTACCTGCCCATCTCCATTCTTCAATCCCTCTCTAAATCTCTGGAAAAAAATATTGCCACCCAGCTCACTGACCACCTGCTTTGCACAACATACTATGCAGAGAACAACATGACTTTAGAGCAGGGCATAGCACAACAACCGCCCTCACAGATTATCTAACTCGTTGCACAATGCTCTAGATCAGAAACACCTAGCAGGAGCTTTATTTATAGACCTGTCAAAAGCATTTGATACTGTCTCTCACACCTTGCTCCTAAACACTCTCCTCCTCACTGGGCTGTCCCCTGGACCCATCTCATGATTTACAAGTTACCTCTCAGATAGGTCCCAATTTGTGAAGATGAACAACACTCTCTCATCTATTCTGTCTGTCCACTCCGGAGTCCCCCAGGGCTCCATTCTAGGTCCATTATTATTCAGCATCTTCCTGAACACCTTGCCAAAAGCCTGCCAAAATAATCTTCTGCTCTACGCAGATGACGTGGTAATGTTTGCTTCCCACTCAGATCCCACAGTCCTACAGTCTTCCCTGCAACTTGCCTTCAACCACATCGAAAACTGGTTTACTGACCACAGACTGGTGGTCAATGTAAAAAAGACTAAGTCAATGCTCTTTGCCCACTGGCAGAGCAAGAACTGTGATGCCCAACTAAAAATCTTTTTCAGAGCCCTCCTCCCACTGGAACAGGTCTATACCTATAAATACTTGGGCCTTACATTTGATCCCAGCCTCTCTTTCCACCCACATATCAATAATCTTTCTTCAGCCATAAATATTCACACAGGGCTACTGTATCAGCATAGAGATTGCCTACTGCCAGAGGCCTTAACCTTGCTGTCCCCTCCTCTGTTCTCTCTCTAGTAGATTATGGACTAACCGTATATGCAGCCACTGACCACACAGGTCTAAATAAAATACACTTAGCCGTCAACAAAGCCTGCAGACTCCTCGCCGGTGTAGACAGGCATACCCACAGCTGCACCCTGTATGCCCTAACTAGTATCCTCACGCTAGACGAAAGAGTTCATTTCCAAATAAGTCTCCTCAACAAAACAATTCAGCTAGGTCTAACCCCCCTTGGAGTTTCTGCCTCCCTCCGCTCTGCTTATGCCTCAGCAAACACCCTCTCAGTAAATAAACTGATATGGGCTGTTCCCAGGGTTGCAACCTCACTATCCCAAAGGTCCTTCTCCTAAAGAGCCCCATTATGGTACAATGAACTCCCCCCAGCCGTTACCTCTGTCACCAGACAGGGCCCATTCAAAATTGCCCTCGAAGACCACATACTTTCCACCCACCACTGAACATGCACCGACTAAGCTTGGGTTGCTGCACAGCACCTCCAGTACCTGGCTAACCGTCCACTGGCTAGCCCTGCCCAATCCTGTCACAGTAGTAGAGCTGGGATGCAGATGCCAGCAGGTGCACGTAAATCATCAGTATCACCCTTACCACATGGAGTAAGTTTGGGCCATAGTGCTCTGTATCCCACTGTTGTCTAGTCTCAACAAAAAATATGGACTGTGTTAATGACAAAGTTGGTTTCTTGACAGCTTGCATCATGGCATGTACAGTACAAGTTCCTTAGCTGGGCCTGTATAGCTTCTTAAATGTATAGACCTCACCCTCCTTATTTACCTGTACTGTATATTGACATTTACAAACTCCTTAGACTGACTTGTTCAGCTACCCAATTGTATAGGCATCACCCTCTTTGTTGTATGCACTGATCATATCCTGTGTTTCCATTTGATCACTTTGTATTACTATATACTGCATGCACATTAATGTATTGTACTCTGACGAGGAGCCTTTGTAAATGAGTCTTTGACTCAAATGTTGTAAATCTGATTTACTCAATAAATAAATAAAGACACTGAAACAAGAAAGCTTATCTCATAATGAAACATGAACAAATTTCATGTGCCATTCCCAATCCTGCTTTTTAGGGATCTATCCCTTTAACACACCATCCCATCCATTATCAGATTAAAAGTATAATTCAATGGATAAGATGGCTTTAGTCATATGATCTTCAAAGCTCTTAGACTGGCGCAAGGTGCTTGCAACCAACATGTTGTACACTACAAGCACCTAGCACAAAGGGTAGAGACCTGAGTAATTTTAAACAGCAGCCTGCATGAATCAGCAGGCTGCTTGTACCAAAGTGTGCTAGTGCCAGCCTTGTTCCACAAAAGTGGCTATGGCATGGTGCTAAGGGGCTTGTGGCAGACCCTGATCGCTACAGCCCTGAATTCCTGAATTTCAAATCCATACCAAGGAACAAAGTACTTAAACTTCTCCTGGTAGGATTGTCCAGTATGTGCCACTGTGAGGTCTGTCCTGATCCAGCACAATTGATGCTCCTTGGTGATCCAGTGGCCCCCCTCCATGCCTATCTTACCCCTACACTGTCCTAAGTAATCCTCCAAGTGATCTAGTGGCACCTTCCCTATCCTTTGTACCCTAACACTGTCATTCCTCCTGAGTAGTCTCCCTAGTGGTCTATTGGCCCCTACCCTGGCAAGTAATGACCACCACCCTGATCCCCCCAATCCAAACCCCAGATTCAGTGACTGGCACAGCCCTCCACACACCACTACAGCCACTCAGAACAAACTCTCTAAGTGCACACTGTAAAGTATGCAATTTTACAGGGCATTCAGTGGCAGGCTATGGTGGTGATGTGCATAGGGCTGTTCCAGTCACAGAATCTGGGGTTTGGATGGGGTGGAACAGGGTGGTGGTCACTAGTCTCCAGGGTGGGAGGCCACTAGACCACCGAGGAGTCTTGGGCCTGCATTAGTGCCGCTCATAGCCACATCGGGTCATGGTGTGCATTGGGTCATGGGGGCACCAAAATGTGCTCAAGTAAAGGTGTAGCTTCTCCCCACCATCCCACAGTGCTTGTGGCATTCCTTCTGGGTGCACCATCCATTTGACATACCCATTCAGTTACTGCAATCAGCTGGAGTTAGGTGCCGGAACAATGTGTAGTGGAAATCGGGAGCCGGGGCCCAGACGCACTGATTCTTGACGCAAGCTGCCATTGTGGCAGCTTGCATTGGATGTTTAAAAATACAGCTCACACTGTCTTCAAGAGCATGTGTCAGTTCAATCATTTCACTGTACAGACTGAAAAAAAAAATTATCCTGATCCAGTTACTTGACTTCCAATTGAAACACCTTCAGTGATTGATTCAATTTACTTTGCACAACAGTAAATAACAATAATATCAACAGAATAAATTTGGCAAAAAAGTGACACTATGTCAAAAACACAGTATAACATTTGTACCCAAATCATATCCACATATACAGGTACAAATATTACAAAATGGAACAAAAAAAAAAGACATTTAATCATATATTCAAAATGTATGTGGCTGCACCAAATATCAACTTTTAAATGAGATTGCTACTTTCATTATTGCAAAAATACTGACTCAAATATCTTTTTCTATATATCATTTTCTTTATTCTTTGTCATCCATGTAATAACCACTATGCACAGGTATCAGTTTTTAGGGGCAATCATGGAACACTCCTGTTGTTAATAGACTTGATCAGAGTAGCACAGAATTACAGGAGGAGATGCAGGAATAAGACCCAGTTCTTTCAGCTGTATTTACCAAGCTTATTAAAAACTCAATAATATATTCACTTGGATATACTATACCAGACATCTTATTTCATATGTGTACAACTAAATGATTTAAATAATAGTTCTTTTATTACTGTAAAAAAATTGTAACACACCATTGCTCAACTGGTCTACTGCTTACAGGATGATCAATGACCTCTACTTGGACATCATTGGTATCATCAAACCTTAGTATTGGCTCAAAAGCATATGGAACTATGGCAGATGGGGGCATTACCTCACCATTACACTCCTTGTCAACAGAGTACAAAATTGCAATAAAAAAATAAGAAGTATAACAGAAATACATTCCTGAGTGCCAGAAGTAAATAGTAGGGGTGAACCAGTAATTGTGATTAAAATACTGGTGCAGCTATCGAGAATTAAACAGGTGGAATGGCAGCAGCGAAATTAATAGTTAAAAAAAAAAAAAGTAAATCAATGTGCCAACAGTTTAGAACACAAAATGAACTACAGCATTTAAAAAAACAAGAAACCTCAGGAACAACAATGACAGAAATTCTCCGGTAAATAAGGAGGCAGTATAGTGCAGTGGTTTAATGCTCTAAGCTACAAACCTGGAGATCTGGGTTTGAATCCCACAGCCCCTACTTGCACACTGTGTGACCCTGAGCAAGTCACTTAACTTCTTTGTGCTCCCAGGTTGCACCTGTAAACAAGCTTTCAGCTTAGTGTGCATCTCCTGGTAAACAAACAAAAGTATATATAGTTATTCAAGAAATGAAGGTCAGAGGTCAGATGACACTTCAGGCTAGCCAGCAGAGATGCAGCAGAGTAATGGTTAGTGCAGCCAGATGCGGTACGCTAACTGTTAAAATTAGGAGAACTGCATGTTCTGCCAATTTACATATACAGCTGGATACAGCTACTAAATTAGGCAGAAAGATTTTCCCGATCGCGTTCGCACCGAGCAACCCAGCTTTAAGATAAAACTGCAGCAGTACTAAAGATGTGCTCTAATTTAAAAGAAAAAAGACTCCTGTACTTAGAAAGATGCCATTGTTTGCAGGCGTGACACAAGAAAAACTGTGGGAACCGAATATTACTTCTAATGACAGCTATGTGGTTCAAAGTCAGAGCATCTAGAGACTTTGTAACAGTTTGCTTCAGTGAGGAGTGAATCCAACTGCAGACTTGCCCTTTCGGGGTTAATTTTTTAAAAACAGAATGTGTACTGTATTTCAGGCTCATTGTACAACAACATCAGACTGACACAAGTTGAGTTTGATTAGCTTTTTTAATTTTTTCTGTAAAATGGAGACTCAATGTACAGTATGTCTCGAGGCATGACTGACAGCACAGCTTGGATGTCTCTCACGCTACAGACATTGACGTCACTCCTTGAATGACGTCAATGACTAACAGCACAGAGCAGACATCAAGAAAGTAAATGGGAGAAATTTATGATACAGAGTTCAATAAAATCACCACAGACACAGTGTTATGGATAATAAATTACAGGAGACAGACCTGGGTGACCAAATTTGTTTTTATTATTGCTCTAAGTAAAAAAAGTTAGATTCGGTTAGGTAAAAAATGCATCATTGCCGTTGATCTTTAAGGACACTATCTCAGCTCTCAGCCTAACTCAGCTTGTTTCGTCACCTACCAGGTCCAACTATAATATGGGCACTAGTTCCCTAATAGACTGGATTCTCTCAAACCGCCCAGATAGAATCTCAGATGTGTCTGTGCTCCCTGATACACTTAGTGACCACTCCCCTATTACCTGCTCCTGGTCATACAATTTTAACAAGCCTCCACCCAAACACTTTCTCAGCAGGGTGTTATAACGGAGTCACCTTGATCCTTTGAAACAACACCTCAGGTCCATTAACTGGTCCATACTTGACACTGCTAAAGATGTTAATGTTGCCATGGACCATTTCATCAAGCAGATTAATGAAACTTGTGATGCCCATGCTCCCTTTAAAAAATGGAAAATTCGCTGGCCCAGTGGTGTTGAGGGTTGAGGCACTGGATACCACACCTCATGCCATGCCAGCAACCTGGGTTCAGGAATGAGCCTGGGCCACTGGGGGTCGGCAGGGGGAAGACAAGATTGAGCATCTGAAGGACTGCTCTCCTCTCTCCAGGTAAGGGGACTATCCTGCCCACTGACTACCCTCTAGTGGTGGCTGGAGGACAGTATGGGTTGGGAGACTCAGAGGCCGACCTGCTTATATTGGAGGGAAGGGAAGGGAGAAAACAAAAAATGAATGGGGCTACACAGACCCATGATGTCCCTACCACTCTGGCGTAGTCTGCTCCCCGCCACCAGATATGATGTACCTGCTGGCATGGGACCGCCGGAACCCCCCCCCCACCAGGCCCTGCCATGGAGGGGGAATCTACGGGGGAACCTCAGGGGCAGATGAGCTTAGGGTTGGGCCAGAGGATGTACCCCCTCTGGGGGGGGGGTCATAGCCCCATGGAGCCCTTGGCAAACAGGTAAAATAGTATAGAAAAAATGGAAAATAAATGGCACCATCAATCCCTGTATCTCTGAAGAACTTATCAGCATGATGCATCACAGGGATAATCTCTGGTACCATGCTAAGTCTACCGCTAAGTTAGCTGATGTACAGCAATACAAGGCAGCCAGAAACAAATGCACTCGGGTTATTCACGCTGAAAAAAGCAAATATTATGGAAGGAACTAACAGATACCTGGGGTAACAGTAAGAATCTTTGGAGCAATATAAAAGATGCTAGAGGTAAAGTCTCCAATATCATTCCCATTATGCTCAATATTAGTGGTGTCCACATGATGGATCTTCAGACAATTGCCAGTACATTTAATAGTGCCTTCATGGACCTGTATAGCATCCTCCCACCCGACGACTTCACTAACTCCACTGACTTAAGCTTTCCAGGGGCTAAAAATCTACTCTCTGCACCATCTCCTTTCTACTTCAAGATGGTACCCTCCACTTGGTCAAGAAACACATTCAGAAAGTTCTTGGGAAGTGTAGGCACAGTGGGGACTCCCTCAACCTCAAGCTTATTGCCCTTACCACTGATGAAATACTTTTTCCCTTAACCAAGATTCTGAATCTTTCTCTAAGGCTTGGTCAGTTCCTCCAGATCTAGAAATCTGACCTAGTTACCACTATATACAAAAGTGGTAACTGCACACTACACCTACACTCCAACTACAGACCGATTTCTATACTGCCACCTCTTTCGAAGGTACTTGAGCAGATTGTTGCAGATCAGTTGCAGGACCACATGGAAAAATACTCAATCCAATTCCCACAGCAGCACGGATTTAGAAAGGGCCACAGTACCACCTCTGCACTTTTGGAATTCACCGGGTTCATCCACAATGCATTGAATCAAGGGCGGCTAGTGGGCGTGGCCTTCATAGACCTAACGAATGCCTTTGATACAGTGAACCACTCTCTTCTCCTCAAGCAACTGTCCTCCATTGGCCTCTCTGATGACTTGGCGTCCTGGTTCAAAAGCTATCTGGCTGACCACACTGAGCAGGTGAAAATATCTAACATTATCTCGGACCACAGACAAGTCCACTCTGGAGTGCCACAGGATTCCATCCTGGGGCCTCTCCTCTTCAGTGTCTTTCTCAATAACCTGCCTTGCTCCTGTAACCAACAGATCATCCTCTATGAGGATGACACAGTCATCTTCACCAGCAGCACTGACCCGAACCCATGGAATGACAACTCCAGCATAGTTTTAACAAAGTAGAGGAATGGTTCAGAATCCACAAACTTATTCTAAACTACAAAAAAGCTAAAGTTATGTTGTTCTGTGGCACTCGTAGTAAACACTGACTCAGTGTCCTAAACATTAGGAACTCCTTTGGTGACCCCCTTGAACAGACCCAAGAATTCAAGTACCTAGGGGTATCCGTGGACAGCTCACTTTCCTATGCCCAGCACATTGACAATGTTGCCAGGACTGTTAACCTCAGGATTGGGTTACTCCACCATCATAAACATATTCTAATGCAAGAAGCCCTTGGACTCGCTATCTATAGTTCAATAATTTCTATTATTGACTATGGCCTGGTCATCTATTTCTCTGCCACTGCCACCTCCCTCCACAGGATATCTGTAGCACTTAACAAAGCCTGCCAACTTCTTACAGGAGCAGCGTACCTCACCCATACTTGCGATCTGTGTGAACAATCAGGATGGCTTCAGTTAAACAGGAGGATCCAATAACAGACATGCTTACTTATGAAAAAGGCACTCCTCGGGCTCACTCCTCCTGGTGTTGTAAACCTTCTTATCCCTTTCTCCTGCTCTCAGCACACGTGTCTCTGCCAAACAAATCATCTTTGTTCCTAGGTGCCAGGCTACCCAAGGACAATGCTCATTTGGTTATAGGGCTTCACTGTGGTTTAATGCTCTGCCTAATGACCTCTCCACCTTAACAAATTTGGGACAGTACAAAACTAATCTTCACCAACACCTCATATCCTACAGTTCCAGTGACTGTCTCACCTAAACTGGGCCCTGTCTCAGCATTCTCTGGCTGTCCATGTGTGCTATCACCACAATATGCCTCTGGCCTGACAAATTACCCTGTCCTATGCCTTGTCCTTCTGCTCCACTTGTGTTCTCTGTCCACCCCCCCACCTTCTGCTCTATCTACCACCACCCCAATAATCATTTCCTATTTCCCCCTTGATCTGACAAAGCCCCATGGGTTGTAATCTTTCTTTTGGGTCCATATGTTTATTTTTTCTAGACACAATATATGCTGGCCTTCTCTGCCTCAACTTAGATTGCCTATTTATTGTCAAGTTGCTACCTTGTTCAATTTCCTATTGTATGTATGTTTGTTTACCTTTCCCTGCTGATGTGGCACCTTTGCAAAAAAGCTGTTTTGTGCTCAAAGGTTGTAATCCAAGAATAAATAAATAAATAAATAAATAAATAAATAAATAAATAAATAAATAAATTGAAATAGTCCTTGGTATCCTGTCATATGGGTGAAGCAAACTGAGCAACTCAAATATGAGAGAGTCAATTTGCATCCCCATAGGGGTAGCAATGGTGAAACTATAGTGAGAGGAGGGAATAGCGAGGGATGAGGGACAGAACAGCAATGGTGAACGATGGGGGGTTGTATGGTGCTATGTGCTAAAAGAAGGAGTGCAGCCTGCTGCTGCTGAGCTGGCCACTTGGCGTGGTGGGTACGGACACCTACTATGGTGGGATGGTCTCGGGTTCAGGACTGCCTGCAGGTACATTTTTACAACTGTTTTTAGTGTTGTAAGTTTTTTTTTGTCCATCCTCTGTTTCTGTTGCCCCAATCATGGTATCGCCCCTGTTCACTGTGGCCCTCCTCTTGTATTCTCCTGCCCCCCAGTGTCCACCCCCTGGAGTTGATTATATTAATATGGGGTGTGTGGGGCATAGCCCCCCACATTTAATGCAAATTTTAACATCCCCCTCTTGCATTGTAGTGCTATCGCTGTGTTGGTAGTCATTGAGGTGGGTTCAGTGCCGATTTTGTATTTGGTAAAATGTATTCACTCTTGTGTGAGTCCCAGTAGAAATTTCTCTATTATGACATGGAACCCTAGTCCTGCCCATGGTAGTGATAATGAATTCATTATCAATATGAAGGACAGGACTTGCACTAAATAAATGAGGGAGGGAGGGAGACAGACCTTGTAATGGTGGTGGTGGTGGAGGGGTACGAAAGGGAAGCACATAGCAGACTGTGAGGCTGACTGACAGATCAACCTGGTACAATCGTAAAAACAATAAGGGATGTGTGTGGGGGGGAGGGGGGATTTCAAAATTTCAATTGTACCTTGATCTGAGTCTTAAATAAAACCTATATCTTCACCACTGCATGCCTCATCACTGAAAATGTGACTATATAAATCATTTTAGCCACATGGTTATGATAAAGATATGGTAGTTTGCACACTGATAGAAATTGGATTACTGACATGACATGCTGGATGCTGGTGTGCAGCAGTGGTAGTACGGATGGACAAGCAAAAACAAATAGGTTATTTTTACAATATCACTTTTATGACTGAAAATCATTATTCTCATCAGTGTATGCAACGACTAAGTAACTAGATATTTTAAACACCAATAAGAAAAATTAATTTTAGTGAGCAGAAAGAATCTGATGTAAAGTTCTAAAGTTTACTCCATGTTCAAACAAATGAACAAAAAAAAAAGCCAATCCTATAAGTAAGGAAAATGCAACAACTTCACTCAATGAACATTTCATTTCATGTTTGACTTTCGAAGACATCAAAGCAGCAGTGTATGTTTGAACAAATTTGTTTGGTGGTGTCAAATGGAGTCAATTTAATGTATCAATACACATTTTTATCCACTTGAACAAGTGGCAATCCTCTAACTGCATTGAAATGTTAAAATCAGCAACCACATCAAAATCAAAAAAGATGCTAACACACTGAATAGTTTAGAACCGAGTTTGTGGGGTGTCAGCTGCAGTTCTTATATAGCACAAGCACACACACACTTCATATGTCAACTTCAGATATGAATTCATTCACGTCTTTCAAAGCATATTTTATCCACTAATATATTTATAATTAAGCATTCACATTGATCGGATACCAATTGAGATTTCTGCAGCCATGATTATGCATGAAACACTCACGGTGTTACAAAATAAGACCATGCCACACTAAGTACAAATAAATAGACCGCAGCCTAAAAATAATTTTTTTAAAACTTTTTACTGCTACTGCAGTGTAAAGCTGACTGCAGTAACTAAAGATAGTTCTGTAATACTAGCAGCACTTGCACTATTGTATGGCTACTAGATCTGAATGTAAAAAGCGGTGGTTATGCTAGAATGGGGTGATACCCCCCCAATTTTTGGACTCCTGTGTTTTTCATTACCAAGGTATCTCTCCCTCACTTAATTAGTGCTAGTCCTGCCCACAGTATTCATACCAGGCTGTGAGACTGACTGGCAGATCAACCAGGAAAGATCAGAAAAAGAAGTAAGGGATGGGGGCTGAGAATAAGTTCAATTATACCCTGCTCTGTGACTTGAATAACAACTACAATATGTTCACCATTGTGTGACTAATCTCTGAAAATGTGATTATAGTCACATGGTAGTGCCACAGATATGGTAATTTACACCCCTGAGAGAAATTGACTCACTGAGATAACATGCTGGGTGACGATGTGCGACAGTGGTAGTATTGATTGCCAAGTGGAAACAATTAGATTATTTTTATAATGTCACTTTTCTGACTGAAAATCATTGTTCTCATCAGTGTATAAAATGACTTACTGTAGTAACTGGATATTTTATACATGGATGAGAAAAATGAATTTCAGTCAGTAAAAAGAATGTGATGCAGAGTTCTGAGGCTTATTCTGTGCGTTACCAAAATAAAAAACAAATAATCTGAGATGTTAAAAACTATCAAGAAAATTCAAATAGCCCAATTTAATGACACACAAGATTTATATTTTGACACACCTTTTAAAACACTCGCCTCTTTTTTTTTTGTTTTATTCTGTAAAAAGATTATGGACCTTATTCATAGATGTTTGCTCTGTCTGGATCTTGTGAACTGATAGTCTGTGGCTTCCAATAATGCTAAATGTCACTGGCAAGCAATACAAACAGTTTGTCAGTAATCAGAAACATAAATAGAGTTCATGTGAACAGATGTTCACTTCAAATAACCCAATTCCTAAATCACTAAACTATCACCATTTAAACATGCTTATTTCATTTTCATTTATTCCTTGGTAACCCGGTAAAGGCACTGGACCAAAGGTCCCTGTTCAGGCCTGATCCGGACAAAAAAAACGTACAAGAATACACAAATACAATCAACACCAATACTTTACCAAAAAATACAAATTACAGTTACAGGCAGTTTTATGTAATAAATAACTTTTTAACCTTTGTTTAAAAGTTAAAACAGAGGGAGCAATCCTAATATCAAGTGGAAGTGAATTCCAATACAAAGGTGCTGCTATTGAAAAAGCTCTAGAACTTGTTCTAAGCCGAGACCTGGGGACAAACTATAGGGGGTCATCAGCTGACCTCAGGCTGGGAAGTAATTCTCTCATTACAAGAAGATACAAAATAGGAAAAAGGAATCCAAAGGAAAAACATTTATACATCAGACAGCCCAAAAAATATTCTATTCTGCAAGTAGGGGAAAACCACCCCAAACGAGAATCAAAATTATACCGATGTGCCCTATTGGGGGATCCTAAAATAAATCTACAGATATTATTATAGGCCACAGTTAGTGCTTGCATTTATTTTGTACCTATGTTATAATATAAAGAAGAACTGTAATCAAAATATGGAAGAAGAGAACCAATATCAATTGCTAATCTAGTTGCTTGTGAAAAGAATGACTTGAATTTGTATAACACCCCTATTCTTTGATTTACTTTCTTAACCATTGACTGAATCTGAGGTGAAAAGGTCAAACTGGGATCCAATAGTGTGCCCGAAAACTTAAATTGAGACACTTGTTCAAGCAGACCACCCAGAAAATCAGATATCCTTAGTTCTGGAGTGTCCACCAACATAAATTTGTACCAAATTACACAACTTTTGTTTTAGCTGAGTTCAAAACCATATCATTTAAAGTAAGTCAAGAACAGACAGCACCAAAATCCTTTTCTAGTGAACAAGAAAGTTCAGACACAGAATTTGACTGAGCACAGATTATAAGATCATCTGCATAAAGCAGTGGTTCACTAAACTTACAAACTCCAGGAAGCTGATTAATAAAAAATAGAAAATAATAGGGGTCCCAAAATGGACCCCTGAGGCACACCACAACTAATTGGCAAGACATCAGAAACCACAGAACCTACTTGAACAAATTGACATCTGTTACTCAGATAATCACAGAACCAAGAAACAGCGACTTCAGAAAACCCCAGATCTTTCAATTTTGTGCAAGCCAAACCATGATCAATCAAATCAAAAGCCTTTGTTAGGCCCAGAAACACCGCTCCAGTCATCAAACCATTCTCAAACCCACGTAGGATGGTGTTTGTGAACCCAACCAAGGCTGTGCCTGTACCAAAATGCTTACAGAACCCATGTTGTTGCCTTGATAACAAATCATGGGTAACCAAATAGGCATTAATTTGCTTAGCCACTAAATGCTCAAGTAGTTTGCTAAGGGGATTCAGTATTGATATTGGCCTATAATCATCCATGGAAGTAGCACAGCTTTTTTTTAGAACTGGAACCACCTTAGCTTTATTCCAGGACAGGGGAAAAACACCTGTAGCCAATGACATATTAAAAATATAACAAATGGGATCCATAATAAAGGGGATAGCCAATTTTGAAAGACTTCTAGAAGTACTAGAACTCTTATCACCCTCACTAATGCAATTTACATTCTGCTTGCTCCTATGCCCAGGTGTAAACCACAAAGAACAAAATATTGCATTAAGATGCCTGTTTTATATAGAGTAATACATGGGTGGGTGGGTGTGTGTAACTAGAATTGCACACACACCCTGAGGTGTGGGATGCTACATAAATCCTGAGAGCGAAGATTGGAAGATTGAGGGGTTTATAAGATCATCCCACATGGAAAGTGTGTGTGAAATTCTGGTTCCTCATACCCATCCATAGTTTACTTCATTTAGTTACTGGACCTCATTTTTCATTTAACTGTGGTCAAGGAGGAGCAGTTGCTGGCTCTTCTGAGGTCAACCGGGGTCCTTCTGGGGCCTCCTTGCTGTACCTCAATGCTCTCTCTCTGTAGGTCTCACTACCATGGCTCTGCTCTCATTCTCCCCTTTTCACCACCAAAGCTCTGTCATGCCACCACTGAGGGACCAGAATTAACTTTATAAAAATAGAAACAGGGAAAACAGAGCCCACAAAGTGGCTACTGACTCACTCCGATGCCGACAGTAACCGTCTCTTCTGACCACTAACAGTGCTATCACTAGAAGCCAAGGAGACTGGAGTCACACACCAAAAGAGACCTAGGACACAGGCATATTTCTGAGATGGATGGCTTCATCACCAGGTAAGCCCACAATGTCCCGGATCATTCTCTGCTGCATCTCCCAGCCGCTGACACTCCTCACAACCACACCCTGATTACTAAGTGCAGTTTGCTTGCACTTTCATAAAATAAGCTTGATTGACAGGCACTGATTACAGACACCCGATTGTAACGTAAGCTATCAACCGGGAGGTTATAATATGATTTAAAAGTCGGGTTATCCAGACATAAAAAATGAAGACAGTAATTAAATATCTGTTACATGCTCAGAGGCAGAAGCTGTTGTGTTAATGAGCAGCATTGTTGGTTGGGACATCAGCATTATTGTTGTTTGGGACATCATAGTTTAAAAAATAATTGTCTTCAAGGTGTGACCTGCAGACAGTAGAGTTCCTGTTAGAGTTTGTTACATTATGAGTACATTATTTCTCTATTTTTCACTTACTCTGTTATACTGTACACCTACTGAAACTTTTTTAACAGAGAGTAAGGAACTGAACAAACTGTACTCATGTCATGTGCAGTATAGATTGTTAGATAGCTAGCCAGATAGATAGATAGATAGATAGACAGACATGAGAGAGGGAGAAAAAGAGAGAGAGAGAGACAGGCAGACAGAAAGAAAGAGACAACTACCAATCACTTGCTCACTGCTGGCACACAAGCTGGCAGCATGTCACTATCCTTTTTCTTGTATGGGGCCAGTCCTTTTTCATGAGGAAAAATTTCCTTTTTCATTTGCTGCTGTTTTGTTTCTGTATTTTTTTCAAAAATTTTTTTTAAAATGCCACAACAATGACATCCTGCAGAGAGACCAACATATCTGTCTGACTCATCAGGACCCCATTCGATGGATTTTGCACTTAAGTGCTGGAAACATAATCCCCAAATGTGTTTTTTATTATATTTTAAATCCTTTTTTGGGATTCACTTCTCAGCTGTATGAAATAAAAATGGAATGCTTTTTCATTTGGGGCTAATTCTTTTTTATGACTGGAAAATTTCTGTATTTTGTTGCAAGTGTCTAGTGGCACCCCCCACCCACTGATCACCATCTTCATATTATTTATTATTTCCCTGGTGTCTAGTTGCATGCCCACCCTCTGATCGCTGTCCCCATAATAATTTATTTTATCCCTGGTGTCTAGTGACATCCCCACCTACCGATCACTGTCCCTGTATTGTTTATTATTTGCCTGGTGTCTAGTGGGGCCCCCACCCTCTGATTGTTGTCCTAGTAATTATTATATTTTTCCCTGGTGTCAAGTGGCATACCCCTACCCTCCAATCACTGTCCCCATTGAAATGTTGTCATTCCCTGTTATCTACTAGTACCCCCAGATTGCCATCCTGCCTGTAAATAAAGAAAACAGTCCCTCAATGTCTTTTTTTTCTGATCTGTAAAAAAGGAAATGGTTCCTTGGCAATCTGACCCCCACTATGACCCGACCTCTCACTAAGCACCAACCACCCTGCACCCCACGCTCCTCCCACACAGCCTTACTCATCTGAACAGGTGCCAGGGTGAAGAGCCATTCTCCTCTACACGACAGGTCTTGCAGCTGGAAACACCAACTGCTATATGAGAAACTAAGGTAAGTGCAGTTCAATGTAAAGTTGTGTTTTCTACTTTGATATATAACTTTCCCATTTTTGCATATTTTGACACCAAATATTCAACATGAACCTTTTTGGGACCCCCCACCTCATGAACAATTTTGGTGGAATTACCTAAATCCTGTCTGAAAGATAATTTTGGCGTTGCTTGGCAAAATCATTTTTTGAGTGGTATTTGAACATTTTCACTGACCTTATTCATAGGTGAGATTATAAGAAGACTATGTTGAACATTTGGGGTTGAAATATGTCACAATGGCAACATTTAGTGCATCCATTGAAATTTTCCTACTCTTATTTGTAACTTCTGCAATTTTAAATATTTTGAACCCACATTTTCAACATAGCAATTTTTTTTTACACCACCTCATTAATTTGACAGCTGTCATTATTCAAATCCTGTCCAAACTGCATTTTCACACCTGTGGCACAGAATGATGTTCCAGTGGTGCAGAATAACAATGACGTGGGAATTTGGAAATTTTCAGCATTGTGTTAATAAGGTGGTGTAATAAGAAGGCTATGCTGACAATTTGATTGTTTAGCTACAAGTCGAAGAACAGGGCCCACTGGGCCCTGCTTTTCCACAGCAAAATACATGTCCCCATCTGTGGAGGGATGGGAGTACAGGGCTATAGAATCTCAAAAAGTAAGGAAATTCTTTGCAAAAATAACTCTGTTAATGCATCAGTTAGGGTTGTTATTAAAGCAACAAAAGTAGGAAATGCAGTGTTAGGGTTTCTAACCCTAACTCTGCATTCCCTTCCCCTACACACAAGCAGTGGAAGGGGTAAGGGAACACTGATAACTAGAGACAGCCATCATCAGGTAAGACAAACAACATACAATTCTCTGCAGATAATGCAAGAGACATCCATCATCATGGTCCACCAGGTGTATGAAGTCTGCTGCCATGCCAGTGTGTTGGGGGATGCCCGCATGTTGGACACCATGGGGGGGTCATCCAAAGTGCTCCCAAGATACCTACCAGGAGGTTGCCAGAGTCATGGGGGATGGGAAAGTGCACAGGGGCAAATACAGGAGACCGCATGAGGGTGCAACCCCAAAAACACTTCTGTGGCAGCAAACATAGGGACATCCCCCAAACACACTGACATGGTAGAAAACATTCTACAACCCAAATTGTGGTGCTGGAATCCCCCCTCCCATCACCCATCTGTCTCTTTATTGACGTGCCCATCCACCGTGACTCTGGCAGCCTGCCAGTAGGTATCTGTCCTGCACACTGC
The DNA here is from genome assembly GCA_016271365.2 of Neoceratodus forsteri. Lineage (NCBI taxonomy): Eukaryota > Metazoa > Chordata > Ceratodontiformes > Ceratodontidae > Neoceratodus > Neoceratodus forsteri. The sequence continues at coordinate 875,440,368 of CM057459.1, forward strand.
CCCAACACAATGAGATGTCAGTGGACCTCTGGATGCCCAACAAACACACTGGCATGGCAGCAGACTTTACACAACCCACTCTCCTGCTGGCATTACCAAATCCATCAGCCATCTGTCTCTCACCAATCCAGCCTACACACTGGTCCCCCCCTCCCCCAGGTCCCCTGCATGTGGGTGCAGATTCCAACACACTCATGGCATCAGAGATCCATCTGCCCTCCCAACATACTTACATGACAGCTGAACTCATACAGCCCCACAATGGTGCTGTTGCCACCAGTCTCATCATGAATCTGTCTCCCACGATACTTCCCTATACACTGCCCCTTCCCCCACAATCACAGCACCCTCCCAGTGCACAACATATGGGTCCCTGCACTATTGTTTTATCTTGACAATATTTCAGTTTGAAGTCTTATGTTAGATGTTCTAGGGTTAATTAAAGGTTTCCTGTCCTAAGTTATTCTTTAGCAAAGTGTTCCCCAATGCTAAACAAACTGGTATGTTTGGTCAGTTTCAAATAATGTGTCTTAAAGAGCAGCTGATCTGTGTCTCCGTGTGCTGGCTACAAAACTACAATCAATAAGTAAACTAAATATTTGAATCATAGACATGAGTTTACGATACCATACATTATTCCTTAATGTATATTGTTTCTGATGACTTGTGGAAAGAATAATGCTGCTATGTTTGTGAGAGCAGATTATGACTTTTCTGTCATATATATATATACAAAAACGACTGAGGAAGGTACAGTGTAAAGGCACCACCAAACATGGTAATATGCTTTACAGCTTCTACCTCATAGGCAGGAGGAGAAAATGTGCAGTGTGGAACTCTTGGGCATTTATGGGATCAAGGATCATCATGATATACAGGCCTGATTGGTGTAATAGTCCTTCAGCTTCTCTTCAGGACCATAACTTAGCCATTCACTCCACATTTCATTTTTCTTGGGTTTCCTAACTTTTAAAAATGTGGCTTTTTGCCTAAGTGAAATCTTCTGATCCCCCTCACTCCTCATTCAGTACATGCCTCAAGTGAACAGCATTTAATGATTCAATCATCAAAATACAAAACATGTTTTTTAGGTCACTGCTTCCAGCCACTGAATTACTTTTTTCTTGAGTTCCATCATAAGACCTGCTTGAAAAACATATGTGAGTTCCTTAGTTTTACAAGAACTCTTGGTTGGCTTTTATTTTTTATTTGCTCCTTTTCAAGCATGATGCTGGGTTGTAAAGCACATTGAATTTTGTAGAAAAAAAACCCTTAAGAATAAACTTTACTTAAATCAGCTTGAGACTCTCAATTTTAACTATAAAACAGAAACTACGTCTACATGATACTCAGTATTCAAGATGCTCAAAAGAACCTAAGATACTACCTCAATGAACCAATGTCTTTCTGTTACCAGAACCAACCCCATGTGTGACTAGTGTCTGTTTCTAACTTTGAAAGCTTCTATAACTAAAAACAATAAGTCTGCTGTCAGTTGAACATTAAACCAGTCAATGAATGAGCTTGGCTCCAAAGGCTTTGCTGATGCTATCAGAAAACTGTTACAGTGTTGGTTGAAAGAGACAGACAAAGGATAACATTTTGAAAATATAAATTGATTCTTCTCTGCCTCGGGCACTAACTTATCATTGTCCAGACAATGATATGAACATTTTGTACCACTATCATGTGCTCATTTGTTCCAAGAAACTCTTCTAAAAAAGAAACAATGAATGTATCAAATAGGTCACTGCTCCCAGCTAAGTTGCATCTTATTCTTCTGATCTGTGGATCACTGCTTATTAGAGCCTGAGCTGAAAACACTATAGTCATGTAGGTTGTGATATGAACCAAACATCAACTGCAGTTTTTTTTCCGCAATGCAGTTAATAACACATCTAAAGTTACAAGAATTATTAAAGCAATTACATTTTGTTTCCCTATTATCTTATTGCTGAGCACAACTTAACCAGTGCATTATGGTTCTATATGCACTGTGTCTTGAGAGAGGCAGAGATAGGACATTGCCGTTAGTTTCAGTAAAGCATTCTCTACTAATTCTAGCTATGTTTCCAGCATTGTTGGTCAGTACAATGGTATTGGGATAAGTACTATATATTAATAGATGAAGGCTTTTTTTATTTTATGCCGTTTCCCTTTAGTATTAATCTTCTCAGTTAAACTCAACTTTTTTCTATACAGGAAAAATGTCCCATTCTGTATGTGCAGTATTATATTTTTAAATGCAGTATTAAGCAAAAGATAGTCTGACATGACATTTGTTTTCATTTGGATTGCAACTTTCGTTGTGTAGAAACCTAGAGGCTGATTCTATTAAGAACATGAAGTGTGAGTACGGCAGAACAAATTCAATATGGCAAGCTATCTTTAAATTACCACATAAATTATAATTAACTCCCATAGAAAGATCAATCCCATTTTACAGTCTGCATGGAACAAATGCCCAGTACCATTCTGTTAATGACAGACCTTCAGTTTCTTGACAGACATATCCTATTTTCTTATGCACAGTACTATAGTATTAGTTTTGCCTTGTTATATTGTTGGAGAAATCTTAAAAAAAAAAAAAATACATGAATGTCATTGATAGCTGATTTTTTTTTTTAATTAATCAGTGTTCAAGGTCATACTATTATCTTGCATCTTGCTGCTTTAATATAGGTTGAAAGCTATTTGAACAATCTATAAGTATGTCTAATTCTGCCTATTAACAAGTTCTCATACTCACACATGCCTCTTTACTGCACTGTATTTTTAAGATATTTTGCAAACTAGTCAAAAATTCTGCTCAATACATGCTTAAATTCAGCAACATTATTTTTCAGTTTCTACGACATTTTTTTTCAACAGATATTTTGTTTTTGGTTCTGGTAGTTGCATTGTAACAAACAGGATGATGTAAAGTGCCAGTGTGTGTACCTTGAAACAACAGTCAAACCATCTGCTCACCTTACATTACTGTATTTCTGTGTATCTCCTTTGTCTACCTGACTTCTCTGCCACTTGTTCAAAGTTTTAGCACCCTAAAGCTTCCTCTTTATGAATTTTGCAGCGTTATGCATGAGTGAAAATTATTTATTTTCTGTGCCATACAGAAAAACAGAAAACAGGCATGAGTGCACACTGTATAATTGCATGTATGGGAAAACTGCACTACCTATTAGAAAGAAAAGGCTACTTAAAGTTAATAGTTATGAGATAAACTATGCCGTCATGTCGTATCAAAAACTAATTACATAATACTATTGGTTGCATACAGAATCAGTTACGTGAGCAATAATAAGATAGTGGAATCACGATATCAGTCAGCAATACTGTATGACTGCAGAGCGGATAAAATATGAGGCCAAATGCTGGGTACTTTAATTTCATTTGGCATTTGAATTTTTGCTGAGAATTGTAAATCCACTATCATATTATTGGTATTCTGCTTTGTGTATTTTTTTTTTGCTAAGTTGTGTTTTTCTTGAACCCTTTCAAATTAGATGATGATATCACTACTGATAATTTAAGATGCCACTACTGCCAATTTATTGTCATGTATTTTGTTACACACACACACATATACACACGTTTCTGTCAATTTTATTATTTAGCCACTATGGTTTATGTCATCTGCACAGTTTCCATACTAGACAGCATGTTAATTGCTGAAATGTAAAAAAAATGGCAGATGAAATGTCAATGAATAACAGCTGATTAGAAGAGTCAGAGGTAACTGAGCTTTAAAGTAAATGATGAACCACACCCCCCATCAGTTTCAGCTTTAATGATGGGATTGATTTACTGTATAAGCATCAATTAAAGCCTGAACTTTTCTAAAAAGTACTTATGAATGACATACTAGTTGTTTCATAAATCAGTGTACCAATATGACAGAGAAAGGGCAATCTAAAGCAGATTAAATGAGGTAAAGAATTATAATTACAACTACTTTCTATCTTGCATCTAATATACTGTATAAGATGCCAGCCATGATATTCAATGCCTTGCACCGGGTAGAAAGTGTTAGCACCAGCAATATACATGCAGTTACACTGAAATCCCCTATTCAGAGGGAACCTTGCCTGCACTATTAGCAGCCCGGCACCAGTGCAGACATAACATATGCAGTGCGAAAAGGTGGGGGCGGTATCCTGCACAATATAGGCAGTATGATATTTATCATGTTAGTGCTGCACAAATGGGATTGTGCAGCTCACATAGCGCTTTGCAAATACCACCTGTAAAAAACAGTCTTAAATGTAGGCAAACCCTAGTGGCAGAGAGAGACACTGTAGACCACACACAAGGATGATGCACATGAACACACATTATGAACCTCATGCAGCAGGTAATGGAGGATGAGAAGAGGGTCAGTGATCACCCTAGACCCAGACATAGGCCATGGAGGTGCTGTGCTGCAAACAGATAGTACTCTCCAGTGCCTCATTTGAAGTCCTCAAGTAATGAGCAGATCATGTGCCTGTACAGGTTTGACAGCCCCATGCTCAGGCACCTGTGTGAGCTGCTGCATGACAAGGTCAGACACCCAGCACAGCCTTGCAATGCCTGTAGAGCTCAAGGTGATGGATACACTTTGTTTCATGACTGCTGGAACATTCCAGACACTGGTGGGGGACACCACTAGTATCTCACAGTCAGTCATTTCACACCTGTTGGGCCAGTTCCTAGATACTATGCTGGTCCATTCTGCAGAGTTCACCATAATCCCTACCACACTAGCAGAGCAAATAGCAACCTTGCAGCAGTTGTACAGGGCTGTACACATACCAGTTGTACATGATGCCATTTACCACATCCATGTTGCTATACTGGCTGTATAGCCTAGAAGTTAGAGTAATGAGCTAAGAATGAGCTTGGTACATCCAGCTGACCTTGGTTTGATTCCCACAACCTCCACTTGCATACAGTGTAACTCTAAGCAAGTCACTAAACCTCCCCAGTGCTCCCAGGTTGCCCCTAAAAACAGGCACTTGTGCCTAGTGGGCCTTGCCTGGTTACCAAAGACTGAAAAAAGAAATAATAAAACAAAATACAGTCACCCACCGGTGATGAAGTGCAGGCCTATGTCAGTAGGAGGTGGCATCACTTCCATCAGCTGCAAGGTGGTATGTGATGCAAAATGATACATCACCAATATCCTGGCAATGCCCATGACACCTTCATCTGGCACAGTTTCATCATGTTCAGGAGGCTTGAAAGTGGGGAGATCCCTAATGGCCACTTCATTGGCAAATATACCCCAAATGCTCCCTCCTCCCATGTTGCACATGTTGACACTAACCTACACTCTTTACCTGCATAGGAGACAGTGCCAATCCCCTATGTCCATGGCTTCTCACACCTCTTCTATGACCTGCATCTGTTGCAGAGGACTGGTACAATGTGGCACACAGTGCCACATGCAACATCATAGAGTGCATCTTTGGAATGCATAAAATGTGGTTCTGATGCCTTAATCTTTCCAGTGATGCACTATAGTACACCCTTTAGAATGCCTGAGTCATATTCCTTGCCTTCAACAACATGGCACGCAACCATTGGATATGCATGCTGGCCCCAGAGAGAAAACCTGCAGTGGATTCAGAGATGGGTGACCAGGGGATACAGGATCAGCTTGGCAGACATGACCCCAGAATGGCAGGGAGGGCTCAGGAGTACAGAGCCTGAAGGATAAGAGTCACCTTCAGACATGGAAGTTGAGCATAGACTACATAGGAGAGACTGTTATGTGTTTTGTCAATGTATTATTATGCACCAATACCAGTACATATAGAGCATCATGTTATGCAGGTGGAATCAAAAAGGGGAAACAGAAATACATTGCAACCAGGCATAGGGTAGCAAATAGAGCACACACACAAATATAGTCAATGTTAGCATTGGGCACAAAAAAAGTGTCAACATAGACACATGCCAGCCGGGTAGGGGGCTCAATACAGGCCTTCCAGGTGGGGAGGGGGTAGCAAATGGGGTACCCTTGAATATAGGCTATGGTGTGGGGGTTCTAAAGGGCTGTACATATAGATACCCTCCAACCAGTGGAGGAGGGGGTTACTGTAGTGTAGGCCACCCAGGTGGATGTAGGATTGACTAGGCTAGGTCATGGGGGAAGGTGGCGGTGTCACATGAGTACTGGGTTGAGAATGGGAAAATGTTGTCAAGGGTTGTCGTGCACAACTTATGTGCTTCCCCTACCACCTCCCCGGATATGGACAGTATTTGTGTGCTGCATCTGGTATGGTAAGGGGGGAGGGTCCTCATACACAATATGGAGAATGAGAATGGAGAGACTGTTACCCACTTCCTGGCCAGGGTTCTGTGGGATACTCACCCCAACAAGGAGCAGGTTGCGATCTGTTGTGCATGGTGCCCTTGGGGTTATGGGTGTCCTAGGTGTGCTGGGTGTTCTAGTTCCAGCACTGCATACCCACTGTGGGGTGGAAATACTCACACTGGACAGGCTGGGGCTATGGATGTCCCTCTCAGTGCCTGCTAACATGGTTGCAGCCTCCAGCACAGTGGCACACATGCAATCCATACAGCAGGAACATTGCACTGTCAGTCACATATATTGCTGGCAGGTCACACTTTATTCTCATAGCTGCCATTTGACACTCCCATCAACTTCATGAGCCATGGGGGGAGGGGATGCTATTGCCTCCTCGGGTATGTGCAGCCACTGATGCCTGTGGGCCCCCATCTGTGGGTTGCAATTCCTTGTAGTGCGTTGCCATAACTTTTGTTGCTTGCTTCTTCATGTCCCCAATGTGCCTCTTTATAGCTTCTATGGGTCTGCTGCAGTCATCAAAGGCATTGACCATGTCAATGATCTCTTGTCAGGCCTGCAGTACCGAGGCATTCTTGGCTTGCCTCCAGGACAGCACCCCATGTAGGCCTGTGCCAGTGCTTGCAACTCTTCCACAGAGAAGCAGTGAGCCCATAGTCTGCCTGTGTTCTCCATGGTACTTGCTGGATAAGGGACTGGAGTACAGGTGACTGGGGAGAACATACAGTGGCACACAAATGAATTATACAATGGTGCCCCCCCCACCACATAGGAGTCTCGGTGATGCATGTCCTAACACAGCCATCAGCCACTGGCACAGGCCTACCCATGTGCAGATGCAGCCATTGTCAAGGGAACTGACAGACGGGGTGGACATGACTGGGGCCCACAAGTACCCAGGGCCACCATCACCTAAGCATGTATGTGAGGGAATGCCTCTGCTGTCAGTGTGCAATATGGACTATGGTAGGAGGGTGCCTCCATTTAGATATGACACCATCACCACCACAAAATGCAGATGTAAGTGGTTCACCACTGCCATATGTCCAGGGTACCACTGCACAAAGCAGACACACATGGGTAACGTTGGGCAGGAGCCACAGGAACTCAGGTCTACCACCTCTCCAAAACATGTATGATAGTTCCACCACCCTTGTCATCTTGCCCCACTGACTACTATAGGAGAGTTCCACCACTATCAAATCACAGTTTCACCAACTATACATCTGGATATGAGAGTTCCCACATCTAAACATTTCCAATGTTGCTGGGCCCCTAGATCTATAGGGATTCCTGTATTTGGCAGGGAAGTTGAGTTATCTACATAAAAATTGTTTCCATGGACTTACACTGATTATACAGGAAAACTGAGTATGTAGGCTTCCATAGCAAGTAAGAAAATCTACACGACAGCATAGGAAAATTGCCCAGGAATTAGAGAGAAAATTCCTAATCAATCTGGGAGCCAGTGCAGATGACCCCAATTCTTTGTGTGAGGTGCTGCCCCACTGATGGCCACACCATGCTTTGGGATCTGTCTGACCCTGCTGCCTCCTCTAGCAACTGGTCTTCTCTAGCCGCCACCAGGTTGACCAAACTGACCAACTCAGTGTTGGACCACTTGCAGCAAAGGGTCCACAGGTGTCCAACACTGAGTTGGCCAATTTGGTCAACCTGGTGGTGGTCAGAGTAGACCAGTTGCTGCAGGATGCAGCAGGGTCAGACAAACCCCAAAGCAAGGTGTGGGCATCTGTGGGGTGTTACCTCAAACAAAGAACTGGGGTCATCTGCACTGGTGATCAGTGCTGGCACTGGTTCAATGACCTCCAGAGGAAGGAGACAGGTCACTTGCAGCAGCTGAGGCTGATGATGGTACTGTGCCAAGGCCAAGTGAGTGCAGAAGGCTCAATGTGTGGTGTGTATATTGGCTTGAGTGCTGGCATGTGTCATAATAGTCTGCTTTAGGGCTATTGTCCCAGAGGCGCTGTGCATGTTACCTGTGTGCCCTTGTTGTTCTCCTGTGTGATATGGGACATGCCTCACTGCATGGCATGTCCATACATATGCAGGTGTCTAGTCCCCCTCGCACAGGTGATGTCCCCATGCCTTGTACATGACAGGACACACTGTGATTGCCTGAGGCATGCACCTGTTTGGGCTACATGGTTATGGTCATGCACAGTGACATGGTGGCAGTGTCAGGGTGCATGACAGGCCTACGTATAGTGCCATGGAATATTATGTGGGGTTGGTTTACTGGCTACGGTGAACTGGACATTTCACCAGACATTGCCGTGTATGATCCAGGAGGGAGTCACATGTGCCCTACTTGTAGCTGTATTGGTAGGTGTCTCCATTGGGATGTGGATGTGGCCACTGCCTGTGTTGTGCACACTGTCCATACTATGCTGCATAGGCACTGGTTTTCATATGCCAGGTACAGCACAGGGAACTATGTTATTGCACAGGGGGCTGGACAGGTACTGACCACTGTGTGGGACCACACCTACAGAATTCCACACCCCCAGCCATTGCACAGGCATGCATTATCTTCCCATGTCGTATGCGACCTGGTGCACCATGCATACAGCTGCAAATCATGCTATATAAGGTCCTGGAGCTCACACATATGGTCCTTTTGTACAGGGGCTGGGGAGAGGGGGGAATTTGGCAGTCTGAGGGCACTAAATGGGCCAGAGTATGGTGTGCAAGGCCATACCATAGGGGGATGTTATCACAACTGCTGCACCTGGGCCATGGCAGGCATGTGTTTGGTGCCACAGGTGGCTACACAGGCATGTTACAGACCTCCCCAGTCCTGTCCATCTGTAGCATGTAACTGTTGTGGCTGGTGCACAGTACAAGCATATGGGTGTGTATACTATCTAGAGTGTATGGAATGGTGCGTCATATTCCACTTCAGGATACTGGTCACACCTCTCTCTTCCCCTCATTTGCAGACCTCAGCGGATAACAGGCCCTGCACTGGTCACAGATCAGCTGGATCAGCACAGCTGTAGGGAGAACCAGCCTGAAGAAACCCCTTGCCATGATGGAGCCTGGAGAAGCTGATTAGGAGAGTGACATTCAAGTAAGTACCTCCCGTTGTGTGTTGCACGGGGGTTCCATACTGACTTTCATGGGTGCTGGCACAGGTTGGGATCACTATGGCCATGGTCAGATCAGTATCAGAACAGATACAGCCTCGCTCAATTGGTTGTTGCAATCACAGCAATTTATTACCATGCCTTGAAACTGCAGCATCTGTTGTAAACAGTGTTATGTACTAATCCTCCTGTGTGTGGTTTGCAGGTTGTCAGCATAGTGTGGCCAGTGAAGGCCTGAGTATTGTTGATGGGGGTGTGCTGGGACATGGCCTACTGGGTTATGACACAGTGATCAGACTTTTCCAGTGTTCATGACAGAACTTTACAAAGGCAGACTTTGCCATGATAAAGGGTCTGGTGAATTATGACAGGAGTGCAGTATATGTTAGGCAATGCACAGCACATGTGTGGCTTACTGTTTAAGGTGCTCAAAGCAGCTACAAATGACTGAATTATTGTAAGCAAAAAAAGAAAAAGAGCCAGGAAGTGACCCAATGGGCTCAACAGGGACTTGAGTAAGCAAAGGAAAGGTATATGATGTGCTTAATGAGACCATTTGTGTCCATACCTGACAGGAGCATAGAGCAGTACCGAGGGACCGTAAGACTAGAACTGAAGATTCCAAGGAGGGGCTTGAAGCCAGGCTAGCAGATGGAGCATAGGACAGCACCAAAACTTTTTTTCCAGTGCATAACTAGAAGAAGGAAATTAAAGGATGGGATAGGGCCCCAGAAAACAGGTGTAAGGAAAGGAAGGGAGAAACCTGTGAGACAGCCAGGGGTGATGGCTGAGAAGCTAAATGAGTATTTTACTTTCTTACGTCACAAGGATGGGTAATATACTTCCTATGATCATACTGGAGCTAAAGGAACTAATGGCAGGGCCTCTTGCAGTAATCTTTTGTGTTTGATCATGTAGGTGTAGTGCCAGAAGATTTGGGAGTGGGCAAATTGCTCCCCATCATTAAGAAATGGGAAACTGTTGAATTAAGGTAATTATAGGCTGTCAGCCTGATATCAGTGCTGGGCAAGTCCTGGAATACTGTCTGTTATTACGGACAAACCTCTGGGGGCTACTTGACTGATATACTGCCCCCAACTCTGTCTGTCATCTCTCCTGCTTGCTCCAGTCCCAGAACTGCAGCTGGGAAGGGGATCGGAGGAGCCATTAAAGAGGGTCGCTGCACAGTCACACTGTAACTGTGTATATGTTTGAGCAACTGCCTGCTTGCATGTATGAGCTGTCTCTGCAGCTAGAGAGTGTTTTAACACTGGATGCACCCACCTGCCATGGAGAGTAAAGCTGCACTGGTGACCAGTCTCAGCACCCCCTGTAGTGTACTCTAGCCTCAGAAACACCAGTGGGCATCAGGAGACACTAGAAGGGGTAGGAAGGAAAAAGAGTTGGATAGTGTGATTTGATGCACAGAGTCTTTAAGAGAATGAAGGAACTGCAAGCCACATAAACTGCCTGCATAGGGAGAGGAAGCCAAGAAAGTAGCTCCTGGTGGGGAGCACAAATGCCCAATTAACACCACACCACTATGAGCTTGTTAGGCACAGGTGTGTCTATCAGACCAGGAAACAGTTAGAATAAAAAGCTTGGTAGTTGCCTTTAAAATAAATCATTAAGTTAGTCACTTTGTGTGCCGAAAGGAAAGCCACCATCTTATCGACCTCTGGTCTCACTGTCAGCCAATCAGAGGTCAGGGATCTTGGCTGCTAGCTCCACAGTGGATTGTGGGGAATAGTGCAATAGGATCCTCCTGAATGGACTGACAGGCTGTGAGGAGCCAATCAGAGGGCAGAACAGGTCAACAAGTGTGATGGACAGCCATGTCTGTCCAACGAGACCCCGAATGTGGGAAAGAGATTGCTGGGCTATTGAGGAGCTGGGGGTAGTCAGAAGAGGTCTGAGAGGTGTTCAGACCTTTTACTGAGGGGAGGAAGCAAAAGGCCTAGCCAGACCAATGAATCCTGTGAGCCCTGTCTAGGGTTCAAGCAGAAAATCCTTTGTGAACCTTTCCCTGGGTTTATCCAATCCAAAAACAGTTCCTGATGAGCCCTGTGTGGAAGAAATTGTTGAGAGTCTGACCAAGTGGGCCACTGTTGCATCCAAATGTTTCTGAGCAGATTCAAGTGTGGACAGAGTCCTACATCCTGCCAAGACCACTGCAGAGCTAGGTAAGGGCCAACTAGCCCTTAACTAGTGGGGTGGATTGGGAAACATGAAGTCAAGGGCACATGGCTGAGTGTGGGTGTATACTTCATCCATAGGGGAGTTAGACCATGGGGTTGTTCCTGGGTCTGGGCTCCTTGGGAACTGAGAAGCCTCTGCATAGTGATCCTGGGGTTGAGAGTCTATCCAGGAAAGCTAGATCCCAACTTGCAGGCCAGAAGGGCTGAGCTGTCATTGCCTGTTTGAAAGAATCTAAAGCTCCTGATTTCTATTCATCCTGCTCCTCTCTGCTGCTCCCTACTTTGCATGAACTGCTGCATAAGATGGTCAAGCGAGAGCTGGCACTGTTGGCTGGATTATTGTACTTCTTCTGGTTTGGATTGCAGTTACTGGGTTTCAAGTCTTCAGTCTGGAATTACAAGTTCTCTGACTTGTGCTAGTACACTATGGCCTGTCGGGGGGTTAAATTGCAAGATTGCTAACATTCTTTAAGTGCACCACTGAAAGAACCTGGGCAATTTAACTACCAGGCTTGAACCAAGACTCTAGTGTACTTGGGTTCCCAGAGTCTATTTGATATGTGTGTTGTACTTGAATTTATAGTTCCACTACTAGTACAAGTTAAAGAAATAGTAGTAGTAGTAATTTTTATTCATAAAAATCATGATCAGAAATAAAAAATCTCAATTGAGCAAGGCTCGTTTCCAAGGAGGGCCTTTTCCATGCATACAATAGTTCAATAAAACATTCAGGAAATTCTAAATTTTCACTCAGACACAAACAGGGAAAACAAATTATCTGAAATTAAATACATGACCCTTATACAAATGGTTGAATCTGAATCAATTACAGAATTGACAAATATATAAATAAACAATTTACACAGTATACACATAGTAAAGAGTACACCACACCCTGTGTAACTAGTTCCTCTGTGTGTGCCCCTTGCTTGGGTGGGTACATCTTCAATTGTGTGGGGTGTTACATATTATAGAGTGGCTTACTGTGTACAGATATATGGGGGAGGTGTATATGGTGACTTGCAACTGCTTAAACTATTTTTCTTCTCCAACTACCAGACTGGTGTCCAAAAATAAAAGCACAGTTAATTGTTTGAATTTTACTATTGTGTGTGCCTTCAGTCTATACAAACTGATTGAATGTGTTTATTGGTGAAGGTAATGTCTCTTTGTGGTCTCCAGTGGGTGATTCAGTCCATTAAAGGGAAGTGGGTAGGTATTGCATGCCAAAGGGTGGTACAGCACACAACACCTGGACCACTGATTCTCTCTTGGTGAATGTAACACTATTTATTATCTGTTCTGGGATTAACTCCCCTACCACAGGAGAAATAACAAACCCAAACCCCTACACCAGGTGTACCCTGCACAATCACCAGGCAGGGGTGTGAACTCTGTCACTGCACCCATTTGGGGGGGTGGTCTCACACTGACAGCACTGCTCGGATCTCCTGTTGAACAGCTGGACACCACTGAGGTTTCCAGAGGCTTTGTCATTGAGCTCCCTCCCAAAATTTTTTACAAAGGATAAAATGACTTTCCAAGAAGTGGAGGACTGGTGTGCATTTGAGGGGCTGGACCTGCAGAAAAAGTTTCAAGTAAAAAATGTGGTTGAGGAGAGGGGCAAGGAGTCCATTATGGAAGTGCTGGAGGGTGACCTGAGACAATTTGGGAGCATAAGAATTCAGAGAGTGACCAGATAACCTGGTACCTGGGTAGAAACCTAATTGTGGAAACCGAGAAGGACTTAAGAGCTGTGACATTTCCTGCCACAGTGACACCCAAGGAGTCTCAAGATAGCTGGGGGAATGATAATCTAAGGATGTCCTGTCAGTCCAAAACCCCCTTCACCATGCCCGAACACTGGGGGAGATTTTAAGACCAAGCTAGAATTTTTGTTGGCTAGCGAGGGGGAAACTCTTAATGATGTGTAACCTTTTTGCCTCCCCAGGCAGCCTCTGAAGAATAGGTGTACCATCAACACATTGACAATTTCACTGCAAACACCACCACAGCACCGGAAGTTCACCAGGTTGCTGCGGTGGTGTGCTGTACAATGGCACTGTGACTTCTGGAATTCCGCCTCCACCCTCGAAAGAACTCTGACTTGGAATTGTATATTTAGAGAAGGGGAAGTGCAGGGGGCACAGACCCCCACATGGGGGGTGGGGGGGTGAAGCCCCTAGCAGAAAAAGACTTTCTCCTGACGGGAGCAATGCCGACATTTGGCATAGTTCCTGTTGCTGTCAGAGATTTTGGCAGCATTGCCGGCAATGTAAAGTGGAGGAACCTGAAGAATCTGGGTTAACTCGCCCTGCTGGTTGAGACTATTACCATGCCTAAGACTTTTTTCTGGCACTATCTCAACTCCTGCTGCAGAAGATGTTTATGAAACTTGGATGGATTATGCTGTCCCAGTGCTGCAGGAATGGCACAGTTTCAAGGCAGAAAAAACATAAAAGGTTGGTAGAGAGTCTGAAGGGGCCAGTCTTGGATGCTATCTGGTCCTTGTGTGCCATTGACTCAGAGGCCAGTGAAGATGAATACCTTGTACAGACTCCTGTGATGACATGTACTGGAAGTTTAAGACCACAAAACAGCACCAAGGAGAGCCCCTCTCCACTTACCTACATAGACGCAAGAGGGCTTTACAGAATTTTTATTGGAAAGATGGAATATTGTCTAAAGCACATAACAAGGTGCAGCTACAGTAGAACATGTATTGAAGGCTGCCTGATTTTCAACGTTACTGTTGCTAAAGTTACACTTAAAAGGGAGATTGGTTGATCCCTCCTTCCTGAGTCCTGCTGCAGGAGGTTAGATAAGCTAAAGAACATATTGAACAATGGTGTCACCTGCCTACTGCCACTGCCATTGCCCAATTGTCAGACACTAGGGTCCCTCTTGAGGTCACAGTGCTCCAGAGACTGATTCAAGAAAAGAAAAGTTTGATAGTACAACCAGGCATGACTAGTCTAAACCCCAAGGAGTCTGAGCCCTCAGTCTCCAGCATGCATGTGTCAAGTAATGTCATATCAATGACCATGAGTCCTGGAGTGCAAGCTTAAAATGCAGTTTCACTGGAGGAAGTCCATACTCAGGTGATTGAGCTAAAGAAAATGGTAGGAGACTCCATGAATCACCAAGCTCAGCAATCACCTAGTACCCCTGCCCATGAGGGGGAGCTCCCATAGACCTCACCAGCTGGAACCCCTCTACAGTCAGACTGTACAACTGATGTTTATTGCTACTAGTGTGGAAAGCATGGGCATGTCCAACTTCAGGGTCAGTCTGAAAGCAATTTTCAGAAGGTTGCAGATTGACCAATCCGAGAGAAAGTGGCCACAAGCACCTACAGACCATTAAACTTTAGCAGGCCTCAGTAGAGAAGCACACTTTGGCCCTTGGAATTATTCACTCATCAACCACCAGTGCTAAAGCTACTGTCTGTGTCAAAGCCAAAGCACCAAATACTAAATCTCAAGTGTCAGGGAACTGGGATGGGATTGTGGGTCCTACTGCAGATGTGTTAGCCCGAGTGGATGAATGGCCCACCTGAGTGCTACTGGATCGTGGCTCCCAAGTAACTATAGTGTTCAAAGACTGTTATGATAAGTACCTGACTCATAAAAAGTTGGAGCCTTTGAAAGGCTTGGATGTGTGAGGTCTCAGTGAAGCATCATACTTTCATTTAGGCCAGATTTATATCTGGATCTCCTTCCCAGTGAACATTGCTTGCACTCCTATTGCTGTGGAGACATGTGCCCTGCTGTGCCCATGGACAATCATGTATGAAATGATTCCAATTATTGTCAGAACCAATGCCCACATGTTCCATCACCTAGGTCTGCTGTACAAAGAGTTTGAGGCCCAACAAGGAACAGTGTCAGTGACCCTCTATGGACTTGTTAGACAGCCTACAGTCGCAAAGCCACTGCCCCACCTGAGAATGAGGCTTTATGGACTGTGTGGTGTCAAGAACGTTCTGATGTGGTGTTACCCACCAAAAGCAGAGTGTGCTGCCACTGGAGTAGTGTGACTCAAATGACCTTGCCATAATCAGCTGCTGATGTTAGACAGCCCAGAGGAAGCCAGTTTGCCAGAGGGGTTCATAGTTAAACCCAGTATGCTACCAGCTAAAGCACATGCTTATGTCAGATAAGTAACTGTACATGTGACAAATAAAACCAACCAGAGACCATCTGAAGGCCCATAGAAACATAGAAACATACAAACTGTTTGCAGAAAAGGACCTCTTAGACCACCTTGTCTGACCTAAGATCCCTATCTACTGTGCCACCATAGACGCTAATTGATCTTCGGCCTTAACCCCCTTCCCCAGCCCTGACACCAAGGACCCCTTGTGTCTACCCCATGCATATTTGAACCCTGTTACCATTTCGGTACCTACCACCTCTGCTAGTAGGCTGTTCCAATGTCCACTATCCTTTCCATAAAGTAGAATTTCCTCACATCCCCTCTAAGTCTCCCCCTTCAAGCTTCATATCATGCCCCCTTGTCTTTGAGCATCTCTTTCTGTTCAAAATGCCTCTTCATGTACCTTCCTGATACCTTTGAGGTATTTGAATGTTTCTATCTTGTCACCCCTTTCTCTCCTTTCCTCTAGAGAGTACATGTTTAACTCCCCAGGTCTTTGCTCGAAGAGCTTCTGATGCATGTCATGCACCATTTTGGTTGCAATTCTCTGTACTGCCTCCACCCAGTCTATATCTTTTCTGAGATGGGGCCTCCAGAACAGGACATAGTATTCCAAGTGGGGCCTCACCATTGATCTATACAGGGGTATCACTACCTCCCTCTTCCTGCTGTTGATACCTCTTCCTATACATCCCAGCATTCTGCTAACCTCTCCCACTTCTTTTTTAGACTGCTTTGCTCCCTTCATGTCATCGAATATGACAACCCCCAGATCCTTTCCCTGTTTTGTGGTTGCCAACTCCTTCCCACCCCCAATGATATGCTGCCCCAGGTTTTGTGTGCCCTAAGTGCATAATTTTTGCACTTTTTGGCATTGAAACCAGGTTACCAAACACTTGACCAGTCTTTCAGCTTTTTTAGATCTTCCCTCATTTTTTTCACCCCCTCCTGGTGTGTCAACTCTGTTGCAGATTTTGTGTCATCTGTGAACAGGTATACCTTTCCATCTAGCCCCTCTGCAATGTCACTAATAAAAACATTGAAGAGGACTGGTCCCAGTACTGATCTTTGAGGCACCCTGCTGATTACCTTTCCTTCTTCTGAGTGAACTTCATTTACCAACATCCTCTGAGCTCTGTTACTTAACAAATTTCTTACCCATTTTACTATCTTTGGACCCACTCCCAGGCTGCCCAACATGCTTACCAGTCTTCTGTGTGGAATGGTGTCAAAGGCCTTATTGTTTTTTTTATTATTATTTTTAAATCTTTATTGAATATGTTGTTAAATACAAAGAACTATATATAAAATCCAATAATAAAACAGGGGATGAGAAAATACAATGAACATTAAAAAAAGAAAATAAAGAGAGTCCCCCTTTTAGGTTAACTAGACCATGACAAAAAAAAAAGAAAACCAATCTCACCATAAACTAAGAAAACCTCACTCTCCTCTCCAAGGAGACCTAAAGAGATGAAATAGAAAAAAAGATATGTAGAAAAGTCAGAAGAGAAGTTATTTATGAAACAGAACATATCTTCGATACAAGTCAGCCAAACTCAGCAAGGGACAGAAATAAATACAACAAAATGAATACTGCTATGTAAATATAAAGTAAAAAAAAAAAAACTAATCAAGTAATGAATATAGACTTTGGTGCCAAAACTAGATCAAATAGACATAATCAAATCATAGAGTTTACCCCATGTATCATAGAAGGCTGGAAGAATATATTTCAGACTAGCAATCCTTTTCTCTAATATCCGATTGCTAATTCCTGCCTCAACACACTAAGGGAGGGTATATGTTTATCCTTCCAGTGTTTCAAAATAACTTTTTTAGCTGATAAGGCTATAATAGTTAAGAGATATTTCGATGCGGCAGAGCCTAAACTGGTGAGATCACACAAAACACAGATGTCGGGCCTAATAAATTGATCAAATTCCACCTAATTATTCAGATAGTTTTTAATATTACTCCACAGGGGTCTAACCAAAGGGTAGTCCCAGAACACATTAAAAAAATAGTGTCATCATTCTTCTCATACTTAGTACAAACCCCAGAGGAGAACAGACCAAACTTAAATAGTCCAACTGGGGTATAATACATATCATGTAAGATTTTAAATTGGATCCATCTTTGGTTGTCACTTGAAATGAACTCATTTAGGTCTTTCCAAACCTTTGACCAATCCACTCCATTAAAATTAGGCAAATTTCTCCAAATCTTAGAGACCACAGGTAACTCAGGTAACAAAACAGTAAAAAAAACTGGTACAATTGAGAAACTGAGCAATTTTCATGTTGTCTTGTGCCTGCGCAAGAAACATGTTACAGTAACTTTGGAATAGCAGGTTTTGGAGGCTTGGTCGTGTTGTGGCCAGTGGCATCACTGCTTTTTCTGGCTGGGCTCCGTGGCACAAATTAGATTGCACGCTGTCTATGACAGCAGTGCAAAAGTGTGCCACCAACTTAAAACAATTTAGCCGCTGCAATGAGGGAGTGCCCCCTCCTTATGGTGTAACATTTCAATAATCCTGGCAGGCAAGCTGTTGGCCGCTCACAGTCCATAGAAGTCAACCTTGGGGGTGCCTAATCCCCCCATTGGCATTTGTGGCCCTTTAATGTTGTGCTGTGGGAGGGAGTACCTAATTCCTTTTGGCATCATGCCCCCAACACACAGACATGATTCCTGACAGGGATGCCTAATCCCCCTGCTGGCATGTTTAACCCCCCCCAATCGTGCCAGCATTTTCCTGTGCTGCGTCACCCTGATGGCCCAATTGTGTGCCACACTGGGAGCCCACCCCAGTGTGGTGAAAACCTGTAAAAGCAGAAAATGGTCTGCAGTGTTTTTTTTCTGTTACCTGCAATAAAGGAAACGGTCCCTCACCAACAGGTCCCTCCCCCAGCCCACACCCACCCTCTGTGCACTCCACCTCCCACACCCCCACCACATACTTACCTCTGGAGCCTGGTGCAACAATCTTTGGTGGACCAGGAACACGTCTGCACTCTTCAAAGCTGACCACGAACTGAAGAAATGCCGGTAAGCTGCATAATGGCATAAATAGTTTTTTTTTTAAACTTTGGTGTATTTTTGTGAATATTAGCACCCAAGTTTCAATATGGGGTTCTTGGGACCCTACCTCATGAATTCAGTCACTGTCATCTCATTATTTAGGCCCGAAAGGTGATTTCACGGTCACTGTGCGGAATCATCTTTCGGGACTGATTAATGAAATGACAGTGTAACTGTTCATAAGGTGGGATCCCAAAAAAGCCTATGTTGCAAATTTGGCAAAAAAATTCCAAAAAATGACTATGTTACAGGCGTGCATTGCACAGTTTCCACTCACGCTCATAACTTCAAGAATTTATAATATTTTTGCTCCACATTTTCAACACTGCCATTTTTTCATAGCTCCTTATGAACAGTACAGCTGTCATTTTCCACATCCTGCCCAAAATGTGTTTTCGTGCATCCAGAACACAAAGGCGCAGTCACTGTAGGAAAACAATGTTCGGGACAGAGTAAGAAAATCACAGTAACACTGTTCATGAACAGAGGTCCCAAAATGCCTATGTTGAAAATTTAATGAAAAAATTCCACAAAATGACTATGTTACGAGTGTGCATTGTGCAGTTTCCATGCAGTCGTAACTTTGAGAATGTTTAATATTTTTACTCCAGATTTTCATCATTGTCATTTTTGCACAATTCCTTATGAATAGTACAGCTGTCATTTTTTCACATCTTGCCTGAAATGTGATTTCGCACATCTGGTGCACAATGGTGCATTCGCAGTGGGAAATCAATGTTCAGGAAAGATTAAGAAAATCATAGTGCCACAGTTCATGAGCAGAGGTCTCAAAATGCCTATGTTAAATATCTGGTGAAAGAATTCCAAAAAATGACTGCGTTATGAGTGTGTATTGTGCAGTTTTCAAGCATGCTCAAAACTTCAAGAATTTTTAATATTTACACTCCAGATTTTCAAAATTGCCATCTCTTCACACCTCCTTATGAATGGTGCAGTTGTCATTTTTCACATCCTGCTCAAACTCTGTTTTCACACATGGCACAGAATGCAGTGTCACTGTGGGAAATCAACATTCTGGACAGATTAACAACATCACTGCACCACTTCATGAACAGAGGTCCCAAATGCTTTCATGAGGTGGGGTCACATGTTGAAAATTTGGAATGCAAATACCAACAAACGCCTGGGGCATTAGGGTTGTTAATAATGTCCCACCCTGTACAGACTAACAGGCATCTGTCTGCAGGTGGGGGGCAATGGTGTGAGCATTACAGCTGACAATCCAAAGGCACATCCCAGTAAATCATGATTTTATATTCCTGGTCCTAACATCATACTGGTATGTCCCTGTGTTATCTCAGAGTGATTGCTAGATTGCTAAAGACTATTTCCAGAATGAAAAGTAGGGACAACCATAGTGATCACCAAAGCATCCAACATTTTGCACATATGAATGTTCTTTTTCCCTGTACGAAATGTTACATACCAGGGTGGTAACTGTGGTTGCTCTTTACCTTTGGCTCGTGAATACCCTGGTCGACCATGAAAATGGGTCTTTGGCCCATGGACTAACCAGAATAAACAAACAAATCAAATCAGTCATGAGCAAAGTTTTTTTTTTGCATGCTCAGTTTTACCCGTACCAACCCAGCTGCCCACTCCTTCGTGAGGCCATCTCTCACCTCTGCCACTTTTCCTCATTCCGCCATCCACCGCTTCCTGCTGACCAGCATATCTCTTCAACTGGGGGCCCTCTACCCATGAGGGCAACCGGAAGGGGAGATCGAAGTGCCCATAGGCACTTCCTTGCATCTACGTCAGTCAGAGGTGCAGGTCAGGGGCTTCCTGGCTTTGTGACAAGGGGAGGCAGAATGCCATTGTCCAGCTAGCATGGGTGGTCATTTTTTCACTTCTTCTGCCCCACCCTAATTGGGCCAGAATGAGATGGTGACATGGGGCAGGGACATGCAGGGGTGTGATGAGGCTGCATGCCACCTAGCACATCCTGCAATCCACCTTCAAGTGCCAAGGTCCTGCACACCCCCCAACCCCAGGAGAGAAGCATCCAATGGATGTTATGGAATCCCTCCCTGCTGGTCTCCACTCCTGACACCCAGGGTTGGGGTGTGAACCCGAGTCACCAACATGCCAAACGAACCCCTTCACTCAGTGCCATGGAGCTGGACAGCTTTCTTGGGGGCTGTTTTTTTTTTATTTTGCTGCTATTGCTGTTTATGTCCCATAGTCTTCAGTTAGCCCCCTTCTGCTTGTTCTGGCCCAGCACCATCATCCTCATGTCACCCAGATTTTGCCTTTACTTCCTGTTTATTTTCCCCGGAACCTACCCCTCTGGTTGGGGGCAGGAGAGACTCCTTAAATCTCCACCACAGAATGGATGTTGTGCATTTGGAGGTGGTGCTCGAGTGGCCATATTTGTGACCTGGGCAACTAGTGTCATCCTGCCGGCTGGAGTACTTTTCTGCTTTTCATCCCATAACACCCTAGGATGTGGGAAATGAGGATGTCCAAGCACACACGCATGCAAGTGTGCATGGTGGTGTACCAGCCAATGTCTTCACACCCATGAGCTGCTCCCAACTGCATTGACACCTGTTGTTACCTTGGTGTCAGCATAGCTGTGGAGCTGATTGCTTTTCCACCCCAGAGAAGGAAACCCTCCTCTGGGATGCTCAATCCACCTCCCACCAGCTGGCCTTTGATAACCAAAACTCATTTCACAGTGCTGCCACTATGCCAACAGGCCAGTCAATAAAGGGATTTTTACAAGCATTATATTTGTCCAGCCTGGTCTTTTAAAATCCTTCTCTGCACACACAAGTAGCAAAGCCTTTTTATCCTTTGACTGTTTCCTGTGTAACATGGCTACACATGGTTTTCCCCTGAGAGTAACCAAGTTTTACATTGGAGGGTTAGTACAGCCTTTGCCCTTCTTGAGGAATACAACAATGACTGCTTGATGTCATAACTTTGAGCTGTGCCCATGTTCCTAGTTAGATGTACATCTTACCCATATGTTAAGACTTCCTAGGGAAAAATGGATTACTACAAAAATCAGTGTGTTAGAGCAAATGCAAGATGTTACAATTAGCAAGATCTTTAAGTAAGGGAAGGGCAGAATAACAGTATGAGAGTTCAGATATACACAAAGGAACCAGAATGACTCCCCCATGGGTCTCAAGGGGCAAGGAAAATGGGAAAAGCAGATGGGATACATGTAGAAGAAAAGGGCACTCAACAGCAAGCAAGAGTAGTAAGACCAGAGATGATAAGAAAAGCAGGTCAAGAGTTATATATATATATATATATATATATATAAGCTCAAGAAGCATGGGGAATAAAATATTTGAGCTGCAGCAGAATGAATAGAAATCATTTGCAATAACAGAAACATGGTCTACCCAGAAAAACTGCTGGGATCTAAATGTCCTGGGATATGCCCTAATTCATTCATTCATTCATTCATTCATGCATTCATTCATTCAGTTTATACAGACAGAAACATAAAGCCCTTAAGACCAGGTCAGTTACAATGGCATCCCTTTTCAAAGAGCATCAACCTACAGTGCACACAGCCCATACTACAGCTGATACAGTATGTTTATGCAAAGCAATTTTGTCTGGTATCAGCAGTGCCACAGATTTTGTTTGCGTGAGTTCAGTATGGGGTTTGTGGTCTACTTTCTTCATGTTTCATTATGTATTTATACATGTCATTGGGTTTTGGCAGGATTCTCAACCTGATGGCAAAACACGCCACACAAGACAGATGTCACAGAATAAAGGTTTATTTCTCAAATACATGTAAAAAGGATAACAATACCTGCTAGGAGTTCAGAACTTCCAAACACCGCAATGTCATCATAGAGAAAACTCAGCAGAAAGCAGGCTAACATGGATCATATAGTCAGAGATAAGATGGTCTGTTACCTGGTAACAGATTCATCTAAATAGTTGAGAAGCTAAACAAAGCAATTCTATTGGTGGGTACAGAGGGCAGCTTGCAATCAAAGCCATTAGGTTTTGCACATACACAGTGATAAGATTTATGCTAAGTAAGGCTACTTTTGGGTTACAATACAATGATTCATAAACTATGCTGATTATAGCATTATGGCTAGTAGCTGTAGGTGGCATGCTAACACCATAAAAATAGATATACTGGATAATATTTTGTAAGCACATCATAGCAAGCATGAGTAAATACCAATACACATCATGCTGTACCATAGAACATGGCAGTCCACATTAGGGACTGTAGGTCAGCCAGGTCTACATATCCCCCCTCCCTTGTTTCCTGAATAAGAGGCAACACCACTAGGGAAAGTGTGGTCAGTGACAGTTGAGCTTAATGAGTAGAATAGAGAAATTATATGTGTGCACGGTGTTGTTTGAGCATGCGATGTAGACAGCATAAGGTAATAATTAGAAAAAAATCAAGAAAACTTGAATAATAACAAAACCTTTAAAAGTGAGTTCCAACCAAGTGTTGGACAATGCCATACTTAAATCACCATCATAAAATAGATCATTCAGAGAATTGTCTGCCTTAGAAACTTTGTTACTAATATGGATAATGTGTGTATCCTTTCTGTCTAATAAGGATCAAAGATTCAGGGTGAGAGGGTCAATATGCACATTAAACAGTGTTAAATACTATTTCACAGCATTCAAATAGTCAGAATCACTATCAATGTAATCAAGTTCCGGGGGAACAGGTTTGATAACAGTATGGCCAATGATAGTGCACTCATGAGGTACAAAACAGAAGTTGGGCATAGTTGCACCATATGTATGAGATCCATAGGAGAATGTCTTATAGTTGGTCATGACACAGTATTGTCCATCACTGTTGTAGGTTACCCAAACCTGAGGAAGGTGCTACTTTGTGAGTTGTACTGGACAGGTAATGGAAGCATTCATCATCTGACTGGTGAGTTGTTGTACAATCTGTGGTTGAATTTTAGTTGTATTCAGCATCAAAAGAGGTGATGTGGCCCACTGGCACAGTGGAAAGATTCACCACTGTGACACTGGTGACCCAGGTTTGGGAACTGACTTGGGCATCAGAGGGCTGACCAGGGGGAGAAGTCTTCAGTGTCCGATGACTGCTCACCTTCTCTCAGGGGGAGGGCAGTCTGTGGCCCGGTGCTTGCTGACTCCTGACAGAGACTGGAAGAACTGCAATGCAGCAGTGCTTCATTGCCTAAGGAGAATGGCAGATGTCAGCATTTGCACTGAAGTCAGTAGCACATCAGGCTTCAATGGGGAGAAAAAGTTGAAACGCTCCCCGACTGACCAGATGATGGTCACTGGCCCCACTGCTGCAAAAATCCCCAGACAGCCAACTCACCCCCGCAGCACCCCAGGCCAATCATAAAAAGTGCACTGGCCACCCCCACTGACACCTTCTCCTTCGGGGTGGGGACATATCCAGCAAAGAGTTATGATGGGTTACCTGGGGTAGGCTGTGATCTGAGGTGATGGCTGGTGGCAGGGATGAGTGCTGGCAGGGTCCATGGCAGACCCGAAGGAGGGGCCGGTCAGAGGAGGAGGGATGAGTAAACAAAAAAACAAAAAAGAGGTGATGTGACATTAATAGAAGCAGAAACATTGTAAAATAGGTCATTATCAAATGTATATGACCAGTCCACAGAGTTTGCAGAATAACTGCAAATTGACATGGTTATATCAAACACAGCACATCTGCACAAATTATGGTAGCCCTTTATGGTACAACAGTCAGTATGCAGGGCTATCCAGGCATCTAGGCAAGGATGAAATGCCAGCAAAGGAGGCAAGTCAGTTAATTCTCAGCAGATTCTGCCCTCTAGATAACCCATGGAGTGAATTTTAACCAGCTTATTGAAGACTGAAAAGATCTTGTTGAAAAGTGGAAGGGAAATGGTGAATATAAAGTACAGGGTGTCCCTCATGGTGCATGCACCTGATGTGAAGCAGGGTCCTTGATTCAGATGTGGTGTGACATAGCCCAAGTTCTGAGCTGCGACCAATGAGAAGGACAGAGCCCTGGCCATGCACCGGTAGTGCATGACAGGATTTTACAATAGGGGCAATACTATTTAGCCATAAGTCTATCATGGATTAAATCTGGAATCCTTTACCCCAAAGCACAACATGACACTTATCAGAGTCTGCAGAGTATGGTGAGATGAAATGGCATGAGCGTTATGGCTGATGATCCAAAGGCAGACCTCAGTGCCTGTCACTCTCTGTAGGGTGGGGTGGGGTTGAAGTTGGTTACATACTTCACTACCATTCCTATTATGCATCTCTCTAACTCCTGCACTACCAATGCCAATTCCAGCAAGACAACATTTGGCATTGACAAATGCTTGTTTGAAATTCTTTTAACAATTTCTAATATGAAACCTTTGTTATTTTCCAACCAAGGTAACAATCTGAAATGTGTTAGTAAGGCCTGCTTCAGAGCAAATAATTTAATGAAGCATCCTTTATCCAGATCTAACTTATTTCTTACTTCCTCCAAAGGGAGAAAATACACATTAGAGAGGAACAGTTCAACAAAACATTTAGTGAAGGAAGGGAACCACCGATCTGAAAAGGGCTGTCTGTTTAATTTAAAGTTGTGCTTATTAAGCAAAGGCTGGCTAGTATCTTTTGCAAAGGGAGACTTAAATATTTACACATTTGTTTGTGAACTTTAAATGAAATCCCCACTACAGAGTTTTTCAAGGTTGTACGTAAATTTCTAATTTTAGTAAAGCGAACAGACAGGGTGGACAATTTGAATCATTTGAATTTCTTCAACATCAAAAATTCAAAATTTTTGGAGGGTATTGTGAATCTTCCGTACTAGCATCCATCAATATAAAATATTTGTTCACATAGTTAACCATATAGTAGAGAGCAAAATTGGGGTTTCACAACCATCATGTTGTTTGGTAAGGGTTAACTTATTATATGCTAGTCTGGAGGGGGGGGTCTTTAACTAAAGAAACTTCCCTAAAAGCAAGTGCAAGCTATTAATCCATGATCGTGGTAAAAATAAACTTAACTCTGCTGGGACTAAAGTAGAAGAACTTTTGTACTTGGACCTTTAATTTAGGTTAAAAAAACTAACATACAAAAAAAAAAGTGTGTGTTTGGGTTAACTGAACTGAATGGGTATCTGAAGAGTTATCTAGGTGTAAATCTCAGGTGACTGAAAGGACTTAACTGCTGTGAGGTTTAAATTACTTATAGAAAGATCTGGTAAGTAGGGGAGTGGCTTAGCTAGAAGGAAGCTACATTTAAAGACTGCCTTAGAAAGATTCTGCTAATAGCTTGGCAGAAGACACCAGGAGAAAGGACTGCTGTGTGACGAACTCTGCTGGGACTAAAGTAGAAGAACTTTTGTACTTGGACCTTAATTTAGGGTAAAAAACCAAATATACAAAAAAAAATGTGTGTTTGGGTTAATTGAACTGAATGGGTATCTGAAGAGTTATCTAGGTGTAAATCTCAGGTGACTGAAAGGACTTAACTGCTGTGAGGTTTAAATTACTTGTAGAAAGATCTGGTAAGTAGGGGAGTGGCTTAGCTAGAAGGAAGCTGCATTTAAAGACTGCCTTAGAAAGATTCTGCAATAGCTTGGCAGAAGACACCAGGAGAAAGGACTGCTGTGTGACTGAACTTCTTGCTGGGACTAAAGTAGAAGAACTTTTGTACTTGGACCTTAATTTAGGGTAAAAACAAACATACAAAAAAAGTGTGTGTTTGGGTTAACTGAACTGAATGGGTATCTGAAGAGTTATCTAGGTGTAAATCTCAGGTGATTGAAAGGACTTAATTGCTGTGAGGTTTAAATTACTTGTAGAAAGATCTGGTAAGTAGGGGAGTGGCTTAGCTAGAAGGAAGCTACATTTAAAGACTGCCTTAGAAAGATTCTGCTAATAGCTTGGCAGAAGACGCCAGGAGAAGGACTGCTGTGTGACTGAACTTCTGCTGGGACTATATTGCTTCCTTCCTCCCCTCCCTCCACCCCCCACCCAAAGCTAGTTCTATTTTTATAGGCACAGGATTTGACTGACAACAGGAACTTCCTGTTTAGGGGCAGGAAGTGAGTGATCACAGAACCACCAAGGACCCACCATCCTAGAAGGGCAAGAGTAGCTCTCCGGCCCCCTCTAGCTGCTGGAGGTCTGCCTCTGAGCAAGTAAGTGGTCTACTGAGAAATATAGGATATTCTTGTCTCAGAACAGGACAATCAGGAGCTTAAAGGGCACACAGGCAGAAAGTAAGGAGAGAGAGAAAAAAAGAGGAAAGAGTAAGGATTGCAAACAGTTAAGGGGCCAGAAATAAGACATGATTGGAGTGGTGCAGTGCAGTGGCTGTGGAGCAGCAGTCTTCCGGGAGATGTTCTGGAGGATGCGGTGTTGTCCCATCTGCAGGCACCCTCTGGGCTGAGGGAGGAGGTTGCTCAACCCAGGCTGAGTTGGCCAGGATTTGTGGGACCTCCTCTTCCATCTAGGGACCACCAGTGCCACTGCCGCTGCCTCAGAGGTTGCCAAGAAAGAGGAGTGGTTGGACCACAGTAGGCTCAGGGAGGGTGAGGGTGGTGGAACA
Source organism: Neoceratodus forsteri (assembly GCA_016271365.2). Classification (NCBI taxonomy): domain Eukaryota; kingdom Metazoa; phylum Chordata; order Ceratodontiformes; family Ceratodontidae; genus Neoceratodus; species Neoceratodus forsteri. The sequence continues at coordinate 875,467,793 of CM057459.1, forward strand.
GAGGCACATCCCTCCAGTTGTACCTCTCCACAATTCCTATGCCATTCTGGCAAAGTGTGGTTCCTCTATGGAGGCACCCACAGTGGAGATCAAGGAGGATGCTGGGAACCTCCACAAAGGAGACCCACAGGAGGGTGGCAGGGGACCCTGCGGGGGAAGGAAACAACTCCTGGTAGGGGACTCCATTGTTAGGAAGGTATAACTGGGGGAGGAAGGGGAGAGGGAGGTAAGGTGCCTGCCTGGTGCCACAGCTAGGAGGGACAGGGAGCAAATCCTCAGGATTGCCAGAGTAGCTGCACAGAGGAGGGAGCTGGATGTCATTGTCCACCTAGGGACAAATGACCTGGCTAAGAAAGGGATTAGAGAAGTGCAGGAAGAGTTTGTGGAATTGGGAAGGGGCCTTAGTCAAGTAGCACGCACGGTAACCTTCAAGGAGGTGCACCATCTATGACAAAGGAGAGGTTAGGTGTTCCACACCATGGGATTCAACCAGTGGTTGAAAACTGGTGTGGAGCCCAGGGATTTGGCTTCATTGGGGACTGGGGTCCACCTGAGTGATGCAAGCCTATACTGGCATGATGGGCTGCATCTGTCCGGGAGGGGAACCAGGATCCTAGGTGATAGGTTTAAATGCTTCATTGGCAAGCTTTTAAACTAGCCAAGGGGGGAGGCACTGGAAAGGATCAGGAAAATCCTAGCCCCCCCAGATAATCATGGTAGTAAGTGCAGCAAACACCAACATAGAGGTGTCAATAGGGAGAAGGGCAGGGGTAAATGGAGAAAGTGACAAAGGCAAGAAGGACAGGGATGGGGCAAAAGGGAGTAAGGCCATCAGGAAATGGAGAGTAATGAGTACCAATGCCTGTAGTCTGGGCAACAAACTCCTGAGCTGATGGCCTTAATGGAAGAGGGATGCCTGGATATCAGAGTAGTCACAGAAACATGGTACACAGAGAACCATGACTGGGATGTTAACATACCAGGGTACATAACCTACAGGAGAGACAGGCAGGGGAGAAGAGGGGAGGAGTAGCCTTTGTAAAGGAAGGGATAAAAGCAACTGAACAAAAGAGTAAACAGGGAGGAGAGGAGGCACTGTGGGTCACCTTGGAGACTGGAAAGGGCACCACAATCTGCACAGGGTTGTGTACAGACCCCATGTCAGGGGAAGGAATGGACAAGGATATGATAGAAGGCATTCCTAGAATGGCAGACAAGGGAGATACTGTTGATGGAGACCTGAATATGCCAGATGTTAACTGGAGCACATTTGCTGCAGCCACATCCAAGAGCAGGGCCATTCTTGATGCCCTACAGGTGGCAGGCATTAGACAGCTAGTTTCGAACCCACTCATGAGGGAGCAATCTTAGACTGTGACTTCAAACGGGGCAGTGAGAGGATCTCTGATCTAGAAGTGGGTTGCCATCTGGGGACAAGTGACCATCAAACAGTGTGGTTCACATTAAACTCAGCTACAGAGTCAAGCCATACAAAAGTGAGGGTACTGGACTTTAAGAGGGCTGACTTTGGCAAGATGGGAGAGTGCCTCAGAAAAGCACTAGCAAACAGGCTAGAAGGAGGTGTGGTGCAACAATGGAGAATTATCAAAACTGCCATCACAGAGGCAACAAGCCTTTGTGTAAAGCAAATAAACAAATCAAAATTAAAGAAAAAGCCACTATGGTTCTCAAAAGAGGTGGCTGTGAAAGTCAGGAAGAAAAAGATAGCATTCTAGAAGTATAAGGAAACACAGAAGGAGCAGGACAGAGAGCTGTACCAGTAAGGCAGAAGGAAGCAGGGAGGGAGGGAAGTCAGAATAGCAAAGGCCCAAACTGAGGAAAAGATAGCCAACTCAGTTAAGAAGGGGGATAAAATCTTTTATAGGTACATCAGCGAGCGTAGAAAGACAAAGGGAGGTATAGTGAGGCTGAACAGAATGAATGGTGGGTGGGCAGAGGGGGACAGTGAAAAAGCAGGAATACTGAATGAATATTTCTGCTCAGTATTCACAAAAGAGGAGGGGGAAGTGTCTAATCCAATTAACAGAATCACTCTTGATAGGGGGGGTTGATCCCAGTCCTTTCACAGAAGAAAGGGTTCTGCAAGAACTCCTAAAAGTGAAGGTGGACAAAGCAATGGGTTTTGATGGAATTCACCACAGAATTCTAAAAGAATTAAGGGAGGAACTAGTGAAACCACTGGCTACTCTTTTTAATAAATCATGGGAGGATGGTGTGGTACCCGAGGACTGGAGGAAGGCAGATGTGATTCTCCTTCACAAAAGTGGGACCAAGACAGAGGCAGGAAACTACAGACCTCTCAGTCTGACCTCTGTGGTAGGGAAAGTGATGGAGTCACTTGAAGGAAAGAATAGTTGAGTACCTAGAGGCCAGTGGAGCACAGGACCCAAGGCAGCATGGGTTCACACAGGGAAGGTCATGTCAGACAAATCTAATAGATTTCTTTGACTGGGTGACCAAAGTAGTAGACCAGGAGGGCTGTGGACATGGCCTACCTAGACTTTAGCAAGGCATTTGACACAGTCCCACACAAAAGATTAATAGTCAAATTAACCAGCCTGGGAGTGGGACCCAGGGTGGTAGCCTGGGTAAACATTGGCTGGACAACAGAACACAGAGGAAATTGTAAATGGAGTCTACTCCTGAAGAAAGGGGTTACTAGTGGGTACCGTGAGGGTTCAGATTGGGTCCAGTCCTTTTAATGTCTTCATCAGTGACATTGCAGAGGGACTGGAAGGAAAGTATGCCTTTTGCAGATGACACAAAGATCTGCAACAGGGTTGATACACAAGGAGGCATGGAAAGGATGAAAAGTGACTTGGCAAGGTTGGAGGAATGGTCAGAGTATGGCAGCTAGGATTCAATGCAAAGAAGTGCAAAATAATGCACCTGGGAAACAAGAACCCAGGGGAAGAATACACAATGGGTGGGGAGGTAGTAACAACAACAAAAAAGGAAAGGGACCTGGGGGTAATCATATCAGATGACCTTAAGGTTAGCAGCAATGTGAGAAGGCAGAAGGGAGGGCTGGGGGTAAGGGGTATACTGGGATGTATAGGGAGAGACATCATCAGCAAGAAAACAGGAAGTTGTTATCCTTCTGTACAGACAGTTGGTGAGACCCCATCTGGAGTACTGTGTCCAGTTCTGGAGACCCCATCTCCGCAAGGACATAGACAGGATAGAGGCAGTCCAGAGGAGGGCAACTAAAATGGTGCAGGGTCTGCAAGAGAAGCCGTATGAAGAGAGACTAAAGGAGCGTAATATGTATACCCTTGAGGAAAGAAGGGAGAGGGGGACATGATAGAAACTTTTAAGTACCTCAGTAGAATCAACAAAGTCCAAGAGGGTAGCATCTTTCAGAAAAAGAGACTTGCAAGAACAAGGGGACACAATTTAAAAGATAGAAGGAGGGTGGTTCAGGGCAATGTGAGGAAGTATTATTTCACAGAGAGGGTAGTGGATGCATGAAACAGCCTTCCTGAGGAGGTTGTGGGGTCTAAAACTGTGGGAGAATTCAAGAATGCATGGGACGAACATAAGGCAATTCTTGTGGGGGGTAGGAAGAAATAGGCTGTTGGTTAACTAGGATCTGCAGCCTATCCTGTAGGTAGGGAACTGGGCAGACTAGATGGGCCTAGCGGTCCTTATCTGCCATCAAAGTCTATGTTTCTATGTTTCTATGTAACATATTAAGTGGATAGAAGATTCTTGGAAAAAAATATTCCTCTTAATAGTATTTATTCTTCCAATAAATGAAAGAGGAAGTTTTTTCTTTCTAAATTTAATAATGGAAAGAAGTTTATTAAATTTAAATGATCTCAGTAATGATTTATCTTGAGATAGATATAAACCAAGATATTTCAAGTATCAGGGAAACCAGGAAAAAAACAAATTTGAGCATATCATCATTTTAACACTTTACTGTTTAAAGGCATCACAACAGTTTTAATCATATTTAGTTTATAATTGGCGACTGCTAAAATTCTCAATGATTTTTAAAATGACTCGGATTGAAATACTTGGGTGGGAGATATCAAGCAAAATGTCATCTGTGTAAGCACATAAAGTTAGAATATATGAATCCATTTTCATTCCTCTAATATTAGGATCATAGTTTAAGTAAAAAAAGACGGGGTTCCAAGGGAAAATTAAATAACACAGGAGAGGAAGGACATCCTTGTCTGGTACCAGAATGTAGATTAATAAGTGAAGAAAACAGATCATCAGCATGGATCCTAGCCAAAGGGTGGATATATAGAACATTTAACCAACTAAGAAAAGAAGATGGAAAACCACACTTTTTAAGGCTTTCAAAACTGAAAAAAATGTTAACCCTATTGACAGCTTTCTCTGCATCCAGAGGGACAAGAACCACAGGGGTCCCTGAATTCTTGGATGCAGAGAAAATGTGAGCAAGTTTCTTGATGTGAGCAGAGGGTGATCTGCTGGATATAAAGCCTACCTGTTCAGGAGAAATCAGAGCACATTTTTATTGTCTGCGCTAAGATTTTAGCAAATCATTTTAATATCCCCATTAATGAGCGAAATAGGTCTGTAACTACATAATTGGTCCCTAGGGTTGTCCTGTTAAGGAATTAGAATGACTGATTCCTCTAACAAGGAACTATGAGAAATACCATGTTCTAAAATATAAGCATAAACTTCTTTGAGAAAAGGGACAATTTCTATTTTGCAGAATTTTGGAGTTAGCACATCTGGACCAGGAGCTTTATCTAATTTGAGGATATTAATAACGTTAATAATTTCTGATGTAGAAATGGAGGAAACCAGCTCAAAAGCTGTCTCAGGTGTTAATCTGGGGCAATGAAAACCTTCAAGATAAATCTTGTGATCTCTACTGGATAAGTTTTCATTAGTCGGTTTATAAATTTGCTTGAAATATAATTCAAAATCATAGATATTATCCTTCAGCAAAGTTTTAATTTTATCATCATTGGGTGATCTAATAGATATGGTAAATCTATTAGATTCCAACTTTTTGAATCTATGTGCAAGTAATTTACTAGGTTTATCACCCTGGTCTGAATAAGAAGCTTTGGGTTTTTAAAATTGTATATTCAGTAATTTCCCTAGAAATATAAAAATATTTGTCTCTTAAGGTTTGTAATTGGAACAAATCTTTCTCATTAGGGTTTCTAATACACTGAGCTTCCAAGGTTATGATTTCATTTAAAGTTCAGTTAGTTTAGATAAACATTACTTCTTGTGCTTAGAAGCAAAGCGTATAAAGAGCACACAAATAAAACATTTAAAGGAAGCCCAAATAAGATCAACCCTTTCAACTGAATTGAGATTGCAATGCAAAAATATCTTTATTTCTTGTTTAATAAAAGTAACAATGTAATTTTCCTTTTATAGCTGGTTATTCGGTCTCCAAATTGATGAATTCTCCTGAAAGAAACAATCAAAATCTAATGAAAACTTGATAAGGAAGTGATCTGAGATAACCCTAGGTGTAATATCTGAATCAATTGCCTCTGTGATTAACGTGTTCCTTATCAAAAAATAGTCAATCCTGGAAAAAATCTCTGTGGGCAGATGAGTAAAGGAAAATTGTCTGTTATTAGGGTGAAATGTTCTCCAGGGATCTGATCAATTAAAACATTCAAGAAATTCCAGTAAAGCCCTGTGGTCTAAAAATTACCTGGGATTTTGACCAGAAGATCTAGCCTACTGCAAATCTAGTAGCATGTTCCAATCCCCTCCAAAATGAAATTATAAGAAACATATGGTAGTAAAATTTTAGCTCATCCAAGAAGGAGGAGGTATTAAGATTAGGACTGTAACAACTTCCAAACATTACTTGTAAATTGTATATAGAGCCCCCTATCATAATATAGCTACCAGATGGATCTAAGATAGTAACCAAATAACTAAATGGGATCATATGATTTATCAAAATGACAATACCTTTCTTATTAGTCAAGTCTTCTGTTCCAGATGTTTGAGAATAGCCCATTTTGCTCAGGAGATTAACTTTTTTTTAGCCCAAAGTGAGTTTCCTGTAGAAAAAAAAAATACTCGACAGTTAAAGTTGTTTAATATGCTTATGAATTTGAGTTCTTTTAGATTTAGATCAAGCACCTTTAATGGTACACAATGCAAAAGTTATAAGATTAGACAGAAGAGCAGCTAGGTATAATTAAAAGAAAGATATGGGGTACATGCATAGAGACATGAGTCCTATGACAATATAGGTCTCCCCACCAGTAATCCACCTTCCCCCCACCCTCAGCAACCCACCATTTAGAAAATGTAATCATAGATTTAATAATCAAACTCCTAAAACTTGAATTAAACAACATCACTGGTCTCAACCGACCTCCAACATTAAATACTTTACAGTGATGCTCAAACTCAGCCCCTAGGCTCTCAGCATCACCCTACCTAACTAGTCATATTTTAAATGCTCAAACATTTAAGGAAGTATAGAATTACCAAAAGGAGCAGAATTGTTATATGCATACTAATGAACCCCAGGCACTTAAAGCAGCAGAGTATATGCAATCCAAGATAGAAGCCTGTCCCTTACTTCCCATCTATAATACCCCATTCAAATAGCTGTTGATACATAGCTAAATAAAATAACAACTCAATAGTATAAAAAAATAAATAACTCAAACCAAAACCATATTTAGTTACTTAAAAGTTGACATTGGTCTAGACTGGTCCCATAATAAATAGGTTGAGTAATAAATAAACTGTGGCACAGTAGAAGTATTAAAATGGAAGTCACAGGAATGAAAAACTAAATTATGAAATAATGGGATAGGAAATCTCTTTAAGAAAATCTGTCCATCTAAACAATAATTATAGGACACTAAATGGTTAACAGAGGAAAAACAAATAGTATACTGTATAACACTAATACTATAAAATGTCATTTATGGAATCAACCCCCACCCCCCATGGATGAAAGCAAACTTCAAAGGAGTGATTCATATCCAGCTCTATGATTACTATAACTAATAATATGTCTAGGCTATTAATCGTATTAAGAAAAGAAAGTTTGCTTAACTATCAATTTTCCATGGTTTCAATAATGTGAAAATAGAGTGCACTGATCCCGTACAAAACATCCTAAGTACTAACTAGGCAACATTACATAGAACATAGATGCAAATGAGCCTACAATGAAATTTAAAAAAAAAGTGTCCATATTTAATAATAGTAAGGTAAATAATTTAATATTAAGCATTACCTCAGATTTAATTGCAAACTAAACCAGAATCGATGTCGGAATTTTAATACTCAGTAATTTAGCGTGTCGGGAAAGTGAGATGTTGGGCAACCGGTGACAGGATTTTCTGTGTCGGGATTATATATGTCAGGATTCTGTATGGATCCTGAACAGGGATCAATGAGAATGTCGCATTTCCTTCTGGGTTAGAAGCACACTCCACCGAAGCTTCTCAGTCCAATCTTGATGATGAATTTCTGCATAGGTAGAGCACTTCTACTAAACATGTTCTTACTGCAGCCACGATCAGTGAAAATAGCTCAATGTTAAAGTTAGTTAAGGCAATATAGTTGAAGGAAAAAGGTTTTATAATTAGCCTCATATACAGATAATATCATTCCCTTCTGGGTTAGAAGTGCATTGAACCAGAGATACTCAGCCCGACCTCAGTGGCAATTTTCATAGTAGGTAGAGTACTTCTACTAAAATTGTCCAGATTGCAGCCAGGGTCATTGAGAATATTGCAATGTTAAATACAATTAAGGCAGCAGAGTTAAAAGAAGAAAAAAGTCAAATAACTAGCCTCATATGCAAATCATAAAATTTCCCTTTGGGCTAGAAGTGCACTCGATCAAGCAAACTGGATCATCTAATTGTAAATAACTCCAGGAATAGCACAGGCATCTCTCTCTTAGCTTTTTCGATAGTGTCCAGGGTGAACCATATGATGTTTTTTATTACCATTAGTCTTGCTGGATAGAACATTTTGAATCTGATGCCAGTGGCAATTATCTTAGAGACAAAGGGACCTAGTTCTTGCCTGCAGACCCGAACTGCCTGCGGGAGATCTTAGAAGATACTTTATTTATTTAAAATATTGGTAACCAGGAAAGGCACACTGAGGCAATGCTCATTTCCAGGTGCTACCCTGGGGAAAAGGGAGTGGGATATGCAAGGATTTATTAGCAAAACATTGTAATAATCACAACAATGTACAAAACAGAGCAGAATACAGTACATTTTAAGTTACAAATTGAGATGGGTAATGCTATATACAAGGTACAAGTGCAACTGGACAAATTTTAAAAATGGGTTTGCAACGTGCATAGTACAGGAAAATATAGATACTAACAGCTTTCGAGGAGTATCCTTACCATAGGACAGTCTGGCAGAAGTGAAGGTAGGTGAGAATAAATAAAGGAGTGAGGGAAGGTAAGACAGCAGAGAGGGAAAAACAGGGGGGTGGGGAGTAGGGGAATGGTGTCGGGGGTCAGGTGGGGAGCAATTGAAGGGGGTGGTTGGAGGAGCTTCAGCTGTTGTTTTAGTGTGGTTAGAGTGGAAGTGAGGCGGATAGAATGGGGAGATGATTTCATAGATCTGGGAGTCTATAGGAGAAAGCTGCCTTGCAGGCTTGAGAGTGCGGAAGTGGGAAATTGAAACAGAGGATATCACAGGATCTGAGGCAGTAGTCTGATGTGGGTGAGGGAAATAGGAGACTAGAGAGATAGGAGATGAAGGCTGAGAACCAGTACTTGCCGATGTATGCGGTGCAGTGGGTTAGGTGGCAATGAGCAAGGGAGGGGAGGGCAAGGGCGGAGTACAGGGAACAGTAATGGGTACAGAAGAGGAAGTTTGAAGCAAAGCAACAAAAAGCGTTGTACAGAGGGTTCAACTTAGAGAGGGATGACTGGAGGTCTGAGCTGTATACAACATCGACATAGTTAAATGTGGGGAGAATTAGCTTGGTGATTAGTTCTTTATGGATTGGGAAGGGGGGAAGCAGTCATTGATTCTATATAAGGCTCCTAGGTTGGGCCAGAGTTTGGTGTGGATGTAGTCCATGTGTTCAGAGAAGTCTTATTTGGGGTCCAACCAAAGCCCCAAGTACTTTAAGGACTGTGCAGGTTCTATCAATGTGCCATCCAGGGAGAAGAAAGGTGGGGGGGTGGATGAGACTCTGTCCAACCATTGAGAGGAGCTGAAAGCCATGGCAACATTTTTTTTTGGTATTGCACCCCAGGTAATTTTCCTTGAACCAGTTGAGGGCTTTTATAGATCCTAATCTTATTACCATCCCAGTTCAAATTTTGGGAAGTTTTAACTTTTGAAAGGTTGTGGTGGCGGTCAAGGTAGTTTAAGAATTTCATTATGAAAGGTCTAGATTTCTCTTCACTTTTAGGGATCGGTTTTAGAACTCTGTGAGCACGTTCATTATATAGCACTATTAGTCTGGTGACGAGCCAGCAATATTTTCACATAGTACTTAGGCAAAATGAATGGCATTTGTCCCTTCAGCATTTTCTGGAAGCCCAAATATAATAATATTATTTCTGTCGCTCATTCCTTCAAAATCTTCTAGTTTAGATTCAAGTTTAATGATCTTTTGACACAAGGGTGGAAATTCGAATTAAGTTTTATGACACTAGTCTTCTATCAAGGAAATCCTTACCTCTGCATCAGACATCCATCTTGTAAGTTCCTCAGTTTTTGATTTTATAACTTTTGTATCATTTAGTAGAATCTTCAATGCTTATTTTAATGGGGAACATTCCAATAAGAATTTCTCCTCCATAAGTAGTGAGGATCCAGTATTAGGCTGATTATGTTAGGTAGATGACTGTTTTATCCATTTAGGCCCATATGAACAATCAGGAGTCAGGCAGTGGAGTATGTTTTGGTGGCAGCACCATCATTTCAGTATCCATTGTTGAAAAAATGCACTATAGAGGTTTCAGGTAGTCTCTCAGTATAATATAAATCCTTTTTATGATGAAAATAAAGAAAGTTCATTTGAATATTTAATAAAATGTAGGTTGGTGATATGAGAACTACTGAAGTGCTACTGAAGTGCTACTACTCCAACAGAAGCATCATGTGACCTCATCGAAGGCCTTACTGAAATCCAGACACAGTAGGCCACATCCACCACTGCTCCATGATCCAACTCTCTGGTAACCCAATCAAAGAAATCTATAAGGTTACTTTGGCAGGATCTGCGCCCTGTGAACCCATGATGCATTGGATCCTGAAATCCACTGGTTTTAAGGTATTCCACAATCCTTTCCTTAAATAATGTTTCCATAACTTTGCCCACCACTGAAGTCAGGCCAACAGTTCTGTAGTTTGCTGCCTCTTCCCTTTTCCCACTTTTATATAGTGGTACCACATATGCCGTCATCCAGTCCTCTGGAATTTCTACCATATCCAGATTGAACAGTCATCAGAGTTCCTGCCATTTCCTTTCTTCTTACTTTCAGCACCTTGGTGTGAACCCCATCTGGCCCCTTTGCCTTGTCTACCTTAATTTTTTGTACTTCCCTAAGGACTCTCTCCTCTGTGAAAGGGCTAGTGTTCACCTCCCTTCCCTTAATACCCTTTTCCCCAATCCATGGCCTGTCTCCTACCCCTTCCTTTGTGAAACCTGAACAAAAAAGTACTTGTTCAATATTGTTGCTTTCTTCTGGTCCTCTTCAATGATTCCCATTTCCTCTTTTAGTCTAACTATCCCTGCCTTGCTTTTCTTCTTTTCGCTAATGTACCTAAAGAATGTTTTATCTCCCTTTTTCACTGACTTGCTATGATTTCCTCCATTTGTGCTTTTGCTCTCCTGACTGCCTTCCTGCCTCCCTTTGTTTCTCCTGGTAACTCTCTCTATCTTCTTCCTTCTGTGTCGACTTGTATGTTTTGAATACTTGCTTCTTTTTCTTAACTTTGTCTGCTACTTCCTTTGAGAACCATAGCAGTCTCTTTTTTCTCCTTCTATTTTTAAACTACCTGACATAGAGTTTAGTTGTCTTCTCTATGGACCTCCTTATTTTTGCCCACTCTACCTCTACCCCACCCATTTCCCCTATTCCTGCTAGGACTTCCTTGAGGCACTTTCCCATTTTCTTGAAAACAGCCTTCCAGAAGTCTAGGACCCTTGTTTTAAAGTGGCTAGATTCTACCTCAGTTGTAATGTTGAACCACACCGTCTGGTGATCACTGGTCCCAGGTGGCTTCTTTCTGTGATGTTAGCAACATTGTCTCCATTTGGCAGTACCAGGTCCAGTATCACCCCCTCCTGAGTGGGTTTCTTAACTAGTTGCCTGAGAAACACCCCTTGCAGTGAGTCTAGGATTACCCTACTCCTATCTGTTGCTGCAGCAGGGAGATTCCAATCCACATTGGGCATATTGAAGTCCCCTACCAGCAATACCTCACCTTTATTCACCATCCCTTGGAGTTCTGCTATCAAATCCTTATCTCCCTCTTCCCCCTGTGCTGGAGGTCTGTAGATCACCCCTGTTTGAATAACCCAAAGTTACCATATGATGCTAGATGTAGATGAAGAAACTAAAGGAGACAGTAAAGAAGGAAAAGATCATAAGGGAATGAAGTGATGATTACTGTTGGTTTTAGGTGGCAGATGGGTTGGAAAAAGTGGGGTGCAGAGGGAGGCAAATTAAGAATATGTGGAGAGAGAGAGGGAGCCTCACCCTGGTTGCTGGGAATGAAGAAGGAAAGGAGCAAGAGGAGGAGAAGGATTGGAAAAGGGTACTTTTAAGAGAGTGCATGGAAGGAAATAGTTGAAGGGAGCTTGGAAGAGAGCTCCAGAGGTAGGGGAGTCTGTAAGAGAAGGCTGCCTGTCCAGAATTAGAATGGGGCTATGGGAAAAAGGAAGCATGGAGGTTTCTGGAGAGTAGCTGATAAGAGGAAGGGGATGATGGGGAGAGGAGAGATAGGAGCGCAGTGACCCAAACCAGAATTTGGAAATGAGGGTGGTGGCATGGTGCTGACAGAGTAAGTGAAGGGAGGGAAGGAAGAGGGAAGAGTAGAGGGAGCAGTGGTGAGTATGGGGGAGAGCACTGGTGGGAAAGCAGCAAAAGACATTAAAAAGATTGCCTAGCCTGGTGAGGGATGAAGCAGGGGCAGAGCCAAAGAACACATAGGCATAATCAAAAACATGAAAGATAATTTTGATAGGAGCTGTCAATGAACTGCAGGAGAGAGGGAGTCTTTATTTCTAAACATGACTCCTAGCTTGGGGCAGAGTTTGGTATGGATATAATCAATGTGTGAAGAGAAGTTGAGATGACTGTCCAGCCAGATGCCAAGATACTAGAACATGGGGACTACCTCAAGTGAGGTGCCATCGAGAGAAGAAAAGGAGGGGGGGGGGTTTAGCTAATTTTTGAGTGGTACCGGAAGTCATGGATATGGTTTTCTTGGTGTAAACTTTGAGCTGATTAATCTGAAACCAGTGTAACACCCTGAGAAACTCACTTTTCAGCCAGTACTCCACTTCAGAGGTTGAGGGACCAGAGGCATAGTGAATCTGTGCAGTTCTCAAGTGCTGTACTGTATTTCCATGGAGTCTAGTGGCAACCCCCTTACCTCCCAGTTTTTAAAAGATATATATTCCTATAATACAACACCAGGATGCCCATCCCTGGTGTTGGATGCCCTCTCAGCCCCCTTTTTTTCCCTTTTTTATAATCCTGATGACTACAATTTGTAAGGCTCTTACTAAAGATTGATTAGCTTCAAGCACCACAACAGTTATGGAATGGGTCCAAATTATAAAGGGGATACAAGGGATGGAAGCAATGGCTGCTGATTTTAGGTTGTACAGGGAGAAACATATATCCTGCGTGTTGACATTCAGGGACTGTTAGCAAAACTGGAGGACACCTCAGTACTATCACAGCTGGCAAACTCTTAAACTTGCAAAAGACACTTAAACAGTCTGGATGGATCTAATGATTTACTGTAAGGAATTTCAGCATACATGTATTTAAGTTTACCTACAATAGCAGCCACAGATATGACCAGATATTTTGTAAAATTTCTAACGAGTTTCTCTCTGCTGCTAGGCATACAGTATATATGTATCCATGTCAAGTAAACAAACAAAAAAAAAAACTCCCTCCTTGCCTGGATTGCCTAATTTGAATGTGGACTATAAAAACCTTAAAGTTTTTTGGTGGGGATGTAAGGATCTTAGCAGCTTCTATAATGCAGTGGCATCTCGAATTCAGCAGATATTGGAAATACTGTATATCAATAACCCCCATTTGAAAATTTAGTGTTGGGGTGCATTCTCTCACAGATCTAATCTAAAAGAAAGAAAGTTTTTTACAATGTTTAATTAATCATTGCAGTAAGAGTGAAAAAAATTCTGTTGTTTTGTTTATATTAGCCAACACTGGGTTGCCCAGTCCCTGTGTCAGCATTTTGAAGACCTCCTATCCAGCACTTTGGGACACTAGAGAGCCCACCGCCAGTGTCCCAAAATAGATTTATTTATGAGTATATATGTAAAATAAAACCATCCTGCAATATCTTTTTTAAACTGAAATAAAGAAAACAGTTCCTCACCATCCCTAAATTTCCTACCGAGTTCCCACCACCCGCACCCCCTTACCCTATATTTATCTCTGGAGATCATATGCTGTCATCCTGTGTGGACCAGGACACATCTGCACTATTCAAAGCTGAACCATGAACTGAGGAATGAAGGTAAGTTCAGTATAATGTATTTCAATGGCTTTTTGAACCTATGTTGATATCTTTGCCATTTTTTGGAAATTTTGCACCAGACTTTCCACATGGCCTTTTTGGGATCTCATATGAACACTGTAAATGGCATTTCATTAAGCGGGCCCTGAAGGTGATTTTGTAGTTGCTGCATGCAATAACCTTTAAGGACTGAATAACGACATTTCACCACCAGTGTTCAGGAGGTGGGCCCCCCAGCAAAAACAATTTTGAAAATTTGGTGTAAAAATTCCAAAACAATGGGCAAGTTATGCATGTTTGTTGAAATTTTTCTACACACACACATAACTTTGGTCATTTTCAATATTTTGAGTCCAAATTTTCAATATAGACATTTTTTCACACCATCTCTTGAACAGTATAGCTATCATTTTTCATATCCTGTCTGAAATGTGGTTTTGCACCTGTGGCGCAGAATGGCTTTTTGGCATGGCTTTGAAAATTTTCACCCATGGGGTTTATGAGGTACAGTCATAAGAAGACTATGTTGAAAATTTAGGGTCAAAATATACCAACATGCCAAAGTCATGAATATTTGTTGCAATTTTGTTACACCTGCTTGTAACTTCATAAACTTTAAACATTTTCAGACCAGATTTTCAACATAGCCTTCTTATTAACCCACCTCATGAATGTCACAGCTGTCATTCTTCAAATCCTGCCCATGTGTTTTTGCACCTGTGGTGCGGAATGGCATTGCAGTTGTGCAGAATTACATTTTGACCATGATTCAAATATTTTCTGTACTGGGTGTGACACTCTGCCCTCTGCTTATGGTTATTGTGTAACATTTGTATTATAAATAAGTGGTCTGTGATTGTCTCACATAAGTCAGGAGTAAATGAGAAATTTGACCTTTGACCCCAAAAGGTTTCAGCGTGGTTGAAAGCTGCAGGATGTATTAAATTGACAAGTGAAGAGAAACCCTAATCAAAGGTTTCTTGTTCTGTTAACAAAGGGCTCTAACCATCTGCCAGGAGATAGGACCTCATAAAATGTTATGATTCCTAAAGGAAGAGACTATTTGATTACAGACTTGTGAGAAGCCATAAAAACCTGAGATCACTCTAGCAAAACAGGAAATCAGCGGGTTGAAGCATCAAAAGGGATGTTTTGATCAAAGACTGTCATATTTGGGAAATGGCTAGTTGCTGATTTTTCACAGTAATAACATACATCCTTGTGGATAATTATGTCAAGAAGGAAGCTAGGAGGATTTAACTGTGACCTCTCCAAAAGGGGTGGGGAGATCGATTCTGAAATGGGCATACATCAGAGGGAAACAGAGCATATTATTTTGGACTTAAGAGACTTAATTCTCTGCACTCAAGAAAGCACTTAATGGTGATGTCTAGATAGACAAGAACTTTTAAGTATTTGGGGTAGATGTATTTGTGTTCTGTAAACTTCCCATTTATTTCATGTGACTATAAGTTAATGATATAATTTGTTCTGTGTTTTGATTTTACCTGTTTTACAATTTTTAGCAAATAATATTTTCTTTAAAATACTGCCTGTGCTTTTCCTCAGTTCTTTTACATGCGAATCTGAACCTGTCTTTAAGTCTGACAGCTGTTAAGGGCTTGAATGTGTTACTAAGCTTGCTAAAAGGTAAGAATATACTTAGGTCTCCTATTGAGTTGTAAGGGTATATTTTGGAGACCTGGCTGGGTGCCACTGGGTGAAGGATTGTACTGCATTCCTGAAGAAGGTACATATCTGAGCCTGTTAACTGGGTATGCTAGCATAAGGTTCACATTTGACCCCTGGAACTTGAGGCTTGTAGGTGATTTGAGCCCAAAACAGACAGAAGTGTTACCTGTTTGTCACCTGTTCACACTGTTGCATTCTGAGGTTGGCACTGTGGGAGCAGAGGGCCTGATCTGTGGAGTGTGTTTGTGACACTGGGTACATGAGGTGGGGTAATAAGATGGCTGTGCTGATAATTTGGTCACTGTTTCCCTATAAATAGAAGCACAGGGCTTTGGCCATTTGAGGCAGAGCAGAGATGATGAGCTTTTCAGAACGAGAAGAGGCAGGCATAAACTTTAACTCACAGAAGCAATGGCTGCAAAGTTACCTTTCATTTTTATTTATTAATTCAGATTTACACCTTTGAGCACAAGTGCAGATTTATAAAGATTACATGTTATAGGTAGATTGCAGAGTATAAACAAAGAATTTAAAACACAAAGTCAATTTTGTAAAGGGGTTATTGTTTCTAGTTTGTTTTGTGCATTGTAAATGTTGTTTGTTATAAAATAAAGTTATTTGCCAAAAAAAAAAACACAAAGTCATAACATTAAAGACACAATCTTAGGCAGCACACAAAGGAGCATTTTCAAAGATGCAATAATGTATAGAAGTTAGCAAATTCAAAATAGCAGTGGCAAGGGTAGTTCCAGGAGCACTGTCAGGGACAGATTATTTATGGCAAATGGGACAAAAAGGGATCAGCTGCAGTAATCACAGTTGGGGCTAGGTTTGAGAGCCTTTCTTAGCCCTCTCTTGAAGAGCAATAATTTGGGAAGGTCCAAAAAGGAATCTGGTAGATCAGTTAGCCATTACAGGGCCCTGACAGTGAAGGAGAATGTGGCTAAGCTTGTTCTGTGGTAGAGTACAGAGAGGGCATTTCTGGTCATGTACCTAGAGGTGTATTGATTGTGAACAAGATTGAGCAAGTTTTTGACAGTGGTTGGAGTGAGACCCAGGAGCACTTTTCCCCTAGAAGGCATGTTTGATATTTAATCCTGTCTTGGAGGAGGAGCCAATTAGTTTGTGAGTATAGGGAGCAGGTATGGGTGAGCCAATTGTCCCCAAGTATAAAGTGGCATGACTTATTGAGCAGAAGCCTGATTTTTTAAGAACAGTGTCAGTGGTCACTCCATACACTGTGAGGCCATAGTCAATGATGGAAAGAACGGTGCTGGTTAGAGCAATGTAATTGGGTTCAGGAGTAAGATTATGTCTTTGTACAGGGCACCCAATATTTGTTTGGGGGGCCTGAATTCTCCGGTTCCTGACTCCACCTACCGCTCCCCCCATCTCCAGGCTTTCACCCCTTGACAGGGCCACTGGGTGGGTGACCCCTCCATGGGAACATAGGTTGCAAAGCCCTGGCTTGCCTGCCAGAGTTGGGTTACAGGAGTGGGACCCCCAGCAGACAATGGTCTGAGTGGGGAGCTGCGTCAGAGTAGAGCCATCATTTGCGGCCTAGAGTTTTCAGAGTTTTTTCTACCTGGAGACAGGGATGTGCACTGATGACAGTGTCTGTCTCACCCCTCTGGAACATGTGATGCAGGCCATATGGGACCCTCAGCCTCTGCCAGGGATCCTCATTATGCCAGACACTCTTCCCCCTGGACAGGGAGAGCAGTCCATCGTACACTCAATCCCTCTATCCCTGACTGGCACTCAGCCTCCTGGGTCCATTCCAAAACCTGGGATATTGGTGCTGCAGATGGATGCCTTGCCGCTGTGCTGGTGGGCCAGCCTATTAACAATACTTTACAGTGATGTCTACATGTAGCTCAGAGGAGAGAGTATTGTCAATGGAAACTCCTAACTATTTAAATGAACCAACATGTTCCAAAGCGGTCCCATTCTCATTTACAATGATGAAGGGATGGAGCATTTTCCTCACCTGCATACTAGCAAATAACATAGTTTTGATATTTTTGTAGTTCACAATCAGTTTATTCAGTTTGAACCATGATTCCAGTGCACAAATTTAAAAAAATGGCCAAGTTACGCACATTTGTTGAAATTTTTCGACGTACACACATAACTTAGGTAATTTTTTCTATTTTGAGTCAAAGCTGCATCGCATATTGGCTGAGAGTCTCCTGGCAAGGTCCACTGATGTAGATGATAGTGTCATCTGTGTAGAGAAGCACATTTGTTGCCATGCAGGGTTCTTGTACATTATTAATAAAGAGACCAAAAAGAGCAGGGCCCAATATTAAACTCTGGGGTATCCAATCAGGACACTTTTAAAGTCAGATAAGGCACTACTAATCTTAATGCATTGAAAACATTCAGAGACACATTTGATGTCAGGTAAGGCACCACTAATCTTAATGCATTGAAAGCATTCAGCGAGGTAACTTTGGAACCAATACACTGTTTCATTTTTGAGGCCTAGCGAGTGGAGTTTGGTGAGCAATACTGAGTAGTTAACCAAACAGAATGAGATGAATGCATGTGGAGCATAGAGAAGCAGCTTCT
Source organism: Neoceratodus forsteri (assembly GCA_016271365.2). NCBI lineage: Eukaryota > Metazoa > Chordata > Ceratodontiformes > Ceratodontidae > Neoceratodus > Neoceratodus forsteri. The sequence continues at coordinate 875,485,785 of CM057459.1, forward strand.
GTCATGCTGTCTAGCCCATACATAAGCATTGCACGCCACCATGTATCCTTTCAAGAAGGACCACACATAAAACAATATATTACATATGAGATGGGCTATCCTGGCTAATTATATTGTAAAATGGGTAAAATCAGGACCATACTGAAAGAGAAATATAACATCTCCTCTGGGCTATCCTGGGTAAATACAGTGTAAAAATGGGCAAAAGCAGAACCCCACTGAAAATGAGATGTAGCATCTTTATTGTACTATCCTGGATCGATACAGTGCAAAAAGGTGTAAAAGCAAGACTCACTGAAAATGAAATATTGCCTATCAGCTGTACTGTTCAGGCTAAATATATTGCATACAGATTTTGCTTCACAACAGACGTATCCTAGGTAAACAATTTGTAAAAATGTGTAAAAGCGGGACCTCATTGAAAGCAAGATATTACATGTCAGCTGGGCAATCCTGGATACATACAGTATATTGTAAAATTGGGTAAAAGCAAGACCCCATTGAAAAATGAGATATTGCCTGTCAACTGTACTATTCTGGCTAAATAGATAGCAAACTGGTGTTGCTTCTCAACAGACATATCCTAGGTTAATACATTGCAAAATTCTGTAAAAGCAGAGCTCCACTGAAAATAAGATAGTACATCTCAGCTGGGCTATACTGAATAAATGCATTGTAAAAATGGGTAAAATCAAGACCCTATTAAAAATGAGAATTGCCTGTCAGATATGTTATCCTGGCTAAATACATAGCAAAAAAAAAGATATTGCTTCTTAGCAGGTATATTCTTGGTAAGCACAATGTAAACATTTGTAAAAGCAGAACCCTACTGAAAAAAAGTGTTGTATCTCAGCTATGATATCCTGGCTAAATGCATGGTAAAAATGGGTAAAAGCCACATCCCACTGAAAATGAGATATAGCATTTCCGCTATGCTATCCTTGATAAAAGCATAGTAAAAATGTGTAAAGGCAGGACCCCAATGAGACATTGTATGTCAGCTGACCTATCCAGGGTAAATACATTGTAAAAATGGGGAAAAGATGGACTGCATTAAAAACGAGATACTGCATCTCAGTGTGGCTATTTTGAGTAAACATATTGAAAAAATGTGTAAATGCAAGATCCTAGTTAAAATTACATATTGCATCTCAGTTGATCTTTCCTGAGAAAGTACATTGAAAAAAATTGGTAAACACTGGACCCAAATGAAAATGAAATATTGCATCTCCACCGAACAATTGCAGATTAATATACTGTAACAGCTGATAAACAAGTTCTGACAAGAGCCAATAGGGCTGTGAAGAGCTACCAAGTGATGAAAGTTACAGATGTGCGTAGAAATTATTCGGCTCCCAGGTATAACTTCGCAATTTTTTGGAGGTGTTGCACCAAATTTTTAACATGGCCATTTTTGGACCCCTCCTCATGAACAGTGCCAGTGTCATTTTGTTCAATAGTCCAGAAAGGTGACTGCACAGAGCAAACACGCTATTCTGCGCTACAGGTGCAAAAACACATTTTGGGCAGGTTGTGTAAAATGACAGCTGTACTGTTTTGAAGGAGGTATGCAAGAATGGCAATGTTAAAAATGTGGAGTGAAAATATAAAAAATTGGTTATGTTAGGAGCATGCGTAGAAACTGCGCAACTCACACTCAAAACACAGTAGTTTTTTTTTTCCACCAAATTTGTAACATGGGCCTTCTGGGACACCACTTCATGAACAATGGCACTGTCATTTCATGAATCAGTCCTGAAAGTTGATTCTGCATAGTTACCATGAAATCATTTTTCATGACTGGGTAACAAAATAGCAGTGACAGTTTTCACAAGGTGGGGTCCCAGGAACTGCATGTTGAAAATGTGGGCCAAAAATTAAAAAAAATGGCTGCAATATCAGCAAAAGTTGAAAACCCCCATTGAATGGCTGTATAGCACACTTACCTCTAATTCTTCAGTTTGCAGGTGATCTTTGAAAAATGCAGACATGTCCCGGTTCAAAGGAGATTACAGCACCAACCTCCGGAGGTAAGTATGGGGTAAGGGGGTGTGGGGAGGTTGGAGCTCAGTGGAAGGGGGGACTGCAGTGATGATGAGGGACCGTTTTCAGTTTTACAGGAAAAAAAAACCCTGACAATGAGGAACTGTTTTCTAATTTACAGAAAAAACAAACAAAAATACATTTTGGCACACTGGGGTGGGCACCCAGTGTGCCACATGAATGCTTACATTGGGATTGTGCACCCTGATGTTGGGCATGACTTGGAGATGGGGGCACCAGGGGAAAAATACATGACAATGAGAGACCATTTTTTAATTTACAGAAGAAAAAAAAAACAATGTCCACACACTTAGGAGGGCTCCCAGTGTGTCACATGAATGCCGAACCTGATGTTGGGCATGACTTGGGGAAGGGGGCACAGAAAATAGTGAATGGCATTTAGCCATATGCAACATGGCAGCACCTGCAGAACTGCACATGTGCACGAGTCGTGTGCATGCACAGTTCATGCACCGGAATGTGGAAGTAACAGCCAAAATAGTGTGGCTGTTATTCAGCAGTGGCTGATCATGGCAGAGGGGTTTAAACTCTGTTGGACTTTCAGAAGGATACTTCCAAAAGTCCAATGGAAGGGGGTTCCATTATCGTCCATTTTTAGAGCTACCGAGCTGATGTAAAATGGCTATAGGCTCTGCCCACAGCCCTAAAAAGGAAGACTGCACTGAGCATGACATATTGGATCTCAGCTGGCTCACCCTCGGTAAATACATTGTAAAAAGTCTAGTAGAAAGGAAGGTCCACACTGAAAAGAAGACACTGTGTTGCATCTTGATGGAAGAACCACACTGAAAATTAGATACTTTATTGCATCTTGTGTGCTTTATCATGGAGAAAAGACAATGTCAAAATGTGCAGCAGTAGAACACCACTGAAAAGAAAACTGTGCAAAATCCGGACTAAAACTCAGATCTTGCATGTTACCTGTGGTATCCTTGGTAAATGCAGTATTAAAATGTGTAAAAGCAGCACCCTCACTGAAATGAGATACTTCATTTCAGTTCATCTATACTGGGTAAATACATGGACATGAATGGTGAAAGCAGAACTTCACAGAAAAACAGATATTGCATCTTAGTTGAGCTGTTGGATATACATACATTGTAAAAAAGTTGGTAAACAAGAAAGTGTTCACTGAAAACAAGATATTGCATCTCAGCAGGACTATTTGGAATCAGCTGTTCTATCCTAATTAATCTTGCAGTAATTTCCCTTCCTCTAGTACTACCTTCTTCCTCCCTGATCCTCCAGTAACATACAGGAATCCCTGGTGTCTACTAGCACACCACTCCCATCTCTCCTGCTACCATTATCCCTTGTATCCAGTAGAACCCCCAAAACCAGGGATAATGCATCTCAGCAGGGCTATCCTGGAATCCGCTGCTGTATCCTAATTAATCTCCCTGTGATTTCTCTGCCTCTAGTACTGCCTCCTACCTCTTTAATCCTCCAATAAAATTATCCCTGGTGTTTACTGGCACACCACCCAATCTCTCCCATTGCCATTATTCCTTGTATCCAGTGGTACCCCAACATCCACTGCACCCTAAACTCAAATCCCAGTCCCAGAATACAATAGACATGGCACTGGGTCAGAACAGTGCCGACAATAATAATGCAGTCAAGAACTGTGAAGATAAAATAGCACCGATTTTGTTTTTGAGGGGGGCTCCACCCCTGCACCCCCTGGACTGAAGGATTCCCACTCTCAATCAATCAATCAAAATGTTTATTTAACCAGGCAGACACTGCTGAGCAAGCTAATTTTGGAGGTGGACCTGGGAGAACAATACAGTGGTACAGAAGGAAGCAACAGGATTGAAATTGCTGCCAAACATGGCAGTTTACATAATATCAGATATAATCAGGCTAGTGCAGAGCCAACACACAACAAGAATACAAAATAAAGTACAGCAATAGACAGGTACAGGTTAAAAGCATGGTATAGTGTAATACACAGCACTGGAATAAACTAGTTACGATCTTCACGGGGGAGACATCAAGTTTTATTTTTTAGTAAAGGAGCAGAAGGGCAAGAGAATACTTAGAGGAGTGGGGGCAAGGCATGAGCAGGGAGCTGGGCCAAAAGGGGGCAGAGAAGGAGCAGGGGTAAGCCCAACGGCCGTAGTCCAAGGGATTAAGGGAAGCAGTGGCAGGATTCCTTGAGTTGGCGGATGATTAAAGCTTTATATGCAGCAAGCCTAATAGGGAGGTTTATTTTCAGGTTTTTTTTTCAACTTGTTCCACAGCAAGGGTAGTACATGGCTAATAGACACCCTGCCAAAGCGGGATCTAACCTTAGGTGTTTTCAGCATTACGTAAGATGCACTTCTCGGAGCATAATTAGTTTGGGGGCTTTGGTGGGGAGGACTGGATCACGGGGAATGTTAAAATTTGTGGAGCCATGGAATACTGTTTTCATGGCCCCACTTAAAAAATACTAAGTACTGAGTACACAAAAAGTAGGAGACCAGGATTAGAGCCCTGTCTCCAATGTCGCTGACTGAGCTGATCAATGCCCAAGCCCTCCACACCACAGGAGCAGCTTGGCCAGCCTCCTGGATCGTGGTGCTCTTGTGTCCCATAAGCACCACAGACAGCGACCAGGGGAGCCCTTACTGAAAGCACTGTAAATCCCCTTTCATTGTCCATGCCAGCGCTACATGAACTATCATTCTGTAGACTGGTACTATTCATGTAGCGCTATTCTAACTGGGTTCCCACAGGCACATATTCTCTACTGACCTGCATTGCTACACAACCAATTACAATAACATATGCTTTGCTAGAACTCTAAACCAATTCCCTTTGTGTGCATGTGTAATGGCTACTTGTGTGTGAGTGTTTCTGTTTCTGTGTGAGCACACATTTGTGTGGCTATGTGTGTGTTTGTGTTCACATGCGTAGCTATATTGGGAGAGTGTGCTGTATTTTCAGAGCCAACTGCATCTGCTTCTACATTATTTTCACCTTGAAGATTATTTGTTTTTCTATTATTGTGATGTAAGTCTTGAATTTTAATATCACAGTAATATGGCAAATAATGAATACCCCCGAGCACACTTTAATTCTACATCTCATACTAGGTTGATGTATTAGCAGCTGTTTTGAGTCTGACCAGAGTTTGTTTCATGTGCACTTGTTAGTTTTAATTTGTTTCTTTTGTTTTCTTTCTACAGTTTTTATTTTCTTTACATAGAAGTTGCAAAGAGCAGGCTGGACACATGAAGGTAAGCAGCAGTAGAAAACTAAAACGGCTTGGGGTGTGGGGGAGGGGTATGGGTGGGTGAGAACGAATCATTTGTACATTTTCACTTTGTAATTTTGTACTAATGACTCTTATGTTATGATTTGTTCTCTGCATTGAAATTTTCAATAAAGTTTAAATGAAAAAAAACTAAAATGGCATTTTTTTACTGTGATTTGTGGGGGGAGGGGAGATTAGTGGTGATTTGGAATGCTGGTGCTGGTACTTTTATCTGAGGGATTTAGGATGAGATTACGGCATGAATGGCAGCCTGCCTCAAACAATCAGCATCTAGGATTTAGTCTACACATTTTATTTATTTGTTTATTTATTGATGTATTTAATATTTGAAGCTGAGATAGGCTCACTCATTTGGAGCTGGTTTACAAGTCTGACCCAGGGGAGGCATACAGTAGGGAGGGATACCACAATAACACATAAAGTGACAACATCAGTTGCATGTATATGCACAATAAATACAGGGTACAAGCAATAAATTCAAGAAAAAGGAGAGAAAACAATTTAGAAAGCATACAAAGTAGGTGGGTTATGGGGGTAGCCAGAATGAGATCTAGGGTGGGCTGCCACCAACACATAGAAAGATAGTTGTAACTGCCTCATGGTGGCATGTCATTCAAATTACAGAGTGCACTGAATTTTAAGCTATGCAACAGTGTAAGAGCAAAATGGTTAAACAGTGAGGGGGGTGATAGAGCATGCATTGCTGCAATATGGAGAGAAGAAGAAAATGGCTTGCTGCAGGAGCATATTTTTGAAAAGTACTGTATATCCGAAAGAGTATTTTGAGTGGATTCAAGAAGGATGAGAGATGGATGGTGAGGGGTTGTTTTATTGTTATTTTATAAAATTGGGTAGAGGACATCATACATCCTGATTGGCCAAAACCTGCTTCTAGCCATGTCTCTATTGTCCAGGACACATACTGTAAGTGGCAAAATTCCCTGTGCCAATGTTGAAATTTTTAACATAAAATGGCTATTATTGCTTTCTGTAAAAAAGTAAAGAACAGTACAAACAGAAGTGCTTATAAATATAAGGTTCGCACTTAGGAAAGCAGTTTTTCTGAAAGCTATTTCTTTTTCAGTCTCCCACAGTACTTCTGCTGAATCCTGCTTGTTTTTGTTATAGGTTCATACTTGTACCCATCCCCTCTACTTTTTTTCTGCTAAAGTAAAAAAAAATTGTACAAACAGCAGTACTGTGACACACCCTGCAGGCTGTATGCTAGGACTTCCATGTGAAACTGTTGCCACCTGGTATAAACCAGTAAGGTCTACTATAGATGGTTATGAAGGTGAGTGTTGGATACATTCCAATCAGTTGAATTCTTGGTGGGCTCCAGATGGAAATCATTAAGTTATGCAATATTCACAGTGATTAACATGCAAATAACAATGGATTTATTGGGGACCAAATCAGGTCCTAGTGGAAAAAGAGGGGTAAACACACTGAGGTAGTAGTGAACACTGGTTGGCCTTTTTAGTGCCTCACCAGGCCCAACCCAGTATAATAGTAGTGCTTACTATGCGTGAGATGCCTGACCAGGCTCAGCCAACTAAACAGTATCCTGCACCAGAACATACATACAGATTTTGACCCTACTATCCTCCCTTTGGTACCAGTATAAACTCTTAAATTAATTGGAGCTCCTGGTGCTTCAGTGGGTATCCAGCCATAAAAAAAATGTAGGACTGATGATCTTGTGACTGCTTGGCCAGTGATAGCTTATTTAACCAAATTTTACAGGCAGTGTTTTGGTGCAACTTAAACCCCCAAACCCATATGCTTTTAAAACCCAAAATGATGTTTGTAAATTCTGTCTTGATGGCCTTAGTACACTAAAGATTTCCCAGCAACTATTGTACAATGATGCTGTTACAAGGCAAGCCCTTATTTACTCACACTTCTCCCAGATCAGGGGATCTTATTTAACACACAGGGGCAATGGTTTTCTGGTAGAGAGTCCCCCTCCCAATCTGGCTGACTCAGCTTCTCAGACATGGAGTTGCTTTCAAGCACAGGCAGTTTGGGTCAGGCTGCTGTATAGTAAAGTCTCACTATACAGAAGTGTGTTGACACTGATGCTACCCTTTGCAAACCTCTCCTGCTTTCACTCTGAGTTTTACAGTCTGTCTTAACTATTAGCTCACGCTGAATAAGCCTGCAACAACCTCCTTTTATTAGGCTGCGGGAGTCACAGATCTCTGTACAAATGCCTGTATTGGCCTCACACAGCCATTGCAGACAGGAGGTCTGCTCCTTCACATATCTTCACTCAGATTAACTGAGTGCTGTAACAGCCTCTGCTGTTCACTGGGAGAAATTCAGCTTTCCCTTGCTCCATGGACAGTTCTAGAGCTCTGTCCCTCAATGCACAATTGACCAAAAAGAAGGTGCCTGAATTAGTGAAGTCCCTCTGCCTCCCTTGATATTTCCCTGCTCCACTCCAGGCCTCTGGAGACTGACTGGTCATTGTCCAAGCTCTGACCTCAGCTGCCATGTTAAAGAGATCAGAAGTAGTAAATATGGCTACCCCTTGTAGTTCTTTTGGACACTGGCCCACATGTCCTCCCTGGGTAATCTGTCAGTGGCTGCAGAGCCACAGCTGCTGTGGGGTAGTGGGCATGGAAAAGGATGGATCCACACAGGTTCATTATAGTACATACAAACACCAAGTAGGCACTTAAAAAGTTTTACCAAAACTGTTTCTTTTTCAGTCTCTCACAGCCTTTCTGCTAAATTCTGCTTGGTTTAAAACAGAAAATGTCAGCAGAAAAAGGCCCAGTGGCCCAAGTATGCCCTTTTCTACCTACCTACTGGACAGAGCCTCTATCTGTCCCCCTGGCTCCCCTTTTTCCCCCTGCATATCCAAACTCACTATACCCATATGTCTGTCCCATCCTCTCTGCCCCCTCACCATATAAGTAAGTTAAGTTTTATTTCTATAGCACCCAATCGTGGAGACTCTAGGCACTGTAGAATAAAATTCATCAATAGGTAAGTAATAATACCCGAAAAGGTGGGCATTATTGGGAACTAGCAGCCACCCAGGGGCGTATTGAGGCCTGATGCCACAGGTGGAGGGCCTTATATCCCCTGGAAGATCTGGTATTTCTCAATAATGTCCACCCTGGAGGGTATTATTGCACTTAGAAAATGGGTTGTGCAAAAAAAAAAAGTTGCAAAAAAATTGTTAATAGAAAATGAATGTAAAGTTAAGTTTTGTCATAAAATAGTTCCTACACCTTCATTATTATGACCAATGAAGCTTAATAAAAAGCCAGTTGTATGCAGTTACTGCAGCTGATCCTCTCTCCCCTGTTTAGTTTTGTAGCACTTTTTTTTTCCACTGTCTAGTTTCTTTTTTTATTTTCCCTTTATATATCTCTCTTGCAATTAAGTGGACTGTGACACAACTCAGCTCTGGACTACTTATGATTTTTCATCATACGGTAATTAACTTGCTTTTATTATGTGGGTTTATTTGTATTTTGTTTTGCTGTCCATTAAAACTAGTAGCTTGAGAAATGGCTTCTGAATTTGAAAATGTTCACTGTGGTGAAGAGCAGAGTCTGCGGTATCTCTAGAAAGCACTACTGTGCATGAGAAGACCGGTATTTCCTTCATTTTTTGTACCACAGCTGGACATCCATGTGCGGTATGGAAAGTCAAGGAAATACCATTGCTCTTGTGCTCAGTCACTGTTTCAGTGATAGCACTGTCTGTGTATGACTTGAGTCAGCACTTTTACAATCAGAGTGGAGCATTTACTACCCCATGCTACTTAATGGCAAAACAGTTTTTTTTTTTCTTTGAGTAATGGGAGGAAAGTGGCCAAGACACTATTGTTTGCACGTTTATTAGCAAGCAGAGAGAAACGTGGCTTACTGAGCTGAACATTCAGGGTGCCCAAGGATTCATACAGTAATGGGGCACCCTGATGAGGATCTAGTTATACAGCGGGCTCTATTGAAAAATACCCACCCGCTGATATCTGCCTGGATTGGTGGAAGTTCAGGTGGATGTTAAAGATCACATGGCACTTATCAAAAAGAGTAGGGGAAGTGTTTATTAAAATAACATCGCACATAACATGGGATACAAATCATCATTAATAAGCATAATCATAAACAGAATGTATATACCCCCCTTCCCCCGTTTTACTTTTATATGCAAAATAACATCAACTTCTATTTATATAACCTTCTTAGTACATCATTTATACTTAATAAAGTTTAGAAATCCTTTCCACCACCTTTTAACCTTTTGTGATGTCATATTTTAACATCTTTTTCATAAGCATTTCTCATTGCTTAACTTACTAGAATCTGAACAGTGTCATAAGTCATATTGTTCTGGGTCAATACCCATCTGCATCTTGCTTGCCAAAGATAAAATTTAAGACAACAGAAGAAAATCATAAGCTTATCTTGATGAAACCTGGATCCCAACACAGAATACTGACCTAATATAAGTAATTCATAGGTCATACTCGTCAGTCAAGGCATATTCCATTTTGTTGCTAAAAAAGCCATAATTTGCTAGAATAAGAGCAGGTAAACAAATAATGATCCATAGTCGCTTCTGAATTAATGCAGCCAGGTTATGGACATTTTCTTTCCTCCAAGGTTTTATGTTTTGCATTACCTCTGATTGATATTCCCCTATAAACTGAGAGCCATAAATATTCCCACATATACACTTGGTTCCTAGAATTATTCAGTTGTGCTATAACACACTTATTTTTATTCAATGGTCAATGTTTAAAACTTGGTTCAATAGGAAAACACTGTGCCATCACTGTCTGATAAAGGCCATGACCAGTCTGAGACAGAATTTGTGATTTTGTCAGATTCCATTTATATAATTTGGAAGCTGCAGATTTAAAATATTCTGGAATGTGTAAATAATTCCCCAATCTCAGGGGTACAACCTTCCATATATTAAAATATCTATCTAAATTCAGCTTACACCAAGCTACTTGAGAAGCGTCTTCTATCCCCAGCCCACTTGTTACTGTTTGTGATAGAAACAGGGTGTGAAAAAATATTATCGGATCAATCATCCCCAGACCACACTTTCTAATAGGGAGACATGTAAAATATCTACATATGAGGTTTAACCTATTCCCCCATAACATTTGAAAAAAAGCTTATTAATTTTTGTTTCTAATATCTGAGGAGGGGGGAGAATCATAACTACATACAGTAGACCTGAGATTAAGAATTTTTTTTATTATTTGTATTCTTTTTAGTTTAGAAATGCTCCAATTTTTCCTTCTGTTTACCTTATATTCTAATTTTGCCACGGATTGTTCCCAATTGTAATATGCTAGATTTTGAGATCCAAACATAATACCCAAGATTTTTATTGGTTCTGAGGAGATCTGGATACCCTGTATCTGAAAGGAGTCAGGATTACCCACTCCTATACAGTCCTTTACTCTTATCTAGATTCATTCTTGTATTTCATATTCTTATAAATTTTGACATTTGTTCCAAACAATTAGGAAGTTGTGTAACATTAGAGAAAAAGAGACACACGTCATCTGCATACGCCTGCAAAAGTAACTCTCTTCTAATACCTGTACCCATTATCCCTTGCCATCTAGGAGTATCTGTTAAAAGCCTTAAAAATGGATCCAGAGAGAACACATAGAGGAGGGGGCTAAGTGGACAACCCTGCTGTACCACAACCTTAGTCCTAATACCTGCAGCAATAGACCTACGTATCATAGAATAAACACTCATGGATGAATACAATAATTTAATGAACTTAATCATATAATCCAGAATTTGATAATATTGCAGAACTGAAAACAAATATAAATGAGAGACCCAATCAAATGCCTTTTCTTGGTCCACAGAAATGATGGCACCTTGTTTTACTGAAAGAGAAATAATCTATCACATCTCTAATAACCATTACAGCATGTTGAATATTTCTAGAAGGAAGCCCACAAAATTGTACTGACGATATTACCTCTGTAGCCTCTTTTTTTAACCTATTATTTAAGATATGCGCTAAAATCTTGTAGTTTGTGTTTAGAATGGTTATAGGTCTCCAGTTAATAATTAACTGCCTATCTCCAGATTTATAAATATACATTAAAATTCCTTCTAAAAAGGAAGAGGGAATTTTATCGGTCTTAAAAAAAAGTCAAATACTGGCTCTAAACAATCTGATAGTTCTACTGAAAAGGTTTTATAAAATTATATTCTAACCCTGAAGACTGACCTGAGTTAATGTTCTTTATAGCAGAAATTATATCTTGTGTATTTATCCTAGGGTCCTGACTTCCTAAATCAATAGATACTGTTGGGAGATATATTTGATCTAAAAAAGCCTTGATTTCACCTGCCCCCGGTTCAATTTCTTGCTCTAAGGTAGCATTATGTTTTTTTTATTATTTTATGCAAATCGTTCTCTGAGGAGTACAATACCCCTTGAGAGTCCTTTAAAGAATCCATTTCAGTGTTTTCTCTAAATTTTTTACATGTCTGATATGGATCCCATTCGGGGTTTTTCTTTATGCCATTTTGAAATAAGATTTTCAAAGTATGTGCTCAGTCATATTGATAAATCATCATCTGTTTTTGTATATTCTTTATTTGTTCAGAATAATCATGTCTAGATGTGTTAGACCAAGTAATTAATTTAAATAATTTTTGACGTAAAGACACATATTTTAAGAAATTGTTATTTTTTTTACATTTCCCATAGTGTTTTAACCAATTTTGGAAGTCAGATTTTGTGTCTAACCAGACATTGTCCAATGTCAGAGTATAAAAAACAAACTGAACACCTAGCCTTAAATATATCTCTAATTCCTTGCTGGACCCAGGTTTGCTCCAGAACTTCAATATTTAATTTCCATCTTGAACATGATAATTTGGTCACAGGCATATTTGTAAAAGTGACTAATACTGCAACATAATCAGAAAACTCTACTGGGTATGTTTCCATCTTTGCTGCAGGGAGAGTTTTGGAAATAAATACATGGGTCCAGATATTCAAAAGGTTTTCACATGGCGTAACAGTGTTGCACCATGCACAATCCACTGATGGGCCCCGGCACAATATTCAAAAGGGAGGCGTCGCCGCTGGAATCCGATCGCGGGCCGCATCAGTAATATAATATCACGAGCACAGGTGGGGGCGTGCCCATGCATAACCTGCACAGCCTGATATTCAGCCCGGGATGTGCAAGTCATGCATGCACAACCCTACTCATGTGCACAAGTTAAGCCAAAAAAAAAGGAACAAGTGATGGCCACCCACAGGTGAGCTGCCACATTGCAGGGCACAACACAGCAGCAGCCACCTGTGGGTGGCCACCTGAGTTCCTGCCTCACCTGGCGGTGCCCCCCATGCCCCATGGGGGGCATCTGTAATCACACCCCCAAGTCCAATATCCCTAGTGGTCTAGTGGACCGCACTGAGCCCTATTGCAGGCATCTATAATCACCTCCTCAAGTCCAATATCCCTGGTGGTCTAGTGGACCACACTGAGCCCGATCGAAGGCATCTATAATCACACACCCCCAAGTCCAATATCCCTGGTGGTCTAGTGTACCCCCAACCCCACCCACTGAGCCCCACCTCCCCGCTACCCCCATCAGTCGGCGGGCAGCAGCACCCCACCTGCCTGCCGCCCCACCGCACCCCGACTGACAACTAAGTAGGGCTGCACATATCTGGACTGAGTAGTACGGTATGGGCTGCATGCCCATTGGCTCATGCTGTGAACCAATGGGTGTGCAGCTCTACCAAGCTGTCAGTCAGCAGCAGCGGTGCAGCATGCGGTGGGGTGCTGCCACCCGCTGGCTGATGGGGGAGTGGGGTGGTGGGGCTCAGTGGGTGGGTGGGGTACACTAGATCACCAGGGATATTGGACTTAGGGGTGTGCAATTATAGATGCCCATGATCGGGCTCAGTGCGGTCCACAAGACCACCAGGGATATTGGACTGCGGGGGTGATTATAGATGCCTGCGATCGGGCTCAGTGTGGTCCACTGGACCACCAGGGATATTGGACTTGGGGGGGACTGTACTGATGCCCGCGATCAGGCACATAGAGGTCCACTGGACCACCAGGGATATTGGACGGTTTTCCTTTTATCTTACAAGAATTCCCGTGATCGTGCTGCAGGGGGCGTCGGTCCCTGATGGCTGCTGCCTGGCAGGGCACCAGGTGCAAGTCGTCAAGGATCGGCGCACCTGTATGCTAATGGCATACAAATGGGGCCATAATGAGATGCAAATGGTCCCCTGTGCACCTTGCATAACTTATGGCTCATTTGCATGTCCCCGTTTGAATATCGCAGGTGCTGTGCATGGCACAATGGCACTTGCGCCACCGCATCTCCATGCTCCACTCTGGCCACTTACACTGGCACAGTGCCACTGTGCCATGCACAGTGGGGGTGGCCAGGGTGCGATGTTCAAAGCTGCTGAGCCATAGCGCAACTCCGTTGAATATCATCCAGGCAACACCCCTGCGCAACAAAGTTGAGCTGCGCCCAGGCTTGAGCCACAGCCTGGTGCAGTTTGAATATCCAGGCCATGGTCTATAGATGAAACAAATTTTCCTCTCTTATATGTAAATTTTGAACCTTTTATCTGAAAATCTGCATAATCCAATAAATCCGCAGACCTCACCATTTCCAATAGAGCATTTGAATCACAATAGACCTTTCCTTTCTGTTTGGTATTTTTAACCTGAGATTTTACCTCACAATTAAAATCCCCACTTAAAATAATATGATAAGATGTTACCAAATATGGTCTAATGGTGTTAAACAATAATACTCTTTCTGCCTTTACTTGGGGTCCATAAACAGTAATTAAGCGATAGGTCATATTTTTCCATATCCCATCTAACAATAGCACCCTTCTGGGAAGAATATCAACCAGTTTTAATAGTTGAAATGAAAAAGAGTTAAACAGAACCCCTACCCCATCTGCAGTTGCTTGACCAAAGGACCAGTACAAGGGTCCCCAGGCCCATTCTCCTTGGAAACTTCTTATTATATCCAAAGGGAATGCCCATGTCTCCTGAAGGAAACATGTATCCAATTTTACCCTTTGTATAAAATCAAAAACTACTTGACGTTTTCCCATATTTAATAAGCTATGTACATTTACCATGCCAATTTTTAATGCTGCCAAAAGTTACATTGTTATACCCTAACCTTCAGCTATTTTAGCTTTTTTTCCTTCTTTTTTTTTTTTCTTTTTGCCTTTATATCCTACAGAATGAGGTTTCTGGACTTCCATTTCCAACTCCCTGGATTGTGAATCACCTTCATCTTGTTCCATTTCTGAATCACTCCAGTCAGGGGTCAAGACTTCAAACAGATTTTTGGAATTCACAATTCCAGTGGGGGGAGATGGGGGGTTAGCCAAAGATTTCATATTTCTTGAAGATCTACGTCTATGTTGTGGTGAGACAGGTGCAGAAGAAGTCTCTGTACCTTGGACTTTCTCTTCATATCAAAATGGGGTTAACAATTCCTGTCCAAAAGAATTTGATTCCTGTGATTTCAAACATTCTTCAGATTCTTTACTACCTTCCTTATCACTTACATCCACCACTTCAATAGAAATGGGGAGGAATAGGGAAAGGAGGGGGTGAGATTAAACCCTCTGCTCCTGTGGAGATGGTGTCTCCTGTATTACTGCTGTGTCCTGAGCTTGTTGGATTAACAGTTCTGGACTAATATTACTTACAGCATTTTTTGCTGCCCAAGGGCAGTCTTTGAAAGTGTGCCCAAAGTCTTCACAAAGGTCACATTTCATGTGTGATGTACATTGAAATGTCACATGACCTATATCCCCACAATTCCCACATCTAGGCCTATCGCATGTACTAGAAATATTCATCCTGGACCCACACTTATAGCAGGCTTGAGGTTGCCCAGCATAAAAACACACCCCTCGGTCCCTTCCTAACATAAATGCATTTGGAATATGTGAAATTCCTGTCTCTGAGTTCCACAACTTTACTTTATATTTCCACCCCCCCATCCAAAATAATTCAGCATCCAAAATAGCTTCTGTGTCCCCCAAGACATCACATTTTTGAGACAACCAATAAGAAATGTCTGCCACATGTACCCCTTCATTTCTAAACATTATTGTGACATATTTAGTGAACGGTTTAGATAATGGAAACATTACAAAGGGAGTCCAAATAGGAGAATATTTTACTTGAGTGTAGAGTTCCCAAAATCTAGGTAATGAGCTGAACGAAAACTTACATCAAAATTATCCTCCCCAGAGATATTTATAAAAGCAAAAACCTCCCAGGGGGAAAACTTCAATGAATCTTTTAACAAAGTCTTCCTTACAAAATGTCTATCAGGTCTCTCCTTCATGCCTCCTTTATATCTGATTCTAACTGCGTTTCGCCTTGGAGCTGCTTCTTTCCTTATATTTACAAATAACTCTGAGAGTAGAGGTTTTGTTTGCTGCGGTTGCTCCTGGGATGAATCAGTCACTGTTTTAGTAACCTCCGTTGTATTAGGTACTGTGGCTAAGTTCTCAGGTTCAACCCCCTCCATCTGAGCTTGGATAGGCCAAGGTTCTCCTTTTATTTCTACAATTTGTTTAGTAATTAGAGGGTTACTGAGATTATCCACTTTAACTGAGTCATGTAAAGTTATAAGGGGTTTAGAACCTGGAGCCCATATGTGAGATGAAGGAGTAAACTGTAATTCCCAATTTGGTTCTGGAACCCATATCCCCTCTGTATTTTGTTTCCAGCCTGAATCACTTAAGGCTTTGTCAGTGGACCAATCATCAATCAAGCCTTTTTGTTTAGATTCAATAGAAAATGCTTTTTTTTATAGCTGAGGCTGTTGTATTTTGATAACTAGAGGACAGTTTAGTCATAGCTTGCATTTTCCGATTCTCCTCCATACCTCCAACATCAATATGGCATTTTGCCAGAGTCATCACAAATCTTTTATCTTTTTTATCTTCCCTTTGGTCCTGTTTTAGTACATTTTTAAAGGAAAACTGTGTTGCCATAGCTTGAGATTCTGGGGCATTAGTTTGAAATGTAACAGTTCATTCTGTAGGATTATGTACAAAGGAAGCCGTATGCTTTGACACAAATCCCGATTTGTTTGACAGTGGGTGAATTAGTTCAGTAGTCAGGTGAGTGGTGTCAGGGCCTTGATTACCTTGACCTTTCACTAATTCAGCTGTTTCGTTTTTAGGAATGCTGAAAACTCTGTTCCTTAGACCAGATTTTTATCTCCTTAGGATTTTCTATGTGGTTTGGCTTTAGGCACACGATTTTAACCACATCTGTACTGCCAGCCAGCTTACTATCCCTGTCTCTTTCATTAGTTTCAGATTGTGCAACAAATGACTCACCTAGCCCAGACCGGGCCTTTGATCCTGCCACATCATTGTGAATTCTGACAGTGTTCTCCGATGCACTAACATCTGACGTTTTAGAACGCAAGCCCTCCAGCTGGGCTTTCAGTCTAAACATTTCTTGAGCATGCCATATTTCTTCTCTTTGCATTAGAAGTCACAACACTCTTTCAGTTTCATCCAAGAAAGCTGAATTTTCTGCATCTGTTTACTTGGTTTCGTTAGCAATTGTCAAATCCTCCGTTGAAACAAATTTAGCCGGGGTTTCTCCCCCATCTTGCAGATTCCACCGATTCTTCTGAAATCATAGGATCATTGCCTATGCATACCTCCTTCTCCTCCAAAGCTTGCACGTCCATCCTTTCCTCCTGCAAGTTGGGACTGGCCATAGCTGCAGCCATATGTTCTCCCTACAGCACAGTAGGGGAATTTCCCCGGTGTTGTGGCCAAATCTCCCTCATTCACTAAAAATACCACCAACAGCATAATCTGGTTCAAGGTCAGTTGGCATTCATCTGTATCCCCCTCCCCCGGGTCATGTCTGAAAATAGGCAGGATTTGTCTAGTGCACTTACCCGGTCAACAAAAACTAAATAAATAAAAAAATAAAATCGATACCCTAGCCAATCAGAAAGCAAGGATTCTTGGACTAATTTTCAAAATTAAAATAACAAGCTGTACAATAAAATACATCAATAAATTAAATAACATATACTTATACGCATATATGACTTCCTCTAGAAGTTCATTCGATTCTACTACCACATTTTGGTAAACAAAAACTACTTTCTGACATCTTTGTAACCCTCTCTTCCATCAGTTTCATGGAGTTACCCCTTGTGGAAGTATTACTACTTAAAATGAGTAGGTTCCTAGTGTCCACTCTACTTATATTGTGAAGGAACTTGAATGCCTCAATTATGTCATCCCATTTCATTCTGTCTTCCATGGTATACATGTTCAGATCCTCCACACATTCCTCATACAACCACTCCTACTGCTCCTGGACTATCATTCTAACCCTCCTGTACACCACCTCCAGTCTGTCCCTAACTTTTTTATGGTGCAGGTTCCAAAACTGTACACAGGTTTACAAGTGAGGTTGGACTAGTAATCTGCTCAGGGGCATTATTGTCTCCCTTCTTCTGCAGGTGATCCCCCTACTTTGCATCCCATCAACCTAGTAACCTTTCCCACTGCTTTATTCCTGTGTATTGCTGCCTTTAAGTATACTTGATCATTATCCCCCAAACGTTTCTCTCCACTGTGCTGTCAACCACACTCCCAGCCCCTGTATTCTGTTTTTGGGTTCTTAGTTCTCCATATGCATTACTTTACAGTTCTTTGTATTAAAATATATCTGCCACACTTGGACCACCGCTTCAATATCTTCAGAGCACTCTTCATGTCCTTAATCCATAGTACCCTGTTCAGACTCCACTCTACTACAGAATTTGATGTAATCTGCAGAGAGGCAGATCTTCCCTTGGACTCCCACCCCTATATTACTAATGACTATATTGAATTATTCAATGGGTCCTAAAATACTGCATCTTGATTGGATGGGTGGCATGATTTACAACATGCAAATAATGCTCTCATCCCATGGGAGGAAGTACCAGCCAGCCACATCCAGAATGCAATGTGTGAAAAAAGTTTGACCCTGTAAATGAAAAAAAAAAACAAAAAAACATTGTGTTGATTTTCTGTAAACACGATGGAGAACTGCAACCATAGAAAAGAAAAAGTGCCCTCAACAGCCATGAATTAACTACAAGATTTCCCATGCCTTCCAAATCAGGGCTTACCCAATGTAATTCTTCCCCTCTGTCTCCTGATAACTTCAGTCTCTGATCCCAGAACTGCCGAAGAAGGGGACTGGAATGGCAGTCACAGAACAACTCCACAGTTGAAATGAGTGGCCATTGCCACTTGGCACCCACTGACTCTCCTCAATCAAAACAAACAAAGGAGCCCGTCTTTACCTCTCTCCCTCTCTATATAGCACCTCTCAACACTTAAAAAAAAAATAAACAAACACTGTTCACTCTGCACTAAATGGAGAGCAAAGATAGCATCTCTCTGGAAGCACACAATTGAGAACAGCATCTCCCTAACAACACAAAACTACTTTATGCTGTGCAGCAATAAATAAAAATGAATAAATAAATAAAATACAAGAACCGATTCTTTCATTCTTACAAAAAAAAAAGGTACATTGTATAATCATAATATGCCTCCTGAGGGTGTGGGTGACGGCAAAATGTATCCACTTCTGGTGTGGTTTACTCACTCGGCTGTGCCTCGTGAGCAAACCACACCAGACGTGAGTAAATCCTGGCATCACCCACACCCTCTTGTGGTAAATTACTTAAGTAAAAAGGTCCCAGTATTGACCCCTAGGGCATCATGGAACTGTAAGAATAAAATTGGTAGTCATGTGCCTATGTGATGCACACAGATATGTTGATTGTCTGCCCTAATTCATGATATTTTAAATTGTCAACCATTCTTCCACTATATAGGCAAGCACACACAACAGAACCATGCATGCCAGGATAACATTATAATTACTGATTACACATCACAGGGCCATCCTTTTCCATTCTAGAACTTTTACTTCTAAGTGAGGCATCCCACTAGTAATTTTCCTGATATCTGAATCTCCGTTGGTCACTGTGGTCAGCTAATCAGCTATTACTGCTTGGGCAAGTCATCACTAATTATTTTATAGTGGGAGTTGGTGATGAACAGAGAGACTGTCACCACAGTCGGGGATGTTTTCTGTATTACAAGTTAGACTTTAATGAGAACATATCTTTTGGTGATGAGTGGAAGAGGAGGGTGGTGGGGGCCAGAGAGTGATGTAGAGAGGGTGCTCCTATATTTCATGGGGTCCATTTGCTGTGATGTGCTGTGACTGATCCTACCGCAGGAGTGGAGGAAAGGTTATATTTAGTAAGAAAGTTTTGCTGGGACAATAGGGGATAGGTGGCAGGTAGGTGCTATGAGGGTGGGAGGTGGGTGAATAATTTAATCATCAGGTATGGAGGAAGAGGGTGGGAGGTATGGCATACATGGGTGGGGGAAGCATATTTAGTGTTTTAACCATTTTGTAAAAACAAACTTCACCTTCTGAAGTTCAGGGGAAGCTATGAATCTTTTCTCCACTATGCATAGTTGGTAGTTCCTTGGCTGCAACATCACTGGTTAAAGTTTTAATTTTCAACACTCCTAGTTGGAAAGTTCAACTGAAGTTTTATCTTTTCATTATTATCAACCTCTCACCTTTAGAGGACACTGATACTACTTTCTGACAACACTATGTTACTCTTGTGGAATTTTGCATCACATCTATGCAACAACACTGGTTTTCATAGACTACTTTTACACTTTTATAATATTGCTCCCCAACTTTCTACATTTATAGTATCACTTCCCCATTTAAGTGGAATAATCCCATCTCCTTTTCATAAGTGGTATGCCCATCTCTTCCTTTGGGCAAACTTAATACAGATTGCAGCTCTAACCATTTTGGAATAAGGAAGTTCCCATTAACTTTTGTATGAGGTTAGGCTGACTTTTAACTTTTCATTAATATTATTGTCTCTCCACTATTTATTTATATGTATTCTTGATCAGGAAACATACTCTGAGACCTTACAGCTCATTTCCAGGTGTACCCTGGAGATTAGCTTACCTGAACCCATTTTATTGATGGGGGATTTGTTAACCAGTACATCAGGAAAAATTCCCAAACCCTTAGATGAGTGCCATGGCTTATAAGTGTAAAGAAAACACAGTATATAAGGTTTTCATTAAATATGAAAACTAATAATAATAATGAACTAATTGCTAGAAAACTTTGTTGAGCATTGCATCCTGGATAATGCGAGCGAATACAAATGTTTGGGGGGTCTTTGACTATAGCCTGACATTTTCAGATCATGTTTCATGCCTCTGCCAAAAGGAATAAAAATACAGGGCCCCTAAGATGTACCGCTTGTTGTCTGACTTATGAATCTACCCTGAGAGTTGCATTGATATTACTCTCATCCATGGAAGTATGGCAGTTGTGCCTACATGAATGAAAGGAATGGGGATTTGATTAAACTGGTCAGAACTCATAACAAACTAGTCCATTTTGTAGCAAACTGCAGGTTTAATATGCACTGTTTCAAATTTTATACCCAATTGCAATGGGCACCCCTAGGAGCTAGGCTCGAAACAAAATGACTATCCATGGTGGATAAAGTCTTAAAACTGGGTTCAGAGCATTCATTATACTAAAGTTTACATCTTGGCAAGAATGAGGCCACAGGCTATGACACAAGATACTGTGCATGTGCCAGCAGATTAAAAATCCCCCAAACAGTAATGATATATGGAGAGATGGGCATTTGTTTTTTTTTTTGTTTTGCTTTTTCATTCTGCTGTAGTATAGTATGTCTTGGAACAGGTTGAATGTTGCTGCAAGAAATAAACCATCACTCAACCTGTTCCAAAATTCTGTTATTGATGAAGTGAAAATTGTGATTATTGTTAATAAATATACATTTGCGTACATTTGTGTGACTGATGATTTTATGACTATACAATTGCATTTGCTGTCTAGAAATAAAAGTTATCACATACTTTACATCTTCATCTTTCACCTTTTCAGCCATGAAATATAGACAAAAGAGATCTTGGTTTAATGTCTCATCCAAAAGATGGTGCCTCTATAGTACAGCACTAAAGTGCCAGCACTGGCTATAAGTCCAACACTAGAACTTTGGATCTTCCAGCCTACCAGCCCCAGAGGTCAGTGAGCCACCTAGTGAACCAATAACACTTCAGTTGAGGTTGCAGAAGTTGCAAACCCTCAGTGCTATAGGAATCTTTTGTTGAAGTGTATCATGTCACACCTTGATAGTATTGCTATTCACATACTGTTTTCCACTAATGCAATAACATAACTACTTGTAGCAATAATGCAAAGAAAATACATCTGTATATCAATTTGAACTTTGTGGGACATTAAAACCTTGATACCAATCTTTCAAACATGCAAGAGTCTTTCTAAGCATTAAATTAAACCAAATGGATCAATGAAACTGATGTGTATCTTACACAAAGCAAACTACAGCTCATTTCAGTAAAGGCTGAAATAGACAAAAAGTAAGGCATTGCAACAAAAACAATTATACATCTCTGAAATTGTGTTGTCTGATTGTAGGCTTTTTTCTTTGTGGGGAAAATTTAAGTGCATAGAATTTTATCTAAAATGTCCTTAAAAAGGTAGTTATACATGAGTCTCTTTGTCTTTAAATTATCCCCACATTTCAGAATATAAAATGAACCCTCCCCAGCAGCACTTATACAGTATATGTACTTATACAATAGTTATGCATGCTTTGTAAGGAAAATTCTATAATTTCAACATAATTTTCATAGAATATCAGACAATGTATATTGCTCTCTGAAACTGGTCAGAAGCCACTCAGAAAATCATGAGTATTTTATTCTGCTCACGTTTAGAAAATGGTAAAATCAAGACACTGTGGCTTTTCTAATTATTTTTAAACTAGAACTAATGCATCTCCTTTCCCCTGTCAGTCATATCAACAAATCAATAAAATATTAACAAAGATCAGACATGGGAAAAATGACCTCTGAAACCAGCAACAGATGAATCCATCTCTCCCTCACCCCTTTTATTATACCAATCTCTGCACAGCAAACTGGATAGTTTTCAGGTTATACATATAGATAATTCATGCCCTGCCTTTAATATTTGCAACTGGTACATTAACATTTCATAGATGTAAATAAACTGGCATTATAAAACAATAATAAACTGTCAAGTAATGATTAAATCTCCTCTCCTATCTTGCTATCATAGGCCAGAGTGCTCAAAGTACTATCTTTCCTAAAAACTGCAATTTGCTTGCTTTTTAAGCAATTAAGCAATCAGCCCTCTAGTCAATAGTGGCAAATGACCCTTGAGGGTGTTTAGTGAACTCAATGCATGATCATATTCTTAACCTACAGCATCAGGGACTGCAACAAATTTTGGTTGACCTCAGAAAGCTTGATCTTTGATGCATTAATAAAACTCTAGTAGCAGTCTTAGCTACTTTCAAGGGAGTACTGTGAGCATTTATTGCCTCTTAGTTCTAGCTCTGTTTAGCAGAATGTATATTTACCATTATTATTATTATTATTATACTGCTTGTATGCATTTCCCTCTTATTCTTTCTGTCTCATAAATTCTTTGTTTTCATGGCCTCACCCTTCCTCTGGCAGGAGGATGGACCACATTGTTGGCTTTGTGAGAAACACCAGTGCTGCTGCTCTGTGGTAACTAGAAGGTGATGAACAAAGCCCAGGTCCACCTTTTCTCTCCCATGGAGCAGAGCAACTCATTTCCTCAAGATTTCCAGTTTCCAGCCAGCCACAGTGTGAGATATTATGACTTAATCTGAAATAAGTGGTGCAATCACCTCATAGACAGGGGGATCAAGTTTAAGGACCACTTTGCTGGAGGAAGTTTTAATTTATATGTCCACTTGACTCTCATGCCACACCTGATTTAATGAATGCTCTGCTTACTTATTGTCCACACTAGCACTATACCAAAACATAACTGCTTTCCCATAGCTTCTGACTTGTAACCTGTGACCAAAACTTCAAGAATTCCACACCTGTTCCCCTTCCCACTTCTGGCTCTCTACTTATATATTACTCCCCTTTCTCTTGCCAAACCATGACTACCTCATTTATCATATCTTGCCTGTCACTGCTCAATATGCTAAAAGTACTTATTTCAAACACCAGTGATAAGTTTTTATACCCTGTCTTGTACTGCTGGCATGCAACCTTGTATTATTTGCACACTATGTACCATATGTCTTCTCACTGTCCATTGTCTTCCAATGTCATACCTATTATGTAATATCCTGCTTGAACTATGTGTACACCTTGTAGATGTGTAACAGTATTGCTCCATCAAGTGTTGTATTTTTATGTAATGTACTTTATCGGTATAAATGTCTCAGGACCTCCTTGTGAATGAGCTTGCTCAATGGAGTTTTCCTCCAATAAACTTGAACTTGAACTTGAATGCAGTTGTAGCCCCAGCATTCAGTAGTAGAGAGGGCACAATACAGGGTCATCAAAATGATCAGGTATATGAAAGCCAAAATGTATGAGAAGACTGGTGGGCCATCATGATGAAAAAAAAAAAAGGAGGCTGAGAAGGGACATGGTCCAGAGTTCTGTTTACACAAGTATATCAACAGGATCAAACAAGCAAACAGATACTGTATGTCTGTTCTGTTATCATCCAGCAGGCCACGGTGATATATTCATGGGCCATTTTAGAAAGCACTTCTCTCAGTGGATACTGAACCTATGGAATGCCTTACTAGTAGAGACAGTGGACATAAGGTCAGTATAATAGTGTGTCTATGACTGTGTGTAGGTGCTACATGCTGTTTAGGAACTGCGCATATCCTGGACTTTACAAAGGTGGTGGGAGTGGCCTCACTACATCTCACATAGCTGCGCTACTACACAACAAGCCTAGTACTTCGGAGTATAAATAGGTGGTCGTGGCCTAGCATTGTGGGTGGTCTTTCTTCACAAGGATTCTTGCAACCATGATAATGTCCAACCTGCTTGTGACTGCACTCACTGCCATGTCTTTAGTTGGGATACTGGGTACTGGCAACCATACTATACCTAGCCAATCTCAACATGTTACCCTTGTGACAGTGCACGTGATTTCACTCCAGGGCACCTGCACACTTCCTAATTACTTTTGCAGCCTACCCTCCCACCTCTAGTTACACTAAACACCCTGACCTTACCCTGCCACCCTTTTGACCCACTGCTGTACTTCCACTCATGCTGGACCTATGATGCCTGTGATGATACAAGAAAGGTAAAGTCATGCACCCACACATAAGATCTCCAAAAACCACCTCATTATGCAGCAAGTTATCTTGCTCCTTCTTATCCTGTCTGGAAATATACATCCAAACCAAGGCCCTCTCCCCTCTGCTGTTATTCACAGGGGTTACCTGGAGGTGGTTCATATCAGCATTGGAGGACTACTGCCTAAACTTGACATGCTTAGATTATGGGTATCCAACTCCAACTATGATATTGTTGCTGTGAGAGAATCTTGGCTAGCTCTCAAGATTACATATAACGAAGTTAGCCTTGATTCCTACTCCATGTACCAGCAAATTGGACTCATAAAAAAGGTGGGGGGTGCTTGCTATTCATTAAATCTCACATTAAAGCCTCCAGGTTGGCTACCTCCCTGTATCCACTGATGTGGAATGTCTGGCAATAAATCTTACCCTTGGAGCAAATGGAGAAAAAAATCATAATCTTTGTGGTAGCATACATTCCTCACAAAAGTGTCCCCAGGGTCTTGACACCATCACTGATGAATCTTCACCATAATAAGATTACACTCAGTGGTTTCAACTGCAATTGACTCACAGGCAGCAGTAAAAGCTACCGAGATGCAATCACTAACCTATACCTAACCCAAGTAATATCATCACATACCAAGATCAATGACAAAAGTGTGATTGCCTCACTTATAGATTGGGTACTGGTTAGCCACCCTGACAGGATCCTCTCTGCAGAAGTTCTGCCTGACTTCCTGAGTGACCACTCCCCTGCTATGTGCCAGTGGTTGGCAAAAACTCCCCCAGTTGCTCCTTCCTGCTCCAGGGCTCAAGTGTTTCACTCCCATAAGATCCCACAACTGAGGGCTATCCTCCAACAAACTGACTCGTCCTTCCTGCAGAAGGCTCAGGACTACTTCAGTATGCAAGTCAAAAGAATCTGTTGCCTAGTTGCCCCCCACAAGACTCTCACTAAAAAAGGTAACTCCGAACCTTGGTTCATCCCAGATCTCATAATAATAATAATAATAATAATAATAATAATAACTTTATTTATAAAGTGCCTTTCAAAACCAAGGTGCTGTACTTAAATAATCACAGATAAAAAAAAAAAAAAAAACAATCTTAATAAAAGCAAGGTTTAAAATAACATCAATCCATAAAATCCAAATGACAAGATAGCTTATCAAAATCAATTTTCAGGAATTGCTTGTGCAAATAAATAGATTTTTAGTGCTAATTTAAAACTTTCAACAGTCTTGCACTCTCTCACATGATGAGGTAGAGAATTACACAGGGAAGGGGCTATGTAGGAAAAAGAACGAGCCCCAGATGTTTTTAAATGTATCCTGGGAATCTCTAGCAATCCCTCATTGGTGGATCAGAGTGGACAGGAGGTGTGGTAGGGATGAAGGAGATCTTTCAGGTGGGGTCCCTGGTCATGTAGGGCTTTATAGGTCAGCAAGCTGACCTTAAAGGTTATCTGCCACTGTACAGGCAGCCAGTTCAGTCCATGGAGAACAGGTGTAATGTGACTAGTCCTAGAGGTACCAGTCACAAGCCTGGCTGCCACGTTCTGCACCAGATGCAAGCAGTGGATATCAACCCCAGGAAGCCCTAGGTATAGGGCATTGCAATAGTCGAGCTGGGTAGTCACAAAGGCATGGACCAGGGTTGGAAGATCATTGAGAGGAACCAGGTGCTTCACCTGAGCAATATTCCTCAGATGTTAAAATAAGGACTTGACAATGACCAACACCTGAGACTTTAGGGTCAATTCATTGTCAAAAATAATGCCCAGTTTACACACCTGATGTGAGGCCACTAGTGGAACATCCCCAAGCCATAACCGGGGATATTGCCCAGTCAGTGTGCCCGCCGTCCGATGATCTGGGTCCACCACTAACACCCCAGTCATGTCCAGATTTAATCTCAGCCAACTGGCACTCATCCAGTTCTGAATCTTACAGACACAGTTATTAAATACCAAGACTGCATCATCCTATCCAGGCACAAAGGATAGGTACAGCTGAGTATCATCTGCATAGCGGCGAAAACTCAAGCTGTACCTCCTAATAATGTCTCCTAAGAGCAGCATATACACTGTGAACAATATGGGCACTAAAATGGAGCCCTGTGGAACCCCACAGGATAGAGGGAGGGGGGCAGAGGAATAAATTCCCATGACAACCCTCTGAGTCCTACCCTGGAGGAAAGATCTAAACAACCTAAGGACCATACCTGAAAGTCCACAGATGGTCCAAAGGTGCTCCAATAGCACTCCATGGTCCACAGTGTCAAATGCCACAGATAGATGGACAGGAACTCTGCCTTCTTACGGGAGATTGTCGATTGATAGAATAATGTTCCATCAACCTAAGCCTGTCATCATCAAGGCCTGATTTCTACCAGGACCTCTCCAGCCTTTGTCCAACTCTTCTCAACTCCTTCAAGGTCCTATTGAACCATGGGGACCTTGGGCGGAGGGTGAGGGGTGAACACGAACATGAGCAATGAAATCCAGGGCCACTGTAACTGCTGCATTAGAGGCAAGCACCAGATCCCCTGGATCCATGCACTCCCTTGGGCTGCTCAATAGATCCAGTACTGCCATTAGGCCTTCAGGGGTCAAGCCCCACAAAGCACAGCATTGTATCATTTCATAGAGGCAGACCCATTGGGGGAGCCCTGAAACTGAACCTTATTGTGTGATGGTCAGACCATCCTACTGGTTCCACTACCAAGTTGAATATCTCCATCCCCTGGAGAAACACCAGATCCAGTGATCGACACCTATTGTGGGTAGCGGAGGTAACAACCTGTGTGAGGCCAAAAAAAATCATTAGTTGGAGGAAGTCACATCCAAATAGCGAGAGTTCATCATTGACCCAGGCATTGAAATTCCCCAGAATCAACCATCTGGGAGATCCCAATACCACATCAACTATGAAGTCCATGATTTCCTGCAGGAATTCCTTCCTATCTCCAGGTGGACGGTAGACAAGAAGAATCCTGCACCCGATGCCCACGGCCACGATGCACTCAAAGGATCTGGTGCACCCCACTGGCACCTCAACAAGATCTAAAACAGATGGCTACACTCCTGCTCTATGATCCATCCTCGGACAATGTATCACCAAATAGTCCTAATGATTCTAATAAGAGAACGTGACAGAGTCTGGTCATAGTACCTCAAACTCAGACAATATTCTCTCCTCCAAAAGTGCAAATAACTTAGAAATAGGGTAAAATACCAAGTTAGAACAGCCAAGGCTAAATACCACAAAAGTAAGCACTATGCAACCATCAACTCACCCAAGTCTCTCTGAAAAGGCATTAATAAAATCCTAGGTAATTTACACAAACCGCTCCCTCACTATGTCCTCACTAGTGGGTCCCTAATAGAGGGTGATGTGAATATAGCTAATACCTTCAACAGCATGTTTAGTGACCTCTCTGCCAATATTACAGCACCCCCAATCTCCCCAAGGAACCCCACCCCACCTCTGTGAAGGATCCACATCCCAAGTTCTACCTTAGGAGACTAACCTGGGCTGATACTTACAAATATCTTACCCGTACAAAAATATCTAAATGATTAGGGTCAGATAACATCAACATGAAACTCCTCAAACATGTCATACAAGAGGTAACTTGCCCCCTTCTGCTCATCTTCAACTTGTGTCTCATACCTGTGTATGTACTGAAAACCTGGAAAATGGCTCATGTTATCCCGGTACTAAGGTTGTACCAAGACTTCCCCTCAAACTACTGCCCCATCCCTATTTTATCTCCCCTCTCTAAGCTCTTGAAAACATTCTAAATGATCCACTTACCCAGTACCTGAGCCAATATGACCTTCTCACAAGTAAACAGCACAGTTTCCTCAAGAACCACAGTACCATGGCCGTCCTACTACAATACACTGACTCTCTTCATTGTACCCTGGACAAAGGAGAACTTGCTGGCTCCATGTTCATGGACCTCACCAAGGCTTTTGACCTTGCCAATCATGCTCTGCTATGCCACAAACTAACAAAGATAAGCTTCTCAGTGGATGTCACTAACTGGGTCAAAAGCTATCTCACAAACAGAAGCCAAACAGTTAAATGTTGGGCCACTATCTCTGACTTCAAGCCTGTGAAGATAGGGGTCCCCTTCCCTATCAAATGTTAAAATGTGGAAGTATTTCATTTATGATATTATTTTAGTGTGGGAAGGGGACATGGTGGAACTTGAAATGTCCCTGAAATATCTGCATGGGAGCAATCAGCATTTGTGATTTACATGTCATGCAGACAATCAACAAATTTCCTTTCTGGACATTTATATCATCAGATCAGTAGAGGGGAATATAGACACTAGTGTGTATAGAAACCAGCTGATAGAAACAGTATTTTGCTGGCTAGTAGCTGTCATCCCTCACATATACTCGCCACTATACCCAGGAGTCAGTCTCTCCAAGCTAAGAGAAACTGTAGCAAAGAGGAGGTATATGTGAGGGGAAAGAGCAGATTTTACCCAAAGATTTATACAAAGAGGTTATGCCAAAAATAGTTTTGAAAAAGCCAAAAGGGAGGAGGACTTTATGGAAAGAAATACCATACTGAGTGGTTATGACAAAAGGGACCTCCACGTGGGTATGGACCATATAAATTTTGTCACAACATATAATGTGAGATTGTGGCAGGTTAAATACATTATTAATGTCAGATGGTATGTCCAGGGGGCAGATGCAAAACTCCTTAAAACTTTGAAGGTGTTACCCAAAATGTCCTATAGGAGATCGAGAAAGCTCCATGAAATGTTGGTCACCTCCAGCCAACAAAGCTAGCAGGAAAACACATGGTTCCCACCCCTACCAAAAGGCTGCAGAAAATGTGGCAGATGCAAATAATGTTCATATATAAACACTAGTAGAGAGTTTATAAAGCCATATGACGGTGAAACTATTTATGTGAATCACTTCATCACTTGTGATACATAATGGGTTGTTTAGTTTTCAGAATATAGCTGTGGTGTTTCTTATGTAGTGCATACCAAGAGAAAACTTAAGGAAAGTGTTGGGGAACACATTAGGGCCATGGAGAATTGGTATCAAGAATATGTATGTGCTACCCATATGCTGGGTGCCCCGAACCCAAGTGAACATAAAGTGAAATTTATAGGCATTGAACAAGTACATCTAGGGCCAAGAGGTGTCAACGGGGAACTTGCCCTTAATCGCAGGGACAACTATTGGAACTTTTGTTTAGGTACATGTATGGCAAGTCTGGGCCTAAACGATCAAATAAAAATTGAACCTTTTTTGGTCAAATAAGGTTTAGTAGTATAAGAATGCTTTAGTGGTGTGAATATGAATGGATGAGTATATGTGTATATATATATATATATATATATATATAATATATATATATATATATATATATATATGAAGTGTTCACAGTATTCCTTTTCTGTGTTCCTTTTCAGGTTCCTGCAAGGTAATGTGAATAAATCATTTTTATGTTGCTTGCACGCATGTGTAAGAAACATAGTGCCATCATCCGAGTTTTTGAGTTGTGTCAGCCCCTCTTCCAATGCAGTCAGTGTGTTTGCAGGTGCGCCCCAGTTCCCAATGAATGCTGCAGCTGTCTTTGACAGCTCCAAAATGCAGTGGCATTATGTTGAAAGGAGAGCTCTGCTTCAGTGAACAGAGCTCTCCATGCACACACACGCAAGCACGACATGTGCTGATGCGCTTCAATTCTGCACGACACACTGGGGAGGGCCGACGGGTGCCCATCCCTGTCGGCCCATGTCCCCAACAGCTGTCCAGGTGCCATGCTGGGAGCCCACCCCAGTGTGGTAACAACTGTTATAGCCGACGGGATGCCCAATCCCGCTGGGCTCCAAGGCTGCACTTCAAAAGCTTTCCCGGTGCCACGCTGGCAGCCCACCCCAGCATGGCAAATCTAGTTTTGGCCAATGGGGTGCCCAATCCCCTGTAGGCTCCACGTTCCCCCAAACAGTTTTTCCTGCTGCCACACTTGGAGCCCACCTAGTGTGGCAAACGCCCCTGCTGCCGCTGCTCAAAAAAAAACAACTCTGTGAATAAAAAATGGTCCCGCATAGTCTCCTGCCCTCTCCAACAACCCGCACCTACCCACTGTGCACCCTGCTCCCCCACACCCCCCACCCCATACTTACCTCCGGAGCTCAGCGACGATCATCGGTGGACCGGGAACACGCCTGCTCTCTTCAAAGCTGACCGCGAACTGAGGAAATGCTGGTAAGCTGTATAATGGGATAGATAGGGTTTTTTCAACTTTGTTGCATATCTCAGGCATTTTTGGGAATTTTGGCCCCAAATTTTCAACATGGGGTTTTTGGGACTCCTCCTCATGAATTATTGCACTGTCATGGCGTTACTCAGGCCCGAAGGGTGATTTCGCAGTCACTGCACAAAATCACCTTTCCACACCGATTAATGAAACAACACTGCCAGTGTTCATAAGGTGGGCTCTCAAAAAGCCTATGTTGAAAATTTCAGAAAAATTCATAAAATTACTGTTTTACAAGCTTTATGTTGGCGCAGTTCCCACGCACAGAGTTCAAATTTTAATATTACTCCAGATTTTCAACATTGCCATTTTACCACACCTTCTTATGAGCAGTGCAGCTGTCATTTTTCACATCTCGTCCAAAACGTGTTTCACCCATGTAGCACGCAATGTCGCAGTTGGTGTGCAAAATCACTGTATGGGACACATTAAGAAAATCACAGTGACACTGTTCATTAGCAGAGGTCTTAAAATGGCTAAGTTGAAAATTTGATGAAAAAATTCCTAAAAATTACTGTTTTACGAGTGTGCATTGCGCAGTTCCTACGCACGCTCGTAAGTTTGCGAATTTCAACATTTTCTACCCAGATTTTCAACACGCTATTTTACCACACCACCTTATGAGCAGTACAGCTGTCATTTTTCACATCCTGCCCAAAACGTGTTTCCGCCCATGTAGCGCACAATGGCGCAGTCGGTGTGCGAACTCAATGTATGGAACACATTAAGAAAATCACAGTGACACTGTTCATGAGCAGAGGTCTTAAAATGCCTATGTTGAAAATTTGGTGAAAAAATTCCTAAAAATTTGCACTCCAATGACTTCCAAATACCTAAACAGCACATAGAAGCAAGCAACATTCAGCATTGACAAATGCTTATTTCTTATACTGTCTGAAATAGGGAAATCAGCTACATGTAAGATGGCATGATGTACTTAGAAATAAATTGAAGTACTGTAGATTCTGAGTATCTATAAAAACATGAGGCTACATTTTGGCTGCCTCCTTTTATAGTGCTGTGTGCTGAACCCCCTCTTTTTTCTTTTTTTCTTTTCTTTTTTCTTGTTTCTTTCTCTTTTCTCACTCTGCCTTTTCCTTCCCAGATTCCCCCTCCCTACTCCATCTTACCCCATCCCCATCCTCCATCTCTTCCCTACCCCCTTATACACCCCTTCTTTCTTTTTCCTTTCTTATCATTTCCTCCATTTTTCCATTTCCTCTTCCCCTTCCCTCTCTCCCTTCTTCCCTTTTTCTTCCCTTTCCTCTTTCTTTCTTCCTTCACCACCTTTTTTCCTTTTCTTTTTCTTGGAGTCTGATTGGGCCTGTTGCTCCATGCCCTGAGTAATGCATAATTACTCTGTATGTAGTAAAACTAGCCTGAAAGTAAAACTGTAAATAGAGCTCAGTTGTTGGCTGCAATTTGTGAAGGGGGTAAGTGATTTATTAATACTATTTATCAACATGTTGAAAAATAATAATGTAAAAATTATTTTCAAAACTATATTTTTATTGTAGAATAAGAACCTCTTAACCTTCCACTTTTTAGTGGATTTAGGTGTGTACTCACTAGTGTTGCCACTTTAATGCATTGACAGAATGCCATTGTATTAGTGGAAGATTAATTTCTATTATTGCACTTTTTTAAGCATTGTTGCTTTTGTAGTATTGTCACTTTAATTCATTAATGAATTCACTTTGATTGATCACTGGATTTCGAAAATGTGTATACAATACTGATGCTCACTAGGGGTGCTATGCTTTGACAAAGACCCATCTCGGTTGACACGTCAGTCTGTGCGAGCCTCTATGTAAGGAGCTCAGCTTTTTTCCTCATGTGTAACTTTGAATAAACTGCCTGATTTGATTGTACATTATTGATGTGGACAGCAGTTTCATTATTGCTAGGTGAGTTCAGTGACCTTCTTTGCAATTTATCCCCCAAGGATCTATCCTTGGTCTGCTTCTGTTCAGCCCATTTGTCAATTAACTCCCTAAAAACTGCAGCTCCAAAAAAACCCTGTTATATGCTGATGATGCAGTCATCATTATAACACAGACTAGTCCAGCATATATGCAACAATGCCTCCAATCTGACTTCAGTGCTATCTGTGACTGGTTCTCTAATAATCTCCTTGTTCTGAATTCAAAGAAAACAAAATCCATGCTCTTCCAAACCATTTGTAAAACTCCTACCCTCCCTGCCCTGATTATCACCGCTGACTCAGGTGGCCCAATAGAGCAAGTTGCCACTTTCAAATACCTGAGGATAACCCTAGACTCAGGCCTAACCTTCTTGGCTCATGTGGGCATACTAGTTAATAGTTAAGGTATCTAACTCCAGACTTGGCATGCTGTATAGACACAAATCTGTAGTCCACCCTGATGTTAAGCAGCAACTCATGTATTTTATTTATTTAGGTTTTGCTGACCGGGTAAGTGCACTAGACAAATTCTGCCTATTTTCAGGCACAACTCGGGGAAGGGGGATACAGATGCATGCCAACTGACCTTGAACCAGATTAAGCTGTTGGTGGTGTTTTTAGTGAATGGGGGAAATTTGGCCAGGGCACTGAGGAAATTCCCCTACTCTGCACCAGGGCGCTCTGCTTTCTCTGAGCAGGAATGGATGATGGCCGACTCAGTCACTGAGCAGACTGAGATGGAGCAGGATGTGTAGGCAGTTGGGGAGCTGGTCTCCTCCCCAACTGGGGCTAATCTAGAGACTGAAGAATTCTTTAATGCCACAGGGATTCAGGAAGCAGTACCCAAGGAACAGATGGAAGTAAACCAAACCCAGATGAATGGAAATGAAACTAACAACCAGACTGAGACAGTAACAAAAGGAAACACCAAAGAGATGCAAAGCAAATTTTTAAACTTCCAAAAAACTTTACATGATTTACTTAAAGAAGGAGAAGAGAAGTTTTTAAAAAGAAAAAAAAATGCAATGCGTTAAAAAAGGCAAACAGTACAGTTTTAGAAGAGGCCCTACTTGACAACCAAGCCACAGCTGGAGTAAATAACTTAGCAACAGCAGCCGCAGCAATAGAAGAAAATAAAGAGACAGATTTTGTGTTTTCCAAACAACCTGTCATTTTTCAGACTAAAAATAATCAAGATCAGGCAACAGTTTTTTTTTCCTTCTCTACTAGAAGAGAGAAAACTAAAGCTAGAGTTATTAAAAAAAGGAGCTCCTTCAAATCATCCATGAGCGGATCTTGCTGACTGGAGAAAACACCCTGGAGCATTGAAAATTCTTTAAAAGCATCTGGCTGGGTACGGTCCCCAGATTCTAACAACTGGATGTCCAGTTGTACCCCAGTAAGGATTTCAGGGGTAAATATCGGACTGAAGCAAAAACAAGCTGAACAACCAATTGAACAAAGGCCTGAAAAGTCGGATATAAACAATTTGCAAAAATCAGACTCTGCATCTGGAAATAACATTTCAGTAGAACCAGGCTCTATTTTTCAGCTCCCAGCGAAATTAAATTTGACACAAAATCTTGTTTTAAACTTGCCTAGTACAATGAAGACCACAAATAGAAGGGACAAGCGGGAAAATACAGAGTCTAGGCATTAAGAAGCAAGCAATGACATATCAGAGATGTCAGACTGTACTGAGGAACAACCAAATAACAATTCAAATGAGCACTCCAATGAAAGACAAGGAACAACTGGCCAGCAACAATCAAGATCCTATGCATCCTTATTCCATCAGCCAGTTTACCTGGACAAGAGGCACAATGCCATTAGACTTTTATATAAAGAGGGTTTAGATATTTTTTCTGGATAGGGTATATGTACATAAAAAACCTTTGAAAAAAATTTACTGTTTAATGTTAAAGAAACTGTATGTTTTAATACATGTATCAGGGGAGGCCTCATTCAATATGAGTTTCAAACTTATCAGTGGGCTGGAAAAATGTGGGGCCTGGTGCCAAAAATTCAAAAACACACCGTTGTGGACAACCTTTGAAGTAATCCCCTTAACAAAACCACACAGAATGATTACAGTCCTATTTAGGAATGAAGGAGTGAGTGTTACCAACCTCACCTATTGGTTAAAATAGTGATGCACAGTAGTGGGGCACCCTGAGCCAATCTTTGACTCAAAAAGCATATGGACAGGAAGGTGGAAAATAAGAGTTATTCTGAGGTCAGATGATAGTGGATTACAGCATTTACCAAATTGTTTTTTTTTTAGGCGAAGATAGAGGGGTCATTTTTTACCAAGGACAGCCCAAAATCTGTTACAAATGCAGTTCCTCAGGGCATATAAGTAGTACATGTGATAGGCTGAGATGTACAATATGTAACACTCTAGGGCACACAAGTGGACAATATAGGAGAGAAGCCATTTGTAACTTGTGTGGAGAAAAGGGACATTCTTATACAAAATGCCCAAAGGCTGCACATAGTGCACCAGATTCAACAGATAATGAACAATAGAGCCTCTTGGTAGCTACCACACAGAAGGAACACCAGAACAACTGCCTACTCTTCTGAAACTAGGCAAGGATACTCTGCCCCCCAAGAAGATGAAGTGACACAGGGTGCTGATAACAGGGAGGATCCCACATCCCAAGAAGAACAATAAACACAGGGATTTCAGGAGATAACCCCTACACCACCCACATTGCCAAACTCTATTCCCACAGATACAGCAAGGGACCCTGAAACTGACAAAGAGCCAGAACCCATGAGTACTGAGCCATCGATAGACCCAGATGCAGTGACAATGCCTCCAACCCCCCAGCTTGGACAGAAGAAAATGATAACTAGAAGAAGACAGACCTGGTTACAACTGGCACTGAAGATACCTTGTTGCGCTGACCATCATTGTAGCATCATGTAGCACAGCAGTGACCCGTTTTAGCTCATTTTAAGTTATTTTTACATGGTTTTAGCTTTGTTTTATTTGTATTTTTTGTTTAATTAGGTTTCCTTTCTCATCCACCGAACATATTATTAGCTTAACCATTAGTGACTCCTGTATGAAAGTTGCAACTGTATGAGGGTTGTTGGATTTTAGTCTGCCCGCTCCAAGACAGTCGGTAATTCTATCTGACTATGCTGCTTTTTGCTGGCAGCTCCAGGTATTTTACCATGGTGTTTTCAACACTGTGGTATTCTGCAGGCTACTGGAGTGAGTGAGTGGACTGCCGGGTGATCCATTGGAGTTGGGTCCCAATTGAGATCATTTTTGGGATATTTTGCTTGCTTTGACTGGACCAGGTTGGGACTACGACTGAGTTGAGGATTTTGTAGTTGTACGTCCTGGAGGAAATACTGAGGATTATATCTTGTTTTGGAAGGACCCATAATGTTTTACATGGCTTATGGGATGCTTAGAAGAGAGCGAAGATTGTGTGGTATGGAAAGTTAAAGGAATCTTATCTTTGAAGATTTGCTGGCTTGTCTTAATTCTACTGTGGTATGTGACAGTAACATGTGGAGTTCGCCAGATTGGGACCAGTTACCCTGAAATTGTGGGTGGCCAGCCTCGGGAGTCGGCTTCTGCCTGGGTGGTCTGGGCTCAATTCAACTGGGGAGCTGGCTGAGGGGCTTATGGTCTCTCCCAGGCCCTTTTTTTGGCCAGCTGGTGGGCAGGCATGAAACTGGGTGCCGAGGTGGTGAGGCCAACATTTCCTGTGGAATGGCCTCACAAAAGGGTTTTAAGGTGTCTGGCTCGTCCTTAAACATCTGGATTATTATGAAGCTCTACACCTTCAAAGTGACTTCATTTCAGGAGTTTTTTGCCCTTTGGAGTGTACTTTTCGGAAACAAGTTCACTAAAACAATTTTTGGTTTTTTGTTGTGCTTTGGGTAGTAAGAGTGACCAACTATCTCAGACCCCAGGTAGTGAGAGGACCTGGGGGGTTAATACCAATACTGTTTATTTTATTTTTATGTTCCTGGAAGCGAGAGTGCTTGGTTTTATTAGATCTCAGGTGGTGAGAGAACCTGGGAATTTGAAACTGTACTGTTCATTTCATTTAATTGCTGGAGGCAGAAATTGCATTATTTTTTTATCTATTTATTTTATTTTTGTTAATCCCGCATCTGAATACTCTGGATGGATTTTACATTGTGACTTTAATTTTCTTGGAGTGACTCCCTATGGTGACTTAACTTCACTTTTTGGACTTATTAAGCTAGAGATTGTAGATCCTGATCTGGTTTTTAATTAATTTCTGTATAATTTTACCTTGGTGGGTGGGAGTTTGAACTAAATTATTCTATTTTCCCATTCTCCCCTCTTGGTGAGAGTGAGGGGGAGACCCAGGAAAAAGAGGGTATATTTTTGATTTTTGGTTTTTTAGTGTTTATCTTTCTCATGTGGGAGGGTTGTGGAGGTTGTGTTTTTTTTTTGTTCTCCTTACGTTGGGTTTTTGGCCTGTGATATGTGTTGTGGATCTTCCCCCCAGGTCATGCGCTATTCATCCTCCGCTCTCCGTGTCCTCCACCCTTCCCACCTATCTCTATAATTTTCCACCTATTAGTGCTGTAGAGCACTGGGTATTATTCATAGGGTCGGGTGGGGCGGGGTGGACAATGGAGGATGGATGAGTGGGGCACCTCACATTGGGGTAGTTAAGTTCAGAAGACTCCCTGGGGAGAAACGGATCCTGGAGCATGGTCCACCATGTCTAGTCTCCATACTCAAGGGCACCACCGCTATGGGCGGGCTGGTGGACAGGGCAGCCCAGAAGACCCGTCCAACTCAAGTGGTGTTGTGCAATGTGGGATCAGTTGAGAACAAGACTGCAATTATAGCAGATCTTGTTGGGACCACTGATCTGGCTTGCATCGCTGAAACCTGGCTGGATGAAAATGCTGGCCCCATACTTCAGGCTGCAATTCCAGCTGGGTATTCAGTGATACACTGCTCAAGATTGGACAGCAGGGGCGGGGGGTGGTGGTGGTCTGTTTCAAGACCGAATTGGGCCTCACGAGTGTACTGGTTGAGGATGCCAGGTCTTTCAAGTGTACTATTGTAGCAGGTGTAGGCTGTAGGATAGCCCTCATCTACCATCCACCTGGGGATGAGAAGCTATTTCTTCAGGAAGTAGCAGACTTCATGATCAATATGGCATGAGTCACCCAGGCTGTGGTCCTGGACTACTTTTTTTTTTTTTTGCCGCCTTTCTTGCCCCTGGCCTGCCTCTCCTTCTGGCTGCACATGACCCCCCACCAACCTCCTCGCCCCGACCCCCTTCCTACTCACCTCAGATCACAGCTGACCCAGGGGTGGCCCGGCGTAACCCTTAGCTGGATGGGTCCCTCTCCTCTGAGGGGGAAGGCACCAGAAGGGGATACCAGTGCACTCTACGATCAGTCCCCGGGTGCTGCTGAGGTGGATTCCGGGGTGTCGGGGCATCTGAGGTGGCGGGGAGTCAGCAGCCATCATCCGGCCAACCAGGCAGCTACTTTCCGCTTTTCTGTGGGGAGTGACGTTCTGACATCAAGGCGTACACCAACGTCTGTCACTCCCCCTTGAGCACCGAGCTCGGCTGTATTGCTGCACTCCCAGCCTCCACCAGGAGTCAGTCTACACCGGTGTGCATCCCCTACCCTCCCCCCGGAGAAGGAGAGCTATCCCCGGATGCTTCATCCTTCTCCCCCTGGCCGGCCCTCCGGCGGGCCGAGTCCATTCCTTAACCGGTCGCGGCGCAGACGGAAATCCAACCGCTTCGCAGATGGGCCGGCCATCCTGGATTACTTTAATGCCTGAATCAATGACAAACTCTTGCAATTTGGACAGCACTTCCTCCAGTTGATTACATCACTGGGCCTTACACAGATTGTTACCTCTGCTACTCATAAACACAGTCACTCCCTTGACTTGGTTTTCCTCCTGGAGATCGAAGCCTCTGATGTGGGGATGGAACCTGCTGGATGGTCCAACCATTACACCATGAGATTCAATTTTTGTGCCCCTTTGCATGGGCCTACCCCTGTGGAGATGGTCAGGTACTGTCCTTTATGGGACTTAAGTCCTGAAGGCCTAGCAGTGGTGCTTCATCTATCAAATTTTCCTGTGGCAAGCATGAACCCTGAAGCTCTGGTCCTGACCTATAATAAAGTCATTGTCACAGCTCTGGATTCCATTGCTGCAGTCTGTGTTCGTCCTCTCGTCCTTCACCCTCAGTCCCCATGGTTTGATGGGAGCTTAATGGAGTTGTGGTGATTAGGACAAAGGTTAGAGTGTTGTTGGCAGAAATCTGCCCTGGAGGCCAACCATCTTAGACTGCTCGAGCACTACCAACTCTATCAGTCAGCAACTGCCCATACGAAGGCAGAGTCCCTGTCCAGGGTGATTGCTGCCACTCAGAACTGACCAGCTCAGCTCTTTCGAACAGTGAACAGGCTGTGCAACCCAGCATGTCTGCAGATGCGAAGAGTTTTTTCACAATTAGAGTGTGAAGAACTTGCTCAGTTCTTTGCTGATTAGGTGGCTGACATCAGGGCGGAGATCCATTCAACAAACTCTATGGGAGATGTTGGTGATTGGTGCCTGGCCACTGTCCCTCACTTCTTTTCAGTTCTGAGATGGTTTAGGTCTTTCCTCACCAGTAGAACTCAGGGTTGTGTCAAGGATTTATTCTTCTGACTTTTTCCCTCTGTCTTGTGGGGTCCCTCAAGGCTCTGTGCTGTCCCCCATGTGATTCAC
Source organism: Neoceratodus forsteri (assembly GCA_016271365.2). Taxonomy (NCBI): domain Eukaryota; kingdom Metazoa; phylum Chordata; order Ceratodontiformes; family Ceratodontidae; genus Neoceratodus; species Neoceratodus forsteri. Next base: position 875,525,410 of record CM057459.1, read on the forward strand.
GGTGTATATGCTGCCCTTCAGAGACATTGTAAGATGGTATGGGCTGAGGTTTCACTGCTATGCTGATGATACTCAGCTCTACTTGTCTTTTGCACCTGACCAGGATAGAGCACTCTCAGTATTTAATAACTGCCTCTCTGAAATCCAGGATTTGATGAATTCCAGCTGGTTGAAGTTGATCTCAGGGAAGACGGAGGTGATAGCTGTGGATCTGGGTCACCAGATGGGGGGTTGGGGCAGGTCTGCACTTCAGACTTTTTCTGGGGGGCACCCAGCTCCTAACCTTTGAACTGGTGTAGGACCTGGGGTGATGATTGATGACAAGCTGATGCTTTGATCTCCGGTGTCAGCTGTCGTTAAGTCATCCTTTCACCATCTAAGGAACATCACTAGGATCAAACCCCTTGTTCTGTCTGGTGACCTTCCCATGGTGATCCAGCCTTTGTGATCTCACACCATGATTACTGCAACTCCCTGTACTTTTGGCTTTCAGGGGTTGATATCCACTGCCTGCAGCTGGCGCAGAACGCTGTAGCCCGGTTGTTCACGGGGCCTCCTCGGACATCCCATATCACATCGGTGCTGTGCAAACTGCACTGGCTGCCAGTTCAGTGGCAGATCACCTTTAAAGTCAGATTACTGATGCATAAAACCCTGCATGGACTTGGCCCTGACTATCTGAAAGAGCTTCTGTCTCCTTACTGACTAGAGCGACTGCTCCGTTCGGCCAGTGAGGGGTTGCTAGAGATTCCAAGGGTAGCTTTGAAATAATCGGGGGCCCATGCATTTATGTATGTGGCACCAGTCCTTTGGAATTCTCTACCCCACTGGCTGCAGGAGTGTGCAACCATGGGGGGGTTTAAACAGGCATTGAAGACCTACTTATGGAGCAAAGTATATTGTGATTAATAATAGAATTTGGGGTCTTACTGTGCATATGTTTTTATCTGCTGTTTTGTTTTGTAATGTGCCTTGATAATTGAAAGGTGCAAAATAAATAAAGATTATTATTATTATTACCTAAAATATCAGTCACTCCAACGACAAAGAGATATCAGGTGTTGGCAGGGTAAGTGGAAGGCTCAGATAATGAATCAGAAGGTTCCTCAGTGGAATCAGGACAACAAGAAGGACATTCTGAGTCAGAATATAGTCAACTAGAAACACAAACTTCAGCACAATCTAAGGGGAAGCAAAAAACAATAACAAAATAAACGGTCGGGAACAAATACAAAAACTAAAATGACAAAACCACCATGATAGAAATATACTGTATAGTGTGAAATGAAATAATGCTTTCTTCTTTTCTTTTTGAATGCAACAATCTTATGTATTTATTTATTTATTTATTTAGTGATTCAGAAAAGACCTTTGAGCACAAATTCTTTTACAAAGGTTCCATGTCACAGATTGCAAAATAAGGTACAATAGGAGAAAGCAAATATACATCACAATGAATGATACAGCTTGGATTCAGAACTTACAGGATAACTCAAAACATAGGTACAAGTTAGAATAACAAGAAAAACACTTTATGAGGGTGGGGGTGAATAAGCACCCACAAAGTGCCTTGTCAGTAGTTCAGAAGGATGGGGAAGCTGGCAGTGGGGTGAAAAAAGGTACAAGAGAAAGGTAGGTACTGTGGTGGAGGTGAAGGGTGGGGGAAGAAGGGAGATAAGATATAGGGAGAAATAGGGGGTGAGGGGAGGCTGAGTGGAGATGACATGCTAGAGTAAATGGTAGGGTGTGAGGGAACATGGTCAGGCAGCTTGCATTAGTAGTGACTGTTTGACCTTTTTGACAATTAATGTTAACAGTATTAAGAATAATGTCAAAAGGGTGAATGTTTTCTCACACCGTAGAACAAATAAGGCAGCTCAAAATGGCTGAAAAAGAGGAGATACTGTTGATGGGGGACCTGAATATGCCAGATGTTAACTGGATGACATGTACTGCAGCCACATCCAAGAGCAGGGTCATTCTCGATGCCCTGCAGGTGGCAGGCCTTAGACAGCTAGTGTTGGAACCCACTCAGCAGGGAGCAATACTAGACCTGGTACTCTCAAATGGAGAGAGGATCACAAACTTAGAAGTCAGTGGACATCTGGGAACAAGTGACCACTGCACAGTGTGCTTCACAATGAGCACAGCCATGGAGATAAGCAATACAAAAACAAGGATACTGGACTTTAGAAGGGCCGACTTTGGCAAAATGGGTGAATACCTGAAGAATGCACTAGCAAATGGCCAAAAAGCAGGGGTGGAAGAACAATGGAGAAAAATCAAAACTGTCATCATAAAGGCAACAAATAAAGAAAACAAAACGGAGTAAAAAACCACTATGGTTCTGAAAAGAGGTGGCGGGGAAGGATAAGGAGAAAAAGGCTATATTCAAAAAGTATAAGGAATCACGAAAGGAGCATGACAGGGAACTGTATCAATTAAAGCAGAAAGAAGTGGGGAAGGCAGTCAGAATAGCAAAGGCCCAAACCGAGGAAAAAATAGCCAACTCACTTAAGAAGGGGGATAAAACCTTTTATAGGTACATTAGGGAGCATAGAAAGGTTAAAGGAGGGATAGTGAAGATTAATAAAGGAGAGGGGAGGTGGGCAGAGGGAGACAGTGAAAAGGCAGAGATACTGAATGAATACTTTTGCTCAATTTTCACAAAAGAAGATGAGGAGGAGTTACCTGAACCAGACAATAGAAGCACTTTGGGTAGGTGGGTTAACACCAGTCCATTCACAGAAGAAAGAGTCCTGAAAGAACTTGTAAAACTCAAGGTGGACAAAGCAATGGGGCCTGATGGGATTCACCCCAGAATCCTAAAAGAACTAAGAGAGGACCTAGTGACACCACTGACCACGCTTTTTAACAAATCATGGCAGGATGGGGTGGTACCTGAGGACTGGAGGAGGGCAGATGTGATTCCCCTTCACAAAAGTGGGAGCAAGGTAGAAGCAGGAAACTACAGACCTGTAAGTTTGAACTCAGTGTTAGGGAAATGATGGAATCACTTCTGAAAGAAAGAATTGTTGAGTACCTAGTGGCCAGTGGGGCTCAGGACCCAAAGCAGCATGGATTTACAGCAGGAAGGTCATGTCAGATGAATCTAATTGATTTCTTTGACTGGGTGACCAAAGTAATAGACCAGGAAGGGGCTGTGGATATGGCCTACCTAGACTTTAGCAAGGCATTTAACACAGTCCCACACAAAAGATTAATAATCAAGTTAGCCATCCTGGGAGTGGGTCCCAGGGTGGTAGCCTGGATAGCAAACTAGCTGCACAACAGGACACAGAAGGTAATAGTGAATGGAACACATTCTGAAGAAAGGGGGGTTACTAGTGGAGTACCTCAGGGCTCAGTACTGAGTCCAGTACTCTTTAACATCTTTATAGGTGACATTGCAGAGGGTCTGGAGGGAAAGGTATGCCTCTTTGCAGATGGCACAAAGATCTGTAACAGAGTTGATACACAAGAGGGAGTAGAAAAGATGAGAAGGGACTTGGCAAGGTTGGAGGAATGGTCAGACATATGGCAACTTAGATTCAATGGAAAGAAGTGCAAAGTAATGCACCTGGGAAACAAAAACCCAGGAGAAGAGTACACAATAGCAGGGGAGGTACTAACAACAACAAAAATGAAAAGGGACCTGGGGATAGTCATATTAGATGACCTAAAGGTGGGTTAGCAATGAGAGAAGTTGGTAAGGAGAGCTGGGGGGATACTGGGATGCATAGGACGGGGCATCACAAGTAGAAAAAGGGAAGTGGTTATCCCTCTATACAGACAGTTGGTGAGACCCCATCTGGAGTACTGTGTGCAGTTTTGGAGACCTCATCTATGCAAGGACATAGACAGGATGGAAGCAGTCCAGAGGAGGGCAACTAAAATGGTGCAGGGTCTGCATCAGAAACCATATGAAGAGAGACTGAGAGAGCTTAATATGTATACTCTTTATGAAAGGAGGGATGGGGGACATGATAGAAACTTTCAAGTACCCCAAGGGAATCAACAAAGTCCAGGTGGGTAGCATCTTTCAGAAAAAGAGATGTGTAAGAAAAAGGGGGAACAATGTAAAGATAGAGGGGGGACGGCTCAGGGGTAATGTAAGGAATTTTTTTTTCATGGAGAGAGTGGTAGATACATGGAATCGCCTTTCTGAGGAGGTCGTTGGGTCTAAAACAGTGGGGGAATTCAAACATGCATGGGACAGACATAAGGCAATTATAGTGGGGGGTTGCAGGAAGTAGGCTGTTGGCTAACTAGAATCTGCAGCTTATCCAGTAGGTAGGGAAATGGGCAGACTGGTTGGGCCAAATGCTCCTTATCTGCTGTCAAAGTTTATGTTTCTATATTATTTTATACAGGACACTAGATTACATGCATTATCAGAAATTACCATAGCTACAAAACATTGGTACACAGGGATGTCATAGTGGTCTGTAGGATTAGAATCATTTTCAGGTGTAGGGATTCTTTTTAACAAAAGTGATTTACAAGTTATAAAAATAATTAATCTTGTTTCAGGCAGGGTGCTAATCTTGGATATTAAATGTTGTAACAAATACTACAGATTCTTGAATATTTATGTGCCACAATCCAAAGCTGATAGGGTAGTCATTTTTAGTCAAGTAAAACCTTATTTATTCTCCTCACAAAATATTGTATGTGGGGAGATTTTAATTGTGGCTTATCTAAAGGTGATAGAGGTAGGACTGCCACCACACAATAAAATTTCTGTGACATGACTATTTACATACCACTAAACAGACAGCATATTTGATAGCTGCATATCCCCCCCCCAAAAAAAAGCAAAACCAGATCCAGCCTTTCAAAAAAACAACTCAGCCACTAGAATATATTTCTTTTTTTGTAAAAAAGAATTTAGTCATAGAAACAGCTAAAAATGAATCAATAGCATATTCAGATCATAAAGAGTTATACATTACAATAGGACCTCAACAAAAAAGCCATGGACCAGGTTTTTGGAAATGTAATTCTTCCTTATAACTACAAGAAAATATACAACATCAAATTAAATATTTAATTAGTAATAAAATACTCTTTTTGTTATTTATGAAGACCCAGCTTCATGGTGGAATGATACAAAAAAAGAACTGAGGAAATTGCTCATTTTGGTAAGCAAGAATAAAAGAGATGAAGAATATCTACAATATCAAAAAATAGACAACAGTTACAAAAAATAATGAGTTTGGCACAGACAACTAAATATAAATCTACAGAGCAAACTCCAAAAAATTAAAACACATGCAAGAATATCATTATAAACAGACTGCATCTCTAAAGATGCAACAAACATATGGCACACAAGGAAAGATAGAAAACATATTGTCATTTCTTAAGCTGCAATAAAAGGGTTAAAAATAAAAATATAGAAGCAGTACTAGATGAGGAAAATGTTAGGACCAATGACCCCAACACACCCCCCCGATGCCTGCTGGTGGGGGTAGGGTAGGGGTGGGGTGCAAGGGGTGGGAACCCTAATGCCGAATTTCCTCACTTTTGTCACCACAGAAGAACCCTAACTGATGCAGTAATTAAGTTTTTTGCATAGAATATATATATATATATATATATATATATATATATAGGTTTATGATTATGATTTCATGATGCATGTATTTTCTTTGATTTCTGTATGATTTGCTGTAATAAAAACAAATTTCCTTACTCTTTTTGAGAAGTGCCATTGGATCTTTAACATCCACCTGAGCTACCACCAGAACAGGTAGATAAGACTTCAGTTTATCATCTCATCCAAAGACGGCCCCTTAGCAATGCAGCACCCCCCTCATACTGCACTACAGTGTCAGTATTGATCTTCAGAGGTGAATGCACTACCTGATGAGCCACTGACAAGCCACTGACACTTGTCAGAGGCTACATCATTAGTCTCAAAGACTATAGACTGGTGATCTATGGTTCTATACCAAAGTACTCAACAGAGTCTGAGGCTTAATGAACAGGGTCTACCACTACCTGCTCAATCAAAAATGTGAGTCTCATAAGTGCACCCTATATAGCAACCAAGGGGGGTTTAATCTTAACTCCAGACTGCATTATGCTACCCTTGTCACAGGCAGAAAAGCTTTGCTTGGACTACTGTCACCTGGCATCCTCTCTTCTGAACCCTGTGGCCTTAAGGTACACAGCCAGAGGTGTACACCATAATTCCATGATACTACCATGCAGGAACACCTCTCTGAGATAAGCCTGATTCTCTTTCAGCTTCCCTAAACTATGGAACTCACTAACCCCACCACTCAAAACTACAAGCTCTATCTCAAACATTAAGTTCCTGCTCCTAGCTTCGATCACCCCCCATGGCACATGTGGCTGTTATGGAACCCCAGCCCACTGAATCATTTAGCCTCTCATGTACTCTTTGTCATCTCTTCCCCCTCCAGTCTAAACTACTGGTGCCACCTACCCATAACCTGTGTTGCTACAATGTTACACTCTGCTGTTCCTTACCCACAATAAGTGATGTGTGCCATTATGTCACAATATTGTTATTGAATCAAACAGTTATGTATTATTCTCACTTACTTCTTTAGGGATTCCACAGTACCACTGCCTTAGCCCTGCTGTAAATTTTATAATACCTGTAGCTACTCTTTCTACTCTAATCTGTAGCCTATGCACCAATGTTGTATAATTATTGACACTTAATAATATGTAAAACGCTGCTATAAAAATGTAAATATGTATTATCTCTTGCACCTATACTAAACAAGTCAAACAAATAGGTGTATAAATAGTCAATAAAAGCTGATTTCCACAGCATGGATGTATACTGTTTTTTGATGAAATCTTATGCATTTATGTATTTAATTATTTATTTAATAACATTTAGAATTGCAACCCATTGAGTCATAGACTCCTTTACAAAGGCTCTGTGTCAAACAACAATAAGGACTTACATATAGTATTAAGCAGTACAGTGTTCAGGTAATAGAAACAAGAAAGAAAACAAGTAATGGAGGTTACACATACAAAAATTATATAATATAAATACAGTGATCATTGTGGAAAGATAATACACAAAACTACACAGACGGGGGATACTGAATGATAGTATTTGAGTGAGGAGGACTCAGTGCTATCCATAAATTGCATAATATTTCGGTAGTGCATGAATACACATTTTGTTTTCCATATATAGAACAACATTTATGAGGTAGATTTATATTACAGAGCCCAACCAAGAGGGGGAGCAGGAGGAGGAGAGGGTTAGGGATATTCACAGGTTGAAGATTCAAGCAGATGAGCTTTGAGACTGGTCTTACAGGGACTGATCCTGGACTTAAAGGAGATAGAGGGGGAGAGGCTGTTGAGGCAATGGGGTGGGCTCTGTAGAAAAAGGCTCTTTGACAAAGGAAAGTTGAGCAGTGGAGGACTAGTAGGGAGGTCCTAGTAGAGCTATGGGAGGTTCTGATCATCAGGGAAGGTAGGATGAGGCTTTGCAGACCAGGTGTGGCTTGACCAAGGTGGATTTTCATACTGTTTATGCCTAGAATGTATCTTAAATGAAATAGGCCTAGTATTAAAGTTCAGTAATAATAGGTTCTACATGTCATTGAATATGAAAAGGAGATAGACTGGTAATTTATACAAAATGGGTAATTTGCATTGAATGTATATATCTGAGTGTGTTTGTCCTATTAGACTATATTGTAACTGAGTATTACATGTATACATTTTATTGTTTAGCAATATTTTTGTAGCAACAAATTCTTACAGGAACACCTTGTAAACAGTCCCACTTTGGTATTAATGGTGATTTGTGAAATCATCCTGTATAAAAAATAATGCTTTCTACTACTAAACTGCTATGTATGACCCAGACCCTTTGAAAATAGGCTCTGCCTTAAGGATCTTATGTGTAATAAATAAATACATAAATTAATTAATTACTTAATTAATGGGCATAAATCTCTGCAGAGTAGCATGGAGTGAAAAGGGTCTTAAACTGCAAAATAGCTAACACACCTACTGCACACCCAATCCTCCATATAAGGCAAGGCCATTTTTATTTCCAAAGTGCCCTTTCTCATAGAGTCAGGATGATGTACACAAGAACATGTCAGAATCATCATACACAGAACTAAGGCATAAAATAACATTATATAAAATTAACTTTTTGACCCAATTAAAACTACCTGGGGAATGCCTGAGTAAATAAATATGTTTTCAGCAAAGTCATACAGGCCTCTGATGTGCATGTAGAGTGGATGCTCTTGGGAATAGTATTCTACAACACGGGAGCTATCACGTGAAAAGCCCTGTCCTCAGATTGTTTCAGGTAAGAAGGGGGGACAACAAGCAAGCCCACTTCAGTCATCAGAGACATCAGACATAAGAATGGAAGAGGCATGTCGGGAGGAAAGGAACCAGGAGATCTTTGCAGTAGTCAGGTCCCAGACCACGTAGGGCCTAGAAAGTCACATGTATGTCTTGGAGATGATGTGCCACAGCTTAGACAGCCAGTGCAGTGCAATGCAGTGCATGCAGCACAGGCATGATGTGGTTCCTCTGAGACGTTCATACAATTAGCTGAGCAGCAGCATTCTGGACCAGCTGCAGTTTTCACATCAAACTCCCAGATAACCCTAACTATAAACCTTTACAGTAATTAAGCCTAGATATGATCACAAAATGAATGATCGTCACCAGGTCAACAGATGTGGTTTGAACCTGGCAATGTTTCCAAGATGGTAAAAGCCAGAATGGACCACCGCTGACACTTGATGTTTTATCATCAGCCAGCAGTCCAAAATGACCCCAATATTCTTCAGCACATGAACAGATCTGAGAGGTTGGCTGCCCAACAAAGGAAGTGTTGTCAAACCACTCATCATTGGTGAGTCCCACAAGCCTGGCTTGATCATCATGACCTCTGTGTTCTCTGCATTAATACATAGTTAGTTTTGGTCACCCAGTCGTTGATATCAGCAAGATATTATCCCAGCACCAAAGCAGCTAGAATCCCATCAGGAGATCAAGACAGGTACAACTGAGTTTAAAGCAAGCATTTGTCAATACCGAATGTTTGCTTGCTGGTATTAGCACTGGAGATGTATGAGTTAGATAGATGAAGAATAGGAATGGTAGTGAAGCATTGAACTTCATGCCAACCCCATCTTCATCCCGTAAAGATGGACAGGCATTGGGGTAAGTGTTTGGGTCATCACCCATGACGGTCATGCAATGTCACCTCACCCTATTCTGCAGATACCGACACATGTTAAGATGTGCCTTAGGGTGTTTGACTTTACAGTCACCCCATTCCATAAGGACATACACTGAAATGGGTGCAGTATTGGAGAATGGGGTGAAGTCTGGGGCCAAAGATCCCAGGGTACATCTCAATGCCTGTCAGTGACTGGGGTTGGGGGTGGGATGGCATGAGCAGTACAATCAGCAATCCAAAGGCACACTCCAATGCCTGTCAGTCTGTACAGGGTAGGACATTATAGTTAGAAACCCTAACGCTACGGACATTTGCTGGTATTTGCACTACAAATTTTAAAACATGGCCTTTTTGTGACCCCACCTCATGAAAGCATTTGGAACCTCTTCTCATGAAGAGTGGCAGTGTGATTTTGTCAATGTGTCCCAAACATTGAGTTCCAACAGCAACTGTGCCATTCTGTGCCACATGTACGAAAACACAGATCGAGCAGGATGTGAAGAATGACAGCTGTACCATCCATAAGGAGGTGTGAAGAGATGGCAATGTTGAAAATCTGTAGTGGGAATATTAAAAATGCTTGCACTTCCAAGCATACATGGAAACTGTGCACTGCATGCATGTAACCCAGTCATTTTATGGGCTTTCATCACCAAATTTTAAACATAGGCATTTTAGGACCTCTGCTCATGAACAGTGTCACTTTGATTTTCTTATTGTGTTCCGAACACTGATTTCCCACAGCAACCATACTATTCTGAACAGGAAGTGCAAAAACACATTTTGGATAGGACGTGAAAAATGACAGCTGTACTGTTCATAAGGAGGTGAGGAAAAATGGCAATGTTGAAAATCTGGAGTGAAAATATTACAAATGTGCAAAGTTACATGCATGCATGGAAACTGCACAATGCACACTCATGACACAGTCATTTTATGGACTTTTGTCACCAATTTTTTAACATAGGCATTTTAGGACCTCTGCTAATGAACAGTGTCACTGTGATTTTCTTAATGTGTTCCGAACACTGATTTCCCACAGCAACCATGCTATTCTGTGCCGGAAGTGCGAAAACACATTTTGGCCAGGATGTGAAAAATGACAGCTGTACTGTTCATAAGGAGGTGCAGAAAAATGGCAATGTTGAAAATCTGGAGTGAAAATATTGCAAATTCATGCAGTTACGAGCTTGTGTAGCAACTGCACAATGCATATTCGTAATATAGTCATTTCTTGGATTTCTTCCGCTAAATTTGCAACATAGACTTTTTGAGAGGCCACTTCATGAACACTGGCACTGTCATTTCGTTAATCTGTCCGGAAAGGCGATTCCATGCAGAGACCTCAAAATCACCTTTCAGGGCTGAATAATGCCATGACAGTGGCTGAATTCTTGAGGAGGGGTCCCAATAACCCAATGTTGAAAGTTTGGTGCCAAAATTCCCAAAAATGCCTGAGATATGCACCAAAGTTGAAAAAAACCTATTTATGCTATTATAAGCTTACCGGCATTTCTTCAGTTCACAGTTGGCTTTGAAAAGTGCAGACATGTTCTCGATCCACCGACGATCGTCATGCTGGGCTCCAGAGGTAAGTATGGTGTGGGGGTTTGTGGGGAGGCAGGGTACCCAGAGGGTGGGCGTGGGGTCATGGTTGAGGTCACCGGACTCAACAAGTGACTGTTTTCTGATTTACAGGAACAAAAAAGAAAAAAAGAAAAAAAATGTCATGGGATGGTTTTTATTTTACTAGGGACATTTTGCACGCTGAGGTGGGCTCCCAGAGTGCCACCTGAGTGTTTTTTTGGGGGGAACTGTAGCCGAAGGGGATTGGGCACCCCCGTCAGCACATAAGGTGGGGGCAAGAGCCAAGGAGATTGGGCACCTCTTCTGCACAAAACTAGCATTTTTTGGGAGACATTATGCCGATGGGGAGGCCTCCCATCTGCAAATTTCACTGGAAAGGAGGGGAATGAAGCCGACGGGGTTTGGGCCTCCCATGGGCAAACAAAGACTGTTTTGGATGTAGCATATGATGCCGAGGGGTGATTGGACACCCCCTCGGCACTGGGAGCTATCCAAAATTGTTTGTGAACATGGCAGTGGCTTGCCACCACGTTCACAAACAATATTACACTAGGCAATGTTCCCACCTGCAATGACAGATCGTTCCCTCATTGCAGCGGAATGGCTGATGCTGCAATGACAAGGCGATCCCTGATTGCTGCGGCGAAAATGTTACAAGTTGTGGCACTTTTGGATGCCAGTGTCATCAGCACACTGTGCCTCCATTGGTCCACCAGTACTAAGCCCCCAAATGCAATGCCTCCATTGGCTGCAACACTGCCGTGGCTCCACAGCCTGCTTCTCTCTTAAGCTGACACATAATGTTTCTTGCACATGCGCACAAGCAAACATAAAAAAAAGGTAAGCTCTGCACTCATGGAGCCAAGAAAAATACTCCAGTAGGCACATCAGTTCATATGTACTTTTTTTCTCAAAAAACTTTATGTCCTCCACCACCTTGCACCTTTCATTGGGCTCCTTTCTTTGGGAGCCCCAGCCCTGTCTGCTGTTCCCCCTACATTTTTGTCTGGCAGAGATCTTCATGGTGCCGGACTTGAGAGCGCTGGTGTAGAGGGCATCATACACGGCAATGGTGGACATGGTGTTTTTCCAAGTTTTCTTCCCTTAAACCCCGGAGCCGTGACAGACACAGTCACACATGTACAAGGAGATGCTCATGTGCTCTGACACCAGTGGCCCTGCTCCTCCCACCTGGCCTACCACCAGTCCCCCATTTGCCTAGTATTACTACCAATCCACTACTTGGTGACAACCAAGAGCCAGGAACACTTACCTCCCCAGTCTGGGAGTGGAGAGCTGCCAAGTGGCTGCTCGATCCTCTCCCAAGCTTCCCCCACTGACCCCCAGTGGCCTGAACTCATTCCCTGAACTCAGGTCACCAGCATGGGAGAGGTAAGGCTCAAAAAAATGACCAGGTGGTGCTCATAGCTAGGGTCGGGTGCTGGAAAATAAAACAACCCAAATCAAATAAATACTAACACTCCAGGCTTATAAAGTAAATGTTTTTTTACTTAACAACATCTGGTGTAAATTACACCTACAAGCATTTATAAAACAAAATGTAAGGTTCACATACCAGAACAGTACTACCCAGCACTTTCAGGTTAAGGTAACCTCTTTATCAGGGGTTAGCGCTGGGTAGTACTGTTTTGGTAAGTGAACCTTACATTTTGTTTTATAATTGCTTGCATGTGTAATTTATACTGGATTTCTTTAAGTAAAAAACAAACAAAAAACGTTTACTTTATAAGCCTGGAGTGCAGATATTTATTTGAGTTTGGGAGAGGGGGTACTTGAGTCTTGAGATCCAACCATCATAAAATTTGTTAAATTAAGAGACCTAACCCCCCTCCCCCAGACAGTGCTGTGGGGGTAAAGCTATTAAGGTGCAAAGTTACGGAATTACATTAAATACACACCCTACTCATTCTAACTATAGGGGCACTACTGTGCAAGAAGTAACCTATGACTGATTTTGTTGGCAACACGTGACAAGCCATTGTTCTGTACCTCCAAAGGTGGATCACTAAGAGGCACTGGCTTGGAGCTGTACCTTATGCTTTGGAAAGGAAACTATGGCTTAGGGGAGGGTGGGCATTAGGGTTGACAACAACAAAGAAGACCCCAACACTGATTCACCAATACTCCACAGACAAAAAATCCTAATGTTTTTCATTTCCTTAAGTTGTGCACTTTGCGTTTTTCAACCTTAATGTCTGCATTAACGTGTTTGTTTGCAATTTATAGATATATCTCCCTTTCAAAAAAATGTATTAATGCACTAGATAGGGTTAATGTAATAAAAGGAGGGAAATTTGGCATTAGGGTTTCCAACCTTAACATCACACCTCCACCCACCAGGCAGCAACAAAAAAAAACACAGTTTCACCTCTCCTGCATTTTCACTAACCAGGCATGGGGAGTGCCTTGATGGTGTCAGCCCTAATGCTCACCCCATTCTCATATTCTCTACACATCTCAACTTTTCTCATGATTGAATTTGGTGAGCATTAGTGGGCCAAATTTGTTGGGCTGGCAGTATAGCCTAGAGGTTAAAGTAATGAGCTGTGAATGACCTTGGTACATCCAGCAGACCAGCCCTTGGTTTTGTTCTCACAACCTCCACTTGTATACTGTGTGACTCTGAACATTAACTGTCCAGTGCTCCCAGGTTTCACCTGAAAACAGGCACTTGTACCTAGAGGGCCTTGTCTGGTTACCAAAGACTAAAATAAATAAAAACAATGCTGACAACCTCAAGGCACTTCTCATGCCTCATTAGAGAAGACTCAGGAGAGATGAAACTGCATAGTGAGTCGAGGTGGGGTGTTAGGGTTGGAAACCCTAACACCAAATTTCCCTACTTTTGTCACTAAAAGCCTAACTAGTGCATTAATGAAGTTTTTTTTTGCAAATAATTTCCTTACTTTTTAAGATAGTATAATTGTATCCTCAGCTGTCTGTGTGTGTTTATATTTGTAGTAAAACAGGAACGAAATTGGCAGCATAGCCTTATTTCCCCAGCTCATGAACCTTGTAATGAAAATTTTGAAATCCCTGCCAAGACATAATTCCACACCACCGCAACACCATATCACATCACAGGTGCAAAAACACAGTTTGAGCAGGGATTGAAAAATGACAGCTGTCACATTCATGAGATGTTGTACAAAGATAGTTATGTTGAAAATTTGGAGTCAAAATATTTAAAATTGCCAAAGTTATGAGCGAGTGTAACAAAATTTCAACATATGTGGATAACTTTGCCATTTTTACATATTTTTTTCCTAAATTTTCAACATAGCCTTCTTATGAACCCATCTCATGAGCAAGTGCACTGAACATTTTCAAATCCAGCCTGAACTGTGATTTTGCCAAGTGTCCACAAAATCACCATTCAGGCCAGATTTGCGTAATTCCACCAACATTGTTCATGAGGTATCGTCTCAAAAAGGCCATGTTCAAAATTTATCACAATATGCAAAAATTGCAACATTATGTGGCAAAGTTGAAAACCCAATTGAAATACATTGAACTGCCCTTAACTTAGTTTCTCATATTGCAGTCGGCAGTTCCAGCAGCATTCATGTCTTCAACCTGAGAGTGAATTTTCACCCTGGGACCTGTTCAGGTGAGTGAGCGTATGTGTGTAGGGGTGTGTGTTGAAGTGGTGGTTACTGAGTAGGAGGTTGTGGTGGGGGGTCGGATCAGCTAGTGACCTTTTTCTTTTTCACAGGTCTAAGGAACAAGACATTGTAAGACTGTTTTCTTTACTATAGGCAGGACAGCAATTGGGGAGGCACTAGACACTAGAGATGCAATGAAAAATACAGGGGTGGCAATCAGAGGAGTGGGGGATGCCACTAGATACCAGGGAAACAATGAAAAATAAAGGTGCGGTGAGCACAGGGGTTGGGATGCCATTACACACCAGGAAATATAAAGGTATATGGGATGGCAATCAGAGGTGGGGCACCCCTAGACACCAGGGAAACATTCAAACATAAGAGAATAGACATTAGAGAGTGGGAGGTGCCACTAGATGTCAGCAAAACATAAAAGAATGTGGGGACAGCAATTGAAGTGGGTGGGTGCCACTAGACACCAGGGAAACATGGAAACTTAGCAGAATGGCAATCAGAGGTTGGGGATGCCACTAGACAGCAAAGAAAGACTAACTATCAATCAATGGGGATGGCAATCGGAGGCAGGAGGGTGCAACTAGATATCAGAAATAGGAACATTTCCATACAAATGGCAAAAAAGCCCATATTGGGAAAGCGGAAGCAAGTCACAAAAAATGATTTAAAATAAAAAAAAAAACATTTTGGGGGCATGACTCCATTACCTAAGTACAAAATCTATGTAACAGACTCCCAGTGAGCTAAATAAATGTGATGGTGTCTCTGCAGGATGTCATTTTGGTAGGTTTCCAATTTGTGTTTTTTTACACAAAAATGTCAAGAGGGCGGAAACCAAAAAAGGATTTTCCCATCACGAAAAAGGATGACATGACTATGAAAAAAAGATTATTTTTCCATATCATGAGTCACAAAAAATTATTTATAATAGAAACATAGAAACATAGACTCTGATGGCAGATAAGGACCACTAGGCTCACCTAGTCTACTCATGTGCATACCTATTGGATAAGCTGCAGATCCTAGTTAACCAACAGCCTACTGTACTTCCTCCTACCCCTCACTAGAATTGCCTTATGTTTGTGCCATGCATTCTTGAATTCCCCCACTGTTTCAACCCCACGACCTCCTCAGGAAGGCAATTCCATGCATCCACCACCATCTCTCTGAAAAAATACTCCCTCATGTTGCCCCTGAGCACTCCCCGCTCTTTTTTCAAATTGTGCTTACTTGTTCTTGCACATCTCTTTTTCTGAATGATGCTACTATCTTGGACTTTCTCGATTCCCTTGAGGTACTTGAAAGTTTTTATCATGTCCCCCCTCTCCCTCCTTTCCTCCTAATCTTAAAAAAAAAAAAACATTTCAAGGGCATTTCACCAACAGTTAAGTGCAGAATCCAGCAATGGGGTCCCGATAAACAAAATACATATTGGTCACGCCCCAGAATGTCATTTTTATGGTTTTTGAAATTTGAATTTGTAGGGAAAAACGGAAAACAAAATGGTGGCAAATGCAAAAGGAGTTTTACCCTCACAAAAAGGATGACGTCAAAATGAAAGAAATATTTTTTTTTGTTTCATACAGCAATTTTGAAATGTTTAGTGAGCGTGGTCAGAACCGATTTTTCAAAAATTTCAAAATTAAATAACTTTTTAATGGATTAATATTTTTCATCAAACAAGCAAAAGGCACATCTGTGGGTCCGCCCCTTTCTACCCTGAAATAATCAGGCCAAAATTCCAAACTATCTGGGCACTACAGGTGTCAAGCAAAAACCCAGCAAAACCAATGGGAAAACACTCCCTAAAATTCACATTTTGCACCATCCATAACTCAGAATGTGCATGTCCAACCAGAACAAATCTTGGTACATCCATAGATGTTCCTCACAAGACCATGTATGCAAAATTTCATACAAATCCATTACTCTGTTTGATGTTATTAAAGGGCAAACATTGTGATTTAACATTAAACTATCTACTCAACCCTAACCATTGTGGTGCTACCACAATATGATTATTCTGTGCCACTCAGAAAAGCAAAAAAACTAACATAATTGAGCAGGGAATAGCCAAATATATTGACCCATGGTACAGTTGATATATTGCAAGGGGATGCAAACAGCAGTGCATATTATGGTGAAAATTTTGATCCACAGCTTTCCAGTTTGTTTTAGAGTGCTCTTGTTCTCCTGTGTTGTAAGTTATCATCTCCCCTGCTTTGAGTCTGTTTAGTTCAATATATTGTTATATTTGGAAAAATTAAAATACATACCTGCTGTATTATGGCTATCCCCAAGGTTTCATTAGAGAGTCCCACTGTTTTGAAGCACTCATTGTATTGTTGCAGAAGGTTAGTGAGTGGTGTCTGTTGCAACCTTGTCCAACTCAGCCACAAGAAAAATAATGTTAAACAGTTGATATTCAAAAGCAGTTTTTTAGGATTACAATGAAAACCTGGGGGATAGTCATATTAACAGGAGCACTACATTTATTATTTCAAATGTTACTGTAAAGCAATGCTAAAGTACACTCAAATGGGGTAAAAAATGGAATCTTACGTGAAGAGAACAAGGGCACTCTAAAATAGAACAAAAATGTATTGATCAAAGTTGTTCACTGTATTATGCACTGTTGCTTTAAAACAATGTATTGACAAATACACATGTGCCCACATATACTTGGACAACATCAAATAGCATATAATGGGTGGGAATTACACAGAGTCGTGTATCCTGCACATATAGGTCCGACTCATGGGACAGGTGTGTGCTAGTGGAATACAACACCGGCTGCCACCTGTCTGTGGCCCAACCCCCCCCCAACATGCAGGACTCTGCAGGGTGGTGGGGCAGAGTCACAGACTCAGCCTGGCATCCAAT
The DNA here is from genome assembly GCA_016271365.2 of Neoceratodus forsteri. NCBI lineage: Eukaryota > Metazoa > Chordata > Ceratodontiformes > Ceratodontidae > Neoceratodus > Neoceratodus forsteri. The sequence goes on from CM057459.1 coordinate 875,542,741, forward strand.
CAGATGGCTGGACTGGGTCACTTTGTGGATCCCCAACGTGGCATGTGTGAGTTGGCAGTGCACACCACGGATGTCTGACGGGTGGCAGCTGTGGAGGTGAGAGGACGGCAAAGCCAACAGCCCACTCACGATGCAGCACTGAAGCAGTGTGCAGGGATGGGGGTCTGTTGGTAGTGCCAGGGGGCATTGTACCCCACCATAAACCCAGTGGGTCTGGTGGCGGTGGTGGGCTGGTGGAGCTATTCAGGGGGGAGCGGGGGGCAGTATCCTTGAGCAGGTGCCCTTTTGTGGGGTGTGTGTTGGGGTCCCTGTAAGGGGCTGGGCACCAATGTGTGCTGGGGCAGGTGGTGCCGGGCAGCCATAGGCAGGTACAGCCACAGTAGTCCCAGTGGGTGGGTGGGCTATCCGCCCTGTCTGGGCAGAGACCTAATGTGTGTGTGGGATGCATAGGGAGCTTACAGCAGGGTTCTCCCTGGTCTACACTTCTTCCCTCTTCACAACCATGTGGCCAGCACTGCGCACTTTTGTGCATGGTGCCATCACGCTCCAGCCTGCCCCTGGTGTGGTGCAGTCCAAGGACCAGGGGAACTGGGTGCATTGGGGCTGCATGGCCCCTATTAGTGCATCCGGTGTGGGGGATGCACTGGGTACTGAGTGGCTAAATGCACCAGATATGCAGTGCGTAGCCACTCCCGCCCATTGGTGAATAGGGACCAATGTCTTTACATCCTACACAGAAGGGTCACAGAACTTAATATGGAAAAAGTGTCCAAACAGTCAAATCAGACATTCACAATTAATGTGGTCATCATATCCACATATAAATTTAGGGAGGTTGAAATTAAGGTTCTGACTGTGGGTTGTTTTTTGACCCTACAAATTTCATAAACTACTTTGATACACTCATAAACTTATACTGATTCACCCAAAACTGCAGTCTTAAGTTCTTCTTCAGTTAACAAGATATGGGCTTCTAGAACATAGAGGTGGCTGATACAGTACCCTTTGGGTGTTAAACAGCCCACCTTCTGTTGGGCATGGGGTCAAAACAGCGCAATTGAAATAACACGGCAATCAATGCCACAACCAATATTGCTTCTGCACAAATAAGGTCAGGGAAAATCACCGATCTCACAAAAACAGTGCACACCATAAACTGCAGTGGGACTTTGTTTTTTGTGGGGAACTACACCACCTGCACCCCCGAACAAGGGGGACTTCTCCGTTTGAACACCCTGGACTTAATATTAATAACTCCGGAGGGGTGTGGACTTTGGGGATGGGTAGAAACTCGGGAGAGGGGAAAACCTGATTTAAAAAAAAAGTCACATAAAGTAGGAACACTAGGAGACCTGGGTGGAACTGAACCATGGTCCCAGGTCTCCACTCTCACTGTGTGCTGATACCTTAGCCACTCTACCATGGGAGTGGCACCATAAGACACCCAACCACAAGGCTACTTGATCCTTTCTGACTTACAGCGCAGAGCGACAGGGGTAGTGATAAATCCCTACAGCTATTATAACCCTGTCACTTTAAATCCTTTTGTGGTTTTTATAGCGTGGTTATTACAGTGCTGTTTTACTTGTGCTATTTTAGCCTGGCAACTTTCTGTTTTATGTGAGGTCTCTGCAGAATACATTCAAGAAAAAAATTGAGTTTTTGCCTGTCTCTGAATCCCTCTTTAGTTGCTATTCATGGACATGTGAACAAAACATGGAATTTCACTTAAAAGCCCCTATTGGTGGTATATCAAAATCTCAATCAAATAGCTATAGGACCAGTGCTCCACCCCCCCTCTCAAAGCTGCTTGAAAGCCTGCAAATCATTTAAGTCAATTCAGATTTCTTACCTGGTTTTCATTCCATCATTTTAACTTTTAGAGGGTTTCTAATCTCATCATTCAGCTGAGTCACAATCAGCCTGACCAGCACTGGCAAGGAGACCCACTCATTGGTCCCAAAACTACACTTCAAAATTTAAACTGACAACATGAGCTGAGGTACCACTGCCCTATCTCTCTCTTGTGTGGAAACAACTCTCTAGGTTCATCTTTAAATTTTACCATGTCAGTATGAACTGAGGTTGCATTGCTTTATGTTTCTTGTGTGGAAACCACTCTTTGACATCATCTTTTATGTAGTGTGCTCTGGCCCATAAGAGGCTCACAGGTGACCATTGGGGAGTTTAACAATTAGGAAAAAGCCACACCTCTCCTTTTTGCAATTCAATGTTAAAGGTTTAACAAGCTCAACCCTGGCTAACACACAGAGATTTCATTACATTTCTTATGTCTCTTTCTTATTTTTTTTTATGTTTTCAGGGGTGCACCTTGTATGTGGCCAAAATCAAAATCAAAAATTATAGTATCAGTGCTCCTCCCTGCCCCCAAAAAATAAATAAATAAAAGCTGTTTGAAAGTCTGGAATTCATTCAAGTCATTCAATTTTCTTACTTAGTTTTCATTCCATCATTGTAACATTAGAGGGATTCTTGGTCCCATCATTCAGCTGAATCATGATCAACCTGACCACCAACAGCAGAGTGACACACTCATCAGTCAGGAAAGTACACTACAAATTTTAAAATGCCAATATGAGCAGAGGTCCACTGCCCTCATTTTATTTGCAGAAACCACTGCCTGACTTCATCTTATAAGTTTAAATTTTACCATGCTGCCAGCTCCATGGCGCTTATTGATGGGGGATTGTTCTGGTATACTGGCAACCCGGGTTTACACCCCGCATCCAGGAAATCAGGAGTGGAGGCTGGCAGGGAGGATGTAAGAGCATTCTTTGGATGCTTTCCTCTCTGGGGAGGGAACTCACATCACTGCTCTGTTGTGGTTCCTGGTGGTGGCTCTCGGAGGTGCCACTGATGGCGTGGGTGACCACGTGACATTTGGCAAAACCTCTCAGGACAGCCATACATGTGTGTAAGCAGTTGGGGTGGAGGGTGGATGGGAAACAAAAAGAGGGAAAATGCCACGCTGGCATGCAGGATAATGGCCTCTGCCCCTCCCCAAACCTGGACCCTTCTCATCAACACCCCAGATGGTCATGCCCTCCATGGACACCACACATATGCTCTTCCACTATGCTGTGATGTGGCCCCTGGCAGGGACAAACCAGCCAACAGAGAGGCAAGAAACAGGAGCTCTCAAGCACATTTCCAGCAATGATGGCCAGGGGAGGCCTCTGGCAGAGACAAGCCGGCTCTTGAAGGCATCCAGAGATCTGGACTGGAAGTGTGACCCTGCAGGGAACTACAAGAGGACTGAGTTTGGTGGGAGTAACAAGTGGTGATGTGGGGGGCCTGAATGAGAGGGGTGCTGGGAGGCCCAGTGGGAGCAAAAAAAAAATAAATGACCATGCTATTATGAGCTGAGCTTCCACTGCTTTCTCTCATTCTTGTGTGGAAACCAGTACAAGGCTTCATCTTTTTTAAAGTGTGATCTGGCTGATAAGAGGCTTACAGTTAATCATTAGAGAGCCCACCAATTAGGAGAGAGCCACACCTGTCCAGTTTTCAATACATCGTTAAAGGTTTAGCAAGCTGATCTCTGGTTAATACACAGAAATCTTATCATATTTCTTATGTATCTTTCTTAATTTCTAAATTTAATTTCTTAATTGTTTACAGGGGTGAACCTGGAATGTGGCCAAAATCAAAATCAAATAGTTAACATAGAAACATAGAATTTGACAGCAGATAAGGACCACTTGGTCCACCCAGTCTGCCCATATTTTCTCTACCTATAGTGTTACGAGACACTATCTTTGGCACTTTCTACCACACATCCTTTCCACTAACATTCTTTTATGCCTGTCCCATGCATTCTTGAATCCCAACACTATTCTCACCCCCCAACCACATCTGGAAGTCTGTTCTATGCATCCACCACTTTTTCTGTGAAGCAGTACTTTCTCACATCTCTCCTGAATCTACCCCATCCCAGTTTCTTTGCATGTCCTCTTGTTCTTGAGCATCTTTTTTCTGAAAAATACTCCCCTCCTTTACCTTATTTACTCCTGTGATGTATTTAAAAGTCTCTATCATATCCTGTCTCTCCTCTGTTCCAGGGTGTACATATTGAGGTAATTTAGTCTCTCCTTGTAGGACTTCTGATGTGGACCCTGCACTGTTTTAGTTTCCTTCCTTGGGACAGCCTCCACTCTATCTACTGTATGTCCTTCAGAAGAGGTGGTCTCCAGAACTTGACACAGTACTCTAGGTGGGGTCTCACCAGTGATCTATACAGAAGCAATAATACCTTCCTCTTTTAGCTGGTGACACCTCCCCTAATGCACCCTAGTTTCCCACTACTTCTCCCAACTACCTTGGCACACTGTCTTGACTCCTTCAGGTCATTAGTTATGATTACCCCAGGTCCCTTTCCTGTTTGGTGGTCATCACTACCTCTCCACTCATTTTGTTCTCTGCTCCTGGGTTTTAGTGCCCTAAGTGAATGATTTTGCACTTTTTGTCATTGAAACCCAGTGGCAATACCTTTGAATACATCTTGAGTTTTCTCAGGTCTCAGTTTATTTTTTCCACCCCCTGAAGTGTCCATCTTATTTCCGAATTTTTGTTGTCATCTGCAAAGAGGCAGAACTTGCCTTCCACCTCCTCTTCAGTGTCACTTATGAAGACAATAAAGAAGCCCAGTCCCAGTACTGATCCCTAAGGCACCCCACTGGTCACCATCCCTTCTCTGGAGTAAACTCCATTTACCACCACCTTAATTCATCTATGTCTTGCCAGTTTCTTACCCATTTTACCACCTTTCAACACACCCCTATGCTGTCCAGCTTCTTTAAAACCATCCTATGTAGTACAGTGTTGAAAGCCTTACTAAAATCTACAGTACAAGTCACATTAAACTGTTCCTCCAGCTCACTGCTCTTTAATTTTTTGGCTGTGCTGACAATGCAATGGCAATTCTAACTGCTTACAATATAAACTCAGTTTCAACTGGTCATCAAGTCACATGCAATTCTTTTTCAGCCACTGACAAATTCACTTCAGATCCCTCCCAGTGTTGATTCAGTGCATTTCCTAATGCAATTTAAATGCAATAATTGCCCATTTTTTTAAAGGGACACTGTCAGGCTGTTGTCTTACTTGTCCCGAGGGTATTCAGAAATGGTAATGCAGTGGCTGCATCAATCCATTTATTACTGCAGAATGCACAGCAGCAATATCTTGTACAGTACCAATAACTGATATATTTTAATAATTCTTCCTCATAACCAAAACCCTGGTGGGCCACTCAAACTGAGCAAGTTGGCTGCCATAGCACAGTCACAGTACGAAATGAACTGAAACATCAGGAGGCTCGTGCATGGCTCCCACCATCCCTGTTCAGCTAAACAGATATTTTAAGGCTTTGCAGAATGCTGAATTGGGGAAAGTGTTTCTTATTTAAAAGTGAGGGTTAAAAGTTACAGAAGTCATGGACGAAAAGCTGAACTGTGATACTGGGCATGCACCTATGCACATGCATATTCATGCATATGCATAGACACATTCCCAATATCATGGCTCAGCTTTTCAGCCATGATTTCTGTAACTTTTAGCCCTGTTTTTTTTTTAATTAAGTATCACTTTTCTCAGTTCAGCATTCTGCAAAGACTTTAAATATGTGTTTAGCTGAATGGGGATAGTGGGATGCATTCACAAGCCTCCTGGTACTTCAGCCCATTTCATACTGGGGCAGCTGGTGTGCTCAGTTTGACTGGCCTGCCAGGGTTTCGGTTACGAGGGGGATTTATTAAAATATATACATTTTTCATACTGTACGAGATACTGCTGCTGTGCATTCTGCACTAACAAAGGGACTGATGTAGGCATTGTATTCCTGTTTCTGGATACCCTCTGGAAAAGTAAAGAAAACTACCTGACAGTATCCTTTTAGTGTGTGCACTACTTATTTCACTGAATTGATAAATTTTGCCTGAGAGCTGCAAAGTAGCTGAAGCTGAATAGCAGCTACAGGCAAACCATTCAGAAATGTTTACTAATGCAGTGCAATGATCAGTACACACATTAAGCAACCCATTGAAAAATACTAAACCACTGAGCTGGAGGAACAACTTAATGTGACTTGTTCTGTAGGTAGGACATGTCCACCACTCCACCCTAATCTAATTCCCTAGTCACCCAGCCAAATAAATTTAAGAGACTCATTTGAAATGATATCCTCCCCCCGCCATCCCCCTTGAATCCATACTGCCTTGGGTCTTGTAAGCCATAATTATAGTACCAGTGGTCCACCCCCCCAAAAAATGTGCTTGAAGGCCTTAAATTCACTCAAGTCAATTAACTTTTGTTACTTGTTTTTTGTTCCGTCATTTTAACATTTAAAGGGTTTCAAAAATAGAAACTGGCATCAGTAGAGTTAAGTAGGAGCAGTTTAGTACTGTAAGAATCAAAGTGGCTGTCAAATGGGCTTAATTGTAATCACTTAGCAATTTCTGAAAGTTCTGGAAACTGGTACATTGCATTCTGAACCCTGCTGGCAAATTGTCTACTATGGATACATTATTAAAGACAGTAGCTCTAGTCAGTGAGCTACAGTAGCGACCTTGATATTGCTAATGCCCCAAACTAAAACTTTACTGATGGTCCTACATTTCTACTCTTGGTCCATAAGCTAGCACATCCACGTCACAGCTTTCTTTGTCATTGCTATTTGGCTGCTGCAGATTGTAAGGCTTGCCAACCACTTAGACGTGCTCAGTGCATGCTCCTTGTAAAATTGCTATGTTATTATGTTGAAGTGCCAAACTGTGAAAGGGAAAACAAGTTCCTTCAGAGCTGCTTTGCCAGAAACCAAAACACCAGATTTTGGCATGCTCACAAAATATGGATTCAATAATAGATCATCTTTACTTCCCTCTAATAAGAATGTCTGCACTGGACTAGTGTTGATGGTCTTTGAAGGTGGTAGGAGCATTGCAGCATTTATTTGTTTAATTATGTACTTATTTATTTTATTTGTTTATTTATTGAAATGTTTCACCAGAAAGGCACACTGAACAACAAGTTGCTCATCTCCTGGTGCAACCTGGGGGGGAGGGGTACAATTGGATGACGATTTTAACATACAGTTTAATATTTAACATATCCGAGAAATTAAATATTCAATTACATTTGTAACAAGACATACAGTTAAAAACATCAAAAATAATCATACAATTGCATTTGTGACATAACATACAGTTACATATATCATTACCTGTGGAATATGCATTTAATTACAAGTGGCATATCTGAGGAATAAAGTACAGAAATTTAATGTGCCTTGGAGCCAATTTCTTACAGTATTGGATCATGGTTAAGAGGCAGATTATTTAGCAATTGTTGAATGATGGAGGAGCAGTAAGGGAACATCAAAGAGGGTACAGGAGTAGAAAGGGGAAACCAGATGGGGGAAGGAGAGGATAAAGACAGGGGGAACATTACTGGAGCAAAGTGTGCAAAAAATAAAATCAGTTCTGAGGAGCAAGTTAACACAGGGCTATTGCAATCTGGGAACACCTCAGACAGAACAGAAAGTGCAAGTTATCAGCTCAAGTGAACTAATTCATTTGTTTAAGCACGGGGAGAGGGGCAGGAGAGAGTGGGGTAAGGGATGGGGGGGAAGGATGAGTCATACCTGGAACTGTCCCCTTCAGAGTGCAGAGAGTGCTGCCATTGGTGAAATGAGGTGAAGACTTAGAATAAGGGGTAGGAGTAGGCAAGGACAATTTGGGTAGAGATAGTAGAGGGGATGGTAAAGGGAAAGAGGAGGAGGAGTGGTGGGACAAGCTTGCCTAAGATTAGGCCTCTTCAGGATGCTGAGAACCCTGCCAGAAAGCAGACTCAGGCGATGACTATTTAGGTAGAAAGGATACAGGGGGAAGGGGAAGAAAGGAAGAGTCATTCCCCAGTGCTGGACCCCTCCAGGATGATATAAACCCTGCCTGGGGGCAGAACCAGGTGAGTACAAGTTGTGAAGAGAGAAAAGAAAGGATGAAGAGAACGGAGGGAAGAGGAGGGAAAGAAGAAGCTTGCCTAAGACTAGGCTGCTCCAGGATGCTGAGGACCCTGCCAGAGCACAGAATCAGGTGAATAATAGGTGGGTAGAAAGGATAGAGGGGAAGTGGAAGTGAAGGAAGAGTAATTGCCCAGTGCTGGGCCCCTCCAGGATGTAGAGAACCCTGCCAGGGGATAGAATTAGGCGAGGTCGAGTTGGGCAGAGGGAATGGGGGATAGAAGAGGAAAGAAAAATAAGAGGTAGTGAAGAAACTTACCTGAGAGTAGACATCGCTAGCGGTATAAGAATCTCCACAGAGTGCAGATTTAGGTGAGGACAAGTTGGGTGGGGAGAGGAGGCTTGCCCACTGCTAGATCCCTTCAGGATGCTGAGAACCCTGCCAGAGCTCAAAACTAAGCAGGGGCAAGTTGATAATGGAAGAAGGTTTGGGGTAGGAGTGAAGGGGTAAGCAGTGAAAGGAGAGGAGATCGTGCTGAGAAGCAGGCTCAGGGGTGAGAAATGTTTAACAGGGGATGTGAGTCCTGAAGAGCAGTAGAGGTATAGGAGGATGGTTAAGAAGGGTTAAAGCAGGAGCAGTTAGATTAGAGAAAGTTATGTAATGCAGAGGCAAGGGAGTAGGAGAAGGAGGAGTACCATATTAGGGGGGTTCCAGATTTGCAGGAAACAATGGGTAAAGCCTGACTGACCGATGAAAGTGGTTTGGTGGGGGGACCAAAAAAGTGTGAGTGTCAGAGGATCTGAGGGAGTGGGCGGGGGGAGTGAGCATGAGAGGTAGGAGGAAAGTTCTCCTAACCAAAATCCAGAAATGAGTTTGACACAATGAGTGAGGTGCCTGTTGGCATGCGGGGGCATTTCTAATTCATATTTGCATGCCTCCTGTTCTTTTTATGTCTCTCTCTGTTTTTATTTTCCTTCTTGGTCCTTAAAGCCAGCTTAGGGGTTTAGTCTACCCGTTGCCCCATTATATGTTCTTCAACCAGTTACATCATTAGCTGCAATGCTAGACATCTAGGAAATATGATTCTAGACTTAGAAGCCATAATAGCTGAAGCTGACCTGGATATTGTAACTCTTTCCAAATCATGGTGCACTGAAAACCATGAAAAGGACATGGCCATACCAGGCTATGCTCCATTCAGGAGGAACAAGGTAGGAATGAAAGGAGAGGGTGTGGTGCTTTATACGAGGGAAGGCTTAACTCAGTTATACCTCGGCAGTCATTTTGTATCAAAGTTAAGCAATGGAAAATTCAGACTTTAAAAAGCCTTCTGCTATGCCTTTTCTTTCACCAAAGTTTCTTCCCAAGGACATATGAGACTTTATGGTAGGCACCTCCCCTAGAGTCCATGTACAGTTAGGCAGTTTTATGAAAGATACATTTTCTAAAGATATCTCCCAGCCAGTTTTTAGTAACCCCAATATCAAAGTGGGGGGTAGAGTGCTTAAGAAAGAATAGCTACCTCAACTTGAGGCTGAAGTGCTGTACAGTCTGTTCCAAGATGGGAGCTTTAAATCGTACCAAGATATTATAAGGTCTTATCATTTAGACAAGTATGTCTTCAAGTTAATTCATGTTAAATATGCTCTCTCAGCCCAGTTGCCCCTCCACCTTGAGACACAAATCAAAGTGAGTTCTTGCACTCAGTCATGGAGATGGCTTTCCTTCCCATGCACACGCAGTATCCCAGCTATATAGTGTAACAACCTGTTTTTTGGAACTTACCACAGCTGTTTCAGGGGCCTTTGGGTTTTCTGTGGACACCTCAAGGGGTTGGCCTAGGTTCTTGGAGTACCCTTGGTATGGAAACACTAAATGCCTCGGTGCCTCCACCTGGCTTAGTGGTAGTGAATACCTGGAAATAAGTTACAGGTTAACATCCCCCAGGAAATTGTAGTAGCTGCCCCCACAGTACCTTCCCCACCAACCAACATGTTTCAACTTCTACAATGAATCACTGTACCAGAATTTAACATTAACAATGAACAGTTTTATTTGCGTGGAGCAAAAAAAGAATGGAGAAAAATAGCATAACACAATGGCAATACTTTTACCCCACACAATCCCCACTTCCCAACCACGGGTGCACCCGACTTCCCACTGGCAGCTGCCAGTGTCTCTAAAGTCTCTTACATGTGTACTACACTGCCGATGCAGAAGAAGCTGGGGATCTTTTGTTGGGGCCCAAATACCTTTAAACAGATGCAAGAACTTTAAATTTTTGTCTGGGCTCACCTTTGATCTTGGCACTGGCCGGCCAAGGACTCAACCACCTGAATTCTCTGACTAACTAGCTAGCTAAATAATGAGCTCCTCAAAGCTACAGCCCAGGATACTTACAGTTCCGGAGGTTCACATGGAGTTTTGAAGATGCTAGACTTTACGGTACCATGCTGTTGGAGTAGCTGGTGGAGTGCCATGGCTATAGGCAACTGAAGAAAGTAGGACAATGCTAGTTTTCACCTGCCAGACCTTTCCAACTTTCACCCTTGGTGGCCTTTATAGGCGGTGTTCCGCTGATAGGCCTCTACTCTATCTTGCCAACTGGTCTGCTCTTTGGTCTGGTTACTAAACAAGCTGATGGTTCCCCAGACTATTCGTTGACACACGCTTCCTCCAATGCAATAACATGAGGGTTGGGAAAATGCTCAGTCTCTATTCCCAGTACTCACAATTACTCCAGCTTGCAACAACAGCAGTCTATAAGCCTTTGTGCCCACTGAGGGGAAATACCACTTTGTGGAACACTTTTTCTATCCAGCTGCAGAGTTGTGCTTTAGGCTCTAACTTCACAGTCTCTGCTTCTCAGCTGCCACACCCACCAGTTCCTTTCTGCACTGCAAGCCAGGCCACTGCTTGGTAGCAGCAAATCTCAACAATAACTCTCTCTCAAGCAGCGGATTCCCCTTCTCACAGCCAAGGGTTCCAAACTGAGCAGCAACTCTCCAAAAGTTCTAACACAGATTCACAAAGTTGTAGATTCAGTTCTCACACTGCAATCTTTCTTGCAGTCCAGGCTTTTCCCGGGGGGAAAACTTTCTTCCAGGTGTTCTGTGGCTTGGCCCAAAACTGTTGCCAGGCAAGGCCTTTTGTAAACACTGCAGCTCTGCTGGGCTACCAAGCCCACAGCAGTCTCTCACTGTCTCAATCCCCTCAGTGTTCTCACCTTCCTGGGCCAAGCCAGTCCCTTTAATTAGCTCAGAAACATCCCTCTCTCATTGGCCGCCAAACTTGACCATCAGGGCAAATTAATATTTATTTAGCCAGCTTGACACCCTATTGATCCATTGAATGGGAACCAAGCAAAGTCCCTGTATTTCTTCCCAAAAGTCTCTCTTTTAATCCCAAGAGTCTTTCTGAGAATTCCTGCATTCTGATTAGCTGAGCAGGGGCTCAAGGGTGAACATCATGGCTGGTAACTGACAGCCCCAGATAGTCCCCACATTCCAAGTTCTTCTGCAGCCACAATAAACATTTTCAACATTCCTTTCTCCCACAAATGTGTAACAGTCCCCCTGCCCACATTCTCACATGAAGAATTTGTAATTTTCATGAAACTGACCACTAGTCACTGCTGCCGAAACATTGTCCTTCTCAATTATTTTTAATTGCTACCCTGAGATTTGGCTCTTTCTGCAGCTTGCTCCCGATTGATGAGATTTCACTGTAGTCCTCACCTGATTGGCTTGCCATCTCAGTGTGGCTGCTCTCTCATTGGTTAACACTGAATCCAAGCTATGCTTCTGTTACAGCTTTACTGAATGGAGAACCTGCTGTCTGTCTTGCCTGTTAGAAATTGAAATATAAGTAATAATACAGCTCTCTCTAGGCTATAGAGTGCCTTTTGTTAAAATCTGCCTTACTTAGAGAATTATCTGCTAGATTTTGCCTAAGTTGAGAGAATTATCTGCTTGCCTCACCTCTATCTTAACCTCATCATAGGAATCATAGGAATCATAGTTGCTTACAAGCTCAGGAGGTGAAGCCTATTATTGAACTTGCCACCCGAGGGTGGATTAATTATCTATATAATCAAATTTGGTGTTACCCATAAATTTGTCTAACAGACCCTTGAACATGTGCATTGATTTGCTCTCTACAATTGAGGCTGGCAATGTGTTCCATAAATTTTCTATTCTCTGAGAGAACCATAGATGTCTTTTTTTGTTCTACAATTTACCCCTTTTAATTTAAAGTTATGAGTTCTAGTTTGTGATATATTAAAGTTGTTTTTCTATGCCTAGAATTTCAGTAGGCCAGGTTCTCTTATGGCTTTATAGATCAAACAAAGGTCTCCATGAAGTTGTCTATACTGAATGAAATATAGGCCCCATATTATCTGCCGTAAGTCTTGATTTTTCTCGGCTCCGGCACCTGCCTTTTCTCCATACACACTCTCCCTGCCTGTAACTCACCTGTACATCTCTGGCCCGACCTACTGCCCTCCTCTAACCCTTCTAATCCACATGCAGCTTTGGGCATGTCTAACTGTTCCTGATCAGATTATCCCTAGGGAAACCCTCCTTTCTTTGCTCCCCTCTGTGAAACCCTCCTCTCTCCTTCCATTTTCTACTAAACCTACTCAGTTCCTTTGTCTTACCAGCTAGGCCATCCATGATGTTCTGCTCTTCCCCTTACCCCTAGGTGTCTACAGCCCCTCTGGGCTTGTGGCTGCAAGGAAATACCTTAACAGAGCTGGGTGCTGGGTTCTGCTCTCCTGCTGCTCTCCTACTGGTGTCGTCTGCCCAGACTAAGGGTGACCTGAGGACCTGCCAAAAGCCATAGGACCAAAAGCCATAGGACATACCACCAGAACACCCATAGGACGACTGCTGGGAAAAGCTCTTCTGTTCTGGGACTAAACTGCTGAGCAGTGGTCCTTGATTTTTCCCATCAGCACTTTGTGCTAGATTCCCATCCTCACCCCACCCACCCAAGGTGGACACCTACTTATATAGTTACTCTTCATCACATGACTAACAGCCTACTTTCTTATTTGCTCCTTATAGAACTTGCTGGCTAGAGGTGTCTTTCCACTCGCGAGTCCATTTATAAGTGCATGACTTATACTGTTGTATTGAATGGTGATCTTTCTGAGCTCTGCTCAGCTCCTTCTCTCTATTCTATTTAAACACTACCTTGATAGCTATGGCAGGAAGACTACTGCCCCTACTAACCTTCAGCCTTGCTCTCTTTCTACTAGTTCTCCTCACAGCTAGTCCTTTCTCTCTTGGCAGTGCAAAACTGACCTCTACACTGTCTGATTTCACCTACTTGAACCTACTTGTGTCACAGAGCAAGCATTATGATGTGACTCCTTTATTACTATCTAGGTTTCTCTTATACCTGGTTGATGACTATTACTCAAAATGGTTCTGGCAGAACATGCTCCTGGCACCACCTGTTTTCCCATTGAAAATGTGGTACTTTGTGCTTCTGGCCCTATTACTATCTGGGGACATTGAAACAAATCCAGGCCCACAGTCCCCAACTGCAGCTTGGAATATTGACTTTTTAAATGCAAAAGGCCTTTGTATAGCACATGTAATCGTTAGAAGACTTCTCTGCAGCTTCACTGAACTTGAGGCATGGATATCTACATATGATCCAGACATTCTTTGTCTGACAGAAACATGGCTAAAGCCTTCCACTCCTGACTCTTCATGCTCCCTTCCTAACTATACTCTGCTTAGAGGATATAGGCTGTCTAACGGGGGTGGGGGGGGCAGAGCTGTGCTCTATTTCAAAAATCACCCAAATGTGTCCCTGGTGCAACATTTTGCTGTCTCTACCTGCAAATCTTTACATGTCCTTCTTCTCCTCAGAGCCAAAAAGCTTCACTTAATATGTGCATATAACCCCACTAAAGGAGGTCAGTTAGGCTGTTCTGAACTGCTTGAGCGCGCTACCTCTGTCATTGGCCATAATGAACTAATTATTCTCATCGACCTCAACTTAAATTGGTTGGGGGAAAACAAAAACACATTACTATCTTTAGTGCATGGTTATAATATGTGCCAGGTGATAAAAGATCCCACCTGGCTTACTCAGTCCCCTGTTGCCAGTATATTTATTGACTGGATACTTACAAATCAACTGAATAGAATTACTGCTTCAGGTGTATTTCCAGTTTCAATGAGTGACCACTCCCCTGTTTTTTGAATATGGGGGAACCTCAGTGATTACCGCCCCATCGCTGCACTATTATCACCTTCTGGGATTTCACCAAACTTAATCAGGCAAGCTTTCTGCATGATATCTCTTCCATAAACTGGACCCCTATTTTCCAGTCCCATGACATTTAGTATGCTCTTGAGCACTTTATTTCAATATTTTTATCCCTACAGGACATACACACACACTCAACTGCATGCAGCATGTTAGGGCTAAACAGACTAGGTGGCTGCATAAAGAACTTCTTGCCACCCTCCAGGCACATGACAAAAGTTGGGACCACTTTAAAACCTTAGGTCATCAAATAGATTATGACACCTACAGAGCACAGTGAAATGTGTACAAAAAAACACATCAAACTTGTCAAAAGCCCTTACTGCAAATGTCTACTACTGGAAGCTGTGGTGGACCCAAAGAAATTCTGGGAACATGTGAAATCCTTTCTGGGCTCTAACCAGTTACAGCACATAAATGATATGGTTCTCAATGGAGTGCACTGCAATGACCCCCTTACCATTGCAAATTCTTTCAGTAAACAATTTGCTGACTTCTTTAAGTACACTGCCTCTTTCCCAGTGAATCACACCCCACTGCCTTTCTCTGAAACCAGTATGCGAAAACATAAGCCCTTCTATTTTAAGACTATTACCAATGCTGATTTCCTAAAACTACTCGACTCTATCTCTGATAATACTAATGTAGGCTCAAACTGCCTGGAGCTTAAACTCCTGAAGCTAGCTGCTCCCATCATTGTGGCTCCACTGGCTAAAATCTTCACTTTGTCTCTCTACTATGGTCATGTTCCGGACATATGGAAAGTAGCAAAAGTCTCCCCAGTCTTTAAGAAATTAGACAAAAAGGACATTGCCAATTACAGGCCCATAGCCATTCATTTTGGTGCTTAACAAAATCCTTGAGAAATTAGTGGCTACATATTGTACCAAGTTCCTCTCTAAATACAGCCTCTTATTACCTAATCAGCATGTCTTCCATAAAAGGCACAGCATCTCCACTGTGATGCTAAAATTTATTAATGACGTCCTAACTGCAATGGATTGAGGCCTCATGTCAGGATCAGTGTTTGCTGATCTCTCAAAGCCACTCATCTTGTTGATGACCCCCTCCCGCTTGCTTGCCTCACTTCCTTGGTTTCTCTGCCAAACTGTCAAATGGTACCATAGCTACTTAATCAATAGAAGCCAACAGGTAACATTTAACTCTGCAGTGTCTGATTCTGCACCTATTAACGTTGGTGTTCCTCAAGGCTCCATTTTGGGGCTTCTTCTCTTCTCTATTTTTATAAATCACATATCTCCCAAAGCACCCCGGTGCTCAACCATCTTATATGCAGATGATCTTGTGCTATACACCTCCTCTGCAGACAAGCAAGAAATAAACAGTCAATTAACCTCTGCATTTCTTATTATACAAGACTGGATCCACAAACATAGGCTTGTCCTTAAGATACGCAAAACACAGGGCATGCTTTTTTGATCCCCAGCCAATCTAAACACTAATCAAATATATAATGTCTCCTGTGCTAATGGCTCCTCTGTCATGACAGTAACCTCGTTGAAGTACCTAGGTGTCCTGCTTGATGAAACTTTCAACTTTGAGCAGCACATCATGGCTACTTGCAAGTCAGTCAACATTAAACTTGGAACTGCCTACAGAACTAGTCGGATGCTCACTCCCTCAGCTAGACTGGATCTTGCTAGAGGCATCCTACTCCCATCTCTTGCGTATGGTGCCGTCACCTATATAAATGTTTCTAAAACCACTCTCTGCAAATGGGACACTACATACAATAATATCTGTTATTATGCCTCGGCTTCTCCATGTCTGAAACACCATCTCTTGTTATATACAGACTTTAGCTGGCCTGCGCCATCTGTCCATCAGCTTCTTGCCCTTGGAACTCTACTGGACAATATCATAACAGTCAACCTACCTACCTACCTCTCTTGCAGCCAAGCTAGTGCCACTGTCCCCCACCTATGGCTTCCATTCTACTGAGCTCCTTCTACTACGTATCCATAGGTGTAGAACCCCGAAAGGAACCTCTGCTTTTTCTTGCCTGGTCCCAAAATATTGGAACTCCTTACCACTTGATGTTCACTCTGCACCTAATCATGCTGTGTTTGAAAAGTTGCATCACACTTTCCTTGTCAAACATGCCCAATGTACTTGTTTTAACCCCCCATAGGCTGCTCGCCATCCCCTGCTTCAGCTCTCTAAATGACCATTTCTCTTTGGATTTGACCACAGCAATATAGAGCACTTATAATGCATTGTATGATATAACTCTACTGCCTTATGACTGCATGTTTATCATGATATTTGAACTGTGTGTATTTTTTCCTTTGTTTCCAGCAATTAGCATTACTGTTATTTCCTGAGATGTATTGTAGATCTTCCTGGTATTGCTGTTTATCTCTGTAAAATATCTGTAAATTGTTTGACTGCTTAAATGTTTGTAACCTCCTGGGTAGTGTCTGAAAATAGTCACTTTTGTGGCTATGACACCTTACCCGATAAATAAACTAAATAAATAATGAAACAATCCAGCTCATTAATATTCATGAGCCTGGCTTAGCGCTTATTGGTGCTCATTAACAAAATTACTACTGGGCTCCTCTGTCATCTCCTTCATATGACTGGACCCCTTTTTGCTGAACACGGGAGTCAGGAGCACCAGAGTGGCTTTCCAGTGGCTTCAGCAATGGCAGAAAGACAGATGCACACAAGGCGCATGCGCGGACCTCCCAGCTGCACTGAAGTACAAAAAAACAGCCTGTGGTGCCATGGGAGAAATAGGGGCCACAAAGGTAAGCCCAACAAATGTTGGGGCTTACAACACTTTTTTTTTGTCAGACTATACGCTGATATTACTGGGGACTGTTATTAATGGAACAGGGTTTTCCCAGAACATCACTTTAACTGGAACAAAGCATGGGATGTTTTGTATACCTGTATTGACGATGACAAATTACGTCTCATACATAGAAACATAGAAAAATAGAATTTGATGGCAGATAAGGACTACTTGGCCCACCTAATCAGCCCTACCTAATGGATAAGCTGCAGATTCTAGCCAGCCAACAGCTTACGTTCTCCTACCCCCCACTAGAATTGCCTTATGTCTGTCCCATGCATTCTTGAATTCTCCCACTGTTCTTGACTCCACAACCTCCCCAGGAAGTTTGTTCCATACATCCACAACTCTCTCTGTGAAAAAACACTTTCTAACATTGCCTCTGAGCTGTCCTCCCTCTATCTTCAAATTGTGCACCCTTGTTTTTCCACATCTCTTTTTCTGAAAGATGCCACCCTCTTGGACTTTGTTAATTCCCTTGAGGTACTTGAAAGTTTCTATCATGTCCCCCCTTCTCCCTCCTTTCCTTGAGGGTATACGTATTAAGCTAGTTTAGTCTCTCTTCATATGTCTTCTGGTACAGACCCTGCATGATTTTGGTTGCCCTCCTCTAAACAGCCTGCACTATGTCAATGTCTTTGCAGAGATGGGATCTCCAGAACTGCACACAGTATTCTAGATGGGGTCTCACCAACTGTCTGTACAGAGGGATAACAACTTCCTGTTTTCTATTGTTGATGCCTCTCCCTATGCATTCCAGTATCCTTCCAGCCCTCCTTTCTGCCTTCTCACATTGCTTGCCCACCTTTAGATCATCTGATATAATTACTCCCAGGTCCCTTTCAATTGTTTTTGTTGTCAGTATCTCACCCCCATTGTGCACTCTTCCCTTGGTTTTTGTTTTTCCCAGGTGCATTACCTTGCACTTCTTTGTATTGAATCTGAGCTGCCATACGTTTGACCATTCCTCCAACCTTGCCAAGTCCCTTTTCTTCCTTTCCACCTCAACTTGTATATCAACCCTGTTGCAGATATTTGTGTCATCTGCAAAGAGACATACTTTTCCTTTCAGGTGCTCTCCAATGTCGCATATATACTTCCAACTGTTGAATAACTTTTAGTTTATACCCACACATTTGTTAAAATGGGCAGGTTATGCTCATCTAAGTGTAGTAGGTGTGGTAAGCATAAGGCATCCTGCTTCATATTTGTTGGGAGTGTGCTGCAGTTAAGCACTTATGGGAGATGATTAAATCAAATGCGGACCCTCATTTAGGATTACATGATGCTTTCACTCCTGAAATTTGCATTGCCAGGGATTATGGAGTGATCCAAAGCAGAGACCCTGCTCAATGTTTAACCAGAGAATCCGCACAGCAAGGTATTGTGGCTTTTTTTTAAAAAAGGTAACAGCTTTTATTGTTAAAAACAGATAAAACACAGGTAGAAATTCTCCCCAAGGGGGTGCTACAGAGTGCCCATCAATCATTTTGCACCACTTCGGGGGCTTTTTCAAGGGATCTGCATGTACATGAAAATGGACTGTATTTATACACAATCAATAATTATTTCAATGAATCCACTGCGGAGGAATATCTGTGAAAGAGAGAAAATACAACATCGCCATGATATTATCAGTCAAACATGTTTCCTTCAACATTGGTTAGATCAGGAACCCATTCCATACCAAGGGTAGCTGCAGGAACTGTTGTTAAAACTATGTTTAGAAAAGATGAAAGCAAGTGTCCACAAGAGCATCAAATCATATAATAGAAAAAGGGGAAGGTTACATACCCTGTACACAGTTTAAACCTGTTAAGGAGCAGCACTTGCTTGGGCATAGGATATATATATATATATATATATATATATATATATATATATATATATTTTCTTTTGAGATTATTTTTTAATCATATAATTTTGTTCAAGATGTGAAGCCCCTCTGTTGAGTATAAGACATACTGCATGTCTTTTGTTTTCAGTCTCCGACCCACTTTACTCTGTTAAGTTGGGTGGTGGGGTGGGTGTTTTTTGTATGGCAAGTATGTTGTTGTGTTCTTGTTCTTGTTTTTATATGTAATAAAATAAATTCAATTTAAAAAAGTGAATCTGATAGATTTTTTTTAAGGGGTAGCAAAGGAATTAGATCAAGGTAGAACAGCGGACATGGCCTACCTATATCTCAGAAAGGTTACATAGAAACATAGAAGAAAAATACAGTAGTTTTTTCACCTGACCAGGAAGAGTGGAAACTGTAGACTCTCAGCATAGTTTCAAGGACTACAGATTTCCAATACTGTTTAACTTTTTTAATTTAAGGTAACGTCTTTACTGGGGATTGTATAAAGTGGTGCCTTATACATTTATAACTGCATTATTGGATTTAAAATGCGATTACATCGTGAGTGAGATTGTGACCCCAAATTCAACTTCCAGGTCAAAGCACAGTTAAAAGCAAGCCCTTCTGCGAGCGGGCGAGCGTTTAAAAACTTGCTATATCTATTTACAAGTCTGCAGTGCGTGAGATATACCATTTATATTGTCAAAATTGCCTGAGCTTCTGTTTTAAAGTTTGTTTTGTTTTACTTGGAGCCCTGAGTTCACGAGTCACCTGACCAGGAAGAGTGAAAACTGTAGTCTCTCAGCATAGTCTCGAGGACTTCAGATTTCCAATGCTGTTTAACTTTTTTTAATTTAAGGTAACATCTTTACTGGGAATTGTATAAAGTGGTGCCTTATACATTTATAACTGCATTATTGGATTTAAAATGTGATTACATCGCGAGTGAGATTGTGACCCCAAATTCAACTTCTGGGTCAAAGCACAGTTAAAAGCAAGCCCTCCTGTGAGCAGGGCGTGCGGCGACGAGTGTGGAGTCATGCACAGAGACACGCGTGTCGCCACGTGTTAAGCATTGTTAAGCATTTTGGGGCAAGAAATAAAGCACAAAATCACTCAGCAAAACAGTAATCTCTCGTAGGCTAGATAGTTTGCGAGACAAATGGACTAAACACTAACGGATCATATTCAGAAGTAATTTTGATCACTGTTTCTATTTTGGCCTATACTTTGGGAACAAAAATGGACAGAAACATAATTTTTGAAGGTAAAGCAGGGACACATTGCATTGAATGTGATATGTGCTTGTTTTCAGAAATACCTATAATTAACTTTCCATTTATCTGTTTAAAGTGTAAACAGAATGCAGAAATGAGTATTGAACTATCTTTATTTAGTACAAGGTTAAAGGACCTAGAAATCCGCCAACAGAAATTAATAACAAAAATGATTAATGAAGAATGTGACGATATATCCAGTAAGAATGAGACAAATAATACAAAAGAAATCAGCACACTGGAAACAAGCAACATAGCATCACAACAACAAATAGCCCAGTCAGTACCATCCATAAACAGTCAAAATACCAATACATCTAAAAAAAGACCTAGAGATATGGACACTCAAGATAACCTTGACAATGAATGGTATGAGTTCCAAACTAGAAGACCCTTAAAAAAAGAATGGCAGGAAAGCTAAATGTTTACAATACCATTATTAAATAGTTTTGACCCTCTGACTACACTTACCGATGGAGACATCATACCACCAACTGATTTAATTCAGAAACAAGTAAACACAACAAATAAGGAGTCTCCAGAAATACAGAAAGTGACAATGGTACACAAATCTTTAGACAAAGCACAAATTAGCATAGGAACACACACTACCGAAAACTCTCCTTGCAGTACTGTCATGACAGATATAGTAATAACAGCTCCATTAGGTATACATCCATTATTGGAAAGCCAATTAGAATCAAATAAGGAACAGAAGTTACCAGAAATTCATATGGAATTAAATTTAGACCATGACTTGCTGGAACAAATATTCATCTTGGGGGACTCAATAACAAAGTACACAGATAGATACACGACAAGAGGAAATAAAGAACATGTAACTAGTTGTAGTTACAGTGGGGCATTGATAAAAGACATTACCAAAGTGATTCCAGGGATACTGAAAAATGTGAGTGGGAAAAAAACTGTTGTATTATGCATTGGAACAAATAACTTCGGGAAGCAGGATACACAAGATATTATTTCTGATATGGAAAATGCTATTAAATGTATCCAAGATCAAAATGCAAGTCCCATTATTTCAGAAATTGTACCAGTACCAAGGGCGAGCCACTATAGAACAAGAAACATCAAATCCTTTAACAACTGGCTACGCAGGTGGTGTTTAACAAATAATATCTTTTGCAGTAAAACCTGGGAGAAATTTGAGAACAAAAATGAGGTATATGGTTATGATGGGCTACACCTAAATAAACATGGTTCAAGACTGCTGGGGTGTAATATTTATGATGCAATCAATAATCAAAAAACTAATAGGAAGGGGGAATAGGGGACACCATTTTCAGAATAGACTAGAGATACTAAATCCAAAATCAATCAAACAGATAAACAAGAAAGAAAGTAAACACATACTGAAAACAGGTCTAAACTTTCTACTAACAAATGCAAGGAGTCTACATGGTGCAAAAATGACTGAATTTCAATATATTTTAAATAATGAAGAAATAGATATAGCCGTTGTAACTGAAACATGGTGGAACGAAAGCTCTGAGTGGTGTAACAACATATCGGGTTATACAACATATTATAAAAATAGAAAGGATAAAAAAGGAGGAGGTGTGGCATTATTTGTTAAAGAAAACATAAAATCAAAACAAATTGTGGATCTAATCGACAATACATTAAGTGAAATCATATGGGTAGAAAGGTTAAGTGATAATACACCGAAATTACTCATTGGTCTATGTTAAAGGCCATCAGACTCTAATTTAACAGTAAACCAGGAAATAATAAATAGTATAAATGATAAGTCAAATTATAATGAAACAATACTAATGGGGGACTTTAACTTTCCAGGAATTAATTGGAAAGAAAACATTGGCAGTAAAAATAATGAAACTCTGTTTGTGGACACATGCACAGCAAATGGATTATACCAAGTAATAAATCAGCCCACCCGAAACAATAATATTCTGGATCTCGTATTGACAGACATGCCTGATAAAATAACTAATATAATGGTTAAACCTCCTTTACTATGTAGTGATCATATGATAATTACCTTTAGTAACTCTACATGTTTTAAACCAGTAATGGGTAAAACAATAGTTAAAAATTATAACAGAGCAAATTTTGTCAAGATTAAACAGATACTATCAGATTGGAAATGGAAAAACAACATAAATTCCTGTAGCACATTATGGAATAAAATTAAAAATAAAGTTATAAACTTAGAAAATAAATATATACCAAATCAAACCTTGTACAATAAAAGAGGTAAAATTCCATCTTGGATGACTCCGGAAATTATAACTTTAATTAAACAAAAGCGTAGACTGTATAGAGCTATGATAAGAGACAGTAGTGATTATAATATTTGGAAATATAAGATTTCATAAAAAAAATGTAAATCTAAAATTAGAATGGAGAAAAAAAATTGAAACAAAGCTTGCATATATTAAGGACGGTGGAAAAAGTTTCTATTCTTATATAAATAATAAAAAAACAAACTCCAGAAATATAGGTCCACTAGTCATAGATAATAGTGAAATATCACTTCAAGATAGTACAGACGAATTTAATAAATATTTTTGTTCAGTTTTTAATTCTAAATCATATCCATCAATAGTCAATATAATTCCAAAAGATACTATAAATGAGATAACTAAACAAGAGATTATGGATAACCTAAACAAACTAAACACAAACAAATCACCTGGTCCAGATAGGATACATCCTAGATTACTGAAGGAAATTAAAGAATGGATCATAAACCCACTACATAAACTTTTTAACATGTCATTAAATACAGGGCTTGTCACAAAGGACTGGAAAACAGCAATTGTCACACCTATTTTTAAAAAGGGAAATCAATCACAAATTTCAAATTACAGACCTATTAGTTTAACAAGTATAGTAGGTAAAATGTTCGAATCAATATTAAAAACCAGGATTGAAAGTTACCTACAAGTAAAAGGATTAGAAGGCAAGTCCCAGCATGGTTTTTGAAAAAACAGATCCTGTCTAACAAGTAACATGGTTTTCTATGAACATATAAGTAAATGTATAGAAAACAACAAAACTATTGATGTAATTTATCTTGACCTCTGTAAGGCATTTGATAAAGTGCCACATGGACTTCTAATAGAAAAAATGGTTAAACTTGGTATTGACAACCAGATCATAAAATGGGTAGAAGAATGGCTAAAAAATCATACTCAATGCGTTCGTATAAGAGGTCACTTATCGGGCATGAGATTGGTGACGAGTGGGGTACCTCAGGGATCGGTTTTGGGACCGATTCTATTTAATAGATTTATATCAGATATGACATCAAATTTAAACAGTTTATCCATAAAATTTGCTGATGATACTAAATTAACAGCCCAGGTTGATACTAGGGAAGATTACCAAGAATTTGTAAATGACCTAAAAAAAATCGAATTATGGGCCGAAAAAAATCAAATGACCTTCAGTAATGAGAAATGCGTTGTTATGCATTTCAGAAAAAATAACCTACATTATAATTACACATTAAAAGGACAAATAATAAAATCTGTAAATCAACAAAAAGACTTAGGTGTTATAATAGACCCAGACCTAACATTTCAAGCACATTATAATAACATCATTAACAAAACAAACAGGCTAATAGGTTGCATAAAAAGAAGCTTTACGTCCAGAAATAGAAAATGCATTATTCCACTTTATAGGGCCTATGTGAGGCCTCATTTGGATTACTGCTCCCCTTTGTGGAATCCATACTTGAGGGATGTAAATAGAATTGAGGGGGTACAGAGGAGGGTTACCAAAATGGTGTAAGATATATCAATTATGAGTTATGAACAAAGACTGGACGAATTAGAGATGTATTCCCTGGAACAGAGAAGAAAAAGAGGAGATGTACTTTTTATGCATAAAATATGTAGGGAGGAAGAGTTACTAACACTACTAAAACTATTTTATAATAAACATAATTGTAATTTAAGAAGTCACAGATATCAATTATCTCTAACACACCCTAAAAATAATAAAGGGAGATCTTATTTTACCCAGAGAATAACAACCTTGTGGAACTCATTACCAAATTCTTTGTTAGACAATAGAGATCATAAAATCTTTAAACATAAACTTGATTCAATCCTGTTAAGATAAACATGGAACATACCAGTCTGGCTGGAGACATACCCTAATGGGCCTAGACTCTCTGTATGTCTATACCTCCTAGTATAACTCTTAGTAAGATGACAGCAGAAGGAGATCATAGGTTCATCAAGTCTGCCAAAGGGTTAAAGGGACCTTATATGGGTTCCACACTGTTCCACATGTGACACTAGTAAGCAATCTGGGTAGCTTAGGAGTGTGTCGTAAGGTGCTAAACTGGATAAGAAATTGGTTATGGAGCAGGTGAGAGAGTGTGGTGGTAAATGGAGTTCACTCCAAGGAAGGGAGGGTGACTAGCAGGGTACCTGAGAGATCAGTACTGGGATTTTTCCTCTTTAGTGTCTTTATAAGTGACATTGCAGAGGAGCCAGAACTGAAGGTCACAGAAACTCAGAGGTTGAGTACAATATGGGTGGAGTGGTACTGACTACTACCAATCAGGAAAAAGACCTGGGGATAATTACTGTATATCTGATGTTCTAAAGGTGGCCAGGAAGTGTGACAGGGCAGTCAGGAGATCTAGTAGGTTTTTGGAGTGCACAAGGAGAGTATCACCAGCAGAAACAGGGAGACAGTGTTACCACTGTATAGATCACTGGTCAGACCCCACCTAGAGTACTGTGTCCAGTTCTGGATACCACATCTCTTGAAGGCCATGGTGGTGTGCAGAGGGTTTCTTGTTTGTTTGCACCACAGGGAAGATTGGGGCTTGAAGAAGGTTGGGGGATACTATACCACCATAGCAATATGTCCATATCGAGGATTGCCGGAGGTTGTCATTAGCCTGGTAAGGCAGGGACAGAACAGTGGAGGAACCCGTGGCTCCTAGAATGTAAAGGGCACTGCTCTATGGTGGCAATCTGTCTGTGCCATAGCATTGTGGGGGCTCAGCAACTGTTACCTTCCCCACACTACTGGCTTCTGTGCCCCTGGGGCACCCTTACAGCCACCTGCCCAATGGCCTCCCAATGTCACAAACCACTTAGATCACCTCCTGTCTGGTCTAAGTGGTGAGCCCTCCTGCGTCCATGGTTAGGTTTTCATAATCCCAAAAAAGGGGCTGTTGCAGCCCCGCCATGGCACAAACCCCCTTCTGACATGGCACACTGGGTCAATGAACACAACCCTGGAGCAAGGGGCTTTGGTTAAGCACTGTGTGCATTGGACACAGGCTGCATTGTAAAACTATGCTTGACGCAAGTTGTGATGCAAGTCACCACTTAGGCCAAGGTCTTTTGATACAACTCACTTGTGTCATTCTAACCATTTCTAAAATTGGGCCCTATGTTTCTATGTTTCTGATTAGTTAATGACACCTGACACTTAAACAAGACTTGCAGGAGCAGCCTGTCAGTGCAGCAGTGATGCTATCACCAGTGATACTGACAACTGAGGTTTGGGAACAAGCTCAGGTCATCAGGGGCCATCCCGGGGGTGGAGGACTGAGTATTCCAGAGGACGCTTGCCTCCTCCAGGGGTGGGAGGGTGCTGTCTCCCACCTCAGTACTTACACCTGGATTACCACAGGTGGCAGATTGGATGGAAGGGCAATTGAAGGGGGAGACATCATTGACATTGGTGTCCTGATGCATGCATGGTGTGTGTAGGGTTGCCTTGCATCCTCATACATGACATATCTGTGGTTAGGAAGAAAACCAGTAAAATGGGCCTGGCACCTCCATGATGATGGCCTGAGGGAGCTTCCCAGTCTCCATCTCTCTCCAGATCATGGCGCCTACCTGACAAATTGTGCAAGTTTCAGGTAAAAATACCCACACTGGGGGACAAAGCCAGAGTTCCATGGAGGTAGGTGAACATGACCATGGGGGGGGCTCAGTGGGATCCCATGGGGGCCTGAGGGCCTCGCAGGGGCTGGAGAGAAGGGACCATAAACAGAAATAAAAAAAAAGAATTGCTGAATTGCTAACTGTAATCAAGTTAAGCACATTGAAGACATGCTCCATTTTTGATGCTGCAGAAGTCCATAGAGGAAATGGTATCAGTATCAGAAATCAATAACTGATTGCAACCAATGTTGTCACTGGTTGCGTTAGCTGTGATGGTGTAATAGGGGGATAGGGTCAGACAGAGATCCAGTGTGATAGAAACAAAGCCAGTTAGGTGTCTACATGTTGACTCCTGCTTTTTCATGCACCTGTATTCACATTTAAAATCTGAACAAAGCAATTTTAAAAATAAAATCTGTCTGGTTCAGCAAGTAAGTTATATTTGTTATTCTATAGAGTTGTAATAGTGTCTTCTATGAAAATAGGAACGAGATGGCCCATGTGTTGGGAAGTGGGCATAACTACTTGAGGAAGCTTTAGTGAAATTAGTCATTGTGCGTTATTGGGGTGTTCCTGTGTGTGAGATTTTTCCACATCTTATTCTGGTAAACAGTAAATATAAATCTCTCTGTTGATAGTTTATGTATAGCTCAATTGGGTCAGTCTGGTGCTGTGCTTTTTTGTACTCCCAAATAAGACAGTGAGTCTGCAGATCTAAAGATTTATTGTGTGACAGCTTGCTGCTCTGAAGCCCCAATGTTGAATGAATTGTTGTTTGACCTTTTTAAGTTCACTTGGGCTCACACAAAGTTGTAATTGTCCCACACTGAGCAAATGTTACAAACTACTATAGAAAGCAACGTTACAATAGTTGCAATGTATACTGTATGCTGTTCCAAGGAAGTGCTCATGTACTGCTTCTTAGAACCTTACTTACATTTTAATCTGAAGAGACAGTTTTGTAGATGGACTTCTTGTAGAAATTGTATGTTCTGTCTTTTCTAATTTCGAACAGCATGATGAGTGTCCAATTTCTTCATGTTTTATTGTGTTCTATTAGGTTGTGCCTAAAGCTGTGCATTTTATCTGACATGTTGCTGACAGCACACTGAAAGCTAGAGCCTGTAAAGCAAGTGAGACTGCCTTATCACCCTGCTGTTTCTAATGATTACTGTTAAACAGTTTGAAGACTCTTTCTCACATATCAAAATGTCATAATGTTTGTCAATGAGCTCAAAGCAGAGAAGGTATCTACAAAGATAAAACGTCTGAAACTATTTCCAACAATTATTCTGGCGTTAATTATTTTAGTTCATTTTATTTCTGCAACAGTAGGTATACTAATTACAGTACTTCATAGAATGTAGTACAGCACTAATTTCAATATGTTTCAGAAAAACATTTGATTATCCCCAACTGATCCCACATTTCCTTCCTTTCTGATATATTATAATCTACTGCAAAGGGAAACATTATGATGTCATAAACGCACACACTGTGTGGTCAGTTAGGGAGTCATATGCTTTTTATATCAAGTTCTGGGAAAGGCTACTAAGATGTGCCATAAACCTTAGAAAAGAAGACTGAAAATTCCCAAACAATACTTTTTAGTAAATAATGATTGCAGTGATAGTTTATGAACCTATACACTGAAGCAGATATGTACTCTTTAAATAAAGGCCAACAACTAATTTTATTATCTTACATGTTTCTTCAGGACAATTATGTAATAGATCTGTAACTACACAGAAACATGGCTCTGGGGTACATTATAGTTACTGTCAGAATAGTATAAAACACGGCTGGCCCAGTGGTACTGAGGGTTAAGGCACTGGACGCCTTACCTTGCTCTGTGCTGGTGACCCATGTTCGGGAATGAACATGGGTCGTCGGGGTTTGGCAGGGAGGAGAAGGATAGAGCATCCGTTGGACTGCTCTCCTTCTCCAGGAAGGGGGAGGTTCACCTCCCAATGCCCAATTGCACCGTGGTGAGTTCTGGGGCTCAGGACACAGGGTGACAGCATCAGGAGGAGTCTGGGCAGATGCCAGGGGGAGAGGCATGTGGAAGCATGAGCCTCTTCCCCCACTGGCATCATTGCATACCCATGGCTCCAGCAATGGTGAGGGAAGGAGCAAATAAAGGAAAAATATGACACCTCTCACACAGCTTGATGGCTGTCCATGAGTGTTTGTCGGGAGCTGGCACCTGAACTGGATCCATGAGGGTGGGGAGTTAGGGGGCTCCCTGTCGCACCACTATGGGGGACAAGCCACAGGGGTTTCAGGGTGCCAGTGGTCCCAGTTAAGATGGATGGCAGACAGATCCCTGGATGGGATGTGAGGTCTACCAGGGGCAAAGAGGAAGCCCAGGAGGATAAATAATCACAAAAAAAAAGAATAGTACAAAACATGATTATCCTTGGTAAATGCCAACTGACTTGCATTTAACACCAGTGCATAGATCTGAGGGACCACCACTTATGCACACCTCCCATTATACAATGGCAGGAAAGAATCTTGGACTGTAATTGGTCAGTTTGGGGCTGGACCCATGGTATTATCCCAGCATAATGCCACAGGTCTAACCTCAGCACTGTGAACCAATTGATGTTTGTGCAGATGACCATTGTTTGCTTCTCCTTTTAGGAAACAAAAATATTTTTCCACACTAATAAAAACATTCTTTAAAATTATTTTTTTATTTTATATATAACAAGAAGCCATTGTATAATAGGAATAATGCACTCCAGGGTGTGTGTCATGCAGTGATAACACCATGCCTGGGGCATTGGATGCACTCGGCCTGCAGCCTCGTGCCCAACCCCCCCAGGCGTGGCATTATCCCAGCATGACACACACCATGAAGTGCATTATTCCTTTAATGTCCTACCTCATAAAGGACTGACCAGGCTTAAAATGGAAAAAAAAAAAGGACAAATGACTATGTAAAGACCCACAGCTTGGGCATTGTAATAGTAGCTGATGAAGCTATGGTATTATACTAGAGCATATGTAACTAAGTGGGAAAAGCATTTTTTTTCTGAAAAAAGTGTGACTATAACACTAATAAAAAAGACACATCACCAAGGTAGGGTTGCCTCCTTCAGCTCATGAATGAAGTGGCAAAATGAATGGGATGGTGAAAAGTTAAAACAGAACAGCAGTTTCCTTGAACAAAAAAAAGCCATTATTTAGCTTAGAAAATAGGATTTAGAAATCCTGAAATCCCATTGGCTGAGAAACCCTTGCAGCTGTACATTTATTTCTTAACAGTGCCCAGTAAAAAAAACAAGTACCAGCTGACAGTACCTATCACTCTACAGTATCCCTGTGCCCATGTCCCACTTCAGAGCATATTTATTTTCACCTCACTAACTGAGCAACCAAGCGAGCATGAGTCCCCCCCCCATGATAGACAAACTTAGATGGCAACAGTTACCAGCTGTAAGATGCGTTCTCCCACTTCTTAACATTTTCCCATTTTTCATATAAAAAAATAAGCTTTTTACTTGAAACAGTAGTGGTAGCACATCATGTGCTTACTGCTACTATGAGACATGCAGGCTCCATCCCATATCGTTGCAAAGAGACAAAACAAAGAAGTCCTTTTTTATGCATAGCCACTTCAAAATCCCTCAAACAATCAGATTTCTTGTGTAAACTTTCATGCCTGCTTCAGTCTGGCTCCCTTATTCTGACTCCCTTCTCACTGCACTATGCGCCCGCTCTCACACTTCATTCTTCCATTCTGTGTTTCCATTCCCACTGCACTCCACCTCCCCCCCATTCTCACAATCCATTCCCATGCACTGCAGAATTAACCCCCGAAAGAAGAAAAACTAGAGTACTTTCAAGCAAGGCCACAAAAAGAAACACACAGAACTAAACTCTGCAATACCAGTAAAACAATTGTGTAAGTATGTAGTGCCCTCAACTGACAAGTGTACTAGTAGAGGAACAACTTTTTCAACAAAATAACTCAATTACTTTGTGGTCATTTTTTTATTTTTTTTTTTATTTTATAAAAAGTACATAAAATATCACACATAGCCCATTTGCTAAGCACAATAATACCCTCCAGGGTGGGCAGTATTGAGATATACTGGCTCTGCAGCATTGGACCTCATTACCTCCCCCCAGCAAAGTCCAGTATATCTCAATATCACCCGTCCTATTGGGTATTATTGCTTACACAACCAATAGGCAAGGTAAGTGCACAAACAATGCACACTTTTGTAATCCTCAGTAAGTGCAAATGCTCTCTTGTCTGGTCACAGATTCACAACTCAGAGTTGCCAGTCTGCTGATGTTTAGAAACTTCAGTAGATCTAAATGTGTCCCCACTGCACAAGCCAGTCAGCAAAGGTCAATTAATCCCAGTGGTAAATTAATACCATAGTCATTTGCATAGCTTCAGTAACTGAGCACCAGGGGTCTCTCTTGAGCCTGGAGATCAGTTTATGGAAACAGTAACACTAATGCCTCTCATTATTGTATGTTTTGTTTACGTATTTACTCCTCAATGGCTAAAACAACAAATGCACATGGAACACAGGAAATTTGTGAGGCAAGATTAGGGCACCTTGATAATAACGACAGTTGAAAGTTATGCTTTTGAATTAACTCTTACAATACTTTAACTTATCAAAAAATGTATTTTTAAAATTTGAAACACAGTTGAAATCTTACAGGGACAGAGCAACCAGCAGGTGCGGACTGAAAGAAAAACACTGTTTACAATCCAGACACATAAATGAGGTGTAGTTGCAGTCTGGGTCTGAATAAAACAAAAAACAAACATGGCTGGAGACAAGAGAAAGCAAAAATGCATTAACTTTATTAGAAGCAACATCATAAAGCAGGAAGAAAACTGAGCCACCATCAGGAGGAACAGAACATCCCTAAGTGAGCCATGTGCATTGGGGAAATGCCAGACCTCACCCAACAACTAACACACCAAAATCTGGCCAATGGAAAATCATGTACACAAATACTCACAGTTTGGGAAACAAGATCCCAGACCTGCAGGCAATAATGACAGTGGCTAAACTGAACATAGTAGCAATTAACGAGACATGGTTTACCAGTAACCACACTTGGGAGACTTCAGAATCTTCCTATGCACTGTTCAGAAGAGACCAAGGTGCAAAAAGGGGGGTGGAGTGGCCCTGCACATCAATGAAAACATCAAAGTTACAGAAATTCAGAATACACATAAGGAGCCAGAAGAACTGTGAGTCACCCTGGAAACAGGAAATGGGACAGCCATATGAACTGGGGTTGTCTACAGGCCCCCAGACCAGGGGGAGGACATAGACCCATTACTGTTAGAAGATATACAAAACATGACAGCTAAAGGAGAGGTTCTGATAATGGGAGACGTCAACATGCCAGATACAGATTATTCAATACTAGCAGGAACATCTGCCATAACTAGACACATAGGCCCAGATATTCAAACTTTGCCATTCTGTGGCTCAAGCCCTTGCGCTGCTCAAAAAAGTTGTGCAGGGGTGTGGCCAGGGCGATATTCAACGGAGTTGCGCTATGGAGCAACTGAAGATATAAGCCCCTGACTGCAGCCACTGTGCATGGCGCAGTGGAACCGCGCCACCGCAAGTGGTCAGAGTGAGCAGCCAGATGCGGTGGCGCAGGTTCCATTGCGCCATCGCAAACCTGCAATATTCAAAAGGTGACATGCAATTGGGGCCATAATTTATGCAAGGCGCACGGGGGGCCATTTGCATCTACTTACGGCCCCATTTGCATGCCATTAGCATGCAGGTGCGCCGATCCCTGATGACTTACACCTGGCACCCTGCCAGGCAGCAGCCATCGGGGAGCAACGCCCCCTGCAGCCCGATCGCAGGCATAACCGAAATGGCCCGGTTGAGGGCATATAGAGTCCTCCTCCATAGCCCGATCACTGGCAGAATGCTCCATTCCCCCTATTAGCCCGATCGCGAGCAGAACGTTCTGTTCCCCCCGAGCAACCCGATCGAGGGCATCAGACTTTCAAGTCAATGTCCCTGGTGATCTATTGACCCCTTACCCACTCATTTACGATCCCTGCCCCACTCCCGCCGTCGGTCGGTGGGCAGCTGCACCGCCGTCTGCCGCCCGCCGCCGCCGACTGACAGTCTGAGTAGGGCTGCCGCTCATTGGTTCTGAGCAGAGCCAATGGTATGCAGCCCATATTAAGGTAGTGCAGATATGTGAATGACTTCATTCATTCACATATCTGACTGCTTTGAACGGTATGGGCTGTACTCCCATTGGCTCTTGCTCTGAACCAATGGGCGGCAGCCCTACCAAGCTGTCCGTCCGGTGGGGGCAGCAGGCAGGTGTGTGCTGCCACCGCCGCGGGGACGGGGAGGTGGTGGGGCTCCATGGGTGGTGGGTGGGGGCTACTAGATCACCAGGGATATTGGACTTTGGGGAGGGTTTGACGTTATGCTCGTGATCAGACTTCGCAGTCCACTGGACCACCAGGGATATTGGACTTTGGGGGATGGGACATCTAATGCCCGCAATCGGGCTGCTCGGGGACATAACATTCTGCCCGCGATCGGGCTAATGGGGGAAGAACATTCTGCCCGCGATCGGTCTAATGGCGGGAGAATGTTCTGCCTGCGATCGGGCTAATGGAGGGTGGAATAACGCCTCTGCCCACGATCGCGCTAATGGGATAACGCATGCCCGCGATCGGCTATTGGGGAGGACACTTCAGCCTGTGATCGGGGCATGGGGCGCCCGCTGAAAGAGTGGAGGGCTACCCACAGGTGGCAGCTACTGTGTTGCGCCTCTGCACGCGCAGCTCACCTGTGGGTGGCCCTCGACTTGATCCCTTTTTTGGCGTAGCAGTGCAGGCTAGGTAGGGTTGCGCCTAGATAACTCTGCACTGCCCGCTGAATATCGGGCTGTGCAGTTTATGCATTGTTCCTCCCCTTCAGTTGCACATGCCTTCATTAGCATTGCACTGTTGCTCAGCATGATTTGGGGGTGCAACTGCCACCTGCTGAATATCGCAAAATGGCGCATTTCAGACTTGCGCAGGTGCAACCCTATTGCACATGGCTCAACTCTTTTGAATATCTGGGCCATAGTGTATTCCCTGCAGGGGGAGGGCCTCAAACAACTGGAACAATAACCCACAAGAGACAGGGCTATCCTAGATCTAATACTGACTAACAGGGAAAGGATCACAGATCTCCAGGTAGAAGGTCACCTGGGGGCCAGTGACCATCGCATGGTACGTCTCAATTTGGCCACTAGAACTAAATCGTCCCATTCCAAGGCAAAAATATCGGACTTCAGAGGAGCTGACTTTGATAAAATGGCCAACAGAATTAAGCTAGCCCTGGCAAAAAGAAATACAGGTGAGGGAGTACAGGCAAAGTGGGCAAGCAATAAGGATGCAATACTTGAAGCAATATCCCATTGTGTTAGAGAGAAAAGGAAGTGCAAAAGAAGAAGAAAACCACTTTGGTTCTCAAAAACAGTAGCAGAAAAGGTCAGCGCCAAAAGGCTGGCCATCCGGAAATATAAGGGAACGAAGCGGGATGAAGATAGGGATGCATACCAAACTTTCCTAAGGGAAGCAGGGAAGGCAGTAAGGCAGGCAAAGGCCCAAACCAAGAAAACACTAGCACAAACAGTAAAAGAAGGTAACAAGACTTTCCATAGATACATTAGTGAAAGGACAAAGTCCAGAGGAGGTATTGCTAAAATCAAAGGAAATAAGGGGGCGTGTGAAGAGGAGGACCACATAAAAGCATCTATCCTAAATAGATACTTCTGCTCAGTATTTAGTGAAGAGAAGATAGGGCAGGGCCTACAGCTCAGCACCATGGACACAGTGGGAAGAGAGGTGTGCACCAGTCCCTTCACAAAGGAAAGGGTCCTAAATGAGCTCAATAAGCTCAGGGTGGACAAGGCAATGAGACACAGAAACATAGAAACATAGAATCTGACAGCAGACAAGGACCACTTGGCCCACCTAGTCTGCCCATTTTCCTACCTAACAGATAAGCTGCAGATCCTAGTTAACCAACAGCTTACTTCCTCCTACCCCCCACTAAGACTGCCTTATGTCTGTCCAGTGCATTCTTGAATTCCCCCACTGTACTTGACTCTACGACCTCCTCAGGAAGGCTGTTCCATGCATCCACAACCCTCTCTGTGAAAAAATACTTCCTCACATTACCTCTGAGCTGTCCCCCCTCTCTCTTCAAATTGTGCCCCCTTGTTCTTGCACATCTCTTTTTCTGAAAGATGCTACCCTCTTGGACTTTTTTGATTCTCTTAAGGTGCTTGAAAGTTTCTATCATGTCCCCTCTCTCCCTTCTTTCCTCAAGGGTATACATATTAAGCTCCTTTAGTCTTTCTTCGTATGTCTTCTGGTGCAGACCCTGCACCATTTTGTTTGCCCTCCTCTGGACAGCCTCCACTCTATCTATGTCTTTGCAGAGATTGGGTCTCCAGAACTGCACACAGTACTCCAGATGGGGTCTCACCAACTGTCTGTACAGAGGGATAACAACTTCCTGTTTTCTTCTATTGATGCCTCTCCCTATGCATCTCAGTACTTCCTTACTGCCTTCTCACATTGTTTGCCCACCTTTAGGTCATCTGATATAATTATCCCCAGGTCCCTTTCCAATATTACTATTGTCAGTATCTCACCCCCAATTGTGTACTCTTCCCCTTTTTCTACCATTCTAAGGATGCCTTCTATCATTTCCTTGTCCATTCCTTCCCTCTGAGATGGGGGTCTGTATACAACCCCCATGCGGATTATGGTGCCATTTCCTGTCTCCATGGTGACACACAGTGCCTTATCTGCTCCCTGTTTACTCTTTAGTTCTATTGCTTTGATCTCTTCCTTTACATAGAGAGCTACTCCTCCTCCTCTTTTACCCTCCCTGCCCCTCCTGTAGATTGTGTATCCTGGTAAGTTGGCATACCAGTCATGGTTCTCTGTGTACCATGTTTCTGTGACTGCCACAATATAAAGGCAACCTTCCTCCATCAAGGCCACTAGTTCAGGGAGCTTGTTACACAGACTACAGGCATTGGTACTCATCACCCTCCACTTTTTGATGGCCTTACCCCTTTTAGTCCCATCCCTGTCCTTCCTGCCTTTGCCTTTTTTTACATTTACCTCTATCCTGCTTCCTAATGACTTTTCTACCTTGGTGTTTACCTCACTAATTACCATGTTTTGTGGGGGGAGGCTGGGATTTCCCTGCTCCTTTTCAGTGCCTCCCCCCTTGGCTAGTTTAAATGCTTGCCAATGAAGCATTTAAACCTCTCACCTAGGATCCTGGACCCCCCCCCGGGACAGATGCAGACCATCACACCAGTATAGGTCTGCATCCCTCCAGGTGGCTCCCCAGTCCCCAATGAAGCCAAAACCCTGACCTCCACACCAGATTTTAACCATTCATTTAATTCCCTGGTGAGGAGTACCCTAGCATCACCCTTACCATAGACAGGCAGCACCTCTGAGAAGGTTACCGTATGTGCTACTTGTCTAAGGTCCCTCCCCAACTCTACAAACTCCTCTTGCACTGCTCTGATCCCATTCCTAGCCAGATCATTTGTCCCTAGGTGGACAATGACATGCAGCTCCCTCCCTCGTGCAGCTGCTCCCACGATCCTAAGGATTAACTTCCTGTCCCTCCAAGCCGTGGTGCCAGGCAGGCACCTTACCTCCCTCTCCCCTTCCTCCCCCACTGCTACCCCCTAATGATTGAGTCCCCCACCAGGAGTTGTTTCCTTCCCCTGTGGGGTCCCATGCCACCCTCCTGTGGGTCTCCTTTTTGAAGGTTCCCAGCATCCTCCTTGGTATCCACTGCAGGTGCCTCCATAGAGGAACCACTATCCACCAGAAGAGTGTATGAATTGTGGAGAGGTACAGCTGGAGGGAGGCAGATCTGTTCCACCACCCTGTCCCTCCCTGAGCCCACCCTGGTCCAGCCTCTCCTCTTTCTTGACAACCTCTGAGGTAGTGGCATTGGCTCTGGTGGTCCCTGGGTGGGGAAGTAGGTTTCACGAATCCTAGCCAGGTCAACCTGGAGACAGGCAACCTCCTCCCTCAGACCAGAGAGGTGCCTGCAAATAGGGCAGCATCGCAGGCTCCAGAATGTCTCCTGGAAAACACTGTGGCCCCATAGCCATTGCACTGCACCACTCCTATCATGTCTTATTTTGTGCCCCCTCTCCTGTTTCTCTGTATGCTTACTCTCTCCACTCCTTACACCTCTCACCCTTCCTGTTCTGGGACAGCAACTTCCTATATTCTTCAGTAGCCTCCTTCTTCCTTACCCGGTGTCAGACCACCAGCAGCTAGGGGGGAGAGCAAGCTACTTTTTTTCCTTTAGGGTTGACAAAACTAATGTTTCTCTATGATCCTCCCTTCCTACTGCCAAACAGGAAGTTCCTGTTGTCAGTCAAATCCAGTGGCTATAAAAGTAGAACTGGCTTAGGGTGGATGGGTGGAGGAGTGGGATGGAGGGCAATTAGTAAGAAAAATGGCTAGCAACAGGACGTTGTAATTGGAGTCATCTGCTTTTAGTCACCTGATAGCATACATCCCAGGGTACTAAAGGAGTTAAGGTTGAAACTAGCAGATGCATTATCAGAACTGTTTAGTGAGTCTCTGAGCACAGGAGATGTTCTATAAGACTGTAGAAGGGCTCATGTGATCCCGCTCCACAAAAGTGATAGCAGGGAGAAGGCAGGGAACTACAGACCAGTCAGCCTTACCTCAGTAGGGGGCAAGATTATGGAGACACTCTTTAAAGAAAGGATCGTGCAACACCTGGAATCCATAGGAGTACAGGATCCAAGACAGCATGGGTTTACAAAAGAAAGGTCCTGTCAAACTAATCTCATAGGTTTCTTTGTCTGGGTAACCAGAGTGGTGGACCAAGGGAGAGCAGTTGATGTCAACTACCTTGACTTCAGCAAAGCTTTTGACACTGTTCCACATAGAAGATTGATAAATAAGCTGGGTAGGCTTGGGGTGGGTCAGAAGTTGGTCAACTGGGTGGCAAACTGGTTGACGGGCAGAAAACAGAGAGTGGTGGTAAATGGTATACAGTCAGAAGAGATGCAAGTCACAAGTGGGGTACCTCAGGGATCAGTTCTGGAGCCAGTCCTCTTCAATATCTTCATCAGTGACATTGCAGATGAACTAGATGGTAAGGTTTGTCTGTTTGCAGATGACACCAAGATCTGCACCAGAGTAGATGATCCAGATGGGGTGGGCAGAATGAGGAGAGATCTGGATAAACAAGCAAAATGGTCAGAAGAGTGGCAACTGGGGTTTAATGCAAAGAAGTGCAATATCATGCACATAGGGAAGAGAAACCATGAAGCGGCATATAGGCTGGGAGGGGAGTTGCTGGCAGTCACAAGGGAAGAAAGAAACTTGGGCATCATCATCACTGATGACCTGAAATCATCCAAGCAGACCACTAAAGCAGTAGGAAAGACTAGGGGGATGTTGTGATGTATTAGTAGAGGTATCACAAGTCTGAAGAGGGAGGTAATAATCCCTCTTTACTAGACACTGGTTAGGCCCCATTTGGAGTAGTGCATGCAGTACTGGAGGCCACATCTTCACAAGAACATTAACCAAATTGAGGCAGTCCGGAGAAGGGCAACCAAAATGGTGCAGGGACTGCATCAAAAAACATATGAGGACAGATTAACAGAGCTCAGTATGTATACCCTAGAGCAAAGGAGGCAGAGAGGTGATATGATTGAAACATTCAAACACCTTAAGAGCATTAACAAGGTGAAAGAGTCTAACACTTTTCAATATAAGAAAAATAGCAGGACAAGAGGAAAATGCATGAGATTAGAGGGAGGCCGATTAAGGAGTAATGTGACAAAGTTCTTTTTCACAGAAAGGGTGGTGGATGCATGGAATGGCCTATCTCAGGAAGTGGTAGATATGAATACAGTGATGGGCTTCAAACAGGCATGGATATGCATAAGGGAGCAATACAGATGAGTATGAATAGACAGGCCATTGACAGAGCAAAGGCCTATGGCACATGTATAAGGTAGAAAAATAAATGGGCAGACTGGATGGGCCTTATGGTCCTTATCTGCTATCAACTTCTATGTTTCTGTGTAGCCTTGATTACATGCCATGCCACTTTAGCCTATGCAAATTGTTAAAGCCAGTATCATATCCCACTCTCCCCACTGAATAAAGAACCATGGACTGGGGAAGGGGACTGTAAAAATGAACTGATCAAGGAAGGTGTGGTGCTTCATGGGGAGAAATATTTATAAAATGCTGGTATGGGGGTGAAGGACTTCAAAATAGCTATAGTATGCAGTTTTTACAATACAAGCTCTAGGGTCCTTTTAGTTGCTAGGTTGGAGAGTGTGTGTGTGTGTGTGTGTGTGTGTGCTGGGAGGAATTTTACAAACTTGGCAGGGGAATATCCTGATATAACTATGTGAAGGCAATAAAACAGAGTTCTTCACTCTCTCTGTGTATGCATCCATCTATAGGATCAAATATTAGTTAATCGCATGGCAGTGTAACAGGTTTAATACCCATTCAGTCCTTGCCATCTAATTTTAGGCTGCCAACCTAAGTGCAAATTAATACCTGTTTTGATGTCATCTTTATGTGAACATCTCATAAATTTCTTTGGCTGGGTGACTAGGGAATTAGATTAGAGTGGAATGGTGGACATGGCCTACATATACTACAAGTCATATTAAACTTTTCCTCCAACTCAGTAGTTTAGCATTTTTCAATGTGTTGCTTAATGTGTGCACTGCTCATTGCAATGCAGTGTTAAAAGCTTCCACATGGTTTGCTTCTAACTGCTATTCAGCTTCAGCTACTTTGCAAGTATCTGGACACATTTATCAATTCAGTGAAATGAGTAGTGCACACATTAAAGTGACACTGTCAGATAGTTATCTTACTTTTCCATAGGGTACCCAGAATAGAGACGTGCAAAATATTTTGCGAAAGTCACGCATTTCATGAAATATTTTTCAGGTTCAAAATGCTAAATTCCACTGGCAAAATTGCGAATTTTACCCAAGAAATCATGAATGTCATCCGCAAAATGCCGAACTTAGCACTCGGAGACCCAGAACAATTGCCCCTTCTGCCCTATGCTTAATCCAGCCCTGTGAACTCTTGCCCATTAAGCAGAAAATGTTGTCTAATGCTGAATGCACTGGCTTGGGAAGCAGGAGGTCCAAGCTGTAATCACACTAGAACTACTGCACTTACTGGTTTATTGTGTGACCTTGACAAGGTTGTTCTACATTACAGTATATTAGTCCCTACTGTAAAATGGCAAGAAAAGAGCCTAACTAAACTGAGATATAGTACTGCATCTCTGACGGGATATCCTAATTACAGAATTTCAAAATAAGTAGAAAAATACTAGTGGTTGAAATAAGAGCAACCCAACTCGTTTTACATAGGCTGAAGAACAGCACTGAGTATGTAGCACCACTTCAAATGTAGGGCTGTTAATAGCATCCAGTTTCTCCTAATGGTGGGACCTGGACCTGAAATGGTACAGTCCAGTAGTAAAATGATCTTTGTGAGTACCAGTACCACAGAGACAGGAGGATGCCCTCTGGAGACAGGAGGGGTTTGATTTAATCTGTAGTGCCATCTGCAATGGGTTAAGGGGACATGCCAGACTCTGAGGGTGGCAATATGGGTCCTATGTCTGGATGTGGCCCAGGTCTTCTTTCAGGACTGGTCCGCAGTATGCCTTCCTGTAAAACAGATATGACAGTTAAGGTATGGTGAGGTGCACGTGTGAATGTTCCACCTGGAGAGATTCATCTGAATGCTTACATCATCATAGACATCCAGATCCAAGGACATGAATAGTCAGTGGATCCTGTTAGTTTGTGGGACTTGGCAAAGATAAGGGTACATATACTCTCCCCTAGCATATACAGTAGTAGGTGTTCAGTAGACAGAGATAAAGGTTTACATACTTTCCCCTAGTACATGAGTTAACTATCTGGATATAAATGAGTGTGCAATGGTCAATGCTGGGGATGGTATATTGAATATCAGAGTAAATAACTCAAGTATTTCCTGCCTGGTACTGTAAGTTGCCAGTGTGAGAACATAGTCAGGTGCAAAGATTCATGAAAGTTAAGGAGCTGAGAATCAAGGATATAGTGAAGTGTTGGGTGTTACTGTATTAGTGCCATTTAAATGTACTTCAAAGGCTGGAGAGGGGTTCATACTGCTGAAGCTTTTTTTGTGGATGTAAATAGTTATATAAAAAATGTGCCAGACATGAGATGTACGAATAGGTGATGTTAGGCACAAGCAAATCAAGCAGCCACTTGGGGTGCCAGCAAATAAGGGGTGTGCTAAAGTAGAAAGTATAAGCAGAGATCAGCATTAAAAATCAAAATGATTCAATATTTAAAAAAAATATGTTGTTACCATTGTATTTACAGAACTGTTACCACTTTTTTAGATGTGGGTTGAGGCAGAAAGGAGAGATGGTGGTAAGAGCGGTAAAGGGGGAACAAAAAGTATTTTCTGTTTTGGGTTCCATTTGGTCGTAAACTGGTCCTTGGTGCCCCGTTACTCCACCTTCCTCCCACCCATCCTGGAACTCTCTGATGGCACTTCTCGTAGCGCTCCAGGTAACCCTAAGTCATGGACTCAACACCCTCAGACTTCATCCTAGAATGACAGGTGCCCCAATCTGTAAATAGTTATCAATGACAGTAACTCATTTCTTGTTATTAATTTTCTTATCTACAAACTACCCAATAACAAGGTTTGTTGCAATCCAATAAGTAATAAGCTTGACTCAGGCCCACATGTTTTGTTATATCGCCTCATCCCTCATACCTACATCTGACAAGGTTACTGTGTCCTAACTGCATGACTGCATATTGCATACCATTAGAAACTCTTTGTAAGCCACAAGTGTTGGATTGTACCCTGTAACCTGGATATTTATAACACGTGTCCTGTTTATATGACTGTATTTTGAAAACTAGAATAAAAAATGATTACCTATATAAAACAAGCATTTGTCAATGCTGAATGTTTGCTTGCTGGTATTAGCATTAGAAATGCAAGAGTTAGTCAGATGCAGAATAGGAAAGGCAGTGAAGTTGAACTTGATATGAACTGCACTTCCATGCTGTAGAGATGGACAGGATGTGGGGTAAGTTTTTGGGTCATCACCTATGATGGTCAAGCCATGTCACCTCACCCTATTCTGCAGACAGCGACACGTGTTGACCTGTGCCTTAGGGTGTTTGGCTTTACAGTCAGCCCATTCCAAAAGGACATACATTGAAATGGGTGCAGCATAGGAGAATGGTGTGAAGTCTTGGGACGAAGAGTCCAAGGTACACCTTGACGCTTGTCAGTGGCAGAGGGGTGGGGGTGGGATGGCATGAGCAGTACAGTGGGCAATCCAAAGACACACCCCGATGCCTGTCTGTCTGTACAGGGTAGGACATTATAGTTAGAAACCCTAATGCCTCAGGCATTTGTTGGTATTCACAGAACAAATTTTGAACATGGACTTTTTGTGAGCCCACCTCATGAAAGCATTTGGGACCTCTTCTCATGAACAGTGGCAGTGTGATTTTGTCAATGTGTCCCGAAAAGTG
The DNA here is from genome assembly GCA_016271365.2 of Neoceratodus forsteri. Taxonomy (NCBI): domain Eukaryota; kingdom Metazoa; phylum Chordata; order Ceratodontiformes; family Ceratodontidae; genus Neoceratodus; species Neoceratodus forsteri. The sequence goes on from CM057459.1 coordinate 875,584,524, forward strand.
ACTTCCAACAGTGACAGTGCCATACTGCACCACATGTACGAAAACACAGATCAGGCAGGATGTGAAGAATGACAGCTGTACCATCCATAGGGAGGTATGAAGAGATGGCAATGTTGAAAATGTGTAGTGGGAATAGTAACAATGCTTGCAGTTCCGAGCATACTTGGAAACCGCACAACGCATGTGTGTAACACAGTCATTTTATGGAGTTTCATCACCAGATTTTCACCATAGGCATTTAATGACCTATGCTCATGAACAGCGTCACTGTGATTTTGTTACTGTGTCTTGAACATTGATGTCCCACAGCAACCACGGTCGTCTATGCCAGAACTGAAAAAACACATTTCGACCAGGATGTGAAAAATGACAGTTGTGCTGTTCATAAGGAGGTGTGGAAAAATGGCAATGTTGAAAATCTGGAGTGAAAATATTACAAATGTGCAAAGTTATAAGCGTGCGTGGAAACTGCACAACGCATGCTCGTAACACAGTCACTTTATGGACTTTCATCACCAAATTTTCAACATTGGCATTTTAGGACCTCTGCTAATGAACAGTGTCACCATGATTTTTGTAATGTGTCCCAAACAGTGATTTCCCACAGTGACTGAGCTATTGTGTGCTGGAAGTGCGAAAACACATTTCTGCCAGGATGTGCAAAATGACAGCTGCACTGTTCATAAGGAGGAGTGGAAAAATGGCAATGTTGAAAATATGGCATAAAAACATTGCAAATGTGCGAAGTTACGAGCGTGCGTGGAAACTGCGCAATGCACGCTCGTAAAGCAGTCATTTTTAGGAATTTGTTCACCAAATTTTCAACATACCCATTTTAGGACCTCTGCTAATGAACAGTGTCAGTGTGATTTTCCTAATGCGTCCTGAACATGGATTTCCCACAACAACCGCAGTAGTCTGTGCCGCAAGTGCAAAAACACATTTGGGCTGGGATGTGAAAAATGACAGCTGTACTGCTCATAAGGAGGTGTGGACAAATGGCAGTGTTTACAATCTGGAGTGAAAATATTGCAAATGTGCGAAGGTACGAGCGTGCATAGAAATTGCACAATGCACGCTCGTAGCACAGTCATTTTATGGGCTTTTCTCACCAAATTTTCAACATAGACATTTTAGGACCTCTGCTAATGAACAGTGTCACTGTGGTTTTTGTAATGTGTCCCAAACATTGATTTCACACACCTACTGCGCCATTGTGCACTTCATGTGCAGAAACACATTATGGGCAAGATGTGAAAAATGACAGCTGTACTGCTCATAAGGAAGTATGGTAACATGGCAATGTTGAAAATCTGGACTGCAAATATTAAAAATTCACGCACTTATGAGCATGAGTAGGAACTGCACAACGCACACTCGTAAAGCAGTCATTTTTAGGAATTTTTTCACCAAATTTTCAACATAGCCATTTTAAGACCTCTAGTCATGAACATTGCATGGGGATTTTCTTAATCTGTTCCAAACATTGATTTCACACACCGACTGCGCCATTGTGCACTTCATGTGCGGAAACACATTTTGGGCGAGATATGAAAAATGACAGCTGTACTGCTCATAAGGAAGTGTGGTAAAATGGCAGTGTTGAAAATCTGGACTGCAAATATTAAAAATTTGCACACTTATGAGCATGCGTAGGAACTGCACAACACACGCTCATAAAACAGTCATTCTAGGACTTTTTTCACCAAATTTGCAACACAGGCTTTTTGAGAGCCCACCTCATGAACACTCCCATTGTCATTTCATTAATCATTCCCGAAAGGTGATTTTGCGCAGTGACTGTGAAATCACCCTTTGGGCCTGATTCACGCCATGACAGTGACAGAATTTATGAGGAGGGGTCCCAAAAACCCCATGTTGAAAATTTGGTGACAAAATTCCCCAAAATTCCTGAGATATGCAGCAAAGTTGAAGAAAACCCTATCTATTCCATTATACTGTTTACCAGTGTTTCCTCAGTTCGCGGTCGGCTTTGAAGAGTGCAGACGTGTTCCGGGTCCACCGAAGATCGTCGCGCCAGACTCTGGAGGTAAGTATGGGGTGAGGGGGATGTGAGGAGGATGTGAGGAGGCAGGGTGCACAGTGGGTGGATGTGGGTTGCACTAGGGGGGTCTGGGAGACCGCGATGGACCATTTTTTATTCACAGGAAAAAAAAAGACAACATGGGGCAGTTTTCTATTTCACAGGGGCATTTGGCACGCTGGGGTGGGCTCCCAGCATGCCAACAGACTGTTTTTGTGGGGGAGTTGTAACTGGCAGGGGATTGGGCACCCACGTCGGCACACAAGAAAATGGGTTGGGGTTCATCATGCCAATGGGGAGTGGGCTCCTCCATCGGCAGACAAGAACAGCGGTGGACATTGGCGCACTGAAGCTGGTGGGGATTGGGACCCCTGTCAGCAAACAAAGACCGTCTGTGGGGGCATTTGCTACTGAGGGGGATTGGGCACCCCCTCAGCATGGAGGCATCATAATATTGTTTGTGAACGTGGCGGCAAGCCACCCACCATGTTCACAAACAGTATTAAGCTAGCTAACATTCCGCCCTGCAATGATGGGTTGCTCCCTCATTGCAGCACAATGACTGATGCTGCAATGACGAGGCAGCCTCTGATTGCTGCGGTGAAAACATTACAACTTGGTGCACTTTTGGAGACCAGTGTCATCGTCACACTGTGCCTCCATTGGTCTACCATGGCCAAGCCCCCTAGTGCAGTGCCTCCCTTGGCTGTAACAGTGCCACGCCTCCACAACCCGCTTCTCTCCTAAGCTGTCACATCATGTTTCTTGCGCATGCGGGCAAGCAAATATAAAAATGGTCATGGTAGTATTCATTTCATTGAACCCTCAAGAGAGACAAACTGTAACCATTTTTCCAGTCTCTTGCATGGAGATGAAAAACAACAAAAAATGTACTTGAAGTGTAAGCTTGACAGAGATTAAATAAGCACACTATACATTTAGCACTATTGGCTGAAACATAGTGGGCTTATTTAGCTGCATCACAGACAGTGTCTAAACAATAGCAAACACTAATTATTGTTCAACAAGCAATACAACAGGAACTAATTTGCAAAATTACAAACACTTCTGAATACTCAGACCACACGCATATTCCAACAGTTTACTCAACCAGGACTTCATCAGAGGGCAGGGTTGGTATGTTTAGACTCCATATTTATAGGTCACCAACTTATGACCTCATATGGTGGTGATTAACATAATAATTTAGCTTTTTTTTTTCCTTCAGTATGATATCATGTAGGGGTTTTATAATAATGTTTTAGGTGGCATTTTGGAAATCCACACCTAACTAATACCAATAGCCACAAACAGACATTTGTGAAAATGTGCAAAAACAGGGAAGTTAAAAATGGTGATACATAGCCTCATCACACTAATATTACAAATCATTAATGACTAATGACTTAGAAAATAGGTAGCCATTTGTTTTCCTGTATCATTGTAACCCCTAGGTGGTGCTATTCCAAGGGTTACTACCCTTGCCTGCTTGGCTAGTAGCAGGTTAAAGGGCCTGAGTTCTGAAAAGGGTGCCTCCACCTGGAGATCAGGGTTGGTAGTGGTCAAGCTAACCTGGGCACAGCCCTCCAGGACACTGTAACCCCCTTCTTTCCCCTCTAGTGGCCTGAACACTGTACAATAATCACTTTCACAATACCCCTAGTACACCACACAAGTTCCCACACTGTTTGCACTTACCACCAGGGCTGGTTCCTCTGGCTCAACCCTGGGGTCCCCTTGTAAAACAAGGTTATGCACAGCAAATAGCAACAGTACAGTACTTTGAGCACAAACTGGAACCACAGTCCGATTACATGCAGAAAATGTTAGATCTGAATTATTCAGGGGACTTGAACAAGGGAGAGGCAAAATCAGGTTAATTAGCTTAAAGGTTATATCAATCAAGCAGTTATGCATGTGCTTTGAGTCCCCCCACACAGTCCACCTCAGAGTACCCAGATGGAGAAGAGGTGGGCTAGACAGGACCGATGCCCGGGAATGCAGCTGGTTGGGGCCCTGTGATGGAAAACACAACATGCACAGTACACAATATTTGTAATCCGGAGCCAGAGGGCTCAGTTTGTAAAGGAAACAAAATAACAAGACAATCAGATGACACACTCAGATTAAGCTGTTGTTGCAGGGAGCTACCCTGGTATTTACTCATGATACCCAAGACTGGACATAGGCTGGATGAAAATCGAGACTGCAGATGGCTGATCTGGAATGCCAGGAGAAGCAGGGCCCACATGAGTCACAGAAGCATTGTTCCTGTTCAAGTGTGGAGCAGAGGGCTGATCCACAGGCAGGTCTCTCATCGATGGCTTCTCTGTGCAGTGGGTAGTCTGGATGGGCAAGTCTGGCAAGGCCCATTCCACATGGAGACAAATTCGGATGTAGTCCGTTTTGGGCTGGATGCAGCCTCCAGCAAGCAGAACACAGTTCACACAGTGGGGGACTAACTCACAACCCACTAGCAGCTCATAGCACATTTAGATGTATGGGAATTCTACTGTACCAGGCAAAGCGCTCCTCGGTCACAATCGCAAAGTCTCTGCACACACTGGGAGCTTAGGGGTAGCTGGAACTCCTGACAGGCCGATCGCATTCAGCAAAATCTTCAGTCTTCTTCAGGTTGAACCTGGCCCACTTCAGTAGCTTACTTTAGTCACACAAACTTGGATTTAGTCCAAAATAATTCACTTCTCTCCCTCTCAGGAGCAGCACGCCGACATGCAGGCCAAAAACTTAGGCTTTTCAGAGTTCTCCCATGCGAATCCACTCAGGATTGCTGCCCAGAATCACTTGAGCTCTTCTCATTTCACTTCCCAGCTCAGAACTGACTGAAAACTGCAAGCAGTCCAGGACTTCCCCAAGATCCATAAGATCTGGTTGGCTGATTTGGCTGTCATTCAAAGCAAGAGCTCCCCCTTCAGTTGCAAAAAAGGTGCATAAAGTTCAAACTACAGTTCCTACAGATTTTAAATTCAGAAAGCTCCTGTAGTCCGGCTACATTTTAGGTCCCACCAGTACTGATTGGTCCAATTTGCAGTCCAGGACCAAGATAGTGGAGACAAACAAAACAGTCCTTGCTACAAAGAAAGCAGGTTAGATAAACTACATTATCATTATCACTCTAACTGCTTTTCAGTAAATAGTTACATCGTTCAACAGAGCTCCCTCTCAGATTACTTAAGCTGCAATCAGGCAGCTCTTAAAGAGACAGTACACAGAGGCTATTCAAGCTCTGGTAATCACATTTAAACTGCTAAAACGCAGGACACCAGCCTGGCAGTGAGCATTTAGGCAAGCTCAAGGAAGACTTTTTGGGAACCCCATTTGTTGGGGGGTTACACCCTTCCCTGCCTGGGAAAACTTGGAGTCCACATCAAGTCCGTACCATCATAACATTGAAAATGCAACATATACAAGATATTTATACCATTAGCATACTATATAAGTACTATCTGATTCATCAATTGGCATAACTTGTCACTTTACTATACATTTTAATGTACTCCACTATACCATTTCCATTCTGACAATACATTATGCATATTTCACACAGGTAAACTGAACATTACTATACATAATCATGTAATAACTTCTTGTACCCTAAACAGTGCAAGAGGAGTCCCTTCCCTGTCAGTTAACTTGGGGCTGGATGGGGCAGGGGCACCATGGTGAGAGGGCAAAACAAGTAACCTGGAATGGGCCGTCAAGCTCAATTTGGGCAGTGAGCTCTGAGAGACATAAACACCTTTGTGGACTATATTGAGAGGCAAATCCACTGGCATCCCAGAGGAATCATAACAGAAGCACACCACTGGCTTGACAGCTCAGCCAGTCTTTCTGAGGTGAACAACCACAGTCTCTGTGCTTTCACCAATGGCCTTGGAGCTTTCATCACTTGTGAGGGGTGCCTCTGCATGATGGGGAATGTCCAAGCTGGGAGCACTGTCAGCCCCTTGCCCTGTAGTCTCTGTTTCTACAACACCTGGCTCATTTTGAAGACACTCTGGCACTGAAGGGGGGTTGTCAGCACTCTTATAGTGTTCCTCAAGTTCTTGCATGTCACCCAAAAGACTCATACCATCAGCCTCTCCTTCAGGCAAATCATACAGTTCCACAATACACAAAGACTCAGCATCCTCAGATGTGATACTTTGCACTTCACCTTCAGGGAGCATTGTCTCCAAGGATGATGCCGGGGCATTAGGCAGTCCAGAAGGCCCAGCTTCATCCCCATAATTCAACATAGGATTTTCACAAAACAACTGAATCAGTTCATATGAGGGGTAATAGGCATTATCACACTCACTGTCATCCGAGTTAGACTGGCAGTCACTATCATTCTGGGCCTGCTGCAGGGGACGTCTTAAATCAGCAACCATGGGGGCAGGCTGACTCTGTTTCTTTCTTGCAGTAGCATGAGTCACTGGTCCAGGGGAATCAACCTCGGTGGGTTCAGCCTCAATTATAACTTGACAAATAGGTAGCAAGTGGCTATGGTGCATAGTCTTGACAGCTTTGGAGTTATTCTCTGGGCGTACTTTGTACACTGGCAAATCATCCAACTTTCCAATTATAACATGGGGAAGATGGTGACATCGAGCAGTAATTTTATGTTTACCATACAATCCTAAATTTCGCAACAACACACGTTCTCCAGGCCTAAGCTCTTGAACCTTTACTTTTCTACCATGTCTCTCTCTGTTGGCTAGATTTCTTTTGGTAGCTATTGTCTGGGCCAGTTGATAGGCATGATTCAATTGAGCTTTAAGTTTTTGAACATATTGCAGGTAATCTGGCTTGGACCCCATTGGGAGAAACCCCAAAACAGACATCAACAGGCAGCCGTGCCTCTCCCGAAAATGAGGCGGTAGGGAGAGAACACGGTAGCATCATTCTTCATGCAATTGTATGCATGCACCAAGGCGCTAATCTGCTGGCTTCATTTATGCTAATCTTTGGGTGGAGGGTGCCTAACATGTCTAGCAGGGTGCGGTTAAAGCGTTCTGGTTGAGGATCCCACTGCAGGTGACAAGGGGTGGTTCTTGACTTTCGCACACCCCATAGAGAGAGCATTTCTTTGATTAGCCAACTCTCAAAAAGTCCCGACCCTGATCAGAGTGAATTTGCAGGGGGGCACCAGAGTGGACAAAGAAATTTTCTACTAGCACCTTGGCCACAGTAGATGCTTTTTGATCTTTCGTGGGAAAAGCTTGTGCATACTGTGTGAAATGGTCCATGGCCACTAATACATTGCCAATGTTTCACTGATCAGGCTCTAAACTCAAGAAGTCTATGCAGACTAGTTCCATTGGGGGGCTGGTAGTAATGTTGATAAGGGGGACAGCCCTCTGAGGCAGGGCTTTTCTCTGCAGGCAGTGACTATAAATTCTTATATGGTGCTCAACATCGACCCCCATCTTGAGTCAGTAGAATCGAGATTGTTCTAGGTCAAGGGTCCGGTAGATACCAAGGTGGCCCATATGATTGTGGAGAGACCACAGTGCCAAATCTTTGAAGGCTGTAGGCAGGACCAGTTGTTGCTTGTCTATTTGGCCACCCCGATCTACTGTCTCTCTATACAACAACTGATTAAGCAGTTTCAACCTGGGGTCTTCTTTAAACAATAAAGTGGTTTGCAGATCAGAGGAACACAACTTGGACACTTCTTTTCCTGCGCGAAGGGTGTCAAGTGCTGGCTGAATCATAGGATCTCAGAATTGAGCCCACTGCATGCTGTCATTGTCAAAATGAGGCAGTGCACTAATATCTAGAGTAGAAAAGTGACAATATGCAGCCGGTATGCAGGTGTCAGAGGGGCCCAAACAATCTGCTAAGCAGTCCACTGTGTCTGTAGACTTCTGTTCATTTCTATCAAACTTTTGGCACAATGCTCAGATGTCAGGTTCAGACAGCCTGACCCAGTCGCTCATGGAAATGGGCCTCCAGGATAGGGTGTCAGCATCAATATGATTCAGGCCCAGTCTGTATTCGACAGCATAATAATATGTTGAGAATGCAGAAAGCCATTGGTGCACCATGGCGTCTAACTTAGCTGAAGTCTGTACATAGGTCAATGGGTTATTGTCAGTCCTCACCAATATTTTCACCCCATAGAGGTAATCATGAAACTGGTCGACAATGGCCAATTTTAATGCAAGAAACTCCAACCTGTGCACAGGGTAGTTTCGCTCTGACAGGGTCAAACTGCTGCTGGTGAATGCCACTGGTCTCAAACTACCCTTGAGGTCTTGATACAGTACAAATCTTAGACCCTGCAGACTGGCATCAGTATGCAGCACATAGGGTTTGGTGGGATAAGCATAAGCGAGGATGGGGGCATGGGTGAGCTGGTGTATGACTTTGTGGAAAGCTGCTTCACAGTCAGGCATCCAACGGGACCCGAAAAGTTCACCTGGGTGGAAATATGCTTTGTCTGGTTCTTTGACGGACCCTTTTTTGTATTTCTGATAGGTAAGAAGGTAACCCTGGGTAAGATTCAAGACTAGCTGAATCACTTAGGAAAAGTCATTTATGAACTGGTGGCAGTAGCCACAGAATCCCAGGAAATGTTGTAGTTCTTTCAAATTGTGGGGCTGGGGCCAAGTAGTCAAGGCTTCAACTTTACAAGGATCAGTCTCTATCTCCTCTGTAGACACTATGTGCCCCACATACTTCACAGAGGTTTGGAAAAACTGGCACTTGTCAATGGACAGCTCGAGGCCGAAATCTTCCAGTCGGTCTAGTACTTTGAACAGTCAACTCTTATGATCTTCTAGGGAGCTTCCAAACACAATGACATGGTCCAAGTACTCCAGGCTTTCCAGCAAACTCATGTCTCCTACCACTCATTCCATCAGTCGCTGGAAGGTGGCTGGGGTGCCAGATATCCTCTGTGGCATTCTCAGGAATTTGTTGAACCCCAAAGAACAGATGAAAGCTGTTTTCTCATGGTCCTCCGGAGCCATCGGAATCTGGTAATATCCATTGTGAAGATCCAACACCGAGAACCATTTGCTCCCATTCAAACAATCCAGAGCATCTTGTATACAGGGCATGGTGTATTGATCAGGGATGATCCGCCTGTTGAGGGTCCGATAAACCACACACATTCATACTGTTCCATTCTTCTTATGCACAACCACAATAGGAGAAGCATATGGGCTCCTGGATTCTTGTAGCACACCAGCTGCGAGTATTTCCTGCAAGTGTCTTCTCACATCGTCAATGTCTGCAGGGTCTAGGCATCGAGACCCTTCTAGAAATGGCCGTTCATTGTGCAGACGTATGTGATGCTCCACACCCTGGACACAACCCACATCCCATTCCTTCAACGAAAACACTTGATCTCTCTGGGCAAGTTTCTGGCTAATTAGAGTCTTCCATTCAGCTGGGAATGGGGAGTCACCAAAATCAAACAAGTCGGGAGTCACTCTATCTGTCTTGCCAGGGGGCTTGTTGCTGGGCAACACTGCAGTGTCTGTGCGGTGTACCATAGCTAGGGTGCATCCTCTGTCCACCTGGATCTCCCGATCTGACACATTATGAATCTGGACCATCACTCATCATGCATAGGCATGAGCACGAGCTGGCAAGATGCTAGGCTTAACCAATAATCCTTCCGGTAATTTTCCATCGCCTGGCACGTCCAACATCAATATTTTGTTCTTGACATCTTTGCAGAGGCGTACCTCCCCTTGAATGGTACACTGGGCGTTAGGGGCCAGTACCATTGAATCGGGGTCCTTCTTCCACATGACCACTACCGGTTCATTCTGGTCCACTCCCTTGGGGTTCTGTTGCAAATCATAGGCTTTCTTGATCAGAGTGGGAATTCTTATGGCCCTCCCAGTCCATCGCCCTTGTTTCTCGTGACAGAGTTGTGCCAGTCTCCCAAACATATGGGCGTTGGTCCCAATTAACAGGGGTACCCCATCATACAGTCCAGTAGGGGAACACACTAAGGCCAGTGTCTCGACTTGCTCCTCTACACCAGTTACAGCTGCAGGAAATGACAACCAGAGGCAGACATATCCAAGGTAGGGATAAGACTTGTCGCTCAGCCCCCACACATGTAGGTCTTCCAGGGATTGTAAGGGCACAGCAGATAAGTGTTTGTCATACCAGTCCTTAAATACAGTGGTCACTTGAGACCCACTGTCCAGCACAGCCCGAGTAGGAATACCATTCACAATTATGGTAGTCTCCATTGAAGGCTCACTATTTTGGACCAATCGGCAGGGACAGCAGCAGGGGCCTGGACAGATGATTTAGCCACATAGAGATTTGAGTTGCTACTTCTTGAACCCTCACTGCGGTCATTTTGGGCACTCCTCAACCACTGATTTGTTCTCCGAAGCTTTCCTTGAACCCTGTATACAACTTTATCTAGGTCTTTTGTGGACCGGCATTCTCTCTTCATGTGCCCATCCTTCCCACAATTATGGCAAAATATGTTTTCTGGGATTTGGGGTGGCCGAGACATCACACTGGGGGCTGGGGCCATGGTACTACCAACTGAAAACCTTGGTGCCATCTCTGTCTGCTTTGTTTATTTATTTATTTATTTGTGAAATCAGTTTACAACCTTTGAGCCAGAGGCTCGTTTCCAAAGGTACCTCGTCACATTAAAGACATACATAGAGTTTTAGGTTACATAGCATAGGTTTGCAAAACAATAGGCGTACAACAGAGGCACCACGTCACACTGAGGTCAGATAAAATACATTTAGGTTACAGGGTACATGTAATTGAGAACAGGTGTTACACAAGTTGGTATCAACAATTGAGCTATCTAATAGGTATACAATGAAACAGCTGGCACTGGCCAGGTTAGACATAGGTACGGTGTACTGGGAAGCGGTGGTGGGGTTGGCTAGGTGGAGAGCCGCCCCATGGGCGTTGTCATGAGAAGTCGAGGTGGAGGCTACTTTCAGAGACAGGAGCAGCTACGGGTGTTGAGGAGTTGGTTTCGAAGGGTGGTTTTGAACTTGGAGATGGTGGTGGCATTTGTGATGGGGGCAGGGAGAGAGTTAAACCAGGATGGGGCTCTGTAGCAGAAGAACCTCTGGCCACGGCTGGTTCTTGATCTGGGGACCATTAGAGTGGTCTTGTTGGATGACCGTGTTGCAATAGTGGGTGGGATCATGTGGATGGATGCCGTTACCCCAGGGGGGGAGAGCCCGAGTAGGGTTTTTTTTGTGAGGAGGCAGGTTTGATATTGGAGCCGTTCATCCAGGGTAAGGAGTTTAGCCTCGTCATACAGCTGACAGGTGTGTGTGAGCCTGGGGGCACCAGTAATCAATCTGCAGGCTTTATTCAGGGTTAAGTGAATTTTTTTGAGTGCAGTCATGTCAGCAGCACCGTAGACTGGTAGACCATAGTCTACAAGGGACAAAGCGGAGGACGTAACAGCGAGCCGGAGTGCATTTGGGGGAAGGCAGGTTCTATGGCGGAAGAGGATGCCAAGCCGTGTGTTAGTGGCGGATGTTAGGGCATCAATGTGGTTGTGAAATGTGAGGGCTGAGTCGAAGGTAACCCCAAGGTATTTGTAGGAGCAGACTTGTTCCAGTGGCTGATTGGTACTAGGAAGGATATAGAGTGGGTGGTTGCTAGCTTTGTTTTGTTTTGTGTGGTGAGCATTTGGGGACATCTCATAAATTCTCTTACTTTCATAGTCAAGACAACGAGTTTCAAGCTGCTGTCAGCAGGAGATGCCTGGGTGGACACCCCCACCCCCATAGCAGATGCAGCTGGATAAGGGTCGGTGCCTGTACTTGCAGAAGCGGCCTTCATAAAGAGACTTTTTGTTTCCCTGAAGTCCCTCAGCAGTTCATCCTATGGTGGCAGACCCTCATTGGTCCCCACTGTGGAAGGGCCTTCCGATGCCGTGATCACTTGGGCTGTGTTCACCCTAGAATTACAATCCCCCTCTTCATCTTCAACCTCCCGGAGTTCATTTATCAAGTCATAATAGTCCGATGGGTTAGCCTTCTATCTGGGAGCCTTAATTGAAGGAGCTACAATTTAGAATGCTTTGCATGTTGCAGTATATGCCCCAACCTCACATGGTTTAAGTCACTGGCAACTACCCCACCTTTTCGGTAAGCCTTCTGCAGTGCTCTTTCCAGATGAGTAACATAAGCAGACAAACTTTCCCCTGGCCATTATTTTGTACCTTGAAATTTCTACATCAAGTTCTCCCCTGACTCAATGCTCCCAAAATTGCCTTCAAGTGCAGATAGGTACTTCTGGGCAGATGCATCAGGGTTTCTGGACCTCAGAAATTTAATGGCCTCTTGGGCAGAACCCCTCAAACTTTCTATGATCTTTTTTCATTTCTCAGCCTCCGCACACTGCCATTTAAGTACCAAAGGGGCAACACAATCATCCTCCCCTTGGGGGGTGGGGAGGGTGCCGGAGAAGATTCTCAACCTTCGGTAAGAGTCGTGACTAATGGCAGGTACAGACATAGGAGCCAGCATTGGCATGAACACAGAAGGAGGGGCAATAACGGGTGCTGGAGTGGGAGGGGGTGTTAGGAGAGAAACACCCCCAGGTGACAGGAATAGTTTCTTGAAGTCCTCCACAGTTTTCCCTTCCTCCAGCAACAACATAGCAAATTTCTCCTCAAAAGTCTCAGATAATGGGGGGGGGGCTCATTCTCCCCAGGGTCTTTACTGTCTTTAGTTATCACTATCCAGGCAGTGAGGGCTCCTTCGGGGGTGATAGTCCATGGCACTTTGGAACTGTCTACTGGGTCCTTACACTTTACTAATGCCATGAAACTTTGGGCGAGCAGATTAGCCTGTCGACCCACCATCACACGGTTTTGTAAACATTCAACCTTGGAAAGTACTCCTTCTACAGTGTCCTTATTGGTACCCAGGGGAATATCCAGGATAAGTATAGCATTTTGGGGGTTGATCTCCTGCCCAGTACACCACCCCATCAACTGGTGTACAGCCACTTGTTTTGGGGTAGCCATTTATTTTTAACAGCAATTCGCAAATTTGGCCACTATGACACAAAATCCCAGCAGTGAGCCTCCAAGATGTAACCCCTAGGTGCCGCTATCCCAAGGGCTACTACCCCTGCCTGCTTGGCTAGTAGCAGGTTAAGGGGCCTGAGTTCTGAAACGAGTGCCTCCACCCGGAGATCAGGGTTGGTAGTGGTCAAGCTAACCTGGGCACAGCCCTCCAGGACACTGTAACCCCCGTCTTTCCCCTTTAGTGGCCTGAACACTGTACAATAATCACTTTCACAATACCCCTGGTACACCACACAAGTACCCACACTGTTTGCACTTACCACCAGGGCTGATTCTTCTGGCTTGACCCTGGAGACCCCCTGTAAAACAAGGTTATACACAGCAAATAGCAACAGTATAGTACTCTGAGCACAAACTGGAACCACAGTCAGATTACATGCAGAAAAAGTTAGATCTGATTTATTCTGGGGACTTGAACAAGGGAGAGGCAAAATCAGGTTAATTAGCTTAAAGGTTATATCAATCAAGCAGTTATGCATGCACTTTGAGTCTCCCCACACAGTCCACCTCAGGGTACCCAGGTGGAGAAGAGATGGGCTAGCCAGGACTGATGCACGGGGTTGCAGCTGGTTGGGGCCCTGTGATGGAAAACACAACATACACAGTACACAATATTTGTAATCCAGAGCCAGAGGGCTCAGTTCATAAAGGAAATGAAACAACAAGACAATCAGATGACACACTCAGATTAAGCTGTTGTTGCAGGGAGCTACCCTGGTATTTACTCATGATACCCAAGACTGGACATAGGCTGGATGAAAATCGAGACTGCAGGTGGTTGATCTGGAATGCCAGGAGAAGCAGGGCCCACATGAGTCACAGAGGCGTTGTTCCTGTTCAAGCGTGGAGCAGAGGGCTGATCCCCAGGCAGGTCTCTCATGGATGGCTTCTCTGTGCAGTGGGTAGTCTGGCTGGGCAAGTCTGGCAAGGCCCAGACCGCATGGAGACAAATTCGGATGTAGTCCGTTTTGGGCTGGATGCAGCCTCCAGCAAGCAGAACACAGTTCACACAGTGGGGGACTAACTCACAACCCACTAGCAGCTCATAGCACATTTAGATGTATGGGAATTCTACTGTACCAGGCAAAGCGCTCCTCGGTCACAATCGCAAAGTCTCTGCACACACCGGGAGCTTAGGGGTAGCTGGAACTCCTAACAGGCTGATCGCATTCAGTAAAAACTTTGATCTTCTTCAGGTTGAGCCTGGCCCACTTCAGTAGCTTACTTAACTCACACAAACTTGGATTTAGTCCAAAATAATTCACTTCTCTCCCTCTCAGGAGCAGCACACTGACATGCAGGCCAAAAACGTAGCCTTTTCAGAGTTCTCCCATGCGAATCCACTCAGGATTGCTGCCCAGAATCACTTGAGCTCTTCTCATTTCACTTCCCAGCTCAGAACTGACTGAAAACTGTAAGCAGCCAGGGACTTCCCCAAGATCCAAAAGATTTGGTTGGTTGATTTGGCTGTCAGTCAGAGCAAGAGCTCCCCCTTCAGTTGCAAAAAAGGCACAGAAAGTTCAAACTACAGTTCCTACAGAATTTCAATTCAGAAAGCTCCTGTAGTCCGGCTTCATTTTAGGTCCCACCAGCACTGATTGGTCCAATTTGCAGTCCAGGACCGAGATAGTGGAGACAAAGAAAATAGTCCTTGCTACAAAGAAAGCAGGTTAGACAAACTACATTATCATTACCACTCCAAATGATTTTCAGTATATAGTTACATCTTTCAACAGAGCTCCCTCTCAGATTACTTAAGCTGCAATCAGGCAGCTCTTAAAGAGACAGTACACAGAGTCTATACAGGCTCTGGTAATCACATTTAAACTGCTAAAATGCAGGACACCAGCCTGGCAGTGAGCATTTAGGCAAGCTCAGGGAAAACTTTTTTGGAACTCCCATTTAAAGGGGGGTTACATCATCAACTAGGAAAATGTTAAATTAGTCCCATACATAGGTGTGATTAACCATATACAGTTTTTGCTAAATTAGCGTACTTTTGTGGAGATCAAAACTCACAATGCTGCTCAAACCTCTGGTACACAGCTTTAATATGCTAATGCTATCAATTCTCAATCAAATACTACACAAAATGTCAATCTCTGACAGTAGCAGAGGGATCACCTGTACATACATTTTGCTGAACTGGGCTACTTTTATTGGGAATCAGACTCTCATTGCTGTTCAGACTTCTGACATTGAGAAATGCATATTGTACAGAGCTTTAAAATGCAAATTTATGTAACTCAAATTGAATACTTTACCAAAACACTCATCTCTAATAGTAGAGACATTAGGCTAGATTCACAAAGCTTTCTGAAAGTGCAAAACCTTCCCTAAGTCCCCAAAACTGCCATAGCTATGGAAACAAAGGGGAATTTGCACTGAGTGCTATTCACAAAACCCTCCGCAGCTGTGGAAAACAGCACTAAGGATTGTGGAAAAAAGTGCAACTGCAGAAGTCCCTGAGGAAAAAAAGGTGTGAGATAAGTAAGCACAGCCCCTGAAAAGCTATTCATAACCAATTTGTTTCCACAGTTGCAGAAAAAATGTTATACACAGTGGAATGAAGTGTAACTCTCCCTCAGCAAACTGCAGTAGTGCCCCAGCAACTGGAATCAATTAAGGTGGAGGTGAGGCGCAGGTAATAGCATCCCAGATAGTATAACAGTGGCTGCTGTAACAGCAACAAAAGCACATATTGCCATGACATGGCAACAGGCAACAACCACCAGACACAGTGCAGCCCATGACAGAGCTCCACAGGCAGTAGAGCCTGGCCAGCCTGCAGTGAGTGCTACCCCTGCAGGCAACAAGAACACCCCAGGGAGGGAGGACCAGCAGTGACAGTTGGCAACTGTGGTGCCATGGTATTGCTGGTACCTGTGGTGCTGCAGAGGTCCCAGTTGAGGGACTGGTTTCTGGTCTCTTTGTGGGTGCTTTCAGCTTCATTCTATGACAATCCTGTTAAATTCTGCTGTTCCAGCTAATTAAGTTCACTGTTGTTGTGTCTCCTAAGCTATTTCTGCAGCTGTGGATCTGCAGTTGCGGATTTTCAGCATGTGCACAATTTCCGCAGCTGCGGGGATTTTACGAAATTCCACACCTGCTCAAAACTTCTTTATGAATATCATGCAACTGCATTTCTGCAGTGCTGCAGGCCTTTTTCCCACAGCTGCAGGATTTTTGGCTTTCTTTGTGAATCCTGTCCATTGTCTTCTGGACACCCATATTAACAAGCATTCATCAATGCAGAATGTTGATTGCTTTGGTCTGTTGAGCTCGCTCAGTGGCTGTCTGTCACTGGCTCAGTCTGTTTGTCCCGGTGCTGCAGGCTGCTCTTTTGTACTGGGCTGCTGCCTGCATTGGCACCTTGTTCTGCTGAGGAAGAAATCCACAGCTGTCCCAGCAGAGCTCCACTGAGGTTGCTCACTCCCCCTTTCTCACTCGCTCATTCTGTTTCTCCTGGTGCTGCAGGCTGCCCTTTTTTACTGGGCTCCTGCCTGCATTGGTGGCTTTTTCTACCCACAAAGAAATCCACAGCTGTCCTGACAGAACTCCGTTGAGGTCGCTCACTCCCCCTGTCTCACTCACTCATTCTGGTTCTCCTGGCGCTGCAGGCTGCCCTTTTGTACTGGGCTCCTGTCTCTGTTGGTGCCTTTTTCTGCCCACAAAGAAATCTGCAGCAGTCCCGACAAAGCTCCGTGGAGCTCGCTCACTCCCCTTCTCTTACTCACTCATTCTGTTCTGCCAGCCCTGCAGGCTGCCTTTTTCTACTGGGCCCCTGCCTGCATTGCTACCTTCTTATGCCCACAAAGAAATTTGCAGCAGTTACAATACAGCTCTGTTGAGCTCACTCACTCACTCATTCTGTTTTTTCTGCCACTGCGGGATGCCCTTTTGTACTGGGCCCCTGCATGCACTGCTGCCTTTTTCTTCCCACAAACAAATCTGCAGCAGTCCCAACAGAGCCCCGTTGAGCTCACTGACTCCCCCCTCCCTCACTCGTTCATTCTGTGTCTCCTGGTGCTGCAGACTGCCCTTTTGTACTGGGCTCCTGCCTGCATTGGTGGCTTTTTCTGGCAAGAAAGAAATCTGAAGCAGTTCCAACACAGCTCCACTGAGCTCGCTGACTCCCCCTTTGTCACTCTCGCATTCCGTTTGTGCCAGCACTGCAAGTTGACCTTTTGTACTGGGCTCCTGCCTGCTTTTGCCGCATTTTCTGCCCCCAAAGAAATCTGCAGCAGTCACACTAGAGATCCGTTGAGCTCGCTCACTACCACTCTGTCACTCGCTCATTCTGTTTCTCTTGGTGCCGCAGACTGCGCTTTTGTATGGGGCTCCTGGCTGCATTGGCACCTTTGTCTGTCCATGAAGAAATCTGCAGTTGTCCCGACAGAGCTAAGCTGAGGGCGCTCAGTCTCCCTATCTCATCGCTCATTCTGTTTGTCCTGGCACTGCAAGTTGCCCTTTGTACAGGGCTCCTGCCTGCATTGGCGCCTTTTTCTGCCCACAAAGAAATCCCAGCAGTCCTGATAGAGCTCCGTTGAGCTTACTAAGTCCTCTTGTCTCACTCGCTCGTACTGTTTCTCCCACTGCTGCAGGCTGGCCTTTTGTACTGGGCCCCTGCCTGTATTGACGCCTTTTGCTGCCCACAAAGAAATCCGCAGCAGTCCTGAGAGTGCTTTGGTGAGTTCGGTCACTCCTCCTCCCTCACTCGCTCTCTCATTCTGTTTCTCCCAGTGCTGCAGGCTGCCCTTTTGTACGGTGCTCTTGTGTTAGGGCCTTTGTCTGAAAACAATGGAATCCACACCAGACCCGACAGAGCTCAGTTGAGCTCGGTCACTCCCCCCCCCCCGGTCGATCTTAATCTGTCCCAAACACTGATTTCCTAGAGTGACCATGCTACTGTCCATCAGGAGTGCAAAAACATATTTTAACCAGGATGCGAAAAATAACAGCTGTAGTGTTCATAAGGAATTCTGGAAAAATGCCACAGCTGAAAATGTGGCGTGACAGTATTATAAATTTGCGAAGTTACAAGGGTGCGTGGAAACAGTTCAATGCATGCTTGTAACACAGTCTTGTTATGCAGTTTCGTCACCAAATTTTCAACATAGCGATTTTAGGACCTCTGCTCATGAACAGTGCCACTGTCATGTTCTTAATCTGTCCCGAACACTGATTTCCCACAGTGACCACGGTATTCTGTGGTGGAACTGTGAAAACACATTTCGGTGAGGATGTGAAAAATGACAGCTGTACTGCTTATGAGGAGGTGTGAAAAAATGGCACTATTGAAAATCTTGTGTGACAATATTACAAACCTGCAAAGTTACAAGGCTGCGTGGAAAGTGCGCAACGCACACTTGTAACACAGTCAATTGATGGGCTATCATCACCAAATTTTCAACATAGGCATTTTAGGACCTCTGCTCATGAACAGTATCATTGTCATTTTCTTAACCTGTCCAAATCAGTGATTTCCCAGAGTGACTGCTCTATTCTGCGCCAGAAGTGAGAAAACATATTTTGGCTAGGATGGGAAAAATGACAGCTGTACTGTTGATAAGTAGGTCTGTGAAAATGGCAATGTTGAAAATCTGAAGTGAAAATATTATAAATTCACGGCCTTATGAGCGTGCATGCCAACTGTGCAATGCACGCTCTTAACACAGTCATTTTATGGATCATTGTTACCAAATTTTCAACAGAGGCATTTTAGGAGCTCTACTCCTGAACAGTGTCACTGTCATTTTCTTAATCTGTCCTGAACACTGATTTCCCATAGCGACCTCACTAATCTGTGCCGGAAATGCAAAAACACATTTTGGCCAGGATGTGAACAATGACAGCTATACTGCTCACAAGGAGGTGTGACAAAATGTCAATGTTGAAAATCTGGCATGAAAATATTGTAAATTCGCGAAGTTATGAGCGTACCTATCAACCGTGCAATGCACGCTCGTAAAACAGTCATTTTTTGGAATTTTTCCACCAAATTTGCAACATAGGCTTTTTGAGAGCCCACCTCATGAACACTGGCACTGTCGTTTTGTTAATCAGCCCAGAAGGGTGATTCTACACAGTGACCGTGAAACCACCTTTCAGGACTGATTAACGCCATGACAGTTCAAGAATTCATGAGGAGGGGTCCCAAAAACCCTATGTTGAAAATTTGGTGAAAAAATTCCCAAAAATGCCCGAGATATGCACTAAAGTTGAACAAACCCTATTTATTACATTATACAGCTTACCGGCATTTCCTCAGTTCGTGGTCAGCTTTGAAGAGTGCAGACGTGTTCCCGGTCCAGAAAAGATCATCGTGCCGAGCTCCAGAGGTAAGTATGGGGTGGGGGGTGGGGAGGCAGGGTGCACAGTGGGTGGGTGCAGGTTGCTGGTGGGGGGCAGAGCGAGCCAAGGACAGTTTCTTTCTTTTCAGGGGAAAACAAAAGACATCAGGGACCTTTTGGCTTCACAGGGCATCTGGCACACTGGGGTGGGCTCCCAGCATACCAGCAGAGGCTTCAGTTTGGGGCCAGTAGTAGCTGATGGGGATTGGGCACCACCATCGGCAGGAACAAAACGGGGGTTCACTATACCGATGGGGATTGAGCACCCCTGTCAGCAGGAACAAACGGGAGGGCTCATTATGCCTACGGGATTGGGCACCCCATTGGCAGAAAACAAAAGGGGATTCATTATGCTGACGGGATTGGGCACCCTCGGCAGGAACAAAATGGGGGGTTCATTATGCCGACGGGATTGGGCACCCCATCATAGAACAAAAGGGGTTTACAGAATGATGATGGGGAGTCGGAAGCAAACAGTGGGGGAGGGATTCTATTGTTTGTGAACAGGTAGGTAAGCCGCTGCCATGTTCACAAACAATATCAGGGGTTTTACATCTCGCCCTGCAATGACGGGTCGTTCCCTCACTGCAGTGGATGGCTGACACTGCACTGACGAGGCAGCCCCTGATTGCAGCGGCTGATTTTTTAGAAATTTGTGGCATGCTGGCTGAACTAGTGTCAGCAGCAGCGTGCCATGGCATTGGGGGGTGAGGGACAAGCCTTTGCAGGCTGTGGGGGCATTGGGCAGAACAGTGCCACGCCTCCACAACCTGCTTGTGGAGAAAGCTGACGCAATATGTTTCTTGCGCATGCGCGCAATCAACACAAAAAAATGATTCAGATCATGGCAGGGAAACACATGAAACACAGGAAAGACTATGTAATAAGTAGACATACATAGAAGAAAAATTAGATACATAATTAGTAATTCAGAGTACTTAAAACAGATTATTTTGTAGCTACTGCAGTTCATTAAATCCAACATGTATTTAAATTAAATAATACAAATGCATTGCCTATAGATGCTTCCCTTTTAAGTGCAGAGTCAATACAGTAGCTTATTCAATGGAATCATTTAAAATCAATTTCATCAAACAGGCTTGTTGCTTTGAGTCCCTTCACGTGGTAAATCCACTTATTTTTCTTCTGCAGGAGGTATCTGAGCCTGTTGCCACCTCTTATGGGTTCTGTAACCCCTTTAATTCCCATACAGTGAAGACAAGCAGGACTGTATTCATATACTTCACTGTAGTGATCATAAAGGGGTATATTGAATTGGGAATTATTGATAGATCTTAAATGCTCATGGAAGCATACTTTGAAATCAGTACGTGTTCCACTCATGTAATCATTATTGCCCCCACACCAAAGAACATAAACCATAAAGAGTATTGTGCAATGGACACATTTCTTAAATTACATAGTGTTTCCTGTAATGGGATGCACATTCTTATTGCCTTGATTAGCATACTGAACATGTCGAAGGGTACAAACCAGCAGAAGCCTGTTAGTTTACTGGGCTGCCAGTCTCTTGTGGTGTCTGATATGTTGTCAGGCTGGCTGTGTAAAAGCATGCCTATTAGGTTTTCAAGGTGTGGATCCAGTTACATGTGAGAATTTATTTTATTTATTATTTATGGGTCAGTAATTGGTAACCAAGAAAGGTACACTGAGTCAAGGCTTGTTTCCAGGTGCAAACAAGAGTATGGGTACAAAAGTACCAAGACATACAGTGTACAGTCAATGTAAACAGTAACATTGTACAAGCAATGGGCACTATGCACTAATTCCTATGCACGACATATGTGCCGTACATAGTCATGCCAATGTCTGAATGCTATGCAGTGTCCAACGTATCCTCAGCAGCAATAACCACAGGTGCCCAAGTGCCTTGTGCACTAGATCCCCAGGCTGCCCACACAGTGATGCACCAGGGGTGGTGTGGTGGTGTGCCTGCACTCTATGCAATTCACTAAGGTGCGGAGTGCTGGGACAGGGCAGAAAATGTTATGTGAGGGGGAACTGTGCTGTAAATATTTACAGGGCCCCCCAATGGTTATCAGTGGGGCATGGTGGCAATGGGACTTCACTGCACACTGCTTCCCCATCCCACCGGCTGACAGGGAGGGTTGCATTCAGCCAGAAAAGCAGCAGACTCCACATCCCAGGGTCTGTGAAATCTCAGGATCCCCAGAAGATCCACTCCAGGACCCAGGATAGGCATCTGATTGGATGCCTACCTAAGCAGCCGCAATCCACTCCTACACAGCTGCACACCGGGGCAATGGTGAATACTGTCTGGTGCACGCCTGTCCACGGGTACTGAGCAGTGTGGGTGAAGGATGCACCTTTCGCATGTACCCACACCCAGGTCATGCATAGGAACCAGTAACAGCAAACCAAATGGCAAAATGTTGAGATGGGACACTATAGATGCAAGTAGAATAAAACAAGTCTTCAGACTATATGTATAACCCATGGCATTATATTTTGTGGAATAATTTCAGTCAACAAAAGCAAAGAAAACTGTACTGGCAATAAATGCAACAATATATACAACAGATGAGGTGTAGTCAGAATAGTGTGTAGTTAGAGAACCTAGGTATTATCTGACCAAAGGGAGGCTTGCAGACCAGGGATCAATTAAATGTAGTTGCATAGGTGGGCATCAAAACATCACAGAAGCAATGACAGGACACAGAACAGACTAGCCAGTGCCAGTGCAAGAGAAAGAGGGAGCAAATGGGATCATCAGCTGTTGCTTGAGTGACTGATAGAAAGAAGACAGACAAAGAGGTTGTTCCAGATCAAGGGATGATGGAAGCCAAAAGATTGCACTGCAGCAGATTTGGAGAAGGGGACAGAAAAAGTGCGACAGCTCATAGAATGAAGTAAGGAGGGTAAGCACACAGAAGACTGTAAAGTGAAGAGGTAAGGAGGGAGTGGTGAGAACCAGTATTTAGAGAAAAAAGATGCACAGTGAGTGAGGTAGTGGGAAGCAAGAGATGGAACAGAGAGCAATTATGGGTACAGGAAGTGGCAGAAAGCTTTGCAGAGAGTGTCCAGTCTGATAAGAAAAGAGAAGGGGGCAGTACCATAGACCATATCTGCATAATCATGCACCAGGAGATCTATCTTGGTGATTATTTTCTGGTAACTGGGAGATCCAAACAATCCTTCTTGCAGTACAGGGCATCAAGTTTTGGACTGAGTTTTTATGAATTGCATCTATATGAGTGGAGAAGCCAAGCTTCCATCCAGTCACACACCAAGGTACTTGCTGTGTGGAATAACATCAACAGGGATGCTATACAGGGTAGAAAAGACTGGGGGGGGGGTTTGCATGCTTATGGCTTGGGCCAAAGGTCATGGACACAATCCTCTTGACATTTATCCAAAGTTGGTGGCAGTGGAACCAGCACTGGACATTATTAAAGTCACGTTTAACCAATATCCCCAAGGCAGAGATCGAGTCACTTGAGGCATTCAGTAGAGTATTTTTCACAAATATATGAATATGTGATCTGATGCAAGCTGAAGAGAGGTCATTAAGGAAGATGGAGAACAGGATGGGACCCAGTATGGGGCCTTGGGGAACCTGAGACTGTATGGGGACAAGACATCACCAAGATGGACTGACTGAAGGTAGCCAGAGAGGTAGGACCTAAGTCAGTTGACAAGAACAGAGAGAACATAACCTTCTGGCTTATCCACAACAATAGAGTGGGCTACCATGTCATAGATCTTTGCTAGTTCAAGATGACAGTGGTGATGTACCCCTCATTCATTCTCTTAAGGAGAGAGTCAGTGACATGAAGAAGTGAGGAAACAGTGGAACTGGTTTTACAGAAGCCAGACTGGAACAGTGGGGGAGGTTGACGGAGTAAAGGAAGTTCGAAAGTTGAGTGTAGATATCCTTCTTTAGTGATAGGTTGAAAGTTATCAGCAGATGTAGAGTCACCACCTTTGTGGAGAAGGAGGACCTTGGCAAACCTCCAAGACAGAGGAACAAAGCAAAGGTTGACAGGAGGTTAAGAAGGTGGGTAAGTGTGATAACAATTGCATTAACAGAAAGATGGAGTAGTTTGGTGTTCAACCCATTGGGCCAAGTCCTTTGGAAAGGTTGTGGGAGCAAAGAGTGCACAGGGAATCCTAAGGGGAGATGGAAGAGAATGGGAGGCAAACGCCAGGAGAAGGTTGAAGGGAGGGATGCTGAGGCAGGAGGGTAGAAGCAGAGAACGTTGAAGGAGATGGGAGGACACAAGCAAAGAAGTATTTATTAAAGTAATAGGTCACATAGGAAGGAGTAGCAATAGGGAAACAAATCGTGAGCAGAACAGGGAAGGACTGGGAAAGAGGAACAATGAAGAAGTGGAACATCTTCCAGAGTGAGGGAATTGAACATTTTGGGGAAGTTGGAGACAAAATGTTAACCTTTGCAACCCTGACAGTCTTAGTGCAGGAACTTCAGAGTCTCCTGTGCTGAAGAGGTCTGCAGGGGAGTGAAAATTTGAAGTGAGTCTGGCAGTGTCCTGCATTCTCAATAGATCATTGAGGTTGGGTGAGATCCAGGGGAGGTGTGACCCTCTCATATGGGACTTTGTAATTGGGGGGGGGGGCTTCTTTGTCCCTTATGTATAAGCATTTAGTATGGAACAAGGAGAGAGCCTGATTGATGTCACTGGCCAAAAGGAGCAAAGAACAGCGAGTGCAGGAAAGGTCAAGAAGGAGAGAGTCAAGACTGAGGGACTTAAATTACCTTAATCAGGTACTTTTATTTAGGGGAGGAAGGCTGAATTATCATGACATAGTAGGTCATGTTATGGCCCCTGAGGGCATCTGATAAGGTACTGTCAGTAATTCTTCAGTGAGCAATGGAAGAGAGGACCCAATCAATATGTGAATTGTTTGTGGAGGGGGATTATAATGAGTTTGCTGCATTATGAGCTGGAAGAGATTGAGAGACAAAAGTTTTTGGATTGCAGGTTTGGCAGCTGTGGAGAGCCAGTTAATATTCACATCTCTTAGTAGAAGCAGTTCTCCTTAAGAGGGATGAGTGAGAGGCTAGGGAAGATATCATACTGAACAAAGGGAGATACTTTGAGAGAGGCATAGATACCACTGACAAAGATAGGAATGGAATAGGGAAAGGTGAGCTTAGATTAGTTCAACACAAGAGGAACACACCTATTGAGAGACTGGGAACTAGTAAGTCTCTGATGAACAAAGAGGGCAACGTCACCTTCACATTTGCCCCGTCCAGTCTGTGCAGGTTGTAGTTAGTAATAGCCACATCACTGTTGGTGAGTCTAGAAGTGAGCCAGGATATGGTAACACAGAGGATGCCAGAAGTCTGTTGTGAGAACCACACTCTAATATCAATTTTAAAATGAATATACTAAGGTATGCAATATGTTATGGTCTTTAGTTAGAGGAGGAAAGGAAACAGCATCAG
The DNA here is from genome assembly GCA_016271365.2 of Neoceratodus forsteri. NCBI lineage: Eukaryota > Metazoa > Chordata > Ceratodontiformes > Ceratodontidae > Neoceratodus > Neoceratodus forsteri. Next base: position 875,609,438 of record CM057459.1, read on the forward strand.
AGGGGGGATAGGGCCAGGATTTAGCTGAACATAACCCTCACATCAGGAATAGTAAGGTGAAAAGTAGAGGTGTAGAGAAAAACTTGCATCTGAAGGGGAGAAGAAAAGAAAGAGATTACCCTATGAAGAGCTTTGAAGTTAAGGGAATGCCAGGCGAGAAGGCTTGGCTGGATAGGGACATATGACTGAGCTAATCGTGGAGTGGCATGGAGGTGGTAAAGGGGGATAGAAGACAGAAAATGCATTGAGGAATGGAGGGGAGGAGAAGGATAAGGGGAGGAAAACAGAACTGGTAAGGATCACAGTTGGTAAGAATGCAGCAGGATAAAGTTAACACATACTGTAACTTTAAGCTACTCTGTGGGGGAGGCAACCACATAGCCCTAGCCACTAGGACAGTCCTGCAAAGCAAAAAAAAATAACTAGTCACTTAATATTCACAATGGTGCCAATTCTCCAAGGTGTGTAAACCGTGTGCCAAAGTAACATGAATGAACAGCCACCAATGCACCGTGCAGGTGGCACGGAGGACACGGAATGCACGTACATGTGAGTACCCCTGGGCAAAGACTTGGGTGGTGCAAATGGAAGTGCAGAGATGCATGCTGGGGCAGTCCCAATGGCTGCACAGCACACCAACATGTCACTTGACCTTACCATATAGGGATATGCGCACCATCTGGGTATATGCACTAACAGGAATGGCCAGGCAAAATGGCTGACAAGGCAACACAGAGGGACCAGAGTGCTGTGCCACATACTGTGGACAGGTTATCACAGTAGCACGGCTGTGATGGGTGTGCAGGTGCAGGCATGGGTGACCACCTGGTTGGCAGCTGGAAGCCATGATCCAGCAACTTCACCAGTGCGCAGGTGACGGCACTGGTCATATGCATCTGCATCAACTATGACATCCTGTGCTGGGTACAGACCCTGACGGCAAGCACCAAGAGCAGCAGAGGCTCTGGACTGATATTCAGGCACCTGTGAATGCTGTCAGTCCTGAGGCATGTATGCTCTCCACCATAAAACACAAGCGGCATGACATAAGGTCCACCATGAAGTGGAGGCTGTCTGCTGCCAAGAGGGACCAGACAGGTATCGGAGGGAGTCCCCTATTTCCCAGTAACATGCTGAGCCCCCTGGAGTGTATCACAGTGGATACCATCTCAGAGGTCACATGGCACGGGGTGGCAGAGGGCTGTGATATGATGACAGGTATGTAGTGGCCATGTGGTTATGGGCAGGGATGGCATGGGTCATGGCTGCGAAGCAGTTAACTGTACTACCTTATCCCCCCCAGGTCCATCTACGAGCAGCAATTGTGTGGTCCACCCTGGCACTGCGCAATGTGACCTGTGGGCTCAGGTGTATGAGGAAAGTAAGCATGATGCTGCAAACAACCCACCTTACCATGGCTCATGCGCCAAGGCAGCACAGAATGGCCTAACATATGTCCATGCCTTCATCCATAAGTACCACTCTGGAGATGCCAGCAACCAAGGAGGCATGAGCAGGTGTGGACATGACATCCAGCTGTCTGGTGGAGGCCATGGAGGATGTGCTGGCGTGCACCAACACACACACACAGAGGCATGCATGGAGACATCACAACACAGTGGCACTGTGCAGCCAACAATGGTACCAGTACCAAGGACCATGGCCACCACTACAAGTGACAGTGAGAGGGAGGTGTACACAGACATGCCTTCCCCCATACGACAGAAACCCCTGGGCCCAGCTACAACAGTACAGGAGGGCATCATAGCCACCATACATGGGGCACATGGCTGGCGGGCCAGGGATTGGCAGTGCTGTGACAGGAGGGTGTCCGTGATGGATGTCCAGCAGACACACTAACCTGAGCTGTGTCGGCTCAAGGAGGACAGGTTTGCAGGCAAACGATAGAACATGGAGGCATGGTTGCACCTCACCAATGTGGTGAAGGGCATGTCCTGGGGTATAGATAGAATAGATGATGTGCAGGAGAGGGTGATGGAATCCATGCATGCAGGACAGAGCACCACCATGGTGGCTAACATGGTACAGTATGCCAACACCTACACACAGAGCACCACTGCAGCAGCAAATGACACACCATCCATGTGCCACCTCACACCAGGTCCCTCTGGCACAGTCCACCCTGAATCCATGGCCTCCATCACAATGACCCACCACCCAGACTGGACCCTGCCCTCACAGCCACCAGACCCACCCCACCCACCTCCACCCTGGCCCATCACCCACCAGCAAGCAAGGTGGAAACGGGTCCATGGTGGGGTCCACAACATGGCGTCATGCAGCCAGGGCAGTGAGGGGTGCCATGGTGCATCATCTGGGATCCCGTGTGAGCTCCTGCCTTGGCTGCTCACAGCCATAATGTCCACATTTGACTGTGGCACACTGCAGTACATCACTTGCACATGGTGTGTCACACCAGCACCATGGCGTCCATGTCACAGTACCCCCACGCGGTACAACAGACACACAGCAAGGCACGTGCATCACAATGAGTCATGCAGGCCAGTAAGGACCACATCATTGAACACCATGCAAGCATGCCACATAAATGTACGATGTGCTGCCCATGGCACACCACATATGTTCTCATTGCAGCATGTTGCGGGAAGAGGGTGCTTATGGATACTCAGACTACACGCTCATCACAGTGAACATGGGCTGCACTCCTATCTACCAAACATGATGTGTGCCACTGTGTGGTGGATGGCGCAGCTGCACACTGTGTCAAGCAGTTGCTCCTGCGCCGGTGGCCTGTCACAGGGGGCTGGTCGCATGGTGCCTGGGGTGGTGCCAGTATCTTATGGCTAGGCTTGGCAGTTTTCAATTTTTATTTTTAACAAAATTTGACTGCTAAAATAGATGTTTATTTTCTGATTTTTATTTCAATAAATATCGATCTTTATTGTTAAAAACAGCTTGCAAATAAGCAAAATGTAATAAATTAATCAATTCAGTGACACAGACAAGTAGACACGGAGACACACATAGTTATACAGAGACAAATACAACATGCACTCCCCCCTCCCAAAGTGCAATCGATGCTGGATTCAGCTGTGCAATTTTTTAATATCTGTGTCCCACTCAAAGTCTTCTTTTTTGGCAATGAAAAGTGTTGATTATGGCACCATACTTTGATACAACAACAGAGAGGTGTTTTTTAACAAACGGGTCAAAAATATTGCAATTGTCAAACAAAGAACCAGCACCATAAAGGCCTTCTGAGACATTTCATGTCAGTGTTGCGCTTAGCTTTGAATGAAAATTTCTGGAGAAAGAATGCATTGCTTCAGAGAATTAAAAGATTACAAATTAACAGCTCAGAAGCTGACACGGGAAACCACAAAGGTATGTAGCAATTACAAATTAGGTGTTAATGGACTAGGTGATCACAAGCTGAAGTACAAAGAGGCATGGCATTTTGCGATTTAAATCACCTGCCAATCAATACATTATAGTGATACGAGTGATGCGAGACGTAAACTCATTTCTGTGTAAATCGACGATTAAAAATATCAGTCGAAATTGACTAAGTTGTCCATCTCGATGTAAATCAACGGAAACCGATATAAATCATGAACTGCCAAGCCTACTTATGGTGCAGGCAAGTGTTATGCCACATGGCACACATGGTGAACACTCTGCATGCCATCCCCGGGTCAAGCATCATTGCACCACTGGTGTGATCAAGGCACCAGAACCGCATCTTCATGATACCAATTGTCCTCTTGATGCAGGCACTTGTCCTCTGATGTGATACATTGTATGCCTCCTCCACTGGGTTCTGCAGTGCCAGGTCTAGCATCATCAGATATGGCCTCAGGGGATATCTGCTGTCTCCTGTGGAGGAGTAGACAGGAGAAATAGATGGTACATGTCACACACACACACACACACACACACTGCCACCACTCCCTCTGTCTGCAGTATCCACCAAGCAGCCACCCATCAACACCATGGCATCCAGTTGTGCCCACAGACCTAAGTTGTCAAAAACAAAGGTGTCATGACAAGACCCCAGGTACATCACTCACACATTGGTGACGATGCCATGTTCATCGTGCATGACCTAACAGTTTATGCTATGGAAACTCTTACTATTCCTCTATGCCACCTCGTCCACGTATGGTGACAGGATCGCCCCATGGGTACCATCAGTGACGCCAAGGGTGTTGGACATGACATGCATGGCATAGATGGCTTCCTTGGTGGCCTGTATCTTAGGCAGGGTTGCTGGGAACTATATGTGGGTCCCCACATCCCAGAGCAGTGCATCTGTCACCCGATGCACCGTGCGTGGCACAGACGACTAGCTGACTCCCGTCACATCACTGCACACTCGCTGAAATGATCCTGTGGCATAGTATGACAATGCACACAGTACATTAATCTCCACTGACATGGCCTGTGACCGGTGTGTCTGCAACTGCACGATGCCATGCACTATGGAGCACAGGAGGGCCACAGTCATGTAGTCCACACGAAACCTGTCCAGGCATTGAGTGTCCCTGAGCTCTGCCACCTGTAGATATGGGTGGTATGTACATGGTCTATTGTGTGGCTGCCTGGCCCATCTCCTCATGGCCGTAGTGTCCAACAGGGTGGTGTTCAGCAGTAGTTCTGGGCACATCGCACTGCTAGCCTGTTGCATGGTATACACCCTGCATGACAGGCGGTGGCTGTGTTGTGCTGCTGCAACAGGATCAGTGTCCTAATGTGGTGGGTGCCTAGGTGCACCACAGTACAGTGATCATGACCACATGCAGCAGGGCATCGTGACATCACCTGGTGTCAGGCACATCAGGAAGTTACACCCCTACTGCATTATGGCTGCAGCAACAGAGTGTGGTCCAACTGTGGGCAGGCTCACTGCCCATCCTCAGAAGCTGTGGTGCATGGCATCCAGATACTGTTGGGATGAGCTGAAGAGAGGCCCCATCTGGCATGTCACCTAGCCCCCAGAAGTGTGTATTGTGGGTAACAGGGCTACACAGGGCAATTAATGGCATGTATCTCCATTACGATGTGCCCCATTTTCTTGTGTCTCCACAGGACTTCAGGGATGCCTGAATGAATGTATACTGGAGCTATGTGACCTAGGAATGGTGCTACCAGGCAGGTTGTGGCAAAGAGGATGGATTGGCCCAAGCAGTTCCCAGAGTTCCTCACCCTGCGTGTAGGGAGCGAGGATATTTATTACAAGGATGACTGGGGGAGTTCTGGTCCATGCCTGAGCCCTCTATGGTAGGTCAACATGCCTGTGTGGCACACGGTGTACAGGGTCTGTCTCATATGCATGCTTGCCATTCATGTACCTGCCTGTGTATGCTTGTGTTTCAGGGGTATAAAGGGCCACTATGGAGGATGCTCCTGGGGATCAGAGGGTACAGCGACACCACCCCAATGCAGTCATCCGATTATTCAGAGGTGGAGGCAGATGACACGAAGTGATGTCAGTGCACAGGCCTCATTCCACATTGGCTGGCATGATGCTGTGTATTTTGTTTGGGGGGGGGTGCAAGGAACATTTTGGTGGCAATCGCATTGTGTCATACACTCCATTTAATAAAGCTTGTTTAGAATCTCATTCAATGTGTCCCTGTATTCATTTGTGGTGCTGGTCCCTCGGCCTGTGTGCATTGGGACATGTACAGGTAGAGCCACAATGGGCATGCCATTTACACTATTATCCATGCCCCTATGTGTTTCTGCAGTCATGGTACTGTATTGGTAGTTGTGACTCTGCCCCATCCTGCACTGCCACTGTCACCTGTCTGCCACTTCCAGGCTGACAGAATCTCTACATTTGGGGTATTACCAGGCACGATATTCGACCACTCACCCATTTTCTGTGTTTGGAAAACATTCACTTTTAAGGTGCCTCACAAAGTTATACAGGTAAGGGATTTTTCCCACTTTAATCATAAACTTTTTCTTCAGGATCTTGCACTCACTGATTGGTCCCCGGTACTCTCTGCATCTGAGCCCTCAGGTGCTCTTGACAGTTTCCTGAACATTCTTCTCCCTTCACAGGACTACCATACCCCATTCATTAGGAAGAGAGTTAGAGGGCTGGTCACAGAGTGGTTGCATGGTGACCTGCTGTCACTCATGAAGACCGGAGACAAACACTGGCACAAATTCAAGGCCACTAATGAGCCATCTGACTACCATGAATACCGTCCACTCCACAATGTCTGCAAAAAAGCTATACGTGTCACCAAGAGCAAATATTGCACAACTGCCCTGTTGTCCTCCACCAGTGACCCATGGAATTTTTGGCTCACCATTAAAACTGTAGTCGATGACTTTAGCCGATGTGATACCACTGACATGATTATTGGTGGTAAAAAGTGTAGTAATGCATCTACCACTGCAAATGCCTTTAATAATCAGTTTTCAGACCTGTCAGCCTATACCACCCAGTTTGCTACTGCTGACACTCACAGCTACCCCCTTACGGCTCCCTCCATTTTGGAGTCATTATTGTGTCACACCCCCCCCCCCCTTCTATCTAAAATCTGTCTCCATGAAGGAGTCATGCAAACTCCTTGCTGGCCTCTCTCCTTTCTCTAATCCAGATCATGATAATCTTGAGCCCAAACTGTTAAAACTAGGGGCCCCCAAACCTGTACTTATGATCTCCCATATTTTTTACCCGTCTTTTACTTCAGGAGTGGTCCCCTCTATCTGGAAGATAGCTAAGGTCATACCTGTTTTCAAGCAGGGTGACCGTAAGTCTACAGAGAATTACCGGCCAATAGCCATCTTGTCTGCTGTCAGCAAATTGCTGGAGAAAGTAGTTGAGGAGCAAGTATCTGAGGACCTGCTCAAATTCAACTTGCTTAACCCTGAGCAGCATGGGTTCTGCAAAGGTCAGAGCACTGGAATGGCCCTTGCAAAGGTCACATCCAAAATTCGTACTTCAACCCACCATGGCACTTTAACAGGCGCGGTCTTTGTAGACCTTTCTAAAGCCTTTGATTTAGCTGATCACCTTCTCCTGTGTGCGAAACTTCATCTGCCTGGCTTGTCTAGCCCAGCCCTTGCCTGGTTTTCTTATTACCTTGCCAGTAGAAAATAGCTAGTGGGGGGGGCATGGTTTAGCCACCAGAGCAATGGCTGCTTAATTCCCTGTGCTCTCCTTGTCCTGGGTACAATCTGAGCGGTGCCGCGCTTTTAGGACATCGGGACCCACCCAGTGTATGCTTATGACAGAGTAACTCCCCTCCTACCAGGCGGCAACTGCATATAGTGTATTCCAATGTGACTTGCTTCTCTAGCAGTGCAGGGCATCCGTAAGTCATCTCGGGTCATTAGGCCACATAGGCAGTGTTCATCCGCACTCGCTCGGGTGACCCATCGCACTACCACGCTTACCCAGTCAGTGCTATTTCGGCTCGGGCCGAGGTTACTTGCTTTTGGTACTTTGTAGCAGGCCCTCCTGTTCACATTATGGCCTCTCAGTGTCCTGCCTCCCAGCAGCTTCAGGGTGCACATTCCCCCATTCAACCTATGTCTGTGGGGGACTCCCTCCAGTATATTGAGTGGATGTTGGAGGCCCTCTTGGTCTTGGTGGATGATATAAGCTCATCTCTCTCTAGCACAGTGGATAATGTCAGACAATTACAGGATTGAATGAATGTCTCTGAGCAACTTTTAGACTCATGTGAACAGCAGCAAGCCAAGCTCCTTCACCACATCCAGCTTCAAGAAGAATGGCTGGCAGCTCTGTGGGACAGAGCAAAGGATCAGGAGAACAGGGCCAGGTGTAGCAACCTGTGGATCATTAGCATACCAGAGGATGTGGATGGTCAATCTATGGAGCACTTTCTGAATGAAAACTTACCTGCTATGCTGGGGGACAGATGGAGAGGGCCTAAGGACATGGAGAGGGCACAGCGCATATCGGGGAAACATGATAAAAACACCCAGACTCTTAGACCCATTGTGGCATATTTCCTATGCTATACCACTAAAGAGAGGATTCTGAGGACTGCCCAGGACTTAGGAGGGTTGTGCTCGCAGGGGTCAAAAGTCTCTTTTTACCTCGACGTTGCCCAAGAAACTGCTGCAAGAAGAAGATCCTTTGGTTCTCTAAAGAAATTCCTCAATCAACACCATTTTCAATTTAAATTTAGAGAACTCACCAGCTTGCTTGTGTCCAAAGATGGGCGAGAACTGCTTGCAAACCATCCTGCTGACATTGAGAGATGGCTGGGCAAGTTTTGGCCTGCTCTCCAGGTCCTGACTATATTTCCCAGGAAGATCTGGGAACCTGGCAGGGACACAGCCATTAAAGGGAACCGTCATGATGGGAGGAAGTTCCTTGAGGACACTTTTTCTGCAGGACGTGCTGCTCCTCAATCTGGTCCCCCTGCCTTTCCCAGCTCAGCTACTTGGGCTGCACCATCCTCCGTGCCTATATCTCAGCCTCCTCTTTCTGCTACCTCCTCTCTGCCACCACAGCAACATGAATCCTCCCACCGGCAACAGCAGAGAGCAAGAAGCAGGTCCCAACTGCCTCAGGAACCCCAGTTGAGTGCTCCACCCTCAAAAGTCTCCAAAATGACCATACATCAGAGCCCCCCCACACACTTAGTCGGACTTCCCGAACTGCCAGATATGGACACTGATGCACCTGAGGACTAGGCTGACAATCCTGACTCCTCACTGCTAGCAGCTGTGGCTGCCTCAGTTCCTGTGAGACTGGGCCTAATTTCCTATGCAGCTGCTGTCTCTGCTAAGCCCCGGATTCCTGCTGTATCTCCCTCGGCTCCCACCGGGCAGTCCAAAGGTTTACCCAGTTAACTTGTGGACTGTATTGTTTACTGTTTCCTTCTTCTTACTGGCCAGTTGGGACCAGACATCCCCCTTGGTCCAGATGCTAAAATAGGGCTGGGCTTTGTTTATTTTTCAGCACACTCTCCCAGAGGTGATGGCACTTGCCCACCTCCTAGTTGGTGCTGCATCCTTCCTCGACCCCCACTTGGACCACTCACCTAGGCCACGTTCCAGGATGATTGGGACGGGGTGGCACTTGGTTTGGTTGTTCCCTTAGGGTGTGTCCCCTGTTTTGGAATGGTCATAGGGGTCGGTCACCTGTTATGACCACCTTCCCTTTGTTTCAGTGGTAGTGGTTGGCAGCCTATAGTGAGTTTGGTAGGAGGGAGTACCCTCCGCCTTTCCCTCTTCCCTCAGCCCCTCAATGCTTCCCCTGCCCCCAATAACCCCCATGCCCCTCCCCCTTCAATGTCCCAGTGCCCGACCTTGGGGCCATTACCTGTTCAAGGCGGGTTGAATCATGTTGGCTCTAAACACCTCCCTTATTTTGGGTTTTGGGTGCCTGTGTAGCTGAGGGTACCTGTACACAGTTACTCTCTTTTGCGATAAGCCCTGAACCCATTAGCATGTTTACACTTGTTTACATTTATCTTATCTGCTTTGAGTGTTGTGTATTAATGCATTACTGCCTGGGCACTTTTATTGCCCCTTATAACAAATTTTGTTGTTGTGCTGACGATTAATTACAGTCAAGCTATTACTGTTTGTTGACATATTTCTTCTTTTCTCTTTCTTTCCAGCTCATCTCCTGGGTGAGTGACACTACACCTCTACTTCTACATACTTGCTCCTCTCCTGTCTGGTGCTGTGGGTTCATGTTTCGGAGCTCATAGGTGAGGTATTTTTGCTGCTGACTCCCCTCTCCCCCTAAAACTATAAGTGTCCACTGGTGTGAGTAAGTACTGTCTACCCTTTTTCTTTCCCCTTCTGGAAAAGCAGACACGGCGAGCCCCTCTTTCTCCAGGGTGCGCCTTGTGTCATGGAATGCGAAGGGCCTCAATCACCCTATTAAGCAAACAAAAGTGTTACAGTACCTCAGATCCCTTCGTACGGACAGAGCATTACTTCAAGAAATGCATCTCCTGAACAAGGCACTGCCCTGGCTGAAGAAATCTTGAGTAGGGGCAGTACATACCAGCTCTGCTGTGTCCAAGTCTAAAGGGGTGGCCATTCTCATACACCGCTCCTCCCCTTGGGTAGTGGATGAGACCAGAAAAGACTCTCAAGGTAGGTGGATACTAGCCAAGCTCTTCTCCCTGGATAGGCACCATATTATTGTCAATATATATGCCCCTAATGTAGACCATGCCGACTTCTTCCCCATGATCAACCAGGCTACATCTTCTCTGACCCCAACCAGACTGCCTATCCCAACCCTACTTGGTGGCAATTTCAACTTAGTACTGGACACTTTTCTTGATAAGTCCAATCCTTTCCTCCATGCCAGTCCCAAAACTAAGGCAGCCTTACAAGATATGGAAGATCAATGGGGATTGGTGGATGTGTGATGGGACCATCCCACTGGGTGGGACTGCACTGTTTACCCTCATGTTCACTTCACTCATAGCCGTATTCATTTTTGGCTGGCCAACGTAGCAGGGGCTCAGGGGATTTCAGATAATAAAATAGGGAACATCCTTGTCTCATACCACACTCCCGTTCTGACCACCTATTCCTCGCTCGCACGGCAACCATCCGGCACACAATGGCGGTGCCATCCTTTACTTCTCAAAGACCCTGAATTTTGCTGTATGATCTCCCAGACAGCCCAGGACTACTTATCTCTTAACTCGGATGGCGAAGTCTCTCCAGGCACAGTCTGGGAAGCCTTCAAGGGGCACATAATTGCATATTCAGCCTCTAAAAATAAGGCTCAGACGGCAACTTTGGCAGCATTGTAAACTGACCTGACTGGCCTGGAGGTCCAGTTGAAGTCTCTCCAACCCCATTTCAGGGATAACTCCCTTTACTGTTTGGTTATGGGTCTGAAGTACGAAATCAATTCCATCCTCCATCATAAGGCAAAGTGGCTCCTCCTACCGTCCAAGCATTCATACTGGGAAGGGGTGAGAAAAGTGGCAGACTCTTGGCCTTCAGGCTATATAAACAACAAGCCTCCTCTCACATTCATGCTTTCCATGAAAAGTCAGGGAGGGTGGTTTGTGAGCCCAGGAAGATTAATGATACCATGCGATCTTTTTATGAAACTCTTTATCAGTCCCACTCCACTGTCATCTTCTCAAATAGAACAATGTTAGAACTAGAACTATGTTAGAGATAGAACAATTTTGGGCTGGCAGTATAGCCTAGAGGTTAAAGGATCGAGGTGTGAATGAGCTTGATACATCCAGCAGACCAGACCTAAGTTTGATTCTCACAACCTCCACTTGCATACTGTGTGACTGAGCAAGTTACTTAACTGCCAAGTGCTCCCAGGTCACCCCTGAAAACAGGCACTTGTGCCTAGTGGGCCTTACCCGATTACCAAAAACTAAAATAAAAAATAAATAAATAAATAAAACAAGACCTGAAAATGTTTTGCCAGAACTCTGTTCATCCTGTGCTCACCCTCAGTCAAGTAACTGAGTTGGACGCCTCGATATCAGATGCCAAAAAAAGACAGGTCCTATCCCATATGGTGTCCAGGATAGCCCCCGGCACTGATGGCCTGTCGGTTGAACTGTTCCACATGCTGGGAGCTCACATAACTCATCCATTGCTTCTGGCCCTCTGGGAGGCTCATGTGGCTGACTCTCTCCCTCCGACTATGAGAGAAGCTCTTATTACCCTTCTTCTGAAGAAATCTAACAACTCCCTGGACTGTGCAAACTACCGCCCCATCTCCCTTTTGTTGGTGGACATGAAAATTGTAGCCAAGATCTTGGCCACCAGGATGTTGGATGTCCTACCTTCCATTATCCACCCAGCACAGGTCAGTTTTATAAAGGGCAAATCCGGTGCAGACAACACCAGGCTGCTGTTGAATCTCAAGTGGGTAGCATCCCGGTCAAACTTGCCCATGGCTGCGCTCGCCATCGACTTCACTAAAGCCTTTGATTCCATTGAGTTGAACTATCTGCATGCAGTACTTCATCTGTATGGCTTTGGCCTGGAGTTTCGTCAATGGGTTTCTACCTTACATAGTTCCCCTGTTGCCCAGATCCTCACCAATACTACTATCTCCACTCCATTTCCCCTGCAAAGAGGGGCATGGCAGGGGTGTCCCCTCACTCCCCTCCTCTTTCTGGTAGCCTTGGATCCCTTAGTTCAGACTTTTATATCCTCAAAGTCAATTACAGGCCTGGTTGTAGCTGACACCCCCTACCTCGTGGCTGCTTATGCCGATGATCTTCTGCTTACCCTATACAATGCCCAGCAGTCCCTACCAGAAGTCCTCTCTATACTCCAGAACTTTGCCTCCCTATCGGGTCTGCATGCCAATCAGAAAAAGACCACTCTTGCCCTACTGAATGCAGCCTGTTCCAGAGACTGCCTCAGTGGCATGGAGTTGTCATGGGCAGCTAGGGGGTTTTCATACCTTGGGATCTACATCCCCTATAGGTAGTCAGACTTGGAGTAATTCAATTTCTCTCCCCTCCTGACCCAATTAGCTTCTGAATTAGAGAGGTGGCGCAAACTTCAACTCTCTCTGCCTGGTAGACTTGCCACAGTGAGCATGCTGCTTTTTCCACAGGTTATGTATCTTGTCAACAATTTGCCAATCCACCTTTCCCCAAAATTATTCATATCTTTGGATCATCTTGTGACCCAATACCTTTGGGAAGGGGAAACACCGAGATGGAGCAAACATAAACTGAGGGCACTCTGGACCCATGGTGGGCTGGGACTTCCCTGGTTTATGGGTTACCACCTGGCTTGCTTGGCCACCTCTTCTTCCAGATGGTTCATTTCTGGCACATATTGCTCTCTGCCATGGGTACATTTCGAGTCTAGCTTAGCAAAAAGGCACTACCTTGTGCTCGCTGCTTAGCCCGAAGACTAGGTTTAGCCCATCCCTTTCCCCTACTATGTTGGAGTCCTATCGAGCATGGAAGTCACTTATGTCCCTTTCATACACATCTCGCATGGCTTGGGCCCCTCCTCTAAGGTATATTCCTCTGTGGCGCAATAAGCTCCTTAGAGTGGGGTCCCCATACATTGGCCCACTTGGGAATCTCAGGGCATTCAGCATGTGCAGGATTTGTGTTTACCTGACTCTGATGTCTTGCTGTCATTTCAGCAACTACAAACAAAGTTCCAGCTCCCTATCAAGGCTTTTTGGAGATACCTCCAATTGCACAGCGCTGTTCATGATCTCTCAACTCATTGCAGTGTTGATTGCAAATGGAGCTGTTTGGCATCCATACATAGTTCCCCTATCCTCTGGGGCCTTTTTTGGCCACTTCTATAGGACTTGGAGAGATGCTCAGCCAGACCCCTCTGCTTCTAGTAGATTGAAATGGATGGCTGACCTCAATGCTGACATTTCTGAGAGCTCCTGGGCATGATACTTATAAGATGTGCATCTGTTATATAAGGACTCCTGGAGCCGTTTCCTTCAGCTTAAGGTAGTGCTCCTCTGGTATCATACTCCTGCCCTCCACTCCTGTGGCTTACTGGGGCACTCCAAGTGTTGGTGTTGCAATCAACCTGATGCTCACTTGCTGCATGTTTTGTGGACTTGCTCCCAACTCCTGCCCTTTTGGTCATCAGTGGCTAAGGACTGCTCCAGGGTGCTTGTGTCCCTTGTGTCACTGGCAGACCCCAAGCTTATTTTGGGTGACAATTCCTCACTGGGGGCCCTCACTGCACTGCACCATGACTGGTTAATTTTAGCCCATATGGAGACCAAGCGGCTCTTGTTAATGCACTGGTGCCAAGTGATCCTATCCACACGAGCAGCTTGGCATGAGGCACTGGCCTGGTTATCCCTGCTTGAACACCTTTCTTATACTCACCATGGATGAATGGTCCAGCATATGGCCAAACGGGGTGCCTACCTACACTCACCACTATGTAAAACTCCTCCCCCTTACAGTAACCCCCCTACCCGAACCCTCAGCAACACCACTGCTTTACCAGATCCCATTTGTTGCTCCTTTTTCATCCTTCTCTTCAGCTGTAAGTGTTAGATCTGTTACTGGTTTATTTCTCTGCCGTATTTATAGGTGTATCCTTGTTCCTTGCTTAGCTAGGATTACTCCTGCTGCATGTAAATGTATAGCTTTGCTTGCAATATGTCCAGTTATACTGACATGTCATGCTACATGGCGTATGTTGTTCGTTAAAACTCAAAAAAATAATTCTATGATTATAAAAAAAAAGAGAACAGCAAGGGAAATATAATTGAATCCTTCCTGAGCCCATCTCAGTTAGGGTTGGTGTACCTCAGGAGTCCATCCTAGGACCTATCTTACTCTCCCTATTTGTAAATGACTATCTGCTGGTCCTTACTCATTGCAGATCAACCCTCTATGCTGATGACTTAGTCCTCCTGTCCAGCTCACATGACACTGACATCATAACCCGTTATCTAAAAGCTGACTTCCATAAGCTTGAAACCTGGCTCCTTACTAATAAGCTTGTTCTTAATTTAAAGAAAACTCAGACCATACTCTTTGGATAAGCTGCTAAGCTTAGAATAAATACTGCGTTTATGATGGTTATGTGCTCTGCTGGATCTCCTATTGCCATTACCTCTTTCTTTAAATACTTGGGAGTCATACTTTACCCTCAGCTTCAACTCTCTTCACATATCCAAAATGTTTGTAGGGCAACGAACACCAAATTGGCCTTAGCCTACCGGGCAGGAGGGAACCTTACCGCTGCTGCAAGTCATGTCCTTTCCAAAGGAATTACTTTCTCTACACTTAGCTATGGAATCACAACTTTCCCGCTTGCTACTAAAGCTAGTCTTGCTAAGTGGGATGTGACCTACAATAACATCTGTTGCTTTGTGCTTGCTGTTCCCCAATTTACCCATCACTGTGAACTGTATAGCAAACTGCACTGGTTGTTCCTATGTAACTACTGTTCCTTTGCTCTTGGCAGCTTCATTGACAAAATTGCCTGTACTGCTGCTCCTTCTACCCTATCTGACCTATTTAAACCTGTCCAATCATCTTACCTACTCAGGTCCACTGACTCACTGGTCTTTCTTGTCCCAAAGTCACGTACTCTTTCTGGGGACCAAGCATTTGCAGTCTGTGCCCCTAGATTCTGGAACTCCCTCCCAGTGCTCACTAGGTGTATCACTTCCCATCTCTCTTTTAAAAGATCCCTGTGGACTCAACTGAAATCAGCCTCTGACTGTCACTGCCCCTAGTTCACTTGGTTGTGCCATCCTTCGCATGGTCTCCTTAAAGGGACACTGTCAGCTTTGCCCCTTCATTGTGTGCACAGTGTGAAAAGAGTGCCTCCTGGCACATACCTAACACACATATGCTGAATAATGCCTCTATGTATGTAAAACTTAATATTTATTAACTTAATCTGCAATTTTGAATGAAATACTGTTTTCATCTGGGATGATCAGAAATCAGCTGTATCCTGGAAGCACATCCAGGCTGGAGACACGGGTAAGGCAGACGAGCACTCCCGAAGTACGACTTTTACACAAGGTAGCTGCAAAAACAAGTTATTCCTGTCCCGGATCATATAAGGAAAAGCTGCTGCTATTTAAAACATGAAAATGAGCATTGCAAAGAATACAAATTAAACTTTTAGAATGGAGCTAAGATCCCATGCATGCACACAAACGGCATGCTCCTGCGCATGCGCGGGATCTTTCTTTGTACCTGTTGAGTGCATACGTGGGAGTTTAGCTCCATACTAAAAGTTTAAATTGTACTCTTTGCAGTGCTTATTTTCATATTTGAAACAGCAGCAGCTTTTCCTTATATTAGCTGGGACAGGAATAACTTGGTTTTGCAGCTACCTTGTGCAAAAGTCATACTTCGGGACTGCGCATCTGCCTAACCCGTGTCTCCGATCTGGATGTGCTTCCGGGACACAGCTGATTTCTGATCATCCTAGATGAAAACAGTAGTTCACTCAAAACTGCAGATTAAGGTAATAAATATTAAGTTTTACATACTGTACATAGGGGCATTATTCAGCATGTGTGCTAGGTATATGCCAGGAGGCACACTTTTCACACTGTGCACACAACAAAGGGGCAAAGCTGACAGTGTCGCTTTAATCTCTACACTTGGGTAATGGATGATGTCCTAAATCTTTTGTTATATGCATGTACTTATGAATTTTATTGTAAAAAAAAAAAAAGACTCCACTGTATAATGACTAATGTTCATTCCTTTATGTAATGTATCTTGCCTTTTGTTGTAATTATCACCTTTGTTATGATGTTCATGATTCTCTGATAAATCTTGTCTTTGCTGCACCTTTATGTTGTTCTGTATTTTACCTTTGTAACCTCCTCTACTGTACCTGAAAATAGGCATTTTTGTCTAGTGTGCCTATCTGGTAAACAAAAGCTAAATAAAATAAATAAAACCACTGCATAGTTAGGGTTGAAAAGGCTGTTTAATGTTAACCCCATAACTTTGCACCTTAATGGCTTTAACTCTATTCAATAGAATTGCATGGAATTTGCATGCACAGTCGGGGGGGCAAAGGCCTCTTGATTTGTCAAGTTTTGTTCCAGTCAGATGTGTGGATCTTGAGACCCAGATAATGCATTTATGGGAAAAATCAGGGGCTTTTGCTGCCTTTTTTATTTTTTTATCTATACCTACAACCCAGACAGTTTGGAATTTTGGTCTGAAATTTAAAGTGTAGAAAGGGATTGCCACAGAATGGTTCCCTTCTTTTGTTTTGAAAAATAAATATTAATACCTTACCAAGTTATAAGTATCTGAAAGGTTAGTTCTGTGCTTGTTCAGTAGGGTGTTATGGATAGACGTTTCATACTATAACAGAATAATATTTTCTCACCTAAGCAACAAAAGGCACCATTCTGGGGCAAGCCCTTTCTACCATGACAATTTCAAACCAAAATTGCAAAAAGTCTGGACCGTAGGTGATGACAAAACAAAAACAGCAAAATAATCCACATTTTCCTAAACTCACACTATCCAGAAACTGGAATCTGTAAATCCAGCTGAAATGAAATTTGGCAAAGAAAGACACCTTGCAGCCCAGGCTGCACCTTCAAAATGTTGTTCAATTATGCTGAATGGGGGTGAAGCAGTTACTATATTTATATACAACAGACATATCTATACACAGTATTATAATGCATAGAGGTGTGGTGGCAACACTGTCATTAAGATTGAGTGGGCTGTTTAATGTTAAACCCCTAATTTTGAAACTTAATAGCTTTGCCCCTGTTCCATGGAATTACACAAAAATTTGCATGCATAGTCGGGGGATATCTAGATTTGCCAAGTTTCATTCCAGTCAGATATGCAGATTCTGAGACCTAGACAGTGCATTTTTAGGAAAAAAATCTTTTTTTTTTGCTGTTTCTTTGTCATTGCCTACAGCTCAGATGATTTGGAATTTTGGTGAAATTAGAGTAGTAGTATCTTTTGGAGAAACATTTGATACCCAACTGAGTATTCTCAGAATCAAAATTTAAAATCCTTATCACTTGGAAACAGATTCAGATCTTTTAGACGAACCAAGGAAAGGCACCATTCCTGGGCAAGACTGTTCTACAATGGAAATTTCAGGCCAAAATTCCAAACCATCTGGGCTGTCGGTGATGGGGGGGGGGGGGGAGCTAAGAAATCTGATTTCTCAGTCTGCACATGCAACTGGAATAAAGTTTGCAAATCAAGACATTTTGCCTGCCAGCTTCTGTATGCAAACTTTTGTGCAATTCCATTGAATAGGGCTGAAGGCATTAATATACTGCATTTATATTCAGTATTTATCTACATACCATATTATAGTGGGTTGTACTGCCACAATAGTTAGTCTTGAGTAGACTGTTTAATGTTAAACCCCTAACTTTGCACTTTAATAGTTTTGCCCCTATTCAGTGGAAATGTCTGAAATGTTGCATGTGCAGTTGGGTGGGAACAAGGTCTCTTGATTTGCCAAGCTTTGTTCCAGATGGATGTACAGATTCTGGGTAGCACCACGTATGAGCATGTATTATTGAGCACTACAATATGAATGACTCAATAATACCACTCGTATGTAGAGCAAGTAGGGGAAAAGAGCTCTGTATCACTATAGCCAGTGTAGCGGGAGGGATACGCGCTACACTCACAAGAGATAGAGGATAAAGGAAAGAATTTAGCCAAGCCCTGCTGAGCTGGCCATGTGGTGTAGTGACTTGAGCCACTGCACCTAGAGCCTGTGATGCTGTGTTCGGATCCCGGAGCAGGCAATATTTTTTTGTTTCAAGGGGGAGTTTCTACATTTTCCAAGTCCACTCCCCCTGGAGTTGAGAATCCTTATTTTGAGAGGTGTGGGGGGCAAAGCCTCCCTCATAAAAAAAAGACATAGTGGATGTTTTTAGAGGACCATCACTGTTTGCGGTGGTCTCTCTAACGGGAAGGCCCCCTTTTGATGTGGGCGATTATTTTCTCACTCTAATGAGTGGTGTGGTAAGGGACTCACCCTTATCACATAAAACCCAGATTCTGTGATCCATATAATGCATTTTTAGACAAATCAGGGTTTCTTGCAGTTTTTTTGTCATTGCCTACAACCCAGATGGTTTAGAATTTATGTTTGAAATTTTCAAGGTTGGAAGGACTTGTCCCAAAATGGTGTCATTCATTGGTTTGGTGAAAAAATATTAATCTGCTTGCAAGTAGAGATGTGCGGAATTGGAAAATTTCACATAGCGAAATGGTTTGCATAATTTCCATATTACGCAAAATTTTTCATCTAGGCAAAACTAACTTCACCTCTGATTTCGCTTTTGCATAATGCAAAATTTCACCCAATTTTGCCGAGTTCACGTAAGGTGAAATTTCACCATTATCCTAAATTTCACCAATGTTTTTCAATTTTGCAAGTGAAATTGCAATGCATTGTGTGTAAATAGCTGAAATATCAGGTGCCGACTGTTTCCTGCACAGTAGATTGTCTGTTGAGTCAGATAGCAGTTCAGCGTGGAGCATCACAGCCAATAAACCCTTCAAAAACCTCTTTATTTGTAATTTTTGAGAGTTGATTGCTCCCAAAATCTCAATATAGTTCCTAGTCTTGCTACTGAACCTTTTTTATGTTGGTGTCTTTGGATAATATTTAGTTAAACTTAGATAGTGTTTTCAGTTTTCTGTGTCTGTGCCTGTGAGGGAGTTGAGTGGGGGAGGGTCGACCGTGTGGGGGGTGTGTGTGTGTGTGTGTGTGTGTGTGTATGCACATGTGAAAGTAGAACAGGCTAGTTACTAATATTTAACAGATTTCTCACAAGTTGTGAGTGAGTTTCTGTAATTTCTTTTAAGTCTTAATATTTTTGTTGGTGTGCTACTTATTTGTTATAGATTTCTTACATCATGATCCTTTTTTGGGTAACTTTATCTGAACAGTTACTCACTCTGAGTGGTTCTGTTCCTGATTCCCTTTGCTTAATCACATCTGTGCTTTTTTTTTTATTGAAAGTATTTGTGCACATTGACCACTTGTCTTGTTCATATTCAGGGTACACTGCATTGTTGAATTGCTCACAGAAAGTAAACTTGTGATCTAGCATCTTCATTGCAGTGTTCCTGTTTTTCTGTTTAATTTGCTGATCATATTAATCCTTTCCTCCCTGTTACACAACTAGTGTTTACTACCGGACCCTACTATATAAAAAAAAACTACATAGTTTTCAAGAGAGTGGTGGTCCCTGCACAATTTTTGGAGGTGTCTTTGTTTATTCATTTCAAATCTTGTTGTCCTTTCCATCTGATATATCTGCGACAGGGTGACCCCTGTCAGGGATGGGTGCCCTGGTGGAAAGACAAGGATCCCTTGCCCCCCTGACGTGCTCTTGTCCTAAATACATAAAGTACTTTATCAAAGTGCATAGGAGAAAGAGTTTGAGTGCTGTTTAGACATGAATAAGCGGGGATTTGTTTGGGTTATACAGCTTTTTTTTTTAATTGTTTAGCCAGGTGAGACACACTAAGCTGAAAGCTTGTTAACAGGTGCAACCTGGGAGCACAGGGAAGTTAAGTAACTTGCTCAGGGTCACACAGTATACAAGTGGGGGCTATGGGATTCAAACCCAGGTCTCCAGATTTTTGCAGCTCAGAGCCTTAAATCACTGCGCTATACTGCCTCCTAAAACTTTAAGTTGTATTTAATTACCCCTACCATCCAGTAGCTGATGAGCAGCTGAAATATTAGAAAAATGAAATGCCTCTTATTATGAGTTCACTCAAGGAGCAAACTCATTGTGATAAATATAGAAACATTCCTTTGCAGGGGTATTTTCTTTTTCTGCACCTGAGAACCGCTGTTTGAGAGCTCTCATAGGCTCAGCAGTACAAGAGCAGACCACAATAAAGTGTCTCGGGTGAGGCAGTGCTTGCATATGTCATGTGCCCACCCGAGGCAAAATGGAAAGTGTTGTTGAATTGCAGACTGCTCAGTTCCCACTATAAGTGAACTGAGCATTAGAAGGAAAGGCACTTTGCCTTTCATGAACAAAGAGGACAGACTGTAGTCTTACGACTTGGGGTGAGGCGGCATTGGTAAATTGCAGCCGCCTGCCCGAGAAGATAAAAAGTAAAAGTGATTTCCTTTGTAGTTTGCTCAGTTCATGCCGCAAGTGAACTGAGCATTGGATAGAAAGGCTCTTTGCCTTTTTAAACCTGAGAGGCTACAATTACATAAAATAAATATTGAAGCAGGAGCAAGCTAGCTCCTAAAGCATAACAAGAACTGCTGTGGTGCAGTTGAAGAGGGGTGGCATTCATTTTATCTTGTCAGCTGCCCCGCTCTTACAATAGCGCTAAGCACTTTTAAACAGGCATTTATATGTACAGGGACAAGGACAGGGAAGTCCTGAAAAGGAGTAAAATAAATAGAGGAGAGTGCTATAAAATTGGAGGATTATCAGGAAATTTTAATGACAAATTGGTCTGTGTGTGAAATAGGCCTAAACGAAAAGTTTTGTCATTGGGCTGTAAGTTCAGCCATTAAAAGAAACATATTTGTGGATTCCTGGGTTGGCAGGAGAAAGAAGAAGAGGAGCATGCCCTCATTTTTCCATTTCCATAGCCATCTCAGAAAACACAACAGGGCTAGAGCCAAATCACCAGTGGGGATATTAAGTCCCAGAAAGATTTCCTCATTGTTCTAAGCACTGAGAATATCCTAGACAGAGGGTTTGGAAAATAAATAAATGGGAGAGAAAAGCAAAAAGAAGGGCTTAATACTATTATGAGGTACCCCTGCTGCTATGAGAAATAGACATCAAAACTGGAGGCTGTATTCAATAAATAAAAACACACATGTGAAGAGGCCCTCTGTCTACTGTGTGTGATGTTTCTATAGAGCTTTCAGCCCACAAATGAACTCCTTATAATGGGATGTGTCGCAGTGAGGTCACTAATCAGGGGAGGAACTAATGGCAATTAAGCTCCTAAGGGGCATATATCTGTTTAAGATGGAATTTGGAATATGAAGGATTTCTTTTGTTATAGTGTGAACCCTTATTGTTTGGCTTAGAAGTAGCCCTTTTTTCCTTTACTGTATAGGGAGGGTTATGAGCCACTGAGGGATAATTATTTAGTTAAGAGGTAATTATAGATGAATCTTAGATCCATGATGTCACTAGGACAAGAGTAATAAAGATTGCCACTAGGGGCTTAGTTTAGATAGGGAGTCAGCTGGAAATAACTGTGAGAGGTGAAAGACCTCTGGAGCTCACACAACCATGTGAAGCTGGCTCAGAGATAGTCTAGCATCATTGCTGGGCAGAGCACTGGCCCTTTCTGATCATATTTCATTGGTTTATACTGAAGTATATGAACTAATACAAAACCTTTTTATTTCTATGAAAGATCATTTTTATGAAGAAAATAACATGTTACGTACTGCTGGTGCTTTTTATGCATGAAGTCTGTTAGCACCCCCCCCCCCGTCCACAATATCTAAAAGTCAAAATTGTATTTAGTAAGTACTAACACACTGCAGTACTTGCCTTATCCAGACACCACTTATCAGGACCGTAGTTTGTATTTGGACTGTAAGGTGTTCTGTGCGGTTGGTTTACAGGTTAGTTTGCATGAACCTACCAATACCTACTCAGTTATTATCAAGTTGTGTATAATCATTCCATTTAAAAACTGACATTTGATTAAGAATGCCTTAAGTATTTTTTCAGAATTACTGCACATCCTTGTTGTAGTGGTGTTCTCTGTTGGTTTTGTATTGAAAAACTTTTACTTATGTTCTCCTGTTACCTCATGTTACTTAACTAGTGTTTTTGTAATTAAAAAAATAAAATAATGTTTTAACACTCAAATAGGCTACAGTAGCAGTTGTAGGTAGTTATATACACTACAGTGCAGCTACCTGTTCTGATTTCTGTTTGCCATTTGTAGATAGCACTGCATGTGTTAAATCACACATATTCAATAGAAATACATAATAATATACTTCCAGCAGAAGCTAAATGAAACAAGCATATAAATATGCCTGCCAAGAGATGTTCGACTTCAGGTAAAGGTGCCTGAGTGGGACGTGGCTCAAAGAAGTCTGTTGGAATAAGCAAATCTATTTCTAGATCAGTGCCCTTCTTGGGCTCTGCTGCTGCTGTGGTAGCTAGTAGCAGCAAAATTGAAGTTAGAAGTGGCTTCAAGTCTGTGACTCATGTTTTTACTGCTCAATCTGTAGCTAGCATGCTTGTTGGAATGATACTGGGAATAAGAGAGACACTCACACCAGTGGAGGAACAGAGGTCCAGGAGGAGGTTGAAAAAGTTGTCAGTGTGACTGTTGTTCCTGCTCAAGAAGGAGCTGATGGTGGTGAGGGTGATAGTGTCCAGCTTCAGTGTGTTTGTCCTGGAGAAGGAGATAAGGAAAGTCAACCATCCCCCCACTCCTACCACAGTGAGAAGATGCCAGAGAAGGGAAACATTTCTCTGGAAGTAGACAGTGATAGAGAGGAGGAGAAGGATAAAATATGTTTCGCTACATAAGGTGCTGGATCCCCTGTGGGAGCCAGAAGTGAAAAAGCTGAAGGGTAAGGATGTAGCCCATTAGATGACAAGCCTGAGGGTGAGTATATCAGCAAGCCTACAACAAGCAGTCCAGTCACCCCACCTCCCAAACATAGCATGGTGGAAATCATGCAAGTGGCACAAAAAGCAAAAACTTCCACATCTTTGGCTCTACTGTCCAAATCTTAGTGCCATGCCAAATCTAAAGGTGCAACATCCCTAGTTTGGGATTTGTTTATGCTTGATGCAGTGGATGACACCATGGCAATATGTCAGCTGTGTCAAGCATGTATAAGTAATGGAAAAAAGGGCAGCTACATCAGCACTGGTAGGCAGCAAGCCCACTTGGAAAACAAGCACCCATTGCATTGGCACCAACACCAGAAAGACACCAGAGTTGTTGGTGGGACTTCCCTTGTCAAGCTTAATGTTAGTGACAGCAGTGCAAAAGAGCAGTAGGAGGTAGGGCTGAGTGGATCAGTGGAGCAGGAGTGTGAGGAATCATTTTCTCTCTCAGGCAGTGGGCATAGTAGCAGTGGAGCTGCCACTCCCTCAAGTCATAAAAGTACACTACCAGGCACCAAATCCATCAAAATAACCAGTTTCATACTGTACATGCTATGCATCCCAGGCCTTAAGAGTCACCTGGTACCCCAGCAAGAACAACACTGGTGGCACAAGTAAAGTGTTTTTGTCGACCCACTCCCAAGATGCAGCCCACATTGAAGAGTGTGTTTGAGAGGCACTCAAAGTATCTCCCCCAATCATGCTGCTGCCTGTGAGCTGAATGCAGCCACTGCTGAAATGCTTGCATTGACCTGCTGCCCTTCTCCTTTGTAAAGAATTCAGGATTCTGCCATTTGATGGCCCGTGTCTGTCGCAAATGGCAGGTGCCATCTCGAACGTATTTCTCAAAGCGTGTCATTCCTGAAATGTACAGCAGAGTTTCACAGTCCATCCTACATGCCATGAAGCATTCTGCCTCCAAATATATCCATCTTAGCATGGATATGTGGACAAGTGGGCAAACAACGGGCAACTCATATCTGTGCATAACAGCACACTGGGCACAGGTACTTGGGGATGTTGTTGTTGATTTGGGGCCTGGCAAAAGCTGCTTAAAGCAAAATTGTGGTGGTAGCAACACACCTGGTATTTATCAGAATGCCACTATAACTATGCAAAGTGTTACGGGGTCTCACTCTGATAAGAAAATGCTGGATGTGCTACTAAATCAGATTGATAAGTGGCTAAATGCACACTCACTCACAGCGGGGTTTATTGCCAGTGACAATGGCTCCAATGTGGTTAAGTGAATTACTGATGGTGTTTTTTTCAGAGTGCCCTGCCTGGCACACTGCCTTAATCTAGTCGTGCAGTAATTCCTGAACCATGATGAAATAAAGGAAACTGTGTCTGTCACCAGACACATCTGTGTGCACTTTGCCCATTCTGCAAAGGCCCGTGACCATCTGCGTGAGCTGCAACGCACTAACCATCTGACTCAGCACCATATGAAGCTCGATGTTGTTACCAGGTGGAACTCCACACTGTGCATGATGGACCAGCTGTATGAGCAGTAAAAGGCAGTTTCAGATTACCTACTGCTACACACCACCCAGGACAGTGTTGGAGTGTCCATCACTCTAACAACGGAGCAGTGGCAACAAATGGATGGCATAATACACATTCTGCATCTATTTGAGCATGCAGCATGGGCTGTGAGTGGGAACACTGCCTGCATGAGTCAGTCAGATTCCATGTCAAAAGGGCAAATGAATAACAGTCACAGTCACGATGACGACGAACCCTTTTCAGAAAGTGTTTTCTTGTGGGGGGGCCTTGCCCCCCACACCCCCCTTATTTGGATTCCTACTCCATGAGAGTACAACTTGGGGATGGGGGCAAGTCCAAGGTCACTCTAAATTGTTGGTGCCATTGTTCCTTCACTCTTTTGACAGTTCTCTGTTCTTAGTTTGCCCTTTTGACATGCTACCATCAGTCAATACTCCTTATATGTGTGCTGAGGCAGACACTGGTAAATGTCCATCACCACATAGAGGCAAGTGATGATCACAGTTCTGTTCATGTAATGGGTCACATCTTCCTTATACTGGACAGCAATAGACAGATCTCTGGCATTATGCAGTCTAATGAGTTTGCTATTGCTACCATGCTGGATCCATGGTACAAACGTGGCTTGCCTGCCATGCTTGAAGGGGGTTGTATGCAAGTGGACAAATTGACCAATTACCTTGTCAGACAAGTACATGGCACACAGATGAAAAATTCAGTGACACAAAGGGCACATACACCAGGTGTTGCTACCACCACCAACAGCAGCTCATCACAGGCCACCAAATCTGAGAAAGTGTCAAAGTCACAGCACAACATGGCAGGTAATCCCATTGTGGATGTTCTGTACCAGGTGAGTGTGGAAGAAATTGAAGACAAGGAGGAGGAGCCTGATGAGGCAGTAGGACTTAGGGCAGCACAATTTATGGTGTATGCCTACATGGGAGACACCAATC
Organism: Neoceratodus forsteri; assembly: GCA_016271365.2. Taxonomy (NCBI): domain Eukaryota; kingdom Metazoa; phylum Chordata; order Ceratodontiformes; family Ceratodontidae; genus Neoceratodus; species Neoceratodus forsteri. The sequence continues at coordinate 875,634,971 of CM057459.1, forward strand.
ATCTTGACATCACTGACGAGCCATTGGTATACTGGAGCTGCAATGTGAGTGGCTGGCCTGCACTGGCATCTGTTGCTTTTAAATACCTCAGCTGCCCACCATCAAGTGTCAGCGTGAAACGGGTGTTCAGTTCTGCTGGGGCAATTGTGCATGACCGTAGGATACATCTGTCACCAAAGAATGTTTCCATCCTAAGATTTATAAAAAAATGAATGAGGCTCACAGTCCACATAACACAGTTATTTTAATGGTGTTGCCCCACGAACTGTATCTCGGAAACAATGATGACAACAAAGATGTCCACACTGGTAAGGCCTCTACTAGCAGGGAGGTAGATGAAGCAGCAATGATGATTGAATTTCCATCTGGTGATAACTCCAGTCTTGAAGACTGTGAGGGCTGCTTCATGGATGATGTGTCAGTGGAAGAAGGCTAAAGGTGTTCTGTCCCCCCCCCCCAGCCACCACCAGCATCCCCTCCATTTCCACTGAATATGCTCTTTTATGTCATTGTTCTACATTTTAAGTGTTATTTTCCTGGTTGTTCTGTGTTACACATCCTGTTAAACCATTTAATTTGATTACCCAACCTAGTAACAATATTTACTTCATTTCATTTTTGAAAATGTAATCACCCCTGCTATGTTAACTGGAATGAATATGTCAGCTCAACAATACACAATGGCCCCATCGAGTGACAAGTACTGAACAACATCTTCCCCATTTTGACATATACCTCCTCCATGAGACCATGAATGAGTGTCTAGTGAGTGTGCCACCACTGTATATTCGATGTAATAACTTAATCAGACAGTGCACAGCCAGTACTTTGTTAATCAGAAATGCATGCATACTCCATCCCCATGTATACAAGTAACCATCATATAATCTGCCTCCTTATCATCCATCCTAATGTGTACAAAACAGACTTGGACAGTGTGGGCCATCACTCTCATACTGCCAAGAAATACAGCTGAAAATCTATGAAGCTGACAGATGCATGCTCCAGCATAAACAGCAATCATAGACCAGTACATCAATGCTGCCTCTGAGTCCAGCTAATCTACTCCTCCATCAGTCTTCCACCAAGAAGAACCACAGCATTGGCAGCATATTTGGGGATAGTACATCAGCCTGCACGATGCAGCACTTTCATCCAAGCAAGCACACTTTGTGTCATTTTCCCTCCTGCTGACCACCCATGAAGACAACATTGCCAGTTCATTTTGGGCCAGTACGTCAACCAGCACGATGCAGCACTTTCATCCCAGCAAGCACACTTGATGTCATTTTCCCTCCTGTCAAAGAAACAGCCAATCAGAAAGCAACACATATCATCATCAAGTAAGAAATATATATGTTCTTTCACCATGGCCTGTCTTCTGGTAAACTGATTCATGGTAATTAGATTTCTTTTGTTGTCATGTTATTACTTATACCTTCATTGTGCTGTTATGCATGCCTTTGTTGTGACAGAATGTCAAGTATGTATGCAAGGCAGCACACCTTAAAGAGATCTACCAAGCTATATAAAATGAGCTATTCAGTGTATATATACTGAAGCCTTACCCCCACGAAGAGTAATTGCTGCACATGGTGCCAAAAATAACCCAGGCAAGGGCACCGATCGACTAACAAGGCCCTTGATTGATCACCAGCTGGCCATTATAATATATAGAAACACTTCGAAAGTTGTCCTCCATAGGCTATTATAGAGCCCCTCCATGCACTCCCTGGCTTTGCATCATAATATGGCTGTGTGTGGGGGCAGAGTGTAGGCTGCACTACAGACTGGGAAGTAAGCTAAACCCGGTCAGGATGATTTACGAGCATTTTTACTGAAAAACTACAGGGCTATTTTTGGCACCATGTGCAGCAAATACTATTCACAGGGGTAAGGCTTCAGTATATGTACTGAATAGCCTTAACTTGGTAGACCTCTTTAATATATAAGTTATCTTATGTATTTCCACTTCACTCTATGCAGGGTTTGCCATGATCACACCATGTGAGGCCAGGACCTCGGAATAAGGATGATGCATCGACATGGCACATTCAGAGCCTAGTTAATCCACATTGCAAGCATCATTATGTATATAAAATCACACATGCCCACAAAATGCAAAGCATCATGGGCTGCATATGCAAATCACCACAGAATGTTATGCTGGTTCAACTTTAAGCAGAATTGCATGGTGCCGAAAGGCTTCTCACACAGTTTGCAAAGGGTGCTAACAGATGACATAGACACGTGTTTCATCCTACCAGGACTCATCAGTATGCCTCGTCTGTTTGACACCCCAGTGGAATGAACCAGCTACCCTAAGACGGTCTGTCTGGGTTATGTTGTGGTGAACCCATTAAAATAAAAAAACTATTTAAAAGACAAAGAACCTCTGTGCGCAAACACTGAGGCAAGGTTTACCACAAAGGGCATTTGGCTGGGAAGCCAAGTTTCAAGAAAATACAAAATCACACATGCCACACAAAAATCACTCATTATGTACAGATCAGTATTGTAATTGTAACATTTTTCACTTGTTTGATTTTGTGTATTCCATTCCAGGTACTGTACATCCTGGTATGTTTCACCATAGGTTCATAATTGAAATCATTTCAGCAGTGGAAAATTTTTTTGAGACGTTGCCAACATCGACTGTAAGTATCACCACTGGTAAGTATCAATGCTAATTTTTTTTCCCTTCATATTTTTTCTCCACCTTTTTACAGATGACATTGGTTCAAACAACATCTGTCTTGAATCATGACTGGCAAATGAAATTTTCTGTTCAAAAGGAATTTGTTCTTTAATATTGGTAACAGTGTTAGTTCAGTTAGCATCATAGTGCAGGTGATGTGATGAATGGTTATGCTGCCATTTACAGTGTCAGTTGCACATCCATGGATAAAAGTAATATATCCTTCATCATCTTACAGTGACTCAGTCAAGGGACTTCTTTAAGCACTGTATGGGTGATTCCACAGTGGCAGTGGCAAAACACATGTGGGTACAATCCAAGGTCACAATTTTCAAGTTAGAGCAGCAGTATTTATAATATGTTTGCTTTCCTTCACAATTGTCCATTGATGATGATGATGTATGTTTTTAGTTTTCAGCAGTGGCCAACACCTTGCAGGTGCAGCACCTCGATCCAGCACCCACACACTAGGATGGAAGAGTTGCATTTAGTCACCAATGCTGTATAGAGATGGGATGCATCAGCAAATGTCCACCAGAAAACTAAACAGCAAGTCCAATTGAAGTGCTTTGTACCTGGCAATAAGAAAAAAAAGAAGACATTTTGAGCATTGTTACAACTAGGTGCCCCCCCCACCATGATTACATAAAGCAATGCTTACATCAAGGCCCCATCTGGAGTACTGTGTGCCAGACCCCATCTGGAGTACTGTGTGCAGTTCTGGAGACCCAATCTCCGCAAAGACATAGACAGGATGGAAGCTGTCCAGAGGAGGGCAACTAAAATGGTGCAGGGTCTGCACCGGAAGACATATGAAGAGAGACTTAAGGAGCTTAATATGTATAGCCTCGAGGAAAGGAGGTAGAGGGGGGACATGATACAAACTTTCAAGTACCTCAAGGGAATCAACAAAGTCCAAGAGGGTAGCATCTTTCAAAAAAAGAGGTGTGCAAGAACAAGGGGGCACAATTTGAAGATAGAGGGGGCGGCTCAGAGGTAATTTAAGGAAGTATTTTTCACAGAGAGGGTTGTGGATGCATGGAATGGCCTTCCGGAGGAGGTTGTGGAGTCAAAATCAGTGGTGGAATTCAAGCATGCATGGGACAGTCATAAGGCAATTCTGGGGGTTGGGGGTAAGAAGAAGTAGGCTGCTGGTTAACTAGGATCTGCAGCTTATCCAGTAGGTAGGGAAATGGGCAGACTGGGTGGGCCAAGCGATCCTTATCTGCCGTCAAATTCTATGTTTCTATGTTTCTAAGGAATGGCTGTTAAATTGGAACCCTTGACATGAATAGACTACATCTGATGAGCACAGCCAGCAGCCAGATTGGGAGGTAACAGATGCACCCCAGCAGCGGAATTCCTGAATATTGACAGACCCATGTAGAACATACTTACTGGCAAAGTCTGACATCTTTGTGGTGCAGTATCCACACCAAAAAAAGCAATGAAAAATATAATACTTAACCATATCCACCAACCCCATACCACCCCTCAACCACCTACCCACCGAAGACCATCACAAATTAAGAAATACTTCCCACAAGTTGATGAATTGCACACATGCTGAGCAGCAGCAGCAGCAGTGCACTTGGAGTTAACATCACCTGAATTTCTGCATGGTGGCAAAAGCAAAAAGAATACAATTACAATCCGACTCAGATATTCGTGCTGCAGTCACCTATCCCAGTAATGAAAAATTCTATATTTACCTTGTGCAATGTGAAATGTGCATTCCAACATTCCATATCCAAATCCTGGCATGCAAGTCATGATGATGTAATCCTCAGCACACTGCCAGATAATATAAAATCAGTAGAAACATATCAGAACTCAAGATGTCACAACAGCAACCCACCATCCCCCTTCTCTTGTACTGAAAAACATAAATACAGACAGATACTTACGTGTGCAGCAGCAGCTGCAGTACCGATCAACTATGCAAAGAGGATCCCATGAACCAGACAAACCATTACTTCTTGTGGCAACTAGTCAGAGCAGCAGGCAGCAGCTAAAGGCAACAGCAGCAGCACTCAAAATGTCATTCAATCCACACTGACTTAAAACCACAGAGCCAACAGAGCAAACCAGGGCAGCAGCATTGGGAAATGATAATCCCACAGTTCTCAATAAGTTGAGAAACCAGCTGCAGGAGGAAGCAAGTGCAACTTTAAGTAGCAGGACCATTTTGTAGGAGGATTTATTTTTATCCGTGTGGCAAACTGCCTTGTGTTTTATATTAGGCAGAGGCAGCACCATGGTCAGGCCTGAAAACCATTTTAAACAGTGCAGAAAACAACAGATTTGGGTCCTGATCTTGGATGTGAATCATGTAACTGCATGTCTGACACTTGATTTAGGTCTGAATGTAATGTGCAATTTTTTGATAAACATTTCTGGACATGTATTGCCTGTGCTGCATTCACAGAAATAAGATGTGGCCAAACACCAATTGTAAACAGTGGCCAAAACAGCATTTTAATGTCTGGGTGCTGGGGAAGGGGCCACCACAAAACATCAGGACTGACACCAGATTTCAGTCTTAATTTGATGAAACATTTTTTGGTAAACATTTCTGGACTTGTATTGCCTGTGCTGCACTCACAGAAACAAGATGTGGCCTAAAACCAATTGTAAACAGTGGCCAAAATAGCATTTTAATGTATGGGTGCTGGGGGGGGGCACCAGAAAACATCAGGACTGACACCAAATTTCAGTCTCAATTTGATGTAATATTTTTTGGTAAACATTTCTGGACATGTACTGCCTGTGTTTGACTTGCAGAAACAAGATGTGGCCTAAAGACAATTGCAAACAGTGGACCAAAGACCATCGTTTGGTCCAGGGTGGGAGTTTGGGCTCCATAAAACATCATGGCTGAGATCAGATTTCTGTCTGAATTTATTGTACCATTTTTTTAGGAAACGTTTCTGGACATGTACTGCCTGTGCTGCTCTCGCAGAAACAAGGTGTGGCCTAAAAACAATTGTAAATAGTGGCCAAAACAGCATTTTAATGTCTGGGTGCCTGGGGGGGCACCATAAAACATCAGGGGCCGTAATTTCAAAGCCCCGGTGCAAGCTGTGACAATGGCAGCTTGCACCGAGTGCGATGCACCCGGTATCCTGTGCCAGAATTTCTATTTAACAGATTCCCGGCTCCTAAGTCCAGCGGCTTGCGGCAATGGGGGTGCTACGCCTGACGTATGGCGCACCCACCCGGAATGCTGCAATGGCTGCAGGACATCCACAGCACCCAAGGACAGGGCTGGCAACTGGGCAGTGCCCCCAACACCACCTCGCCAATGGCAGCAGCGCACTCACACTCCCTGGTACCCTGCTGGGCTAGTGCCCCCCTTCCCATCTCAGCACTCCACCCCCTCCCATACCCAGATCTGGAGACCAGCACAGCCCCCCACATGCCAACCCAGCCAACCACCGAATGGGCAGTCATTGCGCATACTGTATACTGTATACAGTACACGCACAGACTGCTCATTCAGCGGCCAGCCGTGGTGGTGGTGTGTGGAGGGCTGCACCGGTCACTGGATCGGGTAATGGAGGGGGTTGGGAGTGCTGAGATGGGTAGGGAAGTTGTCAGGATGCATGGATGTGGGTGTCGGGGACCGTGATGGGGGTCAGGGGGGATCTCCAGACCACCAGGGATCACCCACCAGGGATGGATGGGGCAGGCCACACTGTGGCACCTAGAGAATGACCCCCCAGGAGCCTCTAAGTCCCTATTGACCTGCCACTCACTGGTCTAAGGGCACTTGGAACTTGGTTTCTAGGGGGTTCTTTCAAATTCCAGATCTGAGGGCTGCGGCAGCCTGGGTCTGCCGCAAGCCCCCAACGCCATGCCACAGTCACTTTTGTGGTGCAAGGATGGTGCTAGCACACTTTGGTGCTGGCAGCCTGCTGGGTGATGCAGACTGCCTTTCAAATTCCCACTTGGCGCAGCCCATGGCGCAAGGTGCTCTTGTGTCAGACCTGTTTGACACAAGCACCTTGTGTCAATCTAAGGCCTTTGAAATTCCAGCCCCAGGACTGACAGCAGATTTCAGTCTCAGTTTAATGTAACATTTTTTGGTAAACATTTCTGGACTTGTAAGCCTTATTTGGCATGATCAGCACCGAGATTCTGGCTGAAATACTTGGCAAACAGGCCCAAATACAGCTATTTAATGCCTGGGTGGTGGTGGGGACAACATCACATCCTGACTCAGACCATATTTCAGTCTCAATATTATTTACCATTTTTGCTGTCACATTTCTGGACATGTACAGCCTGTTCTGCAGTTGCAGAACAGAGATTCAGCATAAGATGACTTGTAAACAGTGGACCAAAGACCACGTTTTGGTTCGAGTGGTGGCTTGGGCGCCATATAACAACATGGCTGAGACCTGATTTTGGTCTGAATTTACTCAGTCATTTTTGGGGAAACATTTCTGGACTTCTGGGCCATGTTAGGCAGTGTCAACACTCTGTCTCACTATCAACTCTCAATGTCATCCTAACTTTTTTCCGGTCATGTTTCTCATCTTATCATGCCTCCTCTGCACAGCATGGAGGCAAGAGGCTGTGTTAAACTGTGGCCCTACAGCACATTTTGGACCAGGTGGTGGGGGTGTGGTTGGGCACTATAACACCAAGTTAACATTTGTGACAAGCCCAGGGGACATGTTTTGTTAGGCACAAAAAAACATATTTCCATTTTGTTTAACATCGCAATAAAAGTGCTTTTGTTTCCATGATTGTTGCTTATGTATTCAGACTGATCCTGCACACAGCCAAAACAACTGACAGCCCACAACATCACATAGCTTTGGGAAAACAATTTTTTCATAGGAACAAATAACAATACTTGACACTTGTGGATAGGAGGAGGAAATATATACAGAAGGACTAACATAAACCAAGTAGAAAGGTACAGTGATTATGGGTACAGACTAAAAGTGACTGATGGTAACACATGACGGGGGGGGCATGCAGGGTCAGGGCCAGGGTATACATATGAAAGAGGAAAGGGAGGAGGTATAAACATTACATAACATAACACACAAAATACTGGACTACAAAAAGAAACAAAAGGATATAGAAGAAGAAGAGGAAGAAAATGTACATTTTTGGGGGGGGGTTTAGTTATTTTTAGGGAGTGCAGATGGGGGAAGACTGACAGCAAGAAAGCAAGGACAGGAGAAAGAAAAGAAAAAAAAAACTTTGGCTGCCAGTGCTGTGGAGACATTATAATTTCCGGACTGTTACACTGCGCCAGCACCAGGCCCCAATTCTGCCCTGCCACAACCACCACCCCCAAGGTGCCGAGAGCTGATGTCCACCACACAGCTGCCACTGGCCCCTCCCCACTAATTGCAGGACTTGCTGTACCTTGGGCCTCCACTCGGGGTCAAAAAAGCTATGGATCTTGATCCCCTCCTTCCCCCCAGAGAAGATGAGCAGTCTTGGGACACTCAAAAATTCTCCCCCGGCTGACCCTCTAGTGACCCAAATCTGCTCCTGAACCTGGATCACTGGCTTTGTGAGCACTAATCTAACTGCTGTGCCGATGGGCCATCATTGGAGATTTTGGTGAAAAAACACCACATAGATGATGACTCTTTCTTTGGGGGGCAACCACCAGCTGATATCCCTGGGCCAGTGGCCACATAATGCCCCTGCTTGGGGAGGCAGGGGGCACATGCTCTGGCTGGGGATGCATTGGTATCTGGCTGTGCCTGCTGCTGCTGGCTGGGGATGGGAGCCACATGCTGCTGCTGCTGGACAACAGGATCCTCCTCCTGCAGGGGCTCATGCTGCTGCTTGAAGGGGGCAATGGGCTCATGCTGCTCCTGGGGAGTGGGACCACATTCTCCTGCTGGGGCGTGAGAGGGCACATGCTCCTGCTGGTGGGGGGGGGCACAGACCTAAAGGCCCACCTGTCAAGCCAAACACTGGGTAGGGGTCCTGCTGCCTTCTTCCCAGTCTCCTTGTTCCTTCCTTTCCCATCCATACTCCTAGCTCCTTACTAAAAAAAAAAAAAAGAAAGGGGAGAGAGTCAGGGGTATTTTACACACACACACACACACACAATCAGCACTAACCAGAAACACAAAGACACGATCTAACTAGAAACTAAATAAACTGGATAAACACACACACAGAGTTCAGTACATAAATCAAAACACTGGTCTGCTGCTGGCTACTTGGTTCTGTACTCCTAGTTTATACTCCTACAAAGAAAATGACTCACTCACTCACTTCCTGCGTAAAAATCATGTGACAAGCCTAATTGCACCTAATTTCACCTTATATTCACTCAAGGCGAAATTTACGGCTAAATTACTCAGTGAAATTTCTCCATAAACAATCGGTGAAATTTCGTCATAAGCATATAATTATGCAAAATATTTCATTGGGCAAAACTGGTGATTTAGCTGGCAAAATTTAATTTTGCAACATCTCTATTGGCAAGTTGGATGGAGTTTAAATTTTGGTTTTGAGCATACTCAGCAGGGTCTTTTGGTTAGACCAATGATACCAACTGAGCATGCTCAGAACCAAAATTTCAAATCCTTATAACTTGGAAATGGATTAATATTCTTCATCAAACCAAAAAAATGCAGCATTCTGGGGTAAGCCCTTTCTATCCAGAACATTTCAAACCAAAATTCCAAACTGTATGGGATGCATGTGATAAAAAAAAGGAAAAAAAAAACCTTCATTTTTCTAAAAATGCACCATCCAGATCTTGCAATCTGCACATCCAACTGGCATGAAACTTGACAAATCAATACACCTTGCCCCTGAGAGTACTCATGCAAACATTTGTGCAATTCTGTTGAATAGGGGTGAAGCTATTAATATATTTATATACAGCATAATTATCTACCTACAGTATTACAGTGGGGTAGTAGTGCCACTATAGTAAGGGTTTGAGTTGGCTATTTAATATCAATCCAGTACTTTCCACCTAAATAGCTTTGTAACCATTTAATGGAACAGCACAAAATTTTCATTCGCAATCAAATTTGTCAAGTTTTGTTCCAGTCTGATGTATGAATTCTGAGAGCCAGATAGTGTGTTTTTAGGAAAAAATCAAGGTTTCTTGTTTTTTTTTCTTGTTGTCTTCAACCAAGATGATTTGGAAGTTTTGTCTGAGATTTTCAGTGTAGAAAGGTATTACAATAAAATTATGAATTTCATTGGTTTTGTGAAAAAAATATTAATCTGTTCCCAGGTTATAAGAATTAGAAATATTGGTTCTGAACATGCTCATTAGGGTCTTTTTGATAGATGTTTGATACCCTACTGAGCATGCTCAGAATCAACATTCCAAAAACCTATAACTTAGGAATGGATTAATTTTATTTTCACCAAAGCACTGAAAGGCATCATTCTTGGGCAAGCCCTTTCTACACAGAAAACCTGAGACCAAAATGTCAAACCACTGGGCCTGTAGGTGATGAAAAATAAAACAGCAACAAGACCCCTCCCAATTTTTCCTAATATTGCACAATCCAGATCTTGGAATCTGCACATCCGACTGGAATGAAACTTGGAAAATCAAGACACCTTGACCCCAGACTCTGCATGCACCATTTCATGCATTTCTGTTGAATGGGGTAAAGCTATTAACACACAAGCAAGACACATGCAAGATTGTAAGACACTATATCACTCCATTACATCTATAAACGTAAGATAATAACAACTAACAAAACAATGAAGTTAGAACAAAACAAGTGCACAATTTGAACATCTAGAGGTTGTATGCCCTTTATTATAATAGAGGGTTGCCTATTAAATGTAAGATTCTGTCTGCCTTTTCTGGTGGTTTTTCAGGTGGACATTGAAAATTGCATGGCACTTGTAGAGCTGAGAAACTAGAAACATAGATTTTGATGGTAGATAAGGACCACTTGGCCCACCCTATCTGCCCATTTCCCCTACCTATTGGATAAGCTGCAGATTCTAGTTAACCAACAGCCTACTTCCTCCTAGCACCCCCCCCAGAATTGCCTTATGTCTGTCCCATGCATTCTTGAATTCCCCCTCTGTTTTTGACCCCATGACCTCCTCAGGAAGCCCGTTCCATGCATCCACCACCCAATCCATGAAATAAAACTTCTTAATGTTGCCCCGAGCCATCCCCCTCTATCTTCAAATTGTGCCTCTTTGTTCTTGCACATCTCTTTCTCTGAAAGATGCTACTGTCTTGGACTTAGTTGATTCCCTCGAGGTGCTTGAAAGTTTCTATAATGTTCCCCCTCTCCATTCTTTCCTTGAGGGTATACATATTAAGTTCCTTTAGTCTCTCTTTGTATGGCTTCTGGTGCAGACCCTGCACCATTTTAGTTGCCCTCCTCTGGACTGCCTCCATCCTGTGTATGTTCTTTTCAGAGATGTGGTCTCCAGAACTGTTTGCAGTACTCCAGATGGGGTCTCACCAACTGTGTTTACAGAGGGATAACAACTTAATGTTTTCTACTGGTGATGCATCTCCCTATGCATCCCAATATCCCACCAGCCCTTCTTACTGCCTACCTTTAGGTTATCTGATATGACTACCTCCAGATACCTTTCCATTTTTGTTACTGTTAATACCTCCCCCACCCATTGTGTACTCTTCACCTAAGTTTTTGTTTCCCAGGTGCATTACTTTGCACTTATTTGCATTGAATGAAAGCTGCCATACTTTTGACCATTCCTCCAACCTTGCCAAGTCCCTTCTCATCCTTTCCATCCCACTTGTGTATCAACCCTGTTGCATATCTTTGTGTCATCTGGAAAGAGGCATACTATTCCTTCAAGTACCTCTGCAATGTCACCTATAAAGACATTTGTACTCACAGAAAGGGTAGTGGCAGGGTGGAACACTCTGTCAGAGGAAGTAATATCACTGCAGAGTGTTGGGGGCTTCAAGACGGGGTGGGACAGATTCAAGGGGAGGGTACAAACCGGGAGGGTGCACGACATGGAGAAGGGCATATGAGGGAGGGTGGCAGCTGCAGTCTAATGGTCTGAAGTGCTACACCCTTGAGCAGACTAGATGGACCAAATGGCCTGTATCTGCTGGCAATTTCATATGTTCATATGTTCATATTAAAGAGGACCGGTACCCATACTGAACCCTGCATTACCCTGCTAGTAACCACCCATTCTTCAGAGTGGACTCTGTTTACTATTACCCTCTGTGTCCTGTTGTTCAGCCAATTATTTACCCATGCTACCACCCTGGAACCCACTCCCAGGCTGGCTAACTTGTTTATTAATCTTTTGAGTGGAACTGTGTCGAATGCTTTGCTAAAGTCTAGGTAGACTATTTTCACAGCCCCTCCCTGGTCTACTATTTTGGTCACCCAGTCAAAGAAATCTATTATATTCATCTGACATGACCTTCCCACTGTGAATCCATGCTGCCTTTGGTCCTGTGCCCTGTTGGCCTCTAGGTACTTAACAATTATTTTTTTCAGAAGTGATTCTATCATTTTCCCTACCACTAAGGTCAAACCAACAGGTCTGTAGTTTCTTGCCTCTACCTTGCTCCCACTTATGTGAAGGAGAATCACATCTGCCCTCCTCCAGTCCTCAGGTACCACACCATCCTCCCATGATTTGTTAAAAAGGGTAGTCAGTGGTGTCTGTAGTTCTTAGTTCTTTTAGAATTCTGGGGTGAATCCCATCAGGCCCCATTGCTTTGTCCATCTTCAATTTTAGAAGTTTTTTCAGGTCCCTTTTTTCTGTGAATGGATTGGTATTGACCCCCCATCCAGAGTGTTTGGTTTAGGTACCTCCCCCTCCTCTTCTTTTGTGAATACTGAGCAGAAGTATTGTTCAGTATCCCTGCTTTTTCACTGTCACCCTCTCCTCACCCCTTCCCCTTTATTAATTATCACTGTCCCTCCTTTGGTCTTTCATCACTCCCTAATGTACCTATAAAAGGTTTTATCCCTCTTCTTAATTGAGTTGCCTATCCTTTCCTTGGTTTGGGCCTTTGCTATTCTGACTGCCTTCCCCACTTCCTTCTGCTTTAACTGGTACAGCTCTCTTTCCTGCGCCTTCTGTGTTTCCTTATACTTCCTGAATGCTATATTTTTCTCCCTAACCTTCCCCTGTTCCTCTTTTTAGGACCATAGTATTCTTTTCCTTCATTTTGTTTTGTTTATTTGCTTCACACAAAGACATGTTGCCTCTGTGATGGCAGTTTTGATTTTCCCCGATTTTTCCTCCACCCCTCTTCTTGTCCATTTTCTAGTGCTTTTCTGAGGCACTCTCCTATTTGCCAAAGTCAGCCTCCTAAAGTCCAGTACCCTCACTTTTCTATGGCTTGACTCTATGGCTGTGTTTATCATGAACCAAACTGTTTGGTGATTACTTGTTCCCAGTTGGCTACCCACTTCTAAATCTGAGATCCTCTCTTTGTGCCCATTTGAGAGTACCAGGTCTAAGACTGCTCTCTCCCAAGTAGGTTCCAACACTATTTGCCTGAGGCATGCTCCCTGTAGGGCATCGAGAATGACCCTGCTCTTGGATGTGGCTGCAGCAAAGGTGCTCCAGTTAACATCAGGCATATTCAAGTCCTCCATCAACAATATCTTACCATTTTCTGACATTCTAAGGATGCCTTCTACCATTTTCATGTTTACTGCCTCCCCCTGATATGGGGGTCTGTATACAACCCCTGTGCAAATTGTGGTGCCATTTCCTGTCTCCAGGGTGACCCACAGTGCTCCTCTCCTCCCTGTTTACACTTTAGTTCTGTTGCTTTGGTCCCTTCCATTATGTAGAGACCTACTCCTCCTCCTCTTTTACCCTCCCTGTCCCTCCTGTAGATTGTGTACCCTGGTATTTTGACATCCCAGTTATGATTCTCTGTGTACCACATTTCTGTGACTGCCATGATATTCAGGTGTCCCTCTTCCATCAAGGCTACTAGGTCAGGGAGCTTGTTACCCAAACTATGGGCATTGGTACTCATTGTCCTCCAATTTTTGATGGCTTTACCTCTTTTAGCCCCATCTCTCTAATTACTGCCTTTGCCTTCTTCTCAATTAACCCCTGTCCTGCTCCCTTTCAGCTTCTCTACCTTGGTGTTTACCTCACTAACTACCCTGTTTTGTGAGAGGGAGGCTGGGATTTCCCTGCTCCTTTTCAGTACCTCCCCCCTTTGCTAGTTTAAATGCTTGCCAATGAAACATTTAAATCTATCACCTAGGATCCTGGTTTCCCCTCCCATACAGATGCAGACCATCACCCCAGTATAGTCCTGTATCCTTCCATATGGACCCCCAGACCCCAATGAAGCCAAAACTCTGAGCTCTACACCAGTTTTTCAGCCATTCATTGAATCCCATGGTGCAGACTACCCTAGCCTCACCCATGCCGTAGACAGGCAGCACCCCCAAGAAGGTTACTGTGTGCCTTGGCTCCTCCCCAACTCCACAAACATTTCCTGATCTTCTCTGATCCCATTCCCAGCCAGGTCATTTGTCCCTAGGTGAACAATGACATCTAGCTCCCTCTCCTGTGTAGCTGCTTCTATGATCCTGAGGATTCGCTCCCCTGTCCCTCCATGCCATGGCACTGGCAAGCACCTTGCCTCCCTCTCCTCTCCCTCCTCTAGTTCTACCCCATAACAATTGAGTAGCCCACCATGAGTTGTTTCCTTCCCCTGTGGGGTTCTGTGCCACCCTCATGTGGGTCTCCATTGTGGAGGTTCCCAGCATCATCCTTGATCTCCACTGCAGGAGCCTCCATAGTGAAACCATGCTCTGACAGAAGACATATGAATTGTGGAGAGGTACAACTGCAGGGATGCACCTCTGTTCCACCACCCTTACCCTCCCTGAGCCCACTGTGGTTCAGCTGCTCCTCTTTCTTGGCAAACTCTGAGGCAGCGGTGGTGGCCCTGGTGGCCCCTGGGTTGGAGAGGAGGTTTCCAGAATCCTCGACAGGTCAGCCTGTAATTGGGTAACCTCCCCCCCTCAGACCAGAGAGCTTCCTGCAAATAGGGCAGCATTGCAGCCTCTAGAACATCTCACAGTAGACTGCTGCCTCACAGACAGTGCATTGCACAACCAGTACGAGACTTCCTCCTGAGCCCTGGCCTAATTACCCATTCACTAAAATGCCACCACCAGCTTAAAGGGGCACTGTCAACCATTTTTATATCTTATTGTTTCTAATTGAAAACCCATTTTTTATGATTGCTTACCATCTCTAAATTGTATTGATGATGTTGATTGTTTGATCTGCTTCCTTTCTAAGTAGAACTGAAATGCATACTAATTGTGTAATTATAACCAAACTTGTTTTGTTTCAAATCCTTGATTTACTTTTCTTGTATACTTTCTGAACAATAGGTACACTCCCAAACAATGTAGCCACTCATTATTTAATAGTCACCTCTCCTTCCAATGTATCATCAGTGGCTAGACTCTGTTGGGGGTGTCCGAAAGTCAAGGAAAGATGCATTGGGAGTTGACCAAAAAATGTAAAGAGGAAATTTTTTTGTGTGGTAACTCCAGTATGGTGGGCAGACTGCTTTTCACTTTTAAAAAGAAAAAAAAAAAGAAGGAACCAGAATCAAATTACCAGCTACTTCAGCAGTCTCTGCAGAATATAACCAACAGTAAATGTGCTTTTTAAACTAAAGACACTTTGAGGCCTAAGTTGGTTGATAATGTCCCTTTAATCTGGTTCAGTTTCAGTTGATTTGCATCTGTATCCCCCTTTGCCCGGGATGAGGTTGAAAATAAGCATCACTGTTGAGCCCTCATTTTCCAGGTAACAAAACAAAAAACTGAAGGTTAATGACATGTGTTAAGGAATGCAGAAAGTTGAGAATTAGGAGAAGCTGGACTAAAATTGTTCTAGAGCCCCAATACGTAGGATGTAAGTTTGTCATGGCAGTCATACACATCATTGATTCCATGATGTTTGATCTTTATTCAGGACTTCCATGACTTTCACTAGTGTCATCAAAATGTAGCAATGATGACAGTGCCACAACATTTACTACTGTTTACTAATGATTTCATGAACAAACAATGAGTCATTAAAACCTCATCCATGACAAACTTACATCCCTAACAATATGTACTGTAGATGGTTTTCTGGGTAGGTGTGTTTGGGGGGGCTGATGTTGTATATAGTTAGAATTGGAAAATATTTAAAAACTCAACTGGAAATGAGGAGAAGATGTGTTCAAATTCAAATGCTACTAGAGACAAATGCTGACTAATGAATCTTGCTCTTAAGTTCCTTGCTTAAGGTCACAAAGTATTACAGCATTTGGCTACTGCAGGATTTGAATTTTTTCTCCTAATTCCCAAGCCACCATTCTCTTCACATTAAAAAACAACTTTTTTTCAGTTCTTTTTTCGAGTGTGGGACAAATTAACTAGTTCAGCCCAACAGTGTAATCAGATATGCCCCTGCCCATGGACTTCTATTTTTTTTTAATCTTTCCCAGTTTGAACTGGGCACATTGGCCCCACTCCTGCCCCCACACACATATCCTGAAACTGTTGCTCTAGTAGGATTTTAATGCATCTTATAATTCTGGTTCTGCTGCCAGCATTCCTTAAACTGCCCCATAAACAAACAAACAAACTCTTCCCTTCAGTTTTTCATTTTGGGTAAAGGAACCAGCAGTTATGCCAACCAGTGGAAAACCACAACCAGCAAATGGAACTAGACAGAAAATGGACTTTACATGTCCACATTCTAAAGGGGCACACACATCATCAGCCCCGACACACAATAAATCATAAAAACTCTAACCTATCCCTTATTTATTTTTTATATAATAACATTTACAATTTTACACTTTCCAAAGCTTCTTTTTCAAATTATGTTCTTCTTTAGTTAGTTTGGTTAATTTTTGTTGACCAGGAAAGGAGGGATCAGTAGTCAGTTCTGCCTATTTTTAGCCTCATCTAAAGGGGATACAGCTGGAAGGCATCTGAAACTGAACCAGATTAAGCTGTTGGTGCAGTGGTATTTTAATTTGTAGTGAACTAGTTAAAATACTTTACACAAAACAGTACATAATCAGTTCACTACTCAGTTATCATGATGCAACACACTGTAATGGGCGGGGCCACACTGTTACAGTCAACATACCAAGCATAGGTAATAAGCATAAGGTTTCTTACCTGGCTACTAGGGAACCAGAGGTAGGGGTCTTGCATGGATGACAGCCATTGGACCTGTAAAAAAAATATAGGAAATGGGTCACAAAGAATCCGTTGTCCTTTTGGTTGAAATTTGGATGGAGGGGACAGGTTAGACATAGTATAATACTTATCTGATGGGGGAGGAGTTAGCATCCTATCTTACATGTTGAATTAAAGGGAAAAATAGGTTAATATGGAGAAAATACTGTGCTGAGAGCAGAGAAAAAGAGCCGAGAGATATGAAATGAGTATATGACAGCATAGGAGCAAAGATATAGGAGAGTTAGATAAAACTTACGGTTAAGGCAAAGTAGGAAGATAAAGCTATATAAAATAAATTAACAGAAATATAGGATGATCGAAGATCAAGTGTAGTTTGGGATTCCTCAGCCAAAACCCCTTAGTGTCTCTAGATGGCCTAATGGCCAGTAATTTAAAGTATAAGCCTGCATGGGTTAGTGGAGGCCTTTTTGGGCTAATGGGCTCAGCATCATTTAAAAGTTAGTGTTGATGGTACAGGGGGCTAGGCTTGTCCTAGAGAGGCCAGTAATTTGCATAGTAGCCCTGGTGGGCTAATTGGCTATTTTTGCCTGGTTGCCAATGGCAACAATTTCTTAAAAATAAGAATTCTTCTTTGGGGTTTATTGTGTGTGTGTGTGGGGGGAGGGGTCCCCTGGGCCCTGATATTGTGATGGCAGGAGGAGGATAATCTTTGGCTGCTGAGTGCAACCATCCTCATAGTGCGACCACAGAAAGAGTGAATGTGTCAGCCAGCAATTGTTACTTCCAGCCCACATGGAACTCAGGCTGCAGCTTGCTTCATGCTGGTGGGGTGGGGACAAGATCACCTTGGGAGGTGAAGTAGGCCAAGATAGGTGCAGGAATGGATTTAAATTGTCATCGGCCCTATGCATAGCAGTAATCATGGGCCTCCTTCCACATCGTCCAACCCTCAAAGGTGGCCCAGCTGTGCCCCCAGATCATGACAAAGGACAGTACACTCTGGCAGTATAGCACTTCAGTTACACTACACTGGCATGCCAGCATGTGGGATGAGTTACTGAGCCCAAGTCTTGTTGTAGGACTAGAACTCACAACCATCTGGTCCAGAGGGTAATGTACTGCCATCTTGAGTCAGCCAACTGGCTGAGAGACAAAGCAGGCACAGTCCTAGATAATCCACAGTAGAACTCTTAACCAAAATGCTGGGGTTCTAAGCAGATTCAAAACTGAATAGTGAGTCTGGCAAGTGCATTGATAATCTCCACATATACATCTGACAATATAGTTTACAACAATTTTAAAAAGATCAAAGAGTAATTGAGGGCTAAGTAATCACGAATCTCCCTATTTTGAAAAGCAACCCTCAATTATCATGGGCTTGTAGCAGTAAAGCCTACAGGTTAGAGCAATGTGTTATAAATGAGTATGGTACATCCACTAGATCTGGGTTTGATTCCTACAAACTATGCTTTCATGCAGTATGACCTGAGCAAGCCATTTAACATTCCTTGTAATTGTGAGTCGCCTTTACAAATGGGCTTTGTGCCCAGGGAGCCTTGCCCAGTTACCATTGAATAAAAATACAATTACTGAACAATGTGTCCAGGATGTGCAGGGGAAGATGTGCCAAAATGTGCAGGATTTGGAAATAAGGGTAGCTAACATCATCTTAAAATAATCTAATTTGCCTGCTAGTGACACATTCAGGAAGCACCATCTTTTCATTTCAGTGGTAACCAAATCTTGAAGAAATGACAATCTTGGGATTCAGATCCACTGTAACATCTGAAGAATGCACATGCTTGCTGTAGAAAAAGCTGTTTCTGCAATAGGCACTGCTAGTTCACTATCATTCAGACAGAGGCTGCCCAATGTAGTAAGCAGAGGTTCTGTGCCAGTTGTCATCTTGGGTGACCCATGATCTAAGCTGAATAGAAGACTGAAGGGATTGGTGGTATAAAGAAAGTATCATAAATAAGCCTCCTTTCCTAGCCCAAGCTGTAATTTGTGCCACTTCAACGGAACCCACTCACATGGAGTTGATGCACTTGAATCTGATGTGAACTGTGTGTGACTGCCTCTTTATTATTAGTGGGCCCAGAACCACCATAGAAGTTGAGTTTATATTAAAACTTTCAGCCCTCTTTTTAAGACGATTTCTTCCAGTCAGTGCCAATGGCAAAACTTTATTTTTCAGTTAGTTTCCTTGATAGTTTCAAAGTGCCCTGATGTCTAGGAAGATATTCACCACTTTAATAGCCCAATGAATGTTAAGATGCTTGAACATTCTGAAATCACAGGTTAAAATTAAACGTTTTGAATAAATACTGCCTGAGGAGATGATGTCAGAGAAGAAAAGCACAGTATTGTTTTACATGTGTGGACTACAAAATGGGCAGAAAAATGAGAGAACACCTATTTAATAAGCATTACACAGCCCTACATATATTGCTAACAATTTCTAATTTCATTAAGCAACATAAGATTAGGTACAGGTTTTTCTCCTGGGTAGACGTGTGCAAAAAAAACTTCCACAGGTGGAATTTAAATGAAATTCTGACTTTTGCTTCAGCGAAAGTTCGGAAATCCATTTCCAAACATTCTTGAACAATCCACCAGTCCTGCACCCAACTACTTCATCTCTAGTGCTAAGTGCCCACCCACCCATCGTTGGTCACCGATTGCTGCCTGATTGATTGCCAGAAACACACATAATTAATCCTTGGTGGCTAGCGGTCCTTCCCCCCACCCAATTACCCACCCATGTCCAGTAGTAGTCAATAGCCAGAGATGTAACCCTCACATCCCTATCCCCATATATAAAACATATTTTTCCCTGGTGATCTAGTTAACCCTCCCCTTCCTCCCTATCCTTGATCCCCGTATGTAGAATTTTTTTAACCTATTCCCTTGTGGTCTAGTGGCCCCCCTACCTTGGCAGGTAATGTCTCACCCCGCTCCTCCATCCCAAAATGGAGCGGGTGACTGGCATATACTCAATCATTGACATCTCAGTGGGCTGCTGGCCATAGAAGAGAGTGGAGGGCTGTGCCTGTCACCCACTGCATTTTGGGATGGGGGAGAGAGGTGGACACTACCATCTGGGTGGGGGGGGTGAGTGGGCCACTAGGCCATCAGGGAATAAGTAAAAACAAAAACTACATACTGGGGATTGGGGGGGTCACTAAACCAACAGGGAAAAAAATATTTTTTACTATATGGGGGATAGGGATGGAGGATTTACATCACTGACTATTGACTAGTACTGGACACAAGTGGGTGTCAAGGTGGGGGAAGGGCCACTAGTCACCAGTTTTTATTTTTTTTTTTAAATACATGTCGGGCGGGTGGGTGATTTGGTGAGGGAAGTAACCGCTAGCCATGGGGGGATTATTAACACATTGAGCGAGGCAGAACAGGGCAAAATGTTGCCCCAGACAATTGGAAATTTTATGATCCACCACAGGCAGAAGCTCAGAAACTTCTGCAAAAGTTGACAAATTTTGTAAATGTTCAGTTAAGGTGCAAATGGCAACTTTCATGCACTTCTACTCCTGTAGGACTCAATATCAGTGTGTCATCCCAACCAATTTACTGACTATTAGCAGCTCAGCAGGTAGCACACTTGTCTCTAAGCCCATCAAATTAGAAGGCTGTGGGTTCTATCCCCACATCAGGCACTTGGGTTAAATCCCAATACTGACACTGTAGTGCAGCATGAGGGGGGTGCTGCACTTCTGAGGTGCCATCTTTTGGATGAGACATAAAACTGAGGTCTCATCTGCTTGTTCTGGTGGTAGTTCAGGTGGATGTTAAAGATCCCATGGCACTTCTTTAAAAGAGTAGGGGAATATTTTAAGAAGACAAAAACAAAGGTATGTTCACTTTACACATAAGGGAAAGGAAAAGAAACATTGCAATAGTGAGCTGCATGAATATACTAGATAAGTATTAACAATACAAACCAACAGAAAATGATAAGAACCAACTTAACCTACCCACTCAATACCTTTCCACAATTGTTTACAAACATCCTCCCCCAATGTGTCAGCTTCCCTCTGATAGACTCCATCCAACTCTGCTTGTATTTTAAAAATAACGTCCTGCAAGGCAACATCAGTTCCTCGTAAAAAATATTGGCAAACAACTCTGCCATATTACCCATTTTATACAAGCAAAAAGAACATAAAGAGTATTCCTGTTTCATTTCAGCCATCTTGCCTTAAGCTGGCCCAAAATTAGTGTCTAATATGTTATAGTGGAAAAAATGGTAGTATTCAACATAGTGACCAGTGTTTGCCACAATGGTTGAATAAAGGCTCAGTCAAAAAACAAGTGTTGCATAGCTTTCAACTGACAGTGACATTGTACATACAGACACATCCTTTCCTCCAGTCCTTTTTGTTTTTGGTTTGTCTGTACATTCAGTTCACCATGTCCACAAAGCCACTAGACATCCACCATTTTGCGGGGAATACGTTTGTTAAGCATGGCATCCCAAATGTATTTAACCTGTACTTGTGGGGGAACTGCAAAAGCTGGCTCCTCATAAAAGCATTTTTCAAGGATGTTGGTATAAAATTGCTTCCTATTTAAGGTCTGGAAACCACTAAGGTAAATTTTCCACAAATGGATATATTTAAAAAAAATCTGAACATGGGCAGGTGATGCCTTAACACCAGCAGTCCACTTTCCCCGTCCCCAAGCCTCAAAAAAGTGCAGCTGCCAAAGTTGAAAAATGGAGGACCACTGAGAGCCACTACCATGTAGAAGGGGCTTTATATTCGTATAAATAAATATACTAAAGAAAAACACTATAGGGTTGACCATATTAAGGCCTTCCTCCTACCACAGTCTAAAGGTATGTGAGCGTTTTACAGGGTTGAGTCTACTACCCCAAACTACTCTTGTAGCACTTAGTCAAGGGATTTTGTGAGATTCCCCATTAATCCTTCAGGAAATTTAGGGGAAAAAGACTCACAAATTTTCATTTGTTATACCCAGACTGGACACAAGATGAAGAACATGCTTTACTCTTGCTATAAGTGGCATGCATTTTGTCAGAACAGAGATAGAGTTTAGGTATGCCCACCAGGTGGCACTCCAAAAATCAGGTGGTAATGAAATAAACTATCAAAAGTATCCCCCCCCCCAGTACAGTATACAGTGGCTGAATTAAATTTTGCCTGATGTTTTATACTATGTGTTACTCTAATCTTGATGGCTATAATATTGCATTTTGTGGTCATCTGTCCAAATCCAGATAAGATATTTGCTAACGCTATTTGTTCAAATCCAGCTGTGTTTTTTTCCTCCCAAGAATAATATGAATTAATTGTTATATAATTCATAACTGTTTTCCAAAAATGATTTCTGGTTAAATATCTTTTCTGTTTGAAACTGTACACAAGATAGTTTTATTAATCTTTTCAGAGGCCAACTTCTGAACTTTTTCAGTGGTGCATCATGTTAAGTATGTGTGCTTGCACATTTTGGTCAGTGATTTGAATTCAGCTGATGTTTTTATTCCAATAATAAATTATATATGAATTTTTGTATAGTTTACAAGATTGATGTCCCCCAAGAATTATTTTTGGGTAAATATCTGTCTTGTTTGAAACTGTGCAAATGGTAGATTCATTAACCTTTTTTAGATCACAGATTGCAGAGTTCTGTTGTGGTGCATCATGATAAGCATGAGTTATATATTTTTGTGGTTAGGGTTAGAATCCAGCTGATTTTTTTTTTTTAAGAATAACACACATTGATTATTTCTATAGCTTATAACAGTGTTTTCCAAAAATGAATTCTGGTTAAATATCTGTTTTGTTTGAAACAGCACATAAGATAGTTTCATTAATCTTTTTAGAGGCCAATTTATGGACTTCTACAGTGCTGCATCATGATAAGAGTGTGTGCTTGCATGTTTTGGTCAGTGATTTGAATCCATCTGATGTTTTTATTCCAAGAATAACATATATTAATTTTTGTATAGTTTACAAGAGTGATGTTCCCCAATAATTATTTTTGGGTAAATATCTGTCTTGTTTGAAACTGTGCAAATGGTACTTTCATTAACCTTTATTAGATCACAAATTGCAGTGTTCTACTGTGGTGTATCACGATAAGCATGTGTTATAATAATAATAATAATAATAACTTTATTTTTAAAGCGCCTTTCAGAATATCAAGGCACTTTACATATCAAAACCACAACATACAATACCAGTTTCAAACATATAAATAAAATAATTTCATTAAAACATCACATATTAAAACAAACAACAAAATCATCCATACAATCAACCAAATATTTACAATCAGATTCCATTAATCTTCCAAATAAGCCAAGTGCCACAGGTAAGTTTTTAAGTCTTTCTTAAATACCTCCACGGAGGTGCACTCCCTTAACCGGCGTAGTAGAGAATTCCAAAGAGCGGGTGCGGCATAAGAAAATGCTGTACTACCAGAAGATTTTAATCTCACTTTTTGGAATATCCAACAACCCCTCATTGGCCAAGCAGATCGATGGGCCAGGGCAGTAAGGCACCAGAAGTTCTTTCAGATAGGTCAGGCCCTGATCATGAAGGGCTTTGAAAGTCAATAAAATGACTTTAAAAGTGATCCGCCACCGTATAGGAAGCCAGTGCAGTTCGCGCAGCACCAGGGTAATGTTACTGGATTTCCTTGTCCCAGTCAAAACCTGGGCTGCAGCATTCTGCACCAGCTGTAGGTGACAGATTTCAACCCCAGAAAGCCCAAAGTAAAGGGTGTTGCAGTAGTCCAAGCACGAGGACACGAAAGCGTGGACCAACGTTGGTAAAGAGTCAGACTGAACAAGGTGACACACCCTGGCAATTTATTTATTTATTTATTTATTTATTTTTTATTATTGTAGAGATCAGTTTTACAACCTTGAGTCAAAGACTGCTTTACAAAGGTACCTCGTCAAAAAGGGGAGACAACAATAAAGTGAGGTTAGGACAGGAAATGACGAAACAGGTTAGATACATAAAAAAAATATACACTTGGAGAGAGCAGAAAGCAAGGCTGCGCTGGATTAAACTTGTGGAAGGTACTAACATAGGTAAAAAACAACAAGAGATTCAATTTGACAGCAAGTCACAAGTTAAATTGGTAAATAACATTGGTGAAACAATAATAGTTACATTATTCATAACTGAGCATGTCCAGGTTAAAATGTAGATATAAAAGACCGGTGGGCGAGGGGTTTGAAAAGGGGATCAGTA
The DNA here is from genome assembly GCA_016271365.2 of Neoceratodus forsteri. Classification (NCBI taxonomy): domain Eukaryota; kingdom Metazoa; phylum Chordata; order Ceratodontiformes; family Ceratodontidae; genus Neoceratodus; species Neoceratodus forsteri. The sequence continues at coordinate 875,659,102 of CM057459.1, forward strand.
GTGACCGGCATAGGGCAGAGAGGACCGGCCAATATTCCTAAGATGGTAAAAGAAAGTCCTGACAATGGCCAACACTTGAGATTGAAGGGTCAGCCTATTGTCTAGGACAATCCCAAGGTTGGGCACCTGTTCAGAGGTCGGAAGTGACATGCCACCAAGAAAAATTCCAGAGGGTGTTCCATCATGCGACGTCGCTATCTGACCACTCGGGTCCACCACTAACACCTCTGTCTTCTCTGAGTTCAACTTTAACCAACTAGAATCCATCCACCCTTGGATTTCTTCCAGACAGTTATTAAACAACGAGAGTGCTCCATCCTGGTCAGGTGCAAAAGACAGGTATAGCTGGGTATCATCTGCATAGCAGTGAAACCTCAGCCCATACCATCTTATAATGTCTCTGAGGGGCAGCATATACACTGTGAATAACATGGATGACAGTACTGAACCCTGAGGCACCCCACACAACAAAGGAGTTGGGCCAGAGGAATGAACCCCCGACACAACTCTTTGTGATCTCCTAGTAAGGAATGAAGTAAACCATTTTAAAACAGTTCCCGACATTCCACAGATTAGCCTCAGGCATGCTAACAACACCAGGTGATCCACAGTGTCAAAAGCTGACGAGAGATCAAGAAGAACTAGAATGGAACGTCTCTTCTGATCTCTCGCCCTGAGAAGATCATTAAGCACCCGAACCAGCGCAGTCTTGGTGCTGTGTCTTTTACAAAAACTGGATTGGAAGGATTTGTAGACATTATGGATGGTTAAATGGTCTTCAAATTGGGCTGCCACTACCTTCTCAATAACCTTCCCAATAAAGGGAAAGTTAGAGATAGGTCTGTAGTTTGAAAAACAGTCTGGATCCAAAGTAGCTTTCTTCAAGAGGGGTGTCACCACTGCCTCTTTCAGGGAGTTAGGAAACTCACCTGACTCTAAGGAGCACCAGACTATATGCACCATAACTGAAAAGATGGCCTCAGAACAACCCAAAATTAGGGGAGTTGGTCCAGTGTCCAAACTACAGCTTGTAGGCCGCACACTATGGATGATCCTCATAATATCCACGACTTCCGGTAGGTAAAAGGAACTCCAAGAGAACTGAGGTATTGTGAACTCGCACTTTTTCCACAACATCACCCTTAGAGATTGCCGGACACAAGCCCGCCCTGATGTCAGCCACCTTTGTTGCAAAGAACTGAGCGAGCTCCTCGCACTCTACTTGTGAAAAAGCTTTTCAGACTTGCAGACAGGCTGGGTTGCACAGTCTGTCTACAGTCTGAAACAACTCTGGTCTATTCTGTGCAACTGCAATCTCTCTGTACAGGAATTCTGCCTTCTTATGGGTGATTGCAGATTGATAGATAGAATAATGTTCCATCAATCTCAGGTGGTTGGCATCAAGGGCGGATTTGCACCAACAACGCTCTAACCTTCGCCCCTGTCTCTGCAACTCCCTCAGTGTCCCATCAAACTAGGGGGACCTGGGGTGAAGGGATGGGGGCACTCACGAACAGGAGCACTAAGATCCAGAGCCACCATAACGGCCGAATTATAGGCCGACACCAGTGCCTCTGGGTTACTGCTAGTCAACATGGGGAATGAGAGGTCAAGGACTGCTACAAAGCCCTGGGAAGTAATATTCCATAATGGGTGGTACCTGACCATCTCCACGGGGAAGGCCTTCTCAGGGGGGTGTAAAAATTGAACCTCACAGTGTGGTGGTCAGACCAGGTGACTGGTTCCACCCCCACATCAGATGAATCAATCCCTAAGAGGAAGACTAAATCCAGAGAGTGCCCAGATTTATGTGTAGCAGTGGAAACTACCTGTGTGAGGCCCAAAGAAGACATTAGTTGGAGGAAGTAATTACCAAATTGTGAGAGTTCATCATTGACCTAGGCTTTATAGTCACCCAGAATCATCAATCTCGGTGACTCAAATGACATATCGACGAGGAAGTCTGCTACTTCCCAGAAGAAGCGTTTCCCATCTCCGGGTGGACAGTAGATGAGAACGATTTGAACGCCTACACCTGCTACAACTGTGCACTCAAAGGATTCAGCCTCACCTACTACCACATTTGTGAGGCCCAATTTAGTCTTAAAACAGACTGCAACCCCCTCCACCCCTGCGGTCCAATCTCAGGCGGTGTATCACTGAGTACCCAGCCGGAATCATGGCCTCCAATATGGGGCCTGAATTTTCATCCAGCCAGGCCTCGGTGATCAAGCCAGGTCAGCCAAACTAATAATATCGGCTATAATAGCGGTCTTGTTCCTAACAGACCTGGCATTGCATAACACCGCCCAAGTTGGACAAACCTCGGAGGCTGTCCGACCTATCTGCCCACCAAATTCAGTAGTGCCCTTGGGTATGGGCACCAGACATGGGAGACCCCGGTCTGGATTCCATTTCGCCCCAGGGCACCTTCTGGACTTAGTAACCCCGATATGGTGGTCCTGCTCTTTCATTCTCTCCCGTTCACTCGCCCCCGCCCTCCTCACTCCCCTACAAACAATCCCCAGCACTCTACAGTGCTGGTAAATCTCAAACTTCAGGGGAGGAGTATAAAAAGGGCGGAGGGCGCGAAGAGAGGAGGATGAACAGAGCACCACCGTGGAACCTGCAGGCCAGCACATGTTATAGCTCAAACTAAACAATGTACACCAAATATCAAACTAAACTAATTTAAAAACTCTAAATACCTAAAACAAAATTACTAACAATTAAAATCCTGAAATCCTCCAGAGCAATGATAACTTGAACAATAAACCCTACCCAACAAGACCTGTGAAACCACCCTCCTCCCACAACTGGATAGAATTCAAACCCAGAAAAACAAAATATAATAAAGTAAAATCCTCTCTCACAGGATAAAATACACATACGGATACAAATTCAGCCCCCCAACCCTCTCACAGCAGAAGGAAAGGGAGAATTCTGGGCACTCCCACTACCCAGAATACACACAATAATCAAACAAAAACAAAAATAGACATAAATAACACAATAAAAGCAAAAAATAAAAATAAATATAGGTGCTCTGGTCCTCTCACCAACCAGGGGACCGAAAACAAATTAAAAGTCTGGGAAAGAAGTCAACCAACGGTAGGAGAAGTTGTAGTAAATCCAACAACAGCTTCAAATAAACCAATATAGATCCAAAAAGTCATGAAGTATTGAGCAACAGCAGACTACTGTTTAAGTTACCAGTACATTTCTGTACACAGCAAAAATTCCTGGTATCAATAATCCAGCCCTTACGGTTCTCACTTGCAGTTCTTATCTAATAAAGTTAACGTAATGGAGGTAAAACACTTTCTCAGTTAACAAGTGGAGATAAAGCTCTCTCGGTTCAGATAAAGCCAGAACCAAGCCAACCTAGGGCAGGTCTATATATACAACTGCTCATCCCCACTTGGAATGCAGGAAAAAACCCAACCTCTTCTAGGCAATTTCGGTGACTCCTGGAGGCCCCGAGAACACCAACCCTCCAGTAAGCACTCCCGACCCTCCCAGGGACAAACGGCTGTACCCCGCACCCACCTCTTGGTCAGCTGGACTGGCTGAAACTCTCCTCCTCCTCCAAAACTCTACAACATGATAGTTCAAACAGGACTCAAGCACAAGCCAAATCCAGGCAGATGGTCGCTCAGTTTTTCCAAATTCGCTGTTTCGGCCAAATAACTCCCACACTTAAATTCCTTCTCTGTATACACAGGAGTCTTCCAAACAGCAGTGACTGGACTGATAAATCCACTGTCGGCATTAACAAAAGCTTTGTAAACGTACCTTGAAGGCTCCAACAGTTCCAATGAACAGGGAACAAGTGGTAGTAAGTGGCTGCACTCCAAGCAACCCCCACTGATTACAAGGTACTCACAGTGTTTTACCCGACAGTGGTAAACTTCAAAAAACTTCAGAAAAATCTTTCAGAATTACATCGGGTCCACAAATTGCCAGGTCCATAAACTGCCGTGTCCCGGCTCCCGACTCCCAACTCCAAAAAGGACTCCAAATATAAATAAGAAATAAAAATATATTAATAACAGAAAATATCAATGTAGGAAACTAAGTAAAACTATAAAACTATCAAAATCTACAGAGCTGTAAAGCTATTTTTGTGGCCAGGGGTTTGAATCAAGCTGATGTTTCTTTTTTCTTTTTCCATGAATAACATAAATTCATTTTCTATAATTTATAAGACTGATATTTTCCAAATATTTTTTCTGGTTAAAGGGGCACTGTCAGCTTTGCCCCTCCGTGTTTTTAACATATGTCAAGAGTGTGCCTCTAGGCTCATATTTGTGAAGAAGTTACTCTAAAATGCCCCTGTGTAGCATAAAAGTAATTTATATACCTTTTCCAAGCAATATTAGCATATTTTTCTGTTTAGTTGGTCCACACTAAACTCCGTGGCCACCGGACACATATTCACCTTGAGGACATGCATCTGACAGCAAGTGCTGTCCCAAATTGTGACTTCTCACAAGCACATTGTAAAATCAAATTAATGCTGTAGAGGATCTTATCCTCAGTCACCCCTGGTATCTGTAAATTAAAAATGAGCACTACTTCTGCCACAAAATACTTTTACAACTCAGAGCTGAAATCACGCACCTGTGTAGGAGGGGTACTCTCTTGAGCATGCACAAAATCTTCACTCCAGCCCCTCTATCTTTGAAAATTTTATGTCTCAGTCATTGCTAAACTTGATAATTGTATGTCTCAATCATTGTTTCTTGTAACTGGATGCTTGTGTAAATAGGCAGCAATGCTCATTTGCCTTTCCAGTATAACCAATAAATGAAATTTATTTCACTTTTGTTAACTGGGTATGGTTTGCTAGGCAGATGTTTGCCTATTCTTAGTTATGACCTTGGAGAAGTACAACACATCACAAGGGATACAGTGAGCAAGAAACGGTAACATTTGAACTGCAAAAACAATGCACAGTAGTACAATTTAACAACAAGCAATTGTCAATGCCGAATGTTGTCTCGCTGACATTGCATTGGTAGTGCCGGAGTTAGAGACACATAATAGGAATGGCAATGAAGTAGTGAAGTGATGTCAACCCAACCCCCACCCTGTAGAGACCAACAGGCATTGGGGTGTGCCTTTGGGTCGTCAGCTATAATGCTTATGGTATTGTACCTCACCCTACCCTGTAGCCACTGACAAGTGTTGTGGTGTGCTTTGGGGTCTTTGGCCATTATACTTACCCCATTCCATAAGGAAATATGCTGAGGTGGGTGCAGTATAGGAGAATGAGGTGTGAACTTTGTGTCCGAACAGTGCAAGGCATACCACGATGCCTGTCACTGGCTGCAGGGTGGGGGTGGAATGGCATGAGCATTACAGCCGATGATCCCAAGACATACCATTGACACCTGTCAGTCTCTACAGGGTGGGGTGTTACAGTTAGAAACCCTAACACCATAGGCGTGTGTTGGTATTTTCACTCGAAATTTTCAACATGGGCTTTTTGTGAGCCCACCTCAGGAAAAGCGGCACTATCAGTTTGTTAGTTGAAAAGTGGTTTTGCACAGTGGCTATGCCATTTGGCAACACAGGGATGAAAACACATTTTAGGCAGGATGTGGAAAATGACAGCTGTATTGTTCATGGGGAGATGTAAAAAAATGGCACTGTTGAAAATCTGGAGTGAAAATATGAAAAATTGGTGAAGGTATGAGCATGCATAGAAACTGTGCAACACATGTCAGTAACCCAATTATTTTTGGGATTTTTTTAACCACATCTTTAACATAGGCATTTTGGGACCTCCCCTCATGAACAGTGGCAGTGTGATTCTGTTAATGTGTCCAAAACATTGATTTCGCAAAGTGATCACACCATTGTGTGCCACAGGTGCGAAAACACATTTAGGGCAGGATGTGAAAAATGACAGCTGTACTGTTCATAAGGAGGTGTAAAAAAATGCTAGTGTTGAAAATGTGGCATGGAAATAGTGCAAATTTGCGAAGTTTCAAGGGTGCATGGAAACTGCTCAACACACGCTTGTAACACAGTTATTTTATGGAATTTTGTCACCCAATTTTCAACATAGGCATTTTAGGACTTCTGCTCATGAAGAGTGTCACTGTCATTTCCTGAAACTGTCCTGAAAACTGATTTTGTGCAGCGACCGTGCTATTCTGCGATGAACGTGCAAAAACACATTTTGGCCAGGATATGTAAAATGACGGCTGTACTGTGCATAAGGAGGTGTGGAAAAATGCATTTTTTTTAAAATCTGGAGTGAAAATATTACAAATTCACTAAGTTACGACCGTGCGTGGAAACTCTGCAATGCATGCATGTAAAACAGTCATTTTGGGGATTATTTCCACCAAATTTGCAACATAGGCTTTTTGAGAGCCCACCTCATGAACACTGGCACTGTTGTTTCATTAATCAGTCCTGAAAGGTGATTCCACACAGTGACCGCAAAATCACCTTTCGGGGCCTATTAACACCATGACAGTGCCAGAATTCATGAGGAGAGGTCTCAAAACCCCCATGTTGAAAATGTTATGCCAAAATTACAAAAAATGCCTGAGATATGCATCAAAGTTGAAAAAAAAAACTATTTATTCCATTATACAGCTCACTGGCATTTCCTCAGTTCACGGTCAGCTTTGAAGGGAGCAGACGTGTTCCCGGTCCACCGAAGATGGTTGCCCCAGACTCCAGAGGTAAGTATGGAGTGAAGGAGGAGTGTGGGGAGGCAGGGTGTGCAGTGGGTGGGTGTGGGTTGTGGGATGGGGGCAGGGAGACAGAGAGGAACTGTTTTCTTTTTTCACAGGGTTTAAAAAGAAAAGAAAACCTTGCGGGATGGTTTTGATTTTTCAGGGTGATTTGGCACACTGGGGTGGGCTCCAAGGGTGCCACCTAAGTGTTTTTTTTTTTGGGGGGGTGCTGTAGTCAATGGAGGATTGGGCACCCCCATCAGCAAACAATGAAAGCGAGGGGGGCAAGAACTGAGGGTGAATGGGCACCCCCTTCGGCACATAACAAATGGGGGGGGTGCATTATGCCGACAGGGAGTGGGATCCCCTGTTGGCACATACAATGGGGCAGGGCATGCTGACAGGGGGATTGGGCACCCCTGAAGTCGGCAGTATGGCAGGCAGTGTGCCGCCATGTTAATCTTTTTTCACCACCAGGAAAAGCACGTCGGGAGGTCTGCTGTGTATGACGAGCTTTGCTTGCATTGCAGCGGACCTTTCATTTGATGTGATCGCCACATTAAGTATGCATGGTGTAGCACCAGCATGCAGGCTAATTGGGGAATGAGGGATGCACCTACTGATGCATGCCCTGCATTCGCCCAACAGTGACAGCGCCTCCAAATCTGCTACTACCACAATATGTTGGCTATGCATGCGCGAGCCAACATAAAAAACGGCAATATGAGAACAGCATAGAGATAATGATTCAAAGAAATATTACATTCAGGAGCAGCAGAAGAGAAAGCCATGGAACCATACTTGGAATGCAAAGTGGGGATTACTAGTCGCTAAAATAACTAAAGTAAAGGACAAATGTAATTGTGTTAATGCAAGCTGCAAACCTAGGTACTGTTATGTATATTGAGAAGTTCAGTCATGATTTGTACATTCTTCCACTAAGAAACTTGGAGGTAGGAGCCAAAATGACTAAAACCCACAACCTTCTTGGGCAACACTGTCAGCCAGTCACTGAGTTAATTTGTTAAATATGCCAGGGATGGTGAGGAGATGATAAATGCAGCCATAATGTATATGGTCATATTTCAGACTCATGCGAAGGTAAAGTGAAAGAGGGGGTGCCACAAACCCTGACAAAGCTAGGGTTGTCTGCTGTCACCTCACAAATTTGTTATACATTACTGTAAATCGTGAAATATCCTATGTTTCTTAGTACTAACATCCATAAATAATCTGGCAGAGAGAGGAGACTTGCCTTCCCCCCAACAGTTGAGCCTGCAGGAAGAGCAGTCTGCTAGCCGGTAACATTAACAATGTATGTCCCAGCCATCTGTCATTGTCAGATAGTACAAATGGTGCATGCTGGTATGTAGAGTATGGGCCCTATGCATGAAGTGGGTGCTGGTATGCAAAACAAGCATGTACCCAGCCTGCATAGTGGTGCACCTGCAGACAGGTGTGCCTATACTGGCATTCACTGACACTGGCCACCTGTCCCCTGCTCCCCCCCTCAGTATGTAGGTCTCTGCAGGGCAACTAGGGGCAGAGTCACAGACCCAGGCAGGCATCCAATCGGATGCCCATTAAGGAGTAGATCCCATGTGCCTGAAGGTGCAGGTCCATGTCTCCCTGTGGGTCCCTGGAATCACACAACCACACACTGTAGACAGTCTGACCCAGGAAACTGACCCAAATACATGGTGCAGCCATGGCCCAGGAGTCAGTAGGTGATCTCCCACTACCATGGCAACAACACCCCTGGACACTGGACATGCTGCCGGTGTGTGGTTTAGCTGTCCCAACCCTCCCATGCAGCCTCATGGGCTGGGGCCTCACTGTGGGACATTTCTCAGACCTCTCATGACTGGAAGTTGGCATCTGTGGGGGTGCATACCGGGTTATGTCTGGTCCTGGCTGACATACTAGGTGTAGACCTCTACACCCCTGTGGCCAGCACTACATGGTTTAGTGAATACTATGCAGTGCTGGCATGACCTGGAACATCCTCAGTGTAGTGCAGTCTATGGTCATGGGGGATCAGGTGCATTAGGTCCATGCGACCTCTGTTAGTGTATCCTGTATGCAGGGCACACTTGGTGCGGGGTGACTATGCACCCAAGATATGCAGTGTGCAGCCACTCTGCACCTTTGTGCATAGGGGTCAGTGTTAAAAAAAAATTATCATTTATGTGATAGTGGTGGGACTCGAAGACTGAAAACCTGAATTTTTTACCTGACATTTTTCTTATGAGCAGTGAGCAGTGGATGGTCTGGTAAACTGCAAAAGTCTGAGACTGGGAGTATTGTCCTCTCTATTATGGTCTATTTCTGTTCCACATCAATCCCTACTCTGATCCCAGAAAGGTGTCATAGAAACATAGCTTGCTAGAGCCATCCAGTCTACCCATAAGCCCTATACTTAATTACGGCTTCTGACCCCTCCATTGCTTTACCTCTATGTTTTTCTTATGCCTGTCCCATGCATGTTAAAATCCAACCACAGTGTCCTTGAGGAACTTCTGCTGTCCTGCCAAAGTCAGCCCTCTAAAAGTCCAGGACCCTTGTTTTAATTCTACCCATCCCTCTGTCCATGTCCAGGTGAAACAACACTTACCTTTTAGACATTACCTGCCATTTCTAAATTAGCACTTGATGATAAGTGCCAGATGCCCTTCAAAATGTCACCCCCACACTATTTATGATGTTTGGAGACACTTACCTGTTAGTGTAATGCCCTTATCATTTTGTCTTTATTTATAAACCATGTATCTTCTGTATTTAAAGGTGCACTGTCAGCTTTGCCCCATTGTTTTTTTCCCCAAATCTAAAAAGCTCTTGGCACATGCCTATCACACATCTAAAGCAGAATGCTCCACTATGAAAATACATAAGCATTAGTTCCTTTTTTGTATTTTTTTGAGAAATATTGTTTCACTTGGGTCGACACTTATTGACCCGTGACCCAGAAGCACATCCAAGTTGGGAACACTAGTCTACCACAGAAACGTTCCTGAAGTGCTATTTTTTCACAAGGCGGCATTAAACCAAGTAAATGTTGACACTTGTGGTATAACAAAATGCTCCTGTCATCTCTGACTAAAAACCAAGCACTGCAAGGAGTAGAAGTTACATTTTGAAATCGGCAGCCATATCCCGCGCATGCGTATGAGAGGCATGAACAAAGATCCCACACATGTACACTCAGGATCTTTGTTCATATGAGATATTCATCACTGCTCATTATTACATGATTTTAACTGGTTGTCATCGTCTCTTAGAAGACTGTTTCATTGGTGTTCCCTGTTTTTTTAAATGCATTCATAGTCTGATTGCTCCCTGTTTATCAGAAAAATATTATTTTTCCATCACACTTAATTTTAGAGTTGTCAAGCATCATTCTCTATCTTTCCTAAAGTTCACCTTTTATTTTTCTGCAACTCAATCCTAGAATTTTCTTGCTCCACTTCAGAAAGACCGTAGCCATGTTACCGGCATATAGAGTCACTGCACAATTATTTTTTGTGATCATGGGGAAAATGTCTATGTTTTTATTATTAAGTATCTTCTTGAATGCCATGTGTATTTATTTTTGACTCAGGACAGTCTATAACTGAGACTTGTATCTCAGTGAACCTAACCTGCAATTGCAAATTAAAATAATTAAATAACAAATTCCTTGAAACAGGCACACACTAGTCTCTCAGTAAATACTTGGAAAACCAGGAAGCACATAATGGTACTGAAACAAAGGAAACTCACACCTACAGTAGGCGGACACTGCAAAAGGCCATTAGCCCCCAGGATGTAGCTTTCTTACTATAGAAAGCATTAGATAGGAGTGGGCTTATTTTTTTAATTATCTTTTCTCCTGTCCACCACAGCCTCCCCAGGGGCTATGACTCCTCCCTCAGAGGGGTTCATCCTCTGATCCAAATCCCAGCTCATCCACCTCTGAGATTCCCTCATGGATTACCATCTCCATGGCAGGGCTGGGTGGGGGGTGCAGAGATACCCTCGCCACCCTGGTACATCAAATTTGGTGGTGGGGCAGACTCGCTGGTGCGATTGGACCACCATAGGTCCTGTGGGGACTGCAGCATTTTCCATTTTCTCCCACCCCACCCTTCCAACATGAGAATTTTGGCTTCAAGCATCCCGACTCGCACTGCCCTCCAGCTACTGCCAGAGAGCAGTCAATGGGTGGGATGACTAGACTGCTTCCCCTGAGAGAGGAGAGCAATCCTCCAGATACTCAGACCCCTCTTCCCCCTGCTGACCCCTGGCAGCCCAAGCTCATTCCCGAACCTGAGTCACCGGCATGGGACGAGGTGTGGCATCCAGTGTCTCAACCCTCAGTGCCACTACGCTGGCAAGAGAGGATTTTTTAAGTATTAACTTCTTCAGATAATACAAAGCAATGTGGTAGCCATGTCAATCTAGACAGTGAGAGAGAAATAAAAGAAATGCTTTACCATTTAATGGACTAATTGTTTCAAAGAGCAACTTTACCCAGTGAAGAGCTTATAACTCCCAAAAGTTAATCTGTAAAGGAATAGGCAAGGCAAATTTTATTTTTTTGGTGCCCAGTCCCAGAGGCTCTGAGTGCTGTACAATCACATATAAAATAAACATGATAAAATAACATTAATAAATACTTAGACACAATAAAAAGAGGGCTCAATATTGACACTTAAACAGAAGACCCCCAATAAATCTAAAAATGGCTGATATTTCCAGACTACCATTCTGTGTCCGGGAATGCCCGGCTAAATAAATATGCTTTTAAGTGGGCTTTAAATACCTCCAATTATGGGGCCTCCCTTGCTAATGGAGGAAATTAATTCCACAGGACAGGGCCAGTGACACTAAAAGCTCTGTCACCGGCAGTTTTCAACCTCATCCTGGGAATCGCAAGGAGGCCCTTTGAAGAAGATTGAAAGGACTGGACCCAGGTGGTGGGAGTTAGGAAAGTCCAGCAGGTAGTCAGGGCCTCGTTCATGCAGGGCCTTAAAGGTGAGCTAGCCAACCTTGAAGAGCACCCTCCAGTGAACAGGCAGCCAGTGCAGTTCATGCAGCACCGGGGTGACGAGACAGTATTTAGGCTGTCCTGTCAACAACCTGGCAGCTGCGTTCTGCACTAGAGCACATTACAGTAGTCAAGCCTAGATGTCACGAAAACATGTACCAAGGTGGGGAGGTCTAGGGGCGGAACCAAGTGTGTAATCCTAGCAGAGTTCCTAAGATGGAAGAAACAAGCCCTGACAACAGACGACACCTGATGTTCGAATGTCAATCCAGTGTCTAGAATGACGCCAAGGTCACACACCCTGTTGGAGGCCTTCAATGAGACAGACCCCAGCACTAATCCAATATCTACCCCAAAGGCCAACCTATCACTTCTTCTGTTTGACTCCACCACCAGTACCTCCGTCTTATCGGGATTCAGTCACAACCAGCTAGAGGCCGTCTGGTCATTAATCTTGGCCAGACAGTTGTTTATTACTTCCACTGCATTGGATGTCCCAGGGGCAAAGGATAACTACAGCTGAGCATCATTGTCATAACAATGAAACTTCAAACTGTACTTCCTAATGATCTCACCTAGGGGTAACATATAAATGGCAAACAACACTGGTGACAAGACTGAACCCTGAGGTACTCCGCAAGACAGAAGGCTAGGGCAGAAGGAGAAATTCCCCATAACCACCCTTTGCCTCCTGTTTGTAAGATAGGACTCAAACCAGCAAATGACAATGCTGGTGAATCTACAAAATTCCCTCAGGTGGTAGAGCAACACACAATGGTCCACTGTGTCAAAGGCAGAAGAAAGACTGAGAAGAATGAGAATTGTCCCCTCTCCTCGATCTCTTTCCCTGGGGAGATCATTATGCACCCAGACTAATGCAGTTTCTGTACAGTGTCTGGCACGAAATCCATACTGGAGTGGCTTATAGATATCAAATATCACAAGGTATTCTCCAAGCTGCTGCACCCCAATCTTCTCAACAACCTTTCAAAACAAGGCAGGTTGGAGACAGGTCGGTAAGTTGCCTTGATGTCAGGGTCCAATGATGGTCTCTTCAGAAGGAATCTCACCAGTGCCTCCTTCAAGGCATCTGGCAAGACCCCCTCTGACAAGGAGCACTGGACAATCAAGGCGAACACTGGGCCAACAGTGTCAACACATCCCATTAAGAAATGAGTCAGCACTGGGTCCAGTTCGCAATATGTGTGCTTCAGCCTCAAGGCCACCTCAATGACATCAGCCACCTCCACTAATTTAAACTCTCCCCAAACAGGCAGAGTGCCACGTCGACAAACCGTGTCAGCCATATTATGGCTCACTGGCAGAATTCCCTACCTGATGGCAGACACCCTGTCTGAGAAGAACTGAGTGAACTCATTGTACAACACCTCAAAAAATGCTTTTTTCAGCTGTAGACAAGCCAGGTGTAACAGCCTGTCCACAGTCTGAAAAAGCATAGCTGGTCGGTTCTTCCCAGCAGCAATCTCCTTGGACTGGAACACTGCCTTCATATAGTTGATTACCCCCTGGTACACGCCATAGTGTGCACACAGGGCCAGTCTGTATACCTCCAGCCCAGTCCCCCACCAGCAGCTTTACAACCTCTGACCCTTGATCTTCAACACCTTGAGTTCCCCATCAAACCACAGGGACCTTACATGAGAGGATGTGGGTCATACATGGACTGGTGCAAGGGAGTCAAGTGTGCAAGCCATTGACCTATTATGGGTAGCGACTGTTTCACCCATACCCTCCCTGCATGCACTGTCCACTCTAGATAGTTACTCTACCACCAAAAAATCTTCTGGGGTCAAACCCCTCAAAGGGCAGTAGCTTACCATCTCTAAGGGGGAGGAATCTCAAGGGGGGCCTTGAGCAAGAACTCCACCATGCAGTGATTGGACCAAATGACCTGATCAGTTTTGAGGTTATCAACCTCAGGCCCCAGCGAGAAGACCAAGTCCAGCATGTGACCACTCCGGTGAGTCACGGTAGTAACCACTTGTGACAGGTCCAGAGATGTCATTGTTTGGAGGAAGTGGTAACCCAACCTAAATGACTCATCATCAGCCCAAACATTGAAGTCCCCCAGGACCAAACACCTGGGGGCCTCCAATATTTCACCGATGATGAAATCAGCTACTTCCTGCAGGAATTCTTCAGCCATCCCAGGTGGGCGGTAAATCAGGAGAATCCTACAACCTGTACCCGGACCACCCAGGATGGCCACACATTCAAAGGAACTCAGTGTCCTCACAGGGTGCACGTTGAAGCCTAGCTCAGCTCTAAAACAGATGGTCACATCCCTGCACCTGTGTTCTGCTCTGGGGCAATGCACAACAGAGTACCCAGGAGGGACAGTGGTCTCTAAAACTGGGCCAGCATCTTCCCCCATCCAGGTCTCCATAATGCATGCCAGATGGTCTGAAGAAACCAGATCCACAATAACTGCGATCTTAGTCCTGATCGACCTGGCATTGCAAAGCACTGACCTCAGGAGATTGGTGGACAGTGCAGCCTTTTTGGCTGACTGCCCACTAAGTCTCATAGAAACCCTAGGGACGGGAACCAAACACATCTTGCATCTCTCTTAGACCTGTCACATGCCAGGGAACCTTCTGCACCTGACTACCTCTATCTCGTCCCCTTCAAACATGCAAGGGGTTCCCCGCCAGCTCTGATCAATATGGCACCTCCCAATTCTGACCTCTTGACAGCGATGTGCTGCAGTATTGGATACTGGGAGGGTGGTGAAGGGCCACAAGTTAAGGAGCTGGGACACCCTGTACACAATCCTAGCATGCCCCTGGTCACTGGACACCCTCAGACACATATCAATCAGCCAATTAAGCAAAATAACCCACACAACCACTTATCCACTAATGCTAATGAAGCCCTCAACCACACACATTGCTTACACCACACACACAAAGCCAACCAAGCCCCCATCCCAAAAATAAAATCTTAAGCAGCACCAGGGGAGTGTACATACTGAGAGCATACAATTAATGCAGACAAACAATATACCAGCATAAAGTAGTGCACAAAAATGTCTAGATCAAGGAAATTCTAATCCCTTAGGTTTAATAGTTATAAAGTGCAACACAAGATTTAAAAGCACACAGCACCAAAGTTCCTTCGGTCTACTCCAGTACTGATCTTGGAGTATTGAAATATCATCCAGGAAACCAGTTCAACGAGTAGCTTCTCTCTCACTAGAGCAGCTGACTTGAGCTAGATTTAAACTTAAATGCCAGCACTCACCCTCGACAGCAGATCAAGATAATTCATTACAAGTCACAGCAGGAGTATCAGAAAAACAGCCTTTTTGCCGAGGGCAGTTCATGTCGATCAGATTACCACAGGAAGAAGTCTTAGGGGTACATTAAACCTTTTCCACCACTGCTGAAAACTGACAAGCTGCCCCTCTCAGGCCATGGGACCACCGACACTAGGCTCCCAATTGTGGAAGACAGGAGGGGTTTTCCTAGGGGACAGCAGAGCTCCCACCTCCTACCACCCAGTTACCCCCACTGCTCAATAGCTGTTTGATTCGGCAAAGTCCCCAACCACCTTTGAGCAGCTACCAGAATTGAACAGCGGGCACTAGGATCCCAATGAGCAGAAGTTCAGTAACACCAAGTCCTTCTCCAAAAACAATCCTCTGCACCTTGTCTGGTGAATCTGACCTCCCGCAATGCCAGATCCATATTCTCCTGCAAGCACCAACAGTCCCACAAGTACCAAATCCTTCACCAGAAAAGGTCTTCCACACTTAGGCCACCCTACAAATCCAACCTCCAGCAGCACCGTATCCTTCTGCCTTAGGTGAGTGCCAGCAGCTTTATTGAACAGGCTCCCCTATCATATAGGTCTACAGTAATGCACGCTCTTCAGAGACCCTCACAAAAAAAAAAAAAAAAAAGAATCTCCTACCCTAACTCACTTCGGCACCCTGCCTAACATTCAAAAGTCCCTAGCACTAGCTAACTAATAAAAATACAAAATAATGTAAAAACTATCCCTAATTGCGAGTTTACTAAAGCCCATGCAGACAGTATCCCAGTGCGAATATAAGACATGTTTACACTGCCACATCACTGTTTCTGCCCATGCGCTCCACACTTGCAGCGATTCATTTATAATGCTAAGTGCATGTTTACATGGCATCTGTTTACACCACTACCAGTCGTACCATGTTGTGTTCAGGATTCTGGGGGCTGCTTTGTCCCTGGTGACATCCCCAGTGACGTGCCTCTGTCTCCAATAACTTCAACTGGTTGCCATGGCTCCCTACATACAGGAAGTGCCAGCACTAGTGGACCCTGTCTAGATCGTGGGCTATTTAAATGTTTTCTTTTCATGGTTTATTTAACTTACCGGAGGATCCTGATTCCAGTCAGTGAGTAATCCACCCAACAAAATGGACAGCACGCCACACACAGTAGAGAACAAACAGATTGTAAGTAGCCATTGAATGGTCCCACTGGCTGCTGTGCTCTGCAGTACTTCCTAGTTCTGGCCCTGGGTAATGACGGGAGAAGACTGCATGATGGGAAATAGGGTGAATCCGCCACTGTGAATGTTTGGAATGTGTCCACACGGCCACAAAATATGCTCACAGCAGATTTACAGCTCCACTTCTGAGTGTGATAAAAAACCTGCAGTGCACATAGGATGCTACGGAAAGTGTCCACATGATCATCTTTGCAGCCATCAACCAATGCGCAAAGGGATAGGGTGCTACAAAGATGACCGTGCAAACAAACTTTTTGTTAGTCTAATAAAGGGTTATTGCCTACAACCTTTTTTCAGTAAATAACATTTTGAAGATGTCCATGCAGTAGCCATTCCCAAATGATGTGGTTCAAAATGGTACTAATGTTTTAAGTTGCAAACACATAAAGAAACAGAAACTGCAATACAAGTAGATGGGAAAACACTGTAAAGTGCTTAAGTGACCAACTATTTATTACTTAAACTATGAATGATATGTGTAGAACATCAAGGTATAACAAACAAAAACAACATTTTATTTACAGGAAAAACAGACCATGTGAAAAATAATGGTATTGAGGGGCATATGTGGTAATAGCAGTACAGTCCAATATGTGCTGTGATGTCAGCAATATAGCAGAAACACACCCAGCCCAGCACTCGCAATCCGCGTGGGCCAGATACTGTATCAGCAAAATCAGGATACTGTACATAAGTTAATTTATGCTCACATGACGGAGTGCCCACCATTATTGGAAATTATTGATGCCATTACTTTTTGGAGATGATCAATGTATTTGTTACAGTGTTCTTTTTTCAGTACTCTTCTCCAAAATCGCCTAATGGCCAGATCCAGAAAAAACATGTTCCTTGGTTTTGCGACACACCGTATATAGTGTTTCATTTGATGCCACACCATTTCAATGGGGTTCAAGTCAGGGAATCTGAAAAACATGAAGATGACATGTTAGTAGCACTGAAGACAAATAAGAAGTGCATCCCTCACCCCATCCCACCCTCATACAGTACAAGCAAGCTACATTGTAGGTTACAACAGGAAAATGGATTTCATGGTTCAAAATGACTTTCATGGTTAATACTTAGAAATAAAAGAGATGTGACAATGGCCCAGAGGAAGTTTGATGTTCAGTGTCTCGCAATTTCAGGCACCTTGAGGCTCCTACAAGCTGCCTCTAGCCCTTGGACCCACCGGCAACTTCACAGCGGCAAGCAAGAATCCTGCCATTTCAGGCACCTTGGGGCTCTTCCAGGCTGCAACCAGACCTCAGACCCACTGGCAACATCTCGGTAGCAAGCAAGGTAGCCTTTGGAGCCAATCCTGGTGTCTGGCACCGTATTTTAAAAATCCCTTTGTGCAGTATTTTCCTTTTAAAACCCCACTTTGTCATTTACATCTTATCATGAAAGACCACTTATGGCCACTATACCTATATCTCCAAATGTCTTCTTTCAACCCTGATTCTCTTGCTAACTCTGTCCACTTGTACTGTATGCCATCTTTCGGCAAGTCTTACAGCTCTTCACTGGTTCCAATTTTTCTCACCCCTGGGTTACTATCCCACACACTGCCCACTGCTCCCACTGGTAACCCACTACCAACTTTATTCTTGGGCACCTACTTCATACACTGTGTGTTGAAAATGACCATCTTTTTAGTGCTGTTGTCTGTACTATTGGCCACAAGCCCAGACAAGTATCAAGGTGCCCCCCTACCATCCTTCACCTTGACCCTAGCCTTGCTGCAAGTGTATTGCTGAAGGCACTAACTGTAACTTCCACAACAGGGTACTGTCCTGAGACACTAGTGCCACTGGCACAAATGGAGATCTTAAATCACACCTCTATTTATGGTTATAAAACACCTTACATGACACCACCTACCTCTCTCAAAAAAATGTTACCCAGCCTTTGCAAACTTAAGTCCCACAAGGGTAAGTCCTCAATAATCATCATCATAACAACAAAAAAAGCTATACTATTGTTGATACTCTTGCCTGGCAACATGCACTCCTATCCTGGATCATCAAATACCAATGGGTTATATGGGATTATAGCAGGGGACTAAAAATTGTGGCAATGAATATAGGTAGTCTGCTTACCAAACCTGTGCGATTCCAGGCCTGGATGGCCTTGTACTGCCCAGACATCATTTGCCTTATGGAAACATGGTTAACTTCGAAGACAAAGGTCAATGAAATTGCACTGACAGGCTATAAAGCCTTCAGGAACAACAGGAAATGCAAAAAGGGTGGTGGCTGTCCTATTTACCTCAGTGACACAATCCAAGGGATCGTATTTCTTGTAACTGGCGGGGCTGACGACCATGAACTACTTGTTGTCAAACTGCTTGTAGTCAAACTCCTGTTTGACCAACATAACAAATCCCTTGTTGTTGCATCAGTCTGGCTCCCACCCAGAAAGGCCATTAAGGGCCTTACTAAAGTCATGGATGTCATGGCTAATCTTAAAAAGGACTGTGAACTCATTGTCACTGGGTACTTCAATATAAACTGGATCAGTAAGATGTCAACCCCCCATAAGGATGGCATGGCCAGTTCGTACATCTCACAGTTAGTAACAGAACCCTCCAGGATGAACTATAGAATGAGTAACAATACACTCATTGACTGGCTCCTCTATAGTTCCCCCTCGAGGATTTCTGAGATCACTGTGGAACCTGACACCCTAAGCAATCACTCTCCGATAACATGCAGGTGGTCTAATGAATATAAAAAAAGCTCTCCCAATTATAGTTGAAAGCAGAGTCCTGAGGAAAGGATAGGTTGGGTCTCTCAAAGCAGCACTGTCACAGATTGATTGGACACTCATAGATGTGCAGCAGCTGGCTGCAGGACAGTAGGCAGCATGGCTTTGTAATGGGCAGATCCTGCCAATCCAACCTGGTAGATTACTATGACTGGGTAACTAGGCAGATGGACAAGGGCCATGTAGTGGTTGTCCTGTACCTGGACTTCAGCAAGGCATTCAATTCGGTGCTGCATGGGAGACTTGGACTAAAACTTGAAGGCACGGGGTGGGGGCAAAAATTGTGGGATGGTAGCAAACTGGTTGCAGGGAAGGCAGCAGTGGGTGGTGGTAGAAGGGGAACTCTTATCCCCAAGGGCAGTAATGAGCGGGGTTCCACAGATCTCAGTACAGGGACCAGTGTTATTTGTGATATTTATTGCAGATATTTCCATGGGCATCAAGAGCAGGAGTAGCCTGTTTGCCAGCAACACCAAGCTAGAGTGGTGGTGGATGACATACAGGGGTGGCAGGGTTTGCAGGAAGATCTGAAAAAGCTGAAGAACTGGTTCAACAACCTGGCAGCCGGGGTTCAATGGCAAAAAGTGTAAGGTACTGCATTTTGGGGCGAAAAAAAAACAAAACAAGGAGAAACTACCAACTGGTGGGGGGTGCAGTTGGTGAAGACTGAGGAGGAGAAGGATCTGGGGTGGTTTCACAGAATCAATTAACAACTCAACACAGTGTAGAAAGGCAGCAGTAAGGGCCAACAAAATGCTGGGTTGCATTGCAAAGGGAATAACATCAAGGAGAGGGGAGGTGATTCTACTGCTGTATAGATTACTAGTTATACCTCATCCCCAAACACTGCAATGCAGAAAGCAGAAGCACCAGGAACATAAACAATGGTGCTAAACAGAAAAATGCCAAGTTGCAGGAGAGAAGTGAATGAGCACCCATCGACCAGAGATACACCAGACACCAAAAAATAGTGTCGCAAATAATTTATTTGGAAGGCATAAAAAAAACAGTGGCTAGGGTAGCACAGCCTGAGCCATTGCGGTACAAAGCTTATGTTTCACCCAACGTACTGCTGGGCTTCATCAGAGTCTCATTCACTTCTCTTATACCTCATCTTGAATACTGTGTGTAGTATTGGCACCCGTACCTGAAAAGGGACATTAAATTACTGGAAGGGGTGCAGCACAGAGCATCTAAGATGATCCAGAGACTGCGGGACTTACTGCATGAGAGTAGGCTAAAGTAGTTGAACATGTATTCACTGGAGGAGAGGAGGGATAGACTGAGACATTCAAGTACATGAGAGAGATAAACAAGACTGGTACAAGGGGACTATTCAGGGTAAAGGTGAAGAGGGACACTCGAAGCCATGACATGAGTTCGGAGGGGGGGAAGGTTCAGCAGGGAAATGAGGTGACACTTTTTTACAGAGACGGTGGTGGCAGGGTGGAACGCATTACCAGTGGAGGTGGTAGCCTGTAAAATAGTGGGCTGCATCAAAAGCAGCTGGGACAGAGCAAGAGGGAGGATAAAGGGGAGCTGAGGAGGGATGGGAAGCTGCAGAATAGGGCTGCTAGCTACAAAAGTAAGCAGACTTGATGGACCTAATGCTCTTTATCTGCTGGCAAATTTTAAATGTTCATATGATCTTGACCTAGCTGTAAAGAACTTTGTTGACAGGTTCAGCATGGTCTGTGATAAAGTTGCCCTTGTCAGGAAAAGGAAGTCTTGTGGCTGCATTAATGGGTGGATTACTGGTGATCTCATTGCACTTATGCATCTTGCCCCTGAGGCTAGACAAGCCGCTGTCTCCAGTACGATCCTCCCACTCCTTGATTATGGTCTCACAAAATATGGGGCAGGCTAATGACATCATTCTTGACATGGTAAGGGTGGTGCTCAACAAAGTCTGCCATTTTGTATTGGGGCTGACAGATTCACCCATAGTTGCTCTTTCTATGCACTTACTGATTGGGTACCTCAGAGGCCAGGCTTTAAATGCCAGATGGTCATGCCTGCAGCAAAAGCACTTCTGGGCCTCTCGCCTCCTTCTGTTTGGTGTCCTCTTCTGCCTAATCTACAACTTTTACTCTATAAGGAGTATGGCCAGACAGACCCTTACTGTCCCCCCTTTCACAAAATCTGCTTGGATGCTCTTTTGCCTATCATGCCAACTAATGACTAAATGAGCTCCCTGATTCTATGGCGGGGCTCCTCAGAATTTCACTCATTTTGAAAGCCTTTCTGAAGCTGACTCTCAACTCTGCCTACCAATGCTTCAGCTGACCATCCCCTGCAATCCAGATTTTTTGGGGGGGTGGCATCTGTACCCCCTCTGCTGCCTGCATCTCCTTACCACTTTTACTTAGGCCATTACTGTTTGACTGCAGTCTCATGATACTGATCACTATTTGTTATGGTTGACTGTAAAAATCTATATCTATCAGGATTTCTGGGTGAAAAAACGAGTCCAGGGGATCTAGTACTGGCCTATAACAAGCGAGATGCCTTGGACTTGTTCGTGTTTGACCACTCACTCTTCACCCAAGGTTCCCTTGTTATGATGCTTCCTTGAAGGAATTGAAGTGAGTTGGTCAAAGTACGTAGAGAGCATGACTGAAGTCTGGCTTGGATGCTGACAGGCTTAGATTGATGGAACATTATAAGGGCTATCAATTAGAAATCACCTGTAAGAAGGCAGAGTTCCTGTCCAGAGAGATTTCTGTGGGTCAGAATCAACCGGCTCAACTTTTCTGACCTGTTGACAGATTGTGCAATCCAATCTGTCTCCAGTCCAGAAGAGCTTTTTCACAGGTTAAGTGTGATGAGCTAGCTCAATTCTTCCCAGATAAGGTTGCCAGCATCAGGTCTGGAATTAGCCCAGCTATCCCTATGAGGGGTTGCGGAGGTCGATAGAAGGTGTGAGCACCCAGTCTGTCTGGGCAGATTTCAACCAGCCAGACATTGTGAAGATTGTCCAGACTTTGCACACAGCCAGTTGTAGTTTGGATTTGGGCCTTACCCCCCTTTTAGTGGGGTGTACGGATGTTATCTGCCTGATCCTAGCTGAAATTGTCTGGAGATTCCTGGAGAGAGGGGGGGTCTTTCCTGATCCCTTAAAGGAGGCTGTCATGCAACCACTCCTTAAAAAGCCCTCCTTGGATCCCGACTCCCCAACTAACTACCGTCCTGTCTCTAACCTGCCCTTTGTGGGTAAGGTTATTGAGAAAGTGGTTGCGTCACAACTGGATGAACATCTTGTTACCCACAATGCCTCTGAAGCTCTCCAATCTGGATTTAGGAAGAGACACAGCATGGAGACTGCCCTTGTCCGGGTATTAAATGATCTCCTAAGGGCGAGAGATTGAAAGGCATGTACCGTCTTGGTTCTTCTTGATCTCTCAGCAGCTTTTGACACTGCCGACCATGGTGTGCTTTTGGAGTTCCTGCAGATCCTTTGTGGACTGCCAGGTACAGTCCTCAAATGATTTTGATCTTTCCTCATTGGCAGGTCTCAGAAGGTGGTCACAGGAATTTATTCCTCTGACACAATCCCCCTATCCTGTGGAGTGCTGTAGGGCTCCATATTGGCACCCATGTTGTTCACAGCGTATATGCTGGCATTGGGACATATCATTAGGCAATATGGCTTGAGTTTTCACTGCTATGCAGATGATACTCAGCTGTATATGTCCTTTATGCCCAGACAGGTTGATGTGATTTCCGTGCTAATCAACTGCCTCTCCGAGATCAAAGACTGGTTGAGCACTAGCTGGCTGAGACTGAATCTGGATAAGACTGAGGTGTTGGTAATGGACCCGGGTCATCCAGGGGCAGGTTGGGGGGTGGGCATGCGTCGGGCCTGTGGCTTGATGGTGTTCATCTCACTACCTCAGATCAGGTGCATCACCTGAGCATTATTTTTGACTACAACCTGACCCTGAAATCTCAGGTGTTGGCCATGGTTAAATCTTCATTCTACCACCTGAGGAATATCACCCAGGTAAAACATCTGGTTCCACCGGATGACCTTCCAACACTGGTCCATGCCTTCATTACCACCTGTCTTGACTACTGCAATGCCCCCTACCTAGGGCTATGTGGGGTTGATATCCACCACTTGCAGCTAGTGCAGAACACTGCGACCAGGTTGTTGACTGGTACATCTAGGACCAGCCCACTGGCTTCTGGTTCAGTGGTGGATCACCTATAAGGTAGGCTTGCTTACCTTCAAAGCCCTACATGAGCAGGCACCCAACTACCGAAAAGATCTCCTGACTCCTACTACCTCACTCATCCTTTCTGATCCACCGATGAGGGATTGCTACAGATTACCAAGGTTTGCTTAAAAACCTCTGGCACTTGTGCTTTTTCATTTGCGATACCAGCCGTGTGGAATTCTCTACCTCGTCTGTTAAGAGAATGCCTGAGCATCAGTAGTTTTAAATCTATGTTAAAAACATACTTATTTACATTAGCCTTCCCAGATTGTTTTTAACTAATTTGTATTATTGTTTTATTCAGTTTTTATATTTGTGTATTTAAAGTGTACAGTGCCTTGGCTTTTGAAAGGCGCTTAAAAATAAAGTTTTGATTGATTTTGATTGATTGATTGATACATGCATTTTGCTGCTTTGGTCATTGTGTATGACAATGCTCTTGTTGGAGCTGCTTTGTTCATTGTTACTCAACCTCATGTAGAACCTTTGCAAATGAGCACATTTTCTCAATGGTGTTTCTCCAAAATTGCAAATAACTTAAATAAATATTCTGCAGATGGGAGGGGTGAATGGAGGAGCAATGAAAAGGTAGTAGAGAAACTATAGGCAAGGCAACCTGCCATTACAACAAGGAGGTAAGCAAGGGCAAAGAGATGTGGAGACCTCTGTAGTTCTCTGACAAAGTAGTGTAGCAATGGTACTGTAGTCACTCATGGAGAAGGGTTGGGTAGGACCCTTACAAGCTGCTTTGTGCAATGAAAGAATTGTATTTATACTGTAAACCATCAATCTGCTAGTAAAACAAATTCCCACTCTCCTACTACCCATATCTTCCCTCTTATTCCCCTTCCCTGACTCCCACCCAGGGGTCTAACTTAACATTATTTTACTAGCCCAAACCTTAGTGCAAATTGACCAGGGCTAGTGCAGCTAACTCTCTACTTGTTCGTCTTGACTAGTGTTGATTTTCATGAAGTTAAAAAAGTATCTACTTTAGCAGGTTCTTGTCCTCATGTCTCGCTTAATGTTCCAGATAGTCTGGTGTGATTAATAGCTCACTTAGAGCTGCAATTATCTTACAGTTCAAGAGGGCAATCCCACAGAAGACTCAATGTGAGTCATTATCACTCCACTGTTAGGATGTTTGGCTAGTGTCCAAGATGTGATCAAGGGTAGAGTGATGTTATGTCACTAGCTTCCAGTTTTCTGAATTTGTCCCATATTATTAAGACCATTGCCCCTAATTTCCCTATGTTTTGAGCATCTGTACTCAACGTTTCAGTGACAAAATGCAAGGAGGTATACAGTATCGGCCCTGCAGTTGGTAGGTTTTATCCCAGCCTCACCATAACTTTCCTCTCCCCTCCAAATCTCAACTCTGTTCTTTCCTGGTACACCACTGCAGACCAGACTCTGAAATGACCACCCATAGATCCACAGCTGTCATTATTGTCAAGTGTAGGGGGTACCCAGCTCTTCTAAATGGAACATGCCAGTAATCACCATTCATACAGTCCCACCCTTATCCCACCCAGCATGTCCTTTCATCCTAAAAACAAAGCTTTGGATCATGTGTGGTACAAAAATAAACCTTAATAAAATACATAATTTCAAAGCTTAAAATAGGCATTCCTAGGGTACACAGATCCTATATAGAAATATAGTACAGCATTATGCCTGTGTTCTGTTTTCCCTGTCTGATGAAAGGACAATGTTAAAGAAAATTCTGTTACTGTTGGGGCACAGCATATTAAAATCAATCCTTTTAAAAATAAAAATGTCATAGTTTTCTATTTCCTAAGTCCCTTATGATTGTGTAACCCACACCTCAAAGAAATCTTAGATGGGCTCCTGGCTCACTTGAGACTGCACAAAAACTTTCAGAAGTGCAGGTCTTCATTTATCTATAGGGTGGGGGTTGAGAGTGTTTTACTGTGCCTGACTGTTCATTTCCCTGTGGGTGGTGGTGAGAGTGTGGTGAGGTGCATTATGTGATGTCAACTATTATGTGTGCAGAGCTAGGACTGCTCAATTGAACATTTGCAGTTGTCATATCTTCTGGTTTGGGGGGGCAGAAAGAGGAAGAGAGGAGGCAATGGTACAAAACAGTGGGGAGTGGGGGCTCACTGATTGTGTGTATTGCAGTCTTTTTTTCTGCTGAGGAGCTGGAAGCAATGTGGGGGCAGGACAGATGTACAACAATCAAAGTGTTTCTTGGCTTGCATTGTTTCCTGTATAAGTGATCAAAATTTACCATTATAATTAAGGGCAAGTGCAACCATCTATGGGCGAGCGGTGCACAGCACAACAGGCAGTGATAATGGCCGTCTCATCAGCCGCCACCTCTCCGGACTCAACCCTACTCTTCAGACTGGCCACCTGGTCCCGACTTCTGGACTGAACAGTGAAGATCGGAGTGCCCACCGAGCAGCACACAACACAACAGGCAGTGCCAACAGCCGTCTCATCGGCCGCCACCTCTCCGGACTCGACCCTACTCTTCAGACTGGTCACCTGGTCCCGACTCCTGGACTGAACAGTGAAGACTGGAGCACCCACCTAGTGGTGCACAGCACAACAGGTGGTGCCAATGGCCGTCTCGTTGGCTGCCGCCTCTCTGGACTCAACCCTCCTCTTTGGACCTGCCGCCTGGTCCCGACTCCCAGACTGAACAGTGAAGATTGGAGCACTCACCAAGCTGCCCAAAGCTCAACAGGTGGTGCCAATCGCTGTCTCGTTGGCCGCCACCTCTCCGGACTCAACCCTACTGTTTGGACCGGCCTCCTGGTCCCAACTCTAGGCCTGAACAGTGAAGGTACGCCGCCATTTGAATCTCAAGCCAGGCTGTTTCGGGGGCTCTCTCATTGGCCATGGCTTTCCCTGCAGACTCCTGATTGGGATGGCCGAGAGGAGCATCGCTCCCGATTGGTGTGCCTTTCAGCCAAGTTCTTCTAGCTTAAGATCGGGTAGCTGGGGCCTTGTAGCTCTATCCTGCAGGGCATGTTTTTTTATTTTTTCTGTTACCTACAATGCTACTTAACTGCTTTGAATCAACCTAGATTTGGAATGACTGCCTAACCTATATGTTAGCTAAATTGCTACAGTGTAGGAAGGAACAGTGTGATTTTTACAAGACCTGCTAGCTAAATTTCTGCAGTGCAGGAAAGTGTGTGTTCTCTCAGTACCTGCCGAAATCCTGCCTTTCCTACCTACATTTTTTCTTTCCCTTTTTCCTTTCTTTACTGTGACCTTAGACACTTGCTACCTAACCCCTGCATTCCTTTATCTCTCCCATAACCTGTTTCTTAACTAAACACTTCCATCTCTGCAGCCTTAGCTCGAACTTGAACCTGCCCTCTTCTCCTGCCTAAACCTTACACTCTATCTTCTGTCCTCCCCCTCTCATGTTCCATTCAGAATCCTCCCTCAGCAACACTTAAGTGCTCACCCTTTGTCTTTCCCTCGATCACCCCACCCCCTCTGTCTTTCTGTCACCAGCCCCCCGTGCCTCCTGTCCTATTCACATTTAATTTACTCTCGCTGTCTGTTTTTTCCTCAGATTGGAGCACCCACCGAGTGGCACACAGCACAACAGGCAGTGCTAATGGCCGTCTCATCAGCCCCCGCCTCTCCGGACTCAACCCTCCTCTTCGGACCAGCCACTTGGTCCTGACTCCTGAACTGAACAGTGAAAATCAGAGCTTCCACTGAGTGGCACAATGCACAACAGGTGGTGCCAACAGCCATCTCGTCGGCTGCCGCCTCTCCAGACTCAACCCTCCTCTTCGGACTGGCCATCTGGTCCCAACTCCTGGACTGAACAGTGAAGGTATGCTGCCATTTGAATCTCAAGCCAGGCTGTTTCAGTGGCTCTCTCATTGGCCGTGGCTTTATCTGAAGACTCCTGATTGGGTCAGCCATGAGGAGTATCGCTCCCGATTGGTGCGCCTTTCAGCCAGGTTCTTCTGGCTTAAAATCGGGTAGCTGGGGGCTCGTAACTCTATCCTGCAGGGCATGGTTTTCTAGTCCCATGCCCCTGCCCCCTCCTAGGCCTCCTTTAAATACTCCTGCTGCCCCTCCATCTTCAGAAAGTCCCTTCCCCATTGGCTATTGTCTGCCTGCTGATGCCTTTGGACCTAGGGCTCCAAGTTTAGGCAGGACATCTGCACTCTGCTTACTGATTGCTTGCCCAGCTTGATATGACTGCTATAATGAGTATTATAACTGGGTTAGTCTCATTTGCTTGTCTAATTGCTTCAAGCTGGTACATGGACCGGGTGATAGCTGGGGCTCTCCAACACCCTGAGGGTGAATGTTAACCCCCCCCCAGTTCACGTTGAACCAGAATCCCTGACTATACTTCTCTACATCCCCTGTCTGCCTAAACATGATACAGCTATGCTTGGGCACTGGCTGCATAAAAGACTCAGTGCTCCTAATGCTACCTTGGTCCTTGGACTATTCTCTACCGGCACCTTGCCCTGGGTAACTGTATCCACTCTCCTCCTGCTGCTCCAAGCTGGGGACATTGAAACCAACCTTGGACCTGCACTTCATTCTCCAATGAACCAAGCTGCAGAGTCTATACCTCCTATGAAAGGTCTAAAAATAGTCCACATTAACATTTGCAGCCTACACCCCAAAATGGTTGAATTCGAAGCCTGGGCTTTATGAATGTCCCCTGACATCATATGCAAATCCGAATCCTGGCTAAGACCTGCCATCAAACAGCATGAGGTGTCCCTTCCATGCTATGGCAACTTTAGACATGATAGGATAGGCAAAAGTGGGGAAGGGGTAATAATCTACTACAGAACATGCCTCAACGTCACTCTCCTCCCCACTTCTGTCTCCTCACCTCCTCTCGTTGAGTCCCTGTACATCACACTTATGCTTGGAAATGTTAAAAAAATCATCATTGGGTGTTTATATATGCCCCCAAGCCTTGCCACTGCTAGCCTGCCTCCCCACATTGCATCCTTAAGCAGCATCCCAAAGCACAACCTCATCCTATGTGGGGACTTCAACATTGACTGGCTCCACCCCAATACTGGTAGTACCCGTACATCACTTGCTGATGGTAACCTCACCCAGTTAATCCATGATCATACATGAGTCAATACAAAATCTGGCAACCATACCCTGCTAGACTGGATGGTGACCAACTGCCTGCTTAAAGCCAAAGCTGCTGGCACGCTCTCAGATTGCTTAAGGAATCACTCTCTCACCTTCTGTGTGTGAAGAAACAACTATACCAACCATCCACCCAAGATTTCCCTGGTAAGGAATATGACTAAGTTTGACATCAACAGATTCCTGTCATCCATTCACACTACAGATTGGTGCCCCATTAATACACTTCCTGACATAAATCTAGCCCTAGACTTCCTAATCTCCACTCTCACCAAAATAGTCAGCCAACATGCCCCTAAGAAGAAATGCAGATCCAAGGGTGTTAAAGCCCCGTGGCTCTCCAGGGATATTAGATCCCTTATGACACTCTGTGATAAAGCATGGCAAATGTATAAACAGAGTGGACTCCCCTCGAACTGGCTTATTTACAGACAGCTCATGAATACATGTAAAAATTCTGTACATAAAGCTAAGAGATACCATCTTAAATCTCTCCAAACTGAGCACCTTAGTAATCTCAAAGAATTCTGGAGACAAATTAACTTTCTAGTAAAAGGAAAAAGTGTACAAAACCCAAGCTCTATTTCAGTCAATGGCTCCATGCTTGATGACCCACTCACCATAGCCACTGAATTTAACAATGTCTTCATTGACTTACAAAAATACACCTCAATCTTTCACAACTCTCCCCCTCTTCACACGATTCTCTCACCTAACCTAAGGGGTCATCCTGAATTCCATTTGAAACTAGCCACACTCAAAGAGGTGAGCAACTTCTATCCAGCTTAAAACCTGAAGGATCTCCCGGATACAACTCACTGGAACCAAAATTTCTTAAGCTGGGTGCCCCTGACCTAGCTCGCCCCATCCACGATTTGTTCAACCGGTCCTTCCTCTCCAAAACTGTGCCAGATAAGTGGAAGGTAGCAGTAGTAGTCCCGGTCAACAAAGGAGGACCTAACTCCATAATAGAAAACTATTGCCCTATATCTCTTCTCTCACACCTGGCTAAAATACAAGAGCGTATAGTGTATAATCATCTACAAGATTATCTCCACTCCTACAATCTGCTATCGCCCTGTCAACACAGCTTTAGAAAGAGTCACAGTACTCTCACTGCACTCATAAAAGTAACATCTGACATCTTCCAAGCTATGGATAAGGGCCAGGCCACTGGAGCCATATTCTTGGATCTCACAAAAGTATTTGACCTTGTGAATCATGGGTTCCTGCTTCACCAGCTGCATCTACTTGGCCTGGACCATAGTTTGCTGCTCTGGATCAAGAGCTATCTGTCTGATTGGTCCCAGAAAGTTGAATGGGATGGCTCCAGTCTGAATAAAAACCAGTTTCCCACGACGTCCCACAAGGCTCCATTCTGGGCCCCATGCTATTCTTGCTCTTCATCAACGACCTCCCCAAATTCTGCAGGGGAGCCACAGTTCATCTATACACAGACGATGCCATCATCTACCGCTCCTCTCCAGTTATAGACCAAATCAATTGGGACCTTGCCTCAGACTTTGCCTCCCTGGAAGACTGGTTCCAGTGTAATCGTCTTGTTCTTAACTCAAAAAAAAAAAATGCATGATCTTCGATCATCGACCCACGTAAGAGACTAGTCCTCCTACCCTTAGCATCTCCCCTATCAAGGGAGACTCATTAGAGGTGGTCCACTCCTTTAAATATCTGGGTGTTACCTAGGACACCACCCTCTCACTCAACTCCCATGTCTCAAACACTATCAAAAACCTCAACCAGAAACTCGGACTCCTCTATCGCATACGCCCGCACCTGACACTTGCCTCCTGCCAAAAAACAGCCACTGCATCCCTCCTCCCCCTCCTATCCTATGCTGTGCCCCTCCTCATCGGCACTAACTCCACCTCCATGTCTCTTCTCTCTCAGGCATAGTCCTGCGCCATGGTGGGTCGCTTTGCCTTGGGGGCCCCTTCCTGCTCTCACCATTGTGATGTCCTTGCCTCACTGGGGTGGTCCCCATACGAAGCAAAACTGAGGTACTCCACCCTGAGCCTCATGTTCAAGCTCATCCACAAATTCACCCCTCCTTGCCTCAGAAAACTTATTTGCCTCAGACAAATACCATGCACTCTTCACTCTACCTCTCTCCCCCTTCTCATAGTTCCCAAAATATGTCTTACTGTATCCAGACGCTCCTTTTCATATGCTGCTCTAACTGACTGGAACTCCCTCCCTCCCTCCGTTCTCTCCTGCTCCTCCCTCTTACAATTCCAGTCACATTTGTCTGCCTTTCTATCTAGCTCGACTACCTGCTCTTGCTTCCGCTGAAGGGTGTCTGCCCAGAAACTCCTCCACCTCCCACACGGCTGCCTTCTCATGCCTTATCCTTCCTCTCACTCCTCTACTGCTCACTCCTTGCATAATAGTGAGAGTAGTACATATAGAATCTGTGATCCTAGCCATTCCCATGTTGTATTGCTGCTATTTAATATGAAGTTTGTACTATAACTGCACTGTATATAACCTCCTATCACTAGGCTTGCATCGCTCGCCAAAGGAAAACCTGAAATTGATTGTATGTGTAATTGCAATATCTTCTCTCGACATGTATTCTGCCTAATGCCAACATTGTAACACAAGAACTGCATTGCTGATTTCACTTGTAACTTCATGGTTGTTCCTCAACCCCAGGTCGACCCTGAAAAAGGGAGTGTAATTGTCTCAGTGGACTTACCCGGTTACCAAAACTCAAATAAATAAATAAATTTTGAATCAACTTGTCCTGCTGGCTTGTGCAAAAAAAGGTTAAAGTTGATCCCTGCTCCCGCCATACCCATTCCACCCTTCCCTTTTTTAAATTATATATTTTTACATTGTTATGCCTTGTAAATAAGCCTTGTATTGGTCTGTCTATATTTTACTTGTATGTAATCAACCTGGATTCAGTATTATTGTACTAACTGCCTGTTCTTGAACATTATGTACAGTATTTGTATTGTATGATTGCACATAACATTCCTACTTCTGTACAATACTGTCATTAGTTTCCTATGTATTGCAATGTATTTGTTCCCCAGGTCACCCCTGAAAAAGGGATTTGTGTGTCTCAGTTGGGCTCACTCAGTCATCAAAATTTAAATAATATTTACCATACATGATAAGTCTTCTGTGTAACACAGAATCAAACGCCTACCTGAAATCCTACCTTTTCTCCACC
The DNA here is from genome assembly GCA_016271365.2 of Neoceratodus forsteri. NCBI lineage: Eukaryota > Metazoa > Chordata > Ceratodontiformes > Ceratodontidae > Neoceratodus > Neoceratodus forsteri. The sequence goes on from CM057459.1 coordinate 875,690,662, forward strand.
ACATGGGTCACTACATTGACAAATGCTAGATTTAGCTGTGGCTCAGCTGTGAATAACTACTAAATAAGAATCCTCCCCACAACTAACCATCACTAGTCTGGATGGATCACCTTTAAACAGGGTTGTATCTGTAAGTATATGGGAACCAACCTTGATCCTGCCTTAGATCTCGACTTACATTAGTCTAATGTCAACAAAGCTGTCGATTCTATACTTAGGCTTGCCTACAAGGTCAGGCATAATCTTACCATGGCTGCTAGACTGGCAGTTACCCAGGGAGTACTATGGCTGGGCCTAGCTCACAGGCGAGTAGCTTATCAGGAAACTAATAAAGGACTTATGAACAAATGAAATGTGTGTCTCGATAACATGTCAATTTGCTCAATTCATGCCCAAAATTACAAACCACTGCTCACTTTACTCCAGCCTCGGATGGTTCTCCCCCTCATCATTTCGAAGATACACCACTAACTGCCCCATCAATAAGATCTCAAACTCTTATCTGCCTGCAACTTTGGCTGGCATGTTCAAATCTACTTCCGCCTACCCACTGCAATCAAAAGACATGTTATTCTTGCCTGTACCCAACTGTGCATCTACAATGGGAGAAAATGCTTTTTTCAACATTTGCCCCTAAACTGTGGAACTCTCTCCCCCTAGAAATAATGCTTTCGCCATCACACTTGATCTTCAAAAAGGAACTCCGTAAGTTCCTTATGTACAATGACATATGTTCATGTGGCTGACTCTGCCATGCTCTGATGAACCTACTCACACTTACTGCCTTCCACATGATTAAATGGTTATGTCCTACTACAAAGCACTTTATATCAGTTATCTGTTTCAGTTTGTCTGGTCTGTGTTGGGTTATATCATCCTTTTAACCATTCCTGTCTTGCTGTCTTACTCTAGACTGGGATTTAAACTATAGTGTTTGACCCTTAGAGTTGTTGTTACTACTGCTTCACCAAAGTCAATTACTTTGCTTCAGTTTTGTCTTGCTGAAGATCTGCTGTATCTTAGCTGAATGATTTATCTGTAACATATTTGGTGATCATGTACTTCTTTATCAACTGCTTAGCTTAGCTAGATAATATATTGTCACTCTGTATCTCCTGTTCATTATGTCTGTAACCTCCCAGGTCATGCCTGAAAATAGACAATACTATTGTCTAGTACACCTACCCAGTTAACAAAAACTAAATAAATAAGAAATAAAAAAGTGAAATGATGCATACTGTCATATGCTTGGGAGCCCACAGCACCAACAGTGCTAGTTAGAATGTAAAATGACTATATCTGTGCAATACTATAGAGTATAATATATTATATTATAAGCACTTACTGAGGTGGGGTATGAACCCAGTTCACTTCTTGCTCTTTGAGGAATTTATGTGATGCAGAGTGCTTTGGGTCATTGTCTGCAGCAAATAAAGACATGCAGTTACAGTAGTTGCTGCAAAGTAGATGTTTAAGAGGTAAGCACTTACATAGACACATATCTGAGGCATAAAACGACTACAAGGTCTATTTCTCTGCCCCTTCATGCTGTACATTTTATGATATGGCTGATGGACCTTTTCATCACTTTGCATCTTCCTCTCCCTACTTCATTACTTGTTCTTTCAATGGTCCCCATCTACCTGCCTCAAGCATGCTTGAAACCTGCCATTGTGTTTATCCACTCTTCCCTCAACAATCTATTCCATCTGTCCACCACCTTCTCTGTGAGGAAATGCATTCACACTTCCTTCCTGAATCAGCTTGCAAACAGTTTTATTATATTCCTTCATATAGTAATATTAGAGCTGTGGCTAAAGAGTTAACTCTACTTCACCCTATTCACCCCTCAGAGACACTTTAAAGAACTTCAGATATCACATTTACTTCCTTTCCTCCTGGGTGTACATGTTAGTATCCTCAGTACCTCCTCTACTACTTCTGTCTATTCTTAGCCACCCTTCTCTGCACAGCCTCCACCTTATCAATTTCCTATCTGAAGTGGGACCTGCAGTACTTAAGGTGAGGACAAACCAATGATCTTTTGTGGGGCAATATAACCTCCTCCTCCTTCCTCTTGATTTTGATACTGTACTGTACCTCTTTCCATGCATCCCATAATCCCATTTGCTCTACCTACTGCCTTGCTACACTGTGCTGCTATTGTTGGTCATCAGCATGACTTTCAACTTTGTGCCACTCAGGAGGCTTGTAAAAATTGGGGGGTCATAGGCTTGTGGAATGGTATATCAAACTGTGTTAGTAACTGTCTACATGAGGATATAGAGAGTAGTGGTGAATGAGACAAAAAATCAGCTGCCATGACAGTGAATAGCTAGATGCCACAGGGTATGGTTCAGAGTATGATACACTTTTGTGCTCATCTGAGTCATAGGGGAAAGCCTCTTTCACTTTTAGTTTCAAAATAAGGTTACCCAGTTTATGGATCACATGAAGATATGTGTTAGTGTAGACTCAGAACCAAAGAGTTAAGAAAATAAAAAAAAGATCTAGGGCCCGATTCAATAAAGGTTGGTGCAAGTCACACCAAAGAAGAGTTGCACCAAACTCCATTGCGCCAAGGACCCTGCGCACGATTCTCTATCAGGTAGCGTCCCCAAGCTAGGTCCTGTGACTTGCACCAACCCAAACTGCACACCAAAGAGAAAGCACATCTGATCAGGCTGGCACAAACTGCTGTGACAATGACGGAAGGGTGCAAGAACCCCCCATGTCCTGATCACCCCTGATGACAGTAAAAAAGTCCCACAGGGCTGGCAGACCCATCCCCATGCCCCAATCCCCCAAACATGCTAGAAGAGCCTCATAGGGCAGCAGAACCCACCATGCCCAATCCTCCAAAGCTGCAGGAAAAGCCCCACAGTGTTGCCGCCCCTCCCTCCCAAGCCAGTATCCACGGTCCAAGTCTGTGCACAAATGTTCTATGAAATAAAAAAAGAACATCCCTGACATCCCTGGCAGTCTAGTAGCCCCCATCACACCACCAGGCAATGCCAGACCACCCCACTCCCCCAGCCCATCCCCAGATTGCAACTGGCACAGTTCACCTCTCATCACCGTGGCCAGCCACCGACTTAGCTCTGTATGAGCACATAATACTGCACATAGCATGAGCTCAATGAGTGAGCTTTGATTCATTGAGTGTGTTCTATGTAGAGTAGTTCTATGTACACTAGTATTGACTTGTACTAGCCTGGTTATACACTATTTTCAGTTCATGAGATTTTTTTTCTTGTAGACACTTTTTGCAGTAAGGAACGTTTCATACTGTACAAAGAGAAACTGAGCACGTTAATTGATCTAGAACACTTGCTCAATCAATAACACATTGTATTGTGCTACTGTAGGTTAGCAAAATGAATCACTAAAAATCCATAGGATTTAGTAAAATGAATCATTGATAGTATTCTGATTGTTTTTAACAAATATACTCTGTTCTCTGTGCTGTTACCTACAGCACTGCAAGTACTGTATCATGCACCCCATCAACCATGAAACTGGAAAATACAGGAAATTATTACAGCTAACACACTGCTGCACCATACATTAAAGAAGCAGTTTTCTACCTCAAATATTTAACTTACTTGTATTATACAGTAAAATGAATTCCCCATCCCTGCTTCCCCTAGCTTTTACATTTTCCCCAGACATAAAGCAATTCATACAATGCTATACAACACCTTGCATGAAACGATGTCCATCAGGGAATCTCCTTTCAAGATATGGTACAAGATGTGTTTTAATAATATTGTTTTGGCAATATTCACCCTCCATAATACCTTAGCCAGAAATAGAATGCAAATAAATGATGTCCAGATAAACTACATTCAGGTGAAAATAGTGGTGAGAAGGAAGTGGAGCGTGATAAACTGTTGACATACTTTTTCCATTGTACTTTTTGGTGATCCTGTTTCTCATTTCATTTAATTGTGTAATCTGCCTGTATTGACTTGCACTAGCCTGGTTATACTCTGCTGCTCTACACACGGAGCCCTTATTCATGAATTACATGATATAAAGAAGTTTTCCACAGCACTAAGTACATATCATAGAACAAGCAATGATGATACTGTATGTTCCCAAAGACACAGACATGACATTGGCTCTAAAAGTTTTGGTCCCAGAAGATTCTGGTGCCTCCAGCTAGGAACCTAATAATTATGAATATGAGAAGATGATTGCTGTTTGTAAGAATGAACTTTACCTAATCTTCTAGTCCCAGGACACACCTCTCTTAGCACCTCAGTGAAATTAAAGAAAAATAAAAAGGCCTACAGTACTAATGTACTTACCGCTGAATATTACAAGAGGGCCTGCTCCTTCCCATGATATTGCTCCCCATACATGCAATTTCAGAGGGTCTTTTGGTTTGCCCTTGAATACCCAATGGCCTTTTTTGTGACATGATAAAGTACAAAAGTGTTCAAGGGAAAAAGTGCTTTCAACAGAAAAAATAAAGTCAGCAAATTGTTCTCCATCAGCCAACCATTGACTTGCCTGTGCTAGATGCTTTTCTTTATTCTGTTTACGTATCATGGGTGAAAACCTGCAGTACAGGAGCATCGAAATAACACGTTAGGGTAAAGTACAACAACGGGGAGAACGCCAAACAAATGCATTGCACACTGGAGCCCTTTTAAAAGCTCACTCAAATTGTCAAGCAAAAATATTCTTATAATTGGAATGTTTTCTGGGCTTTGGCACCAGATGGGTTACCTGCCCATAAGATCTAGTACATTCCTATACCCAAGTTTTCACGGTTCTCTCTTTAATCCATTGAGCCCCAGGAGGTCATTAACAGGTTGTATTTCTGGTTCTTTTGGGTTTATAAACTTATTTGTATTTAGCTCATTGTTTATTAACTATAATTCACAGTACACATTTAGCCTGACCTGGGTGCATTGAGCAGCTTTGATGTGGCTGCTGTAAAAGTACTGGGGCTACACACAGATCTATGTTATAGTTTATTTTTTCCTTTTTCAACTTTGTGAGCCATAGCATGGCTCCTTTTTCATATTAATCAATCAATCACTTTATTTAACCAGGCATAAACACCATTGAGCAAGCTCATTTTCAAGGTGGTCCTGGACATTAATACAATTCAGTACACTTCATAAGATTACAATTATGGTGGACAACAGTGCAAAAAGGAAAAAACATTGTGAAGGTGCCGGTCAATATGGGCCTATACATACCGGTCAACATAATTAACATGCAAAGGTACATAATGATAAGCTTTACTGAAATGAGTAGAGACAACAATCCCATATAGTCTCCGCTAAGTAAGAGCTCATACCTAAATGATAAAAAATAAGGAGGTATTAAGGAATAGGGTAGAAACTGGGGTGAAAGAGTAGGCAGCCAAAAGGGAGGCCAAAATAGGTAAAAGGTAGAGAATAGGCAGGGCCATCTTGGATTAAGGGAACTAGGCTTGTAGGTCCTAGGCTTCTGTTGTTAGGAATGTGGGGTGGATGAGATATACTGTATATTTCCGCACTGTTAGAAGGGGATGACATCCCCTGTAAAAAGGATACAAATTTTATCTGATTTAAAGCCCTTACAGGCCAAAATTGCACATTTGCAATAAACTAAGCTTAGCGAAGAGGACAGTCTCAAACTAAGATGGCAGTATGTGGGTATCACTTTTCTCTCAGTGTTGTCTCCTGTTCCTAGCCATGCACCCCACTCCTGTTTTGGCACATACTGCTCAGACATGTTTGGAACCAGGCAGGTAGGTAGCTTGGTTCTGTGCTGCCCTGATTCTCTTTGACATTTACTTCCCTCACTACTCACCCGTGCTGCATATTCACTTGCCACTTCTCTGCACGCTCACTGTGCTTGCTTATTCACTCTCAGTGGTTGCTTTTGTGCGCAGTAGCTGGCAGTTCCCTGTGGCTTGCCTTGCCATTTTTTTCATGACTGCTAGAGTACAGTACATACAATGTGCTTCTTCCTCACTGTACCACTGCCATTATGGGCTGTTTTTTTTTCTCTTTTTCCTTATGTCTGGGTGCTTTCTTTATTTGCTACACCTGCTTACATTATAGTGTCACTCTACACTCCAGTAGTAACTGCCTCATTTCATTTTCATTCATTTTAACTTTTATTCAAAAATTGAATAGGAAGACTCAGCTGAGACTAGCTAATTTTCAGTGAGATCCTTGTGCAAAGCAGCAATCAGTTACATAAAATTCAGTTACATAAAATTCACAAAACATTTAACATAATAATCACTACATCAAATAATCGCAATCACAATGCACACATTAGATAACATAATATACATAACATACAATATAAGACATACTCAAATTAGCACATCCATTTCTCAATCAAACAAAGCTTTAGCTAAATTCTATAGCTGTTCTTACTCTAGCTGCATTAAGAGTCCATTGTTTTATCGCACTAATATAGATTGTCCTACTCCTAAAATTTAGGGATAACAAATTCCAAATTTCAGGACCACTATATAATAGATGTTTCCTACCTAATGCTGTTTTCAAGTTTGGGAATTTATACTCCAAGCCAAACTCAGTCCGTAGTCCAGATCTAACAGGTCTAACCTTGAATTGATCACTAATATAACCAGGAACAAGTTGCTTTGAACATTTTATCATAAAATGAATCATATGAAGAGACTGTCTTTTTGTGAGGCTAACCCATTGTAACCTATCATATAATTCCAACCTATTTGTTCTTTTTGGAGCACCCAGGATAAATCTGTCTAGCTTATGTTATGTACCATCTAGCTTAGCCAGACTCCCAGTGGAGGCACCTAGGTACACTATATCCTCATAATCAATTGTAGGCATAACCAATAATTGTAACACACTCTTTTTAGTGTACTCTGTCAAACAACTCTTATTCTTATACAAAAAACTCAAACATTTCCCTACCTTTTTACTACTGAGTTCACATGTATATCCCATTGTAATGCTGAATCTAGATGCATCCCCAAATACTTACAAGTATGCACTTGTTCTAGCAAGACATTATCGAGTGTTTTTTATTTGTAAAGAACTATTCTGGAAGTTATTATTCCTCTGTCTTGAAAATTATACCACTTGTGATTTTTTAGCATTTAAAACCAATTTTGATTCAATCAGAAATTTTTGTAACTCATCAAATGTTACCTGTAAGGAAGGTTGTATAATAGTTACTGAAGAACCTTCTAGGTATACAATGGTATTGTCCACGTATAAGTGGTATCTAACTCTACTATCAGTAATATTTATTTTATTCATGTAGATATTATACAATATAGGTCCCAATGTGGAGCCCTGCAGAACACCTGAGACCAAGATTCCCATATTAGAGTTCCAATCCCCCAAAGTTACTACCTGCCATCTACCTGTAAGATATTGCAGAAACCATTTTACTACTAAACTAGACATACCAATATCCATGAGGTTGGACAGGAGGCTGTCATGGGCCATAGTATGAAAAGCTTTGGATAAATCAACAGAGACTGCTCCCATAGACATCCCCTGTCCAAAGCGTCAGTGATATCTCCCGTAACTTTTATAAGAGCTGTTATTGTACTATGTATTAGTCTAAAACCAGACTGAAATGAATTTATCATTTTATTACCCTCCAAAAAGCCTTGTATCTGATTTGTCAACAATCTCTCAAATACCTTTGCAATAACTGGAATTAAAGATATGGGTCTATAAGTTTCAATTGATGTTCTTATACCCGTTTTGTATATAGGGACCACTTTTGCTGTTTTCCATGACACAGGAAGATCCATCTGTACCAGTGACAAATTAAATATAAAAGTTAATGGACAGGCAATTATTGGGGCCACATACTTTAATAGTACCATTGGTATACCATCAAGGCATATTGCCTTTTTTACCTTTAGTTTCAACAAGGCCTCTTGTACCTCATCTATCCTCAGGTCAGAAAAGACAAAACCCTCCTTTTGTGGAGAGGCCACCTGTTCTAACTGTCCTGAATCACAATGATTTTTTACTTTGGCTAATTAACTTGTTTCCCCTTTTAATTTTGGATAAACTTGGGTACCCATTTGAATAAAATATTTGTTGAATTCATTTGCTACAATAGGTCCTAAGGAATATCATTTTGATTTATACTGAATTTTTCTGGCAAATTAGGATTTTTTACATTTTGCATTTTTCGCACATATTTCCAAAAATCCCCCGATTACCTTTAATAGAAGCAGATAATTCCCTATTATGATATTTGTGTCTAGTATCTTTTACAGCCTTAACATATTTATTCCTAATAATTCTATTACTATCCCAAGCCTGTTGTGTATTAATTGCCTTTGCTTTTTTCCAGGCCTTATCTCTTTGTTTAATTTTTTGTTTAAAGAGATCAGAGTTATGCCATGGGGAATTTCCTATTTTGGTTCACCTTGTCTTTATTAGAGCATGTTTATTACCACTTTTCATAAAATCCTCATAGAATAAATTCTAAGCATCTTCCACTGTAAGAACCAGCAATAATCTTTCCCAGTTATGGTTCTCTATATCCATCATAAACTGAACATAATCAAAGTTCCTAAAGGATCTATATTTTATTATTTTTGCCTGCTGTTTAGGTCTATTCCAGGCACATATACAAAGAACAATCTGATGGTCTGACATCGAATCAGGTAACACTCCACTCAATAGAATTTTGTCTGGGTGTGTAACAAATATTAAATCTAATATTGTAGATGAAAGTGGGTATTTAATATTTAATCTGGTAACCTCTTTTATCAATTGCATCATGCCTAATGTACAACTAAACTCTCTTATATCATGATTTTCCTCCAACCTATTCCAATCAACATTAAAGTCGCCTAATAGATAAATTTCATGGGTGGACAGATAGGATTCCAAAAAAGCTGTAAAATGGGCAAATATATGGTCACCCTTCTTGGGGGTCCAATAAGCTCCCACTAGCATCAATTGTTTCACATATGGGATTTTCACATTCAGTGCTAATACTTCAATTTCCTCCCATTTCCCTACACAATCTATTCTAGATATATCGAAATTTTCCAGAGCATATATTATTAGTATTACCCACCCACCTCACTTTGTCCTATCCTGTCTTCATTGGTTATAACCTTCCAAGGCTATCTCTTGATCTTGTATTTATGTGTTAACCATGATACTGTGACAAATATAATATCTGGTTTATAACACATAAGCCATTCCTGAAAACTTCTGAGTCAAACTACACATATTTATAGGAACCATAATTAATCCTTTCTCTCCCACAATTGGGATGTACTATCTCCTCTAACAATAGGGCCAGGGTTTGGATGTATATCTCCACAGACAATCAGGTTCATAATCATACTCACTTTAAATAATTTAACCAAATTACACATAATACCGTCTTTCCCCAACATACCCTTTTTCTAAAGTTCTCCTACCAATAAAGTCAGCATTTCTAATTAACTGCATCCACTTAATCAATTGCGTTTCCAGTATATTACTGATTATTTGTGGAGATATACCTTCTTTCCATCCCAACAATATAGCATTGTATAATTCTGTAGTAATCTTTTCATTAGATACAGGGTATGCAATTTTCACATCGTGTATAGAATCAATTGCTTGTGGATAAATCAATCTGTCAGAACACTTCCCAACACATAATGTTGTTAACAAAATATACAACATTTTACTTTTATCAGAACCTATTCTTATAATTATATCCTAAGAATTTGTGTTCCCTGCAATACCATACACTCAATGACAAAACTATTCTTCTGTGCAAAATATTTGGATGTACTAGAAGCACAAGATACATATTAATCTTTCTACATAAAAAGAAATGCTCCCAGAGTAAAATGGGATACAAACATTTAAGTAATCTCTATCTTAAAATAAACTTTGCAGTTCATAATACTTAAGAGCCATTAAAAGAAACTTTGCAGTTCTCAGTACTCAATTTAGAGACTATTTAAGTAAAGCACATTCCTAATACAATGGTCTTATACAAACATCCTACAAGCTTTTATATTTTACTTACAACAGAGCTAAGTTTGTCTTGGTAAATTTATTTGTTAATTTTTTTTTTCACCAAGTGGCATTCGCGCCACTTACGCTTGTGCTAGCTACTGTGCTCGCACAGTAGCAGCACGAGCTATTCAAGGTTCTGCTCCTCCACTGATGTGCTGGTACCTCGTCTCACAGCTGATGGCACTTGGCTACTCCGGTTACTGGGAGCTCCACAATTCACTGGGATTACAAAGTCTGCAATATATGCAGCAATTTTGTAAGCTGGACAAAACAGTTCAGGGGTGGAGCACTGGCACACAAGAAAATATCACACTTGCCCCATAGTTTGAAGCTCGAACTGCACCAAGATGTTAATTTCAGCAGTTACCTGTTGGTTCTGTACTGCAGTAGCAGCACAAACTATTTCAAGGGTTCTGCCTCTCCTCCCCTGCTGATGTGCTGGTACCTTATCTCACAGCTGATGGCACTTGGCTACTCTGGTAATGTTACCAGGAGTTCCACAATTCACTGGGATTACAAAGTCTACAATATATGCAGCAATTTCATAGGCTGGACAAAACAGTTCAAGGGGGGAGCACTGGCACACAAGAAAATATCACACTTGCCCAGTAGTTTGAAGTGCTAACTACACTAAGATGTTAATTTCAGCAGTTACCTGTTGGTTCTGTACTGCAGTAGAAGCACAAGCTATTTCAAGGGCCCTGCCGTTGTTGGTGGAGCTGAAATCTCATTTGCTATGGATTACCTTGCCTACTACCATCCTTGCCTGCAGCTGTGATTTGCATTGGCCTGTCCCCCTTCCTCTGACCATCTTCTCATACCTTACAGCCTCCCCTATGTGCATTGCCAGCTGTAGCAGAACAGGTGTTTGAAAACCCTTCCATTGTGTTACCTTTCTCCATCACTCCAACTGAGTTCATGGCAATTCTTTTCATTCCTTCTCTGCCCCAGCTGTCACCTTTCTGGAGCTCCTCCCCCCATCCCCCATTTCTGCCCTCGTCCCCTACTTCTCTGGTTTTCCTTTTGGGCATTTCACTCCTCATTCTGGCATTCCATCTCCACTTACGCCCCTTCTAACATCCTGACCAGTGCTAACTCTCCCCTAGTGTGGTAAATGCTCTTCTTACCATATTGCTCCCAGCACGTATACCCTGCTCAGCTTTAGGATTTATGCTTTCTCGTTCGACCCCTGGTGCTCCTCACCTTTTAGCTTGCCAGTTACCTGCATTGCTCATGCCCACTTCCTATTTTATGCCCCTTGAGTTTCCTCCTAATCCTGCATCTTTGGATCTCCTCATGCATTCACTCCTCAGGCATTATCCATTCTCTGTTACTACCACACTGTTTACTTCCCTTGCCCGATTTGCCCATGGCTTCGCCTTCCAAATGCCTGCCTGTTCCGATGCCTCCCTCAACTTCTATATCTACCCTGTCTCCATGGCTCTCATATGGATCATTGTCCTGGCAGCCTACTCAGCTTTCAGTCATTAATTGCATTTCATCACTACCTTTAAGCTCCTTCCTCTATTACTCTACACTCCCCTTAATGGCATTCCTGATGACTCCTCTTTATGTTCTCCTACTCTGACTGGCATCCTTCCCATTTCTACTGCCTCACAGTTTAGCTATCAGAGATTATGCAGCCACCTGCCTTTTCCTTGCTCAACCCATACCAAAAGTTTGTCTGGACTCCATCCCTACCTCATACCTTCTGAGGTACTGAATGAAGGTAGGCTTGCCCAGTCTATGAGGGATGGAATTCCATTATGCTCACTGTTACCTACTGCTTACAAATCTGACCTCCTCCATCTCTAACGCTGCCTGTGCGCATCGAGTGAAGGTTAGCTTGCTCCAGCTACCAGGGATGGGAGCCATGTCTGCAATCTACCATGTCTTGCTTATGCATTCTCTACCTGATAATGGTTGCTGCTTCTCTTCGGGAATGGAACCTCTTTACCCCATGTGTCTTCAACATCCTACCTGTGCCTAGTGGCCTCAAGTCAAGGTCATCTCACCTTGAATACCAGGGATGGGAGCAAAAAATTCTGTTTGACTGTTTCAACCTTCTGCATTCTCTACCTGATACACTAGTTTCTGCTTCCCTTTGGGACCAGGACGACTATCCCCATTTGCTTTCAACATTCTACCTCTGCCTGGCGACATTAAATGAAGGTTGTTACACATTGTCTACCAAGGAAGGAAGCCTGCATCTACAATAGACTGTTTCAGCCTTCTGTATTCTCCACCGGAATACCCGGTTGCTGCTTCCCTTTGGGATTGGGACTACTTTACCCCATTGCCTTCACCATCCTGCCTCTGCCTGGTAGCATTGAGTAATGGTAATCTTGCCTTGACTAACAGGGATGGGAGCCTGTGTCTGCATTTGCCTGCTTCAACCTTCTGCATTCTCTCCCTGATAACTGGTTGCTACTTTCCTTCAGGAACAAGTCCATTGTAGCCTTGTGATGTCAACATCTTACATTTTCCTGGTGGCATTGATGGACAGTCTTCTCACCTTTATTACCATGAATGGGAGCCTATTTCTGCAATACACTGTTTCACCCTTATGCATTCTTCAGCTGACACCTGCTTGCCATTTCCCTTTGGGAATGGGACCCCTGTACTCTATTTACCTTCCACATCCTTCCTCACCATTCTAAATCCTGCACTTAAATTGACCCATCATACTCATACCTGCCTTGACCGCTTCATGATCTGGATTTGTACAACACCAGCTTGTTCCATCTCTGCCTCTGTCAGTTCACCTGCCTCCTAAACTTCCTTGCTGCTGGTCATTCCTCCATCAACCATGCAAGTTTTCTTTCTTCTTCAGAAGTGTGATCATCATGGTTCATTGCTGCAGTGCCTTCTGCCCTCTGCTCTTGTCATTCGCCTTCCTCTTCAGACATGGGACTCTCATTTCTTAGCATTGTGGCTCTCGGTACCTGGATTCGCATATTTGTCTTCCATGGATCTGCTTCATGGCCTGCAACAGTTTTCCTGTGTTATGGTTCAGTTTGCTGTGGTTCTGACCCTGATTCTGCTCCTGTCTGCTCTTGTTGAAGTCTGTACAACTGAGAATATTCAGCTGCAGAATAAGGGGTGCTAGCTGCACATTCGAGCAGACTTGATAGACCTCTAGGCCTTTATCTACTGGCAAATTTCATATGTTTGTATTCTTATTGGACTCCTTCATCCATGGATGTCTGCTCCAGACTTTCCCATTCCTGCTTGGACAGCTGCCTTCTCCTTGCCACCCTGGTGGTGCGGGGCTCCTTCCTGTTGGCTGTGGCTCTTTTTGGGCAATTAACACCCATCTCCAGCCAGTATTCCTACCTGATCAACTACGCCTCCCATTCATCTATGTCATACGCCTTCCCTTGCCATTTGAATAGCTCCTATCCACTACTCAACAGAGCATGTGTTCATTTCACATGAGGAAAACTACTTCTAGTAAACCTCCCTTGGACAACATGCCTCATAAACTCTTATGTCACCATAAAGTTATCTGTACTTCCCAATCATCTCCGCAGGATCAGTTCTGGAATCCCATTCGAAAGGACTATAGAAAGATCTTATCCCTCATCTGACTCTACTGGATACTCCCTATGCATCCTGTCAATTCAAACACTATGGCCTCCTATCTAACATGTCCCATAGGATCTCTCTTGCATGGAAAGTAACCTAATTCCTTCCGTCATGCAATGACTCTATAATCATCATCTTTGTTACAGATAATGGGAACCACAAGATACCTCATAACAGTACTGACATCATCCGATTTACCTTTCTGTAGCTTCTCCTATGTGTACTGGCTCTGTTGATCTTGTTACTCGACTCCTACTTACTCAATAGCCATTGTACATCCTAAGAACTCCTCCGCTACCTTCCCAGAACTCCCATTATTTGATGTTCAGTGCCTATCCACATTACTATAAACATTCAATCCAAACCACTGTTGTCTAGCTCCTGGATGTCACCATACTTCATACAACCATCTATTTTCCATCATCATATTACAATCAATCAGGTTCACTGCCCAGCCAGCAGTCCTTCTAGCTCAACCCTCATGATTCATTTCCCATACTCCCTCCAGTGAAAACTTTCACCCAGAGTAGGCTTCCATTGATTCTCAATCTGAATGCCTGCAACCAGTCTGGCTGTCTCACTATCCAAAGTCTTGCCTCTCAACAGATCTATATTTGACTACCGTGCTAGGCACTCTTGGAATTCTACACCACTCTCAACTTCCACTGCAACATCAGTCTATAGACCAGAGGTGCACAACTTTTTTTTTCTGGAGGGCCAGATTGAAGACTTGAGTCATGGCCGAGGGCCATTCTAAAATGGCCAGAGGGGATAAATGTCCAGCCAGACATTATTAAATGTACACACAAAACAAATCAAAATATACATTTATCTATTGAATTATTTATTTATTTATCAACATGTTACTGAAACTAAAAACAAACAAACAAACAAAAAAAATGCAAGTGAAAGTTGCTATGTCCTTGGGGGCCACATGTCTGCTGTGGGGGCCATTTGTGGCCCCCAGGCCACACGTTGCGCACCCCTGCTATAGATTCTTTCATATACCCATTTCCAAGCTTCCTACAGTATTTAGACATTGTATTACCTGTAATGCAAAACAGTCATGGCCACCTCAGCATATGTCATGGGCAATTCCACCACAGAAATACCCATATCTACTTCTCTGCTGGCAGACCAGAAACAGCCTATGCAAGTATCATTATGACCTCAATACCCAAATCAATTCTCAAGTTCCTCATACTGAACTTCCAGTTATTCCATATACATTCAGTTACCATCTCTACTGCATAAACCAGTCTTCCTTCATTGATCTAAAAAATTATCCACATAACTACTTCTACCAGGCACATAAAGACTCTGACTCCTTCATCTGCTTCATGGATGGTTATATTGCCACGTGGGTTTCCTGCTTGTTCCTACCCTAGTTATAAAGGAGGGTAAACCTCCTCACATTAGCAGAGCCAAGCTGAGCTTGGGGGAATTCTAGGATGTATTTTTTCACACAGAGGGTGGTGGATCCATGGAACAGCCTACAAGTGGAGGTGCTGGAAGCAAAAACAGTACAGGGATTCAAAAGTGCATGGGATAAGCATAAAGGCACCTTGATGTACAGCACAGCAGGGGAAATGCAGTCCAGATAACAGTAGGGATTGCCAAACCCAGTAGGGAAATGGGCAGGCTCAGTGGGCTGTATGGTCCTTATCTGCCATCAGATTATATTCTTCTATGCTTCTATGAGGGACAGTTGGAGGAAAGGAGGATGGGGCCTCCCCTTGGTTTTATGCATATAATGTAGCATTCCATTATGCCCAAACGTTGCAAATGCTCTCTGTACCATATCCAATGATTCCTCTTCTCTTGGTGGAGATTAAGTGCTACGTAGCTCCAAGTACTTTACCAAGGTCCATCTTTTTTTAATGATCCCCAGTAATACAGTCTTAGGACCCACTATTAGTTCTACAGTTAAAGCATGGAAGAAATTAGAAACCTGGTTTCAAGAGACCGTTTCTTTACACTCATGCCCTCTGTGACATAACCTGTTAATTAAGGAAGGTAGACAACTACTGCATTGGAGCACAGGCATGCCAGATAAATCAAGGCATTGGTTGATTTATGGCAGCTGTCCACCTCACAACTGGATTCCTTTGTGAATCTTTTGATCCAGTTTAATTTTCAGAAAGAGGACTTCTGGAAATACCTTCAACTAAGAAGCACTGTTATCACTTGTCAGAAATCACTTCCCCCTTAGTTCACTACAACACCTTCTTCCCATCTGCAAACAAGGTTATCTAAATCTAGGGGCAGGGCAGGCATGATCTACAGGAGTATTTTACATGTAGTAAGGTGCCAAACCCTACCAATGGTGCTAGATGTAAGCGGTCACTAATACTGCAACAAGATACTTCTGAGGAGTGTTGGGCCCAATTTTGAATCTTGTCTGCAATGCCTGTCCAGATACCAGAAGCCACCTTATTCAGAACAAGATTATACACATTTTTTACTATACCCCTGCTAAGTGGAAATCCCTGACGCTTGTGGATCAGGACATATTTTGATATAATATATGAGGCACCTGCTGCTTATCTTCTACACATTTTGTGGAGTTGTCTCAATCTTTAGTCATACTGGTGTCCAATATGTGCCTATCTAATCAAATTCTGGCAGTTTAATTGCTGCAGTCTCCTCAGCTATACATTTTTGGTCTCCAAGAACTTGTCCCCTCCTTCTCAAATTGCAATTATATTGCCTTCTTTTGATTAATACTAAATCCAAATCCCTAATTCTTCAAAACAAGCTATAGCACAACAGTACTAATTCATTCTTGTACACTACACTACACTAGTTTTTGAAACCTGGTGCCCCCTCTGTGCCTTGCTAGGGGGCACATCTCAAGACCATGCAGTGGCACATTCACACCCAAACCGTTTTTCCACTCTCCACCCTACTGTTCCTTTGCTCCCTCTTATCTCTCACCCACATGCCACCACAGCCTGCCTTGACCACATCAGAGTTCCCTCCCTTTAATTATGTTATTTCAGACTTTCTGTCAACATTTTACTTCCTCTGGGACCCTCCCACGTCCATTCTGGCATTAGTCCCTACAGCCTCACACCACCATCCCCTCTGAGTTTCAGTGGCTTTCTATGTCTTATATCCCTCCTCTCTGTCCTTTACTGGCACCCTCATACCCCAAAACTACTCTTTTAGGTGCCCACTTCAAAGAAAAGCTAAACTACACTCTAGGTGGGCAAAATACTTAACCTTCCCCCTGCTAATCTGTGCAGGCCATGTCGAACTAAATCCTGGTCCATCGCAGTCGCTAGGCGCTCCCACTGACCTCTCAACCTCCAAAGGCCAGAAATGTCTGCATCTTAATGTATGCAGTCTACTGAAAAAAATTAGACCTTATCCAGTCATGGATCTCCCACACAGACCCTGATATTTACTAACAGAAACTTGGCTGAAAAAAACATTCCTGATGCCACTATATCTTTTGCACCCTACAACCTCTTCCGTAGAGATAGAGAAACTGGGGAGGGGGTGTAGCAATTTATGTCAAGGATAAGTTTACAATCTCTGACTATGCTCCTGCCAGTACACCAAAGGAGTTCGAAGCTCTGACATTAAACCTTTCTCTATCACCCATTGAAACCCTGATAATAATAGATTGCTACAGGCCAACCTCTGTGGGCCTTCAGCACCTAAGTTACTTACAATATGTTGTTGACAAAAGGCACAATGAGATTATAATACTTGGTGATTTAAATCTCGACTGGCAAAAAACTTGCAAAAAAAAAGCTCTAAACTTCAAGAATTCTGTGATGATGCTGGCTTCACTCAACTGGTAACTGATATCACTCGATCACTTCATAAATTCTCCTCTAATGGGTCGTTGATTGCCCTAATTCTAACTAACAGACCCCATAAAATCACTCACACTTCTGTTTTTCATAATGATGTTAGTGATCATCATGCCATGGCCTGTGTTAGAGGGCAACCCACACTCAAGTCAGCCCATAGGTTTTCTTGGAGAAGGAGTCTTCCTAAGTTCAATCTCTCTAACTACCTGTCAGACCACAGGTTCATTAACTGGACTGATTTCTACCCGGCTTCCAGCATCAGTGATGGAGTTTCATTCTTCAACAACATCTTAACCTCCATCATCGACTGACATTCCCTTATGGTAAAATGCAAAGTACGGAAGTTCTCCTGCCCCTGGTTCATACCTGAGCTAAGGGCCTTGCTAAATGGAATGGATCACCTCTGGGCTACAGCCAGGTGGACCAACCTCCCTTTTGACTTGACAGATTTTAGTGCCTAACAATTGCACCAAAAGAATAAGGGACACAAAGGCACATTTTTACCTGTCAGCCATTGGTACTACTAAGGGTAACTCCGGTATGTTCTGGCGTATCATTAAGTCTGTTGAAGGCACTAAACAGTCATCCTCATTACTCAGGATGATCTCCTACAAGGACACTACTCTCTCTGATAAATCCAATATTCTACTCTGCTATAATGAGCACTTCTCTACCATGGGCCTCATGTTTGACTCTCCAAATCTGACTCCCTTGTCCCCGGTGCTCCCACACGTTCCCCAACACATCCCGGCTCAGTCTTTGCCTTCTCCCCATACCAGTACAAAGAGATGGAAGACCTTCTTCTCCACCTAAAGGTTAACAAAGGTGGCTGTTTCAATGGTTTAGAACCATATTTCCTCAAACTCGGTGTCCAGTACCTCACTGCCCCCATCTTACACTTATTTAACCTCTCCATTAACTCCAGCACTGTTCCAGGGGCTTGGAAAATAGCTCAGGTACTTCCACTATTTAAGTCAGGTGACCTACTGACCCAAATAACTAGTGGCCTATTTCCATTCTGCCTCTGCTCTCTAAGCTTCTTGAGAAGTTGGTAAATGCACAAATTAAAAATGACCTAGAGTAAGCAAACCTTATAAACCCATCCTAATCAGGATTTTGTCCTTCCCAAAACACCACTTCAACTCTAGCCTCAGTTACAAATGACTGGTTGCTTGTAATGGACAGGAAACAAGTCACAGGGACAGTCTTTCTCGACCTCAGCAAAGCATTTGACAAAGTTGATCATGCTCTACTCCTCAATTCATTGAACTCGCATGGAATTTCTGGCACTGTGCTGTCATGGTTCAACAGTTACTTGTCAGCTAGATCTCAACAGGTGAAAGCTGATGGCTCCCTATCCCCACTCCTTCTTCTCAGGAGAGGGGTACCCCAAGGTTCAATCCTTGGACCACTTCTATTTTTGATATACATCAACTTCATCGGAAATGGCATCAGCAAAGCAAAATTACACCTTTTCTTGGATGATACAGTGATATACATATAAAGTCCCTAGGTAGACAAAGCCCACACAGAATTACAGGCATAATTTGATCTCCTCCAGCATAATCTCATATGTTCCAAACTGCTGTTAAACACTAAGAAAATAAAAGTGATGTTCTTCTATTCCAACCACTTGTCCTCTGTCCCTATCTCGCTTGCTTCCTTGCCCCCCCATCAAGACTTTCCATGGTGATGATTTTGAGTTAGTCCACAATTTTAAATGCCTAGGCTGTGAACTAGATTGACAACTAACTTTTTCAGCTCACATCAACTCCCTTGCAAAGAAATTACATTAAAGAATTGGCTTCTTTTATAGGAAAAAATCTCTATTTGATTCTGACTCCAGACTGCACCTGGTCCAAACAACCTTCCTACCACTTATCGACTATGTTGATATTTTATATGGCAGATGCTCTGATGCCCTGTTACATCAACTGGACACTCTCTATCACAGAGTGATACTCTTCATTTCCAATGCTCACTGTCAGACTCATCATTGTGACCTGTATGCCTCCATCTGGTGGCCCTCTTTAGCAAACAGCCATCTCTTCCATTCTGTCACCTGGCTCTACAAAGCCCTGCTGGCAAAACTACCTCCATATATTTCCAACCTCTTCCAATGAATTGCCTGCCCCTACCCCCTACACAGTAAACTCCTTCATTGTGTTAGACATTCCAACCTCCCATTCCTGGTTTGGAAACATGGCTATAAGCCGTGCCCACCCAGCTGCCTGGAATAAAGCCCAATCGAGGCTCAAACTGCAAAGCCTGATTCCCCCTAAATAACTTCAAAAGACATGTTTATTACAACCTACGGGACTTCGGTGACTGTGGTTAATAAAGCGTCTTCTCCCTGCCTGGTCTATTGCAGTGACTGCTCTATCCTCTTGTCCACCCCCTTTCCTCACCCCTAAGTGAATTGCATTTATACTTCCATTCCTTCTTCTTCCTCCTTTCCCCTTCTTCTCTCCATGTTACACTACCATCACCACACAATCTACCCCAATTCTGTATCCCACACTATCATCACTCAACAGTCCCTGCCCTAATCTAAAGCTATCCTTTCTTTACCTTCTCTCTCTCTCTCTACCTCCTCTTCCCACCACCTCCATAGTGCCCTTGCCCCAGCCAACATAGCCACCCTGTTATATTCACTTTTCCCACCCCCTCCACCTTGTTGTCTGCCCCATCCTACCTTCATCCTACCATCCTCTGTTCCCACTTCCCTCTGACCTTATCCCACCCTGCCTGTGATACTACTTTTACTTTCCTTGCTGGCCTTGTAATTCTAATTCCCTCATGTGGCATTGTCTTGTTGCCCAGTGCTAACAACTTATTTAAATCCTAGCCTTAGTGTGCCTAGGTATACATGATGTAAATATTATTGTCCTATTTTCTTCTCATGGATTATTTGTGTGTTTAATATATATTACTTTGTATATGCTTGCATAATGTTCTGTTGTTAATCAAGACCTCCTTGGGCCTGCTCAGTGGAGGTTTTTTCCTGCCAATAAACTTGAACTTGAACAAGCAGTACCTGAGCCAGCTCTGTAGCACAAAGGGCTGAGGCATTCTGCCTCACCTCATGTCACATTGGCATCCTGGATTCAGGAGTGACCTTGGGGATCAGGCATGGGGGGCCAGTATTGAGTAGCAAAACAGTACCTCTCATTTCCTGGGGATGTTGTCACACCCTGTAGTTTCGTCACCACTAAGTAGAGTCCTGGTGAAAGTGCAGGTGGGAAGGTGTGTGTGAAGGGAGAGCATCTCAAAACTTTGCATGCACATGCCTCCACATGTTGTCATGTGCACCCAAGATGGGCTTGGGGGACCTGGTTATAAAAACCTACTAACTACTAATTAAAAAACAAAAACTGGCACTCCAAAGAGGTGCTGTCATTCCCATTGGCCAGATGCAGTAAGAAATGTGGCTACTCTTCACAGAATTTTAACTTTGTTAAGAAAACTATTGTTTCCTATCAGGAAATGTGAGTTTCTCTGTTCCCCATATGCACTCCAAGATTCTGCATTAACCCAGCTCTAGCAGACTCCTATTGGTTGATGTTGCTTAACTTGCTTCCACTCTTCTCTATTTCCTTTGTCAAATAATCTGCTTATACTGTATTCACATGATTACAGTCACATGTTTTATTGCTCATATTATTGTTTCATTTTTATGCTTATGGTTTTGTTAGTTGAGATTATTTTTGAACAAGCTTTTTATAAAAAAGATTAACTGCATAAAAAGTAACTTGAATGTTCTTTTAAAAGGGCTCTTTGAAAACAATAATGAGCCATGTAAAATCAATGTATGACATAATCACACCAAATCAAAATGGGCAGACAGTCCAACAGTGTAAGATAACATACAGAATGTTTAACATGTTATTACTTCAATCATTAGAATACTGTTGTTAAATTAATTGAGTGCCAGCTGACGTAAGAATATTTATTAAAATTTTGTTTGCATAATTGTTCCTATAAGCAGAATTTTCTTATATCTAAAAATGTTCTTAAATCAGGCAAGACAAAACTGTTATTCGTAGAAAGTAATTAGGGCATGAATAGTGTTCTTATACTGTAAGTGGGATGTTCCTTTATCAGGAGTTCTAATAAGTAGGCTCCACTGTAATTCAAACACATCAATCACCCTTGAGGAAAGGAGAGAAAGGGAGGACATGACAGAAACTTTCAAGTACCTCAAGAGAATCAGCAAAGTCCTAGAGAGCCATCTCCTCCAGGGTCTTGATATGAGGTTTCTGGGTCCGGCCTATGAATGGTGGGTCATCATGCTGCTTGACCAAATAGTAATTTTTCCTCCTTTTCACCACTGAATTTGCCCATCTTGCCATGGTGCCCATGCACATGTACCAAAAAGCCCACTCATGCATGGCATTTGGCAGTCATTCCTCCTGATTCATTCAGGCCTCCTTGTAATGCCAGGTGGTCTCCACTACATTGTTCACTCTGTTCTCTCGATACCAGCCCCCACATTACCTGTGTCCACTCCTGAACATGAGACACTAGTGTGGGAAGTGGTAGCACTACTACTTCACCCTCGGTTGGCTAGATTTCGGGTTCTTGTGTCTGATGTGCCTAACTATGCACTATTTGGCATTAAAGCTCAGTGGTCAAATTGTAGACCATACGTTCCTAGTCCCTCCTCTTGACCTCCACTCACTCCTGGGTGTCCACTTTATTTAAAATTAGCTTTCACTTATCATGCCAATCCTGGTTACCAAATTTCAACTAAATATCTAAATACATACATACATATATACATACATGCATACATACATAAACATGTCTTGAGTATGGAACAGGAAGTGTGGTTCATGTAGTAAAATTTTGTATAAATCACAAAGCCGCTATATATTACCTAGTGCGCAATGGAGCTGCTCGCTTGTATGGTGGAATTATTCTTGGTTTGCTGAGACACCTGCTAATTCCATTCTCTGTACCTGTGATTCCAACTGTATGCAGGAAAGCAGAGATCTCTTTAAGAGTTTTTCCCTGAGATATCAGTTCAAAGATGAGATCACTGGAGTGTTGATTAATTCTTGTCATTGCTGTGTTTGATATGTGCAAGGAAAGAATGGCACTGTTGTTCTCAAGCAGTGAGCAGGGTTTGGTTAAGCTGTGCTGTGTTATATGCACACTGGAGATTCCTGTAATGTGATCTTCAAAAGGTTGGACATCCATTGCAATTCAAGCAATACTGGTAGGCAAGAAAAGTCATTCAAGTAAAGCTTTTCCAATTGGCCATTTCAGGTTGACTGATTTGTTCTTGAGAAATCAGCACTATTGTAATATGTGCACCATCTCTCCTCCTGAGTCAGACTGACCCATTTGGATACCTGGACATTTTCAGGTGGGTCCCCTCAGTTGGATACCTGGTCACCTTGTAAACTCTGAAAAAGTTTACATTTATCATCTTTTTTTCTAATAAAATGGAGTATCTGGGGTACTGTAGATAAAGTAAATGAAAGATGCAAACACAGAGCAAGTGTATCAGACTGAAGTGGAATGTTGATATGACTGTCATCCTGTGCCCTTTTGTAATCATTTTCCAGGTGGGCCCTTGTATCCTCTTTCCAGGTGTGCCCCCTGAACTCCAATCCAACCCTACCCTCTTCCCACTGCCCTCACCCATACCTCTCAACCTCTCAGCTTGCCAATATGTAACAGAGGGCTACAAAATGCATGACAAATTACAAAAATATACTGCACTCGATTTTGCAGAGAGGAGCAGCGCATTGGAACATTTTGTTCCACAGCTTAGGTGCCAGTACAGTTTGGAGGTCATCCGTTTGAGTTGCAGTGGGGAGTTTTGATTTGTTTTCTTTCACTTCTTACAACTTGCAGCTGCCTCCCAGCAGATGCACATATTGCTGACTGGCTCTAGTCAGCATACATCCACCTCCTCCCAAACGTAAGGAGGGATATACAGTAGCAACACAATAAGTATTTAACAGCAAGCCCCTACCCCAAAAAAATCAGCAGCACCAGTCCCAAAAACAAGCAAACAGCAGGGAGCAGCAATAGGCAATAGAACAGACATTGTTAGATACCTTGCCAGTAGTCAATGCATAGCATTTGGTCCATAAGTAACATCATTTTAACACTAGACAAGGCAAGTACTGCACTGGCTGCCGGTTAGGTGGAGGGTCCTTTCAAGGTGGGTTTACTCACCTTTAAGTCACTACACGGACTGGGCCCTGGTTACCTGAGTGAATGGACCTACTGTCTCGGTCCATTCCCTCCTCTCCTTCTCTTGGGGCCTCCTTGCGATTCCCAGGACGAGGTTAAAAACAGCAGGTAACAGAGCATTTAGTGTCGCTGCCCCGGTCCTGTGGAATCCCCTTTCTCCAGCTATTAGGGACGCCCCTTCTTTTGAGGTATTGAAATGCCGCCTCAAGGCCTTCTTATATAATCAGGCCTTCCTGTACTGCTTTTTATAGCCCGTACCTGGTTTTAGATTTTTATGCTGAAATTAACACTTGGTCATTTTGAGTTTCGCAGCCTATGCTGAGAGTAGTATCTATATAATATTTTGTTTTAATTGTATTTATTAAGATTTGTAAAATTAAATGTTGATATGTTCGGTGCCCAGAGCCTCCGGGATGGGCGTTTTCTTGAATAAAATTTTCCTTGCCTTGCCTTGCTAAGTAAGGTAGCAAATAATAAATGAGCACAAATACAGCATCCCTCCCCCTTCATCCTAACCAGAAACAAAAGCAGACATAGTCACTGAATTCAGTACCATAATACCATCAGTAGACAAAGCACATAAAGTTGTTGCCCACATTCCCTCCATATCACATAGAAGTACAAATGGAAAGTCATTGTTGTTAAATAACATACCAGCAGTAAGCATAGCATTCATACATACTGCCAGCCATCCCATGCTATGACCCTCCCAGTCCCTATAAGCAAAATTCCAGAATTGGACAACGTAAAGTTAAGTATCACATGAATAATAGAAACCCCTTTCTACTGTTCTTCCACATGCTGTGGTAGTTTTTGTTTTGTAATTACTAAAACCTGACTCAGAAACAAAGACCCTGACCGTGTCTTAGCAATTCCAGGCTAACAGGACAGAGAATGCAAAGGCGGTGGAGTTGCAATTATAAGCCTCCTCCTCCCTCCGATTTACAACTTTCTTAGCTACAGTATATATCTTCCCAGTGCCTATAAAGCAATCATAATAAGAGTCTCTCTGCCTATTTCAGTTCCAATTTTCATAGTGGGTGCTTACTGTCACCCTGGTCTCCTGCCCAAGACTGCAACTTTCCTTATCACTAAACTCGTCTCCTACTCTGACTCCGGTGAACTATACATTATTGATGACTTCAATCACAATTGGATGTCCACTTCTCAAAGCAAAGCCTGCTTTGACGTATCTGCCCTTAACCTTACCCAACTGATCCAGGAGCCCACCCAACTGAATTCACAAGACTAAAAATCACTCACTCCTTGACCTGGCCCTTATCTCTCATCCTCTTAGGATTGTGCAGTCAGGCGTACTATCAGACACCCTAAGCAACCATCATTTCATCTACCTAATAAGGAAAATACACAGGCCCAGAGCCCCACATAAAATACTGCTAAATAGGTCCTACAAGTCTCTTGGTCTGACCCCCTTATTTCATGACCTGTCCCATACTGACTGGGCACAAATAACTGCCACAGCCGTCATCAATGATGCCCTACATATCTTTAAGGACAAATTCCTTAATACCTGGAACAGGCACGTCCCCCACTAAAAAAGACTAGAGTTAGGGATAATCACTTGCCTTGGGTAACTCCAGAACTCCTTGCCTGCCAAAGGGCATGTGACCTGGCCTGGAGGATACATAAATCCTCCTGGCAACCTAGTGATTATCAGAGACACTGTGAACTTTGTAACTCATGCACAAAGGCCATCTATTTAGCCAAGGCTGAACAATTCTGCTTGAATTTCCACCTAACATAAATAATCCCTCTAATTCTGGAAAGTGGTTCATGCCCTCTTCTCTCCCTTTCTCAACCTCTACCCATGTTACTAAACATAATAACTCTGTTATAACTGACCACTTGTTGGTCGCCGAATGTTTCAACTCCCTCTTTACCAGATGTGCATCTGACCGCCTAGCATCTCTCCCATCCCTCCCACCTCTTCTACAAATAATCCTCCTTCTTTGACTACTGCTCTTTTTAACTTCTCATAAGTAACTCCCTTGGATGCCCTACATACCCTTCTGGCCTTAAACCCTTCAAAAAGGCAGCTCACCCAATGGCCTTGACCCTAAACTGCTGTACCTCTCAGCTCCAGCTATTTCCCTCCACCTGGCTGCTCTACTCACAGTTTTGCTACTGCCTATGTCCCTACTGCCTAGAAGCATGCTGTCATCTTTCCCCTCCCTAAGGAAGGGGATCCTTCTTCCCCAGGGAAATATCACCCTATCTCCCTGCTATCAACCCTTGCTAAGCTTCAGGAGCACCTTGTCCTAGCTCAGATCTCCATCTTCCTATCCGACACCTCCTTCTTCGCTCCCTTCCAATCTGGATTTCAGAAAAATCTCTCCACCACCACATCCCTACTTAGGCTCACTGATTCTATTTTCTCTGGGATGGACAGTGGCCAAGTAGCATCTGCTATCTTTGTCAACCTAGCAAAGGCTTTTGACATGGTCTCCCACTCCATCCTCCTACGTAGCAACCTTACCTCTGCAGGCCTCTCCAACTTGGCCACAAACTGGCTCCTTTCCTAACTGACAGACAAGACCTAATTAGTTTACATCGCTGACTCCATCTCCACTCCCCTACCTATCTGCACTGGTGTCCCACAGGGCTCTGTGCTTGGTCCCCTGTTCTTCATCTTTCTAAGTGACTGTCCATCTGTCTGCACATGCTCCTGCATACACATTTATGCAGACATTACTGTTCTGTTCACCTCAGGTCACTTCCCTAAAGATGTAGCTTCCAGACCCCAGCTGGATTTCAACAAAATCCAGGTCTGACTCAGCTCCCACCAGCTCTTTCTAAATGCTAAGAAGACCATCTCCTTGACCTCTGGCACAATGTAGAGACCCTTACGGCTAACTTCTATGCCCTCTCTCCACACCCTTGATAGGACAACCCTTGAGGATTCCTCCTCATTTAGATCCCTGGGGATTTGGTGAGACCAGCACCTCAACTTCTCTGGCCATGTTGATGCCATCCTTAAAAACTGAGCCCCAAGGTAGGAACACTATATAGGAACCACAGCTCATCCCTCTGACTGCAAGGAATGAGCTAGTCCTGAAGATGATCTGTAGCTCCCATCACTGCTCCCATAATATCTGCAGATGTATTCCATCTTGTCCCATTTCATTATCCACCTTCAGTTTTTTGAGGTCCTCTAGTACTCTCTCCACTGTGAATGGACTAGTGTTTACTTCCCCTGGTGTCTGCTACTCAGCTGTTGTCCGTGACCCTCCCACTCTTCAGTGAATACTGAACAGAAGTATTTGTTCAGTATTTTCACCTTTTCTAGGTCTCCTTCATAACAATCCCCGTCATCCCCTCTGAGCCTTACTATCACACACAGACACACAGACACACACACACACATACGCAGTTTTCCTTCTCTTGCTGCTGTACATAAAGAATGCCTTGTCGCCTTTCTTCACCATCTGTGCTAATCTGTCTTCAGTCTGTGCCTTTTATTGTATGTCTGTCTGTCTGTTTTTGTTATTCAAGTTAGTACACAGATCAAAAGGAACATTTTCAGTCACAACCCGGGCCACAAAGTGGCAAACAATAAGATCACAGCAGAACATACAGACTTGGTAATACACACCTCAAGCATGAGGTGGTGTGGAATATAAGAAATATACCATGGTGCATACCAACGTATGAACAAACAATCAGGGAAGCTGGGTAACTAGTAGGTAAAACAATAGATCAAGTGTTAACAGTGAAGGTCTAAGTCAGAATTCCAGTACATCCTGATGGCACAGTAGGAATAGATGTTGGAGGGAGGGTTGCTTTAGTAGGTAATGGTTACTAGGGCAGGTTACGGGCCCTGGATCTGTCTAGGCGACTGTTACAGGTACAAGTGGACCCTGCCACAGTAATCTCACTCTTAACCTTGATTTGAAGGATTGGTGGGAGGTGGAAGATCTGGTGCACAATGGGTGTCTATTCCAGAGTGAAGGGTTGGAGACTGAGAAGGCTCTGCTACAGGGGTTGACATTAACTTTTTTTTTGCACTAGCCAGCAGGACAGGTCAGTCTAAAATTGCACTAGTCTGCAGTGATTTGCACTAGTCCACAATTACAGTCACCATGTGCTTTCTACCCACAACACAATGAACAAATGTTGAAAGCAGAACAGTTTAACAATTTACATTTATACAATGATGAAGTAACACACAAAATGACCAAATGACCATTTTTTTCAAAATATAAGCATTCTGTGACTCATAAATATCAAGACTACTCCCCCCCTCCCCCAATGTTCTTTTCATCTTGGGAGTCAGATTGATACTCAGTCACACTACTAATGTCACTCACATCACTGTCACAGTCAATGTTACAGTTACTTTGTGAGTCTGATGAATAGTCATCCTGCTGTTGTGCCACAACTGTTCCAGTCTGTGGCCACCTCCTCCTTGGTCCCCCACTATTCCAAAGGTAGATTGCATCTTGCGGATTGAACTTGTCAATGTCTGGGGAATTCATTTGTACTATCATGAGGTCTGTCAATGTGTCAGACTGCAGCTTGGAACAAAGGTTGGACTTTGTCAGCTTCAGCTGGCTGAAACCTCGTTCTGCCTCAGCTGAACTTGCAGGCAGTGTCAACAGAAGATCCATAAGAGCTAGGATGTTGGGATACTTCTGTTGGTAAGCAGCATTCACCTTCTCCCAAGTCAGACTGTGAATCTGCTCAAATCTGGAAAATAAAAAAAGAAAGGCAACTAAGAAGCATTCAACACACCGACAACTTACACACATTAACTTTCTTTCTCCAAGAATATGGCAATAAGTTCTTTAAACATACATTCAACTCAGAATTAACAAAGAAACTTTCACATACCTTGCATACAGTTTGGATTTCAACATAGTCCACTCTGTCTTGATCACGTCCGTTTTCACAGTAACACCTTCTAGGACTGGTTTGTAGTGTTCTACAATCAAGGCCACTTCCTGGTTTCCAAATTCTGAAACACACCCAAAAATAAAAATGTTAGATTTTTTTGTCCCTGCCATCCCATTCCATTCCCAGCACAATTATCTAATTGCCCACAATAAATTCTGTTCTACCTTGCTGACTGTCCTTGTCTGGCCATAGGGTAAAGCTGGCAACTGTTGCAGCATGTAAAAGCTGTGGGCTTGCATCAAGGAAACGATCCTGCAGACTTTCCTCCAAACTTTTGAGTACCTTTTTACAGACAGCAGTGATGTCTGAATTCCCTACCAGTGTTTGTCCAAGCAGCTCTGTAACACCTTCCACTTGTCGTTCCTTGGGTCCAAGCTAAAAGGAAAAAAAAAAGGAAATACATGGAAAAATTCTACTAGGCTAGCTGCTAGCAGATCTTGCTACCAGATCATTGCATCCTTCTTTAGCTCATACACAGTACTCACCTTGTATTATATGTTTTTAAAGTTCCAGGGTTGACTCCATAGTTGCAAATGCATCAGCTACAGTTGCATTCCTCTCCTGGGCCACATGGGATAGAATTGAAAAAAAAACACCGACAACATCAAACATGAAGTGTGCGAATTTCATGACATCTGCCTGCCAAAGGATCTTCAGAATGCCTGCAGCTTTGTTCATCTGCTCCAAATTTACACCCTGCCTTTGCTGCATCTGTAACACAAAACAGAAACATTAAACATGCACAACAAAATGCACACAAATTAAAACCACATGTCATGTGTTTACAGGATCATGTAAAATTTACCCAAGTCATATGTAGAACTACAGCAGGACACCCCTTCAGCAGAATCTGCAGAGCCGTTTGGAGGTGAGGAAGCAATCATGTGCCACCAACTGTAGTTGGAAGTAAAGGACACATCTGTAGCGTTTCATATGCTTCTTTTAGTTTGCTCCTATTTAGCGATGAGTTGTGGTAGAAGCAGAGTACGGCACAGCAACAGATTGCTTAATCTGTTATAAATGAGATGGTTTTCAAAGCTCCCTTGTAGGCCAACTCAAGGCGATGGGCAAAGCAGTGTACTGATTGCACTCAAGGCTGCATTTGTTTCAGGAGGGTAGCTACCCCATTGGTCTTGCTAACCATCACAGCTACTCCATCACTGCCAAAACCTACCAGTTTTCTTGTCCACCCCTCAGTTGGTATATTGAGCTTTATTTCCACAACTTTTTGAATAGCCCCTTTTATTGACTTGGCATCAACTTTTTCCACGGTCTGCAGGCCCAACAGCTGGTTACACACTTTGCCTGTGGTGGCAAACCACACATGGACAATTTCAGCCTCTGTAACAGAAGAGTCAGTGGTGCCATCACTGATGAGGGAAAACAACTTTGTGCTGTTTATCTCCTCTCTTAGGAGATCTGTTCCACCTCGACAATATAGTGTATGAAACGGTGTGCATACTTGCCATTTCGATATGAGCCGAGGTCCAATCCCTTCATATCATCCAGACTGCACATCCATGCAAAGTCTCTGAAGGGACACCCTTTCTTTGCAATGGTGTGACAAGTCCGGAATAGTTTTTCCAGCCGATCTAGAGTTGCCTGGTTCATAGTCTTCAGCATGCACTCTGCAGTGCTTGTACCTGGGATGGTGGAGCTGGCATACTCTTTTTTTGGGGCCCTAATGTGACATTCACTAATGCCATGTGAAGTAACAGATTCCAGTCTGAAGTTGTCAGTTCCATGGCAAAAATTATTTTTATTTCCCACCTTGCCTGACTGCAGATCATCATGCTTCTGACACAAATTACAAAATATCACATCTTTACTGGCATTGTATCTGAGCCAGTCATATTTTTCTAGCCAGGCTGTCTGAAAGCGGCGGCTTCTCTTACTTCGATCATATTCCCAATCCCTAATTTTTTTCTCTTCCTCTGTTAGATTTTTTTTATTATCAGCTGGATTGCTCACTTCCTTGAAGTGTTTCCACATTGTACTAACTCTTGTTATGGATGGCACAGGTAATAAAATGTTTTGGTCTGTGTATTTAGTGTCTGTGTCGTTTTTGACTGACTTCCCAATCACAGACCCCTGCCCACACCACTCCCTTACACTGAATTTGGTGAAGATTCTATGATGTAAAAATTAAAAAATAAAAAAAAACTAAAACAATTCATAAAACAAAAAAGCTGGTTGGGGAACTTGCAAGGCCTTTTACCTGGACTAGTGGCTGATTAGTGCTCCATGCCCTCGGTGTAATTTTGCTGCCATGCACCGCAGAAGCTGACGTCAGACGCCAAACTGCACTAGCCCACATGGACAGGTAGGGAGGCATCAGCACTAGTCTGAGGCAATCTGCACTATGCCCCAGACTAGTAGTTCTATGTTAAGGTCAAACCCTGCTCTGCTACCAATAGAAGCAGTGGTGTGAGGGACTTCCAGAGGGGGGTTTGAGGAGGCCCGTAGGCACTGAGAGGACACCCTGTCAGTGATTAGAGCAGAGTAACAGAACAGCTGGAAGTTTCTGATTGTGCTGTCTACTAGACAGCCCATTGCAAAGTCAAAACGCCCCTGCAGTGTGAGCCAACCTTGAGACTGATACAGCCAGCAGTGGTAGGTGGAGAAAGGGGCTCAAAGGGCAAAGTGACAAATGCAGTTATATGTGGAGTTCAGGTGTGAGTATAGTGAAGGGGGCACAGTTGGTTACACAGGGGAGCAGTAATTTAAAATGGGCAGCAGATTTCCTTGTGCAATGGCTAGGTGAGCTTCAGGGGCAGATTTTGATTGTGGCTCTCCTGGTTTACTCTCCTTACATCCTTTCCAACTTACAAACATACGAAGTTTGCCAGCAGATAAAGGCCTAAAGGTCTATCAAGTCTGCTTGAATGTGCAGCTAGCACCCCTTATTCTGCAGCTGCCCCTCCCTTCCACCCTTCTCCTTTATTAATCCTCCCCCTTGTTCTGTCCCATCCCCTTTTGAAGCAGTCCACTGTTCTACTGGATACCACTTCTGCAGGTAACGCATTCCACCCAGCCACCACCCTCACTATAAAAAAGTGTCTCCTCATCTCCCTCCTGAACCTTCCTCCCTCCAATCTCATATCATGGCCCCTGGTGTCCCTCATCTCCCTTACTTTGAACAGCCCCTCTGTACCTGTCTTGTTTATTCCTTTCATGCATTTAAAGGTTTTAATCATGTCCCCCCTGTCCCTCCTGTCCTCCAGTGAGTACATGTTCAACTCCCTCAGCCTCCTCTCGGATGACAAGTCCCCCAGCCTCTTGATCATCTTTGTCGCCCTGTGCTTCACCTCCTCCAGTAACTTAATGTCCCTCTTCAGATACGGGCATGAGTACTGTATGCAGTACCTCCAGATGCAGTCTAACTAATGACCTATACAGTGGCAGAATCACCTCCTCCTCCCTCCTCGAGGATATACCCCTTGCAATACAACCCAGCTTTTTGTTGGCCTTTGCAGCTGCCTTCCTACATTGTGCCGAGTTGTTCATTGACCCTGTAATGAGCACCCCCAGGTCCTTCTCCTCCTCTGTCTGGGCTATCTGCACTCCCCCCAGCTGGTAACCCCTCCTTGGGTTCTTCATCCCAAAATGCAGCACCTTGCACTTCTTGGCATTAAACCCCAGTTGCCAGGTGTCTGACCAGGTTTCAAGTTTTGCCAAATCATCCTGCAACCCCTGCCATCCCCTAGGTCATCCACCACTGCTCCTACCTTGGTATCATCAGCAAACAGACTGATACTGCTCTTGATGTCCCATGATATGTCTGCAATGAATATCCCAAACAACACTGGTCTCAACACCAAGCCCTGTGGAACACCGCTCGTCACTGCCCTTGGGTGTGAGAGCTCCCCATCCACCACCACCCTCTGTTGCCTTCCCTGCAGTCAGTTTTCTATCCATCTCACCAGCTTTGCACCCCTCCCATGCCTACTAACTTACTTCCCAGCCTTCCATGCGGCACCAAGTCGAATGCCTTACTGAAGTCCAGATACAGGACATCCACTGCATGGCACCTGTCCGATTGCCTAGTTACCCAGTCATAGAACTCCACCAGGTTGGTTTGGCAGGATCTGCCCCATATGAAGCCATGGTGTCTGCTGTCCTGTAGTCTTTTGGCCTCTAGGAGGGCCACCAGCCTCTCCTTCAGGATAGTCTCCATTAGCTTACCCACAATGGATGTGAGGCTCACTGATCTGTAGTTTCTCGGTTCATCCTAAGGGCCACTCTTGTAGAGGGGCACCACATGAGCCATCCTCCAGTCCTGAGGTACACACCCCGAATGTAGTGAGGCATTAAATAGGTCTGCCAAAGGTCCTGCAAGGACCTCTGCCAGCTCCTTCAGTACACTGGGGTGGATGCCATCTGGGCCTGGTGCCTTGTCCACCCTCAGTGCCTTCAAACCCTCCCGAACTCTTCCCTCCATGATTTCTCCATCTGTCACCCCTTCCCCCCATTTCTGCCATTTCTCCTCCCCTTGGATGTCACCCCCTCTTTTCTTTAGTAAATACTGAGCAGAAATACTCATTTAGTGCTATTGCCTTATCGCATCCTGCTTCCACCCAACGCCCCTCCTTCCTAATCCATACTATGTGGTCCTTACAGATCCTTTTCTCCCTGATGTACCTAAAGAAGTCCTTCTCCCCCTTCTTAATGCCTTGTGCCAGCCTGAGTTCCATAGATGCTTTGGCTCCCTTACTGCCCTTGTCACCTCCTTCGATTCTGTCAAGTACTTCTCCCTGTCCTCCCCCTTCCCTGTATTCTTGTACTTCCTAAAGGCAGCTTTTTTTCTCCTTACCTTTTCCATGACCTCCTTGCTCAACCAGCTCGGTTTCTTAGTCCTAGCCTTCTTGCTCTGGGCCTTGCAGCAGGTTTTGGTTGCCTCCTCTCTCCCCAGCTTTATGAGCTCCCACCTCTGGTTAGTGTTCATACTAGATTGAATTCTGGCCAGGTACCCATTTACCACTTCCCCCATCCTCCCAAAGCCAGCCCTCCTGAAGTCCAGCAGTCTTGTGCCTGATTCCATTCCTTCCTTGCCCATATCCAATGTGAGCCATACTGAGTGGTGGTCACTCCCTGACAACGGTTCCTCCACTGTAAGTTCTCTCACAAAGTCTCCATTTGCCAGCACAAGGTCAAAGGTATTTCCTAACCTGGTTGGTTCACTGACCATTTGCAGCAGGAAGCTGTCCTGAAAGGCAGCCAGCAGTACCTGCTCCCTTCTGTTCCTGGTTGTTGGGGTACTCCAGTCCACTCCTGGCATGTTGAAGTCTGCCACAATCGCCACACTACCCTTCTCACAGGTCCTCTTGATCTGTTCTGCTAGTTCCCTGTCTAACATCTCCATCTGAGATGGTGGCCTGTACATGACTCCCATTCTAAGAATCCTATTCTTGGAATCCTGGATTTGCATCCAAAGTGACTCTGTACTACCCTCCTCCCCTTCCTCCCTTACACACTTCAGTCCTTCCTTCACATATAGTGCCACTCCCCCTCCTTTCCCAATCACCCTGTCTCTACGAAATAACCTGTACCCTGGTACAGACAGGTCCCAGTCATTGTATTGGGTGGCCCATGTTTCTGTGATGGCTGCAATGTCCACCTCTCCCTCTGCCATGAGCATATGTAACTCTGCAGTTTTCCTCCCAAGGCTCCTAGCATTAAGGGTAACTACTTTCCACCCTCCCCCCCCCATCTTGCCATCCTTTCCTAGCTCCACCAATAGTACTTGCCATTTGTCCTTTGTCACTGTTATGGGGGGGGGGCAAGCTCATATGGTTTCCCATCCTGTGTTCTCTGCATATCTCTTGCCCAATTGCCACCCCCCACTCCTAGTTTAAATTCCCAGCTTCCTTCATGTACTCCTCCATCTTCTGTTTCAACACTTTCTTTCCCTCCTCACTCATGTGTAGTCTGTCCTTGGCACAGAGACTACTGTCCTCCCAGGTCCCTCCCAAACCCCTCCAGCAGCCCATACCCTGTAGCACAACACCAGGTTCTTAGCCATCCGTTAAATTCCTCTATTCTCAGCTTTCTTGTTGTGCTTGTCTTGGGCACTGGAAGTATCTCTGAAAAAGTTACTGATCTTCCTACCCCCTCACATAAATGTGTATTACCTTTAGATTCTTTAGATACACCTCCCTGTCTTCCTCCCTAAGAGTCTCCTTATATTTTGTGAAACTCAACCTTTTGGCCCTTTTCTTGCCTGCCACCTCCCTTGAGAACCAAAGTGGTTTCCTCCTGTTCTTGCCTTTGCTTGACACCTTTATACATTGGTTTATCACCTACTGTATGGCTCTTTTCTGATGTTCCCACTGCCCCTCAACTCCCCCTTCTGTCTCACTCCCTGATAGGACCTCTTTGGTACAACTTTCCCATACTAGCAAATTTGCCCCCCAAAATCAAAGACTCTCACCTTAGTGTGACTTGACTGTGTTCCTGTCCCCATGTTAAGCCAACTATGTGGTGGTTGCTGGTTCACAACTGATCCTCCACTTGGATGTCTGAGATTCTGCCCTCATTGGTCAGTACCAGGTCCCACATCGTCCCTTCTCTTGTGGAATTGCACACCAGCTGTCTGACGCCCGCCCCTTGTAGGGAATCCAGGATGCCCCAGCTCCAGGGATGGACCACTCAACATCTGTGATATTGTAACCACCCTTCAGCTATACCTCACACTTGGTTGCGCTCTCCTGAATTTTATCCAATAGATCATTGTCCATGCCCCCCCCCGTGCCGGCGGTCTGCAGATCATCCCTGTTCTAACTGCTGTGCATTGCCTGACTCAAACGTGATCCAGAGTGCCTCTGTCTCTCATTGTTAACCCTGCACCTGTTTTTTTTTTATACCCTACCTTACATACAGGGCCACTCCACCCCCCCTTCTATGCTTGGACCCTTCAAGCTTAAATTGCTCCAATGCCTTATTCATATGAGTACCTGCAGGAGCCACCACTGAGTCATCCTACGCACCTGCTGACTGACCTCAGCACTTTCCTGCCTCTATCCCTGGGATAGGCAAAATCACGGCACTTAGCACCATCTCCAACCCCTTTATCCCAGCCTACCCCCCTCTGTCCACACTGTCCTGTCTACCCCACACCTTCCTCCCATTTTCCCCTACTTCTCCTTCTGATGTGAGCTTACTTTGCACATCACTGCAATTACTGGTTTGGCTTGGATTTATGTACCCTTATGTTAACATTGTCATCATCTGTTTATTGTACTCAATGTTTTATCCGTATACTGTCCTGAATTCCTTGCATTCCTGTCTATGCACATGACATGGAACCTCTTAATGAGCATGTGCTCACAGGTGTATCCAAGATTTCAATAAATAAATAAAAACTCCCCATCTCTCCTGAATAGGGCATACCCTGGTACATTTGGCTCTCAGTCATAATTTGTGGTAAACCAGGTCTTCCTTATGGTAACACCCATGTAGAGTGCTGATTATTGAGTGCTGCACTTTAGAGTGATTCAGTAATAGCTCTCTACAAGAGAGCGAGTGGTGCAATAGGTCGCTATAGCCTGTATAGCGAGTATAGCAAGGCGCTATACTCACTATTACAGGATATAGCATCCTTTGTTGCCAGATTCTGCTGAGCTGCTTGCATAGCATAGTGGTATATACCACTGCTTGCAATGCAAGCAGACTTGGGTTCAGGTCCAGCTATAGACAGAAATCTTTTTTTTTGTTTAAAATCAAATAACTTGCCCCATGATCCGCACCCCACTCAGAGTTGATTATTTTAGTTTGGGGTGTGTGGGAGTGTCTCCACAAGCGACAGGGTGCTGCCCCATAAAAGTTGATTTTTGTGTGGTTTTGCTCAGT
This sequence comes from Neoceratodus forsteri, assembly GCA_016271365.2. NCBI lineage: Eukaryota > Metazoa > Chordata > Ceratodontiformes > Ceratodontidae > Neoceratodus > Neoceratodus forsteri. Next base: position 875,727,050 of record CM057459.1, read on the forward strand.
ATTGTAGCGAAAGTCGCTATTTGCGGTGGTTGGTACAGTAACCATTGCCCTTTTTATTATGGGCTCTAGTTCATTCACTCTATGTGATAGGCGGTCTTTAAGACTCACCTTTATCATATAGAACCCTCTCTTATTGCCACTTTGTCCAGGTCTGCCTCTATCATCAATACCTCCAGTACTGGGATTTTATTTCCCAGGCTGTGGGCATTTGTAACCATGACCTTCCATGGTTTGCTGCCTGCCCTCCCTCTAATCTTGTGTTCATCCTCCTGTTTCTTACCCCCACTCACTTTTCCATGTTTTTGCTGCCTTACTGCCCCTGCCTTACCCTTTGTGTCCCATACTGGTGTTCCTTCATGCTTCCAATATTTGTTTCCTTCATTTCTGGCCACATATAGTATATTTTTCCTCGCTTTACTGTTATTTTTATTTTTTGACTTTGCTATATATTTTACCATGCCTGTTATGTAACCTCCAACCTGCATTGTATTCCTACATTTGTATGTTGTCATCTCATATACTGTAACTGTTATCTGAATGCTTCTGTTGTGTACCCTCCCAGGTCATGCCTGAAAATAGTCATTGTTATGGCTAGTGCACCCACCTGGTCATCAAAAACTAAATGAAATATGTATATCCTCCTTGCAGGTTGCATTAGCCTGTGGGGGTGGACAGTATGATTGCCCCTTCTCCTATTCTCTGTCCCCCCTAGTAAGTTTCAATGCTTGCCAATGAAGCATTCAAACCATTCACTGAGGACTCCAGTGCCCTTGCAGGAAAGATGCACGCCATGGGACCTGTACAGATCTGCATCTCCCAAGGTGGGCCCACACTCCCCAGTGAAGCCAAAACCTTGCTCTCCATACCATGTCTTCAGCCAGTTATTGAAGTTCTTGGTGTGTAGATCCCTAGCTTCCTCCTTGCCATGGACATGCATCACTTCCAAGAAAGTCACAGAGTTTGCTACCTGCCCTAGGCCCCTCCCAGTTCTATGAACTCCTTCTGTACTCTCATTATCTCTGCCTTATTCCCAGCTATTTCATTAGTTCCCAGATGGACAATGACACTGAGTTTCCCCAAACTAGTTACCACTTTAGTGATGCCCTGAATCCACTTTTCAACCCTCCGAGACATGCCTTCTGGTAGGCACTTTAGCTCCTTCTCCTCCCCTGCTGCTCCTAGTTCTACCCCCCCCAACAATGGAGTCCCCCCACAGTGGGTGCCTTCCTCTTCCTTTGTGGTCTCCCACCATCAACCCTTGGGGTTCTATTTTGGATGCCCCACCCATCCTCTCTGGGTGCAACCATGAGTGACCCTATGGGGCCTTCCCATTCCTCAAGTACAGCATAGGAATTCTTTAGGTTTACTTGCTGGGGGATGTGCCTCTGACTCTCCTCCCTGAAGTTTCAAAGTTAAATTCAAATTTAAATTGTAGGTCATCCACCTCATTTTGTGATTTATATATACATTAAATCAACATTTTCACGTTAAGATTATCTGCCAGGCTTTCTTGGATGCCTTTCTGGAAGTCCATATTCCTAGACCACATCACCAGACACCAACCATCAGAAAATGTATTATTTTTCACGTTTTCGTCTGTTTTCCTAACCATATAACTGTATCACTTGGGAAACAAGCAAGGACAGTCAGATGACATGCCAGACATGAATTGGCTCTCTGTCTTCATCACAGCAAGAAGAAGCAAAGGTTAAAAGTCTGAATGATCCAAAATACCCTCTACAGACTTCAGTGACATGCAAATTGTGCCACTGTTGTGCTTTACACCTGCACTGTTGTGCTAAGCATGGCCCTAAACAAAATCATAACCTCTACTCCACATATATTGTTTTGGTTAGAGTTTCAACTTTTTGATGTACCATCAGGAACACTGACAATATATTCAAGAACAAACCGATTCAAGTGTTTCTGCAACACAATTATTTAATAAATTTAAAATGTTTAAACTTTATTAGATGTGATTGTGTTGCTAACCACCATTTTGAACTACCATACTCCTGGCATAATTGTTCACAACAGCTGTTTGTTCATGGTCTTAAATTTTTGGTCTACTGGCTCCAGTAGATCACTGTTGCTCTTCTCTCACTGGATGCTGAAAAGGCATTTGACAGAGTGAAATGGAGGTCCTGCTTTTCTGCCCTCACTGCATTTACTATTCTTCTGGTCTTCAGATCCTGGGTGCAGGTGTTATACACCGAAGCATCCACTGAGGTGATCTCTAATGTCTGATCTTCCACCCCTTTCTAACTCTATAGAGGCACCCAGTACGCCTGCCCTGTCACCTCTCCTGTTCATTCTAGCCCAAGAACCACTCCTTCAAGCCATCTGACTGCACCCAGCCAAAAAGGGATGGAAATGGGTGCTGAACATAATACAATGGCATATAGAAACATAGAAACATAGACTTTGATGGCAGATAAGTGCCTCTTGGCCCACTTAGTCAGCCCATTTCCCTATCTACAGGATAAGCTGCAGATCCTAGTTAACCAACAACCTATTTTTTCCTACCCACCACAAAAATTGTCTTATGTCTGTCCCATGCATTCTTGATTTCTCCCATAGTTTTAGACCCCACAACCTACTCAGGAAGGCTGTTCCATGCATCCACCACCCTCTCTGTGAAAAAAATACTTCCTCACATTGGCCCTGTACTGCCCCCATCTTCAAATTGTGTCCCCTTGTTCTTGCACATCTCTTTTTATGAAAGATGCTACCATCTTGGACTTTGTTGATTCCACTGAGGTACTTAAAACTTTCTATTTTGTCCCACCTCTCCATCCTTTCCTCAAGGGTATACATATTAAGCTCCTTTAGTCCATCCTCATAGGCTTCTCTTGCAGACCCTGCACCATTTTGGTTTCCCTCCTCTGAACTACCTCCATCCTATGTATGTCCTTGTGGAGATGGGGTCTCCAGAACTGGATGCAGTACTCCAGATGGGGTCTTACCAACTGTCTGTACAGAAGGATGACAACTTCTTGTTTTCTGCAGATGATGCCTCTCCCTATACATCCCAGTATTCCCCCAGCCCTCCCTACTGCCTTCTCACATTGCTTGCTAACCTTAAGGTCATCTTATATGATTGCCCCCAGGTCTCTTTCCATTTTTGTTGTTGTTACTACCTCTCTCCCCCATTGTGTAATCTTCCTCTGGGTTTTTATTTCCCTGGTGAATTATTTTGCACATCTTTGCATTGAATCTAAGCTGCCCTACTTCTGACCATTCCTCCAACCTTGCCAAATACCTTTTCATCCTTTCCATGCCTCCTTGTGTATCAACCCTGTTGCAGATCTTTGTGTCATCTCAAAGAGGCATACTTTTCCTTCCAGTCTCTCTGCAATGTCACTTATAAAGACATTAAAAAGGACTGAACCCAGTACTGAACCCTGCGGTACCCCACTAGTAACCCCTCTTTCTTCAGAGTGGACTCTATTTACAATTACCTTCTGTGTCCTGTTGTCCAGCCAATGTTTTACTCAGGCTACCATCCTGGGACACACTAGCAGGCTGGTTAATTTGACTATTAATCTTTTGTGTGGAACTGTGTCAAATGCCTTGCTAAAGTCTAGGTAGTCCATGTCCACAAGCCCTCCCTGGTCTACTACTTTAGTCACCCAGTCAAAGAAATCAATTAGATTAGTCTGACATGACCTTCCCGGAGTGAACCCATGCTGCTTTAGGCCCTGTGCCTCACTGGCCTCCAGGTACTCAACAATTCTTTCCTTCAAAAGTGATTCCATCACTTTCCCTACCACAGAGGTCAAACTGACAGGTCTGTAGTTTCCTGCCTCTGTCTTCACACCACTTTGTGAAGGGGAATCACATCCACCTTCCTCCAGTCCTCAGGTACCACACCATCCTCCCATGATTTGTTAAAAAGGGTAGTAAGTGGTTTCACTAGTTCTCCCCTTAATTTTTTAGAATTCTGGGGTGAATTCCATCAGGCCCCATTGCTTTGTCTACCTTCAATTTTAGGAGTTCTTTCTGAACCCTTTCTTCCGTGAAAGGACTGGGATGACTCCCCTATCCAGAAAGCTTCTGTAAATTGGATTAGGCAGTCCCCCTCCTCCTTTTTGTGAATACTGAGCTGAAATATTCATTCAGTATTCCTGCTTTTTCACTGTCCCTCTCTGCCCACCCACTGTCCATTCTATTCAGCCTCACTATACCTCCCTTTGTCTTTCTACACTCCCTGATGTACCTAAAAAAGGTTTTAGCACCCTTCTTAACCGAGTTGGCTATCTTTTCCTCAGTTTGGGCTTTGCTATTCTGACTTCCTTCCCTGCTTCCTTCTGCCTTAACTGGTTCAGCTGTCTGTCCTGCTCCTTCTGTGTTTCCTTATACTTTCTGGATGCTATATTTTTCTCCCTGACCTTCCCCACCAAGTCTTTTAAGAACCCCAGTGGCTTTTTCTTTCATTTTGATTTGTTTATTTGCTTCACACAAAGGCTTGTTGTCTCTGTGATGGCAGTTTTGATGTTTCCTCATTGTTGGTCCACCCCTCCTTGTAGCCTGTTTGCTAGTGCTTTATTTAAGGCACTCTCCCATCTTGCCAAAATCAGCCCTCCTGAAGTTCAGTACATCCTTCTATTGCTCTCTGACCTGGTTAGATCCATTCCCAGTCTACCCACCTTGTCTTTCAGTATAGGCAGCTCTCAGGATACAAGTTCAAAGTCTCCAAATCCCAATTTGTGACCTCAGATGCCAGTATAACAACACTCCCCCCATCACCCATGGGGCTTGCTGCACACAAGTCAAGGTCTTAACTATTTGGGGATTTCCTTTCACTGGAACCTCTCAATCAGAGGGAAAGATAACCTAATTCCTCTATTAGAGTTAGTACAGAATCATTTTAAATGATGGGAGTTCCTAAACCTATCCCACTGGTGAAGGGCTCATGCATTTAAAATGATGGCCACCCCCAGAATCTAATACAGTATATACTGCAGTGGCAGATCAGAGGCTTGGTGCAACCATCCCCCAATTAAGGATGTCTATTTTTAGTTTCCCTGCCCCATCATTAATATGCCCATCTGTAGTGCAGCCGCCCACATGCTCACAGTAGAATTAAATCAAAGAGGATAGCAGTCTGTCTGAGTGAGCAGACAGAGCTCGCCGGATGCCATTCCCTTATTTTTGTTTGTGAATGAATGAAGTTCATACACAAACAATAAACAGACAGGAATGGCAAGCGCCTGAACCAGCAATCTCTTAAATAAAATGTTTAACTTTCTGGACAGTTTTTCTGCACTTCAGTAGTAGTAATTAAAGAGTCAAAGTTGGAAGTATAGTGCAGTTAGTGAATTGCTGACACTGCTGAGAGGAGTGCCTGCTGCTTCACCATGACCTGCAGACTTCTTTGCTGAGTGTCAGCGAGTCAGTCACCACAAAAACAACCCACCCCCCCAGACTACAGCTGAACCTGAACCAGGACCCTGATAACCTTCTCCCCCAACACGCAACACAGCGCACAATGCTCAGTGCACACCATCATTTATTGCAGTGATAAGTTGCCAATAAATTGTTTTTGCCAATGCCACCTACCTGGTTGGATCCTCCCGGACAGTCAGATCACTGGTCCCACTAACTCCTGGGACAGATGGTCTTCAGAACTGACTGTGTCTGGTCCTGACTCATGATCCTCCAAGTCCACTCCTCCACTTTAACTGTCTGAGCCTGACAGTGATCGTGATGGTGCATGTGGTGCCTTGGTGCACTCTTAAATGGATTTTTGCTTTGCCGTGCAATGTTCAGTATCTCCTGGGCACCATCCATACTCCATTGCTGCTCCCTCCAGATTAGAAGCAGCTTGCTTCTAGCACTTGCAGCTCTGCCTCCGGGAGTCCCAGACTCTCTGACCGACTGGTTGACAGGTTCATTCTTCCTGTCTAACTCTTGAGTCCTCAGTCAGTCCAGGCATGCCAGCCAGCCCAGTAGCAATCCAATGTTGCCAATGATTGATGCACGAGCAGCACGTCCCACCAGTTCAATTCAGCTTCAGGCCATCTGCAAGGACCGCGACAATAAAAATGAGTTTATTTTACTGTACGTCTCTGAGATAGAAACAAAGCAAGAGACTGGACAATAAATAAAATAAATGTATTCCAGGAGAACAGACATGATGGCCTGCTTGGCTCTTTGTGATTCCAGTCCAGTCATATTCCCACCCCCCCCAAAAAAAAAGTTGCCACTGAACTTGTGTTGCTGCTGAGATGAGTACTGCTGCTGCACCAGATGCAAGTAACCTCTAGAAAGACAGCGCATGAGGAGGGGGAGCAGCAGCAGCAGTCAGGTAGCTAAGAGTCTGAGACATGGTTTAGGATGGGAGCCAATCCTTGCTTGAAATTCTAAAGGAGGCCAATAAGAGCAGAAGCCTAGATCAGGCTTGTGATTGGTTCAATAAGAAGAACCAACCACAAACCTGAATTAATGCAACCCCAGCAGCAGGAAAACTAAACAAAATAATTTCTGAGCTGCTTTTCCTATAAAAGAAAGCATTTTCAACAACCTGGCATCCATCCAGCTTTAGTTCAGATGGATATATCACAGTGACACTCTGTGAACAGCTTAGCTGACTGACTTCTTCATTACATCTGCAACATCTAGAGAAAGATCTCAGCAGGAAGAACATTGGGAGCCCATCTCTCTAAGAGTACCCACTAGCAGGCAGCTATAGTATCCAGCAGTGAGAAGCAGGACCTCAGGCACATTTTCAGTAACAGACTGCAGAATCCTGATCTACTACCAAAGCCAGGAGGAGCATACCTTTCGTGACATTGAGGTAAGTGTTGGTTACACATATATCTCTTGTCTTCTTGTGTGTATCTGTGCTTCTGCTATGTATATTTATTGTTTAGTATGCTGCTATCATGAGCAGGTGTCAGTATAATCATTTATTTATTTAGTGGAGCACTGTCTATCTGCTGCCTAGCCCTATAACAAGCAGATGTGTTTGGACTGCTCCTTCCTTTCCCATGGGCAGACTAGATGGGCCAAGCGGTCCTTATCCACCATTAAAGTCTATGTTTCTATGTTATTTACATGCATTTTGCCAGATTTCAGGCATAATTTACTCAAGGATTGGTCTGGTTGTTTATTGTGCAACAGTTGGGTTCTAAGATTTTGTAATCAATGTTTGCTGATGTATAATAAATTATATAAAGGAGTACTGAAGTCCAAACACATGTGCTTCTTACAAGCAGACAGTCAGTACTCTGAATAAATAAATAAATAAATGCATAAGGTCTAAGTGCTTGTCTCTGATCTATTCTAATTATTATTATTTTTTATAGGGCAATCAAGACCAGAGAATCCTTAGGGAGGCCAGAACATCAATCCACTGCAGGAGCAGCATACTTTGTGAGGTAGGCTGGCTGGCTGCCTGGCGGTTGTATTTGTTTTATTTGAAACATTGAAATCAATGCATTTAGGCTTTTAAACTATGCTGAGAGAAAGAAGCAGCAACATATGGTTCATAATGTCCTCCTCAGTTAAAGATATTTTAAGGCATAAAAGAAATATAATGACACCATATATTCCTACTTCTTTTCCAGCAGAGTTTAAAAGCAAAATGTGTTTGCAATTTGTAGATCCTAATGAATCCTTGGTGAGATAGGCTGGCTGGTAGTATATTATACTTTTGTACTGGAAATCTCTAGTGCCTCTGTATATATTTTTTTAATTGTTTACCAGGGGCATACTGCAGTACTGTACATCACATCATGTATTATTTGGAGTGCTACTGCTGTAACACAAATGGCTTTTGCTAGAATGATTCTTGTTACTGTTACTGTTTTGATGGCAAACATTTAAATCAGAGTTAACAAAACAGAAGTGCATGTTAGTTTTTAAACTATTCTGATGCTGAGAAAGAAGCAATAATATATGGTTCATTGTGTCCTCAGTTAAAGATAGTTTGGGCAGAAAAGAAATACCATGAAACCATATATAACTATTTATTTTTCAGCAGAGTTGAAAAGCAAAATGTGTTTGTAATTTGTAGACCCTAAGCTTATTGCTTGTTATTTCTAGTTATGCTGGCCACTTTTGCTTATATATTGTTGTATTTGAAAACTGTTTTGACCAAGGGCATGATTGTTACACTTTTAGTTGGCACACACTGAAATCAGGGGCTACAAAATAAGAATGGATGTTGGCTGTTAAACTATACTGAGAAAGAAGCCATAAATGTTTCAGTCAGGGGTTGTTTTACTTGCCCACCATGATCAAGTGCAAATTGGGGGGGGGGGGTAGTGAAGCTAGCTCTCTACTTGACTGTTTTGATTAATGTGGGTTTTCCATGGCTGTTAATGAAGTTAAAAAAGTCCCTACTTTAGCAGGCTCTAGTCATTTTCCTAATCTTTCTTAGTATTCCAGATGGCCTGGTGTGACTAACAGCTCCTTAAGAGTGGCAATTCAAGAGGGGGTCCCACAAAAGGCTCAATGAGAGTTATTATCACTCCAGTCTTAGAACTTTCTGCTAGTGGCCAGGATGCAATCAACGGTAGAGTGCTAACTCACTTAAATTTGAAAACTGTTTTGTCTTTGGCTGTATAGTAAGCTGGCATGCCAATCCAGAGGCTGTTGGAGAGCTGCTGCTGTAAAACTAGTGGCATAATTGTTGGTACACTTTTCATGGGGCAAACATTGTCACTGAAATTAGTGCAGGGGCTACAAAATTAAAATGCATTTTGGCTTCTAAACCAGCTGAGAATGAAGCAGTAACATATGGTTTCATCATACCCCCCTCAGTCTAGTTTTGGCATAAAAGAAATACCAGGAAACCATATATTGCTACTGCTTTTTTCAACCATGTTTAAAAGCCAACATGTTTTTAATTTGTAGACCCTAAGCTTGTTATCCATGAGATTTGCTGGCTGGTGGTTATTTTGTGTTTTTATTTGAAATCTCATCTGTCTCTGCATAGTACACTGCTGCCATCACGTCATGTATTATTGTAGTACTACTGGCTGTTGCACTTGCAAGAATTATTATTGTTACTGTTTTGATGGGGCAAACATGTAAATCAGGGTCTACAAAATAAAAATACAAGTTGCCTGCTTTTAACCTATGCTGAGAAAGAAAGAAGCCATTACATATGGTTTCATCATGTCCTCATAGGGTTGCCACCTGTCAGGTTTTTTACCTGGTGATCAGGTTTTCTGGGTCCCTATCAGGTAATCCAGTTTTGCTGTGTGCTAGTCAGGTTTTTGAGCCATTTTGAGTGCTCACATACTTTTGAAACAAATGTTGTCATATTATTCATTGTTTCAGCTGCATGGCCAGCTTACAAACAAGTTCTGTTGTCAATATAACCCTTTGTTTGTGAAAGCAGTCAGCCTGGGAGGTGTAAAGTATGGCCATTAACACCATTAGCACTTACTTAACCTAAATTTTTCCACTACATCTTGTCTTTTATTGATATAACAAATGGCCCTCTAGGAGAAACAATGCATGATGAGTCATAAAAAGGGGTGGGGCTAGGGGCGGAGCTTAGAATCCGGTTTTTGCCCCATCCAAAGGTGGCAACCCTATGTCCTCCTCAGTTAAAGGCACGGCAATATTGGCATAGAAGACATACTGGTACATCATGAAACCATATATTACTACTTCTTTTGCTGTATAGTGTAAAAACAATATGTGTTTTTAATTTGTAGACCCTAAGCTCGTTGCTTGCTATTTCATAGACAGAAACATAGAAAACTGTCAGCAGATAAGGAACACCAGTCCCATTCAGTCTGCCCATAAGTCCCGCATTATCTTGTGACCGTTGACCCTTGCCATTGACTTTTTACTCCTCCTTTTCACCTCTAAGATTCCCTTATGCCTGTCCCTTACATATTTAAATCAATCCACTTACCACCATCCTAGGGTTAGTATGAATTGTGGTTGAGGTACATCAATGGCCTGCTCTGAATGCAGGACTAGAGTAATTACGTTGTTAGTTTTGATATAAAATGTTTCAATGGTTTTCTTCTTGCTAGGATTTTTGAAATAACCCCAGAAATGTTAATTTCGTAAGTTACGCTATGACAAGCATGAGACAGACACAGTTTATTTATGTACATGAATGATCTTTATTGCTGGACTTTATTCATAAAGAAGATAACCTTGCTCCTAAACAGCAGGTGCCCGTTGTCAGACACCAAGCTCCCCTCAAACAAATATGATAACTGACCTGGCCCAGTGTTGAGGGGTGGTAAAAAAGTACTCTTCTCTCAGACCGTCTTGTGGTTGTCTCTGAGTTCAACTCCTACTTCACCACATGTGCTACTACTTTCCTTGCCTCCCTTACAGCTGTAACCCCACCCACACACACCATGCTGAAGCTCACAACCCCTCCAGTCTAAACACCTTCTACTTCAGGAACATCTCTCGTATGGAAGCTCTAGATGCCCTTCTCACCCTTAACCCCTCCAAGGGAAAGTCCCCAGACAGGATGGACACCAATCTCCTCTACCTATCTGCTCTGACCATTGCATCTCCCCTTACCACCCTTCTAAACCTATCATTGGCAACTGAATCAGTTCCTATAGAGTGGCAGCATGCCACAGTCCTACCACTTCCAAAAGGAGTGGACCCCACCACCATGGCAAATTATCACCCCGTCTCCTTCCTCCCAGCCCTCGAGAAACTTCAGGAGCACCTCATGATCTCACAACTCTCCAACTTCCTTTAAGAATCCAACTTCTTCAACCATTCCAGTCTGGATTTAAGTACAAACACTCTACCACCACTTCCCTAATAAGACTCTCTGACTCCATCTTCTCGGGGATAGACAAAGGTCTTATTACATCAGTCATCTTTGTCGACTTAGCCAAAGCATTTGACACTGTCTCCCACCCCCTGTTATTATTCTGCCTCTCTGAAGCTGGTTTATCCATGTCTGCCACCAACTAGTTCAGAGCCTACCTGCAAGGCAGAACTCAGTGTGTAAGAATTGCTGACTCTACCTCACCTCCACTCTCAGTCATCACTGGTGTGCCCCAGAGCTCAGTATTCAGACCCATTCTCTTTTCCATCCTGCTAAATGACCTGCCACAAACCTGTTCATCTACCTCAATTCACATGTATACAGATGACACAGTCCTCTTTATCTCTGGTTGGACCCTCGAGGAGGTTGCTACCAGTTTACAGGCTGATTTCAATATAGTTCAGCTTTGGTTTAGCTCCCACCAACTCTCCCTCAATGCCAAGAAGACAGTCTCCATGACCTTCAGCACTAGGCAGAGACTATACAGGCTTACTGCACCCCCGAACTTCCACACCCTTGACAGGACAGTCCTTGAGGACATGACAACTTTTAGGTACCTAGGTTTCTGGCTTGACTAACACCTATCCTTCTCTGCACATGTGGATGCTTTCCTGAAAAAACTGTGCCCAAAGCTCGGCACTCTCTATAGGAACCACAATAGCCTCCCACTACCTGTGAGACATGAAATTGTGCAGAAAATGATATAACCTACATTTGACTACTGTGATGTTATCTACAGTGCTGCTCCCAAGTCTACCCTACCCAGACTGGACCACCTTTTCAATGCATTCTGTTGTTTTGCCCTCAATGCCCACCCTCACACCCACCACTGCAAGCTTTACCATTCGCTGGCTTTCCCCTCCCTTGACAGCCGGTGCCTACTACACAGTACTAAATTTGCTTCTAACCTCTGGCTCGGGTCTGTTCCACCCTACATCACCTCCTCTCTATCACCTCCTCCAACCCTCTCTCATGCCCTTAGGTCTACTGACTCCCAACTGTTGGTAATTCCTCACCGTCAGTCCACTGCTGGACAATCAGCCTTCTCCTACCATCTCCCAAAGCTCTGGAATGACCTGCTGGTCCAAATATGACACTCCTCCTCTAGGCATTCCCTATTCTCTGCCCTGAAAAAATTCTATGTGGTAAATTGTTTATGTATCTGACCTCCTCTTCCCCCCTCTTACTTCCAACCCCCCACTGCTCCCCCCAGATCCCATGCAGCCCGACCAGCAGCTTTATCAATCGGCTATAAATGCTGGCATATATCCACCAACCTCCACACTTACCCCCTACTGCACTTCTAGCCTTGTCTCTCTGTCTAATGTGTTACCCATAGGTAGTGGCTATCACCAATGTATTATGAAAACATACTCCAGGTCATAACCTAGCTCCACGTTCTTCCATGGCTGACTGCATAGTATTGTTTAAACCTAACCCATGTTGTATTACCTTTTGATGTGTCCCCCCCGCCCGCATGTAAGGTTGTTGTAAATCCCTGGAAAATGTTACTCTCACTCCTTGTACCAATGTGTAACTCAAATTCCAAGTGGCACTGTATGCAATGTTACTCCTATTTCATGTTCCAATGTTTAATTAAATTCTATGTATCATGTACTCATTTGCTCTCCTCTGTAACCCCCTCCCCCAGGTTGTACTGTGAGATGAGCATCTTGTTGCTCAGTGTGCCTTTCCTGGTGAAACAATTTAATAAATACATAAATCTTTCTATGTTAAGTTCCATATCTGTTACTGAGTTACTGTGCTTCACTTAAGCATGAATCTTGGCTTGAGCAAGCACTGACAATCCTCTATAGTTCCATAATCTGAGAAAAAGATGGGCTGCTGCTTGCATCAACTGGTGCTTAGTTCCCCCTCTAGAGTTGTGATTACCACCCTCCTTGTGTTTGTTGCCTGGTCACTTGCCCTCCCCAACAAACCAATTTTTTCCCAAAAGTTGACCTGCTCAGCATACAGCTGCTCCAGTTTCTCTATCTTTCTCTTCCTGCTATCTCTTGCAGGGATGGAGGAGAGTATTTTGAAGGGATGTTGCAGGTCCTCCTTATAGAGCCAAAGTTGAAGTGTTGCTTGTGGGTGACTTCAATTTGACAGACATGGATTGGAGCACCCAGGGTGTAGCCTCAGCCAGGAGCAGAGGCATCCTGGATGCACTGTAGGGTGTGTGCCTCAAGCAGCTTGTAGCAAAACTAACCAGAGAAGGAGCAATATTGCTCCTGGTACTCACCAATGGGGACAGAGTCACAGATGTAATGATGGGTAGCCACCTATTGTCCAGTGATCACTGTATGGTGTGGTGCAATGTGAAAACAGTGGAGGAGTCAAACCACATGAAAGCAAAGGTCCTGGATTTCAGAAGGGTCAACATTGCAAAGATGTAGAATGTCTCAAGGAAGCCATGGGAGGGGAAGGAGAAGGGGAGGGAGATGTAGAGAAACAATGAGCTAACCATAAGGGAGCCATTGCAGAGGCAACGATCCTTTGTGATAGACAACTGAGCAAAACAAAGATAAAGGAAAAAAACAATATGGTTCTCTAAGGACATGACTGAATGTAAGAAGAAAAAGGATAGCTTTCAAGAGGTACAAGGAAACATGGGGGAGACAAGAACTGTATCTGGGAAAGCAGTGGAAGGTGGGGAAATAAATCAGGAGTGCAAAGGCACAAATGAAGTAAAACAATAGCACAGGCAAAAAGAAAAGAGACAATACCTTTCTTAGGTACATTAGTGAAAGAAAGAAGACCAGGCATGGACCTGTGGGGTTAAAAAGTGTGGGAGGGGTGTGTGCGAAGGGTGATCTAGAAAAAGCAACAATCCTGAACAAATATTTTGGTTCAGTATTCACAGAAGGAGGGGAAAGAAAAGGACCACTATTGGACTATATAAGCACCAATAAGAGAGAGGTGGACCCCAGCACATTTATGGAGGAAAGAGCTGTGAAGGAACTCAAGAATCTGAAATGGGAAAAGGCTATGGAATTAGATGGGACACATCCAAGAATATTAAAAAAAAACTTAGAGAGGTGCAGACAGTACCACTATCAGCCCTATTCAACAAATCAACAGAGCCAGGGGTGGTTCGGGGGACTGGAGGAGGGCAAATGTAATCACTCTCCACAAAAATGTGAACAGGAAGGAAACTGGCAACCACAGGCCAGTCAGTATGACCTTGGTACTGGGGAAATTAATGGAGTCATTTCATTGCTAAAGGAAAGGATTGTGATATTTCTTGAATCCAGTGGAGCACAGGATCTAAGACAGCATGGATTGACAGTGGGAAGGTTTTTTCAAATAAATCTGATAGATTTCTTTGATTGAGTGACCCGGGAAGTAGATCATGGAGGAGAACTGGATCTTTCCTACTTAGATTTCAGCAAGGCCTTTGACACCGTCACACATAGGAGGTTGGTAAATAAGTTGAGCAGCCTGGGAGTGAGCTCAAAGATGGTAAACTGGTCCAGAAACTGGTTGAGTGATAGGACAAAGAGGTTGGTAGTAAATGCAATTCAATTTGAGGAAAAGTGGGGTGAGCAGCAGGATGCCACATGGATCCTTGCTGGGGTCAGTCCTCTTTAATGTCTTCATATGCAAAATTGCAGAGGGGACAGTATGCTTTGTAGATGACACTAAGATCAACAACAGGGTCGACACTCCAAAAGTGGTGGAAAAAATGAGAAGGGGCCTAAACATGCTTGAGGAATGGTTGAACATGTAGAACCTAAGATTCAGTGCAAAGAAGTGAAAAACCATGCATTTGGGACACAGAAACCCTAGGGAGGAGTACAAGGTGGGGGGGAGAGGTAATGAATGCCACTAATCAAGAAAGAAAACAGGGTGTAATCATATCTGAAGATCTAAAGGTAACCACATAATGAGAGAAGGCTGTGGGGATAGCTAGTGAGATGCTAGGGTGCATACTGTATAGAGAGGTATCACCAGCAGAACAAAGGAGATGGCAATGACAATGTACAGATCACTAGTGAGACCTCATCTGAGATACTCTGTCCAGTTTTGGAAATGGCATCTTTGGAAGGATGTAGACAAAATCAGGGTAGCCAGAGAAGGGCAACAAGAATGGTTCAAGGACTGCACCAAATGTCATATGAAGAAAGACAGGAGGATCTCGGTATGTATTCCATGGAGGAGAGGAGAGTGAGGAAGGATATGAATAGGGCTGCATAAACCTCTAAAAGTTATACTTCATAAACTTTTAGTAGAACCCAGAAATGTTCTACCAGGTTCTTCCTGGTTCTACCACATTGAACCAGGTAAAATGGGGTTCTACCCTAGGTTCTACCAGGTTCTGCCTGGCTGTACCAGGTAGACTCAGGGAGAATTTGGTTCTACCAGTGAAAACAAGGTTCTACCAGCTATAGCCATGTTCTTCCAAATATAAACAGGTTCTACCAAGCTAAACCACATATTCTACTTGTATAATACCAGGTTGTACAATATACTATAAATTATACCTTGTTCTGGTTAGGAAATACCCATCAACATTTTTATTATGCATGTTTGGAATATTGTACAGTAGTACTACTAAAGTAAAAATTGTATGTTTTGCAAAGTTTTGGTGTATAAGATTCTGTCTTAGTGCATCAAAACTTTGCAACTTTGCAAAATTCTTAGAATGTTAGTACTGTATGTACTATACTTTCCCAAACATGCAAAAAACATGGATTTTTTACTTAGCAGAACTAGATAGAACTTAGTTAAGTATTATATTGTAGAACCATACCCAGTCAAAGTAGATGTCATATTTATTTATTAATTTTGATAACTGGGTAGGCTCACTGAGCTCTGAAGGTCCCTTTTTCAGGGGTGACCTGAAAAAAAAAGGTCACAGCACTCTACCTCCTGCATCAAGTGGCTGTACCAAAATAAACAGGGAGATTTTCAGTTTAGTCTCAAACAAGTCAGTAAATAACTGCTGCTGCATCCAGTCAGGTAGTTAAAGTAGTGAAGACACAGGTAAATATATTCTGAAAAAGGTTAGTAAACAACTGCTGACTGCATTGAGTAAGATAGTTATAAGTAATGAAAACTCAGGGGTATTTAGCCATAAACAGGTCAGTACAGCACTGCTGACTACGTCAAGTAGCTGTTCCAAAAATTTTAAACAGGGAGATTTATTCTCAAACAGGTCAGTAAATAACTGTTGACTGCATCAACTTAAGTAGTTCAATTAGTGAAAATATAGGCAAATTATTTATCCCCAAACAGGTCACAACACTTTAGCAGCTGTGTCAAGTAACTGCACCAAAATAAACAATGAGATTTACATTTTATTCACAAACACATCAGTCAAAAACTGCTGGCCACCTTGAGCCAGGTAGTTTAAAGGGGCACTGTCAGCTTTGCCCTTCGTTTTGTTCCATATGTAAAAAGTGTGCCTCCTAGCACACACCTATCACTCATGTGCTGCAAAATGCCCCAGCATGTATAAAAGTTTAGCATTTTTACCTTTTACTGTGATTTTTCTTAAAATAATGATTCCTTTGGTTCAATCGTAATGCACCTGCATCCCAGAAGCACACCCATGTTGGGAACATGGGTCTGCCACAAGCACGGTCCTGAAGTGTGATTTTTTTCACATGCCACCAGTAACAGCATGCTGATCTTGTCCCAGCTAGTCTAACAAAATGCTGCTGGTATCTACAAAATCAGACCAAGCACTGCAAGGAGCAGAATTCTAGTGTGGCAGGTGGGGTAAGGCCAAAGCAGATTTTGTTAGCCAGAAGGCAGGTCTGGTAGTCAATCTTTACTTGGAAATGGAGCTATGGCATTTGTTTATAGAGCTCACAGGTTTTTTTTTTTGCCAGCACCTGTCACAAGACTATAGGACTTATTAAGAGCTATTTTGATTCTTTCTAAGTAGTGAAAGCACAGGGGTATTTCTTCCTAAACAGGTCAGTATAGCACTGTTGGCTAGTTAAGTAGTTTAAGTAGTGAAAAAAACATGGATATTGGGCTGCATCGAGTAGCTGCACCAAAAACAAAGACATTTTCCCTAACATGCCAGTACAGTACAAAACAGCACTTCTGTGCCGAGTTAGGTAAGGGGAGATTTTTTTAATCCCAAGTCCCAGTCCAGTCCCAGCACAAGGATAAGTCCAAAAATGAAAAAAAATGCCTTTCCCTTACAGGGTACATGGTTAGTTGCCTGTAAGTTTCTGTCCCTCCCAGAAACACACACTTATGGTTTGGAGTCTTGGACTACAGTGGGTAGGATTTTATTTTGGAGGAACTGGAATGGTGAGATAACAGGGTCCACTCCACAGTCCACACCACCCGCCCCTCACTGATGCTCCTTCCCTTTCCCCTCCCTGATACCATTCATTGAAAGAGTCCTGCTCCCTGAGTCCCAGACTTTAACTGCCCTGTCTGTCTCCCAGTCCACTCCTCCAACAGACAGGAATCAGTAGAATTTTGGTATTTTAAATCGCCCATCACTTTCTTTTATCTCAATTAACTTCTATATTCTGACAATTAATGCTGCATCAATTGTACATTTTTGCTGTAACCCTCCCCCTCTCCCAATAGCTACATATACTGCTATACTCACTGCCTTATCTGGCAGCCCATAAACCCCTTATCTATTTCTTGCACATGCCTATGCTGCAATCTTCCTAATTACCATATTCATCTTTTCCCTTCTAACCATGTTAGTTTGCCTTCCCCATCCCTATACCCCTCCATCCCTTATACCTCCACCTCAGATCCATCCACCTTCCCTGCTCTTACCTCAGCCACCTTTTTCAGGCAACTACCCCACTGCCCTTGGCCAACAGGTTCATCAATACTCCCACCGACTACCCTCATTGTCTTCCTTCCTTAATTAATACTCCTCTCATATCGCCATTCCAACACCTCTTCTTACCCCCATTCACACAGCTCAAGCCCTCTAAAAGAGTAAATAACCTCATCAGACTCATCAAAATGTTTTTACTCCATACAGCTGGGGATGCAGAAATGAACTTGGGCCAACCCCCTCCCATGCTTATCTTCCCAAAGTACTCAGAATCACTCATCTTAACATTGCACCTGTAATGAGCACCCTTGTTCTCCTGCATCTCCCATGGATGACTCTTTTCCCCCTCACCCTGTCTATGACACTCTTGATCATCCAGCTAGGTTTCTTTGCCCTAGCTTTTTCACTATGGGCCTTGCTCCAGGAATTTGTTTCCTCCACTATCCCTAGCTTAATGAGTTCCCACCTCTGATTTGTGTCCATATTAGGCTTAATTCTGTCCAGGAACCCTTGCACAACTTCATCCATATTTTTAAAGTCAGCCTTAATACATGCCACCATCCTGTACCATACTGATACCTTTGAAGTACTTAAATGTTAGTATCATGTCTCCCATTTCCCATCTGAACTCTAGAGTATCTATTTAATTCCTTGAATTTTTCCTAGCAGGGCCTCTGATGCAGACCATGAGCCATTTTGGTTGCCCTCCTCTGTACTGCCACCACTCTTTCTATGAACTTCTTGTTTTGCTAACTGGAAAACCTTCTACTGTATCTGCAGAAACTAGTTTTTTAATTAACAAAATTAAATTTTTGATCAAATGTACTGTTCTTAATGCTTCCATGGATTGTTACTGAAGTGTATTTGCAACTGAAATAACACTTTTTTAAAACTAATGTTTAAAAAAAGGAAAGAAAAACTTTATCACATCAAGCTTAGAACCAATTAGCTCTTGGATAGAAGTCAGAAACATGCCAATGGACTGCTTGCCAGTAGAGAAAATGCATGCTGCTGCTCTAGTAAACTAGTGATTTTCAGTTTTTAGAACACTTGAAATCTCATCTGTTCTTTAAACACTGACAGCTCTGTATGGATTGAAGAAAATATTTTTGACTATATTCTACCCTTCTAGGATTGCTGTTCACAATATTTAAGATAATCAGTAGTTCTGCACCAATTATTTGTACTGAATTAGGTAAAGGAGAAAGAAAGAAGGAAAAAAAGAAAATGTTCACCTTAGTAAGATTTGAACGCTGTATCCTGTGGTTGCAAAGCAGAAACCCTGTTACTGTACTACACATTAACAGGAATAATGCATACTGCCTTAGAGAACAAGACATTCTTAGGGCACTTTGAAATTTGATCAGCTGTCAAAGGGTGGTTGCGGTGAGTTAAATGTAAGTTGTTTTCAACTGTATCAGACCTTCTTGGACTGCTTTTGACAATATTTTGATAATGAGCTCACTTATACTGAATTTAATAAAACATGTTGTATCAAAACATTTATTTATAATACACACACACAAAAAAGATGCATGATCAGGATTTTAATCCTTCATGTTCTGATTGAAAAAACAAATGTTCTACCAATGTACTACTGATCAGCAGGTAAAACAAATGCTTCTCTGGTGAACTACATACTCTCAGGATACTATGAAATCTAATCGACTACCAGTATTGTTTTGATTAAGTTACAATCTTTTAGGCTTTCTGGGACTGCTGCTGATAATATACAGTATAAGATAATCAGCAGCTCACTTGAACTGAATTAGGTAAAAGGTGTCATATCAAAACACTTCTTTTTGTAAGCAAAAAAGGCAGAGGCAGGAAGCTGCAGACCTGTTAGCTTGACCTCAGTGGTAGTGGTGGTGGGCAAATTGGGCTCAATCCGCTCCACAAATCAACATGAAGCTGAGTACTTTACGACATAATGAGGAACACAAAGTCCATTAGAAACAATGACTTCACATTACTCTGCCTCCCCAGGCCACTACTCTGCCAATTTTAAGGCTAAGTGCATTGCGGGCAGTGAACTTCACCTCACTTCACCTTCTTTTTGAGCTCCAAAGGCAAATTTTGCAGTGATTCATGGGATTTCAAGTCACATGGGCTCTATATTGATCTGCACAGCCTCAGTTCAGAGTAGTATGAGTAGGAAGGAGTAGGAGACAGTGTGCTCTGATAGCTGTCTGTGATAGGAATCTTGTAAAAGTTGTTCAAAAAGCATTTTTTCTTTTTTGGGGGGGATCTAACTTTCATTCTTCGATTGCAGGAAACCCTCCTGTGCTCATATCATCGAGCGTTTTTGTTTTCGTGTGGATCTTGAATGTTAATTTACAACATTGACTGTGTGTGGTGAAAGACAGTGAAAGTGTGCTTTGGGGAAGGGGCGTATCTGTGGTGTGGTTAGATATAAGTTGAAGAAATAGTGATTTCTTTGTTTTTTGGTTATATTTTTGTTATATAACTGACTGTGTTAATGTACACACAGTAATATTGTCAGTAATAGTAGAAATTTTCTTGCTGTTTGTTGTGTGGATGTGGTGCAGCAGTTCATAAGTTCATAAATAAGTAACATGGCATAGTACTGAACTTTTGCATTTGCGGCACATTCCTCATTCAGCATTGTACACAAATGGTCCTGTGTGTGAGTGTGTGTGCAGTGTTGCGTGCATCAAATAATAAACCTCTTATTGTGCCACAGACTAGTGTAAGTGCAAGTGCAGCAGTGTGAACCTGCTATCCACTGCAGCTGCCTGGTTTTCTACTGCGATCGTGGTATCTGTTCTTAGTTTTGCTGCTTGTAGTGCCGTGAAAATCAGCACTGTCTGTATTCAGTGCTTCCCTCCACCCCCACATTCAAAAGGTATTTTTTACCAGATTGGCTTGTTTTTGTGACCTCAACAGCACCACTGGTTACTGAAGTTGTTTTAATTCTGTGACAGTCTCAGAGTAGTCTCTTATCTGTTGCTGAAGCCACAGTTGTTTATTTGGCTTCACATCCAGCGTCCCTCATATCAGAGAGTGAATGTATCAAAATCTGAATTTGGTTATAATATTTGTGGTTGATCCCCCAAAATGCCTGTAAAGAGACGTGCAAGCAAAGCTGTTTCTGGCCATGGCAATGTTGGCAGTAAGATGGTCTGTGGGCCTGGTAGTAGTAAGCAGACACAGAAGTGCATTGCTGATGTGAGGAAAGGTATTTCTCCTGCAATGTTTTTTATAGCTCAATCAGTAGCTTCACTCATAGTTGGAGGAGATGGTGTTTTCCCAGCTGGTGGTGTTAGTGTAACTGGCGTTAGTGGTGGTGGAGGTAGTATTAGTATTGTTGCTTCAAGTTCTAATTCCAGCCAGTGTACCGTATCCAAAAATATTGAGTGTGAAGCAGTGCAAGTGAGTGGCAGCGTAGATGATGTCATGCTTCCCAGTAACATCCTAGTAATTGAATCTGAGGATTCTGATGAACATGTCAACGATAGCATACAATGTGATATTCCATCCACCATGGCACTTAACGTCACGCATTTTCCATGCAGTGATTCACAGTGTGGTGAAAAAATATCAGGTGATGGTGGTGTAGATGCTGATGATGAATGTGATGATGATGATGATGTTGCTGTTGTTGCAACATGCAGTCCACATGCTAACATCAAAGCAGAAGATGTGGACATGTGTGATGTTGATGAATATGATGATGATGTAATTGACTCCATTTGGGAACCGGAGAAAAATAAATTAAAAGTGGCTGTGTCTGAGACTGTTTGCAGGAATCCCCTCTGAAAAAACTTGTGATCTGCTGGTTTTAGTTGATGATGATGATGACCCAGTAATCAATATAATAGGTAGTCATGGTGGTCAGTTGCAGTCCAGGAGTGCAGTGCCCGAAACATCACGTGCCCCCTCCAGGCACTGCCAGCTTAAAATAACAAGTTTAAATAAGCCACATCATGGACATGTTAAAAGCCGAGCATTACAATCCCTTGTTTGGGATTTTTTTGTTCAAGATGCAAATGATGATTCAGTTGCAGTCTGCCGGGTTTGCCATGTGCGTATGCGTCGAGGTAAAAAGGGGAGCCATCTGGACACAGGAGGACAGCATATGCATCTTAAGAATAGGCACTTGGCACTGTGGACCCAGCACAAGCTGGCAGCTAATACCACAGTGGGGCATTCACCTGTGTCACCGGCAACCATAGCAAGCATGTTATCTCCTTCCATGACTGTTAAGCCCAGTAAGAAATTAAATGTGTACAACAGTGCAGTAATAAGAGCAGAAGATTACTACAGGCATGATGATGTGGAGGACCATGATGACTTTGAAATGTTATCCAGTGCTGGTGAGAGTAGCAGTTTTTGTAGTGGTGGTGGTGGTGAATGCAGTATGTCTAGTGCAAGTGGTACATCAACCCTGGTTGGCAAATCTGGCAAAATAACAGCATTTCTGGGTTTGTCATCATCACCTGTGCAACCGTCTTCATCAAATGTCCACACTCCACCCCCTGCCAATGCCATTCATTACAGAGCACAACCATTTTTGATCAACACACCCCGTGTAAAACATTTCAGTCAGCCCTTGTTACAAAGTGTTTTACAAGATAAGCTCAGCCCCCCTAAATCATACAGTGTCACGTGAACTCAATGCTGCTGTATGAAATCGGGCAATTGATCTTTTGCCCTTCACCTTTGTGGAGAATTCTGGGTTCTGGCAGTCTGCTGCATGTGCCTGTCCAAAATGGAAAGTCCCATCCAGGACATATTTTTCTACCTGTGCTGTCCCCAAGTTGTTCCGTACTGTGCCCGACCCAGTAGGACATGCACTTCAACATTCCTCCTCTCCATTCATTCATTTAAGTATGGATATGTGGACAAGTGGCAAAACAGTGGGGAGTTCATATTTGTGTATAACTGCACACTGGGCACAGAAGCCGGGGGTTGTTTGTGATGTTGGTAGTGTGAATAATCAGTGCAGTAAGGTGGATTATCGTGGTAGCAATCTTCCAGGAATTTGACAGCATGCACTGATTTCTATACACAGTGTGACCTGTTCACACACTGGTGAGAACATGATGGACATGGTACAGACTGAAACTGACAGATGGCTAAACCCTGTGTCCCTGAGAGCTGGGTTCATAGCAAGTGACAATGGGTGAAATGTGGGTAAATGCATCACGAATGGTGTATTTTTTTTGTGTTCCATGCATGGCCCACTGTTCAAATCTTATGGTTCAGGAGTTTCTGCAGCACCCTGATATAAAGGAAATGCTGACAGTTGCATGACGTATCTGCTCTCACTTTTCAAGATCTGGAAAGGCCCATGACCAACTGCAGCAGTTGCAGATACAAAACAGCCTGCTTCAGCACTGCTTGAAGCTGGAAGTTGTCACCCAATGGAACTCCACTTTATACATGGCAGAGAGGTTGTAGAAACAATACAAAGCCATCTCAGAATATCTTGTTATGCACACTAGCCATGACAGTTCCGGGGCCTCCATGTCTATGACGACTAAACAGTGGCACCTCATGGACTCTGTAATAAAAATTTTGTGGCCTTTTGAACATGCCACACAGGCAGTGAGTGACAAGTCTGCCTCTATTAGCCAATCAATTCCACTACTGCGGGTGCTGAGGCAGACATTGGTGAATGTACAACATAGCCTTGATGTTGCCGGAGACGGTGGTAGCAGTATGTTGCTGCAACACATGCTGACAGTATTCGACCAGAATCATCACATTGTGAGCATTCAGAGTAGTGAAACTTTGCCATACCAACAATGCTGGACCCATGATACAAACGTGGGATTGCATCAGTACTGGAGGGAGGTCCTGAACAGGTAAAAAATATCAGTGCTCAACTGGTGCACTTGGTTCATGGGGCACAGAAGTCACGTGCCAAGGTCAGCAAACCTCAGCAGCTTAATCTGGCTGAAGGTGTACCTACAGGACCATCAAGCATATCCTGCAAGAAGAAGGGGACTGCAGTTCCAGGTGGTCTATCATCCAAAGTGGCTGGCATTAACCAGCATTGGGAGGCTTTGATCCAAGTGGATATTTATGAAATAAATGATTCGGGAGAACAGGATGATGCATCAACAATTGGACTTAGTGTGGCACAGAGAATGGTTGAGTCATATTTGTCTGAAAACAGGCATCTGACAATAACTGAAGATCCTCTTTTGTACTGGAGTGAAAAGGTTAGTAAATGGCAAGAGCTGACTGCAGTGGCACTGAAGTACCTCACATGCCCACCTCTCAGTGTAGTGTTGAGAGGTATTCAGCTCAGCAGATGCAATAGTCAGGGATGGCCAGACAAACCTGTCTCCTGCAAATGTTAGTTTGCCCATTCTTTAAAATGAATGAGAGGCACATAGCAGAAACTGCAACTCGATATCTGCACCGGCCTAGTCATGGTGGTCTCTACTGACGTGGAAATGGAGCATCTTTGGTGGCACTGGCAGTGGCTGTCTGAAACGGGCCACCACTGACGTAGATGATGACACAATGGAGAAAGAATTTCCCAGTGGTCAGACTTCAGACATCAATGACTGTGAGGGCAGCTTTCTTTATGAGGATGATGATGAGGTTAATATTGGCAGGTTTTAACTGAAGTTTTTAAAAGGCGGTGTCCCCCCCCAGACCACCACCACTGGGACTGATGTTATCCAGTACCACCATCAGTCTATCTACCCCCCAAACCACCACCACCACCAGGACTGATTTTATGCACTGCCACCATAAGTCTGTCTGCCCCTCGAACCACCACCACCACTGGGACTGATGTTTGCCACTGCCACCACTGCCACCATGAGTCTGTCCAGACTACCACATCCATCACCCAGAGACACAAAGCTTCTTAATATTTAAACCATAAAGTGAGTATGTGTACTCATGTTTGTTATGCTGCTTCACTTCCTTTAGTTGTATGTTTTGTTTTCTGTAGCATTTCAGAACCGTAATGGTAAAATACATACAGTGCACTTCTTTTGCTTCTTTTACAGGGTAACAAAAACAGGCTCTATTGTTAAAACTCACTGGGAATGGTACTATAGCTGTACCGTACAGAGTGGAACCTATGGAATATCCATGTGAAATCCATTCTGGTAAGTATGAAGATTTTATTTCATCCATTTCATTGTTTTGTAAAGACTGCAGCAAATATTGCACACAGGTTGTGTTAGTTGACAAGATGTGGGTTTCAAATGTAACTTGACTTTTGGGACTGAGATTTGAGAACCAGGGAGGGACACATAGCAATTAAGTTGTAAGAAGTCATTCATTTCTTTTTTTAGGAAACTTCCAGATGCTTTGTTGTTCTGACAAAGTGGCCTTATCCAAACAAGTTCTTTAACATCAGCCCCCATGGGCTGGGGCGCACATGCAACATGCAGAAGTCATTTCATTAGATGACCATGACCATCATTAACAACCAGACTCAAGAAGGATGCAGATGAAATCTGTGAAGAAGTAACAAAATAAGAAACCATTACAGACAAATCTGCAAATATGTTTCCCCACACAAAAAAAAAAAAATACTTACCTTCATGTGCTTGAGAGTTATCCATTGCAAATTTCTATACAAAAAATTCTCATTGAGCACTGGAATGTACACACCAACAGTATCTGTGACCTGTGATACAGAACAATACCATGAGTACCTGTCCATGTCAACACCCCTCACCAACAAAATACAGAAATATGTATCTATATATATCAACTCACCAAGATTACTATTAGTGTACAGACAAAAGGCACCTTTCCATCCAGATGAGATGATAACATTGCATTTGCTCGACTCGCAGCACACAT
The DNA here is from genome assembly GCA_016271365.2 of Neoceratodus forsteri. Taxonomy (NCBI): domain Eukaryota; kingdom Metazoa; phylum Chordata; order Ceratodontiformes; family Ceratodontidae; genus Neoceratodus; species Neoceratodus forsteri. Next base: position 875,752,393 of record CM057459.1, read on the forward strand.
TGGACTAGCAACAGTTCGCTCATCGTCATCATTTTATTCTGGTGCACTACGCGCATGAGTGACTGCGCACTAAATTCTGGGCAACTTTGTATGTGCTTAAACAATCCAATTTCACTTTGTTACCACTTGTCAATTTTCTGGACAGAAGGCGGATGCATTTTGGGCATGCAGAAAAAATATGGGGACTCTGTGCCACCACTGCACGCCTAAGTGACTGCACAATGAATTCTGGGGGACTTTGTGTGTGCTGAAACAGTCTCATTTCATTGTGTTAACACTTGTCAATTTTCTGGACACAAGGTGGATGCATTCTGAGCATGCAGAAAAAATCTGGGGACTTTGTGCCACCACTGACCAAAACCAGATGGTGCCTGGACCAAACCAGAGCCGGGGGAAGTTCTGCTAGGAGAATTGCAACAGGAGCAAAAGGGGGAAATAATGTGCAGGAGGAAGAAGAGGAGCTGGAAATGAGAGGGGGAGATAAATGGAATCAAGCAGGGAGTAAGACTGGTGGAATGTTAGTGCTGGGGGACTAAATACTAAGAGGAGTCTGGTGGGGCAGCAAGGGGGAGAGGCATAGTCGCATTTGGGTGGAGGCCAGGAATGACAGCGGAAAGGGTGGGACAATCTGTTCTGAAATATGCTAGAAGGGGTAGGGACAAGTCTCATTTAATTATACATCTTGGGATGAATGACCTGACTGACAAGACAGTAGATACAGTCCAGAGGAGGTTTGAGGAACTAGCACAATTATGTGAGGGGGAAGAAAGATCAGTAACTTTTTCAGAGATACTTCCAGTGCCCAAGGCAAGCACAACAAGAATGCTGAGAACAGAGGAATTTAATGGATGGCTAAGAACCTGGTATTGTGCTAAAGGGTATGGGCTGTTGGGGGGGTGGGGAGCAACCTGGGAGGCAGTAGTCTCTATGCCAAGGACAGACTACACTTGAGTGAGGAGGGAAAGACAGTGTTGAAACACAGGATGGAGGAGTACATAGAGAAAGTTGGGAATTTAAACTAGAAGCGGGGGGTTTGGCAATTAGGCAAGAGATACGCAGAGACCACAAGTTGGGAAACCATATGAGCTTACTCCCCATAACAGTGACAAAGGACAAATGGCAAGTACTATTGGTGATGCTAGTAAAGGAGGGCAGGATAGGGGAGTGGAAGGTGGTTACCCTTAATGCTAGGAGCCTTGGGAGGAAAACTGCAGAGTTACAGGTGCTCATGGCAGAGGAAGAGGTGGACATTGCAGCCATCACAGAAACATGGGCCACCCAATACAGTGACTGGGACCTGTCTGTACCAGGGTACAGGTTATTTTGTAGGGACAGGGTGATTGGGAAAGGAGGGGGTGTGGCACTATATGTGAAAAAAGGACTTGAAGTGTGTAAGGGAAGCAGGGGAGGAGGGTAATACGGAGTCACTTTGGATGCAAATCCAGGATTCCAAGAATAGGATTCTTAGAATGGAAGTAGTGTACAGGCCACCATCTCAGACGGAGGAGATAGACATGGAACTAGTGAGACAGATCAAGAGGACCTGCGAGAAGGGTAGTGTGGTGATTGTGGGGGACTTCAACATGCCAGCAGTGGACTGGAGTACCCCAACAACCAGGAACAGAAGGGAGCAGGTACAGCTGGAGGCCTTCCAGGACAGCTTCCTGCTGCAAATGGTCAGTGAACCAATCAGGTTAGGGAATACCCTTGACCTTGTGCTGGCAAATGGGGACTTTGTGAGAGAACTTACAGTGGAGGAACCACTGTCAGGGAATGACCAACACTCAGTATGGGTCACATTGGATATGGGCAAGGAAGGAGTGGAATCTGGCACAAGAGTGCTGGATTTCAGGAGGGCCAACTTTGAGAGAATGGGGAAAGTGGTAAAAGGGTACCTGGCCAGAATTCAATCTAGTATGGTCACTAACCAGAGGTGGGAGCTCATAAAGCTGGGGATAGTTGAGGCAACCAAAACCTGCTGCAAGGCCCAGAGCAAGAATGCTAGGGCTAAGAAACTGAGCTGGTTGAGCAAGAAGATCATGGAAAAGGTAAGGAGGAAAAGAGCTGCCTTTAGGAAGTACAAGAAAACAGGGAGGGGGGAGGACAGGGAGGAGTACTTGACAGAATCGAAGGAGGTGACAAGGGCAGTAAGGGAGCCAAAGCATCGACGGAACTCAGGTTGGCACAAGGCATTAAGAAGGGGGAGAAGGAATTCTTTAGGTACATCAGGGAGAAAAGGAGCTGTAAGGACCACATAGTAAGGATTAGGAAGGAGGTGGGTTGGGTGGAAGCAGGGTGTGATGAGGCAGACACACTAAATGAGTACTTCTACTCCGTATTTACTAAAGAGAAGGGGGGGTGACATCCAAGTGGGGAGAAATGGCAGAAATGGGGGGGAAGGGGTGACAGATGGGGAAATCATGGAGGGCAGAGTTCGGGAGGGTTTGAAGGCACTGAGGGTGGACAAGACACCAGGCCCAGATGGCATCCACTCCAGGGTACTGAAAGAACTGGCAGAGGTCCTTGCAGGACCTTTGGCAGACCTATGTAATGCCTCACTACATTTGGGGTGTGTACCTCAGGACTGGAGGATGGCTCATGTGGTGCCCCTCCACAAGAGTAGCCCCAAGGATGAACCAGGAAACTACAGATCAGTGAGCCTCACATTCGTCGTGGGTAAGCTAATGGAGACTATCCTGAAGGGAGGCTGGTAGCCCTCCCAGAGGCAAAGGACTACAGGACAGCAGAGCATGGCTTACGGGCAGCTCCTGCCCAAACCAACCTGGTGGGAGTTCTATGACTGAGTAACTAGGCAACTGGACAGGGGTCATGCAGTGGATGTCCTGTATCTGGACTTCAGTAAGGCATTTGACTGTTGCTGCATGGAAGGCTAGAAGTAAGTTAGTAGGCACAGGGGCAGGTGCAAAGCTGTTGAGTTGGGTAGGAAACTGGCTTCAGGGAAGGCAACAGAGGGTGGTGGTGGGTGGGGAGCTCTCACACTCAAGGGTAGTGATGAGTGGTGTTCCACAGGGCTCGGTGTTGGGACCAGTGTTGTTTGGGATATTCATTGCAGACATATCATTGGACATCAAGAGCAAGATCAGTCTTTTTGCTGATGATACCAAGGTAGGAGCGGTGGTGGATGACTTAGGGGGACGGCAGGGGTTGCAGGATGATCTGGCAAAGCTTGAAACCTGGTCAGACACCTGGCAAATGGGTTTAATGCCAAAAGTGCAAGGTGCTGCATTTTGGGATGAAGAACCCAAGAGGACTTACCAGCTGGGGGAGTGCAGCTAGCCCAGACAGAGGAGGGAAGGATCTGGGGTGCTCATTACAGGGTCAAAGAACAACTCAGCACAATGTAGGAAGGCAGCTGCAAAGGCCAACAAAATGCTGGGTTGCATTGCAAGGGGTATATCCTCGAGGAAGGAGAAGGTGATTCTGCCACTGTATAGGTCATTAGTTAGACCACTCCTGGAGTACTGCATGCAGTACTGGCACCCGTATCTGAAGAGGGACATTAAGTTACTGGAGGGGGTGCAGCAAAGGGTGACAAAGATGATCAAGGGTCTGGGGGACTTATCATACGAAAGGAGGCTGAGGGAGTTGAACATGTACTCACTGGAGAAAAGGAGGGACGGGGGGACATGATTGAAACCTTAATGTACATGAAAGGAATAAACAAGACAGGTACATAGGGGCTGTTCAAAGTAAGGAAGGGGAGGGACACCAGGGGCCATGATATGAGACTGGAGGGAGGAAGGTTCAGGAGGGAGATGAGGAGACAGTTTTTGATAGAAAGGGTGGAGGCTGGGTGGAATGCGTTACCTGCAGAAGTGGTATCCAGTAGAACAGTGGACTGCTTCAAAAGGGAATGGGGCAGGACAAGGGGGAAGGTTAATGAAGGGGAAGGTTGGAAGGAAGGGGCAGCTGCAGAATAAGGGGTGCTAGCTGCACATTTGAGCAGACTTGATAGACCTCTAGGCCTTTATCTGCTGGCAAATTTCATATGTTCGTATGTTTGTACGTGTGAGTGAATGAACAATAAATTCTGGGGAATTTTGCATGTGGTGTGATGATCCCATTTCACTTCCTTAGCACGTGTCAGTTTTCTGGACAGAAGACAGATGCATTTCGTGTGTTGTGATCATGAGCACATAATGTCATACTTAAATTATAAATTAAAGCAGCATTGTAACAATGTTCTGACAATTTTGATCTATAGTTTTTTATGCTATTTTACATAGCTGCAATTGCTGGCCACTAGTTACCTCATGACTTGTATGATACCCTTCTTTTCACAGTTTGTGTCTGCTTTACTACTTTTTCTCATGTCTGAAAATAAAAAAGGAGCACACCATTTAATATTGCTCTGACCAGGTTCTTATCACTATTTGCATCTGTTTTTGAACAACTATTGTTCTGTGATGTCATAAAACACTGTCTGCTGCATAATTGTTAATTTGACAACAGAAGTAATATATAACAACTGATGGAGAAAAATAGCGCAAAATACTGACAAAGACATGGTCTGCACCATATTAAAAGGAGTGCTCCTTTTATTATCTCACACATGAAAAAAAGTACTAAAGCAAACTCAAATACTAGAAAGAATAGTATCATACAAGTCAGTATGTAAGTAAAGTGGCAATGTAAAATAGCATAAAAAAGTATAGGTCAAAATTGTCTACAAATTGTTGCACTGCTGCTTTAAAGAGATTCACCAAGTTAGATAGTTATGGATGGTACTGCACCCAATATATTGGTGCCTAACATCCTGGGGTATCTTTCTTGCTCCACATGTCCTTAAATAGTGCAATACTTTTCTAGCAAAAACATTCATAATTTCAGTAAAACGAGTCCCAGAGGACTTTCAGTTCTGAAGAGCCGTCCGTTCCGCCTCTGCTGCTAGCATATTAGGTAAAACATGGCATGTTTCAACAAAGAGCATTGTTAGTGGAAATGTGCCCAAGTTTCACCACAAACTGACCATTATAACATGAAGAAACATTCAGAAAGCTGCCAGCCATTCACTATAATAAATCATGCCCCCATGCTCTCCCTGGCATCACATCATAACATTGCTGAGCAAGGTGGCAGAACTTGGGCGAATCTTCAGAATGGGAAGTACTCCGGGCCCTGGTTTACCGAAATTCCAAGCGTTTTTGCCAGAAAAGTATTGCACTATGGAATGTAAGGACATGTGGAGCAAGAAAGATTACCCTGGAGGTAAGGCACACATGTAAGGAGCATGTATGACTGTATGTGCACTCATATATTTAAAGGAAAACAGTCAGCAACAGGAGCTCCTGCATCCTGTCCAGTGCAAGGCTTACCCTCCAGTTAAGCCTTTTAAGTATGTCGCAGCATTTTTCTCATGCCGCAAAATACTTTATTTTAAGAGAGAAAGGTCAGCAACCCAGAAGGATGACAGATACTATGGGGGTCCCATGATGTGTAAAGGAAAGGTACGGCGGCGATGCACCATGCAGTTCAAATACTTTTGTATTGAAGCACATGGTGTGTCGATGTTGCACCTTTACACATAATGGAGCCCTCATAGCATCTGCCATACTCCGGTCGCTGACATTTCTTTAGTATAATAAAGTATGTTGCGGCATGAGAAAAATGCCGCAACATACTTGAAAGGCTTAACCGGAGGGTAAGCCTTGCAGGGGGCAGGATGCAGGCGCTCCTGTTGCTGACTGCTTCCCTTTAAACTAATACTGTGGCCTTCCCTCTGTCTGGTATTAAATAACAAAACATAAAACAGTACAGCAGTGGGGGGGGTGTGCAGAAAAGAAAAACTAATGCTCGATCCCATGATGTCCCAGCAGCAGATGAAGCATCAACACTATTTGCAGCTGCTCTTGCTCGATCCGCTCCATCTGCTGCTGTACAGCACCCATCCTATGATTACTTTCCTCCATCACAGCCCACAGCAGTGCTATTTCTGACTGTATTGCAGGTATCGTGGCGGGGTCCACTGCTGCGGGAGGACAAGCAGGTGGTGGTGGTGGTGAGGGTGGTGCTGGTGGCAGTGGTGGGAGTAGTGGTGAGCAGCAGCTGCTGCTGTGGCCCTCCTCCTGCTTTGGTGATGCACAACAGCAGCACCCACTGCCACTGCCACAGAAGGGACAGCAGGTGGAGGCCTGGCCTGTTCTGTGGCAGCCTGCTACTCCACCTTGTGGTGGTTAAGCATGTATGTCCTCTGGCCCCCAGTCCCCAGATGTGTCCCCCAGGGGCCATGGCGCACCTGCACACCACAAAGCAGGCACACCACAATGCTCCTGTCCCCCCCGACACAGTTGAAAAATTGCCAGACTATCGAGCTGCGGAAGGGGCCAGGCACAACAGGGGCAGATGTATTGCCAGCAGCACTGTCACACACCTGGGGAGCTCCACCTGCTGCTGTGGAGTGGGAGGTGGTGCTGCTGGAGCTCCTGCAACTGGTACAGATGGTGGTGGTGGTGGTGGTGGCGGTGGTGGACTTGCTGAAGTGGCAGTGGCACTGGTGGTGCTGCTGCTTCCGGAGGGGGGGCTGGACCAAATAATCTGGAGCAGTCCAGTGACACCCACCCATGCTGACCCCCATGTGTCTGCACTCCCCTCTGGCCAACATGGGCCACAGACTATCACTGGTCCATAACTCTCCTCTCTCTCCACTCCGATGCATCACGCGATGACGACTGACTCACACATGCACACACACACACACACACACACACACACACACAGTCACACACACACTTACACAAAACAAAACTTTAAAACAAAAAAGGGACTCACAAAACAGTACAACAAAAACTAAAGAATTAGCTTTTAAAAAAGCTGTTGTTTTTTATGACGTTAAAAAGCAAGTTAAGCAACAAATACACATTCCTCTCCCACACTATCCTTCCTCCTTCTACCTCTGCAAAGGAGAAAGTGAAAGTATCTGCTGGCATGACTCACTTCCTTCCTGCCTGGCTAAAGCATGTGAATTACAGTACTGTAAGCCATGTGATGTGTGTGGGGGAGCTGCCTAAAGTGCCTATTGTTGTTATTCCACCTTACTTCGCATTAAGGCGGAATAACAACATGAAGTCAATCCATAATCACAAGACAAAGTGAGTACTTCTCAGTGGTCACTTCACATAGCATTGCACTAATGCAAAGTGGCCACTTCATGTTCACTTTGCCTGCGGATTTTAAATTCGTTGCATCTCTACTCAGTGGTAGGAAAAATGATGGAATCACTTTTGAAAGAAAGAATTGTTGGGTACCTAGATGCCAGTAAGGTGTAATATCCAAGGCAACATGGATTCACAGTAGGAAGGTCATGTTAGACAAATCTAATCAATTTCTTTAACTAGGTAACCAAAATAATAGACCAGGGAGGGGCTGTGGATATGGCCTACCTAGACTTTAGCAAGATATCTGACAGTCCCACACAAAAGATTAATAAACAGACTGGGAGTGGGTCCCAGGATGGTAGCCTGGGTAACATGCTGGCTGGACAACAGGACCCAGAGGGTAGTAGTAAATGGAGTACACTCTGAAAAAAGAGGGTGGTACTAGTGGGATACCACATGGTTCAATATTGGGACTAATTCTCTTTAATGTCTTTATTGATGACATTGCAGAGGGGCTGGAAGGAAAGGTGTGTCTGTTTGTGGATGACACAAAGATCTGCAACATGGTTGATACACAAGAAGGGGTGCAAAGGATGAGAAGGGACGTGGCAAAATTGGAGGAATGGTCAAAAATATGACAGCTTAGAGTCAATGAAAAGAAGTGCAAAGTAATGCACCTGGGAAACAAAAATCCAGGGGAAGAGTACACAGTGGGGAGGAAGGTACTAACAACAACACAAATGGAAAGGGACCTGGGGATAGTCATATCAGATGACCTTAAGGTAGGTAAGCAATGTGAGAAGGCAGTAAGGAGGGCTGGGAGAGATTAATCTGTACATGGAGAGGCATCACCAGTAGACAACAGGAAGTTGTTGTCCCTCTGTACAGACAGATAGTAAGACTCCATCTGGAGAACTGCGTACAGTTCTGGAGACCCCATATCCACAGGGACATAGACAGAATGGAGGCAACTAAAATGGTGCAGGGTCTGTAACAGAAGCCATACGAAGAGAGACTAAAAGTGCTTAATATGTATACCCTTGTGGAAAGGAGGAAGTGGGTGGACATGATAGAAACCTTCAAGTGCCTCAAGGGAATCAACAAAGTCCAAGATGGGAGCATATTTAAGAAAAAAAGATGTACAAGAACAAGGTGGCACAATTTTATGATAGAGAGGGGATGGCTCAGGAGCAATGTGAGGAAGAACTTTTTCACAGAGATGATAGAGAACACATGGAACCACTTTCCTGAGGAAGTTGTTGGATCAAACACAGTGGGAGAATTCAAGAATGCGTGGGACAGACATACAGTAAAGTATAATGAGGGGTAGGAGGAAGTAGGGTGTTGGGTAACTGGAATCTGCAGCTTATCCAATAGGTAGGAAATGGGCAGTCTAGGTGGGCCAAGCAGTCCTTATCTGCCATCAAAGTCTATGTTTCTGTGTTCCATTGTTTCCACACCATTTTGTGGGGCACTGTAAAATTCACACACACATTTTCTATCAGTAACCTCATGTTATAATACTATTTGTCCCTGCTCAAATTTGTGGTGTATGCAGTTTACTGTTTGCCACCATGGATCACTACTTAAGTGCAAAGTAAAAAAAAAAATAGCAGCTGTGCCAAAAGCATTTTTTTGCTACCTGTACTTCTTACAGAAATAAGGTATTATTGTACATGTCAAGGGTGCTTTTCTAGGCAGCAAACATGTCATGCACATTTTCTTTCATGGACTTTCTGTCATGAAACAATAACCTCATATCTATACCTATTGTTACAATTAGCTTTTATTGCTACTGTTCTGTTACTAGAAGTCAGAAACCATACCAGTAGACTGCTTGTCGGTAGAGACATACATGTTGCTCTAGAACACTTGAAGTCTGATCTGCCGTCTAAACACTGGCAACACTGTATGGATTGGGAATATATGCTTTACCTAAGTCTGTGCTTCTGGGATTGCTGTTGACAATATTTAAGCTAATCATTAGTTCTGCACAGATAACTTGCACTGAATTAGGTAAGAGGAGAAATAAATAAATAAATAAAATGTTCAGCTTAGTAGGACTCAAACTCAGTACCCTAGGATGAGGAGGCAGAAACCCTGCTAGTGTATTACTGATTAATAGGAAGGATACATGCTGCCTAAGAGAACAAGGCAGACGCACGGCCCTTTGAAATTTGGTCAGCTGTCAAAAGGGTGGTGGATGTTTAAATGTAAGTTCTCATCCTCTCATCTGTATCAGACCCTCTTGGACTGCTTTTGGCAATATTTTGATAATGAGCTCACTTATAGTGAATTTAGTAAAACATGTATCAAAACTTTTATTTATAACACACGGAAAAAGATTCATGATCAAGATTCAAACCCTTTATCTTCTTGTTAAGAGACAAACATTCGATCAATGTACTACTAATTAGCAAACAAACAAAAAAGGCTTCTCTAGTAAACTACATACTCTCAGAATACTTTGAAATCTAATTGATTAGAAGCAACATTTTGATTGAATTACAATTTTTCAACCCTCCTGGGATCATTGTTGATAATATTTATGATACTCAGCAGCTTGCTTGAACTGAATTAGGTAAAAGATGTGGTAACAAAACACTTCTTTTTGCAAGGAAAACAGAAAAGAAAAAATATTGACACATTACCTAGGTTAGAACCCCACACTGTTTTGTGGGGCACTTTTAAAATTCACACACACATTTCCTATCAGTAACCTCATGTTATAATACTATTTGACCCTGCTCAAATTTGTGACATACACAGTTTACTGTTTGCCATTGTGGATCACTACTTAAGTGCAAAGTAAAAAAAAAATATAGCAGCTGTGCCAAAAGCATTTTTCTGTTACCTGTACTTCTTACAGAAATAAAGTATTATCATACATGTCAAGGGTGCTTTTCTTGGCAACAAACATGTCATGCACATTTTCTTTCATGAACTTTATGTCATGAAAGGACAACCTCCTATCTACACATATTGTTACAATTCACTTTTTTATTGAACTATTCTCATTGCTTTCATGGATCTAGTGAACTTGCAACTGATATAAGAATATTTTAATGCAAATGTTTAAGCCTGTGTTAAGATTTAAACCATGTTCTGTGGGTAAAAAGTATGAAAAAAATCATTGTACTCTAGGATTGAATTCATAACATTCTCTTGCAGGGGCAAACGCTCTATCTGTAAACCAGCAAACTTTCTTGTTGAGTTCTGCAACTTCAGTGAACTAGAGAGTAACATACACAAACACATGCAGACATATTTCTCACTACAGAAAGAACCCAGTTCCTATTATAGTGCTGTAGTGCCACCTGTTGGATTTTCAGCTAGACTATCAGATCCAATTGCCCTTTACTGGTAGTAGTGCACTCACTACCAAAAAAAGAAATAATGCCTTTCAAAATGTTTCACAATTCTCAAAAGGCATTTTTAAAAATCCTTAAAAATCCTTTGACTAATTTGATGCTGCTACTGTAATTGAAAGAAGAAACTAAAAAGTTTAACATGAAGTTCAAAGGGCAAACAAAAGATTTGTACAATATGTAAAAAATAGGGACTATGAATGATTCAAGCAAAAACATTTGTTTATGCTTACCCATATTCCAAGCCTTCCATTTAGTAACTTTTGTCTGTGCTATTTCAATTGTGGCACTCCAATTTTGAGAAGCTGCTGTTTGAGTTCCATAGTAAACCCCCAGGATTTTAATTGCATCCCCATTTACAGGTATTACATATTGATCAGGAGTCACCGCTTCACCCAAAGCTAAAGCCACACTTTTGAGTCTATTAACTCTTATCCCTGTGATGGGAGACTGACCATTCAAGAACTTCAGAACTCGAGAGCCAGGATCCAGATCATGTACCAGAATATACAATCATCTGCAAAAGCAGATACTTTCTGAAAACGTTGACCCACTTGACTGGTAATAGGAACAATCATGTCATTGGTCTCAGTGGCCCATAACAAGGGATCCAAACTAAAAACATAGAGTAAGGGACTCAGGGGACAACCCTGATGCACCCCTTTCTTTAATTATGTGGCTGGTCCCAAATGCCCATTTATCAAAGGCTGTATCTGAGCTTCTGCATTTAAGGCCTGTACCAAGGCAACAAAAATCTTCCGGAATCCCATATGCTCTTAGAACTTGCCAAAGATAGTCATGGTGGACAGAGTCAAAAGCAGCTTCCTGGTCAAGAGAAAAAAGATATCCATCCAGACAGTGGTCCAAACATTGGGCCACTATTTCTCTAATAAGCAGCAAATTATATGTATTATTACAAACAGGAATAGCACATGTTGGAGACTCTAAAATAAGAGATTGCACTACTTTTGCCAAATGACTATTGATAATCTTATACAGAATTTTGTAGTCCGAATTAAGGAGACTCAGAGGTCTCCAATTATTAATTTTCAATGGATCTCCTTTTTTAAAAAGGAAAAAAGCACCCACTCCTTCATGCTAATACTGAGTTTACCTTTACCACTTATTTTGTTAAACACCTCAGTCAAAACAGGAGCAAGTATATCAATGAAATGCTTATAGAAATCATTAGGGATACCGTCTAAGCCAGGTGTGGTATTACATGATTGGGACTTTATTACCTGAATAGTATCTGGCACAGAAAAGGGACTGATTAAAGTGAGGAGGTCAGAAGTCAACAATATGGGGGGGGGGTGATGTGGGGAAGAAAGGTATTGGAAAACATGTCCCCAGTGTTCCCTTGAAATTTGGACTCTACATGCCTATTAACATCTGCCCACAAAGATTTGAAATCCAAAGTCACAGTGCAGTCAGGCCTTTTCAAAGCAGCCATAGTTCTATGTTTGAGCCTTTCAGCATGACTATTATAGGGGCTAACAAGAAACCTGGACCTCGGTGTCCCAAATTTTTAGTCTAGTTGATGGGAACATTCTCTTTCATTTTGGTCTGAAAATATTTGAGTTTTAACCTCCTGAAGCTGCTCGGTGAGGTCTACCCTTTTGTCCCACATTTGTATAAGGAGCTGTAAAAATTTAGGTCTCCACTGTAAATACTGGTAATATTGGAATTTAACTGTAGTCTGTGAAATTTGTACCATAAACTGCTTAAGGTCACATTTCATGTCCTCCCACCGGTCAAGAAGGTCATCATATAAAGTCTGAACAGACAATCGAGCACTGAAAAAGTCCTTAATATCCACCTGTACCTGTGCATCCTGAAATAAGGATGTTCATGCGTCAATAACCCCTACCCACCTGAACATGTTTATTCATATCGATGGAAAGCTTTACTGCCACATGATCCATGGTTTCCAGGGGGATAACTGAAACCTGGTAAATAGGGGTACTTTCTGGGGCAAACCAAAAATCAATTTGTGAAGAAATAGACCATTTATAAAATGTGTGGCTAGGGTTTTCGCCAAGTATGTCATACACATCTTTATACCCTGATCTATTTAAATTGTATTCAACAAATTAGTATCACAGTATACCTTTTCAGTTTTTCATCCCCAATCCCTCTTAGCCAATTCACAGTTAAAGTTCTCCCCATAGGGTCAATTTAGAGCAGTGCAAAAAGGGCTGCAATAAAAGCATCAGCTTGGTCCTGTCTGCCTTCAGTTGTGTAGCATATTTATTTATTTGCTTTTGGTAACCGGGTGAGTGCACTAGGCATAAGGATGCCTATTTTCAGGCTGACCCAGGAGGATACAAGTTGAAATAACAATTTACAACAACAGTGTGATATCGCACATAACATGGGTGAATACAAAATTGGAGGAGTCAGAAATACAATAGTGATTCAACGGAGTACATAGCAGTCAGAAACACAATAGTGATGCTGTGAAGTACATAGTTAGTATAGGTCATTATTTAAACAGCTCATTAGGATTGTTTTAGAAAAAACAAAACGAGTGCAGGACAGACAGGGTTGTAAAGTACTGCTTGACTGTAAGTGCTGTTGCAAGGACTATACACCTAGAAAGAGTTAGAAGTGAGGAGTAGGAGGAGGGAAGAGAGTGAGAGGTTGCAAGATTGGGAGGGGGGAGGATGAGAGCAGGAGGGAAAAGGGTAGGGGAGTGAGGAGTAATATAGCAAGGATAGAGCTAGGGGTGATATAAAACTAAGGTGGCTGGAAACATAGGCAGGGGTTTAATGCTTGTATGTGTTTACGGTGGAGGTTTTTAAAACCCTCATGGGTAGATGCTGAGTGTATGGCTTGAGGGATAGAGTTCCAAAACCGGGAGGCAGCTTAAGAGAAAGCACGTGCACGCATTGCAGTTTTACATCGAGGGATATGGAGAGGAGCCTGTTCATTTGATCTGAGTCCGTATGAGGGAGTTTGCAAGTGTAGAAGGAGGCAAGGGATTGGGGGAGGCCTGTTCATGTTATACCACCGATGAGAGGGCCGAAGGACCGGAGTCGGTGAGCAGCACAGGCCAGGCCACTTTAGGTCGGCATAGAGCTGACAGTGATGTTTGTATCCTGGTGAGGCGGAGGCATAGCGGCAGATGATGTTATAAGTAGTGTCCCACTTATGAAGACAGGTCTTGGTGTTGCCTAGGTAGATGGACGAGCAATAGGCCAAGGACGGGAGCAAGAGGCCTTGTGCCACAGCAAGTCTATCAGATGGGGTAAGGGCATAACTAGAGCGGTATGTCCCCCTAACTTTTGCCCCCCAATATACATTGATCCAGCAAATAGATTGTTAATTTATTATGGCATCTACCACTATTGTCCTCCCTGGGCAAAAATCCATAATCTTCAGCATGTGAATGCCCTGTCCAATAAACAAAAACCCAAGGCCTGAACACTGTTCCTCACCCACTGACCACAAAGAGGGACCCCACCACCATTCTGTTTTTGCACGATTAATCTCATAAATAGTGAGCAACCTAGTGTCTTGAATACAATAACTACACATCCAAGATCCTGTAAAACAGAAAAGGCAACCTGTCTCCATTTATCAGCCTTAATACTATTAACATTGCAGGTTAGTAATTGAAAATCAGCCATAAGAAATAAAAAGGAGAAAGACCACATCATGCTAAGGGAGAAAAAAAAAATAAGATTAACAGTGCCTAATTGTTTTCTTCCATTTTATCGATTTGGGTGTACCAGCATTTGTACAATCCATGACCTGCTCTGCCTGAGATGAGGCCACCGAAGACACATCAGATTTATTCTCTGAAACTGCCCAGTCCTGGTCCTGTAGGATTGCATACTGATTGTGGACCACCACAGGATCCAATGTCTCAGGAGGTTTAGGAGGTACAGAGGGCTGTACTGAGGATTTGGATCTCATAACCATTTTGAATCCAGTCCCCACAGCACCTGTGGGAGGAGGTGGCATCACCTGTCCCGTCGAAATAATGGTTGACTCCATTGCTTCAGCAGGATTATTGTCCAGGGCAGGTTATTGAACCTCACTAGGCACACTAGGGGTAACTGTATTCTGAGGCCTGACAGACACTAGATCTGCACACACAGAGACTTCAGGAATAGGGGCCGCTGCAGAAGCAGTAGGTGGGGGGGCATCCGATTGTTCCTCCTGATGCAGAGGAGCATTCTGTGGTGCAGCATTTTCCTGATGCCGCTGCTCACATTGTACCGGGTCTATGATTAGCTTCAGTCTGTCCTTTTGAGCCACAGAGACATACAGATCCTGTTCAGCATGGAGACCCTGGTTTAAACTATTGTGGGATGTCCAGGAGCAGGTGTGAAATGTATGACCATGCTGCTCACACAAGTTACACCTCATAGGATTTGGACACTGCACTATTGTGCCCTAAAACCCCACATAGACAGCATTTTTGCTTCTCACAGGCATTACTTAAATGCCCTGTGTCACCACACCAGTAGCTTGCCCAGGACTGGCTGGATAAAAGAACATGCCCCTGTCCCTCTCCAGAAAGAAACAATTTGGCAAATGTTGTGTTTCATTATTAAGTTGTTTCAGTGTCACTTTAAATGTCCAACCTCCTGTCCAGAAGTGCTCGTCATCCAATATCGGCTCCGGGTAGCCTATAACTGTACACTTTTGTTTAAGCCAAAAGGTAATATCTGCAACATTGACGCCCTCATTCCTGAAAAGGACAGTAACTCACTTAAAAGCAGGTCTAGTTGATGGGATGGCAACAAAAGGTCTCCAAAGGGGTGTGTTCTTCAAGCTCTAATGCTGCTTTCAAAATCTCTCCAGCCCAGCTGGATGTTTAAAACTAATGTCAAATAAAGAGTCTCCAGGCATGTGTATCAGGGCATACACCTCATATGCAAAAAACTCCATACTGTCCTTGATCAATGTTCACCCCACATATTGGTGCTCCAGTAAGTCAGAGGAGCAACACCTGTACTTTAACCAAACAGCATTGCCCCGTTTAGCAGGCTCAGAAGCAAAATGAGTAGATGCTGGAAACAACCTCTCCCTAACGTTGGAGGAACAAACATTAGGTGGAGGTGCAGATGTCTGAGAGATGGGCTTAAGGGATGCAACTCTTTCCTCAGTTTCTGGTACTGTGGGTGGAAGAGTATCAGTGCTGTCCCCTGGAGTGCCCAAATCCATAGGATCCAAAGGAGTGTGTGTATTAGAAGTGGACCCTGAGTCCTCTAACTTTCTAATGTCATGCATCATATCGGGGGGAGCAGTAGGAGGTGAACTAGGGGCTGTTTCTTGCCCTGTAGGTTCACCTAGTGGAATAGGCACATCAGAGTCAGGGATATCAGAACCTGGGGGGACAACACTAGATAAACTCTGTACAGTTGGAGCAACACCAGCAGTAGCAGACTGATAGTTAGCTTCCCATGTCATCCGGTCAGGGGATAGAGAACACCCAGCCTGTTCAAGGGCCTCACAAACCCAAGAGGGGGATGCCTCTGGAGATAAAGAAGTAGTGGTAATGCCCCTTCTTGCATCCAAAAAAGTCTCTTTACAAGAGCTGTTGCCATATTTAGAAGTTGTATCACCTCCGCGCATCTTCTTGGAACCCAATTTTTTGGATCCACCAGCCACCCATGTGGTGAATATAGGTGGGGCAAGCCCTCCAGACATCTCTCTCCCAGTAGTCTGGTTACAGCTAGCATCTACAACAATATTCACCAGTGCCATAACAGTCTCTACCACAGTACCTGTTGGGACAGGAGCTTCCTGTTTTCCTGTACCCATCTGGGTGACCAGTCTGATCCCATCTTCGATTTTGGCACTTGAGGCCGCCATCGCCATACTGCTAGATGCAGGAGCCGCCAAAAGCTCTGACTCATCCTCCCAACCACAACGAAATAATGTTTCCAGCTCGAGGCACCTGGCCAAGTACTGGTGCTATTCCTTCTGCAAAACCTATTCCAGCTCTGTTGCCATGAAATCTTGGTAAGAGGATTCCTTCATCACAGCAGGCCTCTCAAAATCTCGTAGAGGATCTCCAAGAAAAGGAACAGCAACCTCGCCATTTCCAGAGGTCACCTCCATTAAAGCTGAATCATTCTCTTTCTCCAGCAGAGCACCCACGATCTCCATGTATTCAGAGGCAGGGGAGGAGACCCTCTCCCTTACCCCACCAGTGTCCTCACAGCTCTCTCTCTCGCCCAGACACACTGGTCATCCAGGAAATGGAATAGCAGCTCTCCCTACCGATGAGTAGGGGAATTTCTCTGATGCCTTGGCCAAATTTCTGCCCATTCACTGAAAAAAATACCACCAACAGCTTAATCTGGTTCAAGGTCACTTGGCGTTCATCTGTATCCCCTTCCCCCGGGTAGTGCCTGAAAATAGGCAGAATTTGTCTAGTGCACTTACCCAGTTAACAAATATATATATATATATATATATATATATATAAAATACTGCTTAATCACAATAGCTACTTAAAACTACACTGTCTCCTTAGGTCTGCCACCATGACTTTGACCTGAAAGAAATGTGAGGTATGGAGGTCTGTTTTGTAAACCTTGATGTTACTTGTCCTGTGCTCTGATATTAGATTCTACTTTTTTGTGCCCTCTTCCTGTCCCCAGTTCCCCACTCCAAGGCATTACCCAACCAGCCTCCACCTACCTCAAACAGCATCTTCTACAGAGCCCCTGATTGTCCCCCTCAGGCTGGAACAGTGTGGAGGAGATATACCTCCTGGCTAAAGGGCCCAAAGGAAGTGAGGCTGGCCTTGGTAACAGTGCGGTTATTTGTTGTTGGCACTGAGGCCATTTTTCCATTTTCTCCCAGCCCCCTAAACGGGCATCCTGAAAAGGATGCCAAGGGGTTTTTGCAAGCAATGCATGACAATGTCTCAATATCAGTGATGTCCTAGCCCTCCCACCAGCCCTCCAACCACTCTGGTATCTGTGGTCACCCAGGCAGCAATACTGCAGCATAAGATAGGACTCACCATCCTGGGGGAACTAGAGTGTCATCTGAAATGTTCAATCCTTCTCTGCCTGGTTGGCCCCCAGAAACTCAGGCTTGTTCAAAAAATCAAGGTTGCTGGCATTGCACTTACTGTCATATTACTGTGCTGACAAGCTGGCTTTGGATGTCACTTTACAATATAAAAAGAAGTCATGCTAGGTACTGGTGAACATATACCACACATTCCCTCATCTGATCTGCCATCCATTCCTTTATCCAGTTTGAATGTAGCATTTCTGATACTTATACCTCAGGTTGCTGCCAAAGCTTGGAAATAAAGCTACAATTAACAAAAGTAAGCATTTTTTTTTATTTTACGGTTTGTCAAAGCCCAAATGAGATCACATGAGATTTATTACCACATTGACAGAGGTGGCATACATCTAACTAATCTTGCAGCTGTGAGGAACTGAAGCACTGAGGTCAAGTGACTTGATTATTTGAGTTCTGTCGACGGCTATGGTGGGATTCAAATTTGGCTTCCCCTGTTGCTCATATACAGTTCTATGTTACATCCAGTGAATCTTTTTAGAAAAGTAACGTGTTTAAATGTTTGTGTTGAAATCTAGTTCTCAAGAGAGGTAACAGAGTAACAGCCCATGGGGTAGTGAGCAGGTCTGGGAAAAATTGCAAGTTTTACCCACAAAGGGTAGAGATAGGGATCAAGGGAGCCATAGTACATTGAAATAGTGGCCTTAGCCTACACAGTTTTCACACTGTAGGCTGGTGTTGACTTCCACTCCCCTTGCAAAGCGACACAAATGTAACATAGAGAACAGCTCTCACAACTGAAACACAAATCGAGCATGATGAGATAAAACAACCACCTGTTTCATTATATAACTGGCACAAGGTATCTTGTGATAATAGCGATTGAATATGGGTGACTGTCAAAAATGCAATACATATTCAGTGACATTATCATTGACGACCTGCAAGGGTAGTGACTCACTGCTACCGCAAGGGTAGGGAAGGGCTACCGGAAAGGGAGAATGGTGAGGGGAAGATGAGGGATAGGGAAGATGGTTAATACTGTGTAGTGTGCCTGCTGTCACCGAGCCAGCCATGTAGTGTGGTGGTGAGGGATGCTAGCTCTGGAGCAGTGGGTAGTAGGTTCAGGGCTGGGGATGGGAGGGTTATAATTTGCAGCTGCCTGAAACTGTGGGACTTTATATATTTTTTTACTTGCAGACTGTGCCACCTCCCCGTCATTAGTTAGTGGAGTTAGGAATCTGAAATCAAGGGGGATGCAGGGGGCAGAGTCTCCCATGAGTGGGGGTGTGGGGTGGCACAACACTCCCCAGAAAAACACTTATTTGTGTGCGGATGTCGAGTAGCCGGCAAGTGTATATCACCGATTTGCTTTTCGGCGATATACACTTGCAATAATATCGATCACCATTTCGCGTTCGCTATTATCACATAGAACCCTGTCACAAATGATACTGCTGTAGTAATTGTGTTAGTGTTAGTGAAAGACACCAAGCTGAAGACAATGGGGAGTGAACCCTCCTTAAATCCTAAAACCAGTATTTAGCAGTTTGCACAATTAACATACTATCACCATGTTACAGGTGTATAGTGTGTGATCAAAACAGGCTACATTATTACTTTAAAAAAAAAAGTGGTCTCTCTTAATAGAGAGAGAGAGAGTAAAAGTCTGATCTCGAAAGTGCCACAGACTCCAACTGGATCCTGAATGAAGTATGGAGTGGTTAGTAGCATACATTTCTTTCAGCTGTGTCCCTTATTGGAGGACTTCACCCATGGTTCAATGTGGGGGAATAACTCAGCCCACCAGCGCTACTTAAACATGTCTTTCACACACCTAAGTGCTTAGTCATTTTGTTTCAAACACCTAAGCTGCTGTGCGGTCTCCATGGTTGCAATACCCCTTTGTTGCTTCATTTCTGTTTCTTTCTTCCCCTGCCTGCTGTCTGTTTCCTCTCCATTTCTTTTTCTCATCCCTGCTCCATTGTCTCTTCCAGTTTGCTCTCCCCTCCTTCTCTCTTGCCTTTCATGGCCATCCCCCCCATTCTGTGTCTTGCCACAGCATCTTTTATTGTTTTGCAGCTGACCTGTTTGTGTTGCCCCCCACTTGTCTTGCCACTCCTTGGCCATTCCTCCCTGCAACCCTGTGACTATCTGTGTTTTCTTTCCTGTCATACCGTTTCTCCCTCTGCATTAGTTCTCTCGTACCTTGTTCCTTGTTGTCTTCTTTTTGGGGTTGTCTTAGTTCTGCTCTCTCCTTTCCAACTGATGTCATTCCTCTATCTCTCTCTTCCGGGTTGGTGCTCAGTGACATCACCACCTGGGTTTCAGCTATCCCCTGTGCTGGCTCCCTACTTTCCCTCTGGTTGCTCTGCCTCTCCTCTTGCTTCTCATTCCTTGCCAGCCATTACCTGCAGTGCTCATTTAGTCCTTGCTTCAGATGGAAGATGACTTGCTTCCAGCAGAATCAGTAATCTTCATACAAACTTGGCATTTGCTTTTCTGTCAAGACCTAAGTGAAAGTCCCCAGAGCAACGCCTCCTGATCACCTCTTACATGAGGACTTACATTTCAGAAGACTTATGTGGGGGCTTCATCTAATAAAAACTATTTTTACCATCCTTAGACTTTCATACAGGTCTCCCAATTGTGTGTGTGTGTGTATATATATATATATATATATATATATATATATTAATTACTGGCACGAAGTAGCAGTATATAAGGGTGATAGGTAACTTATATGTTAAACCTGAATTTTTGAACGTTAATAACTTTGGAATTGTTCAAAGGATTTGCACGAAATGTGGCATGCACAATGTCTAGGGGTAGGTCTCTTGACTTGCCACATTTTATGGGAATCCATTATGTGGTTTCTGAGATATAGAGTGCTGAACAAACAGAAAAATCTGTGTTTTTTGACATTTGTTTTTCCACCTGTATCTCAGAAATGGCTTAAAGTTGTGGTCTGAAATTTTCAAGACATAAAGCCTTTGCCTCACAGATGTGCCTTTTGAAGGTTTAGTGAAACATATTAATCCATTCTAATGTTATTAAACTTTAGTTTCCCATTACGCCTATGGGGAAAAATGTATGATCTGAAAGTGAAAGCAGGTAAACATCCCCCCAAAATAGTTCCTTTGCCACTTCATAGCAAGAAAATGGTTAGGACTTTTGGGCTGCAGGGCGGCAAGCCTTTGCACCACTGCTGTGCCCCTTGCCAGCCTGGTGAAGAAATGGACACCGGTTCCATAGTTACAGCATTCCAAAGTTGTAAATTTTCCCATAGGATAACATTGTGGTGGTTGTGGTGCCTTTCGGTGGCTATGTCTTGAAAACAGTTCAAGATATGGATTTTTTTGCTAAGTGATGTGTGTACTAAGCATGTGTGGAGGTTACCAGGCCATGAAGACAACTGCAAAGGGTTTTATTCCAAAGTTCCTATGGTTCCTGAGATATTGCAACTTTTGCAGCACAAGGGTCACCGCTGAAGGCAAGCACTATGTTTCTATACTTACGGGTACATGGGAGCGCTGGCCCACTGCTCCCTCATCTGGATCCCATTATGCAATAATGAGAGCGCAGGGCCCTACATTATGCAGTAGTGGGCCCTGCACTGCCACTCGGAAATGTGATATCATTAAAATATCAGTACACTTATGTATAGATGGAAGCGCAGGGCCCAGAGGGCCCCTGTAGGCCCACATGAAAATCAGAGACAATTACAAAATGTATGTATGATGGGGGCACAGTGCCCCACAACCACATATGAGTAACATTACACTTTCTCAAAAAGAAGGGAAATTCATTACAAAAAACTCAATTAATGCATCAGTTAGGGTTATCATTACAGTGACAAAAGTTTGTAAATTTGATGTTAGGGTTACCAACCCTACACCCCCACCCCCACTCCCACTCTCCACACACCAACAGGCGTTGGGTGTGCCTTGGGGTTGTCAGGCTTAACTCTCACCCCATTGTCCTATACTGTACCACTCAGCTTCCCTGCAAATGGAATGGGGTGAGTGTTAGGGCCGACAACCCCAAGGCACACCCCAACGCCTGTTGGTGTGGAGAGTTGGGGTGGGGGGTAGGATGTTAACCTGACATTACATTTCCAAACTTTTGTCACTGTAATGACAACCCTAACTGATGCATTAACGAAGTTTTTTTCACAATGAATATAGATATATAGATATATATATATATATATATACATATATATATATACACACACATTTATCCTTCATTTGCATACTGGAAGTTCACTGCATCTTCCTCAGAACTCCAAGGAGTTCTCATTCTGCCACTATTTGTCACCTTTGGACCTACGTGAAATCTAGTATTGCTATCAGTTTCATTTCCTAGTGACCTACATGGAGGTCCCAATCGATTTCATCACTTTCCACCTATGTGGAAGTCTCAGATAAGCTATAACCATCCTGTAACCTATGTGGAAGTCCACCAACTACTGACTTACGTGGACGTCTCATATCGCTATCTATTCAGTCTCTCAGTTACTCGCATGCAGGTCCCAGTAATGCAGTCAATTTCAGTACTTTTAGGCCTACGTGGAGGTCTCAGTCACACAATACTCATCTTGGGAGCTATGTGGCGGTCCATCACCTGCTAACCTATGTGGAGGTCGCCTATGCATACATTTCATCTGTTGACCTATGTGAAGGTCTCATCTCCTGCTGATCTACATGACGGTCATCTTCTGACACTATTTCACACTTTTGCCATATAGAAAGTGTAACACCAAAGATTCTACTTTCCTACCTAGTAATACTATACTAAAGCTGCTACTACTTCAGATAACTCATCGCCTGACCTGAAAGAGGATACACCAGGTGCCCCTCACACCTTATCTGAAATTCCAGTACATTGAAAATGATCCTCCAAATTACACTACTGTTTAAAAGACTGGACTGTCTCTCATCTCATAATCGAACTTTAAAAACTAGGTATTACGTACTCAGCTTCAGCTGAAAAGTGAGGATTGTTTAATTTACTTGTAACAGCTAAGTCCTAACAAGGTGAAAGTCCTACTCTCATGCAGCCACCTCCTCATCCAGCACCAAATGCCTTGTCCAAATTTCACAACCTCACAAGAGCGGGTAATTATCACCTGGTAAGTCTCACCTCCATAGTGTGCAAACTCATGGAGACAATACTAAAGGAAAGACTGGTGTCGTACCTGAAGGGACAATTGCCTCCAGGATGTGAGGGCAGCATGTGTTTGTTTCAGGTAAGTCTTGTCAAACCAACCTGATACAATATTATGACGGGTGACAGGTGAGCTGGATAAGGGTCATGCGGTGGATGTTCTTTACTTGGACTTTAGCAAGGCCTTCAATTCTGTGACTCATGGGTGGCTTGGGAAGCTAACTGGTGTAGGGGCAAAAATGATTAACTGCATTACAAGCTGGCCAGTGGAGGCTGCAATGGGTGGTAGTGAGAGGGGCTCTCAACTCCAAGCTGCTGATGAGTGGGGTGCCACAGGGCTCTGTGTTGGGGCCAGTATTGTTTGGGCTCTTCATATCAGACATTGCACATGGGGTGGTGAGCAAGATAAGTCTGTTCGCTGATGACACCAAAATCAGAGCAGTGGTGAATGTAGAGGAGGGATGGAAGCAGCTGCAGGGGGACCTAAGCAAGCTAGAGGAGTGGTCAGAGAGGTGGCAGCTGGGGTTCAATGCAAAGAAGTGTAAGGTTATGCACTTTGGGGTGAAGAACCCAAGGAGAGAATACTGTCTGGGAGGAGTTAAGCTGGGGATCACTGAGGAGGAGAAGGACCTGGGGTAATGATAACAGGGACCATGGACAACACTGCCCAGTGCAGAAGAGTGGCTGCAAAAGTGAACAAAATGCTGGGGTGCCTAGCGAGGGGTTTTCATCCAGGCAAATAGAGGTGATCTTGCCCCTCTACAGGTCGCTGGTAAGGCCACACTTACAGTATTGTGTGCAGTTTTGGAGGCTGTACCTAAAGCTTGATATCAGGCTACTGGAGGTGCAGATGAAGGCAACAAAGATGATATGTGGAATGGAAGAGACAGACTATGACAGCAGGCTGAGAGACCTGAATGTGTACACCCTGGAGGACAGAAGTGACAGGAGGACATGATAGAGACATTCAAGTATCTGAGGGAATCAATAAGGATGGGGCAGATGGGGTCTTTAAGATAAGGAGGGAGGAGGATCACAAGGGGCATGGGCTGAAGAATAGAGGGGAAGATTTAGGAAGGAAATGAGGAGACACTATTTCACAGAGATTGTGGCAGTAAAATGAAATGCCCTACCAGAATGGGTGGAATCATGTAATACTGTGAACAGCTTCAAAAGGGCATGGGACAGGGAACAGGTGAGAGTGAGGGTGAGGAGGTGGGGTGGCATTGGGATGACAAATGGGAGGGGATGGGCAGCTGCAAACTAGGGGTGCTAGTTGCACACTCAAGCAGACTTAGATAGATCTGCTCCTCTGCCTATGATATCTCTCTTATACATCTTATTCCAAGCCACCTCAAAAAACATTATCAAGGGAAAGACATTCACTTAGTCTACCTCCTCATTTCCTCTCATGATTTCCTTGAGAACAGAGTTGTCTCTTGTGGTAACATTTCTGTATTGCTAAAATCTAAGGACCCAGGGCTTACAAAGAAGTTAACAATTCTGGAATTTGTTATCCCTGTCAGCCTATATAGAGATATTGTTTGTTCTGCATTCCCATCCAAGTATGAAGAACTGGACTCTTATTTATACCTCATAGTGGATCTGAGAGTCAGATACGGAGGCACCCATTTCTATTACTACCATTGTTCTTTCTCTTTCAAGCAGCTGCCACTCTAATCCATTTTCATATTACTCCAATTAGGCCATACTTGATAGTGTGCTATTTTAGCCCTTTTTTGTCAGCTATGTATCTTATTCTCCCATTTCGCTCCCTTTCTCCTTGTCGATCTCAACCACCTAATCTTTCCACAAAAGGACTCACCTGTGGACCCAGCTTCAACCTCCTCTATGTTTACTCACACAATTACTAATCCTGGTGCTCTTCCCCATTCCAGTCACAACAGACCCGGTCATCCAGTAACTTATGTGGAAATAAAGCAGTTTGCAACAATTTCAGTGCTACCGGTTGTTCAGTCAGTTGTCGCTACCTTCTTGTTTGCAGTTTCTGTAGCAAAGTCCATCCAGAATCATGTACTCTCAGCTAAAACAATGACTATTCCATCTCTCTACCTAGTGGATCATTTCCATCCTTCCGCTACCATAGATGCTTATCTGAATTACAGAAGATGTTCATACCAACATCTTGAAATATAACCATCAATGCTCTCAGTTTCATTTCTTGTCACCAGCCTCACTACTTTAGACCTATGGAGGTCTTGAACCAACTAGATCTGCATGGAAATCTTGTTCATACCAACTACACTCTCAAACTCCATTCGTTGAACATCCCTACTCCATTTCTGCTGACCTGCTTTGAGGTCCTGAAATCCATTCCTGTACTTTCCCATCAACAGTGCATCCCTGCTTGAGGAAGTCTCAAGAGGAAATCAGCTTCATCATAGCTGTTTCAATATGTACCTGCAGACCTCGTGAGAATCAGAGATAACAGCGATGCCATTCCCATTCATTCCAGTTCGATCTAATATTTAAAAACCTATCTTACAATCTTTCCCATCCAAATCATCTCATCTGAATACCAAGTGCACATTTGTCTAGCTTTAGGATTGTCTTCTCACAGTATGCCTAGAGGAAGGGCAGTTCTGTAGCCATGGCTCCTCAGAGGATCCCCACAGGTTTTTTTTTCATCTCCTGCATGCTATCCTTCACACTCTGTGCGAGTTGGAGGAGGTTCTTATGTTATCAAATTTTTGGACCTTCATTCCCACTCTGCCCTGGCTTGACCAAGGTGAGTGAGTAAGGCCAAACAATTCATAATACATAAGTTTGTACAAGCACAAGTTGTTCCCACAAATTGAATTCTTAAGAAAACAGAAATGACTTCCACTGCAAGAGATTAAAAGAATACATGTGCCCTATAAAGTTACGTTTATCT
Source organism: Neoceratodus forsteri (assembly GCA_016271365.2). Lineage (NCBI taxonomy): Eukaryota > Metazoa > Chordata > Ceratodontiformes > Ceratodontidae > Neoceratodus > Neoceratodus forsteri. Next base: position 875,777,943 of record CM057459.1, read on the forward strand.
TGGTGTTTGGGAAATACAGCTTACAGGACAACCTCTGCATTAGACAAGTCAGCTCTACAGCACATGTTTTCTCTCTCACTCTCTCTCTCTCTCTCTCTGTCTTCCTCCCTGCTCTTCCCAGTCAGGAGGAAGATCAGCAATTTACTAAGGCACATAGATTCAGTTAGACTGTTAACATCTACAGAAATTCTTGTGGCGCTTGTTGGTCCAATGACTGCTGTGTACGGTTCAGGACTACCTGGGACTATGACATGCATGATGTTGGGGGTGATCTGGGATCATGAGGGGCCACTAAACTACCAGGGATCTTACCTACTTTACACATAGTACCATTATTGGATTGTACATACAGTCCCATACACAAGCAGCTGGACAGGTGCCAACACTGCAGCTGCTTCCCAGCTCTCCCCCGACTCCCCCATGCCACCTCCATGCCCCAACCGCATCCAGTAGCATTGTCATATCCCCTCACACATAAGCAAGCCACTTAGATCATCTCCTGGCTGGTCTAAGTGGTGTTGTTTGCAGGTCCATGGCAGGGCTGCAACATCCAAAGAATGAGCATATTGCTGCCCTCCATGGCAAGTCCCTTAGAACTAGGTGCACCACCATGTTGGGTGCAATGGTGGTGCAGGGACACTTCAGGCAAGGGTCCCAGGTCGGTCACAGCTCCTGACAGAACATTGTAATTGGTGTAAACTGTGATGCAAGAAACCACTTGTGTAAATTCTGATTGATGCAAGCTCCTTGTGTTACTATGGGGGCTTTGAAAATTTAGCCCCTGGCTCCAATGCAAAGAAATTCAAAGTTATGCACACTGGAGCCAATAGCCTGAGGACTTAGTACAGCCTGTAAGGGGTCCCGTTCTCTACACCAGGGGAGGAGAAGGACCTAGCAGTGATAATAACTAGTGATCTAAAGCACTCAATGCCATATAGGTGGTCAGCAGCAAAGGCAAATAAATTGTTTCGCTGTATTACCAGAGGGATCAGCAGCAGGCAAGAGAAGGTAACACTGCCATTGTACAGGTCTTTAGTGAGACCGCATTTGGAGTACAGTGTGGAGTTCTGTTTTCCATACCTTAAAAAGGACATAAAACTGTTTGAGACAGTCCAAAGGCGGGCAACAAAAATGATTATGGATCAACAGGGTAGGATGAATCAGGAGAGGATGAGAGCACTGAACATGTTCTCCCTTGAAAAGAGAGAGAGAGAGAGAGAGAGAGAGAGAAGCGAAGAGAGAGAGAGAGAGAGAGAGAGAGAGAGAGAGGAAAACATATGGTTGAGATCTTTAAGTATTTGAAAAGAGTAAATAGGGTGGACAAAGAAGGTCTCTTCAGGCTGAGTGTGAACCAAAACATGAGGGTGCAAAGTTTTAAATTGAAGGGGAGATTTAGAACAAAGGCCATGAGGCAGGTCTTCACTGACAGAGTGGTGGTGGATTGGAATGTACTTCTGGAGGAGGTGGTTACATTGAAAATGGTTGGTAGCATCAAGAGAAGATGGGATAGAGTAAGTGGAAAAATAAGGGTCAATGGAGGGGAAGGGCATATTGGGGAGGGGGTGCAGAGTCAGTAGCTTATGCTAAGGGTACTGCTATATGAGCAGACTAGATAGCCCTAATGGCCTTATTCTGCTGGCTTTTTAGTATGTTCGTATGTAAACTTGGAATTCCCTTACCTCATTGGGAGCTCCATAGGCTGCTTATCCAATTTCTTAAACAGCTGGTTAGGTCAGGTAAGGTAAGGTAAGTTAAGGTAAGGTAAGGTAAGGTAAGGTAAGGTAGTTTACCTCAGAGAGGCTGGCCACATGATCCCTGTCCACTTCCTGACTCTCTAAGCTGCCCCTGTCATCTGACATTTTGTGATGTCTTTCTAGGCTGAGCGTGAGGGTGCATTCCTTTCACTTGAATGGAGCTTCTTTTTCAAATATGATTTAGGTTTTTTTATTTTAACTTGGGTTTTGGTACCAATTGATCCACCGGTTCCACTAAGTAGACTCTTGTTAGTTGAATCCTGGCATCATTCATTACAAAACGCAATTTAAATTTGGAAAAACACGTTTGAAATAGGTGTTCCAGTCAAGAAAATGGAGCATGCCTCGCAATCGTCCTAAAAAGACGTCACAAAATGTTGCCGTGAAGGGGCGGCTCAGAGAGACAGGAAGTAGAAATGGATCATGTAGCCAGCACCTTGAACAAATTATGATCCCGTTCCTTCCTTTGAGGCTATCTAAAAAATTGGACAAGCAGTCAGGAGGCGCTCTGATGAGGTAAGGGAGTTGCCAGTTTCTTGTTTGTATAATTGAGATAAGGCAGAAAAGGTGCTGTTTAACCTCAGCTTTAACATGGAAGCATTTTGGGTGCAGGCCATCCAGGCTCAGAGCTTTGTCCACCCTGAGTGCTGCTAACCCTTTTCCTACTCATTCAGTCATGATATCACCCCCCCACCCCATTTCATGTGCCTCATATGACTGCCTTGATCCTGCTTTTTGATAGGGTCCATCATCTTCTACTGTAAACACTGAGCAGAAGTAATTGTTTAGGACACCGGCCTTCTGCTTGTTGTCTTCCACAACCCTTCCTTCAGCTACTCTGACAGACCTTCCTCTAGCCTTCCTTTCTTCCGAATGTATCTAAAAAATCATTTTCCCTCCTTTCTCACCTCAGTGATAGGCAGCTATGTGTCTGCCATTGCCGTTTTTACTGCCATCGTCACCTGTTTTAACTTTGTAAATATGTTACTGTTTGTTCTGTCCTTTTTGCTGGGGAGCCAGGCTGTTGCAAGAGGCTTCTCACTTTTCTATGTTGCCTTACAAAGTAAGCAGTGTTTTAGAAACTTAGGGTTACCACCTTTTAAGAAGCCCAAAGTGGGACATTTCTTACTGAAACATTTTTGCAGGATAATATGTAACCTCAACCAATGTGACAGACATGTTTTCTCTATATCATCAGAATTAAGACTAAGTGTTGTCGTTTTTTAGTTGCTTCTATTGTTTCTTATGATTTGAAAGGTATTTTAGTTAATAATTTATAGTTTTCTGCAACATGAAGAGGAAAGCTAGAAAATATTTCTCCTACCGTAATGTGAGGACATGTAGTATTTTTCATGTTTTTGTGCAAGACACAGCTGCCCAAATCAGGACTGTACTGTGAAAATAAGGACAGGTAGTAACCATATACTTAGGGTAATTGCTTCTGAGCTGGAAGAGCCCTTGTAACAGCTATTTAACAAATCATTGAGTCAGGGATAGTGTCAGGGATTGGTGAACTGTGGATATAGTCCCGCACAAGGTTGGGCATGGGGACTCAGGCAACTGTCCCATTTAATATGTTTATTAGTGACACAGGGGAAGCTATGTAGTGTAAGATGTGTCTTTTGCTGATGACACAATGCTCTTTGGCAGGTTAGACAGTGAGCAAGGGGTGAGGGAGCTTCAGAGGGATCTAGAAAGGCTTGACAGGTGGTTGAAGGCCTTGCAGTTGAGATTCAATGACAAGAAGGACAAGGTGATTCACTTAGAGAATAAGAACCCATACACAGAGTACTGGATGGAAAGGGCTAAGCTGGACACTTCCTCAAAGGAGAGATCTGGGAGTCCTCATCAGTGACTCACTTAAGCAAATCAGCCAGTGCAACAAGGCCACAGCAAAGCATCTAGAAAGCTGAGGTGTATATGAGGGGTTTTGACAGAAGGCAGGAAGTTGTATTGCCCTGAGATATATCACTGGTGGGGCCTCACCTGGACTACTGTGCCCAGTTTTGGAGTCCTCACCTGAGAAAATACATTAGTAGGCTAAAATCAGTGCTGTGAAGGGACACAAAAATATTTTTGAGCCAGGAGGATCAATTGTACAAGGAACATCTGAAAACCTGAACATGTACTCACTGGATGCCAGGTGGGGGGCATGATAGAAATGTATAAGTTCGTAATGGGTATAACTAGGGTAAATTCTAAGGACCTGTTTGTTAGAAATAGAGATGCAGTTATGAGGGGACATGATGGGTGATTACTGGGAGATAAATTCAAGAATGATGTGAGGAAGTTCTACTTTACGGAAGGGTGGTAGAGCCATCGAACAGAACAATGGCAGGGTTTTGTGTGCACAGATCATTAATGGGTTCACACACGAGTGAGACATGGCCAAAGGACCCATCATTTTACTTGGGGACCCAGGAAGGGGAATAAGCAGACTGGAGGGCATAAATATACATTATGGCACTAGACCAGGAGGTATAATAATACCAATTATGATCAGACTTGACGGCCATTGATCTTCTTTTGCCATCCAATTTTATGTTTCTATGTTACAAAATTGACATTTACTGCCAATGACTAATACCTAAATAACAAAGAAACCCTATCCTTTGCACAGTGTAATAAAGAATTGCAAGTGTTCCTGCCCTGACAGCTCAGCAATGAATGAGATCTCCTATGTTTTAAAGTCACAAAAAGAGAATATAGTAGAAGCCTAATCTTTAGGAAAGCAGACTTTGCTTCATTCTCCACATCCAGAATTCTGCTCATTTGTTGATCATATAAAGAATGAACATTTAACGGTGCTTACCTCACTCTGTACATTAACACCATGAACGTGCTGACTATGCAGTTGCTCCAGAGTCCCAGTTTTGTTTTCTTTATAATCAACTAATTTAAAAGACTACCCTAGCAACACCACCAGTCCTCAAGTCACTCAGTTACCCTGTCGCCATCTGTGGATGGTCATGCTGTATTTCAAATGGTGACCTTTCCTTTGAAAGCATAAAAACAGAAACTGTTTTTTTCTCTTCCTGTTATTTTTTTTCACACCCACCACTACTACTAGTCCTACTGTGCCTTGATACAGTGCTCACTTACAGATGACCATGCCAATAGCACTTCCGATACATTTATAATGGTGCTACAATCCGTCAGCGCTGCTCAGATTGTACTCCTAGTATGTTGTAAACATTGATAGATACACAGTATGTATGCAACAAGACACAAAGGGGTGTGTGTTGTGCTGTCACAATGCACACCCAAGGGTGTTGTGAGATACAATGCTGCAGGCACAGTACCTTCTGCCCTGGGTGTGTGTTGTGGCAACGTGATGCACAGACCACAGAGTGTCTTATTGCACTTATGAAATGGCCCCCAAAAAACTCTCTTACCTTTTACAAACATGACACTGACACAGATATCATTTGTAAACGATAATACATATTTATTTAACATTTGTATTAGTGGTATCGAGTTAATATTAATTAGTTCTGTCATTGTTCCTCCTGCAACTACCTTCACTATTATCGGCTGCTACAGGCCCTTCAGCAGGGCACAAAGTGATTCAACATCGGAGGTATTCATCCTTGGTGACTTTAATCTTGAATGTTTCTCATCAAGTTCCTCCCCAGTAAAAGATCTCATGACACACCGGTCTGACTCAAATCATCGCTGAGGCTACCTGCCCAAACAATAAAAAAACAGCTCACAGCACCTTATTAGATCTGATCTTAGTAAACAAACCCCACCTCATTACCCATTCCAGCATATTCTTCGATGATCTGAGTGATCACTGCCCCATAGCCTACATAAGGTCCTCCCCTAGGCAAACATCCACTTCCAGATATATCTATAGGAGAAGTCTCCATAACTTTTACCCTGCTGCCTTCCTTTTTGACCTTCAAAATTTTCATTGGCAAGATGTCGACCTGGCCACCTCTGTGGCTGAGGTGCATGATCTCCAACAGGATATACTTCTTGGGGTCCTAGATTGACATGCTCCACTACTCAAAATGCACACCAGGAAAAAATCCTGCCCTTGGTTTACCACTAACTTGAAAACCTTGCTGAACCACAGGATTGTGCTAGGGAAAAAAGCTCGGAAAACTATTCTCCCAGCTGATTGGTCTGCATTTAGAACCATAAGGAACCAATGCACCCAGCGTAGTCAAGCTGAGAATGGTAGATACTTCAGAGATGATTTAGCCTCTTCCATTAACCATCCTGCAAAATTTGGAGAACATTAAAGGAAGTGGAAGGGCACCACCCTCCCAGCTCCCTCCTTGCAAGAATCTCCACTGGTAACTACTTTATCACTGATAAACAAACTATCCTTGACCTCCTCAATAACCATTTTGCTACCGCTGGGCTAGCATTTGACTCCTCCCCTGCTAATACCCCATGCAAGAACCTTGTGGCCCAGCACTTGCCAGATAGCTCACTTACCGCCGCCACCCATGACACTCCCTTCTCCTTCTGCACGGTCACTATAAAAGAAGTGGAGAACCTTCTCCTGTGCTTTGAAGCCAGTAAGAGCATGGGCGCCAACCATATTGACCCATATTATCTAAAAATAGGCTATTATGTGTTATCCCCACCCATTACACACCTTTTCAACTTGTCCATCTCTGCAGGCCTTCTCCCACAAGTCTGGAAAACTGCCCACATTGTCCCTCTCTTCAAATCTGGTGACCTGTGTGACTTAAACAATCATCAACATATTTCACTCCTTCCCATCCTCTCTAAAATAATTGAGAAAATCAACTCGCAGCTTAGACTGCATCTGAAAACTTTCAGCCTCCTAAACCAAGTACAGTCCGGTCTCAGGCCTCATCATGGTATGGTCTCAACTCTTGCCAAGGTCTCTAATGACTGGCTAAAAGTGCTGAATGACAAAAAACATGTCAGTGCCCTTTTTCTTGACCTCAGCAAGGCCTTTGATGCTGTGGATCATGGCCTGCTCCTGCTTTCCTTGCAAAAAGTCAGTTTCGATGCCCAAGCACAGAAATGGTTCTCTGATTACCTATCCAACTGATTACAGCAGATCAAAGCTGATGGGGACCTCTCCTCCTAAATCTCTTATGAGAAGTGTGCCCCAAGGGTCAATCCTAGGCCCTTTACTATTTGCAATCTCACATCAATAACTCTGACTTTGGTTTAAAACTGCCAACATTCATCTTTGCAGATGATATGGTCCTTTACTTGGACAGACCCACTCCAGAGCTTGCTTGCAGTGACTTACAATTAAACTTCAACTGCCTGCAACAGAATCTCCTTCATTTAAAGCTCCTACTAAATGCTTAAAAGACCAAGGCAATGCTCCCTCTCCTCCTGCAAAATTACCTGGTCACAGTATGGGACCTCAAATTACTAACCTACTTCTGGAAAAGTTGGAGTTCATAACTAAATTTAAGTACTTAGGTTTCTGGGTTGACCGTAGAGTTGTCCTTTACTGTTCATATTGAGGAATTTGTAAAAATTGAAATAAAGGCTAGGTATGTTCTTCCACATCAGGCACCTACTCACTTGCAAAGCTAAAGTCTGCCTTGTTCAATCTATCTTCCTTCCCTCCTTGATTATTCAGATTTCTATATGGACAAGGACCCAGCACCACTTTGCCTAAGCTCGACCACTCTACCACTGTGTGTTAAGATTTATCACCGGTGCCCCATTCTACACCCATCACTGCTCCTTGTACTCAAATCTTGGGTGGCTATCCCTTAATGTTAGATGTCAGAAAAATGCAGTCACCTGGACATATCGAGCTATAATACATATTCTGCCCCAGTATATTCTGGACTGTCTGCCTGCCTGCGCCTCGAGGAACTACACCCTTAGGAGCATCTCGCATATCACCTTAGCGGTTTCTAGGATCAGAACTTGACTGGTGAAGCCTCCATAAGCCACGCCCTGCCCGTTCTCTGGAACAGAGTACAAAAAACACTAAAAATTGCATTACCTGTCAAGCTGACCATGTTTAAATCCCTGCTCACACGCTTCTTCATAAAGACCTATAACTGTTTCCAGCATTGACCTTTCTCCTTCTTTGCTTGGGCCTCCTCACATATGCCTCTGCTGTCTACTCCCCTCTCTCAAGTTTCTTTGTACTTAAGTGTACACAATTAGTACTTGCAGCTGACCAGTATTATTGCATACATGATAAAACTATGTATATAGTTACTGTTCCATAATTATTATTTGCCCTATATGTATTTTGTGCTACCTGGCTTTGTTTTTTTTTTTTTTTATTCTTTTTACTATTGCATTACTTCCTGTATTTTTTTATTATAATTGAATTGGTATGTCATGTATACATTCCCAGGTCTATCTTGCAAATAAGTATTACTCAATGATGTTCCATCAGGTAAAACCCTTACCTTATCTTATTCTTGGTTGGACCAACTCAGTATAGCGAAGGGCTTGTGATTTGCTTGTGATCCTGTAATTAATTACCGTAGAGCCATGCCGCTCACTCTCAGTACCCCCGCCCCCCAAATACCCACAAAAGTGTTTAAATTCTGTACCTTTCTCCTCTCTCCTCAGAATCTGCTCCTACGAGGCATGCTGGAGGTCACGAGGGTCCCTGGACAGCCCTCCCCCACCCCCCATTTCTGACTGCAGGTACGCTGACACAATTCCGTGCACTCAGGACTCAGGAGAGCTTGTGAGGCCCCGGCAATGCAAGCATCAGCTCCCCACCGCCCCCGCCGCCACCCTTGTTGAGCACTCCCTTTTATAGGGCTCAGTAACCAATCAGCCCATTTCTTCATCTGCAGCTTATATTGTTCCATCACTAGGGGCATAAGCTGCTCTCACCACTCCATCAGCAGGTTTCAAATGACAATGATTCTAGCTCTGCATACTTGGTAACTTGGTAATTTGGACATAAAAAGGCCGAAGCCCATCGAGAATGTCCTCCACACATGTGGACGATTAATAAGTTTGTTATTTATTCAAAAGCCATCTATCTAATTTAATCTTGAAGGTATTAATGTTCTCACAATCAACAATTTCCTCATGACAAGGAATTCCATAATCTCAGAGCTCTTATATTGAAAAATTGCTGTCTCTTATTTGTTCTTGTTTTTTCAATTATAATTTGTTTATTATGGAGTCGGGGAACAATTCTCCTAGATGCAAAAGACATGCCGCAAGATTCCATTAATATAGAAGATGAGATAATTTTAAATAATTGTAACATGTCACCTCTTAATCTTCTGTTTTCTAGTGAATATAATCCTGTTCTCTGAAGCCTGGTTGCGTAATCGTGACGAGAGAGGTGGGGTATGATTTTAGTTGCCCTTCTTTGTACCCTCTCAACTTTTACAATATCCTTTATCAGATATGGGCTCCACAAGGGAGAGCCGAAATCCAAATAGGGCCTGACATGAGACTTATATAGTGTCATGATACATTCTTCGGTCTTAGAAACGAAGGTATTTTTTATCCTACGCAACAAAGCATTGGCTTTGTTTGTTACTATATTATAATGATTTGAAAAGGACAAGCGATCGTCGATCATGATACCCAGATCCTTTTCAACAACCGAGTCTCGTATTTTGGTTCCATTGAGATAATATGGTTGTAGAGGGTTATTTTTACCGAAATGCAGCACAGAACATTTGGATACATTAAAAGACATCCTATTGGTGGTCGCCCATGTTTCAATGATTTTTAAGTCTTTCAATATAGTGTTCCTACTGTAATCATTATGCACAGGTCCCCCCAGTTTGGTGTCATCCGCGAATTTTGATAACTTATTCTGTGATCCGATCTTTAGATCACTTATAAAAATGCCAAACAGGGTGGGGCCCAACACAGATCCCTGGGGGACCCCACTTGTTACAGGTCTGTCCTCTGATAATACCCCATTAATTCTAACTGTTTGAGTTCGCTCAGATAGCCAGTTATTCACCCAAGTTACAATACACTTAGAGAATCCTAATGTAACCAGTTTATTAATTAATATTGAGTGTGAAACCTGTTGAATGCCTTACTATAATCCAGCAGAACAATGTCCACTGGAATATTTTGGTCAAGCTTGTTACTTATAGAGTTATAAAAGACAACAAGTTTGTAGTGCATGAGTACCCCGGTTTGAATCCATGTTGCGTATGATCATATATATTAAGTTCGAGCATTTCTTTATCTATTAGACATTTGATGTACTTTTCTAATAGTTTACAAGGTATAGAGGTTAAACTGATAGGTCTATAATTCTCAGTTTTAGAATGCACTCCTGTTTTAAAAATTGGGGTAACAATAGCTTTTCTCCAAATAGTAGGCACAATTAGTTCAGTAAGTGACTTGTTAAATATGATTGTAAGTGGAGTGACGATATTGTCTATGGTTCCCATAAGAAATTTGGAAGTAATACCATCGGGGCCTGGGCTCGTAGTTGGTTTCAAAGTTCCCAAAAGTTTATAAGTGTCAGAAATAGTAATGGTATAATTCTGAAAAAGAGATTATGAAAGATCATTCTAGGTTCTTGTTTTGTTCAAGACAGAACAAAAGTACTTATTAAATTCAGACGCTCACCATATCTGAGAGAATAGTTGAATTATTGATAATTATTGGACCTACTTTATTAACAGCACCCTTTTTATTGTTTAAATATGAGTAGAGACTTTTATGTGAATCCTTGGTGTGGGCAATCCTGAATTCTAGGTTCCTTTTAGCCAAGATAATAGATGTTTTTAAGTTTTTTAAAGCATCCTTGTACTTAGTATAAATGTCCTTCTTATCCTCCGGTTTGCTCTTTTTTAGCAAACTAAATAATTTCTGTTTATGATTACTAAGTTTTCTGATATTGTTACTATACCAAGCAGGGACCTTCCCTTTATTATTGTATCTCCTTCACAGGTACATGTTTTTTTCTAAATTATGTATAACTTTTTCAAAGGTGTTCCAAGCATCATTTGCATTAAGGGTGCCAATAATGAGTCCCAAGATAGAGCTGCCAGATGTTCGTTAATCTTAGTAAAATTAGCTTTCTCATATTGTTTGATCATGCAGCTGTTATAGGACTTGTATGAGTTAAGGCCATGGAAAATTGAATAGTCAGATGGTCACTGTTACCAGGGATCCAACACCCGTAAGCTTGATAAAGCTGTATTCATGTTAGTAAAAACTAAATCAAGAATATTGCTCCTCTAGTGGGATCTCTTACATGTTGTGTAGGCCAAGATCAGTAATAGCAGAAATCAACTGTAAATCGTATGATTATGTCCAGAGAGAGTATCCCAATTTATTGCTGGGAGATTAAAATCCCTAGAATTATGTTCAAGCCATTATCTGCTATTTGGGCCATTTCAGAAGTTAATTGGTGTAGATAAGCAAGGTCTGAAGAAGGTGGCCGATAGCAGTTCCCAACCAAGATTTGGGGATGCCCTTTGGGCTGCAAGTATACCCAAACACTCTCAGTAGATACTGTTGTTGAAACCTCAAATGAGGGAATATCATTTGTTACATAAAGACTAACCCCTCCTCCCCTTTGATCGTCAGGTCTGTTTTTGAAATAGTGTTTAAATCCTGGAATATTTACTATCCATTGTTTATCCTGGTTACCCCATGTTTCTGTTATAGCAATCAGGCCGATGTTAGATTCCTGAATTTTTATTTCATTTCCACCATTTTAGGAATGCTAGTGCTCGCGATTACAAGTCAAGATATTCAATTTACATGTATTATTTAGAGATGGTTTATGGATTCCAATCTCCCTTCAATTTCAGTTTAAATTGTTGTTAATAAATGATAGAAATTGTCGACCTAGGAGATAACTACCTCTACGGCTGAGGTGCAATCCATCCCAGCAGAAGAGGGCAGGGTTATCATTGAACTCCTCCCAGTGGGTAATGCACATGATATCCTGTCTTAGGCACCATTTCCAAGCCATTCGTTCATAGATTTAATCTTCCTTTGAATATAAAAGGAGGCTCTAGGTACTGGGAGAATTTCCAAATACCAATATTACATCCCTCTCATTTAATACGTTACAGAGAGCAACTAGATCCTGCTTAAGTTGTTGTAATGGGGTTTTTGCTATATCATTTGTCCCAGCATGGATTATTACTAAAGGGTTAGTGCCTGCTGTATGTAGGGCAATACTGGTCATGGCAGTTATGTCAGAGACCTTGGCACCCCTATAGCTTAAGCAATATCTATTAATTTTATCAGGATTACAGATGTTTCGATCTATGAATTTAACCATAGAGTCACCTAGGACTACAACCTGGGTAGGGGTACTGTTTTTTTGAAGAGGAAGATATGAACTATTGTCTTGAGCAATATTAGACGGACACTTGACCCTGCAATTATCTATATCAGTAAAGGAAGCCAGTGGTTCATAGGAATTATGTAGTAAAATTGGAGAGGTGGCAATCTTAGACTCCTCTGTTTGTAAGTTTGAATTTTTATTCAAAGCAGTAGTTGACCAAGTGGTAGTGTCAGACACTATCCGCGTTTGTGAGGGGGGGTCCAAACAATGTGGATTAGAAGCGATTTGTTCATAGGATAAAGTGGTCTTTGTTCTCAGGTTACCCTTGGGTTTCAATGGAGTGTTAGTGATTTTACTGTGGGACTTATTGATCACTTGGGTACCCTGGGGGCAATTTACAAGAAGAAGGGGGTAATTATTGGTTTCTAGTAGGGAGGACATATGATCAATGTATTCTTCTAGTGCTTCTATTTCTGGATCAATAGTATGCTGGGTAATATCAGAAGTAGCCTCCCCAGGATTACGGAGTCGGAATATTTCGTCCTGTAGGGTTTTAATCAGAATACATCTATCACATACATAATTCGCAACTTGTTTGCCTACTGCGTACATTTGACAACACGTACAGTATTTATTTGCTTTCTTCATTGTGATGTTAACTAAAGTTCCAACTATTAGTACAATACCTTGGATTTCCCTTTATGTATAAGACCATAGATTGTTGTTTAAGACCACTGTCCCGATGGTCGCGATGGACCACGATAGACCGCAGCGCTAAGACGTGCGATGTCTCTGTCTCGGCCCCGCAAGACGCGCGCCTCCGCGCCGCTAGAGCGAGTGTTTTAATGCTAGTCAGACCGGAAGTGCGTCGTCACGCCACTTCCGGTTTCACGCTAGCACAAACGAGCTGAATTAAAAGTGTTTTGGGCTTTAAAATAGCCCTTGCAGTATATTTTAGGTTACAAACGGTCCCTTAATAGGGCACAGTCAGTTAAAGGTGGAGAATAGCTGGTAAACTAGGAGGCACCAGGAGAACAGTCCTCCAGTGTCCCATACTGCCCCTGTGGTCCTAAATCAGGAAGTTAGTGAAAAACACAACCACAATAAGACAAGATGGTATATGTAATAATAAAAAATAGAGCAATCAAATACAGTTCACAATTGCAGCATACACTCTCAAAATAAGAGTGCTATCTGCTGCCGGCTCGCTAGAGTGAGTGTTTTAATGCTAGTCGGACTGGAAGTGCGTCGTCATGCCACTTCCGGTTTCGCGCTAGCACAAACGAGCTGAATTAAAAGTGTTTTGGGCTTTAAAATAGCCCTTGCAGTGTATTTTAGGTTACAAACGGTCCCTTAATAGGGCACAGTCAGTTAAAGGTGGAGAATAGCTGGTAAACTAGGAGGCACCAGGAGCACAGTCCTCCAGTGTCTCACACTGCCCCTGTGGTCCTAAATCAGGAAGTTAGTGAAAAACACAACCACAATAACACAAGATGGTATATGTAATAATAAAAAAAAAAAATAGAGCAATCAAATACAGTTCACAATTGCAGCATACACTCTCAAAATAAGAGTGCTATACCTTGTTAACCCTGCTCCTGATCAACATCCAGATACCTCACCAGGCAATTGCACCTACCACTCTCCAAGGCCCTATACCACTTTTACCCCCTCTATGGCAGCCTGGCTGGCAGTCACCTCCCAAATCAACACTTGAGCCCTCCTCACGTCCCCAACCTCTATCTTCTGTCCCCTTGCCTTGTCCACTATTACATGCCTCACTCTTCCTTTCCAGCCTCCCTATCCCCTTGCTCCCCACTCTTAAAGGGCCCTCAGGTTATAGCTTGAGCCTCCGCACAACATCTAAATGGCACCCCATTCGCAGGATCTTCCTCCTCCTCCTCCTGGTCACATCAGGTAATGTTCACCCAAACCCTGGCCCTGACACAGCGAACACACCTACCTTCCCCCAACCACCAGACTATGTATTGCCACCCTTAACGTCTGCAGCCTATTAAAAAAATGGGACGCCTTCCAGGGCTGGGTCTACCAACACCAACCAGATATTATTACGTTCACTGAAACTTGTCTCTCCCCACTGACCCCTAACTCGTCTATAAACCTCACAGGGTACAACCTTTACCGGGCGGATCGACAAGGTAAACATGGGGGTGGCTGCGCTGTATATACTAAAGAGGTCCTTCATGGACAACTACTCCCCACCCCCAACTGCATCCTGGCCCACAGGCCATCACTTTAAAAATCACACTAGGCACAACAAAATCCCCCCCCTCACTCCTCATCAACACAGTCTATATCCCTCCCAGGGAGCAGACAGTGGCCTTCCACTCCGTTCTGTCCTACCTGGCTACACTTCCACCACTAGCCGAGAAAATTGTACTAGGGGACTTTAATATCAACTGGCTGGACAAAGCTGCCACACCATTCAAAGACGCCGCTACTGCCCAGGACCTTTCACAGCTCGTCACTTCCCCCACCAGACTAAACCAGCGCACTGGGTCCTCCTCACTACTGGACTTAGTGTTCACCAACCGCCCTACAAAAATCGCCAGTACAACTGTATTCCCAAATGCCTTAGTGACCACTCCCCATTACTCTGCTGTTGGACCAGCAAAACCCCAACCCCCCCACAGACTAATCTATCAGCAAACTTGGCCCAGGAAAACTTGTGCAACTAAAAATCTATTTCAGGTCAATGGACTGGTCGATTGTCATGAATACCTTTGACACTGACCTAGCCCTAAACCACTTCATCCTCACCTTTAACAATATCTCTGACAAAGTCGCCCCAATCACCAAAAGAGTGGCCAAAGGAAATCCAGTGCCATGGGTCAGTGAGCATTGTCAGTGGTTCCAGGATCTCATGCGTAATAGAGACTCCCTATGGCACCTCTCCAACGAGACTGGCCTGCCAGCTGACAGGCAGAAATATAGAGTAGCTAGGAACAAATTACATGGTCCTTGTGTAAAACAAAATGGAGTACTACCAGACCTCACTCACCAACTCCTGGGGCTCAGGATGAAAGTTCTGGAACAACATCAAAGACCTGCGTGGTAAAGCTACTAACACCACCCCTAGCCAGGGTCGATGGGTGCCTTACCTCTGATCCAGCCCGAATGGCCGATGCCTTTAATGACGCCTTCTCCAATCTAAGTCGGGTTCTCTCTCCTAACTTCTTTGACCCCACCGCAGACACCTCCCCACCCCCATCTGCCCCACCCTTTGCCTGCATGTCATCTCTCCTAAGGGTGCTGAGCCTTACCTCAGGAGGGCTCGAAGACACTCCCGATATAGCAGTGACACCTTAAACTTGAAATTACTTTGATTCTCACTCACTGAGGTGCTCGACCCCCTCACCCATATTCTAAATAGCTCCTTATGCCAAGGGAAATTCCCCTCCCACTGGAAATCTGCCCATATCACGCCGATCTTCAAAAGTGGGGACCATACTAACAACTAACCACCCATTTCCATTCTCCTTCCCCTATCCAAGGCCCTTGAGAGGATATTCTCTGACCAGCTAATGGACCACCTAGACAAACACAACCTGCTTAGCCTGCAGCAACATGGCTTCCAGAAGGGTCATAGCACCACCACTGCCCTTCTGGAACTCACCTCGCACATCCACTCTGCTCTAGATAGAGGACAAATCACAGGGGCTGTCTTCATAGATCTTACTAAGGCGTTCAACACCATCAACCATCCGCTCCTACTATCCACTCTGACCAGTACGGGATTCTCCCCAGATGCCCTGGGTTAGTTCTCCGACTACCTGTCAAACCGCTCCCAGAAGGTTAAGATAGAAGACACTGTCTCCAGTAGGCTACCTGTCCTCTCGGGTGTCCCACAAGGGTAAGTCCTGGGGCCATTACTTTTCAGCCTCTTTCTAAATTCCCTCCCTAAGACCTGCCCTGAGAACCTTCTCCTCTATGCAGATGATGCCATCCTCTACACATCCGACACCGACCCTCTACAGTTCCTCCTCTCTTCCAGTCCTCCTTCAGCTCCTCAGAAATATGGCTAGCAGCCCATCGCCTTGTCCTGAACTATTCCAAGACTAAGGTAATGTACTTCTCCCATCCATCTAATTCAAAAAGGCACTTTTACACAACTTAGGACTGCCAACCACACCACCCTTGACCAGGTGGACTCCTTCAGATATCTAGGCCTAACACTTGACCCTGTACTCACATTCCACCAGCATATCCACCTCCTTTCTACTACCTCAACGTGTGGCTCGGCTCCAGTATTGCCTCAAACACTGTTTTACCCTCAACTGCATTAAGGCTAGCTGTCTCCTCCTCAGTCCTCTCCCTACTAGATTATGGTCTAGTCATCTATGGGGCAGCTAACTCCTCGGCACTCAACAGACTATGTGTCTCCCTAAATAAAGCTTGCCACCTCACCTTAGGCTGTGATTAGCTAACTCATACATGCACACTGTACAATGCAACCAACTGGCTTAGCCTTGACAATAGGATCAAGTTCTACACATTCCTCATGGCAAAATAAATTGCCCTTGGTCCCTGCCCATCAGGTCTCGCCCCACTAATAAGACCAGCCCAATCACTTAAGCACACTCAGAGTTATGGTAAACACCTACTGTCTGTCCCCCATTGCCGTACCTCCCTATACCAGAGGTCCTTCAGCTGCAGAGCCCCATCCTGGATAAATAGTCTGCCCCCACCGATTGCAAATGAGAACAGATTAGGATCTTTCAAAACCACCCTTAGATCCCACCTACAGGCCTCAAACCTTTGTGACTGTCTTTGACCAATCCTTCATCTAATGACCGGCCTAGGCTATGGCCGGCTCCCCCTCCTCATAACCCTGCCACTAACAGCGTCCCTCTTGTATAGCTCAGCACTGTTATGCCATATTGTGTTGCTTTTTTGCCCTGCACTGTTATACCATATTGTGTTGCTTGTCTGCCCTAACTTGACCTAGGTCTCCTCTGCGAGGCCCACAAATGCCTCTGTAACTACTGTTAATGTAAATACCTGACTATGTACTGCTGTACTGCTATGTAACCTCTCTTCTCATATGTAATACTTGTGACGTGGAACCTTTGTAAAGGAGTCCTTGACTCAAAGGTACTTCCGAATCTCAAATAAATAAATAAAATAAAGATTGATTGATTGATTGATTGATTGATTGATTGATTGCAGTTCACTGTGAAAAATGTCTACTTGTTGAAATGTCAAAGTTCAAAGCTGCTCATTGATATTCTATATGCACTATGCCCTGGCTGTTTGGAATTTTTAGTTGTTGCTTTTTCACCTTTGTGTTCTGCTCCCACTCAGATGGATCTGAGCCAATCAGGATGAAGTTTTAACCTCACCCATTTCATAATCTACATAGCCCATTCCACTGACATGCAGAAGAATCTATGCCATGCAAGATACAGTTTGTGTATTTTCCTTGGTTTCCTGCATTATCATGTATACCATTCAAGACGATCTTCAGAAGCAATGTAAAACGACATATTGTACTGAAATTTCTCGCTCTCAGTTGCAAAGTCCTCTGTCACCCTATATAAAATAGTATCCTTTTACGACAGTGTCTTTCCCTGCCTCAGTAACATAAGAACTGCTGCAGGCTCTCCACAACTTTCTCTTCATGAAGGCATTTATGCACTTTGATATAATGTAATATATTATACTTTAGATTAAATCATCTGACTTCTGTTTCTTTGCAAGCCTTGGTGACAGAATACAGGCAGAGTATGTTTCATTGGTACCATAACTTTATGCATGTGCTACAATTTGAAGAAAACTCTGGTCTGAGTATTTAAATCACTATTCATCAGAGAATATGGAAGGGCTAACACTGTTGTAAACTATTAATTCTATACTGATGTTTTTTTCTGATGACATTAACTTCAGCTTACTTTTACCAATCTCATTAGGTTGTCCAGAGAGATCCAGTATGATCACTGCTAGCTAGATGTCTTAGGTCTTATTGTTTAATCATCAACCCTCATGTAAACTCATTTTGCAAGTTCCACCAGGTGCAGAATGATTAAAAATCAAGACAGCTTACCTCATCTGGAGAAATTTTATTTGTCTGTTATGGTCCCCAGCCTAGGAGAGAGGTAAAGCAGGATGATGATGCTGTGGAACAAACTTCTGATTCCCCTTCCCCAACAGCAGCTTCGCAATAGAAAATATGTACTGGTACAGGGAATCATCTAGTAAGGGTCCAGGAGTGATGAATGAACCAATAAATTTAGAGAGCAATAAGACCCTTCCTGATATAAGTTTTCGCTAATGACTTTGGCATTACCCTGTAAAACCTTTTATTCCACAGTTAAAAATAAAGCAGACTCTAGAGATGAGTAAATTGTTCATGTTTTAGATGATGGCATTTAGATGGCTAAATTGGACTAAAGAATGGAGGTTTGCCCATATACTTGAATTACTGAGCTACCTGTATCTCTGGAAAAGACTAAGTATGAGGTCATAATACACCAGAAAAAAAAAAATACACAGAAAAAAAAATAACTTTTGATTCACCTATTACTACAGAGAAACACAAAATTGTGGCTCTCCAGAGGAAATTAGAGGCATTAAGGAATCAAAGAGGTATCAGAATTTACACCTCATTGGGATCCCTACTTCTGTTAATGTTAAAGAGCAACTGACACCATCTGGCCAAAAGTGCTATACTGCAGAATTAGAATAAGTATAACCCAACAAATCTCGTATCAAAAGTAGATTTCTATGTTACTTCATTGTAAAGTCATTAGCCATTTTGTAACCCTGATTTCACAACCTTTTCAAAAAGCCTGTTTCAGTGAAGAGCTCCTACTGCTGTCATTAGTGACCTCACAGTCTAGTATTCTGTCAGCAAGCTTATAGGACTTGGTTCTCTAAAGTTGTAAAGATCATGTGCAGTGCTTTTCGAAGTAAAACAGGCAGCATGAGTCAGTAAACATTGCTTTAAAACTTTGTATGTTTCAAGTTTTATAACAAAGCTGACAATATATTGTCTGGGTGCCTTTTGCTGTGGTCCTTTTTCCTGTGTTGTTGGATGCTGGGTCATAGCACATTGTTGTGAGGTTTGTAGATGGAATACATTTCTGATGTGGTGAAAGGCTGAGATCATTCACACCTATCATTCAAATGAGATGATTTCCAAGAATGGCACTTGAAAACAATTACCCCATCTACTTGTCAATGGTTGTGGGACAGATTCATTTATGTTCTACTCTACAGTACAATGATCATTTTACCAGCACTAACCCTTCCAACCTTAGTAGGAATGAACATATATAATGCCCCCAGTAAAACTTATTGTAAAGCAGACATTGACAAACAGCAGTGAGGTTACCAGCATTACAATACTAGCAGCAGTACAACAACTTCCTAACAGGCACAGTAGAGTAACACTCCAAATGGCTTCAGCAGCCTGGAGGCATGCTGACTCAGCATCCAGCAACCCTGGAGAAATGGACCACACCAAAACTTAAGAACATTAAATAATACAATGTTGACAACTTTGTTACGAAACCTGAAACATGTAAAGTTAATATAGCAGTGTTTACTGACTGGCAGTGCCTGTT
Organism: Neoceratodus forsteri; assembly: GCA_016271365.2. Classification (NCBI taxonomy): domain Eukaryota; kingdom Metazoa; phylum Chordata; order Ceratodontiformes; family Ceratodontidae; genus Neoceratodus; species Neoceratodus forsteri. The sequence continues at coordinate 875,797,502 of CM057459.1, forward strand.
TTACTTGTGAAAACCATTGCACGTGATCATTACAACTTTGGAGAAACAGGTCCTATAAGCTTGTTGACAGGCAATACTAGACTGTGAGGTCTCTAGATTACATCTTCAGTAGCTCTTCACTGACACCTGCTTTTATTGCACAGGTAGTGCAATCAGGGTTATAAAATGGCTAATAACTTTAAAATGAAGTAACATGAAAAAATTAGTTTTTGGTATAAAAAAGACTGGGGGTATGCTTATTCAGATTCTGTAATGTAACACGTTTGGTGTCAGCGGCTCTTTAAATATCCCACCATGAGGAATCTTGTGAAAGCTGTCCTCAAGGAAATTTTCAGTCATCCAAAAGACAATCTGCCCCTTAGTATAATACATTCTGGGTTCCTCAGAAAAAGAAAACTGCTGAAAATTAATCAAGTAAATGATCCCCATCAAAATGCACTGCCCAAATAGTTGCATATCTAAAATCATCAATATGTAATCTTTACATTTGAAATGGTTTCTACTGTTTCAAAAAAAAAAAAATTCAATGCTTACTGATTTTGCTGTTTCAACTCAGAAATGAGAAGCACTCATCCATTTTGAAAGAATATGCTAATAATCTAGGTGCAATCTTTAGTCTTGAAAGTCTTTTAAAAGTTAAAATAATGTATCAAGATCACTGTCATATTTATTTTGACCTAGATTAGTTGGCAGATATTAACAGAGCTAAAAATATCCAGGAACAGATCAAATACTCTTCAGTAGACTCAGATAAAAAGAAATGCTGGAAGCTGCTACTGTCATTAAAGAAAACATGGAGGATGAACCTCATAACCTTTAACTGTTTTTGACTTTAAATCAGGATAATTGGGTTTAGTCATTTTCCTGACCAAATGCACGTGCTATATTATTTGATGCATGTATCTTTTATTAAGTACCTGGATTCTTATTATGATGTTTAATTGTCATGGGAATAATATTACAGTTTGAGATGATTAAATTATTGAGTATAATTCAGAGGTATATCTTATTTAAGTTAGAAATTATACATGTTTGAGATGTGTGTGTAAAGAATCAGGATCTAAGGTCCATTACTCCTGAAGCAATTGATTATACTCATGTAGGCCAAACCATGTGATGCATGATGTCTACTTTGTGTCATCTTCATGTATTTGAATGTAATATACACCTCATGTTAAATCTATGGAGCTAAAAAGAACATTCCTACCTACTGCTTCTAATACATCAGATTGATTGCTGCACTGCAGTTCAATTCTCTGGAATCATTACGGATTTGATACTCAGACTTCTTCCAAACCAATGCAGGTGATGAGGCCCAGTCACAACTAGATTTACAAATATCCATCTCAGCTCCATTTATTCTTTAGATAACTTCAGGTGAAGACAATCCACAGGTGCCACCCTACTGTATGGCAGACAAAAGGGGCTTTCATCATATATTATGTTCCCAGATTTATTTGGCATTTTACCTGTAACTCCAGGCCAATGTTCCTGTGGTTTCCTGTAGTTTATGTTATTTCTTATGGAAGCCAAATTGCTCTGCTTTCTTATATAACAAATGCATGTCTATGGGAATAATTTCCCTTTATATGGCTCAATGTTCCTGTAAAATATAGACATTCCCTTATATCTGCAAGCCCTGCCTTTAGATGAATTTAATGTGCAAACACAACAGCTTCAGTATAATCCATTCATATTTCACAATAAGGTTATTCATATTCTGATTAAAGCACACATATACTTCACAGGCACCAAGATTTAGATTTTCAAGTCATAATTTCTTTACAGCCTCTTGATAACCTGCATTAGTAAATGGATGCTTCTAATCTTGTTTAGTGCCCAAAGCAGAAACATTCACATTCACAGGGTTCTGTTTTCCTTCCTTTTCCAGAACAAAATCCTTAACAGCAACACATGGACTCACATCAGCAATTCTGGTTTTCCTTCTCAAAGTTAATGGCTTTTCTTGAATATTTGTCACTTTCACTGCCAACTAATTGCCACAAAGAGATGTCACTGCCATCCCAATGAGAACACTTCTTGGTGCTTTTCTTGACTGAATAGATGCTACAATAACAGTACAGCCAATAGAAATAGAAACTATGAGACAGCTTTGCCATATAACTGTCCCTGGTGTACTTCTAAAGTGACAGCTTATTTCAGTTTAATCACTCTCAGTTTCTTAAGTGTGACATCACCTCTCCATCATATCAAATTTGACATTAGATCAAAAAATAGCTCACTCTGTCCTTCGTTTCCAGTATCTGACTTACTCTGCAACCTTCAAAACTCATCTGTTCTCTGAAAGCAGCAAAGAAAATGTTTGATCACAATTGTTACATTGATGACACCATCATCTTGCTCTGGTAAAACTAGAACAGTTACATTTTTCATTTATCAACCTCTGTATCATGGTCATACCCTTCTTCTGGTTGTGTTTGATGTTCCCTACAGCCAACGAGAACCATGCTGGCAGATGGAATTGCTCATTAAGACACAATTTAGCCCTACTATATCGACTGTTAAACTGACCATTTATGGTATGGGCTATTGACTATTAACTAAGATACCTTTCACAGTAACATTTTCCAGTGGCAAATGGTGTGTAAAACAAATTGTTCCTTCTGGCTAGTTGTGTCCTCTGGAAAAAACTATTGTCAGGTTCAACTAAATTATTTTTGTACTGAATATAAACTGACAGTAAATCACATTGATCAATGTCTGAAGATTCTTGTTTTCCCATACTTCTCCCTCTACATGCAGGATTTTTAATTTCTCCACAAGTCAGTATTGACACCCTCAGTGGGGCCCAAGTGCACTAAAGATGATAACAGTATAACCTCCCCCATGGGTGGAGCTTACCTTGCCACCTCCCGAATGCATAGTCCTGCCAGTCCTGGTCTATTCTCTGGCACCTTCATGCTATTGCCATCCTTGGGTGCCCAGTTTCTGTTAAGGGGACCAGAGGAGAATAGCAAAGTTCAAACTGCCCTCTTGGCAGTGCGCTCACTTGGCCCGCAGTTCAAATATGCGAGCTGGCTGGTTGGCTGCATTTTCTGTGTGAGTGCTGCAGTGCTCAGTATTGTGAGCCAGTCTGCAGGTCTTACCAGCTATGTGTTTGCATGTTCTGACCCCCGAGACCTCAGAAATACCCACTGGGGGCTTCGGAAGCACGTGTGGGTGAAAGAATTCAAACTTTAAAAAAAGAGTGTTATTGAGTGCTATGTGTTTAAAGGGAGCATGTTTCTTTAAGAACAGTTCTGGCTGCTGAATAAATGGGAACACTGTTTACTGCCTCTGCGATAGGGCTATGGCGCTAGTGACAGGCAGTGGATGCCCCTAACATGTCTGTCTCTGCCACCAGATGCATCGACAGAGGGGTTGCTGCCAATTGCTGGGTGCAGTCAAATACAAAATAATATTGTTTGCCAGTATTACAAAGTTAAAGTTGGGACATTTTATAGACTGGTTACTAGTGGTCATATCTGCCACCTTTGACATGCAGGCAGCCAATCAGAAAGCAAGACGCTTTGGAGGACTGGAGAGAGGGGCTTATGGAAAGAGGCAAGGAAAATGTCTTGACTCCAGAACAGTTAACCAATAGTGCATTGAAGGGGCCTAATGAATTTTAATTTTCTGACGGACAGTCTGTTTTGACCAATGGGATGCTGCCATGATATTCTGAAACCCAGAGGACCATGTGTGCTCATTTCAGTTCAGCTGGAGCCTCTCCTGAGAGAGGGGAGCTCCAGTCCCTTGCTCTATGATGTTGGCTGGTGAGTGAGAGGAAGCCCTGCTTTGCATTCCAAGGTCTGGAAGGAGCTGTTCCCGAATCACAGAGCTGATTTGTTGTCCAAAGCCAAGACAGTTGTTGAAGAGGCTCCCAAGTGAGTGGAATCCTTTCAGTGATCTTCGAGAGAAGGAGAACTGCCTGGAGGCTTACACACCCACTGGTCCAGGATGTGCTCTACGTTGCCCTGTGTTGCATTCCAAGGGCAGGAAGGAGTGTGTTGACAGAATGAGAGTGTTGTTTTCTGTCCAGAATCAAGGGGGTTTCCCAAGTGAAGGGAAACTAGCCTGTGATGCCTGAAGGAAGTGTTGAGGCCTTACTTTTGTGTTCCTGTAGATGTTAAGTGAAGTGAGAAGATTCGCTTTTCTCTTTAAGTCTGCACCTGTGAGGTGAGAAGATTAATTCTACAGTCCATGTCTGGGCTTTGAGGTGAAAGGATATGCCCCAGTCTTCTGCCTGTAGCCTGATCCAGTTATGTCTGAAGCTGAGAGGCTGTTTCCTGCTAGCATCCTGTGGGAAACCCAGAGACTATCTCCCGTTTGATTGAGAGCCACCACTGCAAGTTGGCAGTGTGGCTGAAGCCATTTACAGCCTGATGTTTCTGAGTACTAGAAAGACAATGACTGTCTTCCAAGGTCAGCCTGGGGAATCAGCCAGGTACTGCCACTGATAAGCAATACCTATGTGTCTCTCCCTGAGGGTTCATGCCTGGACATAGGGGTTGAGGTGTGCTGGCCCTGGTCCCCATCAATGATCTCTCCAGCCTTGTGACACCACCACCAAGAAGATAACAATCTGCCATAAAAGCTGAGAGGTATCCAATCTGTCTAAGCTGCAGAAAAGCCAAGAGAGTGGAGGCCTCAAGCTGCAACATACTTGCTGCTTATCTCAGCAATCTGAGTTATTAACATCCTACTGATTCAAATACCCCAGACATAAGTCTCAAAGTCACCAGCCTGATAGGTCAAGAGACTGTTCATCAAACCATGAGTAAATTAGGGGATCTGTATACAGTATGTTCTATTATCTAAGCATGTTATTATATGAAATGTATGAATGTTTTAACAGGACAACTTTGTAAATAGGTCTACTAGGCATAAAGTTCTTATCCTGTTAAAAAATAAAGTTTTAACTAACTAACTAACTATAAAGTTGCCATCAGTTATTGCCAAGTTTCACCAGACAGCTACTGCCACAATCCAAAGGTTTGAATTAAATTTGTTAATAAAGTGCACCAACATTGGCCAACCAGCTGCAACACATCAAGCCTGCAACTAGACCCTGGGTACCCAGATAGGACTCTTTGGGGTTAAACTTTTACCAGTTGGGGAGTGGCTTATGTTAGAATAAGTGGGAAAAACCTGTTCTTATGCATATGCTGATGGAAGGCAGGCACTGAGAATGCCTATTTGGTTTGCAAATAATGTGATTGAGCCTGCCAGATGGCACTGAGGGTTGAGGTGCTGGACATCACACTTCGTGCCATGCCGGTGACCCATCTTCGGGAGCTGGCATGGATCTCCAGGGGTCAGCCAGGAGGAGGAGGAGGATTGAAAGTCCCAGAACAGCTCTCCTCCTCTGCAGAGGGTGGGTGGGGAGGACCACTGATGTGCCGGCTCCTGGCAGCAGCTGGGGGCTGTGCAGTCTCAGGACTAATAGTAAGGGACCGCTTTGGTGGCATCCAGCATGCAGCTCATGGAAGCGTGCCTTACAGCATCATTGACACCATTGCATGGCAGCACCAGGGGCATTAATATTGCAGGAAAAAAAACTCGGCATCATGACGGCTACCCCGATGACACTGCCATGGATGCACCCATATTCAAGTTCAAGATTAAGTTTAAGTTCAAGTTTATTGCATGAAAGACTCCGTTGAGCAAGCTCATTCACAAGGAGGTCCTGAGGCACATACACATACAGTTTGCAATTACATAGACAGGAGATATAAAATGTAGAACAACAAAGAAAAAATATATAATACTAGAGGTATACACAATAGAAGTCCTTATGCTACATATGCAGTACATTGCAGCTTTAACCTTGCCCTAAATTATGCAACACATTTCAGCTTAATAAGTAGAGGGCCAGGTGGTACCTAGGAAGTTGACTTGGTGTTGTGGGCCTAGTAGCACCTACATATGTCTTTTAATTTAGAGATAGCTAATGTTTTGTAGGAGTTAATTGATACGATGCTGGTTAGCTTCAGTATGGCTTGTAGTTGGTTCCAAATGTTTGGGTGGGCATATGAATCAGCTCTTTGGCCAGCTGTGGTACGTGTCCTGGGAACAACTAGTAGGATAAGGTTGGATTTCCTTAGGGAGTAGGCGTCATCCGAGATGTGTATGAGAGACGTTAAATAGACAGGCAGTTTGTGGAGTAGTAATTTGAGGGCCCAAATGCCAACATGCAGGAGGCATCTGGTGGCAAGAGAGGTCCACCCAATTGATGCATAAAGATCACAGTGGTGGGTCCTGTATGCAGAGTTAGTAATGAAGTGAAGAGCATGGTGACAGAGTATGTCCAGTTTAGATAGGCTCAAGGTGATAGAGTACATCCAGTTTAGATAGGCTCCCGAAGATGGGTTATATTAGCTCCCTTCTGAGCCCTCCATCCAGGTCTCTGTGGTGATGGGGTAATTACCCACTGTGAAGCAACCTGGAAAGGGCTGCAGCAGGGAGGTGAGCTCTGGCTGTGCCTGGGGCAGGGGCCATGAGGGCTGGCTGGATTGGGGAACCAAAGGTACAACCACCCCCAGCCTCGGAGATAAATAAATTATGCAAAAAAAATAATGTGATTGGTGTTTTCAATAATGCTGAAATGTTGTATAATGTTTACCTCCATTTCCCCTTACCTAGCCCTCCCTATGTAAATAAATTGCAAGTTAACCATTTTACAAATTTCTCATGAGCATATTATTAACTTATGTCAATAATCGCAAGTATACTGAAATGTTGTTTGCTTTATGGAAATCCATGTGTAGGGTAACTGTAAGTGAAGGTGGGTAGGTGCAGCATCCCAGGGGGTTGCACTGTATAAATATCTGGCCCACTTTATATTTTGTCTCTGGATGGAGGCACTGCACTATTTACTTTTACTTTTGGGAAAGAACCCCTTTTTCTACCTGAACAAGATCCCATGCACCTCAGCCTGTTTTGTGGCCACCCGGGCAGGAGTAGTAGCTCACTGGTACATAGCACTAAGGTTACATCAGATTAGTAGTGCATGCTCTAAATCCATAACATGGAGGGAAACATCTGAAGCACAACTAATCCTTTTTGTAATACATTCAGATAGCATAAGATTCATTACTGATGACCCAACATATGAAGGCTGTCCTTGATCATTCACAATGTTGAGGCCTTATGTTTTGATTTTTCCCAGCACTTCTTCTGGCATTTTATTATTTTTTGTAAAATCAGATCAATCTGTGATTTACTAGAAATACCACCAACAGCTTAATCTGGTTCAAGATCGGTTGGCATTCATCTGTATCCCCTTCCCCCAGGTCATGCCTGAAAATAGGCAGAATTTGTCTAGTGCACTCACTCGGTCAACAAAAAACTAAATAAATAAACAAATAAATAAATAAATATTCAGTCCCAAGGCAACAGTTTCAAATTTAATGTTCAGGTTTAATGTGGTCAGTTTTACAGATTCAGTCTTTTCACTGACAGGTTCACTGGTCTTTGCTATGGTGCTTCTTTTCATTTTTTTCAGCCGTCTGACTCTGTGAACTGACAGCTCTAGTATCTCTCAGCTGCAGCAGTCATTTCTTGCAGTTCATATGTGGTACATTTCCCTCAGGGCCAAAATGTAAACATGCTAAACAACCCTGAATCTGGGCAGTTCCTTATAAACATTATAGGAAACTCATGCCTAAGGACATTGACTCTCCAGCCCTGCCTAAACAGACAGTAACTGACAAGGTCAACTGCTCTATTCAGTCTTGTCCAGCAGTCAAAGATATGCTCTCCAGGATGGGACAATGTTGAATAAAAGTCGATAAGGGAGATAACCAATTAAATTGCTTCCCATAATGCTGTTTCAGTATTTCAAGTATAAGGATTATTTTTCACATCAATCTGGCAGTTTCTGATTCCAGTTCTTTCTGTATCTGTTGTGTTCTCTGCTAGTTTCTCTAAAATCTCACTGGGCTGTTCAAAAACCTTAATTCATCTCTTCCTGAAAGAAATGTGCATCTTTTCTTCCCATTCGTAAATGGTGATCTTGTGTGAGCCATCACTATTGAATTCTGGAGGCTCTCAGACATCTGAATTCACTGTTAGACTTAACTAGACAGGTCATTTTCTAAGAGTCAGACTGTACAGTTCCACCACTAGAAGAAATCTAAATCTGTTTTTATTCTGATGTAGGCTACTTCATAAATGTATCAATATTAAACTGATTCCAGCAACCAGGTGGCTGAAAAGCAAGATCAGTCTGTTTGCAGACGATACCAAGATGTGGACGGTGGTGGACGACACTGAGGGTTGGTAGGGGAAGCAAGAGGATCTAGCAAAGCTGGAGACCTGGTCAGACACCTGGCAATTGGGGTTTAATGCCAAAAAATGCAAAGTGTTGCATTTTGGGGAAAAAAAAAAACAAAAGGAGCTACTAGCTATGTGGGGTACTGCTAGCTGTGACTAAGGAGGAAAAGGATTTAGGGGTAATCATAACGATATCAATGAACAACTCAGCTCAATGTAGAAAGGTGGCTGCAAAGGCCAATAAAATGCTGGGTTGTATTGCCAGGGGAATATCATCAAGATGAGGTTAGGTTATTCTACCATTGTATAGATCATTGGTAAGGCCACACCTGGAGTACTGTGTGTAGTACTGGCACCCATACAAGAAGAAAGACATTAAGTTGCTTGAAGGAGTGAAACATAGGGCCACAGAGATGATCCACAGACAGGGGGACTTACCACATGAGTGCAGACTTAGGGAATTGAACATATACTTGCTAGAGGAGAGGAGGGACAGGGGGGATTTGATAGAGACCTTCAAGTACATGAAGGGCATAAACAGGGCTGGGATGGAGGGACTTTTCAAGGTAAGGGAAGGGAGGGATACTAGGTGCAATGATTTGAGATTGGAGGGGGGGTAGATTCAAGAGGGAGATGAGAAGGCACTTTTTTACGGAGAGGGTGGGGGCCAAGTTGAACACCTTTCCAGTGGAGTTGGTATCCTGCAGGACAGTGAGCTGATTCAAAAGTGTCTGGGACAGGGTAAGAGGGAGGATGAAGGAAGGGGAGATAATGGAGGAAGGGGCAGCTGCTGAATAGGGTGGCTAGCTGCAAAGTCAAGCAGACTCAATAGACCAATAGGCCTTTATCTGCTGGCAAATTTCATATGTTCTTATGTTCATATGAAATGGTAGCTCCAACGTTTATTGCAGAATGCCTGAGCTACCTGATATCATTTGTAAAATGCAACATTATTGACTGACTTATTTGATAAACAATTTAATTTGTAACTTTGACAAGAGACCCAAATAAATCATCAGAGTATTCTAGATTTTGGGGTGGGCATGGTGTTAACATATTTTCAGATATAAAATTCAGGGAGATCTGTCAGAGAACTAAATGAGGTGCTCTTCACTGAAGAAAGAAGTAATGAAAGTTCAGCTCCCAAAGTTGAATAACACCAAAAGTTCTTTTGTTGGTAACATCTTCCAAAGTAATGCTGCCATTTCATGAGGCTCCACCTCAACTCATCAAGGCACAATACACTGGTTACCAGTCACGTTATCAATATGTCTCTCATATGCAGTGGTCCTTTTACCTAGCAGTATTGCAATCTATTTGTCTGTATTTCAAAATTTGCTTACTGACCCTCCCAGAAGCATCTAATATGTTACCTTTCTGAGGCTTGATAACATTTAAATGTGGCCTGCATTAGTGGAACTATCTCCTTTGCCTTAACGGGGCCACTGCATATGAAAGACATATTGATAACAAAACTGGTAAAAACTATATTGAGCCTTAATAAAGTGATGTGGATCCTCATGAAATATTGATTTAATTTTGGTGAATGTTAAAAGTAAAAATCCATTGTTGGCATTACTTAAAACTTGAAATTTCAATCTTCCTTGGAACTAGGTCATGAAAGTTTCCCCACTGGAGAAAGAAATACAGCCAAAGAAGTTTGGGCATCCCAAAACTACTTCCAGTTTTCTGCACTGTACTGATGATGCCTTTTGTACTCCTGTCTGTACTCTTGTCTTTCAGGACATATAAAGTTTGAGGAAACGTATTACATGATTTTTTTTTATCTGCCAGATCTTTACAATTCTGATTTCTACCAATACCTTGGACTGAGATATAAATGTTTTATTCCAATGTAGGCTCCTTCTCAAATGCACCAGTATTAAACTGATTACAGCAACAAGGTGGCTTGAAAGTCAGCTGACTTTGCCCCTCTCCTTTTGACAGTTTTGCTTAGTGCCAGGTCTATGAAGAATAAAATTGCAGTGATAGAGTGGTTCATCACAGATATCCCAGCTGACCTGGTGTGTATCACAGACAACTATATGGTGGATGATTCAGCTTCCTCTAATGGAGGCATCCATACCATCCAGGTATTCTGTAGTTCATTACCTGAGGCACAAGCATGAGGATCAGAAAGTCCATCTATTTTAGATCCACTGTGGGACTCCAATATATGCTACAAAAATCACCTGGTTATTTTGGAATGTATGGCAGTGAAAGACTGACTAGGTAGTTTGTAAGATAATTATAATCTACCATCTCCCAGGGTATGGTAATACATTCTTGCAAGAACTGGTAGACAACATGGCCTATTTGAGTGGGGTTCCTTTAAACTATTTGTACTAGGCAATTCAGTGTCTGTGTTGATGATGAGGGTTCACTTCCTTCACTTGATAACATCAGTGGATCTAGCACAGTCAGCTGCCTCTGGGGCCTATCAGCAGAGCAATGTCTTGGACATGGTCTTCTCATTGCGTCTTTACAGTAAAATGCACCAGGATGTAATCCAGTGTCACAGTTTTCTGCATAACAGAAGTGATTAACTCTCATGAAATTGCCTTATTTTCTGCAGTTGCTGCACATTTTTTAGAATTTACACAGTATCCTGGTGGGCTTTTCTGCACATTTGAAGTATCAAAAATGATCCAGTCATTTAATTGAATCATCTGATGACATGCAGTTCCTCTGTGGAGTTTTCATTTAAATCCCCCTCCTGTGGAGATGGATCATTACTGTCTTAAATGTAATCTGAGCCTAGCAAACTCTTCATGATAATGGGCATCTTGAAATGATGACAACTTGTACTGAGAGAGCAGAGACAGCTGTAGAAAGTTCCATTGTGGCTCTTAGAGCAGCCTTTGACTCCATGGTGCCCTACTGTGTTCACACCTTAACCTTTTACCATAGGTTGCCATGGTATTAGGGCTAAAAGACAAGGCTGGAGCATCCTTTTATTTAATTGAAACATTTTACTTTATTTCAACTAAATACGACACATGACAACAAGCCACAAAGGATTCAAGACAACGCCATAGGGATAATGAAACAAAACAACCACAGATAGCAGGACATATTTCCAACTAGACAACAATAGTCTCATAGATAAAATAAAAATAATGAACTAATTCAATTGCTAACATCCTATCAGTCTAAAGGAGTGTAACAAAATTGTCCCATAGGGTCTTCAAACTGGAAATTAAGTATAACCCTGGTACAATACTACAACTATGTAACTATCATAATACATTGTAACAGTATTCTTTAATGCTACTAACTTAAAAATTATAATTAATTCTGATTCGGAGACAGAAAAACACCACCCCAACTGCAATTCACTCTTAATGCCCCAAATTACTCCCTAATGGCCCTTTTTCTGAGAAATATCAACTTATTGAAACTAATGTGAAGTAAAATACTGCACTTTGTGGTATCGCCATGATGTAATGCAACCAAGGATCCAAAACTTGATGAAATCTCAAACTTAATTTCCTATTTAAATACAACACTTGTAAATAGGAAGCAGTTGTTGACACCGCTCAAAGCCATTGAGTGACAGAGGGAAGCAAAGTGGTATGCCAATTACGAAGTAACTGTCTTTTCAAGGCTATACCCTGTTTACTGTCTATTTGACCCAGATACCACCTAGTTGCTTATGAGCTTCCTGGAAGTCCTCACTCTTGTTAAAAAAGACATTATCATATGTTTTGTAAGGAGGGAGTATTTCCAAATGGAATAAAAAGGGCAGCACTAGTTCAGGGTGACACAGTATGTGGCTATAGCGGCTTTTGAGTTTGTGATCTGTCAGTTCTCAGCCTTGTTCTAACCACTAAACCACACATCCTCTACTGCTTGGTGTGGGGACAGACTCAAAAGAGCAGTGACTACTAGCAATATACAGTGAAGCCAATTATGATGCAACACTGTAATTTACAGTAAATGGCATATCACAAAATACTGCATGACTAAAGGGCTTAATTGCCATTGAATTTCACTGTTCTCTGCAGTATACAGCAGTGTTTTGTGATATACTACAGTATTGCTGCATTGCATCCTGGATGGCATGGCCTATATATACATTGTAGGGAGCTGAGTAGGTACTGCATCCTGGGGGTCGTGTTGGACACAACATTTGGCCTACTTACTCTCTCTGGCTGAATGCACCACACTGTTTACTATGTGTTGCGTTATGAACCCCTCTACCAAAGGAGAAAGAATGAACCCAGCACCCATAACCGGTTAGGGTCCCCTGCAGACATCACACAGGGGTGTGAACACAGACACGGTGTCCCAGGGGTCAGACATTTGAGGTACCACTGGGATCTCCTCTTGATTATATGAACGTACATAAGGGTTTTTCAGAAACTCTGCCATTGAGACGCCCCCCCCCTTGAAAATTTCTTCAAAAATTAAAAAATGCCTTTTCATGAGGTAGGGAATGGGTGTGTGTTACAGGGCTTTTACCCTCAGAAAGTACTCCTGGCAAAGAAGACAGCGAGGAGCAGGTCACGAGTCTATCTTGGAAGTGTTGGATGATGTCTTGAATGATTGTGGGAACAGGAACATTCAGAAAGTGACTAAAGAATCAGGTTCTTAGTTCAGAACAGTAATTGTATTTGGAGTCCGAGTGTATTTATTGTATATGTTTACTTGTGCTACTTGTTTTAATATACGATTTAAAATGTTTAATCTGTTTTATTCTGTAAGGCACCTTGGTTTTATGAAAGGTGCCCTAAAATAAAGTTTTATTAATATTTATTACTTTAATTGTGGAACCTGAGAAGAACTTAGGGGCCATGCATTTGCCTGCCATGGTGAACAGTCTCAAGAGATTTGGGTGGTTATAAGCAATGGGAGTCCTGCCAGCCCAAAATCTCCTTCACCACCCCTGGACACTGTGGAGGATTTCAAGACTAAACTAGATCTGTTGCTGGCTAATGAAGAAAAGATGTTTAAGAATATGCAGAACTTGTTACCTCCCTGGGCAACCTCTGAAGAATCTAGACTTGCTTGGTCTGCTGGTTCAGACTATTACTGATGCCTAAAATTTTTTTCTAGCACCATTCCCACCCCCACTGGAGAAGATCATTATGAAACTTGGATTGATCATGCTGTCCCAATGTAACATGAATAGCAATCCACCAAGGTGGAAAAAACACCAGAGATTTGCAGAGAGCTTGAAGGGGCCAGCATTCGATGCCAATAGGCCCTTGCATGTCACAGGGGGAGGCCCAAGCACATGAATACCTTGCTGCCTGGACAGTGTATTTGGAAGTACAGAATCATGTGATGACTTTTACTGGATGTTTAAGACCACCAAACAACTGTGGGAGAGCCCCTCTCTACCTATCTGCACAGACATGAGAGGACCTTACAGATAGTACACCCAAGGGGTGAAATGGAGTCCAAAGACCTGAACAAGGTACAACTAGAATAAGTGTTGAGGACTGTCCAATTTTCAGTTATTGTTGTTAAAGTTATGCTTAAAAGAGAGATATTGGTTGCTGGCTCAATGGTGCTAAGTGTTGAGGTGCAGGACATTACAACTTACGCTATGATGTTCCAGTTCTAGAATGAGCCTGAATCTTTGGGGGACAGCAGGGGAGGAGGGAAGGCAACAGGACTGAGCAGCTGCCTAGCAGCTCTTCTCTCCTTGGTAGGGATCTTGTTGCACCCCATGGTCCCACTGCCCCCAGGTAGAGGACTGAGGGTATTGCAGGTGGGAGGCTGGCATGCAAAGGAGGGCGTACAGCTGTGTATGCCTCTGCATGCATGTGTGTGCAGCTGTGACCCGGGTGGGAGAAATATGGGGGGAGGAATGGAGTGGGTAAGATCTGTGAAGCCCTGGTCATGGTCCCAGTGATGGGGTTGTGGGTCTGGATGGATGCAAGCATACAAGGGAGGGTCAGAACCTGCCTGCCAGCTCCTGTGTCTTAAACACATAATAGAAAAAAAAGAGAGACTGGTTTATCCCCCTCACACCATACCCTGCTGGGGGAGATTAGAGGGTCTGAAGAACAAGATGAACTCTGGGGACCATCACCTTTCTGAACTGCCCAAGTGTCAGACAACATGTCACAGAGCTACAGAGACCAATTCAAGAAATGAAAGGTGTAATAGTCCAACTTGGCATGACTAGCCCCCTGCCCCCCCAGGAGTTTGAGCCCTTAATCATCTTCTCTCCTTGGTCAATAAGTGTTGCATCAATTGCCTTAAAGCACTGGAATATAAGCCTTAAATCCAATTTCACTGGAGGAAGTCCATACTCAGCTGACAGAGCTAAAGAAAATGATGAGAGAATCAATGAACTGTCAAGCTTTGCAATTGTCTAGGGCCTTACCTGGGAGAGGGACACCCATGGAACTCTCCAGCTGGAACCTCTCAACTGTCAGTACATAAAAGTGATGTTTATTGCTACTGCTGGGGGAAGGATGGCCATATCCAATATCAGTGTCATTCAGAAAGCAACTTTCAGAAGGTTGTAGACAGGCTAATCCAGTAAAACAGTAGGTCAGCCATGCATGAAAAAATCTTCAAAAGATTTTGACAGCATTGCTTGTTAAAAGCAAGTATCCATGCTAGATCATTTACACATAGGATAAGGAAAAATACGTGGGTGTACGCCACTCTCACTTTTGACCTTGAATGAAATTTTCAAGGTCACAAAGGCCAAGTGGGGTCAAAATGGTATTTTCTGAATTTTATGTATATTGACATCAAATGTACTATATCTTTCTGAAAAAATAACTTTATGATCACTTAGATGTATATACTACATGCTTTATGAGAAACATATGCACATCCCCATGAGAGAATTTGGGCTGGCTCTACTTTAAACAAAACTGCATGGTGCCAGAAGGCCTCACAGTGCAATCAGGAAAGGCTAAGAACAGCAGATACATACACTTGTTTCATCCAAATTTGGACTCATCAGTGTGCCATATCTGTGTCTTAGCCTGGGGAGAGGGAGCCAGCCACCCCTTAAGGGGGATATTATTATTTATTTTTTATTTATTTATTGAAATCTAGCATTACAAATACCTTTGAGCAGGAACTGTTCATTTACAAAGGTTCCACATCGAGGAACTGGTAAGTAAACATACATACTAAGGTTGACAGGATTATACATAATTACATAGTAAAAATGAAGAAAAAAGAACAAGATTCTGAAGCATAGTTAATTACAGTACCTCAAAATGTGCAAGGGTGAACTTAGAGATAAACTTAGAAATAAACTTAGTAATAAGTGCTGTTGGCATGTAAATAGGGAGGGTGGGAGTATGCAGGTAGGAATGCCATTGTCATAGGGTAAGGGGCAAGTGGTAGGAGTACTCCAGGGGAAAGGAAGAGGCAGGATGATTGTCTGTAAGTGCCAGGGAGGGGGTGAGGAAGGGGATTGGGGAGGGTGTGTGCAGGGGGAGGCAGGGGAGGTAGGGCATGGTAAGAGGGGTAGCAGACCTGTCTAAGGCAGAGGACAGTGAAGCACAGGGCCCCAGATTAGGCGAAGCAGTCACATTGACTAGTAGAGCTGGGATGAAGTCAGAGTTGGCTTTTAAATGGGCCAAGGGCAGCTGCAGTAAGAGTTTCTTTGTCTAGGGTATTATACCACTGTGTTGTTCTGTGAGCAAAAGCCCTCTGTCCCATAGTAGTCCAACATCTGGGGACAAGGAAGGCTTGTTGTTGTGAACTTCTAGTTTGCTAAGTGCTGTAGTGGTCCATGAGGACCTTTTCAATCCCTGGGGGCATGATCCCAAGGAGGACTTTTTTGGCCAAGAGTCAGGTTTCATACCAGACCTGGCTGATGAGAGGATGCTATCCTGCCTGAACACACAGAACACAGGTGTGTGTGAGTTGGTCAGCCCCCGTTAAAAGCCTGCATGCTTTATTGAGTGCAACTGTAATTCCGCAGATGGCAGTGGCAGAGGTGGAGCCATAGATTGCTAGCCTGTAATCAATGATGGAGGTGACAGAGCTGTTAATAGCCAACCAGAGTGTGTCTGGATCTATGCAATGTTTGTGCCTGTGGAGCAGGCCTATACGGATGTTGGCGGCTTTGGTGACAGATTCAGTGTGCTGGTGGTAGGAGAGGGAACTGTCCAGTGTAACGCCTAGATATTTAAATTCAGGAACATGTTGAAGTATGGTCTCTGCTTGTTTTTTGATGTTGAGGTCACAGGATTTGTACTTGCTCCTGGCATTGTAGAAAGTCATCACCTTTGTTTTGCTGTAGTTTAGGACCAGTTTGTGCACCTTGAACCATTCTTCGATGTGTATGAAGTCAAGCTGCAGTTGTTTCTGAAGGAGCACTATGTCTTGGTGTCTGGTGAACAAGACTGCATCATCAGCGTAGAGTAGTAACTTCTGTTGGCAGACACTGGGGAGGTCATTTAGAAAAAGGCAGAAGAGGAGAGGTCCCAGGATGGACCCCCCCAAAAGGACCAGTTTATCTTCCAAGGTGACATCGATGATTCTGACCCACTGGACCCTCTCCCCAAGGTAACTTGAAAACCAGAGCAGTGCTTCTTTGGAAAGCCCAATGCTTGAAATTTGCTTGAGTAGGAGTGGGTGGTTGACAGTATCAAAGGCTTTCATAAGATCGATGAATACTGTGCCCACGCAATTTCCTTGGTAGAGTGTGGTATGGATGAATTCCATAAATTATAGTAATGCAGTGGTGGTGCTGTGACCTTTTCGAAAGCCATGTTGCTCAGGACATTGGATGTTATATTTTTCCAGGTACTCGACTAGTTGGTGTGAGACAATGCACTCCAGTGCCTTAGACAAAGGGGGGAGGATGGAGATAGGTCTGTAGTTCAAGTGTAATGACTTATCTCCACTTTTGTGTACGTTGTGATGGTCACCTGCTTCCAGCAAGGTGGGAACTGGGACAATCTTAATGATAGGTTGAAGATCATAGTCAGAGGTACAAGGATTTATTCAAGGACCAATGCTAACACCTTGAGGTCAAGGGAGTCGCCACTGTAGCCTGCGATGTGGATGACCTTCTGAATATAGGTTCTGGCCAAGTGCATTGGGATCTCCTTGAAGTAAAATTGTGGTGCAGGTTGTAGGAGAGAAGCAGTGTCAGGGAGGTTACTACCATAGAGGGCATCAAAGAAATCAGATTGGATGACACTATCCAAGTTGGAGAATGCATTGTTGAAGGTATTGGTGATTGTGAAATGGTCAGATGTTGGTGTTCTATTTATATTGAGCATGGTGGGTAGTAACTTAGGATCCTTGTCTGTAAGGTCATTTAAGTTACTTCAGAATTTTTTCCCATCACCCCAGGAGTTGGAGAGAGCCTCCTTGAAATGTTTGCTTTTGGCAGGCCAAATTGCCTGTGAGTGCTTGTTTCTGGCAGTTTTATATTTATGAATATCCCCAGGTGTGGAGTTTGCTTGGGCACAGTGCCAGAGATGGTCCCTTTGTTCGAATAAAGTGATTAGTTTGGGGGTTATCCAGGGGTTAGTTTTTCCCGTGACCCTCATCTTTTTGAGAGGTGCGAAGATATTATAGGCCACAGTGAAGTGCCCAATAAAAAGGTCCAAGTCTTGGTTAACATCTTTGGAGGTGCCAATTGGTGACCAGTCTATGTGGCTTAAGTGTGCTTTTAGTAGCCCAAGGCACCCCTGCTTTAATAACCTGGTGTGGATTATTTTGGGGGGAGAGGCTTGATGAATTTGTTTGTCCAGATACAGGTAACAGGTGAGTGGTCACTGATAAGGTCAGGGAGTACTGTGACTTTAGAAATTCATTCAGGGTGGTTAGAAAGGATCCAGTCCAGGAGTGTGTGACCCTGTCCTATTGTTACATCTGGGGGGGTGGCAACAAGCTGGGTAAGGTTCTGTGCTGTTATGGCATCCTTGTGGGTGCCGGCCCCCGGTGAGAGCCAGTTAATGCTGATTTTGCAGAGTATCATGATTTCAGAGTTATGGTGTATTCCCTTTAAGATTTCCATGATGCTAGCAAGTCCATTGGCCTGATCTTTAGGGGGTAGGTAAACAGAGGCTATGGTGAGCTCCTTGTTGCTCACCCGAGTAGAATTTTGATAACAAGAACCTGCAAGGGGTGTTTAGGGTTTGCGAAAGGAAGGACATGACCCAGATATGAGTTCCACAGGTAGCTGGCACAGCCCCCTCCTTGTTTAGCAACCCTGTCCTGCCTGAATATAGTGTATCCAGGGATGGTGACTGTAGTGTCTAGTATCTTGGGGTTAAGCCATGTTTTGCAACAGAGAGAACATCAGGGTTATGTTGTTGGACCCAGGTTTGCAGGATATCAGGTTTCTTGGGGAGGCTACAGACATTGACAGAGGCTAACGTGAGGGACCCCTCCCACCTTTTTGGTGCATGGGAAGCTTGGCCAGTGGGTCCCGGGTTGGTATAGATATTTCCAGATAACAGAAGTAGCATGAGCAATATCCTGGGGAGGTACGTTTAATCATTTTGCAGACTAATTTAGTTGTAAGGCATCTAGACCTCTTGGCTCTGCTGGTTCACGACTGTTCTGTGAACTTGCTGGGCACAGTATATATTGCACTGTTATGAGGGGTGCCATGTGATTGAATATGCAGAAGGTAGCCAAGGTGCCATATAGGGCTGCAGTGGAGCAAGGTACAGATGGTATTGGCTCCTGGTGGCCATGCCTTGCTTGTAGTGCAAGAAGAATGCTGGTACTTCACAGTGAGGGTGATGGTTGCCAGTGGCTACAGGGACAGTTGGGCAGTGCAGCATCAACACTCCCTAAATTATCAGCGGAACAGCCCGCTTAGCAAAGGTCATGGTTGAATGGTATAGGCATTGCAGCACTGTAGAGAAGGAAGCTTAACTGGGATCGGTCCATGTTTTTAAATTTCTAATATCTAGTGCGACCTGCACAGACAGGTGGGTAGGGCTTGTAGCAGAGAGGGCTGGGTCATTAGGGAGATAGAGGAATTAGCAGGGAGGGGTGAGTATGTATTTAAAGGAGGCCTGGGAGGAGGTGGGGGGCCGGGAGAAAAAGCAAGAAGTGTTATCGACAGAAAATAGCAATAGAAAATGGAAAATAGTCCAAAATTAAGATTGGTCTTCCCCAGCTGGGAAGTGACCCAATAGGAAAGGAGCAAGAGCACATTATTCATTTGGGTCATGGGGACCCCAAAATAGAGAAGGAAAAGAAGTACAAAAGAACCCTAGAGCAAATGCCCTGCAGCATGAGTTATCCCAGAGGGTATTTGCCTTACAGCCAAGTTTTAAAGGAAATTCTCTCATGAGGATATGCATGTTTCCCATAATGTGTTGCATTATTGGGGTCTGAGCAATTGAGTTTCCTTTAAAACTTGGCTATAAGGCCAATATCCTCTGGGATAACCCATGCCTCAGGGCATTTGCTCTGGGGCTCTTTAGTAGTACAATGTGCTTTTTTGCATGCACATGTGCCCTGGTAGCATACCAGGAAAAAACCCTAGGCTTGAATCCCATAACACCCGGATCCTTGCATGTCCTGAGACCAAGCTTATACTGGGAGGAGTTCCCCCAGTCATTGACTGAGGCACAAAACACAAGCATAAAAAAAAAGTTGACTGTTCCACACTGACAAAGATAATGCCTGGAAGCACTTGCTGGAGATGCTAGCCACAGGCATCATTCCAGAATCTATGACCCTCTATGAATTGCTGACTGTAGTTGTCAGAAAGAACACTGGTGCTGTCAGAATGTGTGTGAACTATTGGACTCCAAACAAAATAACTTTACTTGACCAATACTCTATGCCACAAGTCCAAGATACCCTAGAATGTATGAATGGAAGTCAATGGTTTAATGTGATAGATTTCAGATCCAGCTACTATCACCTCCCCATGACTGAGTGAGATTGAGAAAAGACTTTGTTCATCTTCTGCCTGGGGTTCTATGAGTTCCACTGAATGCCACAAGAAATCTCAGGGATACCAACCATCTTCTAATGGCTAATAGTGAGAGCACTGGGTGACATACATTTCTTTGAATGTCTTGTGTACCTAGATGACATTCTTGTATCTGGGGAAAACCCTGAAAGAACATGAAGCCCAGCTGTTAAAGGTGCTCAACAGACTGGAACAGCATGGCCTCAAGCTGTCCAATGACAAGGGCCAGTTCTTCAGAACCTTGGTCAAGTATGTGGGTCACACTATGTCCCAAGATAGCATCCATACCAATCTTGACTATGTTCAGACTGTCACCACCATGCCAAATCCACCAGGCAGAGAGGACTACAGAGTTTCTTCAGAGTCTTTGGTTATTACCATAGGCTCATTAAAGACTACACCAAGATCATCAAGTTTCTGCAAGACATGACCCATGGGTGTCCTCCTTCCAACCAGAAAAACAAGCATACACTATAGTTTACTTCTGAAAAAAGTTTACTACACAGTACATGAATCTGCAGATAAAAGAAACACCATCATGCAATCAGCAGAATTGTGTTGAGTTTCAGTCAGATGAATTCTCAGCAAACAAGTGCACAGACAAACAGGAAGGATACCAACCCAGCTAAAATGACCCTGAAAGTTTCACACCTGCACGCTTTCTCAAGAGGATACTAAGCAAGCACCCTAATTGTCCTTAAATAGTGATACCTCTTAAAAGCTAGTACATATTTGCACACGAATGCAATTCAAATATTGCTAAATCAATTATTTAATGTGCTTTTGAAAATTTTCAATAAAAAAGGAATAAGGATATTCATATTAGTCTTGTGGGACCATCAGTTAATCTATGTTAAACAGCAACGTTTGTCAAAATCTATATGTGCCACATTTAGCATTAGCTAAAATATATACTCAACAACAATAGAAAATTTTAGGCAAACATGGAAATATATAAAATAAACACTTCTACAAATGTTTGTTCATGGGGACTGATAAAAAGACAATCTTAGAACTTCTTGTAAAAGCAAGTTAATCAAAAATCATTCTCAATCACAGCAAGTCTGATACTTCACCCAGTTCAAAATAAAACAAATGGCTTCATTTGTTCATGAATTTGAGTGCGGGTTTCCTCAGTACTGGGTGAAAACCAATGTCCTGATGTATTACTCATTTAGTACTAATCAGCTAATTGTTCTGTGAACTGAACAAAACAACAGCATCAAAAGCATCTGTGGTTTTCTTTATAATCCTGATAGCTCAGTTCATCCAGGAAACTGCCTAGTAGATGTGCCCTATACAATGTTCCGGGCATTACATTTTGTAACAAATGCAGTAGCACATAAAGCCTAAAAGTCAAACATATGCATGGTTCCCAGTAAAGTTTTATGTCTGGAGAAATCAGC
The DNA here is from genome assembly GCA_016271365.2 of Neoceratodus forsteri. Lineage (NCBI taxonomy): Eukaryota > Metazoa > Chordata > Ceratodontiformes > Ceratodontidae > Neoceratodus > Neoceratodus forsteri. The sequence goes on from CM057459.1 coordinate 875,819,069, forward strand.
TAAGCCTCATAAATTTGCAAGTGTGAGGTCCATAATGTGTATTGGCTAGTCTTGAATTTAGGCTCCATACTGCCACATCTTTGCAGCCTGTCAAAATATAAAAATATTCTCCTGCCAAATACAAATGCAACAAATGATACCTCTCAGAGGAAAAGGAGAATTAAACTGCTTGCACCGCTCAGTACAAGTCTTCAAATCCATGACCATATTAGTGTTATAAGCCATAAGGTTGTTTGTTGGAATTTTAAATTACTCTGCTCTCCATCACAGGAAGTCCATTTATTCCATAGGTATACAGGTTGGTACACTCAGGCCACCATTTCCAAGGGTCCTTGGTTTAGCCTTCTCCAGTAAGTTCATTAGCTCTTCCATGCTCCAGACCTCCATTACACTCAGTTTTCCAGGGTTCGAGTTGCATTATTTTGTGGTCACCTGGGGGTAAGAATAGAAATAATCTCTCCAATGAGTGCAATAAGTTTTGTACTTCTATTGTAATACTACCCCCGACCTTGGGCAACAACAGCATACCTTTTTGAATTAAAATCAAGTGTTTTAGCACTTAAGGCACACCAGATTTCGGCTTCCTCACCAGCAGTCTTCTGGCTTCAAGTGAAAAAGCAAGGAAAACACAGAGCAACCTTGGCCAATCATCAGCAAATCCACGTGAGGCACCGAGACTGCCCCAAAACAGTTCACCAGCTTAAGAGCTGCCCTAGAGTAAAGGACAATTAACAAAACCTCCTAAAATAGGATAAAGCAGCTGACAGCATGTCTTTCAAGCTAACAGCAACTCCATGTTAGCAGACTGCTAAAGAGTTCACCGCAGTGGTTCGAATGCTACTGTTACAAAAGTCTCACTTCTTACTTAAAACTGCAAAGAATACAAAGAAACAAAAGTTTACAACGCAATTTACAAAATGCTAAGGCAAATGCGGAGCAGAGGGGAGAAGCAGATGATCAAAGACTTGTTGTCTCATTGAGGAATTAGGAAGACACAAAGTACTCCCTACTACCCTCAAGGCAACCCACAACCCAAAAGATTCAATCAGACCATGTTAAATATGTTGGGCACATTGGACATGTGCAAAAAAAACAAACAGGAGTCAGCAGGTGAGCATACTGATCTATGCATAGAATTGCACTTGCAAAGATGCCATGGGGCACTCCCCAGATCTTCTCATGTTCAGAAGAAGGATGGCCTTCCAGTGAACCTTGCATCTGGAGTGTCATCTGATGGAGACAGTTTAGTGACTTACACCAAATACAGTATGTTCAAAGACTAAAACAGCAGCTGGACAATGCTTATCGGCTGGCTGCAGAACTGTCTGCCAAGAGAAACTTGCCAACCAAAACCCAATATGACAAATGTTTTTTTTTTAATGAATTTATTTATTTATTTATTTGGTCATTGCCTTGTAAAACAAACTTTGAGCTAGGAGCTCATTTACAAAGGTTCCACATCGGGAAAGAAGAATCATAACAGTTGTACAAAGAAGGAAACCATATACAGAGGGAATACTTAGTTTCAGTAAAATAGATACAGATAATACAAAAATAACATTTACGTACATGTGAGCTTATTTATAGACTTTTAGTTTTCAGCAGTGTAAAGGGAGAGGAAATGACAGGAGGCAGTGAGGTAAAGATTGGAGCACAGCCAGAAGCTGGCATTCAAGAAGCAGTGAGAAGGAGTAAGGAGAGGGTAAGGGATGTGAGTAAGTGGTGGGGTGGGAAGGGGGATGGAAGGGTGAGGAAGGAAGTTGGAGAGTATTGTAGAGGATGGATGATAGTGCATATGAATTTATAAAGATAGGGGAGAGTGGGAGAGGAGGGCAGTAGGAAGGCAGGGTTGGGCAGTATCAGAGCTGACAAGTTACTCCCTGGAGAGAGAGAGAGAGAGAGTGATGGTTTTGAACTTGGGGTTACCTGGAAAGCATAGCATTGCAGATCAGTACAGAAACATCCCCTTTGTTGTCACAGAAAAACTTATGGACTTGCCTGTGTATCAAGTTTATTCAGAGGGGATCACCAGAGAAGTAAGACTTTGCACCGCAACCATTTGCTCCCCAATGGAAAGTTAGATGTGCCAGATCTGGACAATGGCCCAGTGCTCCCCCAAAGAATGGAAACTAGGGGTTCTCATAAAATTTTATTTATTATTTATTTATTTCATTTTTGTTGACTGGGTAAGGTCACTAGACAAATCCTGCCTATTTTCAGGCACAACCGGGGGAGAGGGATACAGATGAATGCCAACTGACCTTGAAACAGATTAAGCTATTGGTGGTATTTTTAGTGAATACCAAAGCTAAACTAGCCAGTTTGCTTCCAACCAAGATAACTGTCCACTTTGGCCTCCAGAAAGGCCCTCATTTAAACCAGCACCCAGTACAACAGATTTGTCTGATGAAGAAGACCTTGTTCGGTATTATTCCACTGTGGACATTCTCCATCTGCTAAATGTGTCTAATGATTGCGTGATACCAAATACTCCACCCACACAGCTAAACCCAGATGCAGAGCTTTTTTGTACCCCCAGGAAGACCAGCTACCCCTGAACTAGAGCATGTAGAAAATACTGTAGAATATGACCAAGAGCCAGACATTGTATTGGAATCAACTCATCTTGTTGAAGCTAATTCACAAGCCAGAGAGAAGGGATGTACAGCCTTAGTTGCATGGGGACCAGAAGAAGTCCCATTGTGACATTCAGAAAGATCTGCAAGACCCCTTTTGAAGCTCATTTATGACATCCCTGGTGCACCCACTGACCTGTCTCTTTATGTGGTACATCATGGAATCTATATCATGCCCCAATCCCAGCCCGTATTGTGTTCTACAGCCCTGGGCTATAATGTGAGGATGTAGAGCACTGGAAATGTTGGTCAGATAGGAACCAATTGTACATAGATAAATCTTTTTTTAAACTGTTGTTAATTCTGAACCTATTGATATTATGTTACTATGGATCCTGGGGATAACCTAACTAGGAAACATTTGTCTAGCTGGAGCTGTTAGTTGTCATTGTTTATTTTGTGTCTTTCAGATATTCACTGGATGAAACTCATGGAAATACTGGGATTACAATTCATGACCCAGGGGAGAGTGTAATACCCACCTAAGAAGGAGACTTACCTGGACTGCCACTGCAGTCCTACTGAGGTCCTGCATTCCTGCAAGCTCTCTCTTGCTTGACCATGTGTGTGAGCTGGGTGGTAGCACAAATCTTTGTGCCTACTATATCATTCTTCTGTGTGACTGTGGCTGTGTTTCTTTGTCTGGTCCCCCAATTCTGGCAGTGAGGACCAGGAGAGAGACCAAGAGCCACTATGCTTTGGCACTCCAAGCACCTGGTTGCAGGTTCCTGACAACAGCAAGCCAATGGAAGGAGAGAGATAACATCTCCTGTGTAGAGTACCTCCCTGGAGCTTTCTCTCCTTCTGACCTGAAACCATATTCACTGGACCCACAAACCCATTCACTCAACTGGACATCAGCCCAGAGGAGCTGTGGCTACCTGAGAGGCCAGCACACACATTGGGAGCACAAAACTGAATAAAGTGGAAGAATTTAGGCACTTGGCTCCATCAAAACATGTGGGCAGCCATCTTTGTGCCCTTTGACCCCACCAGCCAACCAATTAAAGGACATGAAATCCCAGCAAGCGCAACATGGGACTGTGGGAGGATGATTCATAGGATTATACAGGGCGTAGTCCAGTAATGTCCATCGAGCCCACCATTAATCTAGTTGTTGTACCCAGTCAGATGCATGGATCTACAATAAGCATCTAATTTTAGTGTGAACACCTACACAGTTCTATTACCTATGATATCTTCAGGGAGCACATTTCAAGTTGGAACCACTGTTTGACTAAACCAATACTTTCTCTTATTGGTTCTGCATGTTTCTTCAGACAACAGCAGCAAATGTCATCTGGTGTTATACACATGCATGTTTCTCTCCAACCCAAGATTGTCCCACAGATCTGCATTCATCATCGCCTTAAACAATAAGCACATGTCCCTCTTAGCCTACAATATTTCAAAGTGAACATGCCTAATTTATCCAATCTGTCCTCATAATTGAGATCCCTTTAATCATATATCATTTTTGTTTGCTCTTTCCTGTACTTTTTCCAGTGATTTTATCTCAGACTTACTGCCAGGTGCCCAAAACTGTGCACAGTAATCAAAATGCTGTCTGCCCAGGGCTGTATACACCAGGATTATTACTTCTCTCCTCCTGCTAATATGTCTACTGATACAATTTAAAATGTTACTAGGTTTTTTTTAACAATGTGGCTGCAATGACTTTTAAAGGTTAGCTCATTGTCTACCAACATTCCCAAATCCCTCTCTTCAATCATCACCTTTTAATATATATAATTTAATTTATATCTTAGCTCTTTATTGTGTCGTCCAAGATGCATAACTGCACATTTTTTTAAATTAAGTTCTAGCCCATGTTCTGTGACCCATTTCCCTAATTCCTCAAAAGCTGTTAGCATTGTTTGTGCATCTTCACTAGCATCTACTTCTGTCCCATTCCTGTGTCATCTGCAAACTTTGCCTCCCATAAGTCATACCCATTGCTCATACTAGATATATAGATTTTAAACAAACATGGTCCAAAGACAGACCCCTGAGGTACTGTACTCTGCTAGTCACTGTGATCCAACTTGAGTAAGTACCTCTAATGCACATTCTCTGTTTCCTATCCAATGACCAAGCTTCTATCCAATTTGTTATTCTGCCCAAAATTCATACTGCAATCAGTTCATCTATTATTTTACCATGAGGTACTTTATCGAAAGCTTTTGATAAATCAAAGAACATGACATCTACTGAGTGACCTTTATCCAAGGCCTTGCTTACCTAACCTCAGAACACCAAAAGATTTGTCTGGCAAGAGTGACCCTTAGTGAACTTATTTTGTGCCTGATCTGTCATGACTCCATATTTATGGTATCCATGATATGATCTGTAATAATACCCTCTATGATTTTTTCCAGCTCAGATGTAAGACTCACAGGTTTGTAGTTGTGCATACCTCCTGTTACATTTTTAATACAGTGGCACTACATTTACCCTTCTCCATGCCTCTACTACCTTTCCTTCATCCAAGGACATTTGAAATATTGTTGTATAGCCAATAATGGGTGAATGCCATCTTATCCTTGAGCTTTATTCAGATTCAGTCCAGCCAGTCTGTCCCTTCCATCATTCACGCTAAAAATAATATTATCCCCAGATAATGCATTTAGATGTTGCCTGGATCTTACTGTGTTCTTATTAACAATTGATGTAAATACCTCATTTTGAATATCTGCTGTCCTAGTTAAATCTGTTACCAAGTCTCCATTTGCATCAGTTAAACTAGTAACCATTTGTGCATCTCGTCTCTTGCCTTTCATATAGTTATAGAATGTTTTCTTATAATCTTTAACCCTTGTGGTCAGGCCTAGCTCATATTTTTTTCTTACCAATATACACTTCTTTTTTATAATCCTTTAATGCTTTTCCATAATGTTCCCAATGTTCTGCTTTACTTCTGTCCTTTGCCTTATTGTGAGCCTTCTTTTCCTTATTCATGAGTTTCTTAATTTTTGGTGTAATCCACTGTGGTATTTTGCCTAATTTATTATATTTTACCCTTACAGGAATAAACCTTTCCAATATTGTATTTAGCCTATTTACCAGTAGTTTCCAGATATTTTCCACTGACTTGTTTGTGCAGTCACTTTTCCAACCCCATTTCTCAAATTCCCTTCTCATACTATTGAAGACAACTTTTGAAAATAGCTTAATTATTGTCTCTCCGGTTAAAGTTTCTTTAAAACCAGTTATTTTGTAATACACTTTGTTATGATTGCTCAATCCTAATGGTGATGTTACCCTACAGTCATGTATCTTCTCACCTATATTACTTATAACTAAATCCAATATTTGGGACCCCCTTGTTGGTTTCTTAACAAACTGTTCCATATTAAGATAATTTATGATATCTGAAAATTCTTTACCTGCTGCTGATTCTGATGAGTTTGTCTTCCAATTAATTGTTGAATAGTTCAGATATCCTAATAGCAACATTTGATCAGCTGGGTTCAGTGTTTCTAAATATTGAAGCAATTTAATATTCTGGTCTCGTGTACAAGAAAGGTTGTGTATATATTACACTTAGTATGATTTTTGTACAATTTTTTTGTAGCAACCTAACCCATACATGCTCTATGCTGTCCTCCTCTGACATAATTTGTTCAGATATAATGCTGTAGGCCACAACACCCTTCCTATACTTCCTATCTTTGTTGTATAGGGTGTAACCTGGTATTTGTCTATCCCAAGTATCCTCACTGTCACACCATGTTTCTGTGATTGCACATACTTGAATTTGTTCCATAGTCAGTGTATATATGACATACTCCTGGCATTCACCAGTAATACTTTCCAACCAGAGTCATTATTCCTGTATCAAACTCCCCCCATCTCCTCTCTTAATTTGTTAAGTTGATTTATATGATTTCCCCCATCCCCATTCCCAACCAGCATTAGTTTAAATGAGCTCTGATTGCATTGCAAAAGGTATTAGCTAAAAATTTGGTACACAGTCTACTTAAATGCATTCCATCAGCTGCAAACAGACTGTTATGCCCAAATTTAACTCAATTATAAATAAATTCAAAGCCTTCATGTTTACATCAACCCCTAAGCCATTCATTCAAGTAGATTATCTCTTTTGTCCTTACTATGCCTGCCCTTGGTACTGGAATTACACCAGAAATAATTCTATCACTGCCTTTTTTCTTCATATTTCTACCCACCTCCTCAAAATATTTATGTATATTGTCATATTTGTTCTTCCAACATCATTAACCCACATATGTAGAATAGCTATGGGATTCTCAGAATGTTCCATGAGTCCTGTTAACATTTTATTGACATCACACATTTTTGCACCAGACAATGTACTAACCATGGTACAATCCTTCATACCTCTACAGATAAATTGGTCTGTATATTTTAACATGGAGTCTCCAATAACTACTACATCTCTTCTATTTGGCTGCATTTGTATCTGTGGCTGTACACTACTGCCTTGCCTGCCCTGATCTGTACCATTTGCTTGCACCACAGAAGTGCACTGTATATGATTTGCTTGGGTACTTCATTGTTCACCCTGACTTGGTATCATATTATCATTCCTACACACATTTACTTCCATCCCCTTTGGTACTACATGGAGAATTTCCAGGTTCTTGATGCTCAACTACTGTATTTGTTTATGATTCTTCAACACACCGGGAACTGTATTTATTATACAGTAGGAGCTGATCTTTCTCAAGTAATGCAATATGGGACCTTCCCAAATGGACTAGTGGGCTATGATGGCCAATCAGAGGGCAGGACAGGACAGAAGAACTTAAGGACAGTTCTGTATCTCCAGTGGGGCATTGAACTGTGACAAAGAATTTATTGGGCTTTCAAGGCCTGCTGTTGGTGGGACCTCTCCAGGATTCATTTTGTAAACTCTGAGACTGTGTCAGATAAGCATCTGAGAGAAGAAACTACTGAGTGTGCAAGACTGTGTGTCATTGCTGTGTACTGAAGCTGCTATACTGTACCAAACAGAGACAGATATCTGCATCCTACCCTGGTTGCTACTGAGTAAGAAAAGGGACCTACTAACCCTTATCTATTGGCGTGGATCAGGGAACCAGGAGCCATTGGGTGTGTACCCTGAGTAGTGTACTCTCAATCCATAGATCCTAAATGATTGCTTTTGCTCAGTATTCACTATGGAGGAACATGGCCCACTTTCAGACAGTGGTATCAGAGCCATGGCCAGAGGTGTTCAGAAAATGTGCAGCCAGGAGTTCACCACAGACAGGGTCAGGAAGGGACTTTCAGACTTTAGACCAGACAAGGCCCCTGGCCCAGATGGTTTGCACCCCAGGATGCTGAGAAAGCTCACAGAAGAGAAAGCAGCCCTGCTCACACACCTACTCAATAGGTCAATTGAATTTGTGGAAATGCTGGGTGACTAGAGGAAGGCAGATTTGGTGTCACTCCATAAGAGTGCCAATAGGGAGGAGACAGTTCACAATAGGCCAGACAGTCTCACACCAGTTTCTGATAAACTGATGGAGTCCCTTATTAAGCAAGATCTGATGGAACACCTCAAATTAAATCACCTCCAGAACAATAAACAACATGGGTTTGTGACAGGCAGGTCATGTCAGACAAACCTTATTACTTTCTGCAATCATGTGACAAGGGATTTGGATAAGGGCCATTCAGTGGATCTGCCTTACTTTGACTTCAGTAAAGCTGTTGACACTGCCCTGCACAGGCACCTCTTAATAAAGTTAGAAGACTTTGAGGTAGCAGAGCAAATAGTCAAGTGGGTACAAAATTGGCTGAAGGACAGGAACAAAGGGTGGTAGTAAATGGGGTAGTATCTACCAAAAGGTATGTTACTAGTGGGGTGCCTCAGGGGTCAGTTCTGTGGCCAGTCATTTTCAACATATTCATTAGTGACATCAGTGAGACTATAAATGACAGCATTTCCCTGTTTGCTGATGACACAAAACTCAGTGAAAGAGTAAACACAATGGAGGGAATCAGAGAACTACAGGAAAACTGTAAGTAGTTAGAAAGATGGACAGATATATGCCAGTTGAAATTCAATGCTAAGAAGTGTGAAATGATGCACCTGGATAGGGCAAACCCTAAGACAGAATACTGACTAAACATGGTCAAATTTAGCTGCTCTGCTAAAGGACAGGTTCTGGGAGTCATTATTAGAGACAACCTCAAACAGCAGAGTCAGTGCAATAAGGCTTTCAACAAGACCAAAAGAGTACTGGAATATATTAGTGGGGGATAGATAGTAGGAACAGGGAAGTGATACTGCTGCTCTGCCGGTCATTGGTGAGGCCACACCTGGAGTACTGTGTCAAGCTGTGGAGGCCTCACCCTATAAATGGACATTGGCAGATTATAAGTGCTCCAGAGGAGGGCAACAAAAATGATTCAGGATTATTAATGTGCTGCTGACCTGTGGGACTACTATGTGTTGTGGGACAGGCTCCAACAGCAGACCTTAGCTGTTTTAATGATTTTAAGCAACCAGGAGGGTGTTAGCTGTTGTCCTTAGTTGCCAGGCAGCTCAACAGGAAGTAGTATTGGAGCTGTAGTCCCTGTGCAGATCTGAAGTGGACTACAGAGTGCTCCCGTATACAGCCTTTTTAATCGGGGCTTTGGTGTAATATTTAGGCATGTGTGTACTGGATCTAAAAGTGTTGTAGCTAATGCTTTTGGGGGGTAAAAAGAGATTTTTGTGCCTGAGGGAACAACCCAACTACAAAGTCACTTCCAGGTCAGGTATGTTTCTTTAGGTGTCAAGCATGTCCGGTCAGCCCTGAGGGTAGGAGGGCAGAGTGTCTGTAGGTATTTATTTAAATTTCAAATAAATCTATCATATAAAGATAATAAATAATGGCCAGTCTAGAGGAGGTAAATACGACCTTAAATGTGATGTGTAGGAAGGGTATTTTAACTCAATGTACTAAATGTTATCTGTATTCTGTAGTAATTAATCAAATAAACACAGCACATGAGTGTGAAAAATTTGTACAATATGATACTGTGCTATACAAACTGTACAATGCTACCATGGAATTAGCACATTTAAAAGAAATAATGAATATAGAGCAGAATTGTGGCTTAGAAGGAGCAGCACAATTTAAACCCCACCCCCTTCACTTGTGTTCATTACTAAATTCACCCTGTGTTCACAAAAAGAGAACAAAAGATGACCTCATGTTAGAAAATGAGCAGCCTGAAAAGTCAGCTAGTAATCATAAGAAACCAAAGCATACTGTAGGAGATGGAAATGATGAGTGGTACACGGTAAGATCTGGAAGAAACTTAATAATGGGGAGAAGAGCATTGTCAAGTTGAGATATAACTACACAAAACAGGTTCAGCATATTAATGGATAATCCAAATGATAGCATTAGCTACTTACCAGATGAGTCTAATCAAGTTGAAATGATTCTCATGGGAGATTCAATAATTAGAAAATGTGACACCATCATTTGTCAGGGAGATAATGTGAATAGGATGGTTCTTTGCAATCCAGGCCCAAAATACTGGATATACAGTACAGAAACAACTACCAAGATTAGTTAAACAAATTAAAAAAAAAAAGGTAATAACAATTACAAAAAGATGTCTGTTATGATATAATTGAAACTGCACACATACTAAAACAACTGAGAGCACACGTGATTATTTCTGGCCTGTTACCATTTCTAAAAGCAATACATGAAAAAAATCTGACTATAGAAAGAATTGATATGAGACTGAAAAACTGGTGCAAAACACAAACCATAAAGTTTATTCATCACTGGGACGGCTTTTATGGAAAGAGAAATGTTAATAGTAAAGATGGTCTCCGCCTTAACAATGAAGGAGGTAAGATATTAGGGAATTTTATTAAAACTAAAATGGAAGCAGTTCATTTAAACAGAGTATGCAGAGGGACACAACATACTAAATTAAAATTAGATTAATACTAAAAATACAAACAGGACTATAACCTTAAAATTTCTATTTAGTAATGTTAGAAGTTTGAATAATAAGTTTACAGAGCTCCAAGGGGTATTGTATACAGACAAAAATCAATATTGATTTACTAAATGAGACATGGTTAGATAACAAGGATGATTGGGGGAAGATAATGAAGGATATCATATGATCAGGTAGGATAGAAAAAATAGAAAAAGGTGGAGGGATCACAAACTATATATCTAAAAACTTAAAACATATAGACATTTCTTCACAAAAAAAGAACAACTGATGTGGATAAAACGGAGGCACTATGGCTTAAAATAGGTAGCGGAACTACTAATGAGTATGTACTGGGCCTATGTTAGACCTCCAGATGCATCAACAGAGGTAAATCAAGAAATAATGAATGAAGTAATAAAAGCCATAGACATTGGTAATATAATACTAGCAGGTGATTTTAACTATGCAGATACTGATTGGAGTAAAAAAAATATCTAATTCTAAATGTAGCAAGGATTTCATGGACTTCTGCATAGAAAACAATTTAATCCAACACGTTTCAGTGCCAGCAACGTTACATCATTTACTGGAATTAGTCCTGACAAACAAAGATGTAAATATCACCAAATGTGAGGTCAATACCCCTACAGGAAATGGTGACCATGCTGCATTCATAGTTAGCCTAGAAAATCAACATTTAATTATTAAGGGTTGTACAGAACTTCATCTTTATAAAACTGCAAATTCTGAAGCCATTAATAATGAATTATCAAATATAGATTGGTATTGAGTTCTCAAAAATAAATCAATAAATGAGTGCTGGGAATACATAAAAAAACAGTAATACATACAACTGTGAATAAACATGTGAAACACATAAAAAATACAGTAATAAAGGATAGAAACCAAAGTGATTAAAGAGTGGTATCTGTAAATTAATTAAGATGAAAAACAAAGCTTATGGACAATATAAAAAACACGATATAGATTTAAACTAGAATTTGTTTAAATGAATGCAAAAAAGATGTAAAAAATAAGATAATCAAGGCCAAAAAGAACTATGAAATCAGATTAGCAAAAACAGCAAAAAAATAAATAAAATTAAAAAAAAAACCAAAAAGTTTTATAGTCATATAAATTCTTTAAAAAAATCAAAGCGGGAATTAACTTTAATAATAGATGATGACATGTGCATAACGATCTGGTAGAAATAGCTAATGTTTTAATACTTATTTTAGTTCAGCTATAATAGGAAAATGCTGTTCTGTTTAAACAGAAAAGTTGATATTGGGGTTGGTACATATACAATTCATAAAGAAGAGATACTAGAGCAAATTGATAACTTAAAACATCACAGTTCTCAGAGATCAGGCAATATACTGTAACCCATCCCATGTTAAAAATAATGAAGAATCACATCTGGATACCTCTCAAGATACTATACAAGAAATTGTTAAATTACTGTACAATTCTGAATGACTGGAAACAATCCAAGATTTGACCAACTTACAAAAAAAGGAAGCAAAACATGCATAGCAAATTATAAGCTTATTAGCCTAACATCTATACCATGCAAAATATTGAAGTCACAGATAAAAACAACATTTTGGAACATCTGAATGCAACCATCACACTTGATTCAAATCAGCATGGATTTAGGAAATGTTGATCTTGCATGACAAATCTGATTTGTTTTTATGATAACATAAACAAACAACTAGATAAAGACATACCTATGGACATAGTACTGTTTGACCTTAGCAAGGCCTATGATTTAGTTCCACATTGGGCAGTCAAATGAGAAGTTACATAAACATGGAATTGATTTACATATTATAAGGTGAATCAATAACTTATCAAGGGATAGAACACAAAAAGTGACCATAAGAAGACACTTATCATCTGAGGGAAGTGTGACTAGTTGGGTTCCCCAGGGATCTGTGTTGGGCCCTATAAGTTTTCAGACTTTCATAGCTGACCTTGAAGAATATGTGTATATTAATATCATCAAGTATGCAGATGACAACAAACTGAGTGGGCCATGTAATACTAGTGAAGAAATTGGATCCTTACAAAAGGATTTTGACACCCTTGAAGCATGGACATCAAGGTGGGGTATGAAACTGAATACTGAAAAATGATATTTTCTACATATAGAAAGGTAGAATTAGCTACATAATTATACTTTAAAAGACACTATTATTCATAATAAAACAGTAGAAAAATATTCAGGCATAGTTGTCGATAACAGGACATTGTTCAAACAGCATTGTACCAATATAATTGCCAATGCTAACAGAACAATACTAGCCATAAAAAGAAATATTAAAAGTAGAACATCTGAAGTGTTGTTACCCTTATAGCTTTCTTATATCAGGCCTCAAATGGACTATGGCAGCCAGTTATGGAATCCTTATACAAAAACTGAGATTAATAGGCTTGAAAAAGTTCAGTACAGTTTTACAAAATTAATCAAAACATTGAAGGATAATACTTACAATGAAAGATTAAATAAGTTGGATCTACACAGCCTTGAATTAAGAAGACAAAGAGGTGATATGTTGTTTTATAACAATATAATGAGTGATCCTCTATTAATGAATGAACTAAACAATAAATATAAATCAGACCAATTTAGTTAAGAGATATCCCCTAAAGGTTTATTTTTTATTTTTTTATTTTATTATATTAATTCTCATATTACAATCTCTTTGAGCACACAATAGCTCATTTACAAAGGCTACATGTCAATGGGAGGTTACAAACATTCAAAGGTAGTTCATACATTAAATTATAACAAGCAGTACAAAATGCTTAAGCAAAACAATAAAATATACAGAGGTTGGTACTACATAAAGATACAATAGATAATAAGTTAAAAGACCTAGGCAATACAGTAAGTATTAACAACAACTAGGTAAAAAGTAACAAAACATCCTGAAAAAAGAAATAAGCAGCTCAAGGGCTTTGTCAAATAGGAGAGTTAGGTAAGGGTAATACAAAGGTAAGATAAGTACATATAGGAAGGAAGGAGTGGGGATGGAGGGGGGATGAAGAGGTATCGGTGAGCAGCGGACAATTGAGGTGGAGGGGGTGAAGGTGGCTACCCTAGGCATTGATGAAACTGCTACAAAACCATTGTCAGCAGACACAGTCACAGGAACTGATTGTTGTGAGATATTAATGGTGTGCCTTTAAAAGGACCCAATTTAGGAAGGGCTGTGTTATCATTTGGCAGCGTATTAAACAAAAGGGGTGCTCTATATGCAAATGAGTGTTGTCCCTGAGTGGTCCAGTATCTTGGAATGGAGAGAAGTTGGTTGACAGAGCTCTGTGTTTGCTGAGTGCTGCAATATGGGTTGAGTAGGTTTGTAGTTCAAGGGGGAAGGAGCCTGAGAATTGCTTTCTTAGTAATCAGGCAGGTTTCATAATGGATCCTCCCAGAAAGCTGAAGCCAATCTGTTTGCTTATAGAGTTCACACATGTGGGTATGGTGAATTGCTCCAGTGAGAAGTCATACAGCTTTATTAAGTGCCACTGCTATTCTGCAGAGAGAGGTGTTGGAAGCTGAGCTATAAATGACCAATCCGTAGTCAACAATGGAGAGAATGGAGCTGTGGATTGCTAGTCTGAGGGCTTCTAGCATTAGACTATGCTTATGTCTGTGTAATAACCCTGTTTTTATACTCAGAGAACTGGCAACATTATTGATAAGCTGAGTGTAAAATAGAGATCTATCAAAGGTTACCCCTAGATACTTGAAATGCTGAATTTGTTCAAGTGGCAGGTTCCTGATGATAAGGACTCTGGCTCTATGTTTGCTGCAAGCACCGCTGAACATCATTACATAGATTACACAGAAATCTGATGGCAGAAAAAGACCACAATGGATAATCTAGTCTGCCCTCATATCCTCCTCTGCTCCCACCACCTTTATACTTTCACCCCCTTTCCCAACCCCTTATGTGTGTACCATGCTCTCTTGAATCCCTCCACCATTTTGGTTCCCACTACCTCTTCAGTCAGCCTGTGCCAGGCCTCCACCACCCTTTCCATGAAGAACTGCCCTCTGACGTTACCTCTGTATTTCCCACCATCCAATTTGAGGCTATGTTCTCTCGTGTTTACTCCCTTCTTCATTTTGAACAAGCTTCCCTTCTTCACCCTGTTCATTCCCTTTAAGTACTCAGAAGTCTCAATTATGTCCCCCCTTTCCCTCCTAGACTCTAGTGGGTACAGATTCAGTTACCTCCATCTTTGCTAATATGGTTTATCATGCATCCCACTTGCCATCTTGGTCGCTCTTCTCTGAACCCTCTCCATCATCTCAATATCCCTGCATAAGTGCGGTCTCCAGAACTGCACCCCATACTCCAGGTGCGGCCTCACCATAGCTCTGTACAATGGCATTAGCACTTCCCTCCTTCTGCTAGTGAAGTCCCTCACAATGTAGGCCAACATGTCATTCGCTTTACCCACTGCCTTGTCACACTGGTTCCCCACCTTAAGATTCCTCGATATCATAATCCCCAGGTCCCTTTCCTGTTCCTTTTCATTGATGTCCCCCTTCCAATGAAGTAAGTTGTTTTTGTGTTTTTCCACCCCAGGTGCATCACCACACACTTTTTTGCATTAAATTTCAGTTGCCAGGTTACTGACCACTTCTCCAGGTCCCACCTCAAGGCCTCCACTCCCCCTCATGAGTCCACCCTATTGCAGACCTTTGTATCATCTATGTATAGGCACACCTGAGCCTCCAAACCATCCTCTAGGTCACTAATATAGATGTTAAATAGTAGTTGTCCCAGCACTGACCCCTGTGACACCCCACTGATCACTGCCTCTTCCCTGGAATGTATCCCATTTACCATCACTGTTTGATGCCTTCCCATCAGCCAGTTCTCCATCGACCAAGTGATTCTCTGGCCCACACCCAGGCTCTCCAGCTTATTCACCAGCCTTTTATACGGAATAGTACCAAATGCCTTACTGCAATTCAGATAGGCCACGTTCACTGCTCCTCACTGGTCCACTATCTGTGTCACCAAATCAAAAAACTCTATCAGATTAATCTGGCAGGACCTTCCCTTAGTGAAGCCATGCTGCCTTTCATCTTGCATACCACTGGTCACCAAGTATTCCACCAGCCTTATCTTTAGCAATGTTTCCATTAACTTCCCCACCACCGAGGTGATTCTAATAGGGCGGCAGTTTTTGACCTCATCCTTGCTTACATAGAAACATAGAAACATAGAATTTGATGGCAAATAAGGACCGCTTGGACCACCCAGTCTGCCCATTTCCCTACCTAGTGGATAAGCTGAAGATCCTAGTTAACCAGCAGCCTACTTCTTCCTACCCCCACCCCCTAGAATTGCCTTATGACTGTCCCATGCATGCTTGAATTCCACCACTGTTTTTGACTCCACAACCTCCTCCGGAACGTTCCATGCATCCACAACCCTCTCTGTGAAAAAATACTTCCTTAAATTACCTCTGAGCCACCCCCCTCTATCTTCAAATTGTGCCCCTTGTTCTTGCACCTCTTTTTTTGAAAGGCGCTACCCTCTTTGACTTTGTTGATTCCTTGAGGTAGCTAGAAGTTTCTATCATGTTCCCCTCTTCCTCCTTTCCTCGAGGCTATACATATTAAGCTCCTAAGTCTCTCTTCAAATGTCTTCCAGTGCAGACCCTGCACAATTTTAGTTGCCCTCCTCTGGACAGCTTCCATCCTGTCTATGTCTTTGGAGTTGGGTCTCCAGAACTGCATGATACTCAGATGGGGTCTCCAGCTGTCTGTACAGAGGGATAATAACTTCCTGTTTTCTACTGGTGATGCCTCTCCCTATGCATCCCAGTATCCCCCCAGCCCTCCTTGCTGCCCTCTCACATTGCTTGCCCACCTTTAGGTCATCTGATATGACTACCCCAGGTCCCTTTCCATTTTTGTTGTTGTTAGTATCTCACCCCCCCATTGTGTACTCTTCCCCTGGGTTTTTGTTTCCCAGGTACATTACCTTGCACTTCTTAGCTTTGAATCTAAGCTGCCATACATTTGACCATTCCTCTAACATTGCCAAGTCCCTTCTCATCCTTTCTATCCCACCTTGTGCATCAACTCTGTTGCAGATCTTTGTGTCATCTGCAAAGAGACATACTTTTCCTTCCAGTCCCTCTGCAATGTCGCATATAAAGACATTGAAGAGGACCAGTCCTAATACTGAACCCTGCAGTACCCCACTAGTAACCTCCCTTTCTTCAGAGTGGACTCCATTTACTATTACTCTCTGTGTCCTATTCTCCAGGCAATTCTTTACCCAGGCTGTCATCTTGGGAACCACTCCCAGGCTGGCTAACTTGTATATTAATCTTTTGTGTGGGACTGCGTCAAATGCCTTGCTAAAGCCTAGGTAGGCCATGTCCACAGCCCATACCTGATCTACTACTTTGGTCACCCAGTCAAAGAAATCTATCAGATTTGTCTGGCATGACCTTCCCGCTGTGAATCCATGCTGCCTTGGGTCCTGTGCCTGTCTGGCCTCTAGATACTCGACAATTCTTTCATTCAGAAGTGATTCCATCATTTTCCCTACCACTGAGGTTAAATTAACAAGTCTGTAGTTTCCTGCTTCTGCCTTGCACCCACTTTTGTGAAGGGGAATCACATCTGCCCTCCTCCAGTCCTCGGGTGCCACACAATCCTCCCATGATTTTTAAAGAGGGTAGTCAGTGGTGTCACTAGTTCTACCGTTAGTTCTTTTAGAATTCTGGGATGAATCCCATCAGGCCCCATTGCTTTGTCCACCTTCAGTTTTAAGAGTTCTTTCAGAACCCTTTCTTCTGTAAATGGGCTGGTATCAACTTCTGTATCCAGAGTGTTTCTACTGTTTGTTTTTAGGTACCTCCCCCTCTTCCTTTGTAAATACTGAGCAAAAATATTTGTTTAGTATCTCTGCCTTTTCTCAGTCACCCTCTTCCCACCCTCTCTCCCCTTTATTAAGCCTCACTATCCCTCCCTTAGTCTTCCTTCGCTCCCTGATGTACCTATAAAAGGTTTTATCCCCTTCTTAACTGAGTTGGCTATCTTTTCCTTGGTTTGGGCCTTTGCTGTTCTGACTGCCTTCCCTGCTACCTTTTGCTTTAGCTGATACAGTTCTCTGTCCTGCTCCTTCTGTGATTACTTGTACTTCCTGAATGCTTTCTTTCTCTCTTGAACCTTCACTGAAAATTCCTTTTAGAACCATAGTGGTTTCTTACATCGTTTTGTTTTGTTTATTTGCTTCACACAAAGGCTCGTTACCTCTGTGATGGCAGTTTTTATTATTCCCCCATTGTTCTTCCACCCCTCCATCCTGCCCATTTGCTAGTGCATTCCTTAGGCACTCACCCATTTTGGCAAAGTCAGCCCTCCTAAAGTCCAGTACTTTTGCCTTTGTACGGCTTGACTCTATTGCTGTGTTTATTGTGAACCATACTGTTCGATGGTCGCTAGTTCCCAGATGACTACCTACTTCTACATCTGTGATCCTGTCTTCATCTCCATTTGAGAGAACCTGGTCTAAGATTGCTCCCTCTCAAGTGGGCTCCAATACTAGTTGTACTGTAGGGCATCTAGAATAACCCCACTCTTCGAAGTGGCTGCTGCAACTGCACTCCAGTTAACATCTGGCATATTCAGATCACCCATCAGCAATATCTCCCTTTTTCTGCCATTCTAAGTATACTTTCTATCATTTCCTTGTCCATTTCCTCCGCCTGAGAAGGGTATGTATACAACCCCTGTGCAGATTGTGGTGCCATTGCCAGTCTCCAAATTTACCCACAGTGCTTCTTCTCCTCCTCCCTGTTTTCCCTTTTGTTCTGTTGCTTTGATTCCTTCCCTTATGTAAAGAGCTACTCCTCCTCCTCTTTTACCCTCCCTATCCCTCCTGTAGATAATGTATCCTGGTATGTTTACATCCCATTCATGGCTTTGTGTGTACCTTGTTTCTGTCACTGCCATGATATCCAGATGTTCCTCCTCCATCAAAGCCACTAATTCAGGAAGCTTGTTACTCAAACTACGGGCATTGGTACTCATTGCTCTCCATTTTTTTATGGCTTTACCTTCTTTTGCAGCATCCCCCACTGACCTTTCTACCTTGGTCTTTTTCTCATTTAGTACCCTGTTTTGTAGAGAGAGGCTGGGATTTTCCTGTAGCTTATCAGTGCCTCCCCCCTTGACTAGTTTAAAAGCTTGCCAATGAAGCATTTAAACCGATTGCTCAAAAGACTTGTTCCCTTCCTGGACAGATGCAGACCATCCTGCCAATATAGGCTGGTGTCCCTCCAGGTGGAACCTTAGTCCCCAATGAAGCCAAACCCCTGTGCTCCACACCATTTTTTCAACCATTCATTAAACTGCGTGATGCAAAGTACCCTCGCCTCACTCATGCCATTGACAGGCTGCACCTCAGAGAAGGATACTGTGTGTGCTACTTGTCTTAGGCCCCTCCCCAGTTCTACAAAGTCCTTCTGCACTGCTCTAATCTCATGATGAGCCAAGTCATTTGTCCCTAGGTGGACGATGACGTCCAGCTCAGACTCCCGTGCAGCTGTTCTCATGATCCTGAGGATGCGCTTCCTGTTCCTCCAAGCCATGGCACCAGATGGCACTTTACTTCAGTTTTCCCTGCTACCCCAGTTCTATCCCTAATAATTGGGTCCCCCACCAGGAGCAGCTTCCTTTCCTTGTGGTGTCTTCTGCCTCCTTCCTGTGGGCCTCCCTTGTGACAGTAGTCCTCAGCCTCCTTAGTCTCCTCTGCGGGTGCATCCATAGGGGAGCTATGCTCCCCCAGAATGGTGTATGGATTGTGGAGTGGAACAACTAACTGGGTGTGCCTCTGTTCCACCATCCTCACCCTCCCTGAGCCCACTGTGGTACAACTGCTGTGCTTTCTTTTCAACCTCTGAGGTAGCAGTGGTGGCTCTGGTGCTCCCTGGATGGGGGAGGTTCCCTTCCTACCATCCAGTGTGGCCTGGGGGAAGGTTCTCTTACTACTGTCCAGTGTGGCCTGAAGACAGGCAACTTCCTCCCTCAGGGCAGAGAGTTGTCTGCAAATAGGGCAGCATCTCAGCCTCCAGAAAGACTCCCGGAAGACTGCTGCCCCACAGCCATTACATTGCACTACTCTCCACATGTTTATCTACTTTTTTTGTGTGTGTTTGTGTATGTGATTGGTTTGCTATACAGAAATATATATATATTATACAATGTGTACGCTTATATTGTCAGTGCAGTGTGCTAGAGAGGATATGACAGTGATATGCACCTTGCACTCTTGAGGAAATGATGTCAGAACCCCAGGTATAAAGGAACTATTTCCAGGGGTGGGTGGGGTGAGGGGTGGGAAGGGGTTGGACCTAAACTGTGCCCTCACAAAACAATCAGCTAAAAGCTCTGACCCACCACTGCGATGAGTGCCTTCCTGTCAGCAAGATGTCCTACACAACAATTTGACAGAGAAAATACCCTGCTAATCAAACAGAGAAAAATCCAGACATCCAAGTCAGACACAGGTAAACCTCCCCAGCCCCAAAACAGCCTGGCGGTTTGTGCTCTGAAAGCAGTCAGACCCAAAATAAGTCAGCTGTGCTTTAAACTCTTCCTGCACTGAAAATCTTAAGAATTGTAACAAACGTAAAGCTAGATCCACCTCCCTCTGTTGCTTGAAAGACTGTCTTTTCCTGACAATTCCAAGTTCCTTATTTCACCTTTCAGTTAGGAAGTAGCCTCCACCTGCAGAATATCTGCTACAAACCAAAGACAATTGAAAGGTTTACATTCCTCTGTTGTGAGCACAAAGTGCAGTATAGAATTTGCAAGTGCAATATAGAATTTCTCACACAGCTCGCAGTTGAGAAAAGAAGTAGTGTCCTTCCCAGGTCAAGAGGATGTGCTTTGTGTCTCTAAATATTGCAGCCATCAGTAATTTATAGTAATCTGATCTAGTCTGGATATCTCCAGCCAGGGCAATTTGTTGACAATGGTTGTGATGCAACCTTTCCTGTTCCAGTCCAACACTTTGTGATCTGAAAACAATGAGGCAAACAATTTCCTGCCCTGAGGTTGTCTGTGTTTCAGTTCACACTGCAGGTTTTGCTATGACAACTCCTTAACTACAGTAACTTATTTAATAATAGTTTAACTATCACAAACTCCTACCACCAGTAAATTATTTAAAAATAGTTTCTGTCCCAAAAGCCTAGTAGTCAATCCAGCTACCCCCAAGGGACAACCAAAATGCAGTATTCAAATACTTGTGAAGTTACTTCCAAGATAAGCAGAGTTTGCAAGCTCCTTTTTCAACTCCTCATCCACCTGTAAATTTAAAAATAGTTTAACTGTCAGAAAATCCTAGTAGACAATTTAGCTACCTCCAAGGGTCTACCCAAATGCAGTATTTAAATCCTTCTGAAGTTACTCACAAGAAAAATAGAGTTTGCAAGCCCTTTCTTGGTTAAACACTAAATAAATATGTAAATAAAAAGCAATTACCAAGGGTAGTTAATTTTACCTCCCACAGAATTGAGCAAAAGTGCACGTTGTTGCAGATTTCAAGTGCAATATAGAATTTCTCACACAGCTCACAGCTGAATAAAGAAGTAGTGTCCTTCCAGGTCAAGAAGATGTGGTTTGTGCAGTTCACCCCATTGTGTAGTGCAGCCACTTCTGCCCTCTTCCAGTCTTTCTAAATCCAGCTGCTGGGGGCTCTGGATTGAGTATTTATCCCAATAATCAACCAACTAGTTGGCAACTATGCACTCAAATGCCTTGGATATAGGTGGGAGGATAGAGATTGGTCTGTTGTTTGTGTTTAGGAAATGGTCTCCACTTTTGTAAATAGGTGTAACAAGGGCTAACTTCCAGAGAGAAACATAGAAATATAGAAACATAGACTTTGATGGCAGATAAGGACCGCTTAGCCCACCTAGTCTGTCCATTTCCCTACCTACAGGATTAGCTACAGATCCTAGTTAACCAACAGCCTATTTATTCTTACCCCCACAAGAATTGTCTAATGTATGTCCCATGTATTCTTGAATTCTTCCACAGTTTTAGACCCCACACCTCTTTAGGAAGGCTGTTCAATGCATCCACCACCTTCTGTGTGAATAAATACTTCCTCACATTGCCCCAGAAACCCCCCCCATCTATAAATTGTGGCCCTTTTTCTTGCACATCTCTTTTTCTGAAAGATGACACCCTCTTGGACTTTGTTGATTCCACTGAGGTACTTAAAGTTTCTATTGTGTCGCCCCTCTACCTCCTTTCCTCAAGGGTATACATATTAACCTATTTTAGTCTATCCTTGTATAGCTTCTCTTGAAGACCCTGCACCATTTTAGTTGCCTTCCTATCGACTGCCTCTATCCTGTCTATGTCCTTACAGAGATGGGGTCTCCAGAACTGGACACATTACTCCAGATGGGGTCTCACCAACTATCTGTACAGAGGGATAACAACTTCCTGTTTTCTGCTGGTGATACCTCTCCCTATACATCCCAGTATACCCCCAGCCCTCCCTACTGCCTTCTTACAGTGCTTGCTAACCTTATGGTCATCTAATATGATTACTCCCAGTTCCCTTTCAATTCTTGTTTTTGTTACTACCTCCCCCCCATTGTGTAATCTTCCCCTGGGTTTTTGTTTCCCAGCATTATTTTGCACTTCTTTGCATTGAATCCAAGCTGCCATACTTTTGACCATTCCTCCAGCCTTGCCAAGTCCCTTCTCATCCTATCCATGCCTCCTTGTGTATCAACACTGTGCAGATCTTTGTGTCATCTGCAAAGAGGCATACATTTTCTTCCAGTCCCTCTACAGTGTCATTTATAAAGATATTAAAAAGGACTGGACACAGTACTGAACCCTGCAGTACCCCACTAGTAACCCCTCTTTTTTCCGAGTGGACTCCATTTACAATTACCTTCTGTGTTCTGTTGTCCTGCCAATGTTTTACCCAGGCTACCACCCTGAGACCCACTCCCAGGCTGGTTAATTTGACAATTAATCTTTTGTGTGTGACTGTGTCAAATGCCTTGCTAAAGTCTAGCTAGGCCATGTCCACAGCCCCTCCCTGGTCAACTACTTTGGTCACCCAGTCAAAGAAATCAATTAGATTCATCTGACAAGACCTTCCTGCTCTGAACTCATGCTGCCTTGGGTCCTGTGCCCCACTGGCCTCTAGATACTCAACAATTCTTTCCCTCAGAAGTGATTCTATCACTTTCTCTACCACAGAGGTCAAACTGACAGGTCTGTAGTTTCCTGCCTCTTTCTTGGTCCCACTTTTTAGAAGGGGAATCACATCTGCCTTCCTCCAGTGCTCAGGTACCACACCATCCTCCCATAATTTATTAAAATGGTAGTCAGTGGTTGCACTAGTTCTCCCCTTAATTCTTTTAGAATTATGGGGTGAATTCCATTAGTCCCTATTTCTTTGCCCACCTTCAGTTTTAGGAGTTCTTTCAGAACCCTTTCTTCTGTGAAAGGAATCGGATTCACCCCCCATCAAGAGTACTTCTGTTGATTGGATTAGGCACCTCCCCCTCCTCCTCTTTTGTGAATACTGAGCAGAAATAGTCATTCAGTATCCCTGCTTTTTCACTATTCCACTCTGCCCACTCAACGTCCATTCTATTCGGCATCACTATCCCTCCCTTTGTCTTTTTATGCTCCCTGATATACATATAAAAGGTTTTATCCCCCTTCTTGACTGAGCTGGCTATCTTTTACTTAGTTTTAGCCTTTGCAATTCTGACTTCCCTTCCTGCTTCCTTCTGACTTAATTGGTACAGCTCTCTGTCCTGCTCCTTCAGTGTTTCCTTATACTTCCTGAATGATATCTTTTTCTCCCTGACTTTCACAGCCACCTCTTTTGAGAACCATAGTGGCTTTTTCTTTCATTATGATTTATTTGCTTCACACAAATGCTTGTTGCCTCTGTGATAGCAGTTTTGATGTTTCCCCATTGTTGCTCCACCCATCCTTTTAGCCTATTTGCTAGTGCTTTCCTAAGGCACTCTCCCATCTTGCCAAAGTCAGCCATCCTTAATTCCAGTACCCTCACTTTTGTATGGCTTGACTCTGTAGCTGAGTTTAAAGTTGAACCACATTGTTTGGTGGTCACTTGTTCCAGATGGCAACCCACTTCTATATCTGAGATCTTATCACTGAGTATGAGGTCTAAGATTGCTCCCTCATGAGTGGGTTCTGAAAGTAGTTGTCTGAGGCATGCCACATGTAGGGCATTGAAAATGGCCCTGTTCTTGGATGTGGCTGCAGCAAATGTGCTCCAGTTAACATCTGGCATTTTCAGGTCTCCCATCAACAGTATATCCCCTTTCTCTGCCATCCTAAGAATGCCTTCAATCATATCCTTGTCCATTCCTTCCCCCTCACATGGGGGTCTGTATACAACCCCTGTGTGGATTGTGGTGCCATTTCTAGTCTCTAAGGTGACCCACAGTGCCTCCTCTCCTCCCCTCCCTGTTTATTCTTTTGTTCAGTTGCTTTTAGCCCTTCCCTTACATAGATAGCTACTCCTCCCCCTCTTCTCCCCTCCATGTCTCTCCTGTAGGTTATGTACCCTGGTATGTTAACATCCCAGTCATGTTTTTCTGTGTACCATGATTCTGTGACTGCTACGACATCCAAGCATCCCTCTTCAATCAAGGCCACCAGTTCATGGAGCTTGTTGCCCAGACTACGGGCATTGGTGCTCATTATCGTCCATTTTCTGATGGTCTTACTTCTTTTTGCCTCATCCCTGTCCTTATGGCCTTTGTCACATTCTCCATTTACCCCTGCCCTTCTCCCTATCAACATCTCTATCTTGGTGGATTGGGGGATTTGTGCCAATATCAGGGAGAGATTCATAAACTTTGTGATGGGACCCAGTGTTACATCAAGGGTTAGTGCATCTAGTTTGAGATCTAGTTAATCTCTGCTTTGCTTGGATTTACCTAGAAACTTTGCAAGGTATTTATTGACCATGTACTGTGGGAAGTCTTTGAAGTAGAAAGGAGGTGGTGAAGGGGCTGTGACATTGGTCCATTTTTCAGAGACTTTGGAGGAATCCTCACTGTCCTCGAAGAAATCAGGGGGAAGGACACTGCCAAGGTCTGTAAACACATTATTGAAGATGTTGGCTGTGGTCAGCGGATCAAAAATGGGTGTGCCATTAATACTGAGCATTGTGAAAGCAGCCTTGGGGTATTTACCACTCACCTCTTTTATGTTGTTCCAGAAACTTTTACCATCTCCCTAGGCGATAGCAAGTTCCTCCCTGTGATACATTCTTTTTGCCACATGGATAGCCCTGGTGCATTTGTTCCTTGCAGCTTTGTATTCCTGGACATCAGATGGCTTGCCAGTGGCCCTAGCATGGTGCCATATGTGGTATCTGTGATTCATCTGACTGATGAGGTCCATGGATATCCGGGGTTTATTGTGCCACAGATTTTCATTTTTTTCATAGTGGAATAGATATCACAGATTTCATTAATATGTCTGATGAAGTGGTCAAGAGCTGTATTTGTATCATTTGTGGCACCAAGTAGTGAACAGTCTATGCCACAGAGGTGTTGTTTCAAATGCTCAAGGTGACCTAACTTTAGAACCCTGGTGAGAATAGTTTTGGGAGGAGGTTTATTTAATTTGTTTGCCAGAAGCAGGTAATGGAAGAGTGGTCACTTAAGTCATCTAGGAGCACATTAACATTGGAGATTTGATCTGGGCAATTGGACAAGATCCAATCAAGTAGGGTGCAAGTACTCATTTTGTTGTTCATCCTGATTGGTGACGAGACAAGCTAAGTAAGACTGAGTGCAGAGATTGCATCCTTAAATGAGCCTACATCAGAGGCTTGCCAGTTGACATTGAAGTCACCCAGAATTATCATCTCAGAGTTATGGAGCAAGTTCCTGATGTATTCCATCAAAGTATGGAAGCATGCATCGGGGTCCTTACATGGTATGTAGACAGATACAATTATTAGAATTTTATTGTGTTCCCCAAGCAGAACATTAACAGCTAGTGCCTGGGTGGCATTTCCTAGGCAGTCTATTGATAATGAATAATCAGTGATGATTTCCTTAATGTAAATGGCACAGCCACCCCCATATTTTGAAACATAGAAACATAGAAACATAGACTTTGATGGCAGATAAGGACAGCTAGGCCCATCTAGTCTGCCCATTTCCCTACCTACAGGATAGGCAGCAGATCCTAGTTAACCAACAGCCTATTTCTTCCTAACCCCCACAAGAATTGCCTTATGTCTGTCCCATGCATTCTTGAATTCTCCCACAGTTTTAGACTCCACAACCTCCTCAAGAAGGCTGTTCCATGCATCCACTACCCTCTCTGTGAAATAATACTTCCTCACATTGCCCCTGAACCACCCTCCTTCTATCTTTAAATTGTATCCCCTTGTTCTTGCAAGTCTCTTTTTCTGAAAGATGCTACCCTCTTGGACTTTGTTGATTCCACTGAGGTACTTAAAAGTTTCTATTATGTCCCCCCTCCCTTCCTTCCTCAAGGGTATGCATATTAAGCTCCTTTAGTCTCTCCTCATACGGCTTCTCTTGCAGACCCTGCACCATTTTAGTTGCCCTCCTCTGGACTGCCTCTATCCTGTCTATGTCCTTGCAGAGATGGGGTCTCCAGAACTGGACACAGTATTCCAGATGGGGTCTCACCAATTGTCTGTACAGAGGATAACAACTTCCTGTTTTCTGCTGCTGATGCCTCTTCCTATACATCCCAGTATACCCCAGCCCTCCCTACTGCCTTCTCACATTGCTTGCTAACCTTAAGGTCATCTGATATGATTACCCCAGGTCCGTTTCCTTTTTGTTGTTGTTACTACCTCCCCACCCATTGTGTATTCTTCCCTGGGTTCTTGTTTCCCAGGTGCATTATTTGCACTTCTTTGCATTGAATCCTAGCTGCCATACTTCTGATCATTCCTCCAACCTTGCCAAGTCCCTTTTCATCCTTTCCATGCCTCCTTGTGTATCAACCTGTTGCAGATCTTTGTGTCATCTGCAAAGGCATCTTTCCTTCAGTCCCTCTGCAATGTCACTGATGAAGACATTAAAAGGACTGGACCCAATACTGAACCCTGCACTACCCACTAGTAACCCCTCTTTCTTCAGAGTGGACTCCATTTACAATTACCTTCTGTGTCCTGTTGTGCAGCCAATGTTTTACCCAGGCTACCACCCTGGGACCCACTCCCAGGCTGGTTAATTTGACTATTAATCTTTTGTGTGGGACTGTGTCAAATGCCTTGCTAAAGTCTAGGTAGGCCATGTCCACAGCCCCTCCCTGGTCTACTACTTTGGTCACCCAGTCAAAGAAATCTATTAGATTCATCTGACATGACCTTCCCGGTGTGAACCCATGCTGCCTTGGGTCCTGTGCTCCACTGGCCTCTAGGTACTCAACTATTCTTTCCTTCAGAAGTGACTCCATCACTTTCCCTACCACAGAGGTCAGACTGACAGGTCTGTAGTTTCCTGCCTCTGTCTTGGTCCCACTTTGTGAAGGAGAATCACATCCCTTCCTCCAGTCCTCGGTACCACACCATCCTCCATGATTTATTAAAAGAGTAGCCAGTGGTTTCACTAGTTCCTCCCTTAATTCTTTTAGAATTCTGGGCTGAATTCCATCAGGACCCATTGCTTTGTCCACTTTCAGTTTTAGGTGTTCTTGCAGAACCCTTTCTTCTGTGAAAGGACTGGGATCAACCCCCCTATCAAGAGTGCATCTGTTAATTGGATTAGGCACGTCCCCCTCATCTTTTGTGAATACTGAGCAGAAATATTCATTCAGTATCTGCTTTTTCACTGTCCCCCTCTGCCCACCCACTGTTCATTCTAGTCAGCCTCACTATCCCTCCTTTTGCCTTTCTTCACTCACTGATGTACCTATAAAAGGTTGTATCCCCCTTCTTAACTGAGTTGGCTATCTTTTCCTCAGTTTGGGCCTTTGCTATTCTGACTTCCCTTCCTGCTTCCTTCTGCCTTAACTGGTACAGCTTTCTGTCCTGCTCCTTCTGTGTTTCCTTATACTTCTGGAATGCTATCTTTTTCTTTCTGACTTGCACAGCCACCTCTTTTGAGAACCATAGTGGCTTTTTCTTTAGTTTTGATTTGTTTATTTGCCACACACAAAGGCTCGTTGCCTCTGTGATGGCAGTTTTGATGATTCCCCATTGTTGCTCCACACCTCCCTAGCCTGTTTGCTAGTGCTTTTCTGAGGCACTTTCCCATCTTGCCAAGTCAGCCCTCCAAAGTTCAGTACCCTCACTTTTGTAGGCTTGACTCTGTAGCTGAGTTTAACATGAATCACACTGTTTGATGGTCACTTGTCCCCAGATGGCAACCCACTTCTAGATCTGAGATCCTCTCACTGCCCCCGTTTGAGAGTATGAGGTCTAAGATCGCTCCCTCATGAGTGGGTTCCAAAACTAGCTGTCTAATGCCTGCCACCTGTAGGGCATCAAGAATGGCCCTGCTCTTGAATATGGTTGCAGCAAATGTGCTCCAGTTAACATCTGGCATATTCAGGTCTCCCATCAACAGTATCTCCCCTTTCTCTGCCATTCTAAGAATGCCTTCTATCATATCCTTGTCCATTCCCCTGACATGGGGGTCTGTACACAACCCCTGTGTGGATTGTGGTGCCCTTTCCAGTCTCCAAGGTGACCCACAGTGCCTCCTCTCCTCCCTGTTTACTCTTTTGTTCAGTTGCTTTTATCCCTTCCTTTGTAAGTCTGTCCTTCCTAAAAATGGCTTATCCAGGCAAGGCAACAGCCGAATCGGGGATCTTCGAGGAGAGCCATGTTTCCACTACAGTCAGGATGTCAGGATTTTGCTGCAAGACCCAGTCTTGGAGTCTATCTAGTTTACACAGTAAACTGCAGATGTTGATAGAGGCCATCTTAAGTAAGCCAGTGTTGTGGGGGTTGATGGGCCAGGGTTGGGGTGCATGTTACCTGACACTAATAACAGCATTAAGATGAGCTTTAGTATGAGACCTTTTGTCAGTTTAAGGTTAAGTTTGTGGAGCTGAAGTTAGATTGAGTTTCTCTTTCTTTTGATATGCAGCACTGTGAGGGAAGGTGATAAAGCCACTGGCAGGCAGTGCAAGAATTTTAAGTTAGCTTGTGGAAATAGTATAGGCCATGGAGGAGTCAGTGTGTCCTAAGTGGAGAAAGACAGGTTGCTGGTTACAGAGTCAGGGACATAGTGGATGTTGCAGTTGAGAGTTATTACGTGACATTGTTGTTGTTGCAGCATTTCATGAAATGAGAAGTGACCAAGGGTGATGAGTAGGAGTACTATTATAAGAACAATTCGATGAGGATCCATTGCTTTGGTGGCAGAAATTGGCAGGGGGCAGCACAAAGTCCTTTCAGGATTGATGAGAAAAGTGCTATAAAGGAGGTGTGAGGCAAGACTTGCATAAATTGTGGAGGCCTTCTAGTGCTTGTCACATATAAACTACCAATGGGAAAAAGGACAGATATAAAAAAAACTTGGTTAGATCAGCTGACCTGTCGAGCCTATATAAGTAAATGCCCAGATAGGGCAGGCGGGGGATGGGTGGGGAGCCATCACACAGCGCCAGTGGGGCAAGGTCAGAGACAAGGCCGGAAAGAAAGCTGGCTCCTATGGCTACAAGACTTGATTCACTGGGAGTGGGTGAAGACTTTCTTGAAATATACTTCACTGCCAGTAGAGTTGAATTCCTCATCAGGGGCTTCACACTGAGGAGGAAAGAAAAGGCAAAATTTAAATAATGGAGTAAGATCCAGGAGCAGTCAGTTAAGCAGCAGGGGCCAGGAAACAAAAAAAGCCAGACAAAAGGTGCTGAATGGGGTGGATTAGCTGCAAATGGCTGAATCATAGTGCAATTTAGGTGAAAAAGGTGGAAACAAGGGGGTGGCTAGCACAGAGATCTGAGAGCACAATGCACAAATGTGATGGGGCTATCAGACAAAAATTAAGCCAGGCTATTTTGTTTCAGAATAGAGAAGAAGATAGTTACAAGACAGCAAGGCGGTGACTAAGGGTTAAGAGCTAGGAAAGTGGGCAGAGAAAGAGATTACAGGAGAGGAGACTTGCAGTTAAAATTTAAGCAAAACATTGGTAGCAAATACAGGGCTTTGTACAGTTTTAGAAAGCAGCAACAATTTGTGTTATAATTACTTTAAAAGGTCTGGCAACAATATCCCCAAAAGAGCTGTAACCCCCAAAAAGCTTCAGAAAGAGAGGGTGTGAAAATGGCCAATCAGGGCTGAAGTTCCAGGCAGGTGACCAATCAGAGACAGTCACTTTTTAGGTGCCAGAGATTTGATTCTGGCAGCAGGTCAGGCTACCGTACCTGGATCCATGGTATCCTTGGCAAGATCGGAGATAAGGCCAGATAGAAAGCCAGTTCCTACAGCTGCAAGGCTTGATCCGGTGGGGGTGGGAGGCAGCTTCCTCGACATATGCCACACCACTGGTGCAGTTGAGTGCCTGATTAGGGGCCTCAAACTGGTTCCTTGGTGTCTGGGGCAAGATCGGAGATGGGGTCAGAGAGAAAGATGGCTCCTATGGCCACGGGGCTTGATCCAGTGGGGGTGGGTGGTGGCTTCCTCAAAATACGTCACACCACCAGAGGAATTGAGTGCCTGTTCAGGAACCTCACACTGGATCTATGGTGTCTGGGGCAAGATCGAAGATGGGGCCAGAGAGAAATCCATCTCCTATGGCCACAAGTCTTGATCCAGTGGAGGCGGCTGTGACTTCCTCGAAATATGCCACATCGCAGGTGGAGTCGGGCACCTGATTGTGGGCTTCACACTGGATCTGTGGTGTCTGGGCAAGATCAGAGATGCGGACAGACAGAAAGCCAGTTCCTATGGCTGCAAGGTTTGATCCGGTGGGGGCAGGCTATGGTTTCCTCAAAATATGCTGCACTGCCAGTGCAGTTGAGTGTCCAATCAGGGACCTCACACTGGATCCATGGTGTCTGGGGCAAGAGTGAAGATGGGGCTGGAGAGAAAGCCAGCTCCTACTGCCACAAGGCTTGATCCAATGAAGGCAGTTGGTAGCTTCCTCAAAATATGTTGTAACGCCAGTAGAGTTGAGCACCAGATCAGGGGCCTGACTCTGGATCTGTGGTGTTTGGAGCAAGATCAGAGATGGGACCAGATAGAAAGCTGGCTTCTGCTGCTGCAAGGCTTGATCCAGTGGGGGCAGGCAGCAGCTTCCTCGAAATTTGCTATACCACCAGTGGAGTTGAGTGGGCCAATCAGGGACCTCACACTGGATCTGTAGTGTCAGGGCAAGATTGGAGATGGGGCCAGAGAGAAAACCAGCTCCTTTTTACCGCAATGCTTGATCCAGTAGAGACGGGCAGTGGCTTCCTCGAACTATGCCGCACTGCCGGTGGAGTTGAATGCCCGATCAGAGGCCTCACACTGGATCCTTGTTGTCCAGGGCAATATCAGAGATGGGGTTAAATTAAAGAAGTTCAAAACAAATAAAATATTTTTTTTTTTTACACAGTGCGATCAACAAATTTGTGGAACAGATTACCAAAGGAAGTGATAAGCAACAATAAAAATCCTTTAGAAGAGATTTGGACAGATATATAGCTAATGGGGGTAATTTGAATTATTATACCTTGTCTTAAGGAGCTGTTCATGGGCTTTGGTCTTTTTTTTTTATCCTGAATTTCTAAGTGATTTCTTCATGTAATCACCTATGAGGATAGGCTTAGGACTTTAAACATGTACTCACTGGAAAGTAGGAGGGAAAGAGGGGATATGATCAAAATTTTCAAGTTCCTTAGAGGTATTAACAAAGTACCACAATCTGTTCTTTTTAAAAGAAATGCCAATTCTGCAATAAGGGGCAATGAGTGGAAATTTAAAAGGGGGAGGTTCAGGAGGAACATCAGAAAGTATTACTTCTCTGACAGTGGTGGAACCTTGGAGCATATTGCTACCCAAGGCGGTGGAAGCTAAGACAGTATCTAGTTTTAAACACATGTGGGATAAGGCTAGGGCTCAATACTAGATTAGGCATCTTGAGTGGACAGGACATCAATGTACAATAGGTCCCAGGATTCCATGATTGGGTAAACTCGATGAACTACAGGTCTCCTTCTACTGACATTTTCTATGTTTCTGTTTCATAGGGGTGTCAGAATGTGGGTGTCACTTCCGAGGTCTGGGATCCTTGGGAACTGGGAAGCTGCTGAATGGTACTCCTGTGACTAAGATGAACCAGAAGGGATGTATCCTGAGAGGTATGAGTCAGAAAAGGCTGTGCTTCTGCAGAACATTAAAGAGAGTCTGAAGTTCATCATTGTTGCCTGATCTGCTGCTGTGTGCTGTTACCCACCTCAACAGAACTGCTGTATCCATGGGTCATGTAAATTCTACCATTGCTGACTGTGTCTTTGTACTTTCCCAGCTTTGGATTACAAGTTTGGTTTCAAGCATTCTGTATTTGGATTTCAAGTATTTTAACATGGGTTAGCACACTATGGCCTGTTTGGGGGTTAACTTGCAAGCTTGCTAACTTTCCTCAAGGACATCACTGAAAGAACCTGGGCCATGTAGCTACCAGGCTTGCATTGGGACTCCAGTGTAATTCTTGAGTGTATATAGTAATTTGGTATTTGTGTCATACTTGAAACTGTAGTTTCATTTCTGGTATCGGTTGAAGAATTCACTGCATCCTCTGTGGAATAATCCATTTTTATGCCCCTTGTTTGGGGGGGGCATTTAAAAATTATGTAGGATCTGACAGGGTTGTAGTGACCTATAGTACAGTGGCTGTTTGGATGCATTGCTGTAGAATGGGAGTTCTGAAGTTGATTTGCAACTGATTAACCTTTTCTTTTATTCCAGCTGCCAAGATTGTGTTCTTAAATACAGCAAAAGCACTATTAATTGGTTAATGCTAACTAGCCCACGCACACCCAGATGAGTGCCACAGAAACCCCAGAACATGTAGCATTCTTACAAGCAGTTCTTCAGGGAGGCACTGGCCAGTAACATAGTCTGGAAGATCTATTGAAGGACATAGTATCAGCAAGTTAGCTAGAACGTTCACTATCAGTGCAGGTACATGGTCTAAGGAATGGTATTGACTGGAAACCAGGTATGAATTACTAGGCTGGTGACACAGAAGCAGCCACTGCACCATCAGAGATGGCTGCAGGAACCATTAAAATGTAGAACATAATCTGGCCCTTTAAGCAGGCTTACAGGTACAGGTTAAGTGAGATAAAAATATGGTAATAGCACAGTGTACTGAGCGTGCCATGCATGCAGTAGTACCATTGCACTGTTTGTATGTAGTTAATGTCTGCACCCGACTCAGAACTCTTTGAAAATAGCCCATGCCTAAAGGAGTTTGTGTGAAATAAAAACTAATCTATGTGACTGGTGCTATACCATGCAAAGTCCTCTGTGGGTATCATATCTCAAGTGTTGGCTGTCACAACACATTCCGCAGGTCAGACCCTCTGCTCCCACAGTGCCAACCTTGAAGTGCAATAGTGTGAACAGAGGACAGACAGGGCAACCCTCCTGTCTGTTTTGGGTCAAAATCACCTACTATCCTCAAGTCCTGGGGATCAAATGTGAACCATATGCTAGTGCATCCAGTGAACAGGCTCAGATATGTACCCTATTTGGGAATGCAGTACAATCTTTCACCCAGTAGCACCCAGTCAGGTTTCCAAAATGTACCATTACGAATCAAAATGAGACCTAGGTATATTCTTACCTTTAACAAGATTAATAACACATTCAAGCCCTTAATAGCTGTCAGACTTAAACACTGGTTCAGCATTCACATGCGAAAGAAAAGTGAGAAGACACAGGCAATATTTCAAAGAAAATATTGTTTACTAAAAATTGCAAAACAGGTGAAATATCAAACACAGATTAAATATATCAATAACTTAAAGTCACATGAAATAAATGCCAAGATACAGCACACTGTATGCCTACCACAAATACTTAAAATTTCCAGATGAATTATCTTTCTAAAGTGCCTAGTTACCAGTCCACAGACTAAGTGTGTCTTTGATTTTCATGGAGACCTTCTGCCATAACTTATCAGATGCAGGCCATATTCAAAAGTCAGTTTTTCCCACCTCTTGGTGATGGAACCCATGAGGTAACTGTTAGATATGTGATAAATCTGTAATCTGAGTATGGATATCCACAAGGATGTATGGTATGACTGTAAAAAGCAGCAGCTAGCAAATTCTCAAAATATGAGTCTCTTTGAGCAAAACATGCCCTTTGATGTTTTATCGCCCACAATCTGTCACTAGTTCTGTGCTAGGTGAGAAAACCACAAAGGATCAGCCAAATGACTTCCCTTCCTGCTATGGTCATAAAATTCATATTTCGCTCCCAGCTTCAAAAGCAGGAGCAGGTTATAAGGGGTAATAAACTGTCCCTCTGGAAGGAAGGCTTTAATTAGTGGTTTCACTGGTATGTTTATCACATCCTACTGTATCCTCACACTGACACTTTTAAGTTCAAAGGTCAAGTCTTCTTATACTGACTACCATTCTTAAGCAGGCAGTCACATATCAAACACATTTTATTTATAACACAAATATTATACATTATAACAATAAGCAGGTGGCAGTGTCACATTGGCAACCACTAACATCTGGCAAGCATCATTTGTATTGCAACATAGTCACTGGAAAGACTCCTCCCCAGGCAATTACGTTTATCTTTTGTGTATGGCAGCTTTTGGTGGTGGTACTGTACAGTGTGAGGCTTGTTGCAGCATGAAACTGGGATACCACCAGCTGTGACTGTGCATTGGGCCAAAGACATTTTGGTCACTTATGCAAGCAGAAAGTGTTCATCATGACCACTTTGTGCACACACTATGTTTGAGGCACAATCTGTTGATGCTCAGGGGGCAAGGTGCAAACATTTTCTGTGTAGTCCCAAAATATTTTCTAGTGCCAAACAAAGATGGTAGCAGCTTAATGCAAATGGACTGCAAGGCAATTCATGGTGCCACAGGCACCACCGATAGCTGGTAGCTGCATCCTCCTTGAGTTAATGCTTACCCTCACTAGACAATATGTTATGAGAAGACTATGCAGCCTTGTGTGCTGGGGAAACCCAGACAACAGGAAATGGGGTGGGATGAAGGGGAGCTCTGGGCACCAGGGAACATGTCTTGAATTGCGGTAATTTGAGACCTGTATACTTCAGGATGTTTAAGTATTCTATGGGGAGATTGAACCAGTCGGGGGTACTTGACTGTTGATCATAAACTACTTAGATTTTGATGGGGGTCAGGGGCAGGGACTCAAACTAATATTACTTTACCCAACCTGTCAGTAGACAGTCTGGTTCAGATATTCAAAACTTTGCCCCAGGGCTAAAATAGCACAGCCTGGTAGGCAAACTTAGCCCAGAGCACAAAACAAGCCATATTCAAAAGGAATAGCCCGGGGCAAACAGCTTCTGAATATAGCATGGGGAATGAGGCCAGGCAAACTGGGCTGGGAGTGCAG
The DNA here is from genome assembly GCA_016271365.2 of Neoceratodus forsteri. Taxonomy (NCBI): domain Eukaryota; kingdom Metazoa; phylum Chordata; order Ceratodontiformes; family Ceratodontidae; genus Neoceratodus; species Neoceratodus forsteri. The sequence continues at coordinate 875,854,262 of CM057459.1, forward strand.
GGCAAACTTAGCCCTGGAATAAGACAGCTCTGAATATGGCAACCAGGAAGTGCAAACCACAACAGCAACACAGTGCACAACAATGTGAAGGTAGGTAGAGATGAACTATGTGGCCAATGTGTGTGTCAGCAAATGCGTGGACCCAGTACAGCTGCATATGTGAAAGTACAGTGTGCAAAACTGTGAAATATTCCCCGAACTGTTAGCGCAGAGCTAACACGTTTGCGCGGGTTTAGCACAGGGCTAAACCGTTAGCCTGGTGCAAACACATTTGCCCGGCGCTAAACTTTGCCATATTCAAAAGTGACATGCAAATGAGCCTACTTAGGTAGTCTGTGGGCAAACATCCAGATCAGCATCTCATTATGCCCTGATTTGCATGCCGTTTGCACCGGACTAACTGTTTAGCCCTGCGCTAAACCCGCGCAAACGTGTTAGCACTGCGCAAACAACTTTGGGGAATATTATACAGTTCTGAACACTACTTCCACATGCACTGCTGCCTGCAGCTGTACTGGGACAACACAGCATAGGCACAGATGGTGGTGGTGTTGCATGCAACTGTCACATTGTAGGTCGTGCTACAGTGCACAGCAGAAACTACAGTAGCAAGGGGGCCAGTAGTGTGTGGACACAGCAATGCCTATGGTGTGTAGGGCAGTGATGATGACTGCACTATACACAGTGAGAAGCCCAACCTGCAGGTGTTTACTGACAGTGGACATTACTGTTACGCTGTTGTGTGACCCACAGATGCTGCACCTGTGGCATGGGATGCTCACAGTGACATGTACATTTCTGACTTTGTGTGCTATGGCAGTTGTACAGCTGTGCGGTATGTGGCCGGGGGGGGGGCATATATTATCGGAAAGGCACACTGGTGTTGGGGTATTCCCAATACTGGCCCATTTGCACTGCATGATGTGTCCCAGCCTTGTGGCCACACCTGGTCTGTAGCATAGCCTTGCCACCCATACATGCTCCTCTCAACATCCTCCATGCCCACAGTGCTGCATGTGTATTCTGGCATCTGTAGGTGTCCACAGAAGTGTGGTCCGCAGGTGTGTGCTGTATGGCCACACTGCCATGCTGTCCACTGGTGGCAGGGTCAACACTTACTGCCTGGCATGGCTGAGAATGGTGGCAGATGATGGCATCATTGTGATGCCATCAGTTAGCAGCATGCTTCCTCTATGTTTGGCTTTATCTATGTGTCATATTTATTTGTTAAGGTCACGCAAAACCCACGCTAAACCTGCTCAAACACCGCGCAAAGCCATAGTGTCATGCAAAGCTGATTGCCCAGGGTTAAGACAAGCTTTTCCTGGGTGGTAATGTGCACCGCGCTAAGTGTCATGCTAAGTCATGCAAAACCACTTAGCGCGGCGCTAGTCGCTGAATATAGCATTGCGCCTGTATTAATGTCAGTTTGCCCCTTGCATACATTATAATTTTGCCTGGCGCTAATGCAGTTTACCCGTGTTATTTGGTCTTTTGAATATAGCAGACCCGCTCTAATCCCGCAGTAAACCTGTGCAAACGTTTTTGGCCGGGCGCAAAGTTTTGAATATCTGGCCTTTTGTGTTTCAAAATTATTTTCTGTATTTGACTATAAATATCATTGTTCAATGTGCATAAATTCTACTGCCATTCCACAAGATAAGGTACCAAGTAATTTTTTTTGCAATATATGGATACTCATTTTGTCATTTGGCTGAATTGTTCAGGAGACACTTGGCCAAAATGCTGTGTATTTTAGACTTCCATTTTCAAATGTTTAATGTTAGGTGCAGAATAACAATGTGTAAACTGAGTTTGAAATAAATGCAAGATATGAAAAAGAATTTATCAAGATTATTACCAGTGTGTTATTATTTTCCTACTTTAATCTTGTAGATTTCCTGTGATTCCAAAACCAAAATGGAAAAAGAAATAGACATATAATTTCTTGTAAGTTTCTTGCAGGATTCCTACACTTTGAGGATATAAACTTTTATTGCATAAATATGTAACTTACAATTTACTTGCAATATATTTTTCTTGCATAGTTTTCATGCAAAGAATATGTTGCATTATTTTTACCTAAACCTGACATAAAATTCTTATAGAAAATGTTCATGATCCTTGCATTTAAACTTGCATGAATCTTGCATGTTTCAGCTGCAGTTTTTCATGGGTTCCCTGCACTATTGATGTTTTTCCCGACGCACCATAATATGTGATTATTAGGGCTGAGATACATCCTGGATATCCTTTGTACACCCATGAATGCACTAACACTGTTCCCCTGCTGCATGGCTGCAAATGCACTTCTACAAGTGTATCTGCACAGCTGGTCAGGGCAGGGAGTTAGGAGGGGGTGTATCAGGTTTCTGATGTCACAGTAAAGCATTCTGGATGCCTGTTGTACTCCTCCAGCCCAGAGTTGGTGGAAGTAAACAAAGTCACCAAAAGGCTGTCATAAGAGGTACGATTCCCCCAGTAACCATCTGGCAGATGTGCTGATTCTATGTAGTCGTGGATACATGCTCTGTGTTTTGACACAGTGGGCTGGGAAGAGGATGAAGGCAGTGGGGCACATTGCAAAACAAACCATGAAATAGCAAACATGCAGAGGGAGACATGGGAACCCTTACACGGACTGTCATGCCACATGACCCCTTCTCTCACTGAGCAGGGGAATCTACTGTGCAATCATCAGTGGCTTCCAGTTGGAAACCAACTGTATGTCACCCTCACTGGCCACTCCCACTTCCTAGACCAATCTGTCTGTGCATCAAACCAGCCAGGTTAAGTGAATTCTGGCCCTCTGTAATGTTTTGGGGATGTGTTCACCAGACATACTGTTGCGCAGCCCAGTGTGCACCTATATTGGGGAATACCAGGCTGAATAGTGTATAGAGCAAAATACCGTGCTAACTTCATCTGCCCTCTTTATTCACCACCCTCACTTACTGCCAATATGAGCTCCTCTCCCATTCTCTGGAAATGTTATCTTCTCCTTTAACTTCTACCCTTTATTATCTGCCATCCTCTTTTATCCATCAAAATTTAGGATGCATAAAGGTTGGTAGGGTGACAGTACTTGTAAAATACTTGCCTTTTTTTCAGTAAGGGATCCATTACAATTAATATACCAGCAACATTTTTAAATCCTTGCAATATTACTTATCCAAATTCATTGGCACTCACTAAATTGTTTACCCTACACCAGATTCCTGCAACATTATAGGTAAGAGAGAATAAGGAATAAAAGGTGGGAGAAATTTATTTTCATATGTTTTACAAAATAATTCTGGGCTTCTGATTGTGATTCTAAAACTTCTCCTTGCGCAAACAGAATTTGCATCTTATGATGTTACTTCTTGAAGACAAATCCATTATCTCAGAAGATTTTGGTCAAAGAAGGTTTTATAACCTTTTGTAGTGGTAATAAAACCAAATCCACCTTAATAAGTTCAGCAGTGGTAAATTTACTGGTACCATGTAATGTTATGAGTCATGTCTTCTCTCAGAGGAGGTGAATCACTGGAGCAACCTACCTACACATACAATGGATACGAACATAGTAAAGGCCTTCAGGGCAAGCCTGGGGAAATTTCTGATTACAGTACTAAGAGAATCGCAAGCTGCTATTGGTAGTGGGTGGAAGGGATCTTGATAAATCAGTACATGTTTACACAGCATTCATGATGGTTCCTGCTTATGATGTATGTGAAGAGCATGATGAACCTAGAGTCCCTTTTAACCATTATTTACAATGTTACTATGTAGTAATATCTGTCATGGCTTCTAACACACTATGGCCAGGATATTCAGACTGTGCCAGGCAGTGGTGCAAGCCTGGGCACAGCAAAAATGTGATGGACTGGGGCCAGGCTCAGGTGATATTCAACAGAGATGCACCATGTCGCAGCACTGTTGAATATGGCATGGATAGTGCACATACTGCGCATGGTGTAGTGGCACTGCACCAGAGCAAGACACGGATAGGGAGCATAGGAATGCACCTGCACAAATGCAGTTGTGCTAGGTGCATCAGCTGCAGTATTCAGCAGGGGGCATGCAAATGAAGCATTAATATATGCAAGGTGCAAATGGGGCCATTTGCATGTTATTATGGCCCCATTTGCATGCCTTGTGCAGGACAGCCTGGCAACTTGCTCCTGGCTCCCTGCACAGCATAATATGTGCACAGTAGGAGTTTAGGGGTATTCCCCACGCCATAGCCATGATTGCAGTACAGCTCCGTAATATAAGTCCCTGGCAGTCTAGTGGTACCCCCCCCACCTCCCGATCCCACGACACATGTCAATGTAAACATACCCTAGTGGTTTTGTTGACCCCCTCCTGCCCAATTCCACGATTAATGTACCTGTAAACACACCCTGGTGGTCTAGTGGACCCCCCCACCTGATTCCCCAATTGCGGCATATGTACAACACGACAGTCCCGGATAGTCTAGTGCATTAGTTCTCAGACTTTGTCATAGCGAGCCTCCCCAAAGCCATGGAAAAGATCTTGAGCCTCCCCCAGATATTAAAATAATCATTGGCCTCCCCATAGAAAGATAGCATACTTTGCACAGTACACCAGGAATAAACTGAAACTCCATTGAATAGTTGGCTCTCATTATATTTAGCTTATTGTAATCCACCACCACCACCACCACCATGTGTAATCCCTTTCCCAGGACAACGTACTTGCTCTGCTATTTTAGTTTTCAAGCTATATTGCTTGCTGCAGTACCTTGATGGGTCAGACTGCTTTCTTGGTTTCCACACTATCAGAAATAACCTTCCTACCCACCTCTGCCTCACCACCTCTGTCTCCACTTTTAAGCAACTTCTCAGATCCTTTTGCTCCCTTCTCCTAGTACTTCTCTGCTTAACCTTTGTATTTCGGCTGTTCTGCTACCAGTCTGATTCATCAGTGGTTACTTTTGTTCATTGTTTCTATTTGTTTGCAGTATTCCTCATTTTGGACTGCTTGACTGTTTTGCAGTTACCTTTTGAATTGTATTCACTCCCTACATTTTCCTGGGTACACCTGAAATGAGCCTTTTCACAGTGTGCATTTTCTAGTCACCAATTTGTAAATAAATACATTAATTTGCCTGCTATTATCTTTTTTCAGTTTGCTGTATCCCTTCACATAAAATATCTAAAACTCTAAATTTAAATACAGTATTTTTTTCAGACTTGCTTGATCCTCCCTTGGAACAGGCTGGGTCCTCCCCAGGGAGGCTGGCTTCACCATTTGAGAAACCCTGGTCTAGCAGAACCCCCCCTCCCTCCCATGTCCCTAATTTCGGTAGAAGATATATATCCAAATCCCTTGTAGTCGAGTGTGGAACTCCCCACCCTTCTGTGTTCCTGATTGCCAGTGATCCGACATATAAATAGTCCCTGGTAGTCCGGTGCTACCCCCGCTCATTACCACGATCATGGTAAAACCTCGTAACACAACACAATTCCCCGGTGATCCAGTGGCACCCCTCCCACCCACACAGATCCCTTGCCCACCATGCTCCCCCTGTCATCAGCAGGCAGCTGCAACCACCCACATACCTCCACAGTGGACTAATGGGCTTGCAGGGTATACAGTACTAGACAGTCCCGACTATGTGAATGAAGTCATTCACATATTTGGGACTGTCTAGTACAGTATGCCCTGCAAGCCCATACTGTACCTGTCATTAGGCAGGCGGGTGGGAGGTATGTGAGTGGGTTGCAGCCACCCACCGATGACAGGGGGGAGTGGGGTGGTCGCGGGTCTGTGTGGGTGGGGGGGTGCCACTGGATCACCAGGGAATTGTATTACGGGATTTTACCATGCTCGTGGTGATGGGAGTGGGGACCACCGCACTACCAGAGACTCTTAATATGGTGGATCACCGCGATTGGTGACACGGAGGGTGGAGGGTTCCATTAGACTACCAGGGAGTTGGCTATATGTTATCTACTGGTGATCGGGGACATGGGATTGAGGGGAATTCACTAGATTGCCAGGGAGTTGGCTATATGTCATCTACCGGCAATCAGGGACACGGGAGGAAGGGGGTTTCCACTAGACTACCAGGGACTGTTGTGTTGTACATATGCCACAATCTGGGAATTGAGGGAAGGGGGTCCACTAGACCACCCGGGTGTGTTTACAGTTACATTTATCATGGAATCAGGAGGGAGGGGGGTACCACTAGACTACCAGGGGGATGTGGGTGCTTGTGGATGGTGTTCAGGGTGGGTGGGCAGCCACCCATGGCTGGCGGCTGCTGTGTTGCACCCTGCAATGCAGCAGCCCAGTTGTGGGAGGCTGGGATTTGTTCCAACTTTTCATGGGCTCAACTTTGAGCCCCCCAATATGGCACAATGCAGGGTTGCATCAGCATATACACTGCACATCCTGATCTGAATATCAGGATGTGCCGCATATACATGGGCACGCCCCCTGCATCTGCGACACATACAATTACATTGTGCCCCGGCACATCGGGATTTACGCTGCATCAGGCAGCCTTTTCAATATCCCGCAGGGGCGCACTGCAGGGCTGCACCTGCGCAACTCTGTTGCACCATGCACATCCCCTTTGAATACCTGGGCCTATGTGTAGTCTGTGCTTAATGTTTTGTTTTATAAGTAAATACTGTAATGTCTGTTACTAGTAGGCCATCTTTATTAGCTTATGTATCTCAGTGGCCTGTCCTGGGTACATGAATTTTAAATAAAAAAAAATGTTTAGGAGGTACTGTAACCAGGGAGGTGAACAGGCACTGTGCTGCTGTATGGTTGATGTGGTCTACCTGAAAATAAAAAAAACATGTATAAAAATCACTGTAATGGTATTGCTGTAAACAAATCACATGACCATTGACTGAGTTTGCTTACTTAGTTCACAACTGTTAGACAAACTGCATTCACTGTATTTTGTGACACAGTTTACATAAAACCAAATCAATACAGAAGTTTTTTTCAAGAGAGTCTAGTGCCTTGAGAGCTGAGACACTGAATGCCCCACCTCCTGCAATGCCAGCAACCTGGAGTTGGAAATGGACACAGGTCTCTCAGGGACCTGCTGGGAGAGGGAGGATTGAGTGTCCCCAGGACTGCTCTCCTCCCTTAAGGAAGGAGGGGGGTGACAGCATCCCACTGCTTGTCTGCCAATTGGAGAAATGTGTGTATCTACACAGCTGGGCACCCAAGGGAGAGGGACCCCACTTGCAGGACCCTTGGGTATCTCTATGGAGGTGGAGCACAAGAATCACGTTCACTGCATACGTGGTGGGCCCTAGGGAAAAAACAATGGAAATCTCCCCCATCCATAGGATGAAGCTAACCCCCGCAGGCTCCACACTGGTGACCAGGCACCTCCAAGGAGACCTTGCTGAGAGCAAGCAGGAGTGATGTAAACCCTGGAGAAAGCAGCTGATGGGGCTGAGGATGTAAGTCACATGAGGATGACTGGGCAGTGCTTCGTGGACAAGCAAATATTTTATTTTTAAAAATACATGTTTTTCCTTTATTTAAAATATTTTGGCACACTGCAGCCTCTCAGTCAGTAGAAACTAACACACAAATAGAAATAAAAAACAATAAACAATAGATGTCAAGTTAATTTTAATATTTTTGGATATAATACTCTTACAAAGTGCTTTGAAGAGAAATTTCCAGAGAATGAGACTCTAAAAATGGAAAATAAATTGGGCTTTGTAAGTAGACATCTCCAGATGACTAACACTGATCTTGACTTCTTGAATAAAAAGAAGATTAACAAAACACATAAAAGATGACAGCGTGGGCAGTTTATGTGATGCTGCAAGGAAACTAAATATTGACTGTAAAGCAATCTCACTTTACAGACTACATAGTGTGCTTCATTTTTAAAGCTCTTTTAGCAGCTCTTGGCAGAATTGCTGCATACTATCAGTAGTTTCATTGGCCTTCAGGCAGGACTACATAATAGATACCAACATGGAACATAAACACACATTTAACACTGCTAGTGACCTAACATTTAAGCCTCATAAAATCTGTGTGTTGCTGTCCTCAAAGAATTTCATTGAGGCAGAAACAAAAAAGCCTGTGACCACACATGAATCATAGACACTGAATTGTTGCATCTGCAAAAAGTACAGGCACTGTCTCCCAATATCATTTCAGGCTTTGTCTGACAGCTATGGTTTGAATTCCAACTTAACTTTCCAAACTGTAGCAGAGAGAGTGCCAGAGGCCTGAAATAAAGTTATTTTTTCTACAAAATTAAAAACAGTGTCACAGAGTTCTTATCCCTCTTTTTTAATCCTCATACAAAAATATACAACAATACTGCCAAACATAACAAGAAATGTAAAGTAAAGTAAAAATGTATTTATATAAAGCGCCCTTCCTGGGCTCAGGGCTCTTTTACAATATTCCATACAGCAAGAATACAATATAATTTAAAATCAGTAAAACTAATAACAAAACCAATACTAACCATTCATCAAGTCTCTGAAAATGCCTGGTTAAATAAGAAAGCTTTCAAAGATTTTTTAAAACCTTTCACGGTCAGGATATCCCATATCTGGCAAGGTAGAGAATTCCACAGGGTAGTTGCCATGAAGGCAAAGGATCTTCCTCCAGATGTTTTTAAGGATACCCTGGGAATTTCTAGCAGTCCCTCATCAGAGGATCGGAGTGAGCTGGAGGGGCAATAAGACAACAGGAGTTCTTTCAGGTAGTGAGGTCCCAAGTCGTGTAGGCCTTATAGGTCAGCAATGCAACCTTGAAGGTGATCTGCCACTGTATAGGAAGCAAGTGCAGTTTACGCAGCACAGGTGTTATATGACTGGATCTAGACATTCCAGTCAAAAGCCTGGCCATCACGTTCTGCACTAGCTGCAAGCGGCAGATATCCACCCCAGCAGCCCTAGATAGAGGGCATTGCAGTAATCAAAATGACTGGTAACAAAGGCATGGACCAAGGTAGGAAGATCTTTTCCATAGATGGAAAAAGGCAGACTTGACTACAGCCGACACCTGTTCCCTCAGGGTCAGGCCCTCATCAAATACCATGCCCAGGTTATGCACCTGGCCAGAGGCCATAAGCGGGGCCCCCTAAGATATATATCTGAGGGTTTTCCCACCCATACCCCTGTTCTCCTAAAACCAGGGTCCACCACTAATACCTCAGTTTTACCTGAATTCAACTGAAGCCAACTAGTACTCCTCCAATCCTGTATCTCCAGCAGGCAGTTATTAAACACTCTGATAGAATCAGACTCCTTTTTTGGCACAAAAGACAGGTAGAGCTGAGAATCATCAGCATAACAATGAAAACTCAGCACATACCATCTTATCATGCCCCCCAATGGAAGCATATACACTGCAAATAACATTAGGGACAGCACCGAGCCCCATGGGACTCCACAGGGCAGCAAGTGAGGCATCAAGAAATAAATCTCTGACACGACTCTCTGTGATCTGTCCTCAAGGAAAGATCAAAACCAACTGTGGACTGCTCCCTTCAGTCCACAGAAAAACCACAGGCACTCGAACAACACCCCATGATCCACAGTGTCAAATGCTGCTGAGAGATTAAGGAGAACCAAGATGGAACAAGCATTCTGATCTTTTGCCATCAGGAAATCATTTAGTAACCGCACTAGAGCCGTCTCAGTGTTGTGCCATTTCCTGAAGCCAGACTGGAGAGGGTCATATATATTGTGGCTGGTCAAATGATCCTCCAGCTGCAGAGCAACCACCTTCTCAATAACGTTCCCTACAAAGGGCAAGTTAGAGACTGGTCTGCAGTTTTGCTGGGCAGTCAGGATCAAGAGAAGGCTTTATCAAGAGAGGGTGTACCACTGCCTCTTTTAAGGGATCTGGAAAGATCCTTCTCTCTAATGAAACCACCACTATCCCAGCCAGGATTGGGCCGATGACCTCTTCACACCCCACTAGTAGGCGAGTAGGGCCCGGATCCAAACTACAGTAGGTAGGTGGCAGAGTCTGGATGATCCTCACTATATACATGACTGCTGATTGGCTAAAGGTGAACCAAGTCAACTGGGCATTAGTGCCACCCAGTTGATCAGTACAGGGCCCAATGGGAAGGTGCTAGCTGATCTTATCCCTGATGGTGGATACCTTGTCAGTGAAGAATTTTGCAAACTCCTCACACTGTATTTGTGACAAGGCTCAACTGGCATGTAGACAGGCTGGATCGCACAGTCTGTTCACAGTCTGGAAGAGCTGAGCTGGTCTATTCCTCGCTGTAGCAAATTCTCTGGACAGGAACTCTGCCTTCCTATGGGAGATTGATGATTGGTAGATCCTATAATGATCTAGCAATCCAAGCCTATCCACCTCCAGGTGAGTTTTCCGCCAGCGTCTTTCCAATCTTCACCCCTGCCTCTTCAACTCACTGATCTCCCTGTTAAACCAGGGTTCCCTCAGGTGAAGAGTAAGGGGACAAACACGAATTGGAGCAATGACATCCAAGGCACCCTATCACAGCCCTATTATAGGCCAGGACCAGGGGCCCTGGGTCAGCGCTATCCATTGGAAATCCCGAGAAGTCCAGCTCCATCATTAGGCCTTCAGAGGGCACAGTTTAGGCCCAACCCCTTCCCACCCCTCACCCCACTCATCCCTGGAAATAGTTCCTTTATACCTGAGGTTCTGACATCATTTCCTCAAGAGTGTAAGGTGCATATCACTGTCATATCCTCTCTAGCACACTGCACTGACAATATAAGCATACACATTGTATAATATATATATTTCTATATAACAAACCAATCACACACACACACACAAAAACAAACAAACAAAAAAATAGTCAATAAACATGTGGGGAGTAGTGCAATGTAATGGCTGTGGGGCAGCAGTCTTCCAGGAGTCTTTCTGGAGGCTGAGATGCTGCCCTATTTGCAGACAACTCTCTGCCCTGAGGGAGGAAGTTGCCTGTCTTCAGGCCGCACTGGACAGTAGTAAGGGAACCTTCCCCCAAGCCACACTGAACAGTAGGAAGGGAACCTCCCCCATCCAGGGAGCACCAGAGCCACCACCACTACCTCAGAGGTTGCAAAGAAAGCACAGCAGTTGGACCACAGTGGGCTCAGGGAGGGTGAGGATGGTGGAACAGAGGCACACCCAGTCAATTGTTCCACTTCACAATCCATACACCATTCTGGGGGAGCATAGCTCCCCTATGGATGCACCCGCAGAGAAGACTGATGACAACTGTCACAAGGGAGGCCCACAGGAAGGAGGCAGAGGACACCACAAGGAAAGGAAGCAGCTCCTGGTGGGGGACTCAATTATTAGGGGGATAGAACTGGGGGGAGCAGGGAAATCTGAAGTAAGGTGCCTGCCTGGTGCCATGGCTTGGAGGGATAGGAAGCACATCCTCAGGATCATGAGAACAGCTGCAAGGGAGTCTGAGCTGGACGTTATTGTCCACCTAGGGACAAATGACTTGGCTCATCTTGAGATCAGAGCAGTGCAGGAGGACATTGTAGAGTTGGGGAGGGGCCTAAGACAAGTAGCACACACAGTATCCTTCTCAGAGGTGCTGCCTGTCAATGGCATGGGGGAGGCGAGGGTAATTAGCACCATGCAGTTTAATGAATGGTTGAAAAAATGATGTGGAGCACAGGGGTTTGGCTTCATTGTGGACTGGGGTTCCACCTGGAGGGACACCAGCCTATACTGGCAGGATGGTCTGCATCTGTCCAGGAAGGGAACAAGTCTTTTGAACAATCAGTTTAAATGCTTCTTTGGCAAGCTTTTAAACTAGTCAAAGGGGGAGGCACTGATAAGCAGCAGGAAAATCCCAGCCTCTCCCTACAAAACAGGGTACTAAATGAGAAAAAGACTGAGGTAGAAAGGTCAGTGGGGGATGCTGCAACAGAAGGTAAAGCCATCAAAAAATGGAGAGCAATGAGTACCAATGCCCATAGTCTGGGTAACAAGCTTCCTGAATTAGTGGCCTTGATGGAGGAGGAGGAACATCTGGATATCGTGGCAGTCACAGAAACATGGAACACACAAAACCATGACTAGGATGTAAACATACAAGGATACACTATCTACAGGAGAGACAGGGAGGGTAAAAGAGGAGGAGGAGTAGCTCTTTACATAAGGGAAGAAATAAAAGCAACAGAACAAAAGGGAAAACAGGGAGGAGAAGAAGCACTGTGGGTAAATTTGGAGACTGGCAATGGCACCATAATCCGCACAGAGATTGTATACAGACCCCCTTCTCAGGGGGAGGAAATGGACAAGGAAATGATAGAAAGTATACTTAGAATGGCAGAAAAAGGGGAGATATTGCTGATGGGTGATCTGAATATGCCAGATGTTAACTGGAGTGCAGTTGCAGCAGCCACTTCGAAGAGTGGGGTTATTCTAGATGCCCTACAGGGGGCATGCCTTAGACAACTAGTATTGGAGCCCACTCGAGAGGGAGCAATCTTAGACCTAGTTCTCACAAATGGAGATGGAAAGAGGATCACAGATGTAGAAGTGGGTAGCCATCTGGGAATTAGCGACCATCGAACAGTATGGTTCACAATAAACACAGCAATAGAGTCAAGCCATACAAAGGCAATAGTACTGGACTTTAGGAGGGCTGACTTTGCCAAAATGGGTGAGTGCCTAAGGAATGCACTAGCAAATAGGTAGGAAGGAGGGGTGGAAGAACAATGGGGAATAATAAAAACTGCCATCACAGAGGTAACGAGCCTTTATGTGAAGCAAATAAACAAAACAAAACAATGTAAGAAACCACTATGGTTCTCAAAGGAAGTGGCAGTGAAGGTTCAAGAGAAAAAGAAAGCATTCAGGAAGTACAAGGAATTGCAGAAGAAGCAGGACAGAGAACTGTATCAGTTAAAGCAAAAGGAGGCTGGGAAGGCAGTCAGAACAGCAAAGGCCCAAACGAGGAAAAGATAGCCAACTCAGTTAAGAAGGGGATAAACTTTTATAGGTACACCAGGGAGTGAAGAAAGACCAAGGAGGATAGTGAGGCTTAATAAAGGGAGGGAGGGTGGGCAGAGGAGACTGTGAAAGGCAGAGATACTAAACAAATATTTTACCAGTATTTACAAAGGAAGAGTGGGAGGTACCTAAAACAAACAGTAGAAACACTCTGGATACAGAAGTTGATACCAGCCTATTTACAGAAGAAAGGGTTCTGAAAGAACTCTTAAAACTGAAGGTGGACAAAGCAATGGGGCCCGATGAGATTCATCCCAGAATTCTAAAAGAACTAAGGGTAGAACTAGTGACACCACTGACTACCCTTTTAACAAATCATGGGAGGATGGGGTGGTACCCGAGGACAGGAGGAGGGCAGATGTGATTCCCCTTCACAAAAGTGGGAGCAAGGCAGAAGCAGGAAACTACAGACCTGTTAGTTTAACCTCAGTGATAGGGAAAATGATAGAATCACTTCTGAAGGAAAGAATTGTCAGTATCTAGAGGCCAGAGGGGCACAGGACCCTAGGCAGCATGGATTCACAGCAGGAAGGTCATGCCAGATGAATCTGATAGATTTCTTTGACTGGGTGACCAAAGTAGTAGATCAGGAGGGCTGTGGACATGGCCTACCTAGACTTTAGCAAGGCATTTGACACAGTCACACATAAAGGATTAATATACAAGTTAGCCAGCCTGGGAGTGGGTCCCAAGATGACAGCCTGGGTAAAGAATTGGTTGGAGAATAGGCACAGAGAGTAATAGTAAATGGAGTCCACTTGAAGAAAGGGGTTACTAGTGGGGTACCCAGAGGGTTCAGTATTAGACGGTCCTCTTCAATGTCTTTATAAGTGACATTGCAGAGGGACTGGAAGGAAAAGTATGTCTCTTTGCAGATGACACAAAGATCTGCAACAGAGTTGATGCACAAGGTGGGGTGGAAAGGATGAGAAGGGACTTGGCAAGGTTAGAGGAATGGCAAATGTATGGCAGCTTAGATTCAATGCTAAGAAGTGCAAGGTAATGCACCTGGGAAACAAAAACCCAGGGGAAGAGTACACAATGGGGGGTGAGATACTAACAACAACAAAATGGAAAGGGACCTGGGGTAGTCATATCAGATGACATAAAGGTGGGCAAACAATGTGAGAGGGCAGCAAGGAGGGCTGAGCGATACTGGGATGCATAGGAGAGCATCACCAGTAGAAAACAAGAAGTTATTATCCCTCTGTACAGACAGCTGGTGAGACCCCATCAGGAGTACTGCATGCAGTTCTGGAGACCCAATCTCCGCAAAGACATAGACAGGATGGAAGCTGTCCAGAGGAGGGCAACTAAAATGGTGCAGGGTCTGCACCGGAAGACATATGAAGAGAGACGAAAGGAGCTTAATATGTATAACCTCGAGGATAGGAGGGAGAGGGGGGACATGATAGAAACATTCAAGTACCTCAAGGGAATCAACAAAATGCAAAAGGGTAGCATCTTTCAAAAAAAGAGGTGTGCAAGAACAAGAGGGCACAATTTGAAGATAGAGGGGGTGGCAGTTCAGAGGTAATTTAAGGAAGTATTTTTTCACAGAGGGGGTTGTGGATGTATGGAACGGCCTTCCAGAGGAGGTTGTGGAGTCAAAAACAGTGGTGGAATTCAAGCATGCATGGGACAGTCATAAGGCCATTCTAGGGGGTGGGGGTAGGAAGAAGTAGGCTGCTAGTTAACTAGGATCTGCAGCTTATCCAGTAGGTAGGGAAATGGGCAGACTGGGTGGGCCAAGCGGTCCTTATCTGCCATCAAATTCTATGTTTCTATGTTTCTCTCAAAGGACAGAGCTGCACTAACTACTTGGAGGCAGGTCTACTTGGGGGTGCTGTGAAACTGAACCTCAGGGCGTGATGGTCAGACCAACCAATTGGCTCCACCTCCAAATCAGAGATCTCCATCCCCAGATGGAACACCAAGTCCAATGTGTGCCCTCCCTCGTGAGTTGCAGAGGTAATAACCTGTGACAGGCCCAATGAATCCATCAATTGGGGGAGGTTTTGTCCAAATGGTGAGAGTTCATCATTAACCCAGGCATTGAAGTCCCCCAGAATTAACCATCTGGGAGACTCCAATACCATCACGATGATGAAGTCTGCAACCTCCTTCAGGAACTCCATCCCATCACCTGGTGGACGGTAGATGAGAAGGGTCCTATAGCCTGCACCTGCACCCACTATACACTCAAAAGAGTTGATGCCTCCAACTGGTACCTCCCTGAGATCCAGATCCTGTCTAAAACAGACTGCAACCCACCTGCCCCTACAGTCCACTCTCGGATGGTGAATCACTGAGAACCCAGTTGGAACTGCAGACTCCAAAATAGGGCAAGCAAAGATTTTGTATTTTTTCAGCCTGAAAGCCCATGGTGAACAGTACAACTGTTCCAAAAATAATCTCTAAATGTCATCAGGATTCACTTAAACTGTGCCTCCACACCCAGAAAACTACTCTGATTTGTGCTAGGCAAGCATAGTCGCTAGTATTGCAAACAGTACATGGAGTTAATTTTCTCTGTGAAAGATGGCAAAATTGTCTTAAGAAGCTGGACTTATACAGTGATATATGAACCACTGCATCCCAACTACTGCTGTGCATATATTACTAGAAGCTGGCCTAGTTTCAGAAGATATTATGTCAGTAACTGGGTACAGATTCAAAACCAGTTAACCAAAATACTGTTCTAGATCAACTACTGGCAGAAAGGATAATATGCTACAGTAAACTGCCTCCAATAAGCAGCAACATAATTAGCAAAGGGCCAGCAACACAGAAGAACCCAGGGCCAGCTTCTACTCTATTTGGTAGCAACTATCCACCAACAAGCAAAATTAACTTATTAAAAACCCAGGAATCATATTAAAAACAAGGAGAAAGTCCACTGAATCTGCACAACTTTACAATTAATTATGCAGTGAATTTCAACTACTATAATGTAAGTTAAGCAAGGATTGATTGATACCAGTTATTTTTTGCTTGTGAAATTTTGCTGTGAAATTATTACATACAAATTTATCAATTTAACAGAAGAATTAGGCTGCCTGGTCTATCTAGTCTGCTCATTGTGTGAGGATTTCAGCTTTGTTTAGGCTGATGTCCCCACTCACCCCTCACCAACTATTTCATCCCTATTATTTTCCCCTCCCCGATCTTAATCCTCCCCCTATAACTATACCAGCCCCTCTTGAAGCTCCCCACCATCCTCGCTGAGATAATCTCTTCTGGCAGTGTGTTCCACTTGGTCACCGCCCTTTCTGTGAAGAAGTGTCTCCTAACCTCCATCTTAAACACCCCCCTCCCACATAAGGCTATGCCCCTTTTAGTTTTGATGTAGCATTCCCTAAATAGAACTTCCTTGTTTCCCTTATTGAAGCCTTTCATATACTTCAAGTTCTCTATCATATCTCCCATCTCCCTTCTGTTCTCCATGGTCAGGGCCCCCCAGTCTCTCTTTGTACAATATACCCTGCCAACCTGCAATCATCTTTGTAGCCCTGTTCTGGACTGTCCTCACTAGGTTGATATCTTTCCTAAGATGAGGGCTTCAGAACTGCACTGCATACTCTAGATGCAGCCTTACCATGACATATACACAGGCAGGACCACCTCCTGTCACATAATTCCTGTCCCACTTGCTATGCAGCCCCACATTCTGTTTGCTCATGCAACTGCCTTCTTGCACTGCACAGAGTGCTTCAAGTCACTATGTATTATCAATCCCAGATCTTTCTCTTCCACTGTGGGAGTTACCCTGACCCCTCCCAGGTAGTACTCTTTCCTTGTTGTTTTTTTTTTTGCTTCCACATGCATGACTCTGCACTTCTTTACACTGAAACCAAGTTAATTGATTACTGACCACCTTTCAAGTTTTCTTAAGTCATCTTTAAGGTCCTGTATCCCTTCTACTGAGTCCACCCTCCCACAGAGCTTGGTGTCATTTGCAAACAGACTCATTTTGCTCTTGATGTCATTTTCAATATTGTTAAGGAAAACATTGAACAGCACTGACCCTAGTACTGAGCCTTGTAGGACACCACTTTTGACCTCTTTGGTACTAGACAGCTCTTCTCCAATAATCACCTTCTATTGTGCTTAACAAGTGCAAAAGGGGATTATGCCATTTCATATTAACAATTTTACACATCAGAAAGAGAGTGTGTGTGTATATGTGTGTGTGTGTGTGACAGAGAGAGAGATCCACTAGTGAATAAATGAACAAGTTAATAGTGTATCATTATACTGAGGATTTATAATATAGTACAGCAATTAGTATGATTCCCTTTAAACTTCATTTACTGTAAGTCTGAGATCTTGAAGAGCAGCTGACACTTTCAGGAGTACTTTAACAAAACATAATATTTTGACACAGTTCAGCTGATATTTCATATTAGTTCTGTATTCCTACTCCCCTTTATTTATTAGTGGTGTAATCTATATGAAAACAGGATCTTTGCTCCTGAAGAGTTCATATATTCCTGTTGCTTTCTCCCTACCAGACGTTATAATGCACTCCTTGTGACATCACAGTTACTTCTTTGGAAACAGATTGTGATGTCACAACACAGGATTATGACTTGTAGTAAGGAGTAAGCTAAAGAAGCAAATGAACTCTAAGGTATACAGATCATGCATTCGTGCAAATTTCCTCAGAAATAAATAATAGGGAGGAGAACTCTACAGAATATATATGGAATACAAGCTGAATTGTACCAAAATATCATGTTTTTCAAAGTTTTTTTTTGAGATGTAAGCAGCTCTTTAACAATTATGGCAAACAAAATGAGCAGTATTTATCACTGCAGGGAGATGACTATAACGGAGTCAGAAACATAGAAACATAGAAACATAGAATGTGACAGCGGATAAGGACTACTTGGCACACCTAGTCTGCCCATTTTCCTACCTAACAGATAAGCTGCAGATCCTAGTTAAGCAACAGCTTACTTCCTCCTACCCACTGTTCTTGACTCCACGACCTCCTCTGGGAGGCTATTCCATGCATCCACAACACTCTCTGTGAAAAAATACTTCCTCGCATTACCTCTGAGCTGCCCCCCCTCTATCTTCAAATTGTGCCCCCTTGTTCTTGCACATTTTTTTTTCTGAAAGATGCTACCCTCTTGGACTTTGTTGATTCCCTTGAGGTGCTTGAAAGTTTTTATCATGTCCCCTCTCTCCCTTCTTTCCTCAAGGGTATACATATCAAGCTCCTTTAGTCTTTCTTCGTATGTCTTTTTGTGCAGACCCTGCACCATTTTGGTTGCCCTCCTCTGGACAACCTCCACTCTGAATATGTCCTTGTGGAGATGGGGTCTCCAGAACTGCACACAATACTCCAGGTGGGGTCTCACCAGCTGTCTGTATAGAGGGATAACAACTTCTTGTTTTCTACTATTGATGCCTCTCCCTATGCATCCCAGTATCCCCCCAGCCTTCCTTACTGCCTTCTCACATTGCTTGCCCACCTTTAGGTCATCTGATATAATTATCCCCAGGTCCCTTTCCATTTTTACTGTTGTCAGTATCTCACTCCCCATTGTGTACTCTTCCCCTGGGTTTTTGTTTCCCAGGTGCATTACCTTGCATTTCTTTGCATTGAATCTGAGCTGCCAAACATCTGACAATTCTTCCAACCTTGCCAAGTCCCTTCTCATCCTTTCCACTCCATCTTGTGTATCAACCCTGTTGCAGATCTTTGTGTCATCTGCAAAGAGACATACTTTTCCTTCCAGTTCCTCTGCAATGTTAGGCTATAACATGTGACTTAGATCTGCTGTTAATATTACCTGGGGTGTATGGAGTGGTTACCAGTGCTTGTACTGGTGTGAAAACAAGTGGCGCACAGTGGCATTCAGTGTTTTGCCATTGAAGCCTAGAGCCACAGAAGTGCTTTCAAGCAGTGTAGGATTTACATGGCCATTAACCATATGAACAACAGTTGCCATGAATCCCTTTAGAAAACAGCATGGCTAGTCAGATCAATAAATAAAAATACCCTCTGGAATCTTTGTACAAGAAACAAATATATCATTTGACATAGTATAAGATGTTGCTTATTCATAGTGTTAAGTTATCAAAATAATGCAAGTTCATGAAAGCTAAAAGGTTTCAGTTTAGTTTTTTTTTCCTAACAGCCTGTTAGATGTGCAAGACATGTAAGTATTACAGGGCTACTGACAGACAGGCAGAAAGCACTTATTGGTTTTATGAAACAGTATTTTGCTCCCATTTTTAAAAACATATACATTTTGTTTTATTAAAATAAATACCATAAATACACCTGAGAGAGACTGGGGCATCATACAGTATCACTGTTGTGACAAATAGATCAGCTCACAGTAATGGATGTCACCTAGTCTTTTTAGCAAAGATGTGGACCTATAAACATTGATAAAAGAATATTAAAATAGCTAATGTCAAGCCAAACCAATGACTTAGGTAAAGAACATATTTTCTTAATGACTAAAGGGATTTAAGCATATACAGCTGTTCTTTCCTATGTACTGTATATCTTATCTGTAAAGGGAGAGTGGTACATCATATCTTGAGTTCCACTAGATTCAGCCCAAAAAGTTGAAAAATCAGCCCTCTTTCAAAGAAGAACTGCTTAAATAATGCAGAGCATTGTAGGATGAAGCTGCGTTCCACACTTCGGCATTGCCATCAGCCAGGTTCTGACTGGGCTTTCTGAACATGTGACCCAATGAAGAAACAAAAGGGGCAGATGGAGCTCTACACACACACACACACACACACACACACACACACACACACACACACGCAATCTGCACTCCTGAGCTGAGTGGGACAAATAAATTGTCTTTGGGGTGGGAAATCCACCATGTTTATATTGTGTTTCCTGATGATGTGATCCCCCCAAAGAACAAGCAGGACAGAAAAAGTGCCTGCATGTGTTGCACTCCCTAGCCAAGTGGGGAGAATGAACTGACTTTGCATTCCAGGACAAGAGTTGCCAGGGCTCTCTGACCACATGATCCTACAGAAAAAGAAAAGATGGAGCTCTTGATGGCAATGTATGCAGGGTACACTTGGTGCAGCGAGGTGGGCAGCAAGAGTACAACAACTGTCAACACCTGTAACTGAAGTTGGGTGAGCATGCAGCAAGAGCACACCAGCTGGCACTGACAGTAAGTGATTTGGGGTTGGCATGCAGTAAGAACATAACCAGTGGCACTGCTGGTATGTGGGGTGGGTATGCAGAAAGAACACAACAATTGCCATTGCAGATAATTTATTTATTTATTTATATTTTGTTTACCGGGTAAGCCCACTGAGACCAATGGTCCCTTTTTCAGGGGTGACCCGGAATTAGTTACAGAGAGGACACTACAAAACAATAGATACAATTAGTTACATTTGTAACACCATAGTACAATGATAATATTTATACAAGGGTAGCAGAAGGGTTCTCATATAGGCTCCATGTATAGACGGAGTGTTTAGACCTCACATATTATGCAGTATGTACATAAGTTCTGCCAGCAATCAGAGTCCACATTTAGCATTACATGCCAATTCAAAGGGAGAGTACAGAGCAGTGCAACGGGCCAGGGGACTGGTCAGGGGGGTTGGCGGTTACATCCGCATAGACTGAGATTGAGAAGATGTACTTTCAGATCATTTTTGAACTGGGAGAGGGTGGGTGAGTTAGTCAAGCGAGGTAGTAGGGAGTTTCATAGGTGGGGGCAGGAAATTTTAATGAGCGTTTGCCAGGGTTTGAGCGCATTCTAGGGATGACGAGAGGGTGACTTGCAGTTGATCGCAAGGTTCTGGTATGAGTTCTGGGGGAAAGAAGTCCTCTGAGATGAGG
Source organism: Neoceratodus forsteri (assembly GCA_016271365.2). Classification (NCBI taxonomy): domain Eukaryota; kingdom Metazoa; phylum Chordata; order Ceratodontiformes; family Ceratodontidae; genus Neoceratodus; species Neoceratodus forsteri. The sequence continues at coordinate 875,875,095 of CM057459.1, forward strand.
AGGGGGACTTAGGCAAACAAACTTGAAAGCTAGACAGGCAACAGGATAGGCAAGTTTATGATGGAGAGTGGGCCAGTTTAGCTCCTTTAGGGCCTCACAATGATATCTCCTAGGAGAGGAGTTAGTGGCGAAACGGGCCACTCGGTTATAGAGTACGGAGAGTTTTTTGTATTCCGTCTCATGGAGGAACTGCAGAAGAGGAGCCTCATATAGGATGGATGGAAGGAGATTGCAGCAGGTGATTGCACGGCGTGCAATAGAGGATAAGGACTTCCCCAGGTGGAAAAGGAGGCCAAGCTTTTGATGGGTGGACCTGGTTATTGAGTCGATATGGAATTGGAAGGTCATTTCTTGGTCTAGATGGACCCCAAGATATTTGAAACTAGACATGACCTCAACTCTTTTTCCTTGGCTGGTATAGATCTGGAGGAACTGGCTTCTGTCAGAGCCCAGGCGTCTCGGGCCAAACAGTACGGCTTTAGTTTTTTCATCATTGAGCTTAAGGGAGTTTGCGGAGAACCAGGCCTCCAGGTAGGAGAGACTGTCCTGCAGTTTAGTTGAGATGACACTAGGTTGGAGGTCACTGTAGTATAAGACAGTTTCATCAGCATATAGAATGAGATTGCTGCAGGGGCTGTTTCCCTCGATATTATTGAGGAAGAGTGAGAAGAGCAGAGGGCCCAGGATTGAGCCCTGAGGTACCCCAGCTGAGGCCGTTCTAAGTCCAGACTCTGCACCCTTCCAGTGGACCTTTTGGGAGCAGTCCCTCAGGTAGCTTTCAAACCAGGAGTGTGAGTGGTGATCCAGTCCTAAGGTCTGGAGTTTGGAGAGGAGGAGATTATGGTTAACCAAATTAAAGGCCTTAGATAGGTCAATGAAGAAGGCGCCCATTGGGGAACCTTGGTCCATAGAGAAAAGGATGTCCGTAGTGAGTCAGATAAGCACAGAGTCAGTGCCATGTCCCTTTCTAAAGCCATGTTGAACATCAGCCATGAGTGATGAGATAAGTGAACTGGGGTGGACATGCAGCAAGAGCACAACAACTGGCACTGCAGACAAGTGAACTGGGATGGACATGCAGCAAAAGCACAACAACTGGCATTGCACACAAGTGAACTGGGCTGGGCATGCAGCAAGAGCACAGCAACTGGTATTGCAGACAAGTGAACTGGGCTGGGCATGCAGCAAGAGCACAGCAACTGGCATTGCAGACAAGTGAACTGGGGTGGGCATGCAGCAAGAGCACAATAACTGGCATTGCAGACAACTAAACTGGGGTGGTCATGCAGCAAGAGCACAACAACTGGGATTACAGTTATGTGAAGTGGGGGTGGGCATGCAGCAAGAGCACAACAACTGACACCACCTGTGAGTGAACAGTGGCAGGTACCAAGGACACAACTACTGGCACCATCAGAAAGAGGGCAGTTGTCAAGTGCCCAACAAATGTTTATTCCAGTAAGGGAAAAGGAGTGGGTATGAAGTGTCCAACAACTGGCAATTCCACTAAAAGAAGAGGAGTGGGTGACAAGTGCCCAACAACTGGCAGTTCCAGTAAGGAAAGAAGGGTGGGTGACAAGGGCACAACAACTTGCACTGTCGGTAAGTGAATAGGGGTGGATGACAAGAGTATAACTGGCACTGCCAGTAACTGAAGGGGGCAGCAAAAGCACAGCAAGTTGCACCATGGCTAAGTAAAGAGGGATGGGGGACCTCTAACCTGAAGATTCAGTGATGCTCCTGCCCCATTCTGTCACTTTTGTTTTTTCCTTTCAGATTCAGAAATGCACACCGCATCCAGTGGCAGTAGGCTGGAAATTGTTTGCAGCTTACTTAAGCATCTTCCAGCATTTTATGCAAAGGTATCAAAGTGGTGAAATGTTCTCTGGTTTTCATGATTTAAATGGTACATCTGTCATTATTTGTTTTACAGTAAACAAGATAAGTGTCTGCATTTTCTGTGACTGTATTTACCTGTATGAGATGTCAAAAAATTCAATACATATTTTAAGTAAGAAAAGAATACATAATATATGATTTATTTAGTAAAGTCTGAAGGTAACAGCCAGCTGCCTCATCCGCTACCCCTACCAATCCTAGCAAGGATGAGCCCTTTGGAGGCTTTTGCTCCAAGACAAGTCGGGATGCAAAAATTACATAACCCATCAGAACACGTATTGCAAGTTGCACTGGATGGCAGAATCAGAGGCTTTATGTAAACTGCTATTTCTTGTAATGTCAGGGGGAAGGGAATGCAACCAGATGGCTTACAGTATGTGTGTGTAATTTTGCAGCCAAGGTGATAAGTGGGTGAAGAGGTAGTGAAGAAACTGAAAGTACCACTGAGTGACTTAGTTGTTTAAACCATTAGCACAAGAGATGAGTGGGCAGGCAAAGGCAGAATGAAACCAAAAGTGACACTGAGTGGATTAAACATATAAACCAGTACAGCCAGTAATCAACAGGTGGACAGGGTGTGTGAAAGAAATGGATGGTTCCACTGAGCGGTTTAAATGTGTAAGTGTGCAGTGCTGGTAATCTGTCAGGGAAACGGTCCAAAAATGCTGCTGAGCAGCTTAAAGTCATCTGGAACCACTACTGAATTATGGGGGACAGCCACCAAACAGCTGAAACATATACCAGAAGAGCTAGTGATGTGCTTCCCCCAGCAGGGGCTGCAAGTAAATTTAAACAAGCAGCAACATACTTTTGGCCCTCTAATACAAGACAGTCTAGTTCAGTCTGAAGTCCCACTATGCAGAGAAATCAACTCCCTAAGAGTGGTACAAAAGGCATCAGATATGTTCCTAGTAGGAGCATTAAAAATACAAATGAATAGAGCAACTTTATGCATTATTCAGAACTGTGATTGGCTAACTGCTTCAAAGTGGTCAGAAAAGTAGGTGGAGAGTAGTCAGAATTGAGGTGGAGATTGATGATTCTAGAGCTGTGACAAGTTGAGGAGGGCCAAGCTCCCCAAACTTCTTTCTTAAGAGTAACAGCAATATGTTTGCCTTCCTTTTAGCAAGGACATTGTGACAGACTGGTCCTTCCCAGACTCAGCCTGCCACCACTGGCTGTTACCAACTTTGTCAATACTTGATTGGCTGCCATTACTCAGGTTACACACTCTTTTGGAAAATATCCTGGTTTGCTTCCCTTCAGAACAACTGCTCACACAGTACAGTGCACCTTGCTCAAGGTCACATGGCCATCCTTCTATGTCACAAACACCTTACTTTAGAAATAGTATATGGTAACTGTAGCCTTCTCCTCAGTGACAGAGATACAGTTATTGGGCCCTATGCATGATGTCAATGTGCTGGTAAAGTGGGCACATTGGCATTGATACACATGAATGCCACAGAGCAGGGTCCAGCAGACTCCGTGCAGCATTCACAAACTGGGCGCAAGTCAGCTACTCACCCAATCACCTGGCTGCATGGACAGCAATGCATCTGGGGTGGGCATGCCACTACTATGTGCCATGCAGCAAGGTAAGTAGTGCTCTCCACTGGGGGTACAGATCGGAGCAGGTCATGGCAGCTCGGACCCTGCCATAAGCCAATACACACCCCCATGGACACCACCTGCAATGCATGGCTCAACCTGGATTCAACCCCCCCCCCTGCTGCCCAAGTTCACTGGGCAGAACTGGAGGGCAGGGGCTGCCGATCAGGTGGGTGCCTCGTAGTGCCATTCTGCCATTCTCCCCAACCCAGGTTGGTCCCATCCATGGAGTAGGAGGGCACCACTGCCTGCCCAACACCATACTGCCCCATCCGGGACTGCCAGAGGACCCAACATGGTCCCGGCCCCATTGTTGTTCAGGATCCCCCCATGGTGCCACGTGACTGGATGTCCGGCGGCACAGCCCTCAGCACACTGCCTCAGCCGCCAGCCATCTAACTGCTGCTTGAAGCATGCTGCCTATATATAGTGGTGTGCTCCAAGCACCAGTAAGATGGTTAGTGGCTGAGGAGGTGTGGTGAGGACTGTGCCACTGGCCATCCAGTCCCACAGTATCACCAGGCAGGACGTTGCCATGGGGGGGTCGGTGCTGTGGGTGGGTGAAGGGACCCAGGGCAATACAGATTCTACAGGGTACCAGGTGGGGAGCTTGTTTGTGTTGCAGGCACATGTGTGTGTGTGAGTGTGTGTATTTACCCCACTCCAACCACTGACTGGCCACTGGGCTTGAGCACACAAGTCCAGGTACGTGTGGTAGACATTTACTACCCTGGACCCACACCATGCTATGTGAGGGATCCATTTTGGGACCTGAGATGGCCATCCCATTGGATGCCCGCAAGGGACTGTGACTCCTCCCCTGGCTGCCATGCGGAGTCCTGCAAGCCAGAGGGCAGGGCCATGGACAGGTAGTGGCTGGTAGTAAATACCTGCTGGTGCACACCTCTCTGCCGGTGCAGACCTGTGCGGGTGGGTTACATGCTTTTTGGTGGGTAACCTACACCCAGTGTTTCATAGGGACCATTGTCAGTTATAAATTGTTTAGCTACCCCTCAAAGGATTCAAACACAGAACCATGAAATGTAAAAATAATGTGCCCTATGCATGATGCCAATGCACAGTATAAATCAGGCATGTTGGCATCGATATGCAGCATTCACAAACCTGACACAAGTCAGCTACATGCCTGATCCCCTGGCCATGTGGACAGCAAGGCACTGGAACCAGATGGGGGGCATGCCAGCACTACATGCCATGCACCAAGGTACATAGTGCTCTCTGCAGTGGGGGTTGCAGAGCAAAGCAGGTCATGGCAGCTGGAACCCTGCACTAACCCACTGCACCCCCTCAGACACCACCTGCAATGCACAGCTGGACCTGGATTTGACTCACCCCTGTGCTGCCTGAGCCCACTGGGCAGAACTGTATGACTGGTGCTGCCAATCGAGTGGGTGCCAGTAGTGTCATGTCCCCCCAACCCAGGTTGGTGCTGTCCATGAGGTAGCAGGGTACCACTGCCACCTCCAGTACCAGACTGCTCTGTTCTGGACTGCTGGTGGACCCAACACATCCCTGACCCTGTTGTTGCTTGGTTCCCCCCTGTGGTGCCATGGGACTGGACGGCTAGTAGCACAGCCCTCACCACACCACTTCAGTCACTGGCTGCTGCTTGGAATGGGCTGCCTATTTATAGCAGCGCACTCTCAGCAGCAGTAATATGGTCAGTGGCCCAGGAGGTGCTGTGAGGGCTGTGTCACTGGCTTTCCAATCCCGTGGCACCACTGGGAAGGTATGTTGCCATGGCGGGGTCGGTGCCATGGGTGGTTGGGGTGACCACTAGACAATACAGATTCGGCAAGTAATGGGTAGGGGACTTGTTTGTGTTGTGGGGCACCTGTGTGTGTGGGGGGGTTGGGACTCCACTAAAATGGCTGGCTGGCCACTGAGGCATGGGCACGCAGGTCTTGGGTGCCTGCAGTAGGAAATCACTACCCTGGAGCCATGCTGTGCTGCATGAGGGATCCACTTTGGGACATGGAATGGGCATCCCATTGGATGCCCACCAAGGACCATAACTCTGCTCCTTGCCACCCTGCAGAGTCCTGCACACCAGGGGGTTGGGCTGCAGACAGGTGATAGCTGGTAATGAACACCAGCCAATGCATACCTGTTCACAGATGCAGAGCTGTGCAGGTTGGTTATATGCTTTTGGCACATAACCTACACCCAATGGTGCGTAGGGGGCCAATACTTGTAAAATTTCAAGATAAATACACAATTTCTACAGGATAGTACACTACACATTAGGGAAGCATAATTCTACAGAAAACAAGAAACTGGTTTTAAACAATAGAAGGTTTCACACAGGAAAAACAATCTTTGTCTCTCTCTCTCTATCTACAAGGTAAATCAGCTTTCCACAAGACACTCTTGGTCAGGGCAGAGATGAACTCTTAGATGGCAGTTTGATCACAGTCCCAAGACGGACTGATTCTGTGAGGCCCTGTCAGACCTAAAACCTTCTGGATGCCCCCCATGACACATCATCCAGTATGTCACTCTGATATCACAGATTAAAATTCCTTTGCCTCAAGCAGCTGTTAGGAACTAGTCTGTATTAGTGTGTGAGATAATTACTACCAGACCCTTTTACTAGAATGTTTTTGTTATCCAAAGGTCTTCGAACATCAAAGTCACTCTCAGTGTTCAGTCATTTTTCAGAGGACCGGACATCCTTGAAGTCATAAATTTATGACTAAGCCCCCAGCTTGTGTAAGACACTAATAAACAAGCATTTGTCAATGCCGAACGTTCGCTTGAAGGTATTTGCAGTGGTGTTTGGCATGTATGGTGCTTTACCCTAATGCCCTGTGCGATTGCTGGTATTTGCACAATAACATTTCAGCATGACCTTTTTGTTACCCCCATTGTGCGCTACATAGGCAGAAACACATTTTGGGCAGGATGTGAAAAATGACAGCTGTACTGCTCATAAGGAAGTGTGGTAAAATGGCAATGTTGAAAATCTGGAGTGGAAATATTGAAAATTTGCAAACCTATGAGCGTGCGTGGGAACTGTGCAACGCACGCTCGTAAAACAGTCATTGTTAGGAATTTTTTCACCAAATTTTCAATATTGGCATTTTAAAACCTCTGCTAATGAACAGTGTCACTGTGGTTTTCTTACTGTGTCCCATACATTGATTTCGCACACCGACTGCGCCATTGTGCATTACATGGGCGGAAACATGTTTTGGGCAGGATTTGAAAAATGACAGCTGCACTGCTCATAAGGAGGTGTGGTAAAATGGCAATGTTGAAAATCTGGAGTGAAAATATTGAAAATTCACAAACTTACGATCATGCGTAGGAACTTCACAACGCACGCTCATGAAACAGTTATTTTTAGGAATTTGTTCACTAAATTTTCAACATAGCCATTTTAAGATCTCTGCTCATGAACAGTGACACTGCGATTTTCTTAATGTTTCCCATACACTGAGTTCGCACACCGACTGTGCCATTGTGCACTACATGGGCGGAAAAACGTTTTGGGCAAGATGTGAAAAATGACAGCTGTACTGCTCATGAGGAGGTGTGGTAAAATGGCAATGTTGAAAATCTGGAGTGAAAATATTGAAAATTTGCAAACTTACGAACGTGCATAGGAACTGTGCAACGCAGACTCGTAAAACAGTCAGTTTTAGGAATTTTTTCACCAAATTTTCAACACAGCCATTTTAAGACCTCTGCTCATGAACAGTGTCACTGTGATTTTCTTAATGTGTCCCATACATTGATTTTGCAAACCAACTGCGCCATTGAGCGCTACATGGGCGGAAACATGTTTTGGGTGAGATGTGAAAAATGACAGCTGTACTACTCATAAGAAGGTGTGGTAAAATGGCAATGTTAGAAATCTGGAGTGGAAATATTGAAAATTCGGAAACCTCTGACGTGCATAGGAACTGTACCTTATGCAGCTAAGTCAGAAACAGTCATTTTTAGGAATTTTTTCACAAAATTTTCAACATAGCCATTTTAAGACCTCTGCTAATGAACAGTTTCACCGTGATTTTCTTAATGTGTCCCATACATTGATTTTGCACACCGACTGTGCCATTGTGCCAGCCAGGATGACTCCAGTGCTGAGCTCCCTACTGGCGCTCCGACCTTCATCGCGGGTGCAGCCGTCGAGGCCCTGCTTGCCCTCCTGACCCACACACCAGCCAGGATGACTCCGGTACTGAGCTCCCTCCTGGAGCTCCAACCTTCATCATGGGTGCAGCCATCAAGGTAATTAAACTACCTCAAGAGAACAGCACCCTTGTGAGGGGGGTTAGCCCGTCGATGTGCTATGCGCGTCGACTGCCCCACCCACCCTGGCTCGTCATTTCCTTTATAGGTACTCCCTTATGACATCACTTCCTGTTGTCATTAACCTAAGTCCCCACTTTGCCATTAGCAGGTTATACCTGCCAACCACTAGAGGGACCCTTACTACCCACCCTGCACACACTAGCTATCCCGATCCCTACTATTTTTACTAGGTCCTTCCAAACCTCCTGAGCCACTCCAATCTGCTCCAACTCACACCTCTGCAACTGGCAATCCACACCCCCCACCCAGCCCTCAAACTAGCCCATTCTCTGACTCGGGACTGCTTGGCTGAACTGACCCCCAGTGACCACTAGGAGTCACTATTTCTCACCCAATTTTCAACTCAAACCTAACCTGTTCTAGGTCTTAGATCGTGGATTTTCTGCCCTCACCCAGGCATCTCACCAGCTGCACTTGCTGAGACTTGAACCTTGCGCCCTACCCACCGGAGTCCGTGTTGCTACTACTGATCCAAAGTGGTAACTACGTTTCTTAGTAGTCCATTTAGAAACTTCTACTTAATTCCCAGCTATCATCAAATTTGCCATGTTAGACCACCTCCTCCTAAAATGCCTCCCCCTCATTTACTTTCTAGTACCCTCGTGCCTCCAGCCAGCCATCCCCCCCGAATCTCTGGTTCCAGCATTGGCAATTCCCCTAGACATGGCTCACACAAACCCCACAATTACCATGCCTACTGACCAAAAACACCCATTCTTCATGCTCCACCACACCACCATTCCAGGCCACCCCTGGCAGCTTATCGCTCTCGCCCTACCACCCTGCCAATCCCTACTCATTCCCTGCTCCCCCAAGGTTCCCCCCTCAGCCCCCCATTCATGTAGGAAACACACACACTACCACATCTTGCCCAGAACTGTGATCCTCCTTCTACTCCTAACAGGCAACATACATCCTAACCCAGGCTCCTCCCTGACCTGCCCATCAGGTGGGCCCCCTGGTCTGAGTATTGCCTCCATGAACATATGCAGCATCTTGAAAACTTGACACCCTCCAATGCTGGGTCATGCTGCACAAACCTGACATCATTGCACTGGTGGAAACCTGGCTATCAAAATCCTCCTGACTCCTTACGTGCCCTCCTGGCTACACCCTATACGGGAGGATCGCGAGAGCAACGTGGGGTGGCTGCGCGATCTATATAAGGGATTCTTTCACTGGTCAAGCACTCCCTTCCCCAGCCCTGGCAGGTGGGGCACAGGCCCTCAACCTTAAACTCACTCCAGACCCCTCTAGGGGCCCCCTGAATGTCACCTCTGCCTACATTCCACCTAAGAACCAAAACTCAGCTACATCATCCTTAATTGACTATCTTACCACCATCCCACATAGGGCTGATCAAGTCCTTGTGGGTGACCTCAATGTTAACTGGCTCAGCCCCACCTCCACCATCACCCGGGACTCTTTTGCTGCCATTGATATGACACAGCTAGTCTCCAAACCCACAAGAGTAAACCCTAAGAGAGGTACCAGCTCCCCTCCTTGATGTCATCATCACCAACTGCCCCCAAAAAATCCTGGACATCCAAATCCTTTCTGACTCACTCAGCGACCATTCCCCAACCATATTCCATTGGGTGACCAACCTGCCAAAACTCACCGCCCAGCACACGCCTCACCGGTGTTTCAAACCTGGTGGGCTGAAGAACCTCAGGCAATTTCTGGCCCAAACAAACTGGTCACCCATTCACCATGCTCCAGATATAGACACTGCCCTCGCCTTCTTCTCCCATACATTTAATACAGCCTGCAACCTCTTCGCACCCCTCACAGCTACCAAAACCAAAAAACATAAAGTGCCCCTGGATTACCCCTGCCCTATTACAGTTACTTAGACATAGGGATAACCTGTGGCACCTTGCAACAAAACAGGCCGGATGGCTGATAGACAAGCCTACAACGCCACTCGGAATAAGTGCACCTGGCAGTCCGAAAAGCCAAGGCCGACTACTACCAAGCCACCCTCACCTCCTCTTGGTGGTGTGTCCGAACCTTTTGGGACAATATCAAACAACTGAATGGGAGCACACGCTCCCCTCCCCCATCTCATCTCAATATTGGCGCCACCAACATTACTGACCCGATAGGCATCGCAAATCACCTCAACTCCTCCTTCATGGACCTCAGCCCTATCCTCCCCAGTAACTTCTTCGACCCACCACCTTCCCTACCAACCCCAGATCACCGGCACCCTAGCTTCTACCTACATAGAGTAACTACCCTCGAAGCTAGACCCCACCTGATCTGTGCGCTAAAGAGCAATAGTCCCGGCAACTCCACCGTGGACCCCACCATTTTCTGGTGTGTACTGGACCAGGTCCTTGTCCCACTTACCAGCCTTCTCAATAAATCCCTCTGTCTGGGGCAGTTCCCCACAGAATGGAAAATGGCCATTGTCACTGCCACCCACAAAGGGGGTGATAGATCCTCAGCTGGGAACTACCAACCCATCTCTATACTCCCTCCCCTCTCCAAAGCCCTTGAAAAACTGGTCGCTATATAGATTACTGAGTATCTGACTAAATACAACATTCTTTGCCCTGAACAGCATGGTTTCCGGGCAGGACACAGCACAGGCACAGCACTAGTGGAGTTCTCAACATTCCTACACACATCCCTGGACCCTGGCTCCCTAGCTGGGGCAGTATTCATCAACCTTTCCAAGGTGTTTGACACTGTTTCCCACCCCCTCCTACTGGGTACACTCCACCAGACAGGCTTCGCTACTGGGCCACTCGCCTGGTGCACCAGTTATCTATCGGCCCGCTCCCAGTGTGTCAAAATTAATGATACACTATCAAAATCATGTCCCATCCAATCAGGGGTTCCTCAGGGCTTCATCCTGGGACCGCTACTCTTCTCGCTCTACCTTAACACTCTGCCAAGTGAATGCACCAGAAATATGCTGCTGTATGCAGACGACACTGTCATATTTGCCTCCCACCGCAACCCTACTTCCCTTCAGGAATCCCTGCAGCTCTCATATACTGATACAGAAACCTGGTTCACAAAGCATAGACTGATCATAAATCTCAAAAAAATGAAAACAATGCTCTTTGCCCACCCCCAAAACAAAGCCAGCAACTTTCCACTCCACATCCTTCCTGGCTCCAAAAAACCACTAGAGCAAGTACACTCGCTCAAATACCTTGGGGTCACCTTTGACTCAGCCCTCAACTACCATACCCACATTGACACCCTTGCCTCAGCAGCCAATATGCAGCTAGGTATCTTATACCGCTACAAAAGCCTCCCCCCTGCTGCCCTCCGGCTTGCGGTAACATCCTCTATATTATCCCTGGTAGACTATGGACTCCTGGTCTACAGGGCTGCCTACACAACTGCGCTCAACAAAATTCACCTGTTACTTAACAAGGCATGCAGACTAATCACTGGGGCCCCTAGGTTCACACATTCATGCCAGCTCTACGGGCTGATGACATTGCTGAACCTAGATGAACGACTGCATTACCAAACATGCCTAATAGCAAAAAAAACTCTCCTAGGATTGTCCCCCCCAGGGCTGACAGCCTCCCTCCCCATAGCCAAGCCCCTGGTCTGTACACGGACTTCTCACAAGACTACCTTCCAGACACCTAGAGCCAGGACCTCCCATGGTCAGAGGTCCTTCCCCCATAGAGCCCCTTCCTGGTTCAACTCGCTCCCTCTCCATGTCACAGATGCCCCTACAATCTCCAAATTCAAAACTGCACTCAGAGTGAACTGTTCACCACCCAAGTTGCACCTGTACAATCTGAGGCGCTACCACTGTGCCCTGACAATGCCCACTGGGCAGCATCCAAACCGCACCACTCTATACTTATACCACAAATATTGCCACTGCTCCTGACTGCTCTTACCACAATACATGGCCGTAACTTGTTAAATTACCACTGACTGCTCCATTTCCAGTCTATATGTTGCCACTATAACCAACCTGGCCTCATTGCAATATCGGTCCAATCACCGATTGATTGATGTTCCATATCCTGTAACCATAAATGAACATTTGTAGATTGTATTTACAGCTGTATCTATCATGTTCTTCACAAACGTGTATGTTAATTCCATGTATTCCTATATCCTGTAACATGAATGTCTGTGCTGTATTGTCCTCTTTGTGACGAAGTACCTTTGAAAATGAGCCCCTGGCTCAAAGGTTGTAAACTGATGTGTTAATAAATAAAATAAAAAAAAAATAAACATGTTTTGGGCAGGATGTGAAAAATGACAGCTGTACTGCTCATAAGGAGGTGTGGAAAAATGGCAATGTTGAAAATCTGGAGTGAAAATATTGAAAATTCACGAACTTACGAGCCTGCTTAGGAACTGCACAACGCATGCTCGTAAAACAGTCATTTTTTGGAATTTTTGCACCAAATTTTCAACATGGGATTTTTGGGACCCCTTCTCATGAATGATGTCACTGTCATGGCGTTATTCAAGCCCAAAGGGTGATTTCATGCAGTGACTACACAGTGGCTGTGAAATCACCCTTCGGGCCCGAATAACACCATGACAGTGACATCATTCATGAGAAGGCATTCCAAAAACCCCATGTTGAAAATTTGGTGCAAAAATTCCAAAAAATGTCTGAGATATGCAATAAAGTTGAACCCCCCCATCTAGCCCATTATACAGCTTACCGGCATTTCCTCAGTTCGCGGTCGGCTTTGAAGAGTGCAGACGTGTTCCCGGTCCACCAAAGATTGTCGCACCAAGCTCTGGAGGTAAGTATGAGGTGGGGGTGTGTGGGGAGGCAGGGTGCACAGTGGGTGGGTGCGGGTTATGGGAGGGGTGGAGACTGCTTTGGGACCATTTTTACTTTACAGGTTTTTCTTTTAATTGACGACGTGGGATGTTTGCCATGCTGGGGTGGGCTCCTAGCATGGCACAAGGATGGCTGGGGGGGCCGAGGAGCCAGTGGGGGATTGGGCACCCCCGTCAGCAAACAACGGTGGACGTTTGTCACGCTGGGGTGGGCTCCCAGCGTGGCACAAGGATGGCTTAGGGGGGGCCGTGGAGCTGATGGGGGATTGGGCACCCCCATTGGCAAACAACGGTGGACGTTTGCCATGCTGGGGTGGGCTCCCAGCGTGGCAGCAAGGATTTGGGGGGGCGGCATGACGAGGTGGGGCGGTGTGACGGTGCTCTGTATGACAGCAGTGGTTTTCTTTGAAGCGAAGACCACCGCTGTCATACACAGCTCCCACACCCATTGGTGCAGGACCGCCACACCTGCTCAACTGAGCAGTGTATTTAACGGGAGAGGCACACCTCCAAAGTGTGCTACTCTCCCAAAACATTCCTTTCGCATGCACACAAGTGAACGTAAAAAGGTCTCCTGTACTTATTAACTTCAAACTGTTGTCCCGGCATGGAAATAAACTGGAGCTACCTAGCAAATTGTTGCATTAGCTTGCATGCATTCCATTACTGTTTTCAGGTATTCTGTCACAGAATTATGTATAAAAAAACCCACTAAAATTAGCATAGTGCATAAACTTGAGCAGACTATTCTTTACAGTTTGATGAAATAGTTCCTGAAACAATGTGCTCAAAACTGTGAGGGACCCAGTGCAAAGCTGGAGCTGCCCAGCTCCACATAAAATACAGAAATAATAGGAAGGCTTTGCACTCCAGTGGCACAGATACCAATGAATGGAAACATCTCATGAAACTTTGTTGTTTCTTCTAGTTCTAGCAACACTAGCCTTGATGCTTAACAGTAGTATTCATCATGAAGCCCTCTGATGATGACTATTGTTAAAGCTCTGGGGCTAGTATTGCTAAACCAGGAATATCCTGTTTCTACTGATTTTTTTTTTGTTCCTTTGTTCCCATTAATCTGTGCATGCTTTTCAGAAATAAATCTTCATTAGATATTTCCTTTCAGTGGTATCTCTGCCATCAGAGTGCAACATTTTCCTGTTTCTGATGAGATAGCTAAATTTCAGCACATATTTCTACAAGAGTGTTATAAAATAGTTACAGTCGTATGACCTAGTAATTTGTTTTAGGTCAAACAGTTAAAAGTTATAAAAATACATAAATTAGTAAGGACGACTTGAAGAGGATGTACACCCAATACATTTTCTAATTAGTCAATCTTTAAAAAATCTTTAAAAATATATTTTGTATTTCTTTCTCACTTCATTTGCATGCACTCATTTAATAAGCACAAAAATCCACTCTGGACTATGCAGTTCAGCAGGAGGAATGCCTTTCAGGGTATTTAAAGATTAACAACATACACAGGGAATATACTAGTTTTGCACAACTCCATGCCTTGTCATATGGTTATTGCTTATTAATTAAGACCTCTGCCATCATTCCAAATGGAAAACTAATGAAGGAAGTACGATAGTATATGCTGCCTGAAAAATTTCCAAGCGGGTCATAGTCAATTGGCTTACGGGTACTCTAGGAAGTAGAGTGTGGTGAAGAGTGGAGAGTGGAGGTGAAACATGCAAATACTGTGGACAAGGTCCCCAAAAGATAATGACTTACTTTTAATGTAAAGAAGTGGAAAGTACTTCCGCTAGACTCAAGGAATCCAAAAAAAATGGTTTGGGGGTAATAGTGGACAGTGGGCTTAAGCCAGGAAGAAAATACGCTGATGTGGTAAAGAAAGCAAACACAATGTTGCAATGCATTAGATGGGGAGGAGTAGATCAAGGGAGATGACTGTCTTCTTTGACAAGATCATGGTTAGACTGAAGTCAGACTATTGCATTCAGTTCTGTTAGCCATTTTCAAAAGGGTTTGATACAAAGCCGCCAAGCTGTGTAGCAGATTAAGGGTTAACATCTATGAGAAAATTTAGATCTATAAATTTTTGATCTACAGAGGAAAGGTTGTTGGGGGCATGATCATGGTGTTACACTACTAAAAGGAATAGGCAGATAGAATACTCTGCAGTTTAAACAAATGAATGCAACCAGAACTAGAAGGCATGCAGTCAGACTGAGGGGTAAGGTACTGGAACAAGAGAAACATAAAAAAAAAACAAACAGTCACACAGTGGGTGATCATCATATAGAATAACCTGCACAATAAGGTTTAGAAGATTTACTATTCAGGCTTTCAATGAACAACTACATATATTTTTTGAGGGTAACAGTACAGTGTTAGCCAGTGAAATGATTCAGACTATTCACATGTCATTAAATACAACAATAAATCCCAATTTTTTAAAGTGAATTTCTGTCACATTTCACGATAAATCCAGATAAATAGTGTATCTTGTAAATGCCTACTACTGGATAAATTGTGTTGATATTCGGTACTCAAACTGACATTTAGATACTGCCATATGGAAGGACAAGCAGTCAAAATGAACTCTAACGCCTCTGGACTACTACCATACTACTGTATAATATTGTGCGATTTTGTGCACAGTTTAGTTATGCTAAACCTTTATATTTTTATCAGGGTAGTTAAATACACAGTTTATTTTTTTGGAAGTTGGAAGGTTGTACAGCACATCAGATTTTAGCTATGCAATTGGCTTGCCTTGCCTGTGTATAGCCTTTTATTATAATTCAAAGCAATACACAGGCAAGACAAGACAAGGAAATGTTATTTCTAAGTAATTTCTAAGTTTCTGTTTTACGTCTCTAAGTCTCAGGATGTTATACATAATACATGATTACAGATATACAGAACAGTTTAAACAAATACTTATAATCTCATACAAGACCAATTTCCATATTGCTTATTCAGGCATCAAAATTAATAAAGATTACCTGTTGAATTTATGCTGCCAATATAAAAGGTGTTCTTCATCTAGCTCATGCTGTTTCTGGTCTTCTAAGTATGCTTGCACCTTATAACACGTTGTGGCCAGAGCTACTACAGCTGCTAATGTATCAAGTTAATGAATATAAAATTAATGTGCGGGTTGGGATTGGGGAGACAGAGATGGGTCACTAGAAAAACAGTTTACTGTGAGTTCCTCTTTCCCTGCTTTACCAAACAAAGAAACTGCTCTTCCAGTCCATGATGGCATTTGTTGTATGAGTAGAAAACACACCAGAAACATTGCCATGGTCTTAAATAAGCACGCTGTTTGCTCATACATTTATTATAGTGCATCCAAGTACAAGGTCAAATCCATTATAGCTGTAAAATGGCTATCTAAAGTATCTATGCTGCTAAAACTTTAACCATTGCTATCATTCAGTTTAGCAGCTTGACACTGATGCAGGTTAAATGCAAGTTAATGTTCTGCTTTTAGTGCAGTGACTTGTGCAAGCACATAACATGGCATTGCAAGCATTAATTCAGATACAACAGGAATTTTAGTATTACACTAGAGGAAACAATGCACTGGGCTGTATGAGCCACACCAATACCAAAAACGCGAACCAGCCTCTGGCTGTAGCTGCACCAGCAGTTCCTCACAACCTTTATCTGGGGTGTGTGGTACCAATCAGTTGCTAGTCAAATGGCACAATTTTTTTCCCAATTGCCCATGAATTACTATTGTACATAAATTAAGTGCCAGATCTCTATAAACTATTTCTATGATGAAGTAGGATGCATAACAATTTAAAGTGGCAAAATAACTTTTAAAACTGCACACATCGAAATCTCTGACTTTCACAATACATTTAGTAGCAATGGAGAAGGTCAAAGAGGAGAGAGACTGCTGTAATCTGAGGCAGTGTCTTTTCATATGATAATCTGATTGCTCTTTCCAGCAGGGCATTTAAGAGAAGAAAATTAAAAAGCACCTGGAAATAGAAGCACCTTGTAGGTCGTTTTCATTATCAGAGAACTGTAAAGTATTTTTTTTGAAGTGATCTCCAAAGGAATGACACCAAGAATAAATGGAGATGGAAACCAGAAGGGACATTTACAATTCAGTAGACTTCTCTGTCAAACTGAAGTGACCCTGTTGAGAGAGAGAGAGAGAGAGAGAGAGAGAGGGAGAAAGGGGAGAGAGAGAGAGAGAGAGAGAGAGAGAGAGAGAGAGTGAAACTCTGAAGGTAATTTGTGCGTAAGTTGAAGTCCTGGCAGCAACAAGTATGAGCATAACCTGCCAGGTGCCTGCAGTTCACAGTTATTTCAGGAGGACTTTCCAGTCCTATTGTTGAGGTTTCCAAGAGAGGAGACCATACTGAACATGGAAGAAAACAAAAGCTGAATATCACTCAACAAGCAGTCATACCTCTCAACTGTCCCTGATTTTCAGGGACATCCCTGATTTTGCCCCAAAATGTTACTCCGTCCCTCCTAAAAATAGTGTTTCCCTGACCAAACAGTGGGGGTGTTAGGACAAAATAATGTCAAACATTAAAGTTACAGACTTGCTCTTCCTTAGAAAATACATTTTACACTAAACCCCTTATTCTACCAGCTTCCTGAGTGGATATCATCAATTTTGAAGATGTGTCCCTGATTTTGGTACTTTGTCCCTGATTTGTTTAAGCCTTGTCCCTGATTTATGAGGCAGGAGGTTGAGAGGTATGCAAGCAGTTGTGTTCAACTGTGTTGGAGTTGGTGGTGCTGCTAGAGAGGCTGAGAGATTAGTTGGAATACAGCAGATGCTAAATCAAACCTAACAGGATTGTGGCTTATTTGAAACTACAGGGGTCTGACAATATGTTTGTTAAAAGGAGTGCAAAACAATGTCACTTTTTCTTTTTCCCCCTGACATTTGAGGAGTGCATGACTGGGAAACCAACTGCCAGCTGTAAATTAGAAAAAAAGGAAAGGAGGGAAAGGGGGGACAGGATAGAAACTTTTAAGTACCTCAGTGGAATTAACAAAGTCCAAGAGGGTAGCATCTTTCAGAAAAAGAGATGCGCAAGAGCAAGGGGACACCATTTGAAGATAGAGGGGGTATGGCTTAGGGGCAATGTGAGGAAACATTTTTTTTCACAGAGAGGGTGGTGGATGCATGGAACAGCCTTCCTGAGGAGGTTGTGTGTTCTAAAACTGTGGAAGAATTCAAGAATGCATGGGACAGACATAAGGCAATTCTTGTGGGGTTAGGAAGAAATAGGCTGTTGGTTAACTAGGATCTGCAGCTTATTCTGTAGGTAGCGAAATGGGCAGACAAGGTGAGCCAAGTGGTCCTTAACTGCCATCAAAGTCTATGTTTCTATGTTTCTAAGCAATTCAGTTTAACTGCAGCATCCGTTCCATCCCTGGGACTCTTTGTATGAACTAAACTGTGCTGCAGACATAAGCACAGAGCCGGAAGGGCAGTAGAGGCTTCATTCCTATTTCTTTTTATGTTTGCTTGCACGCATGTGCAAGAAACATAGTACCATCATCCGAGTTTTCGGAGGTGTGTCACCTCCTCTTCCAATTCAGTCAGTGTGTTGGCAGGTGCTGCCCAAGTCCTCCAATGCATGCTGGAGCTGTCTATGACAGCTCCAAAATGCAGTGGCGTACAGTTGAAAGGAGGAGCTACACTTCAGTGAGCAGCGATCAGATATCGCCTGCTCATGCACAGCTCCCCCTACACACACACAAACACACGCACGTATACTGCGTGCTGCCCCCCCACACACACTGTATAGCTGACTGGGGTGCCCAGTCCCCCGTTGGCTGTGCTGCACTCCCCCCCAAAGCCTTCCACATGCCACGTCGGGTGCCCACCCCAGCGTGGCAACTCATGGTATAGCCAACAGGGGTGCCTAATCTCCCATCGGCTCCACTGTCCTCCCCCCAAGGTACAGGGTGCCATGCTGGGAGCCCACCCCAGCATGGCAATGGATGCTATGGCTGACGGGGGTGCCCAATCCCCCATCGGCTCCACACCCCCCCAACCAGCCGTCCTTGTGCCACGCTGGGAGCCCACCCCAGCATGGCAAATGTCCCGCATCGTCATTATAAAAAAAACCTGTAAAGAAAAAATGGTCCCACGCAGTCTCCCTGCCCCCACAACCCGCACCCACCCACTGTGCACCCTGCCTCCCCACACTCCCCCCTCACCCCATACTTACCTCCAGAGTCCTGCAAGACGATCTTCAGTGGACTGGGAACACGTCTGCACTCTTCAAAGCCGACCATGAACTGAGGAAATGCCGGTAAGCTGTATAGTGGGATAGATAGGGTTTTTTCAACTTTGTTGCATATCTCAGGCATTTTTTGGAATTTTTGCACCAAATTTTCAACATGGGGTTTTTGGGACCGCTTCTCATGAATGCTGTCACTGTCATGGCGTTATTCGGGCCTGAAGGGTGATTTTGCAGTCAATGCACAAAATCACCTTTCAGGACTGATTAATGAAACGACACTTCCAGTGTTCATAAGGTGGGCTCTCAAGAAGCCTATTTTGAAAATTTGGTGGAAAAATTCCAAAAAATAACTGTTTTACGAGCGTGCGTTGTGCAGTTCCTATGCACACTCGTAAGTTCACAAATTTTCAATATTTTCACTCCAGATTTTCAACATTGCCATTTTACCACACCTTCTTAGGAGTATTACAGCTGTCATTTTTCATATCACCCAAAACGCAGCTCAGCCATGTAGCACAATGGTGCAGCCAAAAAGTAAATCAATGTACAGGACAATTAAAAATCACAGTGACACTGTTCATGAGCAGAGGTCTTAAAATGGCTATGTTGAAAATTTTGTGAAAAATTCTAAAAATGACTGTTGTTTTACGAAAGCAGCATTACAGTTTCTATGCATGTTCGTAAGTTTGCAAATTTATATTTTCACTCCAGATTTTCAACATTGTCATTTTATTACACTTCCTTATGAACAGTACAGCTGCCATTTTCATATGTTGCCCAAAATGTGTTTTCGCACACGTAGCGCACAATGGTGCTGTTGGTCTGCGAAAGCAATGTTTGGGACAGATTATGAAAATCACAGTTACACTGTTCATGAGCAGAGGTCTTAAAATGGCTATGTTGAAAATTTGGTGACAAAAGCCAATAAAATGACTGTGTTATGAGTGAACATTGTGCAGTTTCCACGCATCCTCATAAGTTCATGACTTTGTAATATTTTCAGTCCAGATTTTCACCAGTGGCATTTTTCCACACTTCCTTATGAACAGTACAGCTGTCATTTTTCACAACATGGCCGAAGTGTGTTTTCACACTTTCAGCGCAGAGATGCGTGGTCGCTGTGGGAAATCATTGTTCGGGACAGATAAAGAAAATCACAGTGACACTGTTCATGATTGGAGGCACCAAAATGCCTGAGTTGACAATCTGCTGTAAAAAATCCCCAACCTAATTATATTACGGGTGTGCGTTGTGCAGTTTCTATGTACACTCGTGGCTTCACCAGTTTTTTTAATATTTTTACTGCAGATTTGCAACATTGCCATTTTTTACACCTCCCCATGAACAGTACAGCTGTCATTTTTTACATCCTGTTCGAATGTTTTTGCACCTGTGGTGCTAAATGCGGTAGTCACTGTGCATAAGCAGCTTCCGGCTAACAACCTGATATTGCCACTGTTCATGAGGTGGGGTCACAAAAAAACCATGTTGAAAATTTGGAGTGAAAATACCAATGAATGCCTGAGGTATTAGGGTTTCCAACCATAACGCCCAACCCTGTAGAGAATGACAGGCATCAGGGGTGTGACTTGGGATTCTTGCCTGTAATGCTTATACCATTCCACACCCTGCAGCCAGTGAGAGGCATCGAGGTATGCCTTGGACTCTTGGCCTCAAAGTTCACCCCATTCTCCTATTCGCACCCATCTCACGTATTTCCTAATGAAATGGAGTGCGCATAAAGCCAAAGACCTCAAGGAACACCGTGACACTTGTCAGTGTCTGCAGGGTGGGGTGTGGTGAAATGGCATGGTCATGTATGCCTGACGACCCTAAGGCACACCCCAATGCCTGTCACTCTCTGCAGGGTGGTGGTGGGGTTGGCTTCAGTTCAATACTTCACTGTCTTTCCTATTACGCAGCTCTGTAACTTCTACACTACCACTGCCAATGCCAGCAAGCAAACATTCGGCATTGACAAATGCTTGTTAAACACTGTGACAGTGGCACTTTGCTAATTTCTGTCTACTGATGAATTAATAGTTTGACAGCAACCACTGCTGTGAGTGTGAGGTGTGCAGCTATTCTTTTTAGAGATACTAAACTGGAATCGAAAGGACAAAACAAGTAACAGATTGATGCTGAAAATCAAATTCTGCTAGAATGATTAGGGCTCCTCTGTGACCAGTCAGAGCTGCTCTAAGGGCTGCTCTTCATATACATGCTAAGTAATGCAGAGCAGTAGTTACTGTCTGGGGCTTTCTGAGAAATGTGAGGGGTTAGAGAGAAAGCATACTGATTAATGCAGTACTATATGCGATTCATCTCCACTGGGTGGAAATAAAGGGCAAACAAAATTCTGTGCATTCAGTATCCATCCACAACCACCCCCCCAGATGACAAGAGAGCTGACCAAGCATTATTACTTGCTATTGGAGTACACAGTAGGCACTGTAAGATTGCCTTATGTTATATATTTCTTTTACATTATTATATTTTACAATGCAGTGTGGCTATTTTGAGAAACACGAGGAGAGGGGGTTGAGAAAAATCCATGACCCCAGAGCCCTTTTACATACGAACATACAAACACACAAACAAGCCAGCAGAAGAAGGCCATTTGGTCTATCAAGTCTGCTTGTATTGCACGGTCCACAGCTTGCACTACATTCCCTGCCCTCCCACCCCACTCTCCCCCTCCTCCCAATCCATGATCCTTACCTTCCCCCAGTGTCTATCCCAGCCTTGCTTAAAGCTGCCACTGTCTTCAATGAGATTACCTCTTCTGGCAGTGCATTCCAATTGTCCACCACCCACTCTGTGAAGAAGTGCTTCCTGACCTCCCTCTAAACCTCCCACCCGCTAGCTTAAGACTGTGCCCCCTCATCTTATGGTTGCCACTTAGCTTAAAGAGATTCTCCTTATTAACCTTATTTATCCCTTTCAAGTACTTGAAGGTCCCAATCATGTTCTCTCTCTCTCTTTTTTTCTCCTGTCTTCCAGGAAGTACATATTAAGTGCCCTCAACGTCTCCTCGTATGCCTTACCTGCTGACTGGCTATCATCTTTGTAGCCCTCCTTTGGACCTTCTCCAGCAGGTTAATGTCCTTTTTGAAGTGTGGGCACCAGTACTGAACTCCATACTCTAGATGCAGCCTTACTAGTGACCTGTACATCAATACATCAGCATATTGTAGATCTAATTCTATGCAGCCATAAAAATGCCTCCTGGGAGATCAACCACCTATTAATTACCATACAATGTATCATTCTATTATGAAATATCCCACTAATGGACAGTTTTGGGACAGACTGGATGGACTGCATGGCTATTATCTGCCGTAACTATCCATGTTTTCATGTTTCTAAAGTTCCTGCTCAAAAACACAGACTTTAAGTCGACTTTTGAATGTATCCACCATGGAGGAGCTCCATAGAGAGGCAGAAAGTGAATTAACTGGAGTCACCACAAAGAAAAGCCTTATCCCAGACTGAGTTTAGTGACAGTTGGAGACAAATGGGGACAGTCAATAAGTCTGGGGTAAATAATGCTGAAATATCTTAGAACAGGTTTTTTTGCCACAATTTTATGTTATTAATATTTAACTTCAGGCCAGCATTCTGATTCAATTACATTTCTCTCCAGTAAATCTGGGTGCACGTAAACAAACTAGATGAACTGCAGGAACATTTTCTTGGATCTGGAAGTGACCAGAAGTTAAATATTAATAACACAAAATTATGACCAAAAAAAACTGTTCTAATATATTTTTGCATTATTGTCACCAAACAGAACTCATTTGTTCAAACAGATTAATCATGATCTATACTTCAGCTGCTATTTTTAAGAATATGACAAGTTGGGTTAAGTGCATGAGCTACATCACCACTTTCCAGCATTTAATATTGTTCTTTTGCAGTCATTAATTATGATGCATCTGGTTAGAAAAGCTAGGAATATATTAGGGCACAAATAGCCATTCAGAAGCAGTATGTGGTGAATCGTCATGTCCAGTGCTTCATGGTTCTGATTAGCAGTGCTCCTTTGCCTAGCAACTATGGATGAATACACTGTGGATTCCACTTGTATTCCATTTGGATGTATGCACATTCTGGATCTATGCACAACAGCCTTAAGTCCCGATTCTTGCCCTGTTCCAGCAGTGTTAATTATTTAATTTGTATGCACACAGTTTTTTGATTATATGCAAATGTTTTCATCTTGACATTCTCCCCAGCATGTCCCCAGAAGATCTTTGCCACCTCTTTGACAGTTGCATTCAGTTGTCACTCCTTTGAAGTTACTTGATTGTCCCCTGTAGCTAATCCACAAATCACTGAAAATAGCCAGAGCCCAGTTAAACCTGTCCCCCACCATAGTGATAGTGATTGCTGTTAGTTTTCAGTTCTGATTAACTCACAGAGGGTGATAGACTGATGACAAAGGATCTGACATCAAAACTGATGCTACTCACTGAAATCTGTATTCACTATTGCTTGCTGCAGCAGAAGTGGGTCAGCATCAGTGAGTGTTCAGTTTAAAAAAAATATGTGGTATGGTAAAAGCTGTCACTTCTCATATTGCTTTAAATAGCATTTAACAGCATTTAAGATGGCTTAGATGTATTTGTGAGCATATGAGTTGTGTTCGTAAACAGGTTCTCATTGATTTCAATATGTACCCAATCATTTTGATGGGATTCTGGTTGTATGCATATTCTAGTTGTATGCACAAATTCAGCTTGTCCTGGGTGTGTACATTAGGAGTAGAGGTCTGAAAAGTCACAGAAATTCACTCCATGGATTATTTCATGGAACAGCACAACCTCACAAAATACTCCACAGTGCAAAATCCACATTTTGCGAGGTTTGTTCACTTCACAAGTCATTAAGGCAAAAAAGTGAAGTCCCCTTGTGGTACAGGCCTCTCGGGTGAAATTTACCACAAACAGAAGAAGTTTGCAAAGTATTGTGGGTTTGGAGGTCACATGTGGCTAAACAGCCAATAGAAAGCTGGGGGGCATTTCTCTGTGCAATGTTAAGAGTGTGAAGAGAGAGGACACAGCAGCTACAGAATCTGGAGAGATTGTGAAGGATAAATCTAAATATTTCTTGTTTAAACATTTTCAAACCTGCTTTTTTGTGTGCTAGATTTCTCTGTTAGGTTAATATGTTATTTGTTAGTCTGATTGTGACTGTTTGACTGACTGTGTGAGTGAGTATGTGTGTTTTGATTTGAATACCCATGGGTCCTGCCCCCACCCCTTCTGTATTGCAATCTCATTCCCCTTTTCAATCTGTTGAGCTTTGAAAATAGTAGAAAAAACCTGCCCATCCTATGCCTTGTTGCTGCCACCCCACATAAGTTGTATTTATTTATTTTAGTTGTCTGGGTAAGTGCACTAGACAAATTCTTGCCTATTTTCAGGCCCAATCCAGGGGGGAGGGGAATACAGATGAATGCCAACTGATCTTTAACCAGATTAAGCTGTTGGTGATATTTTTAGTCAATGCGGGGAAATTTGGCAAGGGCACTAGGGAAATTCCCCTACTCTACCAGCAGGGGGCCTGACTTCCTGCGAGCAGTGGAGGAGCTCAGTTTGGAGCCAGAGAGCAGAGGAGGAGGAAATGCTAATGTGGTAGTGTCTTTGAGGGAGTGAATGAGCTGCAGTCCTTCTTGGCATTCAGCCAACATGGTGGATGGGCTGCTAACTGAGGTGGAACAGGACAATCTTATGGAGACTGATATTCCAGAGAATAATGAGAAACTACAAGAAACAAATGAAATGGCAGCAACAGAAAACCAAATACATACTCCAGGTAAGATACAGTTAGATACTTCTGTGCAAAATGTGATTGAAGTAATGACAAGCTTGCCAAGTGATACTGACTCTGCTCTGGATGAAACTGTGCTACAAAATGAGGATAATATCGGATGTGTAAATATGCCAGAACAAGAGGTAGCCTTGATGAAACAATTTGAGAGAGAAGAACATCAGTACTTTTTGAAAAAGGCACCATTTGAAGCCCAGCTTAGATCAATACATACTGATAAGCCACAATTGCCTGTTACAGATGCTCAGCTGGAAAGATATGATGCATCAGCATCAAAGGAAAGTGAAAGTAGCTCAGCAGAGAGAGAGTAGAGAACATGGAGTGTGTTAGCTGTCAGGACAGGGCGGAGTGCAGCAATCAATCGAGTGAATCTACAGCCACAAAGTTGGGAATGGCAAAACGAGCACAACTCAGCCTAAGACTTGATGTGGTTGGGAAGCATAAAGCAGCACCAGAAAAAGAACAGAGCTGGTCAGTCCCTAATGCTTTGGAGGCAGCAGGATGCAACAAAATCCTAAGACTAGGCAGTGGGAATCAAGTAATTTTCCTATTGTTATACCTCAACTAAAAATTATAACAAATGTAAAAACCACAGAGGGACATATCAGTGCAGAGCTGGATCTCCCACCAGAACTTCAGCTCACCCAAAACCCAGAGTTACAATTACTTACAAACCAAACTGAACTCACTGCAGAAGGAGAATACCCCATACAAACAGAAAATACTGAACAAAGGCCTTTCAATAGTATTAGGAAAGACACACCTAAAACATTTGCTTCTCTGTTTAAAACTTCAATTTTTCCTGCAAAAAGGCACAATGCAGTGCGATTAACTTATATAGCGGGCATGGAGGATCCACCAGATAGACTATTTGTTGCATGAAAATTGTTAAAAGAATCCATGAAGTTTTTTTCTTCATAAATTTATGCCTAATTTACATATCAGGGGAGGTAACTTTGATGAGAGTTTTAAGACCCTGAATGGTTTGGAGCATTTTTGAACCAAATATAATGTTTTGAAAAAATCTTCTCTCTGGGTACCCTTAATGGTAAATCCTTTAACCAGGCCTACACAAAAAACAATTACTGTTTTATTCAGGAATGAAGGAGTAAGCATGCATGGTTTAACTATCTGGCTGAAACAGTGTTATACAGTAATAGAAGACCCAGCAGCGATTTTGGATTCAGAAAACTTATGGACAGGGGGCTGGAAAGTAAAGGTCATGCTCAAAACATAAGATACAGGACTACTGCATCTACCAAACTCTTTTTTTCTAGGCTGGAATAGGGGCATTCTGTTCTATGCTGGCCAGCCAAAAAGATTTTATAAATGTGGTGCTTTAGATCACTTAAGTGGGATATGTGACAAAACAAGATGTACAATATGTGGTGAATTAGGGTATACAGGAAATGATTGTCAAAATTAATGTAAATGCAACTTATGTGGGGATTTGGGCTATACATTTCAGAACTGCAGGAAGGCTGTGCATAATCCTCCAGACCAAGCTGATATAAAGGAGCAAAGATTAATGGTGGCCATGGCAAAAAAGGATTAAGGGGGAATTTTAGGCTAGGTCCTAATAGAGAACAAGACAAACCAGAGAGAGATCCCAACACAGTCCCCCCCACCCCACCCCTCCCCACCCTGAGACAGGCAGGGAACAAAAGATAAATTACACCACACAAGACAGAAACCCAGAGAGCAGAAATCTTGAGACTGCACCTACACATTCAGAAAGAGTAGAATCAGAGGAAGGGCTTTAAGGGAAAGTGATGTCCCCACCCCCACCCCCACTACAGGGAAGAAATTAGAAGGAAGAATAACAAGACAGAAATCCAAGGAGGTAGCAGAGCTGGGAAGAACATCAATTCCTTAAAAAAAATGATGTTCTGCAGTCTGAACATTCAGAAGAAGAATCTGAATATTCCTCAGTGGAGTCCTCCCTGCAGGAAGGCACAACGGACACAGAGGGGAAAGACAAAGCTAAGAGGCAACAAAAAAGGAAAGCCAGAGTTAAATTGAAAAACATTGACAAACAAAGTAGGAAAGGGAGCTATAAATCATGACAGAACCATTCTCTATCCATAAGGTAAATGTAAATAGTATAAAAAGAGCTGATAAAAGGAAGACAGTTTTTTCTGTGTTATCCTTTTTACATTTCGGGATATTTTTGCTGCAAGACACAAGGTTACACACCTTATCAGAGGTACAGCAAGCCACAAAAGCATGGTTCGTAGGACCCTCCTTCTGGTCTATAGGAGAGGATACCTGTTCAGGGGTGGGGATATTATTCAAGCATCCAGAAGTTAGATTATTAAAGCTTTTTGATTTAATACCAGGCAGAGTTTTAATTTTAGATGTGCTACTACAAAACTCTCTACAGACTGATAAATATTTATGCACCTCAGTTGAAAGCATTACGCTGTGAAGTACTACAGGCTGTTTAACCATATTTACAAACAACACATACTATTGTCTTTGCTGGAGATTTTAACTGCCCAATTAGGGCAAAAACAACAAAACAATACTGTGATTCCAACTTTCTAGCGCAACTGGTACAAAGATCAAGTTTGACAGATGCAGCATTCCAGTGTACAAAACAGGAGCTTCCAACTTTTCATAAAGGGTGTCTAACCTCTAGAATAGACTATATATTTCTATCAAAGACTATACTCATTAGTAAAGCTGCGGTAACAGTAGCAGAATTTTCAGATCATAATACAGTGTCAGTAACTTTGGGGAGGTACAGTATATAAAAGACTTAAAAAGAACAGGATATTGGAAACTAAACACCTCCCTGCTCTCAGAACCAGAAACAAGACAAATAGTGCAAGACTTTTTACAGGCTAGAAAGTCTGTTTTTATGTTTTTTTGAGGACCCGGTCATCTGGTGGCTAGACACAAAGGCAGACCTTCAGAAACTATGTAAAAGAATAAGTAGAAATAGCAATAGAGAACAATATTTGCAGTATCCACAGTACAGGAACAATTTACAACAATTACTATCAATATCACATGAAACTGGACAAAATCTGTCCCTACAAATTACAAACTTAAAACAAAAAATGCTAGATTTCCATAATAAAAAAAGCTACCATATTGCATTATCAACAGCAATTTGGAACCCTAGGTAAGTCAGAAGTCATATGTCCTTATGAACACTGGCAAAAACAAATACAAAGTAAAACAATGGTTAAGATGAAGAAAAAGGTGGAATAGAACATATCGAACAGAAAAATATTAAAGAAATTGTGACCACATATACTAAAGATATGTATGCTTCATTACACGTGGAAAATGAAAATGCACAGAGTTTTCTAGGAAACTAAGACATACCATTCTTAGAACGAGAAGAGATATAGAATATAACAAGAGAGATACAGGAAGAGGAAGTATAGAATGCAATTTTAACACTTACAGAGAATAAATCCCCAGGGTCTGATGGCCTACAAAATGAAATAAAGAAGATCATAGCCCAGCTTCTAGTACACAAATTAACTCAAGTATTAAATGCTATGCTTGGGACAGAACAAATCCCATTAGAACTAAATTAAGGTATATTAACATACATATACTGTATAAAACAGGAGACAAAGCGGAAATGAAAAACTGGAGGCCGACCACTTTGTTAAATTCAGACTTAAAAATACTAACAAAAATACTTGCTACAAGACTATCAACAGTAGCATCAAAACTTATCTCCCCAGCACAATCATATGCAATTAGGGGAGGCAAATACATAGTCATCTCATATTAGTAAGAGAAGTAACAGAGCAAGGGAAACTGGGCAACATGGATGGATACTCAGTGTCCTTAGTCCAAAAAAAAGTATTTGATCAGGTTAACCACGATTTTTTTGTAGGAAACATTAACTCATTATCATATAACAGAGAAAATGATAAAATGGTTCAAATGTATTTATCATACTGCAACTATCAGACCAATAATATATGGGTGGAAGGGTATTCTCATACATTTGAAAAGGGAGTTAGACAAGGCTGCCCCCTGAGCCCCATACTATATGATTTTTTATAGACCCTCTTTTAAGATCAATAAATAAAGGGGAGGAAATAAGAACAATAACAATATACACTCAGATGATTACATACAAAATAATTGCATATGCAGATGATATGACCTTAATGGTAGAAGATGAGAAGTCTCTTGGCAAAGCTTTGGAAATCTGTGAGACGTTTGGGAAGATGTCAGGAGCATCTTTAAACTTAGAGAAGTGCATAGAGCAGAGATTGAATTATCAATAAAGGTGGCAGAGGGTTATAACAGGGATTGAAATTACAAGAGAGACAATAAAAATATTGGGAATATTTTATTGGAATGAGAACCTAGATAGACTGAACTGGGACAGGAAAGATGACATGGTTAAGCAGAAGATAGTACAATGGAATAGGTGGAAACCGAGCAAAAAGAAGAGAATTTACTTAATTAAAACCTAATACCAGTTTTCTTATACATTAGCTATATCTTTCCACCACCAAAAGAACTAGAAACAATATTGTTAAGTATATTTTTAGGCATGCTGGGGAAGCAGGCTAAACCCCTTAAAAAGAGAAAATTTAAACTTACCAATAAAGAAGGGAGGTTTCAGTATTGCCAAACCCCATCCTGTTTTTAATAGTTTTTTCTTATATGCTAACATAAAACTTCTGATAATGAATACAAATATAGGATGGGAACATCTCCTTAAACTAAAATGTGCACACTGGCTACAAATGTTGGAAACAAAATCTTTTAGAGCTTTAAAAAGATCAGTTATAATCCCAGAATACATAGGATACACCTTCATGAGAATAAAACAATGGGATGTCACAAAAAAGCAGATGATAGATATGCAAAGAAAGCAGCTATATTTTTATTCATTAGAAACCACCTGTCTGGTGGAAGAGGTTTTTGTAAAATGTCATAGAGAACACGTGAATGCATTAATTACATTTTTGAATAACAAAGGAGTGCCAGAACACTTGTGGGATTTTCACTGGTTAGCATGCCATGAAAAAAAAAAGTAAAGTCAAATCAAAAACATAAACCTCAACATGAAAGGATTTGTAGCAGATTAACATGTACAAATGTGGAAGAAACAAAATGCACCTACTATTCCAATGTTCTTTCATTGCAGGGTTTTGGACTTATATGGCACAACAATTGAAGGGGGGGGGGAGTGGGATATCTCTAGCACCATAAGTTTTGAAAATATCATGTATGGAATCTTTGAAATTGAATGGCAAAAATGGCATAACAGTACCTTACAAGTAATTATGGTAATTGTTAAATTGAATATCTGGTCGATGAGGTGTAATATTGTGCTCTAACAAAAGGAGGGGAGCTTTACAGAATTACTGAACAAAATCACAGTTAATTTAAAAAATATCTATGGGAAAAAGAAAACTATCTTAACAAGGAGGAAATCATTAGAATACTGGAAAGGGCTTCCATAGATAACAGATAATGACTTTCCATTATTTAGAAGAGTAATGTTGATTCTGACCAGCACTACTGTATATGGAGTAGATTGAGCAGTTGAGAAATGAATTATGAAAGTACCTCAAGAGACTGAAATACTCATATGTTTTTCACTTAATGATGAGAAGAGGAGTTGCTATGAATATGGATGGAAACCACATAGGTTATTTAAATAAGAATTCCCCTCATTCAGGAGGAGAATTCATGTTACTTTGGTATTTGCACTAAATCTAGAAGGGAATACAATGGCTACATTGTTGACAGTTATGACAAATAAGAAATTGATCAAATATAGAATGCAGCATTGCAACAAGTATTTATTCTGTTTATGAGTCATGTACTCTTGTATGTTTTAATTTATTTTTCAGTTTGTGAGATTGAAGTTTATAATTATACGTATTGTTTTGTGTGACTTAACACATTTTTTGTACATATGTGATTTTGATATTGTCAAATAAAAAATTCCCCTACTCTTTTTGAGAAGTGCCATGGGATCTTTAACATCCAACTGAACTACCACCAGAACAGGCAGATGAGACCTTGGTTTAATGTCTCATCCCAAAGACGGCAACTCAGGAGTGTAGCACCCCCCTCATACTGCACTGCAGTGTCAGTATTGGAATATTAACCCAAGTGTCTGGTGTGGGGATAGAACCCACAGCCTTCTGATCTTCTTGCCTCAGAGGTGAGTGTGCTATCTGCTTAGCCACTGACAATGACTATGTTTTGAACAGCATAGCAGCAGTGTGGTATCCTTCCCAGCTTGTGTGTTAGAAATCCAGTTATTCACCTGGGTAACCTTCCCAACCTGTTGTTGTACCCCCATCATGTGCTGTGAGACCTAGCATGCAAAAATATCAGTTTTTCAGACTGAAATTTTCAGTATTTGACTGAATTCTCCCATTTGAAAACACCAGTGTTATCCCTCCCAGCATATTGTGTGGTACTGCTCTGTTGGCAAAGTACGTACGAGCTTCAAAAATCCATCTAGTAACTCAGGTACCCTACCTGGCCTGTTGTTATATCCTCATCAAGTGCTGTGAGAAATAGCATCCAAAGTTATCAGTTTTCCAGACTGAATTTTCCTGTATTTGACTGAATTTTCCCCTATTTGAGAACACCAGCGGTATCCCTCCCAGCCTGTGACATGGTACTGCTTTGTTGGTAAAGTACAAGGTTTAGAAATCCATTTAATCACTCAAGTACCCCACCTGACCTGTTGTTGTACCCCCATCATTTGTTGTGAGACATACAGTAGTGTGCAAAAATACAAGTTTTCCGCACTGAAATTTCTTGTGTTTCACTGAATTTTCCTGTTTGAGAATAACAGTGGTATCCCTCACAGCCTGTGGTGTGGTACTGCTCTGTTGGCAAAGTATGTACAAGCTTTAGAAATTCAACTAATCACTCCAGTATACTACCCAACTTGTTGTTGTATCCCCATTTTCTGTGAGAAGTAGTGTCCAAAAGTATCAGTTTTCCAGACTGAATTTTCTTATATTTGATTGAATACCACTTTATCACAACAAAATAAAATGAACTTACCATTCAAACTGCAGGAGTGGGGTACAGAATACAATGTGTACCATCAATCTATCACCGTTGTACATGACCAGTCCAGCAGCAGCACACAGACAGCAGCAGCACCAACACTACAATAATCCTTCAGGACATAAATGATAATAATAGCAGCAGTGGTGACAACAGCAGCAACCAAACTTTTGCTGTAAATTCTGACTGTCACAAGTCTTCATATGTTATTGACCAGACATTGTGAGTTTTCTTTATCATCCATATTATTCCAGACTGTTCTTGTTCTCATTCAGCAACTGCGCACCTGTCTAGCAGCAGCATCTGTATGACATGTGTTTTTCTGGCAGTAGACATTCTGGGGTACAACAACAGGCATATTCACTTGACAAAAATATTTTTTCATTTTATTCTGGGTGATGTCTTATGGAATTTCACTTGCAGTGCAGAAGACAAGGGTGGGACATAGCAGCAGGACAGTACTTTTCACTTTCACTACTATGAGACCTATTTTTCTGGCAGCCTCATACAGGGGTACAACAACAGGCATATTCCATTGGCATAAATATTTTCTCATTTTATTCTGGGTGATTTCTCATGAAAGTGCACATACAGATCAGCAGGGCATAGCAGCAGGACAGCACTTTTCACATAAATATTTTCTCATTTTTTTATGGGAGATTTCTCATAGAAGTGCACATGCAGCACAACAGACAATAGTGGGGTGTAGTAGCAGAACAGCACTTTTTCAAATAAATATCTTCTCATTTTATTCTGGATGATTTCTCATGGAAGTGCACATGCAGCACAGCAGACAAGAGTGTGATGTAGCAGCAGGACAACACTTTTTCACATAAATAATTTCTCATGTTATTCTGGGTGATTTCTTGTGGAAGTGCACAAGAAATGCAGCAGACAAGGGGGCATAACAGCAGGAAAACAAAGCTGAACACTGCACTCAGGAATGGAGGTGGTGCTGATAAGAGATAGCAGCCCAACAATACACACTACCAGGAAATTACACATAGCAGCCCATAACATTCGAAAGCAGATGCTTGATGATTTCAAAAAATTGAAGATATATTGCTGGCAATTGTCAGCCCATTCAGGTCACCAAAAAAATGTAAAGCAAATTTGGAACAGCATGCCAACACACAGGCACAATACTCCAGCGCTTCTCTCACTGGAGCTTCCTCAGGTCATTTGTTTGCTTCTGAATTTTATGGGTTGTTGTGTGCAATTTCCTTGTAGTGGGCTTAACAACAGAACAGCATTTTTCACATAAATGCTTTGCCATTTTGTTCTGGGTGATTTCTCATGGAAGTGTGCATGCAGCTAGCAGGACAGCACTTTTTCACATATTTCATATATGCATATATATTTCATATATTTTCTCATTTTATTCTGGGTGGTTTCTCATGGAAGTGCACATGCAGTGCCACAGACAAGAGTGGGGTGTAGCAGCAGAACAGCACTTTTTTACATAAAAATTTTCTCATTTTATTCTGGGAGGTTTCTTATGGAACTGGGCATGCAGTGCAGCAGACAAGAGTGGGGCGTAGCAGCAGGACAGCACTTTTTCACATAAATATTTACTCATTTTATTCTAGGTGATTTATTTATTTTTATTTATTTAGTTTTTGTTCACCGGGAAAGGAGGACTAGACAATTCTGCTTATTTTCAGCCTCGTCCTGGGGAGGGAGAAATAAATGGTGCCAACTGACATTGAATCAGATTAAGCTGGTGGTGGTATTTTTAGTGAACGGGGGAAATTTGGCCAGCACACCAGGGAAATTCTCCTGCTCCTCTTCAAGAAGTGCCATGGGATCATAAACATCCACCTACAACTATCACCAGAACAGGCAGATGAAACCTCGGTTTAATGTCTCATCTGAAAGATTTCTCATTGAAGTGCACCTGCAGCACAGCAGACAAGAATGGGACGTAGCAGCACAACAGTACTTTTTCACATAAATATTTTCTCATTTTATTCTGAGTGATTTCCCTTGGAAGTGTACATGCATGCAGCAGGCAAGAATGGGACATAGCAGCAAGACAGCACCTTTTCACATAAATATTTTCTCATTTTATTCTTAGTGATTTCGCATGGAAGTGTGCACGCAGTGCAGCAGACAAGAGTGGGATGTTGTAGAAGGACAGCAGTTTTTGACTTAAATATTTTCTCATACGATTCATTATAACTGCTATGGGCAGTTGCACACCAGTGCAAAACAGTGACCAAGCAGTATTACAGTTGTGTGTGATGAATTCGGGCCAGTATTTAATTCACCTATATGAACATCACAAAACCTTTCAAAACAACACTAAGGGAACTACATTGCTATGTTTTGGGGTCCAACTTCTATCCAATAAGTAATCATGCTCTGAGAATTTACTGTTAGACACTACCAACTATGTAACTGCAGGCAGCTGGATGTAGTGGCCTCAGGCCTGCACAGTTTTGTTGAGATAGGAATGATTTTTGTGTTGTGTTTGTGTTTTCATGCCACTTTTGATAATTGTTTTTGAATTTGTACTTTATTGGGGGGGGCACATACAACACTGACGAACAGTACAGACAACTCTACCATAAAACTATAATGATTAGTACATAAAGTAAAAAATATATATATAGGATATCAAGAAGGATATGAAGAAGACGGTTATTTCCTGGAGAAGATTACACAGGGAGTATAAAATAGTATGATAAGAAATTAGACAAGGGAGACAAGAGGATAGAAATTTTTTTTTTTGCCTTTTTTATATCCCTTTTTAATTTTTTTATGTTTTTTGAGGGGGAGATGGATAATAACACATGGGACATACACTTACAACTTACAACATACAGAAATGTAAAAAAAGAATGGGAAACAATTAAGGAGTACTGCCACTGCTACTCAGGTGCTCCTTCAGTTTAACCTTAAAAGTACTGAGGGAGGGGTTGCCACCAAGGTTAGGAGGAAGATTGTTAAAAAGCTTGGGACCTCTGAAGGTAAGTGATCTCTGCTACAAAGCGGTGTTGCAGTAAGGGACTCAAAAAAGGAGATGTGGTAGCACTCCTAGTGAGCTGAATGGGGCAAGCCTTCTTGAACAGAGAGGTAGTTGTGTGAAAAGAGAGGTCATTAGCTGTTGAGAATTTTGTAGAGAAATGTGGAAGCCTTCTATGTGAACCTGTCCTCTAGGGAGAACCAGTTTACTGTCTCATAGAGAGTACAGCTGTTGGTATGAAGAGGGGACTCGGTCACAAATCTGATAAAGTTATTTTATGCCATTTTGAGCTTATTGAATGTGATGAAATTACTCTGAGTTAAGTAGATGATGGATCCGTAGTCTAGGAGAGGTAGGAGTAAGCTGGAAGCCAGCCTACTTCTTGATCCAGGGATGAGGTATTGCCTAATCCTGTAGAGGAGTCCAAGTCTCTGGTGTATTTTGTTTATTAATTGAGTTATGTGTGGGCCAAAGGAGAGGTGCTTGTCCACTGTTAGATCAAGGTATTTAAATTCATGAACTCATTCAATGACTATGCCATCATTATCTAGGAGGTTGAAACTGAAATTAGATGGTTTATGTGTGCCGGCAAAAATCATACATTTAGTTTTTGGGTGTTCAGGATCATTTCTTTAGTGGTGAACCAGGAGTGAAGGCTGTGGAAATCTGTCTGAAGTTTGGAGAGGAGGGCAGAAGGGTTAGCATCCTTACAGTATAAGGCATCGTCGTCCGCATATAGGATGATGTTGGCATGCAAACAGACAGAAGGTATGTTTTTAATAAACCAAGAAAAAAAGGAGGGGCCCATGTATTGACCCTTGTGGAACTCCATACTTAAAAAGGCATTCAGATGAAGGTTGTCTCTCAATAATTATTTTGTGTTTCCTCATGTAGAGATAAATGAAAATCAACAGAGTTTTCTCTACAAAAGCAGTCAACAGGCTTGGTTATCAAACCAGCTGACTGCTTTTGTAAAGGAATTCATAAGGGCAAGAGTAGTTTGTAGCAGGTTGTGGTCCACCAAGTCAAAAACCTTGGTAAGGTCCATGAAGCAGCACTTGTGTAAAGACCGTCATACATGGCCTTGTATATGTCCTGTGAGAACCTAACAATAAGGGTTTCCATGATGTGCTTAGCCCTAAACCCTGTTGTTCCCCAGTCAAGATGTCATATTTGTTTAAGTGCTCAGTGATTTGTGAATGAACAATTTTTCCCATGATTTTAGAAAGGGGGGAGAAGTGAGATAGGCCTGTAATTGCCTACTTCCAGTTTACAACCAACTTTATGCAGAGGCCTGATTGAAGCAGTTTTCCAGGCTGCAGGGAGGGTACCAGAACAGAGAGAGAAATTCAGAATATTGGTGAGAGGGGTGGCAATGTCTTTTATTATGAGTTTTGTGATGCAAAAATCAAGACCATCAGGACCAGTGTTGGGTCTAGGGTTGTTTTTTCTTTTAAGTTTGATAGAATCAGTGGGTGAGACAGCTTTGAAATAGAAAGAGGGGTAGGAAGCTTTCAGGGAAAAGATGGGTTGAGATGGCTGCTTGGGGGTGGTAGAGGAGAGGGGGATCTTTTACTTGTCAAGGTCCCTGAAAAAGGAATTAAACAAGTTGGCCATGCATGTTGGGCCATTTGTTAGTTACCTTTCCACCAGAAGTCTGATCTGCTCGCACTTTTTGTCTTCACCCAATAGGGAGTTTAATGTCCTGCAGTGTTGTTTGTAATTCTCTCCATTGTATAGTTGGCTGTTCTTAGGGTGGTTGATTTTTACAGAAAAAACTGCTGACTTGCATCTCTTGCATAGTGATTTATATTCTTGGAGGAGAACGGGGGAGGGTAATTTTCTGTACCTAGCCCAAGCCTTTTCTCCATCATGCATACATCTGAAGAGTTTTGGTGTAATCCACTCACTAGATCACCCACGGCCTCTAATCTTCTTTATGGGGATGTGGAAGTCACAGATGGCATTAATGTTTTGTTGAACTCATTAAGGGCAAGGTCTATGTTATGAGAACAAAATGAAAAGAACAAACAATAAATACTGACAAAATGAGACAGGACATATTAGAAAAAGTATTTTAAAAAAATTGCCTAAAGTAAGTATATGAAAGTTTTTTCTGCTTTTTTAACAGTTGATTAACCACATACCTCAGAGAGCTGTCTGCAATCTCAACCACTATGAGAACATAAAGCTAACTCACTCACTCACCCTCTTTCTTCCTTCCTGCCTTCTTCAGTCTCACAATGTGACCTGCAGTCCTGCACAAAGTCTATCTTGTGATTCTTCCCAACAGAAACTTTACTTTGCTGGTGAAATTAAGGTGCTTAGGTGAAATTACAGGAAAAGTCATATAGGTGAATTTCAGCTGTACCTCAGCAGATTCGCAAAATGCTCCCCGGAGGTGGATTTCCCAGATTAGCCCAAACTTCAAAAGTGAATTAAAACTTCTCAACATCTCTAATCAGGAATCTACTTTATGTATTCATCATTATCACTGAAAAATGTCAGAAAACTAGATTTAATGATGTTTAGATGTATGTTGAACACTTTTCATTATGGTAAACTCAGTTTAACTGTCTCGACTGGTCTTGACTGAATAAGACTGATGACTGTAGTGAGGCAGATGAGGGCACCCAAAGACCTCATCCTGCACAGTATAACCCCAGGATGCTATGATGCTGATGGATAAGCTCTTCCCATTGTGGCACTGGCAGGAGTATAAAGCAGGCAAATAATGAGTACTTCCACTCACCTGTGATCCTGCACTGTGGGCAGGGAATTCTACTACACATTGGGTGGAGGGTTCTGCTCATCTCCACATTGGCAAGCTTTTTAAACTCTGATTCATTTATACTCTGCACACTATTAGATCTGAGCTTTCAGAACAGAGCAAGTATCTTTAAAAGGGTATGGTGAGATATGCCCTTTGATTTCAAGAGGAAACCTACTGATTTTAGTTTACAAGGAATTGGAAGATTCAGGATAAGATATCATATTATTAAAAATCAGGTAAAACTTGATGTGCCTAATGATTTTTGCATTTATTTTTTCCAGTTTTGTTTGGTTTATTACTGTAGCACTGTTGCTAGTAAATGAAGGATTGTTATTAAAAAGTACATAAGGAAACTCACACTGTTATTTTTTTTAACAAAAATACTTTTTTTTTAGGTTTCTATGTTTAGCCACAAAAATAAGGGGTTTGTGCTATATATGTATAGTACAGGATTATGTAATTATAGTATGGGCATAAGTTTATAAACTTTTTATTATAGGGGCCCGGTAGTACCCCTATAGTTAGGACCGAGTAGACTGTTTAATGTTAAATGTAATTTTTTGCATCCTAAATAACTTTGGCATCCTTTGAAAAATTAGCACAACATTTGGCAAGCATTGTCAGGCTGTCCAAGTGTCAACACATGAAAAGAAACAGTTAACTAAGGGAGTATCAACCTTCAATAATTATAATAAGGCTGACTGGATCTCCATTAGGCAACATTTGCAAAGTATGGACCTCCCTTGTAAGCTTTCAAAGCTCAATGCCAATAATGTTTGGTCACTACTTACCAGAACAATTAAAAATCTGGAGGACAAAAATGTTCCTGTGAAACACGTTTATAGCAACAGAGGAAAGAAACCCTTATGATTTAATAGAAAAATCCAGAGACTTATAAATAAAATGAAAAGGCTATATGCTATCATGAAAAAATCACCCTCTACACGTAATATTAGAAAATACAAATCTGGACTGAAACTACTAAAATTAACTATAAAAAAATCACACATGATCACTGAATTGATGCTCACACACACGAAGAATAATATGAAGGGCTTCTATTCTTGTAATGATATTATAAGGGGAACATCGAGAGTAATAGGACCCCTGTGTGTATCTTGCCAAACTCACAATAACCTTGAGGAAATGGCCACAATTTTTGATAACTATTTTTGCTCAGTGTTTACCAGAAATGACAAAAATGTTACAACCCAGAATATGCTGGACCATACAGAGGATATAAACACAGACATATATAAACCACAAATTATTAAAGAGAAGTTAAGTAAGATGAACCCCAATAAATCTACTAGCCCTGATGACTTATACTCATGACTACTTAAATAATTGGTTGAGTTATTATCTACTCTAATATCAATTATAGATAACAAGACAGTTAATGAAGGTAGAGTCCCGGCTGACTGGAAGAGAGACATCATTGTTCCCATATACAAAAAGGACAGTAAAAATATTATATCTAATTATAGACCGATTAGTCTTACATCTATAATTTGCAAAATTCTTGA
The DNA here is from genome assembly GCA_016271365.2 of Neoceratodus forsteri. Classification (NCBI taxonomy): domain Eukaryota; kingdom Metazoa; phylum Chordata; order Ceratodontiformes; family Ceratodontidae; genus Neoceratodus; species Neoceratodus forsteri. Next base: position 875,914,074 of record CM057459.1, read on the forward strand.
AAGTATACTGAAGGATGCCATTTTAGAACATTTTAGAGATAAGGGGCTATTGAATAAAAATCAGTATAGCTTCACAGAAAGGAAAAGCTGCAACACTAATGTATTAAGCTTTTATAATAAAATTACTAGGCTCCTAGATCTATGGATATAATATTTTTTGATTTCAAAAACATTTTTGACACTCTACCAGATGTAGATCTGATTGAGAAGTTTAGCAAAATAAAGATTGAACCATCTATAGTCCGATGGGTATCATCATGGCTTAGCAATAGGACACAGATAATATGAGTTAATGGTAATTTCTCTCATGATGGTAGAGTGTCCAATGGAGTCCCTCAGGGTTCCATCCAAGATCTGTTACCTTTCAATTTGTATGTATACAATCTTAAAGTGTCCAGTAGCAATAACCTATTAAAGTTTGCTGATGCTGTTAAATGGGGGGTGGGAGTCAGTACACACTAATACAGGCAAACAGACCATGATTAATGACATCAAAGAAACTGTACAATGAGCTGATCAGAATAGTATGCAGTTCAGTCTTAACAAGTATATTGTGATGCACTGTGTCAAGAATAATATTAAACAAGACTACTGGATTCATAACTACAAACTACAAACATCTGATGGCATCAGAGACCTTAGGATATTGGTTACTAGTAATATGAAAAATGATACTCACAGAAGATACTTAGCAAAAAAAAATGAAACCACATAACCACCTCTGACAAAAGATTGTGCACAAATAAATCAAAAGTTATCATGTTGCTATTATATAAAACATATTTATGTCCACATCTTAATTATTGTTCTCAGGTTTGGAGCCGTTGGCTAAAAAAATACATTGCTATGTTGGAACAGGCACAGAGGAGATTCGCCAATCAAATATCAAGTCTTAACTACATTGATTATTTGAAAAAGTTAAACCTTCTCAAACTCTGGCCTTTACAAGTTAGGAGGAAGAGAGACAATTTACTGACTTTTTACAAAATACTGAAGAATATTGAATTATCAGAAGACTTACAAATCAGTTAGAGAGGCAATGCCCATAATTTAAGAGGGCATAATAAACAGATAAAGGGGGAAGAATACAGAACTAATCTGAGGCACAATTTCTACCTACCCAGAGTAATAAGGTCATGGAATAAACTGCCATCAGATATAGTTAATCAAGCAAAATTTTTAGGATTTAAATCCAAGTTAGATGAATATCTTAACAACAATGCTCTTTATAAAATGATCCACTGAGAAGTGGGAATGACAATTATGGGCATATGGATTTCTGCCATCAAAAATCCCTTAGTATACACCCTTAGTAATGCATCTTGTTCAGTTTCTGAGATAAGAGCACCAAAACAAACAAAAATATACAGTGTATATATATATATATATATATATATATATATATATATATATATATATATATATATCACAAACAGCCCCTGTGTACAAGCACTGAGGCAATGGTTACCCCAAAGGGCATTTTGCCAGGAAGCCAAGTTTCAAAGAAATACCAAATCACACATGCCCTCACAATGCAAAGCATCATGGGCTTCATATGCAAATCACCATATAATATTATGCTGATTCAACTTTAAGCAGAAATGCATGGTGCCGAAGTACATGGGAGTACAGGGCCCTTATAGGTAGATGGTGGTCCAAAAAACTGATACCATGGAAGGGTCCTGTGCTCCCCAAACCATAAAAGGTTAAGATTACACTTTCTCAAAAAGTAACAAAATTAATTGAAAAAAAATTGTTAATGCATCAGTTACAGTTGAAGCAACAAACATTGAGAAATGAGGCATTAGGGTTGACATTCTAACTCTCCCAACCCTACCACCCAACTCCCACCCTCCAGAGAGCAACAGGTGATGGGGTGTGCCTTGTGGTCATTGGGCATAACTCTCATCCCATTCTCCTTCACTGTACCATGTCAGCTTTCTTGCACATGGAATGGGATGAGAGTTAGGGCTGATGACCCCAAGGCACAAACCATCACCTGTTTCTCTGTGGAAGGTGGGGTGGGGTGGTAGGATGGGTGTGCCTCATTTCCCTACTTTTGTCACTTCTACCGTAGCTGATGCATTAGTGAAGTTTTTTGCCATGAATATATATAATGAACTAGAAGGGGAAAGGATCAGATCTGTTCCAGTACAGTAGCTTCTTCGTGTTGTTTTTACATTGTTTCTTTTGGATTTTACTTTGTAGAAGGTTATTTCTTTTCTTTCTTACTACTTCTATGGGGCTAGCAGGATGTTGTTTTGGGGCTGTTGGAATTTTAAAACGTGTTTTGGTGGCTATAAGTGGGCTCATTTGTTTGATACTTCACTGTGTAGCAGGCTGCATTTGTGGATGCCTATTTCTTCTGATTTAAAACCTATTTGGTGTGATTTAATTGGGGCTGTTTCTTTCAATTGGAGACCTATATCTTCTAATTTCAAGCCTATTTTGATATGTTGTTGGTGAAGCTGTTTGAATTGGAGACCTGTTTCTTTTGGTAGCAAACCTATTTTCGGGCTTTGAGTAGAATTGTGATTCATTTTTGCTGGCTTCACTAGCTGCAAAGTTTAGTGCATAGTGGGGGATGGGTGCTAATGGTCTGACCAGGGGCCTCAGCTACCTGATTGTTTCTGGAAGACTTGAGCTGGTCCCACCCCCAACCCCTCACCCCTCCCACTCCTGGTCTATGATTTCCTTTATACCAGGAGTTCTGACATCACTTCCTCAATTGGGCAAAGCATATGCACCTGTCATAGCAGAAGCAGACATCCAGGAAAGGAACAGCAGTGAGTGAAGTGGTGACTGCTATCTCAGTGGAAGGGAAGTAACTGCAAATCAAGAAGCTGTCATTGTTACTTCTTTGCATTTCTATTGCATTGTGGAAAGGAGGAGTAGGAGTTTGAAGAAGATTGTGCAATAGCTACTTAAAGTCTCTTTTTGGGTGTGGATAGGAAGCATAGGAATATAAAAAGCAGGTGCTCAATCTATCTAAATGTGTACGACAAAGGGGGTAAGGGAAATTAAGAAAAGAATGTTTTGCACTGATGGGGAGGGAGACTTGGGGGAGTGTTTGTTATCCTTCATCTGGAAGGGTGGGGGGTTGCTGGTGGGCAACAACAGCAATGGATAGGGTGGTAGGCTGCAACAACTGTGGTGCACCAATCTTTCTAAAAATTGCCTGGAGTGTGGGGGGATGTTTAGTGTGCAACCACACACAGAAACTTAGAAAGGAGATTGAGGGTCTGCAGGAGGAACTAAGACAGGCAAGGCAGACTGGGGGTGGGTTTAGCCCAATACCGGAGGGAGGAAGGAGGGGAGATGAGGGAGAGCGATTTGAGCCAACAGTGGTGATTAGAGGGTCAGAAGAAGGAAAGCAGAGACAAAGAGGCTCAGGCCAGGAAGAATGATTGCTGGGAAACCATGTCAGGAGACAAAAGACAAATGGAAGGAGGAGATAGAGCCTTGTGAGGGGAGGTGAAGAAGTGGCAAAAGTCATGGAGTAGAAAGGAGAGAACAGGTTACTATGAAGAGAGCTGGAGTGGGCATTTGTGAAGGGTCTTCAGGAAAACAGCTTTGCACTGCTAGAGAGGAAGAAGGAGGAGGAGGGAATGATGAAATTAGAGGAGTAATTCATAAATGCCTGGACCAAACCAGAGTAGGGGGAAGTTCTGCTGGGAGAATTGCAACAGGGCAAAAGGGGGAAATAATGTGCAGGAGGAAGAAGAGGAGCCAGAAATGAGAGAGGGAGATGAATGGAAGCAAGCAGGGAGTAAGAAGGGTGGAATCTTAGTGCTGGGGGACTCAATACTAAGAGGAGTCAGGTGGGGTAGCAAGGGGGAGAGGCATAGTGGCATTTGGGTGGAGGCCATGCCAGGAATGACAGCAGAAAGGGTGGGACAATCTTGTTCTGAAATATGCTAGAAGGTGGGAAAGCCTCATTTAATTATACATCTTGGGACAAATGACCTGGCTGACAAGACAGTAGATATAGTCCAGAGGAGGTTTGAGAGTAGGGCAATTATGTGAGGGGCAGGAAGATCAGTAACTTTTTCAGAGATACTTCCAGTGCCCAAGGCAAGCACAACAAGAAAGCTGAGAATAGAGGAATTTAACGGATGGCTAAGAACCTGGTGTTGTGCTAAAGGGTATGGGTTGTTGGGGGGGTGTGAAGGGACCTGGGAAGACAGTAGTCTCTATGCCAAGAACAGACTACACTTTAGTGAGGAGGGAAAGAATGTGTTGAAACAGAGGATGGAGGAGTACATAGAGGAAGTTGGGAATTTAAACTAGGAGTGGGGGGTGACAATTGGGAAAGAGACATCCAGAGACCACAGGTTGGGAAGCCATATGAGCTTACCCCCCATAACAGTGAAAAATGGCAAGTACTATTGGTGATGCTAGTAAAAGAGGACAGGATGGGAGGGGGGAAAGGGTGAAAAGTGGTTACCCTTAATGCTAGGTGCCTTGAGAAGAAAACTGCAGAGTTTCAGGTGCTCATGGGAGAGAGAGAGGTGGACATTGCAGCCTTTCACAGAAACATGGGCCACCCAATACAATGACTGGGACCTGTCTGTACCAGGGTACAGGTTATTTTGTAAGGACAGGGTGATTGGGAAAGGAGGGGGTGTAACACTATATGTGAAGGAAGGACTGAAGTGTGTAAGGGAGGAAGGGGAGGAGGGTAGTATTGAGTCACTTTAATGCAAATCCAGGATTCCAAGAATAGGATTTTCAGAATGGGAGTGGTGTACAGGCCGCCATCTGAGATGGAGGAGTTAGACAGGGAACTAGCGGGACATATCAGGAGGACCTGTGAAAAGGGTAGTGTGGTGATTGTGGGGGACTTCAACATGCCAGGAGTGAACTGCAGTACCCCAACAACCAGGAACAGAAGGGAGCAGGTATTGCTGGATTCCTTCCAGGACAGCTGCCTGCTGCAAATGGTCAGTGAACCAACCAGGTTAAGAAATACCCTTGACCTTGTGCTGGCAAATGGGGGACTCGTGTAGGAGAGAACTCATATGGAGAAACTGTTGTCAGGGAGTGACCACCACCCAGTATGGCTCACATTGGATATGGGCAAGGAAGGAGTGGAATCTGGCACAAGAGTGCTGGACTTCTGGAGGACCAACTTTGGGAGGATGGGGGAAGCGATAAAAAGGTACCTGGCCAGAATTCAATCTAGTATGGACACTAACCAGAGGTGGGAGCTCATAAAGCTGGGGATAGTGGAGGCAACCAAAACCTGCTGCAAGGTCCAGAGCAAGAAGGCTAGGGGCTAGGAAACAAGCTGGTTGAGCAAGGAGGTCATGGAAAAGGTAAGAAGGAAAAGAGCTGCCTTTAGGAGGTACAAGAAAACAGGGAGGGGGAAGACAGGGAGGAGTACTTGATGGAATCAAAGGAGGTGAGAAGGGCAGTAAGGGGAGCCAAGGCATCTACAGAACTCAGGCTGGCACAAGGCATTAAGAAGGGGGAGAAGGACTTCTTTAGGTACATCAGGGAAAAAAGGAGCCGTAAGGACCACATAGTAAGGATTAAGAAGGAGGGGGGTTGGGTGGAAGCAGGATGCGATAAGGTAGAAGTACTAAATGATTACCATTGCTCAGTATTTACTAAGGAGAAGAGGGGGTGACACCCAAGGGGGGAGAAATGGCAGAAACAGGGGGCAAGGGGGTGACAGATGGAGATATCATGGAGGGCAGAGTTCGGGGAGGGTTTGAAGGCACTGAAGGTGGACAAGGCACCAGGCCCACATGGCATCCACCCCAGGGTACTGAAGGAGCTGACAGAGGTCCTTGCAGGACCATTGGCAGACCTATTTAATGCCTTACTACATTCAGGGTGTGTACCTCAGGACTGGAGGATGGTTCATGTGCTGCCCCTCCACAAGAGTGGCCCCAAGGATGAACCAGAAAACTACAGACCAGTGAGCCTTACATCCATGATGGGTAAGCTAATGGAGACTATCCTAAAGGAGAGGCTGGTGGCCCTTCTAGAAAACAAGGACTACAGGATAGCAAATAGCATGGCTTCATACATGGCAGATCCAGCCAAACCAACCCGGTGGAGTTATATGACTGGGTAACTAGGCAAATGAACAGGGGCCATGCAGTTGATGTCCTGTATCTGGACTTCAGTAAGGCATTTGACTCGGTGCTGCATGGAAGGCTGGGAAGTAAGTTAGAAGGCATGGGTTGGGTGCAAAGCTGGTGAGATGGGTAGGAAACTGGCTTCAGGGAAGGCAACAGAGGGTGGTGGTGGGTGGGGAGCTCTCACACCCAATGGTATTGATGAGCAGTGTTCCACAGGGCTTGGTGTTGGGACCAGTGTTGTTTGGGATATTCATTGCAGACATAGCATTGGACATCAAGAGCAAGATCAGTCTGTTTGCTGATTTTACCAAGGTAGGAGTGGTGGTGGATGACCTAGGGGGATGACAGGGGTTGTAGGATGATCTGGCAAAGCTTGAAACCTGGTCAGACACCTGGCAATTCGGGTTTAATGCCAAAAAGTGCAAGGTGCTGCATTATGGAATGAAGAACCCAAGGAAGATTTACCAGCTTGGGGGAGTGCAGCTAGCCCAGACAGAGGAGGAGAAGGATCTGAGGGTGCTCATTGCAGTGTCAATGAACAACTTGGCACAATGTAGGAAGGCAGCTGCAAAGGCCAACAAAATGCTGGGTTGTATTGCAAGGGGTATATCGTTGAGGAGGGAGGAGGTGATTCTGCCACTGTATAGTTCATTAGTTAGACTTCACCTGGAGTACTGCGTGCAGTACTGGTGCCTGTATCTGAAGAGGGACATTAAGTTGCTGGAGGGAGTGCAGCACAGGGCAACAAAGATGATCAAGGGGCTGGGGAACTTATCATATGAGAGGAGGCTGAGGGAGTTGAACATGTACTGACTGGAGGAGAGGAGGGACAAGGGAGATATAATTGAAATCTTTAAGTACATGAAAGGAATAAACAAGGCAGGTACAGAGGGGCTGTTCAAAGTAAGGGGGGAGGGACACCAAGGGCCATGATATGAGACTGGAGGGAGGAAGGTTCAGGAGGGACATGAGGAGACACATTTTTACAGAGAGGGTGGTGGCTGGGTAGAATGCATTTCCTGCTGAAGTGGTATCCAGTAGAATGGTGGACTGCTTCAAAAGGGGCTGGGACAGGAGAAGGGGGAGGGTCAATGTAGGTAAAGGGTGGAAGAGAGGAGCAGCTGTAGAATAAGGTGTGCTAGCTGCACATTAGAGCAGTCTTGATAGACCTCTAGGCCTTTATCTGCTGGCAAATGTTGTATGTTCGTATATTCTTTTATTTGTATATATTTGTATATATATATATATATATATATATATATATATATATGTGTGTGTGTTCATGGCAAAAAACTCAGTTTAATGCATCAGTTAGGGTTGTTCCACAGTGACAAAAGTGAGGAAATTCGATATTTGGGTTGGAAACCCTAACTGCACATTCCCCACCACCACCACCGCCACACACATACATTTTATTTATTTTATTTATTTATTTATTTATTTTTATTTAGTTTTTGTTGACCGGGTAAGTGAACGAGACAAATCCTGCCTATTTTCAGGCACAACCCGGGGGAGCGGGATGCAGATGAAAGCCAACTGACCTTGAACCAGATTAAGCTGTTGCAAGTAGGGGAAGGACTAAGGCAACACAACCAATCACACACAACCAGCAAGAAATGTATACCTGTGTTCCAGTAGCAAGTAGGTAAGAAATCCAACTGCAGGTATCATACCTTATTTCCAAAACTATCCCATGAGGTTAGTTCTCCTAAAGGCAAAAAGAAGGTGTCAGTAGTGAAAATTATGTATCTCACTACATTTTTAACATATTGGTGGCAAAAGGCATCATGGGTGCCTCAAGGTCAGTCTATGGGAAATTGTTCAATTTTGGAACAGTGTATCTTTGTCATCCTTACATATTCTAGCACAAAAAGCAGGGAATGGCACATCTGTGGAACCTGGGTTTGCCACCCTGCAAATTGCAGTCCAAAGGACCAAACTTTTTGCTTGCAGGATGATGGCAAAGATGTTTAGTGTTCAGGAGCATACTTTGGCAAAACAGTGTCACAAACATGAAAGTGTCATAAACGGAACACATGATAGTGTCACAGTTTCGAAAGCATGCAAAATAATATTGCAAAATAGTGTTGCAAACACGAAGGTGTCGCAAATGCATACCATGACACTGTAGCATTTTCTAAAGTGTTTTTTGAAAGTATTTCAGTGAAGGTGCAAAATCCTGTTTTGGGTCTTGTACACTCCAAAATACCATATGTGTAATCTAAGTTTTGTGTTGGTGGCAGCTTATGGCCCAAGATACCCAGTTGTCTGTAGTGACATGTGTTTTGCGGTGCATGGAACATCTGGATTTAGGTTTAGCAGTAACAAGCGCATGCCACAGCACGATGGGAGCATGGGTGTGTGGTTTCATGGTTTAGACAGTTGTATGTTATTTCTGTTACCTGCTGCTGGTTGTGTGTGATTGGTTGTGTTGCCTTGGTCCTTCTCCTACTTGCATGTATGTGTGTGTGTGGTGGTGAGGGTGGGGGGGGATGCGCTGTTAAGATTTTCAACCCTAACACCAAATTTCCTCACTTTTGTCACTGAGGAACAACCCTAACTGATGCATTAAACAGAGTTTTTTTTTGCCATGACTTTCCCTTCTTTTTGAGAATGCGCACTATGAATAGTGAATGGTATGTAGTGGTGGGAGCGTGAGGCCATGCTTCCCATTTTGTGTAATAACCCTTTCAGTAACAGTAATGCTAACAGTAACAGTAACAGTAATGGCAATGGTAACGGTAATCCTAATGGGAATGGTAACACTAACAGTAATGCCAATTGTAATGGTAACAGTAGCAGTAACGAGAACAGTAATGGTAATGCCAACGGTAATGTAAATGCAAATGGTAACGGTAATACAAATGGAAACACAAACACAAATGCAAATGGTAACGGCAATGGCGACGCATAAGGAAACAGTAATGCAAGCGACAACATAACAATAGAAACATAGAAACATAGACTTTGATGGCAGATAAGGACTGCTTGGCCCACCTAGTCTGCCCATTTCTCTACCTACAGGATAAACTGCAGATCCTAGTTAACCAACAGCCTATTTTTTCCTACCCACCACAAAAATTGCCTTATGTCTGTCCTATGCATTCTTGAATTATCCCACAGTTTTAGACCCCACAACCTGAGGAAGGCTGTTACATACATCCACCACCCTCTCTGTGAAAAAAAGTACTTCCTCACATTGCCCCAGAACCGCCCCCCATCTTCAAATTGTGTCCCCTTGTTCTTGCACATCTCTTTTTCTGAAAGATGCTACCCTTTTGGACTTTGTTGATTCCACTGAGGTGCTTAAAAGTTTCTATCATGTCCCCCTTCTCCCTCCTTTCCTCAAAGGTATACATTTTAAGCTATGTTAGTCTCTCCTCATATCGCTTCTCTTGTAAACCCTGCATCATTTTCGTTGCCCTCCTCTGGACCGCCTCTAATCTGTCTATGTCCTTGTGGAAATGGGGTCTCCAGAACTGGATGCAGTACTCCAGATGGGGTCTCACCAACTGTCTGTACAGAGGGATAACAACTTCCTGTTTTTTGCTGGTGATGCCTCTCTCTATACATCCCAGTATCCCCCAGCCCTTCCTATTGCCTTCTCACATTGCTTGCTAACCTTAAGGTCATCTGATATGAATACCCCCAGGTCCCTTTCCTTTTTTGTTGTTGTTACTACCTCCCCCCCATTGTGTACTCTTCCCTTGGGTTTTTGTTTCCCTGGTGCATTGTTTTGCACTTCTTTGCATTGAAGCCAAGCTGTCATACTTCTGACCATTCCTCCAACCTTGCCAAGTCCCTTCTCATCCTTTCCACACCTCCCTGTGTATCAACCCTGTTGCAAACCCAAACACTAACAGTAATGAAAATGCAAATGGAAATGGTAATGCAAACGGTAATGAAAAGACCAACGGTAACAGTAACACAAATGGAAATGCAAATGCTAATGGTAATGGCAATGGTGACGCCAAAGGAAACAGAAATGCAAATGGAAATGCAAATGATAATGCAACCACAAATGGTAATGCACACGGTGATGCAACATGAAATGCTAACGCAAACTGTAACAAGAACAGAAGTGGAAATGTAAATGCAAATGCTAATGGTAAAAGTAACCCAAACGCACATGTGAATGGAAACAATTACGCAAATAGTAACAGAAACACAAGTGCAAAAGTAAATGCGAACAGTATTGGTAACTCAAACAGTAATGGAAACGCAAGTAGTAATGGTAATAGAAACGTAAACGCAAATGCAAATGGTAATGGCAATGTTGAGGCACAAGGAAACAGTAACACAAGCGACAACGTAAACACAAGCACAAATGGAAATGCTAATGGTAACAAAAATGTAAATGGAAATGGTAACACAAATGGTAATGAAAAGACCAATGGTAATGGTAATGCAAATGGAAACACAAATGCAAACAAAAATGCAACTGCAAATGGTAACGCACAAGGTGACGCAAAATGAAATGCTAACGCAAATTGTAATGAGAACGGAAGCAGAAATTTGAATGCAAATGCTAACGGTAAAAGTAATGCAAACATACACACGGATGGAAACGATTACGCAAATAGTAATGGAAATGCAAGTGCAAACATAAATGCAAACAGTAATGGTAACGCAAACAGTAATGGAAATGCAAATGGTAATGGTAATACAAACGGTAACGCAAATTCAAATGCAAAAGCAAATGGTAATGGCAAAGGCAAGGGAGAAGGAAACAGTAATGCAAGAGACAACGTAAATGCAAGTGCAAACACTAACGGTAATGAAAATGCAAACACAAATGGTAACGCAAAAGTTAATGAAAACACCAACGGTAACGCAAATGGAAATGCAAATGCTAAGGTAAAGGCAATGGTGACAGCAAAGGAAACAGTTATACAAATAGAAATGCAAATGCAAATGAAAATGAAAACACAACCGCAAATGGTAATGCACATGGTGATGCAAAAGGAAATGCTAACACAAAGTATAATGGGAACGTAACCAGAAACATGAACGTAAACACTGATGGTAAAAGTAATGCAAAAACACATGCTTTGTGTCCCAAAAAGGTGCATTGAGAAGCACAGTGAATACAAAGGATGTAGGCACAATAAAGGCACTTGAACCAGAAAATGAAGACTTGGAATACTAAATTGCTTATATCTCAGGAACCGTATGACGTAGAAAAAATTTTTTTATCTCATATTATTTATGACTTTCCTGGCTAGTTTTGCACTTAGCCCCTAGCAGAAAGCGAAGAATTCATCTGATGAAAAGTCCATATCTCGAAGAGTTTTCGAGATACGGGCCCTGAAAGGAGCGGCAGACACTGTAATGTTAGCCTATGGGAAAAATCATCAAATTTGGAGTGTCGTAACTTTGCAGCCCTCTAATATTTTGTCACCAAACCACCAAAAGGCACATCTGTGGGATCTTGGCTTTCTTCCCTCCAAACTGCAGCCCAAAAGACCAAACTGTTTTTTTGCAGCAGGGTGGAAAATATTCCCTATTGTTTTGGGCATAGTGTCGGAAAGTATTGTCGCAAATCATGACACTTTTGCAAAAAAAAATCACGAAAGTGTCGAATGTGCGACACTACTTTGCAACATTACTTTTTACAAAAAATGTAAAAACGTATTTCAGGGGTGTTTAACCCCCCAAAAAAGACATGGCTAGCATCCTCAGGACTCGACTAGGTGAACACAGCAAGAATTGCATCCCTAGAGGGTCCCAAATTTAAATGCCAAGCATTTCTGTGACCACCAACTGAAAACAAGATGGTGGATTTGCGACAGTATGAGAGGGTCGTTTGCAATACTAAAAACTGCATTTGAGACACTTTGGCATATTTTGTTAACTTTTCTCATTGACTATAATGGGAAACTTTTTTTTAACAACTTTTGAACTGTTAAACATTTTTTCACGAAATCTTTGAAAGGCACATTGGGGATCCTGGCTGTATTTTCTCTGAGGGTTCAGACTGGTCATGCACACCGTGCAACCTGTAGGCACAAGCAAAGAAGGCACAAAAATGAGTAATTTGTGCATTTTTCAGTGCTCTGTAGCTCCACAACCGTATATTTGACTGTTACGAAACTTGGTAGATCTAGAGATCTATGGTGCCAGACTGTGCATTTCAAATTTGAGGCAAATCTGTCATACGGTGGCAAAGTTATTATGCTGCCAAAGCTTAGATTTAACCTTAAATGGGTACTCAACCCTAACTATAGTGGCACAAACATGCCACAATTTTATATATATATATATGTATGTATGTATATATATATACTTTATAAAAACATAGTGCCAGTTTTGACCCAGCAGCTATGCTTTGAGAACCCATGCTAGTGTGCTGACTTCAGTGCCAAGCTCAGTGATGGTGCTTGATGGGGTGTGGGTTGGGGGATGGCAGTGTTATGCAATAACCCCCCCCACAAGCCAGGGAATGAAAGCTGCAGGGTCCAGGTACCATATAGTGAAGACACCTGTGCTCTTGACACAGGGCCCTGAAGCTCTGCAACTGTGGGTATTAGATATCCCCATTCATTAGGTGACAGATTAACTCTTTGACCTATGCATATGCATCTGTATTGACATGGAAGCACAGGAACCAGAGGTCCCTGCATTTCCACACCCACCAGACAGCCCCATGAATTATTTTTTTTATTCTGTTTTTTTTCCCCTGGTTTTCCTTGTTTTTCTCCCATGGTCCTGGGACCCCTGTACACAGCGATGCATGCACATGGAGGGACACATGCACCCCATGGTGCCAGTTATGACCCCTTCCACCCCACCCTGGCTATTGTTGGGCTCCCTATGGCTTGGCACTATGACCTGTCCTCCACCCAGTGGCAGCAAAGAGCAGGGGGACCCTCACATCCACCTCCATGAGACAAGAGTGACCTTGTAACAGCTCAGTCCAGCTCCTTGCTCTCCCCTCAGCTGACCACCAATGACCCAGGTTCATTTTGGAGCACAGATTCCTGGCATGGCATGAGGAGTGGTGTCCAGTGTCTCAACCCTCAGCACCACACGGTCATCAGCACCATGAATTCTTGATATTTGTCACTGCACTTCTGTAGACAGAGTCTCCCCTTTATCTCAAGAAGAAAGGAAATTCCTTGCAAAAAATATTTTGTTAATGCACCAGTTATGGTTCAAATTCATGACACAAAAGTAGGGAAATGTGGTGTTAGAGAGTCCAACCCTAACTACCAACTCCCATCCCCCAAGCAGCAAAAGGAAAAATCATTAGTGTTTTTGGTCTGCAGAGTCTTGGTGATTCAGTGGTGGGGTCTTCCTTGGGTTTGTCAACCCTAATGCCAACCCCTTCCCTGAGCAAACAATTACAGACATGATCTCCTTTCTTCACTCAGGGCCCAGAGGGCCCTGTCCAAACCAAGGTACAACAGACTGTGTTGGCAAAATGTGGCAAAACATACTTCTCTACCTTAGAAGAGTGTATCACTAGGAGGCACTGGCTTGGAGCTGAACCTTGTGCAACAGACAGCAGGCTACAGGCAAGGGGGGGAAGGAGTGAGCATTGGGGTTGTCAACCCCAAGGAAGACTCCACCACTGATTTGCCAAGATTATGGAGTTCCAAAACCCTAATATTTTCTTTTCTTTTTGCTGCTTGTATGTGTAGTTTGGGAGTTAGGTTTGGAAACCCTAATGCTACATTTAACTAATTTTGTGATATTAAGTTGAACCATAACTGGTGCATTAGTGATTTCTTTTTGCAAAGCATAGAAACATAGAAGTTGATGGCAGATAAGGACCACAAGGCCCATCCAGTCTGCCCATTTCTTTTTCTACCTTGTAAATGTCCATCTGCCTTTACTCTGTCAATGGCCTATCTATTCATATTCATCTGTATTGATCCCTTATGACTATCCCATGTCTGTTTGAAGCCCTGCACTGTATTCTTATCCACCAGTTCCTGAGGTTAGGCTGTTCCATGTATTCACCACCCTTTCTGTGAAAAAGAACTTCCTCACATTACCCCTTAATTGGCTTCCCTCTAATCTAATGCTGTGTCCTCTTGTCCTGCTATTTTTCTTATATTGAAACATGTTAGACTCTTTCACCTTGTTAATGCCCTTTAGGTGTTTGAATGTTTCGATCATTTTACCTCCCTCCCTCCTTTGCTCTAGGGTATACATTTATTTATTTATTTAGCTTTTGTTAACCAGGTAAGTACACTAGACAAGACAATTTGCCAATTTTCAGGTACAACCCGGGAGAGTACAGGAAATTACATACATACACACTTGGGACAACATGGTACATAATTAGGAAAAGATTACACGTCTTGAGACTACAAGGTACAGTTAGCCAAAAACAAACTCACATGTCACCTGAAAACCTCATAATGTAGACGAATACACAATGTACAAGGCATATGAGGCACATATAGTTAGAATTGTTGCAGTAGGGTAAGCGGTGTATCATTTATGGACAGTACAAGGTAAGGATTGGTAACAGCAAGTACAAATACTACATCTTAAGGGCCAGCTGTTATGTATGGGTGCAAGTGATAACATATGTCATGGGGGGTTTTGGCACCCACAGGCTGATGCAATTTTAAGATGGTTCCATAGGGAAGAGCGCAGGCTGCCCTGAGAGGGGGCAACACGGACCTGGGATGGGAAGGTGTTCCAAAGTTTGGGGGCGCATGCTGCGAAATCCCTTTCACCCATTTGAGTCCCAGTCACAGGTACCTTGAGTGTGGCAGACCCCTGAGACCTAAGGTGATAGGACGAGGGGACAGTTTGGGCCAGCAAACATGCCACACTTGAGGGGTACTCATGTTGAGGACCTTTCCAGTGAAGAAACCAAGGACAAAGTGAATGTGCTTTGTGGGCGAGAGCCAGTTTAACTTATTGTAGAGCTCACAGTGGTGAGTGAGCCGGGGGGCCGATAGGGCGAAGCGGCAGACACTGTTATAGGCCATCGACCACCTGGAGAGATGGGCCTTAGTGGTGCTAGCAAACAGCAGGAGCCCATAACATAATGAGGGGAGAAGCATCCCTCTCGCAAGGGCAACATGTGCTGCCGGTGTGAGGTTATTTTTTGCTCTGTAGGCCAGACCCAGTTTACAGTTGACTGTTTTGCATATCCTCTGGATATGAAGACCAGGGTCAAGCTGTGCGTCCAACGTTACTCCCAGGTATTTGAAGTTGTCCATGATTGGGATTGGGACATCTCCCTTACTGGATACACAGAACGGCATATGGGAGGCCTTAATCTAGTTCGGGACCCAAAGAGTATGGCCTGTTTTATTTTTAGGTTAAGAACAAGCTTGTGGTTCAGGATCCATGTCTGAATATTTTTTAGGTCTTCACTCAGGTGGTGGTTGATGACCCCCGCCTCTGGAGAGTGAGACAGGATAACCAGATCGTCTGCATAGAGGATTGGTTACAATGGGCAGCAGTTTCGGGGAGATTATTAATAAAAATGGAGAAGAGCATTGGTCCAAGGATGTAACCTTGGGGGACCCCCATTGTTACTGGGATGGGACCCGAGAGCTCTTTGCCAAAGTTATCCCACTGCATTCTACCATGTAGGTAGTTGGCGAACCAGCTGAGAGCAGCAGTGGAAATACCAATTGATCTAAGCTGAGTTGATAGCATGACATGGTCGACCAGGTCAAACGCCTTCGAGAGGTCAATGAAGATAGCCCCGAGAGTTTACCCTGATCCATGGCCTCCTAATCCATGATGAAACAGTAACTAGGACTGAGGAGGTACCATGCCCCTTCCTGAATCCATGCTGTACAGGAGTCATTATGTCATGAGCCTGTAAGTACTCTGAGAGTTGCCCTGCCACAACTTTCTCCAGAAGTTTGCTAGCCGCAGACAGGATGGATATGGGGCGATAGTTCTGTATCAGTTTAGGGTTCCCCTGTTTAAGGATTGGGACTACCCTGTCAACCTTCCATTTGTCTGGGATAACTCCAGTTGCCTGGGGCAGATTGAAAATGTGTGCCACCAGAGGTGCCAGCCAGGGGGCACCAAGACTGAGCTCGTTAATCTGTCCTCATCTGTTTTCTGATGCATTCCCTGCACCATTTTGGTTGCCTTTCTCAAAGAATATAGATTTTAACTGTTATTAACTGCAGGAACTGGAATATATTATGAATACTTGAAGCCCAGAAACATTGTATGCAAAGATACTGCACTGAGTTTTTGCTGGTCAATTTTAAAGTTTTTTTTTTTTTTCTTTAACTGTAAGATATGAAATAGCAGATAAAAAATCAATACTGAAAATACCAGTGATTAGAATTTAAGGGATTAACTGCTAAAGCTGACAATAGGAATGTATAGGTATATGGATACTTATTATTTTTCATTGATGTTTTGCTGTATATTAATAAAATGCATATAAGAAATTTGAAAAAAAAGCATTTTAATTTTTTCTGTTAAATATTCATGTTTTATAGTAAATCTGCTTTTACCCTGAGGAAGAGGCTTTGTCCTTAAAATATCAGCTAAATAATGAGCAGAACTTAACCGCCCAGTGCTCCCAGGTCACCCCTGAAAACATGCACTTGTGTCTAGTGGGCCTTACCTGGTTACCAAAGACTAAAATAAAAAAAAATTAAAAAAAAGAAAATATAATGTGATGACTTGAGTTTTTGAGCTATTGCATCAAAAAATTGTTTGATTCTATATAGTTTTGTTGAGTGTGTCTAGACTTCTTAACCTAGATTTTTTAGCAAAAAGGATGGCTCAGAGTATTTAAAACTAACAGTTCTTTAAGTCAGTCAAGACCAAGTCCATGTAGGATATTTTGTATGTCAACAGTGCATTCTTGAAAGTGGTGTGTCAATGAACAGGTAGCCAGTGCACTTAGTGCAACAAGGGTGTGATATGCTCACAGGTTTTAACTCCAGCAGTCACTCTGGCTACAGCATTCTGCACTAGCTGCTGGCCATGCAGCAACTTCCAGATAACCATTAGTAAAGAGTGCTACAGTAATCAAGTCTGGACATGATGAAATCAGGTACTAGGGTTGCTAGATTCTCCTGCACTAGATATGCCTTGTTCCAGGTAATAATCCTCAACTGAAAAATAAAAAAAAAACAACTCTGTGGACCACTGCCACCACCTGATGTTCCAGTGGCAGTCTGCTGTCTACAAACGATATCCATATTATTTTTTTTTTTATTTTTCAATTCACTAATTCTGCTTCTGATCTACCAGGTAGCTACATCTGACCACTGCAAGCCACGTCATCTGCCATCCCCAGGTACTTACTCCAAACATCATGTTTCCCACAGCTTGCCAACAATGGTGGGGCCCCCTAGAAAGTACACATTCCCTGCAGAAAGCTGAATCCTATTTGGAGGTAGATGCCTGGATGACAGTGTGGTGTCTCTGAGGGGCCAGTCTACAATCAACATTCTGCCACTGCAGTGTTTTTTTCCTCCCCATCAGCATCCACAGCTGTCCCCAACTTTAAGGTAGGTCTGGGTGGACTGTTCCATGGGAGATCCGGACCCCTAGATTGACCCCACAGTCCATGGGCCCAGATAAATACAGATTGCACCATAGACGTTCAGTTCCGGGTCTGTGGAGATGCCATTTTCAGGATTTTATTATCTGTTGCCATGATGAAGCCGTCAGCATGTACAGGTGGCTGGCGGCATCCAATCAGGCAACGAAGGTCATGTGATGCACTCACGGTATATATTCATGCTGAGTGCACCACATTGCCCAGAAGAGTGAAGAGGACTGGAGAAAAGAAGGAGCAAAGTTTG
Organism: Neoceratodus forsteri; assembly: GCA_016271365.2. Taxonomy (NCBI): domain Eukaryota; kingdom Metazoa; phylum Chordata; order Ceratodontiformes; family Ceratodontidae; genus Neoceratodus; species Neoceratodus forsteri. The sequence continues at coordinate 875,931,925 of CM057459.1, forward strand.
CTCAGCAGCAGAGAGAACAAAAGTCCAAAAACCAAAAGATAAGTTTAAAACCACCACCACCACCACCACCAGAAAGAAAATAAATCAGTTGAGGAGCAGAGGGGAGAAAACAACAACAGAGAAGGAGGGAGAGAGAAATCCATCATTGGGGTTGGGCGAAGGTGGGTCGGGGACTCGGGGAGTTGGGACTGGGGAGGTTGTGATAGCCAGGGGGATGCAAAGTATATTGACTGTGTATGAGGGCAGGCTGGCAAAATCTTTGACTTGTACCATTTCATCCAGGGGAGAGAAGGAGACACTACTGGTGGCCCAAGAGAAATTACAGTTACAGAAAATGCCAAATGAAAGTTTTTTTTTTTCTTTTCTTGGCCTCAGAGAGTGTAGCTGTGTGTACTGAGAAAGGGCAGGCTGGCAAAATCTTTGACTTGTGCCATTCCTGATCCAGAGGAGAGAGAGAGGGAGAGAGTACTGCAGGTCCAGAGTAATTTTAGTTAATAAAGTCCCCAATTTTTTTCCTGGCTTCAGTGCAGCTGTGTGTACAGGGCAAGGGCAGCAGGGTGATAAAATAAATATTTGACTGTGACGTCCAGAGGGGGGAGAGGGAAGGAGAGAGAGGGAGGGGGAGAAAGAGAGAGAGACTGCAGGGTGAGCCACAAAAAATGTAACAGTCCCAGAAATCCCCAATATGTTTTTCTGTCTTCAGTGTAGCTGTGTACACAGGGCAAGGGCAATAGAGTGGCAAAATAAATCTTCGTGATGTCCAGAGGGGAGCAAGAGAGAGACTGCAGGGTGGGCCACAATAAATGTAACAGTTCCAGAAATCCCAAATAAAATGTCTTTTCCTGGCTTCAGTGTGGCTGTGTGTACAGGGCAAGGGCAGCACGGTGGCAAAATAAATCTTTGACTGTGGCATCCAGAAGGGATAGAGAGAAAGAGAGTGAGAGACTGCAGGGTGGCCCACAATAAGTGTAACACTCCCAGAAATCCCAAATATTTGTTTTTCCTGACTTCATACAGCTGTGTGTACAGGGCAAGGGCAACAGGGTGGAGAAATAAATCTGTGTGGCATCTAGAGGGGGGGAGAGAGAGAGAGAGAGGGACTGCAGGGTGGCACACAATAAATGTAACAGTCCTAGAAATCCCAAATATTTTTTTTCCTGGCTTCAGTGTGGCTGTATGTACAGGGCAAAGACAGCAGGGTGGCAAAATAAATCTTCGACTGTGACATCCAGAGAGGGGAGAGAGACTGCAGGGTGGCCCATAATAAATGTAACAGTCCCAGAAATCCTAAATAAAATGTCTTTTCCTGTCTTCAGTGTGGCTGTGTATACAGGGTAAGGGCAGCAGGGTGGCAAAATAACTCTTTGACTTGAGCCATCTATTTGCATCTCTCTCTCTTTCTCTCTCTCTCTCTCTTCTTCTCTCCCAGCACACTCATGTCACGGACGCACGCAGGATATGCCACCATTACAGGCCAGCCATGCAGGGGCTAGTAGTGACTAACTGCTTTTTTATTTAGCAGTTTTACTTCCATTTTTTTTATACAAATAGCCCATTAAATTATTTCCTTTGGGCCTCTGTGTCAAATGTGAGTGACTTTGGCTACTTTTATGCATTTTTTCACATGTTTTCAAACATTAGTTAGTAAATCATAACTAATCAGAATAAATCAGAACTTCACCATGTTCCGGTTATTATTTAATAAGGGTCAGAACTTCACTGAGTTCTCCAAGCCCTACTCTAAGGCAGGCTCCGTGTATGTTGACACTCAGTCTCTGCTCTCTGCAGTAACAGTAAGCAGTGGAGGACAGAGTTCATCCTCCCTGAAGAAAGAAGGCTGTCTAGTAGGATGGTCATTACTCCTTTCCCTGTCCACCACTATGCAAGCAGTGCCCATTCGCAAGCCTGGGTCACCAGAGGAGTAAGTGAATGCCTTGCCAGTGTGCTACGTGGTTGTCTGATTCTAAATGGACACTGTCAACCTATTTGTATCATATTATTTCTAGTTAAAAATCTACATTTTATGATTGCTTACCTTCTATAAAATTCTTTGATGTTTCTCATTGTTTTAACTGACTTCATTCTTAGTTGAACTGAAATACATGCTAATGGAATAGCTGTACCAAACCTTGTTTGGTTTCAAATCCTTCATCTACTCTTATTGCATACTCCCTGACCATTCAAAGCACTGGCAAATAATGAAGCCACTCATAGTGCAACAGTGTCCTTTCCTTTCATTGCATTTTTTTTATTTTGTTTATTTAGCTCTTGTTTACCAGGTATGTGCACTAGACGAAACATGTCTATTTTCAGGCATGACCTGGGAGAGTACTCATCAGGTAACAACAAGAATACAGTGATTGAAACAATAGAAAAAAAGTCCACAAGTGACAGGTAAATACATTTCAGTGGCATAGTTCAAAATTGATTAAATACTGGTAGGGACAAATAAGCCAAAATAACTGTACAGTGACAGGAAAAAAAACAACTATTATTGGTCCATGAGAATAAATACTGTTTTATGTTTAGAGTACCTGAGTGGTTAGATTGTGTTAGGCATGTTACCAAATCCAGAAAAGATGTAGTGGAAGTTGATGAAAGAATAAAAACAAACTTGTTTTTGTGGGGTGACAAGAGTATCGTGGACAGTCTGTGTTTCACTTTTTAAAAGAAATAAGGATTTAGAATCAAATTCTCCGCTACAGAATGCGAACAACCATTTCCACATGTACTCAGTTGATTAGCTTGGTATTTACATGTATAAGGAGGAAATGTCCTTGTTACACATGTTTATGTACTCACAGTCCTTTATACAGGAGCTAGACTTCTGCAGCTCAGTGTCACATAGCTTCCACTAACCTTTCGCAATAAGTACTATCATGGAATTTATAAATACAGAAACCATGACAGGTCTGACATTAAATATAGTAGAAACTTCAGTAGTGCCAATCATATGAAAGGTTTATAATTATACAAGGTCATTAATCCAGTGAATAAAAGTTCTTATACTCAAGTCATGTGTTATTAATAGTTAAGTGAAGACCCTTTGAGAAATGGGAAATTGGAAGTCAAGAGAATCTAGAATTTCTGTTATCATGGGACCTTTTCCAGTAATTTCATCTGACAGATCAACCTGTCAGTCTCTTATTGTATTCAAGCATAGTCTGAAAATTAATCAGTGAGTGAGTGAGATTGTGTGTTTGTGTTGGGGGGCAGGTCTTATCAGTTCAGAGTGTCATTCTTTTTTGACGGATCATTATAATAAGCTTATTAAAAAAAGGTTGATTTGGAAATCAGCACTATGCATGTCTAAGAATATAGATTTGTTTAGGATGGGTTCTTTATCATGTCAGAATAGAAACACTGGTGGCAACCTATATATTTCACTTTATATTATTTTATAATAATGCAGAATTATAAAATGTTAGGATAATGTGAAGGGTTTGGTATTGGGTTTCTCATTTATGTTACTGACATTAAAAATATTTGTTTACTGTTTAATTCCTTTCTTTGGAAAACAAGCATAGCAATTACGATGACATGTCAGTTTACATTGGTTCCCACAGAGGGAAGCCAACAAATGTTAGAGAATAACCATCATCAAAGGGTTTGCTTACATGCATAGTGGTAGTGCAGATTAAACAGAGCTCCACAAGTACAACCAAATAGAAACAGCCACAGAACTCAGTTTCATAAGTTACTCTTCCAATAGAGATTACATTTAAAATGCTCTGTGTGTTACCAACACACTTTGATGTGATTAGCGGGGCTGCCAAGGACTGCACCTGCTGATAGTTTGCTTTGGACCCCTCCCCCCACCACTGGACATGATCAGTAACAGAGGGTGCTTCTTCCTGGAGTGGGCATCAGGCCTCAGCAATGTCCCAGGAGGAGGTATCACCAGCCTACCCACTAGGAGGTGGCATCTAGTCAGGGAGAGGAGACAGTGGGGTTAAATAGAACTGTAGGCCACCAGCTCCCCCTCTTTTTCCTCCTTCCATTGGATTGAAGATTTCAGCATTGCCAGCCATTGCTGACCACCGAGACATAGGTAAGGGCCTCTTGAGACCTTGAATTGTGGGAGGGAGGAGAGAGGGCTGAAGGTTCAAGTGTTAGTCCAGTGACTGATTTTTGGTTTCCATTCACCAATTCTGGGCAATTTATAACCAAAATCTAGGTGATACTGTACCTTGGTATGCTACAAGATATTGGGTGGAATCCCCCAGGATTGTTCACAAATAATGGCCACCAGGTCATTGTCAGGGGATCTCATGGGGTGAGCCATTCCCCAGAGGGGAGCCTTCCACTGCTCTGTCCCATCCTGGCAAATTAGTATCTATTTATTTATTTGGTATTCGGAAAATAATCTTTAAGCCAAGGCTCTTTTACAAAGGTTGTATGTCATGTGAACAGAGTATAGACATTCAATCAAGAAGGTTATAGAGTTTTAGGACATTTGAGACACTGAATCGCACAACAATCAGGAAAGGTTACAGGTTTACTCGCCTCCATGGGGCCAGTCCTGGCTGTTGTGGGGTCGTACTGGTGTGCTGGATTCCATTAGGCAGATTAGAGACTGTGGTTCAGGCTCATGAATGGAATCAGTCTCCCGTGGTCGGTCTGGACGTCAGGGGATCAGTGAGAGGGCTCCTGGGGTGACTTTGTTTAGGCTTCGCACCCTGGGGATCTCACTGTCCTAGAGATTTCAGTCACCATAGTTTCCTATTGGTGGCCGGGGACCTCGTGGAGCATGAGATCTCAGTGGCCATCTTGGTCATGGCTTGCTGTGCATTGCTGTGGTTTCTTATCCTTTAATAAAAAATGAATTTATTCCTAGTACCTCCATTTGTTCTCCACAGATTTGGAACAAATTGTACATGGCCCTAGTGCTCCCAAGTTGCCCTGGTTAGAGGTGGGCGAAAGATACAGATTCCGCTTTAGCAGAATGTTCATGGAAATTCAGAAATTTTGCAGAATTTTCTGAACTTCTGCCATTGGTGAGATTGGAATCTTCCAAATGTGTTTGGCAGATTTTCACCCTGTTCCAAGGAATAATTTGACTGAACTGCAGAATAATGCACATGAACTGTGGAGTAACAGTTCTGAGGATTTTTTTCCCACAGTTTAATGAATTATTCTTCAGTACATGTAATTATTCCACAATTCTGGGATCAGATCTGCAGACTTTTTTTCTCTGCAGTTTAATGAATAATCCACAATTTATAAATATCTTTTGCTGTTCTAAGTAGGAATTTCCATGAAAGTTGCTAATTTGATTTTCACACTTTTGCAGAAGTAAAAATCCGCCCTTCATGGAACTTCTGCTGATGGAAATTTATTTTCACACACCTTTAGCCCCAGTATATGGGCAGTATCTCCCTCAGGGCTACTTGCTTCAGTAGCCCAGGGGGTCATCCAGCATGGTGGCGACTAGGCAGAGTTGTCATTTTGTTTGTGGCACTATGGCAATGAGTTGTAAAAAAAAAAGAAGACAATGTTTTAAACATACACACACACATATATACTGTATATATACATATATATATATATATATATATATATATATATATATACACACATATATCATGGTAGAACAGCAGTGCTACCATAGTTAGGGTTGAGTAGTCCTTTTAAGGTTAAATGGTGAAAGTCTGCACCTTAATAACTTTGCCACTGTTCAACGGGTTTGCCTGAAATTTGGCAGGCTCAGGGTGTAGCCATAGATCTTGGGATCTGACAACTTTCGTACTGGTTGGATATACAACTGCAGAGTTATTAAGCAACATTTGTGCATGCAATTATGTTTTTTTTGTGCATTCTTTGCTCATGCCTATTGATCGCACAGTTTGTGTGACCAGCCTGAAAACTTCAGGGAACGTGCAGCCAGGTTCCCCAATGTGCCTTTTGAAGATTTCATGAAAAAATATTGTACGGTTCAAAAGTTATTCAAAAAGCAATTTCCCATTATAAGTCAATGGGAAAAGTTAACAAAAAGTTTGACACTTTCACAAATGCACTTTTTAGTGTTGCAAATGGCCCTAGTAGTGTCATAAATCTGCCATTTTGTTTGCAGTTACTGATCAGAAAAATGCTTGGCGTTTAAAATTGGGACCCTTTAGGAACACAATTATTTTTGTGTTCACCTAGTCGAACCCTCAGAATGCTAGCCATGTCTTTATTTTGGGGTTAAACACCCCAGAAATATGTTTTTCAAATTTGTGGGAAAAGTAGTGTCACAAAGTAGTGTCATACTTGGAACACTTTTGCAAATTTTTGTGAAAGATGTCGCAAATCACGACACTACTTTCTAGGCTAAGGCCAACATGACAGGAATTCTTTGCCACCCTGCTGCAAAAGAACAGTTTGGTCTTTTGGGCTGAAATTTGGAGGGAAGGCAGCCAACATCTCATAGATATGCCTTTTGGTGCTTTGGTGAAAAAATATTGCACGGATGCAAAGTTACGGTACTCTGAAATTTACATTTTTTCCCATAGACTAACATGGTGGCATCTGCCATGAATTTCGGGGCTCGTATCTCGGAAACGGTGAGAGATACGGAATTTTCATTGTCACAATGCATATCCATTTAGTGAAAACCTAGCCAGGAAACTCATGAATGATGTGAAATTTGATTTTTTTTTCAACGTTGTATGGTTACTGAGATAATAGCATTTTAGTATTACAACTGCTCATTTTCTGCTCCGAGGCCCATTATTATGCATGCATTCTTTGTTTTCACTGTCTTTCTCAATGGAGCTTTTGGGTAAAATTAGGGTGTGCGCTCCACTTACTGTTACACGTAGGCTTTATACTTGTGTTTCCGTGCCACTTTGTGATAGTGTTCCTGTGTACGCCACCGTGTGAATTACCCTTTGCATTTCCATTTGCGTTACTGTTACCATTTGTGTCTCCACTACTGTTTGTGATTGTCTTTTGCTTAGCGTCACCGTACACATTACCATTTCTGCTGACAGCTGCTCTTTCATTTCCATTTGCATTTCTCTTTCATTTTGCATCACCCGTGTTCTTACCATTACCTTTTGCATTTCCAATTCTGTTCCCATGCCCCTGTGCATTATGGTTTGCATTTCCATACGTGCTTCCATTTGTGTTTCTGCTTTCTTTGGCATTATTGTTGCGGTTACTGTTACCATTTGCATTTTTCAATTGCGGTACCATCACTGTGCTCATACCGTTTGCATTTTCGTACACACTTGCTTTTGCGTTTCCATTTCTGTTTCCTTTCCCATTAGAGTTGCTGTTACAGTTATTATTTGCATTTACAATAGTGATACCATGACTGTACGTGTACCAGTTACATTTCCATATGCACTTGCATCTCCATTTGCGTCACTGTTCCCTTTGGTGTCACTTTCACCTGCATTTCTATTTGATTGCTTAACAATTTATGTTTGTGTTACCATGTGCATAACCATTACCGCTTCCATTTGCATTGCTGTTACCATTACTATGTCACACAAAATCACATGGTGGGAGCATTCCATTCACTATTTTAGTCCTCATTCTCAAAAAGAAGGGAAATTAGAGGCAAAAAACTCCATTTAATGCATCAGTTAGGGTTGTTCCACAGCAACAAAAGTGAGGAAATTCGATGATAGGGTTAAACCCTCCCCTTGGACCCACCCCAGCCCCCCAGCCGACATCGGGGTGTGCATTGGGGTTGTTGGTCCTAACTCTCACCCATTCTCCTATGCTTCACCACCTCAGCTTGTCTACATGTGTGATGGGGTGAGTTAGGGCTGATGATTAACGCACACCCCAATCTGGCTTTCGAGGGAGCAGGAGTGGGGAGTGGAGTCCAGGGGTGTCTAACCCTAACATCGAATTTCCTTGCTTTTGTCGCTGTGTAACAACCCTAACTGATGCATTAAATGGATTTTTTTGCCATATATATATATTTATGCAATAGGTCTGAGACCAAAAGCCATTGAATAAATCCATTTATTTCCACATATGTGGAATAAATCTAACCACCCTAGATTTATCCCACATATGTGGGATAAATGCAAACTGTCAAGTCAGAGCTTTTTTGTTCACTTTTTTGACAAACAAATGTGAATAACTTTAAAACGAAAAATGATAGCATAGTACTGTGAGCACGAAAAATGTTCTGGACAAAAATATCTACAAAATGAATGGTATTTCATTTATAGATACCTTTTAGTTTTTTTTATAATTAGCAAAAAACAGCAAAAAATCCTATTTTCTTTTCACTTTTCAGACAAACAAATATAAATAACTTTAAAATGAAAAATGATAACATGGTACTGTGAGCACGAAAAATGTTCAGCATAAAAATATCTACAAAATTAGTGGTGTTTCATTCAGAGATACCTTTTAGTTTTTTCAAAATTAGCAAAAAACAGCATAAAATTCAGTTTTCTTTTCACTTTTTCGACAAACAAATGTGAATCACTTTAAAACTAAAAATGATAGCATGGTACTATGAGCACAAAAAATGTTCAGCATGAAAATATCTACAAAATGAGTGGCATTTCATTAATAAACACCTTTTAGTTTTTTTTTATAATTAGCAAAAAACAGCATAAAATTAAATTTTTGTTTCACTTTTTCATCAAACAAATGTGAATAACTTTAAAACTAAAAAGGTAGCATGATACTGTCACCATGACATTTGTTCAGCAAGAAGTTCTCTACAAAATGAGTGGTGTTTCATTTAATAGCAACCACTCCGCTAGGAGGACATACACCAGGAAAGTTAACCAAAAGTCCCAGAAAGTCCCAGAAATTATCATTTAAAAAAGAACATAAACAGTCAAAACCAAATGTTCCCACACTGATAAGAAGCATCCCTATTGCATAAATGAAATATACAATGGTGAGCTGTCAGATAAATGATTTATCTACACTTGTACTGTTTTGACTGGGACACCTCACCGTGGCTTACGCCACTCGTGAAGTTCCCGAGGTCAAACACACTTGTGTGTGATAAATCATTTATCTGACAGCTCACCATTGTATATCCCATATATATATATATATATATATATATTTCATCAGGTGCAAAGCAATTCAACTCTCCAGTGTGCCACTGAAGTTCAGAAGGTGGTTCACCTGGTTAGTTAGTTGCCTCCAAAGCAAAAGCAGGGGGTTCAAATTCCAGGTCTGCAATCTGGTAAGGCCATTGGTGGCTAGTGGTTAGGTAATATATTTCAACAGGGGCACACAGGCCAGCCCAGGTCCAGACAGACCCAGCTGGGTCCCAGGTGTTTAGAGTTCCTGCGGATGCTAGTCTTTCAGCCCACCCCCTAACAACAAAAAAAAATGGCTACAGCTCAGTTACTCACTGACTGTGCGTTTGACTTGCAAACAAATGGATCAGCAGTTCGTACTAGCAGGGACATTGTTTTTTTATGTGGGGTCATCATTTAATTCTTAATAAATTATGTAAACATCAGCACAGCCAAGCCAATAAGACTGGTTCCACACCTGAAGTATGACTGATGGACCCATCAATTAATTATACCTTTGGGGGGGTCATAATTGTCATTGCAAGAAGATGCCTAACCACCAGAAGAATCCCTTGCTGAAGGTGCTGGTGGCTATGAAGGAGAAGCTGCACCAATTGTACTGGAGCAAAAGACTGACATGGCTGGAGGCATGTTTGTATGGAGTAGAAGGCCCATCCACTTCAGGAGATGTGGCTACAAAGAAGAGGCTGGCCAAGGAGAAGGTGATGCCCCTGTGAAGGTACCTCATTCCACAATTAAGACATGGCCAGAGGGCCCACAGATAGGAGCCCAGACTGCAAGAGATGTGATTGGGGCAGATGGGGCAATGGATTTGTTAGAGAGGATGAGTTCCTGGATGAGGGGGAGGAACTGGTAGCCACAAAGGTCTTGTCACCAGCTGTTCATGACCTCCCAAGTGGAGAGGTGTCGATGGCAGAAATACCAGGGGCAGAGGTGGTCTCACCCCCTTCATCGCAGTCCATGGCCCACATGTGGACTGCTGCAGACAAGAGGATGATAAGCTTATCAAGGTGATGGCAGAGCTGGCCGCAGAGGTCAAGGAACAGGCACAAACTGGTGCAGTGTTAGGCATAGTGACTACGATGAGAACGGGGTCCCCTGTGGGTCAAGAGCCAATACCTTCATCGAACCTTTACCCTGGTCTGGACTTATCAGTGGGGAGGCACTGGATGGAAAAGGTTCGGGATCAGATTTGCAGCTGGGAGATTGTGGATATATTTTCCCTTTTGAATAGACTTGCAGAGCCAAATGAAGAGAAGAAAGAGAAATCGGATGAACATGACAAAAAGAAAGTCAAAGTACCCCAGATGTATGAGAACTGGATCATGGCATTCGGGGTATATGCCATGACCATTCTGCAGGTGGATGAGAAGTATGGAATGGAATCATTTAATTATATGCACTGCATCTCATTAATGCACAGGTACAAAGGGGGGGAATGACATGATTAGATTATAATGAGGCGTTCAGGTGGAGGAGGCAGGTGGACACTACACTAGGCTGGGGGGAAGATGGACATGCCCCTTTTAGTGGATGTTATGCATGGAGGGAGAGTGGTGCAAATGGATAGTGGTCTTCCCATCAAGGTGACAGTACCACAGTGCCAGCAAGGGTCAACCCCACAGTTGTGATATGAGTTTAATCGGGGACATACACCAGTACTAATTGCAGGTTTCATCATGCTTGCATGGCATGCAGTAGACAGCAGTCCTTTGTTCAGTGTTCATCATGGCACCCGTCAAGGAGGGGGGTACTTTTGAGGTACTTGAGTGAAGTCACCTAAACCACAGGGTGGGAAACCTACCCATCCCAGTGTGGGCTCAATAGATTAAGCCTTGGCTGAACCAGAACCCAGACAGAATGGCTGCCCACCTGCTGGATGATGAGTTCTTTGCGGGCTTTATGATACCATCCTTGGGGACCCAGGCAGAGTTACGAGGCTAAGAACTTGAAGTCTGCATGGGACCATCCCCAGGTGTCCAGATAAACTGGAGAAGGAATGGTGGCTAGGGCGGGTAAGTGGACATTTCATCTCACCTCCTTGGCCCAATCTGAGAGTATCCCAATTGGCTTAGTGCCCAAGAGTGTGCTGGGGGATTTCAGGATCATTAATCACCTGTCTGAACCAGAAGGGGACTCAGTCAATGACTACATTGACTCATTTTACACTTCAGTGGAATATGAATCATTTGACAGGGCCATTGAGGTAGTTCGAGCAGCTGACTTGAGGGATCAGATGGCTAAGGCAGACATAGAGTAAGGTTTTAGACTATCACCAGTGCACCCCAAAGACAGAGTACTGCTAGGCATGATGTTCAAGGGGGGAAACTACATGAACAACTGTGTGCCTATGCAATGTGTGGTGGTGTGCACTGTCTTTTAACAGTTCAGCACTTTCTTGCATTGGGTGATGGCACAGGTGGCTAATAATGCGGTGATAGTTCATTAAATTGATGATTTCCTGTTTGTGGGGCCGGCCAGGTATCTGACTTGCAGGCTGACCTTGGTAACATTTGAGAGCATGTTCAGAGATTTCTGAATACCCCTAGCCCTGGGTAAGGTGGAGCCCTCGAGTACAGTAATTACCTTCTGGGGCATAGAGGTAGACACCAAGAGACAGCAGTGTTGGCTGCCAGCAGACACACTAGAGTCCCTAAAGGTTCTCTTAAACAGGTCAGAAAGGGCCTAGAAGGTGACATTGCAGGAGGTACAGCAGTTGATAGGTCACATCATTTTCACCTGCAGGGTCATCCCCATTGTGAGGACATTCATGAGATGCCTGATGAAGAGGGAAAAGGGTTGCAAGAAGCTGCACCACTAGATTTGGGTCACCTATGAGTTCAGAGAGGACTTTCAGGTCTAGTGGACATTTGTGACTCACTTCAATGTGGTGGCCATGTGGCAGGACCCCAAAGAGGGTCAACCACTGGAGTTGTTCATGGATGCAGCTGGAGGGCTGAGATTCAGGGCATACTTCCATGGAGAGTGGTGTGCAGAGCAGTGGCCACCTCGGTGGGAAGCGGCAGCAATGAGTAGGCAGATCCTGCTGCTGGAGTTCTTTCCAGTCATGGTGGAACTCTGCCTCTGGGGCCCAAAGCTGAGAGACAATGGAGTTCACTTCTGGTCCAACAACATGGGGGTGGTGCATACCATCAACCACCAGTTGGGTTCGAAGGGCTCCCTAGGGGACTGATGTGGGTTTTTGTATTGAACTGTATGCTTCTGAACATTCACTTTAAAGTGGTGCATGTACAAGATGTTGACAACAGAACTGAGGATGCTTTATATTGATTGCAGTGGCAGAGATTCAGGGAGCTGGCATCAGTGGCAGAACAGCAGCAATGGATAGTCCCACCATTCCTATGGAAGATAGTGACCGCTATGACTTGGAGATGCAGAGGTAATTCCATTTACACTGCGGACAAGGGAGGCCTACTGCAGTGGGTGGAGTACTACCTTGAGGTTTAGGAAATGGCCAGATGGCTGAACTCTTGGACAATCTCAGTGAATCAGCTGTGTGCCTACATTATATGGGCAAAACGGGAAGATCTTTCACCAGGAATGATGGGATGCCATCTTTCAGGGTTGTCTTGGTAGGCTAAGGTGATAGAGTTCACCAACAATACCAGGGCCTTCAAGGTTTGCAAGGTTTTGTAGGGCTGGAGGAGGTCAATGAGAACTCAGACAAATGAGAGGCATCCCATCACATCTGCGATCTTGGCTTGCATTCGGGAAGTCTTGCCAAGGGTATGTTGGAGCGAATAATAGCTGAGACTATCTGAGATGATGTTCTTGCTGGCTTTCTATGGTGTTCAGAGCCTCAAAACTGACCCAGAGATGCCAGTTAGAGGGAACATGGGCCTGCTAGCTGGGGATGTGGTGTCTGTGGCAGGTGGTGTCTATTTCCAGCTAAAAAAAAACAAGATAGAGCAGAAAGGAGCAGAACACTGGTACTTGCTTAAGGCCCCTCCTGGATCCTCCTGGCAGGTCACAAATGAAAGAGGCATCCTTCAGTCACCAAGATGGCAAGCTGGTGTTGACTTATCAGTTTCAGTACATTTTGAAAAAGGCCATCCAGCAGGCTGGTATAGACACATAAGAGTTTGGCACCCATTCCTTTTGGATAAGAGCAGCAAAGAATGCATAGTGCCTAGGATTGTCACATAAGGCAATCCGGACCTTGGGGTGCTGAAGGTCTCAGGCATTCTTGCGCTATATACAACCTCACTTGCAATAATTTTCTCTTGTTCTCTTGCTTTTCCCCTGGGTGGTCACAGGAGCATATGGATCTGTGGGCATTATTTTCTACTGGGTAGCAAGGTGAGTGGCCAACCAACCTCAGGGGAGTAATCTTTCAATTCCACTGCAAATAGCATGGATTAGTTGGCTGGGCAAGAAAGGTATGCACTGGAGGGGAGCGGGTTGCTCTCGTTGTTGCAGGAGGAGGCTGGCAGACAGAAGAGCCAGGTTATCTTGTTGATCCACCTAGGTGGGTTGGATTTGGGACATCAGAAGACAGTGAACCTGCTTTTGATGATGAAGGCAAATCTACATTCCATTAGAGTCTGGTGGCCACATACAGTTCTCATTTGGTCACATGTGCTTCAGAGATAATACTTGCCACATGAGAGGAATGTTGAAGCATTAAATGTCACATACATTAGAGTCAGTCAGGATATGAAAGCCTTTGTGGATTCTGTGGTGGATACAATAGTGAGACATAAGGAAATGTATGCCTTTCACCAGAGTCTTTTGGTAGGGGAGGAAGGGCAAGTGCAGGTGGAAGTATTGGAAAGCATGATACAGGCTTTTAGGCAGATCTTGGAGGAGCAACTTGAGTGAGCAGCTGGGGGGAATAGACAGGATGCAACCTATGGTGGCTCTGGATGAGTGCAGACCGATGGTATAGGGGGAAGAAGGGGGGGACAAGATCTATTCTTCTGAAGGACTCGTCGATCCCAGTCGGCATGATGAGAAGGGTCCACAAGACTCAGACCCGAGTGGGGGGTCATGATCTAATTATTCTGCAAGGACAGCAGTGCTGGAGGGGGTGGCTGCAGGAGCCTTGGCCATATGACCCCCCCCCAGGAGCTAAAGGGAAATACTTTGGCACACACCAGGGGTGGCCCAGGATTGAGGGCAGGTTGGGGTGCTGGATGAGTTGGGCATCCTCCTGGCAGCAAACACTGCTCAACTGGTGATGAAAAAGAACAATAAACACATGGCTGTGGCCATTTCATTCAACATCTGTGTACGTGTCTTGATTCTGGGAAATGGGGCTTTAGGGGACTACCAGGCAATTCAAATTAAACTGATTTTTGATGATCAGATGGTATTTAGAATGACAAAGCTACCAGAAGGAGCAGCTTGATATGTGTTCTTTAGCCTGTATGTATTGGCAGTACTCATGATGATGGGGTGGGCATTTTTAGAAACCTTGGTGAAATAGCATAATCTCACATAAACAGACAGCATCTTCTATAGAGTCGGGCTTTAATCTTTAATGACACTTCTTTTCGAGACAGTAATTAGCAGCCTGAAAAACATTTTAAAAAAAGTTGGTTGCCACATCATAGATGCTGAACTCAACTATTGAATGAACTGGAAACAGCAAACAATATCCACTAATGTTCTAAAACCCACCCATTCCTGCAACTACATGCCTCCCAAACTGATGCACACAGTGTTAAAGCTGTAATCCTATAAAAGGTGAGAACTGATTTTCTTTTTCTTTTTTTGGACTACGCATGGTGAAACCTGTGCATGTACAGGGGTATTCAATGATTGATTTTGTTATAGGTAAAGATATCATTATTCTATTTTTGTGATCCCACTGGTCTTGCCTAATTAAAGCAGTACGCATTTCTATGATTTAAAATGCATTAAGTTGAAAGGATTTGCTATTGTTAACAGTGTTTTTTGAGAGTTACAAATACATAGGTCACTTGGCCTGACGTTTTCAGATATTTCAGTTGGTGTTTTTCCTCTCTTCAGTGAAAAGGGTATTACAATTATGCTTAAAGGGGGTGGGTATAGAATAAGGGTAAAGTGAGGAAGCAATTTTTCATTAGTAATCACATGGAACAAGCTCCCAAATCAAGATCATTTAATTAACTGGTAAGTATAGTCTAATGGGAGAAAACTCATAACAAACTTAGTAGAACTGGGGAAATAAGGTAGGTTACATGTTTTTATTTACCAGAGGTTTCTGTCAATGCTGGTCTTCCTTATTGTGTCGGACTATATTAGACTGACTGGTAGAGTACTTTTCATTAAGCAATGAGTTATTTCTTATACTGCAATACTGAATGTCCCAGCTACCAGGATGGAAGGAGTTTATAAACATGACACAGTCTTGGTCTTTATTTTTATTCAGCATTTACAAGCTTTCTATGTTGCAATCTTTGGATGTAATAATGAAGTTTGTTTTTGTTTTTTTTTTAATAGAAAAAGCTTCAAGTATAAGTATTGCTTTCACAGATGTAAATCTGTGATTTACTCTTACTATCCCAGAGAGAGTTACTTTAGGAGTAAATGTGTTACATTTTATAGACCAGTACCTTGTTCCTACATACTGACATATCATATTCTACTGGACTTTCAGGTTAGACTATTATAGCCTGCTTGGGCTAAGTGACTGGTTGTTAGATATGCAGAAGGTGAATGATTAGCAGAGGTGGCTGAATCTTGCTGTACTGCTGAGTGAGTCAGAACAGATCATCTTAGTGCAGAGGCACAGACTGCCTGGTAAAACAGATACTTAATGCACCTCATTGAATGGGCCCTGAAGGAAAACTGGCATAAGGCAAAATGTAGTTTACTAAGTGGGATTTTGATTGAAAAGATAGGAGGACCCTGGGGGTGCACATGCAATTTTAGAGTTGGTGGCCATGGCAGTACACTTTGTATCTTGCTAGTGTTGTGGAATGTATGGTTTCATAGATATGGCAACCATTGTATTATGCAAGCAGTAAGACATGACAGTGTAGGCCTTATGCCGGGATAACTGCCCACTCAGGGGTGAAGTCAAGGGTGTAGGCAGGCATACTCACTGTACACATTTAAGTACAGTTTTGTTGAGTGCCTGTTACAAACCATATACCTTTCTGTTAACATTTTCATTCTAATCTGTAGTATTTGGGTTACTTTAGGCCACTGAAGAGTGTCTCTGTTCAAACTTCTGTTGTTTAGGAGACAGATATATGTATAACCTCTCTAGAGATTAGAAGAATCCTCTGACAACAATCTGACTTGTTTGGAAGGGGGTACCATTTGGAGAGGATATGTACATTTTTTAATTGGGGGGGGGGGTGCAACTGTTGGAGACTGTGTACAAAACAGAAATTTCTGGCTACACCCCTGGGTGAAGTAAGGCAGTTACCTCAGCATAAATGCTCATGCTGGTGTGTCATATTATGCTTATAAAATGGATAATAAATTGTTTACAAAATAAAAGTAAAATTAAAAAAAAAAATGTTTTATTTGAAAGACAAAATTGTTACTGTACTTGCCATGACTACGGAGAGGGATGATTGCATGTTCAAAAGTTTCCTGGTCCCCACTGCCTGCTCTGAGGACCGGGAGCGAGTGACAGGGTTTATTTATTTTTAATATTCCTCTGCAATTTTGTAAACATGCTTGTCTCTCTTTGCAGCTTTCTATCATTTTCTGTTTTTTCCTTGTCCTTGTTGTGTTCTCTGAGTACTGCAAGTGATATGTTTTACTTTTTTTTTCTGGAATGACTTTGTTCTCTGTTGTGGCTTTCGGACATCCTGAATTAGAAACATAGTCTTTGTCAGCAGATAATGACCACTTGGCCCACCTAGTCTGCCCATTTTCCTACCTAGAGGATAAGCTGCAGATCCTATTTAACCAACAGCCTATTTCTTCCTACCTCCACCACAATAATTGTCTGTCTGTCCCATGCAGTCTTGAATTCTCCCACAGTTTTAGACCCCACAACCTCCTCAGAAAGGCTGTTCCATGCATCCACCACCCTCTCTGTGAAAAAATACTTCCTCACATTGCCCCTGAGCCGTATCCCCCTCTATCTTCAAATTGTGTCCCCTTGTTCTTGCACATCTCTTTTTCTGAAAGATGCTACCCTCATGGACTTTGTTGATTCCACTGAGGTACTTAAACATTTCTGTCATGTCCTCCCTATACCTCTTTTCCTCAAGGGTATACATATTCAGCTCCTTTAGTCTCTCCTCATATGGCTTCTCTTGCAGACCCTGCACCATTTTAGTTACCCTCCTCTGAACTGCCTCCTTCCTGTCTATAGCCTTGCAGAGATGGGGTCTCCAGAACTGGACGCAGTACTCCAGATGGGGTCTCACCAACTGTCTGTACAGGGGGATATCAACTTCCTGTTTTCTGCTGGTGATTCCTCTCCCTATACATCCCAGTATCCCCAGCCCTCCCTATCACCTTCAGACATTGTTTGCTAACCTTAAGGTCATCTGATATGATTACCCCCAGGTCCCTTTCCATTTTTGTTGTTGTTACTACTCCCCACCCATTGTGTAATCTTCTCCTGGGTTTTTGTTTCCCAGGTGCATTATTTTGCACTTCTTTGCATCGAATCCAAGCTGCCATACTTCTGAGCATTCCTCCAACCTTGCCAAGTCCCTTCTCATCCTTTCCACACCTCCTTGTGTATCAACCCTGTTGCAGATCTTTGTGTCATCTGCAAAGAGACATGCTTTTCCTTCCAGTCCCTTTGCAATGTCACTTATAAAGACATTAAAAAGGACTGGACCCAGTACTGAACCCTGTGGTACCCCACTAGTAACCCCTCTTTCTTCAGAGTGGACTCATTACAATTACCTTCTGTGTCCTGTTGTCCAGCCAATGTTTTACCCAGGCTACCACCCTGGGACCCACTCCCAGGCTGGTTAATTTGACTATTAATCTTTTGTGTGGGACTGTGTCAAATGCCTTGCTAAAGTCTAGGTAGGCCATGTCCACAGGCCCTTCCTGGTCTACTACTTTGGTCACCCAGTCAAAGAAATCAATTAGATTCATCTGACATGGCCTTCCCGCAGTGAACCCATGCTGCTTTGGGTCCTATGCCCCACTGGCCTCTAGGTACTCAACAATTCTCTCCTTTAGATGTGATTCCATCACTTTCCCTACCACAGAGGTCAAACTGACAGGTCTGTAGTTTCTTGTCTCTGTCTTGGTCCCATTTTTGTGAAGAGGAATCACATCAGCTTTCTTCCAGTCCTCAGGTACCACACAATCTTCCCATGATTTGTTAAAAAGGGTAGTCAGTGGTGTCATTAGTTCTCTGCTTAATTCTTTTAGAATTCTGGGGTGAATTCCATCTGACCCCATTGCTTTGTCCACCTTCAGTTTTAGGAGTTCTTTCAGAACCGTTCTTCTATGAAATGACTGTTATCGACCCCCCCTCTCCAGAGTGCTTCTGTTAATTGGATTAGGAACCTCCCCCACTTTCTCTTTTGTGAATACTGAACAATAGTATTCATTCAGTATCCCTGCTTTTTCATTGTCACTCTCTGCCCACCCACCGTCCATTCTATTCAGCCTCACTATCCCTCCCTTTGTCTTTCTACACTCCCTGATATACCTATAAAAGGTTTTATCCCCCTTCTTAACCAAGTTGGCTATCTTTTCTTCAGTTTGGGCCTTTGCTATTCTGACTCCCCTATCTGCTTCCTTCTGCTTTAACTGGAATAGTTCTCTGTCCTGCTCCTTCTGTGTTTCCTTATACTTCCTAAATGCTATCTTTTTCTCCCTAACCTTCACCGCCACCTCTTTTGAGAACCATACTGGCTTTTTCTTTCATTTTGATTTGTTTACTTGCTTCACACAGAGGCTTGTTGCCTCTGTGATGGCAGTTTTGATATTTCCCCACTGTTGTTCCACCCCTCCTTCCAGCCTTTTTGCTAGTGCTTTTCTAAGGCACTCTCCCATCTTGCCAAAGTCAGCCCTCCTGAAGTCCAGAGCCCTCACTTTTGTATCGCTTTACTCTGTAGCTGAGTTTATCATGAACCACATTATTTAGTGGACACTTGTTCCCAAATGGCTACCCACTTCTAGATCTGAGATCCTCTCACTGTCCCCATTTGAGAGTATGAAGTCTAAGATTGCTCCCTCATGAGTAGGTTCTAAAACTAGCTGTCTGAGACATGCCACCTGAAGGGCATCAAGAATGGTCCTGCTTTTGGATGTGGCTGCAGCAAAGGTGCTCCAGTTAACATCTGGTATATTAAGGTTCCCCCATCAACAGTATCTCTCCTTTCTCTGCCATCCTATGTATGCCTTCTATCATATTCTTGTCCATTCCTTCCCCCTGACATGGGGGTCTGTATACAACCCCTGTGCAGATTGTGGTGCCATTTCCAGTCTCTAAGGTGTCCCCCAGTGCCTCCTATCCTCCCTGTTTACTCTTTTGTTCTGTTGCTTTTATCCCTTCCCTTACATAGAGAGCTACTCCCCTCTCTTTTCCCCTCCCTGTGTCTCTTATAGGTTGTGTACCCTGGTATGTTAACATCCCAGTCATGGTTCTCTGTGTGCCACGTTTCTGTGACTGCTATGATATCCAGGCATCTGTCTTCCAGCAAGGCCACCAGTTCAGGGAGCTTGTTGCCCAGACTATGGGCGTTGGTACTCATTACCCTCCATTTCTTGATGGCCTTACCCCTTTTTGCTCCATCTCTGTCCTTATTGCATTGGTCACTTTATCCATTTACCCCTGTGCTTCTCCCTATCGACATCTCTATGTTGGTGTCTACTTCACTTAGTACCCTGATTTTTGGGGGGTGGCTAGGATTTCCCTGCTCCTTTCCAGTGCTTCCCCCCTTGGCTAGTTTAAATGCTTACCAATGAAGTATTTAAACCTATCACCTAGGTTTCTGGTTCCCCTCCTGTACAGATGCAGACCGTCTCGCCAGTATAGGCCTGCATCTCTCCAGGTGGACCCCCAGTCCCCAGTGAAGCCAAATCCCTGAGCTCTGCACCAGTTTTTCAACCACCGATTGAATCCCATGGTGTGGAGCACCTTAGCCACACTCATGCCATAGACAGGCAGCACCTCCGAGAAGGTTACCATGTGTGCTATTTGTTTAAGGCCCCTCCCCATTGCCACAAAAGCTTCTTGCACTGCTCTGATCCCTTTCTTAGCCAGATAATGTGTCCCTAGGTGGACAATGACATCCAGCTCCCTCCCCTATGCAGTTGCTCCTGTGATCCAGAGGATTTGGTCCTTGTCCCTCCAAGCCATGGTGCCAGGCAGGCACCTTACCTCCTTCTCCCATTCCTCCCCAAGTTCTACCTTCCAAACAATGGAGTCCCCCACCAGGAGTTGTTTTCTTCCCCTGTGGGGTCCTATGCCACCCTCCTGTGTGTCTACCTTGTGGATGTTCCCAGCATCATCCTTGGTCTCCACTGTGGTGACTCCCCTATAGGAACCACACTTTCCAGAATGGCATAGAAATTTTGGAGAGGTATAACTGGTGGGATGCACCTCTGTTCCACCACCCTCACCCTCCCTGAGCCCACTGTGGTCCAACAGCTCCTCTTTCTTGGCAACCTCTGAGGTAATGGCAGTGGCCCTGGTGGTCCCCGGGTGGGAGATGAGGTCCCACAAATCCTGGCCAACTCAGCCTGGAGATAAGCAACCTCCTCCCCCAGCCCAGAGAGGTGCCTGCAGATGGGACAACATTACATCCTCCAGAATGTCTCCCGGAAGACTGCTGCTCCACAGCCACTGCACTGCACTACTCCCATCATGTCTTTTTTTCTGGCCCACTAACTGTTGCTTGGAATACTTACTCTTTCCTCTGTTTGTTTATTTCTTTTTTTTTTTCTCTCCCTACTTACTTACTGCCTCTGCACCCTTTAGCTCCTGATCTTCCTGTTCTGAGACAAGAAGTTCCTATATTTCTCAGAAATCTCCTTACTTGCTCAGAGTCAGACCTCCAGCAGCTAGGGGGAATGGAGAGCTACTCTTGCCCTTCTAGGACAGTGAGTCTTTGATGGCTCTGTGATCACTCATTTCCTGCTTCCAAACAGGAAGTTCCTGTTGTCAATAGTTGAATCCCAGTCCTCGCTGCCTCATCGGAGGAGTGTGAGAGACTGAGGAAGTGCTGTTTCAGAAGCACTGTTCTAGTCAGTGGGTGGCAGCATTTTTTATCTGCTGGGCAGTGGGCTGTTTCATGTATTTTCTCAGGTGGGAGGGTGGGCAGCCAGTAAAGCAGCAATGGAGGGGCATGCAATGAGAGATTTAAAAAAAAAGAATGGATATAAATTTTACTAACACGCCCCCCAAAAAACAAAAGTCAGTAATGTGACTGAGCAAGGTAATCAGCTGTGAAGGTTAGGGGTGGGTGGGTGTCTGTGAAAAACAATGACATCCATTTCAGATCAGAAATTCTGTGGTGGAACACTGATATTTTTTGTAATCAGGCTGGCTGGCACTGGTACTTTTTCAGATCTGTTCATTATGCTGAGATAAATGCCTTGGTGCCGTAGTATCACAACCAATCAGGAGCTTGGATTGTCTCTATCCATTTTATAATCTGCAACAATAAGTTGGTTGTAATGCCTAAGGCCAGAGCTGACATGCTTGAGAAGCACAAAGCTGCAGTCAAGGATGCAGAGCTAGTAGAAACTAGGGTTGGGCAAAATTAATTTACTCATTTTCATGAAGATGTTTTAAATAAATTGCTGTTTTCACTTTAAAATAGTTCATAAATTGCCAATTTATAGCACAAATACTGTTTTATTTTTGTGTAGGAATAATGTTGTTTTCATTAGATGTGAGTAGGTTCAAACAAAAATGACAATTTAGTCAAAAAGGAGGGGTTCCCGAGAAATTTTTTTTATTTTACTGATGAACACAAAAAGACAAATTTTTCCAATATTAACAGTTATACCTATCATACAAAAATGATTTTTGCTCATGAAGAAAAAACTGCCTAGTCTTGTTAAAACATTTAACCAGAAGGTAGAGAGGAGCTTGTGAACTGTGGGGAACTATATAGCATGAGTAACAATTTGCAGTCACCTATACATGAAAGAAAATTAACAGTAGGTATGTTCAATAGGGATGTGAGGAAGTACTGCTTTATGGAAAGGGTGGTGGAACCTTGGAACATCTGTCAGCTGAGGTGGTGGGTGCAAAAACAACCAGGGGATTTAAGCAAGGCTGGGACATAATGAAGGGAATAGTAGTTATCAGAGATGACATGAGCAGGGAGGAGAATAGAGAGATGACAGGGAGGCTAGTACCCTGGAGGAAAAGTAGGTTCCAGGGATTGTAGGGAACTTAGAAACATAGAAATTGATGGCAGATGAGGACCAAAGATCCATCTAGTCTGTCCTGAGCCCTATCCTCCTCTTTAGGATTTCTGTTAGGGCATCTGAAGTGGTGGCAGGGAAAGAGGTTGGTTTTCTTTGAAGGGGCATCCCCAAGGTGGGAGGTAGAGAACCCCAGCAGAAGAGAAACCAGTTTCTGATGGGGGCTGCAAGTGTGAGGAAAATAGATTTGGGTGTAGAAAGGGATGGAGAGAGTGAGGTTAGGTGCCTGCCTGGTGCCACAGCTCTGAGGACTGGAGGGAGGATCCTAAGGATCACTAGGGCAGCAGGGCATGGAGCAGAGCTGGATGTTTATGTCCACCTGTGGATCAATGACCAGGTGAGGAGTTGGGCTGGGTAACACAGAGAGAGTTCAGGTAATGGGAAGGGGCCTAAGGCATGTAGCATGAACGATGGCATTCGCTGAGGTGCTACTTGTCTATGACTGAGGGGAGGATTGGGTACTCCACACCAAGAACTTCAAATTTTTGTTGAAGAAATGATGCAAGAAGTAAGGTTTCAGCTTCACTGGGCACTTGGGGCCAACATGGAAGGATAAGGGTCTATAGAGAGGTGATGGTCTTCATCCTTCAGGAAGGAGACTACAGTCCTCAGTGGGAGGTTTAAATGTTACTTTGATGAATGTTCAAACTAGCAGAGGTGGAGAAGGTATAGTATAACCAAAGGAGGCAAAACCTGAACTCACCACAGATTACAAAATCATGTAGAGAGGGTCCGAGTGGAGGAAACTCCTCCAGGGTGTAAGCTGAAGGAGGCTTAGGCATAGTAAGCAACAAGGGAGACAAAAACAGATACTGTGAAGAGAGAGGTGTTATGGCAAGGCACTTAGAGGGTAGTGAGAGGAAGGGGTAGTGAGGAAAGTTTTGAGAGGCAGCAAAAGCAGGAGGGGGGTTTGCAGGCAAGGTGAAAGCAAGGTTTGGAGAGCGATGTGTGCCAATGCAAGGCAAAAAGGAATAAAATCCTGGACCTGGAGACCATCATGGCAAAGACAGACCTGCATCTTGTGTTCATACTGAGTTGTGGCAAACTGACAGCCATGACTGGGATATGGTCATAACAGGCTACTCTCAGTTCAGATGGGATGGGTAGAAGAGGAAGGGTGGTGGGGTTGTGCTGTAAGTGATGGAAGATATCAGAGTGATGGAAGTACAAGGGATCCTACGGGTAATGGGTAGGTTGGAGGTGCTGTGGGTCACCAGGGAGACAGAAGCTGAAGTTACTGTTTTCACGGGAGTGATATACAGACCTCCAGTGCAGGGGAAGAATTGGATAAGACACTAGGGGAAACCATCAGCATGATGGCAAAAAAGGGGGAGGCAATGCTGGTTGGAGACTTCAATATGCTGGATGTAGACTGGAGCCTCCCAGATGCAGCCCAAGCTAGAAACAGGGCCATCCTGGACTCCCAGCAGGGGGTTCTTCACCGGAAATTATTCAAAGAGCCCACTGAAGATCAGACAATACTGTACCTGGTGCTCACAACAAGGGACACTGTTGTAGACATCAAGGTGGGGTGTCACATGGAGACAAGCAATCATCACACAGTATGGTTTAACATAGAGATGGCAGCAGAGACAAACCACACAAGGAGGAGGCCCTAGACTTCAGAAGGTTGGATTTTTAACAAATGGGTGAATTCCTCAGAAGCACCCTAGCATGAAGGGCAATTGCCAGGGTGGGGTGAGTTGGAGGAACAATGGGGTAAATTGAGAGGCGCCATGGTGAAGGTAATAATCCTCTGTGTGAAGGATGTGAGCAAAAACAGGAGGAAAAAGAAGCCACTGTGGTTCTTGAGGGAAATGGCTTCGAAGGAAAAGGTTAAAGAGGTTATATTCAAGATGTAGAAAGAGATGCAGAGGGAAAAGGACAGAAAGGTGTACCAAGTAAAGCACAGGGAAGCAAGAAAGGTAGTAGAGGCAGAAAGGTACAAACAGAGGAAAGGATAGCTAAAGGGGTAGCTAACGGGGCAAGATTTTCTTCAGATAATTAAGAGAAAAGAGGAAGACAAGGGGAGGGATTGTGAGGATAAGAAGAGAAGGGGTAGATTGTGTTGAGGAGGACCAGAAAATAGCAGATATTGTATATCTGAAAACATTTGGCTGGGGACGAGGGTTAGTGGCTATTTTTCACTATTTTTTATTTTTTCCTAAATATGAATGATAGTGCCACTATTCATTATTCATATCCAAATAACAAATAGCACATTATTCTTGGTATTCAGGAAATACTATTTGTCCCTAGCACACTCCTAGAAGGTAAACTTGCCCTTGTACTTTTACCTTTCTCCTGCTAACCCATGGTCTGTCTCTGAAAAGAAATTGCTTCAAAACGTTCTAATCCTGCTCGGCCCTAAGAAAGAAATATTCTCTCCTAAATCTGACCTAACTCCTCAGATACCTGGCATCACTAATACTGATCTTGTCTGGGGACATAGAGCTAAATGCTGGCCCCTTCCCCTCTAATTATAGGGTTTACTCTCCATCTGACCATTGTACATCTACAATCAAGGGCCTCAGGCTGGTCAATATGAACATCAATAGCCTAAGGCCTAAAATACATGAACTTGAAAGTCGGATTGCCAGTTCCAGGCCTGACATGATTGCCATAACAGAGACTTGTCTTGAGCCTCAAATCCTCCTACATAAAGTGTATGTCCCAGGTTTTAATGTCTTCAGGAGGGATACGATTAGTAGGAAAGGAAGGTGGGGTCCCTATCTATGTTTGCTCTACCTTCAGTGCTTCCATCACTGTTATCCCCTGCCTGAATGACACAGAATGGGAAATGTTGTTTGTTTAAATCCTGCTTAGCAACACAAAGCCAATATACTTGGGATGTATATACATCCAGCCTCTTGTTGCAACCTCTACCCTAGATTTCTTAACCAATGTTCTTGCCAAGCACTCACCTGGCGAAATCATCATACTCGGTGACTTTAACCTAAACTGGACTCTAGATACCGAAGCTGTCTTGCCGGCCCTACTCCTTGATGCTAACCTCATGCAAGACATAAGTAAGCCCATCAGACTGAATGTTAAATCTGGGAACCTTACCCTCCTTGACTAGGCATTAGTAACTAAATCTAATAGAATCTGGGCTGCATGAATTTTTTCTGATTCCTTATGTGACCATTCATTGATCTTCTGCATATGGAAGAATAATCTTTCCAGATCCCCCCATGGAACCTTTATGTTCAGGGGTTATTCTAAATTCAAACCAGAATCCTTCATATCCACACTTTCTGACATTAACTTGCACCCTGTCAAGGTTCTAAGTGATAACGGCAGTCACAGAATAGTGATCACCATTTGGGCGAGTGTACATCGCCGAAATTGAATTATAGCCATGTACACCTACTGCGAACTGCAAGGTGGTAAAATAAATTACATGTATGCACCCCCTGCGCCCCCCCCCACACTTAAGGATTCTCAACTCCAAAAGGGTGCATGTCGGGAGCTGGATGAATTTCTAAAAAAAATAACAAGCCACCTGCCGGCACAAAAAAAAAGACTCCCTTCCAGACCCAAACCCTGCACCCTGCACACCCCAACTGACCACCCTCCCCAGCACGCTAGCCAACCAGCTCAGCAGCTGACAAGCATACTCCCTCACACATACCTCCCTTCCCCTTCCTCTCCCCCCATGCATATGTGTGTGCATACATGCATGTGTGCATCCCGTTGCCATACCTCACCCACACATGTATCTGGTCGCTACCCTGCCAGGTAGCCCTAAACACAGGTGCCATGATTGAGTCGCTCTTTTTGGAAGTGCTCAATCACTGTCACTGTGTTCACTGGATACTCTCTGTCAAATAGCTCCCAAACATAGATGATGCTCTTGAATACTTTGCAAATAATTTTCTCTCAGCAGCCAACTTACATGCCCGCTTCAGGAAGCTCGGAGTTAAGGGTAAATGTCACAAGTGGCTTGACCCTGAGCTCATGAAATTAATGTTTCAAAGAGACAAGACCTGGGGGCTCTTTAAGAAAACTGCCACGAAGGCCGACTCGGAGAATTATAAGTATCTGAGAAACTGATGTAAAAAAGGTGCTAAAGCTGCCACAAGGCACTATTTCAGAGATCTATAAAGAAAATATCTAGCTGACCCTAACAGGTTTTGGTTCCAAATTAATACCATGCTAAAAGATAGTTCTAGCACTCCACATAGTACAATTAAGGCTAACAGCCAGGATATTAATGATCCCCTTACAGTTGCCAGTGTCTTCAACTGTTTCTTCACAGACTCATCTAACTACAAACCTAACCCTCCCTGCTTTCCCCCCACCTCCCAACACCCAGATGTAACTGGAAATTGCCTACCTAAGTTTCATCTTAAGCTGGTCTGGAGGAGTGAATTACCAGCCATACTAAAGTGAATAAAACCAGATGGATTCCCTGGTTTTGATAAACTGGAACCAAAACTTCTTAGAGTAGCTGCCCCTGTAATTGCCCTCCTAGTCACCTTACTTCTAAACAGGTCCTTTCAGGAAGACATTATCCCAACTAAATGGAAAGTGGCTGTAGTAATGCCTATCCATAAAGGAGGACCTCTAGAGCCCATACAGAACTACTGGCCTATCTATATTCTCAGCCCATTTGTCAAGGTACAGGAGAGGCTGGTATATAACCAACTCCAAGCATACTGTGAACAGCACCATCTGCTCTCTGCCAAGCAAAATGGCTTTAGAAAATTCCATGGTACTTACAAAGCACTTGTAAAATTTACAGCTGATACCTTGCACCTTGGACAAATGGTCACTTGACAGGAACCATATTCGCTGACCTTACTAAAGCATTTGGTTTGGCCAGTCATGGTATGCTCTTCAATAAACTATCACTCCTGGGATTAGACAGCAACTCCCACTCCTGGTTCTCTCATGACCTTGCAAACAGGTCACAGGTGGTTAAAAATAAAGGGGCTCACTTAAGTTGCCTTACCATCAATGATGCGGTCCCTCTGAGCACTGTACTAGGCCCATTACTGTTTCCCATATTCATCGATGATATGGAGGAAAGATGTGGTGAGGAGAACCTTCCATTATACGTTGCTGATATAATGCTATACTGGAGTGCTACTGATATTAGTAAAATTGTGTCTAGGCTCTCTGAAAATTTCAGTGCACTTGAAAATTGGTTTGCTACTAACATGTTGGTTAGAAATAAAAAAATCCAAGGCAGTCATATTTGGACTCAAACACCTTGGTATGATTAGGTAACATCTGCTAACCCTTACCACCATCAACGGCACACTGATTGTGGTAGTAGACAAGGTAAAATATCTTGGTGGCTACATTGACCAAGAACTTACAGTCAATCCCCAGGTGGATCATATCACAAAAAACATCCATCAGAAACCTGGCTTGTTATACTGACTAGGTAGCTCCATGACTACTGAGACCAAGCTTGCCATAGAAAATGGCACTTTACTCCCCATGTTGCTGTACATTGTCACTGTACTTCAGTCCTTCAGGAACTCATAGACCAACAAAGGATACAGCACCTCTACCACTCTCATCAAACTCACCAATGACATATATGCCTCCATGGACTCAGGCCTCCTGACAGGTGTGGTTTTCATCAACCTAACTAAGGCATTGACCTGGTCAACCATACCCTTCTTCTTACAAAACTACTCTCCCTAGGTTTCGCCACTGATGCAGTGGCCTGGTTTGAAAGCTACTTGTCTGACAGAAAACAAGCTGTAGTGTTCAACTCAGCCATATCAGATCTTTCATCTATTCATGTTGGAGGGCCCCAGGGCTCTGTCCTTGGCCCTTTGCTTTTCTCTATCTTCATTAACGACATCCCACTCCTTGGACCAAACTGCTCATCTCTGCTCTATGCTGATGACCTAGTTATCTACCACAGTGCTAGAACTGTAGCTGACTTAAACCACCCTCTTGCCTCGGACTTTGCAAGTATTCAATCTTGGCTCACTGAGAACAAACTTGTTCTCAACTCTAGTAAGACATACTCTATGCTCTTTGCCTCATCTGCTAGACTTAAAGTGAATCATAATGCCCTTAGAATCTCATGTGCAGACGGTTCCCTACTGATTAGCACCAAATCCTTTAAATACCTGGGTGTTATTCTCAATGAATCTCTAGACTTTGATCTGCACATTACAACCACCTGTAAGTCAGTCAACGCCAAAATAGGAAGTGCTTACCATACTATGTCTTTACCCCTTCGGCTAGACTAGCTGTGGCAGAAGGCTTTCTTCTCCCAGCCCTAGCATATGGCTCAGTCACCTACCTATTAGCCTCTAAATCCTCCCTCCATAAATGGGACACCACCTACAATAGCATCTGCCACTATGCCTCTGCATCGCCACATTACAAACGCCATTGCCAGCTCTATGCTGACTTAAAATGGCCATGCCCCTCTGCCAACCGACTCCAGTCCTTTGGCTCACTAATTGACTGTGCTGTCAGATCAGGCCTCCCACAATCCCTCACCTTCCTATTGGACACACAACCTCTCTCCTATGGGCTACGATTGACTGACCAAGCCCTTTTTCACATCCCTAGATGCAGAACTAATATGGGTGCACACGCTTTCTCTCACATGGCTCCAAAATACTGGAACTCCAAACCTCAAGCTATTCATTGATCTGCCACCCATGCCACCTTTAAAAAACTTCACCACAAGCATCTGTGTGATACTAACCCCTGCACTTGCTTTAATCCACCTTAGTTCTATTTTTTCTTTTCCTCTCCTTGCCATGTCTTTCGCTAGGTAATCCACGTCTCTGACATCTCTTCCCCCACCTCTCTTAACACCCTCTTTCATCTCCTCTCTCTCATCCCCACCCTCTCTCTCTCTCTCTCCTTCCTATCACTCTCCCTTCCTCTCCACCCTGTTCTTTAACCACTAAATTGGGACTTATTATATTGTTTTTATGTATGCCCTCTCTTGCAATGCCTGCTTTCTTACATTGTATTTATCTTGTGTGTACTTGTCCTACTGTTTTGTAACTGCATCATACCGTTTAAACTTACTCCCGATTTGTTGCAGAAATGTCTCCCCATACCCGAAGTTTTGATTCACTCTGAACTATGCTGCTTTTCATGTGCTGTGTCACAGATATAATTATGCATGTTTAAGTGTGTTCTTCTGGGTCGTGCCTGAAAATAGCCATCCTTATGCCTAGTGCATTTACCCGGTTACCAAAAGCAAATAAATAAATTGACTGTATTGTATAATAATAAATCATTTTGCATCTGGGCCTCCTAGGAAACACCACTGTGAGGTTCTTTCCTTGGTAAAATGACTTTCTCTGGAAGTCAAAATGACCAATCCTCTCTTCTGCGTTGCCTTCAGCTGAACAAAGTCTACACCCCCAAAGCCTTAATGGTCTACTAACACCCAAGCCCTTGAGGTGATCTCTGCATTCCTCCAACTTGAAATCCCCAGAGTGTGGACCAACTTGGGCAAAGGTCCTTTACCTACTCTGCCCCATTCTACTTGAACTCCCTTCCTGAAATGTTACCTAACTCCACCTCTCTTGGAGGCTTTAAAAAAGGGCTAAAAACCTACCTTCCAGAGTGTTGCCAATGCAACTCATTGTTGATCCCATACTTTGGACTAGCCTACCTCAGCTATCTCTGCACTCCTCACAGTATATGTTTATTGCCTGCTGGTATAATACTGTTTCTCCACTATATTTTGTATACCATCTCCAGTGTATATCATACACTTTGTCCAACATCTGAGTTATGGTCTTTCAAATATTATTGTGCAATATACTGTATGTACTTAAATCTCCTCTTTTTTGCTCACAGTTGCACTGTGAAAACGTCCTGTGCTTTTGTTCTTGCTTGCATATTTATTTATTTATTTGTTCAGATAAACATCTTTGAGCTGAGGTAGCTCATTTACAAAGGATCCACATCAGCACACAGCAACAATTCAACAAACATTATAAGTTAGAAAAAGCTTGGTGTAATCATAGATACAGTTACAATGGTTCAAAAAGAATAAAGTGTACAAGTTTACAAAGCATAGTATCTGTCACAAAAGTAATTTTAAGTTTGTATTTGAAGCAGCATGATTAGCTTTCTCAATAATTAGGGAGATGTCAGCATGTGCAGAGGGTATATGTAGATTGATATAGCATTGTCAAATTAATTATTGAGGGGTCAGTATGTGAAGAGTAGTTGACTTGTAAACAATGCTTGTAACTAATTTTGGTCACCCCTAAAAAAGGGACCCGTGGTCTCAGTGGGCCTACCTGGTTACCAAAATTCCATAAATAAATAAATTTGAAGACTTCTGTAAGAGAATTATATTCAGTTCTGGCCACCACAGTACAAAAAGGACTATAAATATATCGAGGGGTCTAGAAAAGAGCCAACAAGCTGATTTGTTCTTATACAGATTTCTAATTGTTGAAGGACACCTAAGCAAGAAACTGGAAACTGCCATCTCCAAAATCTGGCTGCATAGCAAGGTAAAGGAAAGGCTACTGTTTGCATTTATTGTAATGCATTTATATAACTAACAGACATCCAATTTCATAGCATTTGATAAATGCAAACAGTAGCCCTCTCCTTTCAAACCTCCTGTCCTGTCTGCTCTATAAAAAGGCCCCTGAATGTGCTACTTGATGAGCTCATAGAACTGAGATCCTCTATACTTGACTCTTCACAGTGCTAACTCATGTTTTCCCTGCCCTTTGCTATTAAAGCCACAAAAATGATCAAAATCATGACTTAACATGTGTACTATTCTTATAAATGCCCATGTTAAGTCATGCTATTCTCTTTTACTTTGCCAAAAATATTGCAGAAATCCTTGTGTAAAAATGTTTGTCAGCGGAACACCAATGCATTACCAGTATTCACATACCTGGCGGTTTAGTGGCAAATGCTGATGGCGCTGGTCCAATTAAATTAAATGCTTTGATGAAATACACTGTTTTCTGTTGTTTTACACATTTACATACAACCCCTCCCCAGCATGGTATGCAGCCAACCAGCCCGCTCGCTCTCCCTCCCATTCGCCTGTCATCGCCAAGTACTCAAGTCTATTGTACAGTATGCCATCTTTTCCCTGTTAGATGTTAGAAATCCCACAGCTGCTACAACTTTAATTAAGGTATGGAACTGGAGCCTCCTTAATTAAGTGCATGACTTTATCAACTGCACCCTCTTTTCTCAGCAGGCCCTATTAAATGATGCAAGACTGCATCATTTAGTAATGCCTGCTGGGAAGGAAGGGTGGTTGGTCAGTAAATTTGTGTGCTTGACTGAGGACACTTCAGTTCTCTACCTTAATCAATGTTGGACTGGCAGTGGGATTTCCAACATCTGACAGGGAAAAGATGGCATATAATGGACTTGGGCACTAGGCAATGGCAGGCAGACGGGAGGGAGGGAGTGAGAGCAAGCATTCGGCTGGCTGCTATGGGGTATTGTATAAACATTTCTTAAACAGAAAAACTATTCTTGAAACAATGTATTTCATAAAAGCATTTTATTTGAACTACACTAGTACCATTAGCATCAGCCACCAGACTACCAGGTATGTGAATACTGGTAAAGCACTGATGTTCATGTGAGACAGACCTTTCAAGGATATCTGAAGATTATCAGCAAACTTAATAATGAAATCATAGCTTAACATGTGTATTTATACCACCAATATCGTTAAGTCATGATTTTGATCATGTTTGTGTAACTAAAATAACAGAGGGCAGAGAAACAGTGAATAAGTTAGCACTGTAAAGTGCTGTGTAGAGAGACTCTCACTCCTGTAAGCTCATCAGGAAGCACATTTAGCAGCCATTTAATGGAGCAGACAGGGTGGGAGGTTTGAAAGGAGAGGGTTATTACTCACATTTTTCAAATGCTGTGAAATTGCGTTTATGTTCATTATATAAATGCAGTTTTAGAATACATATAAACAGCAGCCTTTCCTTTATCTCACTATGAGACTGGATTTTGGAGCTGGCAGTTGTAACAAAAAATTGCTTGTCTGGGTGTCCTTTATTACCTTTTATCAGAAAATGCAGAGCAACGTTGAGAACAACATTTATGCAATAGGTGTGGAGCCACAATCCATTGCGTAAATCCATTTATCTCCATATATGTGGGATAAATCTAACCACCCTAAATTTATCCCACATATGTTGGATAAAGGCAAACTGTCAATCAAAGCTTTTTTGTTCACCTTTTTGACAGATAAATGTAAATAACTTTAAAACAAAAAATGATAGCACGGTACTGTGAGTACGAAATTTGTCCAGCACACATAATCTACAAAATAAGTGCTGTTTGGTTTATATATAACTTTTACTTTTTTTTTTTTTTTATAATTAGCAAAACACAGCACAACATTCAATTTTCTTTTCACTTTTTCAACAAACAAATGTGAATAACTTTAAAATAAAAAAGTAGCATGGTATGGTGAGCATGACATTTGTTCAGCAAGAAGTTTTCTACAAAATGAGGGGTGTTTCATTTAATAGCAACCACTATGCTAGGCGGACATACACTAGGAAAGTTAACTGAAAGTCCCAGAAATTATCATTAAAAAAAAAAGATAAACAGTCAAAACCAAATGTTCCTGCACTGATAGAAAACATCCTATATTGCATTTTTTTACTGAGTATTCTGTGTATTACTTGCTCACTGGAGGATGCAGTCTCACATTGTACACTGTGCCTATGACTTGTTTGTTTGTACCAAGTCTTCTCATGTCTGATATTGAAACCTTGTATTCACTGTTCTCAAATGGACCTATGCATCAAACCTGTATATTGTGTCTACTATTGTTACTTGTATCAAATCTGTTTCATGTATATTAATGTTACCTTATACTCCACTGTCACCCTGCGCCATGTGTTATGACCTGGGTCATGCCTGAAAACGGTCCCTGGGATCAGTGCACTCGCCCGGTTATCGAAGTCATAAATAAAATAAATAAATAAATGAAATATCCAGTGTTGAGCTGTCAGATAAATGATTTATCTATACTTGTGCTGTTTGACCTAGGTCACCTCACTCGTGGCTTATGCGACTCGTGAGGTTACCTGAGGTCAAACAGCACTTGTGTAGATAAATCATTTGTCTGATAGCTCACCATTGTTGATCCTATATTTAGACAAGAGACAGAGAAAGGAAGAGGGCAGTCTCTAAGCTGCACAGAGCTCATTTCCATTATTATTTGCTTGTCTAAAACTGCAGAATGCCACGTTATATTGTATGTTAAAGGCCCCTTGTGACTTCCTCTGCATCTCTGATTAAGCATTCTGTTTACTGGTGCTTAGATATACCACAACACAGCATCAAATACAGTCAAATAGAAATAATACCTAGAGATCAAACATGATTTTTATGTCAACAAATAATTTAATCATATTGATAATATCTGATTTTTTTTTGTTGTTTTAAATGTACACAGATACAGCAAAGGATGGGAAATGACACATTACATCTGTTGGCATTTCCTGTAAGCAACTTGACATTGTTTCCCTCACAGTCTTCAATGCTCTAAAGTGGGTAAGCAGTGCTCAGATGCTCAGTAGCTGAATGTATGGTCCTGGTAATAATTAAACATGTAAAACATATTGAAGTTGCTCTTTAAGCACAGAAGATCTATATGTGAAACAACAGATTACTGTGCATGCTGGGTCACCTTAGTATTTTATTTTTAGCATTTATTGAACATTTCTGTTTGCACAGCTTTTTCAGTGAGAAAAGGGAAGGACAGCAGCAATATAAAAGATAGCAGGTTGGAAAGTAACATTTTTTGGCAATCAGGGTTTGCCTTGACTAGTTCTCATGTTCTTTTTACCTGATTTTCTGACTACGTCCCCCCCACCAAATGCATATATTGTGAATTGTGTTTTATATAGATCACACTGTTTTTACTGGTTATTCATTTTGTCCTCATTTTTTGCTTACAAGTGTCTTTTTTTCTTTGTAAAATATCTATCATATTCTTATAGTTCTAAATATAGATGTTAAGTGGAAACAACATGTTGTAATTGAAAATAACATATGGTATGTTCTGAGGGAAAAATAAATGTTAATTGTAAAGAATACATTAATGCATACATTAGGGTTAAAAAGGCACAGCCAGCCCTCTGCCACAGCAGTAGCATTACCACCTGTAATGCTGATGACCCAGTTTGGGAATGAACCTGGATCATCAGAAGGCCAGCCAGGGGAGGCTGGTTGATCATCCCAGCAGGATGCTCTCCACCTATGGGAGGGAGGAAGGGCTCTGGTCTCTTCTGCTGTATGGCCATGAGGTTACGGTGCAAAGCAGAAGCAAAGGATATGGATGGAGGATGGAGACATGATCCGAGCATGTGGCATGCACCAGCATGTGCATGCATTGAAGAGTGCTCCATGGGTGATATGGGAACCAGGAGAAATAAACTCAGAATCACTTCTGACTGAGTAGGATGATATTTGCCTCACAATGCAGACCCCTCACCACCAACTGATGTGCTGCTCTGACTCTATGGGGGGGGGTATGGGAGAAGTAATTACTGGAGAAGGTCATAACAAGTGTGGGTGTGAGGTAGGGCCAGTAGTGGACAGGTTGGGACAGCAGGGGAAAAATGTACAGTAAAATAAAAGGTTAACAAGGAAGAAAAGCAACTGACTGTGTCACTAGGGTTTTTGAATGCCCACCCCTTAAACCAAGCACTACCTTCATGATCCATGGAAAAGCTATAGTTCTAGAACATGCAATATCAGTCTGCTGCTTTCAGCTAGCTACAGGTTCAGAGCCATGACTCACAAGTTTGCTGCTTCATATATGAACAGCAGCATCAGGCATAACCTCTAAAGTTCCACATCAAAACGGCAAAAGCAAAACTGCACAGGCAAAAAAAGGACACTGTGTGGATACCAGAAAATGGTATGGTCCAAAACTGCACTAGATTAGATAAACTAACTCTGAAACTGTGCATGCTGTTATGACAGCACTGTTTTTGACCATAGAAACATAGAAGTTGACAGCAGATAAGGACCACCAGGCCCATCCAGTCTGCCCATTTCATTTTCTATCTTATAAATGTGCCATTGTCCTTTGCTGTCAGTGGCCTATCTATTCATACTCATCTGTATTGCTCCCTTATGCCTATCCCATGCCTGTTTGAAGCCCTGCACTGTATTCATAACTACCACTTCCTGAGGTAGGCCGTTCCATGCATCCGCCACCCTTTCTGTGAAAAAGAATTTCCTCACAATACCCCTTAATTGGCCTCCCTCTAATCTCATGCTGTGTCCTCTTGCCCTGCTATCTATCTTATATTGAAACATGTTAGACTCTTTCACCTTGTTAATGCCCTTAAGGTGTTTGAATGTTTCGATCATATCACCTCTCTCCCTCCTTTGCTCAAGGGTATACATATTGAGCTCCATTAATCTGTTCTCATATGTCTTCCGATGCAGTCCCTGCACTATTTTGGTGGCCCTTCTCTGGACTGCCTCAATTTGGTTAATGTCCTTGTGAAGGTGTGGTCTCCAGTACTGCATGTAGTACTCCAGATGGGGCCTAACCAGTATCTTGTAAAGAGGGATTATTACCTCCCACTTACGACTTGTGATACCCCTACTAATACATCCTAACATCTCCCTAGTCTTACCTCCTGCTTTAGAGGTCTGCTTGGATGATTTCAGGTCATCAGTAATGATGATGCCCAAGTCTCTTTCTTCCTTTGTGACTGCCAGCAACTCCCCTCCCAATCCATAGGTGGCTTCAGGTTTTCTCTTCCCTATGTGCATGATCTTGCACTTCTTTACATTAAATCCCAGTTTCCACTCTTCTGACCATTTTTCTAGTTTATACAAATCTCTTCTCATTGTGCCCACCCCATCTGGATCATCTACTGTGTTGCAGATCTTGGTGTCATCTGCAAACAGACAAGCCTTACTCTCCAGTCCATCTGCAATGTCACTGATGAAGATATTGAAGAAGACTGGCCCAATAACAGATCCCTGAGGTACCCCACTTGTGACTTGCATCTCTTCTGACTGCATACCATTTACCACCACTCTCTGTTTTCTGCCCATAAACCGGTTTGCCACTCAGCTGACCAACTTCTGATCCACCCCGAGCCTACTCAGCTTGTTTATCAATCTTCTATGTGGAACAGTGCCGAAAGCTTTGCTGAAGTCAAGGTAGGTGACATCAACTGCTCCCCCTTGGTCCACCACTCAGGTTAAACTGTCAAAGAAATCTATGACATTAGTTTGACAGGACCTTCCTTTTGTAAACCCATGCTGTCTTGGATCCTGTGCCCCTACTGATTCCAGGTGTTGCACTATCCTTTCCTTAAGGAGTGCCTCCATAATCTTGCCCACTACTGAGGGAAGACTGGCTGGTCTGTAGTTCCCTACCTCCTCCCTGCTACCACTCTTGTGGAGCGGAATCACATGAGCCCTTCTCCAGTCTTCTGGGACCTCTCCATGCCATTTTGCTTTTGCCATTTTGATGGGTCATCACTTCCAGTATTCAGGGTCCTATGGACCCTGCCTTAAACAAAAGTGTAAGTCACAGCTTTCTTTACAGAAGTTACCTGACCTTTAGCTTACAGCAGCAGACCCATGAAGCATATCTCCAGTCATGTAGCTTAGCCATGGGTCATGAGGGCAGGTGCTTGAAGGGGGAGTGAGCGATAGGGTTGAAACCCCCTAATACAACATTTCTCTCCTTTTTGTGGCTTTGTAATCCTAACACATACATTAATGCTGTACTTCTGAAATCAATTTCTTTACTTTTAAGAAAGTAGCACCATAAATTACTTTATGCAGGGTGCTATGACTCTCTGTGAAGACAGAGGTGTGTATTAGCTTCTTCTGAAAAGGCCATCAGTGCCCTTCACAAAGATGGATGTGAGTCTTAACTTGTTTTGTGCAAGGCCTTGCACAAAACAGGACATGAAAGATAGCTTTGCTGGCGTATGACTTTATTCTGTAGTACATAATGCAATCAATGTTTTTGGGTCATGGCTTGACTGGTTTTTATGTTTTAAGGTGTTAAACATTTTGTTTGTGTAGGACTTTTTTTTTTTGAGTCAGTTTTTACAATTTTCCAAATAACGCTCAAATGGAAGAAAAAAACAACATGGTTTTATATTTTTCATATTTTCATCTCAAATTTTTTTTTTTTTATCATGTCTTATCAAATGCAAAAGTATGCATGTAGTGAGTATGTTAAAGTTGATCAAATGGTTTTTGAAGCAGTTGCAAATATATTTGTTTATACTATGTTTATTAAAATACTAACTGCATTTTTTTTAAAGTTAGCTCAGATATCTTGCTAGACTGCCTTCTGATAAGCCATGTAACTGTCAACCTTTGGAGTTAAACATTTTTATAATTTTAACTTTTATAGTTTTTGTTCATGTCCACTGGATAAAATGCTAACAAATCTGTAAGTTTTATAACTTAACTCTGCATAGCTTTTTTTCACCAGCTGTGAGCAAAAACACAATGATAAAGATTTGAGGTATTTTATGTAAATGTACTAAAATAACAACTTTTGAGCTGCCAAACTGATTTTTACCAGATGTAGCCCTTAGGAATAAGACTTCACACATCAAATTGTACAGTCTTATGGGTTAAGACTGGTGAAATACCATCTGTCAAAACCCCTCTCTTGACACAAACACAAGTTCAACAATAAAATGTAGATGCTACTGTGTTTGTTTAATTCCAATTGCTTAAAAAACAATAGGATGCATTAACCCAATTTATTTATATATACAGCATATAAATATACAGAGAAAGAGATACAGTATATAAAATTATATTGTATGCTGTGACTTGTGTGTCATAACTCTACAGGTTTCTCTCTTTCTGAATTACTAGGAAAATAGGGTTCAAAGCCAGAGTAAATGTTCTTGGTTTTGTTTCTAGGCTCTGCTGATCCCTTGGCCGCATCCTAGGACTGTGTGTCAGACATGTTTAGCAATGAATGTCTCACAGATCTTTTTCAGAAACTGCTTCAGATTTATTTTTGTAAACTACTGTATGAATAGCTAGGAAGTAGGGGCAGCCTGTTTCTTTTAACTAGTGTCATTATGTGTCTGTTGGACAGCCAGAACTCTGTAATATTTGTGAAATAAATGCTAAAGGAAGATGCAAGGTATTTAAAACAGAGAAACGTCATGTATGTTGAAATAGAGTTTATAATCCCATGGCATTTCCATTTCAAATCAGTCTGCCATTTAGAGAAGTACTGACCAAGGACTGTTGAGGAGAGCAAGTCCATTTGATTGTTTTTCCCTGCTACTGTAGCGCTACAATTTACAAATAATTTTTTAGTCTTTCTGGTGTACAAAGAATATTTTGTGTTACTGTTGTACTAAATGTTTTGCTCATTCTTTATGAGCAAATGTGCAATATTGTGTAAATCAATGAATATTAAAAACATCCATGGCTTACCTTTTCAATAAAGTCTTTTCAGATAATTTCTAAACTGACTTATGTAAGTTATTGATTTATTTATTATAATTGTATTGTGTATTTTATGCTGCCTTCAACCTTGCTTTTTACTTTTAATGGTACCCAGAGCCTCCAGGATTGGGTGCCAAATTTAAATAAAACTTTACTTTACTTACTTTACTTACTTTACATATGTAGTTTTGCTTATGGGGACATGGACTGTAACTGCTTATTTCCTAATCTGTGAAAACTGCCAGTAGACATGATGACAGGCATCCCGTGACACCCCTGAAAACATGCACATGTGCCTTGTGGGCATAACCCAGTTACCAAATAATAAAACAAGTATAAAAAAAGCACACCTTGAGGGAAATAGATCAGAGTGCTTGACATAAGTGATTAGTCCTAGATGTCTGCCTTGTACTGACAAGAAACTGCAAAACGAGAAAGTGAGTTTAGTGGTCATGAGGCAACTTGAATCTGGAAGAATAAATGCAAAATAGCAGACACCTAGGAAAGAGAGAGACAGATCATGTTGTGATGTATATTGCACTATTATAATTTACACATATTGAATGGGTGGCAAAGCATATTGCCATGCAAGTCTTTAACCTGTTTGTGTCAGCTGCATTTTCATTGCATGATCATATTGTATTTATCTCTCATATATTTCTAAATTAGTACAGAGAGATTAGAGGATAGGTGCAGCTTAGTGTAGGTCATGTATATTATGATCCAAATTGTCATGACTGAATTTTCATGGGCTGTTTTGTTTTTGTTTCTTTTGTCCGTACATCCATTATTTAGTACAGCTGTCAGAGAATGAAAGGGTGGGTTTATTTTGGCACAGATAAAGCATAAATCCTGAAGGTGCTGTGGCAGCTGGTCTACTTTTCTTCCTTTGATATTTTGCCTTTTCATCTGCCAATACAGTTGTAACTTATTACTTCTCTTAGAGATGGAGTGGGTGGTTGTAGTGCAGGCCAGGTATGCAATCTGTGAGGCTGCCATCAGGCATATTTTTCTTCACCTGATAGTATTCTGTTTCTTCTGACCACATTTATGCCATTTAGAATAGTTTTCAGAGAAGATAGGCAAGGGTGTATGTAAAAATCCACTCATGTTTCTAGTTCATCAAACACTTAATATGGTGTGCTGCCAACCAGCCAGCAGTAGGTAATTCATATGTATCCCTTTGCTTAACAAACACTGCATACTGTATACTGGTGTACTGCATTCATGGGGTATGTCACTCATATATGTATTCAGTTGCCCATCAAGCATTATTTAATTGATTAATTCTGTAGTAAGTGAAATACAAATACATATTTTTAAACGTGTTTAATTGTTGGCAAGTAGGTAGAAGTAAAGAAAAGCCAAAAAAAATGTATTTTAGTAGAACAGTGGATAAGGATAATAAATGTCCAGATATCAGGTATCCTGAATATGATTACTTCATTGAACATTCATGAGAAGATATTTTGAAAACCCTCATTTTGCTTTCTGAACACTTAGAAGGACAGATTCATGCTCTGTCGCCATCATAGTTTGAAATCCCATAAAAAGTTATTTCAAAAGTAGTATCGGGCACACTTGTAACCAAAAGTACACCAGAGGTATAACTTGCTGAGTCTGTTCACTATCAATGAAATTAGGCAGTTTGTTCCTTGATGTCATCACAATGTTCTTCAAATTGCCGCAATGTAGTACTGAGAGCCCATGTCTCTTACTTGGTGAGAGCAATTGCTGCTGATCACTTGTCTGGCACAACTAATTTACTAATCTACCTAGCTGTTATTTGCCTGCTATTGTGCACTGTTTAACTACTGCGGTTGACGATTGTGATTTTGCACATACTCCTCTGCCTACTCCTTTTCACCCTCCTACTCCTACCTCCTCCATTCCTCTCCCACATCCAACTCTCCTACCATTCCTTCCCTCCCACCCTCCACCCTCTCCTTTTCTTCTTACCTTTCTCCCCTCCCTATCCACCCTGTTCTCCTACAGTTCTTTTCCCTCAACCTTGAGTTTCTCCACCATGTCCTTTTCTCTTCACACTGCCCTTCTTCTCCATGTTCTCCAACCCACTCCCAGGGTAGGAAGCACCACTCCATCTTTCTCATCATTCTCCTGCTCTTCCTCCTGTCTGGTGACATACAGCCCAATCTTGGTCCCTCCCCGTCCTCCCTTCCTCCCTCCCATCCCTAGTGCCAAGGGTCTTAGTGCCTTCCAGCTGAATGCTAGGAGCCTTCTACCTAAACTCAACCTCCTCCTCTGCATTGGAATTCAACTACACTGTCCTGATGACCTCTGTATCTCCAAGTTCTGACTGTCCTCAAGGACTCCTGGTTCTAGCCTGTCTCTCCCTGATTACCATCTTTTCAGGCAGGACAGGAGAAAATGTGGAGGAGGGTTGCCATCTACATCTACCAGAGCCTCTCTTGTACTATGGTCATCAGGGAGGAGGCCATATCATCCTCCTCCTCCTATGAATTTCTTCTAGTCAGGCTCTTATTTCCCCTCATTTATACCTATTTTCATTATGGTTGTATATGCCTATCCTAAGATCTCACATACATCTCTGGTTGTCTCTTTTTCCTCCATAATTTCTCATTCCTTTATAGGTGAACTTATCCTTCTGGTGGATTTTAATGACAGCTGGCTTTCCCCATCCTCTAAATCTACCATTGGCAGGACTGAGTCCCTTCAGTTGTCCCAGGTTA
Source organism: Neoceratodus forsteri (assembly GCA_016271365.2). Classification (NCBI taxonomy): domain Eukaryota; kingdom Metazoa; phylum Chordata; order Ceratodontiformes; family Ceratodontidae; genus Neoceratodus; species Neoceratodus forsteri. Next base: position 875,973,416 of record CM057459.1, read on the forward strand.
TTTCAGAACCCACATGGCTTAATCCACACTCTACCAATCATACCCTTTTGGACTGGGATCAAACCTCCCACCTCCACCGCATTGTTGCAGTAGGTGTTTGCCTGATTCATTTAGTGACCACTGCATGACATCCAAAAAAATCCAGTGCCCTCCCTCCCCAAAATACATCTGGTCCAGATCTTTTCAGTGGCTAAACATCACTTCTTTAGAGAGCGACCTTGCTGCAACAGATTTGTCAGCCATCTTCTCTGCCTTGGATATTGGTGTGGCCCTCTCAGTATTCCATTCTAAATTCTCTTCCATCTGGGGAAGTAGGCCCCCCTTAGGAAATTCAGAGTAAAAACTTCCCACCACCCCAGATTATCACTGAAACCATTGATCTGTGTAAGTCCTGAGAACTTGTATGGGCCCACTACAAATTCTCCCACTCCTCCCCTGACCTAATTTCTTAAAGGGCTCTGAGGAACAGCTGCACAAAGTATGTCCAGGCAGCAAAATAGCTGCATTTCAAGGTCAACTTCCATAAAAACTTTAACTTCCTAGTTAATTTCTAGAAAGTTATCCACTTTCTTTTCAACCCTGATGCCCAGTTTGCTCCCCCAATCCTCACTGTAAATGTTTCATCTATGTCTGAATTTACCTCTGTTGCTGCTCACATCAACAATTCTTCACAAGCTGTGCCCTCCCATCTTCTCCTTCTCCTGGCTCCTCACATTCCCCTTCTGCTACCCTCCCCATCCCTGTCTGGGTTTCCACTTTCCCTAATCACCAACCAGGAAAATCTGCTTGCCCTTTCCTCCCCATCCTGTCAAAGTCAAGCCTTGATGGTCTGAACCCCGAACTCATCTGCCTTTCAGCTCCTGGCATTTTAGCTCTCCATATTCACCTACTCAGTCTTCCCTGCTCCCTCTGTGCTGTTCCCAGTCCTGGATCTTAGCCAAAGGTATTCCACTTCACAATGGGTTGACCTCTACTCCTGTAGCAACTTCTGTCCCATCTCCTTCCTCCCATTCCTCTATAAGTTGCAAAAGAAACTGATCCACTCTAGACACCTCAACTTCCTTTCATCCTCCAACCTTCTTCTCACCCTTCCATTCTGGTTTTCAGAAGCACTATTCCACCATTTCCTCCCTGATACATGTCACTAATTATATCTTATCTGGGATAGATGGCTGCTATATTCATTGATTTAACTAAAGCCTTTGATTCTGTGTCTATTCCATGCCTCCTGGACAAGATGAGTTCTGCAGGCTTCTCAGCTCCTGCTGTTTCTTGATTCCATTCCTACCTAATGAGTAGACAACAATGATACCAGTTGGAGACATCCTGTTACCTCTCGTTCCTTTCAAGACGGAGGGCCTACAGGCCTCCATCCTAGGTCCCATCCTTTTCTCTATCTTCCAAATGAACTTCCCTCTGCCTGTGCCAACTCGCATATCCACATGTATGCAGATGACACAGTCATCTTCCACACTAGTCCCTCCACTGCAGCTGAGGAAGACTTGATCCAGCAGGACTTCACCAATGTTCTGCAGTGGTTGCAATTAGAGATGGGTGAAGTGGCCGTAATTTGCTCCACAAAGTGATTCATGGAGTGAAGGTGAATTCACAGAGTGCTCCGCAACATGAAGCAGAGCACTTCGCATTATAATGGGTAACACAAAGTCCATTGAAAACAATGATTTTGCGTTACTCCACCTTCCCAAACCACTACTCCACCAATTCTTAAGGCAAAGTACATTGAAAACAATGTACTTCACCTCACTTCATCTTGTTTTTGAGCTCCAAAGGTAAATTTTGCAGTGATTTATGGGATTTCAGGTCACATGGGCTATAGATTGTTCTGCACAGCCTCAGTTTGGGGTAGTGTGTGTAGGATGCTGTAGGAGACAATCTGCACTCAGAGCTCTCTGTGATTTAAACCTTTTGAAAGCTGTTAAAAAAGTCTTTTTGAGTCATTTTCTTTGCTGAAACTTTAGTTCATCGATTATAGGAAACCCTCCTGTGCTCATATCATCGAGCATTTATCGTTGGCGTGTGGATTTTGAATGTTAATGTACAACATTCAGTCTGTGTACTGAGAGACAGTGGAAGTGTGCTTGGGGGAGGGGCATATCTGTGGTGTAGGGAGATTAACTTGGAGAAAAAGACAGTGCTTCCTGTTTTGGTGATATTTTTCTTGTATAACTGTGTTAATGTACACACAGTAATATTTTCAATAATTCCTGTCATTTTTTTGCTGATTGTTGTGGTGCAGCAGTGCATCATTTTTGTTTGTTTAAAATGTGTGGCTATATTACTGAGGTTTTCAATTTGCTTCGCATTTCTTAGTGTGTGTGTTAGTATGTGTGTGATGCGTGTCATCAAATCAGACACCTTTTATTGTGCCACATAATTTCAGCAATGTGAACCTGTTATCCACTGCAGCTATGTAATTTTTGTACTTCTTTGTGGTATCTTTACTGGTACTAGTACTAGTGACTGTTACTGAATCAGTGCAGCACACTCCCCCTCCCCCGTGGCCCACCCCAACCAGCAAAGGTATTCTTTTCCAGATTTGAATTTCTGATGGTGAGCACTGGTTAGGTGTTCTGCATTTGCATCTGCACCTCTTCAGTGCACAGCACAATCTTAATCTGTCTGTGCATTTGCATCTCTTTAGGGCCCAATCTCCATCTGTAACGTAAGTCACAGTTGTTTCTTTGGTTTCCCTTCAGAGTACTGCACAGGTCTGGTGCATAATTCTGCATGAACATTGTACTCATTAATATGCATTTTTAAGTCAGGACCATCCTCATGAGTCACTCGTGAACAAATCATGTTCATCATCAAGGTCACAAATGCAGTCACAAATCACGATTCATGATCACGGCATGAATCACAACACTAATTCTTTTGACTAGTTACTTGAATGTATTGTAAGCATGTTTTGTAGTATCTCTCTAGGCTTCACCACCCTGCCATTGTACTCATTAATAAGCATTTTTAAGTTGGGGAGTTTGTGCTACAGCTCATCGGGGAAGTACAGCCATAGGCATTTGTGTTCCCAATACAGTTCCATATTGGTTATCTCACAGAGTCAACACCGAATCACGTTCTTCATCAGCACGGTCACAAATGCAGTCACAAATCATGATTCACAATCACGTCATGAATCACAACATTCATTTTTTTACTAGTTACTTGGAGGAATTGTAAGCATGTTTTGTAGTATCTCTTCAGGCTTCACCACTCCACCATTGTACTCATTAATAAGCATTTTTAAGTTGGGGTGTTTTGTGCTACAACTCATCGGGGAAGTACAGCCATAGGCATTCATGTTCCTTCCCATACAGCACTTGAGTTACAGTACTGTAAGTAGTAGGCGAAGTGGCCCCAGTTTGCTCAGTTAAGTGATTCACTGAGTAATGCAGAATCCGTGGAGAACTCCACAATGTGAAGTGGAGTACTTCGCTTCATAATGAGGAATGTGAAGTCCATTGAATCCAATGACTTTGCATTATTCCACCTTCCCCAAACCACTTAGCCACCAATTTTAAGGTGAAGTACATTGAAATCAATGTAATTCACCTCGCTTCACCCTGTAATTGAGTTTCAAATGAAATTCTACTGTTATTCATGGGATTGCAGGTCACATGGGCTCTAGATTGTTTGGCACAGCCTCAGTTCTGGCCTGGGTAGTGTGTGTGTGTGTGTGTGTGTGTGTGTGCATGCGTGCAGTGATATCTGGTGACGATTTGCTCTCAGAGCTCTGCAATTCAAAACCTCTAAAAGCTGTTTAAAATGCCTTTTTGAGTAGTATTTTTTTGTTCAAAATTTAGTGTATTGATTGTAGGAAACCCTTCTGTGCTCATATCATCGAGTGTTTATTTTTGTGTGTAGATTTTGAATGTTAATTTAGAACAGTCAGTCTGTGTACTGTGAAGTGTGTTTTGTGGAGGGGCATATTTGTGGTGCATGTAGATTAAGTGGGAGAAAAAGGCAGTTGAAGGTTTTTGAGAACTTGCCAGACCTAGTGAGTCAGTCAGTGTTGGAACTCTAGACTTAATACATATAAGAGCTACAGCCCGTTATGGCTCAATAAAGTTTTTCCATGTGGTAGGAAATCATTTTACTTTGCTAAGAGTTAATAAGGTATAGGAAGACTCTTTTTCAATGTCATCTTCTTTAAGGAGATCATTTTCATCAGGCCACTCATATGGAGCTATAGCTGTCAGGCTTTGTGACCACACAGAAACTTTATGCAAGCTGTCCACTAGGGGCCACCCAAGATGAAATCCTACATCAGCTCTTCCAATATAAATGTGGGTGACGCCTTCCCTCCTCAATTCTTTTTCCGCCATTGACCATACTCATCAGACCCTGCCACAGAAATGGCATTGTGGAAAGCAATGTTTTTTCTTTACTTTCTAAGTAATCACTTTTTAAAAGTGATTTCTGGCAGTGTGTACAGTATGTCAACTTCAGAGCTGTCACCATCAAAACTCTTCAGATATTTTGAGTGAGGTGAGAAAATTTATTCTAAAGACTCTTTTGACATATGTGTGATTTGTCTCAGCCCTGACCATAAAGCCAAGGCATGCCCGATTTGTAAGGGCTTTAATGTGGCCACCTGGCAACACAGAAAAGTGCTTTAGAGATACACCAGAAAAATCTAGCCTCATTGCCAGCCCACTCCTCGGGATCAAAAGCCTCTGAATCCTGGGAGAAAATATCTGGGTCTCACCACCACAAGAACATAGAGAGGTAGAATGAAAAGGCATGAACCTACAAAGTACATTCCAATTTGCTCATTCACTCAGGTACAAGCTCTTCTGGACCATTGACCACTCTGGTGGAGATGCTGCCAATTACACAGGCTGTTGACATGACTGGGCCAGCTCCTAGCACCGCCAGGCTTATTATAGCTGATGTGTTGCCATTGACGTTTGGGCACTTGCCTTCCCTGTCAACCTCTAAGAACATTTCCATTGATCAAATGGATGTCAATGTTCAAGTTGCTCTCTCGTCCTTTACTGAAATTTTCAAATGCCCGTTACCTCCTCCTCTGTTGACATGCTTCCTGTCAAACAAGGTCCACACAGCAAACCCCAGCAATGACACCTGCCAAGATGACATGCCTGGTACCCTCCAGGATATTGATGATGGCTTCTTCAGCTCTATGCATTGTGTCCTCCAGACCATGTCGATGAGGACCAGGAATATAATCCAGAGCTTATTCTGGGTGAGGAAGAGAAAGAAGGAGTGGACTTTGTAGAACCCTATGACAAATCCAGTTCCACAATCTCTACTGGGAGTGAAGACAAAATGGTTGACACCCCAGGTCTCCCTCTGAAGTTCCCTCCTTTATAACAATGATACAGGACCTTTAATCTACAATGTGGTTTGATGCAGAGGAGCAGGACATTACCTAGAAGAACTTAGTAGACTTATTAGAACTGTCTGATACTCCACTCATAGTTATTCCTCCCCTTTTGCCAGCCCTAGGGGATGCAACTTTGGCTTCCTGGCACTAGCCGAATTTGATACATGCCATACCAAGGAAGGCAGATAAGATGTACCAGGTCCCCTCTGGTAAGTCATTTTTCACAGGACAACCTGAGGTGGAAATTGTGGTCAACAGTGTGGCCCATGACAGTTCTAAGGTTCCAAAGTACCTTAGTTCCCTTCATCCTAACAAGGAGTATAGGAGGCTTGATGTCTTCGGCAAAATAATTTTTGCTTCAGCTTCTCTAAGGCTGAGGATTGCAAATTATCAAGGCCACATGGTAAAATTCCAGAATACTCTTTGGAGGAAGATCAAAGCAGTCATTCAGGCCCTCCCAGAGATTACTGCTACATAGGAGATACTGAATGTCCAGTCTGCAGTTGCCAACATAAGTGAATATCTCCTAGGCTCCACCTATGATATTGCTAATGCCTCTGTCAGGGCAGCTGTCTCTGCTATTTGTCTCAGAAGGCACTCCTGGCTCAAAGTGTCTGACTTTGCTAACAATGTACAGCAATCTATACTCAATGCACCCTTCAGGGGATATAAGCTGTTTGTAGTAGATGTGCAAGATATTCTCACCAATTTACAGGCCTCAGACATAACCATGAAATCAGTATATTCCCTTTATCATATCCGTAAAAGAACCAAACAGATGGTACCCTTTCATCCAGCCATGACCAGACATTGGTCTGCAACAAGACAGCAGGCAAAGGGAGAGCAGCAACAGCCTTGCCCCCACCAGACCCCACCTCAGGTGTCCACTCAAAATCCTCTAGAGGTGGCATTGCAGCAGCAGCCACAGCAACCAGCTCTACCTAACTCCTTCTGCAAACCCTCATCGCCTATATCTCCAGAGGTCACAGTAGAGGATCACCTTTCTCTCCACGTGACCGGTAGAGAAAGGTAACTTCAGATGCTTGGGTGCTGTAGTTATTAACACAAAGCAATGCTCTAGAGTTTCTGGAACTGCCTCTGGACCATCTGCCAGTGCATGTCCATTACTATCCAGATCACATTCCACTGCTTCTGGAAGAAATTCACACCCTGCTACAGAAGCGGACAATAGAACCTGTCCCCTTCTGTATTTCATAATTAAAAAATGGACATGAGACTTTAGACCCATTCTGGATTTCAGGGACCTGGACTTTTTTGTAGAATACAAGAAGTTCAGAATGGTAACACTGCAAGGTCGACTTCTATTGTTGCAAACAGGGGACTGGATTTGTTCCCTGGATATGCAGGATCCTTACCTGCACATCAAGATCTGCACTGATCACAGGAAATAGCTAAGATTACTGTTTTAGGGGAACACTACCGGTACAGGGTATTGTCCCTTGGCTTATCATCTGTGCCACAGATATTTACCAAATGTTTAGCAGTGGTGGCATCAGCCCTCTGCAATGAAGGTCTATATGTCTTCTCATATTTTGATGAGTGGCTTCTCAAAGCTTACTCCAAGGAGCAGCTTTCCCATACACTAGCCTGCACCGGATGCCTCTTCCATGCTCTATGGATTACTGTAAATGTAACAAATTCAGTATTGCCTGCTTACCAGTATTTGCAGTACATAGGAACAATCCCGGAAACAGTCCAGGGCTTAGCCTTCCTGACACAGGACAGGTCAGAGCATCTGATGGAACAGACCAAGAAACTCTACAACAGCAGGTATGTCATAGACAGGACTTTCTTGAGTTTCCAAGGCCTCATGGCAGTGGCCATCACTACAGTACCACTGACCAGACTGTATATTAGGATTCCTCAATGGACACTAAGAATCCAGTGGGACCAGCATACAGACAACCTAGAACAGAATGTTCTAATAACCTCTTCTGTCAGAAAAGTACTTCAGTGGTGGATGGAATCCAATGATTTGTTGAATGAGGTCCCTTTCATGATTTCATTCCCTCATCTAATTCTCACTACAGATGCATCAGGGATGGGCTGGGGGGCACATCTGGGGTCACATCAGACACAGGGAACATGGTCAAAAGTGGAGAGCACCCTCCACATTAACATCCTTGAAGGGAGAACTGTTCTGCACAGCCTACAGGCCTTCAAGTCTCATCTCTCCAAGAGTCCTCTGTTAATTCAGATGGACAACATAATTGTGATTGCACTACATCAACAAGCAAGGAGGAACTCATTCCTATCCACTGTGTAGGGAGACAATGAGAGTTTGGTTTTGGGTTCTGGAACATGGTCTAGAATTATCAGCAGTACATGTTCCAGGGGTACAAAACATCTTGGCAGACAGATTAAGCTGGTCTCAGTCCAAGATGCACATGGGGGAACTGCTGATCTCAGTCATAGAAGATGTGATTGACAGGTGGGGCATCCAGAATTGGAACTTACTGCATCCCAAAACAATGTAAAACTGCTGCATTTCTGCTAACTCACTCCAGGGCCTGGAGTTTTCTGGTGAGATGCCTTGTCCTCTACTAGAAAGGGGAGGTTTCCACATGTCTTTCCTCCCTTTCTTCTAATACAAAGAATACTAATCAAGTTTTAAATTGAGGGGGCAACTCTGATACTCATTGCCTCACTGTGGCACCATCAGATTTGAGTCCCCTTACTGCAGCAGCTGGTGGTTAAACCTCCAGTACCTCTGACATTATGCCAGGGTCTTCTATCACAGAAACACAGAACTCTGGTCCATCCAGACCTCTAGTCACTCCACATTTTTTTTTTAATCTTTGGTAACTGGGCAAGGCCCACTAGGCACAAGTGCCTGTTTTCAGGGGCAACCTGGGAGCACTGGGGAGGTTACGTGACTTGCAAACCTAGGATTTCTGTATGTATCAAGCTCATTCACAGCTCATTACTCTTACCTCTAGGCTATAATGCCAATCCATGCATAGATCCTAAAGACATAGCCATTGCCAGGTTTGGAGAGTCACAAAAGTTGGCTGATGTCTTGATGGCTACCAGAAAGCCTTCCATCACATCCACTTACTGTATTAAGTGGAAATGGTTTGCTTTGAGGGCTGCCTCTCACCATTTGGATCATTTTAGCTGACCAGTAAGCCAGGTTCTACAGTATTTGCTGTCCTTATCAGATACACACCTGCAATACTCTTCTATTAAGGTGCAATTGGCTGCCATTTCAGCTTTCCATGTGCCTATTGATGGTCATACGGTTCTTCAGCTGGAGGTGGCCCTTACTTTTTTGAGAGGCATTCTGCACTTGAAGCATCTTATCTTCAATTCTGTCCTAGTTTGGAACCTGAATTTTGTGTTAGAGAAGCTTACCTTGGCTCCTTTTGAGCCCGCTATGACTTGTAGCCTACACTTTCTCTCATAGAAAGCATTATTTTTGGTTGCCATTACTTCTGCTTGAAGAATTTCAGAGCTCCAGGCTGTAATGTGAGAGCCTCTTATTTAATTGTTTACAAAGACAGGGTATCTTTGCATACCAGTCTTAAGTTTCTACCAAAGGTGGTGTCTGAGTTTACTTTGAATGAAACCATCCACCTGCCAGTATATTTTCCTGAGCATGCCAATCCTATGGAAACATTTCTCCATACTTTGGATGTACATAGAATACTCTAGTAGTATTTATACCATACAAGGCATGCAGGAAGCCCTCAAAGCTTTTTGTTTCCTTCACACCTTTAAAAGAGGGCACTTATGTTTCTAAACAGTGCTTGTTCAAGTGGTTGACCATCTGTTTTACATTCTGTTACAGGAAGTATGTTAAGGAACATCCTGGGGTTGATCATAGCCACTCGACTAGTGGCATGACCACTTCTGTTGCCTGTTTCAGGAGTGTGCCTGCTAATGAGATTTGTGCAACTGCCACCTGGTGTACTGTCCACACCTTCACTAAACATTGCAGTCTGGACATTACCTCAAGGAAAAGGGTAGGCTTTGGCCTAGCTGTGCTTCAATGCCTACTTTCTGAGACCTGTAGGCTTCTGCCACCCAGACTGTTTCTCTTTTAGTTCTGCTTGGTACTCGTTCCATAGATCTGGCCTGATGAAACAGATATCCTTAAAGAAGATATGTACTGACTATAACATTAGATCTTCCAGAGAATCTCTTTCTTCAAGCCATGCTGTCCCATCCTCCATCCACTTACATCCTGAGGGCTCTTTCTCCATTAGGCTTTGCCAGCTATTCTTTGCCTCACCTGGTCAGCAGAACAATAGCTCCCCTCTGGGTTCCCTATAGGGAGGTCTTCTAAGCATGATCTCCAGAAGGGAATGGAGGAGGCAAGGTGCCACCCACATTTATCTAGGAAGAGTCAATGTAGAACATTGTCATGGGCAGCCCCTAATGGACTGCATGAAAAAAGTTTCTATGTGGTCCTAGTGCCTGATGGATGCAGTTCCATAGGTATGGTCTAATGAAAGAGATTCTCTTGAAGATCTACTGTTACGGTAAGTACACAACTGTTCTTTTCTTCTGCTGTGTGCAAACTATTTATTTTTAATTTCTGTAGTAACCCTGTATTTCCCATAGCATTGGTGTATTGTGATATCCTATAGATTGTGTAAATATTGTGAACTAGTAAATATTATTTTTATATACGTCAAGCCTGTGTGACTGAATCTTTTGGGAGAATAGTTAACTATTGGTACCGACAAATCTACAGTCTGCCTCTGAAGATGGAGAAGACAGCTACAGTTACCATATTCTAAGAAGTAATGTGTTTTCTAAGGAGTGAGCGGCAAGGGAAGGCTATTTGCCCATAGCCAAAGGAGCGATGTAATGTGTGAGCAGTTGCTGTGGTGGGATTTGGACCCACAAAGTCTGCAGCAGGTAAGAACATTACTTTTGAGTAGTGGCAGATACTGAGGTGCCCTTGCAGTTGCAAAGCACTGAAAAAATTGAAAACCTTTTGCATACTGCAACCTGAGTGTTGACAGATTGTGACAAACAGTATTTAATATATCTCAAAAAATTGCCAATTTGAGCATATGTTAAATAAATATAAAATACAGTACTTGTATCACAATATGAAAAATATATGGTTGTTATATATGAGGACAGTGCTCAACTAAAGATGTTATTTCAGTTGAAAGTGAATTAGTAGCTAGTTCATGACTTGCTGATTAACTATACTTTTTAACCTGTGCACATAGCAATCCTATTAACCTATACCATAATGCATTACCTGCATTGTCTTTCTGTGTTGAATGATTTGATATCTACTTGTGCAACATTCTGCACTTATATATGCCAAGTGTGGATGCCAGTTGGGCCAACAGGAGGAGCTAGAATAATTGCAGGGAACAGTGTCATCCACTAGGGAGAACTCACAGTAGTGTCTCATTGCCCAACTGCTCAGTCTGACAAATACTTCATATTGGCATGGGTGGCATCATCACTGAAGAAGAAAAAGGGGAAAATATGCCTCTATCCTCTACCTAAATAGGATCATTTAGTTGTGGTTCTTGGCCTCACTGCTTACTTTCTCCTCACTCAATCTCATTTTTCAACAGAAACTGCTGAACTGGAAGGCTCTGCTGCAGGGGCAGTCACACAGAGAGGGTAAAACAATGACAGAGAATAGTAAGTGACTACTGGTTCTTCCTGGGGGCTAGAAGAAAGCTCTGGAACATGATGACCCACTCAGTACAAGAGCAAAAACAAACAACAACAACAAAAAAAAAGACTACAGAATTTAAAGAAAAGAAAACTGAGTTATATTTCTATTGGGATGAAAATGACAAACTGTTGTATGCTATCTCATACTTCTCTACAACTAGTTTTGCATTTCAGTATTCAGCCAGGTTTCACACCTACTCTTTTAATCCTAATTTACCTCAGAGACAGAAGCACATGATAAGAATACTAATAACCTACTCCACTGATTTGGATGTTACCCCCTCCCCCAACACTACAAAGATGTAGATACTGAATTACGAACATACAAAATTTGCCAGCAGATAAAGGCATAGAGGTCTACCAAGTCTACATATTAATTGTACATGATCTTGACAGAAATGTATTTAGCATCTATGTACTGAAATTAAAACCATCTGTGTGTCTTGCAGTTCCCCAAAATGTGCACAGAGGCAAAGTATTATGTTTGTTTCCTATATGACACCAAATAGATTTAAAAATAAATCTTAGTGCTGGGAGTGTAGCAGGAAAAATAAAATCTTTTCAACATATTTCTGCATTTCATCCCTATCCCCAGATGGATATGTAATCCAGTTAATAGCCCCATAATTATGTATCCTGATACTGTGTTAAATATGGCAGCAAACCTATCACAGCATTTAGTGTTATGCACATGTATAATTTACTAAAGAAAAAGGTAAACAAAAAGTGTCAGCAGTCCTCCATATGATTTTCATCTACAGAAGGGAGGATGATTTGAGTTTGGTGGCATTTCTCAAAATTGTCTAAAATGTGGGGCAATGCAGCACTCAGCTTCACACATATGCTTTTCTAGCAGAAAATGGAAGACATTCCTTTTCCACGATTCAGAAATCATGATCAGAATAGTGCAGGAGTTCATTTACACTTCTAATCATATAGACAAGATAAACATTTTTGGTCTGTACAATATAACGTTGTTTATGACTTAACTTTACACTATGCTTCTCAAAGTTCCCAAGCTTTTGAGACAGCCAGGACTTGGGATTCCTGACTGGGACCCAGACACATGGGCACAGCCTGCTGGTCTATATAAGAGTCCCATACTTTCTGATATCCCTGCTCCACTACCCAGTTTCACACAGAAACACAATACTTGATGAAATGGGTTGACACCTCAGCAGACCTCTGTTTCCAAGACAGGCAAAAGTCCACACCTACCTTCTCCTGTGGTGTATTTCACACAGGGGTTAAACTGGGCTGGAATGCCCCAGAGCTGACTTCAGTCACTTCTGACTGCAATCAGTCATTAGCAGTATGCACAGGAATGCTGCTAGCAGGCAGTAATAAATTATTTTTTTTAAAGTATTTTCTCTTTCCATGCATTTCCAAACCTGCATCTGGAACTCTCACAGGGAAAGTGAAAACATACATCTACTGCCCCCCAATTAGCAGAGTGTGTTAATAATGTACTAGAGACACAAAAATAAATGTAATCACATGCAGGTTGTCAGGAACAGAGAGGGATTTACAGGGTCTGCTGTGTCATGTCTGAGATAAAGAATGACATCATGATGCAGCAAGGAGATAGCTTGTACCACTTAGAGACTGAATGGGCAGACTATGCATTTCCTAGACTAAGTTGGAATAAAGTGACCACCCACACACCTTACTGAACCGTCACAGAGAGAGTGAGTGCAAGACAGAAATGATGAAGAATAATTCTGCAACAATGTGTGATTACAGTATCTACTTTTAAGGTAGATCCTGGCTTTTACTGTAAGTTTTTTTTAACGTTTTCAGTAACAAAAACATTTGATTTATTGCAGAGATTTGTATATGCGGTTAAGCGATTAGAGAACAACTGTATTGGTAGGGAGAAACCTCAGGACATGGTTTTGGGTTTGGGAGGTATGATGGAGATTCCATTGCTATTTACTTTGTTCCTGAATAAATGATGACATTATGGTTTGCAGTGCTTATATATTTTATTGTTATTGCATTGCCTTATCTGTTTGTTTGCTTTTTTGCCTACATAAATAGGATGACATTTTAACAATGAACCACATTTAAAAACAGTGGCCCAGATATTCAAAAGGGTTGCACCATGCACAATAGGGTTGCTCCAGTGCAAGTGCGAAAATGCGCCATTCTGCAATATTCAGCGGGAGGCAGATGTGCCCCCAAATCACGCTGAGCAATAGCACAATGATAATGAATGTATGCGCAACTGAAGTGGGAGGAACCATGCATAAATGACGCAGTGCGATATTCAACAACATGCGCCATGTGCAATAGGGGAGCAAGCGGAAGTTGTGCTATAGCAGAAATGAGCCAAAATAAAAAGGAACAAGGGACAGATGCAAGAACGCTACAGGGAAGGCACATGAGGCTGAACTTTAGCAACAAAAACAGGGCATGAGGGACACACAGGGCAGGCCAGGGAAAGGGCATCCTGAACACAAAGGCACAGGAAAGGTGTGGGAAGCCACAGCCAGTGCAGAAGGGGGAAGTAATACACATCACAGAGTCCACCATAGGAAGGTGTTCCCGGTGCAGGGGAAGTAGCAGCCAGGACAGCAGGGGGAATACAGAAACAGGTGCCGGGGGGGTGAACACAAGCCAGGGACATGGCCAGTGCCACCATTCAGATGGAGGCAGTAATGAGGGGGGTGAGATGGAAGGCAGCAGGGGGGCATGGCCATGGAAGGGTCCGTCGACGGTATGCCCCCAACAGGCAGTACCGAGCTCACACCAGCTTTGAGCTGTACAGTGATACTGAGATCGTGGGCTGGTACCGCCTGAATTGGGCAATTCTGAGGCGGCTCTGTGAGCTGTGCAGTGATGTGATGCAGGCACCCACATGATGGAGTCATGCTCTGTCAGTGGAGACTAAAGTGACAGCTTGCATGTGCTTGCTCACCACTGGTACCTTCCAGAGACCAACTGGGGACACCACAGGCATAACCCAGTTGACTGCATCATGCCACCTTACCCAATTCCTCAGCGCACTGCAGCCACATGCTGCGGAGTGCATCCATTTCCCCAGCACACCAGCGGAGTGCACAGCAAACATACAGGAGTTCCACAGGGTAGCACATATGCCTGGCATGCTAGGGGCAATAGACTGCACCCATGTGGCCATCCGCACACCACCTGGACCCGAGAGGGCTGCATATATAAATCAGAAGGGCTATGCTAGCATCAACTGCCAGGTGGTGTGCGATGCAAGGGGGCACATAATCAATGTCTGTGCCACGCACCCTGGGGGAGCACATGATGCCTTCATCTGGCACCAGTCGGCACTGTGCCACAGATTTGAGAGTGGGGACATCCCCACTGGCCACTTAGTGGGTGAGTATGCAAACCACATGGACAAACATAGAGCTTGGGAGGGGCATGGTCAGAGGTGACATGAGTTGTGGCCTACATGGCCTGAGGCAGGGTGATGCTGATCACCAAACTAACCTCCACCCTCTACACACAGGTGACAGTGGATAGCTACTCCATCCCTGGCTGCTCACACCATACCGGCGGCCAGCAACCCCATCGCAACAATGCTACAATGAGGCACATGCCACCACATGCAATGTCATCAAGCGGGTGTTCGGGATTCTGAAGGAATGTTTCCATTGCCTGAACACCTCCAGCAGTGCCCTACAGTACAGCCCCTCAAAGGCCTGCAGGCTATTTCTGGCCTGTTACATCCTGCACAACATGGCCAACGAATGTGGGATAGCTGTACAGGTCAAAGAGGGGGACAGTGATGGGGACGATGAGGATGCCGGTGATGGGCAGCCCCCCTTGGGTGACAGGACCCCAGACTACTCCGGCTGGCACAGCTGCACAGGGACACCATCACAGAGGAGCACTTCAGCCATCCCAGGTAAGTCATGGGGCCATGTGCAACCACCAGTGGCAAAGGCACAACCCACAAACATGCATGGACACACACCAGGGGTGCATGCCATCAAGGGAAGTGGCCGGGCATGGAACCGCACACACTGCAAGGGATGGGTGAAGTCTAACATGGCACACGGTCATACACACACACACACACACACACACACACACCTCACCAGACACGCACAAAGGGTAGGAGGCACGCCAACCCAGACCACCACCCCATGCCACACAAATGTCCACAGACCACCATGCCCACTGACTGTCATTGTGCGTATGTCAGATGCTGGGCACCATTGCACAGTGGCATACAGCACAACGCAAGCATCATCATGCACACGTAACTGCGGACAGCAGTCGGGAGGGTGTGCAGATGGACTGTGTGTGTGTATGCAGGGCCGGGTACCCACACGTGCATTGCCCGCTGAATGACACAATGCACACAGGGCAGCATCAGACAGTGGAGATGCTGGGAGACAGGTCAGTCATGCGCCACAGTGCCACGGCCGCCTCGGATGCTTGGGCGGCCCTGCCGAAACCTGCCAACAGTGACAGGCTGACCACTGGCCTCACGGGGTGGCACCGATGGTCCTCCAGGGGTTCCACTGCGTGAACGCGACCATGCTCGCGCAGGGGTCTGCAGCACACTGAACATGCCTGCGCCAGGCATGCTCGGGATGCCCACAGCTGAATCCAGTGTCGACAAGGATGATGTCGCATGATGCTGGGAATGGGGGGTGGACATTGCACTGCATGGTGTCTGCGATGCACTGGCAAATAACTGTGTGCCCATTGTGGCCATGACAGCTGTGAATGCCTGTGTCTGCCTGTCAATGGCAGTGGTCACATCCTCCCGCAACCGGTCCATCCCTTCCAGGAGCAGAGCAGTGTCTCTGCTGTGACGCTCTTCTGCCTGGTGCAGAGCCGCACTCAGTGCATCCACCACCATCACAAGCTGCATCTGCTGATTGACTGATGCTTGCAGTATGCGGGTGTGCTCATCCAAGAGGTCATCTGCCTGATTGGCATGCTGTCCCTCAGGGTGATCGCGGCCCTGATGCTCATCATCCCTGGAGGGTGGGCGCTGCACACCAGGGCCAGGCCTGGGCATGTCCACAGGTGGTGCACTGACACCGCCCCCTGACACTGTACCCCCATGGCCATTGGCTGACTGCTGATGCTGCCCCTCTGGCTGCCACTCCCCAGGGCTCAATGTTGCTGCCGCAGTGGCAGAAACAGTCCCACTGTCCTGGACACACACCAGTGCTGCCCCACTGGTGCAGACAGGCACAGACTGGGACTATGATGACATGCAGGCCTCCATGGCAGCACCACCCACAGCCATGTCAGTGATATCACCTGCTGTGTGGCCATCCTGTGGCACACACGTGTCACTGCCCATGACGTTAGCTCCATCATCATCGGTGATGGATCCAGTACCAGCCCGAGTCTCAGCACGCTGGCATCCATGGATGCTGGCATGCAGAGACATGGGCAGGGCCTCCTCTGCACCTGCTCCACCAACATCAGTCCGGACATCCAGGCAGGCCCACTGTTGCCCTGACCCCCGTATTCCTGTGGAGGTGGATGGGCCCTCCTCCATCTCCATGTGACTGACCTCAGTGGAGAAGCCCACCTCTGACTCATGCTGATGCTCAGGAGCTGTAAGGGAAAAAAGTAGCATTACTGCATGTGACCTACCCTGTCCCCCCAATAGACAGACCATGACCTACCATGCAGTGATGGGCTACCACCCATCTGGAATCCACCACCCGGAACACCCTCAATGGCACAATGTTGCATGCTGCCAGCAACCTTCTTTTCCTGTGGGGTCAGGCATAGCACCTCCAGCTGTCCCCCACCGGTCACAGACCGTGCTGCCCTGATGGCAGCCACCTTCTCTTTAATCATCTGCCTGTCTGTGCCCATCTTCTTTTTGCACTCCTGCACGGAGCACTGGTGGCTGCCATGCAGGTTTACAGCATGTGCCACTTCCTGCCATGCAGCAGCATGGGCCTGTGGTGTTCCTTGGCATCCACTGAGAAGTGGCTCCTGGTCTAGATAGGCCTCGAACAGGGCATCTGTCTCGGCCTTAGTGAAATTTGGCCTCCTCTTCCTCCCACGACTCTGTTCCTCTTCCTTCACCACACGCTCAGTCATGATTCATCCTGTGAGAATGACAGGTGTTACCTGTGACTGTGCAGTCCCATGCATGTCCCAAACACCACAGTCCACACTCCCAAACAGCACGCAACTCACCGCAATAGACTGCAGTAATTGACTATGGCCAGTGCAGCCCAATGTCACACTTTTATAGCACAACCCATGCAAATGAGGAGAGGCGCATCTTTAAGTGGATGCAAATGCAGTGACTGCACCATAGAATGGCTGATTAGATGATTTGCATATGCTGGCTTAATATCGCGCTGTTGCACTTTGCGCAATTGTGTTGAATGTGCTGAGCCAAGGGCGCAGTTCTGTGACATGCACAGTACACACCTAACTGCGCATGCTCGGGTTGGTAACGCAGGCACCTGCCATGCTGCTGATGTGCTGTGCATGGGAGGCAATGCAGGGCATGGCCACCAGTGTGCCAGTGGCACTACGGTGCTGTTCACCTATATGGCGCTGTGGCACTGGGACGTCGTAGGCACACTGGGGCAACAGCACTGTAGGCCACTACAGGAGGTGGCACACAGGCACCCAATCGTGCTACATGCATTGGGTTCCAATCACTCTGTGGCTGTCTCTGTGACAGAGACCCTTGACCCTGTGCCTGACCTTTGCCCCCTAGGCACCATGCATCTGGCATGGGTGCACCACTATCACGCTGTTCGGTGACAGCGCGATAGGGAATGGCAGTGCTGTGCCGCGCTGCATCTGCACTTGACAGGACCATGCTGCAGAGTGCCATTTTGCTTGAACCAGGCAGCAGAAATGGCATGGAGGTGTGCTGTGCAGTGGAGCCAGATCGAGCTGGCAAACCTTGTGGCCATAGTTGAGCCCCATGTTGGGGCTTTGTTTGGGGAGGCACCCCTGGACAGGGCCAGGAGTGTGGTATGGCAGGAGGTGGCTGACACCCTGGAGAAGGCCAGTGGTATGGGGCAGATGGCGGAGCAGTGCCGCCACTGTTATGGGGACCTGAGGCGCAGGGACCCGGACCTGCTTGCCCACCTGTGGGCATGTGCCAGGAGGGACATGGTGCCACGGCCAGGTAGGTGCAACATCCATACACTTTTATCATCCATATGGGTATCACGGTTGCATGTGTCCGGCACATGGGGGGGGCATCCAGTGTTGGCCGTGGTGGTGCTATCGGGGTGTGGGGTGGGTGGGTCTGGCTGTGTGGGATTGCACACACATGGGGGTGGGGGGACATTGATACCAGATTGCACTGATGTTCCTCTCTCCATGTTTGCACCTTAGGGCCAGAAGAATGGAGGCGCAATGGAGAGGGGAGGCACCGCATGCTGGACCAGAGGGACAGGAAGGATGAAGGTGGTCCACGGCAAGTGGACCAGCCTGCTAATGGTGAGTGCCTTACATCCATGATTACTATTGCATGCTGTATAACTGGGCGGGCAGTGGGGCATGGCCACCATCCATTAACACCACTGCCATGCACGTAACTTGTTACAGTCAGCATTGTCCAGTGGCACTGCATGTCTGGGAGTGCATCAATGGTGGTCCATGTGTGCACCAGGCACATGGCTATGGCACTGCCTTCACACCGCATAGCCAAGTCACTGTACGGCCATGGTGGTGCTGTGCAGGACATGGGTGGTGGGTGTGTGCAGTGGTCCACATGGCTGTGGCTGCCTGGGTGGGCAGGTCTTGAGGACATGGTCACTGTGGGTGGTCGCACACCATCACAGGGGTGTGTCACATGGCTGTATGCCATGCACAATGGGTGGGCTGCAGGGGGATGGACAGTCACACCTATTGACTCTCCTCCCTCGTCCTAGGTGGCCGGAGACTCCTGCAGATCCAGCGGGACATTCAGGAGCTGCTGCCGGTCGGGAGGGAGATCTTAGAGCTCCTGCGATGCATCCACCACCACGGGGTGAGGAGGAGGAGGTGGAGATCTCATCGGCGCCTGGAGGAAGAGGACCGGGATGGCCAGTGAAGTCCCCATGCCCCGACTACCACCTTCACCCCTTTGACCCACCCTCACACCCCTTCTTCCCTCTCCCATATGTTCACCCCTGCCCCTTACCCGCCCCCACCTGTTATGTGGCCCTTCCCCCACTATTGTATATAGTTTTGTATATAGTTTTAATGTACATAGTTTCAATATATACATTTTGTTATAACAACTCTGGTGGTCTCTGATTTGCAGCAGGCTACAGGTGCTCAGCTGCAGTGTTGTGCATGGCTTCAGGGGTGGTGCACGCATGGGCATATGTGTGTGTGTGTGTGTGTGTGTGTATGTGTGTGAGTGTGTGCAGAGGTGAACCACCTATGGTGTGGACAGAGGGATCAGTCACTGTCTGTGGTTTGTGTGGTGTACTCTGTGCAGTGGATGCCTGTGTGCAGTGGTCCACGGGGCCTGCACTTTGTGCATGGCATCCCTGTCAGACCATCCATGGCCTGTGCAGCTGACACCCTTGCATGTCTGTAATATGCACGGTCTGCTGGCGTGTCAGTGGTGGCTGTCCATGCTGGATAACAACTGTACCCGGCACAATGCCGGGTTGACCGCCATCACCAGTATGGTGCACGTCTGCCTCCGGTGGCACTGTGGCCTCCACTGTTGTTGTCCACCATCCATGTTGTCGCTTGTGTCTGTTACAGGAGTTGTGCTCCAGTGTCTGTCACTTGTGCTCCAGCAGCATGCTGGTGGCATACAGCTTCATGGTGCCTGTGCAGGGTGGCTGGCACATCTGTGCAATGTAGGGGTGCTGGCCATGTGTACACATCAGCCGTGGCCACTCACCAGTGGCTTGGTGACCGACTACTGTGTCGCTGTGTTGCTGTGCCCTTGGGTATGGGTGGGTGTTTGTCCATGCACTGTGTTGTATCCTGTGTGGTGCATGCCTCCATGCTACACTGTGCATGTCTGTGCTGGCTGTTGTGGCCAATGCTGGGACGGGATGTGTCCTTGCGAGGGTGTGCAGGGTGCTGTACCACTGGAGGTGGAGTCCAGGGCATGCCCTGTTGCATGTGGGGTACCTCATGTGCCGACGCATGGTCGGTCTCTCAGCTGTACCTCGGGGGTGACATGCAGGGCAGCACTGTGTATGCATCTGTTGCATCACTGTCTGCTGCCACCCACTACAGGGTGCCCATGGTGGGGCTGCCTTGCATGGCTCCCTGGTGGTCAGGGTTGCATTGTCACAGTGGGGGTGGTGGCATGCATGGGGTGTCCTGCACTGTTGGGCGCTACTCCTGGGCAGGGTGTATGGGGATCATCATGCAGGGTGTGCTCTGCATTGGTGGGATGGTGTGGTATGGGGTGGTCGGCCATCCTTGTGTGCCAGTCATAGCTTGCCAGGGGGCGTGCTGGTTCACCATGTCCCGGCTGTGGGTTGGTTGCTGGTATCCATGGGCCGGTGGTTATTCCAGCTCTCCCCCAGTTGTGCAGTGCATGGGGTGTGGGGAACGACGTCTGTTCTGCTGTGTGTTCCTCTGCCCATCTGTGGCTTGGGTGGTGGGCCCCTGCATCCCTGGTTGTGCTGTTGCATTGCTGCCCTGCTGCTGAGGGCATCCCTGGTTGCGCTATGGCGCATCTGGACTGCTCGGCTGAACATCCCTTGTTGCACTATGGCGCATCAGATATGTTCAGCTTCACCTCCTTAGTTGTGCTATGGTGCAGGTGGTGCGATATTCAGTCGTCGGCCGTAGGCGCATCTTGGCCTGCGCAGCTTTTGAATATCACGCTTCTTGCGCATGGACGCAGTGGACTTGCATTTGCTCCTGCTGTTGCGCACTTTTTTGGGTGCAGTTTGAATATCTGGGCCACTGTGTTTATTTTTTCTTTGTGTGCTTCCTAATTTTATTTTTACTAGCAGTACTATAATTACGTATTTTGTGAGCAACTCCATTTGTTTTGCTGGTAATGTGTAATTCTGTAGTGAAGTGTTCTTATTTCAGAGATTGTGCCAGGCAGGTATAATGTTCATGAGCTGTTTTTCAGAATTAGTTTTGACTGATTGCTAGACAGATAGATAGATAGATAGATAGATAGATAGATAGATAGATAGATAGATAGATAGATAGATAGATAGATAGATAACTTTATTTTTCAACAGGATTAAACTTTTAGGATCAAAGTGACCCTGTCTAACAAATTTTTTCTTGGCATTTGGCTAGAAAACACAGTGTGATTTGCACCAGATGATAGAGAGGTGAAAATAATTACTGTGCATGTTGTGCATTTATTGGTTTGTTTAAAAATGTGTGTGGATGGCAAAGAACTGAGAACAAATATCAAAATGCAGTGTTTTTTATTTTGTTTCTGAGTTCCTCCCTTAAAAAAGTTTTGTGATTTTTGTGGTGGGCTTGAACCTTTAAAATATCAGTGCATATTAGCTGTTGTTCTGTTTAGATTGCCCCTTAGATCCTGGTTTCTGTGATCATGTCCAGTCCCCATTTTGAGTTCCCATATCAACTTTTTTTATATTTGAAATAATAGATACATAGCTACATAGATGTTACAGGCAGATAAGGACCACTAGGTCCATCCAGTCTGCTCATTTAAGCTGTCTAACGAAGCATCCAGTGACCATATATAGTCATTGGTGTTAGCTTTTTCTTCCAATCTCTATTTATTTACTTAGTTTTTGTTGACCAGGTAAGTGCACTAGACAAATCCTGCCTATTTTCAGGCATGACCAGGAAGAGGGGGATACAGATGAATGCCAACCAGATTAAGCTGTTGGTGGTATTTTTTTTTACTGAATGTGAATTTTTTTGTGAATATTTCTTTGTTTCTGTCCCATGCATGTTTAAAACCCACCCCTGTATGGCCCCTGTCACCACCTCCTGGGGCAGGCTATTCCATGCATCCACCAGTCTTTCTATAAAAATTAACTTCCTGACATTTCCCGTTATGCAGCCACCCCTCAGTCTCATGTTGTGTCCTCTTATCCTGGCACTACTATTAATCTGAGATATGTTGTCCCTTTCCACCTTGCTAATGCCTTTGAGGTAGTTTAGCATTTCTATCATGTCGCCTCTCTCCCTCCTTTATTCCAGAATGTAGAAATTGAAGTCCCTCACTGTCTCCTCGTAAGGCTTGTGATATAATCATTTCACCATTTTGGTCACCCTCCTCTGCACTGTCTTTATTTTGTCAATGTATTTTTGAATGTGCGGTCTCATAATAAAAAGAATGATCCTTTTTATGTTTGCTTGCACGCATGTGCAAGAAACATAGTGCCATCATCGGAGATTTCGGAGGTGAGTCACCTCCTTCTCCAATTCAGGCAGCGAGCTGGCAGGCGCGGCCCCTGTAAGCCAATGCATTTTGGAGCTGTCTATGACATGCTCCAAAATGCAGTGGCATACAGTTGAAAGGGGGAGCTACGCTTGAGTGAGCAGCGATAAGAAGCTGCTCACGCGCAGCTCCCCTCAGCCGCAGGCTAAGCGCTCCGCATGCGAGCGTACAGCCGACGGGTGCCCAGTCCCCGTCGGCTGAGCTGCATCGTCCCTCCCCTCTTCCCAGTAGTTGGTGCCACGCTGGGAGCCCACTCAGCGTGGCAATCAACAATTTTGCGCGATAAGGTGCCCAATCCCCGATCGGCTGAACCCTCCAAAGTCCTTGTGCCACGCTGAGGCCCCAGCGTGGCAAACGTCCCAAGAGGGCTTTGTATTTTTTTTTTTGCCGACGTGTGTCCAATCCCCGCCAGCTGAACGCCTCAAAGTCGTTGTGCCACGCTGGGAGCCCACCCCAGCACGGCAAGCGGTCCCATCGGTGTCTTTTTTTATTTTACCCTGTAAAACAAAAGCGATCCCACGCGCTCCTCCAAGCCCTCCACAACCCGCACCCACCCACTGCACACCAGCCTCCCACACCCCCTCACCCCATACTTACCTCCGGAGTCTGGCACGACGATCTTCGTGGACCGGGAACACGTCTGCACTCTTCAAAGCCGACTGCGAACTGAGGAAATGCCGGTAAGCTGTATAATGGGCTAGATAGGAGGGGTTCAACTTTATTGCATATCTCAGTCATTTTTGGGAATTTTTGCACCAAATTTTCAACATGGGGTTTTTGGGACCCCTTCTCATGAATGATGTCACTGTCATGGCGTTATTCAGGCTCGAAGGGTGATTTCGCGCAGTGACTGTGCAGTGACTGCGAAATCACCCTTTGGGACTGAATACCACCATGACAGTGACATCATTCATGAGAAGGGGGCCCAAAACCCCCATGTTGAAAATTTGGTGCCAAAATTCCAAAAAATGACTGTTTAACGAGCTGCGTTGCGCAGTTCCTACGCAGGCTCGTAAGTTCGCGAAATTTCAATATTTTCACTCCAGATTTTCAACATTGTCATTTCACCACACCATCTTATGAGTGGTACAGCTGTCATTTTTCACATCTCACCCAAAATGTGTTTCCGCCCTTGTAGCACAGAATGGCGCAGTCGGTGTGCAAAATCAATGTACGGGACAAATTAAGAAAATCACAGTGACACTGTTCATGAGCAGAGATCTTGAAATTACTATGTTGAAAATTTGGTTAAAAAATTCCTAAAAATGACTGTTTTATGAGCATGCATTGCACAGTTCCCACGCACGCTCATAGGTTTGCGAATTTTCAATATTTCCACTCCAGATTTTCAACATTGCCATTTTTCCACACCTTCTTATGCATAGTACAGCTGTCATTTTTCACATCTCACCCAAAATGTGTTTCACGCAGCGTATTATGAAATCGCAGCCGCGGTGGAACTCAGTGTATGGGACACATTAAGGAAATCACAGTGTCACTGTTCATGAGCAGAGATCTTAAAATGGCAATGTTGAAAATTTGGTGACAAATTCCTAAAATGACTGTTTCACAGGTGTCGTTGCGCACGGTTTCCCGCATGCCTTTCGTAGGTTTGCGAATTTTCAATATTTCCACTCCAGATTTCCAACATTGCCATTTTCCACCGTCCTTATGAGCAGTACAGCTGTCATTTTCACATCCTGCCCAAAACATGTTTCCGCCCATGTAGGCGCACAATGGGCGCGTCGGTGAATGCCAAGCTCAATGTATGGGGCAATAACAAAACCACAGTGACACTGTTCATGAGCAGAGGTCTTAAAATGGCTATGTTGAAAACTTGGTGAAAATGCCTAAAAATGACTTTTCTGACGTCGTTACAGTTCCTATGCATGCTCGTAAGTTTGCAAATTTAATATTTTCACTCTAGATTTTCAACATGTCCATTTTATTAAACTTCCTTATGAACAGTACAGCTGCAATTTTTCATATGTCACCCAAAATGTGTTATCGCATATGGCGCATAATGGTGCTGTTGGTGTGCGAAAGCAATGTTTAGGACAGATTAAGAAAATCACAGTTACACTGTTCATGAGCAGAGGTCTTAAAATGGCTATGTTTAAAATTTGGTGACAAAAGTCCATAAAATGACCTTGTTACAAGTGAGCATTGTGCAGTTTCCACGCATCCTCATTAGTTCATGACTTTATAATATTTTCAGTCCAGATTTTCACTAGTGGCATTTTTCAACACTTCCTTATGAACAGTACAGCTGCCATTTTCACAACATGGCGAGTGTGTTTCACACTTCAGTGCAGAGATGCGTGGTCGCTGTGGGAAATCATTGTTCGGCACAGATAAAGAAAATCACAGTGACACTGTTCATGATCGGAGGCACCAAAATGCCTGAGTTGACAATCTGCTATAAAATATCCCCAACCTACTTATGTAGCAGATTGTGCGTTGCACAGTTTCTATGCACTTCGTGACTTCACCATTTTTTAAATATTTTTACTACACATTTGCAACATAGCCATTTTTACACTTCCCCATGAAAGAGTACAGCTGTCATTTTTTACAGCCTGTTCGGAATATTTTTGCACCTGTGGTGTTAAATCCCGTAGTCACTGTGCATAAGCAGCTTTCGGCTACCAAACTGATATTCCCCCTGTTCATGAGGTGGGGTCACAAAACAAACATGCTGAAAATTTGGAGTTAAAATACCAATGAATGCCTGAGGTATTAGGCTTTTCAACGAAATTGCCCAACCCTATAGAGAATGACAGGAATCAGGGGTGTGACTTGGGATTCTTGCCTGTGATGCTCATACCATTCCACACCCTACAGTCACTGAGAGGCATCGAGGTATGCCTTGGACTCTTCGGCCCCAAACTTCACCCCATTCTCCTATATTGCACCCATCTCACCGTATTTCCTAATGAAATGGGGTGCGCATAAGGGCCAAAGACCCCAAGGAACACGTGACACTTGTCAGTCTCTGCAGAGTGGGGTGTGGTGAAATGGCGTGGCCGTTATGCCTGACGACCCAAATGCACACCCTAATGCCTGTCACTCTCTGCAGGGTGGTGGTGGGATTGGCTTCAGTTCAATACTTCACTGCCATTCCTATTACGCAGCTCTGTAACTTCTACACTACCGCTGCCAATGCCAGTAAGCAAACATTCGGCATTGACAAATGCTTGTTAATATAGGGAAGGAAACATTGTTTATCTAGGAGTAGCACACTAAGCTGAAGCTTGTTTCCAGATGTGACCTGGGAGCACAAAGAAGTTAAGTGACTTGCTTAGGATCACACAGTATGCACCTAAGTGACTGCATGGTTCAAACCCAGGTCTCCAGATCAGAACCTTAACCCACTGCTCCATACTGCTTCCTTGATATGGCTTGGATGATCCAAATTTTCAGCAGTATTCTGTGTTGTTTCAGAGCACCCATGGTTAACATACAGTAAGTTTTCTTGTAACTAAAATTAACTAGTATGCATCACATACTTCTTTCTAACCTTATGGTAAAATAGGTGTAGAAAAAATAGCTGAGAATACTTATGAAAACCTGGTGCAACTTGAGCTATATTACAAACAGTGTTCCTTTTAGTATTTCAAATTAAAAGAAAAGTGTTAAGGCAGACTCAAAATCTAGAAAGGAGGATGTCATGAGGGACAATCTAAAATGGAATAAAAAGTACAGGTCAAAATGTTCACTATAACATACACTGATACTTTACAATTTTAAGGTATGCCATAATAGGCAACTCTTAATCACTGGTATTTTCATGTGCTTCTATGATGAAACAGTTTTTAGATTTTCAGTTATTTCTAGCTACACATGTGACATGTAGCTGATTTTAAAGGTTTTGTGATTCAAGCTCAGCAGTAAAAGGTCCTATGAGGAGACACTGGCAAGCCAGTATTTATTCCTGGAGGCCAGTGTGACTTTTTCTGTCCTAATGTTCTATGTTTCCTTATATCAGCACCCAAACAAGCTGTAGATTATTGGGAAGTTAAGTAGCAAGTTAAAGTGGGCTACTGAAGGTCATCATATACTGTATTAAATTATTGCAATAAGTAATAGAGGATGAGTAGGTGATGATGAGATTCAAACTCAGCTCTCCAGATTCACATTTCAGTAGCAAAATGAGTAACTGAGGTTGAATTATGTTCTCCAAACTGTGATGATACAGACTATTCTGAGTGAAGGGTATTTGGATGAAATGAACACATTTGTGGTTGACAATTATTTACAACAGCGAAGAAAACATGGCTGCTCAGAAAAGAAAAATCAGTGAATTCTTTTTGGCTGGACATGCAAGGATCACCAGGCAAGCACATATGTTACCTACTATAACTACATGCCATGCAAAGATTGCCAGATAAACACATATAACTACATATTGATTTATGTGTGTGTGTGTGTGTGTGTGTGTGTGTGTGTGTGTGTGTGTGTGTGTGTGTGCATATATGTAAAGACAACAACTTAGCAGTGGCAGAACCATGGGTGACTGTACAAGCCTGCCCTCTCACAAGTGATGATGATAATATTGAGTAAGGCCATTGTATGTCTAATTTACACAATGTATTAAAAAGTGTAAAGATTTCAAATCAGCCTTTTTTAAGATTATAACTGTTTGATTTCAATGCTCTGTTTTACTTGCAGCAGAAGCCGCTGTTACTGATTGGCTAAGAGTTCCTTCAAGACCATGTTAAAGTGGAAATAAATTAGCAGCATGAGGATTTATCCTCCTTTAAAATACTGCAGTGGCCAAAATATATCATTAATCTGTAATCTGCAAGATCTGATTCTCACCTACATTACACAAATATACTTGTATTACATACACTCCTGGAGGCACATATTATTTGTGATTTAGTTTTACTTTAGTTTTTAACCATTCTATTGGTATTTACTTAGAACTGAAGAGATACCATCACATGGCAATCCAGTATTATTTGGAGAAGGAAGATCAACTTTGGAAAAATAAAATTAGTGACTATTTTAGTAATGGGAGTTTCATGGTATGCAGGAAAATAAATACATATTTTTTTTTTCTTTTCAGATACAAGCAACCTTTTTTTTCTATACCCTGACCTTTAACACAAACTGGGGGGGGGACATTATAGGTAAGTTTTAGAAATATGCTTGCATTGCAGGTCTAAAGAAGTACAGGATCCATGGCCTAGAAATTCAATAGAAATGGCTCAGGAGGAAACAACAGACCACAGGCCTCAAAGCATCTGTGGCAATGACAATGCATCCTGATGGACTGTTGGACATCAGAACACTTTACATACTTCAGATCACAGCAAGACTGCATCCAAGATAAAAGGATTGGTTGTTTGGTCTGCAGTAAAGTGAAGGCACTGTCCATCAAAAGAGAAACAGGAATGAGATGACAGCTATCAGAGGAGTGGATGACCAGTGCAGTTGGACCATATGGGGATACCAGACAAAAGCAACATTCATTACTAAGGGAGAAGATTCATGATCACAAAGAAGCAAAGGCCCACCTGGAAGCATTAAAGATAATAAAAAATGAAAGAAGAAGATTTGAACGCTAGTGTGCTAAAGGCAAAAGAGGACCTTGCTGCAGTTACAAAATGTATTTTTAGAACAGTCTATTTTACTGCAAAGAAAAAATGTCCTTTCACAGATCATCCTGACCTAGTGAATTTGCAGGCCATGAATGGAATCAGTGTTGGAAGAGACCTACACTCTAATGTTACCTGTGCTGTAATAGTCAGTTTCATTGCTAAGGAAATGAGGGTGCAACTTATTAATTTTATCAAGAGCACTCGCCCGCTAATAGGCATACTTTTTGATGAATGCACAAGTTTAAGCAAAAAATCTTGCCTTCTTATTTATATAAGATGCTCAGTTGGAAATGAGGAGCCCACAACAGTTTTTCTTGATCTGGTAGAACTGGATGCTATAAATGCTGATGGAATAATGTCAGCTTTGTTACGCTGCTTGGAAGGATATGGGATTGATTAAGTTTTTTGACTGAATGCCTAATTAGTTTTGATGGTGCTTCAGTCATGATAGGGAGAAAGACTGGTGTTTTTTTCAAAACTCAAAGAATTCTTTCCGCAAACTCATTGGATGGCATTGCCTCAACCATAGACTAGAACTGTTTGTCAGTGATGCAGTGAGGACTTGCACTGAAGTAAATCATTTCAGGAACTATATGGATAAACTGTATACAATTTACTGACAGTCTAAAAAAAAAGTCAATAAAAGCTAGCAGCAGCTGTTGCAGTAGATTGTCACCTAAAGAGGATTGGGAGGATTCTTGGAGTGAGGTGGATTGCTTCTAATTTTAGAGCAGCACGTACAGTCTGGGTATCTTTCCCTGCCCTATACCATCACTTTCGATTAGCAACAGAAGACATGCCCAGAGACTCAAAAGAAAGAAGAATGTTTGAGGGAATGGCAAAACAAGTGTCCTCTGTTGTTTTCCTTAAGATCCTTGGCCTGATTCTGTCTGCATTGGAAGAAGTGAAAGAGCTGTCAGAGGCACTACAAGCATGAAACATCAACTTACCAACAGCAAATTAACTTAATAAGTGTGAGGTATTCATCAGCAGGAAGGAAAGTAAAAGACAGTACTTCCAGCTAGCACAAGAATTAACTGTTAATGGTGAAGTCAGTCATGTCTACATGAGCACAGCCATGCACAAAAGGCAATCCATCAAGGCCAGTTCAAGCAGGCACTGGTAGATTCCTGGCCTACTAGAATGGTAACTCAAAAAGAAGATAAGCTTTTTGAAAAATAAAGCAATGCATTCTGCCACAAACATTGCCAGAATACTTGCCAGTGGAGTTTGCAGATGGTGATATGAAAGTGCTCTGTGACTTTTTTCATATCAAATATTCAGAACTGAAAAATTAGTTCAGAGATTTAAAGGAAGAGAGAACAAAGCCTATGGGAGACAATCTTTTATGCTGTTCACATGCAATGAATACTGTTGCAACCGGTACAGCTGAATGTGAAAGAGGATTCAGTAAAATAAATGACATTTGCACAGTCATTAGGACACATTTCAGCACTGTTCACATCTCGTCACTCATGTCCATCTCCTTGGTTGGTCCACCACTGAAACAGTGGGACCCAGCTTTTCATGTTCAAAAGTGGCTGGTGCACAGATGACCTGCTGACCATGCTGTTTGACAGCTCATAAAACTAAGGAAGACAAACATGCATATGAATCAACATGGAGAGTTATAAACTTCATCAAAAAACAGGACTAGGCCAATTAGATTTAATTTGTGAGTGAATCAGAAATTGAATGAAAAATGCAAAAAACATTGAACCATGTGTGTTTGATTAGAATTGAATGTCTGACATGTGTGCTGCCTATCTTCTATTAAATAATTTTGTATTGCATTGCTGTCTTTGCTAATTGATTTTGTTCTTTGAAAAAATAAATATATTATATTTATAAAAATGATTGTAGTTTAATGCATATGTATTGGTTTAGAAACTTAATAAACAGTTAAACTAAATGGCAAAGGTGAAAATGTGATAATCTCCCATATTGTGCATGCAATAACGCGGGTATCGTTTACTAGTTAGTGACATGCAATATTGATGGTGGCAGTTATGACATCAGAGCTCCACCATGTCTGAAATTCCAGTTTAACCACTGATTTCACACATATCAGGGCCCTTGCAGTATCAATGCTATGATGGACATGTGACCAGAATAATGTATTATTTTTTTTTGTTAATGTATTTTGTAATGTAAGTGTGCTTCTGTCATAGCTTCTGCTGTTTGCAAGGGCAACGCAAAAATATGGCTTACAGGGTCCCATGTCCAGACAAGTCTTAAGGAAAATACTAAGAACTGCTCTGGGGAACTTTCCCATGAGTTAATCCAGGGTGATCATCCTGAGAGATGTGAAGGTACAATTTTGAACACCTCAGACATCCTTGAAGCCAGAGATTCTGTAAGGCAGATGTTAGAGTGCCAGGCTGAATGCCTTAGCCAGCTTAAAAGGCAAGAGGCATGGGGCTACACACCTTGGACTGTCTTCAAGGCAGAATCATAAAAGTGGACAGAGTACATTTGGGTGTATGTGCTCATCCCTCCATACACACACCCATATAGGGGTTGACGGGGTAACCAGCCACTCAAAGGAGAGAAATCACCTCTCACAATCGGAAAAGAATATAACAGAGATATAAGGTTAATTTCTCTCTCTTGGACTTAATATTTCTAAAAGGTTCAGAGCCCTGCAGCTAGAAGCCTGGTAAGAAATCTTAGGAAAAAGTATTTTCTTCAGATAGCAGGAGGTAGAGACATAGGTTTTAGCTGAGAATAGCTCAGAAATGTACTGTACACCAACTATCTGTTAACTTGCTTTATTTTCTGTTTCTTAGTAAATGTGCAACCCTTTTGTTTTCCTGTAAATACATCCTGTTGTATATATGTTTAGTATTTTAGTAAAGCTTCTTGTATTTTTATAGAGTCAGTGGCTTCTTGTTTTATTTTAATGGATAATTATACTATTTCTGTTGGGCTCTGTTTGTATTCCATCTCTGAAGGTGCACTCTTGTTGACCTTCCTGACCTTGAGCATGGAGGAGGTAAGACATTGGTTTCTTGGTTACTGGTTGTCAAAGCCTTGTGGTTACAGTGAACAGGAATTCCCTGATGAGGAGGATTTCCATTACATTGTTGGCAGAGTGGTGGGATCCACGTGGCAACCTGTACCTGTCCAGTGCAGAGTAGTGGACAGTGTACTTTCCTATGTTGCAGAAAATCTGACAGATAGAGATAGCACACTGGTGATGGAGTGCCAGCAGAAATATTCCTTTTAACAATCACAAAACAGGATTTCAAAAGGTTGCATTGTTTACTACCGTTGTTTTTTTTTTATTTATAGACAGTTTAGTGCAGCATAGCTGGAGAATATGAGCTCCTCAAGCTATGTAAAATTTAATGTACAGCAGCTTTGTGAGCTGTGCACAGCTAGGGGGATTGTCCATGAGGGCATGACAAAGAATGCACTTATGGAAGCCCTGCTGGCATATGACTTGCTGCAGGAGGGGCAGACAGTCTCAGATGAGCATGACCCAATACCTGGTCAGCAGGTGGTCGCTGAGGACAGTGACCCAGGTAGTGAGACTGAGGTCCCAGTGGCTGAGCAAGAGAGGCACATTGTGGCACAAGCTGGAGAAGCTGTGCAGCCCAACTGACCTTGGTTTGAGATCCTAAAGGCAGAGCTTGTGCTGCATAATGCCGAACAGTAGAGGTCAAGGCTGGAGGCTGAAATGGAGAAAATAAGAATGAAGGTAGAGGAAAGAGAAAAGAGTCATCAGCAAGAGATCCTTATGTGAGAGGAGAAAGAGAAAATCAGCAGAGTGAGAGAAACAGACTGGCAGCATAAGATAGAGATGGAAAAACTACAACAGCAAACGTCACGGCAAACCATAAGTAATGGCAAAGGTGGTTCAATCCATGAAGCTATGATTAATTTTCAGTTTTTTCACAATACCAAGACAGAAATGATCTGTATTTGTTTTTAAAATCATTTCAAAGGGTTTGTGGGCAATTTAAATTAGATAAGACTTCATGGATGATCCACCTGACTCATTTACTTTCTGTCTGTGCCTTGCATGCATTTGCATGAATGGATGATAATGATTGCATGAACTATGATAAAGCTAAAAGAATGTTATAAAAATATGTTGAACTGACTCCTGAGTCTTACAGATGGAAATTTACATAATTAAAAATCGGCCCAGGAGACAGCTATGTAGAACTGCTTGTCCAAATGTGTGCTTATTTAGACCATTGGGTGGATGGGGCTAAGGCAAGGACTGTAAAGCAGGTTAAAGATTTAATTGTAAGGGAACAGTTTCTTAAAATTGTACCTGATGACCTGCGTATTTGGCTACTGGATCGGGCATGCAACTCTGCAAAGGAGACAGCAGAATGTGCTAATTTGTATGTGGCCAGCAGACCACATTCACAATATAAGAACTATGGAGGTGGAGCAGCACATGGTTTTAAGGGACCCAGGGAGGGCAGTCTACAGGAAACCAGCCTGCACCCAAGCCCAAAACAGAACCTAATGGTTCTAAGGGAAACAAGGAGCCAGAGCGAAGGAATGCTGAATTTGCCAGAAAGTGGGGCATTTATTCTATGACTTCCTTAAAAACAGGAGTAAAGGGCAAAAGCTGGGGGGAGGGGGTGACCAAGACAGTACACCACAGTTGGTAAACTCTGCACACACTGTAGTGCCACCAAACTCCACCAAGCATATACACCCTATTATAGCAAGTGAGACAGTAACAGTGGGATTGAGGAACACTGGTGCCTCCATCTCCATGGTAAAGCAGGATCTGATCCAGGCACAGCAGATTCTGCCAGAGCAGTTGTCCAAGATTCGGAGAGTCATAGGTCCAGTGGTCCAAGTGCCAATGGCTCAGGTCTTCCTGAGCTGGGAGGGCTGCCATGGGGTACAGGAGGTGGGAGTTGTACTTGATCTCCCTATGGATGTGATCATGGAGAATGATTCTGACCACAGGAAAAACTTAGTATGTGTTGCTATCTGTAGCCAGGAAAAGGGCAAGCTTCTGAGGGTGAGAAGAGGGTGACATAGCCTGTGCAGATCCATCCCTCAGCAGCTGAGGAAGTAGCTAGTGTGGGTGAAGGGCTAGCTAGAAGTAGCAGCCCTGAGCCTCAGCTGCAAGCAGAGGAGGCCACCACCAGGGGCAGCTTTCCTCTTGAAGGGGAATTGGGGAGGGTCAGACAGGAGGAGTTGGGCAGGATACAGTGAGCTGCTCCTACCCTCCAAAAGCTGAGAGAGATAGCAGATAGTGCTGAGGCCTCTCAAAGGAGTAAAAAGTCAGTTTATTGGGAAAATGAGTTGTTGTACAGGGATTGTACACCACAAAGGGGGCTAGAGGGAGAAGTACTCCAGCAGTCAGTAGTTCCCTGGGACTACTGAAGGCATCTTCCGGCCCTGGCCTATGACATTCCATTTTCAGTCCACCTGGGTATTAACCACATGAAAAACTGGCTTGCCAACAATTTCTTTTGACTAAGCATGTACACAGACCTGGCAAATTATGTTCGGACTGGTCCACAGTGCCAGCGGTTTGGAAAGGTCAGGGGCAAGGCTAAGGCAGATTTGGTGCCCTGCCTATTATTGACGAATGCTTCAAGAGGGTAGTTGTTGACATAGTGAGGTCCCTGAGTACCCCAAATTGCACTGGCAAATGATACATACTTGTTGTTGTGGATTATGCAACCAGGTACCCAGAAGTAGTGGCCATGTCCTCCATTGAGGCAAAAAAGGTGTCTGATG
Organism: Neoceratodus forsteri; assembly: GCA_016271365.2. Taxonomy (NCBI): domain Eukaryota; kingdom Metazoa; phylum Chordata; order Ceratodontiformes; family Ceratodontidae; genus Neoceratodus; species Neoceratodus forsteri. Next base: position 876,007,125 of record CM057459.1, read on the forward strand.
AGCACCTGAGAATCTTTATCAGAGTGGGATTTCCCCAGGAGACTTGATCAGACTAGGGTGCAAATTTCATATCATCCTTAATGACCAGTTTGTAGGAGAAGTGTGGGGTGAAACAGCTCCGTGCTTTGACCTATTACCCCAAGGCAAATGGCCTGGTTGAATGAATAAATGAGACCCTTAAAACTATGCTCAGGACATTTGCTGACCAGCACAAAATGGAGTGGGAAAAATATTTGCCCTACCTCCTGTTTGCATACAGGGAAGTCCCACAGAAGTCCACGGGGTTTTCATCCTTCGAGCTCCTGTTTGGTCACAGTGTGAGGGGGACCCTAGATATAGTTAGGGATGGAGTACATCCTAAATTTCAGGGCCGGGCTTAAGGAGATCATGGGGCTTGCCCAGGAGCACTTAACCACTGCACAATAGCAAAATAAATCCTGGTATGACAGTGGGGCAAGAGCCCGGAAGTACGAAGTCAGACAGCAAGTGATGGTACTAATCCCAGTCCAACACAATAAACTGCAAGCAACATGGGGGGCCCATTCTCCATAAAAAGGAAGCTGAGTGATGTTAACTATATTTATTTTATTTTTATTTATTTAGTTTTGTTGACCGGGTAAGTGCACTAAACAAATCCTGCCTGTTTTCAGGCACGACCTGGGGAAGGGGGATACAGATGAATGCCAACTGACCTTGAACCAGATTAAGCTGTTGCTGGTATTTTTAGTGAATGAGGGAAATTTGGCCAAGACACCAGGGAAATTCCCCTACTATTTTCGATAAGTGCCATGGGATCTTTAACATCCACCTGAACTACCACCAATCCAGGCAGATGGGACCTCGGTTTAACGTCTCATCCGAAAGACGGCACCTCAGAAGTGCAGCACCCCTCTCATGCTGCACTACAGTGTCAGTACTGGGATAGTAACCCAGGTGTCAGATGTGGGAACTGAACCCACAGCCCTCTGATCTCCTGGCCTCAGAGGTGAGTGTGCTACCTACAGGGCCTATATGGTAGGACTGCCTGATTGAAGGCGCGGGCAGAGGGTAAATCATGTGAACATGATGAAGTCCAACTATAATATGGAGGAAATGATCTTCGCCATATGCAACACACCAGAGGAGGGGAATGAGGCTAATCTCTTAGTGGACCTCCTTCTGGAAGACCAGGAGGAATCCTCAGTGAATAGCCTCATCCTCTAAGGGCAGCTGACTTCGGTCCAGACCGAGGAGATGAAGGGGGTGAAGCAATATTTTTGGGACATGCATACAAAGAAACTAGAGAGCTGCACAAAATGCCAATGAGGATGGACTGTTGAGGTGGGCTAAGTGCATAACATGTTCCTTTAGGCGCTCCCTAGGCCCTACATGAATGGCAGTGTCTCTTGGGGGTTGCCCAAAGGAGGCACACCTTCATTTCCCGAGATGAGGAGATGTGACGAACATGTGACCAGAGTAATGTATTCATTTGTTTTTGTTGCTGTATTTTGTAATGTAAGTATGCTTTTGTCATAGCTTCTGCTATTTGCAAAGGGGACAAAAAATATGGCTCACAGGATCACATGTCCAGACAAGTCTTAAGGGAAATACTGAGAACTGCTCTGTGGAATGTTTCCATGCATTAATCCAGGATGCACATCCTGGCAGATGTGAAGGTGCAATTTTGAACACTTCAGACACCCTTGAAGCCAGAGATTCTGTAATGCAGACGTTAGATAGCCAGGGGGAATGCCTTAGCCAGCTTAATAGGCAGGAGGCATGGGGCTACACAGCTTGGACTGTATTCAAGGCAGAATCATAAAAGTGGACAGAGCACATTTGGGTTGATGTGCTCATCCCTACATAAACCCACCCATCTAGGGGTGGGCAGGGGTAGCCAATCACTCGAAGGAGAGAAATCACCTCTCACAATCAGAAAAGAATATAGCAGAGAAATGAGGTTCATTTCTTTCTTTTGGACTTGGTACTTCTAAACAGTTCAGAGCCCTGCAGCTAGAATTCTGGTATGAAAGCTTAGGAAAAAGCATGTTTCTTCAGATAGCAGCAGGTAAAGACTTAGGTTGTAGGTGAGAGTAACTCAAAACTGAGCTGTACACCAACTATCTGTTAACTTGCTTTATTTTCTTTTTCTTAGCAAATGTGCAACCTTTTTGTTTTCCTGTAAATATATCCTGTTGTAAATACTTGTAGTATTATAGTAAAGCTTTGATTTTTATAGAATCAGTAACTGCTTGTTTCATTTAAAAAGAGTAATTATACTATTTCTGCTGGACTCTGTTTGCAATCCACCTCTGAAGAGGCACTTTACCCTCAGTTATTGGGTTGAGCTTCCTGACCTTGAACAAGGAGGCAAGAAGCAGATTTCTTCATTCCTGGTGGTAAACACCTTGTGGTGGCAGTGATCTTGGAGTCCATGGTGAGGGATTTTCATCACAAATGTAATGATGCTTATTCAACCCAACTTCAGGTCACAAAATAGACTGGGATGCACCCACCCTTTCCTCCTTACTTCACCTTAATCCCAAGAATATGGAATAGAAAATCACAAGGATTTATCAAGAATCTGAATGAGGGTGAAATCCTCTTATCCCGGTCTCCTCCAAACACTTGAATCACTCACTCTAATGAATGCAAAGCTTCTCCTTTTGTAATGTGGTAAATCATCACATGCCTAGGAACCAGCACTGGCCGGAAATGTTAACCCTATGGCAATAAAATCCAGCTTGGCAGGTTAGTTGATAGTATGTCTCCTCGCGGTGTTAGGGAGCAACAAAAGCAAAATATAACATCAGGTTTTGTGAAAAATAGTGACTCTCCAACATAAACATATTTGCTATCTCATGAATATGCAGATATTCATTTCTGCACACATGCTTAGTGAGCCTTAGAATCCTCTGTATGATAAAAATAATGCAATGAACATGGGGCATTTATTTATTTCAAATTATTATCCAGGAAGGTCACACTGACCCTGAGCTCATTTCTAGATGCAACCTGGTGGAAGAGATTACACGGGGAAAACACTGACAGCAAATGTATATCATTTTAACAGTAGTGCACCTTTCACTAATGCAAAGAAATTACTGCAGAAAAACAGAATGAACAAGGTGTAAAAGTGCCTTGATACTATAAAAATAAAAACAAACAAAACAAGCATTTGTCAATGCCGAATGTTGATTGCGTTGGTCTGTTGAGCTCGCTCAGTGGCCCTCTGTCACTGGCTCAGTCTGTTTGTACAGTGCTGCAGGCTGCTGTTTTGTACTGGGCTGCTGCCTGCATTGGCACCTTGTTCTGCCGAGGAAAAAATCCGCAGCTGTCCCGACAGAGCTCCATTGATGTGGCTCACTCCACCTCTCTCACTCGCTCATTCTGTTTCTCCTGGCACTGCAGGCAGCCCTTTTGTACTGGGCTCCTGTCTCTGTTGGTGCCTTTTTATGCCCACAAAGAAATCTGCAGCAGTCCCGACGAAGCTCCGTTGAGCTTGCTCACTCCCCTTCTCTCACTTACTCATTCCGTTTCTGCCAGCGCCTCATGCTGCCCTTTTCTACTGGGCTCCTGCCTGCATTGCTGCCTTCTTATGCCCACAAAGAAATTTGCAGCAGTTACAATACAACTCCGTTGAGCTCACTCACTCGCTCACTCTGGTTTTTCTGCCACTGCAGGCTGTCCTTTTATACTGGGCTCCTGCATTCATTGCAGCCTTTTTCTGCCCACAAACAAATCTGCAGCAGTCCCAACAGAGCTCCACTGAGCTCACTGACTCCCCCTCCCTCACTCGCTCATTCTGTGTCTCCTGGTGCTGCAGGCTGCCCTTTTGTACTGGGCTCCTGCCTGCATTGGTGGCTTTTTCTGGCCAGAAAGAAATCTGAAGCAGTCCTGACACAGCTCCTTTGAGCTCACTCACTACCCCTCATCACTCACGCATTCCATTTCTACCAGCACTGCTAGCTGGCCTTTTGTACTGGGCCCCTGCCTGCATTGCTGTATTTTCTGCCCTTGTCTTGACTTGACTTGACTTGACTTTTCTGCCCACAAAGAAATCCACAGCAGTCACAATAGAGCTCCGTTGAGCTCGCTCATTACCACTCTGTCACTCACTCATTCTGTTTCTCTTGGCGCTGGAGACTGCGCTCTTGTATGGAGCTCCTGGCTGCACTGGCACCTTTGTCTGTCCACAAAGAAATCCACAGCTGTCCAGGCAGAGCTCTGTTGAGGTCGTTCAGTCTCCCTCTCTCATGCACTCATTCTGTTTGTCCTGGCGCTGCAAGCTGCCCTTCAGTATGGGGCTGCTGCCTGCATTGGCACCTTTTTCTGCCCACAAAGAAATCCGCAGCAGTCCTGATAGAGCTCCGTTGCGCTCACTAAGTCCCCTTTTCTCACTCGCTCCTACTGTTTCTCCCACCACTGCAGGCTGGCCTTTTGTGCTGGGCCCTGCTTGCATTGACGCATTTTTCTGCCCACAAAGAAATCTGTAGCTGTCCTGACAGCGCTTCGGTGAGTTCGCTCATTCCCCCTCCCTCAGTTGCTCTCTCATTCTGTTTCTCCCAGTGATGCAGGCTGCCCTTTTGTACTGAGCTCTTGTGTTGGGGCCTTTGTCTGTCCACAAACAAATCTGCAGCAGTCCCGACAGAGCTCAGTTGAGCTCGGTCACTCAACCCTCTCACTCGGTCAGTCTTAATCTGTCCCAAACACTGATTTACCAGAGTGACCGTGCTATTCTCTGGCAGGAGTGCAAAAACATATTTTAGGCAGGATGTGAAAAATGACAGCTGTAGTGTTCATAAGGAGGTGTGAAAAAATGCCACTGTTGAAAATGTGGCCTGACAATATTACAAATTTGTGAAGTTACAAAGGTGCGTGGAAACAGTTCAATGCACGCTTGTAACACAGTCATCTTATGGAGTTTCATCACCATATTTTCAGCATAGGGATTTTAGGATCTCTGCTCATGAACAGTGCCACTGTCATTTTCTTAATCTGTCCCGAACACTGATTTCCCACAGTGATCACGTTATTCTGTGAAGGAACTGTGAAAATACATTTTGGTCAGGATATGAAAAATGACAGCTGTACTGCTTATAAGGAGGTGTGAAAAAATACCACTGTTGAAAATCTGGTGTGACAATATTACAAATCTGCGAAGTTACAAGGGTGCGTGGAAAGTGCGCAACGCACACTTGTAACACAGTCAATTGATGGGCTATCATCACCAGATTTTCAGCATAGGCATTTTTGGACCTCTGCTCATGAACAGTATCATTGTCATTTTCTTAATCTGTCCTGAACAGTGATTTCCCACAGATACCACTGTATTCTGCGCCGGAAGTGTGAAAACACATTTTGGCCAGGATAGGAAAAATGGCAGCTGTACTGTTCATAAGTAGGTCTGGGAAAATGGCAATATTAAAAATCTGGAGTGAAAATATTATAAATTTGCAAAGTTACAAGTGTGCATGCCAACTGTGCAATGCACGCTCATAACACAGTCATTTTGTGGAGTATCATTACCAAATATTCAACATAGGCATTTTAGGGCCTCTACTCATGAACAGTGTCACTGTCATTTTCTTAATCTGTCCTGAACACTGATTTCCCACAGAGACCGTGCTATTCTGCACCAGAAGTGTGAAAACACATTTTGACCAGGATGTGAACAATGACAGCTATACTGCTCACAAGGAGGTGTGACAAAATGGCAATGTTGAAAATCTGGCATGAAAATGTTGCAAATCCACGAAGTTACGATCATGCATAGCAATTGCACAATGCACGCTCATAAAACAGTAATTTTTTGGATTTTTTCCACCAAATTTGCAACATAGTCTTTTTGACAGCCCACCTCATGAACACTGGCACTGTCGTTTTGTTACTCGGTCCCAAAGGATGATTCCACGCAGTGACTGTGAAACCACCTTTCAGGGCTGATTAAAGCCATGACAGTTCAAGAATTCATGAGGAGGGGTCAAAAAAAAAACCCATGTTGAAAATTTGGTGAAAAAATTCCCCAAAATGCCTGAGATATGTAATAAAGTTGAAAAAACCCTATTTATTCCATTATACAGCTTACCCGCATTTCCTCAGTTTGCGGTCGGCTTTGAAGAGTGCAGACGTGTTCCCGGTCCACCGGAGATCATCGCGCCAAGTTTCAGAGGTAAGGATGGGGTGAGAGGCGGTGTGGGGAGGCAGGGTATGCAGTGGGTGGATGCGGGTTGTGGGGGAGGCACTACGAGGGACCATTTTCTTTTTTTCAGGTAAAAAAACAAAAAAAGTTGCAGGACCGTTTTTAGCTTTACAGGGGCATGTGGCATGCTGGGGTGGGCTCCCAGCATGCCACCAGAGTCTTGCTTTGGGGGGCATCTCTAGCTGATGGTGGATTTGGCACCCCCATTGGTAAACAACAAAAGTGGGGGGGATTCCTTTCTGCCGATGGGAATTGGGCACACTGTCGGCAGACAATAAAACCGGGAGGGGGGGTTACATTATGCTGATGGGGAGTGGGCTCCCTCGTCAGCAAATAAACATGGAAGAGGGGTAAATATTGTTTATTAATATGGAGGCAAGCCACCGCCATGTTCACAAACAATATCAGGGATCCTACATCCCGCCCTGCAATGACGGGTCGCTCCCTCATTGCAGCAGATGGCTGATGCTGCAATGATGAGGCAGTCCCTGATTGCAGCGGCTGTTTTTTTAGAAGGTTGTGGCATGCTGGCTGAACTACTGTCAGCAGCAGCAAACCACTGCATTGTGGGATGGGGACAAGCCTTTGCAGACTGTGGGGGCATTGGGCACAACATTGCCGTGCCTCCACAATCTGCTTGTGCAGAAAGCTGCTGAGACATGTTTCTTGCACATGCATGCAATCAAGATAAAAAGTACTCTTTAGTACAGTAAGGCAGGTGGGCTGGAGTTGCACCAAGTACATGCAAGAGACAGTAATACACAACACTGGCATGGGGGTAGAAATGGTGAAGAGAAAAAGGGGCAAAATGTGACAGATGGCTAGTTACAGGCACAACAGGGGACAAAATGATCACTGATGTAATTTTTGAGTGGCTGAGGAAGGGAGAAGGCAGGGAAGCAGATAGATAAGAGGCAGTCCCAGAGAGGTGCTGAAAAGCTGGGGAGCAAGGAGGAGAGGGCAGACTGTCCAGCACAGGTTTTGCAGGGGAAAGAGAATGATCAGCAATTGTATGAAAAGATGGAGTAAGACAAGGGATGGGTGGGTCACAATAATGAAGCGAGGTGCAGAGAAGAAAGGAGAATCAATATTTAGCAAGGCAAGTGGACTAGTAGGGGAGGCACCGATCTTCAAATGAGGAGAGAGAATGTTTAAGGTAAAGGGAACACTGTCTGGTTAGAGTAGAGCAGTTGAGGGTGAAATGGCATATACCCCCACCAGCAAAGCAGCAGTCTCATATAAGAAAGATCTGTTATGGCCAATTGCAATGTACACAATGTCCTAGAATTAACAAGTTCCCCAACAGGTCATTTGTGGTTTAGTACCTAGCTGGGGTTACCATGTCCATCAGGGATATAAATATGGGAGCCCAGGAAATCTAGTTAAGGCTAGTGACTTGAGGACTTTATGGGTTTTGACCTTAGAATTTTGATAGTGGACATCTACTATACTGGCATCACATTGCATGGCTGGAAATGCCCTGCCATGTTAAATGGGTGATACTGTGTGTCCTAAGTCTGGGATGTGCAACAAGTCTACCACAGGGTCTGATCTCCAACTGCCTGTATATTGTACACATTGTGATATGTCTGTATCAGAGATCCCCCATTTAGGGCTTCTCCCATGCTGTTACATAGATGATCCTGATCATGAATCCTGTGACACTAGAAGGTCTGAGCCTTAAATCAGTTCACAGTCTGCAGTTATCCCATGCAATAAGACTTCTTCTCCCCTATATCAGAAGATTATTTGTTTTCAACTATAAATGAGCAGTGTTTGATTTATGTGTCTATGAAGGTGGGTTGTTTTCTTCAAAGATACTCTCTGCCATATGTAGTTTGCAAATGGTTCAGAAATATGAGACAGAGACCATAATGAATTCAGGGGCAGTGAAACCTGGAGGAAGGAGGTACTGGGTGTGCTTATTGTCATGTAAATGATTATCAGTAGGAGAAGGGTTCACACAGTTACAGTGCCATCTACCTGGATCAAGCACCATGTATACGATTTCACAGTCTACTGTGTGACTGATTGAAGTACAGTAAACTACTTTGGCCTGTATTGAGTTTGTGTAGTATTCTACTAGACAACACAGAAAAAAAAACAAGTTATGGTCAGAACAGATATGGCTGTGAGAGCTTTTGGGATGCCTTTACCCACTATTTTTAATGAATTTGCACAATGCGGATCTGCTTAGAGGCAGTTTCAATGTGGTCTTCCTTTTACATGTTTTTACGATGTGTTTGTCTGGAATGTGCCTGCTGATTCCTATATGTTTAGCCTGCATAGTTCACAGAAGACATGGCATCTTAATTTCAGTGGGGCAGTACAGCTACACAATATTATGCTGCATTGCATAACATCAGAACACACTGAAAACAATATTTTACATCTGGACTAGGCAACCCTGCATAAATAATTATAAAAATGGTAAAATCATGACCCTACTGAACACAAGACATTGCATTTAATCTGGGACATCCTGAGTAAATACAGTGCAAAGATGTGTAAAATGAAGATCCCTATAACAATAAGATGTTGCATCGCCCCAGCGCTATCCAGGATACAAAATATAGGCTAAGAAATATTTAAAGGAAATCTACTGTAAACTGAACTTCACTGTATTCATTGACATAAACAAACAGGTTCTTTATTATTTTATAACATATCAGATTGCAGTATTCATTTCAAATGTTGTGGCCATGAGGATAGAATGTACAGTGTGTGTGTGTGTGTGTGTGTGTGTGTGTGTGTGTTTGCTGCAGCTCAGTATATTTTTTCCCCAAAAAGCATAGTAAAAAATACCTATTGATTGCTATATATTTAGCTTTCGATAGTTCACAGAATACCTGGCATATGTCTGAGACAGTTCTTATCAGAGTCTTAAGAGGTTAAAATCTTTTGATCCGTTGCTGAGAAAGGGTGACTTTTATGAAATATGAATCTTTCTTGAAAGATAATACCTGCCCAACTGAATCTACTAGCAATTACAAGCATTTAAAAATGCAAGTTGTTGCATTTTGAAGGGGTAAACAAATATCCAGTTAAATAGGCAAACAATATTTAACAAGCTGTTTCAGTTTCCTAATGACCATCTGATAAGCAGCTTGGAGTGCAGTCTCTAACATTCTAAACAGAAGGAAGGGAGTATTTTATTTCAACTGTGATTTATAGTTGTGGAAGGATACATTGAAAACTCCAGAAATGTGTTTTCCTCCATCTTTCCAGCTACATACAGCAAGACAGATGAAAGCTCTGCCCACAGCCATAAAAACTGCAATGAGTGCTTGAATCTTATAGACAGCACTGTGCCTGCCTATGAAATTGCATTGGAAGCAGGAGCTGAAGAGAGGCTCTGAAATAAGGAAATGTTCTCCACATACCTGAACATTCTGAATGTTCTGAATCATCCTGATATGTACAAAGGTGCCTTGAAGTGGTAAAATGTGTTTAGTAATGTGACCTGAGGACAAAATGTATGCTATGATTTCCTCTGGAGAAGCAGAAGACTACAATCTCACTAGATGCAAGGGATGCCTGAGAGTGTCTCAACAAAGTTTAAGTGCCACCTGTGCATTCATTATGGAAGCTGTGAGTCCACATACTTACAAGACTGACATCCCCCCATGGTCTGTAAAAAAGTGGAGGTTTTCAGGTAGAGAAAGAGAGTTTGAGTGGCACCACTGAATGTATAAAATGTTTAATTTCACACTGACTGGTAGCTTGACCCCAGGTGCAGCCCAGTTGAGGGGCTACAGGAAAAAGTGATGGAGCAATAACAAATAAAGTGAAAACAACAAGTGCATGTACATGAACAGTATAAGAAAAAGGTACAAGTAATAGATTCCAGAAAGTGAAAAAAAGCTTTGTATAAAGTGTGCAAGTTCATACAGAAGGCTAAGGGGGTAGCAAAGACAAGAGCTAGGGGAATGTGTAGTCTACATATGGAAAGGTATTTGTAACATAATTGTGGCGGTATAAAATTCAAATTGGAGAGCACACTGAATACAATATGGTAAGTTGGTAAAATGGGTAAAAAGGTGAAAGCAGTTAATAGGGCATTGTAATGAGGAGAGAAAAAACAAAGATGACTAGCTGCAGGCTATGTTAATAAGAGTGGTCTGAGAGAGATCAGAGATGGTGAGAGAGAGATGAGGAGAGGGAGGTTGTCCACAGTGTTGAAAGGCAGATAGATGAAACAGAAGGGCCTACTACAGATTTACAGTGAGGGTCATGAATAAAACAAGTATCAGATGATTTGTGGGAGAAGGAGAAATGGATGGAAGGGTCATGGAGAGAGGACAAGACATTCGTAGAAGTGGTACACCAGAATATGGCTGGGAAGGAAGAAGAATGTAGCAGACTTCTAGGGACGGGTCAAATATTTACACACACAGAACAGTGATGGATGAGAGATGGAGCACTAAGGGCAAAGTGGCAGAAAGAATGAAAAAGGGTGTTCAGTCTGGCAAGTTTAGAATTTGGGCTGTGTTGCAGGCTACATTTGTATAGTCAAACGCCAGAAAATAGAGCTGTGCAGAATATAAAATTCTGCTGCTGAAATGCCGGTGGAATTTCCATTATGATTCCATGGAATTTTGCAGAATTTGCATGAAAATTCTGTGGCATTTTACCAATTTTCAAATTTCAGTTATTTTGCTCTAGTATTAAAACTATGCATTCAAATGACACTATATGTTGCATGTCAACAGCTGGCTATAGCATACATATGTGTACCAAATATCAGAGTCATAGGTTCAAAGGAGGAGGAGGAGGAGTTATGGGTGGCCAAACATTTAATAAACATTTTATTTTCAGTTATTTCAATCTAATTTTTAAAAATGTCTTATCCCAATTTCTCTACAGTTTCAAGATTTTGAGAAACATAATTACTGGGCATGTGCACCAAGTTTAAAGTCTCAAACTTGAAAGGGGATGGAGTTATAGATAGCAAAACATTTTGAATAAATTTAGATTCTGTTTTTTTTTTTTAGTATAATTTTGATAGTAGTCATTGGAATGTTATAAAATGTTACAGGTATACAGAGTGTCACTACATTTATATGTGTAAGTATTTTCAGATTTCTAGCTTAAAATAGGACTGAGTTATAGCCTGCGAAACATCTTGCCAACATTTAAATTTCAGTTATTTCCCTATAATTTTAAAACAACATATCCAAATTTAACCAGTTATGAAACATTTTTACTACACCACATAGTCACTTCTGGCATAGTTCATATTTACAATTTAAATGAGACTGAATTAAAAGTAGTCAAACGTCCAAACAATTTTAAAATAACATTTTGCAAGAATATAAACAGCAAATTTATAAACCCCTGAATCTTTAAAGAAGAAGAATCAGCATTTATATAGCGTTTTTCATACATCCAAAGTGCTTTACAAGCAATGCTAGACTGGTAGTGAAGTGACTGAATGTGTGGTGGCAGCCATATCACACATCATCATCCACACACAGCCCGGATAATAGCATGAACCGGTTTTATGGGAAGGGGAATGTTGGCCAGGACACCGGGAATGTTCCCTACTCTTTGCGAAGAGTGCCCTGGGTTCTTTTACTTACACCTGGACATCCACCAGGACAACACCAGGATGGGCAGAAGGGACCTCGGTTTAACATCTCATCCGAAGGACGGCACATCCCAGCAGTACAGCACCCCCCAATACTGCACTCGGATGACAGCGATTTTTAGGTGCAAGTCCAGTCCCGATGTGGGACAAGAACTCACGACCTTCTGGTCCAGAGGCAGATATGCTACCAACTGAGCCACGCTGACACCCTTAAAACTAGAGAATGCAATGCCATTAAATTTGGCGGGTTCTTAGACATTGAAAGAGGACTATGTATCAATTTTATTCATTGATTGCTGCCAAAAAATGGCATAATAACATCTGTACTTACAGTCAAATTTGATGAGTCTTGGTGACAATTATGGAATTTCAAGAGCAGTCCATAAAACTGGAATTTGATAATTTCTCTCATCTGTGGGATTCAGATTAAAGGATAGGGTATGAGATGCAGGTAGTGCAGGGTGTCACCAGTCGTAGGAGTCAGATGCATAGTTTCCCCCAAGAAAAGGACAGCTGAGCTGGGTAGCACATCAATGGTAGACCCCCCCCATTGGAGCAAGGAAGCACAGAGTGTCACCAATTCCAAAGTGAATGCAGGATAAAAGGATCACACTTAGTAAACTAATGATCCAGGGAGCCTATTGTATGTGGAAGTCTGGGACTTACAGGTACTCAAAAAAGATGTAGCGGGGAAAGACAATGTCTGGGGCACCAGAAAGTAAAAATTCTGGCTATTCCAACGGGATTGATTGATAAGAAATGGAGTAGGTGACTCTCATTTTAAGTGATTTCATCACTATAAGAGAACAGAGAGGATATCAGTGGGATCAGTTGTTCTACTGAGCCAATCTGGCTATGCTAAGGGGGGGGGGCAAAATAGTCATACAGATAAGAACAGTAGGACTGCAAAATGTTCAGCCCAGTTTATCAAATGAAGTAGTGATATGTGCATTGTGAATGTTGAATTCCACAAAAAGATTTCTGAATGCTTCTTCTATATGGTATCATAATTATTTGAGAAAAAGTTACCGATATTTTTTTGTTGTTGTTTTCCACTGTAAATTTAAAACTGCTAAACCAATATATTCAGTTGGGTTCAACAACAGGATACTCTGACATCAGATATGAATGTCAAATGTTAAGTCAATGCTAGCAAGAACAGAGAAGTTATAAACATCCACATTTTTGAGGGTTTTCACAAAAACTTTGCAAATATTTACATGGTACAATTTTGAACTCCTGTAACTTAGAAATCTCTGATCCATTTCTCTCCATATTTAGATGATTCTGTCAGCATTACAAAAAGGTAATTCATGCTAATATACACATATCTAGCTCCAAATGTATCTGAGTCATATGCAGATAAAATATTTCATGAAATGTCATGCAAAAATAAAATGACATATTTTAAGCACATATAATTTTGAAACAGTGCATCCTAGTGCTATGAAATATGGCACATTTTTAGAACACCTATCATAAAGATATCATGCCAAATGTAAGATATCTGGCCTTATAGATGGCCAAGGTATGTGCAGATACAAATTTCCATGAAATTTCAGACAAATAAATAGCAGATTTTTGAGCACCTATAATTTTGAAACAAACTGTCCTAAAGCCATGAAATATGGCACAATATTAGAATACCTATCATGAAGTAATAACACCCAATTTAAGATTTCTGGCCAAATAGAGAGCTGACGTATATGCAGATGAAACTTTTCATGATTCCCTTCCCCCCAAAAAAATGACAGATTTTGAGCACCTATAACATTGAGACAATCCATCCTAATTTCATAACATTTGGAACGTTGTTAGAACTACTCCCAGAAATCAAGCATGCCATACTGTAGGATTCTAACTCAATAGACAGTTATGTTATGACCACATAATATATTTTAAAAATTAAGTGCAATGTTGAAGAAATTCCACATCATTTCATGGAATTTCACAAAATGTCATTGAAATTCCACACATTTGGAATTTTCTCATTCTACACAGTTCTACCAGTAACATCATATTTAGGGTGATCTTCAAATGGATTGGGAGAGGAAGGCAGGATTTACTGTAGAACAGCACACCAAGCTTAGGATGAAGTTTCTTATTCATGGCATCAATGTGGGTAGAGAAGCTAAGATTTTGGTCCAGCCATACCATTACTTATTTGAAGTGAGGTGCTCTTTAAGCATATTGTCATCCAGAGCTTTGATGACGGGGGGAGTTTTGAAACCTTGCTAGTCTCTGACTAGAGCCAAAACTTAATGAGACAGTTTTTAAGCATTAACTGAGAGGTGGTTTTAGCAAAATTAGTTTTGGACCTTGTCAAAGTCATTATACTAGAGTGATGATTCCTGCTCAGGTACAAAAGCACCAAAAACAGATAGAACTGTCTAATTGGCATACAGATGGGTGTACAAGGAGATACCAGTGGAGTGGAAGTTTTTGAAGAAGAATGAGGAAAGAACTGGTCTGAGAATGGAGCCCTGATGGGATAGCAGACTTGCTGGGCAGAGTGGTGGATAGTGCATCACCAACCTGGATTGAGCTGGACTGATAGGTAGGAGCAGAACTACCTGATTGCCCAGTCAGATTGGCACACAGCATGTAAGATGAGTCAATGATTACCTGAGGAGAAAGAATCACCCCTTTTCGGGGGGGGGGGGTTACTTAGTCTCTTGCAGGACTACTGAATGGTTCCACATTGAAAGAATTATTAAAAATGGTGGCAAGGAGGCAGTGATGACCTAAACAAACAGATCAAGGAGATTAATATCAAACCCATCTAGGCTGTATCCCATAATAGACTTAAGAGAGAGAGAAGAAGAAAAAAAAACAACATACTGAAGTCTGTACCTCATGGGGAGGGACAGGGAATATGGGGAGACAAGGCAAGCTGGAGGGAGAAAGAGAGGACATGGATGGGGAGAAAAAAAGAAGGGGGCACAGGCTGTGAAAAAAATATTAAAGGTGTTGGTGACCACAGTTTGGTCAAAGATACCTTAGATGAATTTCCTAGTTTGAGGATGGGGGAAGCATACTGTGTGTGTGGTGGGGGGCAAGAAGGGAGTGAATAACCTTCCTGACCCTATCAGGGCATTTAATATTGTTCTGAAGGTTGTAGGTGAAGTAAACTGATTTGGCCTCCCCTGGTGGTCTTAGTACTGGTGTTATGTAGTTGTTTGCATCTGAATACATCCTCAGAAAAGCCTGAGGCTTTGTGGAGATGCCACACAGACTTGCAAACAGTAAACAGGTCAATTACCTCTGTAGAGAATGAGGTAAGGTGTGATCCACAGACATGAGGCCTTTTAAAAGGAGCATGTTTGTCCCATATTGCAGTGAATTTGGACATGAAAGGGGTTAGAGCAACATCTGTATCAGTGGACAATGAGAGTGTTGGTCAGTCAGTGACCCAAAGGATGTTGGAAAGAAAGAGTTGTTTAGAGACTTGATTGGCCTAGACCAGGCAAACATTTGTGGTGCTTTAGTGTGTCAAATGTTACATATGAAATAAATCATGCAATGGTCACTAAAAGCACCCAATATGGTGGCAACAATGTGGCAGTGGTGGTGGTGTTACTTGTAGAGTTACAGAGTTAAGATGGGTGGGCTTAGTAATGATCTGCATAGGACTGATGGACTTAATTTCATGAGTGCTATTTTTTGTGGGAGAGGCTATATTTATTTAGAATCACAATGCCTAAAACTCATCTCATGCTGATAGAAAGAACATTGTTAAGAGGGACAGGAGTCAGGCTTAGCCAATGAAAATGGGAGGTGAGACAAGGAAAGTGAGCCTGTACAGGAGGAGTTCATGGGAAGCAGGGTAACCGGTACCTTAGTGGGCATTGAGGAATTACCATTGTTCACACATTAAGCCTTGGACTTCAGTATGGAGAGAAGGTAATCTAAATGTCATCTGTAATGTTGATTGTGTAATATCTGCAATTAATGATTTAGCATCACCCTGTTCGTTGTTTGTAAATCAACTTGTTGTTGTTTGTTTGAAACCAATTGTCTGTGTGCTTTGATTCAACTAGTTAAATGCATGAATGCTTGTCTCAGAACTACCACGCGAGGCACAGAAGAATACATGGTAAATTGGGAACTATTTGCTTACAGTAGCTTAAGAACAGTTTCTAATAGCACAGAAACTGCCTAGTTATAGAAGACATTGCAGTTGCCACCATCAGAAACACTGCACCCCCAAGCAGATACCCAAAACCAAAGATCACAGTTCCTTGCACTCTACTAATTTTCCGAAGAGCAGGGAACTACTTGGAGCAGTGCAGGAGAGCAGCAGCTAAGGCAAACAAAATGCTTGAGTGTATTGTCGGGGCAATAATGTCAAGGAGAAGGGAGGCTATAATTCCCCTGTACGCCTCATTGGTGAGGCTGTACCTGGAGTACTGTGGGCAGTTCTGGTGCCCCACCTAAAAAATGACATCACACTGCTGGAGAGAGTCCAGAGAAGTGTGACAAGGATGATTATTGGTTTGGAGGGGTTGTCATATAAGAATATACTTAGAAAACTGGACATGTACTCTTTGGAAGACAGAAGGGATGGGGGGATATGATAGAGACCTTCAAATATCTGAAGGGGTTCAATAGAGGGAACATGGAGGATCTGTCAAGTTGAGGGAGGAGGGGACTATGAGAAGCCATAGTCTAAAGTTGGTGGGGGGGCAATACAGAGGGGAGGTGAGGGGGCATTATTTCATGGAGAGAGTGATGGTGCCCTGGAATGCACTGCCAGATGATCAGGTAAAACTGGGAACTGTGGGAGGCTTCAAAAATGGTTGGGACAGGTGAAGGGGGAACGGTACGGGGAGGGGCTATGGTGAGCAGCAGAGGAACACAGGGTGGGGAAGTGGGTTGGAGGGGTGAACTAATGGGGGGGAGGTAAAGCAGCTGCTGTGCATTAACAGTGAGCTTCATCTGGCATACAAGATAGGCCTTTAGGCCTAATCTGCTGGCAACTATGTATGTATGTATGTATTTATGCTTACAAATGAGTTACCTCAGGTGGAGGCATTGTGTCAATGAAACCACTGACTTTACCAAACCAAGGAGCATCTGCCCAATGGACAGACCCACTAAGTGTATTATAATGCTAATTGTGCCTGGGTAACAGACCATCCTTATGAGCAGGGATTGTTGACAGAAAGAATGGAGAGAAGGAATGGAGGAGGCAGTCCAGCCTGGAAAAGATAGACTTGGGAAGTAGAATCCATTCTCATAGTCAAAGACTTGATGGATTATATAAAGAATAAACTTGGGTGTGGACATGTAGTAAAAAGAAGGAGTTGTTACAGATAGTGCCACTCTTAGGCTAGAGTTTCTCATGCTTAGTTTCATTGTGGAAAAAGGAATTATGATTTTTATCCAACCAAAAACTGAGGTACAATACTTAATAGGAGAAACGTCTTCGGGGGGAGGGTATTATTGAGAGTCATAAAAACATGGTATAGATGAGCCTAACCAAGGATCTGCTTACTTTCAAAGTCATGGAGAACATCATGTTGGTATTGACAAAGAGCATGTTTGGGCAGAATCAGTGCTGAACAAGTTCAATATCTTGCTGCAATAATGATATCATAGGGTATGAGATGCCGGAAGCAAAAAATGTGCCATCTGCTTGCACGTAAATAGCTGAGGAGACACAGACAGTGATGAGGTCATTTAAGAAAATGAAGAAGTGAACTGGACATACAAAGGAGCCATGTGGAACTCCACAACAGATGGGGAGAGGAACAGTGCATCATTGACCTGAACTGAATGGTGATGATCAAAAAGGTAGGAGTGGAACTACATTAGCTGACCACAAGTTCAGAAAGTTCAGCACCCAAAACTTTCTTAAAGTAGATGTGGCAGGATGTATGTGTTGTTGGAAGCGAGTAGAATGTGGTTATTTTTTTTCTTGTTCTTTAGCCAGTACAAAAAGAAGAGGGCTTCTGTTTGCTTTCAGGCCCTAGGGACCATCCTAAATCAAAATGAAAGGTAAACAAGGACATCAATAGGTACCACAATTGCAGGGGAAGAAAGATGTAATAAACACAAACTTAGCTGCTCACCCTTGCTCTTTCACAAATTGTAAATAGCTTTTAATTTAGGGGTGCTACAGCTTATGATATATATCAGTAAAACCAAAAACATTCAGTCCATAATGTCCCATGGCAAAGATGTAAGACTTTGGTATTGAGCTGAATTGGGCTGTGGCCTTTGAATGGCTTAAGGGAGTTTAGTGCATACTGAGTAGCTATAGGAGAGATGGGGGCATGCAAAAGTGAAAAGGGACGGAGGATGGCAAGAAGAGGGAAAGATGAGGGAGGGTCAGTAAGAGGAGGAGCTTGAGCTTGAGGGAGAGGAATGGAAAAGAGCAGAGAGGTGAGGACACAGAAGGATAAAACATATTGAAAAACACAATTAGTCCCACCAGATCAGAGATGGCGGAGCTCACCAGTTTGAGAACTCGGGGTGTGAACTGGGTGGGGACAAAGATGAACTGGATCACCTTCCAGAACTTGGCTGGGGACTTAAAATTGTTATGAAAATTGTTGGATAAATATTAAGGCAGAGGGTATAGTACTTCATGATTAAAAAAAAGGTGCTCCAGCAAAAAAGTCAGTTTAAGAACACATTTAGTCACTTGTCCCAGGGATATAATTAGAAAATCTGCAATAGCTATGTCCTAACTCATAATATGCCTTTGAATTGTTTAATCCTTGCCTGGCATAGTTTTAAAGGAGAACTGCGGCAATACAAAGCTCCCCACACCCGAAAAGCTTACCTCCCAATGAAGCTTTTGCACCTTAAAACCCTCTTTTTTTCCAGCAGGCAATTATTTTATATTTATTTCTTAAAATCCGCGAACCGGAAATATGGCAGACTGTGTACAGCTCCATTTACTGTAACCGTGCGGCGCCGCACTGTTACAGTAAATGGAGCTGCACACAGTCTGCCATATTTCTGGTTAGCGGATTTTAAGAAATAGATATAAAGTAATTGCCTGCTGGAAAACAAAGAGGGTTTTAAGGTACAAAAGCTTAATCGGGAGGTAAGCTTTTCGGGGGTGGGGAGCTTTGTATTGCCGCAGTTCTCCTTTAATAAAATTAACTGAGCTGTATCCAGGACTTGAGAAAGTGCTCACAAATCAGTTTCGTATGTGTTTAATACACAGCAGAATAGAGCTGAGAGAGTGCTGTCTATTGAATGCAGGTTGGTATAGTGGTAAGACAAAAAGCTTGGGAACTAAGATATCACATGTTAAAACATTACTAGCCAAATGCTCACCACATAGCACTCAAGAAGCTAAATAGCCTCCTAGTGCTCCATTCTACCTGCTGTGGAAATAGGTAGATGGAGGTTCCCCCTCAAAATTAGATATTGCACCTCATAAATGGAAAAAACAAATACAATTAAATGGATTTTCAAATCTGAATTAGTGTGCTTTCACAAACCTTTTCATGACCTTTAGCAGTATATCTACTTGAAGAAAAAAAATCACTGACTGACACAAACAAGTAACTGAAGTTCTATTGACGGTCAGCCGGAAAGGGTCACATTTGCCCTGGGAGAGACACAGGTCTAGTACCAAACCAGTAACTTGAGGTGATTACCAGTACTGTGGTAATGAAATATAGTAGAAAGGTGATGCCTTGTAGTGGATCTTCGATAGGTCATCGACAAAGTTGTCGAACTACCCAACAGCAAAACCAGCAGGTCGACCGCATTTTGCAGTCAGCTGCCGGTTTCAGAGAACAAGTGTCATTTTCAGGGGGCTTCCCCCACTTAGGATTCTCAACTCCGAGTGTAAGTTGATTCGGGGGGGGGGGGGGGGTGCAGGATCCCCAACAGACAGTGCCTGGTTCCAGCGGGTTCCCTACAGCGACGTGGCACTGTAGTCGCTGTTGGGGACGCCACAGTTGAAATGTCACTGTTGCCGGTGTATACCTACTGCAGTAAGGGCATTACTTCAGAAAAAATAGTAACATGATTTCTCTTACAGAAGAACACCAATGGTCCATTAATTAATTTATTTATTTAGAACACCAATGGTTTATCAATTTAATTATTTTAGTTAGACATGTTGCCAGAAAATGTACACTGAGCTGTAACTTATTTGCAGGTGCAATCTGAGAAGAAAGAGTCAACAATAGGCACACTTTGAACCAGGAGATCAAGGTTTTAAAACTGCCACAGCAACTTACTAACTAGACAACAATACACAGTAATATCAATCAATATTCTCACAGTGCCTTATCACAGTACGTAGAACACTGTAAAGTACAAAATCAGAACCTGACAACTGGGGAGGGGAATGGGATGGGAAGGGGCCCAGTAACAGATTCCAGGAGACAGTAGGAGAAGGGAAGTAGACGTGGATGCAGCAGACAGATGGAGGAATCTACAGGCGCAGCAATGGACTTTGAACACATGGAGTAGGACCTTCTGTGAGGAGGGAGAGGAACTGGAACAAATACAGTAAGGAACAGTATTTGCTCTACATATAAGTCACTGAGTCATATTATTTTTAATCACTTTGCTAAAATGAATTTTATTAGGCACTGTTGGCTAATGCTTTTAAGGTGCCAGAGAAGTGGACCTTGCCAAATACCTTCTGTGGTCATATCTGTTTTTTTCTGCATTTAGTCAAGTTTAAGGTTTTACCCACTCTGTCTGATTCAGCTACATGTCACTGATGATGTCAGTGATAAAACTTTAAGGGTATAGTATAGTGTTTGAGACTTACACAACCCTGGGTTCAATCTCCAATATGGCCTATTTTGTATTTCTCACTACAATTTATGCAGTAAGATACATTGTTAGATATCATTTTTGATGTCAGCAACTTTTGAAGCAGTCTTTCAGAACATTCAGCTTTTACTTCTGTGTTGCAGTCAACTTAATTAGTTCTGACTGAGACTTTGAGGCTTGTCCGGTTTGAATGAAACTTTGTGGGAAATATTACTTCATGCTGAAAAAGAGGACACTACTAATCTCCACTGCAGCTGTGTAAGGGGTCAGGGGTGTTCTGTACTCATTGTGGAATATGCTTTCCCATAGCATGCATCTCCTCTCTAGAAACCTTCATTCTCACCCTGAGAAATAATAACACAGTGGCAGAGTACCAGGACAGTAGTTGATAGGTGGTCTGCACTTGATTCCCAGTTGTGAACATTTTTTTTTTCTTTTTCAGTACAATTCATATTGTTAGTATGCATCTCTCACTAGAAATCTTCTGTCTCCTCATTTGGAATGATAACACAATGACGGAGCACCAGGACAGTAGTTCAGAGGAAGACCTGGGTTTGATTTCTAGTGGGGAACCTTTTTTATTTCTTACAACAACTATATGAATGCGTCTCTTGAGAAACCTTCTGTTTAACTGTGAAATGATATCACATTGGCAGAGCACCAGGACTGTAATTTGAAGGGGATCTGGTTTGATTACTAGTTGCGAATATTTTTTTCTTCCTTACTACTATTTATGTTGTTAGCATGCATCTCTAATGGTAACACAGTAGCAGGGCTCAAGGGTGGTATTTTGGTGGGGGTCTGGGTTTGAATCCTAGCTGTATTTTTTTCTTTCTTGCTACAATTTATGTTCTTTGCATTCAGCTTTTTCTAGAAACCTTCTGTCCCAACATGTAGAGTAATAGCATTGTGGCAGAGCAGCAGGGTAGTAATTGGGTGGAGGTCTGGGTTGTATTGCCAGTGGGGAACATTGGTTCTTTCTTTTTCTCATATGTACTTTTTCCTCTGGGCAACCTCAGGCAGGTACTTCTGCCCCTGGTCTGCTGCCTGTGTCTGTCTATTGTTCCTCTCATTTTGCTGAGCCCCTTGTCCACCAGGGAATCCCCCCCCCCCATGGCAGGGCATGGGAGAGGTGGGTTGTCCACCCCTCACCTCACAGGGCTCATCATCAGATTGAGGCTTCTGGTGATCCAGGAGTGGAGAAGGATGCCAGTTGGTAGGTAGGGCATCACTTAGCCTGTGGTAACCTCCCTTTTCCATTTTCCATCCCTTCCATTCACAGCAGTAAATGTGCACATGTAGAGGCTTGTGCGCACCACATAGCCATGCTTTGTGCCTCCCTAACTTCAGTGTTGCCCCTGACCTACACCACGAGGCAGCCAAGGAGCAGAACAATCTTCCCTCCTTCCCCGGGAAAGGAAAGCAGTCAGTCAGACACTCAATATTCTCCTTCCCCTGCTGAGACAAGGCAACTCAAGCTTGTCAACAAGCCTGGATCATCAGCATGGCTTGAGGTGTGCTATCCAGTGCCTCAACCATCAGTGCCATTGAGCAGGCTTAGCATTGTTTGTTTCTAACTACAAATTCTTTGTTGGCATTCATATCTGTTCAAAAACATTATTTCCTTCCAGAGTGGTGGACCAAGGGGGTGCAGTTGATGTTGCCTACCTTGACTTCAGCCAAACTTTCGATACTGTTCCACATAGAAGATTGATTAATAAGCTGAGTAGGCTCAGGGTGGGTCAGACATTGGTCAACTGGGTAGCAAACTGGTTGGTGGGCAGAAAACAGAGTGGTGGTAAACAGTATACAGTCAGAAGAGATGCAAATCACAAGTGGGGTACCTCAAGGATCATTCCTGGGGCTAGTCCAGTTCAATATCTTCATCAGTGACATTGCAGAGGGACTGGAGGGTAAGGTTTGCCTGTTTGCAAATGACACCAAGCTCTGCAACAGAGTAGATGATCCATATGGGGTGGTCACAATGAGAAGTGATGTGGAAAAGATGGCAAAATGATCTGAAGAGTGGCAACTGGGGTTTAATACAAAGAAGTGCAAGATCATGCACATAGGAAAGAAAGACCCTGAAGCTACCTTTAGGTTGGGAGGGGAGTTTCTGGCAATCACAAGGGAAGAAAGATACTTGGGAATCATCATCACAGATGACCTGAAATCATCCAAGGAGACTACTAAAGCAGTAGGTAAGGTTAGAGGGATGTTGAGGTGTATAAATAGGGGTATCACAAGTCCTAAGATGGAGGTAATAATTCCTCTTTACAAGACACTAGTTAGGTCCCATCTGAAGTACTGCATGCAGTACTGGAGGCTGCATCTGCACAAGGACATTAACAAAATGGAGGCAATCCAGAGAAGGGCAACCAAAATGGTGCAGGGACTGCATCAAAAAACATATGAGGATAGATTAACGGAGCTCAATATGTATACCCTAGAGCAATGGAGGAAAAGAGGTGATATGATCAAAACATTCAAACATCTTAAGGGCATTAACAAGGTGAAAGAGTCTAACATGTTTCAATATAAGAAAAATAGCAGGACAAGAGTACACAGCATGAGATTAGAGGGAGGCCAATTAAGGGGTAATGTGAGGAAGTTCTTTTTCACAGAAAGGGTGGTGGATGCATGGAATGGCCTACCTCAGGAAGTGGTTGATATGAATACAGTGCAGGGCTTCAAACAGGCATGGGATAGGCTTAAGGAAGCAGTACAGATGAATAAGAATAAATAGGCCATTGACAGAGTAAAGGCCTATGGCATATTCATAAGGTAGAAAAAAAGGGGCAGATTGGATGGGCCTTGAGGTTTTTATCTGCCATCAACTTCTATGTTTCTGTGTCTTTTTGTGGAATAATACCACAGTGACAGATCACCAAGCCAGTAGTGGGTGAGGGCAGGGGTCAATTCCCAGTGGGGAACAGTTTTTCCTTCTTTCTGCAACTTATGTTGTAAGCATGCATCAATTGGATGGCAGTAACTCTTAGATGTTTTTGCTGATATCAGTAATAGGGCTTTCTGGGCTTGGAATAGGTTTTCAGACTACGGTACTGTTAGTGCCTCAAGAACTCAGATCATGGAAATTGTACCTGCCCACTCTATTGAGATTAATTAATCACAAAAGGGCGTAATTGATGCTTATCAATTATACCTCATGAGATTTTTTTTTTTTTTACAATCATCAACAGAAGGAGAGAGGTGGTGTTAACACTGTATCTCTCAATGGTGAGACCTCACCTGGAGTACTGTGTCCAATTCTGAAGACCACAACACTTCTCAGGAAAGACATAGTCAGCTTAAAGGCTGTCCAGAGGAAGACAATAAAAATTGTGCAGTAACAGCATCATAAGCTCTATGAGGAGAGACTGCAGGATCTCAATATGTAAACTCTGGAAGAGTGGAGGGAAATTGGGGACATGTTAGAGACATATGACTACCTCACAGTAATAAATAAGGTACAGGAGGGGTGTATGTTTTTAGAAGAGAAGGTGCACAAGAACAATGGGGCATATAATGAAGCTGGAAGGGGGGGGTTGAGGAGACATAAGCAAGTACTTCTTCCTTGAAATTGTTGGATGCCTGAACAGTCTTCCAGTGGAGGTGGTGGGGGAAAAGCAGTGGTGGGCTTCAAGCATGCATGGGACGGGCACAAAGGAATCTTGATAGGAAAATGTAGGAGGGAGTAGCTAGAGATCAGGTTGATCTGTGGTGACAGTATAGGCAGGGAAAAAATGGGCAGACTAGGTGGGCCAAGTGGTCGTAATCTGCCAACAGATTATATGTTTCTGTATAAAAGATTATGCTGACTCTGGCTAAGACCCTAGTGTAGAAACTGATCAAGTTAAACATTCTGTATTTGTATTCTGTGTAGGGTATGCTTATTTATTCTGTGAGGTGTATATGCATGCTCATTGTGTGCATGTATGTGTCTGTATGGTACAGCATCTATATGCACATTGTTAAGCATGTATGTATGTCTTTTACTACACATAAATGACATATCCATACCCGGGCATTGCTCAGTAGTGGTAATTTGATTATGCCATGCTAACAGGTGTCCGTTTTTTTTTCTTTTCATACCCTATGATGCTTTGGTTTTGTGCCAATGATATTAAGATGGATCTTCACAATATACAAGGATGCATTAGAATCTGTCTTCCTGAATGGTGTCCTATCCACTGATTCCCTTCTAGGGAGAGGCACAATACAGGGTTTCCTCTACTCACCCCTACTTTTCTTTTTTTTTTTCCTGGAACCCCTGCTGCAGACCATATGACAGCACCCTCAGATCCATGACATAAACCTGGGAGGTGAACACAAAGCACTGGACTTGATTGATGACTTTATACTGACTCAGATCAAAAAAGAGAACTCAGTCCTGTTTAATTTGCTTCACATTTAATTAAATAACTGAAACAACAGCTGTTACATTTGTATCTCCAAGGGGCTGAGGTCTGGCCAGGAGCCACTGAATATTTGCTGGATTTTGTATGGCTGTACAATTACAATTCACAACTTCAATTATAAAAAGATGCCCATTAAAAAATGGTTTAAATGGCTACATTTCTCAAATATAAGAGGTGGTGGTAAAAAAAAAAGTGGTAATAAAATGTCTAAATAGTTTTGGTATCTAAAGTCAACACTGAGTAGGGTGGGGGACATTCCAGATATGGAGAGTCTATATCCTAAATCACGGTGTCTGTCACCATGCTATCTTTTCCTAGGTGTTATTCTTCTTTAGGAAGTTATCCAGTTCGTGCTTAAATTGATTTTCTGGGTTTCTGTGAAAATATTTACAGCATATTAACATCAAAAGAACCAACATCTAATAAGATACCTCACCAGTCAAACTATTGGATGTTCCATTAATTATTAGGGCTGTGGGCAGAGCCTATAGCATTATTGGTATTGTAGCTCTAAAACAGCCGATCTTGGAACTCCCTTTTTGACATTTGTATGTATTCCTCCACAGCTGCAAAATAGTGCACTCCCCCTCTGATTTTTGCTATTTGCTGCTCTATTTTAAAGGCATCTGAAAGGAGAGGAGATGCTACTATATTGTACCTCAGAACTTCTCAGGATAGTAACAAAAAAAACCTTTTTAAACTGCTGTTTCTATCATCTGTCTAGCTCAGTCTAGATAGAGTTATTCTATTTCTTTCAGCAACCTTGGGGTTAACTCATTATAAGTTGCCTAGAGTCTACTGAACTTCTAAACCTCAGACTGCAGTGTCAAATTACAGACAGTGCAGTTTACAGCCTATGTTAGATATCTGATTCCTATGGGAGCACACACACACGCACACACACACCAGCAGCAGCAGCATTATGATTGTGACTAAACAGCACTATTTGGCACCAACAAAAAATAATTTTGGTCATTTGGCAGCTCTTCACAGTCTTATCAGCTCTGGCTAGAACTTGTCGATGAAGGCATTTGCATGAAACAGTCTTTTTGCCCTTTAGACTTCATTTGTCAATGCTATGCTTTCCTGACACAAAGTCATAATCTTCTGTTTGTGACATCAGAATCATATCTATGGTAACAGGCTGCGATGCCACAATTAGGAAGATAATGACTTCAAAGCAGGCATAAGCTATGTGAGATGATGGAGCCTCTAGGTAAACCATCCTGTTTTAATGAAAGTGTCTTAAGTATTAAAGAATGAAAGGTTTGGGATTCAAACATTCTAGGAGGAATTGTATGTAACTGAGTTCTGCTGGTACCAACTGGAAATTGCTTGCTGAAACTGGTAAATTTCTTTAAAGCATATGTGAATTTACACCCATTTCCAGTGGTTTTCCGCATCGATGTAAAATTTATGTGATATTTTTCTTCTTCTAGTAAGATTGTGAGTGTGACTGAGATTTTCTAAAGTGCATTACACTGTTATGTTTTTCAGCTTACACTAACTATTCATGAATAGAGCTGTGCAAACTTTTTCCTCAGCCATTTCAGTAGTGTATAGTTTTTAACTTTATTCATCTGCACTTGAATGATATTTTTTTTTGGAGTTCTGCACGTTACATTTAATGCAAGCCATTTTCTTCTAGATTACTCAGGAACTGGAATCATTTGAATTGGGAAGAATGTGTTGTCCTTGTGTGACCTGATTAAAATTTTATTTGGCACTAGCTTTTCTTGTTATAATAGTTTTCACCGTATAGACTGGAGGCAGTGGAACATGGCCCTAGTCAGAGGAAATGAAAAGGCCTCACAGGGAATGGAAGGGCTTGAAAATGGAAGAGGTTTGGGAGGCAGTGGGAACACTATAGCACACAGTAAGCAGGGGCTATGTAGGGAAAGTGGAAGAAGCCTGATTCTGGGCCCCTGCTGAACCACAGAGATAGTCTTTGGAATTCACTGTGAAATCAGAATCAGATAAATTGGAAAGAATGTGTTGTACTTGTGTGACTTGATATTTTATTTAGTGGTAGCTTTCCTTGCTACAATAGCTTTATCATATAGGAGGTAGTCAGAGGGACTTGGCCCTAAGTCGAGGAAACAAAATGGCCTGTAAAATAAAATGATGGATTTGTGAGCTCCACCTTCTCCATCTCATGGAGTGAAGGCAATTGGCACTGAGGACTGGAAAACAAAACTGTAGAAAACATTTAAATGGAGGAGATTGTGCTTGTCAGATTTCATTATGTTGATAGTGGATATATTGTTTGTAGCAGCTGAAAATCATATGGTCAGGATTTTTTTTTATGAGCATTGTATCTCCTGGTCTCCCCTGGCAGCCCCCTTCTGATTGACTCCACTCCAGCCTGATAACTAGCTTCCCCTGGACTTAACTTATACCAGCATCTTCTGCTGCAGGGCTATGGTAGTGCTCAGGACCAGTGAGGATCCTACGGAGGGCCAGGCATCATCATGCCACTTTGAGTGTTTTTCTTGCTTTTTCACCCTGGGGACTGCAGGCGTGCAGTTGGTGTGATATGTGAGCTCTAATCCCATTGTCTTAAGACAACCCCATTTCTTTAACCATTTGATTAGGTTCATCCTAGCTGATGACAACCAACCTGATCTTGTGTTACTTTTCCCCTCCAGCTAGTCTGGTGTCCATCTCTGACATGGTATATCATGCTTATTTCATTGTTTTTAGTTACATAATTGTTCTGGAGCACATCTTGTAATTATATTATCTTGCAGTGTTCTTTTGTTGTTACACAAGTCTATTTACACTTTTATAACATATTAGTGCAGTGAGTTCTGGCTGCTGAACATGTCTCCCTGTCAGTGCATACTTGCAGGCTCTCTACATCATATATATCAACAAAAAAAAAGCCAAGGTGTGACTGCTTATCAGTATGATACAAAATGGCATCAAGTTAGGACACTGACAGTATATATATGTACTGACCTCAGAACACAGTGGTTTAAGGCTCTGAGCTACAAATCTAGAGACCTGGGTTTGAATCCCACAGCCTCCATTTGCATACTATGTGACCCTGAGCAAGTCACTTAACTTTCTTGTCTTCCCAGGTCACACCTGTAAACAAGCTTTCAGCTTAGTGTGTCTCTCCTGATTAAAAAAAGAATAAAAAAAAATAAGCACTGGCCATTATGTGCCCCATCATTAGGGCACCAAACAAGAAAGTGATTGATCTGGTTTCATGCAGGGGGCTGTGTCCCCTCGTAACCCACTTGTAGAGGCTGTGCCCCCCACAACCCCCTCTTACTTAGAATTCTAACCCCAGGGGGTGGACCTCAGAGAGGGGGCAACGACTTTTAGGTTTGATGCCTTAATGATGGGGCACACATACAGCCAGTGCTCCAAGAGTGTGCAGTGGTATATATGCCTCTGCTGTTCGAACTGATAGGTTTAAAGCCAACTTTATGACCAAGTTATCACAATGTAAAATAAACATAGTTGGTCACATCTTGTCCTGTCATACAGCCTATTAAGTGAAACTCCATCATAAATGTGAGAACACTGTGAATCAATCCGAGTTTCCTTTTTTTGATTAAACATTTTTCATTAAGGTCCATTTCTTACCTTTTCATAAAGGTCTATTTCTTACTTCTGTTGATGACCCTATTACTAAACTCAAATAATCCATTGGCAACAACAAAAAAAAGAAAATAAACTAAAATGTATTAAAAGACAAAGAGCTTCAGCACAAAAATGCTGAGGCAAGGGTTACCCAAAAAGTAGTATTAGTTCCCTAGCCAGGATGTTATCAAGTGTCTCCATTGTACAGCAGTTATGTCTTGGGCAAATATATACTGCTAGGGATGCTGTTCTGTAATGGACACTATTTTTGGAGAAAGTAACACAGCTGCAGGGATCAAAAAGTGGCCCCTGTTACCACTAGATGGAGCCTGATGGCTACTCTGAGGCAGAGAGAGCTAATGATTAGTTTCTGCATGATCTCTGCCGTCAAGCAAATGTATTAGTTCTATTGAAAATAATTAATAAAAGAAAAGAAAATGAAAGAACTAAAGGGAGGAAGAAATGTTGCCAGAAGAATGCATATTGTAGAGGACTTTTAGTAAAGGCATATTATGTTTCTCTTTCTTTCTTTTCCTTCTTCCTGCCTTTCCCCTTCCCTCTTTCTTCCCCATTCACTTCATTCTCTTCCCCTTCTCTTCCCTCTTCCCTCCTCTTCTTCTTTATTTTTTCTTTACTTCCTTCAGAAGCTTGAGACTTATTTTTGTGTAGTCTCAACTCTTAGTTGTTCCTGATGTTGCAGATCTTCATTATACTACACAGACAGATTTTTCCATCCTGTTTCTGAGCTGTTTGGGATTCCATCTTTGACCTCTTGCACCGGTTGTACCTCTTGATCAAATAATTCTGCTGGACGTTCCTCTTCTGTGGATGACTCATGTTGATCTATTTTGCTGCTCATATCATGGTCTTCTGCATTAGATTTTAAGTAGTAAGTGACCTTGGCCCTTGGTTTGGGTTTATCTTGGTGTGCAAACAAGCCAGCCTGAGTTTTTGTTTTCTGATACTAATAAAATATGACCTGTCATTGAATCATTGGAAAGAGCAAGGCTTCTCTTTTATAGCCATACTGCTCTTATCCGGGGTGGGTGCTGTTTCACCCTTTTTGTTGCATTTGCTGCTTCAGAAGAGGTAGCACTCTTCTCTGGGATCCACAGAAGACAGCTGATGGTTCTTTCAGCTTCATGGGGAGAGAAAAAATATATTTAGAACCTTAGAAGAACACCCACAGCCCAGATGAATGTAGAAGTAAAAATGTTATCTGATTGTCTTTAAGGAGATCTTATACTGCAGAGAATGCTTTCCTCCACATAGGGACCAATGAGCTGAAACATGGGTAGACCTGCAATATCCAACCTTCAAGATGAAGTCCTTTCTAAAACCTTACTTTGTTATGGGAAGCATCCCTTGTCTTAGAAATGATAAAGCTTAATATATCCAAATCTTGGTGATTTCCCCTTATAGTTTGCATTTAGTGCTGCTCTTTGTGCCTTGTCTAAAGCAATCTTCATTGAGCTTGAGGTGACATTCATCACTTCTGACATCAGGTCCTCAAACAGTTTTAAGGAATTGGCCCCTTCCATTCCGTCTGGGATTACCATGATTTTTAAATCCCCCATCCTGTTGTGTGTTTCCAAATCTTCCAGTCTGAATTTGAATTCTTTCAACACTATTTGTTGTTTTTTCATCAACATGACTTATAGATTTAATTTGTCTTCTGATGCCTCAATTTATTCTCCACACCTTCAATATGTGGGGACAATGCCTACATTTAATCCATCAACACAGTGAAAGCCTCTGTGAAGAAGCAGAATTAGCTACTTATTTAAGCCAATCATTTTTTCATTTCAGCCATGAAATCCAAATATGATGCTCTAGGGGTTGGTGGTGCTTCCTTTATCATGGCAGAATACCCTGTCCTTCTTTTGGATCTTAACTAGATGATTTTGGATCCATTTTATTTTTTATCTCCCCCCCCCCCAGTCATTTTACTTAGGTTGGTATGCCTGTTACTAACACAATGCACTGGACTATTTGTGTTGTTGTTGCAGCTGAATTTCTTGATGAATTCCTTCCTTAGAGAAATCTATGCTCTTAATACCCTGGTGAGTAACTTTATTTGTTATATCCTTTGATATGTCCTGAGAAGCTGATTTTTTAAATATATCATGAATACCAGATCAGTTTTGATTCTAGTATCTTAGAGAATTGCGTATGTGAATTTCCTAGAGTTGTCTCTTTAAAGGAGCAGGGAAATAAGAAAGGGTATTGAATATAAATTATTGTTTTTCCCCAGTTGTCCCATCTTCCACGGTGAACTATTGATACTCCAAAAGTATCTTTAGAGATTACGGCACCACCAACCACAGTTACTGAAGTGCTATGCCCAAAGAGATTTCAGGTCATTCAAAATGGAGCATTTGTAGGTTATAGCCTCACTGAAACCCACCATCTAAAATGGAAGATCCACTTGTGGTGTCAGCAGTGCCTGTGTCAGTTTACAAGAGAGACCCTGCTCTTTCTACCACTGATCCCCCTTTAAACACCTGAAATTTCATGATTTTTTTTCCAGTTTGTATTCAGTTGTCTTAGTATGTTGCTCCTTAACTACATCTGTAGATGTAGGCTGATTAGAGGCCACAAAGGAATTTAATGTCAGGGATGATATTTTACCTGCATTTGTGCCCTTAGTTCCCTAACCACAGCCACCTGATAAAACACCTTTGACATCGGCAGCAGAAGAGACAAGTACTTAACAAAAAAAAAGCCAGCGGAAAGCTGATATTTAAGAATGGCTTATATCAAAATAGTGGGCAGTAACAGAGCAGTAACAAAAAAAAAAAAAAAACTAGAAGCCCTAGGGCAATTACAATTTGCAACAATCTTGTAACAACTAACAGGTTTGGCTCTTGAGAGAGTTGTTTGCAATGCTGGTGCTTAGAAGAAATACTCAGAAAGTACTTGGATCATTTTCACTCACACACTGACCTTGTCCTGCTGTCCTCCTGAACAGGTTACAACATAATGTTAATGTCTTAGGGGTTAGTGATGAAGAAAAAAAGGAATCATCCCTGTAGCTCCACACTCAGCTCCATTCACCCACATTTTGCTGTGACCATCATAGATCCCTGCAATTATAGCTCCTTTAGTGACTACATTAATTAAACATATTGCATTGTCTACTTGAACATTGACTAGAAACTAATCTTCTGAGGCTTGCTTACCGAGAATTTTTGTGTAGCTTTTCAGTAGACTGTCCATACCACTGAAGTGTAAGGTGGGCCCCTCTCTAGCTACTCGTACTGTTTAATGTAGGTGGTGGGCTGGAAAAATGGAATGTTCCAAAATATGCACTGAGAAACCAGTCACTCTTCAAACAGTTCCAAAATATGATTCAATTTATTGCATGACTACTTGACACCATGATCCCCTTACTACTCTCAATTTTTTACCCTACCTGGGCTTCTTCAGAGTATAAGACCTCTATGGACACATACAAACCTAATTAACATTCTTAAAATTCCATAAAAGTATCTTTTCAAAGAAAAAAACAATTTTAAGAAATGTTTCTTTTTAACTTTTCCCAAAATCGAATGCCCAACATCATTTCATCTATTTTACCACTGGTGTCTATTGTATTTATATATGCTTATAGTATATAGTAATTAGATCTATCAGATACATAAATACCTCTGTTTAAATATCACATTCCATAGTTGCTATGCACCCCTGATTAAGTATTATATTCTCTTTATACAAAGTTTTTCTATACATTTCTCAAGCCACCCCCCAAAGTTATAACAAGCAGAGTATTGCCTCATGGGAATCTTATCAAGTTAAAAACCTATCTCCTGCAACAGGACTGGATGCCAATTTTTGAATCGACTGATATTAATACCGCACTAGAATACTTCATTAAATCTTTCAATACTGCATGCAACTTGTATGCCCCAGTAAAAAGACGTAAAATCAAAGCGCTATCAAATCCATGGATTACTGCCAAACTACTTGCCAAGCTCAAGGCTCGGGACCACCTCTGGGCAATTGCCAGAGACACAGGCTCTCCTCATGATACCCTAAAATACAAGCAGGCACATAATAGATGTACCTCACAAATTAGGCAAATGAAGAGCACCTATTTCAAAAATGCCCTTGAATCCACCTGGGGTGTCGGAAGAGCCTTTTGGGACAACATCCGAAACATAATGGGTAAGCAATCAAAATCGTCACCTACCATTATGAAAGTTGATGGATCCACCACTCTTGACCCAAAGACTGTTGCAGATGTGCTTAATAAGACATTCACAGACCTCAGTGGGGTCCTCCCCTCAGATTTCTTCTCGAACTTACCTGTGCCTAGCCTAGTATCACAAAACATCCCTCGTGACAAACCACAATTTTACTTCAAGAAAATCAAAGTGCATGAAGCCCACAAGTATATAAGAAAGGCCTGCTCTAAATCCAGAACAAGTAGTGACACCCTAGATCTAAAAATCCTGTCTCTCACCCTGGATGAAATAATTCACCCCCTTGCAAAAATTCTTAATCTGTCCCTTTGCCAAAGTCAATTTCCCAACAAATGGAAATCTGCCATAGTTACACCAGTGCAAAAAGGGGGGAACAAAACCTCAACAGGAAACTATCGCCCGATATCAATAGACCCTCCCCTCTCCAAAGCACTTTAACGTATAGTGGCAGATCAACTCTCTGACTACTTGGACAAATACAATCTACTCTGTAAACAACAGCACGGCTTTAGGAAAGGACATAGTACAACAACAGCCTTAATTGATTTCTCTGGAGAAGTCCACTCAGCCCTGGACAAAGGGTGCCAAACCGGTGCGGTCTTTATCGATCTTACAAAAGCTTTCGACACAGTCCATCATGGCCTACTTACCTCCTTACTTACCAGCCAAGGCCTGGCCGAAGGTCCTTGTGCTTGGGTAAAAAGTTACCTGTCTAATCGGTCACAGGCTGTAAAAATCTCTAATAAACTCTCCGACTTCAAACCAGTTCTCTCGGGTGTACTGCAGGGATCAATTCTTGGCCCGCTCCTCTTTAGCCTGTTCCTTAACTCCCTCCCAGATTTCTGCCAGGAGAAAATAATCTTATACGCTGATGATGCTGTAATTCTCTGTTCCCACAAGGATCCAAACTGCCTACGCAAAAGCCTGCAACTTGCTTTCTCTAGTGTTGAAAGGTGGTTCCTGGATAGTAAACTTGTGCTAAACCACAATAAAACAAAAGCCATGCTCTTCACCAATCACCAAAACAAAAATAGAAATACTCCACTCATCATACAAACCTCTGCGGGAAATACACTGGACCAAGTAAATACTTTCAAATACCTTGGCATCACTTTTGACCAAGGGCTCACCTTTGCAACCCACATTGACAACACTGCAAAAACAGTGAACCAACGTCTTGGAATACTATTTCGTAACCGTCAGTTTCTAAACCAAGAGGCATTGAGAATAGCTATACAGAGTTCCATAATCTCTATCATTGACTATGGCCTTATTATTTATGGCTCAGCTACCTCCACTGCTCTAAGGCGTATCTCAATTACTCAAAATAAGGCTTGCCGGCTCCTCATGGGGGCTCAAAGACTGACTCACACGTGTGAACTGTACTATGAATCAGGCTGGTTGAACCTATCAAATCGTCTTATTTATCTCACCTGCATAACGGCAAAAAAATCCATCTTGGGACTGACTCCATTATGTATTCAAAACCTACTCCGACCGAATCCTGGCTCACGACCCTCCACCAGATCTGAACGCCAACCTTTCCTGGTTCCCAGATGCCGGACTGCACAGGAACAAAGATCTTTCGCATACAGGGCCCCGACATGGTTCAATGCTCTAAGTCCACCTACTCTATCCTCAACCTTGCTCGAAGCTTTCAAATCCATGCTCTATGCCCACCTCACCACCACTAGCAACTGTGATTGCACTAGATAAAGACTACTACTCCTTGTGTCCATCCTCACATCTGAGGCCTCTTTCTTCTTGTCTAATGAGCCCTCTGGTACCACTACTATTTTCTGTCTCCCACCCAAACTCACTCTCCCCCCCCTTTTTTCTGTTCTCTCTCACTTACTCTCCTGCTCACCACCTTTCCCTCCTCTCTTGCCTCCCTTTGGCTCCTAATGATCACCCTCTCCCTGGAAGTTTCTTTTTCCTCCAAATTGTCTACTCCCTTGAAACTGTTATAGCTTGTTTTACTATGAAACTTCTAAAAAAAACGTTACTGCCTTAAACTGTTAATAGCAAATTTATTATGTAACTTTTCCATCTGGTTTTACCTGTAATGTGTATTGTGCTTTGTTAAATGTTCTTTGTGATGTGGAACCTTTGTAAAAGAGCTCTGGCTCAAAGGTATTAATTCCTAGACTAATAAACTAAACTAAAAATACATAGATTTTTATTATAGAAATCTTTTCAAATGTTTTGTTTGTGTAATAAAAAAAAATATATATATTTATATATTCATGGCAAAAAAACTCTCTTTAATGCATCAGTTAGGATTGTTCCACAGTGACAAAAGTGAGGAAATTCGATGTTAGGGTTCCCAACCCCCTTGCACCACACCCCCACCCTGCCCCCACCAACAGGCATCAGGGTGTGTGTTGGGGTAATCAGTCCTAACTCTCACACCATCCCATGAGTAAACAAGCTGAGGTGGTGCAGTATAGGAGAATGGGATGAGAGTTAGGACTGATGACCCCAGTGCACACCCCAATGCTTGTTGGTGGGGTGGGGGAGGGGTGCAAGGGAGGTGGGAACCCTAACATCGAATTTCATCGCTATTGTCTCTGTGGAGCAACCTTAACTAATGCATTAAACAGAGTTTTTTTTTTACATGAATTTCCCTTCTTTTTGAGAATGTGCACTATAAATAGTGAAGTAATGGCAACACAAACACAAGAGCAAACACTAACGCACATGGTGATGCGAACATAAATGATAACGCAAACAGTAATAGAAATGCAAGCACAAACATTAATGGAAACAGAAACACAAATGCAAGTGCTTACAGAAACGCAAACTGTAACGCGCACGGTCACAGTAATGCAATTGGAAATGCAGACACGGTAACAGCAATGATGACGCCAAAGAAACCACAAACAGAAATGGAACGCATACGCAAACGCAAATGGAAATGCACATGGTGATGCAAAAGGAAATGCAAACAAAAACAGTAATGGAAACGCAAATGTTAACAGTAATGCAAATGTAAGTGCAAATGAAAACACAAAGGTTAATGCACAAGGTGGCATAGAAGGGAACGCTTACGCAAATGGTAACAAAAATGCAAGTGGAAATGCTAACTGTAACAGTAACAAAAATGCACAGCTTTTTTTTCCCCAAAAGCTGCATAAAGAAACACAGTGAATATAAAGGATGTATACATAATAATGGGCCTCAGAGCAGAAAATAAACACTTGGAATACTAAATTGCTTATATCTCAGGAACCATATGACGTAGAAAAAAATTAAAATCTCATATCATTTATGACTTTCCTGGCTAGTTTTGCATTTAGCACCCTAGCGGGGTACTAAGTATTTTTCCGATGTAAAGTCCGTATCTCAAAGAATTTCCAAGATACGGGCCCCGAAAGGCATGGAGGATGCCGTAATGTTATCCTATGGGAAAAATCATCAAATTTGGAGTATCGTAACTTTGCAGCCCTGTAATATTTTGTCACCGAACCACCACAAGGCACAACTGAAATCAAAATTCAGCAGAAGGGCAGACAGCAAGGAGAACCAGGGATAAAGGAAAACAGGGGAAGGGGATGGAGTAGAACAGCTAAACAGTCTAGGGAGATCAAATCATGGAAAGCCATGTGTGCAAATGCCAGGAGCCTTAGCAACAAGATGGAAGATCTGGAGGCTGTCATGGTGCAGTCAGACCTGGACATTGTGGCCATCACTGAAACCTGGTGTAATGATAACCATGACTGGGAGATGGCCATACCTGGCTACAACATATTCAGAAAAGACAGGGCAGGTAGGAAGGGAGGAGGAGTGTATGTGAAAAATGACATAAGGGCCACAGAGATCCAGGAGGAACAAAATGGGGGAGAGATACTGTTGGTTAAGCTGGAAAGGAAAATGGGGTCAGCCATCCACACAGGTGTGATCTATAGACCACTAGCCCAGGAGGAAGAAACAGATAGGGAGTTGATGCTAGCCATCCAAAGGATGGCAGACAAGGGTGAGGTAGTACTGGTTGGAGACCTCAATATTCCAGACGTGGACTGGAGCATACCAGCAGCAGCATCAACTAGGAGCAGATTTATCCTGGACTCCCTTTAGGGTGTCTTCCTCAAGCATCTGGTCATGGAAACAACTCAGCAGAAGGCAATACTGGACCTTGTGCTCATAAACAGGGACAGTGTTATGGGGGTAACAGTAGGGGAGCACCTGGAGAACAGTGACCGCCAGTCATTGTGATTTGAAATCACAGAAGGAGCAGAACCAAACCACATAAAAACATGTATCCTGGATTTTAGGGGGACAGACTTTGGGAAAATAGGGAGATACTTGAAAGAGGTATTAAGGGAAATGGAACAGGAATTAGGGGTTGAGGAACAGTGGGCAGTATTTAAAATGGGGATTACAAGAGCAAAAGAATTATGCATTAAGCAGGTTAGCAAGAGGAAAAGGAAGAGGAGACCATTATGGTTTTCCAAAGTGGTAGCAAAGAAAGTGAAAACCAAAAAGATTGTATTCAGGCAATACAAAAATACACAGGCAGAAGGGGATAGGGAGAAGTACCAGGAGAAGCAAAGGGATGCAGGGAAGTCAGTAAGGGAAGCCAAAGCTCAAACAGAAGAGCACATTGCAAAATCAGTGGGTAGAGGGGACAAAACCTTTTACAGGTACATAAGTGAAAAAAGAAAGTCAAAAGGATGGATAGTGAGACTGAAGGGGGAGGATGGGAGCCGTGTGGAGGATGACAACAGTAAAGCTGACATATTGAACAGGTATTTCTGCTCAGTCTTTACTGAGGAAGAGGAGGGTAATGGGTCTGAAGGGAGTACAAGGGGTGAGAATGGTGCAGAAATGGACACAAGTTCCTTTACATGAGAAAGGGTCCTGAAGGAACTGGAAGTAATAAGAGTTGATGAAGCAATGGGGACAGATGGGGTGCACCCCAGGGTCCTTAAAGAACTAAGAGAGGTGGTGGCTGAACCTCTGGCAATCCTGTTTAGCCAATCACTGGAAACAGGGGAGGTACCCAAAGACTGGAGGACAGCAGATGTAGCCCACTTATGCAAAAGTGGGAACAAAGAGGAAGCAGGGAACTACAGACCAGTCAGCCTCACCTCGGTAGTGGGGAAGATCAGGGAAGTACTACTGAAGGAGATATTGGTGGAACATCTAGTTGTCAATGGACTACAGGACCCAAGGCAGCATGGTTTCACCAGGGGGAGGTCATGTTAGACCAACCTCATTGAATTTTTTGACTGGGTGACTAGGGAGTTGGATCAGGGGAGGGCAGTGGACATGGCCTATCTGGACTTCAGCAAGGCCTCTGACACTGTGCCACATAGAAGACTATTACACAAACTGGGGAATATGGGTGTGGGCAGGACAGTAGGATGATGAGTAGGTAACTGGCTGGGTGGCAGGACACAGAGGGTGGTGGTAAATGGCTGTCACTCTACAGAGGGAAGAATGACCAGTGGGGTACCACAGGGATCAGTGCTGGGACCAGTCCTATTCAACATCTTCATCAGTGACATTGTGCAGGACCTAGAAGGCAGAATTTCACTGTTTGCTGATGAAACAAAGCTCTGTAACAGAGTAGACACACCAGAGGGTGTAGACAGAATGAGAAGGGACCTGCAGAAACTTGAAGAATGGTCAGGGGTTTGGCAGTTGAAATTCAATGCAAAGAAGTGCAAGATAATGCATATGGGGTACAAAAACCCTGGCATAATATATCAGTTGGGGGCTGAGGATATAGTATGCACCAAGAAGGAAAGGGATCTTTGGGTTATCATCTTTGATGACCTCAAGGTAGGGAAACAGTGTGACAAGGCAGGTAAGCAAATAGGATGCTGGGATGTAGGCAGGGGCATCACCAGCAGGAAAAGGGAGGTCATAAATTCCACTATAGAAGACACTAGTGAGGCCCCACCTGGAGTACAGTGTACAGTTCTGGAGACCTTACCTACGTAAGGACATAGACAGGGTAGAGAAGGTTCAGAGGAGGGCAACAAAGATGGTACATGGATTGCATCACAAGTTCTATGAGGACAGGTTGAAGGAACTGAATATGTACTCCCTGGAGGAGGGGAGGGGAGGGAGGGGACATGATATAGACATACAAGTATCTTACAGTGAGGAACAGGGTGCAGGAATACACTATTTTTAAGCGAAAAAGATGTTCCAGGACTAGAGGGCATGGGATGAAGTTGGAGGGAGGACGATTCAGAGGAACCGTGAGGAAGAATTTTTTCACAGAACGGGTGGTGGGCAAGTGGAACAACCTACTAGAGGAAGTGGTGGGTGATGAAACATTCATGGGATTTAAGAATTCATGGGATAGATATAAAGGAATTCTGGAGGTCGGGGTAAGGGGCAACAGACTTCTAGGAAAACATAAACTGAACTTTCAAGCTCAAATGGGCAGACTGGGTGGGACATAGGCCCTTATCTGCCGACACTGACTATGTATCTATGTATCTGAGGGATCTTGGCAGTATTCCATCCAAATTTCAACCCAAAAGACCAAACTGTTCTTTTGCAGCATGGTGGCAAAGATTTCCTATTCTTTTG
Source organism: Neoceratodus forsteri (assembly GCA_016271365.2). Classification (NCBI taxonomy): domain Eukaryota; kingdom Metazoa; phylum Chordata; order Ceratodontiformes; family Ceratodontidae; genus Neoceratodus; species Neoceratodus forsteri. The sequence goes on from CM057459.1 coordinate 876,046,419, forward strand.
AGCATAGTTTCTCAAAGTAGTGTCACAAATCACGACACTTTCACAAATTAAATCACGAAAGTGTCAAAAGTGTAACACTATTTTGCGATGCTACAGTTTACAAACATTTTAAAAACATACTTCTGGGGTGTTTAGCTTCCTCAGAACTCTACTAGGTGAACACAAAAAAAATTGTGTCCCTAGAGGGTCCCAATTTTAAATGCCAAGCATTTCTGTGACCAGCAACTGAAAACAAAATGGTGGATTTGCAACACTACAGGGGTCATTTGTGACAGTAAAAAACACATTTTTTTTAACTTTTCCTATTGACTATAATGAGAAACTTGTTTTTTTCAATAACTTTTTAACTGTTTAATATTTTTTCACGAAATCTTCGAAAGACACATGGACCCCGGCCTCGTGTTCCCTGATATTTTTGGACTGGTCGCACAAACGGTGTGACCTGTAGGTGAGAGCAAAGAATGCACAAAAAAGCGTAAATATGACTTTCTATTGCACTTTATAGCTCTGCAACCTTATATCTGACAGTTACAAAACTTGACAGATCCAGAGATCTATGGTACCACTCCCTGCATGCCAAATTGCAGGCAAATCCATCATACGGTGGCAAGGTTATTAAGCTGCAAAATCTCACACTTTAACATTAAATGGGGTACTCATCCCTAACTATAGTGGCACTACTGTGCCACTTTAAGATGTATATGTGTATATATATATATATATATATATATATATATATATATATATATATAGCACAGTAGTGCCACTATAGTTAGGGTTGAGGAGCCATTTCTATGTTAAACCCCAAAACTTTGCACCTTAATAACTTTGCAACTGTTTGACAGATTTGCCTGAAATTTGGAGTACATGATCAAGGTCCATAGGCCTTGGGATCTGCCAAGTTTTGTACTGGTTGGATATACGGCTGCGGAGTTATTAAGCATGATCTGTGCGCGCATTTACACTTTTTCTGGAATTCTACGGTCGTGGCTACAGGTTGTACGGTTTGCGCAACCGGCCCCAAATCTTCACAGAACATGCAGCCGGGGCCACTGATGTTCCTTTCAAAGATTTTGTGAAAAAATATTAAACGGTTCAAAAGTTATTCGAAAAACAGTTTCTCATTATAAGTCAATGGGAAAAGATAGCAAAAAGTTTGACAGTGTCGCAAATGCATTTTTACTTTCGCAAATGGGCCTGTTACTTTCTCAAATCGGCCATTTTGTTTTCAGTTGGTGATCAGAAAAATGGTTGGCATTTAAATTTGGGACCCTCTAGCAACCTAATTATTTTTGTATTTACCTAGTCGGGCCCTGAGGATGCTTGCCATGTCTTTATTTTGTGGTAAAACACCCCAGAAATCTGTTTTTCAAATTTCTGGAAAAAGTACTTTCACAAATTATTTTCGTGCTCACGAAAGTGTCGAACTTTTTTGTGAAAGCTTTCGCAAATTGCGACAGTAGTTTTCTACCTGTGGGAAAGTGACAGCGATTCTTTGGCATTGCGCTGCAAAAGAACCGTTGGGAGTTTTGGGCTGAAATTTGAAGGGAACAGAGCCAACATCTCACAGATGTGCCTTTCAGTGTTGTATTGAAAAAATATTACATGGCGGCAAAGTTACAGCACTCCAAAGTTGACAGTTTTTCCCATAGGATAACATTACGGAGCCCGATGCATTACAGAAATCCTTTGGATTCCTGCTGCAAAATAACGGTTTGGTCTTTTTTCCTGAAATTTGGAGGGAAGACAGCCAACAGCCCACAGATGTGCCTTTCAGTAGTTTGGTGAAAAGATATCATAGGGAGGCAAAGTTATGGCACTCCGAACTTCTCTTTTTTTTCCCATAGGATAACATTATGGCGTTCGCCGCGCCTTTCAGGGCCCGTATCTCGGAAACGGTGCGAGATACGGACTTTTCGTGGAAAATCTCTTAGCTCCCTAGCAGGGGCTAAGTACAAAATTAGCCAGGACAGTTGTAAATAATATGACTTTTAAATTTTTTTTCTACGTCGTACAGTTCCTGAGATATAACCTATTTAGTATTCCAAGTTCTCATTTTCTGCTACGATACTCATTATTATGCATACATTATTTGTACTCACTGTCTTTCTCTATGCAGGTTTTGGGGAAAACCAGCCTGTGCACTTACATTACTGTTAGTCTTGCCCTTTCTGCTTTCGGTCCCGTACCCGTTTCACTTACTGTTGACGTCTGTGCCACCATGTGTGTTATCCTTGGTGTTTTCATTTTCGGTTGCGTTCCTGTTATTTTTTGCAATTTGTGTCTACAGTACTGTTTCTCTTTCTGTTTTATTTTGCTTCACCATGCCAATTAAAATTTCTGTTTGCAGCCACCATGTTACTATGTGACAACACATCACGTGGCAGACCGTTCCCGTCTACGCCACCGTGTGCGTTACCCTTTCTGTTCTCATTCGCGCTTGTGTTACCATGTGCGCCACTGTTAGTGCTTCTGTTTGCATTGCTGTTCCTGTTACTATGCCTCAAGACATCACGTGGTGGGAGCGCCGCTGCATTACATTCACTATTTCTCATTATCATTCTCAAAAAAGAAATTAGAGCAAAAACTCCATTTAATGCATTAGTTAGGGTTGTTCCACAGTGACAAAAGTGAGGAAATTCGCTGTTGGGTTGAAAACCCCCTTGGACCCTGCCCACACCCTCAACCGGCATTGGGGTGTGCATTGGGGTCGTCGGTCCTCAGCGTTGAACAGGCAATGCTTTTCCATACGTTTACATCAGCCTCTCTATGTTGAGTAAACCATTGCAGTAAATGTACTACTATGTAAATCACCTACTAAATGTAACACTACTTTTATCTTGAGCATGCTAGTGTCTTGTAGTTAATTTATGTGCTTCTCTTAATTAATGTATACTCACTAGTGTTAAAACCTTTCTACAACTGTCATCATGCACCTTCAGCATTTATATTGAATAACGGCACAGTACCAGCTGTGGTGTGGTGTGGAGAGCATCGGTAGGCAAAGCCATGCAACTACTAAGTGTGATGCGTTGTGTGCAGCTGCAATCAGGGATGTCGTTTGGTGTACATGGCCCCAGTTTTGCTGTTGATCTCCACTGAGCATGCAGTACCTGGTCAGGTGGGTGGGGATGTCTCGTAGTACATTTAGACAATTGTTTGTTATTTCTGTCACCTGCTGCTGGATGTCTGTCATTGGTTGTGTTGACTTGGTCCTCCCCATACCTGAATGTGTGTGTGTGTGTGTGAGTCTGTGTGTGTGTGGTGTTGGGGGGGGTGATCGGAGTTAGGGTTTTCAACCCTAACAACGAATTTCCTCACTTTTGTCGCTGGGGAACAACCCTAACTAATGCATTAAATGGAGTTTTTTGCCTCTAATATATATATATATATATATAGATAGATAGATAGATAGATAGATAGATAGATAGATAGATAGATAGATATATTATAGTGGTGCAGTCGCGCCACTATATTTAGGGTTGAGATGTCACTTCTATGTTAAAGTCAACATTTTGTGCGTTAATAACTTTGGACCGGTTCAATGAATTTGCTTGAATTTTGGTATGCGCGATGGGACATGGTAGCTCTCTCGATCTGCCAGACTTTTTTGGGTTGAACTTACGGTCTTTGCAGACAAAAATGCTGAAAATGCAAAATTATCCATTTTTGGAGGCAGCTTTTGAGATTTTGGACATGACCCTGCGTGGCCATCTTGTGGTGTGCCACTCTGCGAGATGGCTAGTTTGAAAGAGCTTTAGTGGCCGAACATGCCACTTTCCGTTCGGTGAGAAAATATTAAGGCATTCAAAAGTTATACCACTTTTAAGTTCCCGTTATAAGTTAATTGGAAAATTTATATGTATGTTTTGTGAACAAAGAATGGGGTTCTGGCCATCTCGTCCTGCCTGGCGTCAAAGAATTTGTAGCCTCATTGTTCAAGAATCTTTGTCTCTGAGAATTCTGCCAAGATTGACAGCTGATGGGATTTCTTATTGGGGTTGTGAGGCCTAAATGTCACCCCATTCTTATTTACTGTGGCTTGTAAATGTAATTTCAGATGGCATGGGGTGACATTTATGCCTCACAACCCCAATGATGCACCCCATCAGCTGTCAATCTTGGGATGATGGTTTGTCCGGGGAGGAGCAACCTAAAGATTTTCATTTCCTACTTTTTGTTTTTAACCTAAATGATACATTAATGCAGTTTCTTTGCATAGAATATATATATATATATATATATATATACATACATATATATATACATATATATATATATATATATATATATATTAGAGGCAAAAACTCTGTTTAATGCATTAGTTAGGTTGTTCCTAAGCGACAAAAGTGAGGAAATTTGGATTAAGATTGAAAACCCTTGGACCCCCAAGCCCACCCCACCAACGGCATTGGGGTGCGCATTGGGTCATCAGCCTAACTCACCCCCATCACACATGTAAGCAACGAAGTATAGGTGGGGTGAGGTTGGGTTATGACAATGCGCCGTGAACGGAGTGGCTGAGGCAAGAAACAAGCTAAGCAACCACTGCTCGCTGTGGGCCAACAATGCGTAATCAGTTTTGCCTCTAATTCCCTCTTTGAGAATGATAACGAGAAATAGTGAATGTAATGCAGCGGCGGGTAGGCGCTGCCTCCGCCACGTGATGTCTGCGTGCATAGTAACAGGAACAGCAACGCAAACAGAAGTGCTAACAGTGGAGCACATGGTAATGCAAGCGCGGATGAGAACAGAAAGGGTAACGCTGACGGTGGTGTAGACGGAATGGTCTGCCACGTGATGTGTTGTCACATAGTAACATGGTGCTGTGCAAACGAAATGTCAATGGGCATGGTGACGCAAAGTGAAACAGAAAGAGAAACAGTACTGTAGACACAAATGGCAAAAATAACAGAAACACAGCGCAAAGGAAAACACAAAGGATAGCACATGGTGGTGTAGATGTCAACGGTGAGTGAAGCAGTACGTAACATAAGCGGAAGAACGCGGTAACAGTAATGTAAGCGCACAGGCTGGTTTTCCCCAAAACCTGCATAGAGAAAGACAGTGAGTACAAAGAATGTATGCATAATAATGGGTATCAGCGCAGAAAATGAGGAGTTGGAATACTAAATAGGTTATATCTCAGGAACCGTATGAGGTAGAAAAAAATTTTTAAAGTCATATGATTTATGACTGTCCTGGCTAGTTTTGTACTTAGCCCTGCTAGGGAGCTAAGCATTTTTCCGACAAAAAGTCTGTATCTGCACCGTTTCGAGATACCGGGCCCTGGCGTAGTGACATGCGTAATGTTATCCTATGGGAAAAAAGAAAGTTCAGAGTGCCATAACTTTGCCTCCCTGTAATATTTTTCACCAAACCACTGAAAGGAACATCTGTGGGCTGTTGGCTGTCTTCCTCCAAATTTCAGGAAAAGACCAAACCATTATTTTGCAGCAGGTGCCAAAGATTTCTGTAATGTGTCGGCCCGTAATGTTATCCTATGGGAAAAACATCAACTTTGGAGTGCTGTAACTTTGCCGCTGTGTAATATTTTTAATACAACACTGAAAGGCACATCTGTGAGATGTCGGCTCTGTTCCTTCAAATTTCAGCCCAAAACTCCCAACGGTTCTTTGCAGCGCAGTGCCAAAGAATCGCTGTCACTGTCCCACAGATGGAAAACTACTGTTCGCAATCTGCTAAGCTTCATAAAGTTCGACACTTTCGCGAGCACGAAAGTAATTTATGAAAGTACTTTTCCAGAAATTTGAAAACGTATTTCTGGGGTGTTTTACACAAATAAAGACATGGCAAGCATCCTCAGGGTCCGACTAGGTGAATACAAAAAGAATTAGGTTGCTAGAGGGTCCCAAATTTAAATGCCAACCATTTTTCTGATCACCAACTGAAAACAAAATGGCCGATTTGTGAAAGTAACAGGCCCATTTGCGAAAGTAAAAATGCATTTGCGAAAGTGTTGAACTTTTTGTTAACTTTTCCCATTGACTTATAATGGGAAACTGTTTTTTGAATAACTTTTGAACCGTTTAATATTTTTTCACGAAATCTTTGAAAGGCACATCAGGGACCCCGGCCGCACGTTCCCTGAAGATTTCGGACTGGTCACACAAACCGTATGACCTGTAGGCACGACCATAGAATTACAGAAAAAGCGTAAACGCGTGCACAGATCACACTTAATAACTCCTCAGCCGTATATCTGACCAGTACAAAACTTGGCAGATCCCAAGGCCTATGATTCTTGATCATGTATTCCAAATTTAAGCCAAATCCATGAAACAGTTGCAAAATTATTAAGGTGCAAATTTTTGGGGTTTAACATAGAAATGGCTCCTCAACCCTAACTATAGTGGCACTACCGTGCCACTATAATATACACAAATATATGTATATATATAAACATAGAAACATAGAAGTTGATGGCAGAAAAGGACCACAAGGCCAATCCAGTCTGCCAATTTGTTCTGCCTTATGAATGTGCCATAGGCTTGTACTCTGTCAATGGCCTATCTGTTCTTACTCATCTGTGTTGCTCCCTTATGCCTATCTCATGCCTATTTGAAGCCCTGAACTGTATTTATATCCACCACTTCCATTGGTAGGATGTTCCATGCATCCACCACCATTTCTGTGAAGAACTTCTTTACATTACCTCTTAATTGGCCTCCCTCTAATCTCATGCTGTGTCCTCTTGTCCTTCTATTTTTCTTAAGTTGAAACATGTTAGACTCTTTCACCTTGTTAATGCCCTTAAGATGTTTGAATGTTTTGATTATATCACCTCTCACCCTCCTTTGCTCTAGGATATACAAATTGAGCTCTGTTAATCTGTCCTCATATGTTTTCTGATGCAGTCCCTGCACCATTTTGGTTGCCCTTCTCTGGACTGCATCCGTTTTGTTAATGTCCTTGTGCAAGTGCGGCTTCCAGTACTGCACACAGTACTCCAGATGAGGCCTAACCAGTGTCTCATAAAGACGGATTAATACCTCCCTCTTATGACTTGCGATACCCCTACTAATGCACCCCATCATCTCTCTAGCCTTACCTACTGCTTTAGTGGTCTGTTTGGTTGATTTCAGGTCATCTGTGATGATGATGATGCCCAAGTCTTGTTCTTCCCTTGTGATTGCAAGCATCTCCCCTCCCAATGTGTAGGTGCCTTCTGGGTTTTTCTTCCCTTTCTGCATGATCTTGCACTTCTTTGTGTTAAACCCCAGTTGTCACTCATCCAACCATTTTGCCAGTTTATCCAGATTTCTTCTCATTCTGCCCACCCATCTGGATCATCTACTCTGTTGCAGATCTTTAAACAGACAAACCTTACCCTCTAGTCCATCTGCAATGTGTTGTACTATCCTTTCCTTAAGGAATGCCTCTATAATCTTGCCCACTACTGAGGTAAAACTGACTGGTCTGTAGTTCCCTGCATCCTCCCTGCTACTGCTCTTGTGGAGTTGGATCACATAAGCCCTTCTTCAGTCTTCTGGAACCTCTCCTGTGCTCAGAGACTCATTAAACAGTTCTGCTAATGGCTTTGCTAGCTCCACCCTTAGCTCTTTTAGTACCCTGGGATATATGCCATCAGGTGCCATTGCCTTATCCACCCTGAGCTTATTAAGCTCTTGTAGGAACCTTTCTTTTGTGAAGGGACTAGTACACACCTCCCTCCCCCCTGTGTCCATGGTGCTGAGCTGTGGGCCATGCCCTACTTTCTCTCCAATAAATACTGAGCAGATGTATCTGTTTAGGATAGATGCTTTTCCTTGGTCCTCCTCAACACACTCCACCTTGTCCCTTTTGATCTTAGCAATACCCCCCTTGGACGTTCTTCTTTCAATAATGTATCTGTAGAAAGTCTTATTCCCTTCTTTTGCTGTTCATGCTAGTGTTTCCTCAGTTTGGACATTTGCCTGTCTTAATGCCTTCCCTGCTTCCCTAAGGGAAGTTTGCTATGCCTCCCTATCTTCATCCTGCTGTATTCTCTTAAATTTCCTGAAGGCCAGCCATTTGGCTCTGACCTTTTCTGCTACTATTTTTGAGAACCAAAGTGGTTTCCTCCTTCTTTTGCTCTTGCTTTTCTCTCTAACACAATGGGCTGTTGCTTCAAGTATTGCATCCTTAATGCTTGCTCACTTTGCCTGTACCCCCTCACCTGTATTTCTTCTTTCCAGGGCTAGTTTAACTCTATTGGCCATCTTATCAAAGTCAGTTCCTCTGAAGTCTCATATTTTTGCCTTGGAATTGGGATGATTTAGCTCTAGTGGCCAAATTGAACCAAACCAAGTGATGGTCACTGGCCCCTAGGTGACCTTCTATCTGGAGATTTGTGATGCTTTCCCTGTTAGTCAGTACTGGATCTAGGATATCCCTGTCACTTGTGGGTTGTTGTACCAGTTGTTTGAGGCTCTCCCCTTGCTGGGAATCCACCATTTGTCTAGCTCTGGTGGATGTTCCTGCTGGCATTGACCAATCTGTATCTGGCATGTTGAAGTTTCCCATTATCAGAACCTCCACTTTAGCTGTCATGTTTTATATATCTTCTAACAGTAATATGTCTATGTCCTCCCCCTGGTCTGGAGGCCTGTAGACAACCCCAGTTCATATGGCTGTCCCATTTCCTGTTCCCAGGGTGACTCACAGTTCTTCTGGCTCCTTATGTGTATTCTGAATTTCTGTAGTTTTGATATTTTCATTGACATAAAGGGCCATTCCACCTCCCTTTTTGCTCATTGATCTCTTCTGAACAGTACATAGCCGGGTACTGAAGTCTCCCAAGTGTGGTTACTGGTGAACCATGTCTCACTAATGGCTATTATGTCCAGTTTAACCTCTGTCCTTGTTGCCTGCAGGTCTGGGATCTTGTTTCCCAGACAGTGGGCATTAGTGTACCTGATTTTCCATTGGCCATAGAAACAAAGATTATGATGGCAGATAAGGACCACATGGCCCACCTAGTGTGCCCATTTCCCTACCTACAGGATAAGCTGTAGATCCTATTTAATCAACAGCATATTTCTTCCTACCCCCCACAAAAATTACCTTATGTCTGTCCCATGCATTCTTGAATTCTCCCACAGTTTTAGACCCCACAACCTCCTCAGGAAGGCTGTTCCATGCGTCCACCACCCTCTCTGTGAAAAAATACTTCCTCACATTGCCCCTGAGCTGTCCCCCTCTATCTTCAAATGGTGTCCCCTTGTTCTTGCACATCTCTTTTTCTGAAAGATGATACCCTCTTGGACTTTGTTGATTCCACTGAGGTACTTAAACATTTCAATCATGTCCCCCCTCTCCCTCCTTTCCTCAAGGGTATACATATTAAGCTCCTTTAGCCTCTCCTCATATGGCTTCTCTTGCAGACCCTGCACCATTTTAGTTGCCCTCCTCTGAACTGTCTCCATCCTGTCTATGTCTTTGCGGAGACGGGGTCTCCAGAACTGGACGCAGTACTCCAGATGGGGTCCCACCAACTGTCTGTACAGGGGGATAACAACTTCCTGTTTTCTGCTGGTGATGCCTCTCCCTATACATCCCAGTATCTCCCCAGCTCTCCCAACCACCTTCTCACATTGCTTGCCATCCTTAAGGTCATCTGATATGATTACCCCCCGGTCCCTTTCCATTTTTGTTGTTGTTACTACCTCCCCCCATTGTGTAATCTTCCCCTGTGTTTTTGTTTCCCAGGTGCATTACTTTGCACTTTTTTGCATTGAATCCAAGCTGCCATACTTCTGACCATTCCTCCAACCTTGCCAAGTCCCTTCTCATCCTTTCCATGCCTCCTTGTGTATCAACTCTGTTTGCAGATATTTGTATCATCTGCAAAAGAGACATACTTTCCTTCAGTCCCACTGCAATGTCACTTATAAAGACATTAAAAAGGACTGGACCCAGTATTGAACCCTCCGGTACCCCACTAGTAACCCCACTTTCTTCAGAGTGGACTCCATTTACAATTACCTTCTGTGTCCTGTTGTTCAGCCAATGTTTTACCCAGGCTACAACCCTGGGACCCACACCAAGGCTGGTTAATTTGATTGATAATCTTTTGTGTGGGACTGTGTCAAATGCCTTGCTAAAGTCTAGGTAGGCCATGTCCACAGCCCTTCCCTGGTCTACTACTTTGGTCACCAAGTCAAAGGAATCAATTAGATTCATCTGACATGACCTTCCTACTGTGAACCCATGCTGCCTTGGGTCCTGTGCCCCACTGGCCTCTAGGTACTCAACAATTTTCTCCTTTAGATGTGATTCTATCACTTTCCCTACCACAGAGGTCAAACTGACAGGTCTGTAGTTTCCTGTCTCTGTCTTGGCCCATTTTTGTGAAGGGGAATCACATCAGCCTTCTTCCAGTCCTCAGGTAGCACACAATCCTCCCATGATTTGTTATAAAGGGTAGTCAGTGGTGTCACTAGTTCTCTGCTTAGTTCTTTTAGAATTCTGGGGTGAATTCCATCTGGCCCCATTGCTTTATTCACCTTCAGTTTTAGGAGTTCTTTCAGAACCCTTTCTTCTGTGAAAGGACTAGGATCGACCCCCCCCCCAGACTGCTTCTGTTAATTGGATTAGGCACTTCCCCCACTTCCTCTTTTGTAATACTGAACAGAAGTATTCATTCAGTAGCCCTGCTTTTTCACTGTCACTCTCTGCCCACCCACCATCCATTCTATTCAGCCTCACTATTCCTCCCTTTGTCTTTCTATGCTCCCTGATATACCTATAAAAGGTTTTATCACCCTTCTTAACTGAGTTGGCTATCTTTTCCTCAGTTTGTGCCTTTGCTATTCTGACTACCCTCCCTGCTTCCTTCTGCCTTAACTGGTACAGTTCTCTGTCCTGCTCCTTCTGTGTTTCCTTATACTTCCTAAATGCTATCTTTTTCTCCCTAACCTTCACTGCCACTTCTTTTGAGAACCATAGTGACTTTTCCTTTCATTTTGATTTGTTTATTTGTTTCACACAAAGGCTTGTTGCCTCTGTGATGTCAGTTTTGATATTTCCCCATTGTTGCTCCACCCTTCCTTCTAGCCTGTTTGCTAGTGCTTTTCTAAGGCACTCTCCCATCTTGCCAAAGTCAGCCCTACTTAAGTCCAGAACATTCACATTTGTATGGCTTGACTCTGTATATATGGCTTGACTCTGGCCAGATTTTGATGTGTTAGTTGTTGGGCGAGGTGCGTTGTTTCCCCTTTGCGTCATATGGGGAGATGGACCTTTTTCCTTACCTCATGATGCAAATGAACTATAAAGATGCTGAACTCCTATTTGATCACTAGCTGGGGGGTGTTCTTCCCATTCAATGTATCAGGTGCTGCACCCCTGTCCCCATTTGCTAGTTTAAATATTCTGTGAATAAGTCAAACTTCTGCCCCAATGTACTGACTCCCTCCTTAGTCAGATGCAGTCCATAAAATTTAAAGAACTTTTGCTCCCCAAACTCTTGCCAGTTACTTAAAAATTTGTGTCCTTTTTCCTGGTACCAGCCCTTGAGCCACATGTTTAGCTCCCTTATCTCCCCTTCTCTGACCTTCCGTGCATCTGCTCCTCTCTCCCAGACTGGTAGGATCTCAGAGAAGGAGATGCTGGACAAAATGGGTGACAGTTTGTCTCCCAGCCTGATCAGGTGTTCCTTGGTCTCCACAACTGATCAGCTGGCGAGATCATTAGTCCCTATGCATACCAGGACATCAATGTTTTCTCTTGCTTCCTGCACAGTTTTAGCAATGTGTTCAGTGTCTCTTCATACTGATGTACCTGGGAGACATCTGACCATTACCCCTGGCTGGAGGTAGGTATCAACTCCCTGAATCAAGGAGTCTCCTATGATCAGAAGTGTTTTGGATTTCCTTTTTGCTTTTTTTGTTTTGGTCCCTGTTTTGGGTGAGTTTTGTTGTGCTAGATCCTGTGCTGCAGTGTCCTGCTCTGCAGTGTCCTCTGTTCCTTTGTGTGATTTCGGAGATAGAGACAGATACCTGTTTGTGGTTTTTATATGGTTTGTGGAGGTGATCTGCTGGAGAGCACTGAGTGATGGGGCACCTGATTTGCCTCTCCTAACCACCTGCCAACCTCCTGGACCAACTACTCTCTGTGATCGAGGTGCTTCAGTTGGAATTTGAGGAAACAGTAGGTGATTCTTATAATACATTTCCTCCTGAATATGTGATTTGAGGCATGCAATCTCTGCCCATGCTGTCTGGAGCTGAGCCCTTATATCTCCAATGGTCCAGCGTGTAGGACAGCATCCTAAATCTTGTATAACTGCCCTTTTGAAAAGTGTCCTGCAGTACCTGCAGTTAATAATATCCATTCCAGTTGAGTTGCCGGGTTTATAACCTGTTCTGATTAATTAGAAGGAGAAAAACGAAAGTAAAAGTTTGATTTTTTGTTTTGTTTGTTTATTTTTGTATAACTTGTTATAACAAGTTAAATTACTATACTTGTGCCCCTGTAAGTGAGGTCACTGTGTATACCCCTCTGATCCTTCACTTTCTGCTTTGCTACAGAAAATGTCACATCTGTTCAACCCTATAAAAGCAGTGTAGCATGGGGTGATTGGGGATGGGGTGGGTGGCTGGGCCGTTCCCCTGCTGAAAAATAAGAACCACATATGAAAGAAAAAAAGAGGTAAGAGCAGAAACAGTCAACCAAAAACAAATGCATTAGCCCTGAAAGCTTATCCTAATAATAGATAACACTGTAAAACCTGTTAAGCACCTCCTGTAATAATTTTGCAGAAGATAAACCCTGCAAAAACACTTTGCTACAGAGAAAAATAAGGCAGTAATGGAAGATAATCCTTGCAAAAAGCAATTTGAATCAGAGAAGATTAGAGCAGTAATCTGTAAGCATAAAACAGTAACAATTACAAACCTGTAGGCACACTCTGCAGTGATGCAGTGGAACATATATTCTGCAGCAGCAATTTGAATCAGAGAACAATAAAGCAGTAAAATGTTTAGCAAAAGTCAGTAACAAACCCTGTGAGTAAAAAAGAAAATAATATCACACAGTAAATCTGCCTAGCCAAAAGAAGTCTTACTCTTTTTCCTTGTTCTGATAATGTTCCTTGCTCTGTTCTTAAAAGCAAATCTAGAAGAAAAGCGCTCAGGAGAAGCTAGGTGTTTTTGCCATCAAACTTAGTATATATATATATATATATATATAAAATCACACATTTCTCCACAATGCAAAGCATCATGGGCTGCATATGCAAATCACCACAGAATGTTATTCTGGTGGTTACATGCAGCCTATGATGCTTCCATTGTGGAGGAAATGTATGATTTTGTATTTTCTTGAAACTTGGCTTCCCAGCCAAATGCCCTTTGGGTAATTCCTTGCCTCAGTGTTTGACACAGAGGTTCTTTGTCTTTCATATATATATATATATATATATATATATATATATATAGAGAGAGAGAGAGAGAGGGGATATATATATATATATATATATATATATATATATATATATATATATATATATATATATATATATATATATATATATATATATATATATATATATATATATTATACCTGCACAGTAGTGCAGGTATAGTTAGGGTTGGTGGGCCACTTTAATGTTAAACCCCAAAGTTTGCACTTTAATAACTTTGCTACTGTTTGTCCAATTTGCCTGAAAGTTTGCATGCATGGCATCCAATCACACATCTCTGTATCTGATAAATTTTGTTCCAGTCAGATATGCAATTTTGGAACTGTACAGTGTCCAAAAAGTGAAATATCCTCAAATTTGGTGCATTTTTCAGTTAGGCTTAAAGGACTGAAGAATGCATCTGAGCGGATTCAAATTTGCATGTCTGCATGTGGCTTGGGTTAAACTGGTGCCTTTTGAAGATTTGGTGAAAACATTTTAATCCATGCAGAATTTATGCAAGTTTTTTATGTCTCATTTTAGCGTACTGGAAAATTTATATGTGCAGTGCAAAAACATTCGTGAAAACTTTCACAAAAACATTTTTTTTTGCACAAAAACAATTCATTATTCGCTTCCCTGCATTCCAATCCACCTTACATGCCTCACTCTCTGCCTCCATGAACTGATCTTGTTACACCTAATCTCCCTTCTCCTACACCTGCCTCCTTTTCATTAGATTACTGCCTCAAGAGTGAGTTTGTCACGCATGGGTGCTGTGACTTCCAAATATAATTTGTATATATGTTCATATCAGCCTGTACTTTGCATAAAACATTTTGTGTCTTAATGCTAAACTCTCCTGCTAGCCTGCCTATGCACGCTGTAAACTTTACTCTTTACTATGCTGCCTGATATGTTTTGGGGCTATTGTATATAATGTCTTTTTATTTGATATTGTTTAACCTTTGCTTTGCGTTATTTGTTTATGTACCTAGAACTGCATATTTTAATCTGCAACCCTACTTCTATACCTTGTATAACTTATCTCTATTCTTACTGCCTTGTTTTCTACCTTTCCCGGGTCGTCCATGAAAAAGGAACTACAGTTGTCTCAGTGGATTAACCCGGTCACCAAATTCAAATAAATAAATAAAATAAATAAATAAATTACAAGGAATAGGGATGTCACAAAAAAATTTTTATTCTCACAAAAACATTTTTGCTTTCATGAAAACAATGCTCAAACACATTGTCCCATGTGTTGTTTTTTTTTTATTGTCACTTCATTGTGCCAAGGTGGATTGTGCTTTTGGGCTGACATTTGCAGGGTGGCAAGCCCTGGTCCCACAGATGTGCCTTTTAGTGGATTGGTCCTGAAACATTCAATGGGCCCACAGTTACAGCATTCTGAAGTTCAGAAATTTTCCATATGATAACATTGTGGCACCCGTGGTGACTTTCGCTGCCCATATCTTGAAAACAATTTGAGATATGGATTTTTTGCTACCAGCAGCCTAGTCCTTATTTATTTATTTAGTAATCAGGATTACAACCATTGAGTTAAAAGCTCATTTACAAAGGATCATCGTTACAAGGGTGGGGGAAGGGTACATATGTTTGGAGTCAGTAGCAGCTTAAGAGGCATTGAGCTTTTGAAGTCATAATTACAACTGCAGTGGATTTTTTTCCATAGTTGCTAAGGTTACTGAGATATTGCCAAAGAAGTGTTACAGTGGTTCCTGTTCAGTACTATGGGGCTGCTGTATGACTCCATACTTATTTATAAGTGGGAGCACAGGACCTGGATGGTCTGCGCTCCCACAGACACATACCATTATGCAAAAAATGAGCAACGTGAAGGGAGCATAGTGCCCAGAGGGCCCGTGATCCAACAAACACATGCCACTAACCACTTACATTACACTTTCTCAAAAGAAGGGACATTAATTGCAGAACAACTCTGTTAATGCATTTGGGTTGCTGTCACAGTGAAAAAAATTCAATGATAGGGTTACCACCCCTACCACAGCAAACCCCACCCTACAGGCACCAACAGGCATTGGGGCATTCCATGAGGTAATCACCTAACTCTCAGCCCATTCTCCTATACTGCAGAGTGACAGCTTGTTTACAAATGGAATGGGGTGACAGTTTGGCCTGACAACCCTGTGGCAGACCCCAATGCCTGTTTATGCCTGTAGGGTGGATGGAGGATTGGGGTGCTGGGATAGTAACCTTAACATTGAATTTCCAAATTTTTGTCACTGTAACATCAACCCTAACTGATGCATTAACAGGTTTTGGGATATATATATATATATATATATATATATATATATTCATAAAAAAACTCCATTTAATGCATCAGTTAGGAATTGTTCCATAGTGACAAAGAAAGGAAATTCAGTGTTAGGGTTGAAAGCCCCCTTACCCCCCAGACCAACCCCCCAACCAGCATTGGGGTGTGCATTAGGCTCGTGGGCCCTAACTCTCACCCCATCACAGGTGTTAACAAGCTGAGGTATAGGAGAACGGGGTGAGAGTTAGGACCAACAGGCCCAATGCACACCCCGATGACAGTTGGGGGGCAGGCTGGGGTGCAAGGGGGCTTTCAAATATGGAATCCATGTTGAAAACTGATGAGTTCAAAAATGAAAGAAGAGTCTGGATGCTTGGAAAGGTGATCTGCAAGATGTGGAATATTAACATGAGTACACAGATGTCCTGCAAGTCACAAGTGAGTGGATGCTCCTGATGGGCAGTAGTGGTATGTGGATATTGAGATGACATCACCACAATAGCCTCAAATATGTAAGAATTTGCACATTAAAATGGCACATAGGGAATCCTTAAGGTTACTGAAGACATGGCTGTTAAGAAAGTTTCTCTCTTTGAAGAATATTCTGAGAAAAAATAGTTGGCCATCTTCATTTAGGGAGGCAGAATCATGTAGTATGAGGGGCAGAGAGCTGCTTAAGGGTGGGCAAATAAATAGAACATGATAAGGTATTTTAGTCTGTAAAGTATCTTCAGAACAATTTGTCATCTGGAGAGATCTAATTTATGTGGATGTCGAAATTCTGAAGCACAGCACTAGTTTTAGCAGAAAATGTTCTGTGGTAGAGAAAGACAAACTGCTATACCATTTGTGGAGGTCTACCATCAGATGCAAATTTACATCTGATTCTTTGCATCTGGTCAGAAATGTTTTGCATAAGATGCCACAAAAAAAAATGCAGAATGCCTCTACAAATTCTGAGATGATGAGTTTCTTCAATAAATGTGCATCTTTTGCATTTATGACAACTGATAAGACCCCACATGAGACTATATGAGTCATGATAATGCCTTTGAGAGTATTAGCAAGGTTATGAGGTTGATATATTTTTTTACTATTTTCTTTGAAAATGTGGAGGACTCGGATAACTAGAAAGACAGACTTGGGAATGGGAGAGACAATGACAGTGGGTATGTTATTAGAAGAAGAGGAGAACCTGACTCAGATGGTAGCAGGATAGGAAATAGCAGCTGAATTTGAAATGGTCCTGGAGGGTTGATAATAGGAGCTTGATGCTGTTGGGATTTCAGTGTGATCATCTGGGCTTCCAATGATGTGTTGGCCTGCATTTGCAACATCAGTTGCTTTAATTCTTTGAAATCTGATGAGGAGGAGAAGGAGATGAGATTGTAGTGGAATCTCTGTCAGCTTTGATAGTAGCAAAAAGGAGTGGTAACAATTGCTTTTCAGTTGCACCAGAAGAAAAGTGGAATCTTTTTGGTCTTCTGTTCTATAACCAGTTTTGGCATACTCCATTAGTGGTGGAGACAGATGGATCTAATCTGGTGGAACAGGAGCATAGATAATTTCAGAGAAGGATTAGGTTTGTTTTCTTCAAGTTTGATATCTCTGGAATCATGCTTTGCAGAAGAGCAAGACATGATGAAAAGATATGAGAAACAGAATAGAAAACTCAGTTGCTCAGGCTCTAAAGTCAGATGTCAGTCCAGAGACTGATATGATGAAGTGAGCCTAATCCTATCAAGCAGGGCCTGATACATGAGGAAACGTAGACATGGCATATGTCTTGTAGGCCAGGGAGTGGCTCCACTGGCAAGTAGAACAGAGCCAACAATTAAACCATGAGGCAAAATTAAATGGAGATTGAGGGAACTTTACTGCAAGCAGTAATAGAGCCCACCCTAGACAGGAGGCAGTTCCAAACTGCAGGATACATCTGCAACAGACCTGGGACATAATAAAAGCAGAATGCTGGTACTTTGCTTTCAAAACCAGGTAAATTCAATTGTGGTTTTCTATGATGCTGCACCAGGTCAAGGAGGAATCCACCAATATAAATCCAGAATTAATTTCTTGGTAGATAAGCAGAACAACTGTTGCATGCAGGAGATTCTAATACCAGAGATATAGGTATTATGTAGTTGATAAGGAGTGCTTGAAAAAGAGGAAGGGTGGAAAGGCTTAATGACACATCTGCTATAAATGAAAGCAAGACTTCTTCTTTTCCTAAAAGAGGTCAATAAACAGCTGTAGTAGGCAGTTTAGATTTGATAGTACTGTTTACTACAGTATATGTTCTCAGTGGTTACCTTACTGAACATACTGTAACACAGGGGAGCTGACCTCTAATGCTCAAAATGTATTTGGGTGCATATAATTCATTGTATTTTGCAATGAGACAGTTGTCAGTGCTTGGAACCTTGAATATGGTCTATTGTCTAGCAACTGTCCCCCATTCTTTGCAATAGCCATCAGTCATGCATCATTCTGTCTGGGGAAGCAAACAACCATAGTACAAGGTCAGGCACCAGCTCAGTCGCTTAGAGAGACTTGCAGGGCATGAATTGAACCATTTTTAAAAGTTGTATTTGATATTTCTGTTGTATCAAACATGAAGTGCTTTGTGACAGTCTTCCTGTCCACATAGCTATAAACAGCAGCTCATGGGTGAGTGTCACTGAACACGTGGCAGAAGCAATGCTCAGCAGAGGCAAGCAGCACCTGCCAGCATCTACCCCAGGAGATGAGGGAGCTGGCCTTACTCTTTTTAACTTGTACTTCACACTTAATTAAATTTGTAAGTAGGCAGTTTAATTCTTGTTCATTAAACATATTAAAACTTTGTTTTAGTATGGATACTACTATTGGTATTCTTACCCTTTTATGTAGTGAGGGCACTTTGGTAACACACATCATGTATAGTATGTATACTATTATCTTATTGGGCATAGATAGAGACAATTTTGTCTGTGATGAATGTTCTGATTTATAAAATCTAATCATAGAAAGGGATTATTTTAAAAGTAGGCTTGACAAGTTAAGTGAAATTAATATAATTGAAAATGTTGTGTGTGCAGTGGCAGCAGAGAACAAGCTTTTACAACAAGTTTCTAGTTTGAATTAAAAAAAAGAAGATGAGAGATAGAGGAATCATCAGACTCCAGCAATAATGAACAGTCAAATAAAAGAGTGAGGAGAGGGAATTCATTTTTTCTTGTTAATGAATGAAGCGTGGTGACCAATAAGAAGCAGTATTCAAAAGAGCGTAGAGCCATCTCCGATTTAAATTCTCCTATAACCACCTCAAACAGATACTCCACTCTTATAAATGAATGTGTGCAAGCTTTACTTTCCACAAATACATCCTCCATGGGGCCTATTGAATTAAATAGTACTACCACAAGCCCTAAAATATAGTAAAACACTAACACTGGAGACTCTGTTATACCATATACTGACTGCCACATTTCCACACAATAAATATTTTAATACTGTAAGTAGCTGACATTGAAGCCAGAATTGATCAGATAGTAGTTAAAAAGGAGACAGTTGCGATTTTGCATGTAGGAATAAACAACATTGGGTATCAAGATGAAAAGGATGTTCATCACAAATTAGTGGCTCTAGGTAATAAAATAAAAGAGAAGAGATCTAATGTTGCCATTCTGGGACATTACCAATTCCTCGAGCTGCAATGGAAAAAAAAATCACACTATTATCCGTATAAATGCTCGCCTTAAAGAGCTGTTAACTCCTCAAAGAAAACTTTGAAAAACATAATAATTAGGTACATTCCAGCTTGCATTCCATATATATTCTATAGATTCCCTCTCCCCATTATTCATTATAGAGCAAATATGCAAGAAAACATGATCTTTATCCCTTAGAGTTCATCTGCCTCTATAACTTACTCCCCACCTCAAGTCATAATACTCTGTTTTTATATCACCATCTGTTGCCATAGACATAACTGTGATGTCTCAAACAGTGCATTAAGACCACAGATAGGGAGAAATCAGCAGGAACAGATGAATTCTTCCATGGCAAAGATCCTATTTTAATGCAAATGACCTCAGTGATAAATAATTTGGAGGAGAAATACAGAACTAATGTGAAATACAAGCAGTAATATGTCTAAGTATTATATTTTGGAAAGTTCTTATGAAGGCGTCAACTCTATCCTTTATTGATCAGTAGGATACTTTTTCTTACTAAACATTCTCTGTTTTCAGGGCCATCCTGGTGGCATGGAGGGCTGAGGCACTGGTGCCTTACCTCCTGCCATGCTGGCAATTCATTTTCTCAGTGCAAGGGTGTCAGCTAGGGAGGAAGTGGATTGAGCATCCGGAGAACAGCTCTCCTCTTCCAGGAAGAGGTGGGAATGGAGTCTGCTGCTTTCTCATCCCTTAGTGGCAGCTGGGAGTTGGCACAGTGGAGCCACAGACAGAGGGGGTGGACACAGAGCAGATGCCTGGCATGCAGCATGCGTGGCTCAGCCATTGTTATCATTACATGCTCCCATGCTGCACTCAGGGGAGAAAAAAACAGAAAAAAATGGCAGCCAACTGGCAGGATGATGCCAGTCCCTCCTAGGTTCAACAGTCAGCTAGTTGGGCACCTCAGAGGAGGAAGAGAGAAAGGAGAGTTGAGTCCCGACACAAGCTGGCATGACGGGGCTGGAGGGATTGGTGGATGAGGGCCAGCTGACCAGAGGAGAAATAAATAGAGCAAAAAAAATTTGCTTTTTTCTAGGGATGGCTTTCATCTAAATTAAGCTGGTGCCAAGGCACTTAGTATTCATTCTCAATCTGCTCTGAATAGTCTCAGTTTAAACTAATTAGCCAGGGGGAACCAGGTAGTGACTTACAGTTTACTCAGCATAGAACTAGTGCTCAGGCTAGACCTAATACTGTATCAGGTAAATTAAACATGAGTAAGAATGCCAACTGCATGTTATTCAATGTATGCAGCACCAATAACAAGTCTGATGAACCTCTTGCTCTATGTGCTCGTGATAAACCTAATATTATTACTATAACAGAAACCAAGTGGTTAAATTCTGATGAGTGAGATAGAGGTATCCATGACCATGATTTATTATACAATAATAGACCTTCCAAAAAAGGTGCTGGGTTAGCTCTCTATGCAAATTTTAGTTTTGGGACTATTGATATCTCCCACAAAATTAAGATGTCTACAAATATTGAGACTATATGGGTCAAATTGTTTGCTAATCTTCCTGATTCACCTGTTCTTGGTCTTTGTTACCCCCACCACACAAAAAACTTGAAGTTTCATTAGACATTTTTAAAGAATTAGAATTGGCTTGTGATATACTGTAGCGGAAACCATATTAACAGGGAGCTGAATCTAAATTATATAGATTGGGAACAAGTATTTGTGCCGTCTGTAATAAGTGGGAAATTTATTACTACATGCAAACAACTTCATGTGCATCAATATGTATTAGTTCTAATCAGAAAAAATATTGTCTTGGCAAGAGATAATGCAAAAATAAAAAACTGGACGGTCGAGACCCCCTTAGCTAACAGTGACCACAATATAGTTAATTTTTATATTTATTTTTCCAATTATAGATACAGTGGTATGGGATAAGCTTAAGAAAATTATCCTCCAAACAGCTAATAAATATATCCCAAGGACAAAAAAACACACAAAAATAACAGACTTAGACCAACATGGTTGACAAAACAAATTATTCACGTAATAAATAAAAGGAAAATATTATACAAAAAATATAAAATGTCCATAAGATGGGTAACATGCAAACATGTTCCAATTCAATGTAAGCAGAAAATTAAAAAGTCAAAAAGAAACATGGAAAGAAACTTGGCTAATCAAGCTATTATTTTTTTTTTCTTTTTTCTTTTAGTCTTTGGTAACCGGGTAAGGCCCACTAGGCACAAGTGCCTGTTTTCAGGGGTGACCTGGGAGCACTGGGCGGTTAACTGACTTGTTCAGAGTCACACAGTATGCAAGTCGAGGTTGTGAGAGTCAAACTCAGGTCTGGTCTGCTGGTTGTACCAAGCTCATTCACACCTCATTCCTCTAACCTCTAGGCTATACTGCCAGACTAAATATAACAACAAGGTATTCTATAACTATATACATTTATTAAAAGACCACGGTGTAAAGTTGGCGCTATACTGCTTGATAGTAAGAGTATTAATAAGCAAAATGATATAGCCATTGCATTTAATATACACATCTGCAATAGTTTTACCCCCCCAAATAAGCCTCCTGTCCATGTGGATGTCAGTACAGGTCAGGGAATTATGTTCTCCATAAAGGATTTCACTAAAATATATTAAACAATAATAAGGCTAACACTTCACTAGCACCACATGGAATTACTGCCAGTGTGATTAAGTGTAATCACCCTATACATCCACTAAAATACTATTTGAATGCAGCTTGAATAGTGGGTGTATCCCCAAGGATTGGAGAACTGCTAACATGATTTCATTATTTAAAAAATGGAAGAAAACAAGATATCAAAAATTACAGACCCATATGTCTCACTCCAATACCTTCTAAAGTTTTGAAAAACCTTATTAAGGACAAGAAAAAAGCAGTTTTGGGTGATAGAGACTTAGACCATCGTGGGTTCACACAGGGAAGGTCCTGCATTGCACACTTCCTGTGCTTCTATGAAAAAAAAGTGCAACCATTGGTATGAACAAGGCTTGTGATGTAATTTTTCTAGACTTCATTAGGGCATTTGATTTGGTCCCACACTGGACCTTAGTTAAGAAGCTTAGGGTTTTGAATATTAATCCTAGATATATTAATTGGTTACTCCATTGGTTATAGAACACAGAAAGTTTGATAGATGGTCACTATTCTGACTAGGGGTCTGTAGCTGGTGGGATACCACAGGGATCAGTACTTGGTTTCCTAGTAATTCAGATTGTTGTTTCTGATTTGTCCTTGAACTTGGTGAACTGGGTATCAAAGTATGGAGATGATTGCAAAATAGAAGGCATTTGCAGTGGTTTAGAAGATACATGTCAAATCTCAACATCACGTCAGAATTTCAGAGCAGTGAAATGCATGCTGATAAAGTGAGTGTGAGTGAAAACAGCTACATGGATATAACAGCATGGATGTTATAATGTTGTACATGAAGCTGTTTTCACTCATCATGCTGACTAGTTTGAGTCCTAGACAGTGTGCTGCCAACCTATGATGGCAGCGTAGCATAGCGGTTAGGTTCACAAGCTATTAATGGGCTTGCTACATGCAGCAGACATGAGCTCAGTTCCAAGACATTCTTTTTTTTTTGTGCCTCTTGCACCATTCATCATGTAAATCTACCCCCGACTTTCTCCCCTCCCTGAGTTGCATCTCCCCCTGGAGTTACAATACAAACCCCCCACCCCCCCTCAAGTTGCCTAAGTGGAGGCATGCTGTCAATGTGGTGTGTGGTATATGTCACATGCAGGTTGCTCTGTCACCATTTTGCCTGCACTGTGATCTACCACTCAGCATTTGTTTTAGCCATATTGTGGTAGAACCATCTCAAATTCAGGAAGACCTTTGTCATTATTGGATAAAAAATGCAAAATGCACTTCAATAATAACAAATGTAAGGTTCTGCTCTTAGGTGTGTCTAATCCCACACACATTTAGTATCTTTGTAGTAGTTTGCTTCATATTACGAAAAAAAGAAAAATATTTGAGTCTGTTTATTATTCATGATTTAAGTCACTTAAAACATATCACTGAAACTATAAACAAAGTAAATGAAATCTGGTGGGCTATAAAGAGAAATGTAAAATCAAGAGTCTGTTCAGTAATCACCCTCTATACAGGTCTTATGTCTGCTCCATTTAAATTATTCTTCACAATTTTGGTTTCCTGACTTAAAAAGAGACATATTACAAGCAGAAAGATTTCAGAGAACGATTACTAAACAAATAAATGAAGAATCTAGGTTATGAAGATAGGTTATGCCAACTTGGCCTCATGTCCTTGGAAACCATATGTATCGGGGGGAACCTTCTGCTGATGTATGATATAATACAGGACCTTTATTTAATGAAAGAGATGGGTCTAGACTTTAAACAAATAGTTGTGAATACTAGGGGTCATCCACTGCAGCTTAGATGTCTGATGCTCAACACATTAAAATTAAAATAATTGTATTCACACAGAATTGCGAACCTTTGGAACTCCCTTTCAGAAGAGATAGTTGTAAGTGAATCCAAAAATTATTTTGAATATAGACTTGAGAGTCTTATATTGTCTGGTGCTCATATCTCTTATTATGGGTAAAAGATGGGAACTTACTGTATATGGACTTTTACTCTGATGTTCCTCATCCTGAACTTTAGTACCTTAGAATTAACCTTTATGAACTGCAGTATGAGTTCTAGAATGTATTTGTTGCTAGTTGCAGTGTTGCTTGGATGTGTCAAATCAGGGCTGTCTCTGTTTGCCGGTGAAGCCCAATTCTCTGGTATTGAGTGAGGTTCTGAGACCATGCCACTGTCAGAATATAGTAGGGATGGAACAGATAAGTATAGCAGTGCACAGCTGCAGACAGCCCAAGTAGCAAAGAAACTTTTGTGAGCAAGTAATGAAATGACAACTGCAGCTGGTTGAGGTATTTGAGAGTTGTGGTAAAATGTTGGAAATGAGCAAAGATAGGTAGTAGTGTGGAGGCTATGTGTAGTAACCCTTTGCATGGATGAGATCCATGGCAGGCTAATGGAGAACAGTTGCTCATGGTGGAATGAGCTGCTGAACAAAGACAGTAGCTAGAGCTGCTGCAAACAAGAAACCAAGTAGAACAGCAAGGTTCCACCTATAGACAGAGCTGTGGCAGTGTGTCTGGTCATTATCGTGCCACATCCCAATGTTACCATCCTCTATTTTTGCCTCTCCCATGCCACCCCTTTCTAAATTGTCTAACTCTGGGGGGGGGTGGAATCTCAGGGTAGGACTGGCAAATTCCACAATGTGGAACCTTAATGACGGGTGCACTGCCACCGGCACACATATGGTTGGAAGGGGAGCAGCAAGCTGTTAACAAAATGGAAGAGCAGCAGGAAGAAGCACACCCGGGGGGGGGGCAAAATAGGGGAGCTGAAACTTAATGGACCTGGGACTACAGCCTGCAAAAAAGACACTAAGGGGGAGAAAGAAAATGAGCAAGCAGCAGGAACAGGTAAGTTAAGTCAGGGCAAACAAAGGGAGAAGGACTGTCTCTGGGCAGCAGCAATGAGCAAAAAACAAAGTGACAAACAATATACTGTATGAGCACTCACAAATTGATGCAAGCTTTAGAGCCCAGAAGTCTAAGGTAGCAGGGGATATTTAGGGGAAGTGGAAAGAGTCTGATTCCACTACCCCACTAAACCTCAGGCATAGCCTTTGAAATGATATTTCAAACACTTTCAACTGCATGTATTCATATAGTCTTGTATTACACTGTGTGTAAATAGTTTTATTGTGCTCATAACATGATGTTTCCTTTCTTATGTGCAAGTTTTTGTGATTTACTTAAAGATGTTTTTCAGCACTTTATGACATTGTAGTCAGTCAAGGAAAGAGACTGTGTTTGGTTGTTCAGAGAGTTAAAAAGTTTGTATTGTTCTGCTTGAGGATCATCACCGCATATTCAATAAGGAAGCATGGCTGGCAAGATGAAGAGCCATTTGAAATAGGCAAGCTGCTAGAGACAATTATAACTGAATGGTTAGATCAGTTAATGAAAAAAAGTGGTCCTTTGGGTGGGAATCAGGATACGGTCATGAAAAACAGGTTGTGCTGCTAGATCTTAATTTCTCAGAAGCAAATTGTCACATTTATGTTTCAGTTGCTGCGTAGTCCTGGGGACATTGTTCATCCTCTCATTCACAGCTGCAATTTGTACCATATTTCTTTCCATTTAGAGAGTGGTAGTCCCAGTAAATAGGTTTGATTTATAATGTTTTATTTGTTGGCACAGGACAGCAGCATCTTTTCTTGCAACATCAAGATATTTCTTTCATGAGTGTTGTTTTAACTACCCCTTTGTTTTTTTGCACCACCACTTAGCGTGGTTGGCATGGAAGTTGCACAAAAGGATGGTGGTTCACTAACTGCAGCACTCTTGGCCTTGGGATAACAAATTGTGTCATGCACTTATGGGTCTGGCTGCCCATACACAGATTTGCACAAGCCTGACTCTCAGGCTCCATCATTTCTAATTATACTTCACAGTCCTTTACAGCATTCTTCCAATCAGAATGTGTGGGTTATGGTCACCTGATAGGCTGATGATGCATTTGTGATGTCAGATCATTTTAGTAACCTGATCCTAGCTATTTTTTTGGCTTCCTGCTCCTTAGTTTTTGCATGTGCATCACCTACTGTATGCTGGCAGCACATTTACCTCTCTCCTTCTACAATAAAGCTCTAAGGTAACAAATGCCATTCCTGTATATCATCTGCTTTGTTTTTTCTAATACATTTACTAATCACATCTGTAATCCATACAATCTAGGGTCAGGATGCCTCTAGTTGTACTTTATTGCTGATTTCTTCTCTTTGCATCCAGGAACTTCATTGTTCCTTATTACCTCCCCCCAACATGTTTAAGGTGTTGTTTTTTCCTTATGCTGTTAGTATTCTGTGTACTCCAAATAAATAGAAATCTATATATAAATCTATAGAAATTGAAACATATAATTTGATGGTAGATAAGCACCACTTGGCCCATTCAGTCTACCCATTTCCCCCTAACTATGCTATTACAGTATGTGCCAAATATAATGTACATGGATGTACCAGACTGCCACTTGTATTGGACAAAAGTCACTTGCAAAAAGCCATTTTCTATACTCCCAAAGTTAAATTACAGGTTTAAAATGGACCTGTAATTTCCTTTGAAGCAGCTGCTAAGGGAGCTATAGACTGTGTGAATTGCACATTAGCAAGTCATCGAAGTGGGTGCCAAGTGGCTTGAGTTGCTCTTTTTAGCGCTCACACACTCGAGCAATGCAGCCTTTCCCAGACAACAGCCTATCTTTTCTTTCTTTCTTTATTTTTTATTTATTGAGGTCTTGGATAACACCAGTGTGCAGATCCTCATTTATAGGTTCCGCATCAATTACATAGACAATACAATACAGATGACAGGGTTACATATGTGACAGGTAAGTTACAGTGTACACCAGCAATAAACAGCTTAGGCAGTATAGCAGCTAGTCGGCGTAAGAGGTTAACACCCTACTTGGAAGCTCACCAAGGTGAGAAGAAGGAAGAGTTACAAACATGGGTGGAATGAGTAAGGTAGTTGGGAGCATCTGAGGGGGTAGGGAAGTGGAAACAATGTCATGATTGAGGGGGAAGATGTACCCTAAAGTACTCTGACTGTGGTCCCTCAACACAGTGAGTTGTCACGAGGTAAGTGCAGGTAGTTGGTTGATGCTTCAGTAGGGTACTAATGGTAGCAGTGATATTTATTAGATTTTACTAGATGCTGCCAGAGTCTGCATTTGAATGATCCAATAGATGTGGCATTGATAACATCAGGAGGTAAGGCACTGATCCATAGTGGAGCATGATAGTAAAAGGCACATTGTGCCAGGGCTGTGCGGCATCTGGGAACTATGTAGGTCTGAGTGGAGGAGTTCCTTGTGGGTCGAGTGCTTGAGTGTGGAGTTAGGAGGTTCTGGACCCCTGTGGGTAGTTGGTTGAGGGAGCATTTCTTGGTAATGAGGGAGGTTTGGAAGGTTATTCTGTCCTTCAGTTGTAGCCAACCTGCCTGGGTGTAGAGCTCACAGGTGTGTGTTAGTCTTTCTGCACCTGTGAGCAGTTGTCCCACCTTGTTTAGTGCTGTGGTGATGCATATTAGGGCTGTGTTTGTCACCAATCCTTAGCTTGCCAGGTCACAGTTGACAAGGGAGACTATCGAGCTGTTGATGGTCAGGTTCAATGCCTCATGTGTTAGGCAGTGTATATGCCTGTATAGGATCCCTATTCTTGCATTAATCACCCTTGCTGTGTTGTTGATGTGTTGGATGTATGAAAGTGTAGAGTAAAGTGTGATGCCCAGGTACCTGAACTGCTTGATGTGTTCCAGCGGGTCCCCATTGGAGTTCCTGGTTGCCAGGGGGGAGGCTTTATGCTCGCTCTGTGTGCTGGTGAATATCATAGTCTTAGTTTTTTTGCAATTCATGACTAGTCTGTGATCCATATACCATTTTTCAGTGGCTGAGAACCCCTTTTGGAGATCCACCTCCAGTTATTTGGGATTAGAGTTGCTGCTGAATATGACCAAGTTATCTGCGTATAAGTGCATTTGGCCCAGGCATGTGGATGGCAGTTTGTTTAGAAATAAACTGAACAGTATGGGTCCAAGAATTGATCCTTGTGGGACCCCTGAGTGGACTGGTCTGTCATCAGAGCTGATGCCCCCTATTTTGACCTTTTGTGAGAGATTCTGAAGGTAGCTGCTGAACCAGTGTACTGATTCTGAGAAGAGTCCTCTAGCTGACAGTTGGTCCAGCAGGAGCTCGTGATGCACTTTATCAAATGCTTTTGATAGGTCAATGAAAGTTGTCCCAGCCAGGAGACCTTAGTCAATTGAATGATGAATGTGTCTGGTGGATTTGAGCAAGACCATGATAGTACTGTGACCTGATAGGAATACAGGTTGCTCAGGACAAAGAAGTTGGTATTGGTTCAGGTGTTCAATTAACTGGTCCACCACTATCCGCTCAAGGGCTTTGGAGAGGGAGGGGGAGTATGGAGATAGGTCTGTATTTGTTATGTAGAGTCCTGTCACTACCTTTGTGCACTGGAGTTACTATGGCTGATTTCCATCTCTGGGGGAACTGTGAGAGGCAAAGGGAGAGGTTGATCAGTTTGGTGAGTGGGTCTAGGACTTCTGCCAGAGTCAGCTTAATGGATTTTAGGTTCAGAGCATCCCCGCTATTTCTAGATTTCCCCAGCACCTTTTCCAGGTACTTTTTAGCTTCAGCTTGAGAGACTTCTCTAAAGTAGAAGAGCGGGTAGTTAAGTGATGGTTGTATGGCCATATTAGGATCAGTCAGCAGTGGGGGGGAGGTTGAAGTAGTCTGCTGGCAGGACACTGCTTAGGTCCATGAACGCGATGTTAAGTACGTTGGCAATGTGCATGTGGTCCAAGGACAGTACGTCATTGATCAAGAGCATGGCTGGTGCAGATTAACTTAGATAAGTTCAGTCCACAGGTCTCTATCCTACCACTGACACGCAAGCAGCTCTCTCCAAATTCTGAGGCTCTGTGGAAGAGGGCAGGTGACCAAGCCTGGCTCTCTAAAGTTTGGGAAATGTGTCCGAAGGCAGCAGGCCAGTAGCACAAATGAGAGGGTGATTCCTCTGTGTGTGCTCACGCCCAATGTGAAGAGTGGAGACCAATTGGAAAATTCTGTAATAAATACATAATTCTTTTTTTTTTTTTGTGGTCCAGCACAATTCATTGTAGGCTTTCGCAGGAACTGACAGAGAGAGATCCTCATTACGAAAAACAAAGGAAAATATATGAGCTCCCCAAAAAACTCACAAAAAGATCAGTAAATTACTAAGCACCCTTCAGTGTGCTATGTTCCATCTTATGTTTTGTCCATTTTTCCATTTGTGCAGTCTCTAGTTCAGTCTTATGGCAGAAAGGATGTAGCGGACAACGTGTGTACCGGACGGTTACACAGCAGCCAAAGCAGCCCAGTACAAGCGGCGCATACTGCACCACATACCATGCCAAATCTACAGCTCATTCTCCCTCCTCCTCCCTTTCTACTATGATTCCTTTGTGACATTTCACAAAAATAGTGCTGGGTTCCTGGAACAGCCTTCAGCAGAGGTGGTGGGGACAAAAACAGTGGTGTGGGTTCATGAGTGCATGTGAAAATCACAAAAGAATCATAGTGGAAAGGGAGGTGGAGGGAGAATGAGCTGTAGATTGTACCTGATTTTCATCTCAGCTGAAATGCTGTTCTACCACAGTGCAAAGGTCATGGAATGCTGTTCAGCCCTTCTGTGGTAGAACAGCATTCCAGCTGATTTGAAAACTGCACGAGCTCCATACATATCAAAACAGTGGCAACAGATAGAGCAACAGAAACAGCAGGATCAACCAGATGAAAAAACAAGGCAATGACGTGATCTGAAACTTGCATATGCAGGATCAACCAGATATGTTACAAAAATGCAGGATCAACCAGATACCTGTATGTTCAATTAAATATAACAAGATTATGAATGTCTTATGAAATCAAAAGTGATTCCTCCAGTTCGCTGCTTCTCTCTAAGTGAGACATACAACCACCAGTTTTCTTTCTTTAAAATCCCTCCCACTCCAGGGTGACAGCCAACAGGAAGTGTGCGCTGCTGAGTAGGGACATGTATCTCCTAGTAAACACACAATACACCATAGCAGCGTGCCCTATCTCCTGAAATGGAAAGGGCAAAGAACAATTTCTTTCATATAAAAACTGCTTCAAACTTTATTAAAATTATGTGGGGCACTATACACTATAAAAAAATACTGGATGGGCAACCCTATGCCCAACCAGTGTGTTTGCCACCATGGGGTTCTTATTCCCAGGGACCTCTTTAGTTTTGCTCTTGAGGTCACAGGGAATCAGAACCCCTCTGTGGCAGAACACACTGGTTCAACCTGGTTGCCCATCCAGTATTCTCTACGTTCTTGACAATGTGAATTTATCTTGTGTCACTATCTCTGGATCTATCGATGTGTATTTTTCTCTTATCACTTGACCTGGAACATTTGCAAACAAGTGTCAAGCTCAAAGGTTATTCCCAATACATTAAATAAATAAATAAAAATAAATACTGGAATACTGGAAAACCCTTGATATGTGTTGCCTAAGACAAGAAACATATTCACAATGTGCCGACCATTAGACATTTTATTAATTCAACAAATGTGTTGTAAAAATTGAAAGGACTACAGTTGCTTGTCTCAGATAGTGCACAGAGGTTGATTTGTCCATAACAATAAATCATGTCTTCACAAGATGTCCTGCAATAGCTGCCATAGCAATATTTAAATGAACATTGTCATTGACGGGGGGGGGGGGGCGGCAGATACCAATAATCCTTTTTCATAATTTAAAATAATGTGCCATGATATCATTTCATTGTCAGTCTCAGTGATTTAAATATATCAAATGGTGTCTATAATACCTTAGAAGTGATGCCTGATGCCAGATAAGAGGCTAGAAGAGGAAGGAATCAGTTTCGTATCAGAAAAGTAATTGCTCATTGCTAATGTTTTGCTCTTTTGCTGATGATTGTTGATGTCACTTGGTAGCAGGTTGCTTTTTGGCTTCTTTTGGAAAGGTACCTGCTTGGGGAATTTTGCTACTGCAGCTGACTGTTTCAGTTGGTCTGCAGGTAGTACTCAAATTCATTTCAGTGCAGTACGTGCTCGTTGCTGATTTTGTTTCTTCTTTTACTGCTTGTTGCTGATTTCACCTGGGCTACTGTTCTGCGTATCTTGTTTTATTTACTCCATTAACATTATAGTGCAGGAACTGTTTTTTTTTTTCTAGCTCTGTAGTTTGGGGAAGGGGTGCTAATTGTCTGACCTGGGGCCTCAGCTCCTTGATAACAGGAGGAGGGGCTGAGTCAGATTGGTGGTAGCATGCTGATTTTTGGATTCTCATAAGAGGCTAGAAGGGGAAGGAATCAGGTTCATTTCAGGGAAGTAACTGCTCATTGCTGATTTTATTGCTTCTTTTGCAGCTTACTGTTGATTTTGCTTGGCAACAGGTTACATTTTGCCTTCTTTTGGAATTGTACCTGCTTGGGGTTTTTTGTTGGTACAGCTGATTGTTTATGGGGGATTTGCTGGTGTACTTGAGTGTTTCTGGGGGGGTCTGGATGTAGAAATCAGATTCATTTCAGTGCAGCATCTGCTCATTGCTGATTTTATTTCTTCTTTTACTGCTTATTGCTGATTCCACTTGAGCTACTGTTCTGCTTGTTTTATTTTCGCCATTAACATAATAGTGCAGGAACTGTTTTTTTTTCTTTGCCTGTAGTTTTCTGAAGGGGTGCTAATTGTCTGGCCTGGGGCCTCAGCTACTTGATAACTAGAGGGGGACAGGGTCAGACTGGTGGTAGAAGATTGTTTTTTTGGCTTCTCAAAAGAGGCTAGATGGAGAAGGAATCGGTTTCATTTCAGGGAAGTAACTACTCATTGCTGATTGTATTACTTCTTTTGCTGCTTACTGTTGATTTCACTTGGTAGCAGGTTGCCTTTTGGCTTCTTTTGGAAAGGTACCTGATTGGAGGTTTTTGCTGTTACAGCTGATTGTTTCTGGTCAGCCTGTCTGGTGGCACAGTTCAGAGGGAGGGTAGGCAGACCTAGGAATTGCTGGGGCTGTGGCAAGTAGGGGAGAGCTGGACATCATTGTCCAAAAAGGTACAAATGATCTGGCAGGTGAGGAGACAGATGTAGGAAAAATGCAGGAGGAATTTAAGGAACTGGGGTGGTGTCTTGGGCAAGTAGTGTACTCTGATACCTTCGTAGAGATTCTACCTGTCCATTGCAATGGAGAGAGAGTCGAGACATCTGCACCATGGAATTCAACACATGGCTGAAGAAAGGATGTGAAGAGGAAGGGTATGACTGCATTGGGGACTGGGATTTCACTTGGAGTGATGAAGGAATGCATTCACCAGATGGCCTACATTTTTCCGGGATGTGGAGAAGCAAAGGTATCCATACAGAAAAGTTCAAATGCTTCTTCCACGAGCATTTAAACTAGCCAAGGGGGAGGCAAAAGCAGTCAAGGGGATAAAGGTAGCCCCCCCCCCACATAACATATCTGAAATAAGGGAGAATCCAATTAGTACAAGGGCACTATTAAACCTTATAAATAAATTAGATACACTTGTGGTGAGGACAGAAGATGGAACCCAAAAATGTCACAGGGCTGAAAAAAGGGAAAAGGAGGGTGGGTGTACAAATTAGAAGGTAATAGAAACTTAGAAACATAGAAACACTGACTTTGATGGCAGATAAGGACTGCTTGCCACACCTAGTCTGCCCATTTCCCTACCTAGTGGATAAGCTGCAGATCCCAGTTAACCAATAGCCTATTTCTTCCTACCCCTCACAAGAATTGCATTCTTGAATTCTCCCACAGTTTTAGACCCTACAACCTCCTCAGGAAGGTGGTTTCATGTGGCCACCACCCTCTCTGTGAAAAAATATTTCCTTACATTGCCCCTGAGCTGTCCCCCATCTATCTTCAAATTCTTCATCCCCTTGTTCTTGAACATCTCTTTTCTGAAAGATGCTACCCTCTTGGCCTTTGTTGATTCTACTGAGGAACTGAAAAGTTTCTATCATGTCCCCTCCTCTCCCTCCTTTCCTCAAGGGTATACATATTAAGATCCTTTAGTCTCTTCTCATATGGCTTCCCTTGCAGACCCTGCACCATTTTAGTTGCCCTCCTCTGGACAGCCTCCATCCTGTCTATGTTCTTGCGGAGATCGGGTCTCCAGAACTGGATAAAGTAATCCAGATGGGGTCTCACCAACTGTCTGTACAGAGGGATAACAACTTCCTGTTTTCTGCTGGTGATGCTTCTCCTTATATATCCTAGTATTCCCCAGCCCTCCCTACTGCCTCCTCACATTGCTTGCCAACCGTAAGGTCATCTGATATGATTACCCCCAGGTACCTTTCCATTTTTGCTGTTGTTACAACTCCCCCCCCCCATTGCGTACTCTTCCCCTGGGTTTTTATTTTCCAGGTGCATTATTTTTCACTTCTTTGCACCAAATCCAAGCTATCATACTTCTGACCATTCCTTCAACCTTGCCAAGCCCCTTCTCATCCTTTCCATGCCCCCTTGTGTATCAACCCTGTTGCAGATCTTTGTGTCATCTTCAAAGAGACATACTTTTCCTTCCAGTCACTCTGCAATGTCACTTATAAAGACATTAAAATGGACTGGGCCCAGTACTGAACCCTGCGGTACCCTACTAGTAACCCCCCTTTCTTTAGAGTGGACTCTGTTTACTATTACCTTCTGTGTTCTGTTGTCCAGCCAATGTTTTACCCAGTCTACCACCCTGGGACCCACTCCCAGGCTGGCTAATTTGTTTATTAATCTTTTGTGTGGGACTGTCAAACACCTTGCTAATGTCAAGGTAGACCATGTCCACATCCCCTCCCTGGTTTATTACTTTGGTCATCCAGTCAAAGAAATCAATTAGATTTGTCTGACATGACCTTCCTGCTGTGAATCCATGCTGCTTTGGGTCCTGTGCCCCACTGGCCTCTAGGTACTCAACACTTCTTTCCTTCAGAAATGATTCCATCATTTTCCCAAACTTTGAGGTCAAATTGATAGGTCTGTAGTTTCTTGCCTCTGTCTTGCTCCAGCTTTTGTGAAGGAGAAGGGGAATCACATCCACCCTCCTCCAGTCCTCAGGTACCACCCATGATTTGTTAAAAAGGGTAGTCTGTGGTGTCACTAGTTCTCCCCTTAATTCTTTTAGAATTCTGTGGTGAATCCCATCAGGTCCCATTGCTTTGACCACCTTCAGGCTTAGGAGTTCTTTCAGAGTCCTTTCTTCTGTGAAAATACTGGGATCGACCTCCTTATCCAGAGTGTTTCTGTTAATTGGGTTAGATACCTCCCCTCCTCCTTTTTTGTGAATACTGAGCAGAAATATTCATTCAGTATCCCTGCTTTTTCAGTGTCCCTCTCGGCCCACCTACCGTACATTCTATTCAGCCTCACTATCCCTCCCTTTGTCTTTCTACACTCCCTAATGTACCTATAAAAGGTTTTATCCCCCTTCTTAACTGAGTTGGCTATTTTTTCCTCAGTTTGGGCTTTTGCTATTTTGATTGACTTCCCTGCTTCCTTTTGCCTTAACTGGTGCAGTTTTCTGTCCTGCTCCTACTATGTTTCCTTATACTTCCTAAATGCTGTCTTTTTCTCTCTAACCTTCCCTGCCACCTCTTTTGGGAACCATAGTGGCTTTCTCTTTAGTTTTGATTTGTTTATTTGCTTCACACAAAGGCTTGTTGCTCTGTGATGGCAGTTTTGATGTTTTCCCATTGTTGTTCTACCCATCCTTCTTGCCTGTTTGCTAGTGCTTTTCTAGGAAACGCTTCCATTTTGACAAAGTCAGCCCTCCTGAAGTCCAGTACCCTCACTTTTGTATGGCTTGACCCTGCAGTTGAGTTTATCATGAACCATACTGTTTGGTGGTCACTTGTTCCCAGATGGCTACCCACATCTAGATCTGAGATCCTTTCATTGTCCCCATTTGAGAGTATGAGGTTTAAGATTGCTCCTTCCCAAGTGGGTTCCAAAATTAGATGTCTGAGACATGCCCCCTGTAGGGCATCAAGAATGGCCCTGCTCTTGGATGTGGCTGCAGCAAAGGTGCTCCAGTTAACATCTGGCATATTCAGGTCCCCCATCAACAATATCTCCCCTTTCTCTGCCATCCTAAGGAGGCCTTCTATCATATCCTTCTCCATTCCCTCCCTCTGAGATGGGGGTCTGTATGCAACCACTGTGTGGACTGTGGTGCCATTTCCAGTCTCTAAGGTGACCCACAGTGCCTCCTCTATTCCCTGTTTACTCTTTTGTTCCTTAGCTGTTATCCCTTCCCTTATATAGAGAGCTACTCCTCCCCCTCAGCTGCCCTCCCTGTCTCTCCTGTAGACTGTGCACCCTGGTATGTTAACATACCAACCATGGTTCTCTGCGTACCATGTTTCTGTGACTGCCATGATATCCAGGCTTCCCTCTTGCATCAAGGCCACCAGTTCAGGGAGTTTGTTGCCCAGACTATGGGCATTGGTACTCATTACCCTCCATTTTGTTATGGCCTTACCCCTTTTTGCCTCATCCCTGTACTTACTGCCTTTGTCATTTTCTCCATTTAACCCTGCCTTTCTCCCTATGTAATGTGCACAAATGCCCACAGTCTGGGGAATGAAATCCCAAACCAAATGGCATTAATGGAAGATGCAAACCTGGACATAGTAGCTACTACAGAGAAATGGTACACAAAGTACCATAACTGGGATATAGCCATACCAGGATATACACTTTTTAGGAAGGATAATGAAGGGAGAAGGGGAGGGGGTAGCTATGTATGTGAAGAAGGGGATTAAAGCAACAGTGGCTCAAGTGTTACAAGAAGGAGCAGAGGCATTGTGGGTCACCCTGTAGTTTAGAAAAAGGACAGCCATTTGCACTAGAGTGATTTATAGGCCTCCAGCACAGGGGGTAGTCAGATTAATCTCTTGTGGAAACCATCCACTGCAGCAGTGAGTAAGAAAAAGGACAGACTAGGTGGATCTTATGGTCCTTATCTGCTGACAGATTCTATGTTTCTAAATGGCAGCCAAAGTGGGACTGTTACTAATGGGTGTCTTTAACCTACTTGCGGTAGATTGGAATACTCAGACTGTGAGTACAACAAGGGGCAGGTACTTCATGACTGCCATGAGTGGGCAAACCTAAGACATCTTGTAGCAGAACCAACCTGTGAGGAGGCTATACTGGATTTGGTCTGACCAATGGGGACAGGATCACAGATGTGAAGGTGGGCAGTCCCCCTGGTACCAACAACAACAGGACAGTATGGTTTAAGGTAACCACAATGGAGGAGGCATGCAATACAAGGATAAAGGTCCTAGATTTCAGGAAGGCTAACTTTAAAGAGATGGTTAGAAATCTCAAAAGAGCCCAAGTAGCAAAAGGTACAGGGGAAGATGTGGAAAATCAGAGGTCTAGACTAAAGTGAGTCATAACAGAAGTAACAGGTCACTGTGTCAAAATGCATAGCAATACCAGCCTGGTGGCACAGGGGGTTCAGGCGCTGAGTACTTTACCTTGCGCTATGCCAGCTACCCTGGTTTGGGAACAACCTTGGGTCATCAGGGTGCAGGTGTGGGGGGGGACGAAGCAGGCTTGAGCATGCTGGCAGGCAGCTCTCCACTACTGAGGGTGGTGAGGGTGGGTTGGTGCCCCCATAGTTCCGGTCTCACTGGATGGAGGTACAGTGGGCAGTGTAGGTGGAGAGGGGGCAGCAAAAAATCAATAGGTTGAAAGGGATGAGCTAGCACTATGGGGTGTGAAGTGTGACTCCTCAGACTCGCACAGTCATGTGTCAGAGCCTCTGGGGGTGGTCAGGGGAGAAAATCTGTAAAGAAATGCTATGTGTCCCCATCGCCAGTTGTAGGCAATGGGGACCAAAAAGCTAAATAAAAAAAATGCATAGTAATAGTAAAAGAAAGAAAGGCCATTATGGTTCTCAAAGGTAGTGACTGAGAAAGTAAGGGAAAAGAAAAAGTCCTTCAGAAGATACAAGGAAACACAAAAGGATAAGGACAGAGAACAATAACTGGAGAAGCAGAGGGAATCTGGGAAAATTATTAGCAGGGCTAAAGCACAGACAGAGAAAGGTATAGCCCAGGCTATTAAGAAAGATGACAAGACCTTCTTCAGATACATTAACAAGATGACAAAGGACAGAAATGGCATCGTTAGACTGAAGAAGGAAAGAGGAGAAAGGGCAGAGGACAATCTAGAGAAAGACTGAGATACTAAACAAGTGCATTTGCTCAGTATTCACCAGGGAAGAGGGGAGGGTGAGGGATCGAAACTCATTCAGAGGGGAATTGAGGGGAGGGAGGAAGATGCCAGCCAATTCACTGTGGAAAGAGACCAAGAAGAACTCAGGAAATTAAAGCAGATAAGGCAATTGGGCCAGATGGGATCCATCCCAGAGTACTAAATGAACTCAGGAAAGTGCTGGTGGAACCACTGGCTGCACTTTTCAACACATCATTTAAGACAGGGGAGGTATCTGAGGTCTGGAGGAGGGCAGATGTGGTCCCTTTTCTACATAAGTGGAAGCAGAGAGGAGGCAGGCAATTGCAGGCCTTTAAGCCTGACCTCAGTAGTGGGGAAACTAATGGAGTCCTAACTTAAGGAGAGGATAGTGAAGTTTATGGAGAATAGCAGAGCACAGGATCCAAGGCAGCATGGATTCTCAGTGGCAAGGTCCTGTCAGATGAATCTTGTAGATTTCTTTGACTGTGTAACCAGGGTGGTAGATCAGGGAAGGGAGGTGGATGTGGCCTTGCTAGATTTCAGCAAGGCCATCAACACTGTCCAGCACAGGAGATTGCTAAATACATTGGAGAGCCAGGGAGTGGGTCCTCTTCTGGTAAACTGTGTTGGGGACTGGCTAAGGGACAGGACTGTGATGGTGGTAGTAAATATCATGAAATCTGAGTAGACAGAATTGACCAGAGGGGTGCCACAGGGATCAGTGCTGGGGCCAGTCCTATTCAATGTCTTCATTAGCAACAGTGCAGAGCTTCTGGAGGGAAAGGTGTGCCTCTTGGCAGATGACACCAAGATCTGCTACAGAGTGGACACACCAGAGGGGCTGGAAAAAATAAGAAAGGACCTAAGCCTATTAGAGGAGTGGTCGGGTGTCTGGCAGTTGAATTTCAATGTTAAAAAGTGCAAGATCAGCCCTGGTCTGGTGGCACTGAGGCACTAGACATCTTACCTTGCGCCACGCCAGTGACCCTTGTTCAGGAACAAGCACGGGCCGTAGGAGGTTGGCAGGGGAGGAGAAGGATTGAGCATCCACTGGACTGCACTCCTTCTCTGGGAAGGGGGGGACTCCACAGTTGATGCATGCCTGGCTGCTAGTGGAGGCTGGGGGTTGGCACACTGATGCAACAAGAGGGAAGAGCTAAGGCAGATGCCTGGAGGAGTGTGCCCGGATGCATGCACGCTCCCTTCTTGTGGTGTCATTGCACACCTTAGCTCAGGGACAAAAACCAGGAGGAAAATATGTGGTCCGAGCATGCCTACATGACTGCCGAGCCTCACAGGTGCACCTCCATGATGGGCAGCAACCCGTCTCCAGCTCCAGATTCGTGCGTGAGATGGATTGAGGGATCCCCCCACCCCACCATGGGGGGCAAGCCGTGGGGTCACTGGAGAGATGGTAAGCTGTGAGCGGGGGATGTGGCTGGGGGCTCAGGGCAAGAGGACCTGCCGCCCAGAGCCAAGGAGAAAAATGGAGTATAAAAAAAAAGTGCTAGATCATGCACCTGGGTCACAAGCATCCAAGGGAGGAGTACAGGATGTGTGAGGAAATTATGGCCACCACAAGGCAGGAGAGAGACCTGGGGGTTATCATATCTGATGACCTGAAGGTGGCCAAACAGTGTGAAAAGGCAGTGGAGAGACAAACAGTATACTTTGGTGCATAGGGAGGGACATAACAAACAGGAGAAAAGAGGTGGTGATGCCACTGTACAGATCACTGGTGAGGCCTCAGCTGGAGCACTGTATCCAGTTCTGAAGACCACATCTCTGGAAGGACATTGACAGAATAGAGGCAGTCCAAAGAAATGCAATTAAGTTGGTACATGGACTGCACCAGGAGCTGTAAGAGGAAAGACTTAAGAACCTTAATATTTATTCACTGGAGGAAAGAAGGGAGATGGGAGATATGATATAGACTTTCAAGTACCTTAGGGGAATGAACAGGGCACAGGTAGAAAGCATATTTCAGAGAAAACTCTGCAGAAGAACAAGGTCCATGATTTGAGGCTGAAGGGTGGAAGGCTCAGGGATAATGTTAGGAAGTAACTTTCCACTGAAAGGGTAGTGGAGCTGAGGAACAGCCTTCCAGCAGAAATGGTGAGGGAAAAAACAATATGGGGTTCAAGAGTGGATGAGATAAGCCGGCCTGGAGGTGCTGAGGGCTGAGGCGCTGGTGCCTTACCTCGCACTACATCAGCGACCCATGTTTGGGGACAAGCACAGGCCATCAGGGGGTCGGCAGGGGAGGAGAAGGACTGAGCGTCCGATGGACTGCTCTCCTTCTCTGAGGAGGGGGTTCCTGATGGTTGGCACTTGCTCGCCCCTCGATGGAGGCTGAAGGACAGGGCGCTGTACCACAAGCTGGGAGGAGCCGGGCCAGACACCTGGAGGAAGCACATGTGGAAGCGTGCATGCACCCCTCCACTGGTGATATTGCATGGTCCCGACTCCTAGGGAGAAAAACTGGAGGAAATAGACTGCCGTGAAGGATGGCGGAGGGTGCCTCACAGGCTCTGCCCCCAGCTAGCCACGGCGCTGGCCAACTATATCTGGACTTTGGTGGGGGAGTTGGGGACCCCCCTGCTGACACCACTGGGGGGCAAGCCCTGGGGTCAGGTCAGTGTCGGATGGTTGACACCGGGGGACGGGGCTGGGCACTCTCCTGAGATAGCCAGCAGTGGGGAGAGAAAACTCATAACTAAGAAAAAAAAAAAAAAAAGAGTGGATGGGATAGACATAAGGGTACCCTGCAGCTGTGCAGAGCAGGAAAGCTACAGATCAAATAGGATCTGGGGCTGCAGCAATGAGTAGGGAGCTGAGCAGACTAGGTGGACCATATTGTACTTATCTGCCAACAGATTCTATTTTTCTATGTTTCTATGTAGATTTGGCAGGTCAACAAGACTACTATGGAGATTGCTAATATTAAGGGCACAGGGATTGTGCAGGAAGAGAGTCAACAAGACTACCATGGACATTGCTAATATTTAGCTTACAAGGATAGGGTGGGAGGAGGGTTATCTGACCATGGGGTTTTCTTAACATAACTGAGAATAACACTAGTACTGCTGGCAGTGGAGGGCACTCCTAAAAAAAAGAAATCAATTTGTGCAATTTCAGGAGCAAAGCGCGCACCTCACTTTGTTATGAAGCCTTAATTGAATTGAATTTACCTCTTGGCAGCTTGTATGGCCTAAGAGGTCATTTAAATGGGAACTTTCAAATATAGTAACTTAGTACCAAATAGCAGACAGGTTTTGTAGGTCCTAACTGCTTTTCTTCTTGAATGTTTCTATGTGCAGTATAGGCAGTACTTATCGATCTGTGGCAAGCAAGGAGTTGTGCTTTGTGCCTAGAATACCTGCCATTGCCTTAGTTAGAGGTGCACTCTAGTAGGCTGTATTCAAAGAGATGTAGAGCATTCACACTGTGCTCTGAACTTATTTGAATATTGCACATTTAGGGCCCAGTGGTAATTTGTTTTAGGATATAGATTGCACAACACAAACTGAGCCCTTTGAATATGGAGCCCTAAGTGTCTGAACTGAAATGTTTTTATAAACAATAACAATTTCTTCTCAGATCAACAGGCAGATCCTGCCAATCGGTAAGAACTCCTCTAGCAGTCCTCCAGCAGCAGCTGGAGCAATTGAGAGCTGGTGAAAGTAATTGCGGCAGAGCCCAGGTACAGGGAAGCATTTCTGAATACATGTGCTGATGTTTCTTGAATGCCTTCTTTCTTACAACTAAAAGTGGCCACAATGGGTGTTTGTGGGACTCGCAAGTGCAGTGTAAGGTGCAGGGCTTGTAGAAGGCTGAAGAGTGGGAGGTGGCCATGAGCTGCTCCATTGGTTGGGGTAGACAGTGTGAATGATTGCCTACAATAGGACACTATCCGCACTGTGTTTATGCCCCATGGGACCATTGAACCAAGAGCATTCGGGACACTGGAGCATGAGGGCCAAGGAGAAGAAGAGAGTTAAATGCATGTGTGTTTGCAGTTCTGGAGTGAACGCAGCCCAAACATCAACATAAGGTAAGATGCAGATGCTCCCACTGAAGAATGTAATCAGCCACTGGTAGGAGCCTGTGGGATTGAACAGGCAGTCTGCGGGAGCATTTTTTATGCTGAAGACATCTGCATGAAAATAGGTTCTTTACCTTTCAGATTTGTGTTTGATGTTTTGACTGTTTTGAAGTCACAATGGCAGTAAGCTGTGTCATACCAGAGGATTATTGACTCGAAAGCAGGAAAAGCAACAGAAACAGATACTATTTAAGAGGTAAAAAATAAAAATGTTTCCTTGCACATGTTTTGAGGAATGAAGAATGGTGAGGCTTAATAAAGGGGAGGGAGGGTGGGTGGGCAGAGGGTGACTGTGAAAAGACAGAGATACTAAACAAATATTTTTGCTCAGTATTTACAAAGGAAGAGGGGGAGGTACCTAAAACAAACAGTAGAAACACTCTGGATACAGAAGTTGATACCAGCCCATTTACAGAAGAAAGAGTTCTGAAAGAACTCTTAAAACTGAAAGTGGACAAAGCAATGGGGCCTGATGGGATTCATCCCAGAATTCTAAAAGAACTAAGGGTAGAACTAGTGACACCACTGACTACCCTCTTTAACAAATCATGGGAGGATGGGGTGGTACCCGAGGACTGGAGGAGGGCATGTGATGCCCCTTCACAAAAGTGGGAGCAAGGCAGAAGCAGGAAACTACAGACCTGTTAGTTTAACCTCAGTGGTAGGGAAAATGATGGAATCACTTCTGAAGGAAAGAATTGTCGAGTATCTAGAGGCCAGAGGGGCACAGGACCCAAGGCAGCATGGATTCACAGCGGGAAGGTCATGCCAGACAAATCTGATAGATTTCTTTGACTGCGTGACCAAAGTAGTAGATCAGGGAGGGGCTGTGGTCATGGCCTACCTAGACTTTAAAAAGGCATTTGACACAGTCCCACACAAAGATTAATATACAAGATAGCCAGCCTGGGAGTGGGTCCCAAGATGACAGCCTCATAAGAATTGGCTGGAGAATAGGACACAGAGAGTAATAGTAAATGGAGTCCACTCTGAAGAAAGGGGGGTTACTAGTGGGGTACCACAGGGTTCAGTATTAGGACCGGTCCTCTTCAATGTCTTTATAAGTGACATTGCAGAGGGACTGGAAGGAAAAGTATGTCTCTTTGCAGATGACACAAAGATCTGCAACAGAGTTGATGCACAAGGTGGGGTGGAAAGGATGGGAAGGGACTTGGCAAGGTTAGAGGAATGGTCAAATGTATGGCAGCTTAGATTCAATGCTAAGAAGTGCAAGGTAATGCACCTGGGAAACAAAAACCCAGGGGAAGAGTACACAATAGGGTGTGAGATACTAACAACAACAAAAATGGAAAGGGACCTGGGGGTAGTCATATCAGATGACCTAAAGGTGGGCAAGCAATGTGAGAGGGCAGCAAGGAGGGCTGGTGGGATACTGGGATGCATAGGGAGAGGCATCACCAGTAGAAAACAGGAAGTTATTATCCCTCTGTACAGACAGCTGGTGAGACCACATCTGGAGTACTGAGTGCAGTTCTTGGGACCCAATCTCCGCAAAGACATAGACAGTATGGAAGCTGTCCAGAGGAGGGCAACTAAAATGGTGCAGGGTGTGCACTGGAAGACATATGAAGAGAGACTTAAAGAGCTTAATATGTATAGCCTCGAGGAAAGGAGGGAGAGGGAGGACATGATAGAAACTTTCAAGTACCTCAAGGGAATCAACAAAGTCCAAGAGGGTAGCATCTTTAAAAAAGAGGTTTGCAAGAACAAGGGGCACAATATGAAGATGGGGGTGGCTCAGAGGTAATTTAAGGAAGTATTTTTCACAGAGAGGGTTATGGTGCATGGAACGGCCTTCCGGAGGTGGTTGTGGAGTCAAAAACAGTGGTGGAATTCAAGCATGCATGGGACAGTCATAAGGCAATTCTAGGGGTTGGGGGTAGGAAGAAGTAGGCTGCTGGTTAACTAGGATCTGCAGCTT
The DNA here is from genome assembly GCA_016271365.2 of Neoceratodus forsteri. NCBI lineage: Eukaryota > Metazoa > Chordata > Ceratodontiformes > Ceratodontidae > Neoceratodus > Neoceratodus forsteri. The sequence goes on from CM057459.1 coordinate 876,089,793, forward strand.
ATCCATTAGGTAGGGAAATGGGCAGACTGGGTGGGCCAAGCGGTCCTTATCTGCCATCAAATTCTATGTTTCTATGTTTCTATGGATGCCCTAAACTTCATCTTTTTCTAAATGTTATGATATTGGAGTCCTGCTGATGCCAACCATCAGTGTTGTACAGAACAATGAAACATCACTTTAAGTTATGAAACATTAGAAAATAAGATTTGTGGAGTGGTACCTTAAGTCTCCATTTGTAATAAATTACCATTGAGGTAATATCAGATTATTTCTTAATCTGCAGTAGTGTATTAACCTGAACAATTTTGTCAGTTTTGCCTTTCTGCACATTATTACTCTGAGTGTAGAAGTGAATCCTCTTAATATCTGTTATGATTTTTTTCTCTTCAGTTTTGATTTACACCCTGTGATCTGACTCCCAATACTTCATGGTGAGAGTTCAGCCACTGCCTCAGTTTTAGGAGGTTCCAGTACATAAGGGTGGAGCTGAAAGCTTCCAGAGCGGAGATATGCTGCTTGAGGGCTGCAGCTGGCAGGCCCCACAGGGTTCCACTGTCACAGCCATCACCAAGGTCCACAACAACGAGAACTATAGACCAGATAGTACTGGAGCAGGGAAGGAAAGAGAGGGAGGGTAGGCAAAGCCAATAGAACCAGGGCATAAGCAATAGTTCACCCTATTGTAGCCAGAGGATCCCTAGTCAACAAACTCAGGGATAGATGGGATCAGCATGCTAGTAGTCAGGCAATGCAGGGGACATGACAAATGGGAAAGGGAAGCACCAAAGGGGCTAGGAGAAAGATACTCATAGTTGGGGATTCAAAATGCGGGGCGCTACGAGAGAGGTGGGTCTAATGTTCAGTGGTAAAGAGGTGGTGTATTGCTTCCTGGGAGTGCCAGAGGACAGACTCATAACCAGGGTGGAGGAACTCATGGAGAATGGGGATGAAAAGCCAGATCTAATAGTGAACATAGGCACAAATGATCTGAGCAATAGAAGCATGGAAAAGGTCAAGGCAGGCTTCCATGCTTAAGGAAAATAGGTAAGGAAAGAGCAGATATGATAATCTTCTCTGAGTTACTAATGCATCCAGGCCTGGGTGAAAGGGAAGTTTCCTGTCTTCCAGTTCAATGATTGACTAAAGGGATGGTGCAGAAAAGAGGAACATTATGTCCTCTAGGACTGGGGGCCATCTTGGAGAGGATGGAGTCTGTTTAGAATGGAGGTCCTACACCCCAACGACAAAGGTAGGAGGGTGTTGGGAGTAAGAAGAGTTCAGTACATTGCAGCCAATTTAAACTAGATAGATTAGGAGTTCACTTGGTAATGGATACTAATACTGGTATAACTCAGGGTGGTCCTGTTGACCTCCCTCTACCAAATAAAAGTTCAAACTCTGAGATACCTAGGAAGAAAAAACAAGAGTGGGTTGAACCAGTTAATGTAAGACGAATTGAACCAATGCAAGAAATCTGGGCAACAAAACCCCCTGAACTACAAATGATAGATGTAGAGAGTAATCTGGATCTGGTAGCTGTCACAAAGATGTGAGCAAACTGTAACCTCAAATGCCACATGTCCATACCAGGATAAACACTGTTCATAGAAAGACAGGGCATGAGCTGATATCCCTATGGGCCCCAACTGATCTCTCCTTTATTGTATTGAGCAAGAGAGGGGGGGGCATTTACAAAACTTGGCAGATAGTCTGAATATATGTATCTATAAACCCTTGGGAAGTGAGGCTGACTACCTGCTCTCCTTTAGAGACAATCTTCATTACATCCCATCACTAGGGGACCATTATCAGGTCCTGTTGATATAATGGGAGAAGAAGTATGCCTGCTCCCCTCCAGTACAGATTCCAGGCCTTGGTCCCTGAAGTGCTCAGTATATCTAATGGGGAAAAGAAGTTGAGAAGGAGGACAGAGGACATGTTGTACTGGCCACAGCTTACATCCTCCACCCTAATGAGATACTAGTCTATGGGTCCTTCTAAGCTTGCCTTCCAGTGATCCAGGCAATCCACAATTCAAAATTAAACCCTCAGTAAGGCAGAGTACATTTTATTGAATCCCTCTGTCTTTGACTACCCACCCATTTCACCAACCATACAGGAACTGGAGTCCAGGGCTGCATCTCTGACAGCAGGAGCCTGGACATTCAAGGGGGGGAGACAGTGTGATATTTCTGATGGATATGCTTTATATAGGATTCCCTGTGAAATGAGGAGGAGGAGGCATAGCCACTGATTGCTTGTCACAACTTCATAGGCAAGAGGTCAGCCATCTACTGTTTGTAGTGCTGGGCCTCTCGATGTTAGCTAATCCATGATACCCCAAAAAATGCACCCCTAATTCTATACAGTCTTGGCCTTTAACTTTTGGCTCCTCTAGCTATCTGGAGTCCTGTCCCCAACTGCTTCCCTGGGCCAATAGTGGATTCATCTCATCTCACTATCACCCCCCCCCCAAAGGGATGCCTTGGATGAAACAAGGGGATAATCCATACAGCTCATGGGATGTATACTATCGAGCTGCCATCTTGCTGTGTTGTTATTTGTTACACAATATAAGGAAGCATGGGGTCTGGTTATTAGTTGGGGTACTGTGGACTTTATTGTGGTAGAAGGAGGGCAAGTGATGGCTTGAGAACTCTGTATTTGTGAAAAGCTACTGCCTAGGTTCTTCACTTGTGACCACTAGTAGTCAATCCCACAAGGCCAGTGCAGGGTAGAAGTTCCAGGGAACATGTCCGGTGGGTGAATATGGCATTTGCTAGGGGCATTGTAGAACACAGTAAATGTTCAGGTAGAGGCATTCTTTTTTTTGTTTTTGTTAAAGTGCTAGCATTTCTTTTTTTTAATATATGAGTACTTTTTGTCCCCTTATCACTGCCAGGCCACCTTTGGCACTCTACTTTTGCCAGTCCCATCACACACCTTACCCAGTGCTTACCTTTATGTGGGTCAATCCCCCACCAAATACCACACCATGGCAGGGTCAGGGGGAATGGCCATCCACCCACCACCCATATGCATCCAGATATAGAAGTCAGGACCCAGTTGGCAGTGTGGTTCCTGCAATGGCAGAAAGGTGTTATCCTGCCAATTTCAATCCCTTCCCATTCCCCTTATGTTAGTGGGAACTTTAATGTCATTCTTTACAGCACCTTAGACATGAATAGTGGTTCCTCTGCACACCCTCCCCAGCCACCTTCTCTTTACAGCTGTGAGGGTCAGAGCATATACTGGTGGATGTCTGGCACGTTACACATCCAGATGCTGGGACTACAGTTACTTCTGGCATCCCCATCGTATACACAGCTGTACTGACTAATGGTTTCTCTCTCTACACTACTGCAGAAAATGACTGCAACTAACATACAGTAGAGATCATGGTGTTATCGGGCCAATCTCCTGTGTCTGTATACAGTATTTGTGGTTATCATCCCAGCACAATAAATCATCTTTTGGGTGTGACAATCCATTGCCCATGCAGGATTCTTTTTTCCCCCCCTTGGAACCCCCTTATTCTCAGACCTGCCACCACCCACTGCCCCCACGCCCAGACTTGCCCCCTGGGTGAGCCTGCTGGGAGGCTTCCCCTCCCAGTGGACACCATTGGCAAGCCCGGGCATACCTGTGGACCCCCGATGCAGACATCAGAGGCAGTGGGTGCGGGCGGAGCAGGTCATCATGATGGGGAAGGCTTTTTATTTTGTGGATGCTTGCTTCCCCTGAGGTGGAGATCTGCAATGACGTTCATCACCACTAATGTTATGGCACTGGTCATGGCAGTACTTCCAGAGTCCACCAGGGGTCCATAAAGCACCAGACACTCTTCCCCACCCTCCTCCCAGAGAAGGAGAGCAATCCCTAGGATGCTCAATCCATTCTCCTCCCAGCCGGCCCCCTGACTCCTGTATCCATTCCCAAACCTGGGTCATCGGCATCGCAAGTGGAAATCCAACCACTGTGCGCTGCAGGCCAGTGAAGCCTCTGCAGAATCCTACATTCTGGGAATGGGTGGTCAAGGAATCCCTCTTCTTAACACTAATATTACACCAGATGATTTCCCAGAATCTGTGTTGGATGCTTGCAAGACCTACATAACAAGGGACTTACTGGCTATGCCACTCACTATCAGAAGACATGACAGAGGAGGAAAATCATTTTACTGAGGACCTTTAAAAGTGTACAGTGATTATAAGCATGGATGTGTGTTTTTGAGGCAAACTTATTGGTCATTATAGGGCTCAAATACTGCATAACATTCTTCTTTCCAGGAAAGTGGAATCAGCCAGTGCTGAGTTTAAACACAGATATTTAGAGAGCAGAGACAATGAGGACAAATTGCTGTCCATTTGGCTGAACAAGCAGACAGACAGATAGATCGATAGATAGACAGACAGATAGACAGATAGACAGATAGATAGATAGATAGATAGATAGATAGATAGATAGATAGATAGATAGGTAGGTAGGTAGGTAGGTAGATAGATAGATAGATAGATAGATACATGCATACATACATACATAGATCCAATGCTTGTCAGGATATTTTCTGGCACTTATCAGTTATATTTTTGCTCTCTCTGGACCTAGAGTGACAATATGGAATTATTCTTACTCTACTGCTCCTGAGCAAACATATTCTCACTGTAGGTGCTGATCAGTGGGAGTCAGCAGTACGAGCAGCAGAATTTTAATTTTAGAGTTCTAAATCTTCACTCACATGCTGGCTGTCAGCCAGTAGTTTCATTTCATTCACATATGCCGGTGCACAGCTGATGAAGTCGCAGTCACAGAGGGTGCCAGAAATATGTCATTACATCATGATGGTGGCTGACATTGCACCCCCAGAAAGTTACCGCACCAAAGAACTGCCCCTGCAAGAGTTACCTTTTGCGGGAAGCTTAGTGTCCTGCATCCTCTCAAAATTATATATAACTAACTTCAGGGTGGGAATGCTGTGAAGGGCAGGTGAATTGTAGAGCCACCAAACATGGTGTGAATGCAGGGCATGACCTTGTTTTGGCACCCACATGATGGCACCCTAATCAAGGCGCCCTCACAAGGGTATACCATTTCATTTCATGCCAGGCAGACCCACAACACTTTCATTTTCTCTCACCTTTTCCACTTACTTCCAATTCTTCCATAAATCCTTTCCAAATCACCTGAAAGGAACATTAAAAAAATATAAACCATATATTTTTTTGATCTACAAATAACCCCTCCAGCACTTACTAAAGCTTCTCCTACATCCCTCCACATCCCCCACAGATGGCCATTACATCTTTTTCTGACCCTTCTGATGTCCTCTTCCTGGAGAGCAATAAATCCTTTCCAAATAATCCAAAAAGCATATTTTCAAAAAAATAGAAATCAAATGTTTTTGTTTCACAATAAATAGCCCCTCCTGTGCTTATCACAGCTTTTTATCTTCTTCCACATCCCCCACAGATGGCTGTTACATCTCCGACTAGCACATCTGATTTCCCCTCCCCAGCAAGCAAGCTCTACTCTCCAGGTTTCATTTAAGCCCACCTACTCACACTTTTGCAGCAAACCAGCCATGCTCAAGCAGAACTTTCATGCACCTAAGATGCAGTGATGCACTTATGCATGCAATACAATCATCGGTTACTGTCATCCAAACCCCAATAGAGAAACAAGCATTTGCCAATGTTGAATGTTGATTACGTTGGTACGTTGAGCTTGCTCACTGCCTCTCTGTCACTTGCTCATTCTGTTTCTCCCAGTGCTGCAAGCTGATCTTTTGTACTGGGCTCCTGCCTGCATTGGCACATTTTTCTGCCCACAAAGAAATCTGCAGCTGTCCCAACAGAGCTCCATTAAGGTGGCTCACTCCCCCTCTCTCACTTGCTAATTCTGTTTCTCCTGGCGCTGCAGGCTTCCCTTTTGTATTGGGCTCCTGCCTCAGTTGGCAGCTTTTTCTGCCCACAAAGAAGTCTGCAGCAGTCCTGACACGTCTGTTGAGCTTGCTCACTCTCCCTCTCTCACTCGCTTATTCCGTTTCTGCCAGCGCTGCAGGCTGGCCTTTTGTACTGGACTCCTGCCAGCATTGCTACCTTATTGTACCCACAAAGAAATCAGCAGCAGTCATGATAGAGCTCCGTTGAGCTCACTCACTCCCAGACTCTCACTCGCTCTTTGTGTTTCTCCGGGAGCTGCTGGCTGGCCTTTTGTACTGGGCTTCTGAATGCGCTGGCACCTTTTTTTTGCCCACAAAGAAATCCGCAGCTGCCCTGACAGAGCTCCGTTGAAGTAGCTCACTCCCCCTGTCTCATTCCCTCATTCTGTTTCTCCTGGCGCTGCAGGCTGCCATTTTGTAGTGGGATCCTGTCTCTGTTGGCGCCTTTTGATGCACACAAAGAAACCTGCAGCAGTTCTGACAGAGCTCCTTTGAGCTTGAACACTCCCCCCTCTCACTCGCTCATTCTGTTTCTGCTGGTGCTGCAGGCTGCACTTTTGTACTGGACTCCTGCCTGCATTGCCACCTTCTACCCACAAAGAAATCTACAGCAGTCACAATAGAGCTCCACTGAGCATGCTCACTCACTCCCCCTCTCTCACTCGTTCATTCTGTTTCTCCCGCTGCTGCAGGCTGCCCTTTTGTACTGGGCCCCTGCATGCATTGCTGCCTTTTTCTGCCCACAAAGAAACCCGCAGCAGTCCCAACAGAGCTCCGTTGAGCTCGCTCGTTCTGTGTCTCCCGCTGCTGCAGGCTGCATTTTTGTACTGGGCTCCTGCCTACATTGGCATCTTTTTCTGCCACAAAGAAATCCGCAGCTGTCCCAACAGAGCTCTGTTGAGGTCACTCACTCCCCCTCTCTCACTCGCTCATTCCATTTCTGCTGGCACTGCAGGCTGGCCTTTTGTACTGGGCTCCTGCCTGCACTGGAACCTTTTTCTGCCCACAAAGAAATCCACAGCTGTCCCAACAGAGCTCTGTTGAGGTCACTCACTCCTCCTGTCTCACTCCCTCATTCTGTTTCTCCTGGCGCTGCAGGCTGCCTTTTTGTACTAGGCTCCTGCTTGCATTGCTGCCTTCTTCTGCCCACAAAGAAATCTGCAGCAGTCACAATAGCGCTCCGTTGAGCTCGCTCACTCCCCCTCTTTCACTCACTCATTCTGTTTCTCCCAGCTCTGCAGGCTGCCCTTTTGTACTGGGCTCCTTCCTGCATTGGCACCTTTTTCTGCCCACAAAGAAATCTGCAGCTGTCCTGACAGAGCTCCGTTGAGGTCACTCACTCTTCCTATCTCACTCCTTCATTATTTTTCTCCTGGCGCTGCAGGCTGCCATTTTGTACTGGGCTTCTGCCTCTATTGGCACCTTTTTCTGCCTACAAAGAAATCTGCAGCAGTCCCTACACCTCTCTGTTGTTGTCGCTCACTCCCCCTCTCTCACTTGCTCATTCCATTTCTATCGGTGCTGCAGGCTGTCCTTTTGTACTAGGCTTCTGCCTGCATTACTGCCCTTTTCTGCCCCCAACAAAATCTGCAGCAGTCATGATAGAGCTCAGTTGAGCTTGCTCACTCCCCCTCTCTCAGTCGCTCATTCTGTTTGTCCCACCGATGCAGGCTGTCCTTTTGTACTGGGCCCCTGCATGCATTGCTGCCTTTTTCTGCCCACAAAGAAATCCACAGGAGTCCAAACAGAGCTCCACTGAGCTCACTCACTACCCCTCCCTCACTTGCTCGTTCTGTGTCTCCCAGTGCAGCGGGCTGCCCTTTTGTACTGGGCTCCTGCCTGTGTTGGTGCCTTTTCCTTCCCACAAAGAAATCCACAGCAGTCCCGACAGAGCTCAGTTGAGCTCGGTCTCTCCTTCCCTCTCTCACTCACTCAATCCTAATCTGTCCCAAACACTGATTTCCAACAGCGACTGCGGTATTCTGTGCCAGAAGCGCGAAAATACATTTTGGCCAGGATGTGAAAAATGACAGCTCTACTGTTCATAAGGAGGTGTGAAAAAATGCCAGCGTTGAAAATCTGCTATGAAATATTACTAATTTCGAACTTACAAGGGTGCGTGGAAACTGCACAATGCACACTCGTAACACAGTCATTTTATGGCGTTTCATCACACAATTTTCAACATAAGCATTTTAGGACCTCTGTTCGTGAACAGTGTCAGTGTGATTTTCTTAATGTGTCCCGAACACTGATTTCCCACAGCGACCGCGCTATTGTGCGCCGGAAGAACGAAAATACATTTCAGCCAGGATGTGAAAAATGACAGCTGCACTGATCATAAGGAGGTGTGGGAAAATGGCAATGTTGAAAAACTGGAGTCAAAATATTGCAAAGTTGTGAAGGTACAAGCGTGTGTGGAAATTGTACAATGCACATTCGTAACACTTTCATTTTATGGACATTCATCACCAAATTTTCAACATAGGCATTTTAGGACCTCTGCTAATGAACAATGTCACTGTCATTTCCATAATGTGTCCCAAACATGGATTTCCTACAGCGACCATGCTATTCTGCTCCAGAACTGCGAAAATACATTTCAGCCAGGATGTGAAAAATGGCAGCCGTACTGTTCATAAGGAGGTGCAGAAGAATGGCAATGTTGAAAATCTGGAGTGAAAATATTATTAATTCACGAAGTTATGATCGTGCATGCAAACTGCGCAACTCATGCTGGTAACAGTCATTTTATGGAGTATCATCACCATATTTTCAACCTAGGCATTTGAGGACCTCTGCTCATGAACAGTGTCACTGTGATTTTCTTAATCAGTCCCAAACACTGATTTCCCACAGCGACCGCACTATAATGCGCCACAAGTGCAAAAACACATTTCGGCCAGGATGTGAAAAATGACAGCTGTACTGTTCATAAGGAGGTGTGAAAAATGCCAATGTTGAAAATCTGGTGTGAAAATATTACAAATCGCAAAGTTACGAGCGTGCGTAGCAACTGCACACTACACGCATGTAAAACAGTCACTTTTTTGTATTTTTCTCCACCAAATTTGCAACATAGGCTTTTTGAGAGACCACCTCATGAACACTGGCACTGTCGTTTCGTTAATCGGTCCTGAAAGGGGATTCCTAGCAGTAACCGCGAAATCACCTTTCAGGGCTGAATAATGCCATGACAGTGGCAGAATTAATGATGAGGTGTCCCAAAAACCCCATGTTGAAAATTTGGTGTCAAAATTCCCAAAAATGCATGAGATATACATCAAAGTTTAAAAAGCCCTATTCATTCCATTATACAGCTTACCGGCATTTCCTCCATTTGCAGTCGGCTTTGAAGAGTGCAGACATGTTCCTGGTCCACTGAAGATCATTGCAATGGACTCTGGAGGTAAATATGGGGTGAAGGGTGGTGTGAGGAGGCAGGGTGCTCAGTGGGTGGGCACGGGTTGTGTGGGGGCAGGGAGACTGCGAGGGAACATTTTTTTTGCAAGTTTAAAAAAAACATTGCAGGATGATTTTTTCTTTACAGGGGCTTTGGGCACACTGGGGTGGGCTCCCAGCATGCCACCTGAATGTTTTTGGGGGTGCAGCTGACGGGGATTGGGAACCCCTGTCAGCACAAAAGCTGGGGGCAAGAGCTGAGGAGGACTGGGTACCCCTTGGCACAACTCTCCCACTACTCTTCGGGGGGACTTGATGCCAACAGGGAGTGGGCTACCCCATCGGCACATCAAACAGGGAGGGGGGACATAATGCCAATGGGGAATGGGCTCCCCCATCGGCAAGTCATCTAGCACTGGGGATGGAAGCCGACGGGGATCGGGGCCCCTGTTGGCAAAAATACGCTGCTGTGGGGAGGAGCACATGCTGCCAAGGGGAATTGGGCACTCCCTTAGCACTGGGGCCAGATTAATATTGTTTGTAAACATGGCAGCAAGGTGCCACCCTGTTCACAAACAATATTAGAGCAGCAACATTCCGCCCAGCAATGATGGATTCTCCCTCATTGCAGCGAATCACTGACGCTGCAATGATGAGGTGGCCCCTGATTGCATTGGAAAAAACATTTAAAGGTTGTGGCATGCTGACTGAACTAGTGTCAGCAGCAGTGTGCCACGGCATTGGGGAAAGCAAGCCAAACCTTTACAGGCTATGGGGGCACTGGCCACAACAGTGCTGCACCTCCACAACCTGCTTCTGGAAAGCTGCCGCAATATGTTTCTTGCGCATTCATGCAATCAACATAAAAATAAGGTCTTGGTTTAAAAGAAAATAAAAACAAATACCAAACAAAAACAAAAAATGTGAAAAGAATTTCACCTACCTCTACTTTGCTCATGAGAAAGGGTCACAAAAAGACATGCTGAAAATCTGGTGTAAAAATATTGAAAATGAAAATGTTATGAGTAAAAGTTCAAAAGACATTGAAATACATTAAACATACTTTCCTTTTTCCTCTTATCACAGTTGCCATTTCCAGTAGCAAGACATGCTTTCAATCAGAGAGTGGATATATGCTGTGGGACACTTTTAAGTGAGTGAGGGTGTGTGGGGGTACACATGAAGATGGCAGCCTGCATGTTATGGGAAGTGCTCATTCCACATATCAGATCCCCAGCCTGGCCACCCATGTTGCTGCAAGGCACAGCCTCAATTGGAGTGGGAGCATGCATGAGTCCTCCAGGGGGTAGGAGTGCATGTCATAGAAGCCTCTCTGGTCTCCTGTCATGGAGCAATTGCACTTAGTCAAGCCTATGCACTGCATAGTAGTCACATTGGCTAAGTGCACAGAAACCATATTAGAGATATATAAGGGCACTACAGGATTTAAAAATAGTCAGAAGGAAAGAAGGGTGTTAAAATTATATAAAGACATAGGAGAAGGGCACAGGTGCACATTTTATTTTTAAAGGAAAGAACAGAGATACAAGATTCAGCAGCTGGGTGTTCAGATTGCAACACTTTTCTGTTTTACTGAGTAGTGGAAAACATTTTAAATCAGTTGTTCATGTTTGTGAGCCAGGTGTTGTTGGTGGGAAAATGGCTGTGCCTTTAGATCAAAGATGGGTTATTGTGGTGTGTGGATATGAACTACATGATGAGGTCTGTGATGCCAGCACTAGTTCTAACTGCAGTAGTGGAAAGTGCCTTCACACCTATCAAGCAAACAAATCTGATGATTTTTCTTACCCATGTAATTGCTGCTATGCTATGAGGAACAGTGGATGCCCATCCAGTCTCAGCCACCCTCAGCTGATTACTCATTGGAGGTGGTGGTTGGGACTCAGGCAAACAAACACAAATGAGCTGACTCCTGCAAAGTTTTCAGAATTCAAGGCTAACTCTTTTCAATATCTCAGGGTATGCTGCGATGCAGTATGCAGCTTCTTTGAAAATCCGTTAGCTCCACAATGATATATCATCAATACCACCTGGGTGGACAGAGGGGGACAGTGAAAAAGCAGGGATGCTGAATGAATATTTCTGCTCAGTATTCACAAAAGAGGAGGGGGAAGTGCCTAATCCAATTAACAGAAGCACTCTTGATAGGGGGGTCAATCCCAGTCCTTTCACAGAAGAAAGGGTTCTGCAAGAACTCCTAAAACTAAAGGTGGACAAAGCAGTGGGTCCTGATGAAATTCACCCCAGAATTCTAAAAGAATTAAGGGAAGAACTAGTGAAACCACTGGCTACTCTTTTAATAAATCATGGGAGGATGGTGTGGTAACCGAGGACTGGAGGAAGGCGGATGTGATTCCCTTCACAAAAGTGGGACCAAGACAGAGGCAGGAAACTACAGACCCGTCAGTCTGACCTCTGTGGTAGGGAAAGTGATGGAGTCACTTCTGAAGGAAAGAATAGTTGAGTACCTAGAGGTCAGTGGGGCACAGGACCCAAGGCAGAATGGGTTCACAGTGGGAAGGTCATGTCAGACGAATCTAATAGATTTCTTTGACCGGGTGACCAAAGTAGCAGACCAGGGAGGGGCTGTGGACATGGTCTACCTAGACTTTAGCAAGGCATTTGACACAGTCCCACACAAAAGATTAATAGTCAAATTAACCAGCCTGGGAGTGGGTCCCAGGGTGGTAGCCTGAGTAAAACATTGGCTGCACAACAGGACACAGAAGGTAATTGTAAATGGAGTCCACTCTGAAGAAAGAGGGGTTACTAGTGGGGTACCGCAGGGTTCAGTATTGGGTCCAGTCCTTTTTAATGTCTTCATCAGTGACATTGCAGAGGGACTGGAAGGAAAAGTATGCCTTTTTGCAGATGACACAAAGATCTGCAACAGGGTTGATACACAAGGAGGCGTGGAAAGGATGAAAAGGGACTTGTGCAAGGTTGGAGGAATGGTCAAGTATGGCAGCTAGGATTCAATGCAAAGAAGTGCAAAATCATGCACCTGGGAAACAAGAACCCAGGGGAAGAATACACAATGGGTGGAGAGATAGTAACAACAACAAAAGAGGAAAGGAACCTGGGGGTAATCATATCAGATGACCTTAAGGTTAGCAAGCAATGTGAGAAGGCAGTAGGAAGGGGTGGTTGGTATACTGGGATGTATAGGGAGAGGCATCACCAGCAGAAAACAGGAAGTTGTTATCCCTCTGTACAGACAGTTGGTGAGACCCCATCTGGAGTACTGCATCCAGTTCTGGAGACCCCATCTCCGCAAGGACATAGACAGGATAGAGGCAGTCCAGAGGAGGGCAACTAAAATGGTGCAGGGTCTGCAAGACAAGCCGTATGAGAACAGACTAAAGGAGCTTATTATGTATACCCTTGAGGAAAGAAGGGAGAGGGGGGACATGATAGAAACTTTTAAGTACCTCAGTGGAATCAACAAAGTCCAAGAGGGTAGCATTTTTCAGAAAAAGAGACGTGCAAGAACAAGGGGACACAATTTAAAGATAGAAGGGGCCAGTTCAGGGGCAATGTGAGGAAGTATTATTTCACAGAGAGGGTAGTGGATGCATGGAACAGCCTTCCTGAGGAGGTTGTGGGGTCTAAAACTGTGGGAGAATTCAAGAATGCATGGGACAGACATAAGGCAATTCTTGTGGTGGGTAGGAAGAAATAGGCTGTTGGTTAACTAGGATCTGTGTCCTATCCTGTAGGTAGGGAAATGGGCAGACTAGATGGGCCTAGCGGTCCTTATCTGCCGTCAAAGTCTATGTTTCTATGTTTCTATGTTTCACCTGCTCAGTGGTTCTACCTCCGGAAACCCATGAAGGAGTTCAGAAAGGTTTTTCAGCTGAGTTGTTTGCAGCACATTCAGTAGCTGGCTAGCGTCAACTGCCATCAACACGAAATACAGTATGAAAAAAATTAAAAAGAAAGCAATATTTAAAACAGAATGTAAAATAAAGATGAGGCAGAGTGGAGTTTAAATCTGAATCAGCTTACAGTAGTACTCCTGTCTGCCTCTGTTCCTTACCCCTCTGTTTTAAATGTTGCTTTCACTTTATTACTTTGTTCACTGTATTTCATGTTGACAGTATGTAAGTGTCTCTGATGGGATTTAAACCATGATACATTCAGCTCTGGACCACTGACTATCCCTCACAGAAAAATATAATAAGCCGAGCTCCAAACTTTAAGTGAATAATTCCCAGAAATAATACTGATATGTAGTCTTAATTTCCTTAAAATATGTAGCTAATTTTCTTATTTTGGGTCCAGCATGACCCAAACCTGTAAGATCACATAAGGACTGGTTCCTTTTTCCTCTGGGGTAAGATACAGATGAGTCACACTGAAGAGTCATGAGTAGGATGATAATACATATGGCTGTTTTATTTTTCTTTTCTAAGCGTTTTCAGACTTTGTGAGAGGCCCTTTGGCACCATGAATTTCTGTTCAACACAGAACAAGTCTAAATTTTCTTGATGACTTGTATAATAATCAGTCATAATCTATATAGTGAACAACATCTGTCCTGCAGCATTTTTCTGTTTTGGCCTGAGACCATGGCATCTCTACAGGATGCAGTGCTTAGAGTGCTCTTCATGGGATTTACATCTGTAGATTAAATTTATGATTTAAGTGGTAGCCAAGCCAAAGAACTGGAACCTAACACCATGCAATGGATTTCCTCCTAATATATCAACAGACTTCAGTGTATTTTCAACTTATCATGTCTCCCTTGATATTCACTTGAGTTCATATCATTTCACAGATCTTCACATATTAGCTGCTTAAAGGATTATTAAACCTTAGAATGTTCCTAGCATTTACTAGCAATTCTGACCCACATAACTGTTAAAAAAATATATTTTTCTACCTCTGAAGCATATTTCAAGCTCTGTTGTTCAGTCCCTGAGTGCCATCTTTTGACATCTTGTGGCATCCTTAGCATATCTGAAAACAAAATGTCAGCGTGATAGACTTTGACTTTTCCCATGAGATCACAGCACTTTATAGTGCTCCGATGTCCTGTGCTAGGCTGTTCTGAGGACTGTATATTTGATGGTAGAATTGAAAGACAGTAGAGATTGAATCCAGGGATATCACATCTACAAAACAATAAAACTAAAAGGAGTATTTTTTATTCTTTTTAAACAGTGGTGGTCCTATTTACTGCCACCATTAAATGCTAGGCACTTTTTAAAGGCAAATAATGCATGTCCTGGGATTAAATATCCAGACTCTTAATCTTGCATCTGCCATTCAATGTTCTCACCCCCACTGTATCAATCTGGTTTGTTATTCTTTTTCCTTTATGTTCAGATTTCTGCAAGCTAGACTGGTCAAGCCCATTGTGAATCTATTTTTGACCTGTCTGCATGCACTGGATCTGCAAATCCCAATCTTCACTGTCAGTGTGCCTCTTGCTAACCACCCCCAAAAAACATCAAGTGGCCAGCCTAACAAAACATGTGTCCTTGACTGGAAACAAAGATGATCTGGAGAATTACTCATTTCCTTCATATAGGCTAGATAATACCTTTGTACCCCTTTTGGCAAAGGAGTAGGTTTCTTCAGTTTACAAAAACAAACTGAACACATATTGCTAAAGTGCTAACCATTTCAAGCTATGTAGGCATAATGGATGGCACAGTAGGATGTACAAATTCAGAGCCCAATTCCTTATAGTTACATGCTGCACTAATGTGGGCCAGTGAAACCACTGCGACATTTACAAATCTCTTCCCAGTGGAGTTATGTTTCCCTACCAAACCAATCCTGGCTGTACCATAGGTCAACACATACCTAAGTTGATGAGTGCCAAGGGGTGTAGCCACTTAACATGGCTTTTACTAAGCTACCAACTCTGCTTTTTGTACTGTACACATCACTGCTTGCTATACTCCTTCTTATCCATTCTCCCTGTACCGTCACTTCTTCAGATCCACTGTACCTCATTCATTTCCTTTTTTAAAATGTAGAGTTTATGAGAGTTTTTACATAGTGCAAAGCTTACAACAAAGCATCAGAATTCATCTCCCAACCTAGTCGGATCTAAAAATAAGGTCTAGATCCTTGGATTGCAGGATAATACATAACACACAGAGACTTTAAACATGGAAACATTGAACTCATACATGCAATTTCTTGTGACTCAGCTTTTCCTGCCTCCACCAACTGGCTATGTATGACACATTGAGTTGGCTCCCAGCATATCCTGATGCCTACTGCAGTGCAATCTCAAACTTGCGGGGAAAGAAGGGAAAATCAGTTTGAAGCACAATGGCAGAACAATAAAATGAACAATAAAAATATCAATCAACAACTGTTGTTTGGTATGAAGATGAGACCCTAATTAAATTTGTAGAAATCCAATAATATAAACATGGTGAAGTATGGGAAGGGGGAACAAAATGCAAAGCAGTTCATAGTTCTTTTCCAATGTTTCTCTAATCAGTTGGCAAAGTAGTGGTCACTACAGGCTCCCCCTCATCCCTCAAGTTGGGGCTGCAAACTGAGAATTAGATAAGAAGGGACCCCAAATCAAATTAAACAGCAGATCTCCTTTCAATGGCTATGTATGAGATCCTCTCATACTCTGCTAGCTTATAAATATTGTCCTTCTATTCAATGATAGAGGGAATCAAGTCTGAACACTGTCTCCTAAGCAGCAGTCATTTGGCTTCTATGATGGCTGCCATAAACCAAAGAACTGACAGAACATGATGTGGCAGCAAAAGCACTGTGTTCCATAGTATTATCAGGGATGTGTCCTGGGGGATGTGAACCCCCAGCATTTTCTGTATTCTACGTAAGACCTGTCTCCACCAATCTTGAATTAGAGTGTACTGCCAGACAATGTGTAACAGAGTGCCTTCTTGCTGATTACACCTCCAGCTCTCTGATGATGCCAAGTGCATCCTTTGCAAAGCCGAATGTGTTTTTTCAGTAAAAGAGATGTGCAAGAACAAGGGGACTCAATTTGAAGATAGACGGCGGATGGCTCAGGACCAATCTGAGGAAGTTTTTTTTTTTTTCACAGAGAAGGGGGTAGACACATGGAATGGCCTTCTTGAGGAGGTTGTGGGGTCAAAAACAGTGGGGGATATGTGACAAACATAAGCCGATTCTGGTGGGGGGCAGGAAGAAGTAGGTTGTTGATAAACTAGGATCTGAAACTTATTCAATAGGTAAAGAAATGGGCAGACTAGGTGCACCAAGCAGTCCTTATCTGCCATCAAAGTCTATGTTTCTATGTTTTTAATGGTACCATAAATGTATAGTTTTAAGCTGAATCAGCCTCCCACCTCAGCCTAATGAGCACCATATGTGTTTGCTCAGCAGCAGGCCCATTCCTCCTCTGAAAGCTGATAACCTAATCATTTTTCCCACCTCTGTCGTTGATTATCAGTGGAGGGGGTATACTCATCCAATATGCACTTATAAATAATTTCTATCCTAGGAGGGCAACCTCCTCCTGCTAACCTGAGAATATCTACCCAGAATCACCTAGGTAATTGCAGCTGACTCCTTACTACTACAGATAACAGGTGCCTGAACTGTAAGTAGCACCAAAGATAAAATCTGGGGAGGGCTAACTGCTCCCTGACCTCTAAGATGCCCCTGAAAGTCTGAGTGTTGGCATTAAATAGGTCTCCCACCCACTCTCAACCACCTGAGGCTCAGACTTGCCAGGTTATTGGGCTACCTCCTATCTGCAGCTCATGGTGGTTCCAAAGTGACCACAGGTAAATAGGGACATCTAACAAGGCTTTCACTATTTTGCTGGTCTCAATCCATATGTACAAAGCATTGGCCTGCATATAGTTACCTTTTTGTGCCTTCATGGGGTCCCAAAGGAATTCCGGGTTGGAACCTCCAACTAAAGCCCTTTCTATGTCCACCCATTTTGCCACGCCCTAATCTTATCAACATGTAGCCACATCCATATTTGACTGAACCCGGTCACGCAATAATATCCTTTAAACCAGGGGACTTGAAAACCTCTTTTGGACCATGTTACAGACATTCCAAATACTGCTAGTCTTGCCTGACCCTGTTCCATAAGAACTCCTTTACTGAGTTCATCAAATGTTTCCATAGGGAGTCACTAATGTGCAGGGGCAAGTATCTAATAAAATAAAGCATATCTGGAAGTATCATCATCTGCAGAGTTTGGGCCTTCCCCAGCAGCGATAGGTGGAGATGCCTATGTCCTTCCTCCAGGCCTGAATTAGAGGGGCCAGTTTGATCAGTGGCCATTCTTTGCAGCTGGGAAATATGGAGATCCCCAGGTAAGTAAGGTGCTTAGTGGCCAAGAACAGCCCAATCTCAAGTAGAGTAAGGTGGCTACAGGCAGAGTTCAGGGCCATTACCTCTGCTTTTCTCCTGTTGTTGCAGATTTTTGATACTAGGGTGAATTGGTTAAGCAACAGAATCAGTGCAGTTATTGATACAGACATGTTCCATTTAGTGAGCCAGCCCAGTGGTGCTGAGGATTGAGACACTGGATGCCACACCTCATGCCACGCCAGCGACCCAGGTTCAGAAACAGACTCAGGATGTCAGAGGTCAGCAGGGAATAAAAGGATTGAGCATCTGAAGGATTGCTCTCCTTTCCTGGGAGGCAGGGGGATCAGAGAACTAGTAATTGGTGACTCCCAATAGAAACTGGGGTGCAGCAGTCATTGTGGATCTCTAGCAAGGGGACTGATTGTGGAGGTGCTCCTTTGAGCATGTGCGGGAGTGTGCATGCTCTCACTGGTGTGCACCGCATTGCTGAGCCAGTAAGGAGGGACAGAAAAGCATAAAAGCCCTGGATGCCTGATAGGCAAAGGTGAGTCCAGTGGATGGCCCCCACAGGTCATTCAAGAGAAGTACTGGTTCTCCCTACACTCCCTGGTTGCTCAATTAGATTTCACATAGAGAACCAAGTAGTAGTCAGTGGTCCCACCCCAGGGGGCTCAGATCCAGGGGGTTGGATGGTCAGTAAAAGTTGAAGAGGAGATGAGCCCAAACCAGAAGTACAACTGAGGACTTCAGGTGTGCAGGAACAGGCCGGACTGAGAGACCTCACCAGAGAGAGAGAGATCATGTAACCAGCGCGGAGGAGCCATAAAGAAAGTTAAAAAAAAAAAGTTTCATTCAGTAACAAAAATGTCATCAGCAAAAAGTATAGGTTTCTATGACATTCCACTCACTTCCACACCATACACCTCAGCTAATTTCTGCAGTTTGTTGGTGAGAGGTTCTATAGCTAACACAAAGAGTGCCAGCAATAGGGGGCAGACCTGCCAGTTTCCATTCCCTAACTTGAATTTCTGTGACAGTGTCTCATTCACCAGCACAGTAGCTTGTGGGGCTGCATAGTCTGGACTCTTCTGTTGAAGGAGTCGCCTGTACCAAATTTCTTTAGGACCTCGACTAGATAA
This sequence comes from Neoceratodus forsteri, assembly GCA_016271365.2. Taxonomy (NCBI): domain Eukaryota; kingdom Metazoa; phylum Chordata; order Ceratodontiformes; family Ceratodontidae; genus Neoceratodus; species Neoceratodus forsteri. The sequence continues at coordinate 876,108,597 of CM057459.1, forward strand.
GGCCATTTGACAGAATCGAAGGCCTTTACCTTGTCCAGTGATATAGCTGCAGCAGAATCCAGTGAGGATTCTAAGGCCCACATAAGGCTGACCAGTCTCCCGATGTGATCTACCCCATCTCTCAATGCCACAAACCTGACCTGGTCCAGATGGAATAGTAGTGGCAGAACCTTATTAATCTGAATTGCCAAAACCTTGGCCATGAGTTTGTAGTCCACATTTAACAGAGAGATAAAGTGCTAGCAAGTGCCTTGGAGAGCGTCTTTACCCTTCTTTACCAGCTGTGATAGTGGCCTCGCTCATTGTTTCTGGCAATGACCCTTCCTCCCTAGCTGACTGTAGTGTGACAGTAAACAGAGGGCTCACTAAGTTCCTTATCATCTTATAAACCTTCACCAGGAACCCATCTTGCCCTGATACCTTTCATTTCTGAATTTTGCTGCTAGCTTCCTGTAACTCTAACTGTGCAATGTTGCCTTCCCACCCTCTTCTCTGTTCCTCCCCAACCTGGACAAAGTGACAAAAATTATGTACTCAGTAATGACCCTGCTCTGTGCTGTACCTGCCTGGACTTGTGAGGTATAAAGACCACAGTAAAAGCCATTAAATACCCCATTGATCCGCACAGGGTCCACTGTGACCCCAGAACCCATTTGGACACATAGAATTTCCCCTTTCACCAATAGCTTTTTGAGCCTATAATCTAGCAGGGTTCCTGCTCCCACCCCCACCCTCACCACAGTATGCTTGCTTGGTTCAGTAGAGACCAAATTCTGTCTACTGGGTATTCAGCATATTAATCTTGCATGTCACTGCCCTTAATTCCTAATGAGGGTAGGGAAGGAATCTACCTCTTTATGCTGCTTCTCTAGCTTGCTATACTGAGCTGCTATGTTATCTATCTCTTTACCCCTCTCCTTCCTGGTCATTGCATATGTAATAATTATTCCTCTAAGGTGGACTTTAATGCCCTCCCAGCCCCACTTGCTCACCACATCTGTGGTGCTATTGTGGTCTAAATACTCTTTAGTTTCCCACCTAAGCCACAGTTTAAATGCCATATCTGCCAACAGGCCTATATTGCAACTCCATCTCTTTTCCTCGGAGCCTGGACCTGGTTGCTGGAAAGCAAAGATAACCGACGAGTGGTCTGATATGAGCAACAGCTCAATTGAAATGCTCAAGGCATCCTTCACCAGAGATCCTGCGGCAAGCAGCATTTCTATCCTACTGTAGGATGCATAGGTCTGTGAAAAATAACAATAGTCTTTTGGCAAAGGTATCGATGTGCAAAGTTGGAAAACTGCTTTGCATTTTAAATTGTAAATTCACATCATTTCATGAAGTTAGTCTGCCTTATGAAGCCCAGCTTAACGATAAAGTGATAACTTTGCAAAATGTGAAGCTGGCAACCTTGCCGGGGAAGTTTGGCACAGAGATGAAGTTTGCAATGTACTACGGAATTGGAGGTCACAAGTTACTGAAACAAGTTGTATACCATGAGGCGGCTGTCTTCAATATAATGTTCTGAAGAAAGAGTAGAAGAAAAGTCTGTGTGTGCTTGTCTGGGAAAAAAAAAAAATACTTCTAATATACATCTCAAAACTGAGCTTTTTGAATCCAGATTGCTCACAAATTGTTTTAGAGGTCCTTATCCTGCTATATTTGTGTTTGTTTTTTTTTCAAACTCTGTTTCTATCTCTGGCATTCTGAGGCATCTGTCGGAGGTACCTGTCCGATTAACCCCTGCTACTCCCCACCGTGGTACAACATTGCCAACTCCACTGAGGGACTTCCCAGTGCCCCAGATCACCCCCCAGGGCAGGGCCCACCACTCCCTCTGGTGTCATCTATCTGAGATTAGAGGGCCCAAAATTCTCTGGAAGTCGGCCGTGGATCGTCGGCATGGCTGTCTAGTGCTGGGGATGTGAGGGAAGTCACTGAGGTCCTCATCACCTCCTCGGATCGCTGGGGTGTTTTCTTGTTGTAGTTCCCAGACACAGGTCATACAATGCCACCCAGCCTGTGAAGTGGAGCTCCCACCCATGTCTGGAAGGCAGCCGCCCAATGTCTTCCCTCTATGTTCTGTTTAAAAAAAAATACATAAAATAAATGTTTTGTTTAATTTTAGTAGTGTTTTTTCAGATCACACTGCTGATCCATGAATCTCTAGGGGAGTGGTGTTGGGGTACATTTTCTACATCCAAATAAGGGTCTAAATGTGTACTACAATAGTAACACATAATGCCACTGGAAAAATTCATAGGCTGTGCACAATACCCCAAAATCAGCTCCCAACTTGACCGTGGTGCCAAATCCACAGTTTAAGTCCAATAATCATCACAAATGCACTACATACGCACCTCCTCTACAACCATACCAAGCTTCAGACAAATACTACAACATTTGACCCAGTTATGCCCCAAAACCCAAAAGGAGCAGTTGGTGGAAGTCATTTTGACTGAACCGAACCTTTGTGTACCCAAAGGAGAAGTTACAGGTGAAGTTGCAAGGTGAAGTTACCGATGGTGAATTTTACTATTAAATAGAAAACCTTCACAAAATGATCTGCAGAGGTGAATTTGGTGACTTTGCCTTAACTTCGCCTGTGCATTAAAAGTTTGCAAAATCTCTGCTCAGTGGGTGGCGAAGTCTCCACTCATCCTGCAGCCCATGTTCCTGCATCAGGATAAGCAGTACCATAATGCCTTAGACTCCAGCTTATACCCATCACCACTCCAACCACATAAGGGATCAATAACCACATTCATGCCCTCTCCAAGAGAAGCTCAGTCTGAACTGCATTCCTAGGATTGTCTGGGAAAGGATGTGGAATAATGCCGGATTATCCTCTTTTCAGCCACACACCAACATTATAAGAAGAGGGGAACCATCCAGCTGTACTTTGACCAATACCTGCCACCTCTCTTTGTCTCTCTTAACATGTTATTTACCCCCAATTAACTTCTTTGCAGGGAATAACCACCCTCCTCTTTTTAGTGGAAAATAAGGCCTCAATAACCTGTTCCCCCCAAAGACACCCTACCTTGTCAGCTTTGTTCTTTATGAGGTGGGTTTCCTTCTAGAAGACAATTTGCCCCCAAATTCTTTAAGTGTGTGAGGACCCACTTTCTTTTCACAGGTCAAATCAGACCTCAAACATTCCAGGACACTGTTTAAATGCCATTAATTTGATTCTTTACCACTCAACCCCTCCTCACACTTGTCAAGCATCCTCAAAACCTCACACAAGTTGAACAACCATACAAGGCAGAACAGTAAAACACCACAAATAACAACAGACCCAATAAACATAGATGACATAATATCACAACATTTCAGAACAGTGTCCCAATTGTAACACATAGATGGCTCCATGGTGATGCCATTGGTAGCCACTGGGCTCCTCTGAGGCAATGAGCCCTATATCCAACTGCCCCCCCAAGCACCCCACCACCTCCCAGGAGAAGGATTCCTCTGTTGGGAGTAGCAACTTACAATAAAACAGGCACCCAAAATGCAGAGCCTTGCCGGGGCCATTGGCCCACCCTCAAGCTGGGGTGAACCCCCCCCCCCACAGTTGCTAGGCATATCAAATTAATGTTGTTATTATAAGTTAATATGTCCTAGCTCCAGAGGGACCTGCATTAGTAGACACAGTGAGGCATTCTACAGCTTTGCCCAGCTCATTTCTAGAACTTACAGGAAGTCTCAGTGGACTGCTCGGCTCACAAGAAACTGCTGGAAGCCCACATAAAATGTGTCCCCTAGATAAGGGGAAATAGCATAGAATCACTCTTTATTCCCCCTGGGGACATTACAGTAATGAGATATTAAAGCCCATAGAACCCCGCCCCCCCCCGATGCATGAGCTAAGTGCCTCCTCACCGATAACCATAGTACTCTAGTCCACCTTTCTGGGGCTTTTATCAGCCCACTCATATGGTAAACTATGCAACAATTTAAAAAAGGCAGAAGGAAAACCCCTGAATGCCCTAATTGGTACGGATCCCAAGCATAGTCTCCTCTAATTGGAGATGAGAAGTGACTGGTATGAGACTTCAGCTTAGACAGCAATAGTCAGTAAGTGAGGCACAATTTTACTCCTCAGCTTTTTGTGCCATTAGACTTCCCATGCTATTAGTTGAGCAGCTGCCTCAGTGCCACCAAAACCATTAAACTCCACCCCCCGGCTACCACATGCTTTTGCCTCTAAGAGCCATAATCATATTAACCTTTGAAAACATAATACTTACATGATACTTGAGACCCCCATTCCAGTTAATTGACAATCCCACAGCACCTGAGTGATTACAAGACACACACACACACACACACATAAGTCCTTGTAGTCCTCATAGGACAACATTAGGAGGCAACAGTTCAAGAGTTCGCTGTGTGCAGAGCACTGGTGTGCGTGTACATATATATATATATATATATATATATATATATATATATATATATATATATATATACACATCTTGCTTGTAGACCAGGCATCCTTAGCACTGTCTCCTTTTTGTCTGCCCAACTCCATCTCCTAATTGGTCCCAAGTGGCAGATCTGATAAACAGCTGCTTCTTTCTCTCAGGTCACTCTCATGTAAGCTCCTTCCCTGACCAGTTGTTCTCCACAGCATTGTATTCTGAATGACTGGCTTGGCCTGAGTCATTGCAGTTCCATTCTGGATTTCGAGAGAGTTAAGTAGGAACTCTCTGGCTTCTCTGGGATAAGTGAATGACTCTGTGACTTTCCTAATAGTCAGTTTTAAAGCTCCATAGGGACCCAGGGAACACTTTATCTTCTTTCTCTGGCTAAATCTTGCACTCTATCAAAATACTTCCTTCTCTCAATAACATTCGTTAGCAAGTCTAGTTGGATAGAAAGTTAACACCCTGCCATTGCAAGTCCTTTGGAAATTCATGCTGTAGTTAAAATTTTCTCCTGATCTTGGTAACATAGCATCTGATGAGATAGTAGCAGGCTGGATGGTATGTGATGCACTCAGTCAATTTCAAGGGGCCTGTCCCAGTAATGATCTATGAGCTTGGGGATCAGGTGCTGCAAAATCTCTATCATGTTCTGTCCATCAGCCTACTCCAGAGGCCCAAATATGTGGATGTTGTTCTACCAGTTCCTGGTCTTCTGGTCATTAGCCTTTGCCCAGATCAAGGGGATCTCCTTCTTGGTATACTGGATCCTTTTCTCTATCTGGCTTGTCCAATCCTCCAGGCTGCTCACTGCTCTGCTTCCACTACCCAGTCTCCTAGACCTTCCATCGAGGATTTCACAACCACCAAGGCTTCTGTTACTCTTGCCGGCTCCCCTGAAATACTTCCCATAAAACTCTTGATCTCAAGGATTTTTTGACAGATAAGGCCCATCTCCATGTCATAGCATGGAACCACCCTCTTGAGGGCCATCTCAGATGGGCTGGTTGGTGACACTGGCAATTTGTGCTTACTACGAGAGACTTAGTCCATCAGTTTGCATTCTCTATTGTGTAGCATGTTTTGACTACCTGGAGGTAATTTTTCTGCCCAGTTCCAGTGCTTTAGGGGTGAGATCGCCTTGTATTATCAAGCCTCAGGCAGCGCCCTAAGATCCAAACTATTCTCAGCTCAGCTGCATCATGGGACACCCTGATTCATTTCCAAATACTAGTTTGGGTTCCTTCCCTCTTTCCTCTAAATCCTCCTCTCCCTTATGCCATCTGACTCCTGCTCTCTCTACTTCAGGGATCCTTGCACCTTCATCATTCCTCATCCCCAATACTCTGCTGGGCAATCAGCCTTTCTGTTTCACCTCCAATCACTTTGGAACCAACTCCCCTCTTCCATCTGCTTCACTGTCTCCCTGGCTCCTGCAGATACCAGCCAAAACTCCTTCCCTCCTTCCACTCCTGTATTATCTCTCCCTGACTGTTCCATTTGCATTTACCTCATACCTTGGTGTAAGTGTTGCTGAAATGCTCATTTGTTGCTCATGCCTTGTTAATTTATTTTGCACTGATTTTTTTACTTATTCCTGTATTAACTGTGTTCCTTGAGTGCACTACATTGTAACTGCTAATGTTGTCTGTGCTATGTATTTTGTATCACTACACCCTTCCCCTGGGTTGCACCTAGAAGTAAGCCTCAGCTCAGTATAACTTTCCCAGTCACCAATTTTCAAATAAATAGTAAATAAGTAATCTACATTTGGGTGAGGATGGTTAGGAAAATGCATAACTTATGCTGGGAGAACCCACCCATAAGTGACTCCACACCCCTGCCACCTCCACCCATGGGGCTGATACAGTCCACCACCAGGCTATGATAGACAATGCATAACTCTTTTATTCAAAACAGTGGTCAGGGCTTGGGTAAGCCAGTAAATGTTGCATTTTTTTTAAATCAATTTCATTTAGGCAATATAGCAGTTCCCTGTACAGCCCAGGATCCCCTGTTGGTGCAGAGCAGGGGATTCATTCTGTGGCCAGGCTGAGTTTGCAGTGAGAAGACCAGTGACCAGCTCAGCTTCTCCTACCTGGCTACTCTGCCCCTCCACAGCACTCTACCTGAGGGTATGGGGCAGCCAGGGGTACTGCATGCCATTAATGTACTAGGCATGCTCTGTGGCATCACTGTGCAGAGCTCTGTGGGCTGGCAATGTGCAAATCATCCACTTTGCAGCCCCTTTAGTGAACAGAGCACTCCATGCTTAAGGGATGAGCATGTATGATTTTTTTTCTTATAGTGTTTATTGTGATGAATGACATGATAATGATGATGATGATGATCCATAATCAATCTGCTCCATTTTCAGAGAAATAGCTGAGTATGTCAGGTGTTTTGATTAAGTAGGAAGGATTGATGAACAGAGTTCTCTCCACAGAAAGGGGAACTCAAGGAATGGCGATATCAGGTATGGAAACCAAGCAGTAACAGTCATTGACATACAGACTGAGGTTTACAACAATATTTGAATAAAGGATACAGTCCTTCGCTAAGCAGCACCACTGGATGGATAGTACCTTGTTGATTTGGACCCATTTCTACTAGGCACTGTTTTACTATTTTGTTTAGATATGTTGGCCAGTAAAAGCACACTGAGCAGAGACTTGCTTCCAAGTGTGACCTGTGAGCAGAGTGGGAGAATATAAGTACAGAAGTATTTACAATGATGCCTATGCACCAATGTGATCTTGGAATGCATGATAGACCCATATCCAGTCTGCAACCATCCACACACATGGTCGGCATGCATGGTATGGTATTCTCTATCACCAGCCACCGCCAGCTGCTTGTCTGCATCCCCATCCCCGGAGCACTGGTGTGTGGGGGGTAGATTGGCAGACACAGGTGAGCATCCAATCAGATTCCCATCCTGTTCTAAAACTGGATTCCCTGCTCCATGCAGAGCAGGGTATTGTTGGAAACTATGCATTCCAGGAAAGTTTGAAAGAAGGGCAATTGCCTAATGGCTGCCAACAGCCTTCTCTGCCATAGTAGTGGGCTGGAGCAGTGAGACGGGCAGTTTCAGCTGCACTGCAGAGGACAGATGATTTTCATGGTGGCATGCAATGGCTATGGCAGTACCCCTGCCTGTGTAGCCTCTCCCCTCCTCACGCGGTACACCCCACCATAATGAATGGCACTGAGTGTGGGCATACCCTCTGGCCACTCTCTTAATCTGTCCATACATGTATCTGCATTAATGGCCAGGAGATCAGATGAGGAAGGGGAGAACTAGTAAGACCACTGACTACTCTTTTTAACAAATCATGGGAGGATGGTGTGGTACCTGAGGACTGGAGGAAAGTGGATGTGATTCCCCTTCACAAAAGTGGGAGCAAGACAGAGGCAGGAAACTACAGACCTGTCAGTTTGACCTCAGTGGTAGGGAAAATGATGGAATCACTTCTGAAGGAAAGAAATGTTGAGTACCTAGAGGTCACTGGGGCACAGGACCTTAGGCAGCATGTATTCACAGCAGAAAGGTCATGTCAGATGAATCTAATCAATTTCTTTGACTGGGTGACCAAAGTAGTAGACCAGGAAGGGGCTATGGACATGGCCTATCTAGGCTTTAGCAAGGCATTTGACACAGTCCCACACAAAAGATTAATAAACATATTGGCCAGCCTGGGGGTGGGTCCCAGAGTGGTAGCCTAGATAAAACATTGGCTGGACAACAAGACACAGAGGGTAACAGTAAACGGAGTCCACAGTGAAGAAAGAGGGGTTACTAGTGGGGTACCACAGGGTTCAGTACTAGGACCAGTCCATTTTAATGTCTTTATAAGTGACATCACAGAGGGATTGGAAGGAAAAGTATGTCTCTTTGCAGATGACACAAAGATCTGGAACAGGGTTGATATACAACGTGGGGTGGAAAGGATGAGAAGGAACTTGGCAAGGTTGGAGGAATGGTCAAATGTATGGCAGCTTAGATTCAACACAAAGAAGTGCAAAGTACTGCACCTGGGAAACAAAAACCCAGAGGAAGAGTACACAATGGGGGGGTGAGATAATGACAACAACAATAATGGAAAGGGACCTGGGGGTAGTTATATCAGATGACCTAAAGGTGGGCAAGCAATGTGAGAAGGCTGTAAGGAGGGCTGGGGGATACCGGGATGCATAGGGAGAGGCATCTCCAGTAGAAAACAAGAAATTGTTATCCCTCTGGTCAGACAGTTGGTGAGACCCTATCTGGAGTACTGCATGCCGTTCTGGAGACCCCATCTCTGCAAAGACATAGACAGGGTTGAGGCTGTCCAAAGGAGGGCAACCAAAATGGTGCAGGGTCTTCACCAGGAGACATACGAAGAGAGACTAAAGGAGCTTAATATGTATAACCTCGAGGAAAGGAGGGTGAGGGCAACATGACAGAAACTTTCAAGTACCTCAAGGGAATCAACAAAGTCCAAGAGGGTAGCATCTTTCAGAAAAGGAGATGTGCAAGAACAAGGGGCAAAATTTGAAGATGGTTGGGTGGCTCAGAGATAATGTGAGAAAGTATTTTTTCATGGAGAGGGTTGTGCATGCATGGAACAGCCTTCCTGAGGAGATCATGGAGTCACAAACAGTGGGGGAATTCAAGAATGCATGGGACAGACATAAGGCAATTCTAGTGGGGGGGTAGGAGGAAGTAGGCTGGTGGTTAACTAGGATCTGCAGCTTATCCATTAGGTAGGGAAATGGGCAGACTAGGTCAGCCAAGCGGTCCTTATCTGCCATCAATATCTATGTTTCTATGTTTTTATGTGTCTTTGGTACATGCTATGGGGTTCGCAGGACCCATAATACATGGCTGTCACACTTAGGGCTGCTTACACGGTGCACTTAGCACCAAAGTGGATTTTACTAATGTGAGTCACTGCAGACAGGACTATTCTCTTCCAGTTCCAACAATAGTTTCAAAAATATTTCTATTACCACAAAAAAAGGTCTGCTTTTCCATTTAGCCTTATCTAATAAGACTATCATATTTTTATTGCTTCCATGTAAACATAATTCAAATATGTTTCAGTGTGTTTAATATAGTATGTTATCAACAAGAGTAATTGTATTCTCCCTATCACAAGAAATGAGCAGTGAGAGTTTCACTGTTGGATCCCACTTAACTAACATCATCATGTTGTGGAACTGATGAAAAAGTAAACAAACTGGCTGAAGCTGGCTTATTTCAATTGTGCAGTCTAATTGTAGAAAATGTCATGTCACCCCCTTCTATCTGCTTAAAGTTGTACACATGTTATCCTTCATCTGTTCCCTGCTAATTACATTTCAATTGATTGTTGTTGTGTCATTTCACACAGTTTTGCTATTTGACCTTAAAAATATACCCATGTCCTTTGTTTTTCCCAACCCGATCACTGCCATCTTAGTTTTCAAATTACGGCTAAATTAATATGTAATAACCATATTCATTGCACAATGTCTCTCCTTTTTATTGTACATTTTTGCACCTGTACTTCACTCTATACACAGCTCCTATTTACAATAATTATGAATGCCAGGACTTTTCTGTACTTGTTTGGTGACCCATACTTCATTTCATTCATTTCAGTGTTTCTGGGGGTGGAATGGATAAGCAGAGACCTGAAAATACTAAAGGAGTGGTCAAGGGTATGGCATCTGTGCTTCAATGCAAAAAAGTGCAAAATAAGTTACTTAGGCACACAAACCCAATGATGAAGTACAAAATGGGTGGAGTAGTATTGATGGCCACAAAACAGGAAAGAGATCTGCAGTAATCATATCTGATGACCTAAAGGTTGCCAGGCAGTACGTCAAGGCAGTTGGGAGGGTGAGTGAGCTGCTGGGGTGCATACGGAAGGGTATCATTAGCAGAAAGAAGGAGGTACTGTTGCCTCTGTATAGCTTTCAGGTAAGACTCCACCTAGAGTACTGTGTCTAGGTGTAGAGATCACACCCCTGGAAGGACACAGACAGAGTGTAGGTGGTCCAGATGAGGGCAACAAAAATGGTTCAGGGTCTCCATCATAGTCCTCATAAGGAGCCAAAAGGACCTTAAAATGTGTATGTTGGAATGGGGGTGTTATGTTAGAGACCTTTACGTCAAAGTGGGTAAATAAGGTACAGGAGGGAAGTATTTTTTAGAAAAACTTTTTTCTCAAAACCGATGGGACATGCAATGAAACTGGGGGGGTAGATTCAGGAGAGATGTGAGGAAGTACTCCTTCAAAGAAAGGGTGGTGGAAGAGCCTTCCAGTGCAGGTGGGGGGATGAAAATAGTGGTGGGGCTCAATAATGCATGCGATAGGTATAAGGGAATCTTTGAGGAAAGGATGGGGTGGGAATAACTGGAGATCAAGTAGGGTCTGTGATTATACTATAGGTAGAGGAAAATGAGCAGACTAGGTGGGCCAAGTGGTCCTTATCTGCTGTCAAATTCTGTTTCTGTTTCTGATTAATTTTCATAATTGTATTATTATGTGTTTTCATTCCTTACTATTTTTTGGTAATGCAGTACTTGTATCTCCTTGTAAATGCCTCTCTCCTCCTTGAACCAGTACTGGAAATCAGATCTTTGCTCAGCATGCCTTTACTGGTCACCAGTTTTCAAATAAATAAAAAAGTTGCTGACAAGGACGTAATTGATTGGTATTGAGAGGGAAATAAATAAAATAGATGTACCAGGCTGGAGGTTGGTAATGAAGCTGGTAGAAGGACAGAGAGAAAAGAACAAGAACCATCTGGCACAACAAGGCTTACCAGTATTTGACAAATGTTACTGGGGAGATCAAATGGTGGCATTGGTCCTGCTGGAGCTATTCTTCTAATGGAGTTGAGGTGATCCGTTCTGGGAAGGGAAAATGCAAACTGTTGTGACCTATATTGTCAGGGTGGGTGATGTGGGGAATGAAGTGGGAAAAGTGGCAGAAAATTATTTTTAAAAAATCAACCCAGGCTCTGGGGTAGATAGGTAGGAAAACACTTATAGAAGCAATAGTTCATGCTGAATTAATACAATATTGAAAAATTAAAAAAAAAGCAAATAATGTAAACTATAGAATACAGAGTAACATTACAGCCAGCCGTAAACTGAGAAAAAATATGTATAATGTCAAACAGTAAACAAAAAAAAGTCCAAGAAAAGTACAATACAGACCTTTCAGTGATTCAAAAAATCACACGAGATCCATTTAGAGTGGGATATAACTGTGGGACAAACATTAGAGGGGGGAATATTTTTTCAGAGGGAGTTGTCTCACAGTGTAAGGCTGGGAAATGTCACAGGGAGGGCTGCATATGGAGAATATATTTTTCTTAAATGCAGCCCTGATTGCGAGACCTTGGACAGGAAAAATAAAGACAATACAGCTCAATAAAGTATTTTTTAATAAGAAGCTGTAGCATGTTTTTCATTTAGAGGATAGCATTAAAGTCTGAAGACTAAGAAATTTAGAAGAGATCTGTCTGACTATCAGGAAGCTAAGAACTACAACTGAGACAAATTTAAACAAAATATAGTTAGACCATACAATGGCAGAATATACAGCCCAGATTCTGAAGCTCTCACAGTTCATCATGTGGAAGTGATAGGGAATGTAGACAACAATATTAGTGAGGCTTTTTAGGCAGAGGACACATATTCCAATTTCAGAGACTGTGCCGAAATCCCTTACAAAAGACAAGAAAAGAGTATGGAACTGGTAAGAGAGGACTCGAATGATTCACAGGAAGAAAAGCCAGGCATGGCAAAAACAGCAAGAGGGTTCTTTGGTAAGGCCCACTAGGCACAACGATTGTTTTCAGAGGTGACCCAGGAGCACTGGGGAGGTTACGCACTGGGGAGTTTAGTAACTTGCTCATGATCACACAGTATGTAAGTGGAGGTTGTAGGAATCAAACCTAGGTTTGTGTAATGTACTACAGCTCATTACTTCTATCAAAATAAGTATTGACTGACTGAATTGGATGTCCTAAGTAATTATGTTTCAATCAGTCCCCACAGCTAATTAAACCCTTTTACTTACAATTGGACCTTCAACATTTTTTTCATAAAATCTGTCTTAGGCATTGTAAATAAGACTAGCAAGGCTGATTGCTATTTCACACTCTACTCTACCGAACCACACTCACACGCAGGAACATGTGTTTCACCATAAGGCTTTCCATAGGCACCACCAACCTTTACTTCATTATACACTACATCATCACTTTTCTGTAAAAAAATCATTAGTTAGCAAAAAAAAAATGTCTGATGTGTGTAACCACATAATTAGGGTCAAAGGTAACTAGCACATAGCCCTATTGGTCCTGCTCTTTACCACCAGTCCATGCTGAAATCTTCTTATTCTTGGCCGTAAATGTAATCTTGATATTTTCTAGGAGCTTTGGTCTCTCTGCCATATCTTGTAGTTCTGGTTATTTTTCCTGGTGTTTGCACAAGCTGTATATTTTCCTTGTGGATATCAGACAGCTCAGCAGGAGAAGATATATTAGGCTGGTTTTCACTTTCCGAATGTTCATCTGCTATGGTTGGGCTTGACATATCAAATGAATCAGGGATCATCTTAGGGAATGTTTCCTCCTACGACTTCATTAGATGCTTCTGGTTTCTTCTGTACATTTTGCCATCAGGCATGCAAACTATATATGATATAGGCAAATCATTATTGGCAACCACAATGGGAGGGCTTTAAGCCTGAGGTTCGATGGGCAGAGCAACAACGTCTTTCCCCCATCGGGCTTAAAAGGTCACACATCCTGGTCCTTGCCAAGATTCATTTTTCATTGCAGCCGGAGGCGCTGCTCTCCACTCCCTCTGTATCTCTGCTGTATTTGCTTCCCCTTGTTTTTGGCAGCAGCCTCCGCCTGCCCATTCATTTCTCTTGACCCTTCTTAGCCACCTTTTCTTTAGCTTCTCTCCCTGCTCCTCACCTGCATCTGCATGGTTTGGCTTACTGTTCCCTCTTCATCCTGGTGACTCCTGCTACTTCTGAGCTTCCTTCTCTGTCTCTCTCCCTTGGCACCCCCCCCACTTGCTTGTGGCCCTTTGTCAGTTCCCACCTTGGTCCTTCCCTTTCGGTTGTTCTCTTGCTGCCTGCTCTCTCCTTGGGGCCACTCCTCATCTCTGCCTCTTCTCCTCCCATTGCGTCCGAACAATCGGACCTTACCTCTGCATTTGGACAGCAACTGCCGTGCTTGTTGGTGGTGGACCGGTGAGTTCAGCTCTCGAGGATGTTATTCAACCCAGTGCTGTATGGGACCATATGTTTGGGCTTTGCCTGTGGATATGATCCCCCGGACAAACATTTCTGCATCCTCTTTCTGTTACTGGAATGCCTGGCACCACTTCGTGGGTTGTGTGTCTGAAAGCCACTGCTTGACGCTCCATTTCCATGTGAGAAGAGTGCTGCGTTCTCCCCACTTGTCATTCTTACCCTTCTGACTTGCCTGGGGAGGCTGACGTCCATCTCACTGTACTGCCATTTTGTTCTTATTTTCCGTAGGGACTGTGGTAGGTGGGGGACAGCATTTCTGCATTGGTCTACCCAGTCCCCCTGTTCCATAGGAGCTCTGTTACCTAGCTGAGGAGGCTTTGCATGCCTGGTACTACTTCCACATAGTTTCTATGTGCACATGTTTGCTTTAAGTTCCCAGTTTTCTTCATGTCCCATAGCCCAAGCAAGGATCTGACACAGCACTCACCCAGGAAGTCATGTGGCTGGAGATGGAATGTTTTCTGCTGTTCATGTTTGTGCGGTTTGTTCCTATGGCACTGCACTGTATTCATTGACACTTTTAATGTGGGAATTCAGGTTTCAGTGTGCAGATAGTCTACCTGTGTATGTCCTTGCCTATTTCCCATTTTTTGTGTCGTATTTCAGTGTGGGGTCCATAATGGTGACCACATCAAACATAAAAAAAATGGAAAAAAAAAACTGCTTGCCACTATTTATTTCCTCCTTTCTTGCCTCATCCTCAGCCCATTGCTGACCTCATGGTTCGCCCGTTTCCAGTGCTCCCGCAGTGTCCGTCTCCTCACCTCCTCTGCTATGGCCCATGCATTCATTTTAGGCATGTTCCTCCTAACTCCTCCGGCTGCCCATCATGACTCATATTTGTCTACTACTCCCTCGACGTTCTTATGTCCACCTCTGGGTATCCCTCGCTCATCTACCGAACTGCTTCTCTTCAGTACAGAGCTCTTCATGCACCATCCACCATTTTCCTCCTCTGTCTGGCCTGCTAGCGATATTTCTTTTGGGGCCCACCTATCCTGCATCATATACCACCTCGTCGACCCGCAGCCCTCCTGCTGCATGTATCAAGCTCATGACTCTGGTCCTCATTCACTATGCTTTCTCCTCTTACCAGACATCATGGATTAATTCCACTCATGGCTTCACTCCATCATCATCCATTTTGCTCCAATCGATCGCTCAACACAAGCATACTCCTCTCGATCGCTTGACCTGAGCATACCCTCTTGTTCCAAGCCTGTCTTCTAGGCATTGGTGTCTACTTCATTGCATCACTCTGTTGTCCCTGCTTGTCCTGCTACTACAACCCTTATGTAGGTCTGCTCCATAACACTGACAACTCGAGCATACCCGTCTTGGGTCCCTGCTACCTCAAATCAACTTGATATCCGATCAAGGACATGCCTTTCTGTCCATTGCCCCTTGCTAAGGGCTGGATTTTCTCCACCATCATTCAAGTTCAATTTCAAGTTCCTTTTATGTCTCCTCTTTACCCTTTCAAGCCTTCACTGCTTCTCTCCGTCATCATCAATGCTTCCTCAGTCATCTCATGATCCTCAGTCTTCTCATGAGCACTTACTCCAGCATTCTTATCCACTTCCTTGACCATTCCTGTTATTGAATCCTGTACTACCTAATTGATTCCAACCTCAGGGTCTCATCGTTCACATCATATAATCAATTCATATCGCATATTCCAGCATGCCTCATTGGACTCAGTGCATGCTCACTTGCATTGCTCAATCAAGTCAGTCTGCATTATCCTCGGTCTCTTTGTGAGCACATCTGGATACTCCTTGCTACTATGACTTCTACATGGATCTACTCCCTCCCATCGTCTACTTGAGCATACCCATCTTGAGTCCCTGCTGCCTCATGTTCCTTCTTTAATCCATGCTTCTTTGGGGGTTTTTCCCTATCCCATCATCATCCTCTCTATTTATATCTCCCATTAGTGAACAGTTCTTTTTACCAACATACGTCCTCAAATCAAATGTTATCCGCCTGGAGGGAAGGTGACTTAGGCCTTGGATCCCCAGAGGTTTCCTCCTCAAAGGGGGGTTTTCCTCTCCTCCATGCTAGTGGTCATAATATTAGTTAGAGTTAGTGCTTTCTTTGGTTAGTTAGGTCCCGCTGTTGGATGGAGGCAGATGGTGGCCTTGACTTTCCCTCTCTCTCCTTAGGAAGTCAGCCCTTACCATCGTCTCAAAATTAATTCACCATCCTCGTCTCTTCAACGCTCGACACCTTTGGGTATTCTTTTTGGGCTTCTTCCTAACCTACCTTTAGCTGAAGCAATCACTCCCAGAGCACCTGTAGGGGGGAATCGTCATCTAAGTTTCCTTGCATCGTACCCCTACAGGGTGTTATATCCATGGGTAGAGAGGTAGAAAGCCTCAAAGCAAATCAAGTTACACAAGCATCATTTCATCTCATCTCATCCAGTTGCATAATCACATTGAATGGGAGGGTTTTAAGCCTGAGGTTCGATGGGTAGAGCAACAACGTCACTCCCCCATCGGGCTTAAAAGGTCACACTTCCTGGACCTTGCCTGGATTCATTTTTCATTGCCCAACATCCACCCCTCCTCCTCCAGCGGCTCGTCTCTCTTACCTGTGGGCTTCTTCCTAACCTACCTTTAGCTGACACAATCACTCCCATGGCACCTATAGGGGGGAACCATCCTCTAGGGTTCCTTGTGTAATACCCCTACAGGGTGGTGTATCCCACGGATAGAGAGGCGAAAGCCACAAAGCAAATCAAGTTACACAAGCATCATCTCATCTCATCTCATCCAGTTGCATAACACATTGAACTGCAGGTTGTCACTTCTTCTCATGCCTAACGCATACATGGTCTAGCTTCTGAATGACTGGCAACCCCTGTAGATGCCGATCCTGGTAATACTTCTGAGTAAACTGTCTTGATTTCAGCTTGTCTTTCACATCAATTGTATGCTCAGGTTTTAAAAGCAATGTTGATGCTGGCAACTTAGATTTTAACCTGCATCCCAAAAGTAACTGTGCAGGAGAAAATCCATTTCCTTCCAGAGGTGTACTCCTGTATTCCAAAAGTGTGCTCCTATATTCTAACAGTGCAAGATAGAGGTCTCCACCACTTCCTTGTGCCTTGTTTAGTAAGCTTTTTTACAGTTTGCACTGTCCACTCTGCTTTTCTGTTGGACTGTGGGAATCCTGGAATAGATGTGGTGTGTTTAAATTCCTAGCAGTCAGCAAATATTCTGAACTCTGAGCTAGAAAACTGTGGGTCATTATCTGAGATTACCACATCTGGTATGCAATATCTGGCAAACAGAGACTTCATGGATGTGATAACTGTCTTTCTTGTAAACTCTCTGGACCCGATTCTAGAAAGTATACGCCAATCAACCCTGATCTCAGGTGGAGGCTGAAGGACAGGGACAAACTATGGGGGAATTTCAAGTACTCAAACCTGCAACAGGATTGGGTGCAATACAGGGAAGCCAGAAACAGCTGCAAAAGTGAATTAAAAAATGCAAAAAGAGCTACCTGCATGTGCTGCAATCCAAGAACCTGGCAAACCCAAAGAAGTTCTGGGGCCATATCAACACCCTGCTCAAGGGGGGCAAAAGTAAGGTGGCCTGGCCAATAAAAGCAAATGGGACTCAACTCTCCACCCCCTTAGATATGGCCAATGCCTTCAACAACTTCTTTCTAGACCTGGTAAGGTTCAGAATGGGTGATCCCAGCAAAGACTCGGGTCACCAAACACACCCAGGAAACTCTCCCCAGGATGGCCAAAGGTACCCAGATGCCCTGTATCAGGGCCCCAAATTCCACCTGAAGCTGGTTTTGGCAGGGGAAGTGCTGAAGTTGCTCAGAGGCCTGAAACCAGACAGGGCAACAGGACACAATGACCTGGAACCCATGCTGCTGAAAATAGGAGTCCCTGCTATTGCAGGACCTATAGCTCAGCTCTTTAACAGGTCCCTGACAGAAGGGAAAATACCTGCTCTGTGGAAGGCTGGACTGGTGACCCCAATCCCAAAAGGTGGGCCACACGGAGATGTGGAAGACTTTAGGCCTATCTCCATTCTAAGCACCTTAAGCAAGCTACTGGAGAAGGCGATCTACCAACAGATAAGTCACCACCTGGAACAGCACAACCTGCGGGCCCACCAGCAGCATGGTTTTAGAAAAAACACGGGACCGAAATAGCCCTAATAAGCTTCACCACTGATGTGTATGAAGCCTTATACTAGAACAAAATGCTTGGTGTGGTCTTCATTGACCTCACTAAGGCTTTCAACCTGGTTGACCACCAGCTACTGGTGGAACGACTCAGGGGGCTGGGTCTGGACACAACAGCCCTGCAATGGTTAACAGACTACCTTAACGGCAGGACACAAATGGTCCGGTGGAATGGCACTACATCAGATGAGCACCCAGTACCTGCTGGTGTCCCACAGGGGTCAGTTCTAGGCTCCCTTCTATTCTTCCTGCTCACAAACAACCTCCCCCAGCACTGTGGAGGGCCAAAAGTCACACTCTATGCTGGTGATGCAGTACTGTATAGGACTGGAGAAGACACAAGTTCCTTAAACTGGGAGTCAAGCCAGGACCTTGCAGCCTTTGAATCATGGTGTCAGATTAATAGGCTGGTTCTGAATAGCAAAAAGACAAAAGCCGTGCTGTTTGGCCCAAAAAGACTGGGCCAAAAGAGATCCATCCACCTATCACTCTACACCAGGGGTGGAGAAGAGATAAAAGTTGTGGACAACATGCAATACCTGGGTATGTACATTTACCAGGAGGACTCTTTCAGGAAGCACATTGACCACCTCACAAAGGCAGTCAACCAAAAATTGGGCCTCCTTCATAGACTTAACCCCTTTCTAACCAAGGAAACCAGGAAGGCGGTAGGGAACTGGACCATTCTCCCCACCCTTTTCTATGAAGCAACCTTGATCCAGTCACTGAGAGCTACGGAAAGACAGCAGCTGAGTACACTTTACCACAGTGTCGGCCATTTCACTGCCAGGGCAGACAGAATGAAACACCACTGCCAGGTGCTCCAGGCCCTTCACTGGCCATCCTTGGAGGCAAGGTTAGCATATCCCTCCCTATATATGGCTTATAAACTACAGTAAACTGGAGCCCCTCTCAGGTTGCTGGAGATGCTCGTTCATAAGACAATGAGACGAGAGCTTAGATCCACCGATTGGATACTCCTAGAAATCCCCAGGGCCAGATCATCCCCAGGTCAACGGTTGCTCAGGTTCGCCCTCCCCAAACTCTGGAATGAACTCCTAAGAGAGATACAAGACTGCCCCACCATGGAGAGCTTCAAGAAAGGGCTAAAAGCACACCTAGGGAAGGGGCCTCAGTGCCTCTGTCTCACCTAGGGTCCTGCCAAGGGACCAAACACAGGGCGATATCCTTGGGAAGGAAATGGAGGGACATGGATGGGTATGTCTATCAGTCTGGTGACAGAACTGTCCTTCACACTTATATAGGTTTTACAACTGTCATTTGGTCTGTACCTAACAAATGTCTGAAGTTGGCTTGTTTGTTCATGCACTCTATGTAAGCCTTGCTGCACCGTAAATTTCATTTGCATTGGTTTTTCCTTCCCTCTAGGTACATGTAACTAAATTCGGGTCGCCCCTGAAAAAGGGACCGCAAGGTTCCAGTGGGCCTACCCGGTTACCAAAATTTAAATAAATAAAAATAAATAAATGCGTAACACAGATGCACCAACGGGAATGGAGTAAGCTGCAAATACATCCAGCAAATATGCCAAGTACAATTCTGCATTGCAAGATGTGCATTGACGTAACGCAGTACACTAATTGCGACTTATGCCACAGTAGTAACAAACCTGCAGGTACGCAAATGTGCAACTGAACATACGCCAAGGAAATGGCAGAGAAATGCCAGGGTGGGATTCCAGAAGCAGCAGTGCCACAACATACACCAAGACCAGACAGTGCAACATAAACCAGGTGGGAGCAGGTATAACATACACAACAAAGAAAGGAGCAGGGCGAGACAGGCCAGACACACAGCAACACACATGTGAGATAGGAGAGAGAATGTCCGAGGAAGGCAGACACACAGGGGCAGTGTGGCACAGGGTACAAAGGGAGCACAGAGGCCACAGGCACAATGCAGGGACGATGGTGCCACCAGGCACAATGCCCCTGCCATGGCCACTGATACATGTAAACAGTGCAACCACAACAGGGACACAGCATTGGGTGGCACAGATCAGTGGACAGTTGGTAATGAGACACACCAACGTCTGTGCCAGTTGTGCCACCTGCAGGAAACAATGGCACCCCGAGGTGGAAAGGCGCAGCACAGGCACTGTGTCACCACACAGGTGGGAGGTACAATGTGAGGTGGCAAGGACACCATAGGATGCAAGGTGACCTGCAGCACACAGGACACTATGCAGATGTGGCCTGGGGACAGTGGCCTGTGCCGTGAGCAGCACAAATGGCACACCAACCTGTTGCACAAGGAGGGAACACTGGGGACAGCAGGCACCGACACCAGTGTGCAGCCCTGTGCATAGCGACAGAAAGACACACACACTCACACACACACAGCCAATCATACCAGTAACAGACACAGAAACAGTGTGTATGGCAAATGATTTAATGATCAAAATGGGACAGGGATGCAGGGTAACAATGGGAGGGGGATGGGGATGAATAACAGGCAACAACAACAACAAACTTAAACAGCACAGTAAACCCAAACCCAAACAGCCACCCACAACACCCCCAAACACCAACCCGCACCCACGTACACCCCAACAGAGGCCCACCAACCAAACAACATTCCCACCCACAAACAAACACCAATAAGCAAACCCAACCACCCAATGTCCACCCCCAACACCCACTCAAACAGACCCAGCAAAAACAACCACCCCTATATACATGCCCACCCACACAGATAGCCCAACCCACGACCGACTGTGGTGGACATGGCGACTATGTGCGCCAGAATTCGCGAAGGAGGGAAGCCACAGACCCATGTAGGTGCCCAATGTCCTCTAGGATGGCAGTCACCAGAATTACTAGGCAGTCCTGGTCTGGGCCCCCACCCTGCACGTGTTCAGTGATGGGACCCTCAGCTGCCACGGGCAACAGCTCCTCCTGCTGCAACACTGGCATGGCCACCTCCTACCACGATCCAGAGTCTCCAGCTGCAGGGACAGTGGCATATCGCACGGTGGCTGTTGGTGGATTATCCACGGTCGCCCCTGCCATAAGTCCTCAACTGAGGACCCAGTCGGTGGTGCAGCAAAGGACCCATCCCCATCCGCTGTGTCACTGCACACCCTCTCCAGGCTGAGTGGATGTGGGTCATCCGGCTCCTGTTGCCCACCATCAGTGGGGTCCCCCTGGTCCGGCTGTGCCTCCAACGGTGCCTGATCCCCGTCATCAGCTGCCACTGTGGAGGAGGTGGATGAGGATGAAGATGATGGCTGCACCCTGGACCTCCACTGCCTGCACCGGGTGTGCATCTGGAATTTCTCCTCATCATCGGCCTTGATGGCTGCCATCACCTGCAGCAGGGCCCTCTGATGCTGTGGCAGCCTGCTGTGGACACCTGTAGGGATGTAAAGGACATGGTCAGTGCCAGGCCCAGACAGGGGGCACACACAACTAGGCAAACAATGTGAGGGCACAGCATGGGCCACAAAGTGTTCACCAGCCAAGGCCATGGCCCAAGGGGTCCACGGAATGTACTAACCAGACCTCCACTGATGCGCCTCCTGTCTGAAGCTAGTGAGGCATCCATGCTGCACAGCGTGCGATGCACCAGCAGAACCTGTTGGGTGAAGGCACAGGTGAGTGTGTTGGAGGCACCACATGCCATGGCCATCATGCCAGCACTGCAGCAACAAATGAACAGCTGTAGGGATACATACTAACATCGGGGTTCTTCCCCGTCTGCATCTCCGCGTCCCTGCGGCAGGCCATGCTTATCGAACACTGCAGTACTTCAGCCTCCCTGCATGTCAGGTCCTGCCAGAGGTGGGTAAGCTGGTGGATGGTGTGCCATATTCCTGTTGCTGCCACCATGCGGGTGGAGATGGCCATACATGCCCACTCATGGTCTGCAGCACTGCTCCTGTGGCATCCAGGTGGCAGCAGCATCCAACCCCACAGCCGCACATAATTCACAAGAAGCGCCATCTCATGTGGTGTAAAGTTGGACGCCCAGCCACAGAGGCTAAGGGAAGAGCCAGAGGACATCACAGCTTGTAACTGGGGAAGGAATGGCACATGCATCACTACAGACGTCCATCATGGCTGTGCAGACCATCCCCACCCACCATGCGCAACACCCGACAATGGTCTTGGGAACTGAGTCAGTGCCGGGCCACAGGCCTACAACCAAGGCCCACCACCCCATGTGGCACCTCCATGCCAATGCCATGCACAGCACGCTGTGTGTAAATGCTGAGCTGTGCCATGCAGGGGCCGGGCACACAGTGCTGCACACACAGTGACCACAGTGCACCACCACAGCGCCCATCCCCTGCAGAGGCATGTTGTGGTACAACCCTGCACAGTGTGGGCATGGAGCGCTACATGCATCCCTGCCACATATCCACACCAGCACCCCCATGTGGAGCTGCATGCGGCCACATCCAACAGGTGGACAAGGGGCTGACACAATGACAACCGTGGGTGCTGGCATGGGGACAGACATTTACTTACCTATGATGTGCACTGTGGAGTCCAGAGTGGGTGGTGCTGACTGGTCTGGATCACACCTGGATGGGGAAAGAGCAGGGCAACATAAGCCTGTGGCACAGTCAGGGACCTCGGGGCTGCTGCAGTGTGGCAGTGTGCACCTACCTGAAACTGTGCGGTGGCGCTGAATCCTACACAGGGGACACAGAGCAACAATGTCAGGTACACAGTGCTGGATATGCATTGGGAATGTGCTTGTTGAACAATGTCATATACTCACCAAAGTCCAGTATTTGTCCGCCATGGAGCTAGGGAGGGAATGGACATGGGTTAGTGCACAGCCGGATGTGCCCCCATGGCCAGCAGCCTCTGGGTGCTGCTCCCCCCCCACTGTCTTCATCCCACAGGCATGTACCCGCACATGGCCCAGGACAGCCCCCAGGACACCGTGCAGTGACCGCCCATGCACAGGGTGGATGTGGTCAGGTGCGGACCCGACGGGTGTAACATGAAGGGCGTGGTACAGGGACAGTGCCACACAACCAACCAGGCATGCGGCAGTGCCCTGTGTGAGCAGCACAGGCAATGTCCTGTGCAGGCCCTGCCTCTCACAGTCTGGGCCATGGCTGGCGGCATCAGCCTCATCCATGCTGGACAGCCGGGACATGGTCCGCCACGTGCTGCACACGGGCATGGATGGTGCTACAAGGTTGGATGGTGTGGCATGACTGGATATTGCGCACAGGCCTGTGGGTGGGCCAGCCCACCACTGCAGTACCACACCCCCACCAATCCGATATGCATCCCTGTTGCACCAGCACAGCGACAGTGTGCCTGGGCCATGGCACCGCCTGTGTGGGCAGGTACAGGCACCATGTTGGCAACACAGCCATGATACACATGACCAGTACCAGATGCACTGTGCACCCATGGTGTGCCCACTGGCATACTGTCCGTGAATCTACACCTACAACACAGGACTACAGAACCTCACATACCGGACAGTCTGTGACACACCTATGTGACCCTGTAGTACAACATGCCACCGTGGTGTGGCAGCAGTGTCCAGCAGGCTGTGTGCGGTGCTGGGCCCCGCCTCGCCTCTGGTGGCTGTTTCACCCTGCCTGCAAACCATGCCTACACACCAGAGGCATGACAGGACACCTGCATGACACCCTCCATGGTAGGCAATGGTGCCCACCGCAAACACAACACCAACCTGTGCAGGTACAACCCTCCCTGGGAGCCCACAGTGAGGGACGCACCCATGCAGTACCGTGTAGTGGCCTACACAGCCCACTCAATGCATGCATGGTGATGTATGTCCCAACCGCACCCAGCCATGGCAGCTGTGCGTACCACATGTGGGCTGCCTGTGTGGCCCCGACTGCAGCAGGCATAGCCCTGTACCACAGGGGCTGATGAGGGGTGTGGCAATGGCCTGTACAGCACAGGCATGCCGGCATGTGCCATGAGCAGTACCTCTGAGGGGTTCAGAGGAATGGGGGTGTACCCCCAGATGCCCCTCAGTACGGGGGCCATCCCACCCTATGTCCCTCCCCAGAGCCCTGGTCCACGTCCACCCCACATTGGCAGTATGCCACCCACACAGCCACTGTGCAGTTCCTGCATGCCACTGGCCAGTTGCCATGTCCACAGCACACCCATCACTACAGTTCACGGTGTACATCTCACCACCATGGGTGCCACAGTGGTTTGGCCATGCACCCCACTGAGTAGGGCAGCACCCCACGCACTAAGGGTCACTGTCCCATAATGTCCTCAGGGGTGGGAGAGGGGGCTTTGTGTCCCATCCAATTGGGGATACAGCCATAGGATGTCTCGCCCCACAGCAGGCATGGGGGAGGACCTGCCTGGCCTAACCGCATGGGTGAGTGATGGACCACACAGGCAACAAGTTACCACCCACATGTGGCTAGTCCAGTACACCACCCACCACACAGTGGTCTGTGGCCGTAACATGCCCCCATATCCCTGCCCACCATCCCACAGCACAGCCGCTGGTACTGTCCACAGCCATTGCACATTACGTATCGGATCCCCTGATCATCCACCTTTGGGAGGGCCATGCCTGCACACCACTCGCCCATACCACAGTATGGGGACTGTTCCCCATTGCACCACACAGGGTCTCCCTGTGCCACACTGCTGACACTTGTGCCACATACATTGTTGGCCTATGGAGCATCACTCCATTGGACATGCTGCCTGTCACTATGACAGCCACCCTGAGACAGGCATGCAGAACATGTACGGGGTGTAGCCAGACAGTTCTGTAATGTACAAGCAAGCATCATGTTCCCCCATCTAAAACAGTACACATCCCGTCCAAATGCTCCCCCCTTCCAATCATGTATGACTGATGTAGATGTCCCCTCTACACCCTACAGTAGTCATACATGTGACCCCCTCCAACACAACAGATGTATTTACAGTGACACCAGTCAGTGGCCTACAGGAATACATATGCTACAGATCAGAGTGCTAATGTGATGTGAATAGCATATGTAACATGATAGGCACTCCACATGTCTGTACATGACTGTGTGCAGTGCGTATGCCTGCCTACACCCTTACACATGACTGCAACAGTACAACACAAGCCGGTGCCCCTATGTGTTGTCTGTTGCAGTTCGCCACATGCAGGCCATGGGTTCCACAGTGTGACAGGCACTGTACAACACATGGGTAAAAAATTGCTCAGAGGTATGCATGCCTGTCCCAGTCTCTTATGGCAGTAAAAGAAGTAGTAGGGGTATGTAAGGGGGGGGGGCCTGCTGTGGCCCAGTACTCACCAATCTGCTGAGGTTCTGTCCCTCTCCTAGTCTTCCTGGCACTGTTCATATGCAGCTCTCTCCAACTCCCAGATCTGCAATCCCTTTACCACTAAACAGTGCCTGGGACTATCGACTCACAACCGCAAGTGCCCCACGTGCTTTTCGCACGTGTATCACATTTCACACTTCGCGAATGCGTATATGCAGCATGCATGATGGCAATTGTGGTGTGCAATGCCACTGTGTGGCCTGGCATCAGTGATGTGCGGATGTGACCTGTCTGTTGTCATGCATATGTGTGTGCTCCCTGCAGCCACAACGCAGTTGCGGAATGCGTGAGGGTGGCCCTGCTTGTGTGGTACCTGTGCCTGCAGGGCTCCCTGTGTGTGTGTGTGGGTGTGTGTACCCGAGGGGGGGCGTGGCAGGCAGTTGACCATTGGCTGTGGCACACAGAGAGCAATGTTGCACCTGGGGGTCACACCCTGCCCAACATGGTCCCTGTAAGGCCCTAGCAATGCAATGACAAATTGACAACACACCATAGGGTTGAGGTGCAAACATGTTTAATTACATGGTGATCATTACACACATGTGCCCATTGCACAGTGCACCCCAGTTCCACCCAACACATGTGCCCCACACACACACACACATACCATGCACATAGTCATGCATATACACACACACACGCACAGACACACACACACATCCATGTGACCACACAGTGCCCCCCATGGACATGTGCCCCCTGCCATGCATATGGCCCCACATCCCCATTGCAGCCCCACCCAAAAGTTCCCCTACTGCACAGGTTGCCTGAGTGACTCACAGCTGTCAGCCACGTGCATGCCGTCCTCGCACTGACCCCTCCGGTGCCGGGTGCTGGGCTGTGGGGAACCCTGTCAGTCAGGCAGGCAGGCTGTGCGGTGCCCTGGTGAACCTCTCCTGGCATCGCACCCTGTGGGCCTCCTGTGTGTGCCCCCACAGGTGGGCTGCTGTGCCTTCGCCCACGCAAGCCTATTTACCTCTGTGCCACATGTGGCAGTGGCCATGTCAGGGCTGCATGGTGTGTTCCCACATCCCATGTTGAGCACCTGAGGCCCTGTGCAGCCTGTGGGGCACCCTCCTCGGTGTGCCTACCACCCTGTGCATGCCCCATGACAGACCCTGTACCTGTGGGAATGTGTGTGGTGCTCAGTCTGGCCTGTGTCTGTGTTGTCGGCACGCCTGTGTGTGCCACCATTGTCACATCCAGGCACTGTCCTGCACTGGGGTCAGTGTGGGCGGTGCCCAGCTGGGCATGTGACTCTGGCAGCATGACTGGTGGGTGGGCGGGTACTGACGCCTGGGCCGGGGGTGGTGTAGGGGGTTCCACTGGCTCTGGTGGCTGTTTCTGGGTGCTGGACTGAGTGGTGGCCGGGGGTGCCATCCGCTGGGCCAGGCCTTGCAGATGGTGCAGCGGCAGCAGTGTGCATCCTATGGCCTGCATGGCCATTGCCATGGCTGTATCCTGGCACTGCTGGTGTGCTAGCATGTTCCCAGGCCTGTGCTGAGGCAGTCCAAGATGACCGTCTGGCATTCAGCACAGTGCTGGATGCCTTTATGGCATTCCCCAGGCCAGCCATGCATACCGCTGTCTCTCGTGAATGTCTGCAGGGTGCCGGTGATACTGGTTAGCTGCAGCTCCATGCAGGTGTGGTGCTCCTGCATGCCCTGCCATATGTTCACCAGCTCCTGCCTGTAGTCCCCTTGGCTGGCCAGCACTGACTGGCAGTAGTCCCTGATGTAGGCTGGTGGGGACAGCTGGTCCTGCAGCACCCAGACGGCCTCATCCAACTTGTCCTCAAGTCCATGTGCACTCAGTGGGCTGAGCAGTCCTATGCCAGTGACCTCAGCCACTGGCAGATCTTGGTCCGACACCTACCGCTCAACCACGGGCATCTGCACCACCTCCACAGATGTGGCAGCACTGCTGGTGGTGTCCTTGGCAGTCCCCTGCTGTTCCTGTGGTGGTCCAGCTGCGTCCTCCTCACTGCTGTCCATCGCCTCTTCTGCCATGGGGGTGTCATCATCCCCACTCCCCTCAGACTCAGACATCAGCTCCGGTGTTCCTGCCACAGGTGTGCTGGTGGCAGGGCTGCCTCCAGTGTCCGTTGGGTTGCCATTGTCAGCTGACACTATGATGGTGGCCTGGGCTGGGCCAGCACCTTCCCAGCCCTGCTGTTGTTGCTCCCACCTTCCGGCTCCACTGGGGCCACCTGTGCCAGCTGCCACTGCACCTGTTGGATGGGAAACATGTTAGTGTGTCCCCACATCACAGTGTGCCCTCACCTGCCTGATCAGTGTTTCCCTCACAGGTCTGCTTCAGAGTGGCACTCTGAAATTGCACCTACCACATCTCTGTGCTGTCACATCTAGTGTATGCCTCCACTGTACATGCCTCCTGCACCGATGGCATGGACCCTCACCATTGCTGCCCTTGCTGTGTTGTCCATCCTGGTATGGTGACTTTGGCTGTCCCACAGCCACCCCATACGGCTCCCCACTGCACAGTGGCACCATGCATGGGCACGACCATGGGGCCTCACTGCGCTGCAGGTGCCTGCACCCTTGGGTGCCTACGGTTTCCATGCCAGCCATGCATGGCCCCTGTAGCCCTTGCCTGCACTCAGCAGGCACTGGGATGGTGATCCATGCCCCCTCCCTACTGCCCAACACATGCCTGTGCACAGCCCCCCCAAGCACATGGTGCAAGTCACCGCAACCCCTGGTGCAGCCCAGGCCAACCCTCAGCATGCCCTCCCAACAGTTCACAGTGCAAGGCACAGCAATACACAGTGCAGCCCAGCCCAACCCTCAGAACACCCCCCCCCAACAGTTCACAGTGCAGGACACAGCAACACACAGTGTATCCCAGCCCATCCCTCAGCATGCGCCCCAGAACAGTTTACAGTGCAGGACACATCAACACACAGTGCAGCCCAGCACATCCCTCAGCATGCCGCCCCAACAGTTCACAGTGCAAGCCACAGCAGCACACAGTGCAGCCCAGCCCATCCCTCAGCATGCCCCCCTCAACAGTTCACAGTGCAGGACACAGCAACACATGTTGCAGGGCCCCCCGCTCCCAAGCACACAATGCAAGTCACAGCATCCCCTAGTGCAGCCCAGTCCATCCCTTAGCATGCTCTCCCAACAGTTCACAGTGCAGGACACAGCAACACACAGTGCAGCTCAGCCCATCCCTTAGCATGCCCTCCTTCCAGGTTCTTGGGCCTGTACCAGCCCCTCCACAGTTGCCCATTTGTCATTCCTTCGTACTGCTGCACATGTCAGCTGCACATATGCCTGTCTCTGGCCTGCTCCTCACCATTTTCTGGTTCCCTTGGACCACTTTGTGGCCGGCTGTGGCCATGTGGCAGTCCTGTGGCATGCCTCCCCACCATTGCAACTGCCTACACATTGCCACCCCACTCCCCCCATCTTTGCCATTGGCTTGGGTGCTGTTGCCCTGTATGGTCTGTCCCATACATTGCTGGTTGTTTGTCCCTACCTGTGGCCTTCCACTGTCTGTATTTGTCCAGCTGTATGACACCAGTGACACTTTGCTGGCTATCCTCCTCTCAATGGCACTGAGTGGCTCCTGCTGGGTGGGTCTGCCCCCTGTGCCCTGTGCACTGCACCTGTTCTCCACAACCTTGCGCTTCACCAGGTGCTTCAGGTTGTTCCATTTCTTCTGCATATCTCTGACTGTCCTGCACTGTGCAGCGATGGCATTGACACTGCATGCTACCCTGTCCCATGCCCTCTTCCATTTCTCCCTCTTCTTGGCATCCCCTCTGTGGCCCATGAGGAGTGCATAGTGGTGATCTAACTGCTCCACCAGGGTGTTAACCTCCTCATGGTAAAAGTTCCTCTTCCTTCTCTGCCATTCCGCTGCAGCTTGTGCCAATGTTGTGGCATATCTGCTGGTATATGTTGGGCTGCTACTGCATGTTGTGCACTTTTATATAGTGTATCTTGCGTATTGTGACTTACAGATTTGCATTTGGTGTATTCTTGCGGGTTCTAGAATCGTACTTATCTCGCATGTTGTAGTTGCTATTGTGTATCTTACGCAACTGTGTTTTATTGCATCTGGTGTATTTCTCTTTATAGAATTGGGCCCCCTAAGTTTTGTTATTTCTTGGAATTTGGACTAACAGACCACACACAGAAGATACTCTGTTCCATTGGACTGAAAGAGGTCAGTTCCTATTTTAGCCTAAGGTATGTCAGGTATGTCATGAGGCAACAGAGATTCTCTAGGATTATTGTTTTTATTTGCAAACCGTGCATTGTGAAACAATTTTTTTCAGTCTGGTTTGACATTCCAGGCCAGTACAGTATATCTTGTGCTGTTTGTTTACATTTTACAATGCCACAGTGGGCTTTGTGTATTTACTGCAGCATCTATTTCCTCGGTTGTTGTGGAATTTTCAGTTTTGCTCCTTTGAACAGTAGCTGGTCAAGGCAAGTGATTTCCTCATGAAAAGTCTAATAGTATTTGATTTCTGTTGGCATGTTGTCTCTTTTCTGTGGGTGATCCAGACTGACCTGGCTAGGATTTGTGAAACCTCCTCCCCCACCCATGGACTATCATGGCCAATGCCACTACCTCAGAGGTTGCCAAGAAAGAGGAGAGGCTGGACCAGGGTGGGCTCAGTGAGGGAGAGGGTGGTGGAACAGAGTTGCATCCCTCTGGCTGTACCTCTCCACAGTTCATACACTCTTCTGGTGGATAGTGGTTCCTCTATGGAGGCACCTGCAGTGGAGACAAAGGAGGATGCTGGGAACATTCACAAAGGAGACCCACAGGAGGGTGGCATGGGACCCCACAGGGCAAGGAAATAACTCCTGGTGGGGGACTCAATCATTAGGGGGGTAGAAGTGGGGGAGTAAGGGGAGAGGGAGGTAAGGTGCCTGCCTGGCACCACGGCTTGGAGGGACAGGAAGCAAATCCTCAGGATTGTGGGAGCAACTGCACGAGGGGTTAAGCTGGATGTCATTGTCCACCTAGGGACAAATGACCTGGCTAGGAATGGGATCAGAGCAGTGCAAGAGGAGTTTGAAGAGTTGGGGAGGGGCCTTAGACAAATAGCACATATGGTAACCTTCTCGGAGGTGCTGTCTGTCTATGGCAAGGGTGATGCTAGGGTATTCCTCACCAGGAAATTCAATGAATGGTTGAAAAACTGTTGTGAAGCTCAGGGTTTTGGCTTCATTGGGGACTGGGGAGCCACCTGGAGAGATGCAGACCTATACTGGTGCGATGGTCTGCATCTGTCCTGGGGGGGGATCCAGGATCCTAGGTGAGAGGTTTAAATGCTTCATTGGCAAGCACTTAAACTAGTCAAGGGGAAGGTACTGAAAAGGAGCATGGAAATCCCAGCCTTCCCCCACAAAACACAATAATTAGTGAGGTAAACACCAAGGTAGAGCAGTCATTAGGGAGCAGGACAGAGGTAAATGTAAAAAAGGCAAAGGCAGTAAGGATAGGAATGGGGCTAAAAGGGGTAAGGCCATCAAAAAGTGGAGAGTGATGAGTACCAATGCCCATAGTCTGTGTAACAAGCTCTCTGAACTAGTGGCCTTGATGGAAGAGGGTTGCCTGGATATTATGGCAGTCACAGAAACATGGTACACAGAGAACCATGACTGGGATGTCAACATACTAGGATACACAATCTACAGGAGGGACAGGGAGGGTAAAAGAGGAGGAGGTGTAGCTCATTTTTTTTTAAAGGAAGGGATCAAAGCAACAGAACTAAAGAGTAAACAGGGAGCAGATGAGGCACTCTGGGTCACCCTGGAGATAGGAAATGGCACCACAATCCGCATGGGGGTTGTATACATACCCCATCTCAGGGGGGAGGGAATGGAAAAGGAAATGATAGAAGGCATCCTTAGAATGGCAGAAGAAGGGGAGGTAATGTTGATGGGAGACCTGAATATGCCAGATGTTAACTGGAGCACCTTTGCTGCAGGCACATCCAAGAGCAGGGTCATTCTTGATGCCCTACAAGGGGCATGCCTCAGACAGCTAGTACTGGAACCCACTCAGGAGGGAGCAATCTTAGACCTGGTACTCTCAAATGGGGACTGAGAAAGAATCTCAGATTTAGAAGTGGGTAGCAATCTGGGAACAAGCGACCACCAAACAGTGTGGTTCAGGATAAGCACAGCCATACAATCAAGCCATACAAAAGCAAGAGTATTGGACATTAGGAGGGCTGACTTAGGGAATATGAGAGAGTGCCTCAGAAAAGCACTAGCAAACAGGCAAGAAGGAGGGGTGGAGGAACAATGGGGAGTAATCAAAACAGCCATCACAGAGGCAACAAGCCTTTGTGTAAAGCAAATCAACAAAACACTACGAAGGGAAAAAACGCTACGGTTCTCAAAAGAGGTGGTAGGAAAGGTTAAGGAGAAAAGGATAGCATTCAGGAAATATAAGGAAACACAGAAGGAGCAGGACAAAGAACATTATCAGTTAAAGAAGAAAGAGGCAGGGAAGACAGTCAGAATAGCAATGGCCCAAACTGAGGAAAGGACAGCCAACTCTGTTAAGAAGGGGGATAAGACCTTTTACAGGTACATTAGGGAGCAAAGAAAGACCAACGAAGGGATACTGAGGCTAAATAAACGGGAGGGAATGTGGGCAGAGGGTGACAGTAAAAAAGCAGGGATACTGAACAAATATTTCTGCTCAGTATTCACAAAGGAAGAGGAGGGGGAGGTACCTAAACCAAACAAGAGAAACACTCTGAAGATGGGGGTCGAAACCAGTACATTTATGGAAGAAACTGTTATGAAAGAACTAATAAAATTGAAGGTGAAAAAAGCAATGGGGCCTGATGGGATTCACCCAAGAATTCTAAAAGAACTAAGGGTAGAACTAGTGACACCGCTGACTACTCTCTTTAACAAATCATGGGAGGATGGGGTGGTACCTGAGGACTAGAGGAGGGCGGATGTGATTCCTCTTCACAAAACTGGGAGCAGGACAGAGGCAGAAAACTTCAGACCAGTTAATTTGACCTCAGTGGTAGGGAAAATGATGGAATCACTTCTGAAGGAAAGAACTGTTGAGTACCTAGAGGCCAGTGGGGCACAGGACCCAAGGCAGCATGGATTCATGATGGGAAGGTCTTGTCAGAAGAATCTAATCGATTTCTTTGACTGGGTGACCAAAGCAGTAGATGAGGGAGGGGCTGTGGACATGCCCTACCTGGATTTCAGCAAGGCATTTGATACAGTCCCACACAAAAGATTAATATACAAGTTAGCCAACCTTGGAGTGGGTCCCAAGGTGGTAGCCTGAATAAAAAAATGGATTGACAACAGGATGCAAAGGGTAGTAGTAAACGGAGTCCACAGTGAAGAAAGGAGGGTTACTAGTGGGGAACCGGAGGGTTCAATACTGGGACCGGTCCTTTTTAATGTCTTTATAAGTGACATTGCAGAGGAACTGAAAGGAAAAGTATGTCTCTTTGCAGACTACACAAAGATCTGCAACAGGGTTGATACACAAGATGAAGTGGAAAGGATGAGAAGGTTGGAGGAATGGTCAAATGTATGGCAGCTCAGATTCAATGCTGAAAAGTGCAAGGTAATGCACCTGAGAAACAAAAACCCAGATGAAGAGCACACAATCGGGGGTGAGATACTGACAACAGTAAAAACGGAAAGGGACCTGGGGTAATTATATCAGATGACCTAAAGGTGGGCAGGCAATGTGGGAAGGCAGTAAGGAAGGCTGCGGGGATACTGGGATGCATAGGGAAAGGCATCAATAGTAGAAAACTGGAAGTTGTTATCCCTCTGTACAAACAGTTGGTGAGACTCCACCTGGAGTGCTGTGTGCAGTTCTGGAGATCCCATCTCCTCAAAGACTTAGACAGAGTGGAGGCTGTCTAGAGGAGGGCAACAAAAATGGTGCAGGGTCTGCACCAGAAGACATATGAAGAAAGGCTAAAGAAGCTTAATATGTATACCCTTGAGGAAAGAAGGGAGAGAGGGGACATGATAGAAACTTTCAAGTACCTCAAGGGAATCAACAAAGTCCAAGAGGATAGCATCTTTCAGAAAAAGAGATGTGCAAGAACAAGGGGGCACAATTTGAAGATAGAGGGGGACAGCTCAGAGGTAATGTGAGGAAGTATTTTTTCACAGAGAGGGTTGTGGATGAATGGAACAGCCTCCCTGAGGAGGTCATGGAGTCAAGAACAGTGGGGAAATTCAAGAATGCATGGGACAGACATAAGGCAGTCCTAGTGGGTGGTAGGAGGAAGTAAGCTGTTGGTTAACTAGGATCTGCAGCTTATCTGTTAGGTAGGAAATGGGCAGACTAGGTGGGCCAAGCAGTCCTTATCTGCTGTCAAATTCTATGTTTCTATGATCCATTTACCACAACTACTTTGAGCTGCTGTAGTGTCTTGTCTTTATCTGTGGCTGTCTGGAGCTCTTGTAGTTTCTCTGCTGAAATGGGTAGCTGAGTAGTAAACAGATTTACTTCCAGCTCTTCATCTAGAGTGCGATGAACTTGCTCGATCCTTTGCAACTAAGGAGGCTGACATCAGGGCGGTACTCCAATCGGCAAGCACTATGGGTGTTGCTTTTAACCAGTGCATGGTCACTTCCTCTCAGTGTTCCTGGAGTACCTTCGACCGACCAGAGTACATGAATGTCATGCAGATTGTCTGGGGTGTACAACCTATGTGCTGTAGTATGGACCCAGGACCAACTTCCCTGATTTTGGGTTGTATTGATTCAATTGGTCCAGTCCTAGCATGGATAGTCTGGTGCTCCTTGTAAACAGGAAAGTTTCCTAGCTTCCTGAAGGAGGTGGTGGTAACAACCCTCTTGAAGAAAGCTTCTTTGGACCCCGACTGCCATGCTAACTACAGACCAATCTCTAACCTCCCCTTTTTGGGGAAGGTGACTGAGAAAGTAGTGGCCATACAGCCTGAAAACCATTTGACCATCCATGACATCTATAAACCCCTCCAGTCCGGTTTTCAAAAGAGGCATACTACTGAGACAGCACTGGTTTGGTTGCTCAATGATCTCCTGATGGCCAGAGATTGGAAAAATTGTTTCATCTTGGTTCTTCTAGATCTCTTATCAGCATTTGACACTGTGGACCATGGGGTCCTACTTGATCACCTGAGGTTCATCTGCAGATTGTCGGGTGCAGTCCTCAGGTGGTTTACATCTTTTCTCACCAGAAGAACTCAGCGAGTGGTATCTGGAGTTCATTCTTCGGACCCAGTTTCTCTGTCCTGTGGGTTCCGCAGGGTTCAGTGTTGTCCCTTATGTTATTCGCAGTGTACATGCTGCCCCTCGGAGACATTGTAAGAAGGTATGGGCTGAGGTTTCATGGCTATGCTGATGATACCCAGACCTTCCTTACTTTTGCTTCTGACCAGGATGGAGCTCTCTCTCAGTCTTTAACAACTGCCTCGCAGAAATCCAGGACTGGATGGACTCGAGCTGACTGAAGTTGAACTCAGAAAAAACTGAGGTGCTGGTTGTGGATCCGGCACGCTGGATAGGGCTTGGTTCACCCTACAGGCTTTTTCTTGATGGCTTACCACTCCCAACCTCTGAATGGGTGAGAAACCTGAGGGTAATTTTTGATGAAGGGCTGACTCTGCATTTGCTGGTGTCAGCCATCGTCAAGTCCTCTTTTTATCATCTGATGAATATCTCCAGGATTAAACACCTTGTTCCATCTGGTGATCTTCCTATGGTGGTCCATACCTTTGTGACCTTGCACTTGGACTATTACAATTCCCTTTACCTAGGACTTCCTGGGATGGAAATCCACCACCTGCAGCTAGTGCAGAACACTGTGGCCCGACTCTTGATGGGGACTTACCGGTCCTGTCATTTTTGGCCGGTGCTGCGCGGACTGCACTGGCTGCTAGTACAGTGGCGGATTACCTTTTAAGTCAGTTTATTGACTTTTGAAGCCCTACACGGACTGGAAATGGACTACCTGAAAGAGCTCCTGATTCCTTGCTGCCCTGGGCGATCGCTCCGCTCAGCTGACAAAAGGTTGCTAGAGATTCCTAGGGTGTGCCTGAAATCTTCTGGGGCCCATGCATTTATGCATGCAGTCCCAACCCTTTGGAATTCTCTACCTCTTCAGTTACAGGAGTGCACAACCATGGAGGGATTTAAACAGGCACTAAAGACATACTTGTGGTACCAGGCATTTGGTGACTGATTTATTTTTTAACTGTATTAGCTGTTTTATTTTTAAAATGTTTGGACTGTCTGATATTTTATATTAGTTAGGCACCTTGGCTTTTGAAAGACGCCATAGAAATAAAGAATATTATTATTATTATTATTATTTTATTATTATAGTAAGTCTTCTGTCTCCTCACCGAGATAAGCTCTGCTCAATGTATCTGCAATGTACATTTGTTTGGCCAACTTGTGCTTAACTTGCAGACTGTACCTTTGCAGCCACTTAAGCATCATTTGTAGTCTTGGTGGTGCTTGGATTAGAGGTTTCCTAAATATTGCCTCCAATGGAGAATGATCAGACTCCACCTGCACTTGCTTCCCATATAAACATTGCTGGAATTTTTCACATCCATAAATGATTGGTAGGAATTCCTTTTCAATTTTGGCATACTTCTGGCAATCAGTGAGTACTCTGGAATCATACACTATTGGCTCCTTCTCTTGCATTATGAGTGCTCCCATGCCTTCCAAGCTGGTATCCACAGACAACATAACTGGTCTAACATTACATCATAGAATTTAAGAACAGATGCCTGAGTTAGTGATGTGCAAAGTTGGAAAACTTTGCTTTATTGATTATTTTTGCAAATTCATCTCATTTCATAAAATAATACACCTATGCAAAGTTCAGTTTCATGGGAAACTGGTGATAACTCCATGAACTGTGAAGCTGCAATGTTGCTGGTGGAGTCTGGCACAGAGACAAAGTCTCACAAGAACACAAAGTTGCGACTTCAACAGCAAAGTTTGGTAAGGAAGTAAAGTTTGCAATGTACTAGGGGATTGTAGGTCACATGCTGCTGAAACAGCCTGCATGCCATGGGGAGGCTGTCTTCAGGGCAATGTTATGAAGAAAGAGTAACAGAGACGTCTGTGTGAGTTTGTCTGAAAAAGAAAAACTTCTAAAATGCATTTAACAACCATGCTTTTTGAATCCAAATTGCTTACAAATTCTTCTAGAGGGCCATGAGCTTCTAGATTTGTGTTTTTATGTTGGCTTGCACTTGAGCACCAGCCAACATATTGCAGTAGTTGCAGATTTGGAGGCACAGTCACTGTCAGCGAATGCAGGGCACACATCAGTAGGTGCATCCCTCATTCCCCAATAAGGTAGCATGTAGGTGCCACACCAGCAACACGCAATGTTATGAGCACATCTAAGGAAAGGTCCGCTGCAATGAGAGCCAAGCTCATCATGCAGCGGCACCTCCCAATGTGCCCTTGCTGGTGAAGCACTTCCCTAACCTAAACATGGTGGCACTGACTGACGCAGCCACTTTGTTTGCTGATGGGGGAGCCCACTCCCCATCAGCATGATGCCCCTCTCCCATTCTATGTGTGTGCTGTGCCACCATGCACCCCTCCCAACAATCTTTCTTTGCCAATGGGTGGCCCAATCCCCATCGGCTTCAGTCTCCCCCAGCCTAGTTTAATTTGCCGATGGGGGAGCCCACTCCCCATCAGCATTATGTCCCCAGCCCCCAATGTGTGATGTGTGCACCGAGGGGGTGCACAATTCCCCTTGGCATCATGCACGCCCCACACCTATTTCTATGCCGACAGGGGGCCCAATCCCCATCAGCTGTGGTCCCCCTCCCAGTTATGCAGGTGGTACACTGGGAGCCCACCCCAATGTACCAAACAAACAACTGCAAAAAAAGAAAACTGACCCTCATTGTCTTTTTTTGTTTAAACTGTAAAAAAAGAAAACGGTCCCTCGTGGTCTCTCCTGCCCCACCCCCAATCCACACCCACCCTCTGCGTTCCCTGCCTCCCCCCCATCCCATACTTACCTCCAGAGTCCAGCGCAATGATCTTCGGTGGACTGGCAACATGTCTGCACTATTCAAAGCCTACTGTGAACTGAATAAATGCCGGTAAGCTGTGCAATGGCATAATTAAGTTCTTTTTCAATTTTGGTGCATATCTCTGGCATTTTGGGGAATTTTGGAACCACATTTTCAACATGGGGTTATTGGGACCCCTCCTCATGAATTCAGTCACTGTCATGGCATTATTTGGTCCCGAAAGGTGATTTCGTGGTCACTGCACAGACTCACCTTTGGGGAAATGACAGTGTTGCTGTTCATGAGGGGTGCTCTCAAAAAGCATATGTTGCAAAGTTGGTGAAAAAATCCCAAAAATGGCTGTTTTATGAACATGCGTTGCACAGTTTCCATGCACACACGTAACTTTGTGAATTTGTAATTAACTAGAGTTTCAAAACTGGCATTTTACCACACCTCCTTATGAACAGTACAGCTGTCATTTTATATATCCTGGCTGAAATGTATTTTCGCACCTCTGGCACTAAGTAGCGCAATCGCTGTGCAAAATCAGTTTTTGGGACAGTTTGAGAAAATGAAGGTGACACTGTTCCTGAGCAGAGGTCCTAAAATGTGTATGTTGAAAATTTGGTGACGAAAGTCATTAAAATGACTGTGTTACAACTGTGCATTGCGCAGTTTCCACTTACCCTTATAACTTCACAAATTTGCAATATTTTCATGCCAGATTTTCAACACTGGCATTTTTCCACACCTCCTTATGAACAGTACAGCTGGCATTTTCACATCCTTCCCAGCATGTGTTTTTGCACCTGTGGTGCACAATGACTTGGTCACTGTGTGAAATCAACTTTTGGGACAGATTAACAAAATCACAGTGCCACTGTTCATGAGGGGAGGTCCCAAAATGCCTATGTTGAAAATGTGGTTGGAAAAATCCCCAAAATAATTGGGTTATGGATGTGTGTTGCACAGTTTCTATGCATGCTCATGACTTCACCAATTTTTCATATATTCACTCCAGATTTTCAATGTTGCCATTTTTTCACACCTCTTCATGAACAATATAGTTGACATTTTTCACATTCTGCTCAGAGTGTGTTTTCATCCCTGTGTCACCAAATGGCATAGCCATTGTCCAAGACCACCTTTCAGCTAACAAACTGATTGTGCCGCTCTTTATG
Source organism: Neoceratodus forsteri (assembly GCA_016271365.2). Taxonomy (NCBI): domain Eukaryota; kingdom Metazoa; phylum Chordata; order Ceratodontiformes; family Ceratodontidae; genus Neoceratodus; species Neoceratodus forsteri. The sequence goes on from CM057459.1 coordinate 876,147,093, forward strand.
AAATGGGGTCACAAAAAGCCTATGTTGAAAATTTGGAGTGAAAATACCAACAAACGCCTACGACGTTAGGGTTTCCAGCTGTAACACCCCACCCTGTAGCGACTGCCAGGCATCAGGGGTGTGACTTGGGATCATTGGCTGCAATGCTCACGCCATTCCACCCCCATCCCCACCCTGCAGCCAGTGAAAGGCATCGAGGTGTGTCTTGAAGTGTTCAGCCCTACAGTTCACCCAGTTCTCCTATACTGCACCCATCTCAGCATATTTCCTTATGTAATAGGGCAAGTATAAGGTCCAAACAACCAAAAGCTCACCACAACACTTGTCACTGTCTACAGGGTAGGGTGAGGTACAATGGCATGAGTATTATAGCTGATGACCCAAAGGCACACCCAAACGCCTGTCAGTCTCTGCAGGGTGGGGGTGGGGTTGGCATCAGTTCAATACTTCACTGCCATTCCTATTCTGCATCTCTAACTCCTGCACTACCAATGCCAATGCCAATGCCAGTGAGATAACATTCTGCATTGACAAATGCTTGTTTTATTTTGTTTTCCTGTGATTATTTACTTGAAGTAGTGGTTTCTGTTTTATCAGTCTGTAAAGCAGTGCTGTGGGGGAGGGTAAGTGTACTGCAAGTTAACAAGGCAGCCCAGAAAGATCCAGAGCATTTTTGTTAATGCAGGACATTTGTGTATTATTGTGGTTTCCGCACTCTTTCTTATTCGTCATTTTTGATCTATAGTGAGTAATTTCTCATTTTTATGTTGGCACGCTTGTACAGCCAACATCTTGGGACAGTGCAGCTTTGGAGGCATGGTTGCTTTTGGGTGAATGCAGGGCACGTACCAGTAGCTGCGTCCCTCATTCCCCAATCAGCCTGCATGCCAGTGCCACACCATGCATGCATAATGTGGTGAGCACATCTAAGAAAAGGTCCACTGCAATCCAAGCAAAGCTTGTCAGATGCAGAGGACCCTTCCTACTTGCTCACTGACATTATCAGCATGGTGGGTGGGCGGCTGCCCAACTGCCGACTTTGGGGGTGCCCAATCCTCCTGTTGGTTTACCCCCCCATTTTCTTTGTGTTCTGACAGGGGGGCCCAATCCCATTGGCATAAACCTCCCCCATTGTTAAATGCGGGGGAGTGCCCAATCCCCTTGCTCACCCCCCACTTTCTTTGTGTGCTGATGGGGGTATCAATCCCCACCAGCATAACTTCCTCCACCCCCCCCGTGTTGTGTGCTGATGAGGGTGCCAAATCCCCCGTCAGCTACAGACCCCTCAAACATTTAGGTGGCATACTGGGAGCCCACCCCAGTGTGCCACATCCCCTGAAATACAAAAACTGTCCCACAATGTGTTTTTTTTTTTCCACCTGTAAAACGAAAACGGTCCCTCATAGTCTCCCTGGTCCCCACCTGCACCCACCCTCTGTGCACCCTGCCTCCCCACACCACCCCTCACCCCATACTTATCTCCAGTGTCTGGTGCAACGATCATCAGTGGACCGGGAACACGTCTGCACTCTTCAAAGCCGACCGCGAACTGAAGAACTGCAGGTAAGCTGTATAATGGAATAAATAGGGGTTTTTCAACTTTGCTGCATATCTCAGGCATTTTGGGGAATTTTGGCCCCACATTTTCAACATGGGGTTTTTGGGACCCCTCCTCATGATTTTTTGCACTGTCATGGTGTTATTCGGTCCCAAAAGGTGATTTCGCAGTCACTGTGTGGAATCACCTTTTGGGGCTGAGTAATGAAATCACAGTGCCACTGTTCATGAGGGAGACTCTCAAAAAGCCTGTGTTGCAAATTTGGTAGGAAAAATCAAAAAAATGATTGTTTTTCGAGCGTGCATTTTGCAGTTGCTACGCACACTCGTAAATTAGCGAATTCACAATATTTTCACACCATATTCTCAACATTTGCATTTTAACACACCTTCTTGTGAACCATTCAGCTATCATTTTTTACATCCTGGCCAAAATGTGTTTTCTCACTTTCAGCGCAGAATAGTGCAGTCACTCTGCAAAATCACTGTTTGGGACACGTTACGAAAATGACAGTGACACTGTTCATACGCAGAGGTCCTAAAATGCCTGTGTTGAAAATTTGGTGACAATACTCCATAAAATGAGTGTGTTACGAGCGTGCATCGCGCAGTTTGCATGCACGCTCGTAAGTTCGCAACCTTCTAATATTTTCACTTCAGATTTTCAACAGTGCCATTGTTCTATACCTCCTAATGAACAGTACAGCTGTTATTTTTCACATCCTGACCAAATTTGTTTTCACAGTTCCTGCGCACAATAGCACGGTAGCTGTGGAAAGCCCATGTTTGAGACACATTATGAAAATGACAGTGACACCGTTCAACAGCAGATGTCCTAAAATACCTATGTTGGAAATTTGGAGATGAAAGTCAATAAAATGAGTGTTTTACAAGCATGCGTTGCGCAGTTTGCACGCACATTCGTGACTTTGTGAATTTGTACTTGTACTTTCACTCCAGCTGTTCATCATTGGCATTTTTCCATACCTCCTTATGAACAGTACAGCTGGCTGAAATGTGTTTTCACACGTCCGGTGCAGAATTGCACAGTCACTGTGTGAAATAACTTTTCAGGACAGTTTGAGAAAATGACAGTGACACTATTCACCAGCAGAGGTCCTAAAATGCCTATGTTGAAAATTTGGTTCTGAAAGTCCATATAATGACTGTGGTGCAAGCGTGCATTGTGCAGTTTTCACGCACCCTTGTAACTTCGTCAAACTGCAATATTTTCCTGCCACATTTTCACCACTGGCATTTGTGCACATCTCATTATCAACACTCCAGTTGCCATTTTCCACAGCCTGCCCAAAACGCATATCCACAGCTCTGCCGCACAATAGCATACTCACTGTGCAAAATCACCTTTTGGAACATATTAGCAAAATCACAGCAGTATGCGTCTCCACCTCCGCCACTGCCAATGCCAGCGTGACAACATTCGGCATTGACAAATTCTTGTTATTTCTGTGGTTTAGTTTAGTGTGTTTATAAAGTATTTGTTCAGTGTGTTTTCATAGCAGTTTGAGTGATTTTTGTAGTTATATTTTCCTTAAAGTGACGGTGTTCTGTCACTTTTTGTGATACTTAAGATTAAATTACCTGTTACCCCTGTTACTTTAATCCCTGTTCTGTTTAAAGAAAAAAAGAAAATAAATATTTTTGTTGTTTTTACTATTTGTTTTTCAGATCACACTGCTAATCCCTGATTCCCTAATGGGAGGTTTTGTCTGCTCCTGCCATTTATTTGTACCGTCATATTGGTTTATTAATCCCTGTATTGTGTTAAAAAAAATCAATTTTTTAAGGGGGGGAGGGTGCTACATACTATTAGCATAGTATTTTCACAGATCACACTGCTGATCCCTGATTCTCTAGGGGGAGGTGTTGTCTGTTGCTGGTAGTTAATAATTTGCTTAACCCTGTTACCACTGTTGTGTGTATCATGTTAATCCCTGTGGTGTTTTATTTTTTCAGCTCACACTGCAGATCCCTGATTCCCTAGGAGGAAGTGTCGTCTACTTCTGGTACTTATTTCTACTGCAGGCTTTATTTACAGTTTGTAATTTTTCATCCCAAATCAAGTTACATTTACTATATAAGAAAGGCTGAGAAGAAACTCTCTAGTAAAGCCAGAGGTGCTGGTGAGGCAGGAAATAAGTGCAAAATCTGTGTGGTAAAAAAGTACTGCAGTTAAAAAAATTATTTCTGTGGGTCTGGCAGCATGTTACATAGTCTACAGGACTGGTAATAGTAATGGAGTAGTTGGCAGCAGTGACATTATTATAGCCACATTTTTCTCTGCCACTTCTGTGGCAACCATGCGGGTGTGTGATCTGGGAGGTAACAAGGGAAGCAGTGGTAAACAAGGAACAGATGTCAAGGAGGAGGTTGTTGGTCTCCCCATCGCTGCTGGTGGTGGTGGTGGTTTTGAGCCTGATAGTGTAGTGCTTGAGTCAGTGGATGAGGTGGGTGAGTTGGAAAATGTGTGTCACACTCAGAATCCTGATGATGAGAGGGTCAGAGAGTCTGAAGATGGTGATGATGAAGAGGATAGACCTGTGGAGGAGAAGGAGGAGGGCAGCAGTGGCTGTGCTGCTGCTAATGATGTATTGGATCCCCTATGGGAGCCTGAAGAGAAAAAATGTAAGGGTGATGAATGATGCAGATGGTGCAGAGGATGTTGTTTGCAGTTATTAAACTACCAAAGTCCCCTCCCAATATTCTTGAAGTTATAAAAGCATCCCAAAAGACACAAATTTCCACCCCTTCCCCTCAGCTGTCACAGTCCCTGCGCTGTGGTAAATCAAGGGTTATGAAATCCCTAGGTTGGGATTTTTATATACTTGACCCAGCTGGTGAGATAATCACTATCTGTCAGCTATGTCAAGCATGAGTTAGTAGGTGGAATAATGGTTGCCACCTAGGCACCACTGGGCAACATACACACCTGAAGAAGAGACACCTGTTATGCTGGCATCAACACCAGAAGGATGCCAGTGCAGGGGATCCCAGTCCCTCATCATCTTCATTCGGCAAGGTAAACAGAAGTGATGGGGCAAGAGACCTGGCAGACAGATGGGCAAGTGAGGAGGACTACAGAGATGAGGAGAAGGATTCTGAGGGACTGTCTAGCAGTGGGCATAGCATCAGTGGTGGTGGGTTAAGTAGTACCACCCAGAATAACAAAAGCACAGTAACCCAATTGTAAAAAAATACCAAAATCATTGGTGTCAGTTGAGCAGTAGCACATATGAATCTGCAGGAGTCAAATACCACCCCAACAATGGCACAACGAGTCCAGTCATTTGGTAGCCAAACTCCAGGAAAGGTCCAGCCTATGCTGCACAGCATGTTTGAACATCACTCCAGATTCGCTCCGAGTCATGATACTGCACTGAGTTAAATGCAGCAATTGCTGAAATGCTGGCAAATGATCTATTGCCATTCTATTTTATTGAGAATGTTGGACATCAGAGGTTGATTGCCTGAGCCTGTCACAAATGGCAGATTCCATCAAGAACATATTTTTCTACATGTGCTGTTTCTGAAGTTCATGGGACAGTATCACAGACAGTGAACCATGCCCTGAAGCATTCAGCATCACCATGCATGCATACATCTTAGCATGGGTATGTGGATCAGTGACCAAACTGATGGTAGCTCCTACTTGAGCATTACAGCACATTTGGCACAGGTACCTGGAGTAGTATTTGACTCCAAACATGGGATAAATTGCAGTAAGCCCAACTGTGGTATTAGCAAACTTCTAGATATTTGCAGCATGCCACACTAATGATGAAGAATATACCTGGATCACACACAGGTGAGAAAATGATGGACATGCTCCTTACTGAGACTGATGAGTGGCTTCACCCCATTCAGTAAATGCAGGTTTTGTTGTGAGTGATAATGGTTCAAATGTTGTGAAATGCATCAGTGATGGGGTGGTTTGTCAGGGTGCCATGCCTGGCACACTGTCTTAATCTCATTGTGCAGCAGTTTCTAACCCAACCTGAGGGCATTTTGACTGTTGCCCATCACATCTATGTCAACTTTGCCTGCTCTGGAAAGGCCTGTGACCAGCTCTATCAGCTGCAGATACAAAGCAAACTGCCCCAGCACTGTACGCAGCTGGATGTCATCACCAGATGGAACTAAACACTGTACATGATTGAGCAGTTGTACAAGTTGCATAAGCCATACCTGAATATCTGCTGCTATATACAAGCAGTGACAGTGCTGGAGTATCCATATATTTGACAACAGAGCAGTGGCACCAAATGGATGACCATATCATGATTCTCAGGCCATTTGAACATGCAGCACAGGCAGTGAGTGGAGACACTGCCTCTGACAGTCAGGCAATTCCACTACTACTTGAGCAGAGGCAGACACTGGTGAATGTGCAGCAAGTGCTGGAGGCAGGAGGTGATAGTGAAGGTTGTGTCTTAATGGAACACATGCTCCACGTCTTAGACTGCAGTACACATATTTCTGGCATTCTGTAGTCTGAAGAGTTTGGGATTGCCACCATGCTGGACACACACTATAAATGTGGGCGGGCATCAGTAACTTAAGGTGGGCATCAGCAGATCCAAAAGTTGACCGATCTTCTAATAAGAAGAGTATGGGGGGGGGCATAGATCCTAAAGACACATGTCTAAGATATAGCATGAAACCCCATGGAGACCTACTCAGATGGGAAAAGGGTTGAGAAAACTTGCAAGTTAAAAAGAAAATGCCAAATCTCATTTGGAAAGTTTTATATCAGCTGGGGATTGAAGACATGGAAGAAAAGGAGGAAGAAGAGGCTGATGAGGCAGCAGGACTGCTGGCAGTGCAACATATGGTAGATGCATATTAGGCAGACACAAGGCACCGTACCATCACTGATAATCCTTTGCTGTACTGGAGCAGCAAGGTCACTGAGTGGTCAGTCCTAACCTCAGTTGCAATGAAATATCTCATCTGCCCACCCTCGAGTGTCAGTGTGGAGCATTTTTTCAGTTCAACCGGGGCCATTGTCTGGGACAGGCTCGCCAATAAGTCACAAACAATGTTAGCTTGCTAACATTTATTAAAATGAATGAGGGTCACATTCCACCCAAGACAATCATGTCCATGTTCTTACCACATGAAGGTGGTGGTGATGAAGATGAAGAACAAGGTGTTGTTGGCATTAGCAAATTGTCTTGCACTACTGAGGTGGATGAAGCAGTAATGGATAGAGAATTCCATCTGGTGACACCTCCATTCTGGAAGACTGTAAGGGCTGCTTTCTCGATGAGGTTTAAGATTAAAAAAGATATGTTGTTTCCCTCCTTTCCCCTCATCAGTATAATCCTTCACTTTATGATTCACAGTTCTATTATTTTCAGTCATTTTACTGTTCTCCATCCCCAACTGCTGTGCTGCTGTTTCCTTACACCTAACTGATTACCTGCCTCCACCAGCAAGACATGCCATCTTCTCCTACCCCCTCCTCCTTCCTACTTGAGTCCTACACAGCCACAAACAGCATAGGCCACCGCCTCAACACTAATACAAAAATTGTCTTGACTATAGAGAATGTTGTTTGGCTTGATCCTATGCTATAGTATGAGTTACAAAACTCCCTGACTCAAAAACTCATATAAATGACTATTATATTTGCTCTGAGAGAATATCTACTGGATTTGGAATTGACAATTCACATCATGGGAAGCAGCTAAAAACACTTTGCAGAGAATCCAGAACTGATACTGATACTGGTGATGGTACAATTACAACTCTATAGAAGCAGTCAAATCTGGAACTATATGGATACTAAAACCAACCCTCAAGCCAACCAGTTTATCAAGTCAGCAAGACCTCAGCTCCAGCAAGGCCTGTCTTTGTCTGCTGTAATGGTAAGTCAATTTCACTGTTGTTCACAGTCCTTATCCTCACTAGTGGCGTGTGATTCCAGTATTTGGCCTCACAGAGGATGAAAGGCTTTCCAATTTACTCAGAAAGACTTTGAAATGCTTTTATTCCTTTGTCTCCCTGCTGGTTTTACCATTCAAAGGGATGATTGCCAAAGGCAGTCAAAAAGCCAGACAGGCCTCAAGAAACACAGATGAGATACGTGACCTCTTTCTACACCATCTCAGTGGCACACACCAGCAAGTAAACAGCATGGCCAGAAGCACTAATGTAACTGTAAGTAACACTATGATTTTTTTTCTTTTTATTTTTTGTTCTCCTTTTTCACAGGTATACAGTGTGTCATCCTGGCTGAAAGCAAACTAAATGAGTTCTAATTTTTATTCACAGGTGACAAGTATAGAACGACAAGGAGTTGACAATGGATATACTGTATGGCCACCACAGTGTCCAAGTGAGGCAAAATAAATTCTATTTTTTCTTCACAGGTGACAGGATTGATAAGACAAGGAGACAACAATGGCTATACTGTTTGGCCACCACCACAGTGGGTACTTGAATAGATTCTAAATAATCTTTTCTTGTCTTTACAGGTCTCCTGTGCTGATGCCTCATGCTCCAGCAATCAAGCCATCACCATCTTCTTCACCAGGACAACATTGCAAAAGACTTCTGCTGAAAATTACCTGAAATTATAGCAACAGTAATAGAAAACTGTCTGACATCCACAAAACTATTCAGAATTAAAAAAAATAATAAAAAATACTTACCTTCCGTGGTTGGAAAAATTCTTAAATTTAAAAAGAGATATAGGCTAGACCTGTGCAGCAACATGATTTCATCATCACTCAGTCACCCCCCCATCAAAAAAAAAATACAATAAAATACTTACCTTTGCTGGTAGGTCACAGAGTTACTGAGTAAAGAGAACAACAGATTACATCTTTTTCAATGCAAAGTGCCAGAATGGCCTGTTAATGTCTTCCCAGTTTGAATATTATTTTGGCATAGGTGGAGATGTAAATGTGGAAGGGGCTTATGAACACTTTCTAACAGGTCCACCAGAGGGGGTGCAGTGAAACAATCAGATTCCTTCAGGAGCTCCATTTTATTATTTAGCTTATAGAGAAATTCCAGAAGTGATAAATTTATATACTGTGCTTGTCAGTCATGTGTAACAAAGTGCTTGAAAACACAGACTGCCCAAGAGGGTGACTTAAACAGAATAGTAGTAGCAGAGGCAGCAGCAGTTTTTTTACCAGCATTACTAGTTTTTGATGGACCTCCCACTGATCACCGTGTGTGAACTCATCATCTCTCCTTCACTACTATCACCAAACCAAAAAAAAAAGAGATTGAAAGAGAAAGATAGGAAAATCGTAGAAAAAGGGCAAAATCAAAGTGCTTAAAAAGTACAAGAAACAAAATAAAAAAAAGCTTAACTAGAACAAAACTATTCACAAGAACTAAATCAATTAACCAAGAATGAAAAAAGCAGTGAACAAATGAACTCTGATTCACTAAATATCTGTGAAATGCTTTGCTTCAGACAGGCTCCTTCTCCTCTCTCTGACTAACAGTGCAAAAGTGGAAGTAAAGCATAGTGACTATATAGATATGTACCATGTGATTGAAGAACCTGAAGCATGTGACCTGGACCAAGTTGTTCACCACTCCAGAAGCTTCGTTTTCTAAAATTTCACCTTTGACACCATAAAAGCCAAGTTCACAGTGAAGTTACCAGGGGAAGTTAACAAATTTTGAAGGTATGGTAAAACTTCACAGATTGCTCCACAGAGGTGGAGTCGGTAACTTCACCGGAATTTTGTCAGCCAATTAAAATGTCAGCACATCTGTAAGCCTGAGTTATCAAATTCTTAAGCTCTTCAAAGATAATTTTGTGCAGCTGTTCCCAATGCCACTGGACCTTGTTCTCTAGCAACTTTCTTAGTGGTGCAATTACCTCAGACATATTGAGAATGAATTTTGCTAAATACTGGATCATACCCATGAACCTCATCAAAGTTGGTTTATCCTCTGGTTTTGGCATCTGCTGAATGGCTTTTACTTTCTCATCATCTGGTTTTAACCCTTTATTGCTCGGAACATGACTTATGTAGCTTATTTCAGTTATTTTGATTCTGCACTCTGTTTTTTTCAGATTCAGATTCATAGTTCATCTCTCTCCAGCAGTTTGATCAGTCTCTGATCATGTCACTTCACATTTTCACCCCACACAAGTAAGTCATCAATTATGTTCACTACTCCTTCTAGAGATTTATTTATTAATTAAGAGTTTCACCAGGAGAGAACATACTGAGCAAAAATAGCTTGTTTTCAGATGTGTCCGGGGATGGACAAGCTTAAAGGAAAACTCCATGTTAAAATCAGAAAAAGATATGTAGTAGTCTTTTTTCTGTGTTCTAACCAGTTCCCAGCCTTTTCTTTTCCTCTGGTGTGAGAGATGTTTTTTTCTAACTTTCGTTAACTGTTTTATTGCCCTTGGAGGTTGCCATTCTGGTTTCTTTTATGGCCTCTAGTCTTCCCAGTGTGCCCTTTGGTGTGATGTCTAATTGCCCCTGCAGGAAGACAGTGTCTTGTTACAGGGTCTGTCACAGCTCAGCCACAGAGAAAATACTTCTTCCAGAGAAGACACACTGCTAGATTTTGGGTGAGAGTAATCATTATTATTTTTTGATATTAGTACCTTGTCCTGCTATGTTCTGCTCTGTGTGTGTGTGTGTTTGAATCATGTCACTGTTTACTCTAGTCCTCTCAGTCACTTTCAGTTTTTGCACCAGTACTAAGTAGCAAAAATTGAACATCACCTTATAGGTTGTAACATAGCAGGACAAGGTACTAATAACAAAAAATAATAATGATTACACTCACCCAAAATCTAGCAGTGTGACTTCTCTGAAAGAAGTATTATCTTTGTAGCTGAACTGTGACAGACCCTGCTAAATCTAAGGGCATAGCTACATCACTGTCACATGAGCCAGGGTGCATCGTAAGAGAAAGAAAGCCAATAAACCTATTTGTGATGGAGATCCCCAGGGGTAGTAAAACTACCATACAGCTAGCAGGCTAATTTAGGAAAAACTCCTAATAGCAGACAGAGGGAAGGACACACTAGGACTTAACATACATATCAAAACACTCTACATAACATATGTTTTTGCACATTCTGGGTGGACTTCTCCTTTAAAAACATTATTAAAAGACATACATTTGGGCAATGACAAAATACATAGAATAAGTGAGTATGAGGTGGATCATAAATATTTCAACAGGATGGTATATACAAAAGAATTTGCAATGGAAGCACCTCGAAATATAATATACAATGAAGGTATATATACATTTAGCATCAGTAGAAGAGGTGCATAAAGTTTGTGGATAAACAGTGAGAGCAGATAAGCTACTTGTGTACTTATAAGAACAGGCTGGAATAGACAGTCTGATCCTGGATTACTTACAAGTACAGGCAAGTAAAGCCAGTTAGTGCAGTATACAGAGGCAGCAGTAAGGTAACTTGGGAACAAAAAAGTGGGGAAGGGGAGAGAAACTATAGAAATGAATTATGACAGGCAGGGGAAAGGGGAGTGATTATAACCAGTAATGGAGCTAGGAACAATGGCATGAGGGAGAGGTGTGGGATCGGAGGAGGGACAGTAGGGAGGGTTTAGAGGAGGTAGAGTGGATGTTTGAGGGGAGGGAATTCCAGAGTTTAGGAAAGCAGAAAAAGAAAGCTGTTTGACCCGCAGTAGTTTTACGAGAAGTAAGTTTGAGGGAGCAAAATCCAGAGTTATGTAGGGAGTAGAAGAAGGAGGAGGGGGTGGAGGGAGAGAGTAAGAATTCAAGATAAGGGGGTAGAGAGGATAAGCAGAATTTAGAAGTGAAGGAAGCACAGTGGGACAGATGGTAGTCCTCCAGGGAGGGAGGGAGGGAGGGATAGCAGTAAGTAGAAAGTACAGTGGTGGGTACAGGAAGTGCAGTTAATGGCAAAGGCATGGAAGGACTGGAAAAGTGGGACCAGTATGACCAGCATGGATTTAGGAGCAGCACCATAGACTATATCACCATAATCAAATATAGGGAGGATCATCTTTGTAAGGATGTCACTGTGGGCAGGGAGTGGGATGCAGCTCTTGTGCCAAAAGAGGGCACCCAGTTTGGGGTGGAGCTTATTATCAATAGCATCTACGTGCTGGGAGAAATGGAGGTGAGGATCTGTCCAGATGCACAGGTATTTGAAGGCAGGCATGTTGTCAAGTGGGAAGCCATCAAGGGTATGGTAGGAAGGGAGGGTCAGAAATTTGGATAGCCTCAATCTAGTGCCAAAGCACATACAGGCTGTTTTTTCTGGCAATGAGTGACAACTTATTTGACTGAAACCATTTCTGGACCCAGTCAAAATCAGGTTGGAGTTTGGACACAAGCTCAGCTGGTGATGCATTATTGACAAACAGGGCAGTGTCATCTGTGTACATGTGTATGGACGCAGATAAGCAAGCAGTCGTAAGATCATTAAGAAATATTGACAATAAGAGTGGACCAAGTACTGAGCCTTGGGGGACTCTGGTGGTAATTGGGAGGTGAGGTGATAAGGCTCCTCTGAGCCTCACAGATTGTGACTGACCTGAGAGGTAGGAGTGGAACCAAAGAATGGTGGAAGCTTAAAGACCAGCAAAGCTCAGTTTGTGAAGCGGAAGCGAGTGTGAGACGGTGTTGAAAACTTTAGCTAAACTGACAAACAATTGTGGCAGGGAGAAGACTCTGGTCCTTAGCTGTGTGGATGGAGTCTGTTAGTTGGAGGAGAGAGGAGATGTTGGAGTGGAGTTTTCAGAAGCCAAAATGGAATGGGGTGAAAAAGGCAGAGGAGTCAATGAAAGGACAGAGTTTGGAAAACACTATCTGTTCTTGGAGTTAGGAGAGGGTGGGGAGGAGGGATATAGGTTGGAAGTTTCCAGCTTTGTAGAGGGAGATGATGGTAGTGTGCTTCCAGAGTGTAGGGACAGAGGCCAAAGAGAAGGAGAAGCTTAATAGAGAGGCAATGGAAGACCTTTCAAGCATCTGTGCTATAATTTTCTGAAACGCCTCAGGTGCAGATGAAATGCTGAAGTGGAGTCTATCTCCTAAATGTCATTCTAAATCTGGAGCTCTCTTCATCAAGTTGTATTTTCCAAAGCCCTTGGTTTGCATCCAGTACTGAGAATAGTTTGGCCCTTGTCATTTCCATTACTACTTCTTCCACTCTTTGCAGGAGGTAGTGCTTTAGTTTTATTGACAGTTTAAGTCTTTTGGATCAATACAGATCCTGAGTTTATTGAGCTTTAGTACTGTTACCGTGCTGTTAACCCAGTTTGTAGGCTCAGTTTGTTTTACAATTTCAGTAAGTCTGTTTCCATTCACTCAAGTTCTGCTTTGATTCTGTCCTTCAGTGCTACAGGCATTTTCCTGCATGGGTGCAACGTAGGTTTAATAGCGTGGCCTATCTGGATATGGTGTAACCCTGGTACACATCCTAGACCTATAAACAAGTCTTTGTTGTTATTTAGTATGTCTCTTCCTCTGTTATCTACATTAAAGATCCTTTTCAACATGCCTAACTGCAAGCATATTGCACAACCCAATACTATTGGCGCATCTTATTTATTTATTTTTATTCTGATGTTCAGGTAAGTGGTATGCCACCTTAACAGTGACATTTCTATGGCAACATGCGTAATCTCGACAACAGTGCCATGCTGCCACTTAGAAGTGCTGCAAGAAGGGGGCAACCACTTCCCCTGACCTGCACCCCCTCCCCAAACTAACTCCGACTTGGAGTTAGAATCCTTTAGTTCATGGGGGTTCAGGGGGTGAAGCCCCCGATGTTGGGGGGTTCGGAATGAAGCTCCCTGATGTAAAAACTAGAGCCAAACTGTGCAGCTTCATGTCGACTGCAACTTGCAGTCGACATGGAGCCCATCGCTGTAATTTCAGTCATGATCTTTTTTGTTGCACCGGCATAGTAGAGCCCAGGTAAGTACACTGGAATACAATTCTGTTTGCAGGTATGACCCAAGGTCATATTCAAAGGATTCTACAACAAAACAGTTATAAATAGGTACTGTAAGTTCCACATCAGTTAAAATATACAACAATTTGGTACAACAAACAATATTAGACAGGAGCAATAAAGTTTCAAGTCAGTTAAAAAAATACAGCAATTTAGTACAAAGTATTAGAAACATTCACATTTAGATAGTCCAGTCAGGTGGGTTGATAATACTACAGAAAAATTGTTGTAAGTAGGCAGGCAGTTAAGGTGAGGGGGGGTAAGTGAGGGAGCTTTTGACTGGTAAGACTTTTATGAATCCCATGAATTTCATTTCAGGTGGATGCCACAGAATGAGCAAAAGTACATTGGCCACTTAGAGTATGTGCAAATGGTGCATTTAGAAGGTTTTAGTCTTGTGAAGAGCATGAGTTGAAACTTGGCACATGATCCATAAGAGACTCAGACAGAGTAGACGGGATGTCTGTCTATCGGATCCTATAAACAAAATTGGGACAAGGAACGCTTGTAATTCAAGGGGACAGGAAGTCAACCCAATCTTCCAAGTGTCTCACAATGAGGCATCATATTTGGAGCTGTTCATGCAAATCTTTGTATCCTGTGAAGTAACACTGTCTTCTTAGACAATATGTTAGATGAGGCAGTGTCAGTCACTGTTGAAGTGTAGTTAACTATCGGTAGTAGATTTTGGTTAACAATCTCCATTCTGGTTTCAAGTGTTAGAAAATTTTGAAGTCTGCATAAAGTAACAATTTTTGCATGAACTTTCAACGTGACTATGTCCACGTAGGGGGCCAAAGCTCAGGTAGTATCTTGATCAATTACTTGGAACTGGATGTCATATTTCTGGCCTTTATACTGGCATAGGAACTCTTTTTTCCCCCTTTTGGAATCTGTTCTGAGTAAGTAACTGGTTTGTTCCTGGATTTGCTCAATTTATCATCTTTCAACTTCAGTATCTTAAACATTTGGGTTGAATGACCTTATTTTGTGCTCCAGTGTCAAGCATAAGTTGAACTGCCTTGTTGTTTATAACATTTTATGTAATGCTGCACAATCCATTGTGTCATAAGTAACATCTTTAACATTAACAGCTCCAATGTGCACTTTGTTCTCATCTCTGCTTTTTTCTATCTGAATAGTTCCAATAAACAGTTCTGCTTCAGCATCTTCTTCACCTAACACATGTATTGTCCTAGGCTGAGTCTGAGGCTGTGTTCTACACATTTTTGAAAAGTGGTTTCTCTTGTGACAGTCTTTACACCATTATACAAAGACAGAACATTTTCATCTTTCATAGTTGTGTCCACACCTACCACATTTTATTTCATCTTTTGTGTTTTGTTTTTTGTGAGCTGATCTTTTTAAATATACCGTAGTCTGGTGTCACTTTCTTTAGCTTGCGCACTTGCATTTCTGCTTTGTCATTAAGGGGTTTCATTTGGCTGTAACTGACTTCACTTGCATGGCATGTATCAACTGTTTTTGTAATGTTTGGTCCACTTCTCCAAGAGGTCCTCCTCTGACCTGATTATCTCTAATGCCATACAAAATTCTGTCCCATATAAGTGACTCAGTTAGCTACCCGAACTGGCAACTCTTTGCCTTGTTTCTAACAGTAGTCACTTACACATCTAGTTTTTCCAATTGCCCCGTGCTCTGTTAAAGAACATGGACCCAGTACTAGAAGGGTGGCTCAAGTCACCAAAAAAACGCAACATACACCACCTGAAACTGTGACATTGACCCTGAGCCCTATTCTAGAAGGGCAGGGTCACCACAGCTAAGTCCTGCAATTTGAGACATGCAGCCAGGTACACCAAACAGAGGGCACACCTGGCTAGCATGCCGCATGCCACAATGTAAGTTGCAAGTGCCACCCCATGCCCAGCATGTCACAGTAGGCGCCCCATGGGGCTGCCCACACTGCTGCCACTGGAACCCATCAATAACTGCCCCACAGGGATGCCCACACCAACTGACCCCCAAACCCATCAATCACTGCCCTGCAGGGCTGCCCACACCAACTGACCCCCGAACCCATCAATCACTGCCCTGCAGGGCTGCCCACACAAACTGCCCCCCCCAGAACCATTCAGTACATGCCCCACAGGGCTGGCCACAGCTCATGTCCTCTGATGCCTCCAGTAAGGGCCCCACAGTGCTTCCCACTCCCCAGCCCCCAAATCGCCCATTGAGGTATGCCCCACAGGGCGGTGCTGTCATGCCCCCTCCCATGCTCCAAACCCAAGTCGCAGCTGCAAATGCAGCAAATACACTGCCATGGCAGCCTAGTGGCCCCCCACCCAGCTGTGTCAGCACACCCAGCACCCCTCCACCTGTCCCTAGCCAGCGACTGGCACAACCCACCTCTCACCACCACAGCCAGTCACCGACTGAGTTCAGTATGAGTGTGTACTGAAAAGATGCACTCAGAAATTAATTTCTGAGTGCATCTTTACAGAACATGCTCATACTGAACTCAGTCGCCGGCTGGCCATGGTGGTGGGAGGTGGACTGTGCCAGTCCGCCAGCTGGGGACAGGTGGGGTGTTGGGTGGGCTGGCATGGCCTGGTGGGGTGGTGGGGCTCACTAGGCTGCCAGGGCAGGGTATTTGCCGCATTTGAGGCTGGAGACTCGGGGATCGGGGCACGGGTGGGGGTGACAGCACGCCTTGCAGGGCAATGCACAATGGGGGTTTGGGGGCTGGGGTGTGGTAGCTCTGCAGAGGCATTACATGTACACCTCAGGGCAGTTGCAGGGTAGAATAAGGGCATTACATATACACTTCATGGCAGTTGTAGTGGGTAGCCCTGTAAGTTACATATACACTTGGGGCAGTTAGTGTGGGTAGCCCTATGGAGCACCCACTGTGGTATGCTGGGCATGGGGGGGAGGACAACTGTGACATGACTGCAGGTGGGTCTACAGTACCCTGGGGGCATCCGTAAGGTACACCATCTAAAAGCTGATGTAACTTACGTTGCCAGTTCTTCTCTGGGGGATCTTGTAGAATCCTGACATTGGGGACTTTGTTGTTGCCCTTCTGGAATGGGGCACAAATGCTGCTATAAACCTCCTAGCACCATGTCACAGGGGATTTATGGTGCAACTGCCGGCATAACTGCTGTTCGGTGCAAGTTGCCTGCGACATGTCGCAGGCCACTTTCTAGAATTGGGCATATCGCAACTGCTGGCATAAGTTGCTACATGCACCATTCTACTTGGTGCAAGTGCTGTTATGCCAGGTGTAACTTTTCTAGAATCTGATGCCATGTGTTTGATATACGGTATATTTTTTTTTCGGCTCACAATACTGTTGGAACTTTGCTTTTAACAATGCTATCTTGTCTCCATCCTCTGTATTAAATACCTTTATCACTTCTTCTTCAGCTACACGCAGGAACATGGCACACGGTACCTTCTCAGGCTTCTCTGCTATTCTTCTTGCTGTCATGAATTGCTCAAATTTCTAATCCACGTTCTCCAATTCTCTGTCAAACTATAATCCAGACAGAGTATTTGGAAGTTTAAGATGCTCAACTTCTCTTTCCTTCTTTCAGCACTTCTGGCACAACATAATTGAAAGGCTTGCCTGTAATTATGTGGGGGAAGCTTCTCCCCCACAGCCTATTTCAATGAAGCAGCTGTCTCCAGCTCTGCTTAGAGCGAGTCGCATTCACTGCACTTGCTCCGTGCTGCATGCTGGAGCTGGGCTTGCTTTCCCCACCCATTCTGTCCTCCTCCCTCCCTCATTCCATCTGTCCTTGTTTGTCTCTCCCCTACCCACCCTCCTGTGCATTCCCGTCTTATTTTCAATTTTGTTTTTTGGGGGGGTGCTACCTTGCCTCCAGCTGCAGCACCGCAGTTTGTCCGCCCATCATTTGTCAGCTACCTCGGGGGGATCTCCTTGGTTCACAGTCTTCACGTTTCCGGAGCATACTCCTGAGTCGTTGCTGGTGGTGCTTGGATTCCTCAAGCCCGTCTGCCATGTTCTGCACCTTGGACTCCTTTCCAGCTGAGCTTCCGGTCCAGTACCTCCTCATACTTCACTGCTTCTTCCAACGTCCCTTGGCATTTCCTTAGTTTCTCCTGGGATTCCGAGCTGAACTCGGTATGCCTAGCTTCGCAGTGCAAGACATGATGCCTGCCTCAGGTGTTTCAGTTCCAGGATACCCTTCACTTCGGACTCTGATTCATGCCGTTCTACATTGCTAATTGCTTTTGATTCCAACCTTTCCTCACTCTGCCCTGCTATGCGAATCAGTACCTTGCCACTCCGCAATGCGGATTGCAGCGCTCCTTCCTACTAAGCAAGGATTGCCTTACGTCATTGTATGCAGGTTTCTATTTCCCCTGGCTATTCTGATGATTTACTGGAAGTGTTTATCCCAAACTTTTGCATGACAGATGCCATGATAAGGCCATAGAGGTTATGGGCACCATTTTGATCTGACTGTGACTTTCTGGCATCTCATTTTACATTTATAGCATCATATCAAAGCACGTCAAAGCTAGATGTAAATGTCTGAGCAATGCTGATACTTATGTTGCCCTAACCTTGGTTAGCTACTGTTTTTGCTGGTCAAGGTCAACAGGACTTGCATATGTCTGATCCCATGTTCACAAAAGGTCTCCCATTCAGTCCACAATTCCTGCTGTCGAGACTTCCGGGATGTGGCCTTCATATGATATTTGCGATGCATGTGGCGTTAGGCTGCCCTCTTTGACCATACCTGGTCCTGCTAGCCTTCGTGGGGGCCTAGCATGGCTCTCTCTTTCCTTCGATTAGCCTATGGGTTCGGTCGTTTCTGCCCCCACATGGAGACCTAGCCTGCTTGCATTCTTATTCCTTGCATGGGTTTTGCATGGCCTAGCTGCCTTTCCACCTATTCTACCCACGTCATGTCTTGCTGCTTCCTTGCCTTCGGACTGTGGACTTCAGTTATGCACTTCACCTGTAACCCTACTTTGGATCCTTCCTGCAGTTTCTCTTGAGCCTCCCCATCAGGATTGAATATACCCTGGATATCACCTTCAGTTATGTGAATCGACTTCTGGATGCTCCGACTCCTCTTGCTTGTTCCATCCCTCCATCCATCTAAGATATCCCTATTTGCTCTTCCGTGTATTTACTATTAGATTCATTTTAGAAACTGCATCAATGTCTCTGAATGATTCTCTACTGGCTCTGCTGCATTTCACATGTTCCTTCTCGTCCACTAGCTGACTTACCTTACCAGCTGACCTGCGTATGGTCCAGCTGTGACTGCTAGCTTTATGAGGCTAGCTGCTACTTGACTTTCCTTACCTAGTACCTATGAGGGGTCCAGCTGTGCATATTGGCTTACACGGGTACAGCTTATCTTGCTTCCATTACATGTTGACGCACGTGGGGTCCAGCTGCGCCACATTTGCCTACTTCAATGACCTGCTTCGTCCTTTGGGCACAGAGTTCACTACTTCTACTCCACCCACCTCACCAATTCGGAGCTTAAAGATTTGCTTATTCTTCTATGTACCTGCCTGCTGCCGTTCAACCAGCCCAGGGGCCCCCTACTATGGATGCTCATTTTGAAGTTCGACATTTCTCATCTATTCTTGGACACATTTGCCTGCTTCTCTGCTACTCATCTGCATCATGCAGCTTGCTTACTACTACGATTAATGCAGGTTCACTTCTTTCCCTTATTTGCTCATGTTACCTGCTTTGCTATCCAAGGCTTAAGGGTCATTAAGGCTACCCTGCCATTACAATCTACTGCTTTCCTCATGAATTGGCATCATTCAAACCTCTGTTTATGTATTTATTGCGTTAACTCATTCCAGGACGTGATTCGATGCATTGCATGCAATTAAACGTTTCCATTGCATTTCTACCACTGCTTTGCAATCTGCCTCACCCACGGGGCCGGAAGTTGGCCATCCCATTTAGTTGGACCTGTGCCTTTAGGCCCAGCAGTCCTTTGTTTATATATATACTTATTGCACCATACTCATTTGCTTCTACTACCTGCCTTTGCCCATCAGGCTGGGAGGTTTCCTGCTACAGTTTGCTTCTGATCTGCCTTCGCCCATCGGGCTAGGAGGTTACCTACTAATTCCTGCTTCTCCGACCTGCCTTCGCCCATCGGGCTGGGAGGTCTACCTACCTCCTTGCTTGCTTCTCTGACCTGCCTTTGCCCTTCAGGCTGGGAGGTTCCTACTTCTGTTCTCCTTCAGCCTCGCCCAGCTCGGGACCTGGTGATTCCATTCTGCTTATGCATACCTGCTTCTGCTGCCTCAGTCCTGCGCTCCCTGTTGCTTCACCTTTTGGGACATTTGTTACCATCTCACCTTTGCTCCCCTCCATGTCTGGTGACTCCTACTTCTCCAACTCAGTGGATGGTCCTCATACTAAAATGCTGTCAGATTGCCTCAGTGCTCATTCAGCGGCTTCCGGGGTTGCTATTTTGGATGTTTTGCTCTGTCGCCTCAGCCGTGGAATTACAGCTGCTTCTTTCCAGGACTTGGTTGGCGTCTCCTGTGGACTTTCATTCTCCTGCTTGTACTCTACCAACTTCAGACCTGTGACACTGCTACTTCATTGGACTCTGCTTCTTCAGTTATCTCCATCTCAGACTCTTCGGGTCTCGTCCGCTTCCTACCTCGAATTTGCCTGCCCTCAGTTCTTAATGTTATTCCTCTCATACAGTTGCCATGTCTCAATCTCAGTCTCTTCAGGGTGAATTCGTACCCATCCAGCTGATGGATTCTTGCGCATCATCAAAGGACTACATCACTTGATTTCTGCCAGCAGACATTCCTGGGTCTAGCGGGGCTTTCCATGCTGTACTCAGCTGCCTCTCTTCTATCCCGCCAGCTGTCTATTAGCTACGTTTTCTTCAAAGGCTAGTTGCCACGTCCTGTTCCTTCTCCTTTGCCTACGTTCGTGCAATCCTGCTCCTCCTACCTCTCGCTTTGGATTCAGTTTGACTGACTTTATTCAGTTGGGCTCACCTCATTCTACTACTTGGATGCTTCATAAATTGCACCAGTGTCTTCGATTATCATATAGCATGACATTCCAGCTCAACTCTACAGCCATTGTTTCATATCAATTCCTAAAAGATTATATTTCTTATCAGAACTGTATTCGTTACTCGATAGCTTGGCCTCAAGCCTTCTCTCATTTTTCGTACTATACAAGCCCTATTAGAAACCTGGAAGTCGTACTACTTCTAATTCGTCCTGCCTCGTAGACATCAAGCTTGGATGCAATTATCTTCCAGTCTCTTGTATTGATTTCGTCAGTCATCAACTTCATCTCAAACCATCATTCAAATCCTTGGATTATGCCCTGTATCAACTGAAGTATGGAAGACGGTTCTTCAATATATCAACACTCCATCATTCTGAATTATACATGAATTCTTGGACTCGGACTTTATTGGAAGGAAATTATTTCACTGAACATTTACAATTCAGCTTTCTTAAGCTCCATTCATCTGGATTGAATTCTAATAATTTGAATTCAGATTTAGCTGATTAATTTAGTTTAATTAGGATCTCTCTCCTTTAATATGCCCAGAAGAATGGGCAGGTCAGTAGCCATGGGTCCTCAGAGGTTTCCCCCCAAGGGGGTTTTTCCTCTCCTGAGTGCTACTGGTCACACTCTCCGGAGTTGGAGGAGGTGATCGTCTATTCTTATCATTAAGGTGTTATGCACGACTTCTTTAGCATTCAGTTACTGAACAATCGTTGATATTTATTCTTTTGGAGGCTCTATAAATCTAATCCAAGCCTTCTTCCTACAGGTGGGGTACAGAGAAAGGCCAAAACCATCAAATATTATCAAAACGACTCAATTCAAGCATCCAAGTACCTAAGCACATCATTATATGCTGGCCTCTGTATCCAACAACCATCTATATCATTCCACTATATGTTACTTAAGCACTGAGCTATGAACCACACATAATGTATATATGACTACCAAAAACACCTGCTGTTTCAAACTCCACTTTATTGAACCACACTCACATGCAGGAAGATATGTTTCACCACATGGCTTTCTATAGGTGCTGCCTACTGTGTCTTAATTATACTACAGGCATCATTTTAAGAATCTTGAAACTACTATAGAAAGAAGACTAAAAGTCAAAAACAGTGTGAGTTGAAAAAAACAAACTATAAAATCCCAATAATTACTACCTAACAATATCTCAATGGGAATTGAGGCCTATATTAAATTATTTGTGAACGATACTGATACATTGATCAAACAGTCAAAGTTTACAGGTAGAATTATCGCACACAGTTTGAACTCAGCTCAGTCTGCAACTCAGGGTTCCCTGGAGAATGACAAGCACATCATCATAAACAATGCGGTCAAGGGAGGTGACATTGTTGTTCAAGATTGTAAATGATACCAGCAAGAATAACTGAGGCAACTTACTATCCCCCTAACTTACACAAGGTTGTAGCAGTCTTATTAATGAAAGCTTCTGAATCCAAAAACATTATAGGATGGGAAAATAACTCTTTTGAATAAAGCACATTTTATACCCATCTTCTATACATTTCCAAAGTTACATAAGGATGCAGAAAAACTACCAGGAAGACTAATTGTTAGGGCTGTGCATGGGCCGAATAGTATTTTCTAAATACCATGAATAGTAGGCTTCCCAAATATTTGGATGTATTTCCCAAATAGTTCACTATTTGGCCACTATTTGGGTACTACTACTCGATGAGATTTCCAAATCTTGCAGAGCTTTGTTGGCCAATCAAAAGC
Source organism: Neoceratodus forsteri (assembly GCA_016271365.2). Taxonomy (NCBI): domain Eukaryota; kingdom Metazoa; phylum Chordata; order Ceratodontiformes; family Ceratodontidae; genus Neoceratodus; species Neoceratodus forsteri. The sequence goes on from CM057459.1 coordinate 876,169,397, forward strand.
CATTTTTGGAGCTCAAAGGCAAGCACACCATGTGACTTCCTCACTCTGAACTGGTAAAAGACAGGAGACAGTGGTTTCTGAAAGCTAGCTCTGCAGTACATCTGAGGCCTTAAACTTCCCAAAAAAGGAATAGTTTTTTTTTTTTTTGCTCCACAGGCTTTTTTGGAGCAGTATAATTTGTTTGATCAGTGTCAGAAAAGCTATGTCTGGCTTTCTGAAAGGTATTTTATCCTTATTGCTGTACTCAGTTACAGGGACTAGGAGGGCTCTTTGGTAGTACCCCTTCTCCGCTGCTCTATGACATACTGTAGCTCCAGTCTGATTCGTTTTGGGGGAAGCACATTTTATTTTTGTGTTTTGTTTTTTTGCTGTTGTCTGGTTCCAGGCTTTGTTCCCCACATGACTGATGAGGGTATCTGCTAACTCCCCCTCCTGTAGATCACTGCTCATGATTTGCCAATATGTGCATAATATTTGATTTTGTGAGGCTTTGCCTTGCATGTGCATGCTTAATATATATTTTCATGAGGCTGGGCCCCACATGTGTACAGCTGTGTGCACATAGTTTTTGAAATAAACTTCTTCAGTTCAAAACCAGTCAGGCTTGACTCACTGAATTATTATTGTTAGTCCTTTGGTTCTGTGCTTGGATCCCTATACAAATGAGGAGTGTGTTGGCTGACTCCACCCCCCCAACTTACACAGCCCAGCAAACACAATTAACCTGTGTATTACCCCCCAAGAATGTGTCTTGTGTGTGCACAGCTTTGCACATGCTTTTTTTTTCTTTTTGTTGTTGTTGTTTTGTTAATTAAATAATTGCACTTAGTGGGGCAGGCTTGTCTCACTGAGTTTACTGTATGTTGTCTATCAGTTCCTTGCTCGGTTTCATGTTTGAATAAAAAGGTTGCCCTCCTTTCCCCTTCATAGTAGCAGTAGTAGCAGTGTTATTTGCTGCTATTTTTTTGTGGTACAGTATAACTGCTAAGGTTGGTGGGAGTATTACTGTAGTTCCACAAGAACTAAGCAAAGAATCATACACACAGGCACTACATAGTAATTTTCTGTATTTTACACAGTAACCACTAGTGACCAGATCCATCATGTCTTAACAACCTTTCAAACATACTTGGTCCAGCCCCAGCAAAGCATCTGCACCACTGGTCCCACATGGTGAGGGACATGATGATAGACCCACAAATGTACAGCACGTCCAGGCAATTAAGGAAGGCATCATCCCTGGGCCGCCAAACCCCCAAACAATCTATGCAGAACAAAGGAAGCACTCAGGGGTGGGGGGGTGCAGTAACAAAATACAGTTAAGATTAGTTGTGCATAAAGTTGCCAATGCATTTATTTGTGCTAAGCCAGTAAAGCCCTGCTGCTTTGATAATAACCTGGTCTTTGTCAGGGGGGAATGTTGGCCACATACAAAATCTCCCTGAATATACAACCCTTAAAGAAACTCATACCATAAATAAGTGGTTATAATAAATGAGACTTAGATGCCCTTGTAACAAAACAATCAAAAATGAACATGCCCAAGGATGAAACACTGCATTAAGATTATAAAATGTTCATACAGTGATTTCAGACAGTATATAATGCACTATCTTTGCAAAATCACTGCAAAATGCTACAGTATGCTGCAAGGAGCAGCGTAATTCAATGGCAATTAAGCCCTGTTTTCATCCAATATTTTGCAACATGTCATTTACTGCAAAGTATTGAATTGCATCTTGTCTTACTCCACTGTATATTATTGCTACATAATACAATTTCAGAGGAGGAGGTGGTGAGATAGACTACATAGACAATGACAGATGGGTATCTCTTTGTATTAGGTGGGCTCATATAGTTTTCTCCCCAAACAAGCCTTTTAGTTCTTGTAGCATTGGGACTAGTACTACTACTACTAATACCACCAGTCATACTACTACTACTACTAGTGTCACCAGCTGTTACATATGTACATTCACTGTCACATCCTTTTGTGAAGTAGTGGGGGGGGCATTAGAGCGTACATGCTTTGTGCAGGAAGCAGCAGACACCACCACCAGTGTTATCACTGCTACCACTATGGCTGCCACATATACAGCCAGTGTTCTTCCCACCACCACTGGTGCCATTCTTGCAGCAGCCACCCTTTCAGCTGTTACCACTATGGTAGCCACTGTTACCACTATTCCAATGCCCATGGCCAAAGCACCTTCTACTCCATGGCCGTGACCATGAACACCTTCCAGTGCTGACCCAATGCAATGCTTGATATCATTTTCAGAGTGCTATGTGTGTGGTGTGGTGGACCGAGTGTGCCAGTTTAGCTTGTGTTGCATTAATGAGAGCTCTATGTTGGTGGTTGAAGTTTCATTGAGGTGTATATGGTACATCAGGTTCAATGGGTGATTAATGGTGTTGTTGAAGTGTTTTTTTAAAAGCTATCCTTAAAAAAAAAAACACCTTTTCTGGCTGAATACTGAATACCTGGGATCCAAATACTGAATATTTGACCGAATTTTAGGGAAAAGGTATTGGCACAGCCCTACTAATTGTGGTTGGTATTGCTTCCCTTAAGGATCCCTTGTCCACCTTGACTGAGTCTCATACATACAGTATCAATTTGTTTCTTAAACTCAGTTTTAAGTAAGAGACACAATATATATAAGGGCCTGGTATGATTTCCCGACTTGCGTCCTCCTGACTAATAGTTTCCAGATGTTATTTTCCTGACTACATTAATTCCACCTGCACACTTGCCCATGGTACTGTCAGCCATCACATAGCATCAACACACTGGGTATCAAGATATGAAAATACACTTACATCCTTTATTTGTTCTTCCAAACTGAATAAACAAATACAATAATAATTGTTTCCATGAGCAAGCTGCTTCATGCTTCAAGCTGTCGTTTGACCCTTGTCTAAACCATGCTATGCAGAAATACTTCGAGCTGTCAAGATTAAATACATATGGACACTTTTAAATAAAATGGTAGCCCTGCAGCCTCTTTTTGGTGAAGTTGAATGTGCAAAAATTGGCTGGACAGGTGCATCGCAGACATCAGGATTAATTAATTACATACGGACACTTTTAAATACAATGGTAGTCTCTTTTCATCCTCTTTTCAGTCAATTTGAAATTTGCAAACAGTCTGCTAGCATGAGTGGTGAAGATGCTACCATTTGTGCTGTCGTTCCTTCCAAGCGCGGGCATGACAAGTTGTCAGTTGCTGGCTACTTATATGTTAAGGAAAGGAGCCGGGGGGGATTTGTTTTACTGGTTCTGCCAGCTACGCAAATCATCAGGGTGTCATGGACATGCATCAACTACTCTTGTCAGTGGAAAACATCATTTAAGAAGCACTGCAGAGCACAACCATTCCCCTGATGCAAATGACAGTCATATAGCAATTTCTTTAGCCTCGCTTAAATCAAGAGCGTTGACAACTAATGACAGTCCAGCACAGCTGGTACAAAATAAGCTTTCTAAAGTGTCTGAAGAGGTGTGGCATAACATGCCTAGCCGCCAGTGCCTGCAGCAAATTGTCAAACATGCAAGGAGAGAAAACATGCCAGTAGAACCACGAACATTGGCCGAAATAAGCATTCAACCAGAATTGCAAACTGTGAGTGGGAAGCAATTCCTATTGAAAGATTCAGCATTTAGCACTGATAGAGTTTTGCTCTTCAGCACAAAAAACAATATTGAGAAATTAAGCGCTGCAGATTTGTGACTCATGGATGGCACTTTTAGAACAGTCCCCACACTATTTCGGCAGCTTTATTCAGTACATGCCCCTGTCGGTACTGCTGGAACAACTCGCATTGTGCCACTGGCATATGCCTTGATGTCTGTGAAGTCTAACGTGTGCTATCTAAAGCTGTTCCAAGATTTAAACAATGCAGCAGATGAATTTGACTACAGCCTTTCTCCAAAATTCATTTTAACAGATTTCGAGCAGGCTGCAATCCACGCAACTAAAGTTGAATTCCCTGATGCAACAAACAAAAGTTGCTTTTCATCTGGGACAGATAGTGTGGAGGAAAATCCAGAGCTGTGGTCTAGCAGTTACATATGGCTCTGATCCCGAGTTTAGTTTCAACTAGTAGCACTTGCCTTCCTGCCCCCAGATGATATCCCAACTGTGTATGATGAAATCAAGGGTGAAATGCCTCCTGTTAGTGTGCCAGTCCAGGATTGGTTTGAAGAGACATACTTGTTTGGCAGAGTACGCAAGAGGATGCGGAATAACACTGTCATCAGAGCCAACCCCATGAACCCACCGCAGTTCTGGTCAGTTCATGATCTTACAATGAATGGCCTGCCCAGAACTCAGAATAATGTTGAGGCATGGCACCAACATCTGGGCACACTGATTGGCAGCTCACATGTGGGGGTAACAAGATGAACTGAGGCATGAACAAATGGAAACGGACTCCACTATAGAGAAAATAAATCGTGGATTTCCTAAATCACTGTTAAAAAAGAAATATGTGAAGCAGGAAGAGAAGATTAGCAATATTCTGGCAGACCAGGAAGCAAGATCTGGAAAAGACTTTGTGCAAGGAGTTGCACACAATATGGTGCTATAAGGAGTGTAACAATTGTCTTGAGTGATTTTAATCTTCTACAATAAAGATCTGATTTTAATTTATTGGAATATGATGTCTACCGATAAGTGCTTTATTTGTTGTTCCAAATGTTACTGGTTGTAAACTGCAATTTCTCAAATGCTCTCTGCGAATTAGGATCTGCTGCTCTGTGCTTTAAAATGTTCCCAGTGGTAAGCTGCAACTTCTCAAATGCTCTCTGTGCTGCTCTGTGCTTTAAAATGTTCCCAGTGGTAAGCTGCAACTTCTCAAATGCTCTCTGTGCTGCTCTGTGCTTTAAAATGTTCCCAGTGGTAAGCTGCAATTTCTCAAATGCTCTCTGTACTTAAATCCGATACTGTGGTAAACTGCAGTTTCTGCAATTTAGGATGTGCAGCACCAATGTCGGGAAAAAGACATTCAGGCAATAAAATGTCGGCAAACATGCTAGGTCGGGCAACCAACGTCGGTCAATTAAATGTCAGGAAAACACATTACAGGCAACCGTATGGATCCCATATATAATACTACGATCTGGCTGGTGCCAACAAGGCTGGTCTCGCTTTTTAGGCACCAAATAATGTCTGGTGCCTATTGTTACCACCAGAAATTTTGACAGTGTAACTCCCATACAAATGGGGGCTCCCAAAAAGTCTTCCTTGGGCTTGCTTAAATGCTCACTGTCAGAGAGTGCCTGTATCACCTCTGCACCTGTCTCTTTAAGAGCTGCCTAATTTTCAGTGTTGTTCTGGGTAGTGGCCAAGTGTGTCTATGCTCGAGTCCCACCAGGGCTGCCAGATAATCGCTCTGTTTCTGCCATTGCTATTTGCACAGAGGGAACTCTGTTAGAAGATGTAACTGTTTGCTGATTATCTATTAGAATGGTAAAGATATTGTAGTTTGTCTAATCTGCCTTCTTTGAGCATGGACAGTTCTTTGTATCTCCACCATCTTGGTCTTGGACTGCCGAATTGGACCAATCAGTACCTTTGGGGACTCTAAAATGCAACCTGTCCCCAGGGGCTTTGTGGGAGCAAAATTCTGTAGGAATTGTAGTTTGGGGCTTTTGGCGCCTAGTTGAGCCTGGAGTGGGAGCCCTTGTTGTGACTGGCAGACAGATCAGCCAACCAGACCTTTTGGATTGAAGGGAAATTCCCGGGCTGCCTGCAGCAGCGAGACAGAAGTGAGTTGGAGCTGGAAAAGTGAGCAGCTCCAGCTCGAGGAGCTGCAGCCCACAGGGTAGCGTGGGGACTTGGTGGGAAGGTTGAGTCTGGCCTGCCTGCCTTCAGCTCTCTCAAATGGAGAGATAAGAGAAGTCTCATTTTGGACTGCATCTCCAAGCTATTTCTTGGTGCCCTGAGTTATGGGCACAATGAACAGAAGTCAGATCTAAGTTGAGAAGTGAAGAAGCAACAGCTTAAGACAGTCAAGCAGCCATGCTGCATAGTTTTGCATGGAAAAACTGTGGAAAGGCTTAAGTTTGGCCTGTTGTTTGCCTGCTGCCCCCTGAGAAGGAGGAGAGAGTTATTTTGGACTGAATCCAAGTTGTGAAGAACGAAGTAAGCCACTGAACTGTGACCAGGCTCAGACTTGAAGAAGACCGAAGATTTGCTGAATGTGATTGGCCTGTCAGGATTTCCAGCCACCTCTGAACTCCCAGTTTGGGCAGAGATTCTGTGATTGTGACCAGAGAAGCCTCTGGCCTAGTACAGTGGAATTTTCCTTACATGTAAATGTGCTGTGTGCTGATAGTGGGTCGTGAGTTGGTTCCCCACTGTTTGTCTGAACTGTGTTTTGCTTACTGGAGGCTGCATCCAGCTCCATGGACTGAAATCCATATTCATCTCTGATTGGCCTGGGCCTTGCCACACTGGTCCAGCCAGACTACCCTCTGCACAGAGAAAGCCATCGATGAGACAACTGCCTGGGGATCAGCCCCAAGCTCCACGCTTGAACAGGAATGATGCCTCATTGATTCGTGAGGGCCCTGCTTCTCCTGGCACTCCAGAACAACAACCTACAGTCCCAATTTTCATCCTGCCTGTGTCCAGTATTGGGTAATGTGAGAAAACATCAGGGTAGCTCCCTGCAACAACAGCTTAATTTAAAGTGTGTCATCTGATTGTGTTTTTGCCTTTTCTTTCATGAACTGAGCCCTTCAGCTCCAGATTACAAATAGTGTGTGTTGTGCATGTTGTTTTCTTCCATCACAGGGTCCCAACCAGCTGTGATGCCGGCCTACCCCGGGCAACGTTCCTGGCTAGCCCACCTCTTCCCCACCTGAGTACCCAGAGTGTGTGACTGTGCAAGGACTCTGAAGTGCATGCATAACTGTTTGATTGATATAGCCTTCAAGCCAATCAACCTGATTGTGCCCCTCCCTTGTTCAAGTCCCCTGAATAAATCAGATCTAACTCTTTTTGCATTTAATCTGACTGTGGTTCCAGTTTGTGCCAAAAGTACTGTACTGTTGCTATTTGCTGTGAATAACCTTGTTTTACAGGGGTTCCCTAGGGTTAAGCCAGAGGAACCAGCCCTGGTGGTAAGTGCAAACAGTATGGGTACTTGTAAGGTGTACAAGGGGTATTGTGACAGTGATTATTGTGTATTGTTCAGGACACTAGAAGAGAAAGAGGGGGGGTTACGGTGTCCTGGAGGGCTGTGCCCAGGTTAGCTTGACCACTAACAACCCTGACCTCTGGGTGGAGGCACCCGTTTCAGTACCCAGGCCCCTTAACCTGCTACTAGCCAAGCAGGCAGGGGTAGTAGCCCTTGGGATAGTGCCACCTACGGGTTACAACAGCATTTTGGTATATGAAGGAGATGGTCCCCATGGAGTCTCAATAGGTTGTTTGTCTAAAAATGCTAGTGCTCAAATTTTTCATATTGATACAGTATGTGTAGGGCTTGTTCAGTGTAGTGACTGGAACATGTTTTCTCAGCATTTTACTGGGTGTTTGTGACTTGACTGAGGTTTTTAGTAGTGTTTCTGTTAAAACAAACAAAACAAGCTTTGTATTAGAAAACAGGTAACCACAAACACTGAGGCAGGACCATTCACATTACTTTGAAGAAGACATTACATAAAAACATAATGCTGTATTACTCAGTATTACTCGGCAAATGAAAGGTAGAAGGAGGCTCTAGGCCCATCGAGACCACCTTCCCTGTACATGGAGGGTAAATATGTACTTAGCCCAAAAGGAATTTATCCAGAAGACACCAGGAGAAAGGACTGCTGTGTGACTGGACTTCTTTGCTGGGACTAAAGAAGAAGAACTTTTGTACTTGGACCTTTAATTTAGGGTAAAAAAAAACTAACAAAACAAAACAAAAAAAAAGTGTGTGTTTGTCTGGGTTAACTGAACTGAATGGGTATCTGAACAGCTATCTAGGTGTAAATCTCAGGTGATTGAAAGGACTTAATATCTGTGAGGTTTAAATTACTTGTAGAAAGATCTAGTAAGTAGGGGGAGTGGCTTAGCTAGAAGGAAGCTACATTTAAAGACTACCTTAGAAAGATTCTGCTAATAGCTTGGCAGAAGACACCAGGAGAAAGGACTGCTGTGTGACTGAACTTCTCTACTGGGACTATATTGCCCTCCTTCCCTCCCCTCCACCCTGCCACCCAAAGCTAGTTCTATTTTTATAGGCACAGGATTTGACTGACAACAGGAAATTCCTGTTTGGGAGCAGGACGTGAGTGATCACAGAATCACCAAAGACCCACCATCCTAGAAGGGCAAGAGTAGCTCTCCGGCCCCATCTAGCTGCTGGAGGTCTGCCTCTGAGCAAGTAAGTGGTCTACTGAGAAATATAGGATATTCTTGTCTCAGAACAGGACAATCAGGAGCTTAAAGGGCACACAGGCAGAAAGTAAGGAGAGAGAGAAAAAAACAGAGGAAAGAGTAAGGATTGCAAACAGTTAAGGGGCCAGAAATAAGACATGATTCCGGGAGACGTTCTGGAGGATGCGGTGTTGTCCCATCTGCAGGCACCTCTCTGGGCTGAGGAGGAGGTTGCTCATCTCCAGGCTGAGTTGGCCAGGATTTGTGGGACCTCCTCTTCCATCCAGGGACCACCAGTGCCACTGCCGTTGCCTCAGAGGTTGCCGAAAGAGGAGCGGTTAGACCACAGTGGGCTCAGGGAGGGTGAGGGTGGTGGAACAGGCGCATCCCCTCAGTTACTCTCCACAATTCCTATGCCATTCTGGCAAAGTGGGTTGTCTCTATGGAGGCACCCGCAGTGGAGACCAAGGAGGATGCTGGGAACCTCCACAAAGGAGACCCACAGGAGGGTGGCAGGGGACCCTGCAGGGGAAGGAAACAACTCCTGGTGGGGGATTCCACTGTTAGAAAGATAGAACTGGGGGAGGAAGAGGAGAGGGAGGGAGGTAAGGTGCCTGCCAGGCACCATGGCTTGGAGGGACAGGGAGCAAATCCTCAGGATTGCCAGAGCAGCTGCACAGGGGAGGGAGCTGGATGTCATTGTCCACCTAGGGACAAATCACCTGGCTAAGAAAGGGATTAGAGAAGTGCAGGAAGAGTTTGTGGAATTAGGAAGGGGTCTTAGTCAAGTAGCACACACGGTAACCTTCTCGGAGGTGCTGCCCATCTATGCATAGGAGAGGCTAGGGTGTTCCACACCATGAGATTCAATCAGTGGTTGAAAAACTGGTGTGAAGTTCAGGGATTTGGCTTCATTGGGGACTGGGGGTCCACCTGGAGTGATGCAAGCCTATACTGGCATGATGGGCTGCATCTGTCTGGGAGGGGAACCAGGATCCTAGGTGATAGGTTTAAATCCTTCATTGGCAAGCTTTTGAACTAGCCAAGGGGGGAGACACTGGAAAGGAGCAGGGAAATCCTAGCCCCCTCAAATAATCATGGTAGTAAGTGTGGCAAACACCAACATAGAGGTGTCAATAGGGAGAAGGGCAGGGGTAAATGGAGAAAGTGACAAAGGCAAGAAGGGCAGGGATGGGGCAAAAGGGAGTAAGGCCATCAGGAAATGGAGAGTAATGAGTACCAGTGCCCATAGTCTGGGCAACAAGCTCCCTGAGCTGGTGGCCTTGATGGAAGAGGGATACCTGGATATCGTAGCAGTCACAGAAACATGGTACACAGAGAACCATGACTGGGATGTTAACATACCAGGGTACATAACCTACAGGAGAGACAGGCAGGGGAGAAGAGGGGGAGGAGTAGCTCTCTATGTAAAGGAAGGGATAAAAGCAACTGAACAAAAGAGTAAACAGGGAGGAGAGGAGGCACAGTGGGTCACCTTGGAGACTGGAAAGGGCACCACAATCAGCACAGGGGTTGTGTACAGATCGCCATGCCAGGGGGAGGGAATGGACAAGGATATGATAGAAGGCATTCTTAGAATGGCAGAGAAAGGGGAGATACTGTTGATGGGAAACCTGAATATGTCAGATGTTAACTGGAGCACATTTGCTGCAGCCATATCCAAGAGCAGGACCATTCTTGATGCCCTACAGGTGGCAGGCCTTAGACAGCTAGTTTTGGAACCCACTCGTGAGGGAGCAATCTTAGACCTCGTACTCTCAAACGGGGGCAGTGAGAGGATCTCAGATCTAGAAGTGGGTTGCCATCTGGGAACAAGTGACCATCAAACAGTGTGGTTCATGTTAAACTCAGCTACAGAGTCAAGCCATACAAAGTGAGGGTACTGGACTTTAGGAGGGCTGACTTTGGCAAGATGGGAGAATGCCTCAGAAAAGCACTAGTAAACAAGCTAAAAGAAGGTGTGGAGCAACAATGGGGAATCATCAAAACTGCCATCACAGAGGCAAAAAGCCTTTGTGTGAAGCAAATAAACAAATCAAATTGAAAGAAAAAGCCACTATGGTTCTCAAAAGAAGTGGCTGTGAAAGTCAGGAAGAAAAAGATAGCATTCTGGAAGTATAAGGAAACACAGAAGGAACAGGACAGAGAGCTGTACCAGTTAAGGCAGAAGGAAGCAAGGAGAGTAGTCAAAATAGCAAAGGTCCAAACTGAGGAAAAGATAGCCAACTCAGTTAAGAAGGGGGATAAAACCTTTTATAAGTACATCAGTGAGCGTAGAAAGACAAAGGGAGGGATAGTGAGGCTGAATAGAATGAACGGTGGGTGGGCAGAGGGGGACAGTGAAAAAGCAGGGATACTGAATTAATATTTCTGCTCAGTATTCACAAAAGAGAAGGGGGAAGTGCCTAATCCAATTAACAGAAGCACTCTTGATAGGGGGGTCGATCCCAGTCCTTTCTCAAAAGAAAAGGTTCTGCAAGAACTCCTAAAACTGAAGGTGGACAAAGCAATGGGTCCTGATGGAATTCACCCCAGAATTCTACAAGAATTAAGAAAGGAACTAGTGAAACCACAGGCTACTCTTTTTAATAAATCATGGGAGGATGGTGTGGTACCCCGAGGACTGGAGGAAGGCAGATGTGATTCCCCTTCATAAAGTGGGACCAAGACAGAGGCAGGAAACTACAGACCTGTCAGTCTGACCTCTGTGGTAGGGAAAGTGATGGAGTCACTTCTGAAGGAAAGAATAGTTGAGTACCTAGAGGCCACTGGAGCACAGGACCCAAGGCAGCATGGGTTCACAGAGGGAAGGTCATGTCAGATGAACCTAATAGATTTCTTTGACTGGGTGACCAAAGTAGTAGACCAGGGAGGGGCTGTGGACATGGCCTACCTAGACTTTAGCAAGGCATTTGACACAGTCCCACACAAAAGATTAATAGTCAAATTAACCAGCCTGGGAGTGGGTCCCAGGGTGGTAGCCTGGGTAAAACATTGGCTGCACAACAGGACACAGAAGGAATTGTAAATGGAGTCCACTCTGAAGAAAGAGGGGTTACTGGTGGGGTACTGCAGGGTTCAGTATTGGGTCCAGTCCTTTTTAATGTCTTCATCAGTGACATTGCAGAGTGACTGGAAGGAAAAGTATGCCTTTTTGCAGATGACACAAAGATCTGCAACAGGGTTGATACACAAGGAGGTGTGGAAAGGATGAAAAGGGACTTGGCAAGGTTGGAGGAATGGTCAGAAGTATGGCAGCTAGTATTCAATGCAAAGAAGTGCAAAATAATGCACCTGGGAAACAAGAACCCAGGAGAAGAATACACAGTGGGTGGGAAGGTAGTAACAATAACAAAAAAGGAAAGGGACCTGGGGGTAATCATATCAGATGACCTTAAGGTTAGTAAGCAATGTGAGAAGGCAGTAGGGAGGGCTGGGGGTATACTGGGATGTATAGGGAGAGGCATCAGCAACAGAAAACAGGAAGTTGTTATCCCTCTGTACAGACAGTTGGTGAGACCACATCTGGAGTACTGTGTCCAGTTCTAGAGACCCCATCTCTGCAAGGACATAGGCAGGATAGAGGTAGTCCAGAGGAGGGCAACTAAAATGGTGCTGGGTCTGCAGAGAAGCCGTATGAAGAGAGACTAAAGGAGCTTAATATGTATATACTTGAGGAAAGAAGGAGAGAGGGGACGTGATAGAAACTTTTAAGTACCTCAGTGGAATCAACAAAGTCCAAGAGGGTAGCATCTTTCAGAAAAAGAGACTTGCAAGAACAAGGGAACACAATTTAAAGATAGAAGGAGGGCAGTTCAGGGGCAATGTGAGCAAATATTATTTCACAGAGAGGGTAGTGGATGCATGGAACAGCCTTCCTGAGGAGGTTGTGGGGTCTAAAACTGTGGGAGAATTCAAGAATGCATGGGACAGACACAAGGCAATTCTTGTGGTGGGCAGGAAGAAATAGGCTGTTGGTTAACTAGGATCTGCGGCCTATCCTGTAGGTAAGGAAATGGGCAGGCTAGATGGGCCAAGCGGTCCTTATCTGCCATCAAAGTCTATGTTTCTATGTTTCTATGTTTCTATCCAATTCATTCTTGAACGATTCCAGAGTAGTCATATTTATAATATTCTGGGGTAGAATTCCACAATGTAGCAGTTCTTATAGTGAAATAATTCTCTTTTATTAGTACATGCGTTAGGGATTCTAATCTGTCTATTATGAAATCTCAAGTTTTTCAGTTTGGATGCCATTTCAATATTAATATTACTCATAAGTTATCGCGGCAACATATTACCAAACTTTTGGAAACCCTAATTACCAGAGTTGATGACATCAGTATATCCCTATCTGGTACCACAAAAGATGTTCAACAGCTACAGGATAGAATGAATGTCACGGAACAGAGAGCTGAGGCATTTGAGGCACAGCCTGCACTGGTTTGGCAACATTTGCAACAACATGAAGAGAAGCTGTCAGTACTTTGGGAGAGGGCAGAAGATCATGAAAATCGGAGCCGCCTCAATAATCTGCTGATCATTGGGCTCCTGGAGGGAGGAGTGGAAGGTCAGTCAATGGAGCACTTTCTAAATAAGAATCATCCTTGCATATTAGGGGATAGGTGGAGGGGACCAATCGAGGTGGAAAGGGCCCATAGAGTCTCAGCTCGCTCAAACAAGAATACTAATAGTGCCAGACCAATTGTGGCCTACCTGTTAAGATACACCACTAAGGAAAGGATTCTACATGTTGCGAGGAACTTAGGGGAACTCTTTTGACAAGGCACTACAATTGCTATTTATAGAGATTTTGTCCAAGAAACGGCTGCAAAATGGAGAGCATTTTGACCGATTAAAAGATTTCTATATCAGCACGACTTTAGATTCAAATTTAAAAATCTTACTTGACTGTGTGTCTTCAAGAAGGGGACATGAGCTCACTGCTGATCACCCTGGAGATATTGAGCATTGGATTAACAGATTTTGGCCAGGCCTACAGTGTCTTACTGCAAATTCCAGAAGGATCTGGGAACCATCAACTGCAGCACCTCCTGGTAGGAACCTTTTTTCCAGTTATGGCTCCCCCACGACCCTGACACCAGCTGGCCATGTCGCACACCAAACCAGTCCCCCACTGAATGGTCATCCTCAAGCTGCTCAATCTGCTCATACTGCTGCCCAAAGATTGCTCCCTGCCTCACAGTTCTCCAGTATGCAACCCTCTCTCTCAGTGGATGCTAAACTCACCGCTAAAGCCCAGACAAAGACCTAGAAGTGGGCCTCAACACTCGCCTTCTAAACTCTCAGCAGCACCTCCTGCAAAGATCTCCAGGGAGGATCTTTCTCCAATGCCTGATCAATTTAACAATAATTTTCCAGATATGGACAGAGGGCAATCAAATGATTGGGATGACCTGCCAGAGACGTCTCTGGTAGAACTTGTAGACACCCTCTCTCCTGTACAACCTGGTCTCATCAGCTACACAGTTGAGGTAGTGAAGACATCTATGGATCCTGGAGGTACCCCTCGGGGCTCCCCCAAGCTGGTCGAAGGCCAAACCATTGGACCCTGACTTTTTCCTGCTTTCTTTTCAATATTTGATGGATGGCTGGGTTACGCTCATGTCCCCCCCCCCTCGTATACTAGGGAAGTACCTCAGCTACGGGCTCTACAGTGGGGAACAAATTCATCACAGTAAGAGTGGTTCACTGGTCTACCCCCCCAGAACAGGCCAAGGATAAACGCTCTTTACCAAACGCACTAAGCTGATAACCAAGTGAGGGCTTCTCTCTGCTTCCCCCCACTGTGCGTGGCCAAACCCAGACAGATATGCCGGGATAGATATCGAGCTGCAAACAAGTTCTTAGCCCTAAGCATGGTCTGGCTTTACCTAATGACTGCATAGGTGTGAATAGCCCCTCCCCCCAATATTTTGTGTTTAAGGGCTTCTAAAGTTAATGTTTATTTAATTTTTTATTTTATTTGAAATATCAGATTTACAACCTTTGAGCTGCGAGGCTCATTTACAAAGGTACCTAGTCACAAGGAGGACAGAATAAAAAATAGACAGTTTACAATTGACAGAAGAAATAGCCGTCATGTATGGTTTACAGACATTGTTAACATATATTATATACAGGTTAGAATACTGATATTTACATAGGCACAGCAGAGAGAAAGGACAAAAGAGAAAAAATATAGTTGTAAGAGGTTGCAGTCCATAATGGACTTTGTCAGAGGTTTGAGTCATAGTTGGAATGAGAGCACAGGCTAGTTGTAGTTACAGGAGCGGGCATTGAGAAGTTGGTTGTGGAGGGCAATTTTGAAATGGGAAATCTTGGGCGTGCCAGTGATGGTGGCTGGGAGCGCATTAAACCAAACAGGGGCCCTGTAGTGGAAGGATCTCTGGGCAAGGGCAGTTTTAACCCTGGCTACTGCCAGTATAGCTTTGTCTGAGTTGCAGGTGGAGATAGAGTGGGTTGCAAGTTGGAGAGGGGCAGTGACCCCAGGAGGGGAGTGACTGAGTAGGATTTTCTTGGTCAGTAGGCAGGTCTGGTAGTGGAGCCTTTCATTGAGGTTTAGAAGACTGGCAGAGGAATAGAGGGAGCAGGTGTGGGTGAGCCTAGGGGCACCAGTTAGGAGCCTGCACGCCTTGTTGAGGGTGACCTGAATTTTCTGGAGTGTGGAATTATCTGCTGCCCTATACACAGGGAGCCCATAGTCTACTAGGGATAGTATTGAGGAGCTAATGGCAAGCCTGAGGGCATCAGGAGGGAGGCAGTCCCTATGCCGGTAAAGGAGTCCAAGCCTAGTGTTAGTGGTGGTTGTTAGGGTGTTTATGTGGTCATGGAAGGTAAGGCAGAGTCTAGGGTAAATCCAAGATATTTGTAGATGGATTCCTGTTCAAGGGAGTGCTGGGTGTTGGGAAGGATGAGGAGATGAGCTCTTTTTACTTTGTTTTGATGGTGGGAGAAAATCATTGATTTTGTCTTTTTCAGGTTTATGACCAGTCTACGGTCCTTGAACCATGTTTCGGTCTGGAAGAAGGCATGTTGGAGGGAGTCCTGGAGGGGAGTGGTTTATGATGTGAGGCATAGAGCACTGCATCATCTGCATACAGTAGAATATTTTTGGAGCAGACCTCCAAAAGGTACCAAAAGGTAGAGGGTGAAAAGAAGTGGGCCCAGGATGGTGCCCTGCGGCACCCTGGAGTGGACAGGTAGAGTGTCGGATAGGGTCCCATTTATTTTGATGCATTGGGACCGGGTGGAGCAGTTACTGGCACACCATGCCAGGGGGCCTGTGGAGAAACCAAGTTGGCAGAGGGAGTCAAGAAGGAGAGGATGGCAAACCGTGTTGAAGGCCTTGGAAAGGTCTATGAACACAGCTCCAGCAATGTTACCAGAGTCTAGGGAGGAGTGTAGGAAGGTTCTTAATTCTAGGAGGGCAGTGGTAGTGCTATACTGTGAATGGAAACCATGCTGCTCTGGGCATAGTATGTCATACTTGTCTAGGTATTCAGTGAGCTGTGTGGCAACCACTTTTTCTAAGGCTTTTGGGGGGGAAGGGAGAATGGAGATTGGTCGATAGTTATTGTGTGTGGATTTGTCACCATTTTTATGTATGGGGGTAATGACGGCTGTCTTCCAGGAACTGAGGAATTGCCCCAGACAGAGGGATTACTTGAGTAGGTCTGTTAGAAGGGCTAGAACATCATCAAGGACTAATCGAAGGAGCCTACCGTCTAGGGGGTCATTGCTTGGGTTATTGCTGTTTAGTGCTTTTTGTAGGCATGGGCAGGCTTCCTGAGTGGATATTTTGCGTAGGAGGAAATGAGGGCACTGCAGGATTGGGGGTTGGGGTTCAGGCACAGGGTCAAAGAGACAGCTGGGGAGAACAGCGCTGAGATCTGTGAAGGTGGTGTTTAGGCAGTTTGCTATAGTAAGTGGGTCAGAGGAAATGGTCCCATCTATGGAGAGCTGGGAGGGAGGTGGGGAGTGAGATTTCCCATTAAGTTCTTTGACATTGCTCCAGAAGGTCTGTGTAGACCCCCATGTGGTGATGAGACTAGATTGATAGTGGTCTGCTTTGGCCTTGCGGATGGCTCGAGTACATCTATTGCGTGCAGCATTATAGGACTGTCTGTCAGCCAGCCTGCCAGACTCTGTAGCTTTGTGCCATAGATTGTCCCTTTCTCTCAGTTTTTGGAGTAGGGAGGGGGTGATCCATGGGGCATTTAGTCTTTTGGTGTGGTGTTTGGTGAGTGGAGCATAGAGGTCACAGGCCTTGGTGAAGGCCTGCGTGAATAGATCAAGCGTGATGTCAATGCTGGGGGCTGTATTGATGGGGGACCAATCCATTTGGGTGAGTAGTTGTTTAAATTTTTTTAACCCCCGTGGACAGCGACGCCTTCGGAAGGTGGTATGGGCTGTGGGTTTGGGTGTGGAGAAGGTCCATAGGAATAGGATGGACGAGTGATCACTTAGGGAGTCCGGAAGTACTTTTATATCCTGGATTTTGTGGGGGCGATTAGAGATAATAATATCCAGGAGGGTGCTGGTACCAGTAGTTAGATGAAGTCTAGTAGGTTGTGTAAGTCATTGGACCATGTCGAGGGCAAAGAAGGAGTCCTTAGTTGGTGTGGCTAAGGGGCCAAGCCAGTTGACATTTAGGTCTCCTACTAGTGTCTGTTCAGCATTGTGCAGGAGGGTAGTGAGGTAATCAGTGAGGGATGTGATGGCTGGCATTTGGTTCTTTGGGGGTATGTAGGAGACTGTGAGGTATAATGGACCCCTGGAGGGGTCTGGGGTGATTTTTAGGGTGAGGGCTTGTGCTCTGTTTTTGAGTTTGGGGGTGGGAGCATGTGGCAGATAATGTTATCTCTGATGTAGATTGCACAGCCACCCCCACATTTTCCCACCCTGTCTTCCTGGTGTAGTGTGTATCCAGGGAATGAGACAAAGGCATCAGGAGTAGATTTAGAGAGCCAGGTCTCAACTACTGCAATGATGTCTGGTTGGTGTAGGGTGGCCCAGCATTGGAGTGCTACAGATTTTTTTGGCAGGCTGCGTATGTTTAAGGAGGCAATGCAGAGTCCAGGGGATCTGGTAGGTGGTCTGGCGGTGGGAGGGCCTAGATTAAGGTGGATATTGCCAGAAAGGAGAAGTAGAAAGACCAAGGTTCTGATCATAGGGTGGCAGATAGTTAACTTTTTGGGAGTACGTTGAGAGGAGGGGGAGGATGAAGTGGAGCAGGGGATGGGCAGGGTTTGGAGGGTTGGGAAGACACAGATGGGGCGGATCCAGGGAGAGCCAGGGTGGGTGGAGGAGTTGGGAGGGCAGCTAGGAGGTGGATACAGGGGTCTGAGGTGCGATGACAGGGTGGGGGGGGATGGTTAATTCCTGAGAGATGTATAGGTGCAGTATGTAAAGGGCATGAGGTGGTTTCCGGCTGGTGGGAGTTGAACTCCAGAGTGGTTATGAAGATGAGACATATGAGGCGGAAGTGAGCAGACATGGTTCTAGGTAGATTTGGAGGCAGGGATACAAAAAGCTGTAAGAGCTTTTAAGACAAACCAATCGAAATTAGCTTGACTTGTAGGCTCAGTGGCCTCTGATGGAAAAGGTACAGGGTTTGATGTCTGCAATGAGACAGAAGAAAATTGTTTTGGTAGACTATAGGGATAGCATTTTGAGTGATTTAGAACTGATAATGAATTATTTTTTGTTGTTGTTTGTTTTACTGGGTTTACAGTTTGGTGTGAGGGATAAAGGTAATGCAAAGTACAAATGGGGAGAAATAATATGGTAAGAATGTGTAGTGCTGCCTCAAGTGGCTGAAAGCTATAATCTGCAGGTGGAGAAGTGAGCTGATTGGTTTTACACTCACAATCAACCATATTGGTTCTATTCTCACATGCAGCCATATATAAGGGAGAGCCAACCAAGGGTGGTGGTGGGGGTGGTGGGGAACCGACATGCAGTGTCGGCAGGGCCTCCTCTGCTCACAAATGCTGCTGGTGGCTGAGGTAGTTTGTGGACCGTCCGTACCTGAAGGGATCACAGAGAAAGGCTGGAGGAAGGGCTTCAGGAGCCTGGACCTTGCGACCGTCCAACCTCCTGCTGTTGGGGGGGTCCAATTCCTGGCCTGGAGTCATGATCTGAGGGGAAGAGAGGAGACAGAGGATCAGTTATAGGAGGTAAGGGCCTTTTGTTTGGCTGAAAGGGAGAGGGTGTGAAAGAAAGGGGATGGTTCAGAAACGGAGCAGTTTGTCCTGAAAAACTTTGAATTAACTTCAATTAAACAAATCTGCAGCTCTTGAAAGTACACTGATTGAGGCAACTTAGATTTTAAACAAATGTGCGGCTCAAGTCTTATTCAACAGATTTAAGCAACAGCAAGTTAAACATATGTGTAGCTCGAGTCTAGTTCCCACAGATTTATGCAAGGGTCACAATGAATTAAATGTAATGCCTTTACCTACAATTAAGCAGATCGAGTCTTACTTCTAACAGCTTTTAAGAGTCACTGCAGTTTGGATTGAAGAATTACAATTACAAGATTTGTGCAGCACGAGTCTTATTACAGCTTAGATGCACGTTACTGTGTGAGTTCCACTAGGGCGCTGGTCCTGCTTGGGACAAGTGGGGAAAAGGGTGCCAACTTAACAATTTGCACAAAGCCCTAAGCATTCATTCCAGTAGCCACATTAAGGAAAATTTAAATAAAGTACAGAGTTAAAGCAGATAAAGTATAGAATTAAAGTAACTGTGGTGTGGGAGACTATCTCCACTCATACGCCGACAAGTAATAAGTTCTTTCAGAATTTTAAAATAAAAAAAGGTGCTAAGTCCCTCCTCTGCTCACAAATGCTGCTTTTGGCTGAGGTAGTTCATTGGACCGTCTGTACCTGAGGGAATCACAGAGAAAGACTGGAGGGAGGGCTTCAGGAGCCTTGCCCTCACGACCGTCTGACTGCCCGCTGTTGGGGGGGTCCGATTCCAGGCCTGGAGTCACAATCTGAGGGGATCACAGAGAAAGGCTGGAGGAAGGGCTTCAGGAGCCTGGCCTTCGTGACTGTACGACCGCCCGCTGTTGAGGGGGGGTCCGATTCCCGACCTGGAGTCACGATCTGACAGGATCACAGAGAAAGGCTGGAGGGAGGGCTTCAGGAGCCCTTCGAGCTCTGTCCTTTAGGCCTGGTTCTGAGCTTAAGGCCCCCCTCCCATTACATCACTGGGGGTGGTTCATTGCTACTGACTAGTAACCAGTAGGTGGGTGCGCCCACACTCCCTCCTTCCCCTCCCACATTCCCCCGCTTCTTCCCCCCTCCACGGGTCGGGTGTCCAACCTACGGCTAGGGTGGGTCTAGGATGAGTTGGTTTGATAACTCACTCCTATATACCCCCCCCCAAGTTGAGTGCTGAAGTTAACGCGGCTGTAGCAGATACATATGTTTGTACCTCCCTCTTGCACATTGACCTTCAGACTCACATTGTTGTGATCATGGTGTCTCTCTTTTGACGAGTATCTGTTTGACTTCTGGCTAGTTGCCCATTTACCATTATCTGTGTACATATCGCTTGTCTGTTTGTTTCTCTATTTTCAGAATTACTGCTACAGTCTCCCGAATAGCCGAGGACTAATAATCAGAATATAACAAGCTATGCTTACATCTGCCTCCGAATTGGGGCAGACATTGATAGCCCACTCTTCCTAAGGTATCTAGTGGCCTTGGCACCCAATACCTCTTTCCCTAACTATCCAAGTGGAAAATCTGTAAGTACCTCCTCTTGTCTATTGTGTGAGAAGATGCCTGTTACCCCCTTTGTGCCCCAGGGATATCATTTGATGTCCTAGAATGTAAAAGGACCTAACCACCCGGTCAAGCGTACAAAAGCCCTTCAGCACCTGAAATTGTTATGGGTGGATATTGCCCTTCTCCAAGAAACCCATCTGATGGCTAAGTGTACCAACTGGTTAAAGAAAATGTGGCTGGAAAAAGTCCTGGCCAGCTCTCCGGCTACTAAATCAAAAGGTGTGGCCATTCTTACCCACCAAGCCTCTCCTTGGGTGGTGAAAGAGGTCAAAAAGGATGCTCATGGCAGGTGGTTGGTTGTGAAACTATATTCCCCTACAAGTACTGTTTTACTGGGGAATGTATATACTCCCAATACTGAGCACGTCGACTTCTTTCCTGCTCTAAGCCAGGTGCTGTCGGATTTACAGTCGGATGGACCGACGCTCCCTGTAATACTAGCTGGAGATTTTAATATGGTAGGGGACATATTTTTGGATAAGTCCCAGCCTACTCCACATGTTAACCCTAGAGGTAGACAATCCTTGCAAGTCATAATAGAGGAATGGGCCCTCACTGACATATGGCATAGGGATCATCCAACTGGCAGAGACTTCACTTTCTGTTCAGCACCACATAATTCCCATAGTTGTATAGTTTTTTGGTTAGCTAATGAGCCTGCAGCTAGATGTCTTTCCAATGCCAAGATTGGCTCGATACTAATATCAGACCATGCCACTGTTTCACTTAACTTTACTCCTCAGGACCACTGCCCATATGGCACACGTTGGTGTTGCAATCCCATCCTATTCCAGGATCCAGATTTCCGCCCCCATATAGTACAAGTGGCCAAAGATTACTTCTCTCTGAACACTAACTGTGGAGTAGCCCCTGGTTCGGTGTGGGAGGCATTTAAGGCAGTGCTACAGGGACATATTATTGCCTTCTCAGCAGCTAGGGATCGGAAACATAAGGTGACCCTCAACCAACTCCAGGCGGAATTGGGGGCCCTAGAGCGTCGCTTCAAATCTGCCACTTGTACTGCCCCAGACAATCCCCTACACCAACAAATAGTTGGTCTTAGATATCAAATAAATGCCATACTGCACTAAAAAGTGGAGTGGCACCTTCTGAGACAGAAACAGGTCTTTTGGGTGGGGTGGGGGGAGCATGCAGGGAAACTCCTTGAAAATCGTCTTCACAAGCAGCAAGCAGTCACACGGATACATGCTCTCTGTACCCAGTTAGGTATTATAGCAACTAATCCCATGCTAATTAATACTACAATGCAGAAATTCTACCATACCCTCTATCAGTCCCGTTCTTCAAATACAGCCCAGGAGTTGCAGGCTCTCTTGGCTAAATTTTGCCAACAAACCCCCTTACCAACTCTCACTACAGAACAGGCCATGTTTTTGTATTCCCAAATTCCTGTGAAGAACTCCAACTGGTGCTCTCCCAAATGGTTAAGGGGAAAGTCCCTGGCCCAGATGGCATGTGGGTGAAGCTATACCAGGCCCTGGGCACCGACATCATCCAGCCTCAACAGCATGCCCTCCAATCAGCCCACGCTGCCAGAACTCACCCCCCCACTATGATAGAGGCAATTATTTCTCTTTTGCCCAAAAAAATCACCCGACTGTCTAGACTGGGCCAACTTTTGACCAATATCCCTTCTGTCAGTAGACACAAAAATACTAGCCAAAGTGTTAGCCTCCAGATTAGTGTCCATTCTCCCCTCAATTATACACCCCTCCTATACAGGCTTTATGCGGGGCAAATCAGATATAGATAACACCAGGCTTCTTCTCAACCTTAAGTGGCCTCCAAATCTTCCCTCCCTGTAGCAGCCCTGGTGATTGATTTTTCAAAGGCCTTCGACACCATCGAATGGGGGTACCTTTATGAAGTCCTCTCCAAGTATGCATTTGGCACCTATTTTATGCAATGGATTCGTACTCTTTACAGTGCACCCACAGTGTGCATTCTTACTAACAGTGAGATATCCCCTCCTTTTGAACTACAACGTGGCACCAGACAGGGCTGCCCATTATCCCCGTTACAATTCCTGGTGGTGTTGGATCCTTTGATAAGGGCCCTTGTAGCCTCTCCACAAATTCAAGTTATACTAGTTGCTGACCATCCATATTTGGTGGCGGCCTATATGGACAACCTTCTTTTAACCCTAAAAAATCTCCACAAACTCTTCGAGCAGTACTCCAGCTCCTAGATGACTTATGGGTACTTTCTGGATTACATATTAAACAGAAAAAAAAACACCTTGGCTCCTTTTTGATTGCCACTGCACTAAGACCTACATCCAAGGTACTAATTTGACCTGGATGAATAATGTGTTTAGTTACCTTGGCATCTGTATACCAGTAAACTGGCGATGCTTGAATCTGCCAACTTCTCTCCGCTATTGGCACAATTAAAAATAGAAATAGAGAGGTGTCACAAGTTGCAGCTCTCTCTACCAGGAAGAGTAGCAGCCATTCATATGCTGCTGCTCCCTCGAGTCATGTGCTTCCTAAATAACCTCCCTATTGCTATTATGCCCAAACTCTTCAACTCTTTAGAAAAATTAATTGCTAACTTCCTCTGGGACTCCAAACTGCCCAGGTGGAGCAAGCATAAGATAAGGGCACACTGGTTGCAAGGTGGCCTAAATGTCCCCTGGTTTTCTGGCTATCATTTATCCTGTATAGCTGCCCAGGCAACTAAATGGTTCATCCCTGCCACAGTGGATCCCCCACTTTGGGTCAAGTTAGAAGCCAATTTGGCAGGAGATATGCCCCTTTATACACTCCTTATCCCACTCGTATACTTGCCACACTCCCTCCCACCAATAGTGTCTCATATGGCCCACTCTTGGAAATGTCTTAGGACCAAATCATGCCTCCAAGTGAAGTTCTGGACTTCCCCCCATACAGTATGCTCCCTTATGGCACAAGTCTTATTAAAATCAATGGGGCACCCATATATTGGCCTTCCTGGTGCAACTCGGGAATCCACAGGGTACAAGACCTTTCCCCTAAGGCACGTACCATTTGCTCCCCTTTGATCAGCTACAGAGGCAATTCCCATTACCACATAAAGACTTTTGGAGATACTTACAAATTAGAAGTGCCCTGCAGCCCCTTCTCCCTAAGTGCCAAGGAAATACACAATGGTTCTGGCTAGCTAACTTGCTCCATCTCCCTACCACTCGAGGGGTCATGGGTTGATTCTATACCTCATGGAGAGATTCACAATCCAGTGCAACTCTGTCTTGCAAAAATAAATGGGAATCCTATATTGGCATACCCATCTCTGAAGACCAATGGAATTCTTATCTCAAAAGCACACATCATGCCTATGGGGACACCACCAGTCACTTTTTGCAGCTTAAAATTTTACTGCTGTGGCACCGTACCCCAGCAGCCCTCTTTACACATGGCTTGCTTAGCCATAGTAAATGCTGGTGCTGCTCACAAGCAGAGGCACATATCTTCCATATTCTTTGGTCCTGCCCCAACCTGGCCGCATACTGGAGAATGGTAGCCTCAGATATTTCCTCAGTACTCGAACATCATATGGTTCTTTCTGACCCTAAACTGTGCATGGGAGATACTACCTCTTTGGGTCAGTTAGCCAAACCACTCAGAGACTGGATCATGGTAGCCATCCTAGAGGCTAAATGCCTTCTCCTTAGACATTGGCGTCAGTCAGTCAACCCTACTCACTCTGCTTGGCATGCAGCACTGGCCAAACTTTCCATCTTTGAGAGACTCTCTCACCTTCAAAAGGGCAACATGTGCCTTTGCTACAGAAGATGGTAACCATATCTTAAGTCCTCCTTTTGCAAACTCCCAGCACCACCTTCCAACCCTCCCACTTGAAAGGGCTATCTTGAAACTCCTCTACTCCAACCTTAGACTAATACTTCCTTAGTCTGGATATTGGATTTTAGATGTAAGCATCGGCTTTCACTTCTAATAACTCCTTTTATTTACTTAGAGTATTTTTTCTAGTAAACACTAATATCCTAGATTAGCTACATCATGACTGTTATGAAGGGATTAAGCATTAAGGAACAGTCTGTACAATGGATGACTCTTCTTATTGATGTTGCACTACTTACAGATGTATTGATGTCGTTAAGTGGCTGGCTGTACGGCTCATCATTTGTTGTATTAAAATATTCAAAATCACTCAATAAAATATTATACGATAAAAAATATTACTCATAAGTTTGTTATCTTTTAGAATATTGTACAGAAGTAGTATATCTCCATGCTCTCTTCTTAATTTTAGGTCATATAAATCAAGTACCTCTAATCTTTGTTCGTATGCCAAATGTTTCACTCTAGGTATCAGATTGGTCATCCTTCTCTGCATGCTTTCCACTAAATTTTGATTTCTTATGTATTGAGTGGCCCAAAAGGAAGCTGCATAATCAGTGTGAGGTCATATGAAGGATTTATAAATGGGTAGTATACAATAATCATTTCTGCTTATAAATGTTCACTTAATAGCAGATATAATATTATTGCCTGTCTGTGCTATTTTTCTGCAATGATCTGTAGATGTAAATGAATCGTTTATGATGATACCCAAATCCTTTTCTGTTTTGACATGTGTTATTTTTTCCCCTTTTAGTTGTACTCTGTGATGATATTTTTTGTTCATTGATGTATTACAGCACATTTTTCATTGTTAAATAACATTTTATTATTGTATGCCCATGTTTCAATGGTGCAATTAGTGTTAGAATTGTTTGCAAAGTATCAACCTCTGTGAAGAGTTTGGTATCATCTGCAAATTTACAGATGTTACTAGAGATCCCTATATGAAGATCACTAATATAGATTCCAAACAGAGTTGGTCCCAACACAGACCCCTGGGAAACACCACTAGTCACCTTGATATCTGATGAAAGTATGTTATGTATCTTAACTTTTTGTGATCGTTTAGACAACCAATTGTTAATCCAGGTTGTTAACTAACTACTAAAACCTAGTTTTATAATTTTATTTATTAGATAATGATGTGGACTAGATTGAATGCCTTTTTAAAATCCAAGTATATAACATCCACTGGGATGCCCTGGTCCAAACTACTACTAACTGTTTCATAAAAAGTAATTAGATTAGTTGAACACGACTTTCCTTTTTGAAAACCTTGTTGTGTTGTGTCTGTACGACGTAGGGCCTCAATTTCAATGTCTATTTTATGTTTTAGGATTTTTTCCAATACTTTACAACCAATTGATGTTAAGCTTATGGGTCTATAATTCTGAGTTTGTTTTCTATTTCCTTTTTTAAAAATTGGGACCACATGAGCTTGACGCCAGTCTTGAGGAACTTCCCCAGTCATGAGAGATTTATTAAATATAATGGATAAGGGATGGACTAGTTGATCTATAGTTTCTTTAAGCAAGTATGTATTCAAATAGTCTGGTCCAGGTGAATAATTATTTTTTAAAATGTAAGAACTGCAGATTTTATTTCTTTATGCATTATTTATTTGAATTTTTTCAGAGAAGAGACCATTAGGAGTGTATCAGAATCTTTCTGTGAGAACACTGATCCAAAGTATTTATTAAAAGGCTCTGTTATTTCAAGGATATTGTTTATGTTTTCTCCATTTTTCTCTATAGTTGTAATCGGATTTACCGGGGTTTTTTTGAGAGTTGACATATGCATAAATTCCTTTAGTGTTCCCATTTGAAACTGAAGGTTTGTATTCCATTTTTCTTCTAATTTAATCAGAGACTTAGTTTTTTTTTAACTTCATGTTTAAAGGCTGAAAGAGTTTCATTGTTTCTGTTCTTTTTCATTTTATTATGTGCTACATATTTTCTTTTTATTTGTTTTATGATGGACAGAGCAAGCCATGTAGGGATCTTTCCCTTATTATTATTGGATTTTTTTAGTGGAACTTATAAGGATTCTAAATTAAGAATGGTGTTTTTTTAATAAATTCCACCCATCATTAGCATTCAGGTCAGATAGTAAGAAGACCCATTCAAATTCATCCAGTGATGTTCTAATTTTATCATAATTTCCCCTTGGGTAATTATATTTAAATTTAATTGATGTTGTACAGACTTTTGAGGTAAACTTAAATAATATTATGTTATGATCTCTGTTACTAAGTGGGTTAGTCACAGTAATATTGTCAATATCTGAGTCAATATTTGTAAGGATCACATCTAAAATGTTTTTATCCCTGGTTGGTTCTGTTACCAATTGTTGCAGACTAAGTGTTATATCAGGAAATGTGGATTCCACCTGATTATTCACTGTTAGTTGATTCCGATTGATTCCTGGCAAATTTAGATCTCCCATAAGTAGTATATCAGATTTATTAGTTAATTCAGTGATTAAGATAGGTAGGCTCTTGTTGTACCTAGCATCCACAGATGGTGGTCTATACAGATTCCCTATTATAAGAGGTTTTCTAAATTTACTTTTATACATACAAAACAGCCCTCTATACTATCTTCTAACGTGTCAATCTCATCAAATAAGATAGACTCATTCAAATAAAGGCACACACCTCCACCTCTTTGTATTGCTCTATTTCTATAAACAAGGTTATAACCAGGTATATTGACCCATCATAATGGAGTATCCCAGCATGTTTCCGTGATAGCAATGATGTAAATTTTTTTTGTACTACTAATGGCTATACATTTGCTTAGTTTAATGGTATTTCAACTTCTAGTGTTAGTTGTGGGGATATTATAAGATGTCTCAGTGGTGTTGTGTGTTTGAGGAAGATTTGAATTGCCACAAACTACATAAGACCCTTTTCTCCCCCTAAAGTCTAGTTTAAATGGGTTTCAGTTTTTGCCAGGATACTTTTACCAAGTATTGCACTGCCCCTTTTGCTCAGGTGCAAACCATCCCAACTAAACAAGCTGTAATCATCTATAAATGTTCCCAATGAGTTAGACAATTAAGATGTTTGTTCAATGTCTACTTTCTTAACCACTCATTAATGTTTTTTTTTATCATATTATGTATTTTGATGCTAGCTCTTGGTACTGGCAAAATTTCCCAGAGTATGATCTCACAATCCTTCTTTTCAGGTGACTCTAAAAGTGAGATATAACTATTCTTAATATCCTCAACTGTAAATTTATGCATATCATTTGTTCCTGCATTGACCAGGACCAGAAGATTTTGGCCTGCATTTGCCAGTATGTCTGGTACCATCCACTCGATGTCTTTAATCCAGTCTCCTTGGAAACTAGAACAAGTTCTATTTTGTTTATCATTTTTTGCATACCTGGCCATCAATATATTTAATGATGCTATCACCCAGTACAAAAACTTGTCTGGGAGTAGTTACATTTGTGGTATCCATTGAATCAGCCTCATGGTGTTGTTCATTTATTATATCTTCCTCTGTTATGGGCACTGGGGGAGGTGACACTGATGTTAATTGTACTGCTGGATTGCTAACTGTTACATCTGGAGGGGTAATAGATTTAGCAGTGATCTCTTGTTCTGCATGTACCTGAACAGTTGTTACCTGTACATTGTCATTTATAGTGTCACAGGTTAACCCAAATGCCCTGCCAGCCGACTGACCCTTCAACAGTGTTCTCTGTATTTGTACCTATTAAATCTGTATCTAGCTTTATTAATGGAGTGAAGGTATTTTGTGAAGAGATGGCGAATTCCATGGCTCTTCTGCCTCATTTACATTTATTTTTGTTGATCACTATTTGCCAATCCTGTTCTTCTTCACTGTCCTCCTCTCTATTTCTTTTCAGATTGTCATTATTTTTACCCATATTACTGCATTAAGTACTAAATAGAGATACTTTCTGAGTTAGCATCAAGTTAGCCTGCTGTAATTGTTCAATTATTTTTTGTAATTCAGTTAGTTTTTCCTTCAGTATTTCATTTTCCTGGCATTGGCTACATTTTAATCCTTCAAAGCCAGTATTACATTCTAAGCAAAAATTATTGCATATGATACAAACCATGGCAATTTCTCCTGTAACTAAGGTTACTATGCCTTCACTGATGTCCATATTTAAGCACACAATACTTCTGAGTTGATAGTGCAAAAGTGTTTCACTTAAAATAACTGTATTCAGAGAATACAGCAGGGACTCGAGCATGGGTTGGTAATGATGCCTTTAAGGGGAATATAGAATTTCAATTCTGAAGGTCAGGCAATGACTCACTTTT
The DNA here is from genome assembly GCA_016271365.2 of Neoceratodus forsteri. Lineage (NCBI taxonomy): Eukaryota > Metazoa > Chordata > Ceratodontiformes > Ceratodontidae > Neoceratodus > Neoceratodus forsteri. The sequence goes on from CM057459.1 coordinate 876,197,789, forward strand.
AAAATATTCAGAGGCCCAGGGTGTACTGTTACTATGGAATGTTTAGAGATACATGCAAGGTCTATTAGTTCTGTTACAAAAGGTCAGTCAATATGATTCCACATAAATTCTAAGTGGGAATGTTCCTGAATGACTAAACAGGTAAAGATTTTGTTACAAGCATCAGGTTATGAAATATTGAAGATATTCATTCTGAGTCTGGAGTATATATATATATATATATATATATATACACACAATAGGGGTGAGAAAATAACACTATAAATAAATGTGGTTATTTTTACTACTATCGAATATCACTCAGTTGACATAGACACTGTGGAATATCACAACAAATATTCTGCAATATTTACGTCAGCTCATGATATTCAACAGTGACTACGTCACTAATGTGCACTCCAAAAGTACCACAACAGAACTTCTTCTCATAATAGGAAACCATTACTTAAACAGACATCACCTAAAAACATTAATTGAATGCACAAATAATCTGTGATACCACTACCATCACAGACATTGCATTCCTGCTGGAAAAACTGCTCTCTCGCAGACAGTGGTCACAGCCACAGAAAACAGCTCAACTCTATGCAGAAAACAAACAGTGGAGTGAAAAATGATGAATAAATAACGTAAGGTACTACTGCTGAAGTAAGCAAATCACAGTACTAAAACATATTACACAACTTGTATGGCTACAACGGTTTCCGATTTATGTTGTATAAATCACTGAATACTCTGTGAACTGAAATAAGACAGATACCAATAAAATGCTACAAATCTCACATTAAACTAATTACAGCGCACAAAAATATCCCAAACATGAACTGTGCGCTACATCACAAATCAATGACTGTGACCAAACCAGTAAAATATATCACAGTCCACTAAAATACAAATAAAACAAAACTTAAATTATGAACCTCCGGCAAATGCCGAAACTCTGCCCCGAATGTCAACTCCACCCCAAATGTAAGCCACCAATACAACACAACGCATCATGCAACCAAACAAGCAACAACCAATAGCAGCTCTTAAAACGCAACATTCATGACAATCAACCAATGAACAGAACAACAGCTACCCTCAGCAACCAACCAAACTGCACAAATACCCCCCGACATACTAAAGCAACATCTACTTCATTGATAAAAACCAAACAATGGCGAAGAAACCCAAGAACAGTAAAGAACACCACAGCATAGCACTATAGTCCTAAAAAACATTAAAACAGAAACCCTATTGTATAAATCGCACACATGATGTGTGGCTTGTGGAATATGGACAATATTAGCACTCGTGCAGAATGCCCTGCAACAATATCACTCCTGGCTTCACCACTCGTGATATTATCCAGAGCCTGCACTCACTGTAATATAATCCATATTCACAGTCGCTCATCATGTATCCCCTATATATATATATATATTTTTTAACCAGATCATTACCATTGACATGTCAATATGTTTCAATTGGGATGGGGAAGGGGCTCTTCTATTGTTAGAGCCTACATTTAAGTGCTAATTTCTATACACTTTACACAAATGCATTATACTCATTTGGTGAAATCTAGATTTAGTAGTTGCCGTATTGGTCCTTGCAAGAATAGATCCAGAAGCAAATGATTTGATACCTTTTAATGGACCAACATAGATGTAACAACAAGAACAAAGTGTTCTAGCTTTCGGACCAACCAGTCCTTCTTCAGAAGCTCATGGCAGTTGTTTAGAAAATACAATACTTATAACAGCTAGATAATGCAGAGAAAAACAGAAAAAATCCCATTGGTTTAAAATACTAATTTAAAAAAACAGAAGATGATGTCAGAGAAGTTTAACAGTACAATACTGCCTCAGTCCGAATGAACCTTGGGTTCAGATGTGCTTGTGCAACACACATACAAAGAATCCTACTGCACATAAATTTAATTGACATAAGATAACACTGCTGAAGCAGATAACTCCCAAATCAAGCCATGAGTGTCACAGTCAGTATAAGGATGTGATTACTGAAAGGCAACCCCCACCCAGCTTAAAGACAAACTAAGATAGTTATAGGGCTCATGAAATTACAATGTATGCATTAAAGACAAGAATTACCAGTAAAGTTGTCTAAAAAACATCAATGCACACTGTGCGATGTGTAAAACCTAGCTGGACATGCCACCCAGCTGTATTCTCAAGCTAAATAAAAGGCCCAAGAAATTACAAAAACCTCAGGACTATATAAATGATAATTTAAATATAAATTGATAATATTAGTGTTAAACAAACTCTAGTCGAGGAACCTCAAGGAAGTCAGACCATGCAGCCTGATATGTACTGATGTCAATATATACTGAGAATGTAGCAACTTCATGTACCACAAGTGTCTAGGGAATCTCAAAAAGAGAAAAAATGTAATTTATCTCATCCTGTTCATACAAACAATACAACCTAACCCACCCCACATCACAATAATGTGGGTGGGGGAGATACATAGCTTAAACAAGATGTTGTCTCTCTCTCTCTCTCTCTCTCTCTCTCCCTCCTTTTTCTCTCTCTCTCTCTCTCCCACAGACACACACACACACTCAATCTCTCTCCTAGTGAACCTATATTAACTTCAGTCGCTGTAATTGTTCCCCAAAGGAATACAACTTGTCATGAAATCCTGAGTAAAGTACTACAATATTAGCCTAATGTAAAAAGATATGTGCAGGACCCCCAAGCAAATGCGATCACACATCCCAATATGTACAGAGTTACAAAAATTATATATAATAGTATAAGATAACACTCCTGTATGTACACTAGCAGGCTGGGTAATCTGAATATGGTGACTATGTGACTTAATTAAAACTTAGTCACTGACTTGGAGGAGGATTTTATCACTATGTGACTTAATTAAAACTTTTCCTGACCATGTCCGAAAGAAACTAGCTCACCTCATTCCTGCTGAACCAAAGCCAGGGACATTCTACATGCTGCCTAAAATACATAAACCTGGCAATCCAGGGAGACCCATAGTCTCTGGTAATGGTACCTTGACTGAGGGGATCTCAGGGTTTGTAGAGACCATTTTGAAACCACTGGTTATGGAAAGAGACAGTTATATCCAGGACACTACGCACTTGTTATGGTACTTTCTGGTTATAAGGATTTACCACCTGATACCATTTTAGTGACAATGGATGTAACATCCTCTACACTAATATTCCACACACAGATGGCATTGCAGCATGCCTTAAATACATACATGAGAAAGGACCTGACCAAAACATCAACCCTGGAGTGGTGGGGGAACTTATGGAATTCATTTTGACACATAACAACTTCAACTTCAATGGTAAACATTATGTTCAAACTATGGGAACAGCAATGGGCACCAAAATGGCTCCACAGTATGCTAACCTCTTTATGGCTGACTTGGAGGAGGATTTTTAAGGCAGTATCCCACAAACCACTGGCTTATTTCCGTTACATTGATGATTTGTTTATCATCTGGACGGAAGGCACAGATGCACTCAAAGATTTTCATCACAAACTTAATAATCTCCACTCTACTATAAAGCTTACCTTGGAGTACTCTACCACCAAGGTTAACTTTCTGCACACCACAGTCATCATTAAGGATGGAACCTTACATACATGTATTTACAGGAAGCCAACAGACAGACAGAGATACCTGCACAGGAAAAGTAACCACCCAAACCATACAAAAAAATCTGTCATATACAGTCAAGCACTTCGTTGTCAATGTATTTGTTCAAATGAGGATGACAGAGATACACATTTGGCTATGTTGAAAAACACCTTTATGGAACAGGGACACTCTTCCATGGAAATTGACAGGATAACAGAACGGGCAACGCAAGTACCAAGACAACAACTACTTCAATATAAAGAAAAGACAGCTACAGAAAGAATACCCTTGGTAGTCACATATCATCCAGACCTTGAACGTCTGCGTAAGATTATTAAAGATCTCCACCCAATATTTAGTGAGGATGACACCCTTAATTGTATTTTAAGGAACTCCTACTATCTTTTAAACAACCACCAAATTTATCCAGCCTAATTATTAGAGCAAACTTTCACGGAACAGAATACCATGTCACACAATGGCACACGACCCTGCAATCAACGCCCTGCAAGACTTGTGGGCTCATTTCTACCTCAGACTGTGTGGTTACATCACAAACAGACAATTCCAGGTGCATGGAGTTATACATGCATGTCACGACATGTTGTTTATTTCATTCAGTGCAAGAGATGTCCACAAACAGGTTATGTAGGAGAGACACGCCAACAGCTCCAGACTAGGATGAACTCACACAGACATACTATTACAGCAAGGAAGACTGAAAACCAGTGGGCATCACTTCTCCCAGCCTGACCACTCAGTCTCAGATATGTCAGTAATGGTCTTAAAAGGAAATCTCAAAAACACACAACAGAGACGAGCTTTTGAGATTAAACTTATTTTACATCTCAATATGGTAGCAGATGGGATGAACTTGGATATTGGCTTTATGGGACACTACTGAAACTAACATCCACAGACCTTTTCTTCTTCAAACTGACATATTATAGGACTTCAGCATGTGTGAGATGTGGATGCGTGTGTGTATGTATGTGTGTGGGTATGTGTTGTGAGGTATGTGATATAACAGAAGTGGGGCTTGCTGTCACATAGAGGTAAGTCTCTATTTAGCTATGTGGAGTTATAATGTGTTACTATTTTTATTTCACACACATAAATAATTTCTCCTTACTTTTTATCTTTGCCTGTGGGGGGGGGGATTGATTCCATTGCACCATATTCAGATTACCCAGCCTGCTAGTGTTATCTTATACTGTTATATATAATTTTTGTAACTCTGTACATATTGGGATGTGTGATCTCATTTGCTTGGGGGTCCTGCACATATCTTTTTACATTAGGCTAATATTGTAGTACTTTACTCAGGATTTCATGACAAGTTGTATTCCTTTGGGGAACAATTACAGCGACTGAAGTTAATATAGGTTCACTAGGAGAGAGATTGAGTGTGTGTGTGTGTGTGTGTGTGTGTCTGTGAGAGAGAGAGAGAGAGAGAAAAAGGAGGGGTAGAGAGAGAGACAACATCTGTTTAAGCTATAGATTTCCCCACCACATTATTGTGATGTGGGTGGGTTAGGTTGTATTGTTTGTATGAACAGGATGAGATAAATTACATTTTTTTCTCTTTTTGAGATTCCCTAGACACTTGTGGTACATGAAGTTGCTACATTCTCAGTATATATTGACATCAGTACATATCAGGCTGCATGGTCTGACTTCCTTGAGGTTCCTCGACTAGAGTTTTTTGTTTAACACTAATATTATCAATTTATATTTAAATTATCATTTATATAGTCCTGAGGTTTTTGTAATTTCTTGGGCCTTTTATTTAGCTTGAGAATACAGCTGGGTGGCATGTCCAGCTAGGTTTTACACATCGCACAGTGTGCACTGATGTTTTTTAGACAACTTTACTGGTAATTCTTGTCTTTAATGCATACATTGTAATTTCATGAGCCCTATAACTATCTTAGTTTGTCTTTAAGCTGGGTGGGGTTGCCTTTCAGTAATCACATCCTTATACTGACTGTGACACTCATGGCTTGATTTGGGAGTTATCTGCTTCAGCGTGTTATCTTATGTCAATTAAATTTATGTGCAGTAGGATTCTTTGTATGTGTGTTGCACTACAATATCTGAACCCAAGGTTCATTCGGACTGAGGGCAGTATTGTACTGTTAAACTTCTCTGACATCATCTTCTGTTTTTTTTTAAATGAGTATTTTAAACCAATGGGGATTTTTTTTCTGTTTTTCTCTGCATTATCTAGCTGTTATAAGTATTGTATTTTCTAAACAACTGCCATGAGCTTCTGAAGAAGGACTGGTTGGTCCGAAAGCTAGAGCACTTTGTTCTTGTTGTTACATCTATGTTGGTCCATTAAAAGGTATCAAATCATTTGCTTCTGGATCTACTCATTTGGTGAATAATTCCATGATTTTGTGTGTTTCAGTGGCTCAATCCCTTTGAGTACTTCATTAAGGTGTTGTGGTACAATGTTCAAATCTTCAAAAAATTATTTGTCTTTTGATTGATTTTTTTTAAAGAAATCATTCTTTTATTGATATTCTGGTTGCTTTGCAGTTTGTCAGTTGAATAACAACAAAAACACATCACAGCAAGAGACAGTCATACATTTCAGGCAACCTAGCAAGTAATTTTCAATTTCTTTTCAAATGTGTGATGGAACTGCACTAGACATCACACTTTTACACGCATAATCAGAATTATTCTTATTGTTTTGCACTTTGTCAATTGAATACGAACAAACACACATCACAGCAACAGAAAGTGATACATTTCAGGCAAGCTAGCAAGCAAAACTCAGCATCTTATCAAATGTATGATGGTACTGCACTAGACATCACATTTTTTCATGCATAAGCAAAAATATTCTGCTGCACTTTGTCAATTGAATAAGAACAAAAATACATCAGAGCAACTGACAGTGATACATTTCAGGCAAGCTAGTGAGTACAAATCAACATCTTATCAAATGCATGATTCTGCTATGCTAAATATCACATTTTTACATGCATAAGCAAACTAAGTAATTAGAAATAATCCAATACCATAAGAACACAGCATCCATTCAATCAGGAAAGAAAAGTACCCCATCATATACGGTGAAGGTTAACAAGGTGTGGATGAAGGAAGGCATTTGGGGGGAGCTACTGTAGCATGCCTGAACTGGCGGTGAGATATAGGGAAAGTGTATCCTGAAACTACATGAAGATCAATATGGGAGAGGCAGCCTACCTGAGCCGTGGATAAAGAGGTCCATCAAACTGTTGGTCAGCAGGTGAGTGGATGTGTCCATCCAGAATCCATTTAGAAAAGACTGCAATGACAGGGTTCAAAGCCAGGCAATAACAAAATCCAATAAGTATTATTAATTTTCATTTACTATTCCACTATAATAAAACATTTACAGTGTTTAGGTATTTATCAACTTACCCCTTGTTTGCCTGTGCTACACAGTTGTACTTACATGCATGGGATTTACGGCAAATGGGAGATCTTTTCATAAAATAACATTCAAAGTATTTAATTATTTCTATGAAGCAAATAGTCACTTAATATGATGTGCTAATGAATAAAGAGAAAGGCTGTTCTGTTAAGTAACACATTATTCATTTGATTTTTGACTTTACATCTACTGAAGATCAGATATACATAGAAATCTGGAATTAGCCTTTTTGTTTAAACAGCATAATTATTCTGTGCACTGCATCATGATAATGATGTATAGGGTTCAAGTCTTTTTTTTGTGCATTCTTTTTCTGTTCCAACCTTTGGGGAACTCTCTCCAGCATCCATCACCACTGTGAGCTCTACCTCCCACCTGATGCTCTTTCCTCACCTCAGCATCAGCCTGGCAGATCCCCCGAGTCTGCACCCCCTGAAGTTAGGCCACCCTATACACCCAGGGTGCCTTATCTTACAATCTAATGTGCCAGCTGTGTGGTTGGACTGGAGATGAGTGAAGCCCAGTGCTGGAGTGTGGCATGGTGGGGTGGAGGAGGGGCCATAGCCTATCCCAGATGATTGGGATTTTCTTAGTAGTTTTTGCCCTTGGAGCGCAGCATGCAATGATGCCTGCACATGGCTGCCCTTCTGGCATCTGCCATGCTCCACCCCTATGATGGCTGGTGTACCTGCAGTACCCACAATCTCCATTGGGGCTGCCAGGACACCAAGCAACACTGGATCCTTCCCCAGGGAGAGGAAAGCTGTCCTCCAGACACTCCATCCTCTCCCTCCCCTAGCAACCCCTGGCAACCCAAGTCTGTCACTGAACCTGGGTTGCCAGCATGGTGTGAGGTATGGCATCCAGTGCCTAAACCCTCAGTGCCACTGGGCCGGTTAGGGTTCAAGTCTTGGATGGGCATACACATTTTATTCTTAAATTTTTTATAGAACATTCTAATTTTTAGGATACATTTATTGTATTCTTTGCAAAAAACTGTGTTAATGCATCAGAGAGGGTTCAGATTAAACTGATAAAAATAGGGACATGTGGTGTCGGGGTTTCTGACCCTGACACCTCACCTCCACCCACACCTCTCACCCCCAAGCAGGAAAAGGAAAAAACAGTACAGTTTTTGCTGTCCTTACTTTTAGGAAATCAGGGTTGGGGTCTTCTGTGGGGTTCTCAACCCTAATGCTTTCCCCATTGTGATATAGCCTTCAAACATAAAGAACTGTGTCTCCGTACGTGTTACCAACAGCCTGTAGGGCAATTGAAGAAAACATATCACATGTCACCTAATTTGGTCATGGAGTGGTGTGAACATTAGGGTTCAAAACCCTGAGAAACGTCACAACCCCAATTCTCCAAGAGTCAGGACAGCAACTTCTGTACTGTTTTTATCTTTTCCTGCTTGGGGGGTAGTGTTGGATACCCTAACACCACAGTACCCTACTTTTGTCAGTTTAATCTGAACCCTAATTGATGCATTAATGCAGTTTGTTTTGCAAAGAATGTTGAGATAGTGGAATCATATCCTCATTCATGCAGCACCCTGCATTTCCATCACTCCATAGATGCACACATCCAACTGGCTGTGGAAGTGCAGGGCCCTCTGGGATTTGTGCTTTCATGCCTCCAGAAAAGCATTGTGTGTGCTTGGTTGTAATTGTTTTCTGTGGGGCTTAATTTAAAGGAAAATATATATTAAGTGTCCCTCTTAACTGCCAGTGATTCATAGTATATGGGTGAAAATGTGGTGTTTGCTTTGTTACCCATAAGGCAGTAAATTCTTTTGTTGGTTTGCTGTGAAATTTGCTATGGTTATAGTAGAAGATGAGATACACCTTTGGTGCATTTTTGAAGATGATTGTACTTTCATTGTGGATTTGGCACCTTGGTGAAAATTGCAAATAATTTGGGGTGCAGTGCATACCCCATGAATGTTAGGGGGGATTATGTGTTAATGTTGTAGTAGTCACTGACAGCTTTTTTTTATTTACATTGTCCCTTAACTCCAATTATTGACAGACCTATGACTTGTTAAAGTTGCAATGTTATTCTATTGGAATTTTCATTGTTTAATTTTTATGTTATTTTATATGGCCCCAAATTTATTTCAGGGGGAGGGATTATATGTTAGAATTGTAATACTCACTGAGGCATTTTTTGATACATAGATTTTCCCTTAACTCCACAGAGTGGCAGAGTATGCTTGTTAAAGTTGCAATGTTTACGATGGGAATTTTTTTTTAAATTTAAATTTTAATGTTTCTTTATATGACCCTTAAATTATTATTTTTTTGTGGGGGCTATTATGTGTTAGTGCTATACAGTGCACTCCACTTATAATGGACACTGTTATAATGGACAATCAGTTATAGTGGACAGAAATTGATTTCCCAGACCAGATATATCAAATTCAATACATTTTCCTCTGATTATAATGGACAGAAACTCTGCTTATAATGGACACTTTGAAGATGTTATATGTATTTGTAGTGCATTTGGGGGGTGCAGAGCTGGTGAGGAGATTTGGCAAATGTTGAATTTAGATGAAGGAGCTACAGAGACAAAATTTCTTACAAAATAATTCTCCACAAGCTGCATAAACTTTCATTAGATGAGTACAATAAAAAGGAAGTGATTTTATTTTTTCATAAAACCCTTACACTACAATTGCCTTTGATCTTACTGTTCTGGAACACCAACATTCAACCTCTAGAGTTACTATCTTCTTCTCATCTTCCGTAATAAACTTGATTAAAAAAATCATGTTCCCAGACAGTCAAATAACTCTAAGCCCACAAATTACAGAAACATATATGCTATGCAGGATTCTGAGTAAGCTATGAAGTTTTGCAATAGGTTTTCAAACACTCTGAAGCCCTGCTCACTCACACACACACACACACACACAGGCACACCTAACACATAGACTCCACCTCCTCTGGATATAATGGACAAAAACTGTGTGCACAGATGTGTCTGTTATAACAGACTTGCACTGTAATACTCACTGTCACATTTTTTTATGCCTAGATTGTCCCTTTACTCCAAAGTCTGACAGAGTTATGGCTTGTCAAAATTGCATTGTTATCCTATTGGAATTTCAATTTGTTAATATTAATTTTTTTTTAAATGGCCCCTAAATTTTTGGGGGTATTATGTGTTATTGTTGTAGTACTCATTAAGACCCTTTTTACATATATAGGTTGCCCCTTAACTCCAAAGATTGAAATACTTACAGCTTGTCAAAACTGTAATGTTATCCCAAGGGAATTTTAATTGTAAAATTTGTATGATTCTTATAGAGTCCCTGAACTGTTTTGTAGGATATTACAGTGAATGCTATGGTAAAGTTGATCAGTACCGTGCTGTCACGCAAATTGTGCAGTAGCGGTATACATGTTATTCAATGGGTACTGCAATTGTGCAATGCTCGGTATACCGTGCTGCCCATCAGCTTTACTGTAGCAAGCACTATGCGTGTTAGTGTTAAAAAAACTAAGTCCAAATTCTTTTTTTTGTGTGAAGGAATCTTTTTTCATGAGATTGGGTCATTCTCATGAAAAAAGATTCCTTCACATGAAAAAAGAATGTGAAGAAAAAAACAAAGTCCAAATTGATTTTTCATATGAAGGTAATTTTGTTTTATATGACCATATGAAAAAGAAAACTGACGCATGAAAAATATTTTTAAAATTTGTTAAAAACATATTTCTGGGCCATTTTTCCTAAAACTAACTGCAGAAGCCTGCTAATGGGGTCCCAACTTGCAAGATACATGTATTGGTGTGTTTCCATGATATGATTTTCATAGGCTTTCATAAAAGTTAAACAAATGGAAACAAGATGGTGGCCACACACACACAAAAAATGTTGTCATGAAACAAGATTACCCCCCATGTGAAACAGAATCTTTTGTTGTTTGGCCAAATCCTTTTATTGTATGAAACAGCCATCCAAAAGAGTATATTGGCATGCTCAGAACTGAAATTGCAAATACTTATAACTCTGGAATGGATTAAAGTGTTCTCACCAAACCAAAGAAACACACCACTCTGGACCAATCCCTTTACACCCTGAAAATTTCAGGCCAAAATTCCAAACCATCTGGGTGCCAGGTGAAGAATAAAAAACAACAACAGCAACAACAAAAAACAACAATATTTTCACTTTTCCACTATCTGGATCTCATAATTGTATAACATTGATCTATACTTCACTGTGCAATGTGATCATATATAAGTTGTATATTAAAGATCTTATATGAACATATGAATATTGCCAGCAGAAGATGTCCCATTGGTCTATCAAGTCTGTTAATGTTGTGGAGTCCTTAGTGGCAATTAAGTTGTCGGCCCCGCTCCAACTGCTACCTCCCCATTCTTGCGTACCTCTCTTCAGCCAGATATTCTCTTTTATCATATCCCACCCTCTTTTGAAGCTGTTCATTTTCTCCAGGGAGACCACATCCTCAGGGAGTTAATTACTCCCTGCAGCCACTGTCTGCATGAAAAAATGCTCCCTGATCTCTCTCTTAAACCTTCTGCCTGCCAGTTTAAGGTGGTGTCCCCTCATGGTTTTGCTTCTACTAAGATTGAGGAGACCCTCTTTGTTCACTTACTTAATGCTCTTCAGATACTTAAAGGTCTCTATCATGTCCCCTTCACCATCTGTCCTCCAAGGAGTACATGTTCGGTATTGGGCATGGTCCTCTTTAATATCTACAATTGAGACATTGCAGTAGAATTGAACGTGAAAGTATGCCTATTTGCAAATGATACAAAAATCTGCAACAGGGTGGACACATCGGGGGGGTGGAATGGATGAAGGAGAACCTGGGAAAATTAATGGACTGGTTGAGAACTTGGCAATTGAGATTCTATGCAAAAAAGCACATAATCATGCACTTAGAGCATAAAAACTACAGGCCATTTATGAACAGAGGATGGGAGTAATCACAGTAACAGGACAGGAGAGGGACATGGGGGTTATCATTTCAGATGACCTAAAGGTGGCAAACCAATGTGATAAGGCAGTGGGAAAAGCAAACTGTATCTTGGACTGTATAAGGAGGGGTATAATGAGTGGGCAGAGGGAGGTGATACTGCCCCTATATAAATCACTGGTGAGATCCCGCCTCGATTATGATGTACAGTTCTGGAGGCCTCATCTACATAAGGATATAGACAGTAGGGCTGTGTGAATAATGAATATTATTTCCCGATTACCACAAATAATGAGCTATTTGTTATTTGGAATCCGAAAAACGAATAGCTCACTATTCATCCATATATGGGGAATAATATACCCCTTCTTCCACCCACCCTCAGATAGCACCCAAAACCCCCTCATCCCCCCCAGTTCAATAACCACTTTTACAATATTTAAATTAAAAAAGGCAGCAAATTCTTTTTGGAGCTGCTGACACAACCCCACCCACCTCCACGCCCAACTGCCAGTTCTCATTACTAAATTAAAAGTTAACAGTTCTCCCAGTGGTCCTTCTCCACACCACCCCCAGTAGCCAGAAGCAGCCCCCACTTCCTCCCGCACCCTACCTGCACCTAAACAAGATATATAAATGTAAGAAAAAGGCAGGCGGCACAGCATGCCCTTCTCCACAGCCGGCTGCTTTCTTGTGAATGAAATCACGCCTGCTTGCACTTGGATAGAGAACAAGCTGATCACATTCATTTTATTTGCTTTTGTTGTCACCTTCCTGAAGTGTGAGGAGTGCTTCAAGTCACTAGTGATTGTCACCTACAAGCCTTTTTCTTCATCAGATTTGGTTACCAGGACCACCCCCTTCCAGGCTGTACTCTGTCCTCAGACAGACAGAACACAGAGAACAGACAGAACACCAGGAGGAAGGAACTACTGGTATAACTAAAACATCTCTACTGGGACTAAGAACTAGATCTCTTTTACTGAGACCTTCAATTTAGGGTAAAAACCAAAAAAAGGAGTTGGTGTGTTTGTCAGAGGTAGTTGAAGTAAATTGTTATCTGTTATCTGTGTACTTATCTAGGTGCTTGTCACAGGTGTCAGAAGGGAATTGTTATCTGTGAAATTAACTAAGTGTAGAAAGATTTGCAAAGTACAGGGAGTGGCTTAGCTAGAATGAGCCAGGTTAAGACCAGATATAAACACTGCCCTAGATAGCTTCTGCCAGAGAACAGGCAGAACACCAGTAGGAAGGAGCTACTGGTATAACTAAAACTTCTCTACTGGGACTAAGAACTAGATCTCTTGTACTGGGACCTTGAATTTAGGGTAAAAAAAAGGAGTCGGTGTGTTTGTCAGAGGTAGTTGAAGTAAATTGTTATCTGTTATCTGTGTTATCTGTGTACTTACCTAGGTGCTTGTCACAGGTGTCAGAAGGGAATTGTTATCTGTGAAATTAACTAAGTGTAGAAAGATTTGCAAAGTAGGGGGAGTGGCTTAGCTAGAAGGAGTCAGGTTAAGACCAGATATAAACACTGCCCTAGATAGCATCTGCCAGAGAACAGACAGGACACCAGGAGGAAGGAGCTACTGGTATAACTAAAACTTCTCTACCTGGACGATATTGCCCTCCTTCCCTCCCCTCCACCCCCCCACCCTAAACCAGTTCTACTTTTATAGGCACAGGATTTAACTGACAACAGGAAGTTCCTGTTTGGGAGCAAGAAGTGAGTGATCACAGAGCCACCAAAGACTCACCGTCCTAGAAGGGCAAGAGTAGCTCTCCATCCTCCCTTAGCTGCTGGAGGTCTGACTGAGCAAGTAAGGAGACTACTGAGAAATATAGGAACTTTTTGTCTCAGAACAGAAAGATCAGGAGCTAAAAGGGTGCCGAGGCAGTAAGTAAGTAGGGAGAAAAAAAAAAGAAACAAACAAACAGAGGAAAGAGTAAGTATTCCAAATAACAGTTAGGGGACCAGAAAAAAGTCATGATGGGAGTGGTGCAGTGCAGTGGATGTGGAGCAGCAGTCTTCCGGGAGATGTTCTGGAGGATGTAGTGTTGTCCCATCTGCAGACACCTCTCTGGGCTGAGGGAGGAGGTTGCTCATCTCCAGGCTGAGTTGGCCAGGATTTGTGGGACCTCCTCTCCCACCCAGGGGCCACCAGGGTCACTGCCATTGCCTCAGAGGTTGCCAAGAAAGAGGAGTGCTTGGACCACAGTGCACTCAGGGAGGGTGAGGGAGGTGGAACAGAGGTGCATCCCTCCAGTAGTAGCTCTTCACAATTTCTATGCCATTCTGGAACAGTGTGGTTCCTCTATGGAGGCACCCACAGTGGTGCCAAGGAGGATGCTGGGAACCTCCACAAAGGGGACCCACAGGAGGGTGGCATGGGACCCCACAAGGGAAGAAAACAACTCCTGGTGGAGGACACCATTGTTAGGAAGGTAGAACTGGGGGAGGAAGGGGAGATGGAGGTAAGGTGCCTGCCTGGCGCCATGGCTTGGAGGGACAGGGCTCAAATCCTCAGGATCACAGGAGCAACTGCACAGGGGAGGGAGCTGGATGTCATTGTCCACCTAGGGAAAAATGACCTGGCTAAGAAAGGGATCAGAGCAGTGCAAGAAGCATTTGTGATGGGGAGGGCCTTAGACAAATAGTACACACACGGTAACCTTTCTGGAGGTGCTGCCTGTCTATGGTACGGTGAGGCTAGGGTGCTCCACACCATGGGATTCAATCAGTGGTTGAAAAACTGGTGCAGAGCTCAGGATTTGGCTTCATTGGGGACTGGGGGTCCACCTGGAGGGATGCAGGCCTATACTGGCATGATGGTCTGCATCTGTCCAGGAGGGGAACCAGAATCCTAGGTGATAGGTTTAAATACTTCATTGACAAACATTTAAACTAGCCAAGGGTGGAGGCACTGGAAAGGAGCAGGGAAATCCTAGCCCCCCCAAAATATCAGGGTACTAAGTAAGGTTGACACCAACATAAAGATATCGATAGGGAGAAGCACAGGAGTAAATGGAGAAAATGACAAATGCAATAAGGACAGGGATGGGGCAAAAAGGGCTAAGGCCATCAAGAAATGGAGGGTAATGAGTACCAACGCCCGAAGTCTTGGCAACAAGCTCCCTGAACTGGTGGCCTTGATGGAAGAGGGATGCCTGGATATTGTAGCAGTCACAGAAACATGGTACACAGAGAACCATTACTGGGATGTTAACATACCAGGGTACACAACCACAGGAGAGACAGGAGGGAGAAGAGGGGAGTAGGTCTCTATGAGGAAGGGATAAAGCAACTGAACAAAAGAGTAAACAGGGAGGAGAGGAGGCACTGTGGTCACCTTAGAGACTGGAAATGGCACCTCAATCCGCACAGGGGTTGTATATAGACCCCCATGTCAGGGAGGAATGGACAAGGATATGATAGAAGGCATACTTAGGATGGCAGAAAGGGAGATATTGTTGATGGGGGACCTTAACATGCCAGATGTTAACTGGAGCACCTTTGCGGCAGCCACATCCAAAAGCAGGGCCATTCTTGATGCCCTTCAGGTGGTATGCCTCAAACAGCTAGTTTTGGAACCTACTCATGAGGGAGCAATCTTAGACCTTGTACTCTCAAATGGGGACAGTGAGATGATCTCAGATCTAGAAGTGGGTAGCCATTTTGGAACAAGTGACCTCCAAACAGTGTGGTTCACGATAAACTCAGCTACAGAGTCAAGCCATACAAAAGTGAGGGTCCTGGACTTCAGGAGGGCTGACTTTGGCAAGATGTGAGAGTGCCTTAGAATAGCACTAGCAAACAGGCTAGAAAGAGGGGTGGAGCAACAATAGGGAAATATGAAAACTGCCATCACAGAGGCAACAAGCCTTTGTGTGAAGCAAATAAATCAAAATGAAAGAAAAAGCCACTATGGTTCTCAAAAGAGGTGGCGGTGAAGGTTAGGGAGAAAAAGATAGCATTTAGAAAGTATAAAGAAACACAGAAGGAGCAGGACAGAGAACTGTACCAGTTAAGGCAGAAGGAAGCAGGAGGGTAGTCAGAATAGCAAAGGCACAAACTGAGGAAAAGATAGCTAACTCAGTTAAGATGGGGATCAAAACCTTTTATAGGTATATCAGGGAGTGTAGAAAGACAAAAGGAGGGATAGTGAGGCTGAATAGAATGGATGGTGGGTGGGCAGAGGGTGACAGTGAAAAGTAGGGATACTGAATGAATACTTCTGTTCAGTATTCACAAAAAGGAAGTGGGGAGGTGCCTAATCCAATTAACAGAAGCACTCTGGAGAGGGGTCAATCCCAGTCCTTTCACAGAAGAAAGGGTCCTGAAAGAACTCATAAAACTGAAGGTGGACAAAGCAATGGGGCCAGATGGAATTCACCCCAGAATTCTAAAAGAATTAAGCAGAGAACTAGTGACACCACTGACTACCCTTTTTAACAAATCATGGGAGGATGGTGTGGTACCTGAGGACTGGAAGAAGGTGGATGTGATTCCCTTTCACAATAGTGGGACCAAGACAGAGGCAGGAAACTACAGACCTGTCAGTTTGACCTCTGTGGTAGGGAAAGTGATGGAATTACTTCTGAAGGAAAGAATTGTTGAGTACCTAGAGGCCAGTGGGGCACAGGACCCAAGGCAGCATGGGTTCACAGTGGGAAGGTCATGTCAGATGAATCTAATTGATTTCTTTGACTGGGTGACCAAAGTAGTAGACCAGGGATGGGCTGTGGAAATGGCCTACCTAGACTTTAGGAAGGCATTTGACACAGTCCCACACAAAAGATTAGTAGTCAAATTAACCAGCCTGGGAGTGGGTCCCAGGGTGGTAGCCTGGGTAAAACATTGGCTGAACAACAGGACACAGATGGTAATTGTAAATGGAGTCCACTCTGAAGAATGAGGGGTTACTAGTGGGGTACCGCAGGGTTCAGTACTGGGTCCAGTCCTTTTTAATGTCTTTATAAGTGACATTGCAGAGGGACTGGAAGGAAAAGTATGCTTTGCAGATGACACAAAGATCTGCAACAGAGTTGATACACAAGGAGGTGTGGAAAGGATGAGAAGGGACTTGGCAAGGTTGGAGGAATGGTCAGAAGTATGGCAGCTTGATTCAATGCAAAGAAGTGCAATTAATGCACCTGGAAACAAAACCCAGGGAAGATTACACAATGGGGGAGGTAGTAACAACAACAAAAATGGAAAGGGACCTGGGGGTAATCATATCAGATGACCTTAAGATTGGCAAGCAATGTGAGAAGGCAGTAGGAAGGGCTGGGGGGATACTGCGATATATAGGGAGAGGTATCACCAGCAGAAAACAGGAAGTTGTTATCCCCCTGTACAGACAGTTGGTGAGGCCCCATCTGGAGTACTGCGTCCAGTTCTGGAGACCCCATCTCCTCAAGGACATAGACAGGATGGAGGCAGTTCAGAGGAGGGCAAGTAAAATGGTGCAGGGTCTGCAAGAGAAGCCATATGAGGAAAGACTAAAGGAGCTTAATATGTATACCCTTGAGGAAAGAAGGAAGGGGGGGACATGATAGAAACTTATCTGCCATCAAAGTCTATGTTTCTATGATTCTATGTTTCTAGCACCTAGCATCAATGACTGGATGGCTTCCAGCTGGCTGAGACTTAACCCGGCTAAGACGGAGGTACTGGTGATCGAGCCTGGTCACGGAAGTGATGGACTGCCACCTGGAGCTGAGTCAGGGCTTTTCCTTGGTTCTGATCCATTGGCGGCTGCCCTGAGGGTGCAAAATCTGGGTGTGATCCTTGATAACAGATTGACTTTTGAAGATCAGGTGTCATCTGTTGTCAGTAGCGGTTTCTATCATCTGTGGAACATTGCCCAGATTAAGCGTCTCATTCAGTCCGAAGACCTGCTGATGCTAGTGCATGCTTTTGTGACCTCCAGACTTGACTACTGTAACTCTCTATACTTCGGGGTCATGGGAGGGACCCTCCGCAGACTTCAGCTAGTGCAGAATGCGGAGGCCTTTCAAGGTCCAGTCATGTGACTCTGGTCCTGCGGGCTCTGCACTGGCTGCTTATCAGGTGGAGGGTCCTTTTCAAGGTGGGTCTTCTCACCTTCAAAGCCCTATATGGACTGAGTCCAGGTTACCTGTCAGAACTCCTGACACCGGTGACCTCTGCTTGCTCCCTCTGCTCCTCTACGAGGGGCCTCCTGGATGTTCTCAGGGTTCGGCTCAAGACCTCAGGAGATTGTGCATTTAGTGTCTCTGGGCCGACCCTGGGGAATTCATTACCACCTTCTGTCCAGGAGACTCCCTCAGTTGAGGTGTTCAAGTGGAGGCTGAAGGTCCACCTCTTTGTCCTGGTTTTTCCAGTTTCTTGAGTACACCCTGCACTAGTCCCTGCTGTGATAGTTTGAACCTCTTTTTAATTCATTTTAAATTGTAATATGTTTATTTAAGAATTGCTGCTGTACTATTTATCTATGTAGTCTCTTATTATGTCTTGTTTTAAATATTGTTAGGTACCCAGATCCTCCGGAATTGGGTATCCTATAAATATAATTGCCTTGCCTTGTTTTGCCTATGTGCATGAATTTACACTTAATTTGCATTGAACCTGAGTTGCCATATTTCCAAACACCTCTCAAGCTTGATTAGATCTTCCTTAAGGTCAGGTATCCCATCAGCTGTAACCACCCTCCCACAGACTTTGGTGCTGTCTGCATTAGGGCTGTGTGAATACCTTTTCCCGAATATTCAGCCGAATATTCGGTATTCAGGTCCCAGGTATTCAGTATTTGTTATTCGGTATTCGGTATTCAGCCAGAAAAGATGTTTTTTAAGGAAACTTTAAAAAAGCACTTTAACAACACCATTAATCACCCATTAAACCTGGTGTAGCATATACACCTCAATATGACTTCAACCACCAATGCAGAGCTCTCATTAATGCAACACAAGCTACATGCAACACACTTGATCTACCATACCACACATATAGCACTGCGAAAACAATATCAAGCATTGCATTGGGTCAGCACTGGAGGGTGTTCATGGTCACAGACATGGTAGCCCATGACATGGGCATTAGCGATTGAGTGCTTGCAATAATGGCAACTCAATCCTGGTGCATGTTGAAGGGGCTACTGCTGAGGAAGGGTGACAGGATGGGGGAGGTGGGTGCATACAGCAACAGGACATCACTATCTGTATGTGTGCGGGGGGCAGGGTCCAGCTTGATGGAAGGGAGGGAGGGTTGGCCTGGTGTGGTTGACATGGGGCGGCCAAGCTGGCTCCATAGCATGGTTGATGGTTGTCAGCCTAAAGGTGTAAGGGTTCCAGGTTCAGGTCCGGGCATGCCTACATTTTTGTGTGCCTGGCTCCCAATTTATTTTCTCCAGATTTTGCAACCCCCCAACATGCACCCCCCCTTGAGTTAAGAATTCTATAGTAAGGGGTGTGGGGCAATGCAAGGGGCACAGCCCACTGCATGAACAATCAAAATGTAAGTCCCTGGCACTGTTTTCCTGTGTGTTGGGGGTGTACATCACTGAAATAGATTTTCAGTGATATATACTTGCCCTGCCACCAATCGCGATTGCGCTTTCGTGGTTATCACATAAATCTACAGACACAGGGTAGACGGTGCTTTGGCCATGGGCATAAGAATAGTGGTAACAGTGGCTGCCATAGTGGTAACAGCTAAAAGGGTGGCTGCTGCATGAATGGCACTGGTGGTGGTGGGAAGCACACTGACTGTAGATGTAGCAGCCATAGTGATAGCAGTGGGAACACTAGTGGTCGTGTCTGCTGCTTCCTGCACAAAGCATGTATGCACTAATGCCCTCCTACTACTGCACAAAAGGATGTGACAGTGAATGTATAGATGGAACAGGTGGTGACACCAGTAGTAGTAATAGTTCTGCTGGTGGTATTAGTAGTAGTAGCACTATTCCCAATGCTACAAGAACTAAAAGGCTTGCTTGGGGAGAAAAATATTTGAGACCATCTAATAAAGAGACACCTGTCTGTCATCGTCCATGTAGTCTATCTCACCACCTTCTCTGGAATTGTATTATGTATCAGTAGTATACAGTGAAGCAAGACAAGATGCAATTCAATACTTTGCAGTAAATGCTGTCACAAAATATTGGATAACTAGAGATTAACTGTCATTGAATTGCACTGCTCCTTGCAGCGTACTGCAGCACTTTGCAATAATTTTGCAGGCATGGAAAATAATTGAGACTGGTGATGCCACACTGGTAACCGGAATATTTCAGGCATGTGAAATACTTGGGACTGGTGATGCCACACTGGTAACTGAAATATTTCAGGAATGGGAAATACCTGAAATGGGTGATGCCATATTGACAACTAGAATATTTCAGTCATGTAAAATACTGGAGACTGGGGATGCCATACTGATAACTGGAATATTTCAGTCATGTGAAATACTGGAGACTGGAGATGCCATACTGGTAACTGGAATATTTCAGGCATGTGAAATACTTGAGAATGGTGATGCCATACAGGTAACCAGAACATTTCAATCATGTGAAATACTTGAGGCATGTGATGCTATACTGGTAACTGGAATATTTCAGTCATGTGAAATACCTGAGACAGGTGATACCATACTCGTAACTGGAATATTTTAGTCATGTGAAATACTTGAGACAAGTGATACCATACTCGTAACTGTAATATTTCAGTCATTTGAAATACTTGAGACTGGAGATGCCACACTGTTAACTGCCATATTTCAGGCATGGGAAATACTGAGGCTGGAGATGCCACACCAACTGCCATATTTTATGCACTTGAAATACTTGAGACTGGTGATGCCACACTTGTAACTGCCATATTGCAGACATGGGAAACACTGAGACTGGAGATGCCACACTTGCAAACTGCCATATTTCAGGCATGGGAAACACTGAGACTGGTGACGCCACACTTGTAACTGCTATATTTCAGGCATGGGAAACACTGAGACTGGCGATGACACACTATTAGCTGCCATATTTTATGCACATGAAATACTTAAGACTGGTGATGCCACACTGGTTACTGGCACCTGGAAAGCTGTTAAAGGGATTGATGGAATATGGGCACAAGCAACACAGGAGATGAGAGATGTAGCAACACCAGTTGGGGATTTTGTATTGGGAACAGCAATCAATAGCTGGCTGGCAGTTTTAGGCACTGGGAACTGCAGGGCATGCTCGTTCAAAAGAATACACCATGACAGTGGAAGTAATAAAGGAAAAGGGTGCTGGTCACAGATTTGTGTTAGTATGACTTTGAATATGAATAATAACATGTGCTTATTTGCTAACAGAACAATGATGGTTAACACAGAATGGCTTGTGTATGTGTCAATGCTACAACACACAAATGTTATATCCAGTACAAGACAATTATTTAATGCAATTGTTAGTGGCCATATGTGTACCCAAGGTGAGGTAGATTTATTTTTATAAACACAAGTTGTTCCACATGTGCTGGGTCAAGTGAGGATCGGTGAGGTTCCATCACATCCCCAGCAGTGCTGAACATTCGTTCAGATGGTATGCTGGTGGGGGGGGGGCAACAGATATATTTAAGGGCCAACTGTGCCAAGTGCAGAGATAGATGCTTTCATCCTTTTGATCCAGTACTCCACTGGATTTATGGAGAATGACTCCAGAGGCTCATTGAAATAACTGTTCAGCAGATTGAGTACTGACTGTGGCTGCTGTTCTGTTTCTCTTCTGCTGCTCAGCCTGTAGTGATGAGATGAGTTCAGCCCAACAGTCACCCTCCTTCTCAAGGTTTTTCATACTGCTTTCAGTTTGTGATTCTGAGACTGGCTCATCAATAGGGTTACCTGCTGGTTTCATTGACCCAAGGATGCAGAAACTAAGTTCTGAGCACATCTGCTTCTGAATGTCTGTAACCCTGTGAGTGGGCATTATAAGGTGTAGTACCTCACTCTTGAAATGTGGATCCAACACAGTGGCAAATATGTGCTTTTTATTGGAACAGAGATCAGAAACTCTAACTTCTAGTTCTGTGGTGAGGTTTATCACAAGGGATATCACTGTTCCTGGTGTCTGGTTTGGATCTTTCTCAGCATTTTCACTGAATCTCCTCATGGCTTTTTTCAGGATCTGTACAGCAGGAATTACCTGACTTAGCAGTGCACAATCAGAGCTAAGGTCACGAGTGTTCCTTTCAAATGGGGCTAAAACCTTTACCAAGCCCTCAATCACAGCCCAGTCCTGATGTCTGAGGACTCCCCCTATATCAGTTTCCATGCTCATCTCATTAAGGGCCCACTTTTGCTCCAGAAGCCTTTGCAGCATGTAGTAGGTGGAGTTCCACTGGGTGTGTACATCCTGGATGAGATGATGCTGCGGCGTTTGAAGAAACTCTTGTAGCTGATGCAGACGGTTTGTGGCTTTCAAAGAGTGATGGAAGTGGCTGCATATGCTTCTGGCTACTTTGACTGTGTGATCTGCCTCCACTGTGTTTGCCAAAGTCTTTGTCACCACCAAATTTAGTGTATGAGCAAAGCAGCGTATCCCATCAAAATTGCCATCTCCAAGTGCTTTTATCATATTTGTTTCATTGTCTGTGACCACAAACCCTACCTGCAAATTGTTGCCATCAATCCATGGGCTCAACATCTCTTGCAGGAATGACAGTATGTTCATAGGCCGGTGATCCTTTTCTATAACACTGACATTTAGTAAAGCAGACCTGCAGGAAGAGGGGGAAGAGACAGAACCAGAAACAGTACCACCATCACCACCAGTGACTACCACATCTGCAACACACCAGTGTGCTGTCAGTGACATATATGCATGATTTGAATTCATGCTGGTCCATATGTCAGTTGTGCAGTGGAAAACTCCACCAATAGCCTGTGCTATTAGCCTTGCAACTTCTTTTCTCAAATCATGGTAAATGTTGGATACTACAGTACATGAAAATGAGGTCCGTGATGGTATATTATACCTAGGGTGCAAATGCTGCAGCAGCATACAGAAACCTGTGTTTTCCACAATGGAAAATGGCTGCAGATCCAAGGCCATCATCTCACCAATTAAATTTTTGATCTGCTGTGCTGTAGGGTGTGACACCTGGTATTTGGTGTTGTCATGGAAGACTTGCATGATGGGTGTAGTCAAAGTGGTACCACATCGCATTGACTTTGACTTTGAACCCATGATGGAGGGTGTTACAATAATAGACGATTGAGCAGAAGAAGGCAGAATGGGTGATGCTCCTGTACAGGGATGCAGTATAAGTGGTGTACGGGCAGTTGAAGGCACACTGTCTGTCTCAGTAAGAGAATCACTAACAATACTTTGTGCATCTACTGGACCAGTACCAGAAGAGGGGCTGACAGGCACATGTTGTGGAGGGGGAGGAACAGCTGTGGATCATTGAAGTGCACTGGGATGTTTCATTCGGAGATGGTTCATCATTGATGTTGTTGTGAGATCTGAAAGATTTTTACCATGACTTATAGTACAGTCACACACACAGCATACTGCCTTTGTTGGATAATCTTTTACAACACTAAAGTACAGCCACACCACACCTTTCCTTGCACTGACAGTGGAAGTACAGGCCCCAATAGGGTGACCATGGGCATGTTTTGCCCCTTTCCCCTTATCAGACCTGGGTGCAGTGGATGCAGTTGTTCTACTCCTTTCTTTCTCCACAACAGATGTAATTTCAAAACTACTTTGTGTATCAGATGGAGTTGAACTTGACACAACTCTTTGAAAGGACAGGGTGGACTGTTTGTTTTTTTTAGGAGGAGGAGGAGGGTGACCCTGACCAGCCTGCATGCCATGACAAGAAGTACTGCATTTTTGGGCAGCTACACATTCACGCTTCTCAGACAGATATGCCACATATTTGGCCTCATCGCCAAATTTGCTTAGGTGGGTATCACTGTCAGGTGATGTACCTAGCAAGTCTTGAGGCTCTGGTAAATATTCAGAACCAGACGAATGCTCTTCTTCTGAATCCTCCACATCAGTAAAAGGAACTGTGGTGAGAGGAAACTTGCGAGTCTGAGCAACAGTACATTTTGCCAACACAATTGGTGCAGTCATTGTAACAGTCTTATGGTCAGTACTAGTCACAGCACCTATAGTCATGGTCACAGTTGGCAAGGCAGTAGCACTGTCGACAGTAGTCCTGGTGCCAGAATTACAATCAGGAGTTACAGTCAAAGAAATTGGCATCATATTACAGCTAGTTGTAATGCTGGCAGCAGTAGTCATGGTGACAGCAGAACACTCAGGACTACTAATGAAAGCAAAGGTTGTGGTGACAGTGGCTGTGCAAGGAGCACAAATAACAGTGCACACTGTTATGGCAGTGGTGGTGTCAACAGTACAAAAAGGATTTGCACTGTTTGCTGAAGTCACAGCACTGGTGGTGGTGGGGAGGAGCACACTGATAGGCGATGTTGCCTCTATGGGGGCAGTTGTGTGCCTAGTACTACCACTGGTAGTGGGGGTGGGTTCTTGTTCTTGTATAACTGGAGATGTCAGCTGTAAAGCCCTCCTACTTTTATAAAATGATGGTGCTGCAAATGCAGTACTAGTAATAGTAGTGGCAGCAGTTGAAGTTATAGTAGTACTAGTACTACCCCCAATCTTACTGACACCAGAGCCTGAAGGCTTATCAGGGGAGAAAACTATTTTAGAGCGGCGAATACGAACAAACATTCTCTCACCCTGTTCCTCACCACTTACGACTGGTGGTGAAGATGACTTGCTTGGGCTGGACCATGCATGTTTATGGGATTGATGAGACATGGTCCGAAACTTACTGTGTATATTATTTGTGATTAGTGTCTTTGTTTATGTTGGTGCTTCTTGCAGAAAATAACAATAGCAACACCGCATATGTAGCAGCTAATAAAGTCAAGCTGATACTAGAAAGAGATGGAGTCAGCAAACAACTTCTTACTTGTACGGTGTCAGTTGTGCAGTCATACAGTACAGCAATTCAAGCTTTGAAGGTGCACCAAACAATTTACAACACACAGAACCCAGTGAGACACGCCTGACATGCACAGAAATACTAAAGCAGTTCACAGAAAATTTACATGTACTCACTCACAGTAGTGCACACACAGGGGGTGAAGACACACACAAAAAAGAAAAAACTCATTTGTACAGGAGGCCACTCAGGTGCAGTAAGCTGTGGAAGGAGGAGTCACCTGCGACACCCTCCTTACTCAGTTGTGCAGGGAACTGAGCCAAGAGCCAGACTACAGCCAGCAACAATTCAATGGGCCAAGCCTGACCCAGTGAGAAAAAAAATAGGCTGCTTTATATATCACAAAAAAAATGCGTACAGACAACTGTGCATGCACTTGCAGGACACAGATTACAAGAACAATAATACAATGCACACACGGATGATGTATGTGCCGTGGTAAGCTGCAACGCAGATAAGAGGGAGTCAGATGACAATCACACCTCACTTATGCAGGGAACCGAGCCTGGAACCTAATTACAGCAAAATACCAATTTGCTTCACAAAAGAAATATAAAATACCACAGGGGCTGTTTGGATTTGGAACAAAAAGCTAAGCAAGCACAGCAATGGGGATGGGGCAGTCAGCAAAAGCTTGAGCCACTCACTGTTACTGAGCCCAGTAACAGTTACCCACTACATGCAAAAGCCAAACTGGACTTTGTTGACAAAAATAAATCATGATAAGAACTAATCAAACCACACTGCTTCAGCTGAGCTGTGAAATTGTAAGCAGTGGGGAAGGGAAGTCAGCATGCAGCAGCACACACACACAGATTCACTTACACACAGACTCTCCTTTTCCTTGAAACTGATGAAAAACAAAACTGCAGTCAGATGCAGTCACAAGGTGATCAGATGTAAAAACTGGATCACACACGAAACATTTTTTAAACAGTTATAAAAGTTACAAGTTGTAAACTAAACAGATCTAGCTCTCTGAGAAACAACTGTCTCCTCTCATCTACACACTCAGAGTGAGGAGATCACATGGTGTTCCTGGCTCTGAGCTCCAAAAACAGCCTCTGATTGGCCAGCGAAGCTCTGTGAGATTTTGAAATCTCACCCACCAAATAGTACATCCTGAATAGTAGCCGAATAGTAAACTATTTGGAATGTCCATCCGAATATTCAGCAAGCCTACTATTCATGGTATTCGGGAAATACTATTCGGACCATGCACAGCCCTAGACTGCATACAGGCAGGTCTTTCCATTTATTCCATCTCCAGTGTCATTAATACAGTAAACAACACCAATCCAAGCACTAAGCCATGTGAGATCTTGCTAGTTGTCTTCCCAAGAGCTCAAGATCTGTACCCCACTACCCTCTGGGTCTTATCTTTCAGCCAGTTCACCACCCATCCACTGAATTCCTCCAGTACTCTCAGATCTTTCAGTTTTCTGATCAGCCTCCTGTTGGGCACTGAATCAAAGGAACTGCTGAAGTCCAAGTAAAGGATGTCAACTGCTTAGTGTACTTCCACTGTTCTTATCACCAAGTCAAAGAAGTCAATGAGGTTTGTTTAGCAGGATCTCCCAGTCATTAACCCATACTGTCTCTCATCCTGGAGACCATTATCCTCTAGAAAACCATCCAACCTTTCCTTAAGGATTGTCCCATAAGCTTGCCTATAACTGAGCTCAGGCTGACTGGTCTGTAGTTGTCTGAGTTGTTTTTGATTTCACTTTTGTTGAGCAGCACCACATGTGAAAGTCTCCATTCCAGTGGCACTACTCCTGATTGAAGTGAACTATTAAACAGGTCTGCCAGGTGTGCCTGCTAGTTCCTCCTCTAGTTCTTTTAGCACTCTGTAACGGACACCATCCAGGCCTTGGGATTTATCAACCATAAGGGTCAATAGTCCTGTCTTACACTGTCTTCACTGATTTATTTTCATCTGTGCACCCATTCCTTCCTCCTCCTCCCTTGTGGCACTGGAACATCCCTCTCCTTTGTAGGGACAGAGCTGAGGTATTCATTAAATACCTTTGTCTTCTCCCACTATCTTCCACCAAAGCCCTCACATCTCTTTAGCCTTGCAATACCATCACTCTTGTCCCTTTTCTCTATGATGCACTGAAAAAAAGGCTTTTCACCTTTTTTAATTGCTTGTGCTAACTGCAATTCCTTTCAGGCCTAGGCCAGCCAGACTGCTTTCCCAACCTCTTTGGTTTTTCTATAGGATTCCTCCCTGTCCTCCTCTTCTGGGTCCTCCTGAACTTCCTGTAAGTGGCCCTCTTATTCCTCAGTGTCACGACTACCTCTCTGTTAAACCAAGTGAGTGTTTTTGCCCTAGATATTTTCCCCTTTAGCCTGAGACACTCATTTTGG
Organism: Neoceratodus forsteri; assembly: GCA_016271365.2. NCBI lineage: Eukaryota > Metazoa > Chordata > Ceratodontiformes > Ceratodontidae > Neoceratodus > Neoceratodus forsteri. Next base: position 876,225,175 of record CM057459.1, read on the forward strand.
CTGCCACTATGCCTTTTTTTTTAATAATGGACCTTTTCTGATCCACCTCCATCCCCTCACTAAAGCTAGACAGGTATCTCCATAGTAGATCATCCATCTTCTTGAAATTCACCTTCTGGTGATCAGGACCCTGATCTTGGTGTTGGTTTTCTATCTCCCCATGTCCAACCTAAGAAATACAGTATTATGGTCACTGCCTTCCAAGGGCTTCTCACACGTGTCCTGAATTGAACACTAACAATTGACTAACTGTTTGTTAGTAGTAGATCCAGGATGGCTGCCTCCTTGTAGGTTCTGTGACATCCTGGGTTGGGAAACTGCTCTGCACTGTATCCAGGATTACCCGATTCCTGGTGGTGGTTGTGGTGGGAATCTTCCAGTACACCTTGGACAGATTCAAGTCAGTCACTATCACCAACTTACCCTTGTCAGCAGCCATTTTGACAAAGGGCCCAAATTCCCTACCCTTTCCCCCTCCTGTTTTGGTGGTCTGTAATCCTCCCCTACTCTTTCCTTTTTTCCCCTTATTGGATTGCAACTGCACCCATAATATCTCTGCCTTCTCCTCCTCCACCTCTTCCCTCATACATGTTATTCTGCTCTTGCATATGTTGCTACCCCCCTTCCATATTCCATCATCCCATCTACACAACTTGTAGCCAGGGATAGATGGGTTCACTCATGATTTTGTGAAGTTCAAGATTTCATGACTGTCACAATGTCCACCTTCCTCTCCACCAATATCTCCTGTAGGTCATCCATTTTTTTTAAAAGGCTTCCTGCATTTAGGATCCCTCCTTCATGACTCTGTGCCTCTCCCTCCTATGGCATGGTTTCTCTACCCATTGCCTGTTCTCCCTTGCCCCTCACTCCCCCTGATTCTCCCTTAGTTACACTGATTACTTTCCCTCTGTATGAACTTATGTCCTGTATCCAACATCCCCAAAGTCCCTCTTCTGCTTCCTACTGAATTCTGCTCCCCACTGTCCCATAATTCCCAGCTCAGCCTTCTCAGTCTTGGGGAGAGGCCTTCTGGTCCCCTCCTCCCAGAGACTTTGGGTGAGATGACATAGTCTGCCCCACCCTAATAGTTAAAATTGAAGCTCATGGCCATGTACTCTCCAAACTTGTCCCTAAGCACCTTGGACCACCTCTGCTAAGGTGCAGACAATCTAGTACATATAAGGTTTTGTTGTTCCAGGTCCCTACAAGCTTCCTATGTAACCAACCCCAACCCCACCCCCCACCCACAGCATTCTCACAGCCAGTAATTAAATTCATTAATCCTCCTCTTACTTGCTGAACTGACTCTAGATAATGTTCATGCTTCAGAGAAGGCTACTAATCTAGCCACTCACTACATATCCTCCCCAATCCCCTAAACCTCTCATATACTACTTCCACCTCAGTTACAGCTAGATCAGTCACTTCTAGATGAATTATTGCATGAGGATCCTCCATGCCTTTCACAAGCTGATCTATCATTAGGCACACACGATTTGCTATAATCCACGACCTGCATGCTTGCTTGCTTGCTTGCTTGCTTGCTTGCTTGCTTGCTTCCTTCCTTCCTTCCTTCCTTCCTTCCTTCCTTCCTTCCTTCCTTCCTCAGTTTCTTGATCAGTCATTTGACCTTTTCACTATAAAAGCAAAAGAAAATACATATAAATACAGATATTTAAAATACAGAATAGCACATTCATGTTAAGTGCAAGTAGACAGGATTATTGCACATGTAAACCAGAACTCTTCCTTTGGAAAGACAGTAATATACAGAAACAGCATCTTAGAACATATTACAGACACAGCATGTCTTTTTGGAATTTCATAATCATTGTCCTTTAGCAGCTTTATGTTTGAGACAAATTCTTGAGATACACACTAGGTATTGGGCTACTGTCCTGATTATTATATAATCATCAGTGGTGAAAGAAATCTTCAAAAGAAGATCTTGATCAGAAGTTTGAATCGTGTTACAATGTGATGTTATCCATTTCTGCCTAGGGAACTTGTACCAGGGGCACTCAAACATAACATGCTTTAAATTTTCTAAAGAGGAAAAAGTGGTACAGGAACATAGCCTAGCCTGACTGGAAAAATATTTTTTTATATATTGCATCTAGTAGGTTACAAAGAAAAATAACTCCAACTTATACTTGGTGTATTGAATTGTTTGATTCTGATCATCTAAATAATGCCTATAATAATGAAAATCATCATTCAACCTTGTGCATGTTGAGAGATTCAACCGGAGATTATTTTCCAGATCTTTAAGTTTAAAAAATCCCACAATTCTGTTGGTGACAAATTTTTGGTATTTTAATCTTATTGTAACACCTATGTCTTTGTAATTCCTGGGATATTCCAGACCAGTTTCAGATAATATGTAAAAGATTGAAGAGACCCATCCTGATTTTAGGTGGCCCAGATTGATCCACAAGTATTTTTCCTTTAAGCAGAGATAGGTAAACCTAGTGTGTTTATGCTGAGATGCCCTGATCCAATAGTTTACCATCCTGGCCATACAAAAGTCTCTAATACAGGAGATACCTAGCTCTACATGAATTAAGGAGGCTGGAACAGATTTATTTAATCCTAAACAGGTTCTTAATAATTTGTTTAATGGGATCTCAAGTTTATCTACACGATGACAATACCAAATTTCATCATCAAACAATGCTTGAGCATTATACTTTGCTCTAGCAGCTATTATTAGAGGTTTGATAGAATTGCCTCTGTATTTCTTATTAAACATACACAAAGATGTAGCAGTCTGTTTAAGTTTCCTTCTTTCCTCCCTTCCTCCCTTTCTTCCCCCATTTCCCTATCCACCTCCCAGCATACTCCCTTCCTCCCCTAGCCCCCTTCCTTTCCCCATTCCAAACTATCCACATCCAGCGTTCCCCCTCTGTCTGACTACTCCTCCATATCCCTTCATAATTCCCTCCTGCCCCTCCATTCCAATCTGATTGCCCTCCTCTGCCCTCCAATGCTACCCCTCATTTCTTACACCAGCTCTGCCTGTCCCCTGTACCCTCTGCTCTCCCCGTACCATTCCCCCACCCCCACCCTATTCTGCCCTTACTACCATTTTCTCCTCCATCCCACTCTACCCATTTAGTCTCCCTAGATTCCCCATCATGAACTGGCCCCCTCTCACTACCTCTGTCCTCCCGATCCCAAGTCTGGGAATCCATTTCACACTAGCACCACAACAGTTGCATCCACTCTGGCCCCCTCCCTTCTGACTCCCCCTTCCTCCCTCCAATCTCCACCCCCTTGGTGTTTCCACCATCTGAGGTAGAGGAGCCCAAGACATCTGGGTCCACCCCTCCATAAGCTTCCCTTGCCTGCCTGCTTTGCTCACCTAGATAGTCCCCTTGACCCTCCCTCCTACCTATCCCAACCTCCTCTCCTCCCCTCTCACTAAATTCCCTAATTGTCATCTAAGCTGTCTCAACTCCACCAACAATATTTAAACTTTGTATGACATCATGCCCTTTTAAGACTACATATACACAAAAAACTTTAGTCAGGCTGACTGCTGCTGTAGTTTAATCCTTTAGTGAACTGTATCTTGATATTGAGGTTCATAGTACAAATCTGAATGGTACATGTGTATTTATATATTTTTTTATTGTTATAGAAACATAGAAACATAGACTTTGACAGCAGATAAGGACCACTTGGCCCACCTAGTCTGCCCATTTCCATACCTACTGGATAAGCTCCAGATTTTAGTTAACCATCAGCCTATTTCTTCCTACCCCCACAAGAATTGCCCTGTGTCTGTCCCATGCATTCTTGAATTCCCCCACTGTTTTTGACCCCACAACCTCCTAAGGTAGGTCATTCCATGCATCCACCACCATCTCTGTGAAAAAATACTTCCTCACATTGCCCCTGAGCCATCCCCCCATTATGTTCAAATTGTGTCCCCTTGTTCTTGCACATCTCTTTTTCTGAAAGATGCTACTGTCTTGGATTTTGTTGATTCCCTTGAGGTACTTGAAAGTTTCTATCATGTCCCCCCTCTCCCTTCTTTCCTCAAGGGTAGGCATATTAAGCTCCTTTAGTCTCTCTTCGTATCACTTCTGTTGCAGACCCTGCACCATTTTAGTTGCCTTCCTCTGGACTGCCTCCATCCTGTCTATATCCTTGCAGAGATGGGGGTCTAAAGAACTTCACACAGTGCTCTAGAAGGGGTCTCACCAACTGTCTGTACAGAGGGATAACAACTTCTTGTTTTCTACTAGTGATGCCTCTCCCTATACTTCCCAGTATCCCCCCAGCCATCCCTACTGCCTTCTCACATTGCTTGCTAACCTTTAGGTCATCTGATATAACTACCCCAGGTCCCTTTCCATTTTTGTTGTTGTTACTACCTCTACTCCGATTGTGTACTTATTGTTTGCATAGTGGAGGTGGTGACCTCCAAGCTGAATTCAATCTGCTGCAGTTTCAGCTTCTAAACAAAAAGATACTACTAAATGACAAAAAAATTAAAGCATTTTTTTTTTGTTTTTGCTCATGCTGTGAACTCAGCTAGCTCTGGATCAATCCCACAGATAACCACAATCTTAGGTGAACATTTGGAATTTGTTACGAAATTCAAATACTTGGGAGTGTGGATTGATCATAGACTCTCCTTCACGGATTATATCAAGGAATTGACAAAAAAACTTAGAGGCTTGGTCTTTTTTTTAGGTTTAACCATCTTCTTACTAAAAAAACTTAGTTGAGACTGGTCCAAACAACCTTTCTTTCCCTAGTAGATTACGCAGACTTCCTATATAGCCAGGGCCCTGCCACATCTCTTGCAAAACTTGATATGCTCTATCATAGAGTTCTAAGGTTTATAACTTGTCTTCCCATTTCTACACATCATTGTTCCCTGTACACATCTTCCTTCCCATACAGGCGGCACAGGAATGCTATACTCTGGACCTTCAGAGCAATCACCCAAAAACTACCAATATATCTCTGACTGTCTCCTGTTAAGCATGTTAGGCAATTACACATTGAGAAGTACCTCCTTTATTTCCCTGAAAGTTCACAAGGTCAAAACATGCTTCGGTAGAGTGTCCATAAACTTTGTGCTGCCCTCATTGTGGAATAAACTGCAAAAAATGTTGAAACTGATCAGCCCTGGCAACCTGGCTGTCTTCAAAACACTATGACCCAGATATTCAAACTGCGCCAGGCTGTGGCACAAGCCTGGGTGTAGCGCAACTTGGCTGCGCAGGGGCGTTAACTGGGCGATATTCAACGGAGCTGCACCATGGCTCAGCAGCATTGACTATCACACCCTGGCCACTCACAGTGCACATGACGCAGTGGCTGTACACCAGTGCCAGTGGCCAGAGTGGAGCATGGGGATGCACTAGCACAAGTTCCACTGCGCAAGGCGCAGCAACTGCGATATTCAAAAGTTGACATTCAAATGGGGCCATAATGTATGCAAGATGCACATGGGGCCATTTGCATGTCATTATGGTCCTATTTGCATGCAGGTGCACTGATTCCCAATGACTTGTGCCTGGCGCCCTGCCAGGCAGCAGCCGTCGGGGACTGACGCCCCCTGCAGTGCAGCAATGTGCCCCACAGCCCGATTGCGGGCTGAATCCAAATAAAATAAACCGCTATCACTGGTGGTCCAGTGGACCTGACTGCCTGATCGTGGGCTGTATTAAAAATAAAGAAAGTGCTATCCCTGGTGGTCCAGTGGACCGCTGCCTGCCCGATCGTGGGCTGAAGTAGAATGAAAGTTAATTCCAATATCCCTGGTGGTCCAGTGGACCGCTGCCTGCTCAATCGCGGGCTGAAGTTGAATGAAAGTTAATTCCAATATCCCTGGTGGTTTAGTGGATCGCTGCCCACCCGATTGCTGGCTGTAGTAGAATTAACAGAAACCCATCATCCCGGGTGGTCCAGTGGACCCCCCCTCCCGATCCACCCACTGATCCCCACAGTCCCGCTCCCCCCGGGTCAGCGGCGGGTAGCAACACCCACCCACCTGCCACTTCCCGCCGCCTGCCGACTGACACCGTCCAGTCAGGGCTGTATGCCGATTGGTCACAGGCGTGAGCCAATGGCGCAAGCTGCAGACCGTACGCACATACCAGCTATGTGAATATCCATTCACATATCTGGTATGTGAAGTACAGTATGGGCTGCAAGCCCATTGGCTCATGCTGTGGACCAAAGGGCGTACAGCCCTACCGATGGTGTCAGTCGGTGAGCGGCGGAGCGGCAGGTGGGTGGGGTGCTGCTGCATGCCACTGATGGGGGGGGAGCGAGGCGGTGGGAATCAGTGGGTAGATGGGGAGGGGGGTCCACTGGACCACCAAGGATGATGGGTTTCTGTTAATTCTACTACAGCCCGCGATCGGGCGGGCACCGATCCACTGGACCACCAGGGATATTGGAATTAACTTTCATTCTACTTCAGCCCACAATTAGGCAGGCAGTGGTCCACTGGACCACCAGGGATTTAGGTTTTTATCTTTGTATACTGATGCCCACAATCGGGCATGAGGGGGCCGCCACCACAGAGGTGCAGCAGGAGCTTGAGTGGCCACCCACGGGTGGCAGCTGCCATGTTGAGCCCTGCAACATGGCAGCTCACTTGTGGGTGGCCAGCCCTTGCTCCTTTTTTTTTTGGTGTAACTTTGTGCTGGCACAGGTAGGGGTTGCACATGCATGGCTCTGCACATCTCGGGCTGGATATCAGGCTGTGCAGAGTATGCATGGGCACACCCCCCCTACCTGCACCTGCATACATTACTGATGCACCCCGGTGCATCAGGATTTGTGTGGCGCACTTTCCCCTTTTGAATATTGTGCCGGGGAACATCAGTGGGTTGCGCATGGTGCAACACTGTTGCGCCACGTGCAACCCTTTTGAATATCTGGGCCTATATGCTCATTTCTTTAAGGAATTTTGTGATTGCTTCCCTCATCCCTAATTAGCCTCTGCTCTTGCAGCACCTACACTGATCCTGCTTGGCTCTTCACATTCTTATATGGTCACTTGGTTCCTATCCCCCCTTTTTCACCCAGTACCCACTATACTCCCATTACTTGATTATTGTTCCAGACATTCCTTCCTTATCAGCTCTTACCACCACACTGTAATTGCCTTCTTCTCCAATTATGAGGAAGGAGTTGCTCCTTCTCCATTGGTCGAGACCTGTATCCCTTGCATCCAATGTCCCTTTTATTCACCTTATTCACCTTGTTGTTCTCCATCCTGGCCCCCCCAAACTATTTATTTTCCTTCCCCCTGCCTTCTTTATAGTCCTTCTGGTAATCCTCCACCCTGTCCTGAAACTCCCTAGCCTTGCTGGTTTTGCCCTAGCCTACTGTGTGTGTACATATTGTCCACTATCCACTGAATTTAGTTAACATTGTACTTATGTTAATTCTACTCAGGTATTGTTGTGTATATACTGCCTCCAGCTACTGAAATGTTCTGAACTGCTTGTATGTTTAACTGTGCCATTGTCTCTGCTAGTCACCATGAATCCTATAATTACTGTAAACCTTTGTTTCTTTTTATGTAAATGTACACTGACCTTGTTCTACCCAGGTCCATCTTGAAAATGAGCTTTGCTCTATGGTGTTCACCTGGGTAAATAAAGATTTTGATTGATTGATTGATATTATTCTATTATTTTATTTATTTAAAAATGTTTCATCTGGAGGGCACACTGAGCCAAGGCTCATTTCCATGTGTGACTTGAACACAGCATTTATTAACTTATCGTGATTTTCATTGTCTTGTACTATATCTTGTATTGAGATTCAAATTGTCCCTTATGCGTTGCTATTGTTGCTTGTGTGTTGCCATTGAAATGATGTAGTTCAGATATGTGTTAGGGTGTATTATAACTGGCAGACTGAGCAACATTTAAATGTTGACAAAAGTTATTCAGACCCATGTTTGAGACAAAAAGTTATGTATTGCCATGTGTTCAAAAGGTTTAAAAAAATGCAGACTCCCCTGTTAAGAAACACAGTTCAAGTGTTTTTGTGACATTTTCTCAATTGCTGACTACATATATAACGAAATCAAGAATCAGTCAGTCTGCAGCAGAAGCTCAGCCCTTTTGCATGAATCATATGATACTGAATTGCATGGTTCAATCCTTGGATGAGTCTCATTTTTATGTCATCTTGTGCACGCGCAAGCAGCATATCGTGGTAGCTTGGAACAGCAGGTTTTGGAGGTGCGGTCATGTTATGGCCAATGGCGCCACTGCTTTTTCGGGCTGAGCTCTGTGGCATGAATGAAATAGCATGCTGTCTATGACAGTAGTGCAAAAGCATGCCACCAACTTGAAAAGATTTCACTGCTGAAATGAGGGAGCTCCCCCTCATTGCAGAGCATGACTTACTTGGTGTAACATTTCAATAAACATGGCAGCTATCACCGTGCACCTCTCACAGTCCCCAACAAGTCACTGTTGGGGGTGCCCAATTCCCCCTGTTGGCATGCACCTCCCCAGTTCATTTGCTGAACGGGGAGCCCAATCCCCATTGTCCTAATGTCTCCCTATGAATTTAATTTGTGTGCCGAGGGGGGGTGCCCAATCCCTGTTGGCTTCAGTCCCCCTCCCAAAAAAACACTGGTGGCACACTGAAAGCCCACCCCAGTGTGGCACAACAAACCTGAAAAAGAAAAACCTTCCCGCAATGTTTTTTTTTAACCTGTAAAAGAGAAAACAGTCCCTCGCAGCGGTTCCCCTCCCCCAACCTGCACCCACCTTCTGCACACCCCACCTGTGTTTGGGACAGATTAAGAAAGTTATAGTGATGCTGTTCATGAACAGAGATCCAAAAATGACTATGTTGAAAATTTGTTGGAAGAATTCCACAAAATGACTGTGTTACGAGCATGCGTTGCACAGGTTCCATGCACACGCATGCTTGTAACTTTGAAAATTTTTAATATTTTCTCTCCAGATTTTCAACATTGCCATCTCTTCACACATCCTTATGAACGGTACAGCTGTCATTTTTCACATCCTGCCCAAACTGTGTTTTCGCACTTCTGGCGCTGAATGGCACGGTCACTGTGGGAAATCAACATTTGGGACAGATTAACAAAATCAGTGCCACTGTTCGTGAACAGAGGTCCCAAATGCTTTCATGAGGTGGGGTCACAAAAAGGCCATGTTGAAAATTTGGAGTGAAAATATCAATAAATGCTTGGGGTGTTAGGGTTTATAGCTATAACATCCCTCTATGTAGAGACTGACAGGCATCAGGGGTGTGCCTTTGGATTGTTGGCTGTAATGTTCATGCCTTTCCACCCCCACCCCCACCCTGCAGCCAACGGGCATCAAGGTGTGCCTTAAACTCTTTGGCCCTAAGTTAACCCCATTCTCCTATACTGCACCCATCTCAATGTACTTCCTTATGAAATGGGGTGAGCATAAGGCCCGATCACCCCAAGGCACAACACAACACTTGTTAGAGTCTGCAGGGTAGGGTGAGGTGAATTGGCATAGGTGTTATGGCTGATAAACCAAAAGCACACCTCAATGCTTGTCAGTCTCTGCAGGTGGGGTGGGGTTGACGTCGATTCCATACTTCACTCCCATTCCTATTATTCATCTCTCTAACTCCTGCACTACCAATGCCAACATCAGCAAGTCAACATCCTGCATTGACAAATGCTTGTTTTGTAACTGTTTCTATCATTATTAATTACTTCTTTATCTATATGATCTTGATATGAAATGTAACTCTTTTTGGTTTTACTTGACATCCCAATATTTTCTGTTCCATGTTTAATATATTTTATTCATATTTTTTTCATCCAAACAGGATTTTTCTGCCTGCACAATTATGCTGTGTAGATACCTGTCAATGTTTTGCTGTCTGACTTAGTAAAAAATAGATAACCAAACTTGGCCATACCAGATCAGTTAAATATGGACTCTGTTGTTCTACTGGACTGGACACAAATTGCACATATATTGTAGAGAGTGCAAGCCAAGGTTACCTAGGCAAAATGGAGGTGAAGCTAAGGTTAGTACACAATGCAATGCACAACAGCAATACATCACATCAATAACCCTCCCACTCACTGATCTGGATCATCCAATTTGCACCCCCACTATTCTTTTATGTGCCTAATAGTTTTGCTTTCTGCTGCTGCTAAACTCAGCAATCACTGTATGTAACGAAGAGAAAGTTTCAAATGGAGATAGTTTTTCCCATGGATCAGGAATCGTCATTTGACATGTAACCCCCCTGTTACCCGGGGTTACTAGAGTCCCAGTAAGACCTAGTGGTAGGCAGGGAAGGAAGCTTGTGAAACTCCAGTTAAATGGATTTCACCCTGTCTCACTGTGTTCTCAGGCTCAGCTGAGACTGAGGGATGACATCACCATAGAACTCTCGCAGCTGCATGAGCCACACTGGAATGCTGCAGTTGGAAGTTAGGATAGAATGTTGTGGATTTTTGAACAGAGTCTGTGTGCAAGCTCTAAGAGCCTTGTGCTCTGTTTTAGAGCTACTGTAAGGGAGGTGTGTGTTTCCACCGAAAGAGGAACACAGTAAGCTGATTGTGAAGTGGTGGAGACCGCTGTTACTGGTCCATGTGCCCCATCCCTGAGGGGATGGGGGTAGAAAGATTTGCCTGCCTTCCAGGGGCAACCCTCCTGGTTCCATTTAAGGAAGAAGCTGCCTTATTTCAAGTTGTGCTGTGGCACCAGAAGCTGTGGGAGAGAAATTCCTGTGAGGAATCGCCTGTGGGGCACCTGAAACCAAAGGGTGAGTTCGCTCTGACAGAGGGCCTATGTTTTCACCTGAACTGTTGGAACATGGGGACTGGACTACTTAATTTGTAGGAGATCTAGTGTAATAGACATTGCCGGTTAATTCAAGTAGGTTCAAGTCCAGCACAAAGAGTAAAGTAAAGTGGGGATAGGACTGCTTAATCAGTGTGAGGCCTAAAGCAATGGGCTAAGCCAAGTAAAAGTATGTTCAAGTTCAGCACAATGGGAAAGCAAGACAACTAGAGGTAATATGACATGCATTTAGCCTTAATCTAAATTGCCAAGCTTTACAGAGTGAGATGTTTAATGTCCAGAGAAATGGCTGGGTATGAATTGTGGAAGCGAGAGGTTGGAGACCCCCCATCAGTAGTAACTAAATTCACCTCTACGGATTTGCTCTGTGGCACCTTTACTTTCTCTCAGGTACTTGTCCAGTGCCTGAGGAAAGTACCCAGATGTGGGATTAAAAGGAGAACTCCCTTATAGAGCTGAGGTGCTCTTAGGTGGTTTAGGGAGCCACCAGAAAAGGTTTCCATGACATATGGAAGGTATCCGAATGGCCGGCAAGGGAGCCGAGCCAGGGAAATCCCAGATAGTGTACAAGTTTGGGCTGTGTACCCAAAGCAGCGGGCAAGTCCAGGCTTTGTGCCCGGTGGGTTCAGAGCCTGAGGGCTGAAGTGTTGAAGAAGTGTTCCTGATTCTTTTTATCTGCATTACCAGAAGTGCAGCCCCGTGGGGGTCCATCTATGCATTGTTTATTCTGCTTGGATGTGACTAAAAGCCACACTTTAGAATCCCATTTCTGGTATTGGACATTACAGTTATTGCTTCCTGTGTTCAGAATTACTTGGGTGCCCCTGCGCAGAGTAGCCAAACCTAGCCCTTGTGCCGAGTAACCTATTCCTTCCCGAACCCAGTCCCCACCTAGTACTGCTGTCAGATTCAAACAGCATGCCACCTGTCATTTGCAAAAAGGCAGGGGGGTGGGGGTTACAAAATGGAGGCACCACTTTGGGTTTTAAATTTAGGAAGGAAAGGTGCTTAAGCAAAGGGCTAGCATTTTGGTTATCAGTCAGTGGGTAGCCCAAAAAGCTGAAGCAAGGTTAACTAGTGTGTCGCTGTGTGCTGTTGTCCATGTGCTGCTGTTAAATGCCAACTGTTTACCAAGGAGCAGTAAAGCCTGAGAGAGTATGCCCTTGTCATGCATCAAAAATTTACAACATTTTGCCAGCTTTTAAAAAAACTGAGTGACAAAGAAAAGTGTGGAAGACTAGGGGTAGCAACAGGAAAATTGTGCCCTGGACATTGGAGATGCTTTCTAGTGAATGGAGAGACTTGCTGTGTTAATGGCCATGACAAATGGTTGAAATGGGCTCCCGCCGTGGAGTCAGTTCGGGGAAAAAAAAAGTGGTTTTGCAGTTTAAATTTGCCTGCTCGATGATTGCCATGAGGAGAAGAGCACTGGCGAGGGAAAGAGGCCCATTTGCATTGTATTGTGAGATTGGTGAGACTGCAATCAGTCCCACCCCCAAGCCAGCTCTTCTTGCGACTGCCCAGCATTCGAGAGGGATTGTGAGGGAAGTGCGTGTACTGGCTTATCGGAGGAGCATCGTGGTGACTGAAAGCGCTGTAAAAGTTTAAAAACTCAGACTTTTCTATCTAAAATCGGGCTCAACCAGCATCTCGATCGACTGTACTGTGAGTGTGGTGTTCGGAAGGTTGATCGGCAGGACTGCCAACCCGCTTCTCTCCAGAGGCCTCCAAGACTGGCTGCAGGCCATTTTCCATCACAGCAAACAGCTACTGATAACAGTGAGTACTAACAGAAATAATTGCTCAAACCAGTGATTTTTGCCAAAAGCCAGCTGAATCTGTGTGCAGCAGTGTAATCACATTGCAATCAAAGACTGTGTTAAGTTTACCAGCAAAAGCAAGCCTTTTAAGCCATCGACTATGAGCATAGTTATGGGTTCAGCGTCAGACTAAAGTTTCAAAGCCATGAGAGAGGCTGTGAGTTGTATCACGATATGCAGCAAGAGTTACAGGCAATCCTGTGCTTGAAATACTGAGGCTTTAAGGGACTGTGAGCTAGAGCAATGTCTTCAGCAAGTGAAAAGTCAGTGGTAAATCATATAAATGTGCTAGGAAAAAGAACAGTGCAAGTTTGTGCAGTTTGAGCAAAGTTATCAGTAGAGTGTGTAAATCGGATGCGCAGTGGCTTGACCCAATTTCAGAATGTTGATGCGTAACAGTGCTGCCGCCGCAATTACAGGGTGGGGTAATAATGTAAACACAGCAGCACTGGAGCCATTTTGAAAGTGAAAGAAAGTGTTCAGTGATGTGGGACTTTCAATAACGATGAGCGTTTGTTTGTTTTTCTCTGCAGTCATGGCCTCAGGACCAGCCTGCTACCTGGATCATTCCCGGGCTGTGGTAGCAGCAGAAGTAAACAAGTTAAGGGACTTTGAGAGGTGTTACTATGGAGGAAAATTGCCTCCTCATGTGGCAATTCCTGGATACCCAGTGCAAGTGTGCTTAATATGCTTAAATGCTGGAAGGGATGTCTTCATGGTACCTCACTGTTCGGGGTGCTTAGAGAAATATGGCTTGTTTAAAGTGCCCAAGATTTGTTTGACTCCCACATGGACAAAAGTTCAAGAATCTGCAGTTGGCAGCACACAGCACCAGGCGGATCCTGTTGGAGAAGGCCCCTTGGGGGAGTGTGGCACAAAGCTAGAGGGTGCAGATTTACAGACAGAACAATGTGCTGATGTTTTGGATTCTGGATCGCAGAGAGACAATTCAGGAAGAGCATCAGTAGACCCTTGGAGAGAGGGGTCTAGCCCAAGTCTCATAGGAGAAGTTGAGATGAGGGAGGCCTTTGAATGGGAGGTATCGACCTCCGCACCCAGCGAAGAATGGATAGTCTCAGGAGTGAGGACGATGGCTCACTCCTGGGCACAGATTCTCAGTGAGGAAGAAGAAGAGGGGGAACCTATGTGGCCTTGTGAAAAAGGAACGGGTACACAGCCTCCAGCTCTTGCTTCAGAGGAATGCATGGACGAGAGTGGTGATGCCACTGCCCTGGCTGTGCAAGAAGAAGAAGTCAGGGATCCATTCTTTGTCTCTTTGAAAATGCATAGCTGGCAGAACCAGGACTGGCTGCCCTCAAGCCAGGCCAGTGGTCTCAGGTTGACCAAATCTAGTAAAGAGGAGAGACTGGTTCGTAGGAAGGTGAATGAAATCTATGGGATGTCCTTTCCTACCTTTCCTTGGAGAGTCTGGGAGGAGATTGAGAACAACAGGAAGTCCTGGATTTGGACCGAAGCAATGAAATGTGTGTATCCTGGTGCAAACAAGCATGTCAGGAACAGAATGTTTCATGAAAAATGCAGCCAGTGGAAAAGAGGCAGGACACTGTTAATGGACACTGTTCGAATAGTGGATGGAGAGGGATGTGAAACCTTTCACAGTGTGAATTATGTGCACCAAAATGGGATAATAATTCAAGCTGCTGATCCGTTGTACTATTGGCCTCAATGCAAAGACCTCCCTGCAAATGTGCCTATGCCTACCAACTGGAAAACAGAGCAGTGATAGTCAGTGCTGCCACTCCAACCATTGCAGAGCCTTTGTTGTTCACCAGTATGGACGTCCAGGACTCAGGTGCCCCACATTCATCAGTGCTACAGTGTACTGACTTTCCAGAATCCATCGACTGGCCCACCGGTGACTTCAGATCCAGAGAGGACACCAGCCCAGCTGTATCCTGATTCATCGCCTGGTAACCAGATGATGTCAAACCAGCTGTTTTCCTTTTTGTTCCTGTTCCAAGGTTCCATCTCCAGCGATGACATCATCACAGCAGTTTCCAGATGTGCCCTGCTGTTGTTCCCAGAAGATGTCTGCCCAGCTGTATCGGAAGAGTGCTGCCAGGGAGAGTCTTCGGCTGAGGACCAGGTCGGTGTTTTGTTCATTCTACAAGGGACTGGTAAGTCCAAACTTTTCTATTCTTATGACATTGCAGTACACACCCTACACTAGCAGACTCCAGATGTGTGAACTGTCCTCAAAGACTATCCCCTTCCGGACTTTCGCCTGTGAGAACGGTGCTTCACCGGGCTCCGGTCCAGGAGAGACTCTTTAATGGACTAGCCTTCAGGCACTGTGGTCACTAGATGGAACTTTTAGGGCACTCCATCCTCCAAACTGGTGTATTGTAAATAATGTCATTGTTTGCTACTGTTTTCTAATGTTTATACTGTTTTTCTACCTTTTCTAAAAAAAAATATATATTTTGGGGATTCTCCAGTGTTTTGATGGTAAGGGTTTAGATAGACTGTGTATGCAGATTAGGAGTGTGTATTGTCTTTCTTTTTCTTGAAGGTGTTCCTGAAGAAGATAGAAGAGAAGAGAAGACAAGAAGTGGAGGAGGGACTCATTGGAGTTCCTCACTAGTACTTTAGTATGAAGTATTTAAAGTACTGTTGTTGTTGTTACTGTGTAGTAACCCTTTTATTCCACAGGTATGGTTGTGGGGGAGTAAGGGAGTAATGTAATGGTATGGTATTAGCTCCTGGTGTGTGGTTGCATGGTGCCCAAGGTCAGGGAGGTCCCTTGTTTGTTTGTTTTGGGGTTTGAGTTAAAGGCAAATAGATTTTCCCTAGAGGGCTAGGGGGGATAGACAGGCTGTGGCCCTGACCTGCAGTAGGGGTTGCAGTGCTGAACTATTAGGGCTATGCTCTAGGCAGTTCTACCAGAGCCACTAGGTACCCATAGTCAGCAGGTAGAGTAGAGGCTGATGCGTCAGCCAATGGACTCTAGGCCCTTAGTGTTGTCTGCCTGTGCTGGCACATGGTAGGGGAGAAGGTAGCGCTACCTCCCTGTAGTCAGCACATGGGGCGAGATGGCCTAAGCCGGGAAAATAATGACTGCGGACAGTCATTTTCCTGGCCCAGGGTGAGTATAACCCCCCTGTTACCCGGGGTTACTAGAATCCCAGTAAGACCTAGTGGTAGGCAGGGAAGGCAGCTTGTGAAACTCCAGTTAAATGGATTTCACACTGTCTCACTCTGTTCTCAGTCTCAGCTGAGATTGAGGGATGACATCACCATAGAACTCTCGCAGCTTCATGAGCCACATTGGAATGCTGCAGTTGGAAGTTAGGATAGAATGTTGGGGATTTTTGAACAAAGTCTGTGGGCAGTCTTGAAAAGAGAAGCAGCACAGCAGTCTGTGTGCAGGCTCTCAGAGCCTTGAGCTCTGTTTTAGAGCTACTGTAAGGGAGGTGTGTATTTCCACTGAAAGAGAAACACAGTATGCTGGTTGTGAAGTGGTGGAGACCGCTGTTACTGGTCCATGTGCCCCATCCCTGAGGGGATGGGGTAGAAAGATTTGCCTGTCTTCCTGGAGCAACTCTCCTGGTTCTGGCTAAGGAAGAAGCTGCCTTATTTCAAGTTGTGCTGTGGCACCAGAAGCTGTGGGACAGAAATTCCTGTGAGGAATCGCCTGTGGGGCACCTGCAACCAAAGGGTAAGTTTGCTCTGGCAGAGGGCCTATGTTTTCACCTGAACTGCTGGAACATGGGGATTGGACTACCTAATTTGTAGGAGTTCTAGTGTAATAGACATTGCCAGTTAACTCAAGTAGGTTCAAGTCCAGCACAAAGAGTGAAGTAACGTGGGGATTGGACTACTTAATTTGTAGGCAGTCCAGTGTAATTTGACATTGCTGGTTAATTCAAGTAGGTTCAAGTCCAGCACAAAGAGTAAAGTAAAGTGGGGACTGGACTGCTTAATCAGTGGGAGGCCTAGAGCAATGGGCTAAGCCAAGTAAAAGTATGTTCAAGTTCAGCACAATGGGAAAACGAGACAAGTAGAGGAAATGTGACATACATTTAGCCTTAATCTACATTGCCAAGCTTTACAGAATGAGATGTTTAATGTCCAAAGAAATGGCTGGGTTTGAATTGTGGAAGTGAGAGGTGGGAGAGCCCCATCAGTAGTAACCAAATTCAACTCTACGGATTTGCTCTGTGGCACCTTTACTTTCTCTCAGGTACTTGGCCAGTGCCTGAGGAAAGTACCCAGGCGTGGGATTAAAAGGAGAACTCCCTTACAGAGATGAGGTGCTCTTAGGTGGTTTAGGGAACCACCAGAAAAGGTTTCCATGACATATGGAAGGTATCCGAATGGCCGGCAAGGGAGCCGAGCCAGGGAAATCCCAGATAGTGTACAAGTTTGGGCTGTGTACCCAAAGTAGCGTGCAAGTCCGGGCTGTGTGCCCAGTGGGTTCAAAGCCTGAGGGCTGGAGTGTTGAAGAAGTGTTCCTGATTCTTTTTATCTGCATTACCAGAAGTGCAGTCCCATGGGGGTCCATCTATGCTTTGTTTGTTCTGCTTGGATGTGAATAAAAGCCACACTTTAGAATCCCGTTCCTGGTATTGGACATTACAGTTATTGCTTCCTGTGTTCGGATTTACTTGGGTGCCCCTGCTCAGAGTAGCCAAACCTAGCCCTTGTGCCGAGTAACCTATTCCTCCCCGAGCCCAGTCCCCACCTAGTACTGCTGTCAGATTAAAACAGTATACCACCTGTCATTTGCAAATAGGCAGGGGGGGTGGGGGTTACAGACAGATGATCTTTCACCCACAGGCAGTGCCACACATTGGCAACAAGACCCTAGCTCTAGTCTCTGGCTGATGATTTATTTATTTATACAATAACCCCTCACTATAATGAATGGCTTGGGAGCCAAAGCAGCAATTCATTATAGCTTCCCATTTGCTAAAATGAGGGATGCTATGGGAAGCAAGCCACAGCAGCATACGGTTGCACTGTTGGACACTTTGACCCAATAACACGCATGCTGCATTTTTTAACTTATATATTTTGTATATTCAACTACATTTTAACCTTTTTCTAGTTTTATAATTTATTTTCTTGAGTAGTGCTCTGCTTGCCTTAGGTTGTTAGTGGAGATCTAGATCAGAATTGGGGAATGAGGAGGGAGTGTGTATAGTGTTTGTGCTTAGTGTGTAATTTTTCTTTGGTTTTCTTTTGCTTGTGGTTGTGCTTAGTGCCAATGCCTACAGTTTTTACAGTACAGTAGAGTACAGTACTGTACATTAGTGTGAAGCATTGAAGAAGTCAGTCTCTTTCATTTGTTTGCTTTGTGGCAGCAACATCTTTTGCTTCAGTCTGTGGGTTCCAGTTGCATTACAGCAGAAAAGAAATGTCACCCAATCTTTTGCAACTTTAAAACCCTTGCTAGCATTTGCTTCCCCCTTACTTGCTAGGGTAACATTGGGCAAGCAATTCCAAAATAAGCCCATCTCGTCTACATTAAACTCTTGGTCAGAGCAGTAACCACCATCAAATAAGATTTTTTTTAGCTTGAGAATAAATGCAAGTGCAGCAGCATCATCACGCGATCTCTGTTCCGCAGTGACACACACTCTCCTGATGCCGTGTCTCTTCTGGAAATGACACGGCCAGCCAGTAGACTATTTAAATTTAGAAGCCTCCTCACAGATTTCTTTAGCAAACTGACAAGCCTTTTCTCTCAGAATATGGCCAGAGACGGGGATGCCACTAAAACATTGCTGTGACAACCACAGCTGTGTGGCTTTTTCTATCTCTGGCTCATCTGCTCAGTGGAGTTTTTTCTGTTTTAAAGCATCAGACTCCTCAGCTTTCCACACAAAGTCCCTTAACAAGTCCTCCTGTTTATGCCATGTACAAATCATAGATTTACTGTACCCAGTCTCAGCAGCAATTTTGGCCAGACTTTAACCTGCCTTTAACCTGTCCTAAATCACAAGTTTAGTTTGGACAGAGTAGCCTGAGTGCTTCATGATGTTAACAGCAAAATCGAAACTACAGATCTGACAACTGACCGGCACTTTATAGCACCCCCATAGGAATTCTTGTGAACCACAGGTGCCATTCGTTATATCCGAAATTCATTACAGGGAGGTTCATTAAAGCAAGGGGCTAATGTATTTGCTAGTTAGGCTTAATAATCTATTACTGGCAGACCCTCAGAAACTCTATAGTTCACACTTGTGAATTACGGAGTTCAGTAAACCATTGGTACAGCAAACCAGTGTGAGTCACCCTCAGCTGTCCCCCGGGAAGGTGTCCTCATGCTGGTGATCCATTCACACTCCTCACAGAAAACACCAGTGCAAGAAAAATGCTTCTCTACAATCTGTCAGGCAAAAAAATGGCCGAAGTGTAAATTAAACTCTCCTCACAAAAAATATTAAGCAATGGCAACCGCATCCTATTTTGAGCCTCCAAATGAATCAGAAATGCTGAAATGCATTTAATAGCAGGAAAACAAAAACACTGAACTGCATAAACTTCTAATAAAAAAAAAACTGCTAAGGAGGTTCTCAGTTGAAATAGGAAACAGGGTGGGAAAGTTAATTTTTTTTTTTTAAATGTTAAGAATTCAGTTAAACCACTTGTTAGAAGCTCTTCACACAAAAAAAGGTTCAGCTGTTCTTGTATACTTATAGACTTTGACTTAGAGTTTTTTCCTGTTCCTTTTAAGTAAAATAAATGTTCTTCACATAAACTGTTTCAGTTTCTTAGTTACTAAATTAACCAGCAGTAACCAGTAAATCTACAAAATAAAACATGGGGAAGTGTGGTGATTCATATTTTATGCACACCATCAATGTATGATGCCCAGATAAACTCCTTGGGCTTTGCCCTGGGAGTTTATGAGGCATCATACACCTCAGGTGTGCATAACATTCTCATAAACCACACTTCCCCATGCATTATTCTATATATTTATTTTATTTTATAATTTTCTTGGATAGCAACCTTTGAGCTAAATGCTCATTTGCAAAGGTTCCACATCAATGACTCAGTAACTACAATATGGTACAAGAGTAAAAACAAGAGAAGAATACAAAATGGTAATACGATAAAAAATGGATACTTATATACAATGATAAAAACAGTGCAAATACAGGGGTCACTTATACAAATTAATTTAGAGCATAGTACATGTGGTAAAAGTAAACATGAGATATATCTATAAGAAGGTAAGGGAAGGGTAGCAAGAAGAAAGAGACTAGAGGGTGAGTAAGCTGCCAGGAAGTGGCTTTGTTAGGTAGGGGAGGTTAGGGAGTATAGATATCAGTGTGAGGGGGGAGGCAGAAAATGAGTGGGGTGAGATTTGATGCAGTCAGGAAAATAGGCTTCATAAAAGGGGATTAGTGGTGGGCAGAGAGATTTTGGGGGAGAAAATGGGGGGAGGAGGGGTGTAATAAATTATTGTAAATGAATGTGCAGGGGGTTTAAGGAGGGAATGGAAACATGTAGTACTGTAGTAGTACAGTAGTAAAATTTTATTTATAAAGAGATTTCACAATTAGGGTTATGAATACCCTTTTAATAAGGTATACCTGCTAAATAAGATCATCTAAAAATTACAGAAGGCAATATCACTCATACTGTAGGTATATAGAAGATGTTAAA
Organism: Neoceratodus forsteri; assembly: GCA_016271365.2. Lineage (NCBI taxonomy): Eukaryota > Metazoa > Chordata > Ceratodontiformes > Ceratodontidae > Neoceratodus > Neoceratodus forsteri. The sequence continues at coordinate 876,245,462 of CM057459.1, forward strand.
TCATTAAAAATAATACAATACTACACACGATTTCAAAGGCAGATCCATTACAGATCAATTCCTTAGTCTCATTTATTACAATCACATCGAAAAGCTAGTTCTGACTTCATAGCTGACTTAAAAATGGCTGATAGGGGCATGGCTAGCCGGCAAGCATGGTGGACACTTGCTAATCTGGCTTCCTGGGTGGCAGCTTTTTAAAGTTATTTTGCAGCTAAGAAAATAATTTGGGGCTAACTTTCTTATGATATTCTGGTTCTCTGGGTGGATGGCTTCTATAAAATCTGAAAATCACCAAACTAAACTTCAATTTGGAGCCAGGGCATCGAATGTTAGAGATGAATCCTGCCCTTGTGGTTTTAGGCCTTCTTCTCCTGTGCTAGCAGTGACGGTGCAAAGACTGATCATAGCACAATGGACCTTACTAAAACACTAGCAGGCATCCCTGAAACACTGGTGTAGATGCAGAGGGATATAAAAGCAGAATTCCACAATCTGAATAAGCAATTTACACATCTGCAGACTGTGGTTACCACTTTGACTGAAACTACGGCCACCTACACATCGCAAATGTGTGAATTAGAATGGAGAATCACTGATATGGAGGATACAAATGTAGGAGCCTCAGCTGAGAGAAACGGTTTGCTGTCTACAATTGCTGATCTCTGTGAGTGATTAGATGATCAGGAGAACCACTCTCGAAGATTGAACCTCTGAATCATTGGTCTACCAGAGGGCCTGGAGGGCTAAAACCCCAATGTGGGATTGCATTCATGGTTAATAAAGCAATTAGGCCTATCGGAGGAAGCTGTGGTGTATGAGATTGAACATTCCCACTGGGTGGGCCCTCCTCCTAAACCCGGAGAGCACCCTTGACATTGCCTCATTAAATATCTGAGGTTCAGGGACAAGGAGACAATACTACAGAAGGCCAGGGAAGTGGGCCCCTTGAAGGCTGACAACTCATCAGTATTTGTGTACCAGGATTACAGTAGTGAGCTACAAATGCAGAGACAGAAATTCAACCCAATAAAAACAAACTGTACAGAATCGGCTGGAAATTCTCCTTGGCATACCTGGCTCGTTTACAGGTAGGTAGGCCTGGACAGAAGCCACGTTTTTTAAACCTGTCACCAACTAGCAGAAAAATGACTAGAGGAAGAGGAGACCAGGAGAGAATGAAGAGGTCCTAATGACCCAATGAGCTAAGTAGTATTACACTCGGTATTCTTGTTCGGATACAGCTGTTGTTACTATTAAGTATGGCTGGCCTAGTGGCGTTATGACTTCTGGGGCTCTTATTTCTACTCTGGCGGAAGGAACTAGGGTTTACCTGGCTGTTTACAGCCCTGATGCTACGGGACAGAATTTAGGAAGATGAGGCCTCCGGAGTGGTAGCTCTGACTGGGTCTTGGGACTCGGGTAACCGCAGGGGGAGGGCCTTCTATTTGTGATCTATTATGGCACCTTTAGATGCTGATATGATTAATAAGCTGGTACATAATGGGCAGCGGGACCAATTGAAGGAAGCTGTGGGCCGCTTGAACACTAGAAGGTGGAGCAACGGTATGGGAGGCTCGGTGGGTGTGAGCAGTGGAATACATGATACCGTACTGGGGAGTACTTGGTCCTGTTATGAAATCTGCAATCCAGCCTTGGAAGGATCAGTTGTCTCCTTGTTTTTTTTCTGGCCCAACCGTGTCTAGGGGTACCAGTAGCAGTGGGAGCAGTGCAATTAACAACTGGAACTCTAACTAGACACTGGCCAATTTGATTTAAATCCACCTTGTGTAACTAACTTATTTGAGTCCCGGGGGACATTGGGGGAAGTGATAAGGGCCAACCATATGCCTTAGTTTTGGGCTTCTGTGTTCTCTCCATGTTCACTGGAGATAAGTTTCTGATTGGGATTCAGTTTTAAAATTTAGAGTTGGCCTTATGCAATAGTATTTAGCTGCATGTGTTGCTTATACAGGGCATATGCCACCACCCCTCATTTCATTCCATCTCTATGGCTAGTGGTAAGGGCAGGACTGGCTTTCCCTGCCTAATGCTTGTAATGTGAATGCTGGTGTTTTTTTTTTTTCCCGTGGGAATATGACTCAGTCCCTTTTGGGCTGAAGCTTGATGAAGTATGGGTAAGGGGAGAGGGGCTGCTGGGGTGGAGGGTGGGGGGAAATTAGGGTAACATGGGACTGGAGTCGATTGTCCTTTTCACTTGTGATAGAAGAGGAGGCGGCACATTGGAAGCACCAAATAATGCTGTCACTGTTACATGCTGATTTGAAGCCTTCTTTAAGGGCGCTCTACATGGCTCCAATAATTTGGTATTTGTTGAGGGATACATTTGAGGGGCATATGGGGTGGCTTTCGGTTGGGGGGAGGGGGTTAGAAAAGTTGGGGAAAAGAGTATGGGGGCTTGCTTGTTACATGCCAGCAAGTTACATTGTATCAGACTGATGTTTAATAATGGGGGATGATATAAATTATATTTCTTGGAATGTTAATGGTCTTAAGTCAATAGTGAAGCATAAGAGAGTCATGACAGAGATACATAGATGAAAGGGGCTATTGGTTTTATTACAGGAGACTCATTTTTTACCCTCAGAGGCTCCAAAAACCACTGAATTCATGAGTGGTATGTGGGTGTCTTCGACTTTCTCAGCCAAAGCTCATGGTGCCTCTATATGGTTACCTAGGTGCTCCTCTATTCAAATTTTGGAACAAATGGTAGACCCAATGGGCCAATATGCTTTGGCAAAGGTAGAAACCCGGATGGAAGTTCACTTCTGGTAGGCTCTGCATATGCCCCAAATGTGGATAATCTCAGCTTTTTCCAAAAACTTGCCTTAGAAATGTCAAGGTGGGAAGGTCCCTGGATATTGGGTGGAGACTATAATTGTGTACTTGACATGCTTCTGGATAGATCTAATACTTCTCCTGTCCTAAAGTCTCATAATGCAAAAGTTTTGGAAGCTTCACAAGGTGATTTTAACCTTCTAGATGCTTGGAGACATGTGTACCCATCGGGATGGGAATATAGTTTTTATTCCCATGCCCACTGTTCTTATGCCCGTATTGATAAATTATTAATTATTAGTAGCCTGATAGCTGGGGTGGGTGAGGTAGGGTATATGCCTATTCTAGTCTCTGACCATGCACTCCACTACTTAAAAAAATTAATGGCATGGAGCTTAATGTGGGAACCAAGTCCTGGAAATTGTATCCATTACTGTTAAAAAATCAGGAATATGTGAAGCATATGGGTGTTACAATATAGGAATTTCTGACAATCAGTCAGAAAGGGGACACCTCACATTCCACACATTGGGAAGCCATGAAGGCCTACATAAGAGGGCAGACTATTGTTTTTGCAGCATGAATAAAACATGCTGCTACAAAGGAATTGGCCTTCCTTAGAAGAAAGATTGAGATGAGCAAGAGGGCCCACATGCTTAACCCCACTACCGCCTTGTATAACCTGGTTCAAAAGCTGAAATGGAAATTCTGTTCTCTAGCTAGTGTTCAGCTGGAGAGTAATATTCTCTTAGATAATGCAGGGCAATATTTTGATGGGGACAGGGCTGGGAAATACCTGGCCTGGCAGCTTAAAAGGAAGGAAACACCCAAAATGATCACTCAAATTCAGAATGATCAGAGAGTCATGGTGACAGGGGCTGGAGATATTGGGGATACCTTCGGTGTTTATTGTAAAAAGCTTTATACCTCTGAGGGCACCCCTAAACGGGAGGAATATGATCTGTTTTTTGCAGGAGCCCCTCCTAGATAGGTTTAAAGAGAATGATGCCAAGCAGCTAGATGTTCCCCTAACTGCACAAGAAATTAAAGCTGCTCTTAGAATGTTGAAGAGTAGTAAGGCCTGTGGACCAGATGGTTTGCCTATTGATTTTTATAAAACCTTTGAGGGGTATATTTTGGAACCGATGTTTGATGCCCTGGAGGAGGGATTAAAAAGGGGAGAAATATCCCCCTCCACACAGTCTGCCATAATAACAGTGTTGCCCAAAGCAGGTAAGGATCCCGCCCTTTGCCCCTTGTATAGGCTCATATCACTGCTCACAGCAGACTATAAAATTTTGGCACAAGCTATGACCTCCAGACTGGAGCAGTATCTGCCATCTGTAATTCACCTGGACCAGTCTGGGTTTGTTAAAGGCCATATGGGTAAACATAATATTCGACGTACACTTAATATCATATAAAAATGGGCACACACTAAGAAAATGCATGGAGTGGCAGTAGTGACCCTTGATGCGGAGAAGGCTTTCGACCATGTGGAGTGGGGGTACTTATTTTATACCCTGGACTGATTGGAAGTGGGATCTAAGTTCAGATTGTGGGTGCAGGCACTATATCAGGGTCCACTGGCTCAGGTAAATGCTGGAGGGATATTGTCTAGCCCCTTTCAGCTGGGTAGAGGTATAAGGCAGGGATGCCCGCTGTCTACCTTGCTCTATGTGCTCTCTTTGGAACCCCTGGGGGTGGCTTTGAGAGCTCACATGGGAATTAGGGGGATGGGGTGGTAGAGAGCACAAAATAGAAAGCTATGCTGACGATCAGTTATTATACCTACAGAACCCTGAAGAAGACCTACCAGCCTTGCATGACCTTATGCGCCATTTTGGGGCCATCTCAGGCCACAAGGTTAATTGTCAAAAAGTGAACTCATGCCAATAGGTACCCAGCACCGACCATAACTGCTACCCCACTTGGGCAGGCTCCAACTAGTGTCAACTTTGAAGTACCTTGGAGTAAGACTCTCTGCCACTGTAGGGAACTTATATAAATTGAATTTAAAACCACTATTGACTACTATAGCTGAGGACTGTATGAGGTGGACGGCCTTGCCCCTCTCATAACTGGGCAGAGTGGGGGTCATTAAGATGTCAATATTACCTAGACAATTATATTTCTACCAAACCCTGCCTATTAAGATACCTAAAACACACTTTGAACAATTAGACTCCATTATACATAAATTTGTGTGGAGAAAAGGGCAGGCAAAAATTCAGAGAAACCTGTTATACAAGAAGCCTGGGGAGCAGGAGTGGGGCTCCCACATTTTAGAATTTACTATTGGGCTGCTCAGCTAGCATTTATTCCCACTGTAGAATCGACTCCTGAATGCTCTTGGGTAGGACTGGAGGAGGATATGCTAAATGGCAATTATAGGAATGATCTGTTAACTGGGAGTTTGAGTGGGATGGGAGAAGAATGCTCCAGTAACCCTTTTACCACCACTACCCTGGCAATTTGGACCTTGGCACATAGGAGAATAGGTTTTGAAGAGGGTAACTCCCCTAATATTAGTATACTTAGTTTTATGAGATAAGGGGATCATTACTGTATTTAGATGTTGCAGAGACTATGGACTTGGCGAAGGAAAGGGCTTGTGGTAATCAACCAATTGTACGAAGGAGGGGTATTTAAAAGCTTTGCTCAGATTTGTTCTCAATGTAATATCCCAAAAGGGGACTTGTTTCTATATCTGCAGGTTAGACACAGGTGTGGAGATAGTTCTACAAGTGGAAATAAATGGTCAGACCCCTCTCCTTTTGAGGAAGAGATGTTCAATCCACAACCAGCAGAGAAACCCTTATCTATTTACTATCGGTTACTTACAAGCTTGGGCCCCCAACAATTGAATCCCAGTATGGAGAAATGGAGTGCAGATGTATCCCTTCCTTTGAATCATAAAACGTGGGCATTATCATGTTCACATTATATTCATTGCTCTAGCAGCAATAAGCTGTGACAGATTCAACTTTTTTTTCTACACAGGGCATATGTATCCCCAAAATGGCTGAATAAGATAGATGAGTCCAGATCACCCTTGTGCCCTAAATGCCTGGTAGAAGAAGCTGATTTTCTTCACTTGGCTCTTACCTGTCCTAGAATAGCCCCTTTTTGGTACCAGGTCCACAACATTATGTCTCAGGTGCTGGGATACTCTCTATCTAAATCTCCGGTGAAACTAATGCTGGGAGAGAACCCTAATCACCCGAATCACAAACTATCTAACCCTCTTTGGTCCATTGTTGTAATTGATGCATGAAGAACAATTGCACAAACGTGGATGTCGAATAGGGGTCCTTCAATTGCAAAATGGGTGTTAAATGTAAAATCTTGCATGCTGTTGGAGTGAGTTCAAATGAGTGCCCAGGGCAGGAAAGTACACTTTGATAGCATTTGGGAACCCTGCATTGCAGCAATAGAAGCTGGCATAATCCCAGATTAATCAGAACGAAGGTCCTTGATGTCAGACTATTTTATTAATTTAGCAGTGATAATATCAATGTCAGCAGTGGTTTTGAAGTGCATGGGATGATATAAGCTCATAAGGTGCTTTACCCTCCAGTGGGATTGTAATAGATTTAACATATCAATTGCTGTATACGCTTAATAATTGTCTTAATTATAAATGTATGTAAGACCATATATATTGCTGCTATCATCACTACCATTATAATGTAACTGTATAACATCCTGGATGTATTGAAAGCTATACCACACTCATAATAAAAAGATTTAACAAAAAGAAAAGGGGCTGTAGGAATTTCCAAATTTCAAAGGTCAGGGGGAAGCTCATTCCAGCAGTTTGCAGCTTTATACTGAAATGTCAGTTTGCTAAAATGATTTGTTACTTATGGTACTATCAGATCCCTAGCACCCCTTTTCTGTAAGTTTATGTCATGGTTTGTCTTTTGCAACTTTTCAATTAGTCCAAACAAGATGTTATTTTTTTTAGAATCCCCTGAACAAGGTTTACCCAAATACTCTTCCTTCTTAAGTCAAGAGAGCTCCACTCTAAAAGGGTGTACATTTGACAATGGTGAGTACTGTATTCACATCTTAGGATATATCTCGCTAACATGTTTTATGTTATGTCCAGTTTCTGTAGATGAGTTTTATAGGTGTGGCAATAAATATGACACCCATAATCAATAACTGGCACGATTAACTAGTTTGGTATCATTACTCACACTTGTTTGGTTGTACAATTTGAAATCTGTCTCACTGCACCAGTCCTAATGTTATTTTTTTTTTCATAAGTTCCTTTATATGGTGTTCAAAAGTTAGGCGCTGATCAAAATATACACCCAAATATTTATACAATGAAGTGTGGGCTAATATGTTGCCGTCTTGAGCCCTTACCAAAACTTTGGGACTTAACTTAAGATATATATAAGTGATATTTGTAGATTGGAAATTTTTATGTTTTTATAATTTTATGATGGATTTGCTGTTGTTGTGCGGTGCCCTGAGCTGCTGGGATTTGGCGACTGAAAAATTAAATTTGCCTTGCCTCATTTATTTTTTCCAAGTTGGCTTGGACCAAAAAACATTGTGTTTTGTTATTATTAATTATCACACCTAAGGAGGTAAATCACCACTGCATTTGCTAGAAAATCTGTTTGCAATCTTTGTTCCACCTGCTCAGGTCTGTTTCCTACAGCAACAAGTAGTGTATCATCTGCATAAAGTTTAATCTGAGCATGTTCCATATAATTGGGTAGATCATTTATATAAATGCTGAACAAAAGGGAGAGAGAGAGGGAGAGAGAGAGAGAATGAATGTTCGGGAGCTTCCAACCCCCTTGCTCTGTGGATCTCATTAATTTGTGGTGGCTGATCCTCTTGGGTCCCTTGTCCCAGATGAAACCAAGAGTTTGTTTGTGGAGTCCATGCAGTATGTCTGGACTGAAATAGATGGGGAGGTTGTCTAGCACATATTGTACCCATGGGTCTGCCAGCATCTTATACAAGTGCACTCTTTCCCAGGGCAAGAGGTGCAATTTGGTCCACCTGTCCAAGTCCTAGGCCAAGTCATTCTGAATTTGCTGGAGATTAAGAAACCCATGAAAGGGAATATTCCATGTGAATTGAACTCCTGAGTATTTGAGGCACTTTTGAGCCAGTTGAAGGCCCCATGGGATGTGAGAAAGTGCAGTGATACTCTCTTGTGAGGGCAGAATGCGAGATTCAGACACATTCACCTTGTATCCTGCTAGGGAGCCATATCTTGTCAGCACACCAAGCACTGCTGGTACTGATTGCTCTGGGATTGAGAGCACTAGCATAATATCATCTGCATATGCCAGGACTTTATGTTCCTCTCCATGTGAATTTCCTGTATGAAGGTGCTCTGTCTTACAACCTGCAGCAGAGGTTCCCATGCTAGTATGAATACCAAGGGTGATAAACAGCAGCCCTGTTGTGTACCTCTACCTAGCAGATACAGGATGGATGCTCTGTCATTTGTGATGACTGAAGCCCCTTTGTATAGGATATGGATACAGCCGATGAATTTGTCCCCCAGACCAAAGTGCTTTAGGACCCAGAATAGGTAAGGCCATTTGACCCTGTTGAATGCTTTCTCCATGTCAAGCTATTGGAGCACTGACTCTTGATGAGAGGTTGTTACTTTCCAGATAATGTTCAGAAGTCATCTGGTGTTGTCCATGGCTTTTCTCTTCAGGACAAGGCCAAGCTGGTCTGGGTCTATTAGTGTGGCTATGGCCTCTTTTACATGGGTGGCTAGGGTTCACATAGGCCTTGCAGTCCACTGTGATGAGGGATATAGGGATGTAGCTTCTGTAGGATAAAGGATCATTGCCCTCCTTGGATATCAGCATAATAACTGCTCTCCACATGGAGGGAGGGAGGTAAACTATCTGGGTAGCTTCTAACAGGGCCTCTGTAAGAGGCTTCACCAATGACCTTCAGAAGTGGAAGAGGAACTCACTGGGGAGGCCATCAGCCCCAGGGCTTTTACCCCCTGACATAGATCACAAGGCCTGTTCTATCTCGTCTTCAGTAATGGGAGCCTCCATGTAATCTCTCATCTCTTGGTACCGTTTCTGCAAGTGAAGGGGATCCAGGAAGTGGGCAACTTCCTACTCAGTGGGCTGGACTTCTTGCATGTATAAGGTCTGATAAAAGGCCCTGAAAACGTTTATCCCTTCTGTGTCAGTTTTAGCCTCTCCATTGCTTGTCTTCATACCTGTTATTCTTGACCATTCTTGTTGTTTCTTTAGCTGACATGCTAAGAGGTGGCCTGGCTTTTCTCTGGCCTCCCAGAAATGCTGTTTAGTACAGAAGAGTACAAACTGCAACTTCTGATGCATGTACATGTTCATCTTATACCTGTTGCCAATTATGTAGTGGAGTAGGCCCTTCTCCTTGATTATATCTGCCCTGTATCTGTTTTCTAACTGTTTAAAGGAACACTGTCAACCCCTTTAGGCCTCAAACTGTCCCCTAGATAAAAAAAAAAAATATTTTATGATTGTTAGCATTCTGTAAAATATACTGATGTGGCTGGTAGTTTGATTCTGATTCCTTTTTTCCTTTTTAAAAGTGAAAAAACAGACTACCCACCATACTGGTGTTACCACAACAAAATGTGTCATCTCCCACTATCTTTCCTGAGCTTGGGAACACCCCCAACATGGTCTTGCCACTCAAGATGCAGTGAGTGCAGAAGAAATGACTGCATCACGAGTTGCTGCACTTCATTGGGGTTTTCCTAATGTTCAGGAAGTGAGCAAGATGTGAGCAAGAAGAATAGATCAAGGATTTGAAGCAAAACAAAATTGGGTGTAAAAAATCAATTAACATACATTTCAATTGTACTAAGAAAGGAGGCAGATTAAACCACCAGCAACACCAATTAATTTTAGAGAAGGTAAGCAATCATAAAATATGGGGTTTAACCTGAAATAGTAGGTTGACAGTGTCCCTCTAAGTGTGGCAGTCATATCCTCCAAGTCTTTATGCTTGTCACGTTTAATATGAGAGGCATAGCTAATACAGCATCCTCATATATATGCTTTCAGAGTGTCCCATCTGATCACCACAGATATATCCCCTGCATGGTTTGTGTGAAATAACTATTTCCCGGGTAAGTGTCTTGCAGAAGGAGTCATCCTTTAGCAAGGAAGCAATGAAATACCATTTTTTGGGTCTGCACCTTTGTGTTCAGATAAAGCCATGTGACAGAGAATGGAGCATGATCTAAGATAACAATTGCTCCAACGGAGGCCTCCATTACACTATATGCCAGAATTTTGGGGACCAGCCATATGTCAAGCCTAGAGAATGAGTTGTGTGGAGGTGAGTAGAAAGAGCATTCACACCCATTAGGGTGTACCAAATGCCATATGTCTACTATTCCCAGTTCACTCACCAGTTCAGCCAGAACGCCAAATGCAGGCAATCTGGGTCCTGTTGGGGCTTTGCTTCTGCCTAGGAAATTATCCAGGACTGTGTTCATGTTGCTTCCTATGAGGAGGGACCTGTCATGTGTGTTGCCAGTGTCTATGTAATGTCCCAAAAGAAAACAGCCTCTGTGGAGTTGGGACTGTAGACATTGCACAGGGTTACCTCTTGCACGTTAAGTTGTCCTGTGACAATTATGTACCTGCCCTTCTTGTTTGAAAATATATCTTTCACTCAGAAGGGAATATATCTGTGAACCAGACTAGCTACTCACCTTGCTCCTTGAATTGTAAGTGCTACCAAACACTGAGGAGACCCCACCTGTCTTGAATTTCTCAGTCTCTCAGCCTTTGAGAGGTGGGTCTCTTGGAGAGAAAACTATACCCACCCCTTCCCTTCTAAGGTGGTCTAAGATCTTACTGCACTTAATAGTGGATATTATACCCTTAATATTCCAAGAGATACATTTAAGTCAAATGTGCATGGTGTATAAGGAGAAAGAGGGTAAAATTACTACTATATTTATTACTTAGCGAATGGAGCGGTGCATCCAGACCCACAGTAACTTCCTCATATAGTGATCTTGGATGGTACTCTGACTCCCTCCTTTTGTATGAAGATGCAGGTAATAAATCATGCTTAGAATCTCTAATTGGAAAGGTCTGTTAAAAATTATAAACAAACAGAAGAACAAGCCTGGCCCTACTTCCGATTGGCTGAACCAGATGCATCTGCACCCTCCTTCTTTCTCTTTCAGCCGGAGCCCCTGAGTCGGTGCTCCAGCAAGAAGTGGCTGACCTCCTCTGCCAAATCATGGCTCTCCAGTGGCCGCTGTCTCCACTTCTCCACCGTGGAAGCTCTCAGCAAGGGATGCCCTCTCTCCATTCGAACTCCTCAGCCTAATCTGCGGCTCTTCACTGACTGACACCTCCCCCTCTCTACCGGACCTGCAAGCCAGAACCCCTGAGCAGGCACTGCAGCAAGAAGTGGCTGACCTCCCCTGCCAAATTACGGCTCTCCATCAATCACCGTCTCCCCTTCTCCTCGGTGAAGCTCTCGTCAAGGGACACCCTCTCTCCATTTGGACTCCTCGGCTGAATTTGCAGCTCTTCACTGGCTGCCTTCCCCTTCTCTACCAGAACTGCAAGCTGGATCCCCTGAGTGGGCACTCAAGCAAAAAGCAGCTGACTTACTCTGCCAAATCCTGGCTCTCCATCGGTCGCTGTCTCGCTTTCTTCAACGGGGAAGCTCTCAGCAAGGAACACCCTCTTTCTGTTTGGACTTCTCAGCCAAATTTTCAGCTTTTCACCAGCTGCTGCCTCCCTCTCTTCATGGGACCTGCAAGCTGAAGCCCCTGAGTGGGTGCTCCAGCATGAAGCAGCTGACCTCATCTGCCAAATTTGTAGCTCTTCACTTGCTGCTGCCTCCCCCTCTCTACCGGACCTGCAAGGTATGCCTTCTCTCCCTAGAGCACCGGCCTTAACTCCGGCACCTGGCCCTACTTCTGATTGGCTGGACCAGAGGTATCTGCACCCTCCAATTGGTCCACTTGCAGTTTCTGGATATGGCCATTGGTGGGGACTGTAAGCTGGCTTAGAACTGAAAGCCTGGAATTCTGCTGCTAGCTTTTAGCACAGGTCCCACTGCCTCTCTACTTCTTGAATTCTTAGTTTTTTTTTTTAATTCTGTCTATGCTTTGCCTCATGCAATTTTAATTTCTGTGTGAGTTATTTGCTGCATTGAACTATTTCAATTGATCACTGTGATTACAGCCCTTTTGATGAAAAGTTTTTAAATTAATAATTGCTGATTTTGTGAGCATACTGATTTTATTATTGTTCACCTACCACTCTACCTCTCACCCCTGCCCTTTTAGTCTTTCTGTCTCTCTATCTACCACTTTCCCTTCACCCCACGTCACTTCCCAGGCCCACATTTCAAGCTAATTCCCCTTTTGTCTTTCCTCCCTTCTGCTATAATGTCTCCACACCCAGCCTAACCTCCGCCCATAGTTGTTTGGCCCCGAGCTATGTAATTTCCTTCTCTCCCCCTTTCTTACTCTTTTAGCTGGAGTCCCTGAGTGGGCACTCCAGCAAGAAGTGGCTGACCTCCTCTGCCGAATCACAGGTCTCCATCAGTCACCATCTCCCCTTCTCCACCGAGGAAGCTCTCAGCAAGGGAAACTCTCTCTCTGTTTTGGACTCCTCAGCTGAATTTGTAGCTTTTCACTAACCACCGCCTACCCTCTCTACTGGACCTGCAAGGTACGCCTTCTCTCCCTAGAGCACCTGCCTGAGCTCCATTGCCTGGCCCTACTTCTGATTGGCTGGACCAAAGGCATCTGCACCCTCTAATTGGTCCATTGACAGTTTCTGGATCTGGCCATTGGTGTGGACTGTAAGCTGGCTTATAACTGAAAGCCTGGACCTCCTCTGTTAGCTTTTAGTGCAGGTCTCACTGCCTCTTTACTTGTTGAATTTTCTCCCAACCACCCACCCCGGCCCCAACCTCTATTAAATATGCCTTTGCACCTCCCTTTTCCTCACCTTCCCTTCTCCTATTGGCTGCTAGACAAGGACATGTTTACAGATCTATAACCTTGCTTACCTCTTGTCATAAGTGATTAAGCCTTCATCTCCATCATATAAGTGGTTGTGGTCCCAAACTCAGGTATTTTAAAAATCCTTGAAACTAACTTCCAATTATTAAGCCCGGTTGCCATATTTACATAATCTCAAGATTGCAGCCACCACCTACTCAGGTATCTACTTTTGCTCTCAATTCTTGGGTCTATAAATAATCATGGGTGCAACCTCCAATCCAGGAATTTCATCCACCTGTGAGTTTACCCCCAACAGAATGATCCTTTTGCAAGTCATTTGTTTAATATGTATGTGGCTAGTGTGTGCACCTGTCCCACTGGAGAGACCCTCACAGTTATGCCCTTCTATAATTACTGAGATGCATGCAAAGTAGCACAGCTGTAAATCCACATCCACCCTTATGACTTTAAGTGATAAACCTCTACCACAAAGACTTGCTCTGGTGTGTCAGCTCAAGTATCCCCTCCCTCCACCGATCCTTACCAGTATCATTTCCTGTGTTAGACTGGCATGGCTGCTTCTGCTTCATTTGGGGAATATCCATCCTAACCCTGGCCCAAAGACACATGCTATGGATTCACATAGTAGGCTCTGTGGGCTAACTATAGCCTCCATAATACAATTATGGGATAACTTTAAGTCACTGTCCAGCAAACCAAATGAGACACCCCCTACCATGCTAAATGTGGAGGGGACTCCAACACAGGACCTTAGTGTCATCACCAACATGTTCAATAAGGCCTTCACCGACGTCAATGGTGTTCTGCCACTGGGCTTCCTCAAACCTCTGAGTGATTGCAAACTTATACACAATACTATAACCCAGACGGGGTCAACCCCCACATTCTAGATGAAAATTGTCACCCAAGCAGAGGCCAAGAAATACCTTTCACAAGTGCTTGCTAAATCAAGATACAGTAGCGACACACTTGACCTTAAGCTGGTGGCGCTCACTCTTGATATTGTTCTCCCCTCCCTTACAAGAATCTTAAATCTATCACTAGTATCTGGCAAATTCCCCTGGCTTTGGAAGGCTGCTGTGGTAACCCCTGTCTACAAAGGAGTGGACAGAACAATTCACACAAATTATCGACCTATCTCAATTCTACCACCATTATCAACACATTGTCTCAGATCAAATCACTGACTACCTTGATGAGTACCAATTGCTGTGCCTGCAACAACACAGATTCTGAAAACAGCACAGCATCACCACAGCACTAGTGGAATTTATGTGGTTTATCCATGATGCACTTGAAAAGGGGCCTTTGGTAGGGGCAACATACATTGACCTCACCAAGGCTTTTGATACTGTAAACCACGAGCTGCTTCTTCAGCAGCTATCCCGGACAGGACTCTCCCTTGAATTAGTGTCTTGGTTTCAGAGCTACCTCACTGGAAGAATCCATCCAAAAGGTCAAAATTATTAATGTTCTCCCATTAATACAAAGAATAACTACAGGGGTTCCCCAAGGATCCATCTTAGGACCACTGCTATTTACTCTGTTTCTCAATCACCTCCCTTTAGCTATTAAAAACAATGTCCTACTTTATGTGGATGATGCGGTACTATATTTCAGCCACTCTGATCCCTTAGCTCTTGAAAATTGAATGCAGACCAATTTCACTGCAGTTGAAGACTTGTTCCTAAAATCTACATTACTGCTAAACTACAAAAAAACTAAAATCATGGTATTTGCCTCTACTCAAAATAGACAGAGGGCCTACCAACTAAAAATTCTCAACAGCCAAAACTCTCCACTTGAAATGATACACAACTTTAAATAACTAGGGGTAAAATTAAACAGCTCCCTCTCTAATGACCAACATATTGACCTCATAGCCAAATTCACAAATGCAAAACTGGCTGTGCTTTATAGAAGCAGATAGTGCCTAACAGATGAATCTCTAGAAATAGTGGTGACTGGCTCAGTGCTGTCAGTTATTGAATACAGGCTAGTGGTCTATGGGGCTGTTAATAAGTCTGCACTAAAAAGAATAAAAAACACCCTCAACAAGACTTGTCAGCTGGTTCTTGGAGCTCATCAACTTACTCACACTTGTGAGGTATATGCACAATCAAGATGGCTCAACCTTGACTGCAGAATTCAGTACCAAATTTGCCTCTTTGCTAAGAAATCTACACTTGGACTAACTCCCCTGGAATGCAAAATCTCTCCAGTATGGCAAACAAAACCAGATGCACTAGGAGATCAAATGATTAAACCCTAAAAGTCCCATTCCATAGGACTACCCAAGGCCAATGTTTGTTTGAGCACCGATTGCCCTCTGGCTCAACTCACTCAATGAAGATATACTGAATGATACCAAACTCAGGTCTTTCAAATCAAAATGTCATGCTATTTTAGCATCTAGCAGCAGCTGTAATTATGGATCCTAATCCCTATCCTCTATTTCACTTGTCACTCTACTAGCCTTTTAATCTCTACTCCTTTTTCACTGAATATGACCCTTTTCTCCCAACAGTTCCTCCAACAATAAACCCCCCTTGCCTTTTCTCTATACAAGTGATCTTCCTTTTCAAATTTCACCCATTACTAGGTCCCCCCACCAAATGACTTTCAAACACCACCTCCCTATTTTATCCCTTACAAATGACGCCCTCCCCAGCCTCCTGGTCTTCTTACCCTCCTGACCCTGGTCATTTCCATCCTCGTCCCTCAGTCCAGATCCACTATTTGACACATCTCCTCTCTCTCCTTACTACCCTCTAATTGGTTACCCCCACTATCCCCTTTGTCTCCACCTTCTATCTCACCAAAGTCCACCACTATACAACATTTTCTTCTCCCTTCATTTTCTCAATATTTTGGGGCCATGGACCTAATAGTTGTAGTATATGTTGTGTTCTTTGGTGACAAGAACTGTTTTTCTAACATGGTTGCTATAAATAACTGTCAAAATGTTTGTCTAATTCAATGTTTCCTAGATTTTCTTTGTATGAAATTTTCCCCTCATTGAATTGCATTTTACAATGATGTTTGTCTCATTTATGACTTGATGTGGAACCTCTGTAAATGAGCCTATGGCTCAAAGGTTTTGTAATCCAAGATTTAATAAATAAATAAAATATAGAAGAACAAGAAAGTCATCAAACAATAGTTCAACCTTGGCCAGAGCTTACTCCATGCTTTATAAGCACTAAGTGTGTTGAAGTAACTGTGAAATATTCTGGGAGCATAGGAGCTTAACCTGCATGAGGGTGTAGACCCCCAAAGCAGATCTCTCCTGTCCCGTGCACCACCACTGATGTGGGGCATTGTAATACATGACTGCATGGCCAGGGACAGAAGATTCAAAAGGCACCAGGATCAGTTCAACAAACTGTTATGTATGCTAGGGCAGGCTAGCTTCCAAGCATTGGAGCACATCTGTGTTGGGGGGGTGTAGAGGGGATAGTGAGGAATGGCCCCACTGGCCATCCAAGTGAGTAGAGCATGGCCCTGAGCAGGTTTGTGTATAGCAGCTTGAGGGGATGTACTTGTGGGATCCTTACAACAGTTAGGTATTGTGCCTAGCTGCTATTAATCTACCCCTTAGAGCTGTGGAGATTGGTTTGTGGGTAGGGTAATGTGCAGAGTGGGTAGCCAGAGGATAGTAGGGGGGAGGGGGTGGGATTCAAGTACCCCATCTCATTCTGAAGGATGAGCCTTGCTCAGGTCTGCCCTGCCCCCTTAGGAAGTAAATGTATCCCCTCTCCGCCACCTCCCCTTTAGCCCTTGTCACCAGTCTGCTGCCTGAGGTCAGTTGCATGCCCAGTGTGACTATAAATTGATAGTGAATGAATGACAGACAATCAGGACATCGAGAGTTGTGGGGTAGGGTGTCACCTGGAAGTGCCTGCCTCTGGTACCCCGTTGTCCTGACCATTAATATAATGATCATGATGGAGAAGGATGATTAGTGAGCCAGAGGAAGGGCATATCCCCTGTACCATTCCAGCCAATACCACTACAGCCAAAGTCTGCTTCCTTGCATTGGCTCCTTCAGCCAAGCTCTCTATATTACAATTCTCCTGGGATTAGCTGGGTGGGAAGAGGGTAAGTAATTGGTGTTCTCGTATAAACTCAGCTGGTTCCTGATGAAGCTGAATGCCTGAATGAACATGCACACATCTGAGCAGGCTGCAAGATTGACAGCTCTTGTCAGCTGCCCCTGTTGGCCCCTGTCATTGATGTGGCTGCAGATGTCTTAAGTGCTCAATGAGGGTGAGGCCTCTGGTGGGACAGCATTAAATAACAAAGCACAATAGCAGTTGGATTCTCTTATTAAAATGGCCTGAGGATTGATTATTCCTCTTGGATTGGCCGGGAGGATGGAGGGTAAGTCCTTTTTATTCCTCCCCTAGGACTCAGATGATTCTTGAGAGGTTCAATCCCTGTATGAATGTGCGCACATTTCAGCAAGTTTAGTATTGATGGCTCCTGAAAGCTGCCCTGTTGGCCCCATTTCTTTTATGTTTGCAGACGTCATAGAGACATGGCCAGGGTGAGGCCTATGATGGGACAGCGTAGATTCCTGAAACACAGTGACAGCTGAGTTGTCTTGCTTGCATGACCCGAGGATTGATTACTCCCCTGGGGTTGTCTGGGGGAAGGAAAGGAAGTCATTTTTGTTCCTCCACTGAGGCTCAGCTGATTCTCAAGAGGTTCACTGCCTGCACAAATGTGCATTTGAGCAGGTTCAATGTTGACAGCCCTTGGCAGCTATAGCCATCAGCCCCATTCATTACTGTGGTGTAGACATCATTGGGGCTCCATGGAGGTTAGGCCTATGGTGGGGCAGCACTGATTCCACAAAGCACACTGATAGCTAGGTTTTCTTGCCAAGCATGGTCCACGGATTAGCGGCCTGTGTGCCCAGGAGCTGCTGTTCCTCCCTTTCACACCATACCCTGCCTTATTAACACTGTCAGTGTATACCATAGACCTAAAACAGCAGTTGGATAAGTGCAAGTAGCAGAAGAATGAGAGTGGAGCAAGAAAAATTACCATGGGTTGGTTAGTGAAGTTATACTGCAGGGGCCAGTTGGTCAAGGAATGGATGGGGGTGGGAGAGCTGACCCACCACCTTAAAGGGAGAGGTTGCAATGTAAATGTGTAACTATACCGAAGTGATACAACACAACCAGTGACAACATTCAGGTATGGCACGTAACCCTGACCACTCCTTCCTTGCTCAGCAGTTCACTTAAAAGTACTTACTAGAGGTAAACAGTTATTATAGATATTAAGCACAACTGTTCTGTAAGTCTCAAGGATTGTCCTAGGGCCATGTGGCTGCCTTTATGTAGCTTCTGTCCCACTGTCCGAGCCACAGAGCCACAGTTTATCCAGGGTTGCTGCCATCTCTGCCCGTGATCACGTGTCCAAGGGCATTCTTGGTGGTAGTATGGCTTCCTCTTACTTGGCTGCAACAGACTCTGTTGGCAATAATCCTTTATTAGGGGTGGAGGTTGGTCCCATTCTCTTTGGTGTTGGTTCTCCCTTGGAATCTGAGCTGGCAGCTGAACACCAAGAGTCTCTGCTTTCCACTCAAGAGTCCTTACTCTTTCAGCTGTGGCCGGATCTCTGGGAAACAAGATCACAGACCTGCAGGCAATAATGACAGAGGCTAAACTGGACATAGTAGCTATTACTGAGACATGGTTTACCAGTAACCACACTTGGGAGACTTCAGTACCTGGCTACATACTGTTCAGAAGAGACTGAGGTGCAAAAAGGGGGGGGTATTGAATGGCCCTTTATGTCAATGAAAATATTAAAGCTATAGAAATTCAGAATACACATAAGGAGACAGAAGAACTGTGGGTCACCCTGGAAACAGGAAATGAGACAGCCATACAAACTGTGGTTGTGTACAGGCCTCCAGACCAGGGGGAGTACATAGACACATTACTGTTAGAAGATATACAGTACAAAACATGACAACTTAAGGGGAGGTTCTGATAATGGGAGACTTCAACATGCCAGAAACAGATTGATCAATACCAGCAGGAACATCTGCCAGAACTAGACACATGGTGGATTCCTTGCAGGGGGAGGGTCTCAAACAACTGCTACAACAACCCACAAGAAACAGGGCTATCCCAGTTCTAGTACTGACTAACAGGGAAAGGATCACAGATCTCCAGGTAGAACATCACCTGGGGGTCAGTGACCATCACATGGTATGGTTCAGTTTAGCCACTAGAACTAAATCATCCCATTCCAAGGCCAAAATATGGGACTTCAGAGGACCTGACTTTGATAAGATGGCCAGCAGAGTTAAGCTAGCCCTGGCAAAAAGAAATACAGGTGAGGGGGTACAGGCAAAGTGGGCAAACATTAAAGATGCAATACTTGAAGCAACATTCCATTGTGTTAGTGAGAAATGGAAGTGCAAAAGAAGAAGGAAACCACTTTGGTTCTCAAAAACAGTAGCAGAAAAGGTCAGAGCCAAAAGGCTGGCCTTCAAAACATATAAGGGAACGCAGCAAGATGAAGATAGGGAGGCATACCAAACTTCCCTAAGGGAAGCAGGGAAGGCAGTAAGGCAAGCAAAGGCCCAAACTGAGGAAACACTAGCACAAACTGTAGAAGAAGGTAACAAGACTTTCTATAGATACATTAGTGAAAAAAGAAAGTCCAGAGGAGATATTGCTAAGATCAAAGGGGATAACGGGGCATGTGAGGAGGAGGACCATGTAAAAGCATCTATCCTAAATGGATACTTCTGCTCAGTATTTACTGAAGTGAAGGTAGGGCAGCCCCCACAGCTCAGCACCATAGACACGAGGTGGGGGAGAGGTGTGCACTAGCATTTTCACAAAAGAAAGGGTCCTACAAGAGCTTGATAAGCTCAGGGTGGACAAGGTAATGGGACCTGATGGCATGCATCCCAGAGTACTAAAGGAGCTAAGGGTGGAACTAGCAGAGCCATTATCAGAACTGTTTAGTGAGTCTCTGAGCACAGGAGAGGTCCCAGAAGACTGGAGAATGGCTCATGTGATCCCACTCCACAAGAGTGGTAGCAGGGAGGAGGTGGGGAACTACAGACCAGTCAGTCTTACCTCAGTAGTGGGCAAGATTATGGAGGCACTCCTTAAGGAAAGGATAGTGCAACACTTAATAAGAGCACAGGATCCAAGACAGCATGGGTTTACAAAAGGAAGGTCCTGTCAAACTAATCTCATAGATTTCTTTGACTGGGTAACCAGAGTGGTGGACCAAGGGGGTAGCAGTTGATGTTGCCTACCTTGGCTTCAGCATAGCTTTCGATACCGTTCCACATAAAAGATTGATTAATAAGCTGGGTAGGCTCGGGGTGGGTCAGAAGTTGGTCTGGTCAACTGGGTGGCAAACTGGTTGATGAGCAGAAAACAGAGAGTGGTGGTAAACGGTATACAGTCAGAATAGATGCAAGTCACAAGTGGGGTACCTCAGGGATCAGTCCTGGGGCCAGTCCTCTTCAATATCTTCATCAGTGATATTGCAGATGGACTGGAGGGTAAGGTTTGTCTGTTTGCAGATGACACCAAGATCTGCAAAAGAGTAGATGATCCAGATGGGGTGGGCAGAATGAAAAGAGAGCTAGATAAACTAGCAAAATGGTTGGAAGAGTGGCAACTGGTGTTTAACACAAAGTAGTGCAAGATCATGAACATATGGAAGAGAAACCCTGAAGCCACCTAAAAGCTGGGAGGGGAGTTGCTGGCAGTCACAAGGGAAGAAAAAGACTAAGGCATCATCATCACCGATGACCTGAAATCATCCAAGCAGACCACTAAAGCAGTAAGTAAGTCTAGAGGGATGTTGGGGTGTATTAGTAGGGGTATCACAAGTCTGAAGTGGGAGGTAATAATCCCTCTTTACAAGACACCGGTTAAGCCCCATCTGGAGTACTGCTTGCAGTACTTGAGACCACACCTTCTCAAGGACATTAACCAAACTGAGGCAGTCCAGAGAAGGGAAACTAAAATGGTGCAGGGACTGCATCAGAAAACATATGAGGACAGATTAACGGAGCTCAATATGTATACCCTAAAGCAAAGGAGAGAGAGAAGTGATATGATTGAAACATTCAAACACCTTAAAGGCATTAACAAGGTGAAAGAGTCTAACATGTTTCAATATAAAAAAAAATAGCAGGACAAGAGGACACAGCATGAGATTAGAGGGAGGCTGATTAAGGGGTAATGTGAGGAGGTTCTTTTTCACAGAAAGGGTGGTGGATGTATGGAATGGCCTACCTCAGAAAGTGGTGGATATGAATAAAGTGCAGGGCTCCAAACAGGCATGGGTTAGGCATAAAGGAGCTATACAGATGAGTATGAATAGATAGGCCATTGACAGAGCAAAGGCCGATGGCGCATTTATAAGGTTGAAAAAGAAATGGGCAGACTGGATGGTCCTTGATGTCCTTATCTTCCGTCAACTTCTATGTTTCTATGTTTCTATGATGTATACTAAATATTCGGCAGGGCTTCACCAGACATTCCATTAATGATTGAAACGTCTCACGAAGAAGGCATACAGTGCTCTTAAAAGTGTCCCACATTACAAGGGATTTATGTTAACCCCTCAGAGTTCCTCTATTGCAGCTATCTCAAATGGAAAAACCTTTGCACACTCTTACATATATACCAGACATAAAATAGCACTGCAAATTATTAAAATAAACAAACTGACCATGACCCATTACACAAAATCAAAACATGACAAAGAAAGGCAGGATGTCCCTTCAGCATGGAGAATTAGTTCTGGCCCATACTGGGATTTATCCATTTTTGGGAGACAAGGGTTTCAAGGACGTTTTGATGCAAGAGGCATTGAATGAAACCAGAAGGATTGCCACTGAGCGTGGCTGCAATGGGGGGTGGGGGGAGTCATGCCACCAAATTCCACTCCATTGCTGGTATTCAACAATTGGGAGAAGAGGGTTTCAAAGGAAGTTTTCAAGCAAGGCATGGTAAAAAGTGTGGATATAATGGGGTGAAACGGGAAGTAGTGCTGCCAAGTGCTGCTCTATTGCTGAGGGAAAGGTGGGCAAGAAGTACCACCGAGCGCAGCTGTGGTGTGGGAGAGGTGGAACGGGAAGTAGTGCTTGCAAGTGCAGCTGCTTTGTTGATAGAAAAACAAGAAAATAGTGCAGTGGTGGGGAGGAAATAACCTCTCTGTACTGAATGGAGAGGCAGCAAAGAGTTGTTGTTCACATTCTCTCTGGTAGAAAGCAATAGCTATGGTGTATTTGCAGTCATGGTACCAAACTCCTCTTTTCTTCAATGTAACTGCAGTACGGCAGGTTTGTGCATTCACAGCATATCAGCTGCAAGCTGAAGTTTATTGCATTGGTATACATAATTTCAGGTCTGGACAAAAATTATCAGCAAAACTGCACTGTAGTGTTAACGCATGGAAGAATGGGGACAATACTGCTTTGTACATTAAGTTATGTATATTAATATTCACATCAACTTGAACTGATATTATATGATTGCATGAATCTTTTCTAATTAGTCCCTGGACAAGGCAGTTTGTAATATCATCTGGTGTTTTCAGGACTTGTTTCATTTGTCACAGTGTACATAGTTTTCTAATTTTGCTTGAACTGATTGTTAAAGAGCAGTTGACACTTTCTAGAGAACTTTAACAAAACATAATATTTAAAGTTCAGTTTGTATTTCACATTTGTTTTTTATTCTTCCTCACCAATATTTATTGCTGAGGTCATTTGCATGAAAACATGCTTTTTGCTCCTGAAGAGTTCATCTATTTCTGTTGCTGTCTCCCTACCTGAGGTCATAATGCAGAACTTGTGACATCACAGTTACTCGCATGGCAACAGATTGTGATGTCACAACAAAGCATTATGACTTGAAGTAGGGAGTAAGCTATAGTGGCAGATTAACTTTAAAGTAACTGCAAGGGATAAAATTATGTATTCAAGCACATTTTCTCAGTAATAAATAAATAATGGGGAGGAGAAATCTAGAATATATATGGAATACAAGCAGAATTTTACCTAATTATTATGTTTTTCAAAGTTTTCTTGGAGGTGTCAGTAGCTCTTTAATTTTTGTACATTACTTTTGTATTCTTGTTATTCTGTATTACTCCTGTGACCTCTCCCACAGGACACATGTGGAAACAAGCAGCCAGCTGCTACAGCTCAGTTTCCACATGTGGAATTTGTGTTTATTACTGGTAAAATATGTAAGCGCTATGACAAATAATGGCATATAAAGCTTCAGCACATACTGTACATCTCAACTGCTATGAATTTTGCATAGTACTATGATTTTATACTCAAATTTACCATTGTTTGTGAAGGTTTACTAATATTTGTTATTATATTAGAGCTATTTCATTACACACAAACTATTAAAACATTGAATTAACTTGACAGAAACATTCCTTAACACTAAACATATGGGGGGAGGCACTATTACTAGACATATTACACTTAAAAATGAGAAAGTGCTACACATTCAGGCCATTTGCTCTGAATTCAAAAGATCCATGCTATGCATTTTAATGCGTAGAGGTTGAAAGGCGTGCATCAACATATTTCACACATTTGTCTTGTTCTGCCCCATGCTACAGTAAACTGCTATGTTACCCGAAAAGATGGTTTGCTGTAAAATTAACCTGTTACCATCAATTGTAGTGAAACATAGAAACATAGAAACATAGAATTTGACGGCAGAAAAGGACCACTTGGCCCACCTAGTCTGCCCATTTTCCTACCTAACAGATATGCTGCAGATCCTAGTTAACCAACAGCTTACTTCCTCCTATACCCCACTAGGACTGCCTTATGTCTGTCCCATGCATTATTGAATTCCCCCATTGTTCTTGACTCCATGACCTCCTCAGGGAGGATGTTCCATGCATCCACAACCCTCTCCATGAAAAAATACTTCCTCACATTACCTCTGAGCTGTCCCCCCCTCTATCTTCAAATTGTGCCCCCTTGTTCTTGCACATCTCTTTTTCTGAGAGATGCTACTCTCTTGGACTTTGTTGATTCCCTTGAGGTACTTGAAAGTTTCTGTGATGTCCCCTCTCTCCCTTCTTTCCTCAAGGGTATAACTATTAAGCTCCTTTAGTCTTTCTTCGTATGTCTTCTGGTGCAGAACCTGCACCATTTTGGTTGCCCTCCTCTGGACAGCCTCCATTCTGTCTATGTTTTTGAGGAGATGGGGTCTCCAGAACTGTACACAGTACTCCAGGTGGGGTCTCACCAACTGTCTGTACAGAGGGATAACAACTTCCTGTTTTCTACTATTGATGCCTCTCCCTGTGCATCCCAGTATCCCCCCAACCTTCATTTCTGCCTTCTTACATTGCCTGCCCACCTTTAAGTCATCTGATATAATTACCCCCAGGTCCCTTTCCATTTTTACTGTTGTCAGTATCTCACTCCACATTGTGTACTCTTCCCCTGGGTTTTTGTTTCCCAGCTGCATTACCTTGCACTTCTTAGCATTGAATCTGAGCTTCCATACATTTGACCATTCCTCCAACCTTCTCATCCTTTCCACTCCATCTTGTGTATCAACCATGTTGCAGATCTTTGTGTCGTCTGCAAAGAGACATACTTTTCCTTCCAGTTCCTCTGCAATGTCACTTATAAAGACATTAAAAAGGACTGGTCCCAGTACTGAACCCTGCGGTACCCCACTAGTAACCCTTCTTTTTTCACTGTGGACTCCATTTACTACTACCCTCTGTGTCCTGTTGTCTAGCCAATTTTTTATTCAGGCTACCACCTTGGGACCCACTCCAAGGCTGGCCAACTTGTGTATTAATCTTTTGTGTGTGACTGTATCAAATGCCTTGCTAAAATCTAAGTAGGCCATGTCCACAGCCCTCTCCCTGGTCTTCTACTTTGGTCACCCAGTCAAAGTAATCTATTAGATTTGTCTGACACGACCTTCCCATTGTGAATCCATGTTGCCTTGGGTCCTGTGCTCCACTGGCCTTTAGGTACTCAACAGTTCTTTTCTTCAGAAGTGATTCCATCATTTTCCCTACCACCAAGGTCAAACTAACTGGTCTGTAGTTTCCTGCCACTGTCCTGCTCCCACTTTTGTGAAGAGGAATCACATCCACCCTCCTCCAGTCCTCAGATACCACCCCATCCTCCCATGATTTGTTAAAGAGAGTAGTCAGCGGTGTCACTAGTTCTACCCTTAGTTCTTTTAGAATTCTTGGGTGAATCCCATTAGGCCCCATTGCTTTGTCCACCTTCAATTTTATTAGTTCTTTCAGAACCCTTTCTTCTGTAAATGGGCTGGTATCGACACCCAACTTCAGAGTGTTTCTCTTGTTTGGTTTAGGTACCTCTCACTCATCTTCCTTTGTGAATACTGAGCAGAAATATTCATTCAGTATCCCTGCTTTTTCACTATCACCCTCTACCCACATTCCCTCCCCTTTATTAAGCCTCAGCATCCATCCTTTCGTCTTTCTTTGCTCCCTAATTTACCTATAAAAGGTCTTATCCCCCTTTTTAACAGAGTTGGCTATCCTTTCCTCGGTTTGGGCCTTTGCTATTCTGACTGCCTTCCCAGCCTCTTTCTGCTTTAACTGATAAAGTTCAAGGTCCAAGTTGAAGGTGTGGGATTTCCGGTTCAACAATATCTTTTCTGATTCACTCTGCTGATGCATATTATTGTGTAATAAGATCAGTGGCAAAGGGCAAATACAGTGATTGCTTTTTACACATCATAATTCTTACAGGATGTGGAGATGAGACATTTTTGTTTCTCCACTAACAATTTTTACTTGCACTTCCTACAGAACAATTAACATGTTGTAGTTCTTTTCGCTAACTTGTCCTTTAAAAGCGAGCTGACCAGATCCAGTCATCGAATAATCAATAGCTGTAAAGGCCACAGAGTACATACTATATATTCTTGATCGCTGACTCCAAATCATTCAGTTACTACAAGTCACATAGGTTTTGCCACTCGCAGGAGCTCAGGACAGACGCAAATTGAAGTTATGTGGCACCACCTTGTAGATGAATTTTGAAATCCGTTCACATCTGTGTTGTGGAGAAATGGCATCAGAGAGCTAAGTTAGCTCCCCACCCAAAAAAAAATGCCCTAAATTTTGCAATCAAAGCTCCTGCTGAGGATTCAGTGCTGCAGCCATGTTGGTACGTTCCATACATAAGCAACATTGCATCAGCCTGTCTCTCTGTCAGTCAGTCAGTACAGTGTCATTATGTCCTGTGGACAGGAAGGAAAAACTGCTACTGCTGCACTGTGCCTAGTGACTCAACATCAGCATGGTCACTAGCTCCAGGCATGGCTGACAGAAAGAACAGAGAGAGAGAAAATCACTTCTGAATCCTGAAGGAGTCAAACACTGACACAGCATGCCATGCCCTGTTTCAGTTTGGGACCCCATAATAACCTAAGGAGCAGTACCGGTCACTCCACATCCCTTAAATTTGGTAGCAAAACATTTACATCCTTTGCCTGCAAGGCTACCTCTTGAGGATGTTAGGAAATGTTCTAAGTAATATGGAGGCCAAGAGCGAGGTTACAGGTTTCCCTGAAATTAAAACATTTACTTAAATTTCTGTTACATTGTTCAGTCATTATTTGCTGTTTTTACTTCATTGCTGCTGTTTTATTCTAGTTCTAGCTATGATGCAGGAGGAGTAAAGCAGGAAATAATGCCAGAGAGTACTGCTCCCTTGCTGATAGAAAAACAAGAAAATATGTATGGGGGAGGAAGCAATCTCACGGTAATGAAGATGCCACAATGAGATGTGCTTCGAGTCCACTCTGGTGGGAGGACACAGCTATGTTGTAGTCTCAGTCACATGGCATGAAAGTCCATTTTTCTTCAGTGTAATTGCAGTAGCTCTGGCTATGCAGCTGTAAAATCTAGGGTCTCTGTATTTCTCAGTATATATTCCTGTATTGAATTGTTGGGGTTTGAGCCCGCATGCTTTATGCTAAAGTTGTTTATTTTTTACATCTAACCTCCTTTAAACACCAGTCCTATTCCCTGATAAGTCTTAGAATCAAATAAGCTGATGAGGTCATTAATAGGATTACCATTTCAAGTTTTCATTTGGTAATCAGAGATTTTAGACACGAGGGCCCTAGTCATCAGTTTACAGCTATGGACACTTCCTCTGACAGCAAACCTTTCTTGTTTTTTTTCTTTTCTTGCTTTGTGGTCCTTCTCTCAAAAAGTCCTGATTACTGAGCCATAACTAATCATCTGAGACCCCATTAAGTATGGTAATAGTACCACAATGTGGGGTTTGGCTATAAGAAAGGAAGATTTGACACCATGAATTTAACAAAATCTACTCTACCTTTTTACATGTCAGAAATGGTGTCACTTTCTCTCAGGTGACAGCTGAGGTACCAGGGCTGTAAGTAGATACAGCCTTTTCTGTAGTTCGAATTGTACATAACTGTTTCTCCTGGACAGTTTTGTAATGGCAGACTACTGTACATGGTTTGGCACCTTTCAGCACTTTTAGTGCTTTGATTTTTATGTTGATATAGTGGCCTTACTGTCTCATCAATCTCAGTGCTAAGACTGTATTTCTATGAAGACCACATCCAATGTCAGTTTTCCAGATTTTTAGTGAACTTTGCCCACATGGTGGGCTTTGACACAGTGATACCGCTTTTAAGTAATGCTCCCTGCACTATACACAGTGATTCATTTCCATACAACACCAGACTGCTAGCTTCATCCCTCCATCACCAAACTCATTTTTAGCCCCCCCCCCCATAGTACTGATTGTTTATTCTCTGATGGGCTGGGTTGAACAATGAACCCATCAGATATTTGGGGGAGATAGTCAGATTTTTTTTATTTATTCTCTGATGCGCTAGGTTGGGTACCAGATCTGTCAGATACTGTAGATAGGAGAGAGGGCTAGATGTTTTTAATTCCCAGATGGTCTAGGTTGGGTATCAGGCCTGGCATGAGTTTGGGGGTTGGAGACTGCATGTTTTTATTCCCTGACAGACCTAGATTTGTTTGGATTCATCAGGTTGTTGAGGGGAGATTGATAATTTTTTTTTTATTCAGTGAAGGTTCAGGATAGGCTTTGGACTCATCAGAGCTTTAAAAGGGGGTGGGATAGGGTTAAGGTCAAGATATTAGTCAGTGGGAAGATGAGGGAAGAGGAGAGGAGGCAAGGGGTGGGGGGAGCAGCAGGATTCTAACCTCTGTGCTGCACAATTGATCAGATGTGATAAACAATTTGGCCTGCATCTGCTGGCAGTTTCATATGTTCGTATCAGGTAGTTGGGTGGAGGAGGAAGAATGGATTTTTTATTTTCTAATGGATGGTGATGGACACTGACCAGTTAGGTAATTGGGGAAAAGGGGCCAGATTTCTTTATTCTATGATGACCCAGGCTTAGCATTAAAACCACAAGATAGTTTATAGGAAGGGGACAGAGTTTATTTTTTTGTTCCGGGAAAGGCCAGGTTGGGCACTGGACCATTCTGTTGCACAGCAGAGTGGGTTGAACTGTACAAGCAAATGTGATCCCGATGTTCATTTTAGGAAGCATTCAGAGCTCAGACTGACCACCAAGAAAAAGAAGGAGTGAAAGAGGGAGAGTTGGGTTGTGGAGCCGAGATCACTGGCACTTGGGGTTGCAGCTGTGGGAATATGCACTATCTGCCACCCTGGGTACATTATCCTACTGTACACTAGTGCACTATTGGCTGGAAGAGGCAGTGATGCCTTAACAGGCTGGTAACTGCAGAAATGTAGCAGGAGCCACAAGCTTCATGTGCAGTGTTTGAGTTCCTCACTGTGACCTGAGTTGATGGGCATCAAATCACCTGTGTATTAATACCTTGCCTATTCCGTCTTCTGCTTATTACTTTGCTGCTGCTTCTCCTTATCTCTGTCTTAATACAGTTGCTAAGTTGGATACAGGACTGAGCTGGTAGTTGGAGGGAGGGGCACTTATTTTTTTATTCTGTGATGAGCCAGGTTGAGCCTGGTAAGATAGTTGGGGGGGGACAGATTTCTTGTAATTTCTTGACAGGCAGGATTGGGCACCAGTCTTGTCCAGTCAGATGGTTGAGGGAGCAGGATAGTTGATTTTTTTTTGGTTCCCAGACATTTCAAGTTGGATATCAGACCTTTGTGGTTGTCAGGGGAGAGGGTAGTTTTGTTTTTTTGTAATTCTCTGATGGGCTGGGGTGGGCAATGGACCTGTCAGACAGTTTAGGTGAGGGGGACAGATTTTTTTTTTTTACTCCTTGATGGGCTGCATTGGGCAATGGACTCTTCAGAATGTTGGGGGCAGAGGGACAGATTTTTATTCCATGACTGACTGGGTTGTACACCAAACCCATCAGGTAGTAAGGGAGAAAGGGATACGTTTGTTTTTTATTCCTTGATGGACAAGGTTAGGTATTCGGCCAGTCAGGAAGTAAGAGGTTAAGGGGGAGAGGGACAGCATTTTCTTTCATTTCTTTGATTGATTGATTTCTTTATTTATAAAAAGTGCCTTTGTGAAACCAAGGCCCTTGTACATAGACTAAACAAACATAACGATTACAACCATCATAGCAAGGCAAAATATTAAAATCCATGAACTTCAAGCAATACTTATAGAGTTAATAAAAATCAGCGTGCATTAAAATGTCTAAATATACTAAACTAAATATCAGTTTCCACCAAGGTCTGGATAAGCTAAGCTACACAGATGTGTTTTTAGAGCTATCTTAAAACTCTGGACAGTCAGGCACTCTCGTACATGATGAGACAGAGAATTCCACAGACTGGGGCCACAGGAGCAAAATACTGGGCCCCGAAGATTTCAAACGAACCCTGGAAATCTCTAGCAATCCCTCATCAGTGGATCAAAGAGGACAGAGGGGGCAGTAAGGGTGAAGAAGATCTTGCAAGTAATGGAGTTCCTGATTGTGTAGGGCTTTATAGGTCAATAACCCAACCTTGAAGGTGATCTGCCACTGTACTGGCAGCTGGTACAGTCCGTGAAGCATAGATGTTATATGACTGGTCCTAGAAGTACCAGTCAGTGTCCTGGCTGCCGCATTCTGCACTAGCTGCAAGTGGCAGATATCAACCCCCAGTAGCCCTATGTAAAGGGCTTTAAAGTAGTCAAGGAGGGAGGTTACGAAGGCATGGACCAGTGTTGTAAGACCATCATGAGGAACCAGATGTTTCACCTGGGCAATATTCCTCAGATGGTAAAAAGAGGGTTTGACAACAGCCGACACCTGTGATTTAAGGGTCAGGCTGTCATCAAAAATAACTCCCAAGTTCTGCACCCGATCTGAGGTAGTCAGCTGAACATCCCCAAGCCAAAGTCCAGAGGGTTGCCCTGCTGACAAACCCACCTCCTGTCGATTTGGGTCCACAACCAATACCTTAGTTTTAGCCGGGTTCAACCAGAGCCAGCTGGCACTCATCCAGTCCTGGATTTTGGACAGACAGTTATTAAATACCGATAGGATCACATCCTGTCCAGGCAGAAAGGACATGTACAGCTGAGTATCATCTACATAGCAGTGAAAACTCAAACTGTACCACCTAATGATCTCTCCAAATGGTAGCATATACACTGTGAACATGGGTGCCCAAATGGAACCCTGTTGTACCTTGCAGGATAGGGAGATAAGGCCTGAGAAATAAGTCCCAGACACCACTCTCTGAGTCCTACCCTCAAGGAACAATTGAAACCATCTGAGGACCACACCAGATAGTCCACAGAAGAACCACAGGTGTTCCACTAGCACACCATGGTCCACAGTGGCAAACACTGCAGAGAGATCAAGGAGGACCAAGATGGAATGAATCCTCTGATCTCTTGTTATTAGGAGGTCATTTAGCACCCGGACAAGGGCTGTCTCAATACTATGTCTCTTTCTAAATCCTGACTGGAGACAATCATAGACTTCGTGGCTGGATGAATGATCATCCAGCTGCAATGCAAGCACCTTCTCAACGACCTTACCCACAAAGGACATATTTGAGACAGGTCTGTAGTTAGACAGTCTGGGTCAAGGGAGGGCTTTTTAAGGAGGGATCAAACAACCACCTCCTTGACAGGATCTGGAAAGATCCTCCCTCTCCACTGACCTTCAGACTATCTCGACTAGGACCGGAAGGATTTCGTCCGCGCACCCTTCAAAAAGGCATGTAAGTCCCAGGTCCAAACTACAGCTGGTTGGCCACAAAGTCTGGATGACCATCACGATGTCCATGATTTCTAGTGAGCTGAAGTCAGACCAGGTAAACTGGGTGCCTGCCACCTCCTGCCCACCTCCGCAATACCTGCTAGAGGGGGCTGGACAGATCCCGGACCTGATGGTGGCAACCTTGTCCGCAAAGAATTGAGCAAACTCATCACATTTTTCTTGTGAAAAAGCTCCACCAGACTGAAGACAGATTGGATTGCATAATCTGTCCATGGTCTGGAAGAGCTGAGCAGGTTGGTTCTGTGCAGTGGCAATCTCCCTGGACAGGAACTCTGCCTTCTTATGGGTGTTTGCCGATTGACAGACCATATAATGGTCCATCAGTCTAAGTCTGTCACACCCGAGGCCCATTTCCGACAGCCCCTCTCCAGCCTTTATCCTACCCTCCTCAACTCCTTCAAGGTCCCAACAAACCATGGGGACCTTGGGCGAAAGAGTGAGTGGGTGAACATGAACAGGAGCTATGGAATCCAGGGACTCTGTCACTGCCTTATTATAGGTGAGTACTAGACTCCACGGATCCATGCATTCACTTGGTATACTCAACAGGTCCAGCACAGCCATTAAACTTTCTGGGATCACACCCCTCAAAGGACAGTACCAGACCATCTCCATAAGTGCAGGTCTATTGGGGGGAGCCACGAAACTGAACCCCATGATGTGATGGTCAGACCATCCGACTGGCTCCACCACCAAGTAGGATATCTCCATCCCCAGTAGGAACACCAAGTCCAGTGAATGACCACCAATGTGGGTCACACAAGTAACAACCTATGTAAGGCCCAGTGAATACATTAGCTGGAGGAAGTCCTGACCAAATTGCGAGAGTTCATCATCAACCCAGGCATTGAAATCCCCCAGAATCCATCATCTGGGGGATCCCATCACCACATCAACGATGAAGTCCACAACTTCCTGCATGAAAACTTTCCCATCTTCTGGTGGACAGTAGATGAAAAGTATCCTGCATCCTACACCAACTCCCACTTTACATTAAAAGGAGTTGGCGATCCCTGCTGGAACCTCAATAAGGTCCAGTTCTGCTATAAAACAGATGGCTACACCCCCGCCCCTAGAATCCATCCTTGGGTGGTGTATCACCGAGTACCCGGCTGGAATTGCTAAGGTCAATACTGGACCAGCATTTTTATACAGTCAGGTCTTGGTGATGCAAGCCAGGTCCGCTGACCCAACAAGATCCACTATTAAAGCAGTCTTGTTCTTAATGGACCTGGCATTGCATAACACTGTCCAGATAGAATGAGCAGCCAAGGAAGACCATGTCACTTGTCTGCACAAAGCAGAGCCCTTGAGTATGGGAATAAGACAAGGAAGACCCGTCTCCTCGACCCATTTTGCCCCAGGGTGTCTCCTTGTTCCCACCACCCCAATCATCCCGCTCCTTTCCAATTCCCCCCATGCCCAGCCCCCCCCCTCCTCCTAGCTATTCCCAGAGCCCAACACACCCCATATGCTTCCAGGGACAGCAGAGGACAATTGAACGGGTGCTAGTCCCTGAGCATGGAAGGGACCATCTTCACACCTTTCTGACACATCCTAATACTCAAACAATACACACCACAGTCTTCAAATCCAGTTAAATGTTCTCACACTCCACACACATACATCAAATTTAAGAAACTCCCCAAAGACAATAAACCCACCCACACTGACTGTCCACTCACACCCCCATCCACAAAATAATCACACAATTTAGCACATTCACCGACACTCAGTCATTAAATACCCACACCACAAACCCATGATCATTTTCCCTTAACACAGAACCCCGACCAAAAAAACAAAAGTAAACATCAATGTAAAATAAATAACAGTCTTATGGCAGAAATGTCAATATATTGTCCACCTTAAGGCAGAATATCAATGTATTATAGAAGCAAGAGACAGTCACTTAAATCTCTTTAAACCAAGTTGTAACAGCATTCATCAGAGCTCTCACCTCATCAGGACAAAACCAAATAAACGCCTCAGACCAAGTCAGCTCTCACCTTAACCTTGGAGTGAGTGCACAGAATTAATTTGAAAAATTTGAAAGCAATGTACAGGCATTCTCACTGCCTAAACATTTTGAAGTCTGACAAGCCCCAAAAAAGAAGGTCTAACCAGTCTGACCAGTAATAGGTTCTATTGGAGTCCCTCCAGTGAATCCAGTCCTGGAATAAGGTGATCATCTCCCCACAGCTGTTCTTCAGTAAATCCTCACTTCAACAGTCCCAACGGTGATAATTTGCCAAGTAATGGCAGGCAGGAGCAAAGAGATGGGTTACGTGGGGTACTGGATCTGTTATGTTTTGAAGAAGGGGAGCAGGTTTGTTTAATTCTTTCATGGGTTGGGTTGGGTTGTGCACTGGACCCATCAGACGGTTAGGTGCAGAGGCAGTTTTTGTTTTTATTCCCTGATGTACTGGGCTGTTCACCAGACCCATCAGATAGTTGGGAGAAGGAGCCAGAATTTTTTTTAATTCCCTATTAGGCCAGTTTGGGTACTGCAAATTCTATTGTATTCTAAATTCCCTTTCATACCAGTATGGAACTCCTTTGCTTTGTAAAACACTTTGGAATACAGTGTATATGAACAGCATTATATAAACCAATGTCTCTTATATTCTACAGTGCCTGCACTACCAGAGTTTGGCTTTTGTGCGTTGTAAAGCGTATGGCAACTCATAGTTAGCGGGAGGGACAGATTTGTTTTTTCTTGACATGTTGGATTGGGCATCAAATCTGTTAGGTAGTTGCGGGATCAGAACAGATTTTTTTTTAAATTTTCAAGGAGATAAGGATGGTAAATTGATGATTCCCTCATCCACTGTTTTTTCCTTAAGACTTTGCTTCTGATGGGTGCTGTTAGTCAATGGGGGCTGCCCGGTCCAAACACTCCGCTGCTCAGCATGCTGGATTGAAGCATATACAGTACTGCAATAATAACCCTGCATGTGTGTTAGGGAGTGTGTGCAGAGCTGAGATTGACTACTAGGAGAGGGAAAGACAGTGAGAGAGAGAGAGAGAGAGAGAGAGAGAGAGAGAGAGAGAGAGAGTTTGATGGTAGAGGCAGAATCACATACACTAAGGACTGGAAGGGCATGCTGTCATTCTCCTTGGTCTCCCATGATAGTGACCCGCAGGCTGGAAGTGTCGACTCTCAAGCCACTCCTTGATTGGCCAAGTGTTTTTCAGCTGCATGCTCATTAGTTGCAGCACCTCCCTGGACCAGCCGCAGCTCCTAACGCTGACTCCCCGGCTCTGTTCACCAGGATTCGGTTCCGTCTTTCGGCCCCGGCCCCTTGGAACTTGGATCCTGCAACAAATATGCACATAGGATTTTTTTACCTGAATTTCTAGCTGCTGTTTTATTGTATTATAATCTAGTAGTGCATGTTTGAGGAAGTTCAAGAAATTACTGCCAGTATATAGCTCTCAGCCAATTTATTATTACTTACATTGCTGCAGACTACTCAAGACAGCATTTTTCTTTAGAAACCTGCTTAAAATTTGTGTTTTAGCATTCCATCTATTGTGAGCCAGCTTTTGTAGCCCCCTGTTTAAAATCCTGATTTAGTAACACTGTGTAATTGTACATTCTAGCCAGCACTTTTCCTTTTTTTTAGCAACTTTGTTTAGCTACGCAAGTCAGTTAATCCAGCAACTTCTGTGCTTTTTCTTTTTGACTGCCAGGTCAGAATCATTGAGACTGTATTTGGTGAAACTCAGAGGCAGGGCCCTATGTTATCCTTTGTGCCCTAGCTATTTTCATTCCATTTTTTTTCCTTCTGTTTAAACACTGCACCTTACCTTGCTCCCCTGCTGCTATTTCTTTTTTTCTTTTAAATCTACTCTCCCACCTCCCGTGCTATTTTTTGCTTTTAAATCTTATCTCCCGCCTTCTGCTCACTGCTACAGATCCCCCTTCCCCCACAGGTATTCAGACTAAGCCCTATTCACCAGTCACTTAGCTAACGCTTGCTTAGCTAAATGGCAATTTAAGATAAATGCCTTCTATTATTATTTAAATACTGGTGCCAGAGCTTAAGTGTCTGGGACTTTCACCACTGTTTCTCTGCCAACCCCTTTGTTTGAATACCTCCCCCTACTCCAGTTTGCCCCACCATGTGTTAGCCTTTATGTAGGTAGGCTCTAACCTTTCCTTCCTCTCCTTCAAGGTAGTGCCTGGAATGTTACGTAGGCTCTAACCCTCATCCTTTGTTTTCTTTCGGGTAGCACCCTGATAGGCTGATGAAAAGCTGCCTCCCGGCTTGTGGCCCAGCCACTGCTCTCAGCTGGCTATGCCTTCAGCCATGCCCATTCCTCAGATTCTTCCCAGAACAAGGTATGGCTCCTGGCTTCAATTGCAGCAATACCTTTGGACGCTTCAACTCTCAAGCCACTCCCTAATTGGTCAAGTGTTTTCCGGCTGCAAGCTCATTGGTTGCAGCTCCTCCCTAGACCAGCAGCAGCTCCTATCTCTGACTTTCTGGCTCTGTTCACCAGTATTTGGCTGTGGGTTTCGGCCTGGCCCCCTGGAACTTGAATCCTGCAACCAGTGTGCTCGGAGGATTTTTTGGCCCTCCAAGATCTTCTTTAAGTGTGCATAAACTCCGCCTCTCTTTCTACCTTCTTTTCATTGGTTGCCATCCCACATTTTCCAAGTGCTAACCTACAGCCGAAACCTGAATAGGTGCTTAAAGTGCCAGCTCACCCAAACAGTCTAAACCCCCTCCTAGTACACTAATCCCTAACGGCAGTGTTCCTGATCTTCAAGTCAGTGTGGCATATCTATAATTGGCCATCTGACCACCCATATCTGTGAGTTATACCTGCATTCATTCAGTCAGATAACCACACACCCCCGTTATGTGTACGCTATTATTCCTAGGCTTCTTCATTCTATGGAAGCTATACTATCCCTTTACATCTCCCATGTTGCCAGCTATGCCTGAGCATCCCAATTTACCCCTAGTCACATTAGTGCCCTATACTTATACCATGCTGTCTAGCTGCTCCACCACCTACTCTAGCCACACCTTGGCATGTTGGCCATTGAGGAAGCACACCTATTACCTGGCATCAAATGCCCCCACCGTCATCTGATCCCCAACCCCATAACATGAAAACATGTCCCTGGTATACAGTGGTCCCCCCATCCTCTAATCACCAACCCGTAAATGTGAACTTATGTCCATGGTGTCCAGCGGTCCCTTCCACCCTCTGATTGCAAGTCCTCTATGACATCTCTGCAGTTATCTGCAGGTAATCTCTGAAGTTGTCAATAATTAATAAAATCAAAATAAATATGTCATAGTCACTGGTGCCCAGTGGTATCCCTTAACCACTCATCCCCATTCCTATATCAACATACCATTTCCCTGGCATCTAGCAGCCCCCAGCACCACGGGCACCATCCAACCCACCCTGCCAACCCCCCTTACCTGAATCACCTATGCCATGGGAGACCATACAGAGATCAGCACAGTCCTCCTCTCACCTCCTTGGCCAGCCATTGAATGGGCACATGGAGAGCACATCCAATGTGCAGTACAGGGCACAGATCTTTTGTATTGTACAGTGAGTGCACAGCCTGTGTACTGTTCAGAGAGTGCACTCCCTGTACAGCACAGAGAATGTGCATGCTGTATTGTACATTGGATCTCATGCTCCTTGTCTGGCCATATGATGGACTGCCAAGGAGGTGAGAGGAGAGTTGTGCCAGTCACCGTATGGTCTCCCACAGCACTGGCAGTGCTGGCACTTCTAGTAAGAGGGCTTGGCAGGGTGGGTTGGCCAGTGCCCATGGTTCAGGGGGCTGCTAAATGACAGGGAAATGATACTTTGCTACAGGGAGAGGGACTGGTGGGTGAGGGTGCCACTAGACACAAAGAAGTATGATTATTTTGATTTTATTAGTCAGTGACAACTTCAGAGATTACCTGCAGATATCTGCAGAGATATCATACAGGGCTGACAATTGGAGGGTGGGAGGGAGTGCTGGATAGCAGGAACATATGTTCACATTTACAAGATGGCAATCAGGGATTGGTGGACCACTGGATGCCAGGGAGTTACTGATATCACATGGGGTTGGGAACTGGAGGATGAAAATGACTGATAGACACCAGAGGCATGTGTTCAAATTGAAGAGATTGTGATCAGTGAGGGGGGGGTCACTGTGTGCCAGGGCATTACCGGTATTACATGTGGCTGGTGATCAGAGGGTAGAAGGGACCATGGATCACCAGTTATATATGTTTACATTTATGGGACAGTGATCAGGGTTGGGGAACCACTAAACACCAGGGATTTACCAATATCACATGAGCTGGAGATCGGACATTGGGAGGGACCATGGACCAAAAGGGAATTTATTTATTCTAATGCAGATGGGGATTGAAGGAGCTGAAGGACCATAGACCACCAGGGTAGTAATTTACTTCAACAGGGACAGGGGTTAGAGAAGAGGGGAATGATGGACCACCAGGGAGTTAATTTATTCAAATGGGGTTGGGGATCAGTGGACAAGGGGACTACAAACCACCAGGGAAGTAACATATTCCAGCAAGGACAGAGACTGAGGATGGAGGACCACAAACCACCAGGGAAGTAACTTATTCCAACAGGGAGGGGATCTGAGGACTGGAAGACCACAGTCCACCAGGGAAGTTATTTATTCCAACAGTGCTGGGGATCGGATGATGGGGGGGGCATGGATTACCAGGGAATTAACTTATTCCAATGGAGATGGAGATCAAGGCTGGGGGGACCAATGGGGGGACTATAGAACATGAAGGGATTATTGTGTTCAAACAGTGATGAGATTCGGAGGGTGGGCGGACCACTGGACACCAGGAACATGTTACATATTGATGGTAATTGCAATTGAAGGGTGGGGGGACCACTAGACAGCAGAGAATTCATTACTTTTGTGGGACTGGACAATAAAATTGGGGGAGGATAGTTTCAGGGGCACAAACCCTTCCGCTGTCTTTCATGCAAATATGTCCATAAGGGGCCATGCAAATGGCCCCTTAGCATCTTACATGCCCAATGGGGTCATTTGTATGGGACAATCTGAATATTGCAGCTGGAGCTACCAGTGCTATTGGGTATGGGGGTGCTATTCCCTGTACAGCTGGCATCTATGTTGGGCAGCACTATTTGACCTAGTGCTGCACCAACATGCCCCTATATTTAGTCAGATATCACTTGTGTGCAATCTGACTGAATATTGCATCCTGAGGATCTTGGGCAATGAGAAAGTGCAGCACAAAACTTGACTCTGCTTTACCCATTTTTAAATATCGAGCCCCTGATGTGTAAGCATGGTGAAAACATTAAAACTCTTTTTATTTTGGTTAAGTGTTGCTTTGCAAATTGTTTCTTTTTGCCCTCTTTTGCTCCAGCAACTGATCTCTCCCCTCCCCTGCTGTATGTTTTCCCATTCCCTGACCAGGCTACTTGAATTGACTGGAAACTCAGCTGTTTTTTGTTATTCCGAGAGGCTGGGGCAGATAATTCCTATTTCTTACAACATCAAATGGTTGTGCAGACTGAAAGTATTAGTACTTCCTCTGTGAGCTCATTCATTGATATTTTTGCCATCACAGTGGGGTTGGGCTTGGTTAAACTAGACTAAACAACCTGAGGGATTCATCAGTATACCGGCAGTAGTTCAGTTCCATGTTCATGAGCGTTTATGCACTGCTCAAAATGTTCTCATGCACTCTCCTTCAGGAAAGATTTGTGATTGGCAACAATGCAGGAAATCAAGAAACCTTTATGTGGCCACACTAAGGGATACTAAAAATAAGTACTACAAGGCCAAAACCAAAGAATCAATAGGGAAACCTGGGAAATTTTGGGGACTTACAGGGGAATTAAAGGGACAGACAAAGGGGAAGACACTTGTTAATTTATCTGGGGAGGAATCCTTTGGGAGAGAGTTGCCACTTGCTGATAGGTTTAATGGTTATTTTACAGAGTCGGGCAATTTCTTTGATAACCCTAGTGAACCTCTTTTTAACCTTGTAAGTTGTATGGAAGGGAACACTAAATTTGTTTTTGACGCCTTATTGAGTGGTTAGGTGTTAGAAACTTTGTTGCAATTAAACATCTCTGGGAGTAGTGGCCCTGATGGTTTGTCTCCAAGGATGCTGAAATATGCAGCAACCCACATTTCAGACCCATTAACCTACCTGTTCAATCGTTCTATAGAGGAGGGATGCATCTCAGAAGGTTGGAAGTCGGCCAGAATCGTTCCCATTTTTAAGGGGGGTGATCCTGGTCGACTGTCCAACTATAGACTTATATCTTTATTACCTCTGATTAGTAAGATGTTGGGGAAACTGTTGGCAAGACAGTTGATGGAGTACTTGGAAAGAGAAAAACTGATGGATCCATATCAGTCAGGTTTTCAGAGGTCTCATGGCACTGTGATGGCTGTGTCAGAGGTCCTGGATGAGATCGGCAAGGCAATTGATGCCCAATGTTATACTGGTGCAATTCTTGTCGATCTCTCCAGGGCTTTCAACATGGTTGATCATCAGAATTTGCTTATGAGACTGTCCGAGGTAGGGATGAACCATTCAGTTTTGGACTGGTTTATCGCTTATCTTTCTGACAGACAACAGGTAACAGCTGTAAATGGAACTGTGTCGGCTAAGCAGGTGGTATGGAGAGAAGTGCCCAAGGATCAGTTATGGGCCCTTTATTATTTTTAGTATATCTGAAAGATCTTGGGCATTATGCGAGGGCCTCTCGTTACCACCTGTATACCGATGACACCATTTTATACTGTTCAGATGAATCAGTTTCAGTAATACAACGTACACTGCAGAAAAGTTTTAACAATGTGGAAAAGTACTTTGTCAACTCAAAGTTAAAGCTTAATTCCTCAAAAACTAAATGTATATTGCTTGGGTCTTCTATGAAACGGAAAGATGACT
This sequence comes from Neoceratodus forsteri, assembly GCA_016271365.2. NCBI lineage: Eukaryota > Metazoa > Chordata > Ceratodontiformes > Ceratodontidae > Neoceratodus > Neoceratodus forsteri. The sequence continues at coordinate 876,285,503 of CM057459.1, forward strand.
TGACTTTGGAAATTGTGGATAATAGAGGGGAGAGGTTAGAGTTAGTTAATAAATATAAATAATTGGGATTTTGGTTAGATAATTACGGGTCGGGAAATTTGCATGTAAATAATTTGATCTCTGAGGTTAATAAGCGGGTGGGTTTCCTGTTTCGGAACAAAAATTGCTTAGATTCTGTGACATTGGACCTGATAGTTAAGATGCAGATTTTCCCTTTAATCAATTATGGGGACATTTTATATGACGGAGCCGCTAGGGATCGAATAACAAAGTTAGATGTTCTGGTTAATTGTCTTGCCATTGTCTTAATTGTCTTGTCAGACTGATTCTCAGGTGTCCAAAACTTACTCATCATTGCGAATTGTATGAAAGATTAGGTTGGTTATCATTAAGTAGGAGAAGAATGATACATAAACAGCTGTTTGCTTATAAATGTGGGCTGGGTTCCATCCCTATATATCTAAAGAATAGATTTTCCTTTAGAAGTGTTGAATTGACATTGAGAAATCAAGTTGTTATGGATATGGTTGTCCCCCTTGTAAAAATAAAAATGTTCCCAATATTTATTTAGTAATTATATTCTGATATGTTGGAATAGCCTTCCTCATAAATATAAGCAAAAGACTGGTAAGCCCTTATCAACATCCCATCTAAGAAGACACCTGATATCTATACAGGAACCTTGTAATTGTTATTGATATTCTTTTTATCTTTTATGTTTTTGTATTGATGTTTGTTATTTGATTGTAATTATTATGTTGAGTGTTGACCTGTATTTTGTATTTTTGTAAAGGTTACCATTGCGAATTAGTTTTTACTCAATTGGTTTTTACCTTGAATAAACAAACAAACAAAACAAACGAGAAATTGCAAGGCAACACTCACCCACTGACAACAAGAAAAGGTGTCTCTCAGTCCCTTGGTGCATTTCTGTGGGAAGCTGCAAAGCACTTCCTGACTTTGATCCCAAAAGTAATAGGTTTGCTATGCAGACCAGACCTAAAATTCTTGATGATTTTAACAATTTGAAACAGAATCTAAATTAGGCATGGCTAGTGACTCCAGGCATAAAGGACCTACAGTTTAATCCTGTATTCTACATTCAGACGGTCTTTACATTCTAGAATATTTGTTTTCTTTTCAGTTAAGATCAGAAACAAAACCACCTAATCATTTATTTTTATTTCTAGTTTATAAAGTACTCGAGATTTTTTTCTTTGTTTTTGTTTTAATTTTGAGTACCTAATACCTGCATTTAACTGGCAGCTAATGAGCTCAAGTATAGCACTTTCTTATGCCAACTTAGTCATGGCACATTTGTTCTAAACTTGATGTACAATTCCCACTTGACATACTACTAGTATGGACACAAACAGAATCCTTATTAAATCAATTTTTTTAATATGTGAATAATGCAACTGATTATTTAAAATGTGTAATGAATCACAGCTAGGTTTCCGTAGTCTTCCTAGATCTGGAGATCTTTATGGAAAATAATCTTGTAAAGACTTGTCTATATAGACAACAAATGGACAGAAATACTGTCCTACATTACAACAACTTTTACTTCATACAGATGATAGAGCAATAGGGCAATATTTAAGAGGAAAATGCAATTGTTCAGAAGTCACTGATTTTAACAGAGCAACATACGATCTGGATAAAAGTTTTATTATGAGGGGTATGTGAATCATGTAATTACTGTAGCTACACCAAGATCTATGGCAACATCCATTTAATTACCTCTTAAAGACTTTTTTCTGTGAGTGAATTTTTAGAGCTCATGAAAGGCGCTGGAGTTACAGCACTCAAAATTAAAGTCCTCTGGTTGGCCACATGACAAGTGCAGCAGAGTCACATTGTCCTGTTAATGTGCCTCAGCTCTGCCATGAAGGGACACTCACATATGTGAGAAGATAGTTCAGTGTCCATGCCCATTTATTCCTTGGACTCTCATATGAGACTGCCAGCAATAGTCCCAGTTAGTGCTAGTTGTGTTGGTGGTTTTGTAAGGTGGACACCTGCCCACTGGGAACTGGATTAAGATCACTATAATTCATTTCACATAGGAAATAGTCTTTGGGTGATAATGGCTTTCAGCCATTACTGATATGTCTTAGATTTCAATTAGTGACCTAACTATGAAAAGCTCCTTAACCTGTTCACAATCCATTGAGTCATCCAGATCCCAGCTAAATAACCACTTGTAGCAGCTAGAAGAGCTCTTAATTTGTATTCTAAATTGTGACATTCAGAACATAAAGTACGATGAAGTAGAAATGTGGACTTTGTCACATCTTGAAAGCACAATAAAACTTTTCCTGTGGACATTATGTTAATTGTTCTAACACATGCAGACTGAAGGAAATAAGAAATGTAGTTCTGGATTAAGATATGATTAATGAATAATCACTTGTTAGACTGATTATGTGGTTTACTTACTAAAGTACAGATATTATCTAATTTATATCAGAAAGCCATTCAGAAAGCTAATGTTTGGAATCAGAGAACATATAAAAGTTTGATTTGTACTAAAGATGAATCCTCTCTGATAGCATTTATTTAATCTAAACACACTGCATCTATGCTTACATTTTTCAGAATTTAACATGTGTAACCTCCCTCGGGGGGTGGAGGGTACGACAAGCATAATGGATCAATATATTGAAGGTATTAGACAAGAAATATGGTTTAAATGAAGAAATCAGTTGATTACATTTAATTTAATAGTACTTTCTTTTTTCTTAATATTAGGGATTCGTTATTGTTTTTCCTCATTTATAGACTCAGTTTTGTCTCCTGTTTAACCACCTCCAATCCATTTTCCTAGCCTCTATTGTCCCATCTGTCACATGCCCGCAAAGTCAATATACTTAGCTTTTGGATATGATTCCTCTGCATTCAATGTTATGTCAGTTATTCATTTTTATGTACTCCAGGGAATTATGACTCTAGTAAAGGAATTGCCTTAAACTGATCTCATATTTTTCTAATATTTTATTTTGGATGTTTATTATTTTGAATTTAGCAAGTAAAAACACATATCATTTCCAAGATATCTCTTTTGGTTTATGATCGATTGGCATACTATGAGATTAATGTTAATACCCCTTTCAGGCTTCCTAGCCTGTATTGTGTTTTTATGCAAACCAGGACACATGAGTGACATCACATGTAATGACATATAGTCAGGCATCTTCACACTCTGGAACCATGCTCACCTGGTCCATCGGCATTCCCATTTATAAGGTATATTGCTGCCCAGCGCTTGTCCTATGTAACTAAAGCAAAAAAGAGATGCAAATCTGAGCTTTTCCATTTTATTTGGGCAAGCCTTTAAAAATAACATTGGGATAACTTCCAAGTATTAGTAGGTGGCTGTGTTTAAGTGCTGAAAAGTAACAGTAAGATTTTTTTTGGGGGGGGGCAGGGCCACAACTTTGGTGCAGTAGGAGCAGTTGTACTGCTGATAATAATGGCTTACTGAGAGACAGTGTTAAACAAGCAATACTTTAATATAGCATATAATCTGCAAAAAAAAACTAAAAAAAAACTGAGCTAATGCACCAGTTATGGTAACTTAATGACACAAAAGTAGGGAAATGTGGTGTCGGGGTTTCTCATCCTAAAGCCCCCCCCCCACCAAAAAAAGCAAATTGCAAAAAAAAAACTTTAGGATTTAAGGTCTCTGGATTCTTAGTGAATCAGCGTTGGGGTCCTCCTTGGGGATTGTTGACCCTAATGCCCACCACATTCCATGAGCAAACAATGTCACACATGATTTCCTTTCTTCATACTGGGCTTACAGTTGGAGGGGTGAGCATTAGCGTTGACACCCCCAAGGAAGACCACCACCACTAATTCACCAAGACTCTGGAGACTGCAAACTCTCAAGTTTTTTTTTCCTTCTGCTGCTTGGGTGGGGGTATTAGGATGAGAAATCCTGATGCCACATTTCCTTACTTTCGTGGCATTAAGTTACCACTAATGGGTGCATAAATGGAGTTTTTTGCAAATGTGTTCCTTACTTTTTTAGATAGTATTATCAGATTCTCATTTGCCTGTGGAAGCACAGGGCCCATATGGCCCTGGGCTTGCACTTCAGCCGAAACAGCAAACAAATTGTCATCATAGTCTTGTTATTATACCACCTCATGAATGCCATTCAGAGAATTTTCAAATCTCAGATGAAATATCATTCTGTGCAACCACAATATCTTTCCATGCCACAGAGCAAAAACACATTTTGACCAGGACAGCTATCATGTTCATGAGGTGGTATACAAAAATGGCTAAGTTGAAAAGTTGGGGTCAAAATATTTACAATTAACAAAGTTACAAGTGAGCATAGTAAAATTTCAATGCATGTGCAAAACTTTGCCATTTTTATATATTTTGACGTCAAATGTCAACATATCTTTTAATACCCCACCTCATAATCAAGTGTGGTGGCAATTTTTAAATCCTGTCCAAAAGGTGTTTTCACCAAGTGAAAACAAAATTGGCTTTTGCGCCAGATTTGTGAAATTCCACTGACATTGTTCATGAGATGGGGTTCCCCAAAGGCCATGTTGAAAATTTGGTGTCAAAATATGCAAAAATGGTGATTTACTATATGCATCAAAGGTGAAAACTCCACTCAAATACATTGAACTGCATTTACCTTAGTTTTTCATATTGTGGTGGCCAGTTCAAGCAGCAAGACCTGTCTTTGAATGGACAGTGGAACTTCATCCTGTGACCAGTTAAGGTGAGTGAGGGTATGTGGGGGTGTGGTGAGAGGTGTGGATTTATGAGTGCAGGGTGGGAGGTGGGAGTGGGGGGTCAGGACCATTTTCTTTTTTGCATGGGTAAAAAAAATAACATTGAGTACCATTTCCTTTATTTCAGACATGGAAAGTAATTGGTGGTTGGGTTGGGGGGTGCCACTAGACACCAGGAACTTATTATTTTGTTACAGCAATGGTGATCAGTGGGTAAGGGGGCCAAAAACACCAGGAAAATATTATTTTGTTAGGACGGTGATCGGCAGGTGAGGACTGCCACTAGTATCATAATTTTTTCTTGTCTGTTGTTTCTATGACAAACTAATTAGAATCCCCTTAGAATCCCCCAAGCAGATACAAATTATGATTCCAGTTTTATTACATAATTATTATTACAGTGCTCCCTCACTGTAGCAAAGCTCTTTATAACAAATCCCTGGGTATTTATTTATTTATTTCAAATTCAGATTAATACCTTTCAGCCGGGGGCTCGTTTACAAAGGCTCCAAGTCAAAAAGGAATACAAGACATTTACAGGTGAGGAAACACTGCAGAATAGAAAAACATCAACTAACAAGTGGAATTAGTGTGCATTTACAACATTAAACAGGGTACAAGAAGTAAGGAGAAACAGGACCACACTTGCAGAGAAACATATTAATGCAGCACTAATTAAGTGCAGTACAGTATTTAACAATCATGTTACAGTTCAGACCGGGTGCTCCCAGTCTGCAGAAATGCAGTTTTAGCAGCCAAGGGCTACCAGTATAGCCTAGAGGTTAGAGGAACGAGGTGTGAACAAGCTTAGTACATCCAGCAGACCAGACTTGAGTTTGATTCTCACAACCTCCACTTGCATACTGTGTGACTCTGGACAAGTCACTTAACTGCCCAGTGCTCCCAGGTTGCCCCTGAAAACAGGCACTTGTGCCTAGTGGGTCTTACCCGGTTACCAAAAGACTAAAAAAAAAGGTGGGGCTTTGTCAAGTATACTATACTAATAACTAATGACACCCATGGCTCCTGACTTTTTTTCCCACTATAGCAAGGGAGTATTTGGAATAGCTGGGAAGTCAGACAATTTTGATCATTAGAGGCTTAGTTTCAGCTACAGTATAAGCCCAAGGTGGTGAAACGGTCTGGGAATTTGGCAAATCAATTAAGGAGAACAAAATTGAGAAAGTCTAAGAAAGTAGGATAACATCACTGTTTAGTGCAGAATTCAACATGCTATCTGTGGCTTAAACAAGTATTTGTAAATTAATTCTTTCAATAAATATTTTTACTGTTAATAGACTTTATAAGAAAAAGCTAGTTAGAATCATTATTATTCATAATATTCAGTTAGAAAGTATTGTAGACACAATGAGATTACCACAGTATTTTTTCACAACCCATGAAGTCATTAATTAAGTCATTGAAATGTTCCTTTACATTGCAGTACTCCTGAAAGTAAAATTATTCTACCATTTTAAACCTACAGTATGCAGATAGAAAAGCACTTTGCAGCATATAACAAACAAATCAACTATAATGCATTTAGTTTCCATTGCATTAGGCATACATGGATTTTAGTTGAACTATTCAGTCAGTATGCCAGTGATTTGAGTGCTTACTGCATACCAGTCACGGCAGGTTTTGAGTCTCCTACGAGTTTATCACCACTGCAGGTACTTACCACTAATGTGGCCAGATGCATCAAAGTAAGAATCAACAGACTCCTCTGCTGATGATGCTTGATTTATAGCCTGTCAGCAAATCACAGTATTGTAGTCTTTGATTTGAGAAAATCCAAAAGCTGGTCTAGATTGAAAAACAGGTATTCATTTGAACCCAGTGTAACCCAACACTTACAACAATACAAAAGAGAAAATTTAGCCCCAGCCACTTGTACATCAGTATAAAATGCAAGATATATTTGGCATCATGTTTGTGTTTGGGAGCTAATGATTGGATACAAATATATCTTAGTATTTTGATAATTTAAAGCTGCTTTCTAATGTGCCTGTTTGGTCAAATAACCCCAGTCACTCTCATGCACAAACTGGATTTATACTTTTCCTAGTTTAATAGCAGAAGATGAAATTGCTGGGCTTGCATCTAGAGCTGCAGGGCTAACTTGAGAGACAGTCTGAGAGTATTTGGAATGACTGGGAAATCAGAAAACATTCACCATTGGAGGCATACTTTTAGCTATAAAGCCCAAGATGGTGCAGAAAATGTCCCAGACAATATCCCACATAATTCTGTGAGGGATTTCTAAAACCATCTGTCCAACCATTCTTATATTCTTTTTTTTATTTGAGGCATTCACATGGTTTTCTATTTTACATGCATGACCTATGTTATCTTACAGAAATAAGGAAATCAGAGCAGTGTTAGAGTCAGTCTCTACTCCATGATGGGATTCGGCTTTGGGATGTGGCTCATCTCCAAGAGCTCATTTTGATTACAGCTCTCGATAAAGCAACCCCAACGCAGTTCTGGGGGCTCAAGCTCCTGGGGCCCGAAAGGTACACCAGTCAGTTTTAGGTTCAACTATGGGATTGTGAGTGCAGGGAATACTGATGAGAAGAAGCAATCAGATCGTGAGGCATGGTTGGCAGAGGAGTTCAGCTGCTGTGTCTGCAAAACTGCTGAATTAAGCAGACAAGATTCCTCTACTACAGCTTATGGTATCTGGATATCCATGCCTCCTGCATGGGAGCCAGAGATGACAGTTTATATTATACAGATCAAAATGGCAGCAAACACCACAAACTCCCAGGTGAGTCTTGAGTGCTGGGCGGACAGAAATTGTATCTTTTTTTCTTTATTTTCAAACTGCCTGTCCAGTCTTTGATGCTGTTTCTATTAACTTTATAACCATTGAGCCAGCAGTCAGATTTAAACTTTTACCAGTAACTCATCTCACTGAGTTCTCCAACAGCACAAACAAGCTGATTTAACTGAAATACATTACACTGCTGAGTGTTAGCTCAGTAAGCAAAAAGACACAAGTGGGTGTGCATTAGACATTTATAATGCATGGTCAGGAGCATAGTCAGGCACGAGACCACAGGCCAAGTTCCTTCAGCCCCTGACCGTGTGTTAGAAATGTCTAATGCACACACCAGGAGTGTCTTATTGCGCTTATGAAATGGTCCTCTCTATTTTAAATGTACGTGAAAAAGAATTTTTTTTATCTTTACATGGAAAAATATTAAAAACTATAATGAATTATGTAAAATAGTTCCTCTGCCTACAATAAAGTACTGCATTACCTTAGGATGTTTGTCCTACTATGGCCACCATAGGTGTAGTGTGTTTCTCATAGTGGAAGTGGTTGCCATGGCCACCCCCACAGCAGTTTTAGCTTTTTGTTTTAAATTTTTCAGTTATTATTGTTGTTTGATGAGGATTGTCTCTCCCAAATTTGTTGTCTTGCTTGCAACCCCCCCACACACACACATACACAAGCTGCGTGGTGAAAAATAGTCCAACTGCAACCCAGACTATCTCTCTGGCCGGACACAACAGGTCAAAATTAACACCACCTTCTCCTCCATTAGACCAGTAATAACTGAGGTCCCGCAAGGGTCCATTCTTGGCTCACTGCTCTTCGCCCTCTACCTAAACTCCTTCCCTCAATCATGCAGTGGGAAGCTTTGCTATATGTGGATGATGCCGTAGTTCTCTGGAAACACCCCCAGCCAAACTCCCTCCAAACTGCCCTGCAGGGCTTTTTTAAAGAACCTGATTCCTGGTTTGCTGAGCATCACCTAGTACTCAACTACAACAAAATGAAATCCATGATCTTTGCCCACCGCCAAAGCCCTCTCAAGAGTGCCCCCCAATCATCTCAAACTTGCTGGGTTCCCAACTTGAGCAGGTCTCGTACTTCAGTTATCTGGGTGTCACACTGGACACCTCCCTCACCTGCCTTTCACACATTCAACACCTTTCTTCTGCTGTTAACACTAGGCTGGGGATTCTATACAGACATAAACATTGCCTAACCACCATGTCCTACACCTCACTGTATCAAGCTCAGTCCTATCCTTGGTGGACTATGGCATTGTGATTTATGGATCTGCAGACCAAACTACCCAAGGCTACATCAACTTAGTCCTCAATAAAGCCTGCTGACTGGTCACTGGATGTGATAGATTAACCCACACATGCGAGCTTTACAAGCTTGCAGACTGGCTAACCTTCAAAGGTAGGCTTAAGTATCACACTTGCCTCCTAGCCAAAAAAGTACTCCTGAATCTAGCACCTAAAGGCTTCCACCCCTTTATCCAGCCAGTCCCACACAGAAGGGCCTCATGACACCCTGCCAGTACCTCTCTCATTGTCCCCCACTGTAGGACCTCTCTAGGGCAAAGGTACTTCTGGTATCGTGCTCCCCTCTGGCTTAAAAGCCTACCGTCCTCCATCTTCCTGGCCCCTTGTCTTGGCTTTTTTAAGACTGGTCTCAAGAACCTCCTCCTTGACTCCATGGCTTGTGGCTGTTATTGATACTCCTCCCCACTCTGAATCTCAAAAGGAGGGCTACTGTAAACAGTTCTAGCGCTAGTGCCATATGAAATCCCAGAGAAGTAATGACAAAATGTTTTGCTTTACCCAATGACTACGTCCTCAGGTCCTACAATCTCACTGTATATAAACCCTGACTTGGGGCTCAGTTAATGACCCTTCAAAACTGTAACTTGCTGTATTTCACAACTATTGACCTAGGGTGTTCTACAAGATCCTGGATGCTGTTACCCTACAATGTAAATAATGTATATACCCCGAGCTGTATAATTTATGTATAATTTCTGTCTAATGTAATGTTTTAAACTTTCTTGTACTGACGTGGAGCCTTTGCAAAGGAGTCTATGACTCAAAGGATTGTAATTCCAATTTCTCTTCAATAGATAAATAAATAAAATAGAAGCATAGCGATCATCATCCACTCCCCTCGTATGCACAAACCACTATGTGTGTGTTCTCAGTACTATTCTGAGGAGGTTACTTTTGTGACCGTAACTTTTTAGTTCCCAAACAACAGATGACTTCAGGACAGAGAGGCCAGTGTTTCACTTATGCATGGCATGTAAGTGTCACTGAGTAAAAGATCTGCTGGATGGGGGGGGAGTGGGGGCATTTAACACAGAGTTCTAAACACAGTTACTTATTAAAAGTTGTGGAGAAGGCTGGACTTGAAATGTAAGGCATTGCTTGGGAACTGTTGGTGGCTCATGTAAAAAGGAAGTAAGTGGACAATGGAGCAAGCCAGTGGTGGGATAGTGAGGGGAAAACAAGGATGAATCAATGAGTGGCTTTGGGAGGGGCATGAATGGGAGTTTAGAAATAAAAAAAAAATCATATGTGTAAAACATATGAATATTGCAGTAGTTGTATTGTGGAGGAGTATGTGCAGTGATGTTTGTGGGACTGAATAAAAGCAGAGGAGAGCAACCAGTTAACAGAGGGAGCGAGAGATGATGACAAAAGTGAGTTTTGCTTCAAAAACTACAATAAGAGACTTTTGGTAACTTTATCTTTCATTTTCCAACTGTCACTTGAGACTCGATGCTGCTTGTACTGCTTTTATAGACATAGGGTGGTAGCCTGGGTAGGGCTGGTGATCTGCTGCTTTGAGGATCCTTGATGTTGAAAGTTGGTATGACCTACAATGCTGTGGGGATTTTCTGGACAGGTGTAACTCTTTACCTGTAAGTTTGTATAGTTTTGGGGTTTTCTTGCCTGCCTTAATTACTTTCAGTTGTGGGGTCATTTAAACTCTGGTGAAACTCCCTGCTGTGTTAAGGAGGAGAGGCGCCTAGCTTATAACTCATGAATGGCTGCTGTTTTATTACTTTTCTCTTCTTAATGGCACACTTCTCATTACACTTCAAAATACAGCCAAGGACACAAGTTGAATTTAGTTTGGCATTTTTACACGGTGAGTGTGATATGTATGCTTGCAGTTAGTGAAGCTGATGCTGAGTTATACAAGGTAGTAAAATATGGCAGCCATTATAATTCTAACAGAAAATGAAAGTTCTTTTCTGCTCCTTGATTTTAATTTTTTATTCACCAGTGACTGCCAGTACTTTTTATTAGCTGTACATTAGACACTTCTAATGCACGGTTAATGACAAATCAAAATTCTGGATTCTCACTGCCCATTTTATAAATGGTTATAAAGTTAAAATAAACAGCATCAAACACTAGAGAAACAGTTTGAAAACATTGATAATGGGGATCGGAGTGTGGGGGTGCCACTAGACACCAGGGAAACATTATTGAGGATGGGTATTGGTGGGGGGGGCACTACAACTTAAGGGAAATAACAGTTTACAACATTAGAAGCAGCACACTGCAGACAGCATGGGATCAGGAGCTCACTCTTCTCACTGCAGCCCACAGCATATGTCCCAGTGGGAGCTGCAGAAGCCAAGAAAGTCCTGATATTCTCATACAGAGAATGATGGTAAAGGGCTCCTCTCACTAAGCTTGGTACCCCAGATTTGGGGTGCCAAAAAAATGCATTTCCATAAGGTTTTTATAAAACAAATAGAATCTTGCTAAACAGATCCCATTTAGATTGGTTTTGATGTGTTTTTTTGTTAAATCCCAGCACTTTTATGTATTTTCCACATTTGCTCATTCATGGAAAAAATCAACAAATTGGCATTTGGCACAGCGCAAAAAATGGTTAGTGCCTTGCCAAGAAAGTGGCACAAAATCAAAAACGTGCATTTATGTCATCAAATATTTACTTTCACTGCAGAACATTATCTCAAAAATCCTACTACGCATGTGCATGTCAGAAACCACAACATTTTAAAGCCTTATAACTCACGAAACCTTTAATATTTTCTAACCAGACCTGTCAAATGCACTACCCTAGGACATGACACATGTCCCCTGCAAGTTTGGAATAAACATTCCATTCCATGTAGGCTGTAGGGGACTGAAAAAAAATATATATTTAGTATAGGAAAAAAGTTAGACATTTACAAAAAATAACCCATGCGGATCTCAGAATCTGTACAAGCTGCCATCACAAAAATGTTCACAGTTCAAGACCTTGCCTCCTAGACAACACACACTCAATTTCAGCTCATTTTGTCAATGGAGCCAAAGATATTAATGTGAAAAGTTAGGGGTTTAACATTGGCTAGGCTACTCAACCCAAACTATAGAAGCACAAATATTAAACTAATTCTGAGTTAGGAACACACTAATTATACAACATGTATTGGATTATGAAGTTGTTTACAGCACATTGCATATCTGAAATTAATTATTACTAAAGATACAGAGGACCAGTAGACTACAGTATTTATACACTGGTAAGCTAATTGTTTACTGTTGAACATGCAAAGTATTGTACTTATACTTAAAGTAGTGCATTTGTTATCTTCAGAAATAAATGGAACCAGATACTGATGAAAAATGAGAATACAACAGTGAAATATATGGTGCAGGTTACAGGTGAATAGTATATATTTTATATTGCCAGAAAGTGATGATTACTTTACATGAGAATGATTAGAGCTAAACAGTCAAAATAATATTTATTTGTATGATACAGTGCTCCTATACATCTGTTAGAATAATACTTCTTCTATAAAATGGTGAAAATTTGCATAGCAGCTGTGGGGTATTTACTTTGTAACAAGATATTGTATTGACTTAATATAAGGAATGTGGATTTTGTTCAAGTGCATTTCACTAAATAGCCACAACCGCAAATAAGGAAAGAAAGAAAGAAAGAAAGAAAGAAAGAAAGAAAGAAAGAAAGAAAGAAAGAAAGAAAGAAAGAAAGAAAGAAAGAAAGCCTTAGTAGGTGTCACTTTATATAGACCTTTGGATTTTGCTATAGATATATCACAATTCATTTTATATAGTACATGGTTTAGTCCTGCACCTTTGACTGTTTACTTCTAGTCACTCTCAAATAAGGGAATTTATTTTCAGCAGAAAATTATCTTTACATGTACACTGTCTATGAAGAAGTTATAGGTTACTGACTGAGAGTATAATAAAGAGCATACTTTACATATATCATTGGTAAGTGAGCCATAATTCCAATGTTCTGTTTGTCTGCTTCTATACCCTGATTGAACAGGTTCCTCCACACTTTGTTTTACATTGAAGGGATGAGAAATCACACTGGCTGATTTGCAAATGTTATGTCTTAGGCTGGCTGATCAATGGTGCACTGAGTTATGTACCAAGACAATATAATACTTTTAGTATCTGGTGTGTGAGCACTGTTTCCCTTTGCTTTTGCTTCTGTAACCTGCTGGAACAGGCTCATCCTCATTTTGTTTTACCTTGCAGGGATGAGAAACCACACTGGCTGATTTGCATATTTTTATATGTCTTCTATGTGGTAAAAGCATCTTTAAAATTACAGTACAATTTGCATTGCACTGTACGTAGGTTGTGCATTCTACTGTTCAAACAGGTGCAATGCATTAACACTCACATCACAGAATGCACAGTACAGTAGTGTTTTCACTCCATGTAATCACCATGCCCAGGACATTTAGTTTGTGGTTTGAAATGTTCAGCTGGCAAAATCTCAGAATTTGCCTGCTTGGCCATTGGTAAAAACTGCAGAATTTATCAGATTTTATCATTTCATACCAAAAACAGTGAATCAACATGATGTGTTGTTAACAGAAAAAAAGTTTTAATAGCACCTGCTGCAACAGATAAGCTCAGGACACATTGGACTTCAGTAGATCAGTATTCTTTAATACATACATGTGGTGCAGTAACAAGTCAGCAGCACAGCAGCATCCAGCAAAGTGGTAAAGCCGTGAAAAATCAAGCTTAGATTTTTTCCGGCTTTGCCACTTTGCTGGATGCTGCTGTGCTGCTGACTCATTACTGCACCACATGTATGTATTAAAGGATACTGATCTACTGAATTCCAATGTGTCCTGAGCTTGTCTGTTGCAACGGGTGCTACTAAACCTTTTTTTTTCTGTTGCCTATGCCTTATTTAGCACTGCTGCCTTGATCTTCTAGTGCACCATCATTTCCCTTACTGTATATTATTTTGTTAAATATTTTTCTTTACTTTAAATAAGTTCCTAAATGTTCTTCTTTTTTTTTTGCTATATTGTTATATTTCTGTCAGTCTATCTGTTGTTAGTATATGATTAGTGTTTGTTTTACTATATATAAAAATATCCCTTTCCAAAATGCAGCTGTGCACGTTTTGGATTCAGGTTGTGCATGCTGTGAAAGAGGTTTGTTTTGCATGTTCCAAGTCAATTTCATCTGTATCCCTGCTTGTGCTGTCTCCTGCCATAGTGTAGTGCTTCACTCACATATGAAAAATTAAAGTAAAAGTCATAGTACTCACAGTATTTAAAAAATAAAACATAAAATACAAATTCACTCATTCAAAACTACAAAAACCTAGAAAAAAATGTGTTTATTCTTAGACAAAACAACCACTAGTATCATTGAACCATTAACAAAAATGATCTTTTATGATGTTTTAGCATGTGTAACATATTTTGATAGCTGTGACATTTGAACTGTTAATCATATAAACTGAAGTTTCTTTCTAAATGAAAGCTTGAAGACCATTCAGCATGTATTGATCCTAACCGAAACAGTTGTTCAGTATTACTATATGGCTATACATGCTGACTTAATTCTTTGATAATGGAACGGCTGCCCTCACCCCCCAAAAAAGAGATTCAGGATAGATGTTTCTTCAAGGAATAATGCCTTTTATTTACTTTATTTATTTCAATCTAGGATTAGAAAATACCTTTGAGCACAGTGGAGCTCATTTACAAAGGTTCCACGTCAATAATGGGGAGGAGGTGACAAAACAGACAGAGTAAAAAGCACAATAACATGTACACATAATATCAAATACAGCGAACAGTAGAACAGCACAATACATAGCAAACATAGGGGATTGCAAATAGATACATAGTTGGCATTCTTGGACTTTATAGGCAAACACATGGGCGGGTAATCCCATTTGGAAATCGGGAAGGATGAGTCAGGGGATGAAGAGTAGCAGCAGGACAGAGAACGGGGGGGTGCAGCTGGGCAGCATTGTCAAGCATGTTGAGCAAGGCAGGAAGGGGTAGAATGGGTGGAAATGGGGGCAAGCACAGAAGGAGAAGGTGACAGGAGGGAGGGGATGGTGAGGTGTGGGGGAGAGGAGGGAAGGGGAGGAAGAAGGTGTGGAAAAGAGTCAGTCAGTGATCATAGTGAGTGATTTAGTGGGACAGAGTAGGAGGGTCTGGACATGACACGTGGGGGGGGAAGGGTGAGAGAGACGATTGAGCAGGGGAAGAAGGATGCAGCCAAGGGCCTTGTTGAGGGGGGGGGAATGGCAGGTTGCCAGATGAGGTGTAAGTGGCATGACTAATTAAAGCAGGTACACTCACTTTCCTTTGAGATGTGCAGATGCAGGAGATGCTTGAACTGGGTAAGTTGAGGTATGCTAGTCAGTTCACAGCTCAGGCCATTCATCCAGTTAGGAGCTCTGTAAGGGAAGGATCACTGGCATTGTGTGGTCTGAACCCTAGGAACGTGAAAGAGTTCAGAGACAGAGGACTGGGTGTGACGTGACTTTTGAGGCTTTGATAGAAGACTGGTGATGCCCGTTGGCAGGGCTCCAAGCAACACTTGCTTGGCAAATATACATGAGCGGTATTTGATGCGGTCTTGTAGTTTGAGCCACTCAGTTAGGGAGAATAGATCACAAGTATGGGTAAGACATAACAGCTTTTCACCACATGAACATGAAAACAGAATCAGTAGCCCATTGATGGTGTGCCACCAGTCCCTCACGTTTCACCCCCACCAAAAGGGGGCTTCATCAGAGGATGAATCATTGTGCCATGCGCAACCCTTCTGAATATCCCACCCATATAGTATAAGAAATGAAAGAGAGCAGAATCATGGCCCCCCCCCCAAAAAGGACTAAAATCACTGATGCAATCCCAGAATTTTAAATAATGGCAATGGGATTTGTTAATTTCAATCAGTGTAAATCAGGCACCTTGAAAATGTTCTTTCTATACTTCAGCCTCAGGCTGACCCTGTCCTTGTTCTAATCTACCCAAAGTGTACACATACAACTCTTCCTGTACTTCCCCAGTTTATTGATCCCTCAACATCCTACTTATGCACACATGCTATTACAGTACTTTTTTGCTCATTTCTCTTTCCCTTTAACACACTCCTTTTGGTTACTTAGAAACTAGCTACATGATAGAATCACCCATATCCCCTCCCCCCAAGTTTCTCAGTAGGGTTTTAAGTGTTTCCACTGTCTAAGATCTACAGAAGAGGTGTTGCAAAATAAAATTTTGCTGGCAAAATTGCAATGAAAGCAGCAAATTCGCCACTTGAAATATTTTGTGAAATTTTACAGTTTCACATGAAAATGTGCCCCTTGTATATTTATATCCCTTGTGTCTAGTGGCTCCAACCCCCGGCTGACCACGAGCACGAAGTGATTAAAAAAACACACCTGGTGTCTATTGATTCCCCCCCCCAAGCTGATCACTGGCCCAAACTATACAAGTACCCCCGCTGAGATTAACATTAATTTCCCCATCCCCAAAGTTGTGTACAAATAAAAAAAATTCAAATTTACCACTCCCTCATGACTAGTAGACCCCTACCCTGTCATCACATAATGCCCCACCCCACTCACCCCAGTACCCTGAGTGGGTGACCAAATTGAAGAAGTGGCCCCCTGATATTAACATTAATTTACCCATCTGCATTAAATTGCTGTACAGAAAAAAAAGAATTCCAATTTCCCCCTCCCTGGTGTCTAGTGTACCCCCCACCATGTCATCACATAATTCCCCACCCCACTCCCTCCAGTACCCTGAGCAGGCCACTAGCACAGCCCTCCACTCACCTCCACAGCTGGCCGCCCAACTGAGCACTTCAGTGAATGAATGCATGCTTGTACAAGCACATGTTCATTCATTGAAGTGCTCAGTGGAAACCCAGCAGTGGAAAATAGTGGAGGAGCTGCTGGTGGACCACTCAAGTACTGGGGGGGCTATAGTGAGAATTGTGTGATGACAGGAAATGAAGAGGCCCTAATAATAGTGAGAAATCAGGATGCTTTTTTTTTTGGTAAGCTGTTCCTCAGGCTCACTCACCAGAAGAACATGCACAAAACATTCAGATGACTTAAATTACTGATTCAGATTACTGGCAGCTTGGATATAATCAGATAATGTTATTGTGCTGCATACAACAATGGTAGACTTGCCTTGTCCATGCTGTGCATGGAATGAAATTGAAGAACCATTTTGTTTTTCTAATCTTGCCTGTAATATGCTACTGGAATAGCTTTCAGTTTCTACATGTGCGAGAAGTAGGGCTTTATATCTTTGTAACAGCTTGGACAGGAGAAGAGACTTCTTGTTGTACATAAGATCATTGTCTATCTCTTCAATCAGCTGATAAAATGCAATGTCATCAGGTAGCTGTATTTTTACAGTGGAACTAAAAGGTTTTGCTTTCAGATTTCTTTTACTTAAGTAGGAAGAAAAGCATGTTGAGTGATAAACTGTATCCTTAGCAAGCATGTCATCTTTAGATATTCTGCACAACATGTCATCATTTCCTCTTTGAAATGCTACACCACTAAGATTGGTTGTTCTCTCAAATGTTTTAGTTTTATGAAGTTTCTTGTCTTTCTTGTATGTTTTTCTAAAGCAAACAATGTAACAGCACCAATCACTGGAGGACCTGCTTGCTCTGGTGGCTATAGAAGCAGGTGAACTTGACGCTGTCTGATTGGATTTAGATCCTGTTTTCTTTTCTGGGTTGAATACAACTCTGACATGTGCCAAATTTGACTTGATTATGTATTCCTGAAAGCAACCCCTTTGACAGAGTACTGGTTGCACATGATGTAAACTAGAGAACTCATCCAGTAGCCACCAATATAATTAATCTCTCCTGGCTTCTGCTGCCAGCATCACATAATTCTGTCCAGCACTGCTGGCTTTTGGCAGTTTTGCATTCTGTTGATTTTCTTGACAAATAACACATTTTTCAAAGTTTGAGGAAAGTATTTTTCTTTCTGATGTAAGCTTTAAGGGGGTTGTATCTTCCATGCCTTCATATACTTTAACTTCCCAGGGGAGGTACAATTCAAAAAGTATAGTGTTAGCATTACTACCACCACTACTACCACCATTTTTCATTTTGTACAGGTAAACAGACTTGTGCTAAACTAGATATAATGTACATCTATATGTTAGTATCAAAACTGCCATTTCTGTTTAGTGAGCACTTTAATTGAAGCCCAATATGAAACTGTCTATTGTAATCTCTAACACTAATAATGACCTGTGCGTGCCACTGAATTAAAAAGCAGGTTTTTAGAATATTTCAAAGGCTAGTACTGCATGTGTGGGAAATTACAAATTAAAACCTTTTAGTGGGCAGACTAGATGCTACGTTATATGTACAAAAGCTTACTAATGGAGAACATTATGATAGGAATTCACATGCATTTATGTCTACTCACTATGCATTACAGACTATGGGCACACAATCTACTGTTACTGGTGCACAACCTTAAAGGAAAACTCCATGTTAAAATCAGAAAAAGATATGTAGTAGTCTTTTTTTCCTGTGTTCTAACCAGTTCCCAGTGTTTTCTTTTCCTCTGGCTGTGAGAGATGTTTTTTCTGACTTTCCCTAACTGTTTTATTGCCCTTGGAGGTTGCCATTCTGGTTTCTTTTATGGCCTCCAGTCTTCCCAGAGTGCCCTTTGGTGTGACGTCTAATTGCCCGTGCAGGAAGCCAGTGTCTTGTTACAGGGTCTGTCACAGCTCAGCCACAGAGAAAATACTTCTTCCAGAGAAGACACACTACTAGATTTTGGGTGAGTGTAATCATTATTATTTTTTGATATCAGTACCTTGTCCTGCTATGTTCTGCTGTGTGTGTGTGTGTGTGTGTATGTTTGAATCATGTCACTGTTTACTCTATTTCTCTCAGTCACTTTCAGTTTTTTGCACCAGTACTAAGTAGCAAAAATGGAACATCACCTTATAGGTTGTAACATAGCAGGACAAGGTACTAATGTAAAAAAATAATAATGATTACACTCACCCAAAATCTAGCAGTGTGACTTCTCTGAAAGAAGTATTATCTTTGTGGCTGAGCTGTGACAGACCCTGCTAAATCTATAGGGCATAGCTACATCATTGTCACATGAGCCAGGGTGCATCATAGGAGAAAGAAAGCCAATAAACCTATTTGTGATGGAGATCCCCAGGGTCGTGAAACTACCATACAGCTAGCAGGCTAATTTAGGAAAAACTCCTAATAGCAGACAGAGGGAAGGGCACACTAGGACTTAACATACATATCAAAACACTCTACATAACATATGTTTTTGCACATTCTGGGTGGACTTCTCCTTTAAGTGTAAGACTGATCTGGGCAGCAAATTTCAATTGAAAATATAGAAAATAATTATAATTACTTGTAAGACACTTTGACAATTAAGAATCTGCAATGTGAAAACATTTCATTTTAGTAAATTTCAAAATGTTGATATTCACCATTTTTGTCACATTTGCCACATGCTAATCAGCATCACCATTTCTAAAAAAAAATACTATCCAATGCAAAACTAATAAAAATCTTTTAGTACATTGTCATTTGGTAGGTGTGACCAATAAACACCACATTAAGGTGTTGAAATTAACTTAAACGGTACAAACTGGAGCCATTTTTATATTGCAGTGTTTCTGAAGCACTGCAAAACAATGACATTTTCTTGTTTTGGGTACCATTGTTTAACCTCACCTACCGCTCCACTTAGCAGCTGTACTTCATGCCTCATCTAAACGTACATAAAACAAGATTTCAAATTATGAATGATGTTGGTGTGTGTAGGGTGGGTACATTAAACTCCAAAAAGATGTCCTTTATTGAAGAATTGCCACACGCCTATTAGTGCAAAGCCAGACACAGGTATATGGTCATCAGGTTACAGACAGGCCAGCACAGCCAACAGCATACTTTATTATGAAAGTGCAAATCATCAAAAACTTGTGAGCTTGATACCCTTTTCCCAATTGCTCAGAATTAGCAGAAATTGTTCTAAACAGCTAGAATAAAAAAAAGAAAACAACAAGCAAAAGAGTTATTAAACAGATTTTCAGAGAGAGGGCATGATAAATCAGTGTTACCAAAAACTTATAATAGGGTGCACCGAGTATTTGAGAGAAAATCTTTTAACACCAAGAATTAGATATGTTATGCAAAATCAGCAGTCAATAACTTTTGCAACAGATTTCAGTGGGTTATCTAGCTTCATTGGAAAATTAGTGCACATGTGTTGCCCTATATTACAAACATATATTCCTGTCAGTGAAAGTGTTTGAAAAAAGCCATAGGTCATATTCAGAAGGGGTAGGAATATAGGTAACCTGATGATGTCAAGCCATTTTGTGGCTATTGAAACTAAGATACCAGTACGGCACCAACAGAATCCAAAATTTTTTTTTAAATTCAGATTTTGCAATATGTACACATTTGAGAAGGAGGGCAGGAAGTATACCAGTTGATCGCAGAATATCCCCCAAAAATGCTCCTATAAATCAATTCATGAACTGTAGAACCTCATACGTCATTCATGCAGCATTATGTCCCTGGGGGCTATAGTATATTAGGAGAATTATTAGACCTATGAAGATCTACTTGCAAGAGCACATGAGAGCAATAATCAATAGGACTGAGAAGCAAACTCCAGGGTACCACTATAAATTAGCACATGATTCAAATCCAGCAATACTGCATTGTGTTTCATGACTGTGAAAAATATGTACCCACCACCAAGGGGTGGTCATTGTTTAAATCTATTATTAAGAAAAGAAACCTTGTAGCTAGTCACCCTTAATACTTCAAGGCCCAATTGGTTAAATGAAGAAGAAGATTTCCAACCTTTTCCAAAATGAGAAACTCTGATACCACAATCATATTATGATATTCTCATGCACAGTATGGCTTGGGTCCTTTAATATGTTTTCCTGAGCATACCTATATGTAGATACCTCCATGCAAACACTGGCTCTAAATCTTTATGTCCAGCTTGCTTAATGTAACCCATTCCATTGCTGCAAAAAATGTAAATATCGACTAAAAGGTTGCATAAATATATACCATTTAATTTTTAATTATTTCATTTTCCAGTTTTCATTGTTTATTAATTTTCATTTTTTACTTTTATAACACTAAAGTAATTGACATACATCCATTTTTCTCCTTTCTTAGATTTTAGATTTGAAGGTGACTAATAATGTTGTCTCTACTAAGAACAGATGATTGAAAGAACAATTGAGACATTTTATTAACTGTCGATGACACACTCTGTTTACTGTCTGAAAACCCAAGTAAAATGAAGTCATATACTGTTGCTGCCATGACAGAAAAAAACAGTGAGGATCATCACAGTGACAGAATTGGCTGTTTGCTGTGATGGTTCACAGGCTTTCTGACTCTGCTGTCTCTGGGAAGCTCGCCCCCTCCCAGAAAAAACTCAGACTTGGAGTTGATAATCTGTAGTGTGGGAGCTGTGGTGGCAAAAACACTTGTTTCCACTGATGGCATAATGCCAGCTGCAGGCATTGTGCTATCACTGTAAAGACAATCAACAGAATTCCTGTCGATGCAGCTTGGTGGAACCAAATGAAGTACCTGCAACACAACCAAAGTATAGAGATATTGGGAAGTTACCCAACTAAGGTGGCGAAATTGGACAGACCTGTTGCTTTTAATCATTCTAAAATATTACAAAAAATAACATTTTTACAGCTTTTTTATTTGTTTGCTTTTCCTTCATCTTATCTTTACTAAGATGTTTGTTAAGATTTATTTAGTTGTGGTTCCATTCTAATTTTGTTTATACTCATCATTTTTGTTTGTTATGTCTTTCTTCTTTCAATATATGTTTTACTCTGTTTTGTTTCTTCTTATTAGAATGAGTGGAATTGAGCAGGAGACTAGGAAGACTAGGAATGTTAAGAGTCACAGTGAAAAGAAAGGTATGCAGTCCACAGGTGAAACACACCACCTTTTCTGTCTGAAGAGGACACAACTGCCACCAAGAGCACTGGGCAGAGGCAGCATCCAAACCAGCCCCCCACCAGAACAGAACTAGCAGCAGCATATAGTGGTAGTGGTAGTAACACCACCAACTGCTGACCCTGCTTCTTTACCTGCAACTCCTGCCACTGTGGCCCACTGTGTTTCTACTGCTTGAGCCCCTTGAGGTGGAGGAGGAGGAGACCTACCTAAGTCTTGTTCCTCCCCATGGCAGCAGTATAAGTCCCTAGTTTGGGACTTCTTTAAGTTTGACCCCACCAACAACAGTGTGGTGACATGTAGTTTATGTCACACCATTGTTTGGTGTGGGAAACAGGGCAGCCATTTGTGAACAGGTGGGCAGTACACTTGCTTTAAGGTGTGGCACTGCCAGGAGTGGAAAGAGCATGTCAAGATCAAGACATCTGAGATGGCAGCAAACAGTGTCACTCCTAGTGGTCCTTCTTTGCTGGAGGGTGGGCAGCACAGGAAAAAGAGACATATGTCTTGCAGTGTGCAGCTATCAGAGGGGGAAATGGAGGAGACTGGGAGTAGGACCTGTGGCTTGACTTGGGTGCTGTTGGTGTCACCTCAGGGTCTCCTCCAACATACACTCATGCCAAAGTGGTGCATCTCTGTTGAGAGATAGGGAAGCTTTCTCTCTCTCCAAGTTTTTGCTATTAAGGAAACATTGCAAGTTCTGCTCCAAGAGCAACAGGAGTATTTTTGAAGGGTTGGGAGAGCTCCGTAGTTGCTGTTCACCCTCCGTCCCCAGACTGAAGCTCTACTCAATCTCCAGTCCACTCCTGTCATATAATGTTTTAACTATCTCCTCCAGTCCTTGCCTGCTATTTCTTTTTTTATATAGAAAGTTTTCTCTCCAGTCCATTTCCATATCCCAATAATATACCCTGATTCCAGGAATGTATCCTGTCAGCTCTAGAACCTCTGTTTCTCCTTGCACCCAGTATCTGCTGTCACCGACTAGAAATGGGCTACAAAAGAAATTGAATTTTATAGAAACAAATACTCAAAGTCTTAAAAACAAATTGCAGTAAAATCAAAACTGTGACTTTTGGTGCAACTCAAATGAAGAATTATTGACATATCGGCACAAATAAATTAGAAAGTGTTAATTCTTACACATATCTTTGGCTCACGTTCATGTCTAATGGACAGTGGACAAAGCATATTCAAAGAATTATGACAAACGTCAAGAAAACTACTTGTGGATTAAGAAAATGTAGCCATCAGTATTGCGGGCTTAATATTAAGCATCTTGTAACAGCAATTAAAGTAAAATATTTTGCACAAATAGTGTATGGTACTGAAATATAGGAAACTAATAATTCAGAGAATCTGTTAATTCCAGTAAACAAACTGCTCATAACAGCTTTAGGTGCTAGTTCCTCCAGCCCAGGCTAGGTATCTCAGGGCAGAATTAGGCCTTATAAATATTAATGCTTATATAGACAGTAGAAAAATAAATTATTGGCTTCATTTAACAAGACTTACCCAGAGCAGACTGCACAAAAAATGTCTTATGGAAAAAGAAAAATGGATACAAAATAAATATGGGCCAATAAACTGGCTAAGAAAACATTGTAAATTAGACAAATATGGCTTAAGTACTTTGAAATCCTATGTGAAAAAATGTTAATCTCAGCTTAAAGTACAAAAGATATATTGAAATCAGTGTGGATAATTATTGGATAGAAGAAGAGCTGGAAAAAATATCCATTTCACCGCCCCCCCCCATGCTGAAAACAATAATACTTTTGAGTTTAAATACTATTTGGACATTCTTATAAATCCCCCATTTAGAAACACTTTTCTTAAAGCCATACTGGAGCTGTTTGATATCAATATATTAAAAACAAGATCTAACAACTTACCAAAACCACACAAAATTGTAAATGCACAGAAGACATCAAAGAAGATTTACTACATATATTGTAGACATTCACTAGCAGTGGCATCATGCCCATAGGGCCCGAGGGGGCATGTGTCCACCCAATATTGTTGTGCAGTCTATTAAAAAAAAATGTATTTAGTATTTTATTCTATTCACTGGAGGTCCAAAACAAAATGCTGTTTTTCAAAGTAGTTTTGGTGGGGAGTGGGGGTTCCGAATTCAATTGGTGTGGCGAGACTACTGTAGAGCCACCGGCGGTTTTAAAAAAAAAAATTTACTTGTACTACTTGCTCCCGCTGGGCTGAAGACTGGCTTCAGGGCTGAGCGCCTGTAAAAAAAACAGTGAGACAGACACAACAGTTGATTGGTAGCCCTAACCAACCATGCAGTGTGAGTGACAACAATAAGCCCCTCCCCAGTCATGATTTCTCCTTTCCTTGAGCCACTGCCAGCCAGCCAGTCACAGCCAAGGCAGGAGATTCGGATGAGAGACTGAGAGAGTGTGGTGTTCCTCCAGACCAGAAGACAAGACAACTCAAGTTAGTTCTTTTTGGCTGCTTCCTGAGCAGCCTATAGAATCCAAAGAGCTAATCGGTAAGGCTGCAGCGGGATTACAGTCGAGATGCACAGATCAATACCCAAGATGCACACAGGAAGCCCGGGATCGGAAAAGGAGGCAACCACGACCCCCACTCCCCAGTGGCAGCCCCGCTGGATCCAGCTGTCCTCTATGTAAGGTATGTGGATGGAGAGGGGACTGCGAAACAGCCGGGGTTCTATATAATGTAGTGGGTGCTCACTACTATATAATGAAAGCAGGCTTATATGCAAGGATCCGATTAACATGCAGTAGCGGCTGTGTGGGGAGGGGGAGATGGTAACTGCTGTTTACAGATTATCTAGTGGATGGTTGTTTGTGGTAGGGGGCATTTGTCATGATCCCTCTCCCACATTTATTTCCTGGCTTTGATGGAAGTTCTGCTGCAGTCCCTGGGGCTGGTCGGGGAAGGATGGCTGCTGAGTGTCAATCCCGGACTCCTGGGGTACAGCAAGGGATCATTATAGATGCTGAAATGTCGATGTTTGAAAGTGGGTGCTGTAGTGTTCGAGTCCACATTTATTTTGTAGCTGATCCTGATGAACCTTCCTGTATTTGCAGTGGTGCATTGTAACTGCTGCCTGTTTGCAGCCTGTTCCCATTTGCACATCAGAAGCACCCACCTCCTATACTCCCCTCCCCCGGCTGGGAGCAGGTTAAATTAGATATGCTTCTGGTTACCCATGGATTTTTTTATTGTTTTTTTGGGGGTGCTGCTGTGATGGACGAAGTGTGCCTTTTAGCCCAATAAATGCTTTGAGTTTATATGGTGTCAGTCTTTTTTTTTTTATTTAATTCTAAATCGCTAATGTCTGTGCCATTTCTGATATTGTGACAGTGATGCAGGCTTATTCTACTTTTGTGTTAAGCCCTGTCAGTGAAGTGGAGTAGGTTACCTCCAGATTGATTGATTGATTGATAACCTGTCGTGCAGACTAAATCATGATTTGTTGATGTCCTTATAGGACTCAAAGAACCGCGAGATAGGGTAGCATGGGATGCATTGTCCATAGCCTTGCATTAGAACCAATCACGCTTCTTATATGCGCTGTGTATCAGAACAGCTTCCACAAAACTGTAAAGGGAAATGCTAAATGCATCATAGTGCCTGTAATTTGCACTCGCTTGCAAAACAAATAACAGCTACAAAGCATAGCAAAGATGCTGTTTTGCATTCCTTGTACCATTGATCACTGAAGGCATGCAGCCCTGGACCAGCTGATGCTGTCACCACACTGCACATGTCTGTGAGTGTGTGCGAGGTTGTCAAAAGATGATTTTCTAAAAGATAATAAAACAAACTCTACTGATTTAGCTAGTTCCTGCAGCCCAGGCTTTGTTTTCTGCCAGGCCTTCCTGATTTAAGAAAACCAAAAGGTCAAAGTATACCACCAAGCAGCTGGGCAGCAGCAGGGGAAGGAAGGCTAGGAAGCAGGTTTTTTTCACCATTGGCATTGCCACCTCCCTCTATCAACGAAGTTAGTTACTGAACCAGCCGTAACACTCGCCTCCGGGATTTAACTCAGCCCTTTGTTTGCTTAGTTTCCTGATTCATCTCTGAATTCTGCTGTGTAAAGTATTTGAAAAGTTTACCTTTCTTGGTGTCTTGCTTTGGGGAGGGGATTCAGGGAGTGGAGACAGAGCTGAAAATTGAATTCCTTGCAGCATGGATAGGTCTGGTAAACTTGGCGAGAGCCCTGCGCTGAGTTTGAGATCTTGTAGCACGTGTGGTTTTCAAATCTTTACGCTCCTTTAATTTTTGTCTGAAAAGTGAGTCCTTAGCTTAACTGAGGGAGGGAAAAGTATAGGTGTTTGACAGATTGTTTTAATCTAAGCTTCCCCCCTCCCAGCATCCCCCTTCCCCTAGGGATTTAGGGAGGACATCCCACATTTCTAGTATGTATAGCCCCCAGGTAACATCCACAAGAGGTAGCGTGTATGGACCCTTAGCCTCCAATGCCAGTGTGCTCAGGTAATTGGCCCCCAACTTCAGACTTCTATGGGGTGGGTGGCATCAGAGGCTGGTAGCCTCAGTCTATGAGCACCTGTCGGCTAAGGCAAGGGCTGGACCTAATAGTTCTTTTGCAAGTGCAGTCTAGAAGTATCTGTGAGGGGGGTGTTCTGTCTGTATGGGAAGCTTTAGGGAATGTCTGAAATGACAACAATGCACCTTAGGGGTCCCAGAGAAATTTTACCATTGCTGAGGACTGTCAAACTGCTTAAAACTGTAAAGTATTGCCTCTAACTTAACCCTTGCAGGGCCATGGACTGATGTATCTGTCCCAAATTCCTATATGTTCTGATTATGTTGGCAGCCTAAGAGTTAAGGTGTGTAGTGCACCCCTGCACAATTTGAGACTGTATTGTGTTCTTTGTTAAATTATCCCATGGAGGGGATAAATGTTCACCTGTAGTAAAAACAGACTTTTGGACTCTGCCCCTGTGGGGTGAATGCTTAAGCCATTCTCCTGAGAAGGAAAACATAACGGAGAAATCAGTGGACACAAGTTCAACAACAGCATTCTTTCTTGTGGGAGGTGAGCCAACTCAGAGGGTGTGGACTGTGGCTGGGCCTGGTGCTGGGCTGGCTACTTCCACAGTTCTGTTACTGGGGAAAATTGATTCTGGGTTTGTAAGACATGCCTTTCATGTGTTTTTCATTTTGTAAAAAAGTGAAAAACACATGGAAGGCAAGCCAATGACAGCGCCACACAGGCAAGGACATATGTTCACCACATAATATCTAATGCATTGGTTGTGTAACTATCAGCCTGTTGCCTCTAGATGCAGTGGAAATATTACTGTCCCTCACTCCCTCACCACAAAAGGCTTTGTGTTTTACTATATGTAATCCATGCATTGGATATTCTGTGGTAAACACTTACCCTTGTCAGAGTGGCACTGTCATTGGCAGGCAGGCATGCCGTGCATGTGGTTTTGACTTGTTGTTCAGTTCACTTGGGGTTGGGGGCTACTGAAGTGCGGATGAGACATATGCCTCTGCCATTAGTTTAAGATCCCTACTGCAGGGATCTGAAACTAATGGCTGAGGCAGAGGTCTCATCGGAACTTCATTAGCACCCTGTGCCTCTGGTCTGCAGATACGGTGTGTGGGGGTCCTGCCGAAGTGACCTCAGTTCAGCCATTAGTTTTTCAGATCCCTGCCTCCACTCTGCCAATCAGGTATTGCACCAGTTTTTCTCTGCAATCGGCTCCTGATGATCTCTGAATCTCTTCCCCCTCCTAATGTGCCACTTTACCTAAATTGATAAATTAAATTTTGATACGAGCTGCTGCCATCCTAGCTTACAATGATCTGAATACATGCTTGTGGCACTGCTCATACAGACCCTGTTTGTCAGCTTTAGCATTCTACCCAAAATAAAATGGAAGCTGTGCCCTGTTTTTCCTCTTGGATTAGGGGTTACCACTACAGCCATTTGTCAGTGGTGACTGTTGTTAGTAAAGGTACCAGTACTCATTTATTTTTAATAGGATTGTTCTGTAGTGACAGACAGCATGATGTTGTGTACTCTTCAATGGAGTGTAATTTTTGGGATTTGGAGTGGGTTATGCACACCAAGGCAGTAGTACTGCAGATCTTTATTATTATGGTTTTTATTATGCTTGCTCTGTTTGGAGAGCCTGCAATGGTGTGCTCGTCATTTTCTTTTTTTACTTTGATTAGGTTCCCCACCACCCCATCGTTGCAGTACTATTACTAATGATAAGTAGTATGGAGTTGGACTTATTGGGCTTTATCTTTTCGAGAGCCTGCAGGAGGGGAGGTGAGGTGTCACTAAATGGGTAATGAATGTCTTTGTGTGCCCCCTGCCCAGGCAGTTTTACTGTTGTTGGCAATATTCTGTAGCTTGTATTGCAGTTTGGTTTGTTGTGTGCCAGTAGACCTGCAAGCTTCTTTCATTCATGGACTGTTAGCTGATTCTATATATGATGAAAGACTCACAAAATGCACAAGTTCTGACTAATTCTTTAAAGATTTCTTTAAAATACAAAAGGTCACACTGTACATAGACTGAACAAAGAACAAGAGCAATTCATTATTGCTATAGCCTCTATCAGTATTATGGCATTTCACTTGTTGTGGAACAGCTTTCTGGCCTGCTAAAAGTCACCAAAATGCACCATTTGACTTCAATTTTTCAAAATTTTCCTGAGGTGGGCATGCCCCTGGACACCCCCCCCCCCAGAGAGGTTAGGATGTTGTGCCCCTCCAGAATTTCTGACTGCATGACACCCCTGTTCACTCGGTATATAAAAACAGAAATTACTGGTATTTGCAGCTTATGAATTGTGACAATGTAACCCTGGATAAACTAACCTGTATCCTATTTAATATTGAAGATGACTCGACTATTAGAAGAACTGCAAAATATTTACATATGATCTACAAAATTAGGAATAAAACAACTACAACAGTGCTTGTTATAGTATCTAGAAGGAAAGGGGTGTTAATGATATAGACTCCTAGAATTTTTTTAATGTTATACTTATTTGATATATGTAGTGAATATTTGTGCACTGTAATGTTTTGTACAAGAATTTTTATTGCTGAATAAATAAATAAAACCTTTAGCTCTGCTGGTGTGCCTTGTACCCAGTAACCCACTGTTTACCCCCATGGCTTGCCCTCCATGGTAGGGGCTCTAGGCAAGGGCCTTCCTTCCCCTTGTCACATTCCACTATGTGAACTAGGATCCAGTGTGGTAGGCATTAGAACTCAAGGGAATTCTTAAGGCTCTGACCATCACTTAGCAGAAGTTGGAATTGTTTTCTCTTTATGTTGGCACTCTCCCATCATGAGCTTAGCTACTGGGCCTTAGTCATACACAGTTAGTTCTGCAGTGGATGTAGGCTCACAGGCCCTACTGCAGGGGTAGTTCTGGTATCAACACTTGCTGCTGACCCTCCCCTCCCCATCCAAGGCTCACTGCTGTGCAGTAGCTGCCTTGGCCAGACCTGCCTCCTGACACAGAAACCTGAACCACTCCCAAACTTGGGTCCCATCCAAAGTAATGCATTATGCTACAGCTGGGCTGTTGGGGCAGCCCTCACCTGTTATTTATAAAAAGAAAAATGTGCGTCATAATTGCTTGGTGTCCTGATTTCTGCTCCTGCTTCTATCTAAATTCTGCTATCAGCTGTCATCCTACAATTTAATGAAAAAAAAATAAAAATTACAAGACTTTTGATTTCCTCTATATTCTCTTTTTTGCACTGCACAGTCCTTATGCCATCACTGTCGTATTCTATAACTGCAATTTTTTGTTATAGAACACTGTGCTAAAGCACAATATACTGGCATTTGGTAGTTTCAAAATTTCTCTCAACTCCCAGATGTAACATATCATGATGCTACATGGTGTTGTGCTGTGTTAGTCCACCTTCTCAGTCCTTCTTGTAATGCACTGTAGTGCACATTGGCCCAGATATTCAAAAGGGTTGAGCATGGCGCAACAGTGTTGCACCATGCACAACCCACTGATGTGCCCCGGTGTGATATTTAAAAGGGAAAAGTGCGCCTGGCATCAAATCCTTGGACACCAAGATTAGTGCACAAAAGCGCAGGCACAGGTGAAGTGGCCCATGCATAAACTGCACAACCCGATATTCAGCCTGGGCCATGCAGAGTTATGCAGGCGCAACCGCTACCTGCGCCTGCACAAAGTTACACTGAAAAAAAAGGAACAAGTCGAGGCCACCCACAGGTGAGCTGCTGCATTGCAGGGCACAACACAGCAGCTGCTACCTGTGGGTGGCCCTGGACTTGTTCCCGCCACACCTGGCGGTGGCCCCCCATGCTCCGATCACGGGCTGAAGTGTCACCCCCCCGAATGGCCCGATCACAGGCAGAACAGTAGTGTTTGCCCCCAGCAGCCCGATCAGGCAGAACAGTAGTGTCCCCAGCAGCCCGATCGCTGGCAGAACAGTAGTGCCCCCAGTAGCCCGATCATGAGCAGAACAGTAGTGTCCCCCCAGCAGCCCGATCGCAGGCAGAACATTAGTGTTCCCCCTCATTAGCCAATGCGGGCAAAAGAAATCCCCACCCCGAGTAGCCCGATGCGGGCATCAGACCTCCCAAAGTCTAATATCCTGGTGGTCCAGTGGACCACGAGTAGCCCGATCGCAGGGATTGGACCTCCCAAAGTCCAGTATCCCTGGTGGTCCAGTGGACCGTGAAGTAGCCCGATGGTGGCGCATCCTCACCACGTCTGAAATCCCTGGTGATCTGGTGGCCCCCCACCGCCCATGGGCCCCACCCCTGCTCCCCCGTCAGCCCGGCGGCGGCAGCACCTACCCGCCTGCGCCCGCCGCCGCCGCCCGACTGACAGCTCAGTAGGGCTGCATGCCTATTGGTTCAGAGCATGAGCCCATGGGCGTGCAGCCCATACCGTACAAGTCAGTCCAGATATGTGAATGAATGAATTCATTCACATATCTGGACTGACTTGTACGGTATGGGCTGAATGAATTCATTCAG
The DNA here is from genome assembly GCA_016271365.2 of Neoceratodus forsteri. Taxonomy (NCBI): domain Eukaryota; kingdom Metazoa; phylum Chordata; order Ceratodontiformes; family Ceratodontidae; genus Neoceratodus; species Neoceratodus forsteri. The sequence goes on from CM057459.1 coordinate 876,316,387, forward strand.
ATATCTGGACTGACTTGTACGGTATGGGCTGCACACCCATTGGCTCATGCTCTGAACCAATGGGCTTGCAGCACTACTGAGCTGTCAGTCGGCGGGCGGCAGGCGGGTGGGGTGCTGCCACCCGCTGGCTGACGGGGGAGCGGTGGTGGGGCCCGTGGGAGGGTGGGGTGGGGCCACTAGATCGCCGGATTACGGACATGGTGGGGTGAGGATGCCACCCGTGATCAAGCTTAGTTGCAGTCCACTGGACCACCAGGGATATTGGACTTTGGTGGGGAGGTCTGATGCCAGCGATCGGGCTACTTCGGAGGTGAGGGATGTTTGGTTATGCCAGCGATCGGGCTAATGGGGGGACACTACTGTTCTGCCCGTGGTTGGGCTAGGGGGGTCGGTCCTCGCTGGCTGCTGCCTGGCAGGGCGCCAGGCGCAAGTTGTCGGGGATCGGCGCACCAGCATGCTAATGGCATGCAAATAGGGCCATAATCAGATGCAAATAGCCCCCCGTGTGCCTTGCATAAATTATGGCCCCATTTGCATGTCACCATTTGAATATCACAGGTGCTGTGCATGGCGGAATGGAACTTGCGCCTCCGCATCTCAATGCTCCACTCTGACCACTTGCACTGCCGCAGTTCCACTGTGCCATGCACAGTGGGTGTGGCCAGAAGGCGATATTCAAAGTTGCGCCATAGTGCAACTCCGTTGAATATAGCCCTGGCCACACCCCTGCGCAACTATTTTGAGTGGCGAAGGGGCTTGCGCCGCAAAATGACGCAGTTTGAATATCTGGGCCATTGTGTGCAAAAAGCACAATAAAGCAAAATTTGGTACTCCCAGAATTGTTCTCAACTCCCAGAATTAATATATCATGCTGCTACATAGTGCTGCACTGTGTCAGCCCCCCCCCCGCCCATACTGTAGCACACTCACTTTAGTACACATTCTGTGCGTAAAGAACAAGTCATTAAAAGTTGGCACTTCCATCATATCCCACAACTCTCAGAGTTAATATATCATGCTGCTACATGGGGCTGCACTGTGTCAGTCTCCTCCACAGCCCCTGTTGTAGTGTACTTCAGTGCACATTGTGTTTGAAAAGCACAAGCACAATAAACTGAAATTTGGTACTCCCAGAATTTTTTTCACCTCCCAGAATTAATATATATCATTTGCTTCATGGTGCTACGGTGCTGTGCTATATCAGTCTCCCCCCACATCCCTTCTTGTAATGCACTTTAGGGCAAATTGAGTACAAAAAACCCCAAGAATTCCAAATTCTGCACTCCCAGAATTTTTCTCAATTCCCAGAAAAAATATACCATAATGCTATTTGGTGCTGTGCTACTTCAGTCTCCTCCCACAACCCTTCTTGTAATGTACTTTAGTGCAAATTGTGTGCAAAATGGATAATAAACCAACATTTTGTGCTCCTAGAATCTTCTCAACAACCAGACTGTTTTTTTTTTTTTTGCTTTTAATCTTTTTATAGGAAACCTTTGAGTTATGTACATACCATTGTAATCAGAATGCAAGTTACATACACTAGGGCCCGGATATTCAGAAGGGTTGCACCATTCGCAACCCACTGATGCACCCTGGTGTGATATTCAAATGGGGACTGAGCCTGGCACAAATCCCAATGCGCAGTGCATCAATGCGTATCTTGGCGCAGGTAGAGTGCCCAGGCGCCTCCGCACACCCGATCATTCAGCCCGAATGTGCTGAGTCCATGCATGCACAATCCCTAGTTGTGCTGCACACAGGTGAGCCAAAAAAAAAAGGAACAACAGATTGCAAGCCACAGGTGAGCTGCCGTATTGCAAGGTGCAACATGGCAGCTGCCACCTGTGGGTGGCCATCCGAGCTCCGGCTGCACCTTTGTGGTGGCATCCCCTGATCGCAGGCATCTGTAGAAGTAAATACATGTCCAATATCCCTGGTGGTACAGAGGACCGATCGCAGCCCGATCGCGGGCATAAGTTTTAATTCCAAAGTCCTATATCCCTGGTGGTCCAGTGGACTGCTCACAGCCCGATCGCAGGCTTCAGTATGAAAATAATTCTTCCAATATCCCTGGTGGTCCAGTGGACCACTTGCAGCCTGATCGCGGGCTTCAATATGAAAATAATTTGTCCAGTATCCCTGGCGGTCCAGTGGACCATTCGCAGCCCAACCACGGGCTTCAGTATGAAAATAATTTGTCCAATGTCCCTGGTGGTCCAGCGTATCCCTCCCCACCCGCCCACTGAGCCCCACTGCTCCACTCCCTGGTCAGCGGCGGGAAGCAGCATCCCACCCATCTGCCACCCCACTGCCCGCCAACTGACATCGTACGGTAGGACTGTAGCTCATTGGTCCATAGAGTGAGCCAATGAGCATGCAGTCCATACCGTACTACACAGTCCAGATATATGAATGGATTGGGCTGTGAGTAGTCCACTGGACCGCCAGGGATATTGGAAGAATTATTTTCATATTGAAGCCCACGATCAGGCATGCAATGGTCCACTGGACCACCAGGTATATTGGGCGTTTTTATTTTAACATATGCCCACAATCAGCTGCAAGTGGTCCACTGGACCACCAGGGATATTGTATGATTATTTAAATCTACATATGCCTGCCATCGGGCAGTGGGGCACATTGCCGCGCTGTGCAGGGGGCGTCAGTCCCCGATAGCTGCTGCCTGGCAGGGTGCCAGGTGCAAGTCGCTGGGGACTGGTGCACCTGCATGCAAATGGGGCCATAATTCCATGCAAAAGGCCCCATTTGCACCTTGCATACATTATGGCCCCATTTGTATGTGCATGTTTGAATATCGTGGTTGTTGCGCATAGCGCAACAGAACTTACACTAGCACATCCCCCTGCTCCACTCTGGCTACTTGTGCTGGCGCAGTGCCACTGTGCCATGCGCACTGCAGGTAGTCAGGGTGCAATATTCAATGATGTTGTGCCATGGTGCAGCTCTGTTGAATAGCACCCTGTCAACGCCCCTGCGCAGCAAAGTTGCGCTGCACCGAGGCTTGTGCCACAGCCTGGCACAGTCTGAATATCCAGACCAAAGAATCAAAGACATAGAATAATAGGTTTGACATACATAAGGATGTACTTATATCCTAGCCCCTGAGGGGATGAGATCACCATATTGGCCATTACATTTATTCCAGCACCAATATGGTCCCTACTTCTGCACCCTGGCACATGTTGGGGGGGGGGCAGAGATTCTTTGAGTATTTTGGAGATCACAAGAGGAAGCAACACATTATCTAAGGAGGCTTCAGTATGTCTCTGGCAGTCAACAATGGTTTGGAGCTAGCTTGTTGTTCAAAATATCTCATGCAGAGGGCCCATATTTTTAGGTAGGTTTGCTCTTGTTTTAGGGCTTTGAACATTAGCCTGGCATTCAATGCCAACAATTCCAGGGCCTTACACAATTCTTGCACTGTGGGGATGTCTGGGCATCTCCATTTAGTGAGGATGAGTCTTTGGCCCCCTACTGAGGCTGCAAGCAGACATTTCAAGTTTGACAGATCTATGGCAAGGTCTGGAGTATTGTAACCTAACAAGATGGTATGAGGAGCCATCCGAATATCAAGATATCTAAGATACCAAGAATTGTAGTACAGATTTGGGAGACTTGGTCCCAAAAGGGGACAATAAGAGGACAGGCCCAAATTATATGGAGCAAGTCTGCCCCTACCCCATCACACTTCCAGCAATTGTCATTAAACCTTAGGTTGGGCAGGGTTGCGATACCACTGGTACAATACTTGGTTTTGTACCAGGTGGCTTTTGTGATCAATGCAGGCCTGATGAGCTTGTCACCAGCATTTTTGCCATTCACCTTCTGGAATGACAATCTGTAAGGTGGTTTGTCACTTTTCTCTAGCACTCACAGTAGTATCAGACATCAACAACTCACAGAATTAATATATGCCTTACTACTACATGGTGCAATAGTGCTGCGCTGTGTCACTTTCTCTTCACAGCCCTTCTTGTAATGCACTTTGTGTGTGAAGAGTACAATATACCTAAATTCTGTAATCCCAGAACTTTTCTCAAGTCACAGGTTACTGGTCGAGGAGGTAGTTGAATGCACTGGCAGTATGGCAGGCAATTATTGTATTAGATAAGTCCTCTATCTAAGATCAGCTGAAAATGCAACACCGAGAGCAGACTCCTTTATACCAGTAAGACTGCAGAACTTGTCTTTTTATAGGATTACTGTTTTTAGTTGAATAGTTTATCATTAATCCAGACTACCCCCACCTTCATCTGACTGCTTATTTATCTACATTTTCCTTAGCCTTCACTTCCCCTATTCAAATCTCCTGTTTGGATTTCCTATATAGGATCCCCCTAAGGTTGATCTCTCAGCACTCTTCTTACCCTGTTGCCCTTCTGCCTTTCTATACCCCTAACCCTTCAGGACTCCCTCCCCCTCCTTACTTTGCTCCATTATGCTTACCTGTTTCTTCTAATATCTACACCTAGACATTTTAGTATTTCTGCCACAACACAGTTTATTATCCCCTCATTAGGGTGCTACTTTTATTGGTTATAAGTGCAGTTTGTTGTAGGCATCATTGCTTGTCATTGTCATAGTGTAATTTTCTATCTTAGGGCCTTACTTGCCTTGTCCCAACATTTTCCTTGGAGTGTGTAAGTTGTATATCTTGACCAGTTACTCTAGGTCACAACCGTAGTTTGCATTTATCCTTACTGTATACAACAGCGGCTCACTTGTTTGTGTGTCTAATTCTCTGGTTAGTGTCAGTCCTATTGGGCTGTACTTTGCTGACTGATATAGTCCCTCCTGATGTAACCTCTTACCACAGCCATGTTTCCTACTTATACTTCAATGTGTCCAGTTTACCAAGCTCCTCCGGACATTCTTTGATTAATTTAATGTCTCTTATGACTCAACTTGTGCTAATAATTTCCAAGGCAATAAAACGTATCTGATGAAAACTTGACAATGTCCATAAATGCCTGGGCTATTGCTACATTATCTTCTTAGCTTTGTCCTTACGCCATGCTGCAGGGGATATTGAACCAAACCCGGCTCCCACATCTTGACTCTCCCAAATCTATGCCCATCTACGTGGTCTGGACAGAAAGGGGTTAAAATCGCCCATTTTAACATCAGAAGTCTGCTCTCAGACCTTGTTGTCAATTATGTAAAAGCTGGTCTCAAACACTCGGCACAATATAAAACAGAAGTGCAGATTCTTTTTTACGTTATCAATCATTTTTTCGAGTTGAACAGATGAAAACAATAGAAGAACACTCCAAACATACACCGACAGTACTGCCTCTATGTTTCAAGCCTCATTGGCTTTTTTTCATGAAGTGCATGAATTCTGAGCTCTGGTGTTTAATTAGCAAACAATTTTCACATGAATCATTAACACCTAGTTATTTTCTTGATAAGTATTCTTCAAAATATAGGATGCTGATACAATATATGACACTCATGTTAAGAACAAGAACTAATTACATATTAGAATTAAAGTACAATTACTACATCCACAAGCTAGAGAGGGGGCTCAGGAGAGGGGGAGGGGAGGAACAGGTTAAAAAATAGTGCAGCTTGAAACATACAGGCAGTACTTGGGGTGTATTTTTGGTGTGTCCTTTTATTGTTTTTAGATGTTCAACTGGAATAAATGATTGATAACCTAAGAGGAATCTGCACTTCTGTTTTATATTGTGCTGATTGTTGAGACCAGCTTTTACAGGTTTGACTGAAAACTATGTTGTGGATCCATTTGCTTCACTCTGTGTGGTCTCCTTTCTTCCCTCAAACCTTGATGACCTACTTATTTGGGTACAACACTATCAAACTGATGTACTGGGAATCTCCGAAACCTGGCTCAAACCTGACAATCCTAATAACTCGTGTGCCTTGCCAGGCTACACCTGTATAAGAAAAGATAGACTAAAGTCCAAAAGGGGGGTACCTTATTTTACATAAAGGGGGGGTACCTTATTCTACATTAAGGACCACTTAAATGCCTCTATGGTGCCTTGACAAATGATCCCTGATGTGGACCTGGGATACTGTCATGTGGTTATGCTTCTAGGTACAGTCAAAAAAAACTACACCTGTATTTTGCATATATTCCACCTTCTGGTGGACTCAATGCACTTTCTAAACTTACTGAATCTGTATGTGCCCATAATAAAGGTAACACATTTATTATTCTGGGCAGCTTCAACATTGACTGGCTCAGTAAAAATAAGGCCTCTGATGGGCACTGTCTATGTAACTTGAGTGCTACACAATCACAGAGGAGTCTACAAGGATTTCTAAGTCTGGAGGGAATGGCTAATCTCATAGACTGGATCCTCACATCTAGATGGGACAGAATCTCTCTGTCTGGCACTTTCCCTGATATGAACAGTGATTACTCCCCCATCTGCTGTCGGTGGAGGGCAAAAATTCTGACCCACCTCCAAGAATGATTAACTTCTGTGACTTCTCCAAGCTGGACCATGAAGTCTTTAAAGCTGACCTAGCTGGCATAGACTGGTCCTATCTCTGGATAATGTGAATGATGCTCTCTCCTACTTTAATGGGGTCTTCAAGGATAAATATGTACCCCTCACCACTGGAAGAGATTGGGGTCTTGCTAACAAGTGGCTCCACCATAATTTACTGGTGCTGTTGAAAGCCTGTGACAAACTTTGACTGTTTTTAAAGCATCTGGCAGTGTCTCTGACTGGGATAGATATATTCAACTTTGAACCCTGTGTAAAAAACAACACAAAGCACATTGGACCCTATGCACTATTGGAGTGGAGTGGCTACACATTTGTATCTGGGGTGTGCAGACACTCCACACCCTACATGACCCCTGTGCAGAGGCACTAAGGGGGAGCACGCAGCACCTGCACACCTGATTCCCCGGCCATGTGAAGAGCAATGTGCCAGGGTGGGCAAGGGTCATGCCAGCACTATGCGCCATGCACCAAGGCACATAGTGCTGGCCATGGGGTTGTGCAGCGGGCTCAGTTTATGCCGGGGAGAGCTCTGCCATAAGCTCCCTATGTGCACCCAAAACACAGCAGGAGTTCCCCAACAACAGGGAAAGTAGCCCACCCACACACCTGGGGCCACTGCATATGGATGTCCAATGCCTCCCACCCGCCCCAGCACACATCAGACCCCCCTGGACACCACCCAAAAAGGGGCACAGGACATGGATGCAGCTCTCACCCCCTCCAAATGGCATCACCTGACAACACCTTGCTAATGGTGGGGTACAGTGCCTTCCCCCTCACAATGATGACTGCTATCCCCCCACCCTGTCCATTTGTACCTCCCTGGTGCCATTGGAAGTCTGGTGACATTGCCCTACACACATCACAACAACCGCCATCCCTTGGACATCCATGGAGCATGCTGCCAACGTGTGCCCTGCTATATATGGGATCCACTGTGGGTCCCGGTCCAGGCATCTGATTGGATGCCTGTCTTGGTCCACGACTCTGCCCCCCGGCTGCCCTGCAGAGTCCAGAACACTGTGGGGTTGGACTGCAGACAGGTGGTGGCAGGTAGTGAATACCAGCTGGTGCACACCTGTCAGCAGATGTACAACTTTGCGGGCAGGGTAAGTTTGTTTTCCGTGTGCCCCCGCAGCACAGTGCATAGGGCCCAATAAGAGTAACTATTTTAAAAATCTCCTCTCTACCACAGAAATAGCATCGTAGCACTATTGGAAACACATAGAACAACTTCTGGGTCAGAACAATCACTCAGTGATACCTCATATGGTCATAAATGATGTAAACTGCAATAATCCCACTACTATAGCCAATTTATTTAATTTGTATTTTAGTGATTTAGCTCAGTACTTGGGCTCCTTCGCTCCAATGAAATCCTCCCCTGGTCAGACTGCTCCTTTCCTGGCTATTAAGCAGAAATGCCCCACTTCTTTCCATGTAAGAATAATCAAGGTGGCTGAAGTATGTAAGTTACTCCAAAGGATTCCTGTCACTAAACTGGCAGGATGTGTTGAGCTTGAGCCTAAACTTCTTTGGAGTTCTGCAGATGAAATTGTACCTGCACTCACCAGATTACTTAACCTATCCCTCATGAAAGGTGTAGTTCCTGCTGTCTGGAAGCTATCCTATATTATCCTTGTCTTCAAGAAAGGGAACTCAAAAACCATTAATGATTATAGGCCAATCTCTATTCTACTAGATCTGAATAAAATACTAGAAAAACTGGTAGCTGCTCAGCTCACTGACTAGTTTTTAACCCATAATCTTCGATCTCCACATCAACATGGATTTAGGAGTGGTCATATCACTGCCACAGCTCTAGTAAAGCTTGCCAGTCATATAGCCACTGATATGGATAGTGGCGACTACTCTGGCACAGTGTTCATAGACCAAACTAAGGCCTTTGACCTTGTTGATCACCACTTATTAAACATCAAGTTTAAAGAGCTTGGTTGGTCATTTTCATCCCCAGGTTGGTTTGCTAATTATCTGCAGCATAGGCATCAAATGATCAAATGTGGCATGTCCCGCTCAGAGCAGATGACATCCACTGTAGGGGTTCCCCAAGGCTCAATTTGTTTTTATTTTACTCTCCTTACATATCAGTGAAGTACACAAATGCCTGATGTATTGTACTCCAATACTCTATACAGATGATCTTGCACTTGTTACTAATTCTAATGACATACAGAATATAAATAGCGTGCTTACTCATGACCTACAGGCAGTGCAAATTTGGCTCTCCAAGAGAAACTGCTACTGAATGTGACAAAAACTCAAGCTGTGCTTTTTGGCTTTTCCTCCAAACTGAGAATTTGCGAAACTCCCTTCTCAATAACCTATAACAATGTCACTTCACTTGAGGCAATGCAGTCCTTCAATTACCTAGGTGTCACCCTGGAGCCCTCTCTTGATTTTTAAATACATGTATCAAAGACCTGCATATCTGTTAATTCTAGGTTTGGATTTTCCTATAGAATTACGCACAACCTAACATCACATGCCCCTTTATCTATTGCCACGGGAATACTACTGCCTAAATTAATTTTACTGACCTACGCAGCCAGTATAGTGTTATGCTTGTGCAACTGTGTTAGTTTGGTTTTGGCCATTCGCACTCTCTATTCCAGAGGAATTACCACCCCATAGGAGTACGAAGGCAAGGAACTCTCAGAGAGGGTTCCACCCCGAAAGGTGCCACGGGACAATTCCCATGGCTAAAGGTACCTTAGGAATCCCCCAAAAGAAATATAGTATCATCCCCAAAAAGGAGGCAACATGAAGCATAGGAGCAAGCAGTAATTGCGACACAGGAGCAGTAACTGTAATGTAGTAGAGAAGCATAGGCAGTTTGATAATGCAATGAGATGTTCAACTGGATAATGTAATGACTGCCCAGGTTTGTGTAGCATGATTCTGACATTTGCTCTGAGATTAGGGGATACACTAAGGAGAGAGGGAATGGCAGGGCATCCTCCACCTCCATCCTACCTAAAGAAACTAAGAGAAACAACTATGCTAAGTGTTATTATCTGAGGCAATAGAGGAGAGAAAAAAAACCCTATGAGGAGGAAATCTCTGGGTATCCAAGGCCTAGGTCACCTTCTCTCCAGGCTTGGGATGGTTTATTTAGTGACAGCTCTGCAGCTGCAATTTGGAAAACCCTATTAAAGGGAGGTGGAAAATATTCTAATTTGGAGGAAGGCTCTCACTCAAACCCTATAGCAGGAACACCGTGGAAAGTTATGAGAAAACTCTGCAACAATACATGAATCCAAGGTGCAGGAAGACAGCAACAACTGCTGAGGCACTCACCTGGCCTACACACCCTAAATAAAACCAGGTGAACCAAAAGCAGTCATAGGGAGAATGTGGTGAAGGTGCCTTGCTAGGGAAACCACTAAATTCAATGGCTAACCATTATAGTGGAACACTAAAGCCAAAGGAGATCATCGTAACAACCCTTCACTGCTAGTCTTAAATTCTACACCAGGAGCTTCTGTCTAATAGCAGGCAGCTAAAGCCAAGCCCGGAACGAGGACATTCCCAGTTATGGGCCAGGTGAGAAGGATCCCGCCATAAGTTGGACACGCTCGAGATGCAGACTAATACAGAGCAAGACCATAGGCTGCAGGAACCCTGTGCCATAATAGAATGGCTGGCATGCCCCAGAAATTTATTGAGAGCTAGAAAGCTTGAGCTGAATGAGCACGGCATGCTGAGATCATAATGAGCATTGAGTGCTGAGACCTTGCAAGGTCAAATGCAGATTAAGTGCAGCAGAATCCCAGAGGTTGAAGCCGAGGGGATGGCAGTAGGCATGAAGCAATGGTTTGTGTAAGCAAAGAGCAACCATTGCATAAGCAAGTGAGGACCTGCACGTAGGTCAGTAAGCAGTAGTAGTGATAGGTGGACCTTCATGACATACTGTATAGCAATTAAACAGCACTGAATTGGAGGCAAGCCAGCCAGACATGAATAGCTAAATCAAGGTGACAAATACTCTTAGGGTTTTTCGGCAGTGAGGCAAGAGTTAATAACAAGCTACATTAACAGCCTCAGCAGGAGTTTAGTTGGCTTACCTCAGAGTTGTAACTGCAATAAACATGGAGACAAATGCTTTGGAAGCAGGTGTGCAGTGCAACAAAGCTGCAAGTAGAATGAGAACAGCATAGCTAGGATCAGAATAAACTGTGTCAGGTGAATAGAACTGAGCATGCAACATGGAGCAGCTATGGTTGAGCTGAAACACACAGATAATAACTGCAGTTGCATTGTAGTAGATTGAGTGCAGTGATCACAGTGTAAAAAACACAAGCATTAGGTACAATAGTAATTAAGCAAACAGTGGCTGCAGTTGTATGCAACTGAAGGCAGTAGCATGAGTTCTGAGTAGCAGTATGCTAGGAGTTGTAGTGCAAGTAATTTGAAAGTTGTGAGTAACAGAAAGCAAGCAGTATTGGCTCTGGAGTAGCAATAAGCTAGGAACTTAGAAACAAAGCCCCCCACCCGAAAAAAAAAAAAGAAGACGGAAGCACACACAGCCTAAGGCAAAATACAAACCAGAAGCAGGAAAATAAACACAGAAGCCCAGCCGAGACAAGCGGGGTGGGGCAGGGAGGCCCAACCAGCTCAGAGAACAAACTGACAGGGCCTTTGGCTGCAAAGACAAAATGCTTCACAGTGAGGCTGCAAGGAACTACTTATATAGCTCAGGAAGTGGGAGTGGCTGGCTGTTTGGCCACCGAACTCCAGGCAAAGCCTTACATATATAATGTTGCTGTTTAAGCATCCACTACTTCCAAAGTGGCAGAAAGGAAATGGGACATCACCTATAATAACATTGTTGCTTTACACTTGCAATGCATAAGCCTGACCATCATTGCTCCTTATACAAAAGGCTAGAGTGGCTTCCTCCTAGTACTATGCATGAGTTAGCTACAGGATGTACAGTTTATAATATCCTGAACAGCCAATGGCCTCAACACTTTGCTACCTTAGTTCACAAGCAGATTAACCCTTATCCTTTAAGATCTATGGCCCTTATCCTTGCTTGTTGCACCCAAATTATGCACTAATCTTGGGACAACTGCTTTTCAGAACTTTGCCCCAGGACCTGTAACTCATTCCTCCTGAGATCTGAAGAAATAAAACAACTTGGTGCATTCATAACGCACTTTGCAAGCATCTCTGGAATACTTTCGAGTACAGAAGCCTCTTCTAGACTTAACAAATGCTATGGACTCATCCTGTCCATCTGCTGACTTTCACAGCTCTTGTGAATTCTCCCTCATTTTGTAATTTTGTGTATGATATTATGTTGTATTTGAACAATGTACTTGTGTAATAGTGTCTTGTGCACTTATCTTAATCATTTGTAATCTCCAGGTTATGCCTGTCTAGTGCACCTACCTTGTTAAAGAGCTAGTGACGCCTCGATAAGAACTTTGAAAAATATGATATTTGGAAACAAAGCAGCTTATGTTTCTCATTAGTTCACAATTTCTTATCCAGATAATTTATTTCTGAGGTCATATGTATGAAAACAGGATATTTGTTCCTTGAGGCTTTATCAGCTCCTTTTGCTTTTTCCCAACCTGATGTCATAATATTCTGTTTGTGGCATCACAGTTATTCCCAAGGCAACAGGCTGTGATGTCACAACAGAGCATTGTGACTTCAAGTAAGGATTCATCTATAGAGGCAGATGAACTCAGAGGAATAAAGATCTTTTTGTGGGAATTTCTTCAGTGATAAATAATGGTGAGGAGACGTGTATAGATGATATATAAAAAACAAGCTGAATTGTGTCTAAAAATTATGTTTTTTGAAGTTTTCCTAAAGGCGTCAGCTGGTCTTTAACAAAAACTAAATAAATAAATGAAATCTCATTGGCGACAGATGAGAGGTACATTATTAACTGTGGTGGTACTGTTTCTTTGAAGTGTCTGCTGCAGTGTGATCATATCTAAAATCTCTTTATGAAGATGATCTGGCAGAGAGATGGTGGTGGCTTGCTTGCTGGGGAAGCTGGCATTCATGACAGGATGAGAAGAGAGCTGTGAATACAAGATAGGAATTATTTAGAATTTATTTTGTCTCTGGATGCATGCAGTGTGGGCGGAGACCCATGTAATTGTCTGCACTTAAGTATGCAGTGTTCAGTGATTTCCTGGTTTGTCTGAAGGCATCACATCAAAGAGTGGGGAGACAAGTAATGGAATGGACACAGGGAACAGAAGCACAACTTGGGGAAAAATAAAATGACATAGAAAAAACGTGTATGAGAATCATGAAGAAAACAATTCAACTAATGACGAGGACTGGAGGGACAGAGTACACAGTTTATTTACCTTCATCCTTATCATGAAAGCATCCTCACAGTCTTCCAAACTGTAGTTGTCCACACATTGAAAGGATATAGTGTGTCTGACCTAAAGTCAGTATCCCGACACTCAGGATAGCAAGTTTATGATCCCCAAATCCACAACCCGAAACAGATCGTATGCCAGACACAACAATATCAGGCATCATGAAAGAAATTAAGTGGACCTTAAAAGGGTCTGACCCAGACCAGAACCTGGGTCTGAGGGAGTGAGCTGGCAGAGCTGCTGGTGGTTTAGCTCTGTACACCACTGGAGCAGGCAGACACGAACCCTACACCTCCCAACCGACCACCCTCCCCACCATGCTAATAGACTAGCTCGGCAGTTACCTGCCACCCCTCTCCCACATACCTTCCCTCCCCTTCCTATCCCCATTTGGCATGTGTGCCAGGTAGCCCTGAACACAGGCACCATAACTGAGTTGCCATTTTTGTAAAGGCTCAATTGCGGTCGCCATGCTCACTGGATACCATTTCGGTCAGGAGCAATTTTAAGGTTTTCTGAGCCATGAAAGTACAAACAAGTTCACACAGGGTGTGTGGTGCTCACAATAAAAGAATGAACGTAAAGAAAAAGAATTGGGCACTCACAATCTCCTAAAATAACTAAAGAGACATCACTTCAGTGCTCCATATAAAAATCCATTTTAACAATAAAAAACAACAGTATTAAAAACAATAAATATTACATGTTAAATAGGGACTCACATCACAAAAACAATGTCTTTCTACACTATATACAGTATTTACAATAAGTGACTTCAATCTTTGTACTTAATGGCCCAGATATTCAAAAGGTTTGCACATGGCGCAACAATGTTGCGCCATGCGCAACCCACTGATGCGCTCCACCATGATATTCAAACGGGAATCGTGCCTGGCACAAATCCCCATGCACTGGAGCACATCAGTAATATGTCTGAGCGCAGGTCGGGAAGTGCCCATGCATACTCTGCACACATCCCAATATTCAGCCAGGATGTGCTGAGCCATCATGCACAACCTCTACATACACACAAAATGATAAAAAAAAAAAGGATCAAAGGCCGGCCACCCACAGGTGAGCTGCCATGTTGCAGGGCACAACACGGCAGCTGCCACCTATGGATGACCATCTGAGCTCCAGCTGCACCTCCGTGGTGGTGCCCCTCCATGCCCGATCGCGGGCATTGGTATGAAGAAATAGAATCCTATATCCCTGGTGGTCCAGTGGACCGCTGTCAGCCAGATCGCAGGCTTAAGTAAAATAATAATGATTCCTTTTTCCCTGATGGTCCAGTGGACCGCTGTCAGCCCGATCGCAGGCTTAAGTAAAATAATAATGATTCCTTTTCCTGGTGGTCCAGTGGACTGCTGACAACATGATGGCGTAAGAAAATTATAAAGATTCCTATATCCATGGTGGTCCAGTGGACCCCCCCCCACCAGCCCACTGATCCCCACTGCCCGCTCCCCCCCCAGTCAGCGGCGGGCAGCAGAACCCCACCTGTCTGCCACCCCACCGCCTGCCGACTGACACCATCAGTAGGGCTGTATGACCATTGGTCCACAGCATGAGCCAATGGGCGTACAGCCCTACAGACAGTGTCAGCTGGTGGGCAGCGGTGCGGCAGGCAGGTGGGGTGCTGCCGCCCGCCACTGATGGGGGGAGCGGGGCGGTGGGGATCAGTGGGCAGGTTAGGAGGGGGTTCCGCTGGACAACCACGGATATAGAAATCTTCATAATTTTACTTAAGCCCGCGGTAGGGCTGACAGCAGTCCACTGGACCACCATGGAAAAAGGAATCATTATTATTTTACTTAAGCCCATAATCGGGCTGACAGAGGTCCACTGGACTACCAGGGATATTGGATACTTTATTATTTTTCAAATGCCCGCGATCGGGCTGTGGGGCACATTGCCGCACTGCAAGGGGGGGTGGTCCCCGACGACTGCTGCCTGGCAGGGCTCCAGGTGCAAGTCGCCAGGGATCAGCACACCTGCATGCAAATGGAGCCATAATGACATGCAAATGGCCCCATTTGTACCTTGCATACATTATGGCCCCATTTGCATGTGCATTTTGAATATTGCGGTTGTTGCACCTAACGCAATAGAACTTGCGCTAGCGCATCCCCCTGCTCCACTCTGGCCACTTGCATTGGTGCAGTGCCACTGCGCCATGTGCACTGCGGGTGGCCAGGGTACGATATTCAATGATGCTGAGCCATGGCTCAGCTCCGTTGAATATGGCTCAGTCAATGTCACTGTGCAGCCAAGTTGCGCTGCGCCCAGGTTTGCGCCACAGCCTGGTGCAGTTTGAATATCTGGGCCAATGTCTTTAAAAATGGAAGCAATTCAAATGCAGTATTCAAACCTGGATGTTTTGTTGCACTTAAACTATAAAGCCAAAACACTTCCCTTTGTAGGACCACATACAAACAGAGAAGAGAAAGAAGTAAGTGCCTCTGTTGGGACATAAACCAAGGTCACCCAGAACACCATTCCAGTCACGCTAACCGATTGTGCTCCAAGGCAACTGGAACCTGAGCGGTTCTGGTGGACACATTACTCTTTCTCCAATGCATAACCTGGTGCCACCCCCCCAAGCCCTGCCCAAAATAAATATGCACACCAAACCCTTGCTATTGAAAATGAAGTAATTATTTGTGCAGCACCAGACTGTGCATTGAAGAAAGAGTAATGCGTTCTCTGGGATGGCCCAGGTTCCAGTTGCATTGGTGGCATAGCTAGTTAGCATGATCAGAACAGTATTCCGGGCAGCCTGGGTTCAAGTTCCAGCTGAGGCACTTACTTCTTTCTCTCCTCTGCTTGTATGTGGTCCATAAATATGCAGCTGCATCCATGTGATTGAAAATGAAGTAATTATTTGCACAGCACCAGGTTGTGCACTGGAGAAAGGGTAATGTTTTCTTTGGGATGGCCCAAGTTCAGTTGCCTTGGTGGTGCAGCTTTTGTATGTGTTCCATAAATATGCACACCACACCCATGTGACTGAAAATGGACCTCTGTAGGACCAATTTATTGCAATCTCCCTCTCAGAGATTTCCGCTCACTTTGTGAACAGCCAACAACTTTTAATTTGTGTAATGATAGATTCCTAGCATTATGCGCATGTAAAGCTGTAGCATATATCAAATCAGCATTTTCAATTGCACAACAGTACTCAGCAATCCACAGTTTAAAGCTTATAATTGTTTCCCCATATATAATGCACCACAGGAGCAAGAAGATAAAAAAGTAACTCCTGTGGTGGCATATGTTATTAATTGTCATATTTCAAATTCTTGCTGTGTTGCAGGGTGTTTAAACTTAAATTTAATTTTAATGTACTTTTATTGTTTATTTAGATGTCTTTTTTAAAATCTTTTTAAGATGTCAATGAACATGTAAGATGTATCAGATGATGGCCTGGCCCAGGGGGGTGGGGATGGATGATAGGGGTTTCTGGAGCACAAGGGGGGAAGGGCCTCAGTACCCAACTAGGGATCTGAGGTTCGAGCAGACTCGATAGACCATAAGGCCTAATCTGCTGGCAGTTAGTATGTTAGTATGTAACCCATGACATCATAGATATGTCATCCAGGGGAGCCACTATTTAATCTGATCTGCCTCTGTTTCAGTTTGCCTTTGATGAGTACATCTGAAATGAGTCAGGCGACTGAAATCAGGGTGTCAATCCGGTTTGGTGATGTATTTCAAAAATAAAATGAATTTTTATATGGAGCACTGAAGCAACATCTCTTTACTTTAGGAGGTGGCAAGTGCCCACTTCTTTTATTTTCTGAGCCATATTTGATCCAATTACACACTTCATTATATGTGTAGCATGCTTTCAAATACTCATCACTGCAACTGGGATTAATACAATATCCTCCTGAGGTGAATACTACCCCAGTTACATGAGACCAATGTCCTGTAATGCACAGATAGGAGCTTCCAGCAGTTTGGCAGCTGGTCTACATATCCATATTCAGATGTATGTATATATGGTGATGATGAATGCTGTAGGGCATGGATTATCATGCATGACACCATCCCATATAGTTCTGGAATGGCACACATAGATGAATATATTATTGAAGGAATTTGACATTTAGCACAGGCACAGGCCATCAATATTCTAAATCCCACATTCTCCAAAAAATATAATAATATCAACTGACAGCATTTTAGATGTTGCTGCATTTAGTTCATTTAGTTCATGTGTAGTGGCATATCCCAGGACCACCTTGAAAATGAGCTTGCTCAATGGTGTTTATGCCTGGTTAAATAAAGTGATTGATAGTATTATTGCGGTTTGATGCCTCTGGGTGGTACTACTCTATCCACTACTGCTGCCATGCCCACCACTAGGCAGTCCCACAGACTCTGCCACCTCTCTGAAGTCCTACTCCCTCACCCTCCCTCCACTTTGCCCACTGTTTCTGAATGCCTTGGCTAATAATTATGATGACGTAGTACTACCTGTTCCTGCTTCTAAAGGTATGTGAAAGTTTCCAAACATCCACCTGTGGTGTATTGGAAAACTACCAAAGGTTTGGGGCAAAATGTTGCCCTGTTCCACTCACCTGTAGGCAGAAGGATAAAAAAACATTAACTGGTGTCCAGTGCCCTCCTCCAAGCCCTACCTGAAATAAAAATAATAAATTCCTGGTGGCTAGCTGTCCCTCCCCCCACCTGATGACCGGCATGAGGTCTAAATCAAAAAGCCCTGGTGGCTTGCTGCCCCCCCCCCCACCTGATCACCCACCCGAGGTCTAAATCAAAAGCCCTGGTGGATAGCAGGACCTCCCCAACCAATCACCAGTGAGATATATAAAAAAAACCTGCAACTAGCGGTCCCTCTCCCCACCCCATCGCCCACCTAACATGTCCTCTGACCTCCTGCCTGTGTCCCCTGTATAGCATTTATTATAAATAAACATTTTATCCCTAGATCTAGAAGCAGATAATTTGATACCTTTTATTGGACCAACATAGATATTACAAAAAGAAAACACTATCTAAGCTTTCAGACCAACCAAGTCCTTTCTCGGAGACTATCTAGTGATCTCCTCTTCCTATCACAAATCTCCGCATCTCAAGTTATTCCCTGGAGTCTAGTGGATCCCGTGTCCCCCCACCACGGCAGGTAGTGTTCCACCACCCTGATCCCCCATTCCGAAAAGGAGTGGGTGACCAGCACAGCACTCCCCTCTGCTTAACATCTGTACACCCACAGAGCTTCCAATAAATGAGCGTGTGTTGATACAAGAGTTTCCTCTATGATTTCCTTGTGCCTTGCCCAATGTGTTCTTGAACCTTGTTCTTGTGAACCTTTTTTTTTTCTGAAAAATACTTCCTTCCAATGCCTTATTTATCCCCATGGGGTATTTAAAGGTCTGTATCATATTCTACCCTCCCTCCTCTCCTCCAGGATGCACAAATTGAGGTCCTTTAGTCTCTCCTCATAGGGCTTTTGATGCAGACCCTGCACCATTTTAGTTGCTGTCCTCTGGATCACCTCCACTCTGTCTATGTCCTGCTGGAGATGTGGTTTCCAGAAATGGACACAGTACTCAAGCTGGGGTCTTATCAGTGATCTATAGAAAGGCAGCACTACCTTTTTATTTTTTATTTTTTTTGTTGACCGGGTAAGTGCACTAGGAAGATTCTGCCTATTTTCAGGCACGACCTGGGGAAGGGGGATACAGATGAATACCAACTGACCTTGAATCAGATTAAACTGATGGTGGTATTTTTAGCAAATGAGGGAAATTTGGCCAGGACACCGGGGAAACTTCCCTTACTCTTTTCGATAAGTGCCATGGGATCTTTAACATCCACCTGAACTAGCACCAGAACAGGCAGATGGGACCTCGGTTTAATGTCTCATCGGAAAGACGGCACCCCAGGAGTACAGCACCCCCCTTATGCTGCACTACAAAGTCAGTACTGGGATATTAACCCAAGTGCCTGGTGTGGGGATAAAACCCACTGCCTTCTGATCTCCCAGCCTCAGAGGTGAGTGTGCTACCTGCTGAGCCACTGACACTGACACCTCCCTGTTTCTGCTAGTGATACCACTCTCTATGTACCCCAGCATCCCACTAGCCCTCACAAATGCCTTGTCACACTGCTTGACCACCTTTAGGTCATCAGTTATGACTACCCCAGGTTTTTTTCTGCTTGGTTGTTGTCAATACTACTACACCCATTTTGTACTCTGCCCCAGGGTTTCTGTGCCCCAGGTGCATGATTTTGTACTTTTTTTTGCATTGAAACCCAGCTTCCATACCATTGACCATTTGTCTAGTTTTCTCAGGTCTCTATTCATCCTTTCCACCCCCCCCCCCGGAATGTCCGCTCATTCATAGGTTTTGATGCCACCTACAAAGAGGAAGACATCCTCTTCTAGCTCCTCTGCAGTGTCACTTATACCAACATTAAAGAGGACTGGTCCCAGTACTGATCCCTGAGGCAATCAACCGGTTACCCTCCCTGCTTCACAATGAACTTCATTTACCACCACCCACTGTCACTTATTCCATATAACCAATTTCTTATCCAGCTTATCACCTTTGGACCCATTCCTAAGCTACCCAGCTTGTTTACTAATCTCCTGTGTGCAACATTATCAAAAGCCTTAGTGAAATCTAGGTAGGCCACACCCACTGCTCCACCACAATCTAATTCCTTTGCCACCCAGTCAAAGAAATATATCAGATTCATTTGACATGACTTCCCTCCTGTGCACCCATGTTGCCTCTGGTCTTGTAACCACTGGATTGAAGAAATGTCACAATCCTTCCCTTCAGCAGTGATTCCATTAACTTCACCACCACTGATGTCAGGCTAAATGGATTATAACTATCAGCATCCTCCCTGTTACCACTTTTGCGAAGTGGGACTACATCTGCCCTTCTTCAAGCCTCCAGACTCATCCTGTTTCCAGTGAGCTATTAAATAGGACTGCCAGAGGTATAGTCAGTACATCCCGGAGTGCCCTCAATAACCTTGGACACACCCTGACTGGCCCCATTGCTTTGCCCACTTTCAGACTAGTGAGTCCCTTCAAACTCTATCCTCCAAAATATGACTAGTGCCTACCTCCCTCCCTCCAAAGCTCCTGTTACTTTTTTGTGGCCCTTCCCCATCTCGTTCATCTGTGAACAATAAACAAAGGATGTCTGCCTTTTTCTGGTCCTCCTCTGCACAGTTCCTCTTTTCCATTTTAATGTTACAACCCCTCCGCTGGTCTTTCTCTTTTCACTTACATACCTACAAAATGTCTTGTCCCCTTTCATTAGTACTTGTACTATTCTCTCTTCTCTTCAGTCTGCCAGGGTGTCAGTCAGGAGACAGCCAGCAGCCAGGAACTCTAACCATTGCATCCTAGGTAAAACTGCATATGAACAATAACAACATAGTTTTTGGGAGTATCGTGTGGGGTCCTGGGTGTAATATATTGAGGTGTGGACTACAGGATATTGTAGAGTTTATTGGCAGAACAGTATTTGTGCTATAGCTAGTGAACATTTCATTTGCAGGGTTGTTTTGTGCTCTAGTTAAATCATGCAGCTACAACCTGTATTTGTATTTTCTTTTGTATGACAGAACATCATTGTAAATGAGCTTGCTCAATGAAAGTATCCCAAATAAATAAACTTGAAACTTGAACCAACCTGGGTAAGCAGTACAAGATAGTTTATCTCCAGTTTTCTATACTATAGTTAAGCCTACAGCCACATGGTATCCCATTAGAATGGCAACTTTATTATATCACCATTACGTGGGTGTTACAACAAGGTCATGGGTGATAGGGGCAATCTTGATTTTAGGTTGCCCCACAATCACATCATTTTGGGTGTCCACACAATTTTTGGGCCTTCACAGCATGCCTGCCCCAGAGGAGGTTATATTTACTTTTGGGGTGAAGCCCCCTGCATAAGCTGACTGTTTTCTGGGATGGCACTTTAGCACTGTAACTCCCAGGAGGCATAACGCCTGGCACTGCAATGCCAGGCGGCATGTTGCCTGCAACATGATCGGTGTTGGCAACATGCCTGTCACACTGGCATGAATGATCCCAGTCACACCCTGTCTGGGTGAACACTACAAGACAGTTTTAACTCTTGTTATTTTGTGCTATAACCAAGCCTGCAGCTACACCCTATCTGGATGACCAGTACAAGGTATTTTTCTTTTATCCCTGCTTTTTTTGTGCTCTATAGTAGCTAAACCTTACAGCTAGATCCCATCAGGGTCGGATCTACAACTTAAATTATATAACTGCTTAGTATAGGTGTTTATGGGGATGGGGTTTAGAGTCAAGGGAGTCAGTTTTGCTGGCTATGGGGTACTCTTATCTAGGGATATCCTCTGGAGGAGGGAGCACTGCCCCATATACTGGACTTTGGCAGAGCTCCACACTGAGCTGGTGGCTGCAAGAGTAGATATATCTCAACTGTGTCATCAGCTCATCAAGAGCCCACACCCCACTCCTACACCCCAGAGAACCACTGGTCCGGAGGGGTGGAGAGTAGTGGGAAGGGGAATGGGGGGAGGAAGCAGGCTTAGCTACAAGGAGGTTGAACAGCCACTCACTATCCAGGCTGTGAACAGCTTTGCATCTTTAAAGGAGGTTCAGACACCTGACTCTGCTAAGTAGAGTCTTCAAGACAGTTGATGGGAAAGGGCAAGGCAATGTAGTGGCACCCACAGGGAGCAAGTCTGCCAGGAGAGTATAGGTGGGGGGGGGGCTCAATGATTAAGCTGGAAGAGAGGATGGAAGAGGAGTGAAGGAAGGGAGAGAGATAGTCTGAGGCCTTCCTGGGGCATCTGCTATCCTGGAACTAGACATGATAGGGAGGATAGTGGAGAGGGAGCAAAGGGAGATGGGGGCACTTTTACACCTGGTGCCAATGATCTGGTGAACCCAGCTGGTGGAGATGGTGAAGTGGAGCTTTCATAGAGTAGGAGACAAATTGGTAGAACAGTCAGTCATCCTGGCCTTTTCTGAATTCCTCATTGTGTGGGGCAAGGAAGGGAAGCAGGATAGGATAAGGAGGGAGGAAGATAATAGAATGTTTAATGGATTGTTTAAGGGATGGTGTAAGGATAAGGGGTACCAGTTTGTGGGAGACTGGAGGAACATCTGGGACAAGACGCTCTTCAAGGGTGATGAACTTCACCTGATGAGAGAGGGCACCTATGCACTGGAGCAGAAGTTTGATATCTATTTCAGATGTTTACACTGACTGCGTGGGAGGCTGGGTCTAGGGGAACCTCAATGGTAGGGGAGAGTAAAGGGATTCTATCTTGTAATCCCTCACATCTGGAGGCTTGCAACAGCATAACAGGTACAGAGAAAGCTATGGTCTATTCTGGACTATATGAAGGAACTATGGAGAGGGGGAACTCAAAGGGGTCAAGCACCAAGAAAAATCAATGCCATGAGAAGACATACAAATCACAAGAGTACTACCAAAGCAGGATCAGTAGTCAGAGGGAAGGGAGTATGCTTTAATGCTGGGAGCCTAGGTAATAGAATCAGTGAGCTCCAGGCACTGATGGCAGACACTAAGGTGGACATTGTGGCCATGAGAGAAACATGGACTTTGGAAAATAACAATGGGGAACTGATGGTCCCTGGGTACTTGATGTTTGGGAGGGACAGAGGAATAGGTAGAATGGGAGTAGTAGAACTTTATGTCAAAGAAGGCATAGAGGTGATGAAGATGGGTGAATCGGTGTAGTAATTGGGAGACTAAGTCACTGTGGGTGCAATTCACGGCAGCTTCATGAAGAAACTGCACTTAATGATGATCTATTGACCACCAGTGCAAAGGGAAGAGAGGGACAGAAAGCACAGAAAAGAACTGGAAAGAGGGATAGCTAAGGGGGAAGTAGTGGTGGTGGGTGATCTGAACCTGCAAGGCATTGACTGGGATGTTCCAGCAGTGAAAAGCATCAGAAGTCTGTTCTTGCTGGATGCCTTTCAGCACTGTCTGCTGGTACAGTTAGTTAAGGAGCCCACCAGTCAGACTGCAATTCTTGATATTGTGATCACCAACTCGGAGGTGGAAGGAGCTGTGGGAGTAGGGGAGTTGTTAGGGAACAGCGACCATAATTCCATTTGTGTAAAACTGGCCCTTGGGTCTGCTAAATTGTAATCAAGAGATGCAGTTCTTGATTTTAGAAGGGCTGACTTCAGTAGAATGAAGGAGCTGGCCAGGGATAAGTTAGTATGGGTGGAAACATAGATGGCATGGAAGAGAGATTGGACAATTAAGTGGGGGGCATTAATGGGGAATCTAAGGTATTAAGAGAACAGTATCCACAAACAGGGTGAACAAACCCCTCTGGTTCTTGGAAAGGGTCAGAGAAGTAGGGGTGGACAAGAAAAAGGCCTTCTACAAATTTAAAGAAAAGTAGGAGGAAGAAGAATGGGACATACATTTGACAAAAAATAAGAAGGCAAGGAGGGTAGTTAGGGAAGCAAAAACAGACTCAGAGCTGCATATGGCGGAAGGGGTCCAGAGCAGAAAAAAACAGTTCATCTAAATTAGTGAAAAAAGGAAGAAAGATGGGGGAATTGTGAGTCTAATAGAGGGGGATAGGGTGATTGAAGTTCATGGGCAAAAGGCCGCCATGCTTAATGATTACTTTTGCTCAGTTTTCACTAGGGAAAGTGGTGGACCCTTGCCTGAGAGTGGCATTAAAGCAGCCATTAAGGGGATTCCAGAGATGAGGCAGCCAGCATTTACTGTTGAAATGGTTCTGAAAGGACTGGCAATCCTAAAGATTGATAAGGCCCCAGGAACAGATAGGTTACATCTGAAGATACTCAGATAATTTACAGTGTAACTGGCTGATCGCCTATTAAGTCTATTTAACAGGTCTCTATGGAGAGGGGTGGTTCCCAAGGGTTGAAGAGTAGCAGATGTAGTTCTGTTCCATATGGAGATGAACAAGGAACAATCAGAAAACTACAGACCTGTTAGTTTTACCTTTGTTGTGTAGGAAAATTGATGGAGTCACTGGTCAAAGAGAATCTCATGGACTACTTGGAAAGCAACGGTCACCATGATAGTAAGAAGCTTGGATTTGAGACAGGGCACTCTTGTCAGACCAGCCTGATAGTTATCTCTGTCTGGGAGAAAAGGGAATTGTACGGGGACACACTGTGGATTCGTTCTACTTCAACTTCAGCAAGGCTTTCAACTCAGTATCCCATAGATGTTTACTAAAGAAGAGACAGGATCTTGGTGTAGTTAAGGTCATAGTAAACTGGGTAAACTGGCAAAAGAGGAGGCAGCAGAGAATAGTGGCCAACATGATTATACCAGAAGAGAAGGAGGTCAGAAGTGGGATTCTACAGGGATCTGTCGTGGGTTCGGTCTTCTGCTACATGTTCAACAGCGACATTGATGAGGGAATCTGGGGCAGGCTGTGTTCTTCACAGATGACACTAAGTTCTGTAGGAGAGTGGATAGTGATGAGGGAATAAAGAAAATGCAGTGAGACTTGCAAAAGCTAGAGGGATGGTCAAGGGTTTGGCAATTGAAATTCAATGTCAAAAAGTGCAAGGTAATACTAGACAGGGACACTGGTTTACCGGTATTGAGAAAGGGCAAATTCCATTTTGCACATTGTAAAAAATGTTATTGTCACTGGTGTCTGCTAAGCCAAAATCCAGTTTTACTGGTGTTTGGTTTTGTGTACTTTATTTAACAATTTTTATGTTGGCTTGTGCACTTGTGCGCCAGCCAACATCTTGCAGAAGTGCAGATTTGTAGGCGCGGTCACTGTTGGGTGAATGCAGGGCATGCATCAGAAGGTGTGTCCCTCATTCCCCAATCAGGCAGCAGAAGGCACTGACCTCATGCATGCCTAATGTGGCCATCACAACAAAGAAAAGGTCCGCTGCAAAGAAAGCGAAGCTCTCATGCAGCGTGACCATAACACGCCACCCGTGGTGCAGGCAACATGGCAGCAATGACTGCAGCAGCCACTGCCTGCCTCAGTGTCGACGGGGGAGCCCACTTCCCATCAGCATAATGTGTCCCCCCCTTTTGTTGATTGTCAAGGGGGGTGCCCAATCCCCCTCAGCATCAAGCATCCCCCCCAATGTTTTTTCTTTGCCGATGGAGGGCCCAATCCCCGTCGTCTTTTACCCCCTGTATTTTGCTGATGGGGATCCCACTCCCCATCAGCATCATACACCCTCCCTCCCATTTGTTATGTGCTGAGGGGGTGCCCAATCCCCTGTAGGCCAAAGCAACCTCCCCCTTCAGTATTTGCCGATGGGAGTGCCCAATTCCCCTTTGGCTAAAGCACCCCCCACCCACAAACACTGAGGTGGCATGCTGGAAACCCACCCCAGTGTGCCAAATCTCACCTTAAAAACGTAAACCGTCCCGCAATGATTTTTTTAAACCCTGTAAAACAAAATAGTCCCCCGCCATCTCCCTGCCCCTCCCACAACACGCCCACCACTGCACACCCTGCCTCCCACCCCCTCACCCCATACTTACCTCTGGAGCTCAGCACGATAATCTTAGGTGGACCGGAGACACATTTGCACTCTTAAAGCCTACCGTGAACTGAAGAAATGCCGGTAAGCTTTATAATGAAATAAATATATATATTTTTTTAACTTTGATGCATATCTCGGGCATTTTAGGGAATTTTGGCACCAAATTTTCAACATGGTATTTTTGGGACCCCTCCTCATGAATTCTGGCATGTGATGGTGTTACTCTGTCCAGAAAGGTGATTTTGTGGTCACTGTGCGGAATCACCTTTCAGGCTTGATTATCGAAACAACAGTGCCAGTGTTCATGAGGTGGGCTCCCAAAAAGTCTATGTTGCAAATTTGGTGGGAAACATAAAAAAAGACTGTTTTATGAGCGTGCATTGCGCAGTTTCCACACATGCTCATAACTTCATGATTTGTAAAATTTTGATGCCAGATTTTCAACATTGGCATTTTTCTACACCTCCTTGTGAACAGTACAGCTGTCATTTTTCATATCCTGGACGAAATGTGTTTTCGCACTCCCAGCACAGAATTGCGTGGTTGCTGTGGGAAATCAGTGTTTGGGACAGTTTATGAAAATGACAGTGACACTGTTCATGAGCAGAGGTCTTAAAATGCCTATGTTGAAAATGTGGTGATGATACTCCATAAAATGACTGTGTTACGAGCGTGCGTTGCGCAGTTTGCACGCACGCTCATAAGTTCATGAATTTATAATATTTTCACTCTAGATTTTCAACATTGCCATTGTTCTGCACCTCCTTATGAACAGTATATCTGTCACTTTTCACATCCTGGCTGAAATGTGTTTTCGCACTTCTGGCACAGAATAGCATGGTTACTGTGGGAAATCTGTGTTCAAGACACATTATGAAAATGACAGTGACACTGTTCATTAGCAGAGGTCCTAAACTGCCTATGTTGAAAATTTGGTGATGAAAGTCCATAAAATGAGTGTTTTATCAGCATGCATTGCACAGTTTGCATGCACGCTCGTAACTTCGTGAATTTGTAATATGTTCACTCCAGATTTTCAAAACTGGAATTTTTCCACACCTCCTTATGAACAATACCGCTGTCATTTTACATATCCTGGACAAAATGTATTTTCACATGTCCAGTGCAGAATTGCACAATTGCTGTGTGAAATCAGTTTTCGGGACAGTATGAGGAAATGATGGTGACACTGTTCATGAGCAGTGGTCCTAAAATGCCTATGTTGAAAATTTGCTGCAGAAAGTCCATAAAATGACTGTATTGTAAGCATGCATTGTGCAGTTTCCATGCACCCTTGTAAATTCACAAATTTGCAATATTTTCATGCCAGATTTTCAACACTGGCATTTTTTCACACCTCCTTATCAACAGTACAGTTGTCATTTTTTCACATCATGCCCAAAATGCTTTTCCACACCTGTGTCCCACAATGGAGTGGTCACTGTGGGAAATCAACTTTTGGGACTGATTAACAAAATCTCTGCATCACTGTTCATGAGGGTAGGTCCCAAAATGCCTATGTTAAAAATGTGGCTAACAAGCTCCAACAAATAACTGGGTTACGGCCACGTGTTGCGCAGTTTCTATGTATGCTAATGACTTCACCAATTTTTCATATTTTCACTCCAGATTTTCAAAGTTGCCATTTTTTACGCTTCCTCATGAAAAATACAGTTGCCATTCTCTACATCCTGCCCAAAATGTGTTTTCTTTCCTATGTCACCAAAGGGCATAGCCACTGTGCAAAACCACCTTTCAGCTCACAAACTGATTGTGCTGCTTCTCATGAGGTGGCCTCACAAACAGCCTATGTTGAAAATCTGGAGTAAAAATACCACTGCACCCCTACAGTGTTAGGGTTTACAACTGCAGCACCCCACCCAATACAGCCTGATAGGTGCCAGGACTGTGACTTGGGATCATCAGATGTAACGCTTGTGCCATTGCACCCCACCCCCACCCTGCAGCCACTGACAGGCATTGTGGTGTGCCTTGCACTGTTCAACCAAAAAATTCACCCCATTCTCCTATATTGCACCCACATCAGTGAATTTCCTTATGGAATAGGTCCAGAAGCAAATGATTTGATACCTTCTAATAGACGAAGATAGATGTGACAACAAGAACAAAGTGCTCTAGCTTTCAGACCAACCAGTCCTTCTTCAGAAGCTAATGGCAGTTGTTTAGAAAATACAATACTTATAACACTAGATCATGCAGAAAAAACAGAAAAAATCCCCATTGGTTTAAAATACTCATTTAAAAAATACAGAAGATGATGTCAGAGAAGTTTAACAGTTCCATACTGCCTTCAGCCAGGAGGGACCCTGGGTCAAATGTGCTTTGTGGAACACACATACAAAGAATCCTACTGCATATAAATTTAATTGACATAAGATAACACTGCTGAAGCAGATGATTCCTAAATCAAGCTATGAGTGTCACAGTTTGTATAAGGATGTGATTACTGAAAGGCAACCCCCACCCAGATTAAAGACAAACTAAGATTGTTTTAGGGCTCATGAAGTTTCAATGTCTGCTTTATAGACAAGAATTTACCAGTAAAGTTGTCTTAAAAACATCAGTACACATTGTGTGATGTGTAAAACCTCGCTGGACCTGTCACCCAGCTGTACTCTCAAGCTAGATATAAGGCCCAAGAAATTTCAAAAACCTCTAGTGTAGTGACAGGACTATATAAATGATAATTTAAATATAAATTGACAATATCAGTGTCAAACAAAAAACTCTAGTAGAGGAACCTCAAGGAATTAAGACCATGTAGTCTGATATGTACTGATGTCAATATACACTAAGAATGTAAAACTTGATGTACCACAAGTGTCTAAGGAATCTGAAAAAGAGATAAAAATGTAATTTCTCTCCTCCTCTTCATACAAACAATACACCCTACCCCACCCCACATTACCATAATGTGGGTGGGGGAGATACATAGCTTTAAGGAGATGTTGTCCCTCTCTCTCTCTCTCTCTCTCTCTCTCTCTCTCCCCCTTTTCTCTCTCTCTCTCCCCCTCTCTCTCCCTCTCTCCCACAGACACACACACACACACACACTCTCATAGTGAATCTTTATTCACTTCAGTCAATGCAATTGTTCCCCAGAGGAATTCAACTTGTCATGAAATCCTAAGTAAAAGGGCTCATGTCTCCTAATATCTACAGAGCAAAAATGGAATGGAATTGGGTAAGAATGATGCCCAAAGACCCCAAAGCACACCACGACACTTGCCAGTGTCTACAGGGTAGGGTGACATACAATGGAATGAGCATTGTAGCTGATGACCCAAAGGCACACCCTAATGCCTGTCACTCTATATGGGGTAAGGGTGGGATTGGCGTCACTTCAATACTTCACTGCCATTCCTATTATGCATCTCTACCTCTGGCACTACCAAAGCCAATGCCAGCGAGACAACATTCGGCATTGACAAATGCTTAACTCTGCTAACATGCATTTTATCAACTTTGACCTCCACTATTGAACATCAATTCATCCTTGTACCAGTTTAAAGTTATTTTAGGTGCAAGATGTGATGGCAGCAGCAACACTACAGCCCCCATCCTTAGGGTGTGATAGATGCAGCCCTACGGCCTCATCCCTCAGGTGTGACGGCAGCACCAACAGCACTACAGCCCACATCCCTCTCACATGATGGCAGCAACAACAGCACTATAACCCCCCCCCCAGGTGTGACAGAAGCAGCAGCACTGTGGTCCCCATCCCTTAGGTGTGATGGCAGCAGTACTAAGTTGCCCATTCCTCAGGTGTGATGGTAGTATCAGCACTATGGCCCCAATCCCTCAGATGTGATAGCAGCAGTACTATAATCCACATCCCTCAGGTGTGATGGCAGTATCAGCACTATGGGCTCCATCCCTCAGGAGGGATAGCAGCAGTACTACATTCCCCATTCACCAATGGTGATGGCAGAAGCACTACTGTCCCCACTTCTCAGGTGTGATGGCAGTAGCAACAATGCAGTCCATATCCCTCAGGGGTGGTGGCAGTAGTGAAAGCACTATGATCCCCTTCTTTCAACACCCACAACCCACATGCACAAGTTACAAATGACTTGGTCTCTTTGCTTGTTTGAACTCAGATGTGAATTAATCTAAACCACCACCACTAAGGTGGACCACCTTTGTTTTTTCCTATCTATCATTTAACTACTTGAATTGGATTTCTGCCTGTGACACTGCTGATCTAGGTTTAAGAATGGACGTGGATGTTGGAGGGACAGCTGGGGGGGTGAAGGCTTGAGTGTCCAATGACAACTCACATTCTCCTGGGAGGGAAGGTGAGTTCATGACTCAGTGTTTGATGGCTCCTGGTGGAGGCCAGAGGCATAGCAATACTTTGGCCTTCACTGTAGGAGGGAGTGCGAGGGACATCGACTTGTGCAGTGACATCATGTGGCTCATCACGCTCCCAAGAAAATGGGAAAGCACCTGCTGGCCAACCGGAGGACGGCTGCTGGTCCCTCCATATGCACGAAGCCCTAGACCTACATGTCCATTCAGACCCCTGCCATACCTGGGATACAAAGGAAGCCCTTTGGGGTGATTCTCCTCCCCTGGTAGCCTTCCACAGGGGCAGGGAACCACCCAGTGAAGGGTTACTTTGGGTTACCTGGTAGCACAACAATAAGCATATGATGCACAGGGGAAACGCTGGACCTCGCCCAACAACTAACACTCCAAAATCTGACCAATGGAAAATCATGTACACAAATGCTCGCAGTCTGGGAAACAAGATCCCAGACCTACAGGCAATAATGACAGAGGCTAAACTGGACATAGTAGCCATTAGTGAGACATGGTTTACAGTTCTGGAGACCCAGTCTCCGCAAGGACATAGACAAGATGGAAGCTGTCCAGAGGAGGGCAACTAAAATGGTGCAGGGTCTGCACCGGAAGACATATTAAGAGAGACTAAAGGAGCTTAATATGTATAGCCTCGAGGAAAGGAGGAAGGGGGGGACATGATAGAAACTTTCAAGTACCTCAAGGGAATCAACAAAGTCCAAAAGGGTAGCATCTTTCAAAAACAAGAGGTGTGCAAGAACAAGGGGGAACAATTTGAAGATAGAGGGGGGGTGGCTCAGAGGTAATTTAAGGAAGTATTTTTTCACAGAGAGGGTTGTGGGTGCATGGAATGGCCTTCCGGAGGAGGTTGTGGAGTCAAAAACAGTGGTTGAATTCAAGTATACATGGGACAGCCATAAGGCAATTCTAGGGGGTGGGAGTAGAAAGAAGTAGGCTGCTGGTTAACTAGGATCTGCAGCTTATCTATTAGGTAGGGAAATGGGCAGACTGGGTGGGCCAAGCAGTCCTTATCTGCCATCAAATTCTATGTTTCTATGTTTCTAAGTAACCACACTGGGGAGACTTCAGTACTTGGCTATGTACTGTGCAGAAGAGACCGAGGTGCAAAAAAGGGGGGTGGAGTGGCCCTTTATGTCAATAAAAATATGAAAGCTACATAAATTCAGAATACACATGAAGAGCCAGAAGAACTGTGGGTCACCCTGGAAACAGGAAATGGGACAGCCATATGAACTGGGTTATGTACAGGCCTCCAGACCAGGGGGAGGACATAGACAAGTTACTGTTAGAAGATATACAGAACATGTTAGCTAAAGGGGAGGTTCTGATAATGGGAGACTTCAACATGCCAGATATAGATTGATCAATACCAGCAGGAACATCTGCCAGAACTAGACACATGGTGGATTACCTGCAGGGGGAGGGCCTCAAACAACTGGTACAACAACCCACAAGAGACAGGGCTATCCTAGATCTAGTACTGACTAACAAGGAAAGGATCACAGTTCTCAAGGTAGAAGGTCACCTGGGGGCCAATGACCATCACATGGTATGGTTCAATTTGGCCACTAGAACAAAATCATCCCACTCCAAGGCAAAAATATGGGACTTCGGAGGAGCTGACATTGATAAGATGGCCAACAGAGTTAAGCTAGCCCTGGCAAAAAGAAATACAGGTGAGGGGGCACAGGCAAAGTGGGCAACCATTAAAGATGCAATACTTGCAGCAACATCCCATGTAAAAGGAAGTGCAAAAGAAGAAGGAAACCACTTTGGTTCTCAAACACAGTAGCAGAAAAGATCAGAGCCAAAAGGCTGGCCTTCAGGAAATATAAGGGAAAGCAGCAGGATGAAGATAGGAAAGCATACCAAACTTCCCTAAGGGAAGCAGGGAAGGCAGTAAGGCAGGCAAAGGCCCAAACCTAGGAAACACTGGCAAGGACAGTAAAAGAAGGTGGCAAGACTTTCTATAGATACATTAGAGAAAGGAGAAAGTCCAGAGGGGGTATTACTAAGATCAAAGGGGATAAGGGGGCATGTGAGGAGGAGTGCCATGTAGAAGCATATATCCTAAATAGATACTGCTGCTCAGTATTTACTGAAGAGAAGGTAGGGCAGGGCCCTCAACTCTGCACCATGGACACAGGGGGGAGGGAGGTGTGCATTAGTCCCTTCACAAAAGAAAGGGTCCTACAAGAGCTCGATAAGCTCAGGGTGGACAAGGCAATGGGACCTGATGGCATACATCCCATGGTACTAAAGGAGCTAAGGGTAGAACTAGCAGAGCCATTATCAGAACTACTTAGAGAGTGTCTGAGCACAGGAGAGGTCCCAGAAGACTGGATAAGGGCTCATGTGATCCCGCTCCACAAGAGTGGTAGCAGGGAGGAGGCGGGGAACTATAGACCAGTCAGTCTTACCTCAGCAGTGGGCAAGATTATGAAGACACTCCTTAAGGAAAAGACAGTGCAACACCTGGAATCCATAGGAGCACAGGCTCCAAGACAACATGGATTAACAAAAGGAATGTCCTGTTAAACTAATCTCATAGATTTCTTTGACTGGGTAACCAGAGTGGTGGACCAAGGGGGAGCAGTTGATGTTGCCTACCTTGACTTCAGCAAAGCTTTCAATACTGTTTCACATAAAAGATTGATTAATAAGCTTGGTATGCTCGAGGTGGATCACACGTTGGTCAGCTGGGTGGCAATCTGGTTGATGGGCAGAAAACACAGAGTGGTGGTAAATGGTATACAGTCAGAAGAGATGCAAGTCACAAGTGGGGTACCTCAGGGATCTGTTCTGGGGCCAGTCCTCTTCAATATCTTCATCAGTGACATTGCAGATGGACTGGAGGGTAAGGTTTGTCTGTTTGCAGATGACACCAAGATCTGCAACAGAGTAGATGATCCAGATGGTGTGGGCAGAATGAGAAGAGATCTGGATAAACTAGCAAAATGGTCATAAGAGTGGCAACTGGGGTTTAACCCAAAGAAGTGCAAGATCATGCACATAGGGAAGAGGAACCCTGAAGCCACCTATAGGCTGGGAGGGGAGTTGCTGGCAGTCACAAGAGAAGAAAGAGACTTGGGAGTCATCATTACCGATGACCTGAAATCATCCAAGCAGACCTCTAAAGCAGTAGGTAAGGCTAGAGGGATGTTGGTGTGTATTAGTAGGGGTATCACAAGTCGGAAGAGGGAGGTAATGACTCCTCTTTACATGACACTGGTTAGGCCCCCTCTGGAGTACTGCGTGCAGTACTGGAGGCCCACCTGCACAAGGACATTAACCAAACTGAGGCAGTCCAGAGAAGGGCAACCAAAATGGTGCAGGGACTGCATCAGAAAACATATGAGGACAGATTAACTGAACTCAATATGTATACCCTAGAGCAAAGGAGGGAGAGAGGTGAAATGATTAAAACATTCAAAAACCTTAAGTGCATTAACAAAGTGAAAGAGTCTAACATGTTTCAATATAAGAAAAATAGCAGGGCAAGAGGACACAGCATGAGATTAGAGGGAGTCCAATTAAGGGGTAATATGAGGAAGTTCTTTTTCACAGAAAGGGTGGTGGATGTATGGAACAGCCTACCTCAGTAAGTGGAGGATATGAATACAGTGCAGAGCTTCAGATAGGCATGGGATAGGCATAAGAGAGCAATACAGATGAGTATGAATAGATTGGCCATTGACAGAGCAAACGCCTATGGCACATTCATAAGGTAGAAAAAGAAATAGGCAGACTGGATCGGCCTTGCGGTCCTTATCTGCCATCATCTTCTATGTTACTATGTTCCTAACGGGCAGTGGATGGAAGTTGAGACTCAGCAACTGTGGTAGGGGGGCCTTGGCAGGCCTGAAGGACTGTATGTCCAGGGGGTAGGAGGAGCAAAAAAAATCCTGCCTGAATTTGCTTCTTTGAAATAAAGTGACTTCACCTAAAAAATGCACAAGTGATTAGTGGAGGACCTTCTAATGGAAAATCATGCATATCCCAAACATGTGGATGCTTTTTTTCACTTGGTCTCCATGAAAAGACTGTCTCTCAGTTGTCATGTCTGAGCTTAGATGTGAATTGAGCACCACTCTACCCACCAGCATCATACAGCCCCTGGGGTCTTAACCTCTGGGTGTCATTGAGTGTGCTTTCTGACTGTGGTGTGTTTGCAGCAAGTCACTTAGCCCAAATGGCATTATACAGTGGCAGGTAGAGTGTCAACAGCAATTGGACCATTAGCACATTCAGGCTATACAGATGCTAAGGCCACAACTCATTTAGGGAAAACAAGAAGCAAACAACAGCCTCACTTTGCCCACGGGCATCCAACAGTACCTGGCACCTTACTTGCTTTTCTCCCCTGAGTGTGCAGTCTGGCTTGGGTGCTGTTGCAGCCCCCCCCCCACACTGGTAAAAGGCTCTGGCAGGTAGGGTAACAACAGCACCCAGACATGCAGCAATTCAGGGGTACTCAGAACCTAAGCCACCCTTACTCAGGGGCACACAACTAGCAACAACAGCATGGAGAACTGTCAGCTCTTACACAGTGAGCAGCCCAACTCGCACATCCAGCTTAAAAAGAACACTTCCAAAATTAAAAACAAAATAGTGGTGCAGGCTAGGGGTTTGCAACACTAGCAAGTGGGAGATCTGGGTTTGTGAGCTGATCTATCCAGACTTTGCTGCCCTGGACTGGTGTGGTTTGGAGTGTGATGCAGAGGCACTGCGTGCTGACCTGAGGGAGGCATATTTCAGTGGGTTGTGGGGGCTGCCTTGATAATGTGGGTGAACACAAAGTGTTGTAAGACCCTGACAGATTAGTTGATCCCATACAAAGACACGCAGATCAGAAAGCATCCCTTGAGACTCCTAGGTCAGCAAAACTAACAGTTCAACTTCCCTGATACACACATTTAAATAAATGCAGTTAAGGACACCTGACTGCCCCAATTCTCCAAGTGTGCTGATACTAAGCTTTTTTGTGGTTTTAATCATGCAGTGTGAGATAAGTTTCATCAGCTGATAGAAACATAGAAGTTGACAGCAGATAAAGACCGCAATGCCAAGCCAGTCTGCCCATTTCTTTTTCTACCTTATGAATGTGCCATAGGCCTTTGCTATGTAAATGGCCTATCTATTCATACTCATCTGTATTGTTCCCTTTTGCCTATCCCATGCCTGTTTGAAGCTCTGCACTGTAGTTATATCCACCACTTCCTGAGGTAGGCCGTTCCATGCATCCACCACCCATTCTGTGAAAAAGAACTTCCTCACATTAGCCCTTAATCGGCCTCCCTCTAATATTATGCAGTGTCCTCTCATCCTGCTATTTGTCTTATAATGAAACATGTTAGACTCTTTCACCTTGTTAATGCCCTTAAGGTGTTTGAATGTTTCAATCATATCACCTCTTTCCCTCCTTTGCTCTAGGGTATACATATTGAGCTCAGTTAATCTGTCCTCATATGTTTTCTGATCAAAGGGTTAGATGCACAGCAGTTGAACTTTAAATCTGACACTCTTGAACATACTGCCCAGCCCAATTGGACTTAGCTTTTAATTTTGTTTTAAATCATCTAGTGTGAAAAATGTTTAGGCATATACTTTTTAAATGTAAAAACATTACTTTCAGGTTGTTGAGCAGTCATATCAGCTGAGGGAATGAAGAGTTAGATGCAGGAGCAGTTAAATTGTGAATCCGCCACTGCCACCCCCGCTGCCTAGTCAGATTCCCCATGTGCAGGGCCACTGAAAAACTGCCCCGGCAAGTTTTTACTTTGAACTGTTTGAAAAGTATTAACACTTTCCATACAATACTCTCAAATATATTGACAATTTTGCATGAGGACTTGGGTTTGGCTGAAACAAGGCAGTGCAAGGTGATGGGATGGTTTTATGTTACCCTGCTTTCCTTTGAATCCAGTTATCTGGTTTAGTTTCAAAATCCACTCGCCAAGCATAAGTACACTTATACAGTTAACATTTGATTTTTGTTGAAGCAGTCTATAGGAAAACTTTTTGTTGTCACAGAGACTGAAACAGCAGGTGGAAGAAAAGGTACAAATGATCCCATTCACCTAAATGGGGTGCTAACTGCGAAACCTTTTTGTAAGTGGTAAGGCAGTTTCTTCCTTGTGAACATACTTTCATTCAGACTAGTTTTCATTCAAACAACTGAGGATTTTGGATGGCCTTGCTGATTAGAAACTTGGATAATCTAGTTGGTAACAGTGATCCTGCACTTAACAATCTACAACCTAGATGCAAACATGCAAAGAATACAATAAAAACCTGACTGAAGTCTAAATACAAGTTATAAAACACATAAAATGTACCTGAATATTTATCTTTATCTATACAAAATCATTGCAGCCCAAGTAAAACTCAAGTAAATCATAGGTTACCCTGGCTACTGTATGATGTAGTAAACATATGTTCTGTTTTTTATATACAGTATATATTGTTTTAAACTGGGTAAGGCCCACTAGGTAGAACTGCCTGTTTTCAGGGGTGACCCAGGAGCGCTGGTGAGGTTAAGTGACTTGCTAAGAGTCACACAGCATGCTAGTGGAGGTTGTGGGAATCAAACCCAAGTCTGCTGGATGTATCCAGTTCAATCACTGTTTGTTACTCTTACCACTAGGTATACTGTCAGCCATAATAACACCCAGTTATAATGTTTTAATATATGATTTCAAAAATAGTGCACAGTACCTGCAGTGCAAACTATGAACATTAAACACTTTATAACATTTTACTGAAACTGAATGAAACACTTTACAACATTATACTGAAACTTAATTATTCTCCACTCCATCTGCTTATTTTTTCTTACACCAAAGTGGGTGAATAGGTGACAGAGTAAATAGCTTTTGATCAGGCTTCATTATCAGGGACCCTGGTTTTCCATTTTTAACAGTAACACCGGTAAACATCACGGAATCCTGCTTGGTTTGTGGATTTTGAATTCTTGTACTGGTGCCTCACAGAAATTGCACATCACTGCATAGATTCCTTAAGATTTCAGAATTTTTTTTAATTTTTTTATTTTCTCTTTCTGTGCCCCCTTCTCACAGCATCAATCTCCACCTTTCAGAGATCCCTAGGATATGTATTCCCTAGTTTTAACCCAGGTGATACTCAGGAGCTCCTGTGGGCCTGCCCCCATCCTTCCTGGGTTGTACCCCCAGGCAGGAAGGAAAGGAACCCCAATTCATCCTCTCCATAGTCCCTTAGTGTGTGTCAGGCAGCCCAGTAGGTCCTCATGGAGCCTGATTATGAAATCTGGGGGAGCCGGGTCCCTTCCATCAGTTCGGTCATTGTTCGTGGTTTTCTGGTCTCTGTCCCTGAGGGCACTGGCATGCAAGGGGATCCAAGGAGGTAGGGCATGTAGAGACATGCCCACTGCTCCAGATCCTGGCCAACATCCTCCCCTCCCGACTGCTCTGCAGCCCAGTTGCACCACCACCCATGGTCACCCAGGTGGCGGTAAAGCAGCGGGTCCTGCAGTGCACCCTCCTCAGAGGAGGAAAGCAGCATCCTGGGTGCTTGATCCTACTCCCCTGGCCAGACTTCCAGCAACTCGAATTCTCTTTCGACCCCAGGTTGCTGGAATTGCAAGCAGCAGTGCTAGATTTCAACATCTTAAAATGAATGCTGCTCTGCTTCACATTCTTTCTGCTTTGCTGCTTATAAATCAGTAAGGAAACCACCCTCACTGCTTTGCTGTAACCAGCCATACTTCAGTTTAACCACCTATGTTTCCCACCAACCTCTCCATCAGCTGAGGACTGCTTTCCTTCCTGAAACCACAGTTTTCATTTAGTATGTGCCTGAATGTCTTTTACTATTTATATTACACTGGATGATACAAAAAAAATATATAAATATCAGCATACATGGGCAGGGCCACTGGAAAATTGCAGGAAAGGTAACCTGAAATTGCAGAGATTTTTTGCAAAAATTGTTGGGAAGTTGTGGGAGTTCTACTGTAGACCCTGAGTGCTTCACAATAAATTCCTTTTTTATTTTTTTGAACTCTTTTTTAGTGCTCTCCCTGTGATCAGGGCATATCCCGGAGGTGCTCGCTTGGACACCTCTTCTACTCCCCTGCCTGAAGCCTGTCTCCCCTCCAGCTCCCCCACTGGACTTCCCATCCCCCTGGATCACCCCCCTTGGGGGAGGGCCTGCCTCTCCTACCAGACGGCCTGTTCTGGAATTAGAAGGTCTATCCAGAGAAGGGCTAGGGCAGCTGTTGGGGAAATGGCCTGGCGCTGGGGATGTGGGCACAGTTCACTGGAGCCCTAATCGCCTCCCTAGTCCCGGGTTTTTTTTCTTTTAATTGTTTTTCCTCCAAGCACAGACGTGCAATGCCAACTGCACACCTACATGCAGCCAGCTGCAGAGCTCCGCCCACAACAGAGCATCGAGCTTCGCCGCCTTCTCGTGCTCCTGGTCTCCACCAGGAGCCACAACTGAGTGAGGCTTACCCTGATGCCCACCCCAGGAGGGGACAGCAGTCCTCTGGATGCTTGATCCCCTCTCTCCCTGCCGACCCCTGCAAACCAGAGTCCATTCCCAAACCAGGGTCGCCAGCGTTGTGCGAGGTGTGGCATTCAGGGCCTGAATCCTCAGCACCACCGGGCCGGCTCCACAATAAATTCTTTACTGTTTTCTGCAGCATATATTAGTCAGCATAAACTACTAACTGAATACACTGACATTTGAATATGTTTTAAATATGAAGAAAAACCTATGTTCCTAAAATCAATCCTTAACGGATAAGATGCGTTGGCTCTCTTCCACAGCTTAGAAACATCTGCCTCATATAGTGCTAAATAGTTTCTATTTAGCGAGCCACAGAAAATCAATATTAAATAAATCCAGAATAAACGAATGTTATTTATTTCTGGATGTAGAATAAATACACCAAGGGAACAAGAACCACAGAACGGAGTACTGGATGTTAGGGGTGAGACTCAGTATCACATCTGAGGAGGAATGATGGATTACCACCCTACAATACCTCACCCTGATGCTCCTACTGGCAGGTGATGTTGAAACCAACCCAGGACCTCTGACCCAACCTGCCCATCTAAAACTGCCAAAGGGCCTTAGCCTAGTCCATGTCAATATCCGCAGCCTACTGAATAAAGTCCCGGAGCTGCAAGTCACTGCACAAACCCTCAGACTGGACATCTGTGTTATATCCGAAACATGGTTAAAACCCCAACCCAATGACTCTGAAGTAGCCATGCCTGGCTACACAGTTATACGGCAAGACAGACTAGGCAAAAAGAAAGGTGGGGGCATTGCCATGTATATATCCAATGCGCTCCAATACACCCCTGTCCAGCTCCCGGGTCCCTCTCCACATATCGAAACCAGGATGATTAAACTTGTCCTGCCGCATACCACTCCTCTGTATGTGGCAGGGTTATACTGTGCCCCCGCTACCCTAGCAACTACCATCATAGACCTCCTGGCATCTTCTAAAAATCTGGCCATTGCTGGAGAGCTCTACATCCTTGGGAACTTTAATTACAACTGGCTAGACAAAGGCTGCTCAAAACTAAGCAGCAAGATCAAAGCCCTTAACCTCTCACAATAGATTGAGGAACCCACCCGCCTCAACACTAAATCCCAAAACCACCCCCTCCTGGACTGGACTCTCACAACACACCCACACAGAATCACTAAAGCTGGCCTACTGCCAGATTCACTGAGCGACCACCACTTGATCTATGTGATCAGAAAGGTGCACAGACCAACAAATCACCTCCCACCTAGGACAATCAGCATGCGTTCTTACAATTCCCTCTGCCTCACCACCCTGCTAAATGACCTCGACTCTGCCGACTGGTCATTCATAAAGCTGGCATCTACCCTTGATCATGCTTTTGACATGCTCAGAAATCAAATTCTTTCGGTCTGGGACTATCACACCCCTCTGAGAAGCAAAAGGGTAAGGGGAAACCCATCTCCCCTGGGTCTCTGCTGACATTATCTCCAGATGTCGTGCCAGGGACCAGGCCTGGAAAACACAAAGGAAAACAGGTACCTCTGAATCATGGCAACAGTACCTTACCCTCCGTAACAATTGCACCAAAGCCATAAGTCAGGCTAAAAAGAACTTCTTCCGAGCGGCCCTTTCCTCCAATCTTAACCACCCATCCAACTTCTGGAAATCTATTAAAACCTTGGTCACTCCCCCTATACAGCCGCCCACCCCTACCCTAACCATTCAGGGCAGAAATGTATCCGAACCAAGTGAAGTTGCCTCTACTTTCAATCACTTTTTTACCAACAGTGCTAAATCTCTACTGACAAACCCACTAATCATCTCACCTGAACTAAAACCCCACTCGCACCGCCCGCACTCCCCCCCCACCACCAAATTCTCCTTCCGACCAGTCTCCCCTGCAGAAGTCCTAGCCGCCCCAAATTTCCTAGACCCTAATAAAAGAAAAATGTCCGCTAGGCCTGGATGCAAAACTCCTATACCTATCTGCCTCTGCCATTTCAGCTCCCCTTGCCGATCTCTGAACCGCTTCTTCTCCTCAGCACAAATTCCAACAGACTGGAAGGAGGCAATAGTCATCCCGTTGCCAAAGGGTGGCAACCCATCACAGCCCGGTAACTACCGCCCTATCTCCCTCCTCCCCACCCTGGCCAAGCTGCAGGAAAAACTAGCCCTCTCTCAACTCACACAATTCCTTAACACCTCCTCCTTTTTCACCCCCTACCAGTCAGGCTTTC
This sequence comes from Neoceratodus forsteri, assembly GCA_016271365.2. Classification (NCBI taxonomy): domain Eukaryota; kingdom Metazoa; phylum Chordata; order Ceratodontiformes; family Ceratodontidae; genus Neoceratodus; species Neoceratodus forsteri. Next base: position 876,356,916 of record CM057459.1, read on the forward strand.
GCAAATCGCACTCCACCATTACTGCACTCCTAAGACTCACCAACGATATTGCCTCAGGTATGGATAAAGGTTTCCTTACCTTGGCCATATTCATTGACCTGGCAAAGGCATTCAATACCGTTTCCAACCCCAAACTCATCTCAAAACTGCAAGATGCTGGCATATCCGATCTAGCCACCAGGTGGTTCCAAGACTACTTATCTGGCAGGAAACAAGCAGTAAAAATTGGCCCTCAAGTATCCCCCTCGCTCCCAGTCACCATGGGCGTCCCCCAGGGCTCTGTCCTGGGCCCCCTTCTCTTTTCCATATTTCTAAATGACCTCCCACTAACCTGCCCAAACTCAGCAATTCAAATGTACGTGGATGATACCATTCTGTACGCCTCCGGCCCCTCATAAGAGGCTCTAAACTCTACCCTACAGCAGGATTTTGACACTGTCCAAACTTGGCTTAGCTCCAACCAACTTGTCCTAAATGCTAAGAAAACCGTATCCATAACTTTCAGCACATAGTCCAGAATCTCCCTTCTAGTGGCTCCCCCCACTTTTCATACGCTGGACAGAAACCACCTTGGAATTCTGCACCACCTTTAGGTACCTGGGGGTATGGCTTGATCGCCACTTGGACTTCTCCGTCCACATAGGCTCCCTCCAGAAAAAACTACACCCGAAACTAGGAGCTCTTTACCGCAACAAAGGATGCCTAACCACCTCCATCAGGAGAGAGCTAGTGAACAAAATGATTCTCCCAATCTTCGACTATGGAGGTGTGGTCTACTGCGCAGCCTCTCCATCCACCCTGGCCAACTTGGACCCCCTTTTTCATTCCTTCTGTCGCCTTATCCTAGAATGCCCCACCACCACCCACCACTGTGACCTATATACTACCTTAGATCTCCCATCACTGCACTCCAGGCGCCAGCTTCTCTGCTCTAATCTCGTAGCTAAGCACTGGTCAAACTCCTCCCACATATCGCAGTTCTGCTCTGTCAACCCAACCCAACCCACCCTGGCCTTCTCCTGCGAGGCACTGACTCAAAACTTCTACAACCTTTCATGCACACCTCTAAGGGCCAATCAGCTTTCAAATATAGACTGCCCAAACTCTGGAATAACCTCCCGGCAGAAATCAGGCAGTCCACTACCCCTAGGTCCTTGAAAACTCTCCTTCAGGCCCACTTCTCAGACATATGTAACTGCAACCTGCAGACCAGATGTGATACAACGAGGCATCAAAATGTGTCATAACGGTGCACTTATCCAAACAACTGAATTATTCTTGTGCTGTCCCTGTATATTATTGTCTGTTTCCCCATGTTCACTGTCTGAAATGTTCTATGGTCACAGACCCCAATGATTGTTATAAACAACCCATGCACTCGGCACTAACTTTGTAATCTAAAATAACGAATGCATAAGTCCAGCCTGTAACATCTCTGGACCTGTTGTTTCACCCCTTTCTGTGCCATTTGTACTTGATGTTTGTACCATTATGTACCTGTTTGAAGGCACCATTGCCTATGTACCTATGTATTTTAGCAATTTCATGTATGTAACTCCAGGTCACATCTGGAAACGAGTGGATTCTCGCTCAGTGTGCTTATCTGGTAAATCTCTTTAATAAATAAATAAATAAATAAAATGAGACCTTGAAGTTGTCATCAGCAACTCTTTAAAGCAATCAAGTCAGTGCAGCAAGACTTATAGCAAGGCAATTAGGATGCTTAGATTATTGGGAGGTGTACTGATAGCAGAAAAAAGGAGTCAATACTTCCCTGTAAAGATCCTGCATGAGGCCACACCTGGCCTACTTTGTCCAGATCTGGGGTCCTCACCTCAGGAAGGATAGGGAAAGGCTTGAGTGGGTGCAGCAAAGGATAATAGAAATGATTCACGGCCAGCAGGGCATGTCCTATGAGGAACACCTCAAGACACTAAACATGCACTTGCTGGAGACCAGAAGGGAGAGGGGAGATATGATAGAGACCTTCAAAGTCCTAAAAGGAATTAACAGGGTAACTGGGAAATTATGTAACTTGAGTACCAGCTCAAGGTCACGTGGTCATGAGTGGAACTTAATAGTAAGGAAATTCAGGAGGCATGTGAAGAAATACTATTTAACAGAAAGAGCAGTGGAGATGTGGAACAGGCTGCCAGCTGAGGTGGTGGGTGCAAAAACTATTAGAGGTTTTAAACATAGCTGGGGCAGAATGAATGGTATTGTGATTGATCAGAGCATCAGAATCAGAGAGGAAGGGGAGTCATGTGATGTACTGCTTCAGTTGATTGTGTCCTGCTCCAGCTCTGCAGTAGCTGTAGTATAACACCACCCTTTCCTCCTACTGATTTTTTTTGTGTGCCAAGTGTTGATTTGTTTTTGTGCCTAGTGTTTTTTATTTGCTTATCAGAACTTGAGCATTCCTGCCAGTGCTATTTTTCAGCTCCTTTTTGCTTTGGATATGGAGGTTGATGCCTGTTAGAGAGAATTGGGCTTGAGCCATGGGACAGAAGGTGACTGAATGACACAAAACAAATGATATGCAGCCTCACCCATAGCCCTCTCCATCAGACATCTTAACTAGGGATTGTTTTTTGCAAAAGGTGGAAATTGTCCACTCCCTTTTTATTGATCTTGCCACAGAGGTGCATTCTATGCTGCCTGCCCTAGACAAACTATCTTAAAGGGTCAGGGACATGGAGGGGTGAGTCAGTTCCATTGAAGACCACTTTGCGCGGCTCAAGCCTGATGTTACAGCCCTCCACAAAGGTATTGCTAAGTTGGAAGATCGCACAGAGGATTTAGAGGGACAAAGTTGCCAAAACAACATGGTGCTGGTTGGCCTGCTGGAGCATGCTGAGGGGCCTGATTCCAGGCTTCTGTACAGAAACTGCTACTTAAACTTATTGGTCCTTCCCCACATAATCTGGTATATATTATTGAGTGAGCCCACCACTCCTTAAGACCTTTACCACAAAAAGGAGATCAGACCAGTCCCATGATTTTTAGACTGTTAAACTGTTTAGAGAAGGCTCATATAATGGTTAAACTGTGGAAAATAAAGGAGTTTTAATGTGAGGGCAGATGTATTTATAGTTTACTAAAATGGGACATTGTTTACAATAATGTGTGTGTAACCCCTAGATGGCACTATCCCAGGGGCTACTACCCCTGCCTGATTTGCCACTAACAGGTTGAGGGGCCTGGATCCAATGGCGGGTGCCTCCACCCAGAGGTCAGGGTTTGCAATAGTTAAACTTACTTGGTCACAGCCCTCTGGGACACTGCAACCCCCTTTCTTCCCACTAGTGGCCCACACAATATATCAGAATTACTCTCAGTATACACTTACCCCAGGGCCGATTCAGACACTGGGACCTCCTGTAAAATAGATGCATGCAACAATCACAGTACAATACTTTAACATAGACAAATACCTCAGGCAGTATAACTTTGCTAAAACAAGCAGCTCTGATTTATTTAGGGGGAATATAACAAGGATGGGGAAATCAGGTTAATTAGCTTATCATTTTACTCATCTACCTATGGCTCTGTGCACAGGCCTATCCCTACCAGTTACTGTCCCTGGGTACCCAAGCCCTAGTGGCTAGTCCAAACCGTGGCAGCTGGTAGGGGCCCTTTCACACAGAAAAGAAAAATTAGTTTAAACAGTCAGCAGTACAGTAATTCCATTTGGATTTAATGTGGCAATTCAACAGGGCGACCCTGAATTAGTACTCACGACCTCCAAACAAGATAGGGTCCTTCAACGTCAGCAGGGCTACTCTTGAGCTCCAAGAGACTCCTCACACTTTATATGGTAAACAGTCACAGGCAAAAGTCACTTAATGGCAGCAGGATTCACTTGAGGTACACAAGCCTCCTCACACATTTATATGGTAAAAAAGAAAGTACTATACCAGGCAGGCTGCTTCTCTATCCCGATCGCAATTACTGCACAATACCCGGGAGAACACACAGCAGATTCAGTTCCTGACAGATCGAGTGCAATTCAATAATTTCTCCAGTCTTCTACAGGGTGAGCCTGGTTTCTACTCTTCAGAGATCCTTTGATTCTTTTCACAGGACGGATTCAGTCCTAACAAACAGTTACACAAGCTGCAGACCGGAACTCTGGGCCTTACACACGTTTTTTGACTGAAACTGTGCACTGAAGGAGCACAGGGTTTCTTTCCCCTTCACTGCCAGAGCTAAACTGAAACTCCAACAGACAAAACTGGGCCCTTCCTTTGAGTTCCTCCCAGTTCTTGACTGGATTGGCTGTCCACTCACAATAGACTGCTGCTGTTGGTCAAAAAGGCAGCGAAGTCTAACACATCTCCCAGAGTCACTGCCCATACAATCCTCTTGTGGCTGGCTCAGATTATGAGTCCAAGTTCTGATTCGTCCAAGGCACCATTTAGAGCTAGCTTCCCACACTGATTGGTCCAGTTCAGCAGTTCAAAACCAGAATGGGGAACTAGGCAGACACAGTTCTGACTGCAAAGAAAGCAGGTTAGACAAACTGTAATTTTATTATTACTGTAAATGATTTCTGGCAAACAGTTACATCTTTCAGATAGGTTCCCTTTGCACTCCTAGTGACTGCAGAAATGGAGTGAATTGGCAGCAGCTCGAGTGGTACTCAAACAGAGAAGCACACAGTCCCCCATACAAACTAATTATGTCTGCAAGCAGACAGCTCTTAAAGAGACAGTACCAGAGGCTCTAAAAACACTCACTGATAAATGGCTTAAACGCCAAACACCATTCAGGCTTTGAGCATTCAAGCAAGCTCCTGGAAGTCTTTTGGGAACCCCCATTTGCAGGGGGGTTACACCCTTCCTGGCCTGGGAAAGCTTGACGTCGCGTCAAGCAAGTACCTATAAGTTTCAACTGCAACCATATACATTTGCATTAGGCTCTCACATGTAATCATCAGTCAATACATCATTTTACCAAGAACACATTTCTGAAACATTGCAGTACATCACTCTTTACAGTATTACACACATTTGTACTATAACTCAAGTTATTACCTCTTGTACATGAAACCTGAAGAGAGGGGGCCTTCCTCATCAGTTACCTTGGGCTGGACGGGCAAGGGCACCATACTTAGAGGGCAACACAAGTAACTTGAGTTAGCACTGATGCTCAGTTTGGGCAATGAGCTCAGGACACATACACTCCTTTATGGACAACATTGAGAGGCAAGTCCACAGGCCTCCCAAGGGAATCATAACTGAGGTGCACCACAGGCTTTACAGCTCGACCAGTCTTTCTAGGGGAACTGTTACAGTCTCTGCATTCTGAGCCTCATTTCAGCATTGTCCTCACTTGTCAGGGAGTCTCCATGGGGTAGAGGCTAGAACTTGGGGCACTTTCAGCTCCAGGAGTTACAGTTTCTGAGTCCACAACATTTGGCTCGCATGGAGAGCTTTCGGACACTGGCAGTGGGCTGTCAGGGCACTCAAAATACTCTTCTTGTTCTGGTGTATCACCAGTCTGCCCCAATCCATCATTTCCTCCCCTGAAAGCTCAAACAGTTCAACCATGCACAATGATTCCATTTCATCTGATCTGATGCTTTGCACCTCACTTTCTGGGAGCATTGGCTCCAGGGACGAGCTGGGGGGCTTAGACAGTCCAGAAGGCCAGCTTCGTCTCCAGTATTGACTAGGGATTGCCCGAAACAATTGACTCAGTTCGTAAGAAGGATAGTATTCAAAGTCACTCTCACTTTCTTCTGATATGGACTGACAGTCATGCTCAACTGGGACTTGTGGAGGGGAACACTTTAACTTTGCTTCTGTAGGTCCAGGCTTTCTTGATCTTTTCTTAGCAGCAGCTCTAGTCACTGGTCCAGAGGGGGCATCTTCTGGGGGCTCAGACTCAATCAAGATTTGTCCAATGGGCAGTAAATGATTTCTATGCATTGTTTTTACATCTTTTGAATTATTCACAGGCCTTACCTTGTACACTGGCAGATCATCTAGTTTGCCCACTACAATGTGAGGGAGATGGTGCCATCTGTCAGCAATCTTGTGTTTGCCATGCAGTCCCAGATTTCTTAGCAATACCGATCTCCTCCTGGAGTTCCTGTGCTTTCACCTTTTATCATACCTTTCTTTGTTGGCCAGATTTCTTTTTGGCAGCCATGGTTTGAGCCAGTTGAGTACGCATGAGTTAGCTGGGCCTTTAACTTTTGCACATACTGTAAATAGTTGTCAGCTTGAACCCCATCAGGAGAGACCCCAAAACACACATCTACCGGTAGTCAAGCTTCTCTTCCAAACATCAGGTGGTAGGGGGAGAACCCAGTGGCATCACTTTTGGTGCAGTTATAAGCATGTACCAGGGTGCTAATTTGTTGGCTCCATCTAGGCTTGTCCTTTGGGTGCTGGGTGCCTAGCATATCTAGCAAAGTGCGGTTGAAACATTCAGGCTGTGGGTCCCCCTGGGGGTGGTAAGGAGTGGTTCTGGACTTTCGCACTCTCCACAGAGAAAGCATCTTTGATCAGACGACTCTCAAAGTCTCTCCTTGATCAGAATGGATTCTTTGTGGAGCCCATAGTGAACAAAAAGTTTTCTACAAGTACTTTGGCCACAGTGGATGCTTTCTGGTCTTTGGTGGGAAAGCTTGGCATATCTCGTGAAATGGTCAGTGACCACCAGCACATTACTGATATTTCTTTGATCTGACTCCAAACTCAGAAAATCAATACAGACCAGCTCCATGGGTGCACTGGTGGTGATGTTAACAAGGGGCAGCCCTCTGGGGCAAGCTTTCCTCTGTAAGCAGCAACTACAAGTTTGAATGTGTTGCTCCACATCAGCCCCCATCTTAGGCCAATAGAATCTGGATCTCACCAAGTCAAGTGTTCTGTCTATACCAAGGTGCCCCATGTGGTTGTGCAAGGACATCAGTACTGAGTCTCGAAGGCAGTAGGCAGCACTAGTTGTTGTTTGTCTACTTGTCCCTCTGTCTACTGTTTCTCTGTATAACAGTTTATTGATCAGTTTCAACTTAGGACCTTCTTTGTATAACAGTGCAGTTCTCAAATCAGTGGAGCGTAATTTGGACACATCTTTCCTGCATAGAGGGCTTCTAAAGCTGCTTTGATCATGGATCGCGGGATTGAGCCTGCAATACTGTCATTGTCCAGCTGAGGCAGTGCACCAATGTCTATTGCAGAAAAGTGGCAATAAGCAGCAGGTATGCAATTCTCAGAGGGTCCCAAGCAATCCACCATGCAGTCCACTGCGTCCGTGGACATTGTTCCTCCCTGTCAAACTTCGGCAGAGTGCCGAATGTCAGGTTCTGCCAATCAGACCCAATCATTCTGGGGAACAGGCCTCCGGGAGAGAGCATCAGCATCTATGTGGTTCAGACCTGCTCGATTCGGGCGCATAGTCAGATGTAGATAATGCAGAAAGCCACCTATGGCCAGTGGCATCCAACATAGCTGAGGCCTGCACATAGGTCAAAGGATTATTGTCAGTTTTACTAGTATTTTAGCCCCATACAAGTACTCATGGAATTGGTCAACAATAGCCCACTTCAAAGCTAGGAACTCTAACTTATGTACAGGATAGTTCTTTTCGGATGGGGTCAGGCTTCTACTGGCAAAGGCCACTGGTCTCAGGCCATTCTCGTGCTCTTGGTACAACACAGCCCCCAACCCTTGCAAACTAGCATCAGTGTGCAAGGCGTAAGGTTTCTTGGATCGGCATAGGCCAGCACTGGAGCATGGGTAAGTTGATATATGATCTCATGAAAAGCAGTCTCACAATCAGGAGTCCAGCGGGCCCCAAATACTTCACTCGGACAAAATACACTCTTTCAGTCTTGAGGACACTGACTTTGGTATTTTTGTGGGTTGGGGATACCCTTGAGTAAGGTTAAGTAGGGCGGATCACTCTTGAATAGTCCTTGATGAACGCCGATAATAACCACAGAATCCCAGGAATCTTTGCAGTTCTTTAGATTTTTGGCTGTGGCCAGGTGGTCAAAGCCTCAACTTTACTTGGGTCAGTCTCTATTCCTCGGTGGATACTATGTGTCCCATATACTTACTGATGTTTGAAAGAATTGACACTTATCAATGGACAGTTTAAGGCCAAAGTCCTCCAGTCGGTCCAATACCTTAAATAATCTGCTCTCATGTTCCTCCAGTGTGCTGCCAAACACAATAACATCATCTAGGTATACCAGGCACTCTAGTAAGTTCATGTCCCCCACTGCACGCTCCATCAATCATTGAAAAGTGGCTGGGGCACCTGAAATACCTTGAGGCATCCTCATGAATCTTCATAGCTAGCCGGGACAGATAAAGGCTGTCTTCTCACGGTCCTCTGGGGCCATCGGGATCTGGTAGTACCCACCGCGGAGATCCAGCACAGAGAACCACTTGCTCCCGTTTAGGCAGTCCAAAGCATCCTGAATGCGGGCATTGTGTACTGATCAGGGATAGTCCGCCGGTTTAAGGTGCGATAATCACGCACATCCTTACTGTCCCATTCTTTTCCTCACTACCACAATGGGGAAGCATAAGGGCTTCTGGATTCTTGTATTACACCAGCAGCTAACATCTCTTGCAGATGCCGTCTCACATCATCTATATCATCAGGTGCCAGGCGTCGAGACCTCTCCACGAAATGGTCTTTCGTCATGCAGCTGGATATTGTGCTCAGCTCCTTGAATGCATCCTACGTCCCATTCCTTTAAAGAAAACACCTGGTCTCTCTGGGCAAGCTTCTCACTGATCCTCACTTTCCATTCAGCTGGCAGCGGGAGTCCCTAAATCAAACAAGTCGGCGTTACTCTGTCATTCTTCTCCTTGAACTCTTGCTGCTGTGTAGCACTGCAGTGTCTGCACAATGCACATTAGCCAGGATGCAACCTCTATTTACTCGAATGTCTCTTTCAGACACATTATGAACTTGGACCATTACCCTTCTGGCATAAGCATGGGCTCTAGCAGGCAAAATACTAGGCTTGACCAGCAGTCCTCTGGCAATTTTCCATCGCCTGGTGCATCCAACATTAATATTTTATTCTTAACATCCTTTCTGATACGGACCTCTCCCTGTAAGATACACTGGGCATTTGGCGCAGGATCAGAGACTCAGGATCCTTCTTCCATACAATTCCGAATCGGTTCCTCTGGTTCTATTTTTTCAGCATCTCTCTGTGCCTCATAGGCCTTCTTAATTAAAGCCGGAACTCTTAAAGCTCTACTAGTCTTTGACCCCTGTTTTTCATAACACAACTGTGCCAGCCTTCAACATAAGGAGCATTTGTTCCAATCAACAAAGGACACCATCATACAGTCCAGTGGGGGACATACTAAGGCTAGGTCTCTACTTGTTCGGCCACCCAGCCACGGAGGTGGGGAAAGACAGCCAAATTGGATATACCCGAATAGGGTAGGCCTTCTCACTTAACCCCATACATGCAGTCCTTCTAATGGTTGTAAGGGTACATCTGACAAATGCTTTGATACCAATCCTGGAACATAATTGTCACTTGGGAGCCACTGTCTAATACAGCTCTTGTAGACACTCCATTCACCTTTACAGTGGTCTCCATGGAGGGACCCACTATTCTGGACCAGTCTGGAGAGGCGTAGTGGGGGCCTGGGCAACTGACCTTGCCACAAAAGGATGAGTTAGCATTTTTGTGTCCTCACTGGGATCATTTTGTGCACCTCTTAACCACTGATTTGTTCTCCGAAGCTCTCCTTGTAGCCTATATGCAACTTTGTCAGTGTCTTTTGGGGACCGGCATTCCCTTTTCATGTGCCCATCTTTCCCACAATTATAGAAAAACATACTTTCTGGAGTTTGAGCTGGCGAGGTGCCACACTGGGAGCCAGGGCGGGGGTATTACTAACTGGAAACCTTGGTGCCATCTCTGTCTGTGGCGTGATAAGCATTTGGAGACATCTCCAGTTTCTCCACTTCCATGGTCAAGGAATTGAGTTTGGAGCTGTTATCAGCAGGAGATACATGGTGGGTACCCCCACCCCCCATAGCAGATGCAGTCGGATATAGGTCGGGGCCCGTACTTGCAGGCGTGGCCTTCATAAAGGGACTGTTTTTGAATTCCCGGATCTCTCTCAACAGTTCACCCCATTGTGGCATATCTTTTTCCTTGTCAGAGCACTCATTGACTGCCAACCTCTGCCCCTGAACTTCACTTGATGGGCCACCCTCTGTCACTCAGGTCGTAGCTGCAGCTATTGGTGCAGGTCCCTCCCGAGGTCGCCTTTTCTCAACTCCTCGAATTTCTCTCATTAACTCATCATAGAAGGGAGGGGATTCCAGTCAATTTGCCAGGCGTAACTGAAGCAACAGCAGTTCTGAGAAGGGGCAGACTTAAGGATCCTGTCCAGCCTGGTTCGGTCCAGTTCAATCGCTGGCAAACTACCCTTTCTGAGGCATTCTTGCAACAATTTTTCCAGCCGAGATACATACACAGACAACAACTCCCTTGGTACTGTTGTGCATCTCTTACTCTCCACCATAGGTCCTCATCAGAATCTGGGCTCCCATACACATTCTCCAGGGCCTCAAGATAGGCCTGTGCAGTCACTTCAGGGTTACTGGCCCGGTTTAGCATGGATGGTAGCCAGGGCAGGACCTCAGAGGCTCTCACTAACCCTCTTTCGCTTTCCGGCTTCCGAGCATTGCCATTCAAGCACTTGGGGGGCAACATAGTCTATCCAGGTCTCCCAGTCATCCTCCCCTTGGGGGGTGGGGAGGGTGCCAGAGAAGATCCTCAACCTTTGGTAAGAGTCGTGACTATTGGCAGGTGCAGAAATAGGAGTCTGCATTGGTTCAGCCACCATTACGGGTACTGGAGCGGGAGAGGGTGTTGGGGGAGGAACACCCCAGGTGGCAAGAATAGTTTCTTCAAGTCCTCCACAGTTTTCCTCCCCAGCAACCATTTAGCAAATTTCTCCTCAAAGTTTCAGACAGTGGTGGGGCTCATTCCCCCGGGTCTTTACTGTACTTAGTTATCACTCTCCAGGCAGTGAGGGCTCCTCTGGGGGTAATGGTCTGTGGCACTTTGGAGCTATCTATGGGATCCTTAAACTCTACTAGGGCCAGGAAAGTGTGGGTGAGCAGATTAGCATGCCGACCCACCACCACAGGGTTTGTAAACCTTCCACCTTGGAAAGTACTCCCTGTACAGTGTCCGTATTGATACCCAGGGATGTCCAGGATAAGCATAGCATTTTGGGGTCAATCTCTCCCCAGTACACCACTCCACCAGCCGTGCACAGCCACTTCTGTCGGGTACCCATTTTTTCTTAACAGTGGTTCATAAATATGGCCACTAGAGGACACACAATCCCAGCGTAAGCCTCCAAGATGTAACCCTAGATGGCGCATCCCAGGGGCTACTACCCTGCCTGATTTGCCACTCAACAGGTTGAGGGGCCTGGATCCAATGGCGGGTGCCTCCACCCAGAGGTCAGGGTTTGCAATAGTTAAACTTACTTGGTCACAGCCCTCTGGGACACTGCAACCCCTTCTTCCACTAGTGGCCCACACAATATATCAGAATTACCTTCACAGTATACACGCACTCCCAGGGCCGATTCAGACACTGGGACCTCCTGTAAAATAAGATACAGTGTAACAATCACAGTACAATACTTTAACATAGACAAATACCTCAGGCAGTATAACTTTGCTAAAACAAGCAGCTCTGATTTATTTAGGGGGAATATAACAAGGATGGGGAAATCAGGTTAATTAGCTTATCATTTTTCTCATCTACCTATGGCTCTGTGCACAGGCCTATCCCTACCAGTTACTGTCCCTGGGTACCCAAGCCCTAGTGGCTAGTCCAAACCGTGGCAGCTGGTAGGGCCCTTCACACAGAGAAAAGAAAATTAGTTTAAACAGTCAGCAGTACAGTGATTCCATTTGGATTTAATGTGGCAATTCAACAGGAGCGACCCTGAATTAGTACTCACGACCTCCAAACAAGATAGGGTCCTTCAACGTCAGCAGGGCTACTCTTGAGCTCCAAGAGACTCCTCACACATTTATATGGTAAACAGTCACAGGCAAAAGTCACTTAATGGCAGCAGGATTCACTTGAGGTACACAAGCCTCCTCACACATTTATATGGTAAAAAAGAAAGTACTATACCAGGCAGGCTGCTTCTCTATCCCGATTGCAATTACTGCACAATACCTGGGAGAACACACAGCAGATTCAGTTCTTGACAGATCGAGTGCAATTCAACAATTTCTCCAGTCTTCTACAGGGTGAGCCTGGTTTCTACTCTTCAGAGATCCTTTGATTCTTTTCACAGGACGGATTCAGTCCTAACAAGCAGTTACACAAGCTGCAGACCGGAACTCTGGGCCTTACACACGTTTTCTGACTGAAACTGTGCACTGAAGGAGCACAGGGTTTCTTTCCCCTTCACTGCCAGAGCTAAACTGAAACTCCAACAGACAAAACTGGGCACTTCCTTTGAGTTCCTCCCAGTTCTTGACTGGATTGGCTGTCACTCACAATAGACTGCTGTTGTTGGTCCAAAAAGGAACCGAAGTCTAAACTACTTCTCCCAGAGTCACTGCCCATACAATCCTCTTGTGGCTGGCTCAGATTATGAGTCCAAGTTCTGATTCGTCCAAGGCACCATTTTAGAGCTAGCTTACCCCACACTGATTGGTCCAGTTCAGCAGTTCAAAACCAGAATGGGAACTAGGCAGACACAGTTCTGACTGCAAAGAAAGCAGGTTAGACAAACTGTAATTTTATTATTACTGTAAATGATTTCTGGCAAACAGTTACATCTTTCAGATAGGTTCCTTTGCACTCCTAGTGACTGCAAAAATGGAGTGAATTGCAGCAGCTCGAGTGGTACTCAAACAGAGAAGCACACAGTCCCCCATAACTACATTTATGTCTGCAAGCAGACAGATCTTAAAGAGACAGTACCAGAGGCTCTAAAAACACTCACTGATAAATGGCTTAAACGCCAAACACCATTCAGGCTTGGAGCATTCAAGCAAGCTCCTGGAAATCTTTTGGGAACCCCCATTTGCAGGGGGGTTACATGTGTAGGTTCACTTCATTTGCCCCTCGACTAACTCACCACTGTCTGCTCTACCAAAACCTAAACTGGCTATCCCCCTCCTCTAGGCGATCTTATACCCTTGGATGTTTTATATATAACATTATTAAAAGCACACAACCTCCCTCTTTGGCCTTAATACTTTTGCCTGTTGGCCATGCCTATTCTCTATGGTCTTCTACCTTGCCCAGGACTCACACATCCTTCGGTAAACACGCCATTTCATATGTACTTCCAACTATCTGGAACCAGTTTCAGTCTATACTTAAACTCTCTAGCATTGTATCTGTCAAGCTTTTTAAAACCTTTGCTGCTACTAAACTAAAAGATACCTGCAACTGTTTCCTAGTCACTTCTTGTCCTTCGGCTGTTCAATATCCTCTCCCTTCTCTTCCCTCCCCTACCCTCCCCTTATTCTTTATTTCTGTTATGTTTGCCTTTGATAATACTCTGCACCCATCCTTCTTTTTCCTCCCCTCCCTCCTCTCAAGATCCTCCCCCTTTTCTCCTCCACTTTCCCCTTGCTCCTATCTAATACTCTCTCCTCACCTTACACTTTCTTTTGCTCCTGTCTTAACTACCTTGGCTGTACCTTCTCTACTTATAATGATTTCTCCAGGTTATGTTTATAATTATTACATTGTCATGTTTTAATTGAGCACTATGTACAACATGTACCATATATTTTTATGTTCAATGATTCCATGTATGAAATTTCCTTTGTATGCATACATGCCTCAGGACCTCGTTGTGAATGAGCTTGTTCAATGGAGATTTCCTGCAATAAACTTGAAACTTGAAACCCTGGCCCATCTGAATTTCCCAAAATGCTCTACTTGGATGGGTGACATATCATTCTCCCAATCAGCCCCTACTTCTGGTATTCCTTACCCCGTCACCTCCACATCACTAAATCCCACTTCAACCTTAAAGAATGAATTATCCAATTACCTTAGATCTCGGGATACATGTTCATATTTCTAAACTTGTCCACTTCCTTTATGGCTACCAATATGTTCTCCCTTCTCGCTATCCTCTGCCTCTTTACTCTGCCTCCTATCTTACCTAAACAGTGATTGTCTCGCCTGTTTGCTGTTGTTTAAACTGTTGTTTACTCATTCTCCTTTCTTCTCCCTTCAGACTGCTTAAACTCGGGTTCATTTGTTTCCATGCAGGTGTTATGACCTCTTATTTATTTGCAATTGTTTGTAAAAACTAGATTTTCTACACCTTCTAGACTGTTGTCTTTGCACTTCCTCTCATTGTCCTACACTGTTCCTATGATATATTTAATCAATAAGGCATGGCAGGGGGTGTGTTATAGTGGGTAACGGCCCACTTCAAGGTGGGTTGAAGCACGAGGCATAGCCAAGGACTTTCACTACCCGAGAGGGTCGTTAGCCCACCATAACATATCCCCTGGAGTGCCTCAATGCAATTATAAAATGGGTAATTTTTAGTAAATTGCATGCATTTTTAAGCATAATACTTTCAGCTGAGCCGTTGTGCTGGGATAACAGCCCAGCTGAAAGCAGCTCTAGGCCAATCAGAATACATCATTCTTTCTACCCATTTCATAATATGCAATTACAGCCTGCTCTAAACCTTTGTATTCTATATTCTGTTCCTTTTTTTTAGTATTATTTTTTTTAAATTCAAGTTTATTATTTTCCACATAACAGAGCAAGTTGCACAGCATACAATGTTATCAGAGGTCTTATAGTAAATTAGTGTTCACAACTTTCTCCCGCCCCCCTCCCATCCCATCCCTCCCAGTCTTACATAGTTTCAGTTATACAAATCCTTGTAAATGTATCACTCGACTGAAAACAATCACAACTCCATGCTAGGTGAATTCAATATCCACTAATTATCCAGTAACAGTCAAGGGAAATTAATAGGTGTTTGAAGTAAATACAAAGCGTGGAAGGACTCCCATATTTTCGAATACCTTGGCAGGCAATTTCTCAGGCTGGCCCCCATTTTCTCCATGCTCAAATTGAATAGCAATTCCTGAAGCCATTCAAGGTAGGTTATTGGGATATCATTGAACCAATGTCTTAGTACTACCTTTTTGAGCAAGGAGGATATGGCGGCCATGTAATATCTTCTAAGCTTCACCTCTATTTTGCTGTAGTCCCCAATTAAACAGGTTTCAGGAATGAAGTATTCTTCAATACCAAGCAGGGGGTCCACTTTGGATTTGATCTTTTGCCATAAAGTCTTCACTGGTGGACAATCCCAGAAAATATGGTGGAGGGTGCCTTCATCTTGTTGACATCTATTACATTTAGGGCTGGGAATTCTGCCTATTTCTGTATTCTGTTCTTGAACTACTACAAGCACTTTATTTTAGAATGATGTTTGTATACCTACTAATGAGTCATTGTAATTTCTGTTGCTCTAAATATCTGTTTACAGTTTATTTTATTTATTTATTTATTTAGCTTTTGTTGACCGGGTAAGTGCACTAGACAAATCCTGCCTATTTTCAGGCACGACCCGGGGGAGGGGGATACAGATGAATGCCAACTGACCTTGAACCATATTAAGCTGTTGGTGGTATTTTTAGTGAATGAGGGTAATTTAGCCAGGACACGGGAAATTCCCCTACTCTTTTGATAAGTGCCATGGGATCTTTTACATCCACCTGAACTACCACCAATCCAGGCAGATGGGACCTCGGTTTAACGTCTCATCCGAAAGACGGCACCTCAGAAGTGCAGCAGCCCTCTCATGCTGCACTACAGTGTCAGTACTGGGATATTAACCCAAGTGCCAGATGTGGGAACTGAACCCACAGCCCTCTGATCTCCTGGCCTCAGAGGTGAGTGTGCTACCTACTGAGCCACTGACACTAATTCTTTGTGCTGATGTACAGTACTTGTTACCTGAACTGTACTTTCCTGGGTTGTGCCTGAAAATAGACTAAAGCTAAATAAATAATTATTTTTCAAGATCTCATTCTGCAGATTCGATCCCAGATGGCAGCTTATTGGGAAGTTAAGAGATGGCTTTTGGCTGCATAGATTCATTTTCGTATGTTATATCCTGCTTGCCTTGTTGTGGAAACTCTGACAGGTCAACAACAGTTCCAATCAGCTGTTCAAGCTGCAGCGGAGCTTCCTTCAATATTTTCCAACCTATTTCATGATTTCCCTGGAAAATAAATCCTGTGTATATTGAACATGCTGGGCACTCAACAGTTTTGCTCTCCCAGGAGGACTCTGTTCTGACTAACGTTCAGTACTACCCAACTCGTTTTTGCCACCATTTTATAGTATTTGCATGCTGTTTATACTTTTTTTTTATGGATATGTTTGGCTGATTCTTATTACAGGATGCAATTCCAAGTTGTCTTTGTCTCTATTATCAGTGTGCATTTAATATAACCATTTTGTTTTGCTTTCAGACTGCATTCTGATGCAGAACCTTGTTTTTGTTTTCCTTTTTGTCATGTCAAATATAGACCTTTCTTGATCTATGGGACCTGTTCTGCTTGACAGAGTTTTCCGATGGGGTTCTGTGAATGCCTTGTAATTGACTATATTCGTAGTCTGAACTGTGGTTTGTACTTGCTGTTTTGCATGTTACTTATTTATAAAGTTCTGCAGTTTTGAATGTTCTCAAGGTGGCTCTTTCATATTGTAAATGATATTGTTGTTAAGATTGTCAATCTCACACTGCCTGCACAGAGAGATTCTCCATTTTTTTCTTTGGGCCACAGTATGTTGATTTTAGTATGTACTGCCTTCACCCTTTCACTCTAGATGACTTTCACCTTTCTAATTTAAGTGTTTTTGTTTGATTAAGCTGTGGAAATGAGGGGGAGGGAGTTTTCAGGACCAGAGTTGGTTTATTCTAATAGATTACCTGTTATTAGTTAATGATGGAGGCAATTGCACTTGCTATATGCTCTCCCCTTCATTGTTTGTGTATATGAGATGCAGAGGTAATGGACAGTACATATTTCACAACTCTGATTTTCCTTATGTGGCAATTTGCTGAACCATTGCTTGCTGGTTGTCGCCCTCTATATCTTTACTGTTTTTGTAACAGTTTGATCTTCTGATCTGCCTCTTGACATGAGGTTTCTTTTATTCTATGTGTGTGTTGGGGGGGTGTTCGTTGTTCTAGTTTCTAGTTTTATTAGCAGAGCTGGTTTGCGGACATTGATGGCTGATCATGGACTGATGAGGAGGAGAGTTTTGCATGTGTGCAAGGGGGTATTGCTTTTGATGTTTATTCTTGGGTCTTTGGGACAATCTACTATTTGTTTTGATGTTTATGGGGCGTATCTCAGGAGAGGATGAGAGACAGGGTCCAGGGCTAAATAGGGAACTCAGGCAGAGTGGATGGATCTTTAGTTGCTTTCTGTCATCATTGTCTATGTCTATATGTTTCAGTTTGTGCCTTTATATGCTTCTTGCTGTTTTCCCTGTTACTCTCTGTTTCACCGATGCATCTCCCTATCCTTCTCCCTCTGTATCTCACTATACATTCTGAATTCTACCCTTTTAGCCTTTACCTTTTCAGCCACCTCTTTAGAGAACCATAGCAGTGTCTTTTTCCTCTTGCTTTTGTTCACTTGTTTGACACAGAGGTTTGCTACCTTTACTACAGTATGCTCACTTTTAGCTTTGACCACAGTTTCTCCACCCCAGCCATGCCCCACCCATGCCACCCCCCAACCAGGTCACCCTTGAGGCATTCGCCCATCTTTATAAAATCTGCCCCCTGATGGAGGCCCTATTACGGGGCTGAAGCACTGGGATCATGCACTGTGTTTGTTCATAAAATGGAGTGAAATAAAACATTCTGATTTTATCCAAAGTTTGTCTTTTTGTGAGTATAGGAGTGCTGTCCTTCACTTTGTTTCATTGCTTTCTGGAGGGTGAGCCCCCTCTATGACTTGGCACCCGCTGCATTTCCTGAGATACACCTTCAAACACATTCCTTAGAATTCTTTCCAATGACACCTGCTGACACCTAAGCCACCAGTCACCTGTTCCACACATTCACTGTTCCACTACTCACTGGGACACAGACTTGCTGGACACATTTGAGTGGAAGTGCCTTTATAGTGCTCTTGTAAGAAGGCACTCAGCCTCTGTCAGTCCCCCAATTACACATCTGACTCACCAGGCTTGCTGAATCTAGTAAAGATCCAAGATCCATCTCTTGAGCTAGTTTCCATCACACCACCTGTTACAGTTTTTAAGGATAGTTTCAAAGTGCCCCAAACACTGCCTACAAATTTAATTTTTCTTCCCACTTACTCTACTATTTTCAGTATGTAGGGAAATATCAACTGATACACCTTTCAGGTAAAACTAGATGTGTTTACTCCTGTCTATCAGCAAAGTCTAGTCCCTTCAAAAGTGGTAATGGACTGCATACTGTATTTTGATAGACTATCGTAAATGTGATGCATATATCACTTTACTAGTTATATTTTTTTTTATCTGCTGTTTGCTTGATGATTTAATATGTTCCATTTGATTTTAACTGCTTGACTCAGCACTATTGAATGCTATTGTGCTATCATCATTGTGAAAGCTTTTTTCTGATTGGTTCATTATTCTATTGCATTGTACATGGCCTCCACGATATCAGTTGTGGCAACACTAGCCATAAGTTATCATTGTATCTTAATATTAGATACACTATATTCTTGTTTTCTCATTTGATCTCTGCTGGTGCTGTATGGATAAGACAGCTTGTGGATCTTACTTCTAAAATGGTAGCTAAAATACAGCTTATTTAGCATTAAACTAACTGCAATGAGTTGCTATCTCATATCATAATCCGTTGCTTTTTCTTGCTGCTTTTTTAAATGTGAATAGTTAGATAATTTGTTTATAAAAGTAACATAGAAATTATGTTAATATATAAAGTATTGTAGAAACGAATTATATGCAGCAGGAATGGCAAGTCATTGCTGAATGTGTTGGAAAATCACTGCATTTAATGCTAAGTTTATACAGATTGATCCCTATGCTCAAAGGGGTTGAGTGGCTATGTGCCGCTTATCTGTGGCATGGAGCCACTCTGCACCCATTGTGCCACCTGCACAGGATACACTAACCGGGGTGTGCAGCCCCTATGCACCAGATCCCATGGCTGTGTGAACAGCAATGTAGCATGGGTGGGCGGGATGCATGATGGCACTACACGGCAGTCACTACAGTGCGTAGTGCTGTCTGCAGGGGTGTGGAGGGCAGTGTAGGTTATGGCAGGGGTACCCTGCCATAACACCTGGAAACGCCAGTGCACAAACAGTTCCCCAGACCCTGGCAGCCTGCAGGACACCCACCAGCACAGCAGCATCCACTCCTCATTCCATATGCCCCCCCACCGTGGTGTGGCATGAGACCCCCCTACCCATGGCCCCTGACCCATCCCAGTCTGTCCAGCCAATAATTTGTGTCCAGTTGCCCCCCCACCCACACAGGACCACCTACGTATCCTTGTACCTGTACCTTGCCACTGGTTCCATGGCTCAGGACTGCTGGTGGCACATCCCTCCTCACACCTACTTGGCCACTGGCCATCCAAGTGATGCTGAGATCCCAATGTTTATATGTCCTCTGGTTTCCTCTACAGTTAAGTTGGGCTCCTTTAAAACTAAAATTCACCAGCATCTACTCTCTGTGAATAGTTGTGACTGCTCCTAGCCTTTACTGGTCAATCTAGGACTGCTCATGGCTTGTCCCTCAATTTCCCCCTGCTCCTCTCCACCTTATCTTGGTCTAATTTCTCCCTCCCCACTCTGTTCCCCTCCTTCCCTTTGCTCATCTTTTATCTGCACTCTTTACTATTCCTCCTTCTCTACACCGTACACTCCTCTACTCAACTTTTCTCCCTACCCCCCTCAGCTGTCTCACAACTCTCCTTAAATGACTTCCTTCCTGTCTCTCTTTCTTTTCTTTAATTCCCTATCTGTTTACTCAGTTAGCTAGCACTGCCTTGCACCATGTTTGTTTCATTATCATGTACTCTGCCCACAGTTATGATGAATTTATGTATAATGTCTGCATTACTTGTATACTCTTATCCTATGTATTATGTACCATATTAATTTCTTGTAATGTTAGGTATCCTGTCTGTTTGAAATCTACTCATCATGTTTGTTTCTTTGCCATGCACGCTGTTTTCATTTGTGATGCACTTATGCATAATGTACTGTATTACTAGTATAATCATAGCCTATGTCTCTCCCTCAGCCGAGGAACTGCCACCCAGGCTTCCATCTCCTAAGCCGCAGGATTCCTGGCTACCGGGCGGTTGGCATCCCTCTAGCCAATGCTCAAGACCGCAGACACGGACCCAAGGCCCTACAAGTTATGGCAACTGCCGCAACTTTTTCGACCGCCCCTCCCCCACCTCCAATGATTATTAAATACAGTAGCTCCCACCAAAATATTAGTCCATGTCCCCTGGCGCAGTGCCCCACCAATAGAGACTTAGCTCATGATCCCCCTCTTCTCTGTCCAGCCTACAGGATCCAATTCTCAGGGCCTCGCCTTACTAAAACGCATAGGCTCTCCTTGGCTGTGCCTTCACCACTAAATATTTTTAATGCTATCAAATTCAGGTCGACCTGGATCGGAAAGCTGCTGATAAGCTGCATTAATCCAGCAACCCCACTGGCCCCTGGGCTAATTGAGTGGCTCCTTTTTTGAGGTACCATCATGTCAGGCCCTATATGGCTCCTTGTACTGCCCCTTCTTCTGCTGATACCAGCTGCCCAGCTTTGGACACCTGAACTACCATCATGTTTGGTCTACAACAGCACCTTGTTCTGTATACCACATGGCAACTTATGCTTTAATTGCCTCCATGATCCCAAGTACCAATACCTCGAACTCTGCTCTTGGACCACACATACCAGTAGTACTTGTAAAACTCCCCCACCACAAGGCCCACCTCCCACCATGCAGACTTCTATCTCCTCCCTGCCTATTGTGCTAGGGGTACTAGCTCTTGCTACAACAGATCAGATCTTCTATGGTGGCTACTTTCCAGTCCCTAAAAACATCAGATCTACTAGATGAGAGAAAGGCAGGAATTACAAGCTTATAATTAGTGCTCTTAGAAAAATCCTACTTATCCTCCTGCTATTTTCAGGCAATGTAGAACTCAACCCTGGCCCCCCAGAAGCTATTGCTTTGCCAGCAGAACTAGCAAATTTAAAAGGAATAAGCTTCTTGCATACTAATGTATGTAGCCTCCTTAAAAAGATAACCTTAATACAAACCTGGGTAAATCATACCTCTCCTGACATACTTGTGATTTCCGAAACTTGGCTTTGACCCAGCACCACTGATAGAGAAGTAAACATCCCCAACTATGCCTTGTTCAGAGCTGATAGGCATGCCAGAGGAGGAGGGATAGCTATCTATGTTAAAGACAAATTTTCTGCCTTCTGCTTATCCTCGGCATCTGTCACCAGCGAATTTGAATGCCTAATTCTCAAAGTGGAAATTACACAGACTACCGCACTCTGCGTAGTAGGATGCTACAGACCACCATCTGCTGGCCTACAGCTTGTGTCATATCTAAGTGACAAGTTGGGACAGGGCCTGCCAGAAACTCTTCTTATAGGAGACATCAACTTTGACTGGCTCTCTAACACAGCTGCCCCCCTTGCATCCTTCTGTGATGAACATGGGCTGATGCAACTTATTACTGAACCAACACGCCCAAACGTGAAGAACCCCAGTAAAAGTACACTTTGATGTGCTAATGGTGAGCATACCTCCTCTTCTCCCATGCGATGTCTTCTTCTCAGGCCAGCTACCATTGTTTTATTATGGAGTAAGATTCACCAACAACCCAGCACCCATCAGCAAGTTCTCTATGAAGAGATCTAGGCGCAACTTCAATGAACATGCCTACCTAAACGAGCTTAAGTACTCCCCTCGGTGGCAAGATTTCTACCTGGCCAAAACAATTACATCAGCTTACAATATCTTCCACGACATTCTATCAAGAGCCATTAATAAGTATGCTCCCCTGATTAAAGTTCGAAATAGGACCAAAACCTGTAAATGGTTAAATGGTTCACCCCGCAGATCAAGTCCTTGCTTCTAGAAAGAGATAAGCTCTGGAAAAAAGCACGCAGACTGAACACTGCAGAGGACTGGAACCCCAGTTCAGGAGTCTACGAAATTTATGTACCAAAACAATCAGGGAATCGAAGGCCAACTTCTTTAAATCCGAACTTGACTCTGCCACAAAGAGCCCAATCAAGCTCTGGAACACAATCAACGATCTGCTAGGCCACTCCCCAGGAAATTCACTCCCGACCAAGATTACCTCTGGCAACTCGACTATAACTGAAAAGATGGATATACTTGACGCATTCAATAACCACTTTGCTACTGCAGACATGCAATTTGATAACTCCCATGCAAACATACTTCGCCCCCAGACTGCCAGCCAACTGCCTGAAACTCTGATAGCTTCGCCACCTTTCTTGCTTCAACCTACCTCACTGAAAGAGGTAGAGGACCTCTTGCTTCAGTTGGATACTAGAAAAAGTGCTGGGGCCAACACCCTTGACCCTTACTTCCTAAACATTGCCTACCACGCACTAGCAATAACCGTCACCCACCTTTTTAACTTATCCCTGTCTCAGGGCACCTTACCACCTATATGGAAGACAGCACATGTCATACCACTGTTCAAATCAGGTGACCCTGGTGATCTCATAAACTACAGGCCAATTTCTCTCCTTCCGGTCCTGTCCAAGCTCCTAGAGAAAATTGTAAATGCACAGCTGAGGACTCACCTTGAGTCTAGGGGACTGCTAAACCCTATGCAGTCCAGATTCAGAGCTAAACTTAGCACTATCTCAGCCCTCGCCAAAGTTACTATTGACTGGCAGTGTAATCTTGAGAGCAAAAACTTTATTTGTGCTGTTTTCCTTGATCTAAGCAAGGCTTTCGACACCGTCGACAATAGTCTGCTCCTCTCCTACCTTCAAACCATAGGTATGGACCCCTCCTCTCTGTGCTGGTTTACTGAATATCTTACAGGGCACCTTCAACAAGTTAAAGCCAAAGGAGGCCTGTCCCCCTTAAAAACTCTACAAAGAGGGGTACCTCAAGGTTCTATATTAGGGCCCTTACTTTTTGCAATCTACATTAATAACATCGACTACTGTATAAAAGAAGCCAACATCCATCTGTTTGCAGATGATACAGTTCTTTCTGTACAGACAGCTGGTGAGACCCCATCTGGAGTACTGTGTGCAGTTCTGGAGACCCAGTCTCCACAAAGACATAGACAGGATGGAAGCTGTCCAGAGGAGGGCAACTAAAATGGTGCAGGGTCTGCACTGGAAGACATATGAAGAGAGAGACGAAAGGAGCTTAATATGTATAGCCTCGAGGAAAGGAGGGAGAGGGGGACATGATAGAAATGTTCAAGTACCTCAAGGGAATCAACAAAGTCCAAGAGGGTAATATCTTTCAAAAAAAGAGGTGTGCAAGAACAAGAGGGCACAATTTGAAGATAGAGGGGGTGGCTCAGAGGTAATTTAAGGAAGTATTTTTTCACGAGAGGGTTGTGGATGCATGGAACGGCCTTCCGGAGGAGGTTGTGGAGTCAAAATCAGTGGTGGAATTCAAGCATGCATGGGACAGTCATAAGGCAATTCTAGGGGCTGGGGGTAGGAAGAAGTAGGCTGCTGGTTAACTAGGATCTGCAGCTTATCCAGTAGGTAGGGAAATGGGCAGACTGGGCGGGCCAAGCGGTCCTTATCTGCTGTCAAATTCTATGTTTCTATGTTTACGTGAGTCGCCCAACACCTGAAGCTGCCTGCATTGACCTACAGTCAGAATTCAACCTTTTGCAAAGCCAACTCCTCCAAAAAAAGCTACTCCTTAATGCCCAAAAAAATAAAGCGATGGTCTTCTCCCCTTTCATCCGTACAGCTAACCCCGTGTCCAGTGGGACAGTTCCCCAAATTACCACAGTTCTAGATGTAAAAGTAGAATTTGTTATAAAATTCAAGTATCTGGGAGTTTGGATAGACTAAAGACTCTCCTTCATTGAACATACCGAGGACTTGCTAAAACGACTTCAGCAAAGGCTTGGCCTGTTTTTTAGAATCAGCCAATTTCTCACCAGAGATGCCAAGAAACAACTGGTCCAATCCATTTTCCTATCATTGGTTGATTATGCTGATTTCCTCTACAGCCAAAGCCCCAGCTCTTACATGGCTAAACTGGACACACTCTACCGTCGAGCACTGAGGTTTATAATGGGACTTCCCTTCGACACACATCACTGCACCCTATATGTGGCAGTGGGGTAGACATCACTAAAGTTCAGGCACCACAGAAATGCCGCTCTCTGGACCTATAGAGCCATCTCTAATAAGCTGCCTTACTATATCTTCTGCTGTCTTCCCCTGAGTATAATTGGGAAATATGCGTTAAAAAGTTACCCAGCTATTACACTTGAAGTACCCAAAGCAAAATCCCACTTCGGCAGGGCAGCCATAAGCTTCGTGCTACCTACCTTATGGAACAATCTACAAAAAACCCTCAAATTAAGCACTCTAATCAGTATAAATGCCTTCAAGATGCTTTATTTCCATACAATCAGAGAAGTATGCAGCTGCTTCACCCACTCAGACCCAGTACCGGTGTCTGCACTGGTATATAGCCACGCCTAGATCCAATTTTAAGTACTGACCCCCAGCTTGCTCCTCACAAGCCTAATTGTTCTCTCTCTTATCCCCCTGTCTTATCAACACTAGGCCTGTCCATCCCCTTATCCTTTCTTTCCCAACGTCGGATAGGAGCTCACTACCCCTGGGTTGTGACATCCTACCATGCCCCGTACTTTATAGCATTCAATCCCAGGGCTCACACATACTCCTTTTCTCCATCCACCTTCTCTGCATCCCATTTTACCAACTCCTCTCTGTGCACCGGGCCCTCCTAGCCTTTCTCCCCCTACCTCCCTCACTTCCCCCCTACCTTCGCCTCTACCTGGTGTATATATATATATTTTTTGGTTACTTCCTCCTGCAACCTTAGATAACCTGCTTTATCTTCCTATAGACACTTCTGTGTAAGTAAATACTCTGCAATCTGTACAATATCTGTATAATTCTATGTACATATGAACTTCTTTTTCTTCCTCTCTGTAAACAGCATTATCTGTATTGCCTTGTAAATGCCTGTGTTGACCTGTATATACAATTGTTCATGCTCCACCCAGGTCCATCTTGCAAACGAGCTTCTACTCAATGATGAACGCCAGGTTAAATAAAGACTTGATTGATTGATTGATTGATGTGTAATGTACTGTATTAATCTCCTATAATTTTTTTTGTAACCTGTCTGTTTGTAAATCTGATGTGAAGCCTTTGCAAAAGAGTTTTTGACTCAAAGGGTTGTAATTCCAAGAGTTCAATAAATAAATAAATAGCGGCACACTCCCAGCATCACCTGGATGACCGGCAGTTGAGGAAGTGAGAGGAGGGCTGTGCTGCCGGCCATCCTGGGCCGAGGCATCAGCAGAGAGGAACGGGGAGGGGAGCTTAACTGTGTGTGCCCTACAGGATGGGGGTACTGCCTTCATGGGGCCAGTGCACCTATGTGTGAGGGGGGTGCTGCCTACATGGGGCCGATGCCTCTGTATGTGGAGGGGGTGCTGCCTTCATTGGGCTGATGCCCCTATGTGTGAGGGGGGTGCTACCATCATGGGGCTGGTGCCCTTATGTGTGAAGGGGTCTGCCAAACAGGACCAGTGCCTCATTGTGTAGTGAAGGAGTGCACCACTATGGACAGGGCCCTGCCATGTTCTGGGGCAGTGGGGTGGCATCGGGGAGTGGGGTGGGTGCCTTGCCAAGTTGGGGGGGTTCAGCTGTACTCCAGAGGGTGGTGGGAGCCACAAGGGCATGCATCCAGCCAGTGGGCATTATGGCTGACAAAGACCACAGCTGCACATGCCTGTGTGCGATGCACGGACCAGGACTCATGCCTACCTGCACAAAGGATCCACTCCAGGACCTGTGCTGGGTACCCGATTGGATGCCAGGCTGGATCTGTGACTCTGCCCCTGGTCACCCTGCAAGGATCTGCATGCCTTGGGGGTGGTGCTGTGGATAGCTGGCAGCCATAGGTGAATACAGCTTGTGTGCAACTGTCCATAGGTGCAGAGCAATGAGGGCAGGATACTCGCCACCGGTGTGTAATTCCCGCCTATATGTGCATAGAGCCCATTATGAGGAGTTTGGCCAATAAAGCCACTTTAAAGTTTACTTCAGACTGTGTTTGTATTTTTTTTGTTAATTTGTTTGTTTGTTAAATTTGTTTTTCCAGTGGAAAGGTTAGCTGAGTAATGCATGTTTACAAGAAGATCCTGGATATGATAAACAAATGATACAGAGATTAACTGAATACATATTCAGAAAAAAAAGGCTTGCTGTATATAGTTGCATGTCAATGTTGCAGAAAATATCAAGGCGGTTAAATAGCAAACTTCAGTTTAGCAGTAATAGAACAGCTATTTATATGCCAAGTTTCAAGGCAATTATAGACAGTCCAAGTTTAGTAAAACCAGTGGGCAGATCCAGGTCAGTAATAAATATCCTAAGCAATTACATGGCACATGGTGGCTGTGAAACAGACCATTCTTTAACAGGAGGGGTTAAGTGCTTGGGGAGGTTGTGACTTATCAACACTGATTAATTTTATATATGCAGACATGTGAAGCTGCTGGTTTCAAGCAAAGTAGCCATCAAGTTACTGTATTATAAGGCAAGCTGTGGGGATGATGGATCTCTAGCTGCTTAGCTTGCTTGATGAGAGGTTTCTTCCTTTGCTGTTTACAGTCTAAATCTTTTTGTTGATTAGTGGTTTGACACTCATGAATACATTGGCTCAAGAACTTAGGGCAAAGAAGTCTTTTTTATAATAAACTCAATTGAGTGACTCCAGAGTTATTCACAAAAAGGTTACAGCCTGCATTCTCGTGTTACCAACTAATTGCAAAACTCCAAAGTTGCTGCTATGAAGGTCCTCTTTTAATTTACATTTTCCTGCCATGGCATCAATTGTTTTAATCATTAAAGTTCATGGTCAGTCTTGCAAATTAATATTTAGAGCAGCATTTAACACAATAGAGTGGATGATTGTCGTCTTTCATGTTAATGTTATTGAAAGAGCCAGTTAACCTTGCAACAATCTGCTTTTTTATATTCTTGTTAGAGGTATTTGGCTTTATACTTTTTATATCACAATTGCTAGGTAAATTACAGTACTGTCCCACATAAGCATATTAACATCTGTAAGTAATAATGCTTCATATTTGGTTTCACTAGACATATTTGACTGTTTAATACCTTATTTGGAGTGATTTCACAAAATCTTAAGAGTTATTCAACAAATTAGCTATTGACAAAGATTGGAGACCACCATGTCTTTACTGGTTCAGATTGATATGAATCAGTGTATCTTTTGTTGAAATATGTCATCATTTTCACACTTTATCTAATATTGGAAGAGAGTTAAAATCCCAGGGTCCAAACCATAAAGCTGGACCGGACATATAAAAAATGTGAGATCCAAATTTGCAGATGGATGCACCAGAGGCATGATCCACAGTCTCCAACTGCATGTCCATGTGCCCTCCCCCATACAGACCCAAACCTGAAGCAGCTAGATGTTATGTTGGCAGTATAGTGGGTATCTATGGAGCTAACAGAAAGAAATAAATGGCAATCCTCCATGGACACTAATTGTTTTTCCAAAAAATAAATGATTTATAAAAATAAAATGCCAGCTCTCAGCCCTCCAGGGCAGCTCAGAGAGCCACGGGCTTTTAGCGATGTGGTTGATTAAGCCCTGAAATGAGCACACGAGTGACTCAGGGTACTAAGGCATAGCTAGCTGGTGATACACCAAAGAGCCAAGGTGTGAGTCATCACTGGACCCTGTTCAGTACCATAAGCATGTCATTCACTCTGGGAATAAGGCTGATGTTCATGCCCACCCCCATGTCTTCCACAAGCTGGCCATTCACATAGAAGCATTTACAGATAGTGGGCCCTGTGCACTGTGCCAATGTGCAATGTACAATGGGTGCATAGGCATAGATATGAAGGAATGCCGTGCAGTGGTGGTTCTGTGGATCCCAGGTAGCATTCATCAAAGGTGCACAGGCCAGGCATGCACCCGATTCACTGGTCACCCACACAGCTACATGCCAGGGTAGTCTGGGGGAGAGACAGGGATGTGTACACATTACATGCAATGCACAAAGGTATGTGATGCTCCACACAGGAGGGTGCTATTTATGCCAGCAGGGACCCTGCCACAACTGCTTTATGCGCTGTGCCCCACGCACACAGCATCCTTGCCCTTTCCCAGCAGTAACATATACCCCCCTCCCAACACATCTGTGCCCTCAGCATGTCCTGGCAGCAGAAAGTAACTCTCCCCAGAACAGACACCCCACCTTGGTCCTGTATGCCAGGTCATCCTCCCAACACACAACCGACAACAATCCCTAGTCCAGTAATAGTGTACCCCCCCCCCACCTACAGCTGTGCCGGGCCCCGGTCCACATATCTGTGACACCCCCTCCCAACCAGTGCCCCACCCTGGCTGGCCTTGTCCAGTAATCCACATAAAAGCATCGGTCCTTATCCGTGTCACTAATACTAGTTGGATGGTGGTGGACCTGTTGCCTGTTCAGTCTTCTGCCCTCTCAGCAGCCCTTCAGTGCCCTTGTCATGTTGTCCAATGCATGCTATCTCGGTCTGAGACATCCATCCTATTGGCCTGCCACCAAACTGCAGCGACACTATGCCCCACTGACCCATGCCATGTAGTGCTCATTAATCCATGGCTTGGCCCACTGGTAACTTCCCAGTAGTCCTTCTCCATAACTGACATGCATCAGTCCATAACAGGAGAGCAAAAACTCAGTGCTGTACTGAGCACTGTAGTATGGGGATGGGCTGCATTAAAGGGTCGTGCCTTGGTAGGAATTTATAAATACATCCCAGAGAAACCATTTGTTTTGGCTGCACAGCTCACAAGAGCAGCAGCCAAGTGATTGGATTGGGCCTATATAAGGCAACTGAAGACCAGTCTCTTTTCAAATCCCAGCCTAATTTCACTGCTACCCCCTATTTCCCCATTTAGGGCTCTGGTCTCTACTTAATGGTTACTGTATTGTGTTGTTAAATCCTTGTCTTAGCACTTTCATACGTGGGATGGGGTGGTGTTGTTGGTGCAATGGGGAAGGGGCACTGCCCACCAATGTAGGGACATGGTACTGGATTCAGTAGTCAAGGTGTGTGTCACTGACATGGGGACCAGGGAAGGGTTGTGATGTGTGTGTGCAGGGAGTGCTCATCTACCATTATGGAGACAGAGCTGTGATGTGTGGGGAGCGGGGTGGGTTGGCTTATGGGAAAGGGGCATAGGACTGCATTGAAGTCCAGCTGTGTACTGGATGAGGCATGCTGCCATGGGGCCAGTATTGGGCAGGGGGAGCCTCTGGACAATGTGGACTGGCCACACTCACCCTGGGTGCCTAAGTAGACTATTCACACAGCTGGACCAGCACCTCCCCATCCAAGGGATCCACTCCGGGACCCAGGACGGGCATCTGATTGGCTGCCTGCCTGTATCTGCTACTCCACCCCCATCTGCTCTCCACACACCTGCATGCCAGGGGGCAGGACCACTGACAAGTGGCCAGCATTACTGCATATCGGCATATTTGCACCTGTCCACAGGTGACTAGCTACAGTATGTGGGCAGGGTCCCCACCTCTGGTGTGTACTTTCCACCTGTTCATGCATAGGCAACATAGTTTGAGTGTGGAGGAAGCATACACACAGGACTGTAGAGGCACTGTGGCTTTTGGTATGTGTGGCATGCCACCTCTGAGCACCAAATCCCCACTATCTACACTACATTTGTATGCAAGATTTCATTGGAATTTTGAACATTTATCCTTAAGTTTAAATTCAACTTGTAGCTTGTGCAAGTTAGTATGATCTCTAAAAGTTATATATATATATATATATATATATATTATAGTGGCACGGTAGTGCCACTATAGTTAGGGTTCAGGAGTCATTTCCATGTTAAACCCAAAATTTTGCACCTTAATAACTTTGCAACCGTCTGATGGATTTGCCTGGAATTTGGAATATGTGATTAAGACCCATAGGCCTTGGGATCTGCCAAGTTTTGTACTGATTGGCTATACGGTTGAGGAGTTATTAAGCGCGATCTGTGCGCATGTTTACGCTTTTCTGGAATTCTACGGTCGTGCCTACAGGTCGTAAGGTTTGCGTGACTGGCACAAAATCTTCAGGGAACATGTGGCCAGGGTCCCCGATGTGCCTTTCAAAGATTTCGTGAAAAAATATTAAACGGTTCAAAAGTTATTCAAAAAACAGTTTCCCATTATAAGTCAATGGGAAAAGTTAACAAAAAGTTCAACACTTTCGCAAATGCATTTTTACTTTCGCAAATGGGCCTGTTACTTTCGCAAATCAGCCATTTTGTTTTCAGTTGGTGATCAGAAAAATGGTTGGCATTTAAATTTGGGACCCTCTAGCAACCTAATTTTTTTTGTATTCACCTAGTAGTGCCCTGAGGATGCTTGCCATGTCTTTATTTTGTGGTAAAACACCCCAGAAATATGTTTTTCAAATTTCTGGAAAAAGTACTTTCGCAAATTACTTTCGTGCTCACGAAAGTGTCGCAAATTTTTGCAAAGCTTTCGCAAATTGCGACAGTAATGTTCTAGTCTGTGGGAAAATGACAGCAATTCTTTGGCACTGCACCGCAAAATAACCGTTGGGAGTTTTGGGCTGAAATTTGGAAGAACGCAGCCGACATCTCACAGATGTGCCTTTCAGTGTTGTATTGAAAAAATATCACATGGCAGCAAAGTTATGGCACTCCAAAGTTGACAGTTTTTCCCATAGGATAACATTACGGCGCCCGAAGCATTACAGGAATCCTTTGGCACCCTGCTGCAAAATAACGGTTTGGTCTTTTTTCCTGAAATTTGGAGGGAAGACAGCCAACAGTACACAGATGTGCCTTTCAGTAGTTTGGTGAAAAAATATCACATGGTGGAAAAGTTACAGCACTCCAAAATTGACAGTTTTTCCCATAGGATAACATTACGGCACCCGACACTTAACAGAAATCATTTGGAGCCCTGCTGCAAAATAACGGTTTGGTCTTTTTTCCTGAAATTTGGAGGGAAGACAGCCAACAGCCCACAGATGTGCCTTTCAGTAGTTTGGTGAAAAAACATTACAGGGAGGCAAAGTTATGGTGCTCTGAACTTTTCTTTTTTTCCCATAGGATAACATTACGGCGTTAGCCGCGCCTTTCAGGGCCTGTATCTCGGAAACGGTGCGAGATACGGACTTTTCATCGGAAAATTTCTTAGCCCCACAGTGGGGCTAAGATCTAAATTAGCCAGGACAGTTGTAAATAATATGACTTTTAAATTTCTTTTCTACGTCGTACGGTTCCTGAGATATAATGTATTTAGTATTCCAAGATCTCATTTTCTGCGCCGATACTCATTATTTTGCCTACATTATTTGTACTCACTGTCTTTCTCAATGCAGGTTTTGGGGAAAACCAGCCTGTGCGCTTACATTACTGTTACTGTTGCCCTTTCCGCTTGTGGATCCGTACCCGTTTCACTTACCATTGACGTCAGCGCCACCATGTGCGTTATCCTTTGCGTTTTCATTTGCGCTTGCGTTTGTTATTTTTTGCCATTTCTGTCTACGGTACTGTTTATCTTACTGTTTCACTTTACATCACCATGCCCATTGACATTTCTGTTTGCAGGCACCATGTTACTATGTGACAACACATCACGTGGCAGACCATTCCCGTCTACACACCATATGCGTTACCCTTTCTGTTCTCATTTGTGCTTGTGTTACCATGTGCGCCACTGTTAGCATTTCTGTTTGCGTTGCTGTCCCTGTTGGTATGCGCAGCACATCATGTGTGGGCGGATGGCGGTCCTTTCCGTAACACATCATGCAGAGGGAGGCGGGGCCCAAAGGGCCCCGCGCTCCTACCCTTCTGATACATTCACTATTTCTGGTACTCATTCTCAAAAAGAAATTAGAGGCAAAAAACTCCATTTAATGCATTAGTTAGGGTTGTTCCACAGCAACAAAGTGAGGAAATTCGCTGTTGGGTTGAAACCCCTTGGTTCGCCACCCACCCCAACCCGGCATTGGGGTGCGCATTAGGATAAGTGGGTCCTATCTCTCACCCATTCTCTATACTTCTGCTGCTTTACATGTCATGGGGTGAGATTTGGGGCTAAGCGATCCAATACGCGCAACTCACCCGATGAAAATGTGAGCAAGGTCAAGAGAGATTTCCAACTTATTTCAACAATTCCACTTTGTTGCTAATCAAAGACAACCCTAACTGTCACCGATAAATAGAGGTTTCCTCTAATATATCATATATATAGTTAGGGTTAAGTAGTCTATTTAATGTTAAACATTTTAAAAATCTTGTTTCGTGAGATGATTTTCTTGTTCCGTGTGGCCTCACAAAACAAGACTAGGTCCATATAATATAAGATTAGGTTGGTACAAAACAAGAATTTGGACTTAGATTTTTTTTCACATTCTTGTTTTGTATGAACCAATCCTGTTACATGAGAACGACACAATGTCACAGAACAAGATTGTTTCATACGAAATAAGAATTTGTACATAGGCCTAGATATGCAAAGCAGATGCGTGGTACAATCTGAGATGTGCCAGTGCAAACCAGCGGATGCACCATGGTGCAATATTGAAAGGGCACAGATATGCAGTGCAAAACTGGATGCTCCGAAGTGTGACTATAATGTATGTGGCGTGTGTAGAGGGGGCTTTCCCATGAATGTGCTGCACAGCCATATATTCAGCCAAGATGTGCTGCGCATCCATGGTGCATCATGCAGATGTGCCAAGCAAAGATAGTTATATAAACAGCATGCCTAAGTCCAGTCCACCCACAGGCAGACAGCAGCATAGCAGCCAAGAATAGGACTGCATTCCTGATTGCAGCAGTTATGAGGGGAGTGAGAAGATGGGAGGAACAACAGAGTGGACATGGAAGGGCCCATAGGCAGTATTCCCAGCAGACTAAGTACCGTGCCGATGTCACATTCAACCAGCTGAGTGACATGGAGATTCTGGGCTGGTACAGACTTAGCAGGGCACTGCTGAGACAGCTCTGTGAGCTGCTTCATGATGACCTGCAGGCACCAACACACAGGAGTAATGCCATGATAGTGGAGACAAAGGTGATAGCAGCAATGTGCCTGCTCACCACGGGCACCTTCCAGATGCTGGTGGGTGACACCACTGGCATCACACAGTCTGCCACATCCCATCTCCTCATCAAGTTCCTCACCACACTGCTGCCACATGCTTCAGAGTACATCAAATTCCCAAGCACACAGGCAGAGTAGACAGAAACCATGTAGCACTTCCACAGGGTGGAACACATGACAGGCATGATAGAGGCCATAGACTGCACCCATGTGGTAATACGTGCACCACCTGGTCCTGAGGGTGTGGCATACATCAACAGAAAGGGCTACCACTCTGTAAACTGCCAGGTGGTGTGCAATGCCATGGGGCACATAACCAATGTGTGTGCTATGCACCCTGGAAGTGCACATGACACCAACATGTTTCACCAGTCAGTTCTGTACCACCTGTTCGAGAGTGAGGGGATACCTAGTGGCCACCTTGTGGATGAGTGGGGCTGGACAATGGGCCCACACAGCACATAGTGGCACACAATACAGCATGCAGAACCACTGGGTGGGATTCCACCAGGGGTCACCACACCCAACAGGCATGCAGTGCCATGGCCCACATGTGCCCACTGCACTGTGAACCACATGCGGCATGGGGTGATGGGCTTGGGGGGGCAGGGCTGGGGACACACACACAACATGCACATGCATCCAGATATGCAGTGGCACAGGCTCTGGGCCCAATACAGATGCCATGGTGGTACAGAGAACTGCAGCTGGACAGGACAGTGGCAGTGTGCCTGCGGGGACAGGGCATGTGTACAGCAGGGCATGGCTGTGGGATGCCATGCCATGCCATGCATGTGCCCTACATGCAACACACATGCAGTGCACCCACTGACATGATGATGTGTGCACGGCTGGTGTGGCATGAGGCGGGACAGCCAGGGAGGGGTACACATGGATCAATGGCAGACACACATTTGTATAGGGTTGGAACACACCTG
Organism: Neoceratodus forsteri; assembly: GCA_016271365.2. Lineage (NCBI taxonomy): Eukaryota > Metazoa > Chordata > Ceratodontiformes > Ceratodontidae > Neoceratodus > Neoceratodus forsteri. The sequence continues at coordinate 876,391,327 of CM057459.1, forward strand.
TGAATCCATAATGTACACTTAATGATGTTTCTCTTCCACAGGTGACTGTGCATACCCCCTACAGCCATGGATGCTCACCCCCATACACCAGCCCTCATCTGGGGTGGAGAACAGGTACAACGATGCACATGCCACAACATGCAATATCATTGAATGTGCGTTCGGCATCCTGAAAATGTGATTCAGATGCCTGGACTGGTCTGGCAGTGCCCAACAGTACAGCCCAGGGAAGGTGTGTGGCATATTCCTAGCCTGTTGTATGCTGCACAACATGGCAATGGACCATGGAATCCATGTCCAGAATGAGGCAGGTGACAGCTCTGAGAATGAGGGGCCACTGGACGAGGTGGGCAGGACCATCATGACTGTAGAGACACACAGCTGACTGCCAGGGCACAGTGGCACAGGGACGCAATTGTGGAGGAGCACTTCAGAGCCCACAGGTGGGAAACAGAGTGGGACCATGGTGGGTTGTGCAATGTCAGGCAGGAAGGGGTAATATCATGTAAAGGTTGGCTGATGCAGCACAGCTGACAGGTCCACAGTGGTGGAGGAACACACCCATGCAGGTGTGGCCACAGCAGTACCATCATGTCCCGGGCTACATGGGGCACTGCAGTGTATGGCATGGATCAGTGGACAATGCCCACACAAATGCACAGTGGACACACAAGGCTACATTCATCACACCTATTCCAGACAACACAGCAGCAGTGCACCAGCACAAGCCCAGAATACCACATGGACAGCAGGGACATGCAAACCACAGGATCACATGTGTGCCCCTGCATGCAGACCTGGCCACAGACAGCAGGGTGTGTGGGTGAACAACCCCTGGATGGGGACTGTGCCATGATAACTGTACACAGGTGGCATCACTGTGTCCTACCACAGCCACCACAAACACATGGGTGGCCATGCCTATGATGGGTGACACCCTCTGCTGTGTCAACAGCCTTAGCAGGTGACCCAACTGCACTAGCGGGGTAGACCCATGAGACCATGACTGTGTGCTCATTGTTGTCTCATTACTGATGCCCAGATGGGACCCAGGGGTGCTGGGAATACTTACGGCAGGGAATGGTATCAGAAACAATGGGGCTATATGACGCCATGAGGCGGGAGTGCTGGTGTCACTACATGGGGTGAGGTGGGCACTCCTTCATCCAAGGGGTGCAAAGGTGGCACAGCCCACCTCCATGGCCTATGCTATCCTCTCAAAGCCTGTGGTCATGTCCTCCCACAGTTGCTGAATCTCACCATCCATGTCCACCCAGAGTTGACGTATCTCACCAACCAACTGAAAGTGCCCCACAGATTCATGGTCATCCAGGATGCCCACCTACACACACTGGCCATGACATGCCTCCCTGAGTGCACCCTGATGCTCCATGGAGGCCCACAGTAGCTGGATGTGCTCATCAAGCATGTCAGCAAGGGACCTGTCCTGTGCAGGTTGCTGATGGGCAGATGGTGTACTCACTCCATGCCCTGTGGATGCTGCACAGCTGGCCACTGTTCTGGTGGGGACTGTGTGTGGGCAGACACAGTGGGACCTTGTACAGGCATGTCATGTGCATAGGTGGTGCATTGCTACTGCTCACAACTCTGCTGCATCAGGGAAACAGCCCCAGTCTCCACAGCCACACCCCAGACCTGGCCACCCACAACTGCCACAGGTGCAGTCATCACTGGGGCAACTTGGCTGGGGACATGTGTGAGTGCAGGGTGCCCAGCCCTGTCCATTGCTATCCTTGTGACCACCTGTGCTGTGGCAGTGACACTGCTCTGTGTCATCACCACATGCTATGTGGCATCATCCTCATCATCATCCTCCATGGCAGGTGCCAGCACCATGAGGTCATCAGTTAACTCTAAGTCAGGCAGGGCATTCAGACTCACAAAACTCAGGTGGTCCTGGAACATATCTGCCCTGCATGCACCTGCCACAATCCCGGCCAATGTCAATGGCCTGAGTTCCTCCTCCACTGGACCTGGCTCCCCAGTGTCCCACACTGCTGGGGGGGAGACATGAGTCAGTCCCCTTGATAACCTCGGCACCTGAGATTTAGGGTGCCCACAAAAAGTGTTTCTGGACACTCTTTCATATAAAATTTCTCATAGTAAATATTAGGAAATGTAAAAATTTTATAACTTTTGAACAGATTCATATTTTTCACAAGCCTTCTAAAGACATGACTGTGAGCCAAAGACTTTCTACCATGAAAATGTTATGCCATAACCTAAAGCCGTTTCCAAGGTAAAGGTGGACAAAGAAACAAAAAAAAGGTGTTAATGTATGATTACTTGATGCTCTGTATCTCAAAAACCACAAAATGGATTCACATGACATTAGGCACTTTAAGAGAACTATCCATACAGATAAAGCTTGCCAAATTTCATGAAACTCTGTTGAATTATTCTAACGTTATTAAGGTTTAACAGCTTACAATATGAGCTCTTGCGAACACAAACAACAACTTTGATGCCTAGCATATAAATCTTCCCATAGCATATAATGGGAAATGTAAACATTTAACAACTTTTCACCAGATTAATATTTTTTCACCAAACCTTCAAAGGACACATCTGTGCACCAAATGCTTTCTACCCTAAACATTTCAGACAACAGCCTAAAACTGTTTCTGAGATACAGATGGACAAAAAACAACAAAAAAAGTGGTACATTTAGGATTTTGTGACACTCTGTATCTCAAAAACCACAAAACAGATTCACACAAAATTTGGCAAGCAAGGAGACCCACCCTAAAAATTATGCATGCTAAATTTCCTGAAAATCCATTGAACGGTACCAACGGTACCAAACTTATTAAGGTTCAAAAATTTACAAAATGTGCACAAATAATATTACATAATCTATGCAAATAATATTACAACATGTGTGAAATAATAGCTCTTGCGAACACAAAAACATCTGTGCCTGACATATAAATTTTCCCATAAGAAATAATGGGAAATTTAAAGATTTAATAACTTTTGAACAGATTAATATTTGTTCATTGAACCTTCAACAGGCACATCTGTGAGCCAAAGCTTTTCTGCCCTGAACTGTTCAGGTCACAGCCTAAAACTATTTCTGAGATACAGCTAGTCAAAGAATGGCAAAAAAGTGTTAAATTTAGTTTTTGGTTTTTTGACACTCTGTCTCTCAAAACCCACAAGATGGATTCACACAAAATTTGGCATGTTAAGAGACCTACCCTAGAGATTATGCATGCCAGATTTCATGAAAATCTATATATGGTTCCAAAGCTATTAAGGTTCAAACATTTGTAAAATGTGTACGCATATTACAACGTATGCAAATATTACAAAATGTGTGCAAATAATAACTCTTGCGAACACAGAAAAAGGTGGTGCCTAACATGTAAGTTTTGTCATAAGAAATAATTGGACATTTAAAAATGTAATAACTTTTGAACAGATTAATATTTTTTTTCACCAAACCTTCAAAAGGCACATCTGTGAGCCAAAGGCTTTCTACTCAGAAAATTTCAGATCACAGCCTAAAGTCATTTCTGAGATACAGGTAGACAAAGAAATGGCAAACAAGTGGTACATTTAGGATTTTGTGTCACTCTGTATCTCAAAAACTGCAAAAAGGATTCACACAAAATTTAAGATGCAAGGGGACCCACCGCAACAACTTATGATGGTTAAATTATGTGAAACTTCTTTAAAAGGTTCCAAACTTATTAAGGTTCAACAATTTACAAAATGTGCTCAAATATTATTAAAAAATGTGTGCAAATAATATTACAAAATGTGCAAAATAATAGCTCTGGCGAACACAAAAAATATTTTGTACCAGACATAAATTTTCCCATAAGAAATAATGGGAAATTTAAGAATGTAATAACTTTTGAACAGATTCATATTTTTTTATCAAACCTTCAAAAAGGCACATTTGTGAGCCAAATGTTTTCTACCCTAAAAATTTTAGATCTCATCCTAAAACTGTTCCTGAGATACAAGTGGACAAAGAAATGACAAAAAAGTGGTAAATGTATGATTTTTTTACACTCTGCATCTCAAAAACCACAAGGCGGATTCACAAGAAATTTGGCACATTAAGAGACCTTCACCCTACATTATATGCATGCCTAATTTCATGAAAATATGTCAACGGTTCCAAAGTTATTAAGGTTAAAAAATTGAAAAATGGGCACAAATATTATGACATGTACAAAAATATCACAAAATGTGCTCAAATAATGCTCTTGAGAACACTCAAAAAAATGTCATGCCTGACATAAATTTTACCCTAAGAAATAATGGGAAATTTAAACATGTAACAACTTTTAACAGATTAATATTTTTTTTACCAAACCTTCAAAAGGCACAACTGTGAGCCAAAGGCTTTCTACATTGAAAATTTCAGATCACAACCTAAAACCATTTTTGAGATACAGGTGGACAAAGAAATGACAAAAAGTTGTAAATTTAGGATTTTGTGACACTCTGTATCTCAAAAACCACAAACAGATTCATAAGAAATTTGGCATGTTTATAGACCTACTCTTAGAGATTGTGAATTCCAGATTTTGTGACAATCCATTGAAAGGTTCCAAAGTTTTTAAAGTTCAAGCATTTGCAAAATTTGTGTAAATATTACAAAATGTGAACATATATTACAAAATGTTAAATATTACAAAATGTGTGCAAATAATAATTCTTGGGAACACAAAAAAACTTTTGTGCCTGACATATAAATGTTTCCATATGAAATAATGGGGAATTTAAAAATGTAATAAGTTTTGAACAGATTAATATTTTTTCACCAAATCCTCAAAGGGCACATCTCTGAGACAAAGGCTTTCTACCCTGAATATGTCTGACTACAGCCTGAAACCATTTTTGAGATATAGATGGACAAAGAAACAACACAAAAATGGTACATTTAGGATTTTTGGACACTTGGTATCTCAAAAATCACAGAAACAATGCACACAAAATCTGGCACTTCTAGAGACCTACTCCTAGAGATTATGCATGCCAACTTTAGTACAAATCTGTTCAACAGTTCCAAAGTTATTATGATTCCAAATTTCAGGTTTAACATAGAAGTTTGCACTCAGTCATTATATACTGATGCTACTGCACCAGTATATATACATATATATATATATATATATATATATATTATATATTATATATATATATATTATGGTAGCATGGTAATGCTACCATAGTTAGGGTTGAGTACCCCATTTAAAGTTAAATGGTGAATATTTGCACCTTAATAGATTTTCCACCATTCAATGGATTTGCCTGAAATTTGGCAGGCATGGGGCATAACCACAGATCTTGGGATCTGCCAACTTTCATACCAGTCGGATATACGGCTGCAGAGTTATTAAGCGACATTCTGGCATGCAATTAAGTTTTTTTGTGCAGTCTTTGCTCGTGCCTACAGGTCGCATGGTTTACGTGATCAGTCCAAAAACTTCAGGGAATATGTGGCTGGATCTCCAATGTGCCTTTTGAAGATTTTGTGAAACAATATTGAACGGTTCAAAAGTTATTCATAAAACAATTTTCCCATTATAGTCAATGGGAAAAGTTAAAAAAAATTTTGACAGTGTCGCAAATGCTGTTTTTAGTGTCACAAATGACCCTAGTAGTGTTGCAAATCTGCCATTTTGTTTTCAGTTACTGATCACAGAAATGTTTGGCATAAAAATTTGGGACCATCTAGGGACATAATTATTTTTGTGTTTACCTAGTCGAGCCCTGAGGATGCTAGCCATGTCTTTATTTTGGGGTTAAACACCCCAGAAATATGTTTTTCAAATTTCTGGGTAAAGTAGTGTTGCAAAGTAGTGTTGCACCTGTGACACTGTCGCACTTTTTTGTAAAATGTGTTGCAAATCACGACACTACTTTTCAACACTATGGCCAAAATGACAGGAATTGTTTGCCACCCTGCTGCAAAAGAACAGTTTGGTCTTTTGGGCTGAAATTTGGAGGGAAGAAAGCCAACATCCCACAGATGTGCCTTTTCATGACTTGGTGAAAAAATATTAGACAGCTGCACAGTTATGGCACTCTGAAGTTGATGCTTTTACCCATAGACTAACATTACAGAATCAGCTTCATGACAGGGATTTTTTGCCACCCTGCTGCAAAATAACAATTTGGTCTTTTGGGCCTGAAATTTGGAGGGAAGAAAGCAAACATCCCACAGATGTCCCTTTTTGGAGTTTGGTGAAAATATATTACAGGGCGGCAAAGTTACGGCACTCCAAAGTTCACATTTATTCCCGTAGGATAACATTATGGCGTCTGCCGTGCCCTTCGGGGCCCGTATCTCGGAAACGGTGCGATATAATGGACTTTTCATCAGAAAATGCTTCACCCTCAAATAGGGGCTAACTGCAAAACTAGCCAGGAAAGTCATAATTCATACAAAATTGTAATTTTTTTTTTATGTCATACGGTTCTCGAGATATAAGCAATTTAGTATTCCAACTGCTCATTTTCTGCTCCGAGCCCCATTATTATGCATACATTCTTTGTACTCACTATGTTTCTCTATGCAGCTGTTGGGGAACACCAGGGTGTGCGCCTACGTTACTGTTACTCTTATTGTTTCTGCTTGCATTCCCATACCTGTTTGCGTTACCGTTCCTGTATACGCCACTGTGTGCGTTACCCTTTGCATTTTTGTTTGTGCTTGCATTTGCATTACTGTTACCATTTGCATTTCCACTTCTGTTTATCTTTGCATTTACATTTGCAGCACCATGTGCATTTTCATTTGTGTTTGCGGCCGACCTTCGTTTTGCGTTTGTGTTTCCATTAGTCTTTCATTTGGCATCATCGCTGCTCTTACCATTACCATTTGCATTTCCAATTGTGTTACCGTCACCGTGCGTGTTACGTTTTGTGTTTCCGTATACACTTGTGTTCGCATTTCCTTTTCTGTTTCCTTTGGCGTTATTTTTGCTATTATTACCATTACCATTTCCATTTCCAATTGCGGTACCGTGACTGTACACATTAGGGTTTGTGTTTCTGTACGTGCTTGCATTTGCATTTCTGTTTCTGTTTCCTTTGGTGTTATTGTTGCTGTTACTATTACTATTTGCCTTTATAATTGCGGTACAGTGACTGTGCGCATTACGATTTGCGTTTTTGCATGCGCTTGCATTTGCGTTTCTCTTTGCTTTGGTGTTATTTTGCTGTTATTGTTATCATTTGCATTTGCAATTGTGGTACCATGACCGTGCGCGTTACACTTTGTGTTTCCATATGCACTTGCATTTGCGTTTCTGTTTCCTTTTGCATTATTGTTGCTGTTACAGTTACCATTTGCATTTACAATAGTGGTACCATGTCTGTGCATTTTACCAGTTGTGTTTCCATATGTGCTTGCATCTCCGTTTGCATGACTGTTCACTTTGGTGTCAATTTATGCTTGCGTTTCTATTAATATTTACTTTACCATTTACGTTTGCGTCACCATGTGTGTAACCATTAGTGCTTGTGTTTGCATAGCAGTTACCATTACTATGTCACACAAAATCATGTGGTGGGAGCGCGGGCCCTTCAGGTATCTGCACTCCCACTACCATATTCTATTCACTATTTATAGTCTTCATTCTCAAAAAGAAGGGACACTCATGGCAAAAAAACTCCATTTAATGCATCAGTTAGGGTTGTTCCACAGTGACAAAAGTGAGGAAATTTGGTGTTAGGGTTGAAAGCCCCCATTGCACCACCCCAGCTTACCCCCTTAACAGGCATCAGGATGTGCATTGGGGTCATTGGTCCTAACTTTTACCCCAGTCTCCTGTACCTCAGCTTGTTTTCACATGTAATGGGGTGAGAGTTAGGGCCGATGACCCCAACGCACACCCTTCTGCTGGTTGGGGGGGCAGGCTGGGGTGGTGCAAGGGGGGGCTAACCCTAACACCGAATTTCCTCACTTTTATCGCTAGAATATCTAACTGATGCATTAAACAGAGCTTTTTGCCAGATATATATATATATATATATATATATATATATACATACAGTATATTCATTGCAAAAGACTACATTAATGCATCAGTTAGGGTTGATAGTATGCCAACAAAAGTTGGAAAATTTGGTGTTAGGCTTACCCCCCTCCACTCTATCCCCCATGCCCCCACTCTCCTCACACCAAGAGATGTCGAGTTCTGCCATGGGGTCATCAGGTCCAGCTCTCACCCCATTTCATGTGTAAGCAAGCTGACATGCTACAGTATAGGAGAATGGAGAGACAGTTAGGACTGATGACCCCATGGCACAACTCGATGTATTTTGGTCTGTGGAGGTTGAGGGGTGAGATGGGGGTGGGGGGTAACCCTAACACCAAATTTCCAAACTTTTGTCGGTGTACTATCAACCCTAACTGATGCATTAACAGAGTTTTTTGCAATGAATTTCCCTTCTTTTTGAGAAAGTGTAATCTAACTTGTAACTGGCATGTGTTTGTGGGAGAGCAGGCCTCCAGGCCCTGCACTCCCTTCACATTGCCTATTTTTTGTGTAATGGTATGTATCCATGGAAGCGCTGGCCCTCTGTGCACTGCGCTCTCACTTACACATAAGTACAAACCCATACAGCAGCCCCATAGTACTAAAAAGGAACCTGTGTTACTCTTATTTGGCAAGATCTCAGTAACCATAGCAACCATGGAAAAAATCCACTGCAACTGTAACCATAACTTTGAAACCTCCACAAATGCTTAAAGGTGGACTAAGCTGCAGGTTGCAAAAAATCCATATTTCAAATAGTTTTCGAGGTATATTGGGCAATGTTATCCTGGGGAAATTTCTCAACTTTGAAACACTGTAACTATGGGCCTATTGCATGTTTTGGGACCAAACCACTAAAAGGCACATCTGTGGGACAAGGGCTTGCAACCCTGCAAATTTCAGCCCAAAAGCGGAATCCACCTTGGCAAAATGAAGTGACAAAGAAAACAACACATGGGACAATGTTTCTGAGCAGTGTTTTAGTGATAACTTTAATGTGTTTGCAGCACTCCTATCGCTATAATAGAAATGTTTTTGAGCACAAAAATATGCTGCAGAGCTAGCTTTTTTGTGTGTGAGGTCATTACTGAGCACACAAGAAAATATTTTCAAGGCAACAAAATGGCAAACTGGTGGAAACATTTTGAAAATCATATTTCCAGGCTACCTGCACAAAAATTGATGCCAGGGTCATGTTCCTCAGGACTCGATTAAGTAAACACAAGTGCTGGCATTTATTTATTTATTTTGTAACCAGGAGAGACACACACTAAGCTGAAAGCTTATTTACAGGTGCGACCTGGGAGCACAAGGAAGTTAAGTGACTTGCTCAGGGTCACACAGTATGCAATTAGGGGCAGTGAAATTCAAACCCAGGTCTCCAGGTCTTTAGCTCAGAGCCTTAAACCATTGCACTATAGTACCTTCTTAGCCAGAGGCAGTATTTTTTGATTTACAACTTTTTTTGTCTCTCACTAACTGAAAACAAGATGGCGGTAGCACAAAAACAAAATTCTGGAGCACGAGAACAAATAAAGTGTTCGCAAAATTTTCAGTGCACGTATACTTTTCCCATAGGCTAAAATGGGACATGAAAAACCTGCATAACTTTTGAACGGATTAAGTTTTTTATACCAAATCTTCAAAAGGCATCAGTTTGACCCTGGCCACATATAGACATGTACATTTTAATCCACTCAGATGCATTCTTCAGTCCTTTAAGCCCAACCGAAAAATGCACTAAAGTTAAGGATTTTTTTTTTGACACTCTACAGTTCTGGAATATATATATATATACTGTATATATATATATTCAATGCAAACAAAATCCATTTTACAAAACCAGTTAGGGGTTTCCTTTACACCTTTTCAAGTATGGAAATTCGATGTTAGGGTTAATACGTGTATCAGCATAACAACACCAATCTCTGCAAACATTAGAAACAAAATAGTTATTTAATATATCTCTTGGTGTCCTTCCACCTAACTTATACACCATACAAATATATTGTTCTATACCACATGATTAACAGCTCAAATGGTGTACAAGTTAGGTGGAAGGACACCAAGAGATATATCAAATAACTGTTATGTTTTTAATGTTTGCAGAGGTTGGTGTTGTTGTGTTGATACACGTATATACCATAACACTGAATTTCCATACTTTTAAAGGTGTAATGGAAACCCTAACTGGTTTTGTAAAACTGAATTTTTTTGCAATGAATTTCCTTACTTTTTGAGATAGGTGTGTAACAAAATTGCAACAAATACTCATAAGTTTGTCATTTTTTTCACATTGTCACCCCAAATTTTCAACATAGTCTTCTTATCACCTCACCTCATAACCCTCATACTGTAGGTGTAAATTTCTTAATCCATGGCAAAATGCCATTCTGTGCCACAGCTGTGGAAACACATTTTGGACAGGATGTGAGAAATGATAGCTCTAGTATTTATGAGGTGCTGTGAAGAAATGGCTATGTTCAAACTTTGGAGTGAAAATATAAATGATTGGCAGTTACATGCATGCGTAGGAAAATTTCATTGATTGTGTGTAACTCAGGCATTCTTTGTTACTTTTGCTCCAAATTTTCAACACTGCCTTTTTGGGACCCTACGTTATGAACACTGGCACTGTCATTTCGTTAACTCAATCCCGAAAGGTAATTTTGCACATTGACCACACCATTCCGTGCCTCAGGTGCAAAAGCACATTTCAGACAGGAAGTGCGAATGCAGCTGTACTGTTCATGAGGTGGTGTGAAAAGTGGCTATGTTGAAAACTTGGAGTGAAAATATGAATTGGCAAAGTTACATGTGTGTGAAGGAAAATTTTGATGACCATGTATAACTCGGGTGTTTTGGGGTGTTTTTGCACCAGATTTTCCATATGGGCTTTTTGAGACCCCACCTCATGCACAATGTATTTTCCATTTCATTGCTCCACCCAAAAGGTGATTTCTTCCAACCACAGTGACATCATCTTTCAGGACAGAGTAACAAAATGACAGTGCCAGTGCTCATGTGGTGGGATCCCAAAAAGTCCATGTTGAAAATGTTTTTCATGCCAGAGGGTGTAGACAGAATGAGAAGGGACTGCAAAAGCTTGCAGAAGCTTGACAAATGATCAAGGGTTTGGTAGTTGAAATTCAATGCAAAGATGACCAAGATAATGCATATGGGGCACAAAAACCCTGGAACAACAAATCAGTCAGGGGGATGGGGGGGTGAGGATATAGCATGCACCAAGCAGGAAAGAGACCTTGGGGTTATCATCTCTGATGACCTCAAGGTAGGGAAACAGTGCAACAAGGCAGCAGGTAAAGCAAAAAGGCTGCTGGGATGCGTAGGAAGGGGCATTACCAGCAGGAAAAGGGAAGTGATAATTTCAATATACAAGATGCTAGTGAGGCCCCATCTGGAGTATGATGTGCAGTTCTGGAGACCTTACCTAAGTAAGGACATAGACAGGGTAGTAAAGGTTCAGAAAAGGGCAACAAAGATGGTACAGGGATTGCATCACAAGTCCTATGAGGACAGGCTGAAGGACCTGAATACATACTTCCTGGAGGAGAGGATGGAGAGAGTGGATATGATAGAGACATACAAGTACCTTACAGGAAGGAACAGGGTGCAGGGATACATTATTTTCCAGTGAAAAAGATGTTCCAGAACTAGATGGCATGGGATGAAGTTGGAGTGAGGGCAATTCAGAAGAAACACAAAGAAGAATTTCTTCACAGAAAGGGTGGTGGACAAGTGGAACACCCTGCCAGAGGAAGTGGGGGGGCTGAAACAATCACAGGATTTAAGAAAGCATGTGATAGACATTAGGGCATTCTGGAGGTCAGGATTAGGGGCAACAGACTTCTAGAAAAACATAAAGTGAACTTACAAACTCAATTGGTCAGACTGGGTGGGCCATAGACCCTTATCTGCCAACAGTGTCTATGTATCTATGTAAAATACCTACAAATGGCTGAGATTTTAACATACAGTATGTTCAAAATGCCATTGACCTCCTCTATATGGCACTTACCTTTATTCTTCAGTTCACTGTTTGACTTTAAAGAGTGCAGATGTGTCCCGGTCCACAGAAGATGACAGCCGCTGACCTCAGTTGGTAAGTATAGGGCAAGGGTGTATGGGGTGGTTGGTTGCTCAGTGGGAGGGTCAGAATGCAAGAGGGTGATGAGAAAACAATGAGAGACCCTTTTTTACAGGAGTTTAAAAAAATGTGGACTGTTTTCTTTGTTCGCAGGAACAGTAGAACCATTTCTCAGGGCACCGGGGGTGGGTTTCCTAGTGTCCCACACTGCTCTGGGGGTTACCACACAACTGGGTACAGTATGTACACTGAGAGTGGGCTCCCTAGAGTCACACACTGCTGGTGCGGGTGAGTTTAGTGCTGACATGGGGAGTGAGCACCCCGCTGTTGGCAAAACCATTACATAGATATTTCAGAGTAGTGGGAGTGGGTTCCCCAGTGTCCCACAGTGGGGGGAGAGGTACTTTATCTGGGACACTGGGAATGGACTCCACAGTATCTTACTGTGCTGGTGGTGGGGATAAGATATTGAAATAGCACAAAGCACAAAAGACAGTAGCTCAATTAGACAAATCTTTTAGCCTTCAAGCATGAGGTGCACTTACCAGGGTGTTAAACTCAGTTGAAAAGCACCGAGCTGGAAAACCAGCAAAAAAAGTTCAGCATTCATTCAGTACTATAGTAAGTTTAAATCTCAGTTCAGAGTGTTGCAGGAAACAAAGTCTGGCATATCACCCCAAAGTGAAGATTATGTTTTAAAAAAAAAACTCTAGGGGTTTATGCAGCCTGGGGTGGGGCCCTGAGGGTTGTGGAATAGGCAGGGTTGGTTGACTGTTGGTTCCTGTTCCCCCACTGTGTTGGTTCTGTCTGCCAAAAAGGATTTAGTACTGCAAAACAGCATCCTTGTTCAGTGCAGAATCCCTTTCCATAGGGCTCATATAAAGCAGAATCCTAGTTCAAAGTAGAATCCTAGTTTGAAGCAGAATCCTAGTTTGAAGCAGAATCCTAAGTTGAAGCAGAATCCTGGTTCAAATCAGAATTCTAGTTCGAATCAGAATCCTAGTTCAAAGGGGACATCTATTTTTCTCCATAGGAAATAATGGGAAATTCAACATGTCATAACTTTGGAACAAATTTGTATTTTCCCACTAAATCTCCAAAAAGCACATCTGTGAGGCCAAGGCTTTCTACGTTAAAAATGTCAGCACAGAAGATAAAGCCGTTTGTGAGATACAGGTGGACAAAAAGTGTCAAAGCCCCCAGACCTTTATTTTTAACACTCTGTATCTCAGAAACAGCTAAAGCTATTAAGATAAAATGTATCACTTACAAATACCTCACCAGGGTAATTATGCATCACTTAAACCATTACAAAATTATTAAGATCCAAACATTGTGCTTTAACATTAATTTACACAAACAGCAAAACCCTCAAAAATCTTTTTCTTTCAACACTATGTATCTCAAAAACCAAACAGGGATTCAAACCAAATTTTGCAAGTCAAGAGACCTGTGCCCTAGGCTGATGCTTGTCAAATTTCCTGCAATCTGTTGGAGTGTTACAAAGTTATTCAGGTGCAAATTATGCAAAACCCGATGACGGTGAGCAAAAATCACTTTAACTTTTAAATCTATTTTCTCCCATAGGAAATAATGACAAATTCAAGATTTAATAACTTTGGAACTAATTACTATTGTTTTACCAAACCTTCAAAAGACACATCTGTGTGGCCAAGGCTTTCTACCTTGAAAACTTCAGCCCAGCACCTAAAGCCATTTCTGAGATACGGCTGACCGAAAAAACAGCAAAAACCAGGAAATCTCTGTATTTTCAACACTTTATATCTCAAAAATCTCAAAAGGAATTCAAACCAAATTTGGTACATCAACAGATCTACTCCAGCAGATGATGCATGCCAAATTTTGAGATAATCTGTGAAACCAGTTTAAAGTTAGTAACCAGGAAAATGCCCTTTAACATTAAACACTCCTACAAACCTTAACTACACTGGCCCTACCAGGCCAGTATAATATATATAGTTATACGTTGCAAAAAGCTTTGTTAATGCTCCAGTTAATGTCAAAGTGACAAAAGTTGGGAAACGAGGCATTAGTGTTTCTGACCCTAACACCCCACACCCCCAAACCAGGCAGGACAGCAGGTGTGGGGTGCGCCTTGGGCTTCTTAAACCCAACACTTACGCCATTCCATCTGTAAATAAGGTCAGATGTGTAGACTTTGAGAATGGGGTGAGCATTAGGCTTTGAAAGTCCATGGCACACCCCACACCTGCTGTTCTTCCGGGTTAGAAAGAGAAAAAGAGAAATTGTCGGGAGATAAGGAAAGCTAATCCCATCCATTTTGTCAATAAGTGCTCCCCTTGTTTGTGTCCCTTGGCCTACTATAATCCCTTCTCATGTTTTCTGTTGCAAGCTCTGTACCATCTTAGTCACCCTTCTCTGGACCATCTTCACAATGTCAATGTCCTTATGAAAATGCAGGCTCCAGAAATGCACACAATACTCTTGGTGAGGCCTCACTAGTGTTTTATACAATTGTATCACCATGTCCCTCCTTCTGCTAGTGATTTCTCTGCCTATACACCTCAGCACGACACTGTCTCTCCCTGCAGTCTTTGGACTCTGCTTTGAAACCTTTAGGTCATCTAAAATTATAAACCCCGAATCCATCTCCTCCTTGGTGATAATCAGAACCCCCCCTCCCCATCCTGTAGCTCTCATCAGGGTTCTCTCATTCCAGGTGCATTATTTTGCACTTCTTTGAACTGAACCTCAGCTGCTACACCTCCTACCATATCTCAAGCTTCCCCAGGTCCCTCCCCATTTTCTCCACCCCATCTGGAGTTCCACACTGTTGCAGATCCTGGTGTCATCTGCAAACAGGTAGACCTTTCCCTCCAGCCCTTCTGTCATGTCACTAATACGAACATACAAAAATACGAAATTTGCCAGTAGATAAAGGCCGAGAGGTCTATCAAGTCTGCTCCAATGTATAGCTAGCACCCTTTATTCTGCAGCTGCCCCTCCCTTCTACCATTCCACTCCATTGACCCTCCCCCTTGCCCTGTCCCCACCCCTTTTGAAGCAGTCCACTACTCTACTGGATACCACTTCTGCTGATAATGCATTCCACCCAGCTATCACCCACTCTGTAAAAAAGTGTCTCCTCATCTCCCTCCTGAACCTTCTTCCCTCAAGTCTCATATCAGGGCCCTGGGAATCCCTCCACTCCCTTACTTTGAACAGCCCCTCTGTACCTGTCTTGTTTATTCCTTTTATGTACTTAAAGGTTTCAATCATATCCCCCCGTCCCTCCTCTCCTCCAGCGAGTAAATTTTCAACTCCCTCAGCCTCCTCTCGTATGATAAGTCCCTCAGCCCCTTGATCATCTTTGTCGCCCCGCGCTGCACCCTGTACAGTAACTTAATGTCCTTCTTCAGATATGGGTGCCAGTATTGCATGCAGTACTCCAGGTGCAGTCTAACTAATGATCTATACAGTGACAGAATCACCTCCTCCCTCCTTGAAGATATACCCCTTGCAATGCAACCCAGCATTTTGTTGACCTTTGCAGCTGCCTTCCTATATTGTGCTGAGTTGTTCATTGACCCTGTACTGAGCACCCCCAGATCCTTCTCCTCCTCTGTCTGGGCTAGCTGCACTCCCTCCAGCTTGTAGCTCCTCTTTGGGTTCTTCACCCCAAAATACAGCATCTTGCACTTTTTGGCATTAAATCCCAGTTACCAGGTGTCTGACCAGGTTTCCAGCTTTGACAGATCATCCTGCAACCATTGACATCCCTCTAGGTCATCGACCACTGCTCCCATCTTGGTATCATCAGCAAACAGACTGATCTTGCTCTTGATGTCCATTGATATGTCTGCAATGAATATCCCAAACAACATTGGTCCCAGCACCAAGCCCTGTGGAGCACCACTGGTCACTACCCTTGGGGATGAGAGCTCCGCACCCACCACCACCCTCTGTTGCCTTCCATGAAACCAGTTCCCTACCCATCTTACCAGCTTTGCACCCGTCCCTGTGCCACCTAACTTACTTCCCAGCCTCCCATGTGGCACTGAGCCGAATGCCTTACTGAAATCCAGATACAGGACATCCACTGCATAGCCCCTGTCCAGTTGCTTAGTTACCCAGTCACAGAACTCCACCAGTTTGGTTTTGCAGGATCTGCCATGTATGAAGCCATGTTGTCTGCTGTCCTGGAGTCCTTTGGCCTCCAGAAGGGCCTCTCCTTCAGGATAGTCTCCATCAGCTTACCCACAATGGATGTGAGGCTCATTGGTCTGTAGCTCCCCGGTTCATCCTTGGTACCACTCTTGGGAAGGGGTACCACAAGAGCCATCCTTCAATCCTGAGGTACACACCCTGAGTATAGTGAGGCATTAAATAGGTCTGCCAAAGGTCCCACAAGGACCTCGGCCAGCTCCTTCAGTACCCTGGGGTGGATGCCATTTGGGCCTGGTGCCTTGTCCATACTCAGTGAATTCAAACCCTCAAGAACTCTGCCCTCCATGATTTCCCCCATCTGTCACCCCCTTCCTCTGCTGTTTCTGACATTTATCCCCCCTTGGGTATCACCCCCATCTTCTCTTTAGTAAATACCAAGCAGAAGTAATCATTTAGCACTTCTGCCTTATCGCACCCTGCTTCCACCCAACTCCCCTACCTCCTAATCCTTACTATGTGGTCCTTACAGTTCCTTTTCTCTTTGATGTACCTATAGAAGTCCTTCTCCCCCTTCTTAATGCCTTGTGCCAGCCTGAGCCCCATAGATGCATTGGCTCCCTTTACTGCCTGTGTCACCTCCTTCGATTTCTACTGGTACTCCTCCCTGTCCTCCCCCCTCGTTGTTTTCTTGTACCTCCTAAAGGTAACTCTTTTCCTCCTTACCTTTTCTATGACCTCCTTGCTCACCCAGATCAGTTTCTTAGCTCTAGCCTTCTTGCTCTGGGCCTTGCTGCAGGTTCTGGTTGCCTCCACTATCCCCAGCTTTATGAGCTCCCACCTCTGGTTAGTGCCCATACTAGGTTGAATTCTGTCCAGATACCCTTGTACCACTTCCCCCATCATTCCAAAGTCAGCTATCCTGAAGTCCAGCACTCTTGTGCAGGATTCCACTCCTTCCCTGCACATATTCAATGTGAGCCATACTGAGTGGTTGTTACTCTCTGACAGTGGTTCTTCCACACTAAGTTCCCTCACAAACTCCCCATTTCCCAGCACAAGATCAAGGGTACTCCCTAACCTGGTTGGTTCACTGACCATCTGCATCAGAATGCTGTCCTGGAAGGCATCCAACAGTACCTGTTCCCTTCTATTCCTGGTTGCTGGGGTACTCAAGTCCACTCCTGGCATGTTGAAGTCCCCCACAATCACCACACTACCCTTCTCACAGGTCCTCTTGATATGTCCCACTACTGCTGTGTCTAATTCCTCCATCCGAGAGGGCAGCCTGTATACCACTCCCATTCTGAGAGTCCTATTCTTGGAATCCTGGATTTGCATCCAAAGTGACTCCATACTACCCTCCACCCCTTCCTCCCTTACACATTTCAGTCCTTCCTTCACATATGGTGCCACCCCCCTCCTTTCCCAATCATCCTATCCCTACAAAATAACCTCTACCCTGGTACAGACAGGTCCCAGTCATTGTATTGGGTGGCCAATGTTTCTGTGATGACTGCAATGTCCACCTCTCCCTCTGCCATCAGCGCCTGTAACTCTGCAGTTTTTCCTCCCAAGGCTCCTAGCATTAAGGGTGACCACCTTCCACCCCCTATCCTGCCCTCCTTTACTAGCATCACCAACAGTACTTACCATTAGTAGTGGGCAACATGAACAAAATTCTCTTTGTGGAGGAATCCATGAAATTCCACCTATTTCACAGTGCAAAATGTGAAATTTCACCTGGTGGGGTGGCAACATTTCACCCAGCGGAATGGTAAAATTTTGCCTTCTGTGGCAAAATTCCACATTCAGTGGTGAAATTTCACCCACAAAAGGTGGAATTTAGCCCATGGAAGATGAAATTTCATCATGTTAGGTGAAATTTCGCCTAGGCAAAATTCCATCTTATGTGGGAAAATTTTGAGAATTACTCCACCAGGTGAATTTGGCCACGTTGTGGCACTTTGCCAGTGAAATTTAAATTCAATACATTCCTACTTGCCATTTGTCCTTTGTTACTGTTATGGGGGGGAGGGTAAGCTCATATGGCTTCCCAACCTGTGGTCTCTGCATGTGTCTTGACCACTTGCCACCCTCCACTCCTAGTTTAAATTCCTAACTTCCTCTAAGTACTCCTGCATCCTCTGTTTCAATACTTTCTTTCCCTCCTCGCTCAAGTGTAGTCTGTCCTTGGCATAGAGAGTGCTGTCCTCCCAGGTCCCTACCCCCCCCACCAGCCCATACCCTTTAGCATGACACCAGGTTTTCAGCCATCCATTAAATGAAGACATTAAACAGGACTGGCCCAAAGACTGATCCCTGATGTACCCACTGGTCACCCATCTCCCCCATTGCCTCTCCAATGCTTAAACTAATGCCTCATTTCCCAAATGTTGTTACTTTGACCCTAACTGGGGCATTAACAAAGTTTTTTGTAACTTAGTTCCTTATTTTTTGAGATTGTATAATCATATCCTTATTGGACTGTGGGAGCGCAGGGTCCTTTAGACCCTACGCTCTCAGGCATACATAATTTTGTCTGTTTTTATTTTTATGACATTAGTCAGTTCCCTGGTATTCACTACCCTCACATCATACATTTGTGCCTGGTCCCCATTAATGTCAATAACCCCTGGTGTGTAGTGGCACCCCCAGTCCATTTTTCAGTACATATTTTATGTAAATTTTTCATTGTTTTTTATTGGTACCCCCCCACCCTCCAACTGTACCCTGGCCCTATTAATTACTACTTTATAGCCCTGGCATCCAGTGCCCCCAAACCCTCCCAGCTGTATATATTTCATGTTATATATATTCATTGGTGTTCAGTGGCACTCCCTACCCTCCCATGTTAGCATATTGTAGATCCCTGATATCTAGTGGAATGTCCCACCCTCGATGCCCATATTTATAATATTTAAAACAATTATTTATATTAATTTATAATATTTATAACGTGTTTTACCACCAGTGGTGGTTAGTGGCACTCCCCCACCCTCCCATAGAATTTTACTTTATCCCTGGTGTTGGAAATGAACCACAATTACCTTACTTGTCATGCAGCACTCGGCGGTTCTAGAAGCAAGACATGTCTTTGACTGGAGAGTGGATCTTCACACTATGAGCAACTCAGGTGAGTGAGAGTGTGTGGGATGGTGAAGGCGGTGCAGGGAGGTGGGTGCACAGTGGGAGGTCAGGTGGGGTGGTTTGTGGGTGCAAGCAGCAGTGAAAGTTGTTTTTCTGAGCAGTTTTAAAACAATTCTATAAAGACAGTGATGGATGGTTTTCTGCTTTGCAGATTAACATGGAGTTTGGAGGGTGGAGAGTGGAAGGTAGCACTGGGCATCAATGGAATAATAATGTTAAGAGGAACATAGGAGTGTGGGGGTTACCAGTAGACATCAATTAGCTGTGCTCATAGTGGTGAACAATGATATTTAAACATATATGGGAATCAGAGGGTGGGGGGTTACCACTGGACACCAATGTTTTAAAAAAAAATAATAAATGGAAATTGGAGAGTGGGGGGGCACTAGACACCAGGGATATAAAATAGGGAAATGGGAGGGAGGCAGGGGTGATGCCAGTGAACACCAATGGTGTAATTTATTTAAAAGAGGATTGTACAGTTAAATCCTTTTTTGCCAGTCAATTTCTTTTTTGCCAACAGTGAAAAAAGGATTCATGAAAAAGGAACTTGGCGAATCGTGAAAAAGGATTTAAATAGTTGAAAAAAAAGTTCTGAGTGCATGGGAGCTATAAAAAATTACACAGAGAAGCTCATCACCTCCCGATGAGCAAGACACATGTTTGGATATCTCTAGAAGACATCCCTGGGCAGAGGTATAACCAGGGTTGTAACCAGGAATTTAAAATTTGTATTCATAACTGATGCCACTTGCCTCCCCCATCCCATACAGATGACACTGTTGCCACTGCTATATAAACATAAACCATAATATGGGTGTCATGATGCATACCATACAAAAAATAGCCCCCCCCACTTCTGTCAAATAAGTATTAAGCCGATAATCCCACTACATTAAAATTTTATAGATTCAGAACATTTTATTTTATGCTAACACACACACACACACACACACACACACACACGTTGTCTGACTTTTAGTTACAATGTTTACCAAAAATTGTGATAAGCCTCTGTACCACATCAAGGTAGCCAGCCTGACAGAGGTCTATTCATGCTCCCTGTTTAGGCCTGAAAGAACAAAGAAAGTGCTCTTTAAAACTAAAAGATAATTTTCAGGTTCAATGATGAAAGACTACACATTATATTTATGCTGATGTCTAATTAAGTATTCACAAGAACAGGCTGTACGCCAGTTGTCTGCAGTACCAAACATTTCATCTTCAGACATGCACAGTACAACTCAGAGTAGGGGACAGATGTGTAAAGGGTCTGTTAAAAATACTGTTTTATTTTTTTATTAGCATCATTTGACTTACAATCAAAATAATTCTCTTACAATTGGACATTTTGATAGGACTAAATAATACCTTTGCAGGGTTAAATGGCACCTGGCACAACAACAGCCAGCCTCCCAGAAAGTAATTGATCACCAGGAAATACCCAGTTGTTTGGGCATTATTTCTTTATTAATTTCAAAACCGTAAAACATATCTAATTTTCACCTTTATTTTTTTACGCATTGTAAAGCAACTAATGACGCTCAGTGAGAGTTCAGTTTGTTTCATCATTAAATGGATATAAACTTTATAGCATACAATACATGTTAAAGCTGCTGTTCTGTAAACCACATGAAATGTTTGCACTGTGGATTTCTTTGCACAGTTTGTTTTAGTCTGTAACAAATACTTGTAGAGAGATTGGAATAAATGTCCACTCACCCCAAAGTAAACTAATATCATTTTTTTATTATTTTTATTCAGTCCAGACAATTGGTATTCTACATTCCGGGGGAGACCCCTCTTTAGGGATTCTAGTTAAGTCTCTATAAAATGAAATATAACATTTTATGGCAATCTCAATATCAATATAACATCAGTTTCCTTATTTGTTATAACTAAATTCAAGAGTAAATTTCACTGCTGGACTTACTTAGTGTTTTATAACTTTCATTTTATTTCTTTAAGTTTTTATCTTCTTGGCTTCCCTCTAAAAAAATATTAAATAAACATTGTACATTTTTAATCAACATCAACATTTTTCTATACAGATAAACTGTTGCTCATTTACATTTCATAGTGAAGTTCCTACCTAAAACGGGCTTTTCCTTTTCTTATGCCTCGAGCTCCATGTTGTGTCTCTTTCTGTTATCTAAATGAGTAGCTGCCAAAATAATTTGTTCAAGTTAAACAATCATGCCTAATTCTTGACGTTCTAATCTTGTTAAGTTTAAATCTTTTAGCTCTGTTGAATTTCAACTGACCTCTTCAGTGCCTGTAAAGATTATGGGAAGCAAAATCACTACCCCAAAGCAGCTATTAATGTAGTGGATAGCACACCAGAATCTGGCAATGTCACATGCTTGGCTCCTAGAGGAAACCTGCACATGCTTGTGAGCATGTTAATGCTTACCTGTGTGCCAGACCCACCTCTAGTGGCACCTATCTGTGGAGGTGTCTGGTGCAGTCAACTTTCATACAATTGTAAAATAATTACTGGTGACACTACTTATCAACTGGATTATTAGTACTGTCAAACGCTGTAATAACCAGATTTTGGGTTATTACCCGCTCAAACCCTGTAATAACCCAAAATCTGGTTATTACAGCATTTCACAAAGTGACACTAACTGCCAGGCTGCTCATGTGGCAGTGCCAGTGTGAGACAGCAATGACTTTCACTTTTCTTCCTCTGTAGCATGACCAAGTAGTGTTTGTCCTGATACAAAACATGCCACAGAATGTAAAGAAAGAGTTATGTTTTGTAAAAAAATCATGTCATCTGCAGGTTTTAAGGTCCATTTTTTCAGTTTTCAGTAACAGAAGCTGCCAAGTGTAGATCGAGGAGATTGAGTGACTCAGCGGCTTCAGAAGACTACGTACAAGCATGAGGGAGTGTTGTTATAGCAACACTCATGCTTGTATCTAGTCTTCTGATGCTGCCGAGTCACTGGCTCTCCTTGATCTACAATCATCAGCCTCTGTTATTGGAAACTGAAAAAACAGATGTTAAAGCTTACAGATGACATGATTTTTATACAAAACATAAGCATTTACATACATTCTAAGGCATATTCTGTATCCAACGAACACCGCTTGGTCACCCTTCACTGACTGACCTGCTGAGTAACTCCTGCTACACTCAGTGACTTCTCTCAGTTAAAAGTATGGACATTTCTACAGCTGACATCATTTTGAGAAGAAACATTGCTTTCTTACAGTGCAATCTGTATACTGCTTCCGAAAAATTAAATAGCATTACTTCAATTGCAAACAGTTTTTTTCCCTCTCTCTCTTGTAGTTCTACATAGCAAGTTCATGCACCAGTAATTACAAAAAATAAAGGATAGGCAAGTGTGTGTCTATGGATTTTTTTACATGACCTTGGTGTGTGATGACCTCAAAACCCTCTCGAGCTTCACTCTCAAGGTTTATGGGTCATCATGCACCTCAGGCATGTAAAACAAATCAATAACACACACTTTCCTATCCATTATTGTCTATATAATTTAACTTCAACGTGGGTACTTAGGGTAAAGTTATACTTGACAGAATCCAAACAGTAATTTGAATAACCACATTAGAAGGTACTGTCGCTAGTAGATTCCTGTCAGATCACTTCATGGAAGAGAGTACTGCTCAATCAAATGAGTCCTCAGACAAACTATTATTATAAACTACGTATTTACTGTATCTCTCCATTTATGTTGGTGGGAAGAAGGGTGGAGGGGTTAGGAAATGAAAAGGATTAAGTATGGTTGAGCAGGACTCTCTTCCAATAAATAATTATTTTACAATTGAATAAGAGACGACTGCTCCAGACACCTCTGCAGATAGGCACCACTAGAGGTGGGCCTGGCACACAGGTGAGCATGAACACACTCACAAGCATGCACAGGTCTCCACTAGGTGCCAAGCATGTGACACTGCCAGATTCTGGTGTTTGATCCATCACTTAAAATGTTGCTTTGGGGTAGTGATTTTGCTTCCCATAACCTTCACAGGAACTGAAGAGGTCAGTTGAAACTCATCAGATGTAAAAGATTTAAACTTAACAAGATTAGAATTTCATGTATTGTATTGGGCATGATTGTTTAACCTTGAACAAATATTGTTGGTACATAATCATTTAGAAAACAGAAAGAGACACAAAATGGAGCTTGGTGCATAAGAAAAGGAAAAGCCCATTTTAGGTAGCAACTTTGCTACCAAATAGGAGGCAGTATGGTGCAGTGGGTTAAGGCTCTGAGCTGCAAATCTGGAGACCTGGGTTTGAATCCCACAGCCCCCTAGGTGCATACTGTGTGACCCTGAGCAAGTCACT
Source organism: Neoceratodus forsteri (assembly GCA_016271365.2). Classification (NCBI taxonomy): domain Eukaryota; kingdom Metazoa; phylum Chordata; order Ceratodontiformes; family Ceratodontidae; genus Neoceratodus; species Neoceratodus forsteri. Next base: position 876,415,082 of record CM057459.1, read on the forward strand.
TAACTTCCTAGTGCTCCCAGGTTGCACCTGCAAACAAGCTTTCAGCTTAGTGTGTCTCACCTGGTAAAATAATTGGTTAAAAAAATGTAAATGAGCAACACTTTACCTATATAGAAGAATGTTGATGCTGACTAAAAATGTACAATGTTTATTTATTAATTTTTAGAGGGATGCTAAGAAGATAAAAACTTAAAGAAACAAAATGTAAGTTATAAAACACTAAGTTTGTGCAGCAGTGAAATTTACCCTTGAATTTATTTATAACAAATATGGAAATGTATGTTATATTGATATTGATATTGTCATTGTCATAAAATGTTATGTTTTATTTTATAGAAACTTAACCAAACTCCCTAAAGAAGGTGTCTCCCCCAAAATGTAGGATATTAACTGTCTGGATGGAATAAAAATAAAAATAAATTATATTAGTTTACTTTTGGGTGAGTGGGCCATTTATTCCACTCTCTCTTCACGTACTTGATCTCTGATTGGTTTTTGGCCTCTCCCCAATAAAGAACATTTACTACTGTGTTTTATATATTTTTCTAAGGTTGGCTGGGCTGGAGATTTGATTATGTGTAACAAATACTCTAACCAAGGACAGCACCAGAAAATTGGGCTTTTCTAACCCCTTGCAATACCATACCTGCTGCTCCTTCCTTTTGTTTTACTGTTCCTTTTACCTCTTCATCCTCTTCAGATGGGTGGCAGTGACCAGGTATCAGGCATGGCAGTGACGTGTTTGGGGCAGGTATACCTGTCTTGAGGATAAGGGGTTCTGATTCACAGAAAACTCCAAGGCAACCAAAGCAACAGCAAATAATCCAGTCACCTATACACCCGACCCAACTATGATAAGTTAGGGTTCTTTCAGAGACAGTTACTGCTTTTGAGCCAAATGCACTAATACAGGATCTATTACAGTATATAGGGTGGAGACTTAATATAATACATTGCAGAATCAGCCCATTTCCCTGCTGCAAGTGCATCTACCCTGCTGCTAACTAAATGATCCCAGGGCATGCCGCTGCAGGCCATGATGATACTTAAAAAAAATCATCAGGATGGAAACTAGGTGTGGGACCACAAGCTGAACAACGTTTATGGTGGCTAAAGCAAGGGTAGGTTGAGGGATAAAGACTGGAGACTGGCAGTGGCTAATGCTAGGAATGGGGAAGATGAATGAGAAACAGTCTGAAATGAGGAGGCCTACCTCCTCCTGGCTCCTGCTGTTGCTGTTGCTGTCCACTGGATCAGTTGCTCACTTGTGCAGTTCACACTCAATCAGACGGGTTATCTGGTGGTCTCGGATGATGGATCTTTCCCCGCTCTGGGAACCTCAGTCTCACAGTCCTCTTCAGTAACTCCTTGCTCCACAGGCCCTTGGAAACTGCTCCATTGCACATACTGGCATCATTATCTCTGTACAGTCTCCTTGGCTTGGCTCAGGGTCTGTCAGCTCAGGCTGAGAAAGTTGGGACTCACGGGGTGACTCCAGTCACACCGATCTCAACTGCAGTTGCACTGCAGTAGTCATCTCCTACAAATCCACAACAATAGAACAGTCTTCCTGCCACATGAACTGAAGAGGTGGTGCTGTGAAAAGGTATGGTAATTTGAATCTCCTGCTGACTGGCTTGCTAAACACAAAGCAGCCAATCAGCAGAGGCATGACTGTCTCTTTCCTTGCTGCAGGGCTCAACTTCCACACACATTAGAGAGGAGAACTGTTCAAAGTTGGAAAGAAATGCACAGTATGTTGCATCCCCGCCCCCATCCACCCATGCCTCACTGCCTGGAGTGCCTGCACAGCGCTGTGCTGTTCTACAACTCAAAAATAAATCTGATCCTGAAATAGCCCAGCCAGCAGCCAAATTTGTTTTGTTGTCCCCTTGATATATTTTTACTGCGTGCTCAGTTATAGTTAGCGTATATCTGCTTATGGCCCTGGTTATGACAGTTTGTTGCATGAAAAAAGAGAAACTAGATGGCAGCTCACGAAAAAGGATTGTTTTTCTGGTAAAAAAGGATAGGCCCCACATGAAAAAGAATCCTTTTTCATGAACCCAAAATCCTTTTTAATTTCAGGAAACTATCCTGGAAAGTGAAATTACCATTGAAAATAATGGGACATTAAAAATGCAATAATTTTGGAACACATTAATATTTTTTCACAAATAAATTGCAAGCCTGTTCTGTGACCCAAGCTCTTTCTACCATACAAATTTCACACTAAAATTTAAAGTCAAAGTCTCCACACGGGGTGATGAGAGAGAAGTGCAAAAGAGAGTGAATTGTAGGGTGTTTGCAGTATCTGAATCTCAGAATCTGCAGATCCAACCAGAAAAAACTCTGTATGTCAAGAGATCTACCCAATGAGACAGCGCATGCCAAATATTGTGCAAATCTGTTGAGCTGTTGCAAAGTTATTAAAGTGCAATATTTTAGATTTAACATTAAAGTGCCTACTTAACCCAAACTATAGGGACAAATATATAATAGGGGCATGGTCATGCCCCTATAGTTAGGGTTCAGTAGGCACTTCAATGTTAAATTCCAAATGTTGCACTTTTATAACTTCTCAACCATACAAGGGATTTACCTGACAATTTGCATGATCGGGCACCTAGGGTAGATCTCTAGATATTCCAAGTTACATTGTAGTTGGATATGAAGTTTCTTAGTTCCAGAGAGGTGAAAAAGAGATTTTTTGCCCATTGACTTCACTATTTTTTTTCCTTCGGATTTGCCTACAGCCCAGACTGTTTGGAATCTTGATCTTCAATTTGTAGAGTAGCAGGGTTCTGGGTCACAGATGTGTGTTTTGCTTGTTTGATAAAAAATATTAATCACATTTATTTAATTTTTAAATTTTAAAAGATTCAGTTCTGAGCATGCACAGTAAGTACTTCAGGATAGCTGTATGAAACAAAAAAGGAATCCTGTTTTCTTTTGGAATATTCCTTTTTCATTTGACACCATCATGTTTTCTATTTTTTATTTTAATTTTCAAAACCCACAAAAATGACATCCTGGAGAGAGCCCAACACATCTATGTGGCTTATCGGGACACTGCTAGGCAGATTCTGCCTTTTAAATTTGGAAAAATGTCCCCCCGAATGTGTCTTTTGTCACATTTTAAATCCTTTTTTGTGACTGTGTAATATGAAAAAGAATCCTTTTTCATATAAAAAGTCACTCAAAAAGATTTTATTTTTGTGAAGGGAAAATTGTTTTCTTGCTGATTAGCTGGCAGTTTAGCCTTTTAAGATCCTTCTACTGAGCAGGTTTGCCATACATGGAGCAGCCTGTTAGAATTTCATGTTGATTCCTGCCTCATCCAGATTTATTAATTGACCAGTTTACTTGGCTTAGTTTCCCCTGTTTGCAGCATCAACTCATATACTGCTACCACAGCTGTCCTGATATTTAACCACCAAAGCAGATTTCTGAATGAGAAAAAGTACCAGCTGATTTAGTTATATACTTACAAGTGGCATAATTTCATAATAAGGGATGATGTAGGTGTGTCAGGCCAGGGGATGAATTGTTCTCCCAATTGCTTGTACTTTAATAAATGGCACATTGTAATTTGGATGAGACTTATTTTGTTGATGCGCTTTTCATCATTTTTCACACAGTGAACATTTTGTTAGGAGGCCTATTGCATGACTGATTTTCCCCCTGTCATATTGTGTGATTGTGATTGAAATGAAGAAACATAGAAAAAATGTCAGTTGAAGGAGACCAATGGTCCATCAAGTCTGCACATGAGTTCCCAAGGCCAGCAAAGGTCCAGGGACCTAGCTCTACTTCTGTTTTGTGCCCCCTACTTCTCCGCTGAGATTTATTTGCACTTTTGCTCTGTTCCACCCCAGCTTGAATGATGTCATGGCCTTTGCCTCCACCACCTCTGAAGAGCAACCTATTCCATGGTTCCATGATCCTCTCTATAAAATAATGCTTCCTAAGATCCCTCTTGAATCTCTCCCCCCTTTCAACTTCCACTTGTGTCCTCTATTGTTGGAGTTGGTAACTCTGTTGAACAGATCATGGGAGGGCACCTTATTCATTCCTCTCAGGAACTTGTACAGTGGCATCCCCCAGGATGAAACCCAATTCTGCAGCATTTTGCAGCACCCTGCAGAAAGCTGCAACAGACCTACTGAATAAAGCAATGTAACTTCAATGCCAATTAGTCCCTTTGGTCATGCAGGAAAATATGACACTGCCAGGATGAATGTCACAGTTTCCTGCATGACAAAAGGGACTAATTGCCATTGAAATTACATTGCTTTATTGAATAGGTCTGCTGCAGCATACTGCAGAGTGCTTTAAAAGTGGGTGTCTTCCCAGGGGATGCTACTGTATGTTTCCATCATGTCCTCACTCTCCCTCCTTTTCTCTAGGGAGAACATATTCAAAGTTTCAAGTGGCCCCTCATATGAGAGTCCCTGGAGGCCCTGGATCATCTTGTTTGCCCTTCTCTGAATGACCTCTAGTCTGTTCCTGTCCTTCTTAAGAAGTGGATCCCAAAAGTGGATGCAGGTCTCCAGATGAGGTCTTACCAGGGACCTATAGAGTGGGAGTATTACTTCCGTGTTGCTATTTAATTTTGTCACATACTGGTATCACACTGTCTTGCTCTGCTGTTGCTAGTATACTATATTTAATGCATTGTGGAAGCAGTTGCAGGTTGCAGGATTATTCTTGTCTACCATCCATCTAGTAATGAGAAAGAATTCTGGCAGGAATTCGTGGATTTCGTCATCCACCTGGTGCTGGAATCCTCCAGGTGGCTAATGCTTGGGGATTTCAATGCATGGGTCAATGATGAACTCTCACAATTTGGTCAGTACTTCCTACAATTGATGAGTACGTGGGGCCTGACACAGGTAATTACCTCTGCTACTCATGATCATAGTCATTCATTGGATCTGGTCTTCCTACTGTGGATGCAAACCTCTGATCTGGTGGTGGAACTGGTCAGATGGTGGGACCATCATACTATAAGGTGCAGATTTGAGGTACCTCCCAATGAACCAGTCCCTATGGAGATGGTCCAGTACTGACCGTTAAGGCATTTGACTCCTGATGATCTTGAGGTGGTACTGGAACTATCAGATGTGTTGGGTACATGATAGGAGCCAGGGGAACTGTACTTACCTATAATAAAGACGATGATGGGGGCCTTCGACTCCCTAGCTCTTGTCCACATTTGCCCCCTCACTCTTTGCCCAAAGTCCCCTTGGTTTGATGGGACTTTGAAGGAGTTGAGTTGAGAGGGGTGATGGTTAAAGTGGCACTGGCAGAAATTGGACCTGCTGAATGATAAACTTAGCTTGGTAGTATATTACAAAGACTATCAATCAGCATTCTTCTGTAAGAAGGTGGCAAAATTCCTATCCAAGGAGATTGCTACAGTGAGGACTTGAGCAGCTCAGTTGTTCAGAACTGTCAACAGGTTGTGCAATCCAACTTGTCTGCAGTCTCGGGGAGTGTTTTCACAAGATAAATGTAATGAGTTTGCTCAGTTCTTTCCTGATAAGATTGTCGCCATCAGGTCCAAGATCTGCTCAGCGCCCTCAAATGGGTATTGCAGAGATCGGTATGAGGTTGCAAGCACTCAGTCAGTATGTTCTGACTTCGGCCTGTTGGAGATTGTAGCTATTGTGTGGGTTGCCTAGGGTATGCATCCAACTTACTGTAGTTTGTATCCAGGCCCAATGCACATCCTAGAGGGGTGCACTGAAGTTATCAGACCAGTCCTTGCTGAGATAGTTCGGCGTTTGTTAGAGGCAGGGGTATTTCCAGATCTCCTGAAGGAGGTGGTCATGGTACCCCTTCTAAAGAAATCTTCTCTCGACCTGGACTCTCCTGCTAACTAAAGACCAGTCTCTAACCTGCCCTTTGTGGGCAAGGTTATTGAGAAGGTAGTTGCAGCACAACTGGATGACCATTTATCATCTTATGATATCTACAATCTTCTCCAATCTGGGTTTAGGAAGAAGCACAGTACCAAGACTGCCCTTGTTTGATTGCTTAATGATCTCCTGTTAGCAAGGGATTGGAGAAGTCATTCCATCTTGGTTCTTCTTGATCTCTCTGCAGCGTTTGACACTGTGGATCATAGGGTTGTTGTTTGGAGTGCCTGTGGACTCTTTGTGGACTATCTGGTACAGTCCTCAGGTGGTTTCAATTATTCGTCACTGGCAGGTCTCAGAGAGTGGTGTCAGGGACTTACTCCTCTGCCTCTCTCCTCCCCTGTCTTGAGGGGTTCTGCAGGGCTCCTTACTGTCCCCCATGTTTCTTGCAGTGTACATGCTGCCATTGGGAGACATTATGAGGTGGTATGAGTTGAGTTTCCACTGCTATGTAGATGATAGTCAGCTCTACATGTCCTTTGTACCTGAGCAGGGTGGGGGGGGTCTCGATCTTTAACAGCTGCCAATCAGAGATCCAGGTTTGGATGAGTGCCAACTGGCTGAAGTTGAACTCAGACGAGACCAAACTGCTGGTTGTGGATCCAGGTCATCCAGGCATTGGGTTGTTGGTGGGTCAACCATCCAGGCTTTGACTTGGGGGGGAGGGGGGATCAGCTACTTACCTCAGACCAGTTGTGAAATTTGGGCATTGTGTTCAACTACAGTCTGACATTAAAATCTCAGGTGTCTGGTGTCTTAAAGTCCTCCATTTACCATCTGAGGAACATTGCCTGGATTAAGTGCTTGGTTTTTTACCTGGTGATCTTCCAATACTGGTCCACACCTTTGTGACCTCACTCCTTGATTACTGCAATGCCCTATACCTAGGGCTTCCGGGGATTGGTATCTGACAACTGCAGCTAGTGCAGAATACCATGGCCAGGTTGTTGACTGGCTCTCAAGTTACTGCCATGTCACTCCTGTGCTCTGTGATCTGCACTGGCTGCCTGTTTTTTGGTGGATCACCTTCAAGATCAGCTTACTGACCTATAAAGCCCTACACGGTCAGGGACTGCGCTACCTTCAAGATCTTCTTTGCCCCCATCAGCCCCTCCACTCGCTCCGTTTCTCTGATGAGGGATTGCTGGAGATTCCCAGGGTTCAACTAAAGACCTCTGGAGCCCTCTCTTTTGCTTTTGCAGCCCTTACCATGCTGAATTCTCTACCTCATCAGATAAGAGAGTGCCTGACCATCGAGAGCTTTAAAGCGGCTCTGATAACACACCTGTTTTGTTTAGCACTTGCAGATTTAAGTAATGGGTAGTTTTATCTGTCTTTGATTATGTTTTAAAGTCTGATTTTTAAACTTTTTATTGATGTTTTATGGATTTGTACAGTGCTTTGATAATGCAGAATAGCGTTTGAAAATAAAGATGGCTTGACTATATTTAATGATACAAACATATTATTTTGAGATTTATTGTACCAGTGTACAATGCTGAACAAAATATTCCATATGTGTTTTTTTTTACCTTTCCCAACACTCATTACAGGTGTCAGTGGAATATTTTTAAACTATAAAATATTATTTGTATGTCCAGTCCTGTAGTCTGCTTAGAGATACAGATCTTACTTGCATTGAATAGTTTGCAGTGTCCTGCTATGTGCAAAAAAGGATATCCTTAGTTTTCTGATAGCTCATATGAGATAATAATGCATATGATTAGCTTCTTTCCATTAGCTCAGCGCTATGTGTTTTTCTGCCCTATTCAGCCACACACAAATTGTGGGCATATAAGAAACACTACAGCTATTTACAGCATTATACAATATGTTCAAAGCCATTCATCTGCACCCTCCAAAAAATGTTTAACCTTCCCTTCAAGAATTCATTTGAGTATTCGATAAATGACCATTGCTTGAAGTAAAAGTAGCATCATAAATCCATCAAGAAATGGTTATTCCTCATGATTAATGATTTCTCGACCACCACCATTCCACAAACTTGCTCCCATTGTGAATCAGTCTAAATCAAGTATTAAAATTATTTGAATATGATGCACAAAATAAGCGATTTTATATCATTTATTGGACCGACAAAAGTTTTACAAAAAAAATCTTTAGCTTTTTGGATTACACAACAGAGTCATTTGGCCATTTTCTGATGAAGGACTCTGTTGTGTAGTCCAAAGGCTAAAGTTTTTTTCTGTAAACCTTTGTTGGTCTAATAAAGGGTATCAAATCACCTATTTTGTGCAACTTATTGTACAAGGACTAGTATGGCAACACATTTGTTTTGACAATTATTTGGATAGTAACCATTTTTTCAAACACACTCTTATTAGTTTGTTGTAGCTAATGAATGTGACACAGTTTTGTTTTGTTTGTGAGATGTTGGATATTCAGCAGGGCACAGCACTTTCTGTGTAGTTTTCTGTTTCTGCTGTGCTGCATGTGTTATTCTCGGAGGTTTGGTTCCTGCTTTTCTTTATTCTATAAGGTATTTAGGCAGCTTATCAGTGGTTAAGCTTAATGATAAAATATACAGTAGGAGGAGAGCATTTTTTTCTTTCCCATACAGCTCACTGCATCTCCCCTTGCTATGTGGTACTGGAAGTGCAACCCCACTACTATTTTTAGAAGTCTATTTTTATAAGTTGTATGCTTGTGGGTGAATTTTGATGTCCTCACAACACTTTCTTTTAATATTAGTTTATGAGAGTGATGAGATACTTTTAATTTTGGGGGGATTGTACTTTTCACACATTTTTCATGTTGAGTACTTCTTAAGCAATACACCATGACAGGGAGTTGGTATATTAGTGGATTTACCATGCATGGTGTGGTTCGGTCACGAGGTGCAGCTGGACTTAACCACACCAGAAGTGGTAAATCCACCCATATACCCACTCCGTGTCATGGCATATTGCTATTATACAATGTTCAACTTGTTGTTTTTATTTTTGTAGTGATATAAAACTTTTACAGTGGGTATACTGGAGGATTTATCACGGTCATGTGATGTGTTTTGACCAATGAGGTTACAGGTTTTTCATACCCCATTGTATAATATGGGATTTTGCATTACTGGATCATGTCGGAAGCAAACAATTTAAAGTTTGTCTGGGAAAATTGCAAGGACACATCAAGTGATTAAGAGTTAGTTCCTGCATCCAGTTCATTGTCACTATGGTCACCATTACCACCACCTCCACTACCACCCATAACAGCCACACTGTCCCTTGCCCTGCCTCACTCAGTTCGGTGTTTTGCCTTTGCATGTTGTATCATTACTGATGCTTCAAAATGTACTGCTTTACCACCATGGCTGTCATTCTTTTTGCACAAACTGCATACAACTCGAGGATTGTCTGCAGGGTCAATATAAATAAATTCCACACTAAAGATTTATCCTTTGTGCTTTGTACTATGGTGCCTGGCACTATTTCTTATACAGTCAAGGGACCTGGAGGAAACCCTATACTGCCATTTCCTTTTTCCCATTATTTTTTTCCCATTCATGGACATCTTCTTATTCTTAAGTGTAGCATATGATTTTTTTTTCTGCACTTTCCTGTCATGCCCTACAGTGACATCCTCTCCAATTCCCTCATTGAAACTAGTACCGACCTCATTGGCACAAGTTTCAGAAGAACTGGAAGTGCTGTCATCATCAGAAGGGACATAGCCTGGGCTATCCCATTCACAGTCCCCACTATCACCACCATTTTTATCAGCATTCACTGCCTTAACATCTGAGGTTATATTTAAAGAGGATGCCTCCCCCTCCTTGCATGCTGCTTCAGCAGATGAAAGTCTCCTGGCACATGCAACAAAATGATCAGTACCTCTATGAGTAACTCTTGTCAGTTCTTTCCAAAACTCTACTATCATTTCATTAGTAAAATTATTTTTTGGTTCAGGAGGAAATTTAGTAAAAGTCTTGGTGATGTTATTGTTATTAGTGTCACTATGTTCTTCATTAGTGCTAGAATTTATATTGTCCACATCATTTTCAGTTGCACATACACCAGCACTGTGCATCCTTGAATTAGACATACTGTGGGAAATACGAGACATAGAGTAGTAGGCACAGCCATGGCTTTCACTATGCCTCAGAGATACGTCACACACAGCATAGCTATAACAGGGCTCAGGGCATCTAACAGGCTAACAGACAGTGTGTAATACAGGCAAAATGGCTATCACTGTACTGCAGAGACACACTGAGTAACTATATGTCACACACAGGGCACAGGGTACCTAACACACAGTGTGTAATACAGCCTGAATGGCTTTCACTATACTGCAAAGACATGCAGAGTAGCTATCTTACAGACAGGGCTCAGGCACCTAACAGATACTGTGTAATGCTGCTTAAATGGCTTTCGCTATACTGCAGAGACACACATAGTAGCTATGTTACAGACAGGGCTTGGGGCACCTAGCAGACACTGTGTAATGAAACTTAAATGGCTTTCTCTATTATGCAGAAACACAGAGTAGCTATGTCCTAGACAGGGCTTGGGGCAACTAACAGACAGTGTGTAATATAGAAACATAGAAATATAGACTTTGATGGCAGATAAGGACCGCTTGGCCCATCTAGTCTGCCCATTTCCCTACCTACAGGATAGGCCGCAGATCCTAGTTAAACAACAGCCTATTTCTTCCTACCCCCCACAAGAATTGCGTTATGTCTATCCCATGCATTCTTGAATTATCCCACAGTTTTAGACCACACAACCTCCTCAGGAAGGCTGTTCCATGCACCCACTACCCTCTCTGTGAAATAATACTTCCTCACATTGCCCCTGAACCGCCCTCCTTCTATCTTTAAATTGTGTCCCCTTGTTCTTGCACGTCTCTTTTTCTGAAAGATGCTACCCTCTTGGACTTTGTTGATTCCACTGAGGTACTTAAAAATTTCTATCATGTCCCCCCCTCCCTTCTTTCCTCAAGGGTTTACATATTAAGCTCCTTTAGTCTCTCCTCATACGGCTTCTCTTGCAGACCCTGCACCATTTTAGTTGCCATCCTCTGGACTGCCTCTATCCTGTCTATGTCCTTGTGGAGATGGGGTCTCCAGAACTGGACACAGTACTCCAGATGGGGTCTCACCAACTGTCTGTACAGAGGGATAACAACTTCCTGTTTTCTTCTGCTGAGTGCCTCCTATACATCCCAGTATAAACCCCAGCCCTCCCTACTGCCTTCTCACATTGCTTGCTAACCTTAAGGTCATCTGATATGATTACCCCCAGGTCCCTTTCCTTTTTTGTTGTTGTTACTACCTCCCCACCCATTGTGTATTCTTCCCCTGGGTTCTTGTTTCCCAGGTGCATTATTTTGCACTTCTTTGCATTGAATCCTAGCTGCCATACTTCTGAAAATTCCTCCAACCTTGCCAAGTCCCTTTTCATCCTTTCCATGCCTCCTTGTGTATCAACCCTGTTGCACATTTTTGTGTCATCTGCAAAAAGGCATACTTTTCCTTCCAGTCCTTCTGCAATGTCACTGATGAAGACATTAAAAAGGACTGGACCCAATACTGAACCCTGCGGTACCCCACTAGTGACCCCTCTCTCTTCAGAGTGGACTCCATTTACAATTACCTTCTGTGTCCTGTTGTGCAGCCAATGTTTTACCCAGGCTACCACCCTGGGACCCACTCCCAGGCTGGTTAATTTGACTATTAATCTTTTGTGTGGGACTGTGTCAAATGTCTTGCTAAAGTCTAGGTAGGCCATGTCCACAGCCCCTCACTGGTCTACTACTTTGGTTACCCAGTCAAAGAAATCTATTAGATTCATCTGACATGACCTTTCCTGCCAGAACCCATGCTGCCTTGGGTCCTGCAGCCCCACTGGCCTCTAGGTACTCAACTATTCTTTCCTTCAGAAGTGACTCCATCACTTTCCTACCACAGAGGTCAGACTGACAGGTCTGTAGTTTCTGCCTCTGTCTTGGTCCCACTTTTGTAAAGGGGAATCACATCCGCCTTCCTCCAGTCCTCGGTACCACACCATCCTCCCATGATTTATTAAAAGAGTAGCCAGTGGTTTCACTAGTTCCTCCTTAATTTTTTAGAATTCTGGGTGAATTCCATCAGGACCCATTGCTTTGTCCACTTTCAGTTTTAGGAGTTCTTGCAGAACCCTTTCTTCTGTGAAAGGACTGGGATCGACCCCCCTATCAAGAGTGCTTCTGTTAATTGGATTAGGCACTTCCACCTCCTCTTTTGTGAATACTGAGCAGAAATATTCATTCAGTATCCCTGCTTTTTAACTGTCCCCCTCTGCCCACCCACTGTTCATTCTATTCAGCCTCACTATCCCTCCCTTTGTCTTTCTCTGACTTTCATTATGCTGCAGAGTCACACAGAGTAGCTATGTCACAGACAGGGCTCAGGTAATCTAACAGACTGTTTAATATAGCCTAAGTGGCTTTTACTATACTGCAAAGACACACAGAGTATTTGTGTTACAGGCAGGGCTCAGGGCACCTAACAGACCCTGTGTAATACAGCTTAAATGGCTTTTGCTGTACTGCGGAGAGACAAAGATTAAGTATGTCACAGACAGGGCTTAGAGCACCTAACAGACAATGTTTAATACAGCCTAAATGGCTTTTACTATACTGCAGAGAAGCAGAGAATAGCTATGCCCCAGACAGGGCTCAGGGCACCCAACAACAGACTGTGTGTGTATATAGCCTAAATAGCTTTCACTATACTGCAGTCACACACACACACACACACACACACACACAGTAGCTATGTCACACATAGAGGGCTCAGCGCACCCAAATAACAGTATTTAATACAGCCTAAATGTATTTTGCTACACTGCAGAGAGACACAGAGTAGCTATGTCACAGACAGGGCTCGGGGGCACCTAACAGACACTATGTAATATAGCCTAAATGGCTTTCACCATATTGCAGACAGACACACAGAAAAGCTGTATCACAGACAGGGCTCGGGGCACCAAACAGCCTAAATGGCTTTCTCTATTATGCAGTAACATGGAGTAGCTATGTCCTAGACAGGGCTTGGGGCAACTAACAGACAGTGTGTAATACAGCCTGAATGACTTTCATTATGCTGCAGAGTCACACAGAGTAGCTATGTCACAGACAGGGCTCAGGTAATCTAACAGACTGTTTAATACAGCCTAAGTGGCTTTTACTATACTGCAAAGACACACAGAGTATTTATGTTACAGGCAGGGCTCAGGGCACCTAACAGACACTGCGTAATACAGCTTAAATGGCTTTTGCTATACTGCAGAGAGACAAAGATTAAGTATGTCACAGACAGGGCTTAGAGCACCTAACAGACAGTGTTTAATACAGCCTAAATGGCTTTCACTAGACTAAAGAGAGAGACACAGAGTTGTTATGTCACAAACAGGGCTTGGTGTACCTAACAGACACTGTGTAATGAAGCCTAAATGGCTTTCACTGTAGTGCAGAGACACACAGAGTAGCTATGTCCCAGACAGGGCTCAGGGTACCTAAAAGATAGTGTGTAATACAGCCCAAATAGCTTTCAATATGCAGCAGAGACACACAGATTAGCTATGCCAGAGACAGTGCTTAGAACACCCAACAGACAGTGTTTAATACAGCCTAAATGACTTTCACTATACTGGAGAGAGACCACAGAGTTGCTATGTCACAGACATGGGTTGGGGCACCTAACAGACAGTGTGTAATACAGCCTAAATGGCTTTTACTATACTGCAGAGAAGCAGAGAGTAAAGATGTCCCAGACAGAGCTCAGGGCACCTAACAACAGACTGTGTGTATACAGCCTAAATAGCTTTCACTATTCTGCAGTGACATACACAGAGTAGCTATGTCACAGAGAGGACTCAGGGCACTTAACAGACAGGGTTCAATACAGCCTAAATGGCTTTCACCATACTGCAGCGAGACACACAGAGTAGTTATGTCACAGACAGGGCTAAGACAGCTAACAGAGTATGCAATACAGCCTAAATGTCTTTCACTATACTGCACACGCAGAGTTGCTATGTCACAGACAGGGCTCGGGCACCTAACAGATTGTATAATACAGCCCAAATGACTTTCCCTATACTGTAGATACACACAGAGTAGCTATGTCACAGATAGGGCTCAGGGCAAGTAACAGACTGTTTTTAATACAGCCTAACTTGCTTTCACGATACTGCAGAGACACACAGAGTAGCTTTATGTCACAGACAGGGCACATGGCACCTTACAGACAGTGTGCAATGAATGGCTTTCACTATACTGCAGAGACAAACAGAGTAGCTAAAGGGCTCAGGGCATCTATCAGATAGTGTGCAATACAGCCTAGGCAAGGCAAGGCAAGGCAAGGCATGTTTATTTATATGGCGCCCAATCCCTGAGGCTCTGGGCATCTTACATAAAAACAGATAGGGTAATACAAACTAGATACAGAAAAACACATATAACATATAATACAACATCAAGACAATAAATATAGGAATATAATTTCTAAAATTAAACTTGCTCTGGTCAATCAAATTCATCAGAGAAGTCTGAGTAGAACAAATAAGTATTTAGACCGTTTTTAAATATCTCATCCATCAGGGCCTCCCAAACAGAAGCTGGAAAGGAGTTCCAAAGGGCCAGTAAAAGGCTTGGTCGCTGGAGGTTTTTAATCTCGCCCTTGGAACCATAAGGAGGACCTTGGATGAGGAGCAGAGGAAGTGGGCATCACTGGGCCTGATCACTTTCCTGACCCTTGGTGATAACCATAGAGCTCTCTTAAACTTGTTTTTCATTGTTATTGTTTTTCTGCACGCCCTCAATGCCTCAGGGATGGCTTCCTTACTTGTCCCCATCTCTCCTCCACCCCACCTACAGTATGTCCCCCACCCCTACTAACTTATCCCTGACTAGCTCCCTCAACCTATCGAAGTCTGCCCTTCAAAAGTTAAGAACTTTGGTTCTTGATTGTGGTTTTGCTGGACCCGAGGGCCATTTCACACCAAACTGAGTTATGGTCATTGTTCCCTAGAAGCTCCCTTACTCCCACAGCACCCATTGTCTCTGAGTTGGTGAGCACTACATCATGAATTACTGTCTGCAAGGTGGGTTCCTCAACTAGCTGCAGCAGTAGACAGTCCTGGAAGGTATTCAGCAGTGCCTGACTCCTGGTCCTTTTGGCCATCGGGACCTTTCAGCCAATGTCTGGCAGGTTCAGGTCTTCCACCACCACTACCTCTTCCTTTGCTACCCCTTTTTCAAGTTCCTCCCTGAGTTCTCTGTCCTTTTTCTCCTTTTGCACTGGTAGCTATAGATCACCCACAAGTGTACTTTCCTGCCTGAGGCTGCCATGACTTGAATCCATGCTGACTCAGCCTTCCCGTTGTTACCCTAATGCTCCCATCTTCTGCCACTTCTATGCCCTCATTGACAACAAGGGCAACTCCTCCCCCTGTACCAGTTCTTCTATCCCTCCTGAACAGTGAGTATTCTGGGATCATCTTCCAGTCATTTTAATCTGTGGCCCACATTTGCACGATGGCCACAAGGTTCTTGTCTACTATCAGCATTTTGGAGCTTGCTTAGTTTGTTTCCTAGCCTCCAGGTGTCAAAGCATACACACTTCCATCTGATCTCTGCTCTAACCCTGCTGCTGCCCTTCTGCTTACCATGTTCCACCCCCCCATGTTTGTGCTTTTACCCATTGTTTCCCCCCTCACTACTGCATCTTCTCTTGGCTACAGTCACCTGGGTGTGAGAGAGTACTATCTAGGATCCCCTTCTGATCACCATCCACCCTGATTCCCCTTGACCTGGACGCCCACACAGATAGTTAACCATCTGTTATATACGTCAAACTTCTGCCCCTGTGCACTTGACTCTCTCTCATCAGGTGAAGTCCATTAGCCTTGAAGAGTTTCCAGTGCCAGAAATCCCTCAAATCCCCTACAATGTTGTACCCCATGTCCCAACACCAATCCTTAAGCCAAACTTGTCAGTTTCAGCCCTCATTATCCTATCCTGCTTCCCCTCCCTGCCCCACAAAGGAAGGTCTTTGGAAAAGGCCAGGGAGGCTGAGTAGGCTGCCAATCTGTCCCCCAGTCTATGGAAGTTGCACTTCACCGCCTCCACTAATTGATTTGCCAGATCATTGCTATCCAGGTATACCAGCACTCCTCAACTCCCCCTGCTCTCTCTCCTCCATTCTCCCTATTCTGTCTAAATCCCGAATGGCTAATACTTCAGGCAGGCATCAGACCATGCCCCTCCCATCTGACCACTTACCTACAACACTATCTATTCCCCTAATCATTGAGTCCCCTACCACTAGGACCATCATGGCAGCCTTGCCCCCCCTTGGGTGCCAGCATGTTTTCCTGCCCTTTCCCTTCAACTGACCTGGAGTCACAGCTGGCAGAATCAGGAGACTGAACCTCCTCCAGGGGTGTAAAGTGATTCACCATCTGGATTGTACTGGGTTGGACAGCCTCCTTATGGCTGCCACTCCTGTACCCCACTAATCTCCATCCCCCTGGACCAGTGAGGTCTGGGGCAGTGGGGGTGGAGGGGCAAGCTCCTGATGAGCTGAGTGCACAGCTGGGAGATTTCTATCCTTGTTGTTGCCAGTTGAGAATGAAGCTCTTCTATGGTTCTGCAGATGGGGTAGTGTCCCCTCCTCCAGAGCATATCCCTGGAGAAGAGTGCCCCACGGTTTAAACAATTGAGCATCTCCCCTCTGAATGACATCCTACAAGGAACTGCATTGGCAAGAAAGAAACATAATTAAATATCAGCTTAGTAAGGGTGAAGTGCACTGGTAATAAAAAAAAAAAATAGTAAATACAGACATGAACCCTTCCCCCCAAAGAGATATAAACTCTCTTGCTTTCTTTTCTGTCTGTCTTGTCTTCTTTTCTTTCTTTGCTACGCTGTCTATATTTTCCCTGTTAGAGTGGTCAACCTGACAGACCCTTCTGAAATCTTTGCTGTCCCTTTCTTTTATTTTTATTTTGCTAGTGCATGCCGTGTCGTAAGTTACACTCCTGAGTGGGAGGTTTAAAAATGAAAGTGCCAGTCGCTCTTTATATGAAAGCGCAAGGTGCGCTTTAAAAAAGCAGTAAATGCAGTGCCATGGAGAGCTCCTAACAGAGGAGCTACTTTAGATAAAAAGGGTAGCCCTGAAGGAAAAGAAGCTCCAAGGAGTGAAGCGCCCCTCAGATACCAATCCCTGAATTTGTGTCTGCCATAAAATGTGGCTAAATAAGGATGTTTTGGTGCAGGTTACTCCATAAGGGGAAACAGATCGCATGTAGCAGTTTAAGAAAACAAAGTTCCTTGAAAGGAGCTACAACAATAATGTTCACAGCAAGATGCTTCATGGCTCCACTACTGCAAGATGTGATTAAATACAAGCTCCTTCTTCAGGGTGATGCACCCTTATGATCGACACCCCGACGGCAAAACAGGAAAAAAGACCATTATGGCGACAGTCACGGTAATGGTCCTTTTTCTGTGTTTCGCCTTCCCCCACTGTTCTGCCCCCACCCCAGACTAACTCTGGCCTGGAGTTGGAATCATAAAGTCTGGGGGCCCACTACAGAAAACACTGTTGGAATAGGTGGCACAATACCTACAGCGGTATTGTGCCATCGCTGTGGGGGAGGTCGGTATTTCCACTGTTGACCTCTCTTGGTGCTTCCCTTCAGAGCAGGATGGTGCTTCAGAGAAGAGAGATGCTCTGAAGTATACTAATATGCTGCAAGCAAGTGGCAAGGAGAGAAAGAATGCCAGTAAATAAGACACTGGGGCAGGGTGTAATAAAACCCTGTAGTGTCTCAAAAAAGGAATGGTGCCCAGTAGGATTGTTGCAGCCCCAGAGAGGTTATAACTGGGGCTGAATAAAGATTTTAAATAAAGCAATGGCCAAAAGTGGAAAAAGGGCAGAAAAGACTCAAATGAAATGTTTTTCCAACAGCTGCTATTTCAGCCATCGGGTCCAGCAATGAAATTGCTAAAGTTTGGCTGGGGTTCACTAAGCAGCCTAGTGCAGAGCACCTGCAAGGAAAGTAATATCTTGGCAAAGGAATAAAGCCTTTTAAAGGCTTACAAAGAAAAATCAGCGTACATTGTATGAACATACAAAAATGGTATTCTGTTGTGTTCATAAAAACAGGTCTCCTGAGCTTGTAGGAGAAGGGAGATGAGGAGCGCGCTTCTATCTCCCATTACCCTTGCCAACACAGAAATGCTTGAGACATTTTCAGGTATTTTACCATGTTAGTAAAAAAGCAATTACCTCCTGGGTACACTGCAGTCCTTGCTATACAGCTGGCTGCCCACAAAATGGCTGCTTTTAAAGAGACAGGAGCCTTGATTTCATTACAGGCGAGGGCTTAAAATTTTAATGAGCACTAACAAATGGCTACCTAGGTAAAACAAACTCTGGTCAGATACCCCACGGCTGCATAATGAAGTTAGTGAAGTTGTGTGGAATTGTTACAGAGGTATGGAGAAACAACACAATGATTTGTAAGTAATAAGATTTGTTTTAGTTTCTGTTCTAAGGAAGGCATACACATTATTAGAAAAATATACAGTATAGAGGTATACATTTTTATGGAAGGAAAAGGAAGCAATATAGGTTTACAAAAGAACCCCAGAGCAAATGCTACTGAGGTATGTGTTATCCTGGATGATATTGGGTGGACAGCCACATTTTAAAGAAAACACAATTGCTCGTACCACAATAATGCAAAGCATCATGGGAAACATATGCAAATCCCCATGATGGTACAGAAGGTGGCAGTACATGAAAAAGTAATGGCTGGCATATGTTCAGCCTTGGGATTATTTAAACCTTTTTTTTTTTTTTTAGAAACAGGGTTTTTGTCCATGAGGTGATGTAAGTTATATTTAAGCAATGTGTTGATGTCAGGAAGTCAGGTATAATGATGGACTGTTAGCAGAGAAAATGTGATACTAACTTTCAGACGGGGTTGTTTTTGATAAGGATAAGGTAGTTATGATTGTGATAATGGGAATATTAGGCAAGTATGAGGTCTATGCAGAAGTGGAGTACAAATATGCACAGTTTCATAAGTATGTGCTCAGAGCACAGGCAAAAGTGATATGTAGGTTTGTTTTAGAAATAGGTAAAAATAGCAATACATGCAATTGATAGAATGATAGATAATTACACAGACATATATATATATATATATATATATATATATATATATAGAGAGAGAGAGAGAGAGAGAGAGAGAGAGAGAGAAAGACAGACAGACAGGCAGAATAGGAATGGGGGTGAAGTATTGAAGTGATGCCAACCTCACCCCCACCATTCAGAGCTGGACAGGCATTGGGGTGTGCCTATGGGTCATTGCCCATAAGGCTCACACCATTTCACCTCACTCTACCCTGCAAACACAGACAAATGTCGAGATGTGCCTTGGGGTGTTCAAGCTTTACACTCACCCCATTCCATAAGGAAATACTCTGAAATGGGTACAGTACTGTATAAAAAAATGGAGTGAACTTTGGGGCTGAAGAGTCAAAGGCACACTTCAATACCTGTCACTGACTGCAGGGTGGGGATGTGGTGGAATGGCATGAGCATTACTGTTGACAATCCCAAGTCACACCCCTGATGCCTGTCAGTCCCTACAGGGCAAGGTGTTATGGTCAGAAACCCTAATGCGCTGGGCATTGTTGTGTGACTTCTTAACCTAGCAACATGATTTAATGCATTACATTATAAGGACAAGTAAATGTTTTTAATACATTTACAGACAGTTACATAAACTTAATTTTCTTCATAGAATAATTTAAATTTAGTTACAGTGGTAGTACAAAGCAATTACCCAGATGACATAAACACTATAACTACTTTATACTGTACATTAACACTCCATAAGGACCTCCTTATTTATTTATTATTTATTTTATTTATTTAAGAGATTTACCAGGTTGGCATACTGAGCGGGGGACCGGTCATTTCCAGATGCAACCTGGGGAGTTACAGGGGTACAAAAAAAGACAGGTACATACTAGATATATTACATAGGCGCAAAGTACATACAATCTGAGCACGTTTAGATACACAGGTGTTACAAGGTATTAGCATATGTACAGAGTAAACAGGCAGGTACACAGGCATGTGCTGAATATTTACAAAGCAGAGAACATTTAGGTACACCGGTAAATACCAAGTTGTAAGTCTAGGAGAGCAGAGTAAATGGCAAGGCATGGAGCTTGTTGGCACTGCTGGGGGAGTCAGGTGTTGCAGCACTAGCAGGGCCCATGCTTTCTAGTTCAGGGTTGGTGGTAACAGTTGCACATGTCTGAGAAATGAGCTTGGAGAAGAGGGTGAAGGAGTCTTTGGTCGGCGGTGAGCCTGAGATGCAAATGTCACACATTTATCAGTTTTCTAACAGGAATAATTTACTATCCTAAATGCATTTCTTGCTTCAGTAACTGCTCAGCACATCTATTGTATGACCTACTTATTGACATTTTATATCTGCTATGCAATGCACTGCTGCTTACTACACCAACATCATGAACCATAACACAGATGACTGCCATAACTAGGGAGGCAGTATAGCACAGTAGTTTAAGGCTCTGAGCTGCAAATCTGGAGATCAGGGTTTAAATCCCACAGCCCCCACTTCCATACTGGGTGACCCTGAGCAAGTCACTTAACTTCCATGTGCTCCCAGTTTGCCCCCTGTAAACAAACTTTCAGTTTAGTGTGCCACTCCTGGTTGAACAATTGAAAAGAAAAAATCACATATATTATTTTTCTTGCTTTATTTTGCTACTACAAGCTTTGACTAAAACATACATCCTTAAATGTACTTTTTTATAGTTTATGTGTCTATAACCTAGGCATAACTACACTTAAAATCATACACATAAATAAAAACATCATCAGAATAACATTAATTTCAGTAGTATCTCTTTCCTTTTCAGGTGTCCATGGCACTATGTGTATATATTTATATCTTTTAACTTCAAAGCAATAAACCTATTCAAATGTGCAAAACACAAGACTTTATTCTCTTCACACATTACTGCTAAACTTCAGGTCCCGGAGAGATAAAAATGTTGAGCTTCCCCTAGCTATTTGGGTGGGTGCTTCAGCTGTGTTTGTGTGTGTGGGGGGGGATATAAAAAGCTTTTAAGAAACAGACACTCTAGTATCCAATATAGGATAGTCTTCTTTGAGTGACATATTTTACTCCTTTGTGGGCTTATACCTTAATTGTCATTCTTGTGTTGCAAGTGCTTGCTTTCCTCAAGTACTGTAATTTCAGAATGCAGTTTCACAAGTGCTGGATAAGGATGCAGTTTCAGGCCCTCCTTAATTACTTTTTCTTTCCTTCTGAACCTTAAGATCTGATGCCCCAGGCAGCTCTGATAGTCAGTTGTTCCAACGTGATATATCCACCTCATGTCCCTCCCACATGAACCCAAAAAAGGTGGGAGTGGATCTTTAGGAGCTTCTCAGGTGGAGGTGGGGGTGGATCTTACCCCCCCCAAAAAAAAACTAATGCTGCCTCCCACTACTCAGGTTCCAATTATTGTACATCCCATTTAAGAAAGATAATAATGCCCTGCAACCATTGACTAACATGAAAGCATATTTATTTGAGGGCGGAAAGCATTTCTTGGAGGAGGGCAAGGTAGAGGAGACTATTTGCACCTTCAGCCAGTTCCACAGACAGAAAACATGACATCAGCCATTTTGTACATGAAAAACGTCTGCAGGCTCCACCCACTGTAGCCATAAAAAAGGAACCTAGCTTAAGGAAGAACATTGCCATATGTACTAGGATTTTGATCTAGAGTTGTGGCCAAGCTTATTAAGAATTAAATAGAGCCTAATTGTTCTTCAAACCCCAGTCAACTGACTATGATGTCATCTCCTGTGGAATATATAAACTCATCACTAGGAGTGAGACAGTAGATAGGTAGGCCAGTGAGTTGCTGGCTGTTGGAGAGGTAGCTGTGCAAGCTATCACACCAAGTAATTGAACAAAATAGATCTGAGCAGAAAAGTAACTAGGAAAGAGTCATTTTCTAAATTTATTTTCATTTTGGTGTGCTGACTAACACCTGACTTTCTTTGATTTCTGTATACTGCTGTAATCTGATTTTAAAAAAAAAATCATAAATGCATGACTGTATTTATTTTATGCACTTTATCTCCTGCCAAAGTCTCTGTTTATCCAACCCCATAACACTGGAAATCAGCCTTCAATTAAGAGGCCCATATGGCAGGTCTGATGTTTTCTGTGATTCTGCGGTTACAGCAACTGTTGCAGAAACATGGTCCTGTTGCAGAAACAAGCCTCTGCCACAGAAACTTTATTTTTTGATGCAGTAAAAATGACCGTCCCCACTGAAAACCCAAATAAATGGCTAAAACGATTGTGAGCAAGCTTAAAATGGTATGAGTGTGAGTTGTTGGCAGCTCCATTATATATCCATCCACCTCCCTAGGCTGCAGTAGTTGGTGGGGTCATCTGATTCTAATTCTCTGACACTCAGCCCTGAAGCTTATAACTATTATTGGAGGCAGTATAGTGCAGTGGTTTAAGGCTCTGAGCTGCAAACCTGGAGACCTGGGTTTGAATCCCACAGCCCCCACTTGCATACTGTGTGACCCTGAGCAAGTTACTTAACTTCCTTGTGCTCCCAGGTGACACCTGTAAACAAAGCTTCAGCTTAATGTGTCTCTCCTGGTTAAAAAACAAATTATGACTTTCTACAAATGATGAGGGACTTCAGGAAGTCTATTTCATGAGAAAGAATGGTGGTTCTATTTGCCAATTGCAAAACTGTGGAATGAAAAAGTATTAGTAATTATTGCAGAGAAAAAATGGTAAGCTTTTTAGACATTTGTCTAATGTAAAATGGTCCAACTACTCTCTAGCCTCACAGTAAATCCTGACAGAGTGACAGAGAAGCATATATGGAAGCCAAGTGGCACTGACACAAATTACACTACCGGTGTTGAACTGCGTGAGCAGGTGGAAGCAACAAGTGCAGCACTACAACACAAACCATCATCACCAGGCTTAAAGCAAGTGGGTGGGAGGAAGCCATTGGAGCAGCACTGTTTAGCAACCAGGCAATACTGGTCTTCAAGCAACTGGTCAGTCAGGGGGAGAAATTCTCAGGAACACAGCTGTGGTAAACAAGTGCTGGGCAGTTGGAAGGGAGCCATGGGACAAAACAGACTGTAGTAAAAAAGTAAATAACCCTTCATTTTCCCCTTGCCCTACATCCAATTCAAATCATGATGCCAGAATTGCTTTGCCTTGCCTTGCCTGTACATCTGCCAAACTACTCCAGGATGCCTTTTCCTGAGCATTCTTTCTGGGTAATTAGAATTTATTTTGGGGCTCATTTGAGTCACCATAGAATGTAAAGCTCAGCACAGAATTGCCACAGAATCACTGCAGAATTTCTCATAGCCTGACTGCAGCAAGCATGAGGTCCTGCCACAGAATGTATGTCCAGTTTTCTCAGTGAACATGGGGCCCTGCTTTATAGGTACTTCATCATGCCACCCATGTTTTGCTGCCTGCAGTTATTACATACTGTCCATTTTACCCAACTAACCTGACCAAGACTTCCATACCCACTTAATTCTTTAAGTCCTCAGTAGTCTTTCTACAGCACGTGATGCACTTTGCTGATTTCTCTCACGTCTTGATTTGGCTACACTTAACTGGATTTCCCACTTTATAAGCCTAAAGAGGCTTATGTGTCAAAATACACAAAATGTCTCACACTTAGTTGAAAAAGCAGTGAATAAAATCAGACAAGGTTAATGCAAAAACACCATTTATTTTGACAAAAAGCTGTGTGCAGTGCAAGGTCCCAAGCACTTTGTTCTCTATGGAGCTCAGTCATGAGGTAAGGCTTGTTCACTAAGAGCTCTACTTTTATAGGCCATTTCATCACATAAAATTATATTAATTGTTATTGATACAATTAAGTACAATCTGTCTGTAACACATATTAAAATTGAACACAATATGCTAGGCCAGGACCATGACTTTAGATCTACTGCCAGCTGTGATGATGACCTGCATAGCGGATGGCTAGAGTAGAAAGGATCAAGCATCCCATGTTCTGCTGTCCTATCTCTGTTAAGGGGACTCTTGCACACTGCTGTTTGTCTTTCACCTTGCAGAAGCTGGGTGGTAGCAAATCAGGAGGGTCTATGAGGGAAGGGCCTGCTCACAGACCTGGATATGCACACATGTGCATTATACCACTGCATGCTCTGTGTCTACAACCTGCTCACTTAGTAGTCAAGTGACTGAAGAGTCTTTATGGCTCTGCTGACCCAGAACTACACCCAGCGTGCCAACAAACGTCACAACAGAATCCCATACTACTACTTCCTTCCTACTGCCTTGACATGCTGCCCTCCTATGACCGTCCTGTACCGAGGACGTCACTGCATCCAAACTTTAAGCAGTAGCACCTGTTACCCTGTTAGCATCCTTAAGTTTCATAGTCAGTGGTTTGTACTGGTTTTGGATGGCCATAAATGGTGACCCCTGATTTACCTCAAGGTACCATCCCCATGCCATCCTGTCTATCCTAACCCACTTCTTATCTTTAACACCTGAATCTATCTTCCTGTTCCCCCTCACCTTTGTTGAAGCCCTTGAGAGTCACATGCTGCATTCTGGAATGCTGATAGTTACAGCTCAGTCATGCTAACTCTGGTCAAAGGATGAGTCGATGATGTATTTATTTGGTGAATGCCAAAATTTAGCTCTTTTACTTTAATTTTGGCACAGTCAAACATTTTGACCACTTCAGAATCAGTCTGACCTTCAGCCAGCTAACTGAAAAACAGTCTACAAGTGACCAGAGCCAGTCTATGGATGACTCATCATCCACTTTTGTCATATACAACCCTTCTCCTCCCTTTCCAAACATTTAAAAACATATATACTGTACTTCTCAATCCTGGCACTGCACCAGGTAATGAGTGAGTTGTTTTTTTAAATAGACTGAATGGAAAATCAAGGGAGAGCAGAAGAGGTTGGGATTTACTTGGGTGAGAGGAGGTGAAGCAATGCCACTTCACCTGCCTAACCCCAATATCAAGAGCCTAAGTGTCGAAGCCAAACCAAGACAGAGGGTTCCAAACTGAAGCTGAAGTGAAGCTGCTAAGTTCCACATTTTCTTACCCTTACTCTGGCCTCCAGTAGTGCACCCAGCTTGTATCAGTCACAGGAAAGAAAAGTCTTTCATTGTCATAGACATAATCATATACATTCAGCAAGCCTCAGGATACTGAACATCAGAAAAACTGCCATGGATGCAGAATAATTCCCACTCTATTTTGTTTGTAGAAAAAAATGGTTTTAGTGGCTGGTTGGGCCACTCCATCTCTGCTCAACTTCCACTATGCCAACTCTTGTTAGCCTCATGCCAGTTTACCACTGTTACCATTTCCAGGTGGCTCAGTCCATTATAGACAATTGACCATATGTCTTTTCAATGAATTTCATTTGCTTGGGCCCTCCAGTTTCAAATTAATCTTTTAGTCCCAAGATTAAATTAGCTGTTTTCCTGCCCCTACACCTAAATAATTTTGGCTGGCTCTTTATAGACAAGTATATTATCTTAAATTGTCACCAATGTCTGCAGCAGTTAAACACACTTAAAATCAAATCGCATACCACTCACTTGCACACAGCCTTGTTTGTCTCTGGGACACTTTCATTTGCTGCAGACTCACTGGATGACAATCTTCTCCATATGGTCTTCTAGTCCCAATGTGTGTCAAGAGGATTTAGATAATATTGGTATAAAGGGAAACTGTACATTGAAAAAGCAGGGTAGATAAACAAATATACATAAAATAAGGCAAGTTTATTAGGACCAAACATTTCCTCTACCCACAAATCTTTACACATTTTTACTTATGATTACAATTGAACAATTTATTTACCCAGGATAGCACAGCTGAGGTGCAGCATCTATTTTTGAGTGGAGTCATTATTTGATAAATTTCTACAGTTGCTTGCACTGGAGGACTGAGAGGTTAATTGAGATGCCCAAGGTCACGCAGTGAGTACTTGTCTCTATTGGGGTTTGAAATTGTGATCTCCCAGTTCCTAAGCCAAATGTGCACACTACGCCATAATGCCTCGATTTACAGTATTTATTGGTTCTGCAACAAACATAACCTCATTTTGGTGATCTGAAGAGAGGGCTGCAGGTAGATTTAAAATGTATGTAGTTAACTATCTGAGGAGCCATCCAATAATCACATTTCTGAGAATTTATTTTAAACTGAAGACCTGTAATGTTAAAATAGGAAAATCTTTTTGTTACTAACTTTTGAGTACCATTGTCTTTTCAACCTGTGCTGTCAAGCCCTTCCAGTTCAGCCAAGGTATTAATTTTTCAAATAATTCTGGCTAATTGGAAATGGGTAACTATGAAAAGATTAGAAGGGGCTGAATGAGATTGTGACAGCACATTTATCATCTCTTCTGTCACCTCAGGGACCAATTTGTTCCATCCTAGCAAAGACAGGTGTGAAGGGAAATCTCCCC
This sequence comes from Neoceratodus forsteri, assembly GCA_016271365.2. Taxonomy (NCBI): domain Eukaryota; kingdom Metazoa; phylum Chordata; order Ceratodontiformes; family Ceratodontidae; genus Neoceratodus; species Neoceratodus forsteri. Next base: position 876,441,609 of record CM057459.1, read on the forward strand.
TTTTCAAAACTGTATTTTAAAAGAATATAATTAAAATTCAATTAACACAGCACTTAAATGATCTGTGCATTTGATATTTACCTCTGGATTTTGATAAATTGTAAGCAATTTTTCTTTCATATGTGTTAAATTTAATAACACAAGTAATAAGTGAAGGCTGGGGATTGGAAGTTTCTATATTCATTTTGATAGCACACCTGCTAACTGTCACACATTCGATGAAACTATTAACATTTAAAATCCCCACACTCCTCAGACGCAATGCCTCTTAAAGTACCACACTGCACTCTCACTTCATTACTCCACTGAATGTAACTAGTGTTGTGTGAGATCTGTACACTCTGGGATGGATTTTTGATTGCAACTGCTAGTGGCACAAAAGGGGTATTATGCACTCAGTTGACTGCAGTAAAACACAAAATTGCTTAAGCATTAAGACCTGAGCAGTGTTATGTTATTGGTCTGTTAATCATTCTCTGTGGGTATAATGTATCATGAAGCATAGTCAAGTACCACATGTCTCCCACAGGGTGAGCCACTGACCATTGACATAACCCCAGAAAGTGCCATAATGCTTCTATAATAACATTTTCTTTAATTAGTGTTAAATCTTGTTCAGCATGTAATTAGGCTCTATATATATGTTAAAGATTAGCATGTGGCTGATATAATGCTTAAAGCCAATCAGAATGCTCTATTTCTCAGTCTCTTTTAATTATATACCTAAAAGGGAACCTGAAGTGCTGGAGAAAGAATTCCCCTTCTGAGTGTGGAGCAATGCAGTTTGCTGTTCCGTATCTTAGGGGGTGGAATCAGGAATAGTTGCTACTAGTATCTGGGTGAGTGGGAGCAGAAACAACAATATGTAGTACAGCTCCATGTCATGCCCCACACATGGCAAAGGACTATGTATCATTGTTTCTGTGGCGCTGTGACAAGGAGATCCTGCAACTCTTGAGGACAGACATTTTCTTAAACCTGTTGCAACAATTCTTCTATTTCAAAGCCTAATCTATCCTTTACTATTTCTAGTCCATAACGTTGGCCACCTATGGGCACCCCCTTCCCTTTCTTGACTATGCTATAGTGTCCTACTTTATTTTCCTTTTCCCTCTCAGGTCATCATACAGGGAGTTTATTGTGGTGACCTTAAAACATATGTAAAACAGGTTGTGTTTATCATTGTTGGATTTAATATGTAATAGCACTAAGTCATAAAATACCCTGATGTATATACCTTATGTTTATGAAACCTGTAAATGTTGAAAATACCATGGTACTAGGGCCCAGATATTCAAAGGGGTTGTGCATGATGCAACAGGGTTGTGCCATGTGAAACCCCTCAATGCACCCCAGCATGATATTCAAAGGGGCAGGTTGCGCAGCGCAACTCCTGATGCACCGGGGCACATTGGTAATGTATGTGGTGCAGATGCAGAGGGCTTGCTGCCCATGCATATATGGCACATCCCAATATTCAGCCCTGGATGTGCAGCGCATATGTTGGCACAATCCCTACATGCACCGCACACTGGTGCTCAAAGTTGTGCGGAAAATAAAAGGCTCAAATGCTGGCCACCTACAGGTGGGCAGCTGTATTGAAGGCACAACACAGCAGCCCCCAGCCATGGGTGGCAACCCACCTAGCAGGAACACCATCCACAAGCACATGGACCTTCCCTGGTAGTCTAGTGGACCCCCCTCCCTCCCGTACCCTTGATCATGGGCTGTTGCAATATTAAAATTAACCTGGTGGTCTAGTAGTTCCATCCCCATATACCCGATTGAGGTGTTGTAATATTAAATTAATATGGTGGTCTAGTGGTTCCATCCCGTATGCCTTATTGCGGGCTGCTGTAAAAATATATATTAACCTGGTGCTCCAGAGGTACTCCCTCCCCACCCACCCACAGGACCCCAGCCACCTAGCACCCCCATCATCGGCAGGTGGCAACACCCCACCTGCATACCGCCCAGCCACCGCCAAATGACAGCATACAGTATGATCAGTATGCCTGTTGGTCATTCACATACCTGGTCCTGTGTACTACAGTATGGTCTGCAAGCCCATTGGTCCACACTGTGGACCAATAGATGTACAGATCATGCTGTACTCTGTCGTTCGGTGGGTGGCTGGGTATGCGGGCAGGTGCTGCCGTCTGCCGGTGATGGGGGGGGTGGTGGGTGGTCGTCCTCTGTGGGTGGGTGGTGGGCAGGTGGTATCACTGAGCACCAGGTTAATATATATTTTTACAGCAGTCCATGATTAGGCATATGGGAAGGGAAACACTAGACCACCATGTTAATTCTAATATTACAGCAGCCCACAATCAGGCATATGGGGAAGGAACCACTAGACCAAGAGGTTCATTTAAATTTTACAACAGCCCACGATTGAGCATACAGGGAGGGTACCACTAGACCTGCAGGTTACTTTTATTATTACAGAAGTTCGTGATCAGACATACGGGAGGGGAGGGGGTTACAATAGCCCACCAGGGACCCTAGAGGCCAGTGGAGCACAGGACCCAAGGCAGCATGGGTTCACAGCGGGAAGGTCATGTCAGATGAATCTAATAGATTTCTTTGACTGGGTGACCAAAGTAGTAGACCAGGGAGGAGCTGTGGACATGGCCTACCTAGACTTTAGCAAGGCATTTGACACAGTCCCACACAAAAGATTAATAGTCAAATTAACCAGCCTGGGAGTGGGACCCAGGATGGTAGCCTGGGTAAACATTGGCTGAACAAGAGGACACAGAAGGTAATTGTAAATGGAGTCCACTCTGAAGAAAGGGGGTTACTAGTGGGGTACCGAGGGTTCAGTATTGGGTCCAGTCCTTTTAATGTCTTCATCAGTGACATTGCAGAGGGACTGAAGGAAAAGTATGCCTTTTGCAGATGACACAAAGATCTGCAACAGGGTTGATACACAAGGAGGCATGGAAAGGATGAAAAGGGACTTGGCAAGGTTGGAGAATGGTCAGAAGTATGGCAGCTAGGGTTCAATGCAAAGAAGTGCAAAATAATGCACCTGGGAAACAAGAACCAGGGAAGAATACACAATGGGTGGGAGGTAGTAATAACAACAAAAAGGAAAGGGACCTGGGGTAATCATATCACATGACCTTAAGGTTAGCAAGCAATGTGAGAAGGCAGTAGGGAGGGCTGGGTGTATACTGGGATGTATAGGAGAGGCACCATCAGCAGAAAACAGAAGTTGTTATCCTTCTGTACAGACAGTTGGTGAGACCCCATCTGGAGTACTGTGTCCAGTTCTGGAGACCCCATCTCCGCAAGGACATAGACAGGATAGAGGCAGTCCAGAGGAGGGCAACTAAAATGGTGCAGGGTCTGCAAGAGAAGCCGTATGAGGAGAGACTAAAGGAGCTTAATATGTATACCCTTGAGGAAAGAAGGGAGGGGGGGACATGATAGAAACTTTTAAGTACCTCAGTGGAATCAACAAAGTCCAAGAGGGTAGCATCTTTCAGAAAAAGAGACGTGCAAGAACAAGGGGACACAATTTAAAGATAGAAGGAGGGCGGTTCAGGGGCAATGTGAGGAAGTATTATTTCACAGAGAGGGTAGTGGATGCATGGAACAGCCTTCCTGAGGAGGTTGTGGGGTCTAAAACTGTGTGAGAATTCAAGAATGCATGGGACAGACATAAGGCAATTCTTGTGGGGGGGTAGGAAGAAATAGGCTGTTGGTTAACTAGGATCTGCAGCCTATCCTGTAGGTAGGGAAATGGGCAGACTAGATGGGCCTAGCAGTCCTTATCTGTCATCAAAGTCTATGTTTCTATGTTTCGTCCCCCTATGACAGGAGCTAGACAGGGCACCAGGCGCAGTTCACTGGGACGCCATGCGCAAAGCATACAAATGGGGCCATAATGACATGCAAATGGCCCCATTTGTGCCTTGCATATATTATGGCCTCTTTTGCATGCCCCGGCTGAATATCATGGGTGATGTGCCTAGTGCAACTGCATTTGCACTGGCATATCCCCGTGCTACCTCTCTGTGGCTTGTACTGGCACAGTGCCACTGCGCCATGGGCAGTATATGAGCCGACCTTGCCATATTCAACAGTGCTGCACCATGGCACATCACCGTTAAATATTGCCTGGTCCTGGCCCCGGCGCAGCCTAGTTGTGCTGAGCCCAGGCTTGCACCACTGCATGACGAAGTCTGAATATCTGGGCCTAGGTGTTTTTGATAATGGTAAAAAGTATAGATGACTATTACAGACATGAAGTCAGTTGTGCTATGTAAAATGCAGGTAAAATACATGTAACTTGCTGTAAACTGAACACGTCTGAAATGTCATAGTGATTTGCATATATCCCATGATGCTTTGCATTATGGAAGTATGTATAATGTCGTATTTCTTTGAAACTTGATTTGTTGCCAGTGCCCTTTGGGGTAACCATTTTTTCACTGATTTTGCATTGAGGTTCTTTGTCTATAGCTTATTTTGTTTTTTTCTTTTTGAGCCCCTACTACCCAAGCAAACAGGGCCCAAAAAGAGATGAAGGGTTTTCACTGGAACGTTGTTAGATCAGAGATCAGTGTCAGTAGGTCCTGGCTAAATACAGAGAAAGGACATACATAGTCTGTTGCTGCAAACTGATGTACTGAAAAAGGAATATGGCATTTCAGAAGCGTATTTCTGTATTTTGAATAAACATCACAAAAAGATTGTGTGTTGATCCTGAAGTTCAGTGTCTGGTCCCTCTGTTATCCCACAACCCCTCCACAGGTGTCAGGTCCCCCAAACTCACAAACCACATCCCTGTTGCCTAGCTGTATAGCAATGCATGTTCTAACCATATCAGTATTGCCACCTGTCCCCATATAATGTATGACCAAAACTGGCTTTCAGTTTACCCTCGCCCAGTTCATCATTGTGTGTCATCCCCTGGCATGTCTGACCTTTATTTTCCCTAGAGTCTAGTAGCTGTGAGAAACATAGAAACATAGACTCTGATGGCAGATACAGACTGCTTGGCCCACACAGTCTGCCCATTTTCCTATCAACTGGATAAGCTGCAAATCCTAGTTTTACCAACAGCCTACTTCCTCCTAGCTCCCACTAGAATTGTCTTATGTCTGTCCCATGCATTCTTAAATTCCACTACTGTTTTTGACCCCACAACCTCCTCAGGAAGGCCATTCCATGCATCCACCACCCTCTCTGTAAAAAAAATACTTCCTCATGTTGCCCCCGAATCATCCCCCTCTATCTTCAAATTGTGCCCCTTTGTTCATGCAAATCTCTTTTACTGAAAGATGCTACCCTCTTGGACTTTGTTGATACCCTTGAGGTATTTTAAAGTTTCTATCATGTCCCCCTCTCCCTCCTTTCCTCAAGTGAATACATATTAAGCTGTTTTAGTCTCTCTTCATATGGCTTCTGGTGCAAACCCTTCACCATATTAGTTGCCCTCCTCTGAACTGCCTCCATCCTGTCTATGTCCTTGCAGAGATGGGGTCTCCAGAACAGCATGCAGTTCTCCAGATGGGATCTCACCAACTGTCTATACAGAGGGATAACAACTTCCTGTTTTTTTACTGGTGATGCCTCTCCCTATGCATCCCAGTATCCCCCCAGCCCTCCTTACTGCCTTCTCACATTGCTTACCTACCTTTATGTCATCTGATATGACTATCCCCAGGTCTCATTCCATTTTTGTTATCGTTAATACCCCCCCCCCATTGAGTACTCTTCCCCTTGTTTTTTTTCCACAGGTGCATTACTTGGCACTTCTTTGCACTGAATCTAAGCTGCCATACATTTGACCATTCCTCCAACCTTGCCAAGTCTCTTTTCATCCTTTCCACACAACCCCCCCTTGTGTATCAACCCTGGTGCAGATCTTTGTGTCATCTGCAAAGAGTCATACTTTTCCTTCCAGTACCTTCACAATGTCACCTATAAAGACATTAAAGAGGACAGATCCCAGTACTGAACCCTGCGTTACCCTGCTAGTAACCCCCCCTTTCTTCACTCTGGACTCTGTTGGCTATTACCCTCTGCATCCTGTTGTCAAGCCAATTTTTTACCCAGGTTATCACCCTGGGACCCACTTCCCAGGCTGGCTAACGTGTTTATTAGTCTTTTGTGTGGAACTGTGTCAAATGTCTTGCTAAAGTTTAAGTAGACTACATCCTCAGCCCCTCCCTTGTCTACTACTTTTGTCACACAGTCAAATAAATCTATTAGATTCATCTGACATGACCTTCCTGCTGTGAATCCATGCTGCCTTCCGTCCTGTGAGCAGTTGTATTGGAATAGTGCCTGCTTTTAAAATATGGTAATCCTATGAACTTCTCCATCTGGTGTTCCCCCCACCTTTGTTAGGGTTATGCTGCTTTGAGAATGGCCCAGCAGTACTTTAGTTTTGTAACACACTCCCCATTTCCCATTTCCCTGGCTCTTGAAGAATTTTTGTAGGCTCATAGGAAGTGTTTGCAATCTCCCCTGAGTTTGTTTCAGTGTGTCACAATCTTTGTGTAGGTGTTGACTCTTAGTGGTCTTTTCAGCCCTGTGTTTTATATTGAATCTACTCAGCACTTACTATATTAATATTATCTCATTGCAGACCATAACATGAAATGGATTGCCTCTATGCACAGTAGACCCTATGAAATAATGGCTCTGTTATGCACAGCTAAGCCACATAAAACAGGCGTATAACTATGCAGGTCACAAATGTGTCCCCCGGCTTGCACAATAGTGTGGGAGGTGGTTACAGGAGCATGCACCAACCAGGTAATTATGCACATTGTAGTATGCAGGGAGGGAGGGACAAACAGGCCATGCTGAGCCAGAAATGTCCCATGACCAAACATAAAAGGATGACCCTGGGGTGTGGCACACACCTACTATGCAGGCATGCTGGCTATCTGCAGTATGGAAACTGACAGAAGTGGCTGCAGAAGTGTGCATCTGCTAGATGTTAGTGCAGAAACAGTCCACCAAACTGAGGTGGGGCAAAAGGTCCTGGGGACAGTTACTGGTGGTGGAAAGGATGGCTGGGCAAGAGGAACAGGGCCATCCAGGCACAGCACCCATGACCTGTGCAATAGTAATCATGGACAGTCAAGCTCCATCACCTATTAGGGTGCAGAACAGGCACCACAGTGGTCCTGCTGGTGAGCCACAACACCCATGCAAATGTGGCACTGTTCACAATGGCAGTGCCAGGTGAACTTGTAATGAACTTACCGGCAAAGCAGGTGAGTACAGCTGCCTCAGACATACATAACAACTATGTCATTCTGTACAGTTAGGTATCACTCCAGATACTAGCTGGCTATCAAGGCCACATATTGAAGGCCAGCCACACCACTGTCAATGTGGTGAGACCCCTACCCAGGCTGTGCAGAAGAAACTAGCAGGTGGTGTTCCAGGAATGCCACTGGTGGTGGCCCACCCTCACTGCAAGCTATCACCAGTGGAGGACATGGAAGCAGACACCCTCAGATAGGCAACAGTGGATGGTAAGGAGAACACACTGAGCACCATGCTAGGTGAGTGGCCACAGCCCTACATACATGGCACAGTTCACACTAGAGTGGCAGTGACAATGACCTGGCACCCTCTATATACCTGCAGCAGATATTCTCATGTAGTTGCTGAAGGAGGAGGAAGACAACATGACTGTGTCAGTAGGCATACAAACTGCCGATCCACTGGACACCACCAACAAAGACAGCACCCTGTTGATGTGTGATGGTGAGCAACCTGATGGTGCACCACACTGATCACCAGAGTCACAGGGCACATCACTAACCATATGTTATCCCCCAGCAGATACCACTGATGCCAGCACAGGGAATGAGCAGCAGAAAGAAAAGGAGAACAATAGCATCAGGTTTAGGGGCCAGCCAGATCACAGGGTTTCCAGTCACAAACACTGCCATAGAGCACCCACCACCTGGTGCCACAGTCCCAAAGCCCCATGCACCATCCATGCCAGGAGAAGGTCAACAACAAGGATTGGCAGGGGCATGAACCATGGCCACCCAGTGTATCTGGAATGGATACCTCCATGTGCACCAACACTCCTTCTCATAGCCATGCTGCCTACCTGGGCAGCACTCAGTGGCATGGCACCCAGCAACCCCAGAACATTGCCAGAGGAACAGTGAAGCCAGCCCTAGAAGTGGTGATGAGGGTGCATTGTACAGGACTGGCATATACATGAGGTACAGTACTGCCACACACCTACTCAGTACATAGGACAGGCTACAGTCCAGCATGGAGAACAATGCCCAGCTCCAGACAATGAAAGTGCTGAGACTCCAGAAACAGTTCAGGATGTTTGGTGACCTGCCAAAGGGTGTGCTGGTCATCTAACAACACAGGACTTTGAAGGTGACAATCTGTCCCCTGCACAGCTCACCTCAGCAACACCACCTCATGCCAGCTGCAGTCTCATAGCTCCACAGCCTCCAGATATGCATGTGTTGTTTCTGACCCTCTCACGGAGTGCACATCCCCCGGGCCGCACACACCCAGCCCATTCACCTATGGTAACTAAGGCTGACCCAGCACAGGCTGGATGGTGTAGCTGCTGTCCCTCAAATGGGAGTCAAGCCACCCACAAAAACTCACAACACATGGTCCTCCACCCAATGACAGGGACACCTCACCTGTCAGAACTCCCACTTTGCACAAAAACACCCACACACAGGTTTATCAAATTCATGGGCACTTAGCACTGTCACTCATCCCTGTGGTCCATGGGCATGCAGCATTGAATCCTCTTCACACAGGCCCAGTCTGGAACATACCACATGCTAGACAATGCCAAGTCTCCTTCTTGTTCAATATCACACATGGCCACAAGCCCAAATCTGGCTCTTGGCATTCCTCCCCTTGATCCTAGTGGTTCTCATCCAAAGTTAGGTCCTCAAGTAATGGTAGTCCTTTCCTCATGGTGATATTGTGCAGCATACATCACATGACAAAAACATGGCTCACCCTCCTCGATGCCAGCAGCATTATGTCACCTGTTTTGTCCAGCATCTGAACCATATCTTCAGTTGCCTGAAGGTATGGTTTACCACATTCTGTGTCTTCCTGTGGGCATCATTGTAGCTCTTTTCCATCTCCTTGCTCAGCAAGTGATTGTGTTACAGATAAGGCCTCAGGGGCACTCACTCTCATCTGTATGGGAGATAAGAAAGAGGCATGTCACTATGGACCAATTAACAGCATGGCATGCCCTTAGCCCACATGTCCTGAATAATAAATACCTTGCAGTCACCCTGACCTGCCGGCATCAGCTGCCAGTACTGTCTTCAGCTGTGACTGCTGGAAGATGAAGGCACCTTGCATGGAACCAGGGTGCCTGGCACCGACATTCATGCCAATACAATCTGAGTCAACTACCACTTGTATATTCAATCTGTAGAATCCTTCCCTGTTCCTGAAGTCCTTCTCATTGACATGTGATGCCATGATCAGTACATCTGTGCAGTCTATGGCACCCTGCACCTTTGAAAACCCATACCTCTAGTAGAAGGCCTCTTCCACTGCCCATATACCAGCTGGTCAGTGGGGAACTGCATGTATTCCCCACACATTCCAGCAGCATCATGGTCACCTGTCACAGGACACAGGACACTGGGGACTGGCTTACACATGTCATGTCACCTCCAGCCTGCTGGAAGGAACCTAAGCTATAGTAGGCAAGGGTACATATCACCTTGTTCTCCACCCACACTGCCTCATACATTCAGATAATAGGACATATACTGTCCCTGATTAGGCAACATGGCTCACCAGTGGTGCCCTGGTAAAGCTGTAACCATTACAGGAAATGGATGCCATGTGTGTCCTTGACCACTACCTGGGACCTGAAGATTTGTTGTCATGGTCATATCCCATCACCTCCATGGTGGCTTCTGCAAGAAACATCAAAGTGTGCATTAGCAGTGATGGGTACCTTGTTCCTTCCACACATCGGTGATGGGTTGTCTTTTTATGATGCACCCCTAATCTGACCCATCCTGTGTTGCAGGGCAGACCCCATCACTGCACTGTGTGTATCCCTTAAGCACCTGAAATCCCAGACAGATAGCAGGGGGCATGACATCCTTTTTTTTATGTCATATTTTCTCTCCCTGTGGCTGGCCCTGGCTCAGTGGTGGCATTCTGCCTATCCCTGGTGCCCACCCCTATATGGGTGATTAAGCTGCATGGCCATGGGGTTGGGAGTTTTCCATAATTGCTGTTAGTGACTGCATAAGTGCCTCAACCCCAACCCAAGGATGCCAGCGCAAAGGACCGAAGTCCAGACAGGGAACCATGTAAAGACACAGCTTCCGCCAATCGCCTAAGAGCGTCCTCCCCTCTCGACACCACCCACTTATTGGGCCAGTGACTAACCCTCCACAGAAGAGGACAGCTACCCAACATAGCTCAATCCTAATCCTCTCTCCTCTCCCCCCATCAAGCCTTGAAGACCCGAGCCCATTCCCAAACTCACGTCGTCTCTGTAGCGTGAGTTGTAGAGTCCAGCGCCTCAACCCTCAGTGCCACAGGGATGGCACAGGGGGGTATGATATCTTGTACACCTAGATATTGCTACTGCACTCTGCAGGCAATCATGTACTGGTATGTGTGCAGTGAGGTACTGTAGCATGGTAACACCTTGGCCTTGGCTCAGATCCCCTTCACCCCAGAATAAGTCAACCGAATATGCTAGGGGAACCAGGACAGGCATCTTTGGAGTGATGTATGCCCATTGAGGGTTTGCATTTTTCCTAAGTACCCCATGGTGTGCTGCAGCCAATGTTACTCTATGCCTTGTAGTGTTGAACTGTGTTGTAGTATTGCAGCCATTGCCGGGATGACCTTCAGACAGCGTCCTGTGGAGGGGACTTCATGAGCTGGTAATCCCATGAACAAGAATGTAGAGTGCATGTGTGAGGGTAATGCAACTGCCTACCATCCTCTATAAAATAGACCCCTACTACTGCAATGAATACAGCATGCCATGGTTCACTGTGGAGCCTATGATGATGAGTACAGCTACACAACCTGTACCAGCGAAGGTATGGGGAATGTGTGCATAGGGACATGGCAGAACAGGGTGGGACATGCAGAGAGTACATGGGGAAATAGCAGTGTGGGGCAGGGCATAAAAGGGGGTGCACTGGGACATAGCATAGTGGGGCATTGTATGCGGGGGGGGGTTCATGGGGGCATGAATGGCCATGCACACCCTGGTGCCTCACACCTACATTTCCTTCCCTGTTCACCTCCCCTACAGGACATGCCTGTGCTGTTTGGGGCATAATGTTTTGGAGAGAGGGTTATCACATTGTGGACATTGATCCTTAGCCATCACCTAGCTCATTGAAGGAGTGAGAGATGAAGGTGAAGCCAGTCTATTACTGGGTGGTGGTGATGGTGGTGGTGGCAATTCCCCTTGGACCAGTAGCTAGATCACTGTGGCTGAACCCTGCAAACAGTAGTGGCATCATACGAATTGCCCTGGTGACACAGGTCATGTCAGTGTACTGTTTTGACATGCAGAAACAGGCACAGGTTGTGCAGCATGGCATCATGGGCACAAGGGCTGTCTGTTCATGGATGCTTTTGTATTCATGTTTTGTATTGACATATGACATTTGCTACTGTACCTCTGCTGTACATTGAGATTTGTGGATTTCAGAATAAATCCCTCTACTGCAACTGCACTGTCTTCTGTCATTTGTGTGTGGGTGTATATACCTCTACTTACACAATGTATTGGGTGGCATGTTATGCACCATGCTACACAGCTGTCTACAGATGTCTGCATGGTTGTGCACGCACATTGTGGGTTCATGTCCATGGCCATGCCCACTTTTGACATAGATTGGCAGCCTGCTCTCTGTTATGTGGTCATCCACTGTACATGGTATGTGAACCCATTGTGCATCCTGTGTATGGCCAACCTCACTCTATGTGTTGTATTGCCCTGTGCACCCAGCTTGTACATCACATACAGGCCACTGCAATTGTGTGTATATGGGTTACTTTTTCATAAAAATCACATTTAAGTGTTTGGTTTGTTTGCAGATATGAAAATCATGCAGTTCTAGAGCATGGATTCTTTTACAAGCTATGAGTAATCATATGAAATTGTAATAATGTCTAGAGACTCTTGGGGCCTGATTCTGAAAGAACCTTTAGATTGCCACAAAGATCTGGTGATCTAGGGCTGTGGAACACTCTCGGTGTGTCAGGAACCATGTGCCCAATTCCAGAACATTGTCCCTATGCCACAACACCTGGGAAAAGCTGCAATGGCAGGATAACGCCAAATGCAAGGTACACCTGTGGAACCTGCACATGGATCTGCCCCCAAGGTGCAAGCCAGCACTGTATGCCAGGAGGGCTCCCAGGGCTGTAGTGGCACAGGATATGCCTTGGGGTGTTAGGGAGTGGGTGGATTTGCCAGGGAATAATTGGGCACCCAGCGGGGTTGCCCTTGGCAGCACCAGTCACCTACTGGTGTATGCTGTGCTGTCCGAGAATGGCACCCCCCACCGAGTGCCCATTCACCCCCCTCGGCATACCCACATGCCCCCTATACCTCCATGGGACAGCCCTGTCCCATCTCCCCCCCAGACTCCACATACGAGCCCATCCTGCCAGCTCCCAACCTTTAGGGACACTGCTGCAAGGGGTTTAGACCACCTCCTGGCTGGTCTAACATGACCCCCTTCCTATTGTCATGACAGGGCTTCAGAATCCCAAGGAAAGGAGATGTTGCAGCTCCACCATGGCACAAGCACCCTTGCAACCTGGTGTACCCTGATTCTGGTTGTAAAGGTGGTGCAGTGTCCCTTTGCCACAGCAGTGTCCCAGTCTTGTGCAGTGCATCTACCAGAATAGGGATCCTCGCAACTTCTGGCAGAGGGTGCAGTTTGCATCAGTGTTGTCTGGTGCAAGCACTTTATGCCAGATGTACCGCTTCTGGAATCAGGCCCCTAGTATAATAATTCAATGGATACAGTACTTCAGTTTTTTGGGAGCACCATAGGAACAGTGCAATAACTTATGGCAGTGAGAGGCTAATACCTTTGAAATGTAGATGTATTTTATTTTAAATATTGTGCAGGGGAGTTGAGAACTTGCTCTTTTTAAGGAATTGGGAGGGGACTTGAACAATATAATTAAGAAATTATCTAGATATTCAAGGAGTTATGCTCAGTTCTACATAATCTACATTGTTATGAGTCACAATGAGATTTGTAATATTATGCAGAGTCTGATATGTTATCATTAATTAGACATTATGCTCATTATTTAAAACTTGGATCTTATTAGTCAAAATATTTGAGGGAAAGATGCATTATAAAGTGCAATAGGGAGTCCACAAGTCAAGAGTAAGATGTCGCCCTTCACATCACTATGACCTCTCTTTGTATACAGTATACTGTAAATGTATTATACTGTAATAGTCCATTCAGTTCAATATTGTGTTCAGTTAAACAGTCTTTACTATCATACCAAAAATATTAATATAAATACAATGTATGCAGTAACGTGTGCTGTATATTAAAGTTTAATTAGCTTTGCTAATAGCCTTGCTGTGGGTAATACATTTCTAATAACAATTTTTCAAAAAAAGTGCTAAAGCAGTGTGGTGTTACCATCAGTAAGGTATATATATGTATGTATATATATATATATATATATATATATATATATATATATATATATATATATACATACACACACATTGTAATTTCATCTGCTTTAAAGAGCAGATTCCCAAGTCTGATGTCATCCAAATTTGCAAATTCTGCCATTTACAAAATAAAACAATGGGCTCAATTTTTGAAGCCCTGAGACTGGTGTACGGTACTTGTGCCAAACAGAACTCATGAAAGGGGCCTCCTGAGTCATACTGTGCATCAGTTCCAAGCTTCAAATACTATCTGCCCTGGCATAGGAGTTACCTATGCTACTGGGGCTTGTGCCACCAGCAGGGCTGTGCCATGGCAGAAAGAGAGCTTGTGGCATAACTTGGTTGCAGCATCCCCTACTGTGGGATTTTGGAAGCGTGGTCAAAACCTTAGGTCACGCCAGTGCTTAGACAATCCAAAGCAGGTCTAATATCCCATGCAGTAAAGCAAGAGAAAATCCTGCACTCTGCCAACCAAATTAAGGACTGCTCACCACTTACAGTATGTTAAAAAAGTACTTCATTTTATTTTATTTTAAAGTTGCAATGTGCAAGGCTTTTTGGATTTCAAGATTTTTGAGGTACATGCCCTGGTTATTGGAAGAAATTCATCCAATGTGAAATACCTTTCCAGACTAGCATTTCCACCTTTGGTGCATTCAACAGTCTTATATGGCATGTCAAGGCGAGATGAACGTCGGGAATATCAGCATCACTCAAGCAAATGCCAGACCTAGCATTCACAGATGTTCATTAGAGCACACACAGACCATCCCGATACGGGCAATGACATGGATCCATTTTTCTTTGTGAACCACTTACTCTCTGAAAACAGGCATGGTAATCCACTTCTTTCTGAAATTGACAGTACACAGGGAGCTATCGTTGAAACAGCTGGTTCTCTCTTAGACGCTTTCAAAGAACTAGAGCAGACTGCAACTAAGGTAAGATGTGTTTAGTGGAATATTACAAGCCTAGAAGCATATCTTAATGTGCAGAGAATACCACATGGTCTAAGAATTTTAAAAGAACCTGCTTTTGGCTTTGACATGGAAACCTTCATGGCACAATGGAGGAAAATACTTGATGAGGCCTTGAAAAACTGATGTTACTAATTGTTCAATATGGAAGGGAAGTGAGTGTGGTGCTCAGAGATGAAATTAAGGAACTTGAAAAAAATATGTTGAAATTCAAGGGACATGTAGATTTTGACCATTATAACAGGAAACTGCGACACTTCAGAGAAACTGGATTTTGAACTAAAAAAGAAGAAATTAAGTAAATTTAAGAGAGATCTGGGTGACTACCAAGATAATAAGATATATATATATGGAAAAAGAAGGAACAATCAAGGGGAATCCTTAGAAAGGAAATAAGGGTGTCTTTTAATGTAAGCACTGATAACAGTGATGCAAGCAGCAATGGAAATAATACCTCAAGGGAGGATTCCTTTAACATGCATTTTAACAAAACAACAGAACCTCAACCTAGACAGAGTACCAGGTCAAATAGATATCAGGGTTTTCACATACCCGGACAGAGGGGGCATTGCCGGGGGAACCCGTATAGCAGAAACAAAGAACAAGAAAGACAAGAAGGGGAAAACGTAGGGGAAGAGGTGGAGGGGGTTCAAAGAGACAACTTACATCAGGAACAACAACAGGGGAGACAACAACAAGAACCATTTAATACAGGAATCTCAATGTGTCTGCCATCACTAGCACCTAGCAAAGGCATCTCCTACCATCTGCCCTTCTGCTATACAGATCTCTCTCTGTCTCACCCTACACTTGGGGCTGAACCCCCAACCCCGCCTCTCCAGCACTTGTATACGTTAACCCTCTTGTGCTGCTGACAACTAACAGGCTCCCTGTTGGACACGGCTATTTAGTCTGTTCCTGTATGTATCTGACTGTGTTTACTTATTCCAGTTTTAGTTTTTGCTGTATTTTTTGCATTCCTTTGTTTAAAGACCAAATGTACCTAACTGTTCTCATTCTAATTCTATTGCCTTGTTTGTCTTAGTCCTCTGTATAATCCCCTACTTGTTCTAAATGTACTAAGGTGGAATCTATGTAAAGAGTTCTGAGCTCAAATGGTTAATCCAAGATCTGAAATAAATAAAAAATAAAATAAATAAATAAGATTTTGGCAATCACAACAGGCAACAGACTCAAATGCCTCACCTCTACCCCAACCCCCAAACACATCTAAGACAGACGAAACCAATTTCCACCTATACAGTACAACTCTTGGGTTTTCAGACAGAACTATTACCCTCACAGGAGTCAAGGCAGATATCAGAGAAGGTGATCAATCTGTCTAGTAGAACTTTAATGGAGTTTGAAGAAAGAGTTCTCAATAAAGGCTTATCTTCTGTACCTACAATAGGTATCAACAAATTTGAAACATTTTTGGACTTTCAGAAATTCTGTCGTAATTTAAGCCTTAAATCCTTTTTTTCCAATCAGGGTCACAAGGACGACATGAGTATTAACCACTTTGGAATCAGTGACCCTACTGTAGATACTATTTCTGTGAATAATGATACTGAAAAACGCTGATGTTAGAAACCAAGCATTTCAGGGGCCAGTTAGTCTTTTATCTGCCACCCAGTTCAGCCTTTATGACCTTTCAAAAAGTATGTGAAAACGAATTTGAAAAGTTTTTTCTAATCTACCTAGAATCATTCTATGACAATCTAACAAAATGGAGAGGCAGGCTTTGGAAAATGTAAAACGTGATCAGAATATAGTGATTAAACAGGCAGACAAGGAAGGGGCAGTTGTTATTCAGGATACTACAGAATATGGGCCAGATATTCAAAGCTTTGCCCCTGGGCTAAGTTAACACTGCCCGGCAGGCAAACAGCCTGGAGCACAAAGCAAGCTATATTCAAAAGGAATAGCCTGGGGTAAACAGTTTCTGAATATAGCATGGGAATGAGGCTGTGCAAACTGGGCTGGGAGTGCAGGGCAAACGTAGCCCTGGAATAAGACAGCACTGAATATAGCAACCAGGAAGTGCAAACCACAACAACAACACAGTGCACAGCGATGTGGGGGAAGGTAGAGGTGAACTATGTGGCCAATGTGTGTGCCAGCAAATGCATGGACCCTGTACAGTTGCAGGCAGCAGCAGATGTGAAAGAACAGTGATCAAAACTGCATAATATTCCCTGAACCATTAGCGCCACGCTAACATGTTTGCCCTGTGCAAACACGTTTGCCAGGCACTAAGATTTGCCATATTCAAAAGTGATATGCAAATGAGCCTACTTAGGCAGACTTTGGGCAAACAGCTTGATTAGCATCTCATCATGCCCTGATTTGCATGCCGTTTGCCCAGCATTACTGCAGGGTCCAACACAGCCACCTGTAGGTCAGTCTGGAAGTATCGGGTCTGGCCAGGTCTGACCACAGCTCCACCTGTAGGTCTGTCTGGCAGTGCACATTAATAGCTGCAGGCTACATGTAGACAGTACAGCATAGCATAGCATATTGTACCCCAGGGGACAACACAGCATAGGCACAGGTGGTGGTGGTGCTGCATGCAACTGTCACACTGTAGGGCATGCTACAGTACACAGCAGACACTATAGTAGCAAGGGGGCCAGTAGTGTGAGGGAGAGGGACATAGCACTGCCTATGGTGTGTAGGGCAGTGATGCTGACTGCACTGTACACAGTGACAGGCCCAACTTGCAGATGTTTACTGACAGTGGACTTTACCATTACGCTGTTGCATGATCCACAGATGCTGCACCTGTGGCATGGGAAGCACACAGTGATATATACATGGCCGGCTGTGTGTGCTGTGGCATCTGTATAGTTGTGCTGTATGTGGCTGGGGGTGGCATGTAGGATCCAACAGGCACACAGGTGGTGGGGTATTCCCACTACTGGATCATGTACACTGCTTGCTGTGTCCCAGTCTTGTGGCCACACTTGGGCTGTGGTGAGGTCTGACCACCCATATACCCTCCCCCAATGGCCACCATGCCCACAGTGCTGTCTGTGTGTGCTGGCATCTGTTGGGCACTACAGATGTATGGTCTGCAGGTGTGTGCTGAATTGCCACACTACCATGATGTCCTCTGTGGGCCCGATCACCCCTTACTGCCTGTGCATGGCTGGGACCTGTGGCAGCTGATGGCATCAAGGTGGTGCTATCAGTGAGTAGCATGTGTCATCCATGTCTGGCAGTTTCTAAGTGTCATACTCATTTGTTAGGGTCGGGCAAGCCACACTAATGCCTCGGTATCATCGTGCAAAGCAACAATGTTGCACAAAGCTGTTTGCCAAGGGTTAAGACCAGCTTTTGCTGGGCAGTAATTAGTACTGCGCTACAGGTCACACTAAGTCGCACTAAACACCTTAGTGCAGCACTAGTCGCTAAATATCTCATTGCATCTGTATTCATGTTCACTTTTCCCCTTGCATATAATTATGGTTTGCCCAGTGTTAATGCAGTTTGCGCACGCTATTTGGCCTTTTGAATATAGCAGACCCACGCTAATCCCACGCTAAACCAGCGCAAACGTTTTTTGCCCGGCACAAAGCTTTGAATATCTGGCCCTATATCTTTGAAGTAAATAGACAACTGTCAAATACTGAATTTTATAAGAGGCTTGAGTCAGATCCCACAGTCTTTTTTAAACACCGTATTGATGAATTCATCATGGATGCTTATAACAGAGGGTGGATAGATACAAATGTTACAACTTTTCTAACAGTGGATTTCCCTGTAAGAGCCACTATCTACACACTACCAAAGGTATATAAAGAGTTTGAATCCTTACCTCCACCAGGTAGACCCAATGTGAGTGGGATTGGATCTTTAACTAAATCACTATCGTAATATGTAGATCACTTTTTGAGACCTTTTGTCACAAATTTGGGGTCATATATCAAAGATACAGCAGAAATGTTAAGCGTTCTAGATGACATAGAGATTAACCCTGATGCTTTTTGGATCACTATGGATGTTGAATCTTTGTATTCTAATATTCCCCAAGAAGATGTTTTTGATAGTCTAGCATTTTTCTTCAATTCCAGAGATACAGACCAAGGACCGTGAACAGAATTTCTTTTAAAATTGAGTTTGTGCTCAAGTTTAGTACCTTTTCTTTCCTGAATCAGTTTTATTCATAGATGAAAGGAACAGCTATGGGAGCCACTTTTGCCCTCAGTCTGGCAAATCTGTACATGGGGAAATGGGAAGATATGTTTGTGAGAAATGTAGATATTAACCCCTTCTTTTGGAAACTTGATTTATATCAACATTACATTGATGATATATTTATCATCTGGGTCGGGGATCTTATTGAATTTGATTCTTTAGTTTCTTTTCTACATGATTGAAACTCCAATTTATGATTTACATATGAGGCTAGTCAGGAGAGTGTACATTTCTTAGATCTGGTCATCAGTAAGGGGGGAGAATGGGACAATTTCCACAGATATCTTCAAGAAATCTTGTGAAAGGAATACTCTACTCTCAGCGTCTAGCTGCCATCCACGACATATTGTTAGGAATATTCCTAAAGGTCAGTTTCTCAGGATGAGGAGAAATTGTAGTGAAGATACAGATTTTCACAAAGCAGCAATAGATCTAGAGTTTAGACTTATAGAGAGGGGCTATCAGAAAGAATACATAGAGAAAATTCATGGAGAAATTTCAGGTACATCTAGAAAAGAGATACTGAGACAAAAACAGAAAGATTGCAACACTAGTGAGGTTTTGAATTTTGTCAGCACTTTTTCTGTACACTCATCAAAGATAGCTGACATTATTTTAACTAATTGGAATACACTGAAGGGAGATCCTCACGTAAGCATCTATCTTGACAAATCATCTAGAATGACATACAGACATTCTAGCACTATCAGAGATAAGTTAGTCCACAGCAGACAGGCACTATCAGTAAAAGAGACATGGCTAAAACCTAGTATAGGTAGTTTCAAATGTGGCAAATGTAGCACCTGTATTAGTATAGTCACAGGAAAAAACTTCACTTGTGTAACTGCAAAGAATCAGAAACAATATGTGACTAGGGATGTAATAACTTGTGACACCAGTGGAGTGATATACATGGCTACCTGTACTTGTGGAGCATTCTATATAGGAAAAACTAAAAGAAAGCTCAAAGAAGAGTAGCAGAACATGTAAGAGCTATTAGACATAATGATTCTACTTTTGCAACAGCACAACATATTATAGGCAGTAGAAATGAGAAAACGCACTCTTTTTCATTTCAAGGGATTGAGGAGGTTTTTAGAAAACCAAGATGAGGGGAATATGACAATTTTATTTTAAAAAGAGAAGGGGTTGGGATCTATACACTGAATGCTTATAAAAAACCAGGTTGAAATGAAAAATTCAATATAACACCCTTCATTAGAAGGAAGAGATAGGACACAGATTTAAACATATCTACCTACTCATATGAGGGTACCATTTTCTACTGTTATATAATTGTAATATAATAACTGGCAAGCAATTTTTCCCATTGCTTGAGCCAGTTATAATTTGCCGTTATAACTCACTGGTTATAACAGCAAACACGAACCATGCCACTCAAACAAAGGCCGCATCCTAATTAACATAGAAACATAGACTTTGATGGCAGATAAGGACCACTTGGCTCACCCAGTCTGCCCATTTCCCTACCTACTGGATAAGCTGCAGATTCTAGTTAACCAACAGCCTACTTCCTGCCACCCCCCCACTACAATTGCCTTGTGTCTGTCCCATGCATGTTTGAATTCCCCCACTGTTTTAGCCCCAACAACCTCCACAGAAAGGCAGTTCCATGCATCCACCACTCTCTCCATGAAAAAAGATGTCCTCACATTACCCCTGAGCTGTCCCCTCTCTATCTTTAAATTATGTCCCCTTGTTCTTACACATCTCTTTCTCTGAAAGATGCTACCCTCCTGGACTTTGTTGATTCCCTTGAGGTACTTGAACATTTCTATCATGTCCCCTGTCCCTCCTTTCATCAAGGGTATACATATTAAGCTTTCTCAGTCTCTCTTCATATGATTTCTGATGCAGACCCTGCACCATTTTAGTTGCCCTCCTCTGGACTGCTTCCATCCTGTCTATGTCCTTGCGTAGATGAGGTCTCCAAAACTGCACACAGTACTCCAGATGGGGTCTCACCAACTGTCTGTACAGAGGGATAACCACTTCCCATTTTCTACTTGTGATACCCCTTCCTATGCATCCCAGTATCCCTCTGGCTCTCCATACTGACTTCTCACATTGCTTACCCACCTTTAGATCATCTGATATGACTACCCCCAAGTCCCGTTCCATTTTTGTTGTTGTTAATACCTCCCCTGCTATTGTGTACTCTTCTCCTGGGTTTTTGTTTCCCAGGTGCATTACTTTGCACTTCTTTGCATTGAATCTAAGTTGCCATATGTCTGACCATTCTTCCAACCTTGCCAAGTCCCTTCTTATCCTTTCTACCCCCTTGTGTATCAACTATGTTACAGATCTTTGTATCATCTGCAAAGAGGCATACCTTTCCCTCCAGACCCTCTGCAATGTCACCAATAAAGATGTTAAAGAGGACTGGACCCAGGACTGAGCCCTGAGGTACTCCACTAGTGACCCCCCTTTCTTCGGAATGTGTTCCAATCACTATTACCTTCTGTGTCCTGTTGTGCAGCCAGTTTGCAACCCAGTCTACCACCCTGGGACCCACTCCCAAGCTGGCTAACTTGATTATTAATCTTTTGTGCGGGACTGTGTCAAATGCCTTGCTAAAGTCTAGGTAGACCATATCCACAGCCCCTCCCTGGTCTATTACTTTGGTCACCCAGTCAAAGAAATCTATTAGATTCAGCTGACATGACCTTCCTGCTGTAAATCCATGCTGCTTTGGGTCCTGTGCCCCGCTGGCCTCTAGGTTCTCAACAATTCTTTCAGAAGTGATTCCATCATTTTCCCTACTACTGAGGTCAAACTTACAGGTCTGTAGTTTCCTGCTTCTGCCTTGCTCCCACTTTTGTGAAGGGGAATCACATCTGCCCTCCTCCAGTCCTCAGGTACCACCCCATCCTCCCATGATTTGTTAAAAAGTGTGGTCAGTGGTGTCACTAGGTCCTCCCTTAGTTCTTTTAGGATTCTGGGGTGAATCCCATCAGGCCCCATTGCTTTGTCCACCTTGAGTTTTAGGAGTTCTTTCAGGACTCTTTCTTCTGTAAATGGACTGGTGTCAACCTCCCTACCCAGAGTGCTTCCATTGTCTGGTTTAGGTAACTCCTCCTCAGCTTGTTACTTCCTCTGGGCGGGCTTACGGGAAAAAAAAAAACACATGGTGACTCCTCCGTCCCACCTAATGAGGAGCCACCACAGTGAGAGCACATCTTTTTATTTTCTAATTTTTAAACAGTTCTCTCCTCCGTTATTCCATGTGGTTGATCCTGCCATCCAAAAACTGAACCGAGCAGTTTGCAGCCGCACTGGAGAAAAACTTTCTTTGGATGCATTTCAGAGGTAAGCGCCAAATGAGAAGGGACAAACCAGAAGCCAAATAAATGTAAAAATGATGAAAAAAATTAAACAAAATGCTGTCAAAAAACAAATTGATGCTGTGTGTGTGTCTGTGTGTGTGTGTGTGAGAGACTCTGTGTCTGGGTGTGTGTCCATCTGTGACTGTCTCAGACACAGGAAAAATCAAGTGTGTCAAAAAATTGCTTACCAGCAATTATAAATAATAAAAGATGTGGAAGTGAGCTTAAATTCAAAATTAATGGTTGCCTTCAGTGAGGGATGCTTTAATAAACCCCTTGGGCTTCGCCCTCGGGGTTTATGTAGCAACCCACACCTGGGGCAACCATTAATTTCCCATTAACACTTCCGCATCCATTATTTTATATTTTATTTATTTACTTTTCTAGTAGTAGTAGGATCACTATAGTATTAGCCTTACCAAACTATGGGTCTATTATAATTTTATGTAATACCCTGAACTATCGATTACAAGAGGTATAATTATAAGGTTTACTTAATATGTTTTAATTTTTTTTTCAGATTTCTATCCAGCAGTAATTCAATGGAGCAAAATGGGACATGTAGTCTTAATACGTCATTTGATTCCTCTGCTAACTGGGTAGTACCATTTAAAGATGCAAGTTTGTATTGTACAGTTAAATGAATGTGTTTTTATTACAATTGTACATGTGTGAATGATTGCCATAGTTCTTTTTTACCACTGTGTGGCACTATTGTGATGCACTAGCACCTGTTTTCATGGTTTGCACTAATGACACTGATTTATGATGTCATCATCTCTGGATTATATAAGGCTTATGCCGTAACATTGTATTAGACCAGGGGTTCTCAAATGGTGAGGCCAGCCTCCTTGGGGAGGCCCCAACCTGTTCCAGGGGAGGCTTAAGCAAGTCTGAAAAAGTAATGTATTTAAATTTTAAGTTTTATATATTTTGTGTGATGAGACGAAGCAAACTGAAAGAGTATAATAGTAGGTGAATTGTATGTATTTATTTACTAATAGGCGACAAGGGAAGGTGAATGAGCCAAGGCTCATTTCAGGTGCACCCGGGGAATGGTAGGAAGTGAATACATTTCAAAAGGTAACTGCAAAACAGTGAAGAATTGCATATTGACCAATAATGCAAACAAATATAAATGATAAACTAATGAGTGGTGGTAATTGATCAATGTGTAGACTGGTGGCAGAACAGCACAAATACAAGGGTTGAGCACAGAAGTGCTAAGAGCAATAGCAGGAGGGAGCAAAGTAATCCGGGGGGGGGGGTGTTACAATAAGCTAAATAATAATATATGTTTATTTTATTTATTTTTTATTCAGATAACACCTTTGAGCACATGAGCTCTTTTTCAAAGGTTCCACGTCAGTATAAGACAAAAAACTGAATGTGAGCCAAGTACTCAAACAGGTTTAAATTTATTCATGGTTTACTGTGCAAAGTACAATATGTTATTTTTCTTTGGGGAGGCCCAAGATTATTTCAGTTTTGGGGGAGGTTCAAAATCTTTTCCATGGATTTGGGTAGGCTCACTGTGACAAAATCTAAGAACTATTGTATTAGACCCTTTGATAAAAGAACATAATTCCGAAATATGTCAGGGCCTTTTTCATGGCACCATTAAAATAAAATGAAGCACCTTTAAAAAACAAAACAAAAAAAAAAAAACTGGCAGTTATGTATCTAAGTGTCACAGATCTGGAACATGGCTGGGTCGCATATGTGGAAGCACAACTTCTACTGCAAAGCATGGTAAGGACACCTAAGGTGGCAAAAGCAGAATAGGTTAAACTATGCATTGCACTGCCGCCCCACTAAACTGCAGATATGTGTAACACCTACAGAGAAATGTTCGCATAGCCCACAATAGTCTTTTATTGTACACTGTGGGGTCATAAAGACAAAAAACTATGCATTGAATTGGGTGGATCGTTACCAGATCATGTAAGCAGAGCCATGTCAGCAATGTATAATGGTATAGTAACTCACTGCTGAAGTGTTATGGGGTTATCTGTGTCACTGCTGTTGTGTGCATGGTTGATTGACCTCGCTGACTATTGCAGTACAAGGGTGCCACAAGGCACACTTGGTGCTCTCCTATAGTCATTGGTATACCATCAGGCTTGTCTCTTCTGGGACCTTCAATGATCTGCAGTTGGGGGGGGGTATGATATGATGCCTGTGCAATACTTTCAGTAATATACTTCTGATATTCTGCTCTCTTCAGGTGTTCCATATTACTGGCATGTCCATGGTGTCACCCGCTGCATGCATTTCACTACATGCAAAATTTTGAGCCAATGTGTAGTCCTACATACAAGTGTCCTCTCCACACTGGTCCCATATGTCAATGGTGTCCATTATGGTGAATGTGTGTCTGACCATACTGTTACCTTTCCCCTTGTGTAGCAGGGTGCGCCTTCATCCCATTCCACATACCCCCACCCCTCATGGGTTTTTCCCACTGTCCCCAAGTGCACAAGGTGTTCCACATGGCCCTTATGGTCAACTCTGGACTTGGCACATCATGTCACAGGACTCAGTGATGGGGTCCCTGACACTCCAATGACCATACCATATCACAGTGCAGCAGCATCAGACACCAGTGCTCCAGGGTGTTGCCCTGCTCCTCCAGTGACCCCATCCCACTGGGGCACTATCAGTCATGGAGGCATTGTTAGCTGTCCAGTTTAAAGCTGGGATCATGGCCACCCACAGCACACCAATTGCCAAGCACCATTGTTCACTACTCGTCTGCTCTGCTGTCACCATAGCTGCCTTGGAGACTGAGCATGGGTTCCACATGTGGTCCCTGCCATCAGCTGCCATGCATGAGTACAGGCCTGACATGTAGTCATGGGGATGGAGTGGCATGGTGCAGGGGCTGATGGCAACTTTTGTCAAAACTCTCCCTTACACCATTATCTTGATGTAACTGTCCAGTTGCAGCACCATGTGGACTTTGGTGCCAGGATGCCACATCTACCAAAATCCAGCCCAGGGTCTCTGGCACACTGCCATTTGCTGCAACTGGTTGTTTGGCGCATTTTGTATCAATCTAATGGGCCTTAGAAAATCAGGTCCAGTGTGTTTTGGATCATTTCTCTGATTAATGCCACGGAGGCATTTGTCAATTATCTCACCCACTGTATCATACCTTGCTTCCAAAACCTGTCTGTTAAATGGCTCAAAAGGAAATTTAGCCATGTTTTTTTTCTCAGCTTACGATTATTTATGTGTGATCCCATATCAAATATTATTTGGACTCTAGTTAAATATGGACTGAAATAGCTTGACTCTAGCCTGGCTATGATCATTTGCATGGAAACATCAATAATTTATTGTTCAATTATATATTTTCACTTCTAGATTTTTTTAACATTGACTCCCATCAAAATGCTAGGCCATTTGATTCTCCTTCTACAAAATACTGGGAAGGTGAGCTGATATCATTACTTATCCAGTCCTGCTTTTTGTTCAAACATTTATTAGATAAACTAGCAGAATCAATTTTTTAAATGTATGCTAGTAAATAGTTGGCCTTCATTTTGCATGGGTTTCTACAGAAACTGGCCCCATCTCTGCCCTGATCAAAGATGCAGGAGTTGATTTAGGTAATCCTGACAAATTTCTATACAGTTTTGATACCACTTTGTCCATATCACAATTAACTGAATACCCCAAAATTTCAGCTGCAGATACAAATTGTGTACAAACTCTTTCATTACAGTGAAGTCCACTTAAGTGCATACAGAATAAATGCACATCCCACTTAAATGAACACTTGTCTTGGTTTCAAGTATTTTCCTATTCTCTTCTGTATAAAACACTAATAAGTTCACATGGTTAAGTGGACAACCAGAGCTGCCAGAATATAGACAGCTGCTGCTTAACTGCACATTAACATGGTAGATAAAGGTGCTATGTGGGCTATTCAGCATACTCTAATGCTTAGTATTACTCCTAGCATCTATAGACCCCTCTCAGAATGTATCTACTGTTGTTTTGTGGTATACTAATTTTGAATAGGCAGGCAGGAGAGGAGTTCCAAGGAAAATATGGAGGAAGCCTGAAGAAACATACACAGGCAGCAAGGAACATGGAAGAAGTCCTAGGGGCTGAGTGGGGACTTTTGCAGTAATGAGAAGCACTAACTGAGTCCTGCACATATTCAGAATATGTTTCATCTCCTATGGGAGAGTGAGCTGGGTATCTTGTCTGCATCTATTGCACATACTCTGTGGAAGACCACATCACCTCATAGTCTCTCAGCTGCAGAATTGTTGCAAAAGTTAAAAAACAAGGACCAGACACTAGAGTTAAACCTAAACTCCATCCTATCAAGCATTGTAGCACCAAAGAATACTGGCAATGAAGGCACTCAGAGGTAATGTGTATGATATGAGAGTATGGTACAGCCACTTGACCTGTTATCTAAGCTATGCTGAAAACCACTAGGAGGAACTGCCAGAAACACTAAAGTAGGCAAATGCAGCTGTTGATGGTATATCATGTAAGACTCCTAGTGAGATGTTCTCTCTAGACCCAGGGTCTGTGTCACATTTTTCTTCATGGATTTAATGCATTGCTCAGGTTCATTCTGTTGAAGAATCCACATCTTGGTATTGTGGAATGTTATTTCTGGAGAATGGAATAGAAATCACATGGTGCTCCTCATATTCATATGTTACTGTGAATAAAAGATGCACCCCCATACTAGTAATAGTGAAGACAGTAAAATCCTCAAGTTTATCATGCAGTACATTGCATGCCAGCTTCCTAACAAAGTTTCAGGAACACCACTGTTGCAAACACTGTCATGGAAAGGAGAACAACTAGGGCAATTGGTACATGAGATGTCAGCTTGGATTTCCTAGATGTGTGTCTGAAAATGGCCGTATGAATGAATTGTTCCTTGCTTGACACATCATTCAGTGGAGGCAGTATAGCGCAGTGGTTTAAGGCTCTGAGCTTCAAACCTGGAGACCTGAGTTTGAATCCCATGGCCCCCACTTGCATACTATGTGACCCTGAGCAAGTCACTTAACTTCCTTGTGCTCCCAGGTCACACCTGGAAACAAGCTTCAGCTTAGTGTGCCTTTCCTGGTTAAACAATTTCCCCTTTCCCATCTAAAAGAAAAATCTATGAAGAGAGTTTTTTTAGTTGCCTAGAAAAGAAAATTAGGCATTCATTAACAACTACAGCCTTAGTCTGTTGTTGATGTTGCAGGTGAACATACTGTAGATGTTCAGTTTGTTGCTAACAGTGGTCCTTGTATGGTATGTCACATCATACATTACCAAAAACAAGCAAACAGGCTTGCACATGCTATGGGAGGTTCTTTTCTATCAAAGCAGACCTATCAGTTGATAATTGTGGTTTCTAGGGTATAAAACATTGTCAGACCATTAATGTGGAGCGTATGAAGCAAGTGATCATTTGATAGGAACATGTCAGTATGGCAAATCTGAAGCAATATAGCACTGGAATGTCAACAACAAACAGAACAGACACTATGGGCCTGATTCTGAAAAAGCCCTTAGAGTGCTGCAGTTTTTCAGTGATTTAGGGCTACAGCACACTCCCAGTACATCAAGGACCATGCCTCTAGTTCCATAAAGTTGAGGGTCTCTGTGCCAAAAAACAGGGTACTTCCTCAGAGGCAGTCTATTGTTGAACTCTAGGTGCACCTGAGGGACCTGCCACATGGATCCACCCCCCCATCAGGTGCAAGACAGAACTAAATGCCAGGAGAGTTCCTGGGGCAGATGTGGCACAGGGGAGTACCAAAAGGGGTTGGTGTACAAGTGGGTATGCTGGGGAGATGATTGGGCACCTGGCGGGGGTGCCCTTGGCAGCACCAGTCATTTAATGGTGTATGCAGTGCCATGATAATGTCACTCCTGCTTGGTGCCCAATCACTCCCCTGGCATATTCACCTGCTCCCCAACACCCTACAGTACTCCTCTTATCCCTACTGCCACAGGACCCCACATACAGAGAACCCCACCAGTTCCCCACTTTGTGGATCAATGCCACAAGCTGTGTGGACCACCTCCTGGATGATCTAAATTGACCCCCTTGCTACAGCCACTGCAAAGCTTTTTGAATCCCACTGAAGGGGATATTGCAGCCCCACTGTGGTGCAAGCTCCCTTGTGACCTGGCGTACCCTGATGTAGGTTGTGTGGGTGGTGCAGCGCCTGTTTGGCTCAGCAGCTTTCTATTCCAGTGCAGACCGCATTTTGGAATAAGGAATGCCACAAGGTAGAATGCAAGGTGCAAACTGTGTCATTGCTGTTTGCCGCAAGCACCTTGAGTCACTCTAGTGACTTCTGGAATTGGGCCCTATGTGTTAAAGCCTCACAATCAGATTGGAGATCTTGCTCCTCATAAGCCATCTTTGATGAGCATTCTGAAAAACAGTTTGATTAATATATATTACCCACAGTGACACAATGCCATGGAAAACATTTGTCACTTTGAAGTTACTTAATAGTACAACTATAAACCTGGAGTTGAGTCTAACCCAGTAGTGGACATCTTTCAAGTTAGAGGCATCCATGGAAGTTTGGTCAAAAGATACAAGCCTTGGTTGGTCAACTATTGCAAACTGACTCTTAAATCTCCAGAGAAAAGAAAGCATTACAACTTTGCTCTGCTTTTTCTATTTAAGCTATGAGGCATGAAAGGTCAATTAAAGGGAAATATGACAGAAATGAGGAGCAATATTCAATTGGAGCTTTGATTTTGAAATTTACTGGAGTAGCAATTTATGCAGTTGCAAATGTTCTGACTGGACTTGTTGCATATACCATAGGTGGAGTTACTCTACACCAGATTTTTATGTGGCTTGTTGAACATGGAAAAATTCTTAAATGCTGCAAGTCACCTTTTGAAGATGCACTTGACATATGTTGTATGTTTTAAAAAATGGAGCTCTTGATTATTGGTGAGATCACCATGGTCTCCAGTGTGATGCTTGCATTTATTCACCTACATCTGCAGGAGATTATTGGCACAGAAGAAAAATTTGCCTTCGGAGGCAAACACATTATTTTTTAGTGACCTAGTTCAGCTTTCAGCTGTGAATGTAAATCATATATTTTCTAGTCTTACTGTTGAGGAAGCTGGAAAAACAACTGAGTGTATTGGAAGATAAACCTCAGTGCACCATTCACCTATTTTGAACTCTCACAGAATATGCATCAGAGTGCTGATCTACAATACAAGGCTCTACTTGTTGAAACACATATTGGAAACTTGTCAGCTTCCAAAGCTTCAGTTCTGAACAAATGTATGATATGCAAAGGAAAGATATCCATGTCTGACGTGTGTGATGCATTTAGCAAACTATGCAGTGATGGAACACAAATTGTTTGTTTGATGTGAGGCTTAAACAATGTGCACAGTTTAATCAGATAATGCTGGAGAAAGAGCAACAACCATTTGTTACACTGTCATCAGTTTATTATTTGATGGAGTCTGTATAAGCCTGACAATAGTCTCAAAGATTATAGAGAATTTAAAAGTATTGAATGTAGAAGTTTCAAGAACAGCTTCTCTAGAGTCAGCTCTTACAGTCTGTAAAAATGCTTGCATGATGTTAGATGGCAATTTTAATGTGGCTCGTGGATCAGTCAATGGTGTAATGGGACACATAGCTGATGCTCAATACAATGTTCAGAAAACATTTGTTAGAAACAGGTGTGGTAAAATTTGGCAACTATGATTACCCACAAGGCATTGACAGATGCTCAGTAAAATGTCAGCTTGTGAAAGACATTTGTGTAAAACAAAAACATTTCCCATTCTGTGTCATATATGCTGTGTCCATTCACAAGTCTCAAATTTTGAGTTAAGAAGCTGTGATGATTGACACAAGGAATACTATCTTCAAAGATGGGATCAACTATATTGCTTTGCCATACATCAGAACTCTAACAGGATTGATCATAGTCAATGCTGCACATAAGATTCATGTTGAGAAAAAGTACATCATAGAGAACAATCACCAGCGCATATTGTATCATCCCAAAATGTCTTTGATTCCATTGGTGAATGATGTGATCATGTGAGTCTGTATGTGTCATGTTTGTCTTCTGAGATGTCAAATTGAATAACAAGAAGTGTAGTGTAAATGATTATTTCATACTAAGAGGTGATAGGCGATCAAGTGTGGCTGATTTTACCAGATCACCTTTAGCAAAAAAAAAACACAAAAAAAAATGTTGGTGTAACTGCAGTGTTATAATTTCACAACAGTACTAGAGGGTTAAATGCTTTGCTAATTTTGCAATGCAGGCATTCCTACATTTGCCTATATTTGTGGCCACTATAACTGCTTTAAAATCAACAGTTCAGACAGATTCATTGAAGCAGGTTATGATTGTCAGTCAATGGCAACACAATACTGTGCAGTCCTTGATGCCACTACATTGTGCTGTGGCATCTTATAAAAAAACATAGTACATTTCCTCACAATGTTCAGCAAGATATAGCAGCGCTTATGATGGCAATCATCAACTCATTGGAAGAAGCTGGAATTCTAGTAAGGTGGTACTTCACAGTTAAATATATTAACAGATATGTTTGTTTTCCCAAAAGTAATATTGACAGAGAAGTGCTGATGACATGTTGTAGATTTCTTTATCTGTCCCACATGAATAATCGATCAAATTCAGGCAGTTGCTCATCAATGTTAAATCTGGTTGGGAGGGCACAAGGTGTAGCATGGAAAGTACCCAATCATTGAGAGTGACACATTCTGCAAACTACCTCTTGCTAATGGTCCAATGATTTGACTCACAGGAAGTCAAAGTTGTGACACTGATAACTGGCTTTGCTAAAGGTAGAGACATACTTGGACAGTCACATTTTTCCCTCAGTTAAAATGTTTCCACCATGGAGCCTTTGTGCACTCTGGCTAATATGTAATTTGGCTTAGCTACAGTGGTAGTGGTGGTGGTTGAATAGAGTGCAATAATGCTGCATGTACCATTAAGGAAAAGATACCAAGAAAGCTAAAGGATGCATATCTCATTCTCCAAAACACACACACACACACACACACACACACACACACACACACACACACACACAGTTTGTGGGAACTGCAGAAGAGTGGATACCAAGAATATTCCTTTCAATTAAGTAGCCTGATGAAAGGTACATATGACACACTGAGTTTGAGATTGAGTTTGTTAATCAGGGTAAAGTTATGAGCATTGCTCATTTACAATGACACCCATCAGCACAATAAACATTTCTACAATTTACAATTAGTAATAATGCACATAAAAAATGTTACAAAAAGACCAGCATAATTACATCTTTATACACACACATTCTTACAATCCTTATTAAGTACATCAAATAGAAGAAAAAAAATCCCATTACTGCAGAAATGCTGGCCCATGATGATGGATGTCTGTTGTGCAATCTGGAAAGAGTTGCTTATCTTACCTGATGATGGCTGTTTGTGGTTGCTTGCACTGTCTGGTCCCTTTGGCTGCTTGGAGAGGATGGGGAGGTAGCATAAAGAATAACCCTAACTGGTGCATTAAAACAGTTTTTTTGCATAAAATATATAGCTACTGATTATAGTGCCATGTTAGAGACACTATACTTTGCATAAGGGTGAGTAGGCTGTTAATGTTAAACCCCTAACTTTGCACTTCAGTAGCTTCACCACCATTCAAGAGAGTTGCATGACATTTTACAAATATGATCTCAGGGCCATGATCCTTTTACTGGTCAAGATTCATTCCAGTTGGATTTGTGGATTCTAAGATGCAGATTGTAAAAAAAGTGAAAATATTGTGATTTTTGCTGTTTTTCATGTCATCACCTAATGCCCACATAGTTTGGAATTTTGTTTGGAAATTTTCAGGTTAGAAAGAACTTGGAAGACCGTGGTGTCTTTTGCTGTTTTGGTGACAAAAAATATTAATCTATTCCACAGTTACAAGGATTTAAAATGTTAGTTTTGTCCATGCTCAGTATGGCCTTTTAGATAACCATATTATATGAAAAAAGAATCTGGCCCATACTAAAAAAGATTCTGTTTCATATGGAAGTAATCTTTTTTGTGAGATAAAATAATTTTTTCATACGGCCACTATCTTGCTTCTGTTTTTTTTTTCTATGATTTTTTTTGAAAAGCCACAAAAATGATATCCTGCAGACAACAACAAATGTATCATCCTAATAGGGACACCCTTAGGTGGATTCTGCAATTAGATTTTGGGAAAAACACCCAGAAATGTATTTTTCACCCACTTTAATTGTTTTTTTTTTTGTGAATTGAATTTCTTTTTTCATATGGTCATACGAAAAAAGAATAGGGCCATAGACAGAAAAAAGACTCAGTTCATAAGAAAAAAGACTTTGGACATACAGTATTTTTTTCACATTCTTTTTTCATATGAAGAGATCTTTTTTGTATGAATGACACAAACTCACAGAAAAGATCCCTTCATATAAAACAAGAATTTTGACTTAATTCTTTTTCACATTCTTTTTTTTTTTGTGTGACGCAAACTTTTTTCGTATGAATGACACAACCTCACGAAAAAATATACCTTCTTGTGAAAAAAGAATTTGGACTTACTTTATTTCACATTCTTTTTTCAAATGAAGCAATCTTTTTTTGCATAAATGACACAACCTCATGAAAAAAGATCTCTTCATTCAAAAAAAGAATTTTGACTTAATTTTTTCCACATTTCAACTTTATCAAGCCATAACTCTGTTAATATATAAAGTTATGGGACAATCTATATATCAAAATAAAGATATTAGTAGTTTGACTACTACAACACTAACACATTACCCCCACCCCAAAAAAAAAGATGTGGTTCCATAAGAATCATAAAAATTAAAAAATCACAATTTCCATAGGGTAGCATTACAACTTTAACAAGCGGTAATTCATTCAATCTTTGGAGTTAACAGACAATGTGTATATCAACAGTAAAATGTCTTAATAACTACCACATTACTAAGCCCCTAAGAAATAAGAACTGAAAATGGCCCACCCCTACAAAAACAATTATAAGCAAGCACATAAATTACTTTTCTGGAAGAATGGAAGTGCAGGACATTGAAGGCTTTGCGCTTCCACACCCACATAAATATGCAAATAATTAGAGGTATGGAAGTGACTGGCCAAAGAGCCCTGTGCTTCTATAATCACATGGATGTGATCATGCAGGATCTGAAGGGCCCTGCATGAATGACAATGTGAATGTACTGTCTCAAAAAGTAAGGAAATTCATTGCAAAAAACTTCATTATGCACCAATTAGGGTTAGACTGAAAAAAAAGTTTGGAAATGTGGTGTTACATTTTCAACCCTAATACCACATCAGCAGCAAAAGGAAAAAAAACTTTATGGTCTTGGCCTCCTCATCACTTGGTACCGAAGCCTGTTCTTTTTCCTTGCTATGACCCTAATACTTACCCCATTCCCCATACACTGTGCACAGCTGAGCTAATTTGCTGATGGAATGGGGAAGCATTAGGGTTGATAACCCCAAGGAAGACCCCAGACCTGATTTTGTAAGACTCAGGAGAGCCAAAATCAAGTTCTTTTCTTTTGCTGCTTGCAGGGAAGGAGTAGGGGGCTAGGGTTGGAAACCTAACATGGCATTTCCCTACTTTTGTCACGTTAATCTTAACTGGTTCATTAATGAAATTTTTTGCAATGAATAGTATCTATTAATACATCAGTTAAGGCTAATATCAAGCCATAACAAGGAGGGAAATATGTCATTAGGATTTCCAAACCTTACTTCCCACCCCAACCTTGCACATATCAACAGGCATCTGGGGTGTGCCTTGGGATCATCAGCCATAATGCTCGCCCCATTCCATAATTAAATAAACTGACATGGGTACAGTTTAGGAGAATGGGATGAGCGTTATGGCTAAAGACCCCAAGGCACACCCCTGACATATGTTGATGTGTACAGGTTGTGGGTGTGATGTTATTGTGGGAAACCTTAACGTCATATTTCCCTCCCTTTTTATGAGTTGGTATTAACCCTAACTAATGCATTAATGTAGTTTTTTTGCAAAGATTTTCCTTACTTTTTGAGATAGTGTAACCATAGACTTATTTGCCTGCAGGACTGAAGGGCCCAACGCTCCCATCCATCTATAATTTTTGAGATAAAATAATTGTATCCTTATTTTCCTGTGGGAGCACATTGCCTTTTCAGGCCCTGCACTCTCATCCCTCTATAGATGCGTACAGTATATGTATGTCACTATAGATGGGCTCTGCACTTCCATTTGTAGGACAACAGTGCCTGAATTGCTGGCATATTCATCTTATTACCCCACATCATGTACCCAGATCCATGCCAAAATGTAATTCCATGCAACTACAATGCCGTTCTGCACCACAGGTGCAAAAACACATTTTGGCCAGGATTTGAAAAATGACAGCTGTGACATACATGCGGAGGGATAATAAGAAGTTTATGTTGAAAATTTGGGGTCAAAGTCTTTAAAATTTCCAGTGTTACCTGCCAGCCCAGTGGTGCTGAGGGTTGAGATGCCGGATGCCATACCTTGCATTACACCAGCTACCAAGGTTTGGGAATGGACTCAGGTCACTTGGAGGTCAGCAGGGTCAAGGAAGGACAGAGTGTTCATGGACAGCTTTCCTTCCTTGGGGAGGGGGGACAGTACAGCATGGTGATTGCCTGACATCCAGCAGCAGCTGGGTGTCAATACATGCATGGTGTCTGAAGGGGAGGGGCTTTGCGTACAGGGCATATGGCTACCTCCACAGAGGTGGAGTCCAGCCATCTCTGCCCATTACACGTATGGAGGCCTGGGGAGAAAATGTGGTGGAAAATACTGGGAGCTGGCAGGGTCCAAAACAGCCCAATGAGTCACCACACCAGTAAGCTCCAATTCTTGGTTGAGCTCTGGGGTGGGGAATAAAGTCAGCTCCTCTCCCAGGCCCCACCGTGGTGGGTAATCCATGGGGGAACTCTGGGGCATGGCTGGTGTGGGGCAATCAGGGACAGAGAAGGGTCCCTCTGATGGAGTGCAAGAGCCACCTGCCTTGCTCTTCAGAGGTGGAGGAAAAAAGTAAATAGAAAAAAAAAAATGTCAAAAGTTAAGAATGTTCATAGTGAAATTTCAATTAATGGTCATAACTTTGCAATTTTTACATATTTTAACCCCAAATTTTCAACACAGCCCTCTTATGTCCCCACCTCATGAGCAATATGACTGTTATTATGCATATCTTGCTGGAAAGGTGAATTCACCAAGCAACATTGAAATCACCTTTTGGGTGGGAATTGCATAACAACAGTAATATTGTTCATGAGGTGGGTTCCCCAAAAGGCTATGTTGAAAATTCAGGACAAAATGTCAGAAAATAGCTGACTTCTGAATAAAAGTTGAACCCCCCAATGAAATACATTGAACCACATTTGCCTTAGTTTTTTCATATTGTAGTCGCTGGTTCCAGCAACAAGACATGTCTTCAATTGGCCAGTGGGTCTTGAACCTGGGACCTGTTCAGGTGAGTGAGGGTGTGTGGGGTTGTACTGGGGTGTGGGGTGGTGGTTGCTTAGTGTGAAGTAGGAGTGGGAAGGGGATCATATCAGTGAGGGACCTTTCATAAAAAAATACACAAGGTGGTTTTCTTTATTTCAGGTACTGCAGCACCATAGGCGGGTGGACCATTAGACACCAGGAAATATCGTCAGAAGAGGGAGAGCAATTGGTGGGTGGGGGTTGCCACTAGACACCACTAGTTTTGGTTGATTACAGTGACAAAAGTAGGGAAATGAGGCTTTAGGAGTGGTGTTAGGGATTCCACCTCATCCCAACCCTGCAGACAGCAACAGGAGTGGCGTGTTCCTTCAGTTTCTCAAACCTAATGCTCATCCCATTCTCATATACTGTACCCATCTCAGCTTATTTACTCATAGAATGGGGTGAGCATTAGGATTGAGAACTCCAAGGTACACCTCAACCCTATTGCTGCCTGTAGGGTGGTGGTTGTTACCCTAACACCACATTTCCCTACCTTTGTCACTGTAACCAACCCTAACTAGTGCATTAACAATGTTTTGAACAAAGAATTTCCTTACTTTTTGAGATAGTATAATTATATCCTCATTTAGCCATGGGAATGCAGTGCCCTCCAGGCCCTGGGTGCCAATCCCTCCATTGATGTGTACATGTATGTTTCTGTTGGAGCATTTCAGCCGAAACAGCAACCAAATTGTCAGCATAGCCTTGTTATTACCGGTCCTCATGAATTTTCATATTGCCCGCTGAAATGTCATTCTGCACCACAGCACCATCATTCCACACCAGAGGTCAGAAAACATATTTTGGCAAGAATCTGAAAACTGACAGCTTTCATGTTCATAAGTTGATGTAAAAAAATGTCTACATTAAAAAGTTGGGGTTAAAATATTTAAAATTACCGAAGTTACATGCAAGCATAGTTACATTTAAAAGCATGTGCATAACTTTGCCTTTTTACATATTTTGATGCCAGATTTAAAACATAGCCTTCTTATGACCCCACTTCATGAGCAAAGGCAGTGAACATTTTCAAATCATGCCTGAAAGGTGATGTTGCCAACTGACTGCAAAACTCCCTTTTTGGATGCATTTGCAAAATTATAGTAACATTGCCCATGAGGTTGGGTCCCCAAAAGGCCATGCTCATAATTTGGTGTCAAAATATGCACAAATGGCCAAGATATGCATCAGAGCTGAAAACCCCTTTAAAATAAATTGAACTTCATTTACCATAGTTTCTCATATTTCAGTCACCGGTTCCAGCAGCAAGATGTGTCTTCTATTGGAGTATGGATCTTCACCTTGTCACCTGTTCAGATGACTGAGGATGTGTGGGGTGTATTAGGATGTGTGGGGTGGTGGGTGCTGAGTGGGAGGTGGGGTTGGGGGTCAGGTACTGAGGGACCTTCTAGAAAAAAAATATTTTGGACCATTTTCTTTTTTGCAGCAGGGGCTGCAATTGGCAGGTGGTGGGTGACTCTAGACAATGGGGAAACAATAAAATAATATGTGGACAGCAATCAAAGAGTGGGAATGCCACTAGACAGCAAGGAAATAGGAAAAAGGGATGGCAATCAGAGGTTTGGGGGGCCACTAGACACCAGGGGAAACAATAAAATAAAATGGGGACAGAGATCAGCAGGTGGGGGGGGTGCCACTAGACAGCAAAGATATAGAAATCAAAAGGGAACTGCAATTGGAGAGCTGGAGTGTCACTAGACACCAAGGAAATAGATAAAAGGGGACAGCAATCAGATGGTGGTGGGTGCCACTAGAAACCAGGGAAACAATGGGAACAGTGATCGGAAGGTCTGGGGTGCCACTAGAGACCAGGGAACGTATTTCCCATAACAAAAAGTGATCCTTTTTTGTGACTCATGATACAAAAAAGATTTTGTTTCATGAGTCCCGAAAAATGATTTGTAATCTGGAAAATAAAATTCAATGGCATTTCTTCAATAGATAAGTGCTGAACTCATCTGAGGGGGTCCCGATAAGCAAGCAACATGTCTTGGTTTCTACTCAGCGCATAACTGTTTTGAATCATTTGATTGTGTTTCACTCACTAACTGTAAAACAAAATGGTGGCAGCACAAAAAAGATTTCTCAGTTGTGACACAGGATAACCCATGTGTGAAAAAGGATGACTTATTTGTGACAAATGAT
The DNA here is from genome assembly GCA_016271365.2 of Neoceratodus forsteri. Classification (NCBI taxonomy): domain Eukaryota; kingdom Metazoa; phylum Chordata; order Ceratodontiformes; family Ceratodontidae; genus Neoceratodus; species Neoceratodus forsteri. The sequence goes on from CM057459.1 coordinate 876,479,566, forward strand.
CCTTTTTTGAATGGGACATCCATAAATCCGCTTTGAAAATAATGGGGATTTTAAAATGTAATAACTTTGGAAAAGATTAATATTTTTTCACCAGTAAAGCAAACAGCACATCTGTGAGGCAAGCCCTTTCTACCCTGAACATTTCAGACCACAATTCTAAAATGTTTGGGAGATACAGGTGGACAAGGAAACAGCAAAAAACAGGAAAATTACACAGTTGCTGGTGCTCTGCATCTCTGTAACCCCACAATTGATTGGAACCAAATTTGCCACTTCAAGAGACCTTGGGTCTCTGAAGGTGGATGCAAAATGTCATACAACTCATTGTACTGTTGCAGTTATTAAAGTGTACAAATTGGGGTTTAGCATTAAACTGCCTACTCAACCCTAACTATACTAGCACTACCACCACCTGTTCAGCAAAATTGTTGAGTATGTTTGTCTAAGAAGTTGCCATAACTACATTTTCTGGGCATCACGAAATCCAGGGTGCCAAGCTTAGAGAGTAGAGCCACTGACTTATGTTCTCTGTATGCGAACAGCAGGATTTCTTGACTTCTGCAGCTGCAGCTGGAACTTGTGCTGTGGGCTGCAGTGAGAGCAGTGATCTGCTGTCTTTCTGGTGTCAAGTGACTTCTCCCCTCCTATCCCGCACCCATATTTAAATTACATATCCCTGGTGTCTAGTGGCACCCCCACACCCCAATCTCATTCCCATATTTAAATTATATTTCCTTGGTGTCTAGTGGCACCACTACCCTTTGATGCCATCCCTACAACAAATTGATGGTTCCCTGATGTCTAGTGGCACCCTCACCATTTGATCCCGTTCCTGTATTGATTTTTATATGTTTCTGGTGTCTAGTGGCACCAGCCACACTCTGATGCCATCCCCACAATGAACTGTTTCCCTGGTGTCTAGTGGTACACCTCATCCTCTGATCAAATTTACATATCGAATGCTTCCCTTCCCCCCAGTGGGCCCTGCATGAGTAAAGACAATCATGTGTGATGTTGTTTGCTCATGCAATGGGGAGGGCATTAGGGTTGACAACCCCCAAGGAAGACCCCACCACTGATTTGCCAAGACTCCGGAGGCTCCAAGCGCTAATACTTTTTCCTTTCTGCTTGAGGGCGGGGGGGCAATTAGGCTTGGAAACCTTAATGCCACAGTTCCCTATTTTTGTTGCATTAAATTACCCTAACTGGTGCATTAATGTATATTTTTCCAAATAATATATTATAGGGGCATGGTCATGCTTTTATAGTTAGGGTTGAGCAGCATGTTTAATGTTAAACCTCACATTTTACACTTTAATAACCGATCAATGGTTCTGTATAAAATTTAGCATTCTCTGTCCCATGGGGTAGATCTCTTAATGTGGCAAATTTTGTTCTAGTTGGATATGCAGATTCTGAGATCCAGATAGTGCAAAAACCTCAAAAGTCACCACTTTTTGCAGATTTTTCCTCATCTTCTTGCACCAAGATGGTGTGAAATTTTGGTGTGGTTTTTTTATGGTAGATACAGCTTGGGTAGCAGAACTGCCACATGCATTTGTTTGGTTCAAAAATATTAATCTGTTGCACAATTGTTCAATTTTAAGTTCCCATTGTTTTCAATGGGAAGATCGTTTTCGAGGATAGAGGATAAAAGTTCCAGAAAGGATTTAGCTCATGAAAAATTTTTTTTTTTTTTTGAGGGACCAATCCTTTTTCGCCACAAAAAAAATTATTTTTTTGAGCCGCCATCTTAGATTTTTTTTGCCACAAACTTAAAAGTGTGAAAAATACAACAACATTCTGTCATTTTAAAAATCAAACACCAGAACCTAGCTGATGTTTTTTTTTAAGTATTGTGCCCACAAAAAAGTTTTCTGGGCACTCAAAATCCCAGGTGCCAAGCTTAGCGAGAGGAGCACTTCCCCATGCATTCTCTGCATGAGAACACTGGGAACTTCTTGATTTCTGCAGATGCAGCTGAAGTTGTGCTGCTGGCTGCAGTTTTAGCTATGAGCTGCCCTTTTCCCTGGTGTCTAGTGGCACCCCCCCACATGCTGATAGCTGTCCATATAGAAAAATAACTGTATTCCCTGGTGTCTAGTGGCACCTCCCACCCACCGATAGCAGTCCCTGACTCCCCATAAACAAAAAATTTATACCCTGGTGTCTAATAGCACCTCCCACCAACCAATCAACATGCCCGTTTGTAATTTATATTGCCTGGTGTCTAGGGGCACCCATCACCCGCCAGTCCCTGTCCCCTACTCCCCGAAAATAAATTACATTTATTCACTGGTGTCTAGTGGTAACCCCCACCGATCACCATCCCCATTTTAATTTTGTATTCCCTGGTGTCTATCACTTTACCTTGTGTATTTTCCAATGTGCCACTGAGATCATATGTGGAGTGCTCTGGCTAAATCTGTTACGTGTTCCACAAACTCCTCAGCAAAGTTAAAAACTACTGTATTTACATTTCTGTTGGAAGGCTGTTCTTGCTTTAAATGGTTATTAATACAGTTCATCCTCTGAATAATGTCAATGGTGCTGCCACCTCAGAGCACTCTTGTAAATCAATTTATTTTCTGTACTTTTACGCCCATGTAAAACAAAAATAAACACAAATCATCTGATGAAGTTCTTGCAAATGATTGTATACAATCCCTATAGGGCCCATGTCCCCCGACATGTCTTTGCACAGCTCTTTTATGTCCAGTAAAAGGTTCTGTATAAAATACAAAATAATTCCAGTTTATTTATGTAATTATACAGCCAGACTGATTCAACATTTAAAAATGTTTTTATTTGCAATTCATTTAAAAAGTTTAAGAGAAAGCATTCCCCATAATAATTTTGTATTCACTGGTATCTAGTGGCACCCCTTCCCCCACACCCTTTCATTGTGTGAAACACCTGAAATAAAGAAAATGGTCCCTCAATGTCATTTTTTTCAAACCTGTAAAAAAAACAAAAATGGTGCCTTGCCGATCAGCCCCCCACTATCACCACCTCCTACTCAGCTCTCACCACCCCTCTTGCTCCAGTACACCCCAACACACCCTCACTCATCTGAAAAGGTCCCAGGATTGAGATCCACTCTCTGATTGAAGACACATCTTGCTGCTGGACCCAGCGCTGCAATATGAGAAACTAAGGTACATGTGGTTCAATGTATTTCACAGGAGGGTTTCAACTTTTATGCATAACTTAGCCATTTTTTGAGATTTTGACCCTGAATTCTCAACATTGCCTTTTGTAGACCCCACCTCATGAACAATAGGACTGTTATTACACAAATCCTGCTGGAAAGGTAATTTTGCAGTCATTTGGCAAAGTCACCTTTCAGACGGAGTTTGGAAATTCTATCTGCACTTGTTCATGAGGTAGGATCACAAGAAGGCTATGTTGAAAAGTTGGTGTCACAATATGAAAAAATGCCAAAGTTATGACCATTTGTTGCTATTTTGCTACACTAATATTTTGTAACTTTGAAAATTTTAAATATTTTGATCACCAGATTTTCAAGATAGCCTTCTTATTACCCCACCATATGTATGTTTCTTGTGTCATTTTTCAAATCCTGGCAAAAATGCTTTTTCACACCTGTGGCATGGCATGGCATTGCAGTTGCATAAAATTACATTTTGGCTGGGATTCAAAAATTTTCTGTACAGGGTACATGATGTTAGGTAATAAGATGGCTATGCTGACAGTTTGGTGCCCTTTCACAGTTACATACATATACACATCTACGAGGGATGGGAGTGCAGGCCTGCGCTCCCAAAGTAAAATAAGAATGTTATTAAAGTATCTCAAAAAATAAGGAAATAAGTTTCAAAAAAACTTTGTTAATGCTCAAGTTAGGGAGAAAGCTAGAAATGCTGGGAAATGATTTCATTAGGTTTCCAACCCTATCACCCCACCCTCCAAACCAGGCAGGAGATCAAAGAGGTGTTGGGCTTCTCAAGCCTAGGGCTCACCCCATTCTCATAAAGTCTACACATCTGACCTTATTTACACATGGAATGGAGTGAGCTGCTAGGCTTGAGAAGCCCAAGGCACACCTCACACCTGCTCTCCTGCCTGGTTTGGGAGGGTGGGGTGTTAGGTTGAGATATATATATATATATATATATATATATATATATATATATATATATATATATAGGGATACATGATGGGCATGAGTTTAATATGGCAAATATTGTCACTCCTGCAGAGTGAGCTCTGGATATCTCATGAGTGATGAAGGCACGAGTGAGATATCCAGAGCTTACGATGCAGGAGTGACAATATTTGTCATAGCACATGATCTGCCCATCATATATTCAATATATACAATAGAGCCAAGAGTTTTAGAAGTTTTGTTAGGCTGTCTTGTGTTCTGTTCCTGTTTATGTGTTTGCTCATTCTGCGTGTGAGCTTTTCTGAATGGGCTGGCAGTGTTATAAGCTCTGGGAGACACATGAGTGTGTTTTGCAATGCTAAATGAGTTAGTTTTAGGTAGGAGTGAGAAACATAATTTTGTGAGGCTGTATTGTTTAGAAGTCTGGCTGCAGTGAAGCTGAGAGCATCACAGTAATTGTAATGAGCTGAGAGGCAGAGTGTCAGAGCAGCTGATACTGTTTTCAGTGGTAATTAAGTTAGCTGCAGGCAGAGTGCAGAGTGTTCTGTGAAATTGTGCTTTTTAGGATTCTGGCTGCAGTCAAGTTCAAAGTATCACAGTAATTGTAATGGGAGAGAATCAGAGTTTGAGGAACAAGTGATAGTGTGTTTCAATGGTAGTTGAGTTAGCTGCAGGCAGTAGTTTAGACTGTTCTGTGAAGTTGTGCTGTTCAGAATTCTGGCTGCAGTCACAGTAATGAGCAAGAAGTTGGGGGATAGGTGTGTTTTGTAATGCTCACTGAGTTAGCTGTAGGCAACAGTGAGACCTCTGAAGTAGTTTTCATTTGTGTCTATGGTAACAGCACAGATGTTTCTTGCATGCTGAGGGGAAAGCTGCCTAGAGTGATAACCTTTTGTGACCTGTGTGTGTAAATGGCTGATATCATCACAGTAGAGCAGAGGATAAAAATATCACACTGCAGTGGATGATACACTGTTTTATCTCACTCATTTACCACTCACCCCTATTTTGTGTGTGTGTATATATATATATATATATATATATATATATATATATATATATATTAATAATAAACTTTATTTGTATGGCGCCTTTCAAACACCAAGGCTCCTAACAACAATCAAAACCTCATAATCAATAAAACTTGTCAGCAATAAATAGTATAATTCTGCAAATCTTTCCTTCAGTTAATCATCATGAGCTTGGCTCCATAGTCAGGTTTTCAGAGCTTGTCTAAAACCCTCCATGGTTGTGTGCTCATGTAACTGATGGGGTAGAGAATTCCAAAGGGTAGGGGCAGTATACATAAAAGTTCTAGCCCAGAAGATTTCAAGCATACCCTTGGAATCTCTAGCAATCCAGCATTGGCTGAGTGGAGTGATCACCCTGGTTGGTAAGGAACCAGGAGCTCTTTCAGATAGTCCGGGCCAAGTCCGTGTAGGGATTTAAAAGTCAGAAAATTGACTTTAAAGGTGATCCACCACTGAACTGGCAGCCAGTGCAGTCCATGCAGCACTGGTGAAATATGACAAGACTGGGATGATCCCATCAAAAGCTATGCTGCAGCATTCTGCACCAGATGCAAGAGGTGGATTTCCACCCCAGGTAGCCCTAGGTTCAGGGAGTTGCAGTAGTCCAAGCGCAAGGCCACAAAGGCATGGATCACAGTAGGAAGGTCGCTTAATGGATCAATCTGCTTAATCTTGACAATATTCCTCAGGTGGTAAAATGAGGATTTGATGACAGCTGACACCTGCGAATGCAGAGTCAGTCCATCATTAAAAATTACCCCCAGGTTCTGCACCCATTCAGAGGTCAAGAACAGTACACCACCAAGATATAGGCCAGAGGGTGGACCCTCACTCAACCCCCCTGTCCGGCAACCCAGATCCACAACCAATACTTCTGTCTTATCAGAGCTCAACTTTAGCCAACTGGCATTCATCCACTCCTGGATTTCAGTGAGGCAGTTATTAAAGACCAAGACAGCTCTATCATGATTGAGCACAAAAGAAAAGTAGAGCTGGGAATCATCCACATAGCAGTGAAACCTCAGCCCATACCTTCTTACAATGTCTCAGAGGAGCAGCATATACACTGTGAACAACATGGGGGGACAGCACTGAACCCTGAGGAACTCCACACGATAAAGAGACTGGATCTGAGGAAAAAAAAAAACAGATACCACCCTCTGCGATCTTCCTATGAGGAATGATGTAAACTACTTGAGGACCGTACCCGACAGTCCACAAATGAACCTCAAGTGATCAAGTGGACCCCATGGTCCACAGTGTCAAATGCTGATGAGAGGTCTAGGAGGACCAGAATGGAGCGACTCCTCCTATCTCTAGCCATCAGGAGATCATTGAGCAACTGAACCAGCACTGTCTCAGTACTATGCTTCTTTTGAAATCCGGACTGGAGGGATTCATAGATATTATGGATGTTCAAATGTTCCTCCAGCTGTGTGGCCACTGCTTTCTCAATCACTTTCCCCACAAAGGGAAGGTTAGAGATTGGTCTGTGGTTAGCCAGGCAGTCTGGGTCCAAAGAAGCTTTCTTCAAGAATGGTGTCACCACCGTCTCTTTTAGTGAGCTTATAAACTAACCTGTCTCCAAGGAGCACCAGACTATCCTAGCTAGGACCAGGACAAGGACATCACTACAAGCCAGAATTAAGGAAGTAGGTCCCAGATCCAAACTACAGCATGTAGGGTGAACACTCAGGACAGTTCACATGGCATCCATGAAAGCCAGCTGGACAAAGGTACTCCAAGAAGACTGAGGGTAAGCGAACCCATGCTGGTCCACAGCAACTCCCATAAAGTGTGCCGGATGGAAGGCCGATCTGATGTCGGCCACCTTATTTGTGAAAAATTGAGCAAGTTCATCGCACTCTTGTTGCGAAAAAGCTTTCCAGACTTGTAGACAGACTGGGTTGCACAGTCTGTCCACAGTTCAGAACAGCTGAGCTGGTTGATTCTGAGCAGCTGCAATCTCCACAGACAGGAACTCTACCTTCTTACTGGAGATTTCAGATTGATCGACTTTATAATGGTCCATTAATCTAAGGTGGTCAGCATCAAGAGTAGATTTCCACCAGCAATGCTCTAACCTTTGTCCATGTCACTGCATCTCCCTCAGAATCCCATCAAACCATGGGGATCAAGGGCGAAGGGAGAGAGGACAAACACGGATGGGAGCAATGACATCCAGGGCTGCTGTAATGGCTGAATTATAAGCCACCACTTGGGCATCTGCATCATTGGTTGCCTCTGAGAGGGACAAGAGATAAAGCACTGCCATTAGGCCTTGAGAATTTATATCTCGCAAAGGGCAGTACTGAATCATCTCCACAGGGGTTGGCCTACATAGGGGGCCACTAAAACTCAACCCCACAGTGTAATGATCAGACCATCCAACTGGTTCCACCCCCAAGTTGGAGGCCTCAATCCCCAGGAAGAAGACCAAGTCAAGAGAGTGACCCTGACTGTGAGTGGCAATGGAAACAACCTGTGTAAGGCCCAACTGAAGGAAGTGCTGACCAAACTGCGAGAGTTTGTCATCGACTCAGGTGTTAAAGTCATACAGGACCATCAGCCTGGGTGACTCAAATGCCATGTCAATGACGAAGTCTGCAACTTCCTGTAGGAATCGTTTTTCATCTCATGGTGGATGGTATATGAGAACTATCCTGCAGTCTACACCAGCCGCCTCGGTACGCTGAAATGACTCAGTTTCCCCCACTGGTACATTTGTAAGGCTTAGTTTGGACTTAAAACAGACCACTACCCCCCCTCCCCACGACCCAATCTCGGGCAGTGTATTACCGAGTACCCAGCCAGAACTGTAGCCTCCAAAATAGGCTAGTATTCTCATCCAGTCAGGTCTTGGTGATGCATGGCAGGTCCACCGATTTAACAAGATCTGCAATAATTGCAGTCTTGTTTTTAATGGAACTAGCATTGCATAACACCGCCCAAGTTGGATGAACCTCCCGGACCACCCGGAATACCTGCCTTCCATTACTTGTAGTACCCTTTGGTATGGAAACCAAACATGACAAACGATGCTCCTGGTTCCATTTCACCCCAGGGCATCTCCTGAATGTCACTATCCCAATGTGATGCCCCCTCTCATACATCCCCTGCTGTTCACACCCCCACACCCCTTTCAGATTCCCCTGCACAATAGCCAGTGCCCTACAGTGCAGGTAAGTTGTAAAACGAAGTGGGGGGAAGGGACAGAGGACACGAAGGGTGGAGGACGAATAGCACACAACCAAGTAGTCAGGGCCCCGACACATTTTAAGGAACCAAAGAACCCTCCTTAAGCTATCCAACTGTTCAGAACAAAAACCAAAGCCTAGAATAACATAAAACAATATAAATAAAAATTAAACAATACGCAATCCTACCAAATCCTACTTAAATAATAACTATTTTCAAATTTCCTCCCCAATAATTAAAACAAAACACCTTTCTCTAACAACACCCACTTACAGTCTACAATTTTAATAAAAAAACTAATAATAAAATAAAACAAAACTAAAAAAATAAATATATCAGTAAGCACAGTTGGTACAGACAAGCGTAAAGACTGATAAAACATAGAATCATTTAAAAAGAAGAGTTACAAATGTCCTAGTGAAGAGGTCCTCTCCCCACCAACAGAAATGGACAATCATCTCGGGAGCTCTCACCTCTCAGAGTAAATAGGTGTATACAGGTCAGAAATTCTTCAAAATAAATAAACAGAATAAACCCCAGTCCCAGCCCTCAAGTACTCTCACTACTAGAGTCAGGAATCTATAGTCTAAAAATGATTATTCGACACTCTCACTGTTGAATAGATAAATAGAATAAGACAAGTCTAACTGTAAATCTGGAGATAAGAAACAGGAGACCAGAAGTTCAACATTTTTCTAATAAGCCTCTTCAGGACCAGTCACCACTCTGAGACCAGGGCAGCCCAGACAGACCAACCTGGCAGACAATCACGGGCCGTAGCAGCTACTATAGAGATACCCAGTAGAGCCCACCAACCTATAGGCCCCCCAGGCAACCCCAGGGCCCAACTCTCAGCACCAACTCCCCAGTTAACAAGAACAGAGTACCCGTGCCATCACAGCATGCCACTCAGATTGCCAGGCAGATCAGCTCTGCCCGGTCCCAAATCAAGTTCCAGCTGTCCCTAAATCCACCAAATAATCCGAAAGCAATTGTTGATACAGCCCAGTTCATCGTGCTTCACTTTGCTGCCCGTATACCAGGGAGAGCTTAAAGAAGAGAAATCCGACAGCAGAGGATAAAACAATTGAGTTTATGTCCCAGGGGCATTCTCCCATTCATCCAGGCTCTTAGCTGGCAAAAACCTTAGTTCCTGCACACAGATGCCTTTCCAGCAAACAAGAGGTTTAACAAAACAGATTCAGTCTCTCTCAGTGTAGCAAAGTTTTCGTACACTCATAGCTTCAGCACCAACTCCAGGAAGACGCACAAACAGGCAAACAAAATTCCACTCAGTTGCACAGAAGAACAAACAAGACCCAGTTCCAGTGGTTTCAGTAACGTTCTCCAATTCAGCGCACTTGCAGCATGCACAGGTCACAACAGTAAAACACATCCAAGAAATATGACAAGTGGTCAGAAACAGTCAGAGACAATAAAACTCACTGAAATTTGATCAGACTCAAGTGTGTAAACATAAACACTTGATGCAGTAACACTTAAAACTATTAAAACTATTAAAATTAAGTCTAAAACACACAAAAAACATGGAGCAGTTCACAGAGTAGTTCATAGCATGCCCAGCTTGGTGGCCATCTTCATGTTCATGTAACATACTGCGGTTTACTCTCCTTGCACTATTGTGTATATGTGTGTGTGTGTGTGTGTGTGTATATATATATATATATATATATATATATACGGTATATAGAACGAGAGAGAGAGATAGATATATATATATATATATATATATATATATATATATATATATATATATATGTATATATATATATATATATATATATATATATATATATATAGTGGCATGGTAGTGCCAGTATAGTTAGGGTTCAGTTCCCTATTTAAGGTTAAATCTGAAGTTGTGCAGCTTAATAACTTTGCCACCGTATGATGGATTTGCCTGAAATTTGGTATGCACAGTCTGGTATCACAGTACTCTGGACCTGCCACATTTTGTTACAGTCAGACGTACAGTTGCAGAGCTACAGAGCACAAAATAATGCATAAATTATGTATTTTTGTACATTCTTTGCTTGCACCTACAGCCTGCACGGTTTGTGCAATCAGTCCAAAACCTTCACGGAACATGAAGCCGGGGTCCCCGATGTGCCTTTTGAAAATGTGGTGAAGAAATATTAAACAGTTCAAAAGTTATTCACAAAACAAGTTTTCCATTATAGTCAATGGGAAAAGTTAACAAAATATGTGAAAGTGTCACAAGTGCACTTTTTACTTTGGCAAATGCCCCTTGTAGTGTCACAAATCAGCCATCTTGTTTTGAGTTGGTGGTCACAGAAATGCTTGGCATTTTAATTTGGGACCCTCAGGGGACACAATTCATGTTGTGTTCAAATAGTCAAGCCTTAAGGATGCTAACCATATCTTTTTTGGGGGGTAAAACAACCCAGAAATATGTTTTTCAAATTTTTGTAAAAAATAGTGTCACAAAGTACTTTCGCATATGCGACACTTTTGTGATTTAATTTGTGAAAGTGTCGTGATTTGCAACACTACTTTGCGACACTATGCCCAAAACAATAGGAAATCTATGCCACCCTGCTGCAAAAGAATGGTTTGGTCTTTTTGGCTGAAATTTGGAGGGAAGAAAGCCAAGATCCCACAAATGTGCCTTTTGGTGGTTTGGTGACAAAATATTAGAGGGCTGCAAAGTTTAGGCACTCCAAAATTGACAATTTTTCCCATAGGCTGACATTGCGGAGTCCACCGTGCCTTTCAGGGCCCGTATCTCAAAAAAGGTTTGAGATACGGACTTTGTCGGAAGAATGCTTAGTCCCCCGCTGGGGGATAAGTACATAACTAGCCTGGAAAGTCATAAATAATACAACATTTTCAATTTTTTTCTATGTCATATGGTTCCTGAGATATAAAGCATTTAGTATTTCAAGTGCTCATTTTCTGCTGCGAGGGCCATTATTATGCATACATTCTTTGTATTCACTGTGCTTCTGAATGCACCCTTTTGGGAAAAAAAGGGTATGCATTTGCGTTACTGTTACCGTTAGTGTTTCCGTTACCATTTGCGTTAGCATTTCCGTTTACGTCACCATGTGTGTTACCCGTTGTGTCTGCATTACAGTTACCGTTTGCGTTTCTGTTACCATTTTTGTTTGCATTTACTTTGACGTCACTGTGTGTGTTACCATTTGCATTTGCATATGTGCTTGCATATGCATTTCTTTTTACGTTACTGTTTCCTTTCACATCATCGTTGGTGTTACTAAGACTGTATGCATTTCCAGTTGTGTTACCATTACTGTTTGTGTGTTCGTTACCAGTTGTGTTTCTAGTGGCCTTAGCGTTTGTGTTTTCGGTAGTGCTTCCATTGTTGACTGTGTTACTTTTTCCTTCTGTGTCACCGCTGCTGTTACTGTTTGCGTTTCTGTTTGCATTTCTGTTACCATTTGCATTTTTGTTGCCATTTTCGTTACCCATTTACGTTTCTGTTGCCATTATGTTCGCATTACCATTTGCGTTACCATTTCTGTTTTCATTTATGTTTGCACTTGCGTTTCTCTTCCATTTGCATTATCATTTCCATTTGCATCACCGTGCGCGTTACCATTTGTGCATGCGTTTGTGTCACCGTTAGCATTTTTTATCTCACTGTTGCCATCACCGTTTGTGATACATTATCATTTGTATTTTTGTGTTTGCACAATACAGTGCAAAACATTATGTTTTCACTATTTTTTGCACTGTCTTCCATGATGCATAGCACAGCCAATGTGTGGTTGATTGATCTGACACTTAACTTATAGAAAGATCTTTGTTCAAGGAGCACGGCAGTTTTTGTTTGGTGAAAACATGTACTTCCGTTCCAGAGTTATTGCCATTTGAAATTGCCCCCCCTCACGGTTACAGATTTTTCCTCAGCCATTTTGTCACATTTTCGGCCACAATTTCGAGCATTTTGTGGTGGAAGACTTCTTAAATGTGCAGACATGTAAAAATTGAATATCTCTGGAACAGTTTGGTCTTTTCACATGAAATTTGGAGGGTGTTGAGTGGATGTACTGGGGATGTGAATAATATGGTTTACATGTTTTAAAAATAATCAGCTGCAGAGATACTGCATGATGCAGTTAACGTTTTGCACATAGCGTTCTGCATGGTGCTACTGACTTGAAATTTATAGCACAGGTAGCACTAGTGGTACGGAGGTGCCTTGCAGTGGTTTGGTGTGTAAAACATTAACAGGTGCAGAATAATGCCACTCTGACAAATGAAAATTTGGTTTATTATGCTTCAATAACTTCTGAACCATGTGTCCGATTTGCCTGGTATTTGGAAAGTAGGAAGATTTACAATACATCTTTTTGACAATTTTTAGGTCACTGGCACTTACGGTTGCTGAATTGTGCATGTTACGTTGTTTGCTCATGGCACTGTGTGACCATTGAACAGATGATCACACAATTCTGGACACATGGCGTGCTATGGTACATGTCTTCTTTTAACAATTTTTGGTTCTGTTGGATATATGGTTCTTGTGTAGCGAAGTGGCAAAAATGTTCTTTTCGGCACTCCTGCACAGCGTTCCCAGCGTGACACTGTGCAACTGTTGAACAGATTAAGATAACATTTGTTATACATGTTGTAGTGTAGTACATGTCTTCATTTACCTATTTTCATTTCAGTTGGTCATACAGTTTTTGCACAGCGAAGTGAAAAAAATTCACATGGGCTCTCACCGCCACATTCCATTCACTATTTATAGTGCACATTCTCAAAAAGAAAGGAAATTCATGGCAAAAACCTCCATTTAATTCATCAGTTAGGGTTGTTTCACAGTGACAAAAATGAGGAAATTTGGTGTTAGGGTTGCCACCCCTTGCACGTTCCTCCCACTCCCACCCCTACCAACAGGCATTGGGGTGTGCATTGGGGTTGTCAGTCCTACCTCTCACCCCATTCTCCTATACTGCACCACCTCAGCTTATTTACAAATGGAATGGGTGAGAGTTAGGACCAACAACTCCAAAAACACCCGATGCCTGTTGGTGGGGGCAGGGTGGGTGGGGAGTGCAAGGTGGCAACCCTAATACCGAATTTCCTTGCTTTTGTCGCAGTGGAACAACCCTAACTGGTGCATTAAATTGATTTTTTTGTCATGAATATATATATATATATAGAATATATATAAAAGTGTCTCTTTCCTGGTAAAATCAAAGGTAAAAGATAAAGTGTTTTCTGAAGCAGTTTCCTCTATAGTGCAAGCTGCGGTGAAGTTATCCTCACTCTCTGGTGACATCAGCAGAGTATGGATAAATGTCAATATCCTCACTCTGCTTATGCCATCAAGATTTATTCTCATGGCAGTGGAAATAACACAGGATATCCTACTGAGAAAACTCTCATCCCCGTGGTATAAATATATATACCGTATGTGTGTGTGTGTGTGTATATGTATATCTATCTATATATATATATATCTATATATATATGTAGAAAGATGGATATATTCTTTGCAAAAACTCAGTTAATGCAACATTTAGGGTTGCTCCCACAGTGACAAAAGTGAGGAAATTCGATGTTAGAATTTTCTTCCCTAACTCCGAATTCCCTCCCTCACCCCCACACACACAACACACATACAAGCAGTGGACATTACAAGACAACAGAACCAATCAGAAACAGACACCATAAGGTAAAAGAAAGAACATACAATTCTGTAAACATACCACAAGAGGCATTCATCATCATGTTTCAGCAATTGTATCACTTCTTCTGCCATCCCAGTGTCTTGGGGGTACACCCACATGCTGTTCAACTATGTAACAGGGCCACTGCATGAGCTGCATGCCTCCATGTAGATAGTACAACAGTACACATAAGTCATGGTAGGAATGCATGGTGACTTGGACCCTGTTCTTCCATCCCTTCATTGAGAAAGAACTACACTGTACATATGTCACAGTGGGACTGCAGGGTCCTATGTACCCTGCCCTCCCATCCTTGCATCAGCATAGTACAACACTCTCTATGTGTCACTCTGCCAATATGTCACAGTGTGAACTCATGGTTGTTCAGATACTGCACTCCCATCCCTCCATCAAGATATCAGTACAACACAATGTATATGTTGCACTATCCATATGTTACAGTGAGACTACAGGGTGCTTCGTATCTTGTAGTCCCATTCCTCCATCAACATACTACAACACAATACATAAGTCACACTACCTATATGTCACAATAAGAACAGTGCAACATATGGATAGTGTGACACACAGATTGTGCCGTGCTTCTTCAATAGAGGTATGGTAGTGCACGGTCCAAAGAACCCTGTATTTTCACTGTGACATATGGACAATGTGACATATGGATAGTGTTGAACTATCTTGATGTAGGACTGGGAGGGCAGTGTCCCACAGTGACCTATGAATAGTGTGTCTTATGGATTTTGTCATACAGTAGTATGTCAATGTATGGATGAGAGTGCATGATCCAAAAGACAGTGCATTCACAGCCCCACACTGACATAATAGAACAGTGTCAATATGTAATGTTGGGAACACCATTTATCCATCGAGATACTACAACAGTCTGCATATACCAGGTTTGGAGTGTGGGGTTATTCACCATTCAGACATCCTTGACATTCCTACATGCAGATACTAGAAGAGTGCACATACCTAACAGCGGACTTACATAATACTGTATGTATATGTCACAGTCACACTGTAGGCTGCTTTCGACCCTGCATTCCTATCCCTCCACAGATGGACATATGTATCTATCTCTGTAAATACAGTACAGTGTGGCTCTCAATACTTCAAATCATTAAGTCATGAGCAGGTGTAGCAAAATAGTACAATACAGATGTGACCATCCCATATTCAAGGACATTCAAATAAAATGTTCTACATAGCCTTCTTAACACCTGACCTCATGTTTGCACAGCATATGGATGTACCCCCCCAGACACTGGGATGGCAGCACAAGTGATACAGTTGCTGAAGCATTATGATGGATGCTTCTTGTGGTATGCTTACAGCATTGTATGTTCTTTCTGTTACCTTATAGTGTCTCTTTCTGATTGGTTGTGTTGTCTTGTACAGTCTCCTTGTTGTATGTGTGTGTGGGGGGGGGGGTTCGGAGTTAGGGTTGAAAACCCTAACATCAAATTTCCTCACTTTTGTCACTGTGAAAGCAACCCTAATGATTGCATTAATGGGGTTTTTGCAAAGAAGTCCCTTCCTTTTTCAGATGTTGTAAAGAAGTAAATATTTACACAGCTTCTGAGGCATTAATTTTTACAGTGGCAGCATGGGCCTTCTGCAACTTCCACTGTAGCACACCCTAAAAATGTACCATACATTACTGTTAACTAGTATCCAAAACTTTGTTTTTACATATAAAGCCATACCTCCTACACATGTTTGTGTAGTACCATTACATTATATAAATTTCTGCTCAATTGGAAATCTGAACAATATATGAATCATATACAGTAATCAAGAAGTACAACAGACACAGAAAATAAGTTTAAAAAAATATATTAATCATTAAATTCCAATTTGTTTGTAAGAAGGCCAAATTGCACAACTCACTCAGTCTCATAACATCACTGTGAAATTCATCACAGAAGTATATACAAAGTTTTAAAAAATGATATGAGACTAAGTAAGTCAATGTTCCTGGGGTGGGCAAAAAACAAATGTGGTAATAAACAATTAACAAGCTACATACACAATAGCAGCATATCCCAAGATTGCTGCTATAGTGCATTACTGTATTAAGTGCACCTGGAAAAATTCCTCACCTGACCCCTTAATAAAGGTGATCCAAAAAAAAATCGGAAACATACCTTAAACTGAGATTGAGCAGAGTGTGTGATTTACAATGCTCTTTCATAAATAACAAATGTTTAATATCTGATTGCATATAACAAACCTTGTACATAAATTAATGCAATGACAAAACAAAATTATAACAATTCAGTTAAATATTAGCAAGGAGCAATATGATTATTTAAAATGTTTCCTAAAAATTATTCATAAGAAAGTAGGAATTATTAACAGTAACATTAAAAACATTTCTAAAAATACTAGACGATTAGTAAATATCCTACATTTTCATCCTTCTGTAATACATCAACAACCAGGCCATTTAGTCACTGCAGTTAGGCAATTTAACAAGCTCTAATTTTAAAACTATGTGCAGCACAAATAGAACAATGTTATGCAAGTACTATATAACTGTCACAATTAAATAATGTTTAATATTACAATAGTAACACATAACAGTACATAGAGTTTACAGAGGTGTGCCTAGTTCTATCTAATGTTGTAACATTTTTGCACATATACAATATTAACAGTACCTGTTTATTACAAATCTTCAATGTAATAGGCCTCCATAGCAATGTGCTGTTCTCACTACTAAGTAAAGTTGACAGCAAAAATGCCACTTCAAGTGGACACTAGACAGGTGTTAGTGAGAGACAAACTGTATATATAAAATATCAGGTATGTCCTTACTGTACCCAAAAAAGTATTGCACAGCAATATGTGTGCAAACACATGTAAGGCTGCAGTGGCAGCATTCTAGCACAATCTGCTTTTGTGCATCACCAGACAGATGTGAAGCATGTACATAGTATACACAATGAACAAGAAACATTATGAACTAGTGATCGTAAATGGAGGAAGCTGATTGGCCGAGAGGATTTTGAAGCCATGATGATATTGGGCTACATCATCACGGCTTCAGAAAACCTCTGGTCACCAGCCTTCTCACTTACTGCGCAGTGTTCCTCATCTCCCACAGTCTGAGTCAGACCTCCAGTTCACTGCTGTTTAAAAAAATGAACTCTTTACAAATGTGCCCATGGCAGAATACAGCACATCACAAGCTGCTAGGAGCCAGGAAGAACTACGACTGAGCTGCCCAAAACATCCTCTGCATCGTACAGTTCCATTCCCCACAGAAACATAACAGTAGGCAGCAGTCGCAGAGCACATCCAATCTGTCTACAGGGCAGAATGACTCGAGTTGCGCCTTGAGCGAGTATCTTTTTAAAAAACTGTAAAGAATCCAAAACCGACCCATGACTTGTTTTTTAAACAGTACAGCCGTCCAAGTGACAGTTTCACATTTCCAGATGACTTACTGGAAGATGTCCAATCTTCCCATTTACATTGCTGCTTCCTACTTGCCATAGATAACATTTTGAGAGAGACATACAGTACACCCCTCCTCAATGAACTCAACTTACAACAGTGCTGTTCAGAGCTGTCCAGGAACTATTTTATTAAAAGGTGCTCCTCTAACATCTCACAAAACACATTTTCAGAATGATGTGAAAGATTTTTTTTTTTACTACTAAAACTTGTATTCCTGTTCATAATAGCAATAATGCACTCCAGGGTGTGGTATATCATGGGATATCATTACTTCTAGGTCAGTTGGATGCACTAGACCTGCTGTCTCATGCCCAACCACCCGAGGCGTGATGATATCCCATGATATACCACACCCTGTCATGCATTATTGCTTAATTGCAAACCAACAAACATAGTTTTGTTTCTCAATGTACTTAATGTACAGTGCATTGACATACAATAGTGTGACAGCAGTCATAGCACATTCTATGTCACATAGTGCAGCAATGCAGAAATGTACACATTAGTACAACAGAACTGCATAGACATGAAATGTCGATATACAGTATATATGATTGCTCCACAGCCAAAGTAAGTGTTGTATGTCATGTGGCTATGC
Source organism: Neoceratodus forsteri (assembly GCA_016271365.2). Classification (NCBI taxonomy): domain Eukaryota; kingdom Metazoa; phylum Chordata; order Ceratodontiformes; family Ceratodontidae; genus Neoceratodus; species Neoceratodus forsteri. Next base: position 876,497,692 of record CM057459.1, read on the forward strand.
ACATAGCCACACCGACTCAGGCCCACTTAGGCTGTATTTTATCAAAAATCACAGCAAGACCAAAATTAACTGTTGGCATCTTAAGTATCAGCATGTGCCTAGTCTATTTCTGCTACTGCTCATAAACTGATATGAAAACAGCTGCACATGTATATGAAAGGTTGCACAGCACACTGTTATGACTACTAGAGTATGTCAAACAGAGTGAAACCACATTTCCATCCACTACTCTTCTGCCCAGTGAAGCTCATTGTAATTTTTGAGAACCAGGACATAAGAATCTTTTAGGTTCCGAGGTTATCTCTGTTTAAAAGTGCTCATGTTATCACTGCATTCCATCCAGCCATTGCTGTACCTCAGCCATGTAAATTAATGTCTTGAATATACAGATGCTCCATGGTGGACTATCACAGCCTGAGTATCAAAGCATGTTCCCATGAATTGTACTCTTCCAGCTTCAAAATCATTGATTGGTGTGTCAACTCATAGTCCATTTGCATCAAATCTCTGCAAGGCTAGAAGAAGATACTGAGAAGAGGTCCTAAGTCATATGGACTGAAGACACTCTCCTACACACTGGTACACTTTCAGTCACACTCTGCATTCTTGATCAGTTTCTTGAACTTCACAGAATGTGCCTGTGGAACATACAATGAAATGCACAGCATGTTTTCTGTTACTTCTCTGTGTGAATGTTGACAAGACAGACAAGTGTACTTTGTCACACAGGTGACAGTAAAGTACTGTCGCATTGAAATGTGATCTGATTCCAAGCTGTTAATGATAACCATCATAAACTCAGTCACATCTTGCTGGATGTTAATGGCAAATGTTTGATGGTCATCATATCTACCCAACACAAGTCGTAAGGGTGTCAGAGTCTGTATGCTGTTGTCATGCTTGTCACTATCATTCACAACCTTCTTTAATTACATAGACAGAGCTGTGTCATGCGAAGATTTGATAGTACCAGCAAAGGGAGGCAAGTATAGAAATGCTTGCATTGCTGAGTTTGCACAGCAGTTTACTACAGTATTGTTGTCAAACACTTGGACAACAATCATACCAAGCACCTTCTTCCTTGTAGGAGAGCATGGCTTTTTTTGTGTTGTGGATTCCTTCTTTGTGCTGTCTGAATTCAATGCTGTGCTATCTGTCCGGTACCTCTTTTTGATGCCAGAAAATGTGACTATAGCATTGCAGTCTGCTATATGCATGGATAGTGGTATAAGAGGCAATATCAGCTGGTAAAGAGTATGCAGTCTTTTGTACTCTACGATGCATCGTCTGTTAGCATGGATTTTATGTGATGCTATGCAGATGACATACAAGCCAGAGAAAGCCTGTACATGTGAAAGTGAAAAATAGCTCATGCCATCTTTAAAGATGCCAGTGCCTATGTCGACCATTGCTGAATCCAAACTTAAGCCTTGTGACTTGTGTATGGATAAAGCATAAGCAACACACAAGAGAAACAGTTTCCTAGTCACATATAGAAACACAGAAACATAGAAGTTGATGGAAGATAAGGACTGTAAGGTACATCCAGTCTACCCATTTCTTTTTCTACCTTATAAATGTGCCATTGGCCTTTGCTCTGTTAATGGCCTATCTATTCATACTCATCTGTATTGCTCCATTATGTCTATCCCATGCATATTTGAAGCCCTGCACTGTATTCATATGCACCACTTCCTGACGTAGGACATTCCATGCCTCCACCACCCTTTCTATGAAAAAAAACTTCCTCACATTACCCCTTAATAGGCCTTCCTCTAATCTCATGCTGTGTCCTCTTGTCATGCTATTTTTCTTATATTGAAACATGTTCTTTCACCTTGTTAATGCCCTTAAGGTGTTTGAATGTTTTGATAATACCACCTCTCTCCCTCCTTTGCCCTAGGGAATACAGATTGAGCTCCATTAATCTGTCCTCATATGTTTTCTGATGCAGTCCCTGCATCATTTTGTTTGCCATTCTCTGGACTGCCTCAGTTGGGTTACTGTCCTTGTGAAGGTGTGGCTTCCAGTACTGCATGCAGTACTCCAGATGGGACCTAATCAGTGTCTTGCAAAGAGGGATTACTACCACCTTCTTCTGACTGGTGATACCCCTACTAATACACCCCAATATCCCCCTAGCCTTACCTACTGCTTTAGTGGTCTGATTGGATGATTTCAGGTCATCGGTGATGATGATGCTCAAGTCTCTTTCTTCCCTTGTGACTGCCAGCGACTCCCTCCCATCCTATAGGTGGCTTCAGGGTATCGTTTCCCTATGTGCATGATCTTGTACTTTTTTGCGTTAAATCCCAGTTGCCACTCTTCAGACCATTTTGCTACTTTATCCAGATCTCTTCTCATTCTGCCCACCCCATCTGGATAATATACTCTGTTGCAGATCTTTTTGTCATCTGCAAACAGACAAACCTTAGCCTCCAGTCCATCTGCAATGTCACTGATAAAGATATTGAAGAGGACTGGCCCCAGGGCTGATCCCTGAGGTACGCCACTTGTGACTTGCATCTCTTCTGATTGTATACAGTTTATCACCACTCTCTGTTTTCTGCCCGTCAATCAGTTTGCCACCCAGTTGACCAACTTCTGACACATCACAAGCATACCCAGCTTATTAATCAATCTTCTATGTGGAACAGAATCGAAAGCTTTGCTGAAGTCAAGGTAGGCGACATCAACTGCTCCCCACTGGTCCACCACTCTGGTTACCCAGTCAAAGAAATCTATGAGATTAGTTTAACAAGACCTTCTTGTTGTAAACCCATGCTGTCTTGGATCTTGTGCTCCTATGGATTCCAGGTGTTGCACTATCCTTTCCTTAAGGAGTGCCTCCATAATCTTGCCCACTACTGAGGTAAGACTCACTGGTCTGTAGTTCCCTGCCTCCTCCCTGCTACCACTCTTGTGGAGTGGGATCACATGAGCCCTTCTCCAGTCTTCTGGGACATCTCCTGTTCTCAGAGACTCACTAAACAGTTCTGATAATAGCTCTGCTAGTTCCACCCTTAGCTCCTTTAGTACCCTGGGATATATACCATCAGGTCCCCATTGCCTTATCCACCCTGAGCTTATCAAGCTCTTGTAGGACCCTTTTTTTTGTGAAGGAACTAGTGCACACCTCCCTCCCCCCTGTGTCCATGGTGCTGAGCTGAGGGTCCTGCCATACCTTCTCTTAAGTAAATACTCAGCAGAAGTATCTATTTAGGATAGATGCTTTTACATGGTCCTCCTTCTCACATGCCCCTTTATCTCCTTTGATCTTAGCAATACCCCCTCTGGACTTTCTCCTTTCACTAAAGTATCTATAGAAAGTCTGGTTACCTTCTTTTACTGTTTGTGCTAGTGTTTCCTCAGTTTAGGCCTTTGCCTGCCATACTGCCTTCCCTGTTTCCCTTAGGAAAGTTTGATATGCCTCCCTATCTTCATCCTGTTGCGTTCCCTTATATTTTCTGAAGGCCAGCCTTTTGGCTGTAACCTGTTCTGCTATTGTTTTTGAGAACCAAAGTGGTTTCCTTCTTCTTTTGCACTTCCTTTTCTCTCTAACACAATGAGATGTTGCTTGAAGTATTGCATCTTTAATGCTTTCCCACTTTGCCTGTACCCCTCACCTGTATTTCTTTTTGCCAGGGCTAGCTTAACTCTGTTGGCCATCTTATCAAAGTCAGCTCCTCTGAAGTCCCATATTTCCACCTTGGAATGGGATGAATTTGTTCTAGTGGTGAAATTCAATCATACCATGTGATGGTCAGTGGCTCCCAGGTGACCTTCTACAGTGCATGGAGATCTGTGATCCTTTCTCTGTTAGTCAGTACTAGAGCTAGGATAGCCATGTCTCTTGTGGGTTGTACCACTTGTATGAGGCCCTCCCCCTGCAGGGAATCCACCATGTGTCTAGTTCTGGCAGATGCTCCTGCTAGTATTGACCAATCTGTATCTGGCATGTTGAAGTCTCCCATTATCAGAACCTCCCCTTTACCTGTCATGTTTTGTATATCTTCTAACAGTAATCTGTCTATGTCCTCCCCCTGGTTTGGGGACCTGCAGACAACCACAGTTCTTCTGGCTGTCCCATTTCCTGTTTCAAGGGTGAACCACAGTTCTTCTAGCTCCTTATCTGTATTCTGAATTTCTGTAGCTTTGATATATTCATTGACATAAAGGGCCACTCCAATCCCCCTTTTTGCACCTTGGTCTCTTCTGAACAGTACATAGCCAGGTACTGAAGTCTCCCAAGTGTGGTTACTGGTAAACCATATCTCATTAATTGCTACTATATCCAGTTTAGCCTCTGTCATTATTGCCTGCAGGTCTGGGATCTTGTTTCCCAGACTGCAAGCATTTGTGTACATGATTTTCCATTGGTCAAATTTTGGTGTGTTAGTTGTTGGGTGAGATCTGGCATTTCCCCTGTGCCTCGTGTGGGGAGCTGGAACTTTTTCCTTACCTGGAGATGCAAATGAACTGCAAACATGCTGAACTCCTGTTTGACCACTTGCTGAGGGGTGAGGGGTGTTCTTCCCATTTGACGTATTGGGTGCTGCACCCCTCTCCCCATTTGCTAGTTTAAATATTCTGCAAAAACTTCAAACTTCTGCCCCAGTGTACTGACTCCCTCCTTACTCAGGTGCAGTCCATTAAATTTAAAGAACTTTTGCTCCCAGAACTATTGCCAGTTCCCTACAAATTTGTGTCCTTTTTCCTGGCATCAGTCCTTGAGCCACATGTTTAGCTCCTCTATCTTCCCTTCTCTGACCTTCTTTCCATCTTCCCCCTATCCCACACTGGAAGAATCTCAGAGAAGGAGGTGCAGAATGAAATGGATGATAGTTTGTCACCCAGCCTGGTCAGGTGTTCCTTGGTCTCCACAACTGACCAGCTGATGAGATCATTAGTCCCTATGTGTATCAGGATGTCAATGTTATCTCCTGCTTCCTGCACAATTTTAGCAATGCGGTCAGTGTATTTCCACACTGATGTACCTGGGAGACATCTGACCATTACCCCTGGCTGGAGATCGGTATCAACTCCCCGAGTCATGGAAATCTCCTATGATCAGAAGTTTTTTGGATATACATTTTGCTTTTTTTGTTTTGCTTCCTGTTTTGGGTGAGTTTTGTTGTGCTAGCTCCTGTGCTGCAGTGTTGGGCTCTGCAATGTCCTCTGCCCTTTTGATTTCGGACATAGAGGCAGATACCTGTTTGTAGTTTTTATATGGTTTGTGACACTGATATGTTGGAGAGCACTGAGTGATGGGGCACCCAATTTGTCCCACCTATCCACCTGCCAACCTTCTGGACCAGCTACTATCTGTGGTCAAGGTGCTTCTGTTGGATGTTGGGGAAATGGTGGGTGGTTCTTATAAAATATTTCCTCCTGAATATGAAATTTGAGGCATGCATTCTCTGCCCATGCTGCCTGGAGCTGGCCCAGCATGTAGGACAGTGTCTTCAATCCTGTAAAACTGCCCTTCTGAAAAGTGTTCTCCAGTACCTGCAGTTAATAATATCCATTACTGATATGTTGCTGTGTTTATCACCTGGTCAGAGTAATCAGAACAAAGAAAATGAAAGCAAAAGTTTGAGTTTGTGTTTTGTTTGCTTGTTTTTGTACAACTTGTTATAACAAGTTAAATTACTAGTGCCCCTTTAAATGAAGTCACCGTGTGGATACCCCACTGATCGGCCCCTTCCTGCTTTGCTACAGAAAATGTCATGACTGTGCTACCCTATAAAAGGAGTTTAGTGTGGGGTGGTTGGGATAGGGGTGGGTGGCTGGGACCTTCCCTTACCAAAAAAGAAGAACCATGGATGAATGAAACAAGGAGGTAAGAGCAGAAACAATACAGCCAGCAACAAATGCAGGAGCCCTGAAAGCGTATCCTGATGACAGAGAAAACTGTAAAACCTGTAATGCACCACCTGTAATAATTTCACAGAAGATATACCCTGTAAGAAACACTTTGCTACAGAGAAAAATAAAGCAGTAACAGAAGATATACCTTGCAAAAGACAACTTGAATCAGAAGATTACAGCAGTAATCTGTTAGCACACACCTGTAGGCACACTCTGTAATAATGCAGCAGAAGGTATACCCAGCAACAACAATTTGAATCAGAGAAAAATAAAGCAATAAAATGTTAGCAACAAACAGTAACAATCCCTGTGAGTACAAAATAAAAATAACACACAGTAAATCTGCCTAGCCAAAAAAGACAATCCTTTCCCTTGATCTGGTAAGGCTCTTTGCTCTGTCCTTTCAAGCAACCTAGAAGGAAAGAGCTTAGGTGAAGCCATGTGCCTTGGACAGCAAACCTAGTCTTCCACCTCCAAGATATATGTCTTTCACAATCTGAAACTTTATAGTCATCCTAGAAATAGGAAATGACTGTACAATATTGTCAAACTTGACAACTAGTGCCTCTATGAATGTCTTCTGTGCATTGTACTGGAAGTCAATTACTGTATGTGTCCCATTGCACCATTCACCATACCATGCTCTGCATCAAGGTTGTGGCTTAGCATGATGTGTTCATTCATGCACACAGTTAGAACTGCTTCTAATCCAGCAGTACATGACAAATCAGACTTTAGTTCGGACAGTCATTCAGTCAACTTTGCTACCAGATTCTGACTCAAGACCGCACCACCAAAGGTGTCAACTGCATGCAGAGTAATGATTTCCTGACCCTGACTCTGCAACATAATGCTATTAAATTCAGCACACTGTTTGAGTCATGGCATGAGACACACAATTCAAGCAGTGTCTGACTACAGATTACTGAAGATATCACATGCTGCAGTTAGAGAAGTGTACTCATTACTAATATGGAATGTGTTCAACAGAGAAACATTGTGTTGTGATAAAAAGCCAATGTGAGCCTGATCCAAAAGTACTTTGTAGGCAAGATCATGACTCTGCCACATGTTTTCATACAGTTCAATATAAAGGAACAATTCCCAAAGACTGATTCCTCCAATGCATCCTATTGTACTCTTAGTTTGCGTTACAGTGAGTGCAGTAAAGGCATGGTCTCCATTCACAGGTGCAAGTTGCAGAAGGTCCCCCAAACACAAAAACACTCTTTCCCCTGAATGACTGACCATGGTCAGTTCCAGGTATCTCTTGGAGATGTAGATGGATACATGCAAGCATGACATTTGAGACCATGCTGATCTCATCAATGATCAGAAGTTTAATCTTGACAAACATTGGTCACATCTCAGATGCCAACTAATTGGAAAGCTTTCGGTACTCTCCTGTTTTGCTATGTTCTACAGGGAGCATAAACAACTGGTGTTGAGTCGCACCTCCAATGCTGTATGCAGCCAAGCCTGAAGGAGCAGCTACAGCTACAGACATCACTTCTCCTGTATGTTTCCTTATCTCTGCTGTGATAGCTTTGATAACAAAACTCTTGCCAGTTTCAGTTGAACCACTAACAAACATTAACAATGGTTCATAGTTTTCACATGTACATGGTTTCTTCTCATGAAGAATGCCATGGTTCACTGCTTCAGTAACAGCATCAGAAGTGGCAAACTGTTGCCTATTCAGCTGGTCTGTCAGTACACTAGGATTCTTTGTTGCATGAGAAAGCATGTTCCATGGCACTCTCAACTTCACTCATCAGAACCACAGGATCATTCATTGGGAGAGGAGCTTCAAGAGTGTCCTGTCCCTCTGGATCTATGTTTTCCTGAGAATTCCTTGGGGTATCTTCCTCAAGCTGTTTCTTAACTTGATCCATATGCTCCTTTTCTAATTGCAGTCTATGAATGTATGTTTCTAACTGTTCACTCTTGAAGGTCTCATATGAAAGGTAGAATTATTCTTCATATGTCTCACAGTCTCCTTTAAGTGTGGTCTCATCCCTTCATGGCTTAAAGAGGAACATTAGAGCAAAGTAGTAATTTTTCTTACTGTCAGTTGTAGAGAGACTCAGTTTCCAGTGGTTAATCAGTCAGGGTTTGTTCCTTTTAGCAAGGCACCCATCAAAGCCTCTGACCTTGTAAATCTCTCGTGTTTCATCAGGTGCAATGTCAGTTTTGTAGTCGTACCACTTCACAACATGGTACAGGCATATGTTATCCATCATACTAGCATGGCGTGGATAGTACGTGTCAATCAGGTTGTTCTTCAAAATGTTCTTGGATGAAGGGCAGTGCACAACCAGTACTTCAATCTCATCATGAGACTTCAAAACACATCTTTGTTTTTCTTTGTAGTTAACACTGAGAAATCATACAGCGTCAGACTTGCCGTACAAGTGTGTTAAAATCAAATGATAACTGCCCTTATATGCTTTGTACTCCCTGTGATACAGTGTCTTTAATCCCAGTGACCAGAGCTGTGAGCTCAGTGATCACCTGGAAGTTGCAATATCTTCCCAAAACTCAAGAAAACTGGTCTGCTCATGTTTCGTGATATATGATGTGACATACCGAACAAGAGACAGAGCGTTATCAACCACAAACTGCACATCAATGTTCGTCTGCCACATCAGGAGAAGAGTAGGGTTGTAGTCATTAGTGAACACCTCATTCTCCTATCTGGGTAGCTCATAGACCCTTTTAGTGGACTTTGCCTTGAGACGGTTGTGCATGGCTGAGAACAAGTCATTCATATGTCCTTGCTGGCAGACACATCTAGGGAAACCAAATAGGGATGCAGAGAAATTAAATTTTGCATGTGAAATTGTGGCAAAATCACCAATTTTGACATGTGAAATGTTTCACATAACTACAGCAAAATTTTGCAATTTCACCCGCAATTTTGCCAGTTCATCAGTCCAGCACAGATGGTGAAATTTCACCTCCGGGAAGTGAAATTTAACCCGCAGGTGGTGAAGCTCCACCAGCAGTGGTGAGATTTCACCCGCGGTGGTGAAATTTCACCCACAGGTGAAATTTGGGTGAAATTTCACTGGCTTTGGGAATGAAATTTTCTCTCACAACCGCAGGCAAAATTTCTCATTTTGCCAAACAAAATATTTCATGCAATGCGTTAATTACACGAAATGTTTCACTCGGTGAAATATTCCAAATTCACACAACACTAAAACCAAATCAACACTTGGTGTACCACTCATTATGACTCTTGAATGGTTAGCGGCAGTACTTCCCAAAAAGATGCCACTGAAACTTTTGCAACAGCTTCCACAGTGTTGGACTGTCATACTTGTTAGGGATGTGACAAGTGACAAAATGCTGAATGAAGTTAAGCACTTCAGCTGCTTCATTCGTGTCAATCTTCAAGCATCATCAAGCATCTTTAATTTACAACAATATATGGATATGTGGTGCGCCACGTGCCTGGTATTCCTTCCTCCAGAGGTAGTGCTTGACTAATCCATGAGGCATATTGTCCTTTGACAGTATGAATGTCAATATCTCCTGGAAATGATGGTGAAAATGTTGGCGCACAGAAACTGGATCAAGTGAGAACATCTCACCAAGAGTCATTGATGAAATGCCATTGACATCAGCATCAGCTCACCTCAACAGTTCAACTAACTCATCCCAGCCGTACTCTACACACTTTATAGTAATGAACCAAGTACCTGCACCATACTCACACAGCATAGTCATGACCTCTGAATGTCTGCGATACCAGTATTCTTTTGTGTCTACAAACCCGAAAGTATAGATGTCAAATTCACCTGCAGTGTTTCATTTTCTTTCAGTTTTTGCAGAAAATAAATTGCTGTGATTCCATCTAGTGGAATGGTCAACTGCAGCGTATGTGCAATGGACACACAGTATACTAAGCTCAATCTCCCACAGCAGGTAGAACAAATATTGTATGTTCCTATGGAATTTGCCATCCTTGTTTAAGACTCTCCATGTATAATATTCAGCACCTTGAACACACACCTCAAGTGCATCTAGACAGCCTCCTGTACCTTGAGGAAATAAATCTGGGAAGCAACGTGCTTCCAGTGTTTCCTCCCATATGCCAACAGGGCTACCTTTAACCTGTTTCATCTGGTACAGTTCAATATTATCACCAATTGGATCCCTGTCATGTAGAGGGTGAATTGTGTACTGCTTATACATATCTTCATGAGTTGCAACACTGACCTTCTCAATCACTGGCTTCATAGTGTCCACCACTCCAAACTGAGCACTCATACCAGAGAGTTCATCAATGTCAAAGTAAGCATAGAAAGAATTGTTGCTCTCCAGGTAGTGTAGAGCACTTTTCACTTTCTGCACATTGACATCTTTCTAAGTGACCTTTGACTTTGTTGGGACACCATTTACTAGTATGGCAACACTGTTTTCATTTGAGGTTGTCTCCACATTCTCTTTCAGAGGAAGTGGCAAACACATGATATACCCTTTCAGGGACTGCACAAGCTCTTTCTGGGGTACTTTCTGTTTCTTTGTATTAAAGCACAGAATAGTCTGAAATGGTTTCAGCATTTGTGTGACGATCTGTTCAAACACATTCAGTTCAGCCATCTCAATAGGTGTAACATCTGCCTCCATGTTGTTCAATACAGACCTCGGTATCAGAGTGTCATTCTTCACCTTTGTGAAACAGTACTTACACATGGCAACCACTGGGTCCAGGTCAAAGTCATGCTTGACTAGTAGGTAAGCCACTGGTCATGTCCACATGTCATTAAAAAGATATAATCTTTTCCAGATCAACAGTTACAGTCCGGTGCCTGTAAAGTAGTCTGTGACATGAGACACACCCGGAGTCAAACCTCTCTTTGCCAGTTCAAACTTGGCAATAGGTTTCCAAAATATCTTTAATATGTCAGATTCTGAAGAGTGAGAGCATATGGTGCAGTGGCAGAAGTATCATCACATGGTGCATCATAGCCTTTACTATTATGTTGCACATCCTGTATCATGATTATTGCAGCTTCTATATCTCGTGCTTCTAATGAGTCATCAATCTGTTTGTATACTGACACAGCTTTTCTCACCTGGTACAGTATATTTTACACACAAGGCTGAGCATCACAGTATTGTGTGTAGCAAGCATGCACATATGATGTAATACACTGTTGCACACATCGATATCTAAGCAAGACAAGGAATGCCCCAGCAATCCTTTATGCTTGTGAATTTCACAGAGATCAATCTTGTATAATAGGTTGTATCTCTATTTCTTCTTTGTGGCAACGAAATGATTCACAAACTGTGAGAGGGCATCAAAAGACGCTTGATTGAGATTACATTTCATCACATCTCCATGATGCACAACTTTTCCTCTGTGTCTCAGTAGTTGAGTCTGAGTCATCATCTGACGCACTTACTTCATCAGTATGTGTGACACTCAGCACATCACAAGCCTTACCAGCCTCAACAGCAATTGTGAGGTCCTTAGAAACTGCATGGTAAGATTCCTGCCTGAAAAAGGACTCTGAATGCTGTTTATGTAGCCATGTTGCTTTAAAGACTTCACAAAAGTTGCCTCTGTTCTGAGTAGCAACATTTTGTATTCTAGCATGGACAGAGTTCACAACACTATTGAACTATTCAATCTCTGTAATCATTTGTCTCCATAAATGTGATAGGACAGCAAGTGCATGTTCACAAAACTATGAACCCTAAGATGTAGTTTCATCAAGGCAAGTTCATTTACCTTGGTGTTTCATCATGGCTGAAATAATCCGATCAACTTTAGCCTTTGAGGATAATTTGCAGAAAAATTTCAACTTGCCAAGATGGCCACCAATCATACTAGTGTGTGTTTTTTTTTTTAAGGGTTACATTGGCAATGCCTGCAAACCAGACAGTTCTCTTCAGCTTCAGATCACCAAAAGAATGGGCATCAGCAGTAAGCTCTACAGTTGTTGCTGAAAAACTGATGGTTGCAGACATCTCAGAAGCAGCAGGCAACCTTTTCCTACGTCCAGACCTTCTAGTGGCCTTGGCTTTCATTGTGGCATTTTTTACTATCTACATTACTCTTCTTCAAATTAACATTGCTACAATACTTAGCCCTCCTATGTCTATTCACTTGTTTATATCTTCTATCTCTTCAGGCATTATAGCAGAATACAAACACAGGTTTTGCATTATGTAATGATACAGGATCCCACACCTGCAAAAAAAAAGAAAACAACAATTAGTTTCTAGAAACTATTCGCTTGCTATAAGACATTCATCTCAGATAGAAATAGAACAAAACAATACTATGTACATCCGATTTCCATACAGGTTCAACACACCAACAAACAGTATAATGGTTATAATGACTGTAATAATAAAAAACATATTAAACAAATAAACCCTCTATATAAAATTGACAGTTTTCTATTGTCTCAAACACTTTGTCTCAAAAGAAAACCTTTTAAAATGCATGCAGTTAGTAAAACAGAAAATGTTTTCGAGGTAAACATTTTTGTGCGCTAAAGTTTTTGAGATTCTTGATCAGGCCCCATTCAAATAAATTATGTTTGTGAGCTGCAAATTTAGTTACCAGGCTGGTCAGAGTGGCCAAGGCTTCTAGGGAGCTGAGATTGGTGCAGGGCATTAAGAACAAATAGAAGGACTTCTTCAGCTACATCAGTGAAAGGGGGAAAAAGAAAGATCAGATAGTGAGGATAAAGAAGGATGGGTCTTGGTGGAGAAGGGAAAGGACCAGGCAGAGGCACTAAATGATTACTTCTGCTCTGTGTTCATAAAGGAGAAAGGGGGGCAGGCACCACCCTGGAGAGGAAGGGTGGGCGGGGCGGTTTGGAGTTTTCGAGCTATGTGAACTTGTGTAATTAAAAGCAATGACGTTCTTGAGGTTATAAAAACAAACTGCACATGTTTTCATGGTACAAGAACATGCTCCATTAAAAGGTACTGTTTTTGAGGCCAAAAAATGTAACCGTGAAAGTTTTCAAGCTACGTGAACATGCTTCATAACAAGGAATAGTGTTAGCGAGGCAAAAAATGTGGCCATGATAGTTTTCGAGTGATATGAATGCACTCCATAGAAATTATTCATGTTGTCGAGGTAAAAAAAGAATAACCATAAAAGTTTTCAAGGTACATGAGCGCACTCCATTGAAATGAACTATGTTGTCAAGGGCAAAAAAAGTTACCATGAAAGTTTTCGAGGTATGTGAATGCGCCTCATTGAAAGCAATGTTGTTTTCACAGTGTGATTTTATGTTACCTCACCACAAATAACATACCCGAGCTCGCCACATACATTACATCAGAATGTGACTGCAATAACATCAAATGTTGTTGCGCCATGATTTTGTTTATATAGCTTATTTGACTCTCAACCTTTGCTCCCATGATGCTTTGCAACCAGGAAGTGACGGTAATCAGCTCCCAAAAATGCTAGCAACCACAAAACAATGTACAAACCATTAATAAAAGTTACATACCCTGATTACATTGTGAAAAGCACACTTAATCAACATACTCATAAAAGAATAAGTGGCAATGTGACTAGAAGGCTGATTCCAGGATGAATGTCGCAACTCGCAGGTGTATGCGAGTTGCGACATTCGTCGCTATGCCGGGGACCCTGCATCATATTCTAAGAGCAGCAGGGTCTCAGCACTTATGACATGTGACTTGCAACACATGTAGACTAACGCCACTGGCATGGCATAATAGCCTCGCATGTCACAAGTCACAGCACACTGCAGACTGCCCCCTCCAGAGCCCCACCTGCCCCAGAACATCACGGCATGCACCAAGTGGCATGGCTGAGCTGGACAGGTGGCCCAGGTGTCTGAGGGAACATAAGAAAATGGACCCCTGGGGGTCCACAACATTCAGGTGGGTGGGGGGCATGGACGTATTCAGGGAGGCATGGTGAGCACTGCATGACCTTTGCCACAGTGCTGCAAAGTGGGCATCTTCCAATTGGAACTGACGGATGTCCCTTAGAGCATCTCTGAGATGTTCTACTTCACTCCACCATTGCGGCTCTTGGAATAGCGTAAGTGGCTTACGGCAGCCGCCCTTTTGGAATAGGGTGCAGGTCCTGCCGTAACACACCCTTGCACCATGTCATTGCTGGTTGCAGTGTAGTGGGTGGTGCAACCCACATTTAGTGTAACCCACATACAACATGATGCAAGGCATCTTTTGGAATTGCAAATGGCATAACGCATGATGCAAGTTGTGATTTATGCCATGGGGTTTGGCGTAAGCTGACTTGCGCCAGCATATGCCAGCTTGGCATTAGGCCCTAAATCCTTAACTAAGCCCACTAAGAGCAGCTATGTTTTTTTCCCTGTATAAAGCACTCACAGACCACATTTAACCAATCAAAGGCAAGATAAGCAAGATTGACAGTCAACAGTAGCAAATGACAGATACACCACTAATTTATGCAATTTTAATAAATCTCAAGATATTTTTATGCATCACAGAAAATTCTTCAACACAGCCAATCATGCAAAAATAAAATTCATAAAGAAGGAAATAATTCCATTTTGTAGAACCTGTTGACACTGACTGCATCTACAGTAAGTACATTAAAATTACTTTTAAAACTTTTCCTTTGCTTATTCTTTCTTACTTAAAATGGGCTTGTATAAATTTATTTTTCCATACATAGCTTACTATAAGGCTAACCATGTAGAATGATTTATTTAATAGCAAATATTAGCAATTTAGGACAGAGCTTGAAACAGTACCCACCATCACAAATGCCAGCTGAAAAGGGAGGGAGACCACAGTAGGCACGTGGATATGTTGCAAGCTAACAACAAATTAAAATGTCTCTTGTGTTGTGTTCTTTCAAATGATCCAATCAGAAACTTTCAAATTCACACCAAAACATACTGAGTTATGTCTGTCTTATACCCAATCAAAACCTCCTCACTAGCATCAGTGAAGTGCAATTTTTTTACTGGCACATATCAAGTACTATCAGCCAATCAATATTTTTTTAACCCCACTGTTGCTATCTGCCTGTATAATAATCCACGATCATAAGGAAAGTTACTCAGTCTGTCCATTAGCTCTCATTAGCCAATATGAGACACAGACTGACTTTCTGAGCTCTCTGTTATTTTGTTTTCTAAGGAACACTCAGCATGGCAGAAAACTCCAGAATCAGAGTGGATGGTAGGCAGCAGTTTAACTCATCGAGGTGGTGAATATGCTCATAGAAGTCAATTTGGTAGTGACTTGAACCTTACCAATTGCAAGGTTTACTGGTTTGACAAGGGAGGTATGAGACGGGAGAAGCTCATGTCAACCATGCAACACCTCTTGAGCAACCACTCTGCACCAGACGTACTGCTGATCCATCCTGGAGGGAATGATTTAGGCAACAAAAGGTGGATAGATTTAGTAGCTGAAGTTAAATTGGACCTAGCTTCAATTTCAGAGATGTTACCTGTCTGTAAGATTGTGTATTCAGACATTACAGAGCATATGCTCTGGTGTGCAGATCAACACATGTATCTGCTTGACAAAGCCAGAAAAAAAAATATACACATGTCTGCTTTTTTACATGATCTGGGTATGCACACAATTCATCACCCTCAAATTAAGTATTTTAAAGACTGGCTTTATCTAAGAGATGGTGTGCACTTCTCAGATGCTGGCAATTGCCTCTTCTTGGGAGACCTCTGACATGGCATCCTCTCTCTGATCTGAAGAACAGTGTGTCTTGGCAAAGTGTTCAGAGAAAAAAAGGTTATTTTAAGAGCCAACATGTTATTGTAAAAAAATAGAGAAAAAAATGCATACAGCGAAGAAAAACATTCTATAGCAAACACAATTATACACATAATATGCTTGCTAGACATATTATTAGCAACACACTGCCACATACTTCCAATGCTCACAAAAATATTTCAACAACAACTATACTAAGTGCTGTGTGTGTGTGGGGGGGGGCACCTAACACTGCCAATAAAATGGCATACCATTTTGCACCACACTGATTGTATAACTTAACAATACCCAACTCCAACAACCACATCAATTTATTTTTATGTTGGTGCACTTCTGCAGCCAACATCTTGTGGTAGTGGAGATTTGGAGTCACGGTCGCTATTGGGAAAATTCAGGGCATGCACCAGTAGGTGCATCTCTCATTCCCCAATCAGCCTGTATGCTGGCACCACACCATGCATACTAATGTGGTGTTCACATCAAAGGAAAGATCTGCTGCAATGCAAGCAAAGTTCATCACATACAGCGGACCTTTCTAAGTGCTTCACCAGCTACAAACATGGTGGCACAGTGGCCACTAAGCTGCTGACTTCGGGGGTGCCCAATCCCCCAGTCAGCTTACCCTGCCCCTCATGAATGTGCCAATGGGGGAGCCCACTCCCCATTGGCATAATGTGTCCCATCCCCCTCCTTTTTTTGCTTGCTG
The DNA here is from genome assembly GCA_016271365.2 of Neoceratodus forsteri. Classification (NCBI taxonomy): domain Eukaryota; kingdom Metazoa; phylum Chordata; order Ceratodontiformes; family Ceratodontidae; genus Neoceratodus; species Neoceratodus forsteri. Next base: position 876,514,022 of record CM057459.1, read on the forward strand.
AGGGGGTGCGCAATCCCCCTTGGCTCATGCATACCCCCTGCTTTCATTGATTGCTGACAGGGGTACCCAATTCCTGTCTGCATCCATCCCCCTCTCTCCCACTTTAATGTGCCGATGGGGGAGCCCACTCCCCATCGGCATGATGTCTCCCCCTTCTTCTGTGTTGAGGGGGTGCCCAATACCCCTCAGCTAGTATCCACCATTCCCTATGTGCTGATGGGAGTGCCCAATCCCCTGTCAGCTACTGTATCCCCCCAAAGAAAACACCTGTAAAAAAAGAAAACCATCCACGATGTTTTTTTTTACCGCCTGTAAACAGAAAACAGTCCCTCGTAGTCTTCCTACCCCCCACCCACTGCACACCCTGCCTCCCCACACAACCCTCTCACCCCATACTTACCACTAGAGTCCAGCGCAATAATCTTTGGTGGACCGGAAACATGTCTGCACTCTTCAAAGCTGACCGCAAACTGAGGAAATGCCGGTAAGCTGTATAATGGAATAAATAGGTTTTTTCAACCTTGATGCATATCTCGGACATTTTTTGGAATTTTTGCACCAAATTTTCAGCATGGGGTTTTTGTGACCCCACCTTATGAATTCTGTCACTATTATGACTTTAATCAGTCCCAAAAGATGATCTTTGCAGTCACTCTGCAGAATCACCTTTTGAGACCGATTAATGCAAGAACAGTGGCACTGTTCATGAGGTGGGCTCTCAAAAAGCCTATGTTGCAAATTTGATGGAAAAAAATGGCTGTTTTATGAGCATGCATTGTGCAGTTGCTACGCACGCTTGTAACATCACGAATTCGCAATATTTTCATGCCAGATTTTCAACATTGTCATTTTTCTACACCTCCTTGTGAAAAGTATAGCTGTCATTTTTCACAAACTGGCCAAAATGTGTTTCCACACTTCCGGTGCACAATAGCACAGTAGTTTTGGTAAATCAGTGTTCAGGACAGATTACAAAAATGGCAGTGACACTGTTCATAAGCAGAGGTCCTAAAATGTCCATGTTGAAAATTTGGTGACAATACTCCATAAAATGACTGTTTTACGAGCATATGTTGCGCAGTTGCTACGCACGCTTGTAACATCGCAAATTCACAATATTTTCATGCCAGATTTTCAACATTGTCATTTTTCTACACCTCCTTGTGAACAGTACGGCTGTCATTTTTCACATCCTGGCCAAAATGTGTTTCCGCACTTCCGGCGCACAATAGCACGGACGCCGTGGGAAATCAGTGTTTGGGGCAGATTACAAAAATTACAGTGACACTGTTCATAAGCAGAGGTCCTAAAATGCCTATGTTGAAAATTTGGTGATGATACTCCATAAAATTATTGTGTTACGAGAGTGCGTTGCGCAGTTTTCACACACGCTCGTAACGTTGTGCATTTGTAATATTTTCACTCTGGATTTTCATCATTGGCATTTTTACACACTTCTTGATGAACAGTACAGCTGTCATTTTACATATCCTGCCTGAAATGTGTTTTCGCACATCCAGTGCAGAATGGCACGGTTGCTGTGTAAAATCACTTTTTGGGACAGTTTGAGGACATGACAGTGACACTGTACATGAGCAGAGGTGCTAAAATGCCAATGCTGAAAATTTAGTGCCAAACATCCATAAAATAACTGTGTTACAAGCGTGCGTTGCTCATTTCCCACACACCCTTCTAACTTCGCAAATTTGCAATATTTACATGCCACATTTTCAACACTGCCATTTTTTTACAACTCTTTATGAACAGTACAGCTATCATTTTTAACATCCTGCCCAAAATGTGTTTTCGCACTGCACTACCAATGCCAGTCCCAGCACGACAACATTCGACATTGACAAATGCTTGTTTTTTTTTGTGTGTGTGTTAGTTTTTTCTCTTAGAGAGGGGGTGTGGGGGAAGACAATTTTTTATTGTTTTATTGTAGAAGTTCACTACATAGTAACACATGAGAGATCCCAATTACAAAAGTACAGTGACAATCTTCACAGAGTCACATGCATAATTTGTACTACTTCATTAGACAGTGGTTACTGTTGTTCTTAATGCATTGCAGAGGGTAGGGGAAACATACAGTGATCCCATGCAAAATAGTTATGTCACAGCAAATATATATATATATATATATATATATATATATATATATTTATTTATTTAGTATCAGTTACTTATTACACCACTTTTGCTACATTTACCTGCTCACTTTTACAACATACATAAGAATTTGTAATCACGCAACAAGAATAACAAAAATCAACTGGAGGGTTTACTTAAACATAGTGATCATACTGTTATGCCACATGCATAAAACAACATATGCTACTCTTGATGTCTATGTCATACACACCTAGATATACATATATCTGCATGCTTAAATCATTTTTCTTATGTCTGTTTCTCTTTCAGAAAATAAGTAAATACTGGATGATGGAGCAACTGCCTCTGCTGCTGGAGGCTGTCACCAAAATAGGTGACCCAAAGCTTGTGATGCATTGATCAACATGCCACTAGAGGAGACCTGGGGGGGGGTGGCCAGGTACCAGAGAAATTAAAAGGGTCTGCAAAAGAAGAGGTAGAAGAAGTGCAGGGGGACGTGGAAGCTGGTTAGTCAAAAGTTCTACAAGCTAAGGGATGCAGGGAAGGTGCCCGAGAAGGACCGGGACTGGTATGACCAGGCTTACCAGCTGTGGCTCCAGGAAAGGCAGCCTGGTTTTTGGAGAAAGAGTATTTCATCATAAGTAAAATGTCATATTTACATAAAACAACATAACGTTACAATTAATCAATAATGACCTCAGAGGCAATTATTCCCTAGCCATTAACAACCAATGGGAGGGGGGCACAGTGGTGTCCCAAGGTGCAACCAAAGCCCACCCCATCCATCCACTTCCCAGTCTCTAAGAAATTAATGGTTGTGAGACAATTACTGTGCTATACAGCACTCCATGGGTAACTATGTACAAGCAGTGTGTTGAGTCACATACACATTCAGATTCCCTCTTATGTTAAGACTGAAGGTCGAGACATCCATGGGAATCAAAACCCCAAGTTAACAGTACACACTCTAGCTACTCGTCAAATTGCTCATCCTGTATTTTTTTTACTGTATAGTATTATGTGAAAGTATGTGCATTATGTGCTTTTTTTTCTTGAACAATCAAACTGCCTTGTGAAGTTTCAAGAGGTCCTAGAATATTTTTCTACCAAATAATTACAGAGAGGAAAGCAAGTCTTGCAGCATTATAAGTTGTTCAGTAGTGACATCACTACTACACCACAGCAACATAATAATGTTACTACTGCAGCCGAACAAGCATATTCCATGCATGGTATACCATGCATTACAGCATTCCACTGTACACTATAATAATTTCAATCAATAGCCTTAACTATGTATGTTGTGTATACCTGTCCACAAGCAATGTCAGGAGTAGTTGTATCATACAGGCAATGCCACATAGCAACATGATGTATTACAGACTAAGGAAATAATAATGGTGTTGTTACCTTTAAAAACTGATAGTGTAATAATCTTAAGTAACTATAGTGCTTTGTAGAAAAAAAAAACTTGCACACTGTTACAAAATCATCATATCAATTTTTATTTCACAACAGCACTTGGAGCCACAGCTGAAGAAGCACCAACTGCCACAGGCGCGGTTCTTGCAGAGGAGGGGACAGAAGCAGAAGATGATGATGTCGTCATCATCATCACAGCAGAACGTAAGTACCTTGCACAATTTAGGATATTAACTACTACATTGTGCTTATACTGTGGTCTTCTTTTCTTGCAGCAATAAAAGAAAAACATTTATTAAAAAAAGCTACAAGTTTAAATTCATACCTAAAGCCAGGGTCGTTACATTGCTCTCAAAGTTAGGTAAATGTATATACTGTACATATGCATACCCATGTGGGCAGCATTAACAGATATACATTTCATTAGTTATTTTTAACAGTTCTAAGTATTATTAGTTATTTACATCAACCCACCTTCTGCAGCAGAAGGCCCTTATTAATTTAAAAATATGTGTACACTGTCATTAGTATGTATCACATTTCTTCCAGCAATAACATCGAGGACAATGTATGGTCTTTGAAGAATAACCATGCTGTAAACACATCAAGAGGTTTGCCATGACATTACTGTAAACCTCGAGAGCTCAGTGTTCTGACAGTTTGTAAATATTTTCTAAAGCCACTCTGGCTAAGCATTTGTCTAGGCTTAACCCACTCCGCTGATCCAGATGGCTGTCTGGTGTAGCTCCTGAGGGAGTTGGGGAACTGGAGGAGATGCCTTCTGACCTCCTTGATCTAATGGAAAGTAGTTACCAAGGAGTTGGTACCTGTGAAAAAGAAAAGAAAAGTTACTTATGTATGCACTCTCCAGGATTACAGTGATGTCATGGCAAACTCAAGAACTGTTTTCACCGTGGTTGTTAACTACAGACCACACATAATATTTTATAGTGCATGGGCTATCAAGATTGCGTAATGGCAGATTGAGTTACTTTAATGTGCTACTTCACAAAACATTGATTGCTGTAAGTATTCCCTTTTGTTAGAACATTGATTGTTCTGAGCACTCTGTTTTGTTATGCCATTGATATGACATACTCAAGAACAGTTAACAACAGAGTGATGTCATAACCTGCATCCTTACGAAAAAAACTCTCCTTGGGATCTCTCCTCCTGGTTTGACTTCCGTTATCCACCAAGTAAACTCACTAGCTTCAACACGGTCCTCCTGTAAAACCAAGTTGAAGGTACCTAGGGCAAGGACCTCTCATGGACAACGGGCTTTCCTCTACGTGCCCCTTCTTGGTACAATTCCCTCCCTGCCAGTATCTCAGACACCCCCACAATCTCTTGCTTTAAAACTACCCCTCCGGAACCACCTTTTCACTACTCGCAGCTGTTGCTGTTACTAAGCTATCTTGCTCACTCTCTGACAAAGCCCCTGTTGGCTGCTCAAATCCTTTACCTTCTCTACCCTTGGTTCCTGTTACCTCCCCTGTTGACTCCACTAAAACACACTGTATTGATATCCTATGTGTTTTTTTCTGATGTTCTAGTTATTTCCCTGAACAATGTTAACTTCACCAATCCTGTAAGTGGTAAATTGTTGATCTCATTTGTCCTCCTGTATCCTCAAAAAAACTGTACACTGTTTCTCTGTACCAAGTTGTTATCACTGTATTGTCCTCTCTGTGACGAGGTACCTTTGTAAACGAGCCTCTGGCTCAAAGGTTGTAAACTGATGCTTAATAAATAAATAAAAGTAAATAAATAACAGTGGCATAACAACATTGTAATCTGCTTGATTTTAGTTCATAATATTGGCTCCCCATACATTACAGCTCCTGTTTTATGTAAGTGACGTGCTGAGCCACAGAGAGAAAATGGGTATTAGACAGTGAAAGACACAATAAAATCGTTGAAAGTTTAGCCCACTGCTATAGTAATACTGGTTTGGCTGTTATGTGGGTTTTCCAACTTCTCAACACATACTGTCAACTATTTGCTGAGAAAATTGGCACAGACATTGTGTTCTACAGATAGTGATTCAGCATGCTATGTATTTATTCAAGCACATTCAGAACTTTTCAGATTCTATTATAATTGTGTTAGTCCATAAAAGGTATCACCTGCAACATATTTTTTTTCTCAGATTCTATTATTAACTGATGCCGCTGACTCCTGACTGCCACTTGTTCCCATGGGGTGTCCAAAAAACAGCAAGAATGTAAAATTTCTATAGTGACGGACAACAAACCCATCAGAGGTCATGAATATTTCTTCTCATTAAATAAAATCCTTTTTCTTTTTTATGTTATTACAGAACCACTGGAGACCAGGACTTTGCCTGTAATTAAGCAGGAAGAACTGAAGCCCAGACTATCTAACTTTATGTGTACTAAATCTAACCTCAGACAATTGTATTAAGGATTTACCTCTTTGTAAAGTTTAAAAAATGTCACAGACAGCATGATCTATTTTCTTCAAAAACTTACAGCATTGTATCCTTCAACAATGGTAATAACATTTTACACTCAATTCTTTAGACAATCACAATATAGTCTTTCCATGTTGTTTATTTCTTCAAAATTTATACTGCCTAAATAATTACACTGTTATCATACAATGTAACAGTCTATAAACTAGGTTAATGTGGGGGAGGTAGCACACTAATATTGGCAGGCTGCATCAAGTAGCCTAGAGGAATACAGTAATCAGTAGCTATTAACATAGAGAAAAAAGTATGGGTCAGGGTATGTAATGAGAAGTCTACACATACCCAAGGGGTTAGATACTATGTAAACCCCGAGAGCGAAGCTAGAGTGGTTTATGACTAGCGTCTAACCCAGACGGTGTGTGTAAACTTCAAGTTTACACACCTCAACCCATATTTTATGTTATATAATAGCTAGGCTTCCCTTTTTCACCCAGCAATTATATAAAATAAAGAGCTTCCAGTGCATCTGCGGTTCGGCTTCATTTTAGTCCAGTGCCCAGATTTGAATTGGCATATTTTAAAACTATTTTTCTTTTCTTTTTTGGTCCAGGTTTCTGAAGTTTCCACTATATATTGGGGAATAAAATAAAACAAAATAACTTACCACCAAGTTCTTCTGGTGGTGATGTTTCGGGAGAGATGGAAGCAGTGAGCAGTCTTGAACAATCAAGCTGCTGCATGAGCATGCACACAGCAAGGGAAACTGTGCACATGTTTGCCATTATAAACAATCTTATATAATGGCAAATTACACCATGGTTTCCCTGTGGGAAAAAGGGGAAGCCAGTTATTACACACAAAGTAAAACTGTTACGAAAAAATGTTAGTGTTGTATTTCAGATTGATACAGCTAGCATATCTCCTCAATAGCTCAGTCAGTTATTTCTCATCTCAATTGCAGTAGGCACAGTTTGGATAGAAACATAATGAAGTACAATGACAACAGGTAACATAAAGCAATAGTTACAACTATTCACCAGCACAAATATATCAATACTTAGGATGTGTTTTTCCTGTTTTCTTTTTTCCACAGAAGCAGCAAGCAGCCACACCCAATCATTTTGTGAACAGCTGGACAGTCTGAATCAGGCACAGAGCAACACACATGACAATATTAAAACCCTAATAAAACTAGTAACAGTACAGAACAAACATCAAGATGATATTACTAGCAAATTGACTCACACTGAAAGATTGATACAGTCAAATACTCTTCATATAAAATACCAGAATCAGACTGTCCAGGCACTCACAAAGAACTTGAGAAAGGTGATGGGTAAAGAACTGGCTCCATCTGCAGAACCTGCAGCACCAGACCAAGGTCCTTGTCTTCAGCGACCACAGCGTCTGTCCTCTTCTCTGCCTCTCAAGTGCACCTTCCCCAATCTAGGAAATAGTTCCCACTTCCTCCTGCACCCTCCTACATGTCCACCCCCTTTCAGGTCTCCCATTTTCACAGCCTCCAGCAGCAGAGGCAGCTGAAACCCACACTCCATCCACTTCTAATTTTGTCTGTTGGTAGATATAATAGTATTATTTCATTTTTATTATATTTTTATAGGTGAAGAAACTTTTTTTTTAAGGAAACAAAACTGGGAGGGGTTTAGTAGTAATAATATATATTTTTTGGCTACTTTTTTTTTCATTTAAAAGATAATATTTTGTTTATATCTTCATGGACGAATATTTTCAAGTTAACAATGTAAATAAAAAAATGTACTAAGCAAGACCAAGGCACCTAGCTTCACCTGAGCTCTTTTCTTCTAGATTGCTTGAAAGAACAGAGCAAAGAACCTTACCAGATCAAGAGAAAGGAGTAAGGCTTCTTTTGGCTAGGCAGATTTACTGTGCGTTGTTAATTTTATTTTGTACTCATGGGGATTGTTACTATTTGTTGCTAACATTTTATTGCTTTACTTTTTCTCTGATTCAAATTGTTGTTACTGAGTATACCTTCTGCTGCATTATTACAGGGTGTGCCTGCCGGTGTGTGTTTACAGATTACTGCTGTACTCTTCTGATTTAAATTGCCTTTTGCAAGGTATATCTTCTGTTACTGCTTTATTTTTCTCTGTAGCAAAGTGTTTCTTACAGGGTATATCTTCTATGAAATTATTACAGGTGGTGCTTTACAGGTTTTAAAGTTTTAGCTATCATTAGGATAAGCTTTCAGGGCTATTGCATTTGTTGCTGGCTGATTGTTTCTGCTCTTACCTCCTTGTTTCTTTCATGTGTGGTTCTTTTTCTGCAGGGGAAGGGCCCAGTTACCCACCCCCATCCCCAACCACCCCACAGTACACTCTTCTTATAGGGCAGTACAGATGTGACATTTCCTGTAGCAAAGCAAGAAGGGGCAGATCAGAATGGTATCCACATAGTGACCTCATTTACAGGGGCATTAGTAATTTAACTTGTTATAACACGTTATACAAAACAAAAAAAACAAAACACAAAATCAAACTTTTGCTTTCATTTTCTTCCTTCTGATTACTCTGATTAGGTTATAAACCCAGCAACCTATCTGGAATAGATATCATTAACTGCAAGTACTGAGGAACACTTTTTAGAAGGACAATTTTACAGGATTTAGGACACTGTCCTACATGCTGGGCCATTGGAGATCTAAGGGCTCAGCTCCAGGCAGCATGGGCAGAGATTGCGTGCCTCAAATTGCATATTCAAGAGGACATATATTATAAGAACTACCCGCCATTTCCCCAACATCCAAGAGAAGCACCTCGACCGCAGAGGGTAGTTGGTCCAGGAGGTTGGCAGGTAGCTAGGAGGGGCAAATTGGGTGTCCCATCACTCAGATAGACATTTTAGGGTAGTTGGTTCATTCCACTGATGTGTCAAATAGATGAGGCACACTGATGAGGCACACTGATGAGTCCTGGTAGCATGAAACACTTGTATGTGTCTTCTGTTAACACCCTTTGCAGACTGTGTGAGAGACCTTTCGGTACCATGCATTTCTGCTTAAAGTTGAACCAGCATAATATACTGTGGTGATTTCTATTATGGGGATATGTGTGATTTTGTATTTCTTTGAAACTTGGCTTCCCGGCCAGTGCCTTTTCGGGTAACCATTGCCTCAGTGCTTGCATGCTGAGGTTCTTTGTCTTTTAGCTTATTTTTTGTTTTTATTGGGTTCACCACAACATAACCCAGATAGACCATCTTAGGGTAGCTAGTTCATTCCACTGGGGTGTCAAACAGATGAGGCACACTGATGAGTCCTGGTAGGACGAAACACGTGTATGTGTCTTCTGTTAGCACCCTTTGCAGACTGTGTAGAGACCTTTTGGTAGCACGTATTTCTGCTCAAAGTTGAACCAGCATAATATACTGTGATGATTTGCATTATGGGTGTATGTGTGATTTTGTATTTCTTTGGAACTTGGCTTCCTGGCCAGTGGCCTTGGGGTGACCATTGCTTCAGTGCTTGCATGCTGAGGTTCTTTATATGCATATGTGTGTGTGTGTATATATATATATATATATATATATATATATATATATATATATATATAACACATATATATACATAGCAAAATCTGTGTAATGCACCAATTAGGATTACACTTAATGCTGCAAAAGTAGGGAAATGTGTTATTTGGGTTTCCAACCCTCACCTCACCCCACCCCACCCCCAAGCAGCAAAAAAAAGAAATAATATTAGGGTTTTGAGTCTCGGTGAATTAATGGTGGTATCTTCCTTAGGACTGTCAACCCTAATGCTCCCCGCTCCCCTAGGACCATAGCCTCCTGTCTGAAGCACAAGATACAGCTCAAAGCCAGTGCCTCCTAATGATACAGTTTTTAAAGGTAGAGAAGTACAGTATATCTTGCCACATGTTGCCAACACAATGTGTTATTGCTTTCTTCACACAGGGCCTTATTAGTGTTTCAACTAGATTGTCCTTCTACAATCAATTTGCTGTTCCCAGGATGAGGATGTCAGTTGGTCAAAAAATTATGTTTTTCAAACTGCCATTTTTTTACAGCTCCTTATCTTTGTCTTTAACTGGTGCATGCAAAATAGTTTTTAGTTTTAAACTTGCTTTAAAACATTATATCTTTCCTATATGTCAGTGGAAATATTATTCTGGTTAGATGTACTTGCCCATGTATGTGCATTTGATGCATTATTTGTTATATATGTTATGCATTTTCTTATATATTCTAGTCACCCTTGTAAATGGGCTCATGGCCCATGGTCATACCAGACTTTAAATAAAAAAACAAAAACAAATAAAGTTTCAGCAGTGGATCTAAAAATTGTTTAAGGGCTAGCACATTTTCAGATTCAAAAATTGCATCAGTACTTCTGTCTGCAGAAGCGCAGGCCCCTGAGGAACTTGCACCTATTCAGCCACAGGTGCATGCCATACATGCTGACTTGTGCCTGCAGAAGTGCAAGCCCCTGTGGTGTCTGCCACTACACAGACAGAAGTACTGTTGCATTGTGGGTATCATAGTTTCAGCAATGGATCTAGAAATTGTTCAGAGTGGTAGCAGGTTTTCTGTTATCGAGCTGCATATAGAAAACCATGCAGCAGTGGATCGTGCTGTCTAACGAGGTATACTGTACAGTGTGCTAGAGTGCCTCTTTCTACAGAGGTGCAGGCTCCATGGGACATTCTGTCTGCAGAACATGCTGTATGGCATACACACAGGTGTGGATGCATAAGCACATGCCCTTGTGTGGCTTGTTCTTATTCAGCTGCAAATAGAACACCATGATGGTAGCAAATCAGTGCTAATGAATTTGTGTCATCTGAAAACAGTTGTATGTTGTTTGTCTTACTTGATGATAGCTGTCTGTGGTTGGTTGTGTAGGCTTGTACTTTTGCTGCTTGGGGAGGTCTGGAATGAGAGTTTAAAACACTAACACTACATTTCCATACCTTTGTTGCTTTAAGTTGAACCTTAACAGGTGCATTAACACAGTTTTTTGCAATGAATTTATTTTCTTTTTGAGATAGAGGAATCATATCCTATTTCATGCAGGTCCCTTTCGGGCCTGTGTGAACTGATCTATCTAGCTGCAGAAGCACAGGGCCCAGAGGGTCATGCACTTCCATGTGTCCACACATGCAGATGTGTTTGGGCCATGCTCTAATGTGGAATCCATCAGGCTGTGGAAGCACAGGACCCACTGGGCCCTGAACTTCAGTATGGCTACAGATGCAGATATGCAGCACCCTCTGGGCCCTGCTCTCAATGAGGAATCCATTTGGGTGGAAAAGCACAGGGACCTGTGGGTCCTGCCCTTCCTTGACAAGTTAGGAGTCCACTTAGCTGTGGAAGCACATATCCTTTGGGGCCCTGTACTTCTTCGAGGCTTCATTGGGGATTGGACACCACAGCATTGGGATGATCTTTGTCAGTTCCAGGAGTGGGCCTCTTGGTACTGCAACTATAATAAACAAAAGGGGAGTGGGCAACCTGGACTGGGAGGGGGCAAGAGAGTAGGTACTGGAGGTGGGAACACAAGTCCAAATGTCCTATTTACACTTAAAATTGAAACCAGGAAAGGGCTATTGGGTGACCTGGAGTGGAGGGGGAAGAAAGAAGTGGTACCAGGGACGGGCACCCTGCTGCACGCCAAAAACATAAGTAGATTGATAGAGATAATGAGAATAAGATACATATATAGATAGAGATAGACAGACAGAGAAATAGATAGCTAGCTAGCTAGATAGATAGACAGACAGACAGACATAGACAGACAGATCAAGGAATCGGTTGCTCACTGCTATAAGTGAAGCTGGTGTCCCTATAATTTATTTACACATACATATATGGATTCAAAGTACTAATATATCTTTTTTCATCTTTAATGCTTATTTTCATGCATGTTAAATGTTTTCATAAAATGGAAAAAGATTTTCTCAGCTGTGACTGGCTGGCATCCTCTTTCAGCCTTGTCCTTATCAGGACATATCTTTACAACTGGCACTATGTGTGCCAACCAAAATGTGGCACACAATAATATTAATGTGTGCCCATTGTCCCGCTGCCACTCCTCACTTTGCAGCATCAACCTATCCACAACAGCTGCAGTGGGAGAGTGGTGTCACTGACACTGCAGTGGGAGAGTGGTGGCACTGACATAGAAAGCAGAACAATCCTGCACAAGCACTAAAGTGTTTAAAGCAGCATTTAAAATGTAAAATATGGTTCTGCTTGTTTTGAATACTTTATTTAGTCACTGCCAGTGGTTACATCAGCTCAAGCTGTCTGCTCCATTGCCCAGTACACACTGAACATTTCTGCATCTCATGACCCGATTTTCCTGCACTTCACCCTCTCCTTCAAATAGGAGCAACACAATTTTTCTCTAACAATGCACCCCATTACTGTCACCAGAAAACTAAAAATGAGTTGCTTTCACTTCAGTGACAGTAACAGTTTGAAAAGTGTGAACCCAGAAACCAAAGTCTATGGTGGCTGCTGAGTGACATGCTCACTCACACTCAAGCCAGCTGTGTAATGTAAAAAAACAAAAAAAAGATAAAGTTGAATGAAAGAAAGAAAGCAAAAAAAAATACACAAACCAGAAAGGAGACAAAAATGCTTTTTGAATATGGGGGAGGGAGTGGGCAAGAAGCATCTCAGTAAATTCATCACCGAGACCCGATATAGTACACGCATGGTCACTCCTGCTAACCTGAAACTGGGTGAGCAAAGTAAGAAATGTTGTGATTCTGACTGTTGTTTTGTATGGCTGGGTGTGTGGGGAGTGGAGACACAGACAGACAACAAAAACACTCTGTAGAGACTTTTAATTCAAAACCCACATTCCAAGACAAGGACTACTTTTTCTTTTTTCTACTAATATTGTCATTTTTTTTTTAGTCTTTTAGTCTACACTTTTTATGTGCATTTTTTAATTATCTTCTTTACTGGGGGCATTTTATAAGCAAAATAAGACACTCTGAGGTGTGGGTTAGTAGCTGACAATCTAATTTGCAGTTTATGTGACTAGAGATATGCAAAGTTGGCAAACTTTGCTTCGTGAAATATTTTGCAACGTTTGTCAAATTCATGAACTGAGAATTACGACTTTGTGAAGTTTGTAGCAGAGGAAGTTGCTCTTTTTCAGGCAAAGTTATGCAAATTCACTGGTGAAGTTGCAACTTCACCTTAACTTCACCTGACATTTCATGAAAAAGTGCCATTTCCCCTGGAAAACTGAATGTGAAGTGGCAAAGTGGTGAAGTGGGCAATTTGCAAAGTAATTTGTGAAGGTGAATTTCACAACTAGGCTGGTCCTTTTCTGGTGAAGTAAAACATAGCTGCATCTTTTTATATGTAACTAACCACTCAAAATCGGTATGCCATTGTTAGGGTGCCATCATTAGGGTGACAACATGTGGGCACTGAAACAAAGTCGTGAGTCATTTTACAGCGTTCTGCCCCCAGATTGTTTTTGGCGTTTGGATCATTCTCCTCCCCTTCATGGCATGTGCAACTTGGAGGTGATTATATTTAGTTTTGGGGGGTGCAGGGGTCAAACCCCCTGCAAAAGGTAACTCTGTTACATTACAGTCCTTTGGTGCTGTAACTTGGTGGTAGTGCAGTGTTTACCCATGATCATGATGGGCAACATTTTTCTTGAGCTCTAATTTACAGCATCTAAATTACAGGCGCATCGGCATAGATGAACCCTCAGAATCAGCTCTAAACAGCATGTTTTCATCTGTTCATTACAGAACTAGAATTTTCTGAGAACCTATCTGCAGATCTCAGTTGTCTTTTCCAGAACTGGTCTTTTTATGATTTGAAATTCTTTTTGTGCTGCATTTCAAAAATGTTTCCCTGCTTTATAACCAAATACAAGAAAGATGCCATCTTTGTGAGCTGGTGTCATTTCCCAGCTACAGGCCTGAAAGTTCTGCAACTGTGGCAAAATGAGGTAAGTACTGAATGTTTATAGTCTCCATATAAAATTTGGTTTCAGGTGTATTTTCCTTATTGCTTTCTCAGTATTTTAGTTTTTCTTTTACCATACTGCATGTTCAAAACAACACACATCCTAATATTGTGAATAATAAGGTATTAACTCATTTCCTTCATGTTATAAGAATCCTGTTCATAGCATTAAACATTAAGAAGTGCAGTGATCAGCCTTCTAAACTATGAAACTTGGAAAAAAATGCAGTAACAATCCAAAAAATTTGACATGATGAAATGTGATTCCAAGATTGTACTCAGAGGCCCAGTTTGAACATTGATGGCCTTAGGGAGTGAATGTATGATATGATTTTATAAGAACATGCACTGGAGTTTATACTTTGTTGGATTGTCTGACATAAATTTTGAATACTCATGGAAACAATTTAATTATCATTTGTTGCTCACATTGGTCAATCTCCGGTCAAATTTGGAAAGTAAATTCTGCTTCAAATTAAAATAACTTTTTTGCTTTCTGTTACTACTTCCTTTCTAAAGGAAACAATCCCTCCATATACCTACCCATAACCCTGTGACCTCTTGTCTTTTTAAGTGATCATCACAGAGCTTCAGGCACTCACTGGCTCTCCCATTATTTACATTTCTGGACTTTTCCCTCTAGTTGGAGCTTGCTGGCAAGAAGCTGTGCCTACTGGAGCTCTACTGGTCAGAAAGAAAGTATGTGGTATCCATAGTGCAGTCACTACAACTGGGAAGTGAAAGTGAGGTTGTATTATTTAGTTTTGCATGTTTCAAACATTTCTTCTCCCTGTATCTCACTTCATTCTCAATGGGGTGCATCCCAACACAGAAACCCTTTCTAGCTAGTGTATTGGGGCTGGAACCTGGACTGCCCACCAACTTACATTTGACACCTGCTTACAAAGGTCATGGTGTATGAGACCACTGTGTCACCTGACTTGCCAGCCCAAACTTGTTGGAGTTATTTTGTCCTGCTCTTTTCTGTATCTAGTGTCTCTCTGTACCCTAAAAACCCGGGAGTGAGTTAACATATTTTGTAGCAATGAAAGGTCAATCTTTAAAATATGCTTGTGTGTCTTCAGAAAACGCATTGAGTGAGCTGTATTTTTTTTTTGCAAAAGTATTGAGTGAGCTGTGTTTTTTTTTCTGTAAAAGTATTGAGTGAATTTTGATTTTTTTTGCCTTGCAAGATGCCTGTATTCCATTGGGAAAAGAAAGAAAAGCAAATTTACATTTTGGCAGATAAGCTTGTTACACAATGCCAATTCCCTGGTCGTATTTGACTTCATTTGTTTATTTTTACTTCATTGTCCTACATCATCATCTGGCATCATGCCTCAAGCAAGACAAGATAGCTTACTCAGTTAAGAAGGGGGATAAAACCTTTTATAGGTATGTCAGGGAGCATAAAAAAGACAAAGGGAGGGATAGTGAGGCTGAATAGAATGAATGGTGGGTGGGCAGAGACTGATAGTGAAAAAGCAGGGATACTGAAGGAATACTTCTGTTCAGTATTCACAAAAGAGGAAGTGGGGGAGGTGCCTAATCCAATTAACAGAAGCACTCTGGAGAGGGGGTCGATCCCAGTCCTTTCACAGAAGAAAGGGTTCTGAAAGAACTCCTAAAACTGAAGGTGGGCAAAGCAATGGGGCCAGATGGAATTCACCCCAGAATTCTAAAAGAATTAAGCAGAGAACTAGTGACACCACTGACTACCCTTTATAATAAATCATGGGAGGATGGTGTGGTACCTGAGGACTGGAAGAAGGTTGATGTGATTCCCCTTCACAAAAGTGGGAGCAAGACAGAGGCAAGAAACTACAGACCTGGCAGTTTGACCTCTGTGGTAGGGAAAGTGATGGAATCACTTCTGAAGGAAAGAATGTTTGAGTACCAAGAGGCCAGTAGGGCACAGGTCCCAAGGCAGCATGGGTTTACAGTGGGAAGGTCATGTCAGATGAATCTAATTGATTTCTTTGACTGCGTGACCAAAGTAGTAGACCAGGGAGGGGCTGTGGACATGGCCTACCTAGACTTTAGCAAGGCATTTGACACAGTCCCACACAAAAGATTAGTAGCCAAATTAACCAGCCTTGGAGTGGGTCCCAGGGTGGTAGCCTGGGTAAAACATTGGCTGAACAACAGGACACAGAAGGTAATTGTAAATGGAGTCCACTCTGAAGAAAGAGAGGCTACTAGTGGAGTACCACAGGGTTCAGTACTGGGTCCAGTCCTTTTTAATGTCTTTATAAGTGACATTGCAGAGGGACTGGAAGGAAAAGTATGACTCTTTGCCAATGGTACAAAGATCTGCAACAGGGTTGATACACAAAGAGGCATGGAAAGGATGAGAAGGGACTTGGCAAGGTTGAAGGAATGGTGAGAAGTATGGCAGCTTTGATTCAATGCAAAGAAGTGCAAAGTAATGTACCTGGAAAAAAAAACCCAGGGAAAGATTACACAATGGGGGAGGAGGTAGTAACAACAACAAAAATGGAAAGAGACCTGGGGGTAATCATATCAGATGACCTTAAGGTTGGCAAGCAATGTGAGAAGGCAGTAGGGAGGGCTGGGGGGATATTGGGATGTATAGGGAGAGGCATCACCAGCAGAAAACAGGAAGTTGTTATCCCCTTGTACGGACAGTTGGTGAGACCACATCTGGAGTACTGAATCCAGTTCTGGAGACCCCATTTCCTCAAGGACATAGACAGGATAGAGGCAGTTCAGAGGAGGGCAACTAAAATGATGCACAGTCTGCAAGAGAAGCCATACGAGGAGAGGCTAAAGGAGCTTAATATGTATACCCTTGAGGAAAAAAGGGAGAGGAGGGACATGATAGAAACCTTTAAGTACCTCAGTGGAATCAACAAAGTCCAAGAGGGTAGCATCTTTCAGAAAAAGAGATGTGCAAGAACAAAGGGACACAATTTGAAGACAGAGGGGGGACAGTTTAGGGGCAATGTGAGGAAGTATTCTTCACAGAGAGGGTGGTGGACACATGGAACAGACTTCCAGAGAAGGTTGTGGGGTCTAAAACTGTGTGAGAGTTCAAGAATGCACGGGACAGCCATAAGGCAATTTTTGTGGGGGTAGGCAGAAATAGTCTGTTGGTTAAATAGGATCTGCAGCTTATCCTCTAGGTAGGGAAATGGGCAGACTAGGTGGGCCAAGCAGTCCTTATCTGCTGTCAAAATCTATGTTTCTATGTTTCTAAGCAGGACATCATGCCCATCTGCAGCTACATATTCATAGGCACAGTACATAATATATTGACATACTGTACATAGTTAAGGACAGATAAATCCTTTCAGCCATCTGCTTTGTCCCTGTTTCATGACAAGAGTTGCTGGCTCCCTCACACGTTTTCAGTAGCCATGTAATACTTTATCCACACATATTCATGCCCACACAGTGCCCCTACTCCACCTGGGATCTTCAAGTAATGGTATGAGCTTTTCATGCAACCTAAGAATAGAGGCATGTGAGTCATATGTTCAGCATGCCTCTTTTGTCTTCTTTTCGTGTGCCCTGGCAGGCAGAGAGGCTGCATCAGCCCAGCCCATGATTGCCAGTTATCCTGATCCCCTTTCCACTTCCCTGGACTGGGCAGGCTGTGTGAGCTTTTGTGGAGGGTTTCATGTAGGCCAGCCTCCATGTTTTTCCACCATTTTCTTCTCTGGGGCCTGAGAATGTGCAATGGATCTCATGTCTGAGCTTCACTTCTGCAGAGATGGCTCTGACACCCTGAATGCAGGTTCCCCTTCCATTGTGTGGTGATGCATGTGTGCTACCATTCAGCCTTTGCTGGGTGGTAGGCAAGCAGTGCATCGCACTAACCCCTCCTCCCCAAGGAAGGAGAGCTGTCTTGGGATGCTCAATCCTTCCTCTCCCTGCTGTCCCCCAAGCAATCTAAGTCTTTTTCTGACCTCTGGGTCACTGGCATGGTAGGAGGTAAGGCACCCAGTGCCTCAGCCATCCATGCCACTGGGCTGGCTTCTCTCTTGCCTTCTGTGCGATGTCTCAGGTATAGATTATCAACATGACAACCATGGCTTAAAATTAAGCCATTGGGCAATCCCAGTTTTAGCACTTGTGAAGCATTGTGTTCAGTTCTTGTGCAAATGGTCGGAAGGCTTATATCTAAATGTGTCCACAAACATGCACTTGAGTGTCCTACCATGGGAGCAGCAGTGACCAGGTGGACCCTGAAGATGAAACATACAGTTTTCAGGTGCTGGCCATGTGCCAGGCAACACATAAGCTCTCCTTCCATCACATGCTGTCCACTGAGCAACATTGGCTTTAGCTAAAAAGAATCTCACTCATATCCTTCTAGTTTCAAGTTGCACAAAGCTGGAGTGACAATTTTGATTGAAGTGAGGACAGGAGAAAAATGAAATGAAATGGGTTCCTGGTTCTCTGAAAAATAACTTTCAATCAAAATGTAGATGCAGAAAACATCAAAGCATAAATAAGATCAAATAGTTTGAGAACTGTGTTAACACATTTCTGGGCAAGATCCATTCAATTTATTTTCTGAAGGAACTAAATATAGTCTGAGAAACAGAATATTTGTTTATGCAAATATAATTTATAATTTAGATTTCTGAATTTATTATGCAGCTATAATTATCTGTAGTCAGCTATGGCCTGATAACACTGCTGTCATATTAAGGAGCTTAATTCATAACGAGGTAGTAAACCTAGAGAAAAAAACACAGCCTTTCTCCTTATAAGAAAATGACCTGTATCTTTTGAAGCGTCATAGTTCCATCCTTAACTTTCACCATAACTTCTCTGTATTTAACATCAAATATCTAATCCTCTGTATTTTACAAAATCACAAGTTATTGATAAATAAGTTTGGTATATCACATAATTTTTACTGTTTTGAAATACTGTTAATCAAAACTTGAAAATGTATGTCTTTTGAAGTTCCTATAGTTTTGTTTGTAGAAACAAACATACAGTAAATTATGTAATGAATTTTTGAAAGACATACTTGTTCATTTTATTGTTAATTGAAATACCTTAGCTACAAGAAAAGAAATCAATAAAAACACTTCAGTATCCAAACGTAACCTGTTAATAAATAAATAAATAAAAATAAAATGTGATAGCTATGGAAACTTTAGGACTAGAACCCTAATATGTTTTCATCTGACTGCTTTGAATGCTTGAAGTCAGCTCAATATAGATTTGTAGTCCATACTATAGCATGAAATTTGTGTATGTTGTATTGTATTTAGCAACTCTTTATAACTCATTCCCAGGATGCAACAATCTATTTCTACATTATATACAGTAGGTTGGATTTTACCTCATATATATATATATATATATATATATATATATATATATTATTTATAAAATGGGGTGGTAAAATCATAGAAATCCCACTAACATCATTGGACAGACTAAATCAGATGACAGTGCATTATTTCCCAACAACCGCACACCTCCCAGCGTGACCGCATGCCTGAACTACTTCCCAGTCTCACCAGAACCTCATCACAAAGTGACAGCAGTATCACTCCACAACTGTAAACAATAGCATCACTCACACAGAGACTACTGAAAGAAAAGCAGCACACCACTGCCTCACTTTGACAGAAATCAAAACATCTAACAGAAAAATTTCAACAAATGGCAGAATTACCACATACCTCAATGGACCGTGCATCAATCCTCAGCAAAAATGACTGGTACAATGATGATCTCTTCAAAAAACTTGAACAGGACATATCTGAGCAACCACTTCAGAATCCAGCACAGCAAACAGTGAGTAGACATGCCAGCCTTGACCCTGAAGACATAGATAACATAGAAGAAGACAAAACTGAAAAAAATACAAAAAAGCAAACTGTCTGGGCAACAAAAGTATTTACAGACTAGCAGAAAAGCAAATACACCTTGATTTAAAAACAGTAACACCAGATAAATTAAACACAACCTTGACAGAATTTTATGCCATAGTTAGAAACTCCTCAGGTGAACAGTATGGCATGTCAAGTTTTATTGGTTTAAGAGCAGGACTCAACAGGCATTTAAATTCACTGCCTCTATCACGACAAATGAATCTTGTCACAGACAGATTTTCAATCTGCAAACAATGTTTTTGTGTCCGTCATAAAAAAATACAGAAAAGATGGCAGAGACTGCACTCAACACCACGAATGCCTCACAGAATCAGACTTCAAAAAGTTGAAGCACTCTCCAGCACTATCACCAAACACTGCTGCAGGTCTAGTCAGAAAGGTCAGGTTCGACCTACAAATATTCATGGCTCGTAGAGGAAGGAAAGGGCAAAGAGAACTAAAAAGAGACTCTTTTCATATAGAAACTGATGAAAATGGGTTACAGTACATAACCCTAAAGTACAACCCAGACAGCAAAAATCATAAAGACGCCAGAGAGTTAAACCAAACCACTTTAAGAGACTTTGTTTTTGCACAGCCAAATGATCCTCTGTGCCCTATTATTTCTTTCAAAAAGTACCTCAGTAAATGCCCACCTGAAAGCACAGCTTTTTTCCTACACCACAAAAGAGCCTCACGGGACTTATTAGACAAGCAGAAAACCTGGTACAGTAAAGAGCCTATGGGAATTAATTACTTATCTTCTCTCATGCCTCGCCTGTCTATGGCAGGACTGTCTCGTCGATATACAAATCATTGCCTAAGATCAACTGTTGTTCAGCTGCTCTCCTCAGTGGGTCTCGAATCACGACAGATCATGGCTATAACAGGCCACAAATCTGAGGGGAGCCTAAAATCATACTGGGCACCCACACTACATGATCGAAAAAACTGGTCAAATATACTGGCTGGCACAAGCTCATCAGACTGCCAACCAGTACCCAAAACCACAACTTTGCCCCAAACCGCCGACATTCCCAACTGAACAGCAGCCGAACCACCGCAGAGCCCTGTGTACACTACTGTGGAGCAGCAGCCCGCCTTTTCCAAGATGCTGGAACCGAAAACACTGCCTCCAACAGACATACCAGCCAGGTCCCACAGAGCACCAGAGGACAAACAGACTCACCCCATCCAGACTAACACAGACTCCAAAGGCGACGAAGAAGATTTCCCCACAGAGTCCGAAGAGTACGAAGCGGATTTCCCCATACAAAATTCACCCGGAAGCTGAGTAGAAATCATCGTGCAGCCCCAAACCACAGCCATCCTCCAACCGTCCCTCACGGAGCCAGAAAAAGCGCTACAGAACACATCCACAAAAGAAACACAAAGCACTCAAAGAAAAAATGAAGAGCCTCAAGCACTCCCCCATCACTTACCTGCAGGACCATATCCACTTGCACCGTACATGCAAAACGTCACGGTGCATGGCAACCTGCAGTTCAACATCTATTACAAATAAAAAAAAAACGAACAAGCAGTTCAAATAAAAACTGCAAACCTTTCAGCTGAAATTTCACCAGTTCTTGCCACTCGAAAGCATTCAGCACTTCCTGCCACTTGAATGCACTGTTCAGCACACGTTGTCTTTCCAAGATGAACCACTCTTAAAGTGACAGTACTCAGTAACAGTTAATGTCCAACTCTTAAAGCCACAGTACCTTACCTACTTCAAACGGTAATGCTATACATAACCACTTGTTCTCACCAAAGAAACAGTATTCACTTCCACTGTTGTCCTGTTCAATGTTTATTCATTAAAAGAAATTCATATTAAACAGCCTATTCTGTATTTCTTTCACCTTATACCATTTCCACATAGCACTATTTTATCACAACAGGGACCATTTTATAAGATAGATAACCCACTCTTGGTTGTGCAGTTGCGCTCTGATATACACACACCTTGGGTGGTTGAACACACACCAAGGCATGTGTATATCAGAGTGCGACCGCATACCCAAGAGTGAGTTATCTCTACATATATATATATATATATATATATATTTATATATATATATATACATACAGGACCTTTGAAGAGACTTGAGGCACTTTACAAGGATATATAAATATCATCAAAAAGAAACAACCATCTAATAAATTATGCCAAGGTTTTCTTTCCTTTTCAACATGGTTCATGGGGGTGCATGGGTATGTCAAGCCAACCTGATTGCCATCTTTGAAGGGTAGCAAGTGATACATAGAAAGGTAGAATATACACTGTTGGAAGGAAAAAGAAAACACTGGTCCATCTAGTCTGCCCTAATTTGTTGATCTACCTTACCTCCTACTTACTATCCAGATAGGGTTTTCACACCATCCCATCTCCTTGTGTCCACCACATTATACTAGTCCCCTTAGTTAAAACTATCAGACCCCTTTCTCTGTCCCAGTCATGTTTAAACCCATTTATGGTCTTTTAGCCTATCACCTTTGCTGGTAGGCAGTTCCTTGACTCCAACACCCTCTCCATTAAGTAAACGTTCCTTATATCCCACCTTAAAGAGCTAGAGTTCTGCCAAAAAAATAATAAATCTAGTTTTTAAAAGCAGTCAAATATTAAACTTTATTTTTGAGGTATTATTTATTTTTTCCTTTGGTTACTTAAAATATTTTTTATCTGATATTAGTAGGTGTGATCTGCAGAACAGCACTCTACCTGACTGCTGACATATCTAGCTCTCTCCTCCCATTTCATCATCAGCAGTGTTGCCACACTGACTGCGACATCAAAGCTGCTCAGGAAGAGACTCAACAACTGTCTAATCAGTCACACCTGATGTCACTGGGAGTGATATCTCAGTGCTGATTATGTAGTGGGAGGAATATAACTAGATGTCAATTGCCAGGCAGAGTGCTATTCCACACATCCGGCACAATACTATCACATAGAAAACTTTCTAAGGAGAAAATGGAAAAAGAAAAGTATTTAGAAATAAAAGTTACAACTGACTACTTCTTAAAATTTGAAACATCTTCCTGTCTGCTATTTTTGCTTTAATAGCTCTTTAATCTTCTTCCTGCCAGTTTCCATTTAAGCCTCCTTAATACTGATTTCCAATTTATAATTAATTGTTCCTCATTGTCACCTTGTTTGTTTCTCTCAGGAACATGAAAGTCTCCACAATGTCACCCTCTCCCTTCTGGTCTCAAGTGAGTACATATTCAGTTCCAAAATATGCTCCCCACAGGATCTGTCCTGTTTTCCCTGAATCATTTTGAAGTCAATTCGCTGAACAGATTATAGTCTATCCTATCATTTCTTAGGTGGGTACTCCAGCACTAGGCACAGTATGTCAGATGGAGCATCACCAGTGATCTATACAGTGGCAATATCACTCCCTCCTCCTCCTCCTACTGTCCAAGCATCTCCCAAGGCATCCCAATATTCTGGTTGACTTCTAGTAACCCCTACAACATTAACTGGATTGCATGAGAGAGTAATTTATGATTACTCCCAAAGCCCTTTCTTCAGAAGTATTGGCTAACTTGATCCTCATCCAGTATTCATGGAGGTGGAAAGAGACAAGGTAATAGACAGAGTCTGTCTGGACTTCAGTAAGGCCTTTGGCATTGTTTTGAATGACAAGCCTCTGAGCAAAGTACACCAATGCGGAGTACATGAGGCATATACAAGGTAGATTGGTAACTGGTTTAGGAGGAAGAAACATTTGTTGCTTTGAGCTCCAAGTGAGGAGGGGTACTCAGTCATGTCCTGGGATCAATTCTGGCTCCACTGCTGTTCTTCATTTTGATTAGTGATTTGGAAGCTGTGTTCTCTAGTAGGTTTTTTAAGTTCACTGATTAAACTAAATTGGCCAGGGTGGTGGACTCTCTTAAGAATAGGGATAAACTTTAGAAGGCTCTGATCAAGCTGGATTATTGCCAGAATTCTGGAGCCTGAATTTAATATAGCCAAATGCAAGGAGCTGCACCTGGGGAGGAATACAGAGTTAGAACCTATACACTCTGTGGTGTCTTTTTTGTTGCAGTTGATGCAGAAAAGTACTTGTTGTACATTTATTTATTATTTATTTGAAATGACTCCAACTGGGATAACCCCATGAGATGTAGCATGTCATTTCCATGGGGGTCACAGGAAAAATAACAGCAATCAACAGGTTAAATTAGTCTGGCAGGAATAGTTACATACAGGCTAAAGTACTGCATACACAGGAAAAATAATAAACATGGACATGATGCATGGAAAGCACTGAACCACTGCTGTTAAGGGAGCAGGCAGAATGCTGGAGCACATACATTGAAGAGTACCAGCAGGGCAGGAGTAATTATCTTGCCTTTTTACAAGGTCCAGGTCACACTCCAGCTAGAGTACTACATAAAGTTCTAGACTCCCCAATATGAAAAGAATGTTGAGGCATTTGAGGGGGTGTAATACAAGGCCACCAAAAAGATCAGGGATATGAAAGACAAATGATGTGAGAAGCTGGTGACTGTTAACTTGTTCACATTTGAGAAAAGGTGGCTGAGAGGGGAAATTATCTTAGTTTTCCACATCCATAAGGGTATAGACAAGATGTAACTGACAGAGGTGTTTGTCTGATGTGGTCTAACTGCAGACAGGGACATGCCCAGAGGTGGTAAATTCCAGGGTTATGCTGGGAATTACTTCTTCTCCCAGAGAGTGGTGAACCTATGAAACAGTGTACTAGCAGAAAGAGTGGACATAAAGAAAATACAAATCTTCAGGTAAACCTGGATACATGTCTGCTTACCAAGGAGTAAGAGGATACTCTAAGTAGAGGAATGGTTAGGAAATCCATTTAAGATTAAACAGCATACTTATTCATACCTGCTTATAAACCAGAGGTGGGCATGATGGACCCAGAGTCCAGTCTAACCATAAATTACTATGTTGCTATGTTAAATACAGTAAAAAATATATATCAGGAGGGAATATACAAATGAAATTGTTTGCAAAACAAAAATGTCAAACGTGAGGTGGGAATGCTGTCCAAAAAGCCACCTATGTACCTCTCTACAGTGGCTCTGAGGAGCAACAGACAGAAAATAAAATGCAAGCAAATAGTAAAATAGTAACACCAAATGTAAAGTGTTTTGCCTCAAACATAAAAGAAAAGAGAAATTAAAATAAAATGTAAAGTATAACGAAAAAGAAAATGGCAGAACCAAAACAAGCAGGTGGGAGGCCACCCTCCCAATCTGAAGGGAAGGACAGGGTACTGGCAGAGCAGATCAGGAGGAACTGTGGGAAGAGGGCAGTGGTCATTATAGGGGATTTCAACCTGCCAGGGATGGAGTGGGAAACACCTACCACAAAGTACAGAAGGGATCAGGTAATGCTGGATACCTTCCAGGATAACTTTCTTGTACAGTACAGTTGGTCAGTAAACCAATTAAGGAAGGGAACACCCTTGACCTCATACTGATGAATGGGGAATGGGTGAGGGACATTAGGGCTGAGGAACCACAAGGAGGTAGTGACCACCGGACAGTTTAGTTCCAGTTACAGATGGCTAAAGGGAGGGGGGCATCGGCACAAGGATGTTGGATTTCAGGAACGCCAACTTTAAGAGGATGGGGGAAGTGGTGCAGGGATTCCTGGACAAAATTCAGCCAAATATGGACACATATCAAAAGTGGTAACTGATAAAACAGGGGTTAGTGGAGGCAAAAGAAACCTGCAGCAGAGCCCAGACTAAAAGGACTAGGGGAAAGAAACCTAGCTGGATAAGCAAAAGGGTATGAGAGAGGGTGAGGAGGAAAAGGGCAGCATATAGGAGATACAGAAAATTGGGGAGAGAGGAGGATAGTGAGGTGTATCTGAAAGAAGCGAAGGAAGTGACCAGGCAGGTAAGGGCAGCCAAGGCGTCAAGGGAACTCAGGCTGGTGCAAGGCATAAAAAAAGGGGAGAAAGGCTTCTTTAGGTACATCAGGCAGAAAAGAAGCTGCGAGGACCACATTGTAAGAATTAAGAAGGGGGGCTGGGTGAATAAGAAAGAAGTGCTTAATGACTACTTCTGTTGAGTCTTTACGAAGGAGAAGGGGGAGGTACCCATAGTAGGGGAGAGGATAGAAACAGATGGGGGAGGGTGATGGATGGAGAAATCACAGTGGGGAGGGTGCTAGAGGGGTTAAGGCCATTGAGGGTAGACAAGGCACTGAGACCAAATGGAGTACATCCAAGGGTACTGAAGGAGCAGACTTATTTAATACATCTCTAGATACAGGGTGGGTATCACAAGATTGGAGACTGGCTCAAGTGGTTCCCCTCCACAATAGTGGAGTGAAGGATGAACTGGGGAACTATAGGTCAGTAAGCCTAATGTCCATAGTGGGAAAGCTAATAAGTCCATCCTAAAGTAGAGGCTAATGGCACTACTGGAGGTCAACGGGCTGCAGGAGAGGAGGCAGCATGGCTTCGCCAAGGGCAAATCATGCCAGACCAACCTAGTGGAATACTATGACTGGGTGACTAGGTAAATTGACAGGGGCCATGCAGTGGATGTCACGTTACTAGACTTAAGTAAAGCCTTCAATTTGGTACTGTATGGAAGACTTGGAAGTAAACTACAGGGCACAGGGGCAGTAGCAAAACTGGTGAGGTGGGTGGAGAACTGGCTACAGGATAGACAGGAGAGATTGGTGGTAGGAGGGGAATTCTCATCCTCTAAGCCTGTGACAAGTGGGATTCCACAGGGTCAGTGTTGGGGCTGGTGCTGTTTGGCATATTTATTGCAGACATCTTGGAGGGGATCAGCAGCAAGATCAGTCTATTTGCAGATGACACCAAGATGGGGGCAGTGGTGGATAACCAGGGGGTGGTAGGGGCTGCAGGAGGATCTGGCAAGGCTTGAGGCATGGTCTCACAACTGGCAACTCGGGTTCAACGCAAACAAATGCAGGGTGCTGCACTTCGGAACAAAGAATCCAAGGAGAAGCTACTATCTGGGGGATGTGCTGCTAGAAGTAACAGAGGAGGAGAAGGATCCGGGGGTGCTCATCACAGGAGCAATGAACAATTCTGTGCAATGCAGGAAGGCTGCAACAATGGCCAACAAAATTCTAGGATGCATTGCAAGGGGCATAACCTTGAGAAGAAGGGAGGTGATTCTGCCATTATACAGATCATTGGTTAGACTCTCCCTGGAGTACTGCGTACAGTACTGGCACCTGTACCTATAGAAGGACATTAGGCTGCTGGAGGGGGTGCAACGTAGGGCAGCAAGAATGATTCAGGGTCTGGGAGAATTGCCATGTGAGGTCAGACTTAGGGAGTTAAACATATACTCACTGGAGGAAAGGAGGGACGGGGGGATATGACTGAGACCTTCAAATACACGAAGGGGATAATCAGGACAGACACAGAGGGTATATTCAGGAGGACGGTGGGGAGAGACCCTAGGGGTCATGACATGAGATTGGAGGGGGGAAGATTCAGGAGGGAGCTAAGAAGGCATTTCTTTATGGAAAGGGTGGTGACAGAGTAGAACACACTACCAGAACATACGAAAATTGCCAGCAGAAAAAGGCCGTCTGGTCTGTTGAGTCTGCTAGAGTTTGTAGCTAATTCTCCTGTTCAGCAGCTGCTGAAATGTGTATGAATGTGTGATTATTGGCCCATAGAGTTTATTTTGAGTTCATTTACCTCTACAGCTTACTCCCTACTCCAAGTTATAATCATCTGTTGTGATATCACAGTCTGTTGCCATTGGAGTAACTGTGAGGTCACAAGCAGTGCTCTGTTACCT
Source organism: Neoceratodus forsteri (assembly GCA_016271365.2). Classification (NCBI taxonomy): domain Eukaryota; kingdom Metazoa; phylum Chordata; order Ceratodontiformes; family Ceratodontidae; genus Neoceratodus; species Neoceratodus forsteri. The sequence continues at coordinate 876,541,660 of CM057459.1, forward strand.
TGGGTAGGGAAAAGGCAGTAGGAACAGATGAACTCTTCAGGAGTAAGGATCCTGTCTTCATGCAAAAGACCTCAGTAATAAACAAGCAATTGTCAATGCTGAATGTTGATTGCTTTGGTCTGTTGAGCTCGTTCAGTGGCCCTCTGTCACTGGCTCAGTCTGTTTGTCCCGGTGCTGCAGGCTGCTCTTTTGTACTGTGCTGCTGCCTGCATTGGCACATTGTTCTGCTGAGGAAAAAATCTGCAGCTGTCCCGAAAGAGCTCCAGTGAGGTGGCTCACTCCCCTCTCTCACTCGCTCATTCAGTTTCTCCTGGTGCTGCAGGCTGCCCTTTTGTACTGGGCTCCTTCCTGTGTTGGTGGCTTTTTCTACCCACAAAGAAATCCACAGCTGTCCCGACAGAGCTCCATTGAGGTTGTTCACTCCCCCTGTCTCACTCACTCAGTCTGGTTCTCCTGGCGCTGCAGACTACCCTTTTGTACTGGGCTCCTGCCTCTGTTGGTGCCTTTTCCTGCCCACAAAGAAATCTGCATCAGTCCCGACAAAGCTGCATTGAGCTCGCTCACTGCCCATCTCTCACTCGCTCAATCTGTTCTGCCGGCGCTGCAGGCTGCCCTTTTCTACTGGGCTTCTGCCTGTGTTGCTGCCTTCTTATGCCCACAAAGAAATTTGCAGCAGTTACAATGCAGCTCTGTTGAACTCACTCACTCACTCATTCTGGTTTTCCTGCCACTGCAGGCTGCCCTTTTGTACCGGGCTCCTGTCTGCATTGGCGGCTTTTTCTGGCCAGAAAGAAATCTGCAGCAGTCCTGACACAGCTCCCCTGAGCTCGCTCACTCCCCCTCTGTCACTCTCACATTCCGTTTCTGCCGGCAGTGCAAGCTGGCCTTTTGTACTGGGCTCCTGCCTGCGTTGCCACATTTTCTGCCCACAAAGAAATCTGCAGCAGTCACACTACAGCTCTGTTGAGGTCGCTCACTACCGCCCTGTCACTCGCTCATTCTGTTTTTCTTGGCACCGCAGACTGCACTTTTGTATGGGGCTCCTGGCTGCACTGGCACCTTTGTCTGTCCACAAAGAAATCCGCAGCTGTCCCAACAGAGCTCCGTTGAGGTCGCTCAGTCTCCCTCTCTCATCGCTCATTCTGTTTGTCCTGGCGCTGCAAGCTGCCCTTTTGTGTGGGGCTCCTGCCTGCATTGGTGCCTTTTTCTGCCCAGAAAGAAATCCCAGCAGTCCTGATAGAGCTCAGTTGAGCTCACTAAGTCCCCTTGTCTTACTCACTCGTACTGTTTCTCCCACCGCTGCAGACTGGCCTTTTGTACTGGGCCCCTGCCTGTACTGACACCTTTTTCTGCCCACAAAGGAATCCACAGCAGTCCCGACAGTGCTTTGGTGAGTTCGCTCACTCCACCTCCCTCACTCGTTCTGTTTCTCCCAGTGCTGCAGGCTGCCCTTTTGTACTGGGCTCTTGTGTTGGGGCCTTTGTCTGTCCACAAACAAATCTGCAGCAGTCCCAACAGAGCTCGGTTGAGCTCAGTCACTCCCACCTGTTACTCGGTCAATCTTAATCTGTCCCAACACTGATTTCCCAGAGTGACCGTGCTATTGTTCGGCAGGAGTGCAAAAACATATTTTAGCCAGGATGTGAAAAATGTCAGCTGTAATGTTCATAGGGAGCTGTGAAAAAATGCCACTGTTGAAAATGTGGTGTGAAAGTATTACATATTTGCAAAGTTACAAGGGTGCGTGGAAACAGTTCAATGCACGCTTTTAACATAGTCATGTTATGGAGTTTCGTCACCAAATTTTCAACATAGGGATTTTCGGACCTCTGCTCATGAACAGTGCCACTGTCATTTTCTTAATCTGTCCCGAACACTGACTTCCCACAGTGACCATGTCATTCTGTGCCGGAACTGTGAAAACACATTTCTGTCAGGATGTGAAAAATGACAGCTGTACTGCTCTAAAGAGGTGTGGAAAAATGGCACTGTTGAAAATCTGGAGTAACAATATTACAAATCTGTGAAATTACAAGGGTGCATGGAAAGTGTGCAGTGCACACTTGTAACGCAGTCAATTGACAGGCTATCATCACCAAATTTTCAACATAGGCATTTTAGAACCTCTGCTCATGAACAGTATCATTGTCATTTTGTTAATCTGTCCTGAACAGTGATTTCCCACAGCGACCGCTCTATTCTGCGCCAGAAGTGCGAAAACACATTTCGGCAAGGATGGGAAAAATGACATCTGCACTGTTCATAAGTAGGTCTGGGAAAATGGCAATGTTGAAAATCTGGAGTGAAAATATAAATTTGTGAAGCTACGAGCTTGTGTGACAACTGTGCAATGCACGCTTGTAACACAGTCATTTTATGGAGTATCGTTACCAAATTTTCAACATAGGCATTTTAGGACCTCTACTCATGAACAGTTCACTGTCATTTTCTTAATCTGTTCTGAACACTGATTTCCCACAGTAACCGCGCTATTCTGTGCCGGAAGTGCGAAAACAAATTTTGGCCAGGATGTCAACAATGACAGCTATACTGCTCTCAAGCAGGTGTGACAAAATGCCAATGTTGAAAATCTGGCGTGAAAATATTGTAAATTTGCGAAGTTACGAGCATACGCAGCAACTGTGCAATGCATGCTCATAAAACAGTCATTTTTTGGATTTTTTCCACCAAATCTGCAACATAGGCTTTTTGAGAGCCCACCTCATGAACACTGGCACTGTCGTTTTGTTAACCAGCCCTGAAGGGTGATTCTGCACAGTGACTGTGAAACCACCTTTCAGGGCCAATTAACGCCATGACAGTTCAAGAATTCATGAGGAGGGGTCCCAAAAACCCCATGTTGAAAATTTGGTGAAAAATTCCCAAAAATGCCCGAGATATGCACTAAAGTTGAAAACCCTATTCATTACATTATACAGCTTACCGGCATTTGCTCAGTTTGCGGTCGGCTTGAAGAGTGCAGACGTGTTCCCGGTCCACAGAAGATCGTTGTGCCAAGCTCTGAAGGTAAGTATGGGGTGAGGGGGGTGTGGGGAGGCAGGGTGCGCAGTGGGTGGGTGCGGGTTGTGGGAGGGGCCCCAGAGACTATGAGGGACCGTTTCCTTTTTTTTAAGGTAAAAAAAAAAGAAAAACAGACATTGTGGGACCGTTTTAACTTTACAAGGATATTGTGCCACTGGAGTCTTGCTTGGTGGGTCAGCTGTAGCCTACGGGGGATTGGGCACCCCCATCGGCAAACAACAAAGGGGGGGGATTCATTTCTGCCGACAGGGAGTGGGCTCCCCCATCGGCAAATAAACATGGGGGGTACATATTGTTTGTGAATATGATGGCAAGCCGCTGCCATGTTCGCAAACAATACCACAGACCCTACATCCCGCCCTGCAATGACGGGTCTCTACCTCATTGTAGTGGATGGCTCACACAGCAATGACGAGGTGGCCCCTGATTGCAGCGGCTGATTTTTTAGAAAGTTGTGGCATGCTGGCTGAACTAGTGTCAGCAGCAGCGTGCCACGGCATTGGGGGATGGGGGTCAAGCCTTTGCAGGCTATGGGATCACTGGGCACAACAGTGCCATGCCTCCACAACCTGCTTCTGGAGAAACCTGACGCAACATGTTTCACGTGCATGCGCGCAATCAACATAAAAATGGGGAAGAGAAATACAGAACTAATGGGAAATACAAGCTGGACTTTGTCTAAATATTATGTTTGGTTAAATTTCTCCTGAACATGTCACCAGCTCTTTAAACATTAAGCTACTGTAGCATCAAGCCAAGACCGACCCCTGCTGTACCCCACAACTCATAGGCTTCGGACTAGATGAGAAATGTCCCATTTTTACCCTCTGCACTCTGTCTGTCAGGTATGACTTGAACCAGTTGATGACATTACTGGACAGGCCACACCAGAACCCCAGGTGGTCAAGCAGCACCTCATGGTCCACAGTGTCAAATGCCACAGAGAGGTCAAGGAGAACTAAGATGGTATGGTCGTTCCGGTCTCTCGCCATCAGGAGATCATTTAGCACCCTTACCAGGGCAGTCTCCATCCTATGGCTCACCCGGAACCCAGACCAGAAAGGTTCATAAGTAGAAGAAAATGCGAGATGTCTCTGAAGCTGAATGGCCACCTCTTTCTCTATAACCTTACCTAAGAATGGAAGGTTTGAGACTGGCCTGTAGTTGCTGAAGCAGTCTGGGGCCAAAGAGGGCTTCTTTAAAAGGGATCTAACCAGAGCCTCTTTTAAGGACAACAGGAAGACCCCACTCCTCAATGAACTCCAGACCACCTCAACAACCACAGGTCCTATCAGGTTCAGACATCCAACCAACAGGTGGGTTGGACCTGGGTCCAGTTCACACTGTGTGGGCTGCAGCTTTGAGATTTTCCCAATCACTTTCTCTACCCCAACCAGCTCATACCCATCTCAGACAGGAGGAGTGTTTTGACACTACTCAGGTTGGACACTGCATCTCTTTCGAGAGATACTGGAGGAGACCTCAGCCCTATTAGAGGACACCTTGTCGGCAAAGAACAGAACCAACTCCTCACACCTAGTGCTAGAACATACACCTCCAGCATGGAGACAAACAGCAATCTTCCTAGACAGAAATTCCACCTTCTTTTGGGAGATGGCCCCCGATAGTCAGCACAATACTACCTCAGGGCCATTTTGTCCTCCACCAAGCCAGATCTTCTCCAGCAGCTCTCTAACCTATGCCCCTTAACCTTTAAACTCTGGAGATCCTCATCATACCAAGGACATCTCCGGCAAGTAGACAAGGGGTGGGCATGAATGAGTATGATTGAGTCAAAGGCTGCAATCACAGCCCCATTATAGGCTGCCATCACCCCCTCCAGCCCAATCGCTCAAGCTGCCTCAACACACAATAGATCCATCTCCACAGGGGCAGGACCATCTGGGGGGGCCCTAATCTTGAACCCTATGGTGCTATGATCCAACCAAACTACCGGCTCAACACAGAGGTCAGTAATATTCACACCTACTGAAACAACTAAGTCCAATGTGTGGCCACCCAAGTGATTTACTGATGTTACATTTTGTGTCAGGCCCAAGGCCTCCATGCTCATAAGGAGATTGTTTCCAAATTTTGAGAGCCCACCATCAACCCAAGCATTGAAGTCCTCCAGAATCAATAATCGGGGCGACTCTGACACCAGGCCGGTGATGAGCTCCTTGATCTCCTTCAAAAAGTCCCCATCTATTCTTGGGGGATGATAGTGCAGGAGAACCCCAAAATCCACATCTACGCCTCCCCGGGTGGCCACACATTCAAAGGACCATGTAGGACCTACAGTTAGCACTGTGATGTTCAGGCTAGATATAAAACAAATGGCAACCCCCCCCCCCCACCCCTGCAATCCTCTCTTGGGGCATGTATCATGGAGTACATGGCCAGTACTGCCTCCTCCAAAATAGGAACAGCATTTTAATCCAGCCAAGTCTCCGTAATGTAAGCCAGGTCGACCAAGGCTATTAAGTCTGCTATTATAGCAGTCTCATCAACCTGGCATTGCATAAGATAACACATCCCAAGTAGGATGAGGTGAGGCAGCTGGACCCGTCATCTGTCCACCCTCTATGGTGGAGCCTTTGGGTATGGGAACTAAACATGGCAACCTCCTTTCAAGTTTTCATTTCATCCCAGGGCTTCTCCTTGCTTTCACAATCTGAATCCCAGACACTCTGGCAGCCATTTGAGTGCAGCCACCCAGACCCCCCTCTCCTGGTTATCCCCAAGGCACTACACCTCCTATAGGCCTCAACCAGGAGCACTAGACACTGAAAGTGACGGAGGTCATGCAGTGAGCCACCTGAATAGCTGTGCCTTAGGGGTTTCTGTCCCAAACACATTTTCAGCAGTCCCATTCAAGTAACCAAAAAAACATCCAATATTACCCAAATCCAAATAAAACTCACAAATTAAATACTACCCTCCCAATTTCAATCCTCAAAAATCTCCCCCATCAAAAAATAAAAATTACAAATTACTAAAATGCAAAAACTAGCAGCACAGTCCTCTATACAGTCCTGATTTAGACAGTTCATTATCCAAGAACTGATACCCAGTTGCTATACATCTAAAATATTGAAAATATTAAGAAAATCAGGAATATTGAGAATCTTGGAGAGTGAAACTCTCACTTCCACCCTAACAGTTTGTCTAGAAATGTTGTGACACTCTCATTGCCACCACTGTTTTATTCTAAATGTAAATTCAAGGTAAAATTGAGTCTCTCTCACAGCCCCACCACTTAAATTACAACCACGTAGTACAGTACAGTATTATATTCAGTTTGTTATGGCCTCTCACCACCATATAGAACAAAAGATGGTCTTTAACACTGTACCAATAATTTAAATGTTGATTAAATCCCCAAAATAAAAGTCTGAAACTCTAAGCACTGCAGTTAAAAGAAGAAATGTAAGATCACTCACACCACTGGAATCACAACCTTTCCTACCAGCTGTTTTCCCAGCATAAGGCTGTTTTCTCCACAAACGGGTAGTTGAAAAAAGAGGAAGCAGACAGAATATCTAAACAAATGGTCCCACACAACCAGAAAACCAGGAACAGTTCACCACACAAACTGGGACTGGGTGAGTTAAACTCCCAAACTCCCCAAAACACCATGCCTTCATCGATTCCACAGGAACCCCACCCAGACCCCACACCTCTGCTGGATCTTACCATTGCTATGGTGACTCACCAGTTGCTGTGCAGAGGAACAGAAGCACAGCAAGTGCAGACATCCACCAGCAACAACACTGCAATGTACCTGAAGAAAGTCTTATCCCCCTTAGCTACCTCTTTGGCAATCCTTTCCTCTGTCTGCACCTTTGCTCACCTTACTGCTTTCCCTACTTCCCTCTGTTTTACTTAGTATAACTCTTTGTTTTCCTCTTTCTTCATTTCCTATACTGTACCTCCTGAGTGCCACCCTTTTTCCTTCATCACCTTGGCCACTTCCACAGTTAACCATAAAAGTCTCCTTTTCCTTCTACCTTTACTCACTCCCTTCACATAGAGGTTTAGAAGTTGACTTCTTTATTTATGCCCTCACTCATTTTTTCCCCACTGAACCTCTACCCTTCCTGGCAACCCTTCCCCCCCCAATAAGGTTATTTCTGAGGCAGTCTCCTTTTTCTTTAAAATCCACCTTCCTAATTAACAGGATCTTTATCCTCCTATGGTTTGCCTCTTTTCCCATCTTAAATTTAAACCAGACTGCATTCTGATCACTGGTACCTAGGGGACTGCTTACTGTGTCATCTGCACTGCTGTCCCTGCTTGTAAGCTCCAAATTCAGCACTGCTCTGCTGTCTCTAGTTCATTCTTTGATTAGTTTGCCTGAAAAAAGCCTCTTGTCAAGAATGGTCCCGCTCCTTGCCAAAAATGTAGTTGGAAGGTTTCAATCCACATCTAGCAGATTGAAGTCCCCTACTAGCAGCACCTTCGTATTACTTGCCATTCTGATTATGGCTTCCCCAAGAGCTTTATCCAACTTCTACCCTGTTCTGTAAGTCGGTATATCATCTCTGTATGAATAGAAGCCTCAGTACCTGTTCCCAGGATGACTTACATCACCTCCAGCCCTTCATTTTCCTCTGAGTGCCCCTGTACTTCCATGGCCTTGTTTTCCTCCCTTACATATAGTTAGGGTTTCTGGTTTTGGGTTTTAACCGATAATCACAGATAAAACACCACCAATGTGTTTTTCGTGATTTCGGTTAAAACCGATACACACCGAAATAGATACACCTGCGGCACTCTCATCACATACCATCATCACACTGCAACAAACCCCTAGTGGATAATAATAATTCCTAACTCTGATCCCAGCTGGAGCACTGAGAGCTGCCGAGAATTCTAAGCTGAAGCAGGACACTTTGCTGAGTCGGCTGGATGCTGAAGCGTAAGGTGGGTGGCTATAGAGAAGCGCTGCACTGCACCTCTGGTGGAATGCGTGCCCAAGTTAGGAGCTCCTTCTTTGGAGAAAGAGTACAAATAGTGAGTGTTGTCTTATAGTCAGAGCACTGAGTTGTAAAATGGAGGATGCACGGGTTCAGATCCCACTTGAGCCACTTACTCAGTGAGTGACCCCAAGCAACACACTTGACCTCCCAGTGCTTTTTTCTTCAAATCTGGAAAACTGGCTAGAAGCAGGATCCACTGATATGAGATTCTTCATCTCAGCTGGGCTGCTCTGTGAACATAGGTCATAAAGACAAATTAAATAACCAATGATTCAGGCTGAAGGTGGGGCACATTTTATTTGTTGATATTTCATCGGCAGGATAAACCAGCTGAGATGCAGCCCCTTATTTTTGAATGGATCAGGAAGGGTCATGATACCAAATGCAGCTAAACAAAACAATTGCAGTGCAGATATTGATTCTATGGTGCTATTAATATGTGCAGTATGGTTGGTGTTAATAATAGGGGACATGGTGTTACTAATGGGGTTATGTGCAATTCAAATAATTTTTGCAATTTCTTGAACTGGAACAACACTGTACACAGTGACTTTAAAAAAAAATTAAAATACAAAAATGTATTACAATAAACACTGATAACTACTGAAAATGAATTAAGATTTATTTATTTACCCCGGAAAACACAGAATTTTACTACTTGAAAAACAAGTGAGAAAAGTTAAAAAATAAACACCTTTTTTGTTAAACAATAAATACCTAAAACCAGAAACCCTATATAATACAACCACTACTTTTTTCCCTGTCTCTCCTGAACAGAGAGTGGACTTGTATGGCCATGTTCAAGGCTCAGTGCTCCACAACTCCATTATGGCTACCAGATCCAGTCTAGCCTCTGCTATGATAGCATCCAGCTTGGGAACTGTAATTCCCACACTGCTTGCATGGCTTTATATACCTTACTCCCTCACTGCCTGCTGCCCTGCTCCCCTTTTCTGCATTTGGTGTCCCTTTAAGCTCCTGTGAGCCCTATATTCCCTTATTACTTTCTCCGTTAGCTGTCTCCATTATTACTTTCTTTTTGCTTTCCTGGGTTATACCACTCTTGTTCTCTGCTTTATCTCCACCCGTCTTTTTTTGCCACTTCACCAGGGGAGCTTACTGTCCCCATGCTTTCACTTCCTGCTGCTTCATCATCTTTGGAGGCAATTGTGCCCTCCCTTAGCTTTACAGCCTCCACCTATGGCCAGTTTTAATGCTCATCCAGGTTGCATTTAAACCTCCCACTAAGGACTGTCATCTCCCTCCAGGAAAGATGTAGGCTGTATCTCCCTTAGACTTGCATATTCTCCCAGCTTGGCCACCAGTTCCCAGTGTAGCCAAAGCCCTTCTCAATGCACTATGCCTTCAACCAGTTGTTAAAAGCCCTGGTGTGGTGTGTCCGATTCCCTCCTTGCCATATACAAGTACCATTTCTGCAAAAGCCTTCATGTGGGCCATTTTCTTGAGGTCCCTCCCTAGCACCATTAAATTTCCCTGGACTACCCCTACCTTTCCTCTTGCCAGGTCATTTGCCCCCAGATGGACAATGACAACTAGCTCCATCCCATCTTCTGCTGTCCTAGCAATACTCTGGTACAAGTCTGTATCCCTCCAAACTGAAGGGTTCCAGGTCAATAAATCAATAATGACATTGTTGAAACCCCCAACATCAATGGGAACAATGCTGACTGTCGGCATTGTTCTGTCTGGAAGAAGTGTTTTTTGTGGGGGCGTCTATCACTCCAGCAGTAGAGTCACCCACCATTAGCTGCTTCCCAATTAGCAAGAGGCCTGTTGCTTTTTATCTTGGGTCTTCTCCTTCTGGGAATCCACTTCCTCCCTTCCCATTGCCACTGGTGCCTCCTTACAGTGGTACAGGTTGAGGAATATGTACCTTTCCAGCCTCCTCCACTCTTCTGTAGCCTACCAAAGTTCAACCAGTCTGCCTCTGCCTAGGCATCCTCTGGGGGAGCGCTGGAAGACTAGGTGGCCCCTGAGTGGGGAAGAAGATTCACTGCACCTTTACCAGTTCATCCCAGAGTCCTGCTACTTCTGCCTTTGACCTAGAGAGGTGAGTTCAAATGGGGCAGCACCTCAACCCACAGAAGGTGTTCCAGAATACTGAGGCTCCACACCTGTTGAAAAACACTACTCCCATACTCTGCTTTCATTACCTCAGTGGCTGTTGAAACTTCCCTGTACTTTACTGCCTCTATTCTAGGCTTGTTGAATTTCTACCTCTCCCTTTGCTTGTATGAACTGTATTTGGTATCCTACTCTAGATAGGGTGTCACATTTTTTCACTATTTTTAACCACCTATTATGCCTAACTTGCTCTGTGTGTCTACTACTCTTTACCCACTTGCCAAACCTTATTTGATACCATACCTTACATGGAGTGTCACCCACTTTCCCTTTTAACCCCTTTATCTGTATGTACTTTATTCTTGTTAATACTAATCTTTACCCACTAGGTGTTTGCACACTACCTGTAGCTACCTACCCTGAAGCTGCGTGCTTCAGTACCTCAGAACACAGCAGTGTGCTATCTCCTATCTTAGCCTGGTGTTCCTACAGCAGTGTCTCCTGTGGACTGTGGCCTATCTAAAGATGCCTGCAGATGCTTTAAGATAGATGTTCTACTAATGTACTGTTCCACTCATGCACTGGCACATAAACATGATAGGACACACTGTGCAAGGGAGTATTTAATAGAGCTTATTAGAAGGCACTAAGCCTCTGACAGTTCAATCTGTTTTGCAGGGCTTTCTTAATCTACTCATCCCCAATATTAATATCCAGATTTAGGTTCCCAATATTACTTGTTTCAGATATAAAGACAAGTTTCAAAGTGCCTCAAACACTCACAATTTGTTTACGTCACCTACCCACTTACACAGCTTCTTTAAGTATGGAGTGAAATATATATAGGGGATACATGATGGGCAGGAGTGTGAAATGGAAAGTATCTTCACTCCTGCAGAGTGAGCTCTGGCTATTCATGAGTGTCGAAGGCACCAGTGAGAGTATCCAGAGCTCACGATGCAGGAGTGAAGATATTTTCCATAACACACGATCTGCACATCATGTGTTTGATTTATACAATAGGGATACGAGTTTCAGAAGTGTTGTTATGATTTTTTGTGTTCTGTTTCTGATTTTGTGTTTGCTGTTTCTGTGTGTGAGATTTTCTGAATGTGCTGGCAGTGTTAAAAATTCCATGGGAAAAGCTGAGTGTGTTTTTTAATACCAAGTAAGTTAGCGTCAGGCAGCAGTGAGAATGAGACTATTTTATGAAGCTGTGTGCTTTAGAATTCAGGCTGCAGTCAAGCTGAAAGCATAACAATATTGGGCTGGGAGTGAGACAGAATGTGAAGAAAATGTGTTGATATTTAGCCATGGTAATTGAGTTAGCTGAAGGCAGTAGTGAGAAACAAACTGTTTTGTGATGCTGTGCTTTAGAATTCTGGCTGTAGTCGAGAGTATCACAGCAATGGGTTGGGAGTGAGACAGAGTATAGGAAACTCCTGAGAATGTTTTGCCATGGTAGTTGAGTTGGCTGCAGGCAGCAATGAGAAAGAAACTGTTTTGTGAAGCTGTCTGCTTTAGAATTCTGGCTGCAGTCAAGCTGAGAGTATCACAGCAATGGGCTGGGAGTGAGTCAGAGTATAGGAAACACCTGAGAATGTTTTGCCATGGTAACTGAGTTGGCAGCAGGCAGCAGTGAAATATCACTCAAAGTGGTGATGTCACGTGTACATTTATATATCTAGTTGTGATGTCACAACATGAAATATCTCTTGTGGTAATGTCACCACAGTGAAGATACATGTTTTGATCACATTCATTTATCCTTCATCCCATTGTATAAATATATTTATACAATAGGGGTTAAAGATAAATCCATCACATAACAAACACGTATCAGCACCACTGTTGAATAAAGCAACAGTGACAAATGCACACACACTTCCTTGTACATTTATCTATACTGTGCAAACGTCACAGCTTAATTTATCACCAGCTGATATGTCATGACATCTCCCTGTCTCTCAAACCCTCTAACTGAGCCGGTACTAGCTTCAGGAACCCCACCCACATAATTACAATCAGCTGAATAACACAACACCTGCATCAAACAGAATCACATTGTCCTGTGCTGAAACAGAATGGCTAAAACAGAAAAACCAGCAGCATCTAAAATCGCAACCTAGAAAAAGAAAAAGCAAAATTAAGAAGGAAGCCATGAATATACTAATGAACACAGCAATAAAACAAACCACAAAACCAAGAAACTTTAATATAAATAAACCAAAAACACCAATAAACATAAATGAAGAAGTTTATCTAAGCTGTTCTCAATTCGAAACAGATCAGGAACCACTATTAGACCTGGAGGACAACCCAACAAAGACTACCAAAACTGACCCAAACAAAATATCGCCTACAACTGCCAAAAACCTACAAATGCACCCTGATGACATAGACGACTTCATAAACTCCACGAAAAATACCAACACAAAAAGGAAAACAAATACCGATGTGGCTAACCTACACCAGTTAATGAAAGAACAGTTGCAAATACAAAAACAAATACATGAAATACCTCCACAACAACTTGACCAAATACTATGCCACTATTTTATCACTTGCCACTACAAAGACGGTTCACAATACGAACCACTCAGCCTCACAGCTAAACTCCAAAGTTTTGAATAATTCTTAAAACAACAAGGATACCCTGAATCTATTTCCCTGTCAAGAAAATTCCTCAAACATGACAGGTGGTACAATCAAAACAGAAAATACTGAAGGAAAAAGGAAAGGGAAACAAACCCTATGCAGCAGATGAGTTGACTGACTCATTAATAAATGAACTATATGAAAAGGACATACTGGGACCAGACAATCCATTATCATTATTAAATACTATATGGGTAAATGTTACATTATACTTTGGAATTCGAGGCTCCACAGAAGCTAGAAACCTACTATGGGGAGATGCCAAACTTGGAACTGACGATAAAGGCATACAATACATTGAATATAAAAAAGAATGTCAAACAAAAACAAGAACAGGAGCAAATCCTAAAGACATCCGTATATTAAAACCAAGAGCCTATGAAAGCCTCATAGCTAACTACCTACTATATAAAAAAGAAAGACCACAAAAATGCAATACAGACAATGCTTCATTTTTCCTATCAGAACATTACAATCCTAAAGCTTCCTACCCAATCAGCTGGTATAAAAAGCAAGCAATGGGAATAAACAGTATAGGAAAAATAGTACAAAACCTGATCATTGCTGCTGGAATAGAAATGGATAAAAAACTTACAAATCACTCTGTGCAAAAACACCTGGTACAGAAGCCGATGGACAGTAACATACCCCCCTCAGAAGTTATCCAAATCTCGGGACACAAAAAACTGCAGTCCCTAAACGACTATGTGAGAATCAGTGAACAGAAGCAGAATAATATTTCAAACATCCTGACACAGATAATGCTATACCTACAACTTCTACGACTATAAAGCACCCTGCACCTTCGACTTCAACTGATATTTACATGTCTGCAGCATCAACCTCAAAAAATGCATATAAATGTGCACCAGAATAACTGACTACATTTAAATGGCAAGACACAATGTCTGCTTGTTTTAGTAATCCAACAATATCAGCCAAGAATATAACCTTCAACATTATCTAAGGTACACATAACAAACATAATACATTAAATGTACTTCAATAACAAATTTGCATCAGTACAAACCCCTCTTTCTCATCCAACAGGTGGAAAATACAACTCTCCCAATCAAAAGAGAACTCAACCAATAACCTCCGACAGTGACAGTGACACCGACTGAAAAATAAATAAAAATACAGCTCTCTCCCCATAACACAGAAAGCAATTACCAACAATGAATACATTTAAAGAAATAAACAAACACCCAAACAAATCACTACCAAATACAAAAAAGCACATCAAATAAACAGATTCTGGTGAAGATAACTGACCTGAAAGTGAACAGACTCCTCCGGTGAAAATAATAGGATGATAGTAGAATATCCACAGAATGCAAAGAAATAAAACACATAAACACAATGACAAAATAAAACATTATTTCTCTCACCCAAAAAAATGATACATAATCACGAACATCCATTACGAAACTCCATCGGACTTCTGCATGAAGCCACACCCACAAAATCCAAACACCCTATTAGAACACACACTACAAAACACGCACAATGAATACACCAATAGAAAACCACAAACCTCAACCTATTAACACAAAACCACAGAAAACAACAACCAATGAAATTCTACAACTTACAAAACATTCATGAATGAACCAATCACCATTAAAACATTAGGAACCTAGGGTGCAGCAACACCGCAAAATAAAATAACACCAGGACATAAACAAGCAATAACATATGCGATAAAACAAATATCTGAAATATATACTCTCCTGCCCTATTGTATAAATCGAACACATGATGGACAAGAGTGTGATATGGCAAATATCTTCACTCGTGAGTATCCGGAGCTCACTCTGCAGGAGTGAAGATATTTGCCATATCACACTCCTTCCCATCACGTATCCCCTATTTATATATAGATATGTGTATATATATATATATATATATACACACACATACATATCTATCTATCTATCTATCTATCTATCTATCTATCTATCTATCTATCTATCTATCCATCCATCTATACCATACATGTGAGGATAAAAAAAGGCAAATATTTTCAATATTCTCAGGGTGGTCACACCTACAGTGATAATATCACATTTATCCTCACTGTAGGTAAATTTATCCACACAGTAGGTAGAGATTGGCTCATTCAGAACTCATTTGCATATTCAGCCTCAGTAGTAGTAGTAACCATATTCTAATTTGAATAACTTTAAAATGAAAAATGATAGCATGGTACTGCTAGCAAGAATGTTGTTCAGCAAAAAATTATCTGCAAAATGAGTGGTGTTTCATTTAAGGCTGACTTTTATATTTTTAGATAATTAGCCAAAAAACAGCAAAAAATACATTTTTTTCATTTTCTTTGACAAACAAATGTGAAAAACTTTAAAATAAAAAATGATAGCATGGTACTATGAGCATGAACGTTATTCAGCACAAAAATATCTTCAAAATGAGTGGTGTTTCATTTATGACTAACTGTTATTTTTTATATAATAAGCAAAAAACAGCAGAAAATTATTTTTTTTTACTTTTTTGACAAATAAATGTGAATAACTTTAAAATGAAAAATGTTAGCATGGTACTATGAGCATGAAAGTTGTTCAGCACAATAATATCAACAAAATGAGTGGTGTTTCATTTATAGATACCTTTTAGTTTTTTTATAATTAGCAAAAATACTGCAGAAAATTATTTTTTTTCACTTTTTGAAACAAACAAATGCATATAACTTTGAAGTGAAAAATAATAGCATGGTACTTTGAGGAAAAAGTTGATCATGATAAAAATATCTTCAAAATGAGTTGTGTTTCATTTATAGATTTCTTTAAGATTTTTTATAATAGAAACATAGAAGTTGACAGCAGATAAGGACTGCAAGGCCCATCCAGAATGACCATTTATTTTTCCACCTTATAAATGTGCCATCGGCTTTTGCTCTGTCAATGGCCTATCTATTAATACGCATCTGTATTGCTCCCTTATGCCTATCCCATGCCTGTTTGAAGCCCTGCACTGTATTCATACTCACCGCTTCCTGAGGTAGGCTGTTCCATGCTTCCACCATCCTTTCTGTGAAAAAGAACTTCCTCACATTACCACTTAATCGGCCTCCCTCTAATCTCATGCTGTGTCCTTTTGTCCTGCTGTTTTTCTTATATTGAATCATGTTAGACTCATTCACTTTGTTAATGCCCTTAAGGTGTTTGAATGTTTCAATCATATCACCTCTCTCCCACCTTTGCTCTAGGGTATACATATTGAGCTCCGTTAATCTGTCTTCATATGTTTTCTGATGCAGTCCCTGCACCATTTTGGTTGTTCTTCTCTGGAATGCCTCCATTTGGTTAATGTCCTTGTGAAGGTGTGGCCTCCAGTACTGCACACAGTACTCCAGATGGGGCCTAACAAGTGTTTTGTAAAGAGGGATTATTACCTCCTTCTTCTGACTTGTGATACCCCTACTAATACACCCTAACATCCCCCTTGCCTTACCTACTGCTTTAGTGATCTGCTTGGATGATTTCAGGTCATCGGTGATGATGACGCCCAAGTCTCTTTCTTCCCTTGTGACTGCCAGCAACTCCCCTCCCAGCCTGTAGGTGGCTTCAGGGCTTCTCTTCCTTATGTGCATGATCTTGCACTTCTTTGCCACTCTTCCAACCATTTTGCTAGTTTATCCAGATCTCTTCTCATTCTGCCCACCCCATCTGGATCATCTACTCTGTTGTAGATCTTGGTGTCATCTGCAAACAGACAAACCTTACCCTCCAGTTCATCTGCAATGTCACTGATGAATATATTGAAGAGGACTGGCCCCAGGACTGATCCCTGAGATACGCCACTTGTGACTTGCATCTCTTCTGACTGTATACCATTTATCACCACTCTCTGTTTTCTGCCTGTCAACTAGTTTGCCACAGTTGACCATCTTCTGACCCACCCCAAGCGTACTAAGCTAATTAATCAATCTTCTGTGTGGAACAGTATCGAAAGCTTTGCTGAAGTCAAGGTAGGCGACATCAGCTGCTCCCCCTTGGTCCACCACTCTGGTTACCCAGTCAAATATATCTATTTTTATTTATTTATTACATCTAGGATTACAATGCCTTTGAGCCGAGGCTCTTTTACAAAGGTTAGACATCAGTGTGTGCAACAGTCATAATTTTTCGTTACAAACATATAGTCATAGACTTACAGACATGTAATAACCAGTACAAAGACATGAGCTATGAGCAAGACAAGGGAAGGAGGGGGTGGGTGGGGGGAAAGTGGGGGTAGGAGATAATGGGTGGTAAGAGGTGTAGGGGTAAGGGGGAGTACAGGAGGTGGTTGGGGCAGGGGCAGGAGTGGAGATATGGGGAGAGTGGGTGAGAGTGGGACACAGTGCAGCCATGGGGCCTTGTCAAGGGAATATGACAGGTAAGGTGCTAGGGTGCAAAGACTGATTATAAGTGCTGGGTGCTGGGGTGTGTGCAGCTGAAATGGTGAAAATGTTAAGATGGGCAATTGCAGGATACAAGCAGTGAGAGGCGCAGCTTGGACTTGAAGAGGCTGAGTGTTGGAGTGGTCACTATGTCACTGCCAAGAGAGTTGAGCCAGTTGGAAGCCCGATAGGCAAATGATCTTTGTCCTTGGGTCATGCGACATTGTGAGATATGTAGTAGATGGGAATTGGATCTCCTTGTAATGACGTTCCTATGTCTAGGCTTAAGGAGGGCACAGACACCAGGTGGAGCAAGCCCCATTAAAATTTTCTTGGCCGTGATTCAGGTTTGGTATTTTATGCGTTTGTCCAGTTGAAGTCATCCAGATTGGGAATAAAGGTCACATGTGTGGGTACGGCGATGAGAGCCAGTGATGAAATGACATGCCTTATTTAGGGAGGTCATGATACGTTTGAGAGCAGTGGTAGTTGCAGACCCATATATGATAAGACCATAGTCTATGATGCTGACGATGGAGCTTTGGACGGCCACTGACAGTGCTTCTGGGGTTAGGTGTTTCCTGTGCTGAAATAATATGCCTAACCTCACATTGGCAGACTTTGCAACATTGCTGATATGGACAGCGTATGAGAGGTGTGGATCAAGGGTGATGCTGAGGTACCTGAATGATTTTGTTTGCTCTAGGATGGCTCCTTGTTTGATTGCAATGAAGAGGTGAAGTTGTTTGTTTTTGTTGTGGGGGCTGCAGAAGACCATAGACTTGTTTTTTTTCTGATTGATAAGCAGTTTATGATTTAGGAACCAGGATTCGATGGAGGAGAAGGCCCACTGAAGTTTAATTTGTAATTGGATTGGATCAGGGTCCGAGGTGAGGATCACAGCGTTGTCAGCGTAGAGAATTATTTGTTATGGGCAGCTGTCCGGTAGTGAGTTTAAGAACAGGCTGAAGAGGAGGGGTCCCAGAATGAAGCCCTGGGGGATGCCTGAGCGGACCGGTCTAGGGTCCAAGAGTGTATCAGCGATTCTTACTGTTTGGGACCATTCTTCAATGTAGCTCTTAAACCAGCCAATGGAGTCAGTTGACAGCCCAGTGTTCTGAAGCTGGACAAGCAGGAGGCGGTGATTAATGGTGTCGAAGGCTTTAGTTAAGTCAATGTAGATTGAGCCTAGTAGTTCACTGGAGTCAAGTGCATTGTGGATTGCGTCAGTGAATTCTAGTAGGGCTGTGGAGGTGCTGTGACCTTTGTGGAACACGTGTTGTTGCTTGCACAGGATGTTGTACATTTCCAGGTATTCTGTGAGCTGGTCCGAGACAATGCGTTCTAGTGCCTTGGAGAGTGGGGGTAGTAGGGAGATAGGTCTGTAGTTATCATGGGCAGTTTTGCCACCACTTTTATGGATTGGGGTGACAGTCGCAGATTTCAATCTGTCCGAGAACTGGCTAAGTCTGAGGGAGAGGTTGAAAATTCTGGTCAGAGGACTAAGCACTTCATCAAGTGTGAGAGACAGGATTTTGAGATCGAGGGAGTCATTACTGAATCTTGATTTACCAAGGGCTTTGGTAACATATTTGTGTACTTGGTGAGCCTTGACTGCTTTGAAGTAGAAGTGGGGGAGCTGGTGGGAGTAGTGTTGATTGCGGACAGAGGGGCATCACCATCTTTGAACTAGTCCTGGGGTAGGACAGCACTAAGGTCGGTAAAGGCTTTGTTAAAGGTATCCGCAATGGTTTTTGGGTTGAGGGTTGTGGTTCCGTTGATGTTGAGTATTGATGGGGGGGGTTTGGGTGGATTCCTGGTGAGTTCCTCTATGTTCTTCCAGAATTCCCAACCATTGCCCCAGGAGTTTGTGAGGACATGCTTATAGTAGGCGGACTTCATTTGCCGGATGGTTTTGGTGCAGTCATTGAGGACACGTTTGTAGTTTTGGATGTTGTTTTGCCTTCCAGAGTTTCTGGCCAGCTCCCATAGGTGGTCTCTTGTTTTTAGCATCCTGAGGAGGTCACCTGTGAGCCAAGGGTTACTGAGTGATTTGACTTTGCATTTCTTAATAGGAACATATATATCACAGGCCACAGTGAAGATGTTTAAGAAGTGGTCAAGGGCAGTGTTTACGTTGGTTGCATTGAAGATAGGAGACCAGTCTTGATGGAGAAGGTGGGATTTGAGTCAAGGAAGGTGACCACTGGGTAGAACCCTGCTAGAGATAGTTTTTGGTGGTTGTTTAATGAATTTATTTGACCAGGTGCAGCTAACAGGGGAGTGGTCGCTGAGAGAGTCAGGGAGGACATTAGTGTTAGATATCTGCGATGGGTGACTGGTAAGGAGACAGTCCAAGAGTGTGCTGGTGCCGGTCCTGTAATTTTTCCTGGTTGGTGAGTCAACCATTTGCATGAGGTTCGCCGCAGCAACGGTATCCCTGTGTGCACCAACATCGGCTGTAGGCCAGTTGATGTTGAAGTCGCCTTGGAGGATGGATTCGGTGTCAGGTGGGAGTGACTTTACAAAGTCAAGAACAGCTGTTAGTCCAGTTCCCTGTTCTTTGGGAGGGAAGTAGATGGTGGCAACAGTGAGGGTTTTGTTTTGGGATCCGAGGAGGATTCTCACGGGCAGTATCTGAGCAGTTGTGGTTTCGAGTGAGGTAATGATGTGGTGCCCCTGTATGGAGTCCTTTAGGTAGAGTGCAGCCCCCGCCTTTTTTGGAGAGGCGATCCAGCCTAAAGACATTCTAGCCAGGAAGGCTGATTGCATGGTCTGGTACTGATGGTGTGAGCCAGGTTTCGACAACTGCCAGGATGTCAGGGTAGTGTCGGCTGGTGAAGGCCTGTAGGGCAACCATTTTAGGAAGGAGGCTGTAGATGTTGATTCATATGAATGAGAGGGCATCTGAAGGCTTGCTTAGATTAGTGGCTTTAGAGCAGAATGGGTCAGGGTTTGGGTGCACGTTGAATGACAGCATTAGGAAGAGGAAGATTATCCTCAAGGAGCTGTTGCATATTTCTTTAAGGGAGTGCTTTCACCTGCCAAGCATCGACGATAGTGGGTGAGGGTAAGCGTAGACAGGGGGGACCAGAGTGGAAGGCCAGGACCAGTGTGGGTGTAGGACAGTTTCATGGTGGTAGGATGGACCCTGGGCAAGGGGCAGTGACCAGTGTACAGCGTGCCTATGTGGAGGAAGGATGTAGGAATGTGGAAGCTGTTGGGGAGGGAGGGAAAGCAGGACTTTGGGGCATGCAGTAGGGGAGGAAGACAGGCAAGAAGATATAGAATAGGGGTAGAGAACGGTGGAGGTGCATGATTAAGGTAGGATTCGGGTAGGCAGAGGGAGGGGGTTAAGACAGGCTGGTGGGGTTAGGAGAAGGGGGCGGGAGAGCAGTAGCTGGATCAGTGGGAAGTGAGGATACAGCCAGGAAGTCCAGGCAGCCAGGGAGTGGGAGGTGGCAACTAAAAGATGGGGAGGAGTCCCAAAACAGGTACCCAATGGAGCACGAGTGGGGGGGGCAGAGCTACCAGGGGCATGGAGAAAGGTCTATAAAGTTAAGGTCGAGGGGGGCGGGCGTAAATTTTGGATGTTTTCCATAGAAATGAATGGGCGCAGCAGCCCCGAGCAGGGCAAAGTTTTAGCTGGCTCAAGAGCCAATCCCTGAGCAGGAGGCAAGAGAGCAACCAATCAGGGTGTGGTACAGATACCTTGGAGCCAATGGCGTGGCTGTCAGCAGTCCCATGGTTCAGGGAAGTCTTACACAGTTCGAGAGGATCACGAGGGGGGAAAGAAGGTATATAGCAAGTAAAGCAACTGTGTCTTTCAGATGGTAGACTTTTTTTTTTAAATGAAAGAACAAGAATCCTTCTATTGGCAGGTCTGTATAACCTGCTAATGGAAAACTAGCCAGTTAAAAAAAAAAAAACTTCTATTAGACACTTGAAATGTGCTTAGTTCTATCTAAAATCTATTTGTAAAAAGTGCCAGGTGGCAGAAGCAGGGGAAAGTTCTGGCCAATCAGAGCAGGTTTGCTGGAACCGCCCTTGTTCCGATTGGCTGTGCTGTCCCGTACCTTCCAAGGAGCTGCAGGCAGGCGTCCTGGTCTCAGCCGGTGGCTGGCTGGGTGCCAGCTGACCGTGGAGGAGCTGAAGCAGCCCTGTTCAATGGCAGGCAGCTTCCAAGGAGCTGCAGGCGGGCATCCTAGTCTCGATCGATGGCTGGCTGGGTGCCGGCCGACCTTGGGGGAGCTGAAACAGCCCCGTTATGAGATTAGTTTGGCAGAACCTTCCTTTTGTAAACCCATGCCATCTTGGATCCTGTGCTCTTATGGATTCCAGGTTTTGCACTATCCTTTTCTTAAGGAGTGCCTCCATAATCTTGCCCACTACTGAGGTAAGACTGACTGGTCTGTAGTTCCCTGCTACCACTCTTGTGCAGCAGGATCTCATGAGCCCTTCTCCAGTCTTCTGGGACCTCTCCTGTGCTGAGAGACTCACTAAACAGTTCTGATAATGGCTCTGCTAGTTCCACCCTTAGCTCCTTTAGTACACAGGGATGTATGCCATCAGGTCCCATTGCCTTGTCCACCCTGAACTTATTGAGCTCTTGTAGGACCCTTTCTTTTGAGAAGGGACTAGTGCTCACCTCCCTCCCTCCCCCCTGTGTCCATGGTGCTGAGTTGTGGGCCCTGCCCTACTTTCTCTTCAGTAAATACTGAGCAGAAGTATCTATTTAGGATACATTCTTTTACATGGTCCTCCTCCTCACATACCCCTTGATATCCTTTGATCTTAACAATACCCCCTCTGGAATTTCTCCTTTCACTAATGTATCTATAGAAAGTCTTGTCACCTTCTTTTACTGTCTGTGCTAGTGTTTCCTTGGTTTGGATCTTTGCCTGCCTTACTGCCTTCCCTGCTTCACATAGGGAAGTTTGGTATACCTCCCTATCTTCATCCTGCTGCGTTCTCTTATATTTTTTAAAGGCCAGCCTTTTGGCTCTGACCTTTCCTGCTACTGTTTTTGAGAACCAAAGTGATTTTCTTCTTCTTTTGCACTTCCTTTTCTCTCTAACACAATGGGATGTTGCTTCAAGTATTGCATCCTTAATGCTTGCCCATTTTGCCTGTACCCCCTCACATGTATTTCTTTTTGCCAGGCCTAGCTTAACTCTGTTGGCCATCTTATCAAAGTCAGCTCCTCTGAAGTCCCATATTTTTGCCTTGGAATGGGATGATTTAGTTGTAGTGGCCAACCTGAACCATGCCATGTGATAGTCACTGGCCCCAAGGGGACCTTCTATCTGGAGGTCTGTTATCCTTTCCCTGTTAGTCAGTACTAGACCTGGGATAGCCCTGTCTCTTGTGGGTTGTTGTACCAGTTGTTTGAGGCCCTCCCCATGCAGGGAATCCACCATGCGTCTAGTTCTGGCAGATGTTCCTGCTGGTATTGACCAATCTGTATCTGGCATGTTGAAGTCTCCCATTATCAGAACCTCCCCTTTAGCTGTCATGTTTTGTATATCTTCTGACAGTAATGTGTCTATGTCCTCGCCCTGGTCTGGGGCCTGTAGACAACCCCAGTTCTTATGGCTGTCCCATTTCCTGTTTCCAGAATGACCCACAGTTCTTCTGGCTCCTTATGTGTATTCTGAATTTCTGTAGCTTTGATATTTTCATTGACATACAGGGCCACTCCACCCCCTTTTTGCACCTCGGTCTCTTCTGATCAGTACATAGCCAGGTACCAAAGTCTCCCAAGTGTAGTTACCGGTAAACCATGTCTTGGTAATTGCTACTATGTCCAGTTTAGTCTCTGTCATTATTGGCTGCAGGTCTGGGATCTTGTTTCTCAGACTGTGAGCATTTGTGTACATGATTTTCCATTGGCCAGATTTTGGTGTGTTAGTTGTTGGGTGAGGTCTGGCATTTCCCCAGTGTGTCGTATGGGGAGCTGGACCTTTTTTCTTGACTGGTGATGCAAATGAACTTCAAACATGCTGAACTCCTGTTTGACCACTAGCTGAGGGGGGAGGGGTGTTCTTGCCATTCGACATATGGTGTGTTGCACCCCTTTCCCCATTTTCTAGTTTAAATATTCTGCAAAGACATCAAACTTCTGCCCCAATGCACTGACTCCTTCCTTAGTCAGATGCAGTCCATCAAATTTAAAGAACTTTCCCTCCCAAAACTGTTGCCAGTTCCCTACAAATTTGTGTCCTTTTCCTTGGCACCAGACCTTGTGCCACATGTTTAGCTCTCCTATCTCCCATTCTCTAACTTTCTGTCCATCTGCCCCCCTTTCCCAGACTAGCAGGATCTCAGAGAAGGAGATACTGGATGAAATGGATGATAGTTTGTCACACAGCTGGTCAGGTTTTCCTTGGTCTCCACAACTGACTGGCTGGCAAGATCATTAGTCCCTATGTGTACCAGGACGTCAATATTTTCCCCTGCTTCGTGAACTATTTTAGCAATTCAGTCAGTGTCTCTCCATGCTGATGTACCGGGGAGACATCTGATCATTACCCCTGGCTGGAAATAGGTATCAACTCCCCGAATAATGGAGTCTCCTATGATCAGAAGTCTTTTGGATTTCCTTTTTCCTTTTTTTGTTTTGGTTCGTGTTTGGGTGAGTTTTGTTGTGCTAGCTCCTGTGGTGCAGTGTCATGCTCTGCAGTGTCCTCTGCCCTATTGTTTGATTTTGGAGATAGAGGCAAATGCCTGTTTGTAGTTTTGATATGGTTTGTGGAGCTAATATGTTAGAGAGGATTGAGTGATGGGGCACCCGATTTGCCCCTCCTAACCACCTGCCAACCTCCCAGAACAACTACCCTCTGCAGTATAGGTGCTTCTGTTGGATGCTGAGGAAATGATGAGTGGTTCTTATAATATATTTCCTCTTGAATATGAAATCTGAGGTGCGCAATCTCTGCCCATGCTGCCTGGAGCTGAGCCCTTAGCTCTCCAATGGCCCAGCATGTATGACAGTGTCCTAAATCCTGTAAAACTGCCCTTCTGAAAAGTGTTCATCAGTATCTGCAGTTAATGATATCCATTCCAGTTAATTTGTTGGGTTTATAACCTGGTCAGTGTAATCAGAAGGAAGAAAATGCAAGCAAAACTTTGATTTTGTGTTTTGTTTGTTTGTTTTTGTATAACTTCTTATAACAAGTTAAATTACTAGTGCCCCTGTAAATGAGGTCACCATGTGGATACCCCACGGATCTGCTCTTTTCTGCTTTGCCTCAGTAAATGTCACAACTGTGCTGCCCTATAAAAGGAGTGCAGTGTGGGGTGGCTGGGGATGGGGGTGGATGGCTGGGCCCTTCCCCTGCTGAAAAAGAAGAACAACAGACAAAAGAAACAAGGAGGTAAGAGCAGAAACAATCAGTCAGCAACAAATGCAATAGCTCTGAAAGCTTATCCTAATGATAGGTAAAACGGTAAAACCTGTAAAGCACCACCTGTAATAATTTCACAGAAGATATACCCTGTAAGAAACACTTTGCTACAGAGAAAAATAAAGCAGTAACAGAAGATATACCTTGCAAAAGACAATTTGAATCAGAAGACTACAGCAGTAATCTGTTAGCACACACCTGCAAGTATACCTTGTAATAATGCAGCAGAGGGTATACCCAGCAACAACAATTTGAATCAGAGAAAAATAAGACAATAAAATGTTAGCAACAAGCAGTAACAAACCCTGTGAGTACAAAATAAAAACAACAACACACAGTAAATCTGCCTAGCCAAAAGAAGTCTTAATTCTTTCCCTTGCTCTGGTAAGGTTCTTTGTTCCGTCCTTTCAAGCAACCTAGAAGGAAAGATCTCAGGTGAAGCTAGGTGCCTTGGCCAGCAAACCTAGTCTTCCAATCAGCAAAAATGGCAAGAATTTACTTTTTTTTTTCACTTTTTTGGAGGTATGGCATAAATTGAATATGCAGCCCCCTACTGTAAATATTGTAGAAATTTTTTTGTTCTCTTGCCAGTTGACCTGATGACATTGCTCGTGGCTTCACCATTTGTGATGTTATCAGGTCAATTGGCACTCAAACAAAAAATATCGACAATATTTCCAATAGTGGGGTCAGCTCTTCCAGCCCTATATAATTCAATGCCTCAAATGATCAAACAGCACCCCACTACTCAAGCATCCAGTGCCACATGAATGGGAACTAGGCAAGCTCATGAAGCAGCATCTCTTGCCACTATGACTGATACTCCTGTGTGGTAACCCAATCATATCTATAATGGGTACTTTTATTCAATGGACAGGGTAGAGAAATCAGGCAGTCCAGGACCTCCCTATCCCTACAGCTGGGCACTCAGGTACTTCAGTTATCTCTGCAGAGACACAAATACTCAGGCCAGAAGGTTTTGAAAGCATCTGCAGATTAAGCACATACTTCAACCTCACCCTACATTCCAAGCAAGAGGAATATGCATAGCTTAAATAAGAAGGTTAAGTTTAGCTCAGGAAGGGTGAGACTGATTTACTGGGCAATAAGAGAAGACTTGTCTAACCAATTGGGTTCATCCAAGCAGCATGGGAACTGGAACTGGGCTCTAGTATTGAGGAGGTGTCATGAAACAGATGGTTGGATCTAGCCCACAGAGAAGGTCTAGATTGCACCCTGTTGGTTAAGTACTGTGATGGCATACACCAAAAGAATCAGGAAATTTTAGACTTTCAATAAGAATGCTTGGCCTGCTTTTACATCATTGGGGATCCTTGCTCTTCCCTGGTAATAGCCTCCTCCATCAAAAATGGGTTGCAACTGTGAGCATTGAGGCTAAGAGCCTGATACTGCAGGTGTGGAGAACCCAAGCAATATCCACCCTTAAAATAATGGGTGCAAGCCATGGGTGTACTAGTGCAACATGAAGAATGAATCACATTTCAATATGGAAACTGGAGAACTATCAGAGGCCCCTATCTGACCTCAACCATGAGTAACTAAACGCAGTTACATCTAGAATAATACATGGGGTGGTGTGTTTAATGAGAGTTTACACACACCCAGGATGTTGGCTAGTACATAAGCTCCAAAAGCAAAGCTTGAGGGGGTTTATTTAAGCACTCAACAAAGAGGGTGTGTGTAAAATCTCAAATTAAACACACCACACTATGCTTTATTTTATATAATTGTAGGGGACCATTTTTTTTGCCAGCAAATGTATAAAATAAAAACACATCTCTCCAAAGCTGCTGTCTGCTCCAGTTTCAGTGCTGTCTGTGTTTGGAAGCAGCAGCTGGAGAAAGGAACATTTCTCTTTGTTTTTTCTCTTCAACCCTGTTTAAAAGTCTTTTTTTGCCCAGTTATTTATTTTTTTAAGTAAACTTACCACTGACTCTGAGTGGAGGTCTGATGAGCACTGAGGAATGACAGCTGGTGGGGAAGAAGGACTAAGTGGCAGATGTCACATGCATAGAAGCAGGGAAACCCGGCGTGTGTTCCCCGTTATAACCGGCAGGTTATAACAGCAAATTATAACTGGTTTCCCTTACGGGAAAAATGATTCCCAGTTATTATATGATGATTATGAGTCAGGGTTATGTCGTTGATTACTAGATAATGTCAGAGCAGCCGGGATTGCCTCCACAGGGCACTCCCAGCTCCGCTGCAGCTCCCCGGATGGCACCTCTCAGGCCGCCACCCGGGACCTCCAGCCTGGATCCAAGGCCAGCAAGCAGCCTGGACCCCCTCCACAGGACTCCTCCAGCTCTGCTGTGGCTCCCTGGATGGCCGGCACCTCTCAGGCCGCTGCCCCAGACCTCCAGCCCAGATCCAAGGTGAGCAAGGTATGGCTCCTTTCGCCAGCCAGTTGGAATGCAAGCGCTGTTTTCTGGCACGCTCCGATTGGCTGAAACCTTCTCCTCAAGCTTTCCTCTATTTTCTGTACTAAAACTGGCTTTCTGGACTCCTAGCTAATGTAAAGTAATAGAAATTGTTCAAAAAAAAAGAGTGTAATCCTTGTAATACTGTGTTACCTGCCTAATTTTAAAGTATTACAGCCTTTCTTGAATCTTTACTTTCTCGGGAGCCAGACTTGGCGCCCCAACTAACTGCTCTCTTTGTCTTTTAAATCTGTCCCCCGCTGTGCTGTCTACCCCTTTGTCCTGCGGCCAGCATTTAATCTGTGCCCTCTCTCTGTTTTTCAGCAGCTGGAATACCCTCCACAGGGCTCTCCCAGCTCCGCTGCAGCTCGCCAGATGGCCGGGCACCTCTCAGGCCGCTGTCTGAGACCTCCAGCCTGGATCCAAGGCCAAGGATCTTGGACCCTATGCCCAGGCACTAGCAATTAAAGCCCTACTTGGGGCACACAACAAAACCCTGACTATTGTCTCTGTCTACGTTCCCCCTAATGAACAAAAAAGGGGTTTCAAGGGTATCATGGACTTCATCTGAGGCCTGCCCTCTAACTCTGAGACCATCTTACTAGGTGACTTTAATGTCAACTGGCTTTCACTTCATGCAGGCACATACAGGGACTATATCTCACCCAGCTTGTCTTCTCCCCTACCAGGGTTAATTACAAAATGGGCACCAGCACCCTCATAGACTGGATACTCTCAAGCAATCCAGAACGACTCACCAATGTGACAGTGCACCCAGACACTATTAGTGACCACTCCCCAGTGTCTTGTAGCTAGTTGAACAAATTCCTCAAACCACCTCCCTGCTTCACCTTTAGTAGGGTACTAAAGCCTGGGCATCTTGAGTCCCTGAAACATGACCTTGCCAACACCAACTGGTCACAAATTGACCACGCTACTGATGTTAATACTGCCTTGGATTATTTTATAACAGTTCACGAAAGTCTGAGACGTCCATGCGCCCCACAAAAAGGTCAAAACAGGGGGGTCAGTTAACCCATGGTTATCATCTGACCTCATAAGCAAACTGAAGAAACACAATCACCTTTGGAACCTTGCCAGAGAGTCAGGTAAACCCTAAGCCATACTAACCTACAAGCAAACCAGAAATGCCTGCACCCAGGAAATAGGCCAGGCTAAATCAAAACACCACAAAGAGTCGCTTACTGCCTCCTGGGGTGGAGAAAAACCTTGGACCAACTTGAAGGAAGTCTTAGGGAAGAATGTGAAATTGGCACTGAACCTAATCAATATTCAGGGTACCCCTACCCAGGACCTACTAACTTTAGCCAACACCTTCAATGAAGCATTCTTGGACCTCTCTGGGATACTTCCCCCAGATCTCTTCAAGGACCCAGCACACTCCAACACCTCTACTACTGATGCTTACCTTCAGTCTGCCCCTCCCTTTTACTTCAAGAAACTTACACCCTCACTAGTCAGAAAATACCTTCTCAAAGTGCTTGGGAAATTGCGACATAGTACAGACACACTGGACCTCAAACTTGTTGCCCTCACTATTGAAGAAGTTCTCCTTCCCATAACTAAGATCCTGAACATGTCACTCTGCCATTCACAATTCCCAGAGCTGTGGAAATTGGCCATCGTGACTCCTGTGTACAAAAATGAAGACAGGGCATCGCTGTCAAACTACTGGCTTATCTCAGTTCTGCCACTGCTCTCCAAAGCGCTAGAACACATAGTGGCTGACCAACTGGTCGAATACCTTGTAAAATATTCTATCCAATGCCCAGAGCAGCATGGCTTCTGTAAAGGCCATAGTACCTCTACAGCACTGCCTGAACTCACTGGGTTTATTTACTGGTCTCTGGACCAAGGAATCCTAGCAGGGGCAGTATTTATTGACCTCTCAAAGGCCTTCGATACTGTCCACCACTCCCTACATTTAAACCAATTAACCTCCATTGGCTTCTCTTCAAAATCAACCCTCTGGTTCAAATGCTATCTAGGACAATGAACACAGAATGAAAAATCAACAAAACACAGAATTAAAATCAACAATGTCCTCTCTGAACATCTGCCTGTAAAATCTAGGGTCCCCCAAGGCTCCATACTGGGACCACTCCTTTTCAGCATCTTTCTCAGCAATCTACCATGCAGCTGCCCACAGCAGATGCTACTCTATGCAGACAATGCAGTAATCTTCTCAAGCTGCCCTGACCCAGACAAACTTGAGTGCGAGCTGCAACATAGCTTCGGGATTGTTGAGGAATGGTTCCAAAACCACAAACGTATCCTAAACAGCAAAAAAAACAAACTATGATGTTCTGTAGCACTCAAAGCAAGTACAAGTCACACGCTCTCAACATCAGTACCCAATCTGGAGCCCTGCACTAACATAACTAGCACTTTAAATATCTTGGGGTAAAACTTGCCAGTAGTCTGGCCTATGACCAGCACATCAGCAATGTGGCTAGGACTGTCAATTACAAAATCGGTCTCCTCCACAAGGACAAGCACTGTCTCACTTGGGACACTATTAGAGTAGACATCAACAGCTTCATCCTTTCTGTCATAGACTATGGCTTGGTCATCTCTGATGCTGTTAACCCCACCACCCTCCGCAGAATATTGGTTGCACCGAACAGAGTCAGTCCTAACTCTCATCCCAGTCTTCGGCACAACCTCAGCTTATTTATACGTGGAATGGGGTAAGAGTTAGGTCCGATGATTGCAACGCACTCCCTGATGCCTGTTGGTGGGGGGGCGGTGGTGGGCAACCCTAACATCGAATTCTCTCTTTTGTCATTGTGGAACATCCCTAATTGATGCATTAAACAGATTTTTTTGCATGAATATATATATGCAGTTGCACCACTATAGTTAGGGTTGAGCAGCCAATTACATACTAAAGTCAAATGTATGGGCGTTAATAACTTTGGACCTGTTCAATGGATTTACCTAAAATTTGGTACACGCGTTGGGGTATGGTAGATTTCTTGATTTGCTAAATTGCGTATCGTTCAGCTTGCCAGTCTTTGTGTACGAAAGCGCTGAAAAATGCAAAATTATCCATTTTTGGAGGCACCTCTTGGCATTCTAAATGTGGTCCTGCACAGCCATTGTGTGGTGTGTTACTCTGTGAGATGGCTCATTTGAAAGAGATTTGGTGGCCCAACATGCCACATTTTGTTTGGTGAAAAAATATTAAGGCATTCAAAACTTATGGCAATTTTAAGTTCCCATTATAAGTCAATGGAAAATTTATATGTATATCTTGTGATCAAAGAATGGGGTTCTGGCCATCTCATCCCACCTGGTGGTCAAAGAATTTGCAACCTAGCGGTTCAAGAATCTTTGTTCCTGAGGAATTTCAAAAATTCTTTGACTGCGAGGTCCGCCATCTTATTTTCAGCTTTCCGATCGCACAAACACAAATATCTCGGCTCAGGGGGTCACTTCTGAAGTAAAACTTTGATGGGTTTTACTCAGGGGACCCGATCTATTGAGTCATGGCTTTGGTTCCATCCAAATCAGTCCAAAAGTAGAGTTATTAGCTTTTAAATTCTTCATTTGCGGCTCGCTAACGATCGTTGTTCGTGAGCCTGCAAATTCTTTGATCGTGAGAATCTTTGATCGCAATCATGCATCATGAGCGAGGGATGAGATGGCCAAATTTAAAAATAGTGTTTTGTAGCCCAGGAGTGCTCAATAAAGTAATATAAGTGTGGGTTTTGCTCAGGGGACTTCATTCTTGCACATGTGTATTAAAAAACTGCATTTTCTATTATCCCTGATAGTCTAATGGCCCCCTCCCCATCATGGCAATGTAGATAATAATTTCTGTTATCCCTGGTAGTCTAGTGGCCCCCCAATGAGTATGCAATAAATATCTTTATTTATTATCAGTGGCAGTCTAGTGGCCCCCCCATGTGTTTTAATTTATATTTATTAATTATATCCCAGGTAGTCTAGGGCCCCCCACCCCCAATCCATACTTCTTTATAATTCATATTGATATCCCTGTAGTCTAACGGTCTCCCCCCGCATCATAATAAAAATATATGAATTTAGCAATACCTGGTAGTTTAGTAGCCCACCCAGAAGCCCCCACCCCTTCCCCAGCCGGCCACTGGCACAGAGCCACCTCTCACCTCCATGGCCTGTCGCCGACTGTGTGTATTACCAGCAGCAATTGAAAGAGGTGCTAGGAAATAATTTCCAAGTGCCTCTTTCAAGTGTCATATAACATACACAGTTAACAACTGCCTGTGGAGGTGAGTAGGCTGTGCCAGTCACCAACTGGGGAAGAATGAAAGTGCTGGAAGTGAGCTGGCAGGGCTGGGTGGGGTGGGGTCCACTAGATTACCAGGTATTGCTAAATTCACATTTATTTTATTATGATGGGAGGGGGGACCACTAGACTACCAGGGATATCAATATGAATGATAAAGAACTACAGATCGGGGTGGAGGGGCACTAGACTACCAGGGATATAATTAATAAATATACATTAAGACACATGGGGGAGCCACTAGACTTCCACTGATAATAAATAAAGATATTTATTGCATACTCATTGGGGGGGCCACTAGACTACCAGGGATAATAAAAACTACAGTGTTTTAATACACATGAGCATGAGCAAAGCCCCCTGAGCAAAACCCACCCTTATATTACTTTATAGGGCACCCCTGGGCTACAAAACACTATTTTTAAATCTGGCCATCTCATCTCTCACTCTTTGTTTGTGAGTGAGCAATTTTTTTGACCGCCAGCATGCAAATTCTTTGATTGTGAGATTCTTTGATCACGATCATGCATCGCGAGCGAGGGACAAAATGGGCAGATAAAAAAAAATATTTTCTCAGTTCAGGGGTGTCCTAGGAAGATAAGTAAGGATGGGTTTTACTCAGGGGGGCTACGTTCGGATGAACAATGACAGTGGATTGCCACAATTGTGTAAATTTTGTTAATTACGCTAGTTTTTATTCTTTGATCGTGACCATGCAAATTCTTTGATCGTAAGATTCTTTTATCGCGATCATGCATCGGCAGGGTAGAACGAGATGGCCAGGTTAAAAAATCAATTTTCTCAGCCCAGGGGTGTCCTAGGAAGTCAAATTAGGGTGGGTTTTACTCAGGGGGCTTCGTTCTGTCGAACCATGGTGGTGGTTTACCACAATTTCTTAATTTTTTTGTTTTATAAGGTTTTTAAATCTTTGTTTGTGAGCCTGCAAATTCTTTGATCGTGATCCTACAAATTCTTTGATCATGAGATTCTTTGATTGCTATCTTTGATCGCGAGGAAGGGACAAGACGGCCAGATTTTTTATAATGGAATGGATAGGGAAATTTTAGTAATCGTTGATATTGAATATCTCGGAAACGGCTTGGTCTTTTTACTTGAAATTTGGAGGGTGTTTATGGCATGTCCTGTAGATGTGAATTATGGTATTTATGTGTCATAGAAAATTTATTTTGAAGAGATATTGCATGACACACTTTACGTATTGTGGACAGTGTTTTGCTTTTGGTGGTGGCTTGAAATTGATAGGATACCTAGCCTTAGTGTCATGGATGTAGTTTTCAGTCATTGTGTGTGTTAAATGTCAACAGGTGCGAAACTGTGCCAGCCTGACGAATGAAAATCTCATACTTTAAAATGTTATATCCCTGACATGGTTTGGTCTTTTCACTTGAAATTTGGAGGGTGTTGACAGCATGTCCTGTAGATGAAAATTACAGTGTTTCTGTGTCAGATAATTTTTTTTGGTGCAGATATGGCGTGGTGTAGTTTGGTGTCTGCGGACGGTGTTTTGCTTGTGGTGGTGGCTTGAAATTGATAGGATACCTAGCCTTAGTGCCATGGATGTAATTTTCAGTTGTTGTATGAGTTAAATGTCAACAGGTGTGTAACTGTGCCACTCTGACGAATGAAAATTTCAAATTTTGATATGTCATATCTTGGACACGGTTTGGTCTTTTTACTTGAAATTTGGAGGGTGTTGACGGCATGTCCTGTAGATGATAATACAGGTGTTTATGTGTCAGACAATTTTTTTTTTGTGGACATATTGTGTGGTGCAGTTTACATTTTGTGGACAGCGTTTTCTATTGTTCTAATAGATTAACATTTGTTTGGTGGCTGGCCTTGCTGTTGTGAATGTATTTTTTAGTCATTGGGTGTGTAATGTAGCCTGACACTTACAAGTTGGTGGGAGCAGGGGGCTCAAAGGGCCCTGTGCTCCCACTAACTTGCACAACTTTCTACTTTTCTATTCTTTCTTAAACAGTAAGGCAATTCTATGCAAACAACTTCATTAATGCATCAGTTAGGGTTCTTCTACAGCAAACAAAGTGAGGAAATTTGATTTTAGGGTCCCCACCCCTTGCACCCCACCCCAGCCTGCCCTCACCAACAGGCATCAGGGTGTGCGTTGGGGTCCTTGGCCCTAACTCTCACCCCATTCTCCTACACTGCATCACCTCAGCTTGCTTACACATGGGATGGGGTGAGAGTTAGCTCCAAGGATCCCAATGCACACCCCAATGCCTGTTGGTGGGTGCAGGCTGGGGTGGGGTGCAAGCGGTGGGAACCCTAAAATCAAATTTCCTTGTTTTTTTCACTGTAGAAGAACCCTAACTCATGCATTAACAAAGTTGTTTGCATAGAATATATATATATATATATATATATATATATATGTATTTCATGCTCTGTCACTGTTGCTGTTCTAGTGTGGTACAGATAAGTTAGTTAATTAGTTAGTTAGTTAGTTAAACTTTATTTATAAAGCACCATTTTCCAGAGGCTAAGAGTGCTGTACAATACAGTAAATCTAAAACAAATAAAAAATATCAATCTTAGCATATATAAAGCCACATTTCAGTGCTTAAACAGAAATCCAGTTCTAATCAAAATAATCATAAATGAGTACATAAATAATTAGCAGTCAGAAACATTTAATATTGTAGCAGGTTAAATGCCTTTTCAAAAAGAAATGTTTTGAGCCCCCTCTTAAAGGCTTTCACCAAGGCATTAATAGTGGGGTATCCATATCCTGTGCATCCATGCAGGATATGTGTAGGTTATTTTATGTATGGAACATACAAGATTCCTATGTTGTTACAACTCTGTACAGCTATGTGCATTGTGACTGGGAAAGGGGTTCTATGGACTGTGTGCCAGCAGACACTAGACATGCCCTTTCTGGACTGATGCAACTGGTATGCATGTGCAGGCATCATTATCTGCATCATTACTCATGTGGCTGACAATGGTATAGGTTTCTACCCATTAAGTGTGCCGCCCAACTGCCACACAGCTTGCAGCAAACCTCTTGGGTCATCCATTCTGTGCACTGCCACAGTTGCCACAAGCTGCAGGACTTTGCTGCTGGGACCCTGCCTGATAGAGAGTTGGGTGCAGGGTCCCTGGTGCACAGGCAGTTGGAGAATGCCAGCTGTGATGCACCATGGTCTGCTCTACCATGGCTTTGAGAATAGAGCCCAGTATCTCAAAATGATTGCTAATTTATTTTTAGACATTAAAACTTCCTCATCTGATTATTTTTATGTTTCAGAAGTATAACTGCAAGAGTGACAGATCAGGTAAGCATAATTGTTTGAAAATGGTAATGGTCATGGTTAACCTATGATATAGATTAAGGAGTCAAGTACAGCTGCTTCCTAGTGCCAGTTCTTTTTAATATCAGTGTACACTCTTCAATCCATAAACTGGTAGAGTGACACCCCCCCCCCCCCATTGCAGCACTAAGGTCTATATCTTTATATATGCAAATTATGCAATGTTCATTTCCCAGACCCCCACTGAACTAAAACAAGTCATTAATACTGAATTAAAACTAAGGATGCAAGTGTAAGAAGGGAGAGGTACCTGAAGTGTAAGGGCAGCTAGCTGCATAATTGAAAAGACTTGATAGACCATAAGGCCTTTATCTGCTGACAATTTTGTATATTCCTATGTAATTTAAAGAGTTACTTTTGGATACCTTGCCCTATTGGTGCACCTTGGACTAGTCAGGATATTTTGATTGCAGGGGAAAAATCTTGTAGATATTTGGGGTTTCAGTTGCACCATCAGCATAAATGAAAATAATTCATATTTTAAATGTTAATAAAACAAAAAACACCAGTCAAACAGTGCTGAGTTTAAACAAACTTGCAAAGATGTTTGCAGGTATCTCATTTTGTGCAAGTATGCATGCCTTCAATGCCAAGGAAAGGCAATATAAAAGACACATTAACTCAAGAAGATATATTCAGAGTTAGGGTTTCCCACATATAGACATGAAGAACTCCTTATAAATTGCCTCCATACATTGTTTTTTGCCAGAAAGCTTTTCATAGGTTAGCTTCAGGTAGAATGCATTTATAAAAGAATTAATAATCAGGCTATGGGAATGCCACACTGATCTAAATATAGATGTGCCAGAGTTTGTAATTGTGATAAGGTTTCACCCACAGTATGCCAGTATATCACAGATTAGTGGATTGTTTTGAATGCTAAAAAAAATGGTTAGTGCCATTTATTATATGGAAAACATTCACTAAAAAGCAAGGAATTTCAAGCTGTTTGCTTTTTAATGACAAAGAGTAGATTTTGCTTGCCATAGCAACATTTGCACATAAATTAAGGTTTAAATAACCTTTATACAAGATACTGTACAGTCTCTCCCTTATTAGCAATAGAACTATGGATGTCAATTCTGCTATTAATCCAAAAGCTGGTTGAGTTTGATTGTATACAGAAACTGTGCTACACATTGTGTATTTGGTATAAAATTTGTGCTTTTTTAACCTTCTTTTCTGTGCAATATGTTATGTGCATGATTGTGTATGATATATGTATTATATAGTTAACTGGGTGAAGTTTGAAATAAATGTTTACCTGATTTTATTTGTATGTACTATAGGCAATGGATTTGAATGTTATACATAATATCTTAACCTTAATTATTGGTTCTAATTTGTATTGGTGTTGCCCATTCTAACATATTGGGTGGCAGCTCAGAGATTAATAAATCTATTTACAAGAGTTTATCCAGTGGTGACACTGATAATTCACTACCTAGAAAGGAGCTTGTGTAGTAGAAACACCACCATAGATAAAATACTATTGGAATGTTTGTGAATTTAGGTGCCCTGTGCCCTAAGAATAATTCCCCCTCGAGTACTAATCCTCTCCATTGACTGTTGTGCTTAGGTTTTCTGCCTTGCGGCACTGGTGAGGCTGCTCAAACAACAAAAATATTATACAGTTAAAAGCAAATATTTGGACACCACCAGTATAAAAGACATAGCTACAGCAAAGTCATTTATCAAAACTGCCCACCTCAATGTCCAATATCAACTGCTGGGATGCATAACAATCTTAGAGTTCAGTAAAATAAATAACTTTAATCTAGATAAATGGTAAATCTGAAAGCAGCACTTCCAAACCCCATTCAGATTCCATCTTAAAATGTATGTGGCATCAATAAGCACTGGCAATTCATGGAGATAAGAGAAACAGGGGGAATGCAGCCTCTTCCTTACCTGCTACAACCATCTCCTACCTGGGAAGACAATTATCACATGCGCAAATATCCTGTCTCACTGAGCCATGGATTCTCTCAGTTTGGGTGACTGCCACTGTGGAAACACAAAGCCAAATTTACATATTTTCTCTATCGTTTGGAAGAGAACAGTGCAGTCAGAAGGGAAAGATGATGATGATGATAAAGATGATGATATTGCAGAAGGTTCTTATTGTTTCAGTACTGCAAGTCCCCCTGCTTCATTGACAGTGGTTAAATGCCATCATATTTGGATGCTATTGTCAAAATAATAACTGGTGATCAATTTCTTTCTTAACATTAGTAAGCTGATACTTGTTATAATAACCTGTGGGTTATTACAGTGAATGCATGCTCTGTCAAAACTGGGCACTCCTTCATGGGTGGATAGAACACTTCTTCAACATGGTGGCTCCAAATGTCTGTTAGAAAGGAACTCCCACAACAACACTCCTCATCTTCTGTAAAACAATTTTCTTTATCTATTTGGTTGATCCTGCCTTTTAATTAATACAAAAAAAAACATATCTGGTTAATTCTGTGGTTCCCTTCACCAGCAATGCAGACTGCGAATGGAAATGGGTCCATGTGGTAAGAGCTCTCGCAATCCTGACATCAAATATATCTTTAAAAAATAAATAAATAAATTGAAAAAGAAAGTGTAACTCCAAAAAGCAGTTAGGGAGACAGAGACACTGTGTGTGCGTGTGTGTGTGTGTGTGTGTGTGTGTGTGTGTGTATGTATCACACACGATCACAGGACTTGAACTGGAAAATAATTTGTCACCAGATATTATATTAAGTAAAAGATGGGGAAGTGTCTCAGACTTGAATTTAATGAACATCCCTGGAGTGGGATGCTTTCATAAACCCAGAGGGCATTTCTGACCTATAAAGCCCTACACCAACATGGACCCCACTACTTGCAAGATCTTCTGTGTCCCTACTGCCCCTCCCACCCTTTCTGCTGAACCATCAAGGGATTGCTAGAGATTCTCAGGGTGCAATTGAAGACATCTGGGGCTCAAGAACTTTGCATTTGTAGCCCCTACCCTGTGGAATTCTCTACCTCATTGGGTGAGAGAGTACCTGACCATCCAGAGTTTAAAATTAGTTCTCAAAGCCCATCATTTTAGCCTGGCATTCCCGCAGATTTTAGCTGATTGATGTATTTTAATATGGAGAACATTAAGAGTTTTAATGTACTGATATAAATTGTGATGGATTGTTTAATCATTTATGTTTTAATGGATTGTATATGTGTATGACTGATGCACAAGTGCCTTTATCACTGGAAAGGAGCTTTTATAAATAAACTTGTTTTGTTTGCTTTGCATTTATGTAGCAACCCACACCTTGGATGCACATTAAATTCTCGCATCACACACTTTCCCATACTTTTTTCTATATATATCATCCAAATATGACGGCATTGGCATTGGACAACCCTCATTACTAGATACAATGAAAATGGTTTCATCCACATACTTACGTATATTCATTCAACCCTTCAGACCATTAAACGTCTACTTAGTGATAAAATTAAATGCTTCCAAAAAAAATCACTTACTACTAATCTGCAAAGTTACCTCTGGTTTGCTGCTTAATAATATAGATTAATATTATACAAATACTGAACAATTGTGAGTGTGTTAGTTGAAAACCAGAGCCCCTGAAGGATGGATTATTGACCTCCAATTGTTTTAGGTGGAGGGCAACATGGCTACTGTAGGTCAATAGCAAGGGCATTACTAGTTTATTTTACAGGGGGAGCAAAGGCTGATAAAAGTCTTGGTTGTCATTAGAAAGACTAAACCAATAGGCTAGGGGTTTGGGGGCTGCCTTAGCCCCCAGAAGCTGTTAGGTTTTAAATGCATTCTGGTGCAATTTGAGGACCATTTTGAAACTTTTTTGACTGTTTTTTAAGCTTTATTTGACTAGTTGAAAGCAACAGATATCACTACCAAAATGACTAGCTTCACTGCGGCTAAGGTTGTCACTTTTGTTTCACCCTTTGAGAAGGTGAGGGGCAAGCAACACGTCTTAATGTTGGAAAATAAGATGAGGCAAATCCACAGGATCAGCTACTGTGACTGTGTGTGTGAGACTGAGGAGTAGACAGTACTGTACTGACAGAATTCGGGGGCAAAGCATCTGACTGCTAAAACAGTTTGCTTCCTGTCAGGCTGCATCACAAAACTATTTTCCCCATAGGACTGACTAGCTGAGACATGACTGGAAAATCTGAATTAAAAAAAATACACACTTTATTGGGAACACTCCTGTCCTCCAGGATGGTGTATTAGTGGCTGGGACTCAGATGGTGTTTTGACTAGTGTTGTCACCCTCCTCAGTCCTCACACACAGATAGTGGCTGTTGTATGCAGGGCATGTTGCTGAAATGACAGAAACAAGAATGTATTATTTTTACAACCCATTACCCCCCAGCCTTACTGAACACTTCATTAGCCCTTTACACTGAAAAAATAACCTGACCTGGTCTACTTTGTGCAGGTTGGCTGGCAGTGACTGAGTGATCAGTGTTGCAAAGCACAAGCAGTACACTCCTCCCGACCCACAGTGCAATACACCCCTCCCAAACCGAGGCACAATCAGAGTGTGGAGGAGTTAACAAAATGGAGCCGACCTGCTTTTCAATGGCATGCTCCTACAACACACATTGTGGTGAGTTTTCATAACCCCCCCCATTACCACTGGCCACTATTGGCTGATGAGCTGTTGCAGCTACTGACAAGAAAATATTTAAATAGGAATGAATGTATATCCCACACTCACTCTACCATTACAGGGAAAAAAAACCCTCTGGGCTTCTGCATTCCCGCAACCATTTCAGGAACAAAAACATACAAAAAAAAATAAAAAATCAACCTCGGGGCTACAAAAGTCCAGTTCTAATTGCTCGGGGGGCAGCCTGCCACCTATGCCCCCCCCCCATAATCTACATCACTTTTCAATGGTAGGACAATAGTCTATTCTGAGCAGTCTCTGATTTTCAACTATTCCACAAGACCCATACCAATCGTATATCTTTTATAAACCCTTAAAACCTCCTCCTAAAAACACAATACTAGAGACTTACCTTAAACTGCACTGGAGCTGTGCTGGTAATGGTGCTTTCTCCCCATAGTGTCCCGGTATCTAAGATTAAAACATTTGCCCTGGTGTTAGTGCATCGCTCTGGTTCATAAAAAAGTTTTGTCTAGTGGTCCACCCCTTCAAAATTATAATTATTAGTTCAGGTTACCTGATCACCCACCCCCCAGCCTGCATTCCTGCCGGACAGCCAATCTCAGGATCGAGGCTGGTATTTTCCCCTCTGTTCACCTCCACTGCTGGCCACCATTTCATCAAATGCAATAACTTGTGTTACCTAACTGAATTTATAAAGTTGGTTAGGAAAGGCAAGTCAGTGCATGTGCATGAGATAGCTGCTGGTAGCAGACGTAAGTGGAGGGTAAATATCAGCCACTGTTTCATGATCACTGGACCTGCAGATGGGCGGAAGGGGGCAGAGAGGTAATGTAAACTAATAATTACAATTGGAAGTGGGGTAGGCCACTAGACTACCTGGGAAATAAAAAGCAACAGCTTTTTTTTTTAAATTAGGTAGCAGAAAGGACAGGAAGTTTGCAAGGGGGTGTTGATGCACGTTAGCATGTTATGTCACTATGAAGGCAATAGTCACAAGTTATTAACTGTTGCTAGATACTACTGACCATCATCAAGGAGAAAGGCTGTCAATAGTACCTAGGCAAGACATCTCATGTCACCAATCAGGACAGCAGATTCCTAGTCAAGGTTTAATAAAAATAAGGACTAAATGAATAGTGGCACTATTCCACTATAACACAAAACCCTGTGACACAAACTGATCTCTTTCCAATACCTGATTGAATTAGCTTAAAATTCAGTCATAACCCTCATAAATGTTTGCCACTGTGGCACACAGAGGGCTTGTGCATAGATCTTACAAAATCTGAAGCAGTGGGTTTAATTTAAGAACAGGATTATAATCAGTTAAATGCTCTCTTGTATGAATAATGCCCCCGCTGCACTGAAGAATTAAACAGTAGCAAATAAAAGGAGCAAGCATTCTGTATATGCCCTTCCCTCAGGGCCCTCTGATTTGCTTATTTTCACTCTATTAAGACTGTTTTCCACTTACAGTGGAGTCACCAGCATACAAGACAGTTTCTCAGGTTCCTGCATGCCAAATGGTATTAACTATCATTGAAATGGCTTTGCTTCCTGCAGCAACTGCTGCAGAATGCTGCAGCTGTATTGCAGTATTCGCCCCTACTGTACTAAGCTGTCAGCAAAACACTATACAGGATCATTACATTATTAAAAACTGGGATCTCCAGTTATAGTAGAAGAGTAATTTAAGGCTGAAACAGACTCTATGTCCATCATACCCACCTCCCGCTTCACAGTCAGAGACAGAACAAGAAAATTGTGCAAACACTTAGTATATTTTAGAGGGATTTCATAGCCACTCTACTATCTGTGGTACCCCTGATTTCCTTGGTAAGCAGGAACATACCCATGATTACCTTTAAGGCTTGTACAGTCTCCGTGTCCACCATCTCTTCTGGTTGGCAATTCCACAGGTCCACCACCTTCTGGGAGAAAAAAATGCCTCCCACTGTTACCTTTGGATTTACAACCCCCTGAGATACCAGGACACCCGATCAAACATATACTGTATGACTGTTTGAGCTTGTCAGTACCCTTAAGTATACAACAGATTGAAGTAATGTCCCCTCTTCATTTTTTCATGGTGAACACATTAAAGGCCTCCAGTCTCTTCTAATACTAACTTTTGCCAATTGTTGTGGTGGTCATGTGCTGAACCTTCGTGACTTCCTCAAAGTCCCTTTTGTATGGAAAAGAACACAACTGCATGCAGTACTACGCGTTGGTCTTAACCAGGGTATGTTAATGCAGCAGGGTCACTTCCCCTGGTCTGCTTGTCACCACCCTTCTTATGAACCCCAATATTCTGATTGCCTTATTGACTGCATTTCAACCCCATGCAAACTATGACCACCCAGGTTATTTTCCTCCTTGACTAGCCTTCTCTCAGTGTGTAGGCCCTATAGTACTTTTGTTTTTTTTCTCCCCAAGTGAAGCACCTTGCATTTGGCTCCAGGAGTCAGATCAATTGCCCAGTTTGTTTATGTCCTCCTAAAGTTTGTCCCAGTTCTCCAGGGAGCCTAAAGCCCCTACAAGCTTAGTGCCATCCACACACATGAGCATCCTGCTGGAGGCTCCATCCTTCAGATCATTAATGAAAATATTGAAGAGCAGTGGCCCAAGCACAGACCCCTGAAGGATATTACTAAGTATGTCTCTGTATTCAGAGAGTAGTGCCCATCCACAACCCCCACCTACTTTTGGACCACAAGTCAGTTTGCAGTCCACCCTGTGTATATACTGTATCATGTATACTGCACTGGTTTACTTTGCTTCATAGCTTGTTATGCACCTCAGTATTAACCCTTACACGGCCATGGACTAATATATCTGTCCAGAACTCCAGTACATTCTAACTCTATTGGTACTCTTAGGGCCAAAAACCTTGCAGACATCCAGATACACTGCATCCACAAGCCTGACCCTTCCACGCCCCAGCTACCCCCGTACAAAAGATGATAAGATGGTTTAACATAATCTGCCTCTCATAAAGTCATGCTTTTAAGGGGCTGAAATCTTGGTCTCAATAAAGAACTCCATTATTCTCTCCTTGATAATGGCCACCAGCACTTTGCCCAGCACTGATGTCAAGCTGAAGTGCCTATAGTAGCATGGGTCAAACATGTCCCCCTTCTGGAAAACTAACCAGACTCTAGCCAGTCCTCTGACACTTAAAATGTCTACACAAACTCCAGAAAGATTATTGCAAGTGGTACCACTAATTGTTCCTTGAACTCCACTATGATCATGGATTTATATCCTAGCCAGTCCTTGAGATTTACCTGGTTTCATCTTTGCCTGGCAGTCAGCTACCAGGGCAAGTGTGTTGTCCAAATGCTGCATCATATTTACTCCTGATGTTATGGACCTTCCCCATGAGCCCCTTCCCCTAACAAAGGCTCTTTTGTTGAACACCCATTTGTGCAGTATTTTGAACCTTGGAATGTACTTATCTAAACAAGTGTTTGTAAATGCAGAATGTTGTCTCACTGGCACTGGCATTGGTAGTGCCAGAGTTAGAGACACATAATAGGAATGGCAGTGAAGTATTAAAGTGACGCCAACCCCACCCCTACCCTGTAGAGACTGACAGGCATTGGGGTGTACCTTTGGGTAGTCAGCTATAACACTCATGCCATTGTACCTCACCGTACCCTGTAGACACTGACAAGTGTTGTGGTGTGCTTTGGGATCTTTGGGAGTTATACTTACCCCATTCCAGAAGGAAATATGCTGAGGCGGGTGCAGTATAGGAGAATGGGGTGAACTTTGTGGGCAAACAGTGTAAGGCACACCATGATGCCTGTCACTGACTGCAGGGTGGGGATGGGTGTGGAATGGCGTGAGCATTACAGCCAATGATCCCAAGTCACACCCCTGATACCTGTCAGTCTGTAGAGGGTGGGGTGCTACAGTTGGAAACCCTAACACCGTAGTTGTGTGTTGGTATTTTCACTCCAAATTTTCAACATGCACTTTTTGTGAGCCCACCTCATGAAATGCGGCACAATCAGCTTGTTAGCTGAAAGGTGGTATTGCACAGCGGCTATGCCATTTGGTGACACAGGGATGAAAACACATTTTGGGCAGGATGTGGAAAATGACAACTGCATTTTTCATGAGGAGATGTAAAAATATGGCAGTGTTGAAAATCTGGTGCGAAAATATGAAAAATTGGTGAAGTCATGAGCATGCATAGAAACTGCGCAACACACTTCCATAACCCAATTATTTTGGGGAGTTTATTAGTCACATTTTTATGTTGATTGTGCGCAGCGCAAGAAACATATTGGGCCAGCTTGCTGAGAAGCAGGCTGTGGAGGCAGGTCACTGTTATGGCCAATGCCCCCACAGCCTGCAAAGGGTTGTCCCACTTCCCCCAATGCCGTGGCAGGCTGCTGGTGACACAAGTTTGACTGCAATGAGGGAGCGACCCGTCATTGCAGGGCGGGATGTAAAAACCCTGATATTGTTTGTGAACATGTTGGTGGGTTGTCGCCGTGTTCACAAACAATATTAACCCCCATCACCATGTTTTTCTGCCAATGGGGATACCACTCCCCATTGGCATAATGTAGCTCTCTCCCTATTTAACTGTCTGCTGAAGGGGTTCCCAATCTCTGTCAGCAAAAAGGAATCCCTCTTTTGTTGTTTGCCAACGAGGGTGTCCAGTCCCGGTTGGCACAAAGGAATCCCCCCTTTGTTTAACTGTCTGCTGACGGGGTGCCCAATCCCCATCGGCAAAAAGGAACCCCCCCCTTTTGTTGTTTGCTGACGGGGGTGCCCAATATCCCATCGGCTACAGCTGGCACCCCAAAAAAGAAAGCCATTGGTGGCACACTGGGAGCTCACCCCAGCATGCCACATGGCCCTGTAAAGGGAAAAATGATCCCGCAAAGTCTTTAGTGTTTTTTTTGTACCTGAAAAAAAGGAAACTGTCCCTTGTAGTCTCTCCGCCCCCCCGCCCACAACCTGCACCCACCCACTGTGCACCCTGCCTCCCCACACCCCCATCACCCCATACTTACCTCCAGAGCTGGGCAGGATGATCTTCGGTGGACCTGGAACAAGTCTTCACTCTTCAAAGCCGACCGCGAACTGAGGAAATGCCGGTAAGCTGTATAATGTAATAAATAGGGCTTTTTCAACTTTGTGGCATATCTCTGGCATTTTTTGGAATTTTGACACCAAATTTTCAACATGGGGTTTCTGGGACCCCTCCTCATGAATAATGTCACTGTCATGGCGTTAATCTGGCCCAAAGGGTGATTTCATGGTCACTGCAAGAATCACCTTTGGGGGATGATTAACAAAATGACAGTGCCAGCATTCACGAGGTGGGCTC
The DNA here is from genome assembly GCA_016271365.2 of Neoceratodus forsteri. Taxonomy (NCBI): domain Eukaryota; kingdom Metazoa; phylum Chordata; order Ceratodontiformes; family Ceratodontidae; genus Neoceratodus; species Neoceratodus forsteri. The sequence goes on from CM057459.1 coordinate 876,586,319, forward strand.
TCAAAAAGCCTATGTTGCAAATTTGGTGGGAAAAATCCAAAAAATTACTGTTTTACAAGCGTGCGCTGCGCAGTTGCTATGCACGCTCGTAACTTCGTGCATTTGCAATATTGTCATGCCAGATTTTCAACATTGGCATTTTATCACACCTCCTTGTGAACAGTGCAGCTGTCATTGTTCACATCCTGGCAGAAATGTGTTTTCGCACTTCCGGCGCAGAATAGCGCGGTCGCTGTTGGAAATCAGTGTTCAGGACAGATTAAGGAAATGACAGTGACACTATTCATGAGTAGAGTTCCTGAAATGGCTATGTTGAAAATGTGGTAACAATTCTCAATTAAATGACTGGGTTACGAGCGTGCATTGCGCAGTTTGCACGCATGCTCGTAACTTCGCAAATTTATAATATTTTCACTCCAGATTTTCAACATTGCCATTTTCCCACACCTACTTATGAAGAGTGCAGCTGTCATTTTTCCCATCCTGGCCGAAATGTGTTTTTGCAGTTCTGGAGCAGAATAGAGCGGTTGTTGAGGGAAATCACTGTCTGGGACAGAGTAATAAAATGACAGTGATACTGTTCATGAGCAGAGGTCCCAAAATGCCTGTGTTGAAAATTTGGTGATGATAGCCCATCAAATGAGTGTGTTACAAGCGTGCATTGCACACTTTACACAAACCTTTGTAACTGCAGATTCGTAATATTGTCATGCCACATTTTCAACAATGGCATTTTTTCACATCTCCTTATGAGCAGTACAGCTGTCATTTTTCACATCCTGATTGAAATGTGGTTTCACAGTTGCGGCACAGAATAACGCAGTCGCTGTGGGAAATCAGTGTTCAGGACTGATTAAGAAAATGACAGTGGCACTGTTCATGAGCAGAGGTCCTAAAATCCCTATGTTGAAAATTTGGTGACAAAACTCCATAACATGACTGTGTTACACGTGTGCATTCAACTGTTTCCATGCACCCTTGTAACTTTGCAAATTTGTAATATTTTCACACCAAATTTTTAACAGTGGCATTCTTTCACACCTCCTTATGAACAGTACAGCTGTCATTTTTCACATCCTGGCTAAAATATGTTTTTGCATTCCTGACGGAGAATAGCACAGTTGCTGTGGGACATCATTATTTGAGACAGATTAAGATGGAATAAGTGAGAAGGGGGAGTGACCAAGCTCAACTGAGCTCTATCGGGACTGCTCCAGATTTGTTTGTGGGCAGAAAAAGGCCCCCAACACAAGAAGCCAGTACAAAAGGACAGGCTGCAGCACTGGGAGAAACAGAACGAGAGAGCAAGTGAGGGAGGGGGAGTGAGCGAACTCACCGGAGCGCTGTCAGGACTGCTGTGGATTTCTTTGCGGGCAGGAAAAGGTGTCAATGCAGGCAGGGGCCCAGTAGAAAAGGCCAGCCTGCAGCAGTGTGAGAAACAGTATGAGTGAGTGAGTGAGAAAGGGGGACTGCATGAGCTCAACTGAGCTCTATCAGGACTGCTGCAGATTTCTTTGTTGGCAGAAAAAGGCACCAATGCAGGCAGGAGCCCCATACAAAAGGGCCACTTGCAGACCCAGTACAAACATAATGAGCTCGTGACAGAGGGAGACTGAGCGACCTCAACGGAGCTTTGTCGGTACAGCTGATAATTTCTTTGTGGACAGACAAAGGTGTCAATGCAGCCAGGAGCCCCGTACACAAGGGCTGCCTGCAGCGCCAAGAGAAATAGAATGAGTGAGTGACAGAGCAGTAGTGAGCAAGCTCAATGGAGCTTTATTGTGACTGCTGTGGATTTCTTTGTAAGCAGAAAATGCGGCAATGCAGGCAGGAGCCCAGTACAAAAGGCTGGCTTGCAGCGTAGGCAGAAACAGAATGAGTGAGTGAGAGAGGGGGAGTGAACGAGCTCAATGGAACTGTGTCAGGACTGCTTCAGATTTCTTTCTGGCCAGAGCAAGCCACCAATGCAGGCAGGAGCCCAGTACAAAAGGGCAGCATGCAGCGGCAGGAGACACAGAATGAGCGAGTGAGGGAGGGGGAGTGAGTGAGTTCAACGGAGCTCTGTTGGGACTGCTGCAGATTTGTTTGTGGGCAGAAAAAGGCAGCACTGCACACAGGGGCCCAGTGTAGAATGGCAGCCTACAGTGGCAGGAAAACCGGAATGAGCGAGTGAGAGAGGGGGAGTGAGCGAGCTCAACAGAGCTGTATTGTAACTGCTGCAAATGGCAGCAATGCAGGCAGGAGCCCAATACAAAAGGGCAGCCTGCAACATGGGCAGAAATGGAATGAGCAAGTGAGAGAAGGGGAGTGAGCAAGCTCAACAGAGCATTGTCAGGACTGCTGCAGATTTCTTTATGGGCAGAAAAAGGCGCCAACAGAGGCAGGAGCCCAGTACAAAAGGGCAGGCTGCAGCACCAGGAGAAACAGAATGAGTGCGTGACACAAGGGGAGTGAGCAACCTCAACGAAGCTCTGTTGGGACAGCTGTGGATTTCTTTGTGAGCAGAAAAAGGTGACAATGCAGGCAGGAGCCCAGTACAAAAGGGCAGCCTTGAGCGGCAGGTGAAACACAATGAGCGAGTTGCCTTAGGATCCTGTTGAAGCAGGGGTTCATTTTGTGGCCCATTTTCTTTTATTGCTGACAGGAATGCTGACCTCTGAAGCACTGTCTACAGTGAAATCATTTGTGCTCTGGCAGGTGCTGTGTTATCTCAAGAAATGGCTCATTTATCACGGTACTGTAATGAGGCCCTAAAGACATTAAAACCCAATCTTTCCAATCATATTATCAAAATACTGTCCTGATCATTGAATATGCCCATGATGGGTGCCATGTCACTTCAGCATTTCCATGATCTAAGTTTCTAAGAAAGGACACATGTTGCTTGTAGAAGCTATTACTCAGTTAACTGCATCTCTGTTGATCTTATTATAGTAGTACGTGAACAGTAAGTACCACTACTTTTCTTTATTGCAGCCAGTCTGGCTGTTCTAAGGTTTCAAAATTCCTTTGTAACCCAAGGCTTATCTGACTCCAACTTAACTACGGTATATGCTTCAGTATAGCCAATTCTTCAAGTAAGATTTTTTTATTGCACACACTCATACTGCAATTTCATGTTCTATTACAATTTAAATACGGATGCCAGTACAAAATGAGATTGATGCACAGGTGTTCAGTAAGAGACCTATTTTATACTCAGTTAACCCCCTTTTAAGCATCTATATACCCTTATGTCATTTAATCACATTTCTATTCAGGTTCCTTAACTTATACATTACATTTTGATTAGAATTCTCAATAGGATTGACTACTCTAGGGGCTATATAAATCTTCCATGTTTGCCATTGCTATCATGCTTCTCCTCTGGTGAGCCCAGTAATAGAGTTTCTTAAAAAAATTGATATGCATTCAATAAATAGAGCCCTTATTGATTCCCTGTTGAATTCTCCCACCGAAGTAAACCAACCAAAAGGATGCCTCTCAAAGTCACATCCAGACTCTGGGAGCTACATATTTTGAAAAAAATTCTTGAAATGTGGGAAGTGTTAATGCCACAGTACTAAAGGGATTAATGTTTCTAGGTATCCTTTTACCAATTAATGTTTTCATCAGACCTCTTCTAATCCTGAACTCTCCACAATTTTCAGTCTATTGTACAATAAGTTAGATCTCACCATATACATGACTGCCCTCCATTTTACCTACTTCTACAAATCTAGAAATGTAACTGACCCATAGAAGAAAACATGTGACTAATAGAACATTTTTATTATTACTGCAGTTGGCTGGAAAGTCAAACTACACAGTGTATATTCTATTTACATCATCCAGCCAGCTATATGAAAAATATCATTGATATAATTCTAGGTATATCAGTGAAGTGCATTTGCTTTTTATAGAAGCATTTACAAATATATAAATATACAAAATATGTCAACAGATAAAGGCCTAGAGGTTTATCAAGTCTGCTCGAATGTGCAACTAGCACCCCTTATTCTGCAGCTGCCCCTCCCTTCCACCCTTCCCCTTCATTGACCCTCCCCCTTGTCCTTTCCCATCCCCTTTCGAAGCAGTCCACTGTTCTACTGGATACCACTACTGCAGGTAACGCATTCCACCAGCCACCACCCTCTCTGTAAAAAAGTGTCTCCTCATTTCCCTCCTGAACCTTCCTCCCTCCAGTCTCATATCATGGCTCCGGTGTCCCTCCCCTCCCTTACTTTGAACAGTCCCTTTGTACCTGTCTTGTTTATTCCTTTCATGTACTTAAACATTTCAATCATGTCCCCCCGTCCCTCCTTTCCAGCGAGTACATGTTAAACTCCCTCAGCCTCCTCTCATATGATAAGTCCCCCAACCCCTTGATCGTCTTTGTCGCTCTGCACTGCACCCCCTCCAGTAACTTAATGTCCCTCTTCACATACGGGCACCAGTACTGCATGCAGTACTCCAAGTGTGGTCTAACTAATGACCTATACAGTGGCAGAATCACCTCCTCCCTCCTCAAGGATATACCCCTTGCAATGCAACGCAGCATTTTGTTGGCCTTTGCAGCTGCCATCCTACATTGCGCTGAGTTGTTCATTGACCCTGAAATGAGCACCACCAGATCCTTCTCCTCCTCCTTTGTCTGGGATATCTGCACTCCCCCAAACAGGTAACTCCTCCTTGGGTTCTTCATCCCAAAATGCAGCATCTTGCACTGTTTGGCATTAAACCCCAGTTGCCAGGTGTCTGACCAGGTTTCAAGCTTTGCCAGATTATCCTGCAACCCCTGCCATTTCTCTTTGTCTGTACAATCCCAGTTTTCTCCTTCAGTGGTAGTCACGGACATCCATAATGATATCCATAGTTATTGCTAGTAATGGCTGGATATGGGTTATTTGGTTTTATGGAAGTGAAGGAAAAAAGACGGTTGGATATTGCTGCATATTTTTATTGATGGCCCTGGCTATCATTATACTTTCTAATGATCAGTAGCCCTTAACAATGATGTACACATGGTTTATGAAGTCTAGAACATTGGTGATGTTGGTGTTTTGGTGTTTTTAGAAACACATAGTAAAACTGAAAAAACAAATACAGTTGCATCACCGTATATAACACCGGGAGTTATTTCTTTGCCTTTTAGGTGGGCTGAATGTACGTGAACATTAATGAACATGTAAAGCTTCCCAAGCTAGGATAGTCATAGATTAAAAAGGTAAACTATGACAAACTCGCACTGCTCTTAAAATACTACCGTACTAAAGAAATATGGAATTAGTATCCCTCCCATGAAGGGAAGATGGCTCAAACATTATTCAGTTCATTAACCACACACTTAATTAGTTAATTAATTAATGTATTTATTTCAAAACATTTTACCAGGAAATAGATACTCAGCTGATAACTGCTTATTTTCTGATCTGTTCTGAAAGAAAGGGGAGCAGGGAGAAATAATGCAAATAAGAGTAAGTCATCAATTAAAGGTGAAATACACATAATTAACATAAAGTGCAAAATACATAGGTGCAGAGTATTTTAAAAAAGCTCAATGACAATAATACAGGTGCATAACAAACACAATAAATGTACAGAAGAAGAGGAGAAAAAATTGCAGAACAATCACAATATACTGTATGTGCAGTGAGGGAGGAAGTAAAATGATGAGGTGCAACATGAGCGGTAGTGTCACTTAAAGAGTCCTGTTGAACTGGGTGTGGTTAGAGATGCAGTTCCATGAGTCAGCTTTGACGTCATAGAGGAAGCTGTTAGGGAAGAAGGAGTAGAGGTAAAACAGATAGTGTGGGGGAGGGCAGGGTATGCCATAACATGGAGACTCTAAAGATGAATACAGCTTGACCTGCAGATGACTTACTGTGAAGAAAAGAGAGAGAGAAGGAATGAGCATAAAATCCTTTGGAAAAATCAAGAATTTTTGAAGAAGGGTAAATGCATCTATTATTTATGAGTGTAAAACTCAATGGTTTGGTGAGTTGATCAATGAATTTATGCCAATGTGGCATCACATAAAAAAAAAAAAACACTAGCAGTATTTTTTAATACATAAAACACAGCAATTTGCAAATGTGATGCCCTGTACAGGTGCTAGGTATCTGATTTTCCAGGTCAATATGTGGCAAAGTTCTTGCTTTCAGTCACTTTTTTTTATTCGTTTGGTGACTGGGAAAGGCCAATTGGGTACGAGGCCTATTTTCAGGAGCAACCTGTAAATACACAGAGGTTAAATCACTTCCTCTGAGTCACACAGTAAATACAATGAGGTTGTGGGAATCAAACCCAGGTCTGCTGAATGTATCAATTTCTTTTACTGCTTACTGCTACAACCTCTAGGCTGTGCCAGTAGCAATACTAGCAGGCTACATTTTACAGGGTTTCCTTCTCTGTAACAGAATAATCAATTATAGCTCCTGCCCTGCACAATATGAGAAGTCTGCAGGAGACAGTGAAACATAAGGGACTTGAGTTTTATCATATAATCATGCAAAGCATGACTTTCCACTACACTGCTCAAAAACAAACTGATGCATTGCCCAGCAAAGCTGGATCAAAGACTATAACTAATGAATCCTTAACACTCTGCAGTTGTTCTATATCAGCAAAGAGGATATTCATAGTAATACAGTTTCTAGAAAGAGAAAAATTGTAATCCTGCCATAAAAGTGATGCAAACAAGTGGGTAACTAGTTTAAAAGGGAGTACCTGTGTTCAGCTCCTTTCTAGAATAGCAATCCAGTGTTGCACAAGAGGAATCAGTTAAGGAGGAGGGACTGGCCATAGGTAGGCAGGTGTACCGCAGTCAATAGATGTATTAATCACTCTAAATACATCAAAGTATGGTTTATCTTACAGGTGGTACAGCACAAGCTTACTTCTTTTTGAAGTTCAAGTTGGTGATGGGAATTCCTCACAGTTTTAAATAGAAACTCTATACGTTTACAGGATGTTCAAAGTCACTGTGTGGAAATCTCATATGTTTATTTGAAACAAATATGAACATTATAAACTGTAAGTTAAGCAAGACTTTGATGTATTTAGGGTGATTTAAACACTGAGTGAGGGTGGCATGCCTGCCTTTCTTTTGGGACAGACTCCTAGGTCAGTAACTAGCTCTGATTCATTTGCAATACTTAACAGAAAAATGTTTGTTCTTGTTTTTTCTCCACTGCACCACTTGTTAGTCTACTCATTTGAACCTGCTCAGCTGTCCCCCACTGCCTGCCAGAATAACTCCAACTGCAGATCTCCAGGTTACCCAGGGTCTAAAATTTCTTCTGGAGGTTCTGGATTTTCTCTGTTGAGCAACCCTCATCACCTATCAGAGGACGAGCAAGTGGAATGAAGTAGACAGCTTGGATCATCTAGGGATGTCAGCTTTGCGGATAGGTGATGTTGGTCCAGTAGGAGGACAGGTAATGTGGGGCAACTGGGTGGCTGTAATAAAGCATGCCATATTTTGTGCAAATGTTCACTGTCTTTGGGTTCCTCTCCCTCCATCCATTCCCAGCAGTTGCTCCATGACAACATCCTGAATGGTGGAGGCAGCTGGCTCATTTGTCATCAGTTAAGAAGGGGGGATAAAACATTTTACTGGTACATTAAGGAGTAAAGAAAGATGAAGGGAGGGATAGTGAGGCTTAATAAAGGGAAGGGAGGGTGGGTAGAGGATGGCAGTGAAAAAGCAGGGATAGTGAATGAATTCTTCTACTCAGTATTCACAGAAGAAGAGCAGAGGAGGTACCTAAATCAAACAATAGAAGCACTCTGGAAAGGGAGGTCGATACAGTCCATTCACAGAAGAAATGGTTCTGAAAGAACTCTTAAAACCGAAGGTGGACAAAGCAATGGGGCCTGATAGGATTCACCCAAGAATTCTAAAAGAACTCAGGGTAGAACTAGTGACACCACTGACTACCCTTTTTAACAAATCATGGGAAGCTGGTGTGGTACCAGAGGACTGGAAAAGGGCAGATGTGATTCCCCTTCAAAAAAAGTGGGAGCAAGACAGAGGCAGAAAACTACAGCCCTGTTGGTTTGACTTCAGTGGTAGGGAAAATGATGGAATCACTTCTAAATGAAAGAATTGTTAATTACCTAGAGGCCAGTGGGGCACAGGACCCAAGACAGCATGGATTCAAAGCAGGAAGGTAATGTCAGATGAATCTAGTAGATTTCTTTAATTAGGTGACCAATGTAGTAGACCAGGGAGGGGCTGTGGACATGGCCTACCTAGACTTTAGCAAGGCATTTGACACAGTTCCACACAAAAGATTAATATACAAGTCAGCCAGCCTTGGAGTGGGTCCCAAAGTGGTAGACTGGGTAAGAAATTGGCTGGACAACAGGATACAGAGGGTAATAGTAAACAGAGTTCACTCTGAAGAAAGGGGGATACTAGTGTGGTACTGCAGGGTTTAGTACTGGGACCAGTCCTCTTCAATGTCTTTATAAGTGACATTGCATATGGACTGGAAGGAAAAGCATTTCTCTTTGCAGATGACACAAAGATCTGCAACAGGGTTGATACAGAAGGTGGGGTGGAAAGGATGCAAAGGGACTTGGCAAGGTTGGAGGAATGGTCAAATGTATGGCAGCTTAGATTCAATGCAAATAAGTGTAAAGTAATGCACATGGGAAACAAAAACACAGTGGAAGAGTACATAATGAGGGTGAGATAATAACAACAACAAAAATGGAAAGGGACCTGGTGATAGTCATGATGACCTTAAGGTGGGTAAGCAATGTGAGAAGGCAGTAAGGAGGGCTGGTGGGATACTGGGATGCATAGGGAGAGGCATCACCAGTAGAAAACAGGAAATTGTTATTCCTCTGTACAGACAATAGGTGAGACCCCTTCTGGAGTACTGTGTCCATTTCTGGAGACTCCATCTCTGCAAGGACATAGACAGGATGGAGGCTGTCCAGAGGAGGACAACTAAAATGCTTCAGCATCTGCAATAGAAGACATATGAAGAGATATTAAAGAAGTTTAATATGTATACACTCGAGGAGAGAAGGGAGAGGGGGGACAAGATAGAAACTTTCAAGAACATCAAGGGATCCAACAGAGTACAAGAGGCAAGCATCTTTCAGAACAAGAGATGTGCAAGAACAATGGGGGGACAATTTGAAGATGTTGGGAGGACGGCTCAGAGGTAATGTGAGGAAGTATGTATTCACAGAGAGGGTGATGGATACATGGAACAGCTTTCCTGAGGAGGTTGTGGAGTCAAAAACAGTGGAGGAATTCAAGAATACATGGGACACATATAAGGCAATTCTAGTGGGGGGTAGGAGGAAGTAGGCTGTTGGTTAACTAGGATCTGCTGCCTGTCTATTAGGTAAGGACATGGGCAGACTAGGTGGGCCAAACGGTCCTTATCTGCCATCACATTCTATGTTTCTTTGTAACAACTAAGACTCCAACCTTCCACCAGATGTAAATCTCCAAGTAATTTACTGCTGCACTCTCCACAGGGAGAAGATCATCTACTCAGTCCATCTTTCCCCCTCCCTACCTGAAGTTGTTCAAGTTGTTACAGCCTCAGATATGAAACAAGGTCAGTAGCAAGTTTTCACAGATTCTACACCAATTAGTGGTATACAGAAGAATTACAGGGTTTAAATCAAGTATTGGTTAAAAATATTTTTAATCTCTGCTACCAGGAGGGATTATCTGTGAATAACAGTGCCAGAGTATTCACAGTTTCACATTAGGGCCCACAAAATATTTACTCCAGGAGCAAAGTAGTGCCTGGAGCAAATGAGCAGTATATTAAAAGATGCTCGGGTACTTTGTGAGTGCTAAAAGAATGTTCCCGTATACCAGCCAGGCACAAACCAGACCCCTGACCCACCCATACCTCCTCAGCATACACCCATCCACGACTGGCACACACCCTCTGTTTACTTCCATGGCCAGCTGTCGAATTACATTTCAGGGTTGCAAACTGACTGTAACCAACTTTGAGTACAGTGAGCACATGATTGCAAAATGTCATTTGGTAGCTGGACATGGAGAAGAGTGTAGGGTTCTTGTAAGTCTCGGGGGGGTGCTGCTGCAGTATGAGTGCATTGAAGGATAAGAACTATCGGTGGGCATGCTGCAAGAGGGTAGGTGGGGGCAACATTTAGCCACCAGGCCATGTTTAAATGTATATTGGGGGTGCTGGGGGGGACAGGGAACCACTAGCACACAGGGTATGTGTAATTTTATATTGTGAGGTGTTAGGGGATGGGTACCACTAGACACCAGAGAAATGTTCTCAAATTACTGCTAGGGTGTTCAAGAGCTGGTGGGAAGGGGGGCACAGTTAGTGGGTGCAGGTCATAAGACCTGGTTTGGGGATTTGTAATTAGCATGGCACTGATTGCTAGACACGCCTCTCCAAATATACCTATATGCTGGTGCATCTGTAAGCAAGACTCTATAAGCTGCTTTGCATTGGTGCATTAGCATATTTTTGGGCCAGTCGCAAACAGGTTAGCTATTCGCTAACTATGCCTTTCAATGTGGCTTTCTGTGGTCCTTCCCTGCTTTTTGCTCAGAAAGTGATGTTAGCAAATCACAAACATGTTTTGCAGTCACTAATGACCTTCTAGTATTCTAGCTTGGTTGTATTCAAATTGCCCTTAAAAAGCTCTAACTTTACAATTATTCACTATAGTTTTGTAGAAAATATTCAAATGCAGCAAACAGTGTTTTATAATATGTATTAGTCCTGCATTAAACAATGTAAACTACATTAAAAAATTCACAAAACTGCAGGTGATATTCTAAGGGCAAATTATGCTTAAAATGTTTTTTTTGAGCATGTGGAGAATGGTTTCCACATAGATAGTTTTCAGACCACCTGAGTTTAATACACCTGAATGAGATATTCTTTCACTTGTTTTGAAAAATGCTTTATTTATGTAGTTTAAATTCAAATATATGGATGCTGATTTTCAATATGTATGGGAATCATATTTGTAGGCCCTTTAATAAATACACAAGACTAAAATTACACAAATGTAAACTACATTAAAACATCAGCATGACACAGAAGTATTAGTTTCTATTATCAGACTAACAGTATTTCTTGAGCTATATCTGATATAGGATTCACCTTCAATGCATAATTTGTATACTTTTATCTGGCACATAGAACATTTTAACTCAGTTTTTCTAACAGCAGCCATCATAATAGTTTTATGTAGCCAGAGAAATCATTTAAACGCCTCTTTCTGTACATCTAGCTCTGAAGCAAACAGAGAACAAGCAAGCAGCCAGGTTGACATTCAAAGCATAGCACTTCGAAATTATGGTGCTGTGCTAGAAAATGCATATCAGTGTCACATAACAATCCTGACCAATCAGACAGCTTGTCTGAGTAGTAAGACACTTTTATTTACATGAGTGTCTCATGCGCTGCGGCCCTAACAAAAGCCTTCTCTCTGGTGGTGGTTGAGACAAAGGAAAAAGCCACTGAAAAAGATCATTCAAAGTGAATTTCTAATATGTGCCTATGAGCTTTATATCCCATTACAAACTGACAGGACCCCCATTTGTTGAGCAGTGACTTTCATGTATATAAAACATGTATATAAAACATTGTTTAAATATATTCAACAATGTTTATAAAATGCCCCACCATAGACTACAATGGGGCACATCCCTGCACTCTACATCCTTAGATGTCATAAAACTGTATACCCGCCCCCCCCAAGAGTGACACTTGCACAGCGAATGACACTACAGCGACTACAGGGCCATGTCGCTGTAATGTCCGCGCTGGAATCCAGGACTGTCTGTCAGGGATTTTGCAACCCCCCAAATAAGCTCTGACTAGGAGATGATAATCCTTAGTGGGGTGTGTGTGGGGGGGGCAAAGTCCCCCTGCATGGGGGGTTCTGGGGCAAACCCTCCTGAAGAAAACACTTTGTATTGTTTGGAACCAGCAGCCAACCACAAAAAAGCGGTTGACCTGCTGGTTTCGTTGTCTTGTCGTTTGACAACATTTTTGTCAAGGACCAGTCATGGATCCTCATAAAGCATCTGAGCATGGGGTGTGAGGTTGGAACACAAGGAAGTGAAAGGTATCAGGTAACTATCAATTCAACGAGATGTAGGATCCCTTGCTTTCCTAATTAGACTGATAGAGAAATTAAAGTTTATGCAGGGAAAGCTCTATGTGATAATTGCCAGATACTGACTATAGCAGCCTTAATGTAATGGACTACAAAGCCCATAAGCTGATAATAAAATGTTCAACGTTTTCTTTAGATAGCAAAAGTAAGAAAATATGAGCGACCGTACAATTTATTAATACAGATGCTGGAGGCACTGTACTCTCACAATGAAAGAAACATTGCCATTTGTGTACTTTGGTATCAGAACAGTTCAAATTCACTTCACTGTTCTCAAAGCTAAACAATGCAAGTGGAACCATTCACGGTGGTAAGAGTACCTCATGCAAATGTAATAACATACATAACAGTTCCTGTGATTACAATACTGTAAGGGCTGTCCATAAAGACAACAAAAAGAACCATGAGTGTTAGAGGGCATGTGGTCAGAGGAGGATAAAGCACTCCACAGGAAAGTGGCATCCTCTGGAGAGTAAAGATCCTAAACTCTGCTCCATTACCACTACCAGGTGGTGGCAGTGTTGCTGAACACTCTGTAAGTGAGAAACAAATACTAACATTTTCTCAGCATTGTCATGCCTTCTTGCACTACATGTTCTAGAGCAGAGTTTCTCAAATGGTGAGACCAGTCTCCCTGGGGGGGCCCCAACCACTTCCTTGGGAGGCTCAGTCAAGCCTGACAGTGTACTGCACCAAACGCATCAGTGCAAGTTACCCTGAATACTATGAACCTACAACTTTTTATTCTATTTAGATCATCCCTGTTCTCCTGCCTTGTAAAATGCTCTTTGTTCCATAGGTTGAGTCTGCTGTAGCATTTGTTTCAAGACTTTAAATAATTAAAAAGAGTTGCTAGCCCCAGGTATTTATCAGTATTCACTGCTATATTTGAATACCCAATGTCCCTTAGGGACAAGGAGCAGAGTCTGCTGCATGCTAGTTTACCATAGTCAAAAGAAAAGAGTTGTTAAATGATGGGTGTTCAGAAAAGCTGAGAATAGTGTTGAAAACATGGGGATATCCATTTTGAAAATAAGTTCACATTTTATTATTTCTAATTTTTAAAATTCTGTCACTAAGAGATAAAGAGTGAGTCTTACAAGACCATAGAAAAGAGTGATCTACAATGGAATAAAAAGGAACAGGTTCAATATTTTTACAGAAACATGCACATTTTCCTTACATTTTGTGTAGCTGATGTCTGGCATAAAGAGACTGAACCCAAAGGTAAATAATCCCAGGTGAATATATACAGTCATTTATTCAATGTCATTTCATGTTCATTCTAGTGTATGGGGCAAAATAACTGTTAGTGTTTCTATGGAGAGGCCTGACGTATTTCAATAAATTAGGGGAGTCCTGACATTTTTTTTCCGTATCATGGGGGAGGTTTACTGTGACAATGTTTAACAATTTAATGTTCAACAGACATGAATCTACATTCATTGATGCTAGAGGAAAACCAGAAAAAAGACTGTGCCTAGCCTATTACCGTTATTAAGTGGAGTGTCTACTTAAAATTATTAAGGCCTTCCAACCAATATTCAATGAGTATGATACTCTGCAGTGTATTTTTGAAGAACTACCTATACTGTCTTTTAAGCAGCCACCTAATTTAACCAACCTAATTGTTAGGAGCAAACTTGTAGCTGAACAAAATAGCAAAACACTATGTGCACGAGACCCTGCAATCATACTAGATGTAAGACTTGTGAACACATTTCCACTTCCAATTGTATCAATAACGCACAAAACAAACAATTCAGAATACAAGGGAATTATACATGTGCATCTCGGAATGCTGTTTATTTAATTCAATGCAAGAGATGTCTACACACAGGGTATGTGCGAGAGATGAGACAACCTCTTCACACCCAAATTAACTCTCACAGGCATGCTATTAAAATGAAGATGACTGAAAAACCAGTGGGACAACATTTCATTCAGTCTGATCACTCCATCTCTGATGTGTTGGTACTGGTTTTGAAAGGGCGTTTCAAAAATACACAATAAACGTAGGCTTTTGAGGTCAGACTCATTCTACTTTTGAAGACTGTGGAGGAGGGAATGAATATAGTTTTGGGTTGTATGTCACATTACACTGCATAAACAACTCCTGTTGTTTCATCTGCTACAGGGACAGCACATGGACATATATTTGTGGTACATTTTGATATTGCAATGTGTTTGGATAAAAAATGAGCATACAGATTCCTCTTTACTGGTTATCTCTACATTGGTTTCACGTAGGGGACTGGGGTTGGGGGTTGGGGCACGGTGACTGGGTGCTGATTCCTTCAGTTTTTGATCCAGATTGATAAAACATTTATTTAATAGTACCAAATATTAGGTATATACGGACACAGGTTGATACATGGACATATTAGGATAACAGTATCTCAATTGCAAGCTGGTCTGTGTTAGGTTTCAGTGTTGAATGTGCACAAACACTAGTCACTTGTTACAGAGTTGCACGTAGATCATGTTTAAACAGTATAACTTTGAATATTAATCAATAATATTGACTTATTGTACACAGGGTTTTAAGACATACATATCTGAATAGTACTTACACTGTATAAATGTGAGGAACAGCTGGTTAAGGCTTAATTTACACTAGGATAGGTTGTCTTTAAGCCCACTTTTTTAGCCTAACACAACAAAGATATTTTCTTACTTAGCAGACTTCTAACATTATATACTATGGCCCATATATTCAAAAGTGTTGCGCATGGCGCAACAGTGTTGTGCCATGCACAACCCACTGATATGCCCCGGCGTGATATTCAAAATGGAAAAGTGTGCCGCACAAATCCCAATGCACCGGAGCGCATCAGTAATGTATGCAGGCACAGGTAGGGGGGGTGTGCCCATGCATAACCTGCACAGCCTGATATTCAGCCCAGGATGTGCAGAGTCATGCATGCACAACACCTACCTGCGCCTGCACAAAGTTAAGCCAAAAAAAAAGGAACAAGTGATGGCCACCCACAGGTGAGCTGCCACATTGCAGGGCACAACATGGTAGCTGCCACCTGTGGGTGGCCACCCGAGTTCCTGCCACACCTGGTGGCGCCCCCCATGCCCATCAAGGGCATCCATGTAGCTAAATCCCCCCTCCTATATCCCTGGTGGTCCAGTGGACTGCTATGTGCCTGATCGCAGGCATTTGTCTACAAGAATACCCCCCCATCCAATATCCCTGGTGGTCCAGTGGACCAATCGCTGCCTGATCATGGGCATCTGTAAATCATAAAATGTTCCTATTACCCAGGTGGTCTAGTGTACCCCCCTCCCCACCCGTCCATGGTATGGGCTGCATGCCCATTGGCTCACGCTGTGAGGCAATGGGCATGCGACTACTGGCTGTCGGCGGGTGGCGGGGTGAGCAGTGGGTAGGTGCTGCCGCCCACTGGCTGACCGGGGAGCAGGGCAGTTGGGCTCAGTGGGCGGGTGGGAGGGTACACTGAACCACCAGGGTAATGGGAATATTTATGATTTACTGATGCCAGCGATCGAGGCAACGATCGGTCCACTGGACCACCAGGGATATTGGACGTGGGGAGGGTTATAATACTGGTGCCCGCAATCAGGCAGAGTGCAGTCCACTGGACCACCAGGTGATATTGGATGTGGGGGGGTTATAATACCAATGCCTGCGATCGGGCAGAGTGCGGTCCACTGGACCACCAGCGATATTTGACGTGGGGGTTATTCTTGTAGACAAATGTCTGCAATCAGGCACATAGCGCTCCACTGGACCACTAGGGATGTTGGAGGGGGGATTAGTCTTGTAGACAAATGCCTGCGATCGGGCTGCATGAGGTGTCGGTCCCCGATGACTGCTGCTTGGCAGGGCGCCAGGCACAAGTCGTCGGGGATTGGCGCACCTGCATGCTAATGGAATGCAAATGGGGCCATGATGACATGTAAATGGCCCCATGTGCACCTTGCATAAATTATGGCCCCATTTGCATGTCCCCTTTTGAATATCGCAGTTGCTGTGCATGGCGCAATGGCACTTATGCTAGCACATCTCCATGCTCCACACTGGCCACTTGCGCTGGCGCCGTGCCACTGCACCATGCACAGTGGGGGTGGCCTGAGTGCGATATTCAAAACTGCTGCGCTATAACACAGCTCCGTTGAATATCGCCCAGGCCACACCCCTGCGCAACAAAGTTGAGCTGCGCCCAGGCTTGCGCCACAGCCTGGTGCAGTTTGAATATACGGGCCTATGTATTTTTCAGCTTATTTCATCTTGTGGTTTAAAATCATAGACATTTACTAATGCATGCAGAGACACACAGATGTAGCTGTAGTATGCTTTATGGCTGTTCTCAGGGAAGAATCTATCTGTTCTGTGACATTTGACCTTGAAATTTGTTTCCTTTGATGGAACTCTGTTGTCTTTATATGGTTCTATGCTGATTTTTAAAAGCAGTTTAGGCAAATGTGATTTTTAACAACTTTTCATCTTTTTTTTTTTATGTATGATCTGGAATTTAAGAAAGTGTATTCTTCCAAACCAATTGTCATTATTTTTCGATGAAGGATTCTGTGTAGTCTTAAAGCTCAAAGCACCTATTTTCTTTATTAGCAACTCTGTTGGTCCAATAAAAGGTATCAAATCATCTGTATGCGTATAGACATTTACTGTGAATGCCTGCTACATTCACGATTTACTCCACCACTGAATCCCCACCTAAACATGAATGCCCATGAAATACAGTGACTGATGTTTTCCAATGCAGGAGGCAAGTCACAGATGATCACTGGGTATTAGATGGCTGTTTAAGGGAAGGGGAATGTCGCACAATGCAGCTGAGGGAAAAAGGTATAAGTTGTATGAGGAAAACAATATATGAAAATATGAATGATCATGTTCTAAAGCAGTGTTTCTCAAATTAGATCACCATGGCTGCAAACAGCCACCAGCACAAGTTTCTGCAGAAATACAGCTCTTTAGAGTTCAAAGTAAAAAGGCAATAGAATAATCAATTTCTTGCCTCCTGGAGGGGTCATGTTCAAGGGAGACATGAGGAAGTTTTACTTCCTGGAGAGGGTGGTGGCACCATGGAAAGGACTGCTGGTGATAGTGGTTGAGAAGCTATCATAAAAGAGTTTAAGCACAGCTGGGATGAGACAAGGTGACTCATAATCCCTAGTGGAGGCAACATGGGATTGAGGGGTGGGGATGAAGGGAAATGGGTGACAACCGACCAGTACTGTAGGGCAATGGGGTAAGTTAATAGAGTAAGGCCAAAACTGATAGACCTTTGGTCCTCTTCTGCCATTAAATTCTGTGTTTCTATGTTTCTTACCTTTAGTAGGTTAACTTTTGATCCCCTACTTTTATAATGTCCCTGATGCTGCATATTTGACTCTGGCTGAAATGGGGGGATGTACTATATGATTTCTCTTGCTGGGCACACTTAGATTCCAACTGACCACCACGACTACCTATGATTATTATTGGGTCATCATCATCATCATCATCATTAACAACAGGAACTGCTACATCACAACTTTTTTAAGGAAGGGGGGATTTAACACCAACAGACTCAGACACAGCCACCTTGTCTTCCTTTTTCTCCGGTTCCCAACAGGGGTCACTGACATCATCATCATGTTCATCATCTGCATCCACAGTTTCAGCTTGGATGCTGTCCTGTCGAGAACATGTTCCAACCACTGAATCATTATCATCACCTGATATTTTTGCGCCACACTTCGAATCATTGGATGACAAAGGCATGACCTCAACAGCACTTTAAATGTGACATTGTGAGTCATTATCCTCAGGATCAGAATCATGTTCAACTACCATGGGGATGTTGGGGAGTACAACATCATCTATACTGTCAGTCATAGCTTTAGACTCAACTATATTTTCTAAAATGGTTAACTGGTCAGAAGTGGAACTTGGGGCAGCAATACTCATGCCAGCAGCAACTGCACTAACTCCACCAGCGGGGACAACATTGTCTCCTCCAACTATCACTGAAGCAACAGACTGTGCAGTAAAAAACATTGATGGAGAAATCCCTTTACTGCCATTAGCTATGCACGTCTGCGTACTACGATGCCCATGGCTGATCTTCCCACTGGCAGCAGTGCCATGGCCAGAAACAGCTTTGCTTGCATGTCTCTTTGCAGGCATTTTGGGGGTTCACCAAGAAAATGATAAACAAATTTAGATTTGTGAACTTTCAGTTTGGGGTTGATGGGAAGCCAAAAAACAACAACTGTGGCTTGCAGATGGAAATTGGGCACTAAACAGATGCAAATGCACAGACAGATTAAGATTACACTGTGCACTCAAGAGATGCAGCCACAAAGGCACAACTACACCTTAACCAGTGCTCACAAATCCAAAACTGAAAAAGAATACCTTTTGTCGGTTGTGGGGGAGGCAGTGCACTGTAGTAACAGTCCACTACCAAGATACCACAAAGCAGTACAAAATAATGCAGATGGATAACTGGTTCATACTGCTACAATTACTGTGTGGCACAATAAAATGTGTCTGACTTGATGGCAAATGTCACCCACATACTCACACACACACTACAGGTAATATGCAGCAAGTTGAAAACTTCATTATTAGAACCAAATATTTTAATCAAACTGAAATTATGCACTGCACCACAACAATCAGAAAATAAATTCAAAAATTACTGAAAATATTACTGTGTGTACAATAACACAGTTATACAACAAAAATATAACCAAAACCATTAGAAAGATTGCCTTTCTCCCAGTTAATCTACCTCCATCACAGATATGCCCCTGCCCCGAAGTACACTTCAACATTGTCTGACGGTACACTGAATGTTCTAAATTAACATTTAAAATCCACACAAAAACAATAAACACTCGATGATATGAGAACAGGAGGGTTTCCTACAATCGATGTACTAAATTTTGAGCAGAAAAAAGGACTCAAAAAGGCTTTTGAATGGTTTTTAGAGGGTTTGAATCTCAGAGCTCTGACAGCAAACTGTCTCCAGCTACCACTACACACACACTACATAGAACTGAGGCTGTGCAGAACAATCTAGAGTCCATGTGACCTGCAATCCCATGAATCACTGCAAAATTCACCTTAGAGCTCACAAACAAGGCAAAGTAATATGAAGTATGTTGAAATCAATGTACTTTGCTTTAAATTGGTGTAGAAGTGATTGGGGAAAGATGGAGTAACACAAAGTCAATGCTTCCAACAGACCTCGCTATGATAATTGGAAGACGAAGAACTCCGCTTCGCATTGCGGATTACTCTTCGGATTCTGCTTTAATATGCTAATTGCTTGGTGTAGCAGATTTTGGCCACTTCTCCCACCTCTAGTGCCTGTTCAGGTCCCTTAACTTATACATTACATTATGTTTAGAATTCCTAATAAGACTGAGTACTATCAGGCTATAGAAATGCTTCCATGTTTGCCATTGCTATCACACGTCTCCTCTGGTGATTTCAGTACAGATTTTTTTTTTAAATTGATATGTATTCAATAAATAGAGTCCCTATAGATTTCCTTTTGAAGTCTCCCATGAGATCAAACCAACCACAAAGATGCCTCTCAAAGTCACATCCAGACTATGGGAGATACATATTTTGAAAAAAAATTCTTAAATTGTGGGAAGTGTAATGCCACAATACTAAAGGGATTAAAGTTTCTAGGTATCCTTTTACCAATTAAAGTTTTCATCAGACCTCTTCTAATCCTGTACTCTCCCCCATTTTCAGTCTATTGTAAAATAAGTTAGAGCTCACCATGCACATGACTGCCCTCCACTTTACCTACTTCTACAAATCTAAAAATGTAACCAACCCAAAAAAGAAAATGTGACTAATAGAATATTTTTATCATTACTGCAGTAGGCTGGAAAGTCAAACTACCCAGTGCATTTTCTATTTACCTCACCCAGCCAGCTATATGCAAACCCTCACGGACATAATTGTAGGCATAACAGTGAAGTGCATTTGCTTTTGATAGAAGCATTTCTCTTTGTTTGTACAAGCCCAGTTTTCTCCTTCAGTGGTAGTCACTGACATCCATAATGATATATTTTTTTCCAATTGTTTAACCAGGAGAGACACACTAAGCTGAAAGCTTGTTTACAGGTGCGACCTGGGTGCACAGGGAAGTTAAGTGACTTACTCAGGGTCACACAGTATGCAAGTGGGGGCTATGGGATTCAAACCCAGGTCTCCAGATTTGCAGATCAGAGCCTTAAACCACTGCACTATACTGCCTCCCACTATCCCTTGTTATAGCTAGTAATGACTAGACATGGGTTATTTGGTTTTATGGCAGTGAAGAAAAAGCATGGTTGGATATTGCTGGGTAATTTAATTGATGGCCCTAGCCACCACTGTACTTCCTAATGATCAGTAGCCCCTAACGGTGATGCGCACATGATTTTTGAAGTCAAAAACATTGGTGTTGTTGGTGTTTTGGTGTTTTTAGAAGCAAATAGTGAAACTGAAAATAAATACAGTTGCATCATCTTACATATCACAGGGAGTTATTTATTTGCCTTTTAGGTGGGTTGAAAGTAGTTGAACATTAAAGAAAATGTGATGCTTCCCAAGCTTAGATAATCATAGTTTAAAAAGGTAAACTGTGACAAACTCACACAGCTCTTAAAATAATACAGTACTAAAGAAAAATGGAATTAGTATCCCTCCCAAGAAGGGAAGATGGTTCAAACATATTAATCAATTTATTAACCACACAGTTAATCCATTAGTTAATTAATTAATGTATTAATATCAAAACATTTTACCAGGAAAGAGATACTCAGATGATAACAGCTCATGTTCTGATCTGTCCAGGAAGAAAGGGGAGCAGGGAGAAATAATTCAAAAAAGAGTAAGTCATCAGAAAAAAGTGAAATACACATAATTAACATAAAGTGCAAAATACATAGGTGCAGAGTATTTTAAAAAAGCTCAATGACAATAATACAGGTGCATAACAAACACAAATGTACAGAGGAAGAGGAGAAAAATCACAGAACAATCACAATGTACTGTATGTGAGGGAGGAGGTAAAATGATGAGGTGCAACATGAATGGGAATGTCACTTAAAGAGTCCTGTTGAACTGGGTGTGGTTAGAGATGCAGTTTCACGAGTCAGCTTTGATGTCATAGAGGACAGCTGTTAGGGAAGAAGGAGTAGGGGTAAAACATATAGTGTGGGGGAGGGCAGGGTAAGCCATAACATGGAGAATGTAAAATTAATGCAGCTTGACCTGCAGATGACTTATTGCGAAGAAACGAGAGAGAAGGAATGAGCATAAAATCCTTAAAAAAAACAACAATAATTTTTGAAGAAGGGTAAATGCATCTATTACAGTATTTATGAGTGTAAAATGCAATGGTTTGGTGAGTTGAGCAATGAATTTATGCCAATGTGGCATCACATAACAAAAAAAAAAAAAAACAGTAGCAGTATTTTTTAAAACATAAAACACAGCAGTTTGCAAATGTGATGCCCTGTACAGGTGCTGGGCATCTGATTTTCAAACTCAATATGTGGCAAAGTGCTTGCTTGTAATCACTTTTTTTATTCTTTTGCTGACTGGTTAAAGCCAACTGGGCATACGGCCTGTTTTCAGGAGCAACCTGTGAACACACAGAGGTTAAATGACTTGCTCAGTGTCACACAGTATATACAATGAGGTTGTGGGAATAAAACTGAGGTCTGCTGAATGTACAAGCCTCTTTTACTGCTCACTGCTACAACCTCTAGGCAGTTTGCCAACCACACGGCAAAACTGCAAGAGTGAAGACCATCACAGCAACAGGACTCAAGCAAATACCTCGGGTCGCTGTGATGGTCTTTGCTGGCACTGGGACTGCATCGCCCAGTGTTTAGCCCCCTCCCTCGAGACAATTCCGAATAAGAGTTATATATTTAGAGACCGGGGGTGTGTGGGGGGCTGAGCCCTTCACATAGGTGGCTTGGGGGGGGGTGTAGCTCCCCGATAAAAACACAGACACTTCCATGACCGTGCAATGCCAACATTTGGCATTGCAGCTTTTGCTGTCGGGGATGACAGCGAGGCGGATGTTACCTAGCTATAGGTAAACCCCTCTAGGCTGTACTGGTGGCAGTACTAGTAGCCTGCATTTTACAGGGTGTCCTTCTCTGCAACATAATAATCAATTATAGCTCCATGCCCTGCATAGAATGAGAAGTCTGCAGGAGATAGTGAAACATAAGGGACTTGAGTTTCAACATATTATTATGCAAAACATGACTTTCCCAGTACACTACTCAAAAACAAACTGATGCATTGCCCAGTAAATCTTTATCAATGACTATAACTAATGAATCTTTAACACTCTGCAGTTGTTCTATATCAGCAAAGAGGATATTCATGGTAATGAGGTTTCTAGAAAGGGATAAATTGTAATCCTGTCATAAAAGTGATGCAAACAAGTTAGTAACTAGTTTAAAAAGGAGTACCTGTGTTCAGCTCCTTACTAGAATAGCAATCCAGTGTTGCACAAGAGGAATCAGTTAAGGAGGAAGGACTGGTCAAAGGACAGGCAGGTGTATGTACCGCAGTCAATAGACGTGTTAATCACTCTAAATGCATCAAAGTATGGTTTATCTTACAGGTGGTACAGCACAAGTTTACTTCTCTTTCAAGTTCAAGCTGGTGATGGGAATTCTTCACAGTTTTAAATAGAAACACCATACTTTTACAGAATGTTCAAAGTCACTGTGTGAAAATGTCATATGTTCATTTGAAACAAATAAGGACATTATCAACTGTAAGTTAAACACGGCTTTGATGAATTTAGGGTGATTTAAACACTGAGTGAGGGTGGCATGCCTGCCTTTCCTTTGGGCCAGACTCCTAGGTCAGTAACTATCTCTGATTCATTTGCATTACTGAACAGAAATGTATTGGTTTTTGGTGTTTCTCTTTCATCACTTGTTAGTCTACTCATTTGGACCTGCTCAGCTGTCCCCCACTACCAGCCAGAATAACTCACACTGCAGATCTTCAGGTTACCCAGGGTCTAAAATGTCTTCTGGAGGTTCTGGCTTTTCCCTGTTGAGCAACCCTCATCACCTATCTAAGGATGATTAAGTGGAATGATGTAGGCAGCTTGGATCATCCAGGGATGTCAGCTGGAGGATAGGTGGTGTTGGTCCAATAGGAGGACAGGTAATGTGGGGCAATTAGGTAGATATAATAAAGCATGCCATGTTTTGTGCAAATTTCCACTGTCTTTGGGTTCCTCTCCCTCCATTCATTCCCAGCAATTGCTCCATGTCAACATCCTGGATGGTGGAGGCAGCTGGCACATTTTTCATCCACAACAACCAATGCCCCAGCCTTCAACCAGATGTAAATCACCAAGTAATTTACTGCTGCACTCTCCCTAGGGAGAAGATCATCTACTTAGTCCATCTTTCCCCCTCCCTACCAGAAGTTGTTTGTGTTGTTGTGGCCTCAAATGTGAAACAAGCTCAGCAGCAAGTTTTCACACATTCTCCATCAGTTAGTGTTATACAGCACAATTACAGGGTTTAAATCAAGTATCAGTAACAAATATTTTTAATCTCTGCTACCACGAGGGATTATCTGTGAATAACAGTGCCAGATTATTCACAGTTCCACATTAGAGCCCACAAAATATTTACTCCAGGAGCAAATTAGTCCCTGGAACAAACCAGCAGTATATTGAAAGATGCTCAGATACTTTGTGACTGCTAAAGGCATATTCCAATATACCAGCCAGGCACAAACTAGGCTGTGATCATAAACTCCGGACTCCTTACTAGTTTGAGGAGGTATGTGGCCAAATGGTGTTAAGGGAATTGCAATTATAATTGGGCTGTTAGGCACTACTAATGGCTATTGCTCATCTGGAGCAATCTTGCATATTTGTACCTCAAAATGCAAAAAACCTCATAGTGCTAACAAGGGATAATAAGGTTATTTGGATCTCATTTGGCCTCATTACAGGTCAGGAACACACAGTGTTTGTGACACCCCTTCCCCCAGTGTCTGTCAGAGCTGCCAGTGTTGAGTCTAGAACCCTCCCTTGTCCCACGATCATCCCTCTGGTAACTTCATAATATTTCCCAGACATCAGCTGGTTTCCCTGCCTCCCCAACATCCCATGATATACTATTGAACATACCATCCCAAGTCTGAATTACCGCCACCTGCCCTGTCCCAGTGCGCTCCTAGGACTTAACTCCTGACCGACCCATACCTCCCCCAGCATGCACCCCTCCACGACTGGCACAGAGCCTCTGTTTACTTCCATGGTCAGCTGCCAAATGACATTTCAGGGTTGCAAACTGACTAATCAGCTGTGAGTACTGTGAACACATGATTGCAAAATGTCATTTGGCAGCTGGCCATGGAGGTGAGTGCAGGGTTCTTGCCAGTCACCGGGGAAGTGGGGTGGTGCTGCAGCAGTATGAGTGCATTGAAGGATGAAAACTATGGATGGGCATGGTGCAAGAGGGCAGGTGGTGGGAACAGTTAGTCACCAGGCCATGCTTAAATGTATATTGGGGGTGTTGGGGGGCAGGGAACCACTAGCACACAGGGTATGTGTAATTTTATATCGTGGGTGTTTCGGGATGGGTACCACTAGACACCAAAGAAATGTTCTCAGATTACTGGTAGGGTGGTCGGGTTGGGGGCACCGCAGTTAGGGGGTGCAGGTCATATGACTTGGTTTGGGGATTTGTAATTAGCATGACACTGATTGCTACACATGCCTCTCCAAACATACCAATATGCTGGTGCATCTGTAAGCAAGGCTCTATAAGCTGCTTTGCATAGGTGCATGAGCATATTTTAGGGCCAGTTGCAAACAGGTTAGCTATTCACTAACTATGCCTTTCAATGTGGCATTTTGTGGTTCTTTCCTGCTTTTTGCTCCAGAAAGTGATGTTAGCAAATCACAAACATGTTTTGCAGTCACTAATGCCCTTGCAGTATTCTAGCCTGGTTGTATTCAAAAATGCCCTTAAAGAGCTCTAATAACTAAATAAATGACTTTACAATTATTCACTACAATTCTGTAGAAAATATTCAAATGCTGCAAATAGTGTTTTAAAATATGTATTAGTCCTGCACTAAACAATGTAAACTGCATTAAAAAATTACAAAACTGCAGGTGATATTCTAAGGGCAAATTGTGTTTAAAATGTTTCTTTGAAGCATGTGGAGAATGGTTTCCACACAGACAGTTCTCAGACCACTTGAATTTAACACACCTGAATGAGAGATTATTTCCCTTGTATTGAAAAATGCTGTATTTATGTTGCTTAAAATTCAAATCTATGGATGCTGATTTTCAATATTTATTGGAGTCATATATGGAGACCCTTTAATGAATAATACACAAGACTAAACGTACCCAAAGGTAAACTATATTTAAACATCAGCAGCATGGCACAGAAGTATTAGTTTCTATTATCAGACTGACAGTATTTCTTGAGATGTAACGGATAGAGGATTCACCTTCAATGTAAAATACAGATATTTTTGTCTGGCACATACAACATTCTAACTCAGTTTTTCTAACAGCAGTCATCATAATAGTTTTTTGTAGCCAGAGAGATCTTTTAAAATCCTCTTTCTGTTCATCTAGCTCTGAAGCACACAGAAAACAAGCAAGCAAGCCAGGTTCACATTCAAAGCATAGCACTGAGAAATGATGGTGCTGTGTTAGAAGATGCATGCAATCAGTGTCACATGACAATCCTAACCAATCAGACAGCATGTCTAAGTAGCAAGACACTTTTATTTACATATGAGTGTCTCATGCACTGCACCCTAATAAAAGCCTTCTCTCTGGTGGTGGTTGAGACAAATGAAAAGGCCACTAAAAAAGATCATTTAAAGTGAATTTCCAAGATGTGCCTATGAGCGTTATATCCCATTATCAACTGATAGAACACCCATTTGTTGAGCAGTAGCATTCATGTATATAAAACATTGTTTAAATATATTAAACAATGTTTAAAAAATGCACCCCCCCAGACTACAATGGGGCATGTCCATGCCCTCTCCCTGGTTAGATGTCATAAAGCAACTGAGCATGGGGTGCAGGGCTGGAACACAGGGAAGTGGAAGGGAACAGGTAACCATCAATTCAATGAGATGTAGGATCCCTTGCTTTCCTAAATAGACTTAGAGAGAAAGTAAAGTTTATGCAGGGAAGGTGCTATGTGATAATTGCCAGATACTGACTATAGCAGCCTTAATGTAATGGACTATAAAGCCCATAAGCGGATAATAAAATGCTCAAAGTTTTCCTTAGATAGCAAAAGTAAGAAAATATGAGCTACCGTACAATTTATTAATACAGCTGCTGGAGGCACTGTACTCTCACCACCAAAGGAACATTGTCAGTTGTCTACTTTGGTATCAGACAACTCAAATTGTTCTCAAAGCTAAAAAATGCAGGTGGAACCATTCATAGTGAAAACAGTACCTCATGTAAATGTAATAACATACATAGCAGTTCCTGTGATTAAAATACTGTAAGGGCTGTCCATAATAAAACAAAGAAAACCAAGAGGGCATGTTGTCGGAGGAGGATAGAGCATCCCACAGGAAAGTGGCATCCTCTGGAGATTAAAGACTCTAAACTCTGTTCCATTACTACCACCTGGGTTACCACAGGTGTTGGCAGTCTTGCCAAAGGCTCTGTAAGTGGGAAACAAATATTAACATATTCTCAGCATTGTCATGTCTTCCTGCACTGCATGTTCTAGAGCAGAGTTTCTCAAATGGTGAGACCAGTCTCCCTGGGGGACCCCAACCAGTTCCATGGGAGGCTCAGTGAGCCTGACAGTGTACTGCACCAAAAGCATCAGTGTAAGTTACCCTGAATACTATGAACCTTCAACCTTTTATTCTATTTAGATCATCCCTCTTCTCTTGTCTTATAAAATGCTTTTTCTTCCATAGGTTGAGTCTGTCTTAGCATTTTTTTAAGATTTGAAATAATTAAAAAATAGTGTTCATTTCAATGTGGCTAGCCCCAGGTATTTATCAGTATTGACTGCTATCTTTGAACACCCATTGTTCCTTAAGGTCAAGGAGCAGAGTCTATTGCATACTAGTTTACAACACTCAAAAGAAAAGAGTTGTTAAATGATGTATGTTCAGAAAAGCTGAGAATAGTGCTGAAAGCTGGGGATATCTATTTTAAAATCGAGTTCTCATTTTATTATTTATAATTTCAAAAAATCAGACCGTAAGAGATAAAGAGTGAGTCTTGCCAGACCAGAGAACATAGTGATCTACAATGGAATCAAAAGGAACAGGTTCAATATTTTTACAGAAACATGTACATTTTCTTTACATTTTGTGTAGCTGATGTATGAAGAGACTGAAACTGAAGGTAAATAGTCCCGGGTGAAAAAACATGGTCATTTATTCAATGTCATTTCATGTTCTTTCTGGTGTACAGGGTAAATAACTGTTTGTTATTGTTTCTATGGGGAGGCCTGATGTATTTCAATAAATTAGGGGAGTCCTGACATTTTTTTCTATATCTTTGTGGAGGTTTACTCTGACAATATTTGACAACTTAATGTTCAAGAGACATGAACCTGCATTCATTGTGGCTAGAGGAAAACCAGAAAAAAGACTTTGCCTAGCCTATTACTGTTATTATCTGCAGCATCTACATAAAATGATTAAGGAACTCCAACCAATATTCAAGGAGGATGACACACTGCAGTGTATTTTTGAAGAACTACCTCTACTGTCTTTTAAGCAGCCACCTAATTTAACCAACCTAATTATTAGGAGCAAACTTGTACCTGAACAAAATAGCAGAACACTATGTGCACAAGACGCTGCAATCATGCTAGATGTAAGACTTGTGAACACATTTCCACTTCCAATTATATCAATCACCCACAAACCAAACAATTCAGAATATAGGGGAATTATACATGTACATCCCGGATTGTTGTTTATTTTATTTTATTCAATGGAAGAGATGTCCACACGCATTGCACGTGAGAGAAAAGGGACAACCTCTCCACACCCAAATGAACTATCTCAGACATGCTATCAAAATGAAGATGATAGGAAAAACCAGTGGGACAACACTTCACTCAGTCTGATAACTACATCTCTAATATGTTGGTACTGGTTTTGAAAGGACATTTTAAAAATACACAACAAGGGTAGGCTTTTGAGATCAGATTCGTTCTACTTTTGAAGATGGTGGAGGAGGGGATGAATATAGCATTGGGTTTTATGTCACAATTTACTGGTTAAAAGCTCTTGTTTTATTACCTTCTTCAGGGACAACACATGGACATATAATTGTGGTAAATGGTGGTATTGCAATGTGTTTGGATACAAAATGGGTATACAGATTCTTCTTTACTGGTTATCTGTACATTGGTTTCACCCCTGGGGTGGGGTTGGGGTACAGCATGGTGGCTGGGTGTTGATTCCTTCAGTTTTTGATTCAGATTGATAGAATTGATATTTAATAGTACAGAATATTAGGTATGTACAGACACATGTTGATACATGGACATATTAGGATAACACTATCTCAATTACAATGTGGTCTGTGTTAGGTTTGGATGTTGAATGTACACAAATACTAGTCACTTGTTACAGAGCTATCAAGATTAAATAGTATAAGTTTGACTATTCATCAATAATATTGACTTATAATGCACAGGTTTTAAGACATAGATATCTGATAAGTACTTACATTGTATAAATGTGAGGAACATCTGGTTAATGCTTAATTTACGCTAGGGCAGGTTATCTTTCAACCCACTTTTTTGCCTAACACAAAGATATTTTGTTATTTAGAATGCTTTCAGCATTATATACTATGTTTCTTCAGCTTATTTTATCTTGTGGTTTAAAATCATATACATTTACTAATGCATGCACAGACACACAAATGTATCTGTAGTATGTTTTATGGCTGTTCTCAGGAAAGAAGCTATTTATTCTGTGACATTTGACCTTGAAATACATTTCCTTTGATGAAACTCTGTTGTCTTTATATGGTCCTACATTGATTTTTAAAAGCAGTTTGGGCAAATTGGATTTTTAACAACTTTTTATCTTTTTTATGTATGATGTGGACTTCAAGAAAGTGTATTCTTTCATTATTTTCCGATGAAGGATTCTATGTAGTTCGAAAGCTCAACGCACCTATTTTCTTTTTTAGCAACTCTGTTGGTACAATAAAAGGTATCAAATCACATATGTGGTTGCAGCCAATTACTCTGAATGCCTGCTACATTCACGATTTACTGCACCACTGAATCCCCACCTAAACATAAATGCCCATGAAATACAGTGACTGGAGTTTTCCAATGCAGGAGGCAAGTCACAGATGATCACTGGGTATCAGATGGCTGTTTAAGGGAAGGGGTGTGTTGCACAATGCAGCTGAGGGAAAAGGGTATAAGTTGTATGGGAAAAACCATATATGAAAAAATAAATTATCATGTTCTAAAGCAGTGTTTCTCAAATTAGATTGCCATGGCCACAAACGGCCACCAGCACAAGTTTTTGCAGACATAAAGCTCTTTAGAGCTCAAAGTAAAAATGCAATGGAATAAACAATTTCTTGCCTCCTGGAGGGGTCATGTTTAAAGGAGATATGAGGACATTTTACTTCCTGGAGAGGGTGGTGGCACCATGGAAAAGACTGCTAGTGATAGTGGTTCAGCAGCTACCATAAAAGAGTTTAAGAATAGCTGGGATGGAACAAGGTGACTCATAGTCCTTAGGGGAGGCAACATGTGATTGAGGGGTGGAGGTGAGAGGGGAATGGGTGACAACTGACCAGTACTGTAGGTTAATGAGGTAAGTTAATACAATAACGCCAAAACTGATAGACCTTTGGTCTCCTTCTGCCATTAAAATCTGTGTTTGTATGTTTCTTAACTTTAGTAGGTTAACTTTCTATTGGAAATTTTGTCAATGGAGAAATATTAGCAACTACTGGAACAAGGCATAATACAAATATAGTAAAAACACTGGTGTACACAACAATTAACATAATCTATGATATGGCCAATAAAATGTAATTAGAAGACACAGAGAATATTGCTAAGCAAACACATGGCAGTTACACACTCAATTCATCTTACTAGCTGTACAAACTTTGAGTACTTTTCAATGGATGGCCTATTTCCCTTATGGTAGTGTAGGGCACTTGAAAAAGGGAAACTGGTTCAGAAGGAAGGAATGGTGATTGGGGCATGTCGGGGTGTGTTGAGACATTAGGTTGGACTATGAGGGGAATGTTTCTTACTTAAAAAAAACATGGGAGTGGAGTCATGTGCTGCACTTAATGTTGGCAACAGCTTAAGTGAGAGATATTGATCGTCTGGGCTAAAGCTTCCATAAGGAGGCACTGCACTTGAATTTGATATTCACTTTCTCTCAAATGCAGCTGCTAATTAGTCAGTGAACATCCCGGTATAATTTTTAGAGGAAAACTTTGTTCATAGAAATGTCACATGATTCAGTGATTCCACCACCTAAACAAGCACCACTGTCTGTTCCTCACATCCCTCCTTTTCTGGCAGGAATTTCCATGCAAACCCCCCCCCCCCTTGAAACAAGCAACCACCAAAAAGACACAAGACCAATTATGTAGATAAAGGACTTTCCATTCCAGTAGATACAATTCAACAAATGGAGAAATTCTTTTGATGAACTAGCCTCTATAAAGATGGTTCTCTGCATTATGGTAAATTATTTTTGAATCTTGTAAAGGGGCTTTAAATGATCTTTTAATTAGAATGGGGACACTGAGGCCAAAATAAGTTCAACAAAGAACAAGGTACAGAAGGAAGAAAAATACATTATTTTATTCAAGAAAATAGTAATAAATTAGATGACTGAATAGAAGATCAAGATGGAAGAAACAAACAAAATAATTTAGTCATTTTTAATATTTATTTATTGATTATTAGGATTAACAACTTTGAACCAGAGGTTCTTTTACAAAGGTGCCACATCACCATAGGTAAAACAAACAAGCAATCAAGGAAGTTACATATGTAGGAGATGAGGGTAGCAATAAAGTTCATGGTTACATTGTACAATTATAAAGAAATTATGAATAGTACAAATTAGTTTATAGAATACAGTTTTAACAGGAGCTATGAGCAATACAAGAGCAAAAGCAGTCTTCAGTGCGACTTTGTCAGTTAGTGCAATAACAGGTACATATGAAACAGTGCAAAAGTGAGATCAAGGCAACAGTGTACAATTAAAAGGTAATATTGAACAATACAAAATTGAAAGCAATCTCTGGTGCACCTTTGTCAGTTTGTGCAGTACCAGGTAAAGAATAATAGCAGACTAGGTCAGGCAAGGAGGGAAAACTAACCTAGGGAGGGGAGAAGGATGCAGTGTGGGGAGAGTAGCTAGGGGTGAGCGGAAACATTTAAAGAGGGGGGAGAGAGGGGGGAAGGTGAAAGGATGACAGTGGTGGTAGACAATAGGGGATGGGGGAGAGGTGAGGTGTCAGATAGTGAAGGCAAATCAAAAGGAAGAGGACAAAGGTAGAGAGAAAGCAGGGAAAGAAGAGAGTGGTTAACAAGGAGGTCAGGGAGGACAGTCACAACTAGCGAGGGAGATGAGGTGCTGTCGGAGATTAAACTTAAAGAGGCTAAGTTTTGGTTCATTGGAGATGTCTTGAGGGAGACCATTTATCCAGGATGGGGCCCAAGAGCTAAAGGTGCACTGTGCCTGAGAGGTTCATCAGAAAGGGGTTTGGTATGTGTTTTTAGTTGTGCTACGCATATGTCAAGGGTTTTGAGCAGGTGTTAGTAGGTGAAAAGAGGTGGGGGGTGAGGTGAAGGGTGATTTTCTTGGCCAATAAACAGGTTTGGAAAGTGACTCATCCTTTAAGGTTGAGTCAGTTGGCAAGTTTGTGAAGCTTACATGTATGAGTGAATTTGTCGGCACTAGTTACAAGCCTACTGGTCTTATTGAGTGCAGTTGAGATTCTTTTCAGGTTAGTGTCAGTAGCGGACCTATAAATAACAACCATTGTCTATTATGGCTAGGACATAACTGATAGTGGCTAGCCACAGGGCTTTGAGGGATCAGGCAGTGCTGGTGGCAGTGAAGGGTGCCTATTCTTGCATTAACTACCCTGGAGATCAGATTCACATGTTGGGAGTAAGAAAAGGGACTGTAAATTATGACCCTTAGGTACAATACTAAAATTATGTTACTTGTTCAAGATGGCGGTTGTGACTGTTTCTGATAGGGTGACAGATTTATGTTTATTATGGGAAGTAGCAAAAGGCATAACATTGTTGTTTTATAATTCATCAGCGTTTTGTGCTGTTCAAACTAGGATTCAACCAATGTGAAGTTGGTCTGGAGTTCATTTGTAAGAGGGAGTGGACCAGTGCTGATAGTGAAAAGGACAGCATCATCTGCATATAGGACCATATAGCTGCTACAGGATTCAGGGAGGCTGTTGAGGAATAGGCTAAATAATAGCAGGCCAAGGATTGATCATTGAGGAACCACAGCACATACTGGTAGGCTGAGGGAGAGGATGTCATTGATTTTAACTTTCTGAGTTCTATCAACAAGGAAGCTATGGAACCAATTTGAAACTTCTTTAGAGAGGCCGAATGTGGGGAGTGTTTGCACTAGAAGGGAGTGATTAATGGTATCAAAAGCCTTAGTAAGGTCAATATAGATGACCCTACTATGTGACCACGGTCTAGGACTTTGTGTATGTAATCCATATATTCTAGGAGGGTGGTGATGGTGCTGTGCAATTTTCTAAAACTGTGTTGCTGGTGGCACTGTATGTTATATTTTGTTAGATATTCGGTAAACTGGTCACCTACGATTCATTCCAGGGCTTTAGAGAGGGGTGGGATGATGGATATAGGGTGGTAATTCATATGCTAAGATCTGTCTCTGCTTATATATACTGGAGTGACAATTGCTGCTTTCCATAATTGTGGGAATTTTTGAGAAAGTGACATGTTTAGAATTTTAGAGAGGAACGTTAGCACAACATCAAATAGGAGTTTTAGTAGTTTAAGATCTAGTGTGTCACTGCTAAATCTGGATTTCCCAAGGACTTTTTGCAGGTATTTTTTGGTTTCAGATCAGATGACTGTTCTGAAATAGAAGGGTCGTGTATTTGGGGGGGGGCAGATGTTATACTGTTGCCACCTGTGTTTAGATCATTAAAATATTAGGGAGAAGAACTCCACTAAGATCCATGAATGCTTTGTTGAATCTGTCAGCAATTTATCTGGGCTCCTGGATAGTAATGCCATTTACTGCAATCAAATTAGGGGACATTCTATTGGACTTACCCATAAGTTCCTTAATCCTGTCCCGAAAATGTAGGCCGTTAACCCAAGACTTGTTGAGTTCACTTTTGAAGTGCTCTGCTTTGGCTTGATGAATCTCACAAGTGCAGGACTTTCTGGATGCTCTATATCATTGCTTGTCACCCTTATTACCTGAGGCAAGGGCACAGTGCCATAGGTTATCCCTCTCCTTCATAGTATTAAGCAGGGTGGGGTGATCTAAGGGTTAGTCAGGCCCTTTGATTTTCTTTTCAGAAAAGGGGTGAATAGGTCACAGGCCTTATTGAACTGGTCAATGAAGTATTATAGAGCTTGGTCAATATTGCTAGACATATTTATAGGGGACCAATCACAATTTAACAGGTAGGCTAAGAAATTACTGAGGTGTCCTTTTTTAAGGACACGCTGGTAAGTGATCCTGGCCTTGGGTTTAGGGGCTTTATTAGACACAAACATGTTACTGGGGAATGGTCACTCATTGAATCAGGGAGAACAGTGGTGTTAGAGATTCTAATATATGAGAAAGATAAGAAAAATACAGTGGCCCAGATATTCAAAAGGGTTGCACCATGCACAACAGAGATGTGCCAGTGCAAGTCCGAAATTGTGCCATTCTGCAATATTCAGCAAGAGGCAGATACGCCCCCCAAACCACAATGCGCAAGAGTGCAATGATAATGAATGCATGCACAACTGAAGGGGGAGGAACCATGTATAAATGGCACAGTGCGATATTCAACAACATAAGCCATGCGCAATAGAGGAGCAAACGGAAGTTGCGCGATAGCGGAAATGAGCCAAATTAAAAAGGAACAAGAGAGAGGTGCAAGAATGCTACAGGGAAGTCATATGTTGCTGAACTGCAGGCAGCCACACAGGCACACAAAAACGGGGAGCAGGATAGGGCAGGAGAGAGACAGAGCACCTGGAACCCCCAGTAACAAGGAAGGTGTGGGAAGCCTCTCCCACAGTGCAGGTCAAAAGGGGGAAGTGCCACACAGCACTGAGGCCACTACAGGGAGGTGTTCCCGGTGCAGGGGAAGTAGCAACAAGGACAGTGGGGGGAACACAGAAACAGCTGCCA
Organism: Neoceratodus forsteri; assembly: GCA_016271365.2. NCBI lineage: Eukaryota > Metazoa > Chordata > Ceratodontiformes > Ceratodontidae > Neoceratodus > Neoceratodus forsteri. The sequence goes on from CM057459.1 coordinate 876,620,901, forward strand.
GGAGGGGTAACACAAGCCAGGGACATGGCCAGTGCCATCATCCAGATGGAGCCAGTTATGAGGGGGGTGAGAAGGCAGGCAGCAGGGGAGCACGGCCGTGGACTGGCCCGTCAGCGGTATTCCCCCAACAGGCAGTACCGAGCCCACACCAGCTTTGTGCTGTACACTGATACTGAGATCGTGGGCCAGTACCTCCTAAACCGGGCGATCCTGAGGTGGCTCTGTGAGCTGTGCAGTGATGTGATGCAGACACCCACACGACGGAGCCATGCTCTGTCAGTGGAGACCAAAGTGGCAGCCTGCATGTGCCTGCTCACCACGTGTACCTTCCAGAGACCAACAGGGGACATGACAGGCATAACCCAGTCGGCCATGTCACGCCTCCTCACCCAATTCCTCAGCACACTGCTGCCACATGCTGCGGAGTACATCCATTTCCCCAGCACACTGGCGGAGCACACAACAAACATACAGGATTTCCACAGGGTAGCACGTATGCCTGGTATGCTCAGGGCAATAGACTGCACCCATGTGGCCATCCGCACACCACCTGGCCCCAAAAGGGCCACATACATGAATCGGATGGGGGTATGCAAGCATCAACTGCCAGGTGGTGTGCGATGACAGGGGGGTGCATAATCAATATCTGTGCCATGCACCCTGGAGGAGCACATGATGCCTTCATCTGGCACCAGTCCACACTGTGCCACAGGTTCGAAAGTGGGGACATCCCTACTGGCCACCTAGTGGGTGAGTATGCAAAGCAAGCAGAAAGGTATGGAGCTTGGGAGGGGCATAGTCAGAGGTGACATGGGTACTGGCGTAGATGTCCCAAGACAGGGCGATGCTGATCACCAAACTAACATCCACCCTGTATACACAGGTGACAGTGGATACCCCACTCCGTCCCTGGCTGCTCACACCATACCGGCAGCCCACGACCCCATCACATCAACGCTACAATGAGGCACATGCCACCACACGCAATGTCATCAAGCAGGTGTTCGGGATGCTGAAGGCACATTTCTGTTGCCTGGACACATCTGGCGGTGCTCTACAGTACAGCCCCTCAAAGGCCTGTGGGCTATTCCTGGCCTGTTGCATCCTGCACAACATAGCCAATGACTTTGGGATAGCCGTACAAGTCGAAGAGGGGGACAGCGATGGGGACGATGAGGACGCTGGTGAAGGTGGTGATGGGCAGCCTACCGCTTGGTAGAAGGGACCCCCGACTGAACCAGATGGCACAGCTGCACCGGGACACCATCACAGAGGAGCACTTCAACCAACCCAGGTAAGTCATGGGGCCATGTGTAACCACCAGTGGCAAAGGCACAACCCACAAACATGCATGGACAAACCCCAGGGGTGCATGTCATTAAGGGAATTGGCCGAGCATGGAACTGCACACACCGTCAGGGATGGGCAAGGTCTAACACGGCATGCAGTCACACACACACACACACACAAACTCCTCACAAGACATGCACAAAGGGTGGGAGGCATGCCAACCCCAACCACCACCCCTAGCCACACACACTTCCACAGACCACCACGCCCAGTGCCTGTCATTGTGCATGTGTCAGACGCTGGGCACCATTGCACAGTGGCAGACAGCACAACACAGGCATTATCATGCACATGCCACAGCGGACAGCAGCCAGGAGGGTGTGCAGATGGAACATGTGCATGCATGCAGGGCCGGGTACCTCACCCATGCATTGCACGTTTAACAACACAATGCACACATGGCAGCAGCAGACAGTAGCCGTGGTGGGAGACAGGTTAGTCACATGCCACAGTGTCACGGCTGCCACGGATACATGGGCGGCCCCACCGAGACCCGCCAGCAGTGATAGACTGACCAATGGCCTCATGGGGTGGCACCGACAGTCCCCCAGGGGTTCCACTGCATGAACGTGACCGTGCTCGCGCAGTGGTCTGCAGCACACTGAACATGCCTGCGCCAGGCGTGCTTGGGATGCCCATAGCTGAACCTGGTGTCGACAAGGAGGGTGTCGCACGACGCCGGCAACGGGGGGTGGACATTGCACTGCGCGGTGTCTGTGACGCATGGGCAACTAACTGTGTGCCCATTATGGCCATGATAGCTGTGACTGCCTGTGTCTGCCTGTCAATGGCAGTGGTTACATCCTCCCACATCCAGTCCATCCCTGCCAGGAGCAGAGCGGTGTCTTTGCTGCACCGCTCCTCTGCCTGGTGCAGAGCAGCACTGAGTGCATCCACCGCTGTCACAAGCTGCACCTGCTGATCGACTGATTCTTGGAGTATGTGGGTGTGCTCTTCTAAGAGGTCATCAGCCTGATCGGCATGCTGTCCCTCATGGTGTTTGTGGCCCTGATGGGCATTGCACACCAGGACCATACCTGGGCATGTCCACAGGTGGTGCACTGATGCCATCCCCTGACACTGTACCCCCATGGCCATTGGCCGACTGCTGACACTGCCCCTCTGGCTGCCACTTTCCAGGGCTCAATGGTGCCACCGCAGTGGCCACAACAGCCCCACTGTCCTGGACACACACCAGTGCTGCCCCACTGGTGCAGACAGGTACAAGCTGGGACTGTGATGTCACGCAGGCCTCCACGGTGGCACCACCCACAGCCATGCCCATGATGTCACCTGCTGTGTGGCCATCCTGCGGCCCACACGTATCACTGTCCATGAAGTGAGCTCCATCATAATCAGTGACGGATCCGGCACCAGCCCGAGTCTCAGCATGCTGGCATCCATGGACGCTGGCATGCTGGGACAAGGGAAGGGCCTCCTCTGCACCTGCTCCACCAACATCAGTCTGGATGTCCAGGCAGACCCTCTGTCACCCTGACCCTCATATGCCTGTGGAGGTGGATGGGCCCTCCTCTATGTCCATGGTACCACCCTCAGTGGACAAGCCCACCACCGCTGACCCATGTAGATGCTCAGGAGCTGTAAGGGAACACAGTAGCATTAATGTATCTGGCCTACCCCATCCCCCCTCATTGACAGACCAAGACCTACCATGCAGTGATGGGCTACCACCCGTCTGGAATCCGCCACCTGGAACACCCTCGATGGCACAATGCTGCATGCTGCCAGCAACCTGCTCTTCTTGCGGGGTCAGACGTTGTATGTCCGGCTGTCCCCCACCGGTCGTAGACCATGCTGCCCTGATAGCAGCCACCTTGTCTTTAATCCTCCACCTGTCTGTGCCCATCTTCTTTTTGCACTCCTGCACGGACCGCTGGTGGCTGCCATGCAGGTTGATGGCACACACCACCTCTTCCCATGCAGAAACACAGGCCTGTGGTGTTCCCCACCGTCTGCTGAGCAGCGGCTCCTGGTCGAGGTAGGCTTCAATCAGGGCATCTGTTTCAGCCTTTGTGAAGTTAGGCCTCCTCTTCCTCCCACATCTTTGTTCCTCTTCCTCCACCTCACAATCACTCATTATTCATCCTGTGAGAATGACAGGTGTTACCTGTGACTGTGCAGTCCCATGCATGTCCCACACACCACAGTCCACAATCCCAAACAGCATGCAACTCACCACAATAGACTGCAGTAACCAACTATAGCCAGTGCAGCCCAATGTCACATTTTTATAGCACAATGCATGCAAATGAGGCGAGGTGCAATTTTAAGTGGATGCAAATGCAGTATCTGCACCATTGAATGGCTGATTAGCTGATTTGCATATGCCGGCTGAATATCACGCTGTTGCGCTTTGCGGAATTGTGTTGAACATGCTCAGGCAAGGGCACATTTCTGTGACATGCACAGTACACACTGAACTGCTCATGCCCGGGGTGATGATGCAGGTGCCTGCTGCGCTGCTGACGTGCTGTGCATGGGAGGCAATGCAGGGCATGGCCACCATTGTGCCAGTGGAGCTACTGCGCTGTTCACATATATGGCACTGTGGCACTGGGGTACTGTAGGCGCACTGGAGCCACAGCGTGGTAGGCAGCTACAGGAGGTGGCACACAGGCACCCAATCACACCACACGCATTGAGTTCCAATCGCGCTGTGGTGGTCCGTGCGTGAGAGACCCATGACCCTGTGCCCAACCTTTACCCCTAGGCACAATGCATCCACATGGGTGCACCACTATCGTGCTGTTTGGTGACAGTGTGATAGGGAATGGCAGCACTGTACCACACAGCATCTGCACATGGCAGACCGTGCTACCGAGTGCCATTTTAACTCCAACTAGCTGTACAGATGGCACAGAGGAGGGCTGCTGTGTGGAGCCAGGTTGAGCTGGCCAATTTTGTGGCCATTGTAGAGCCCCATGCTGGGGCACTTTATGGTGATGCACCCCTGGACAGGGCCAGGAGTGCAGTATGGGAGGAGGTGGCAGTGGCACTAGAGGAAGCCACGGAAATTGGGCACAAGGCCGAGCAGTGTAGCCACCGGTACGGGGACCTCCGGCACAGGACCTGGACAGGCTTGCCCGCCTGCAGTGATGTGCCAGGAGGGGCACGGTGCCACGGCCAGGTAGGTGCCCCATCCATACACTGTTAACGTCCATACCGGTATCACGGTTGCATATGTCCAGCACATGGGGGGGCTGTCCAGTGTTGGCTGTGGTGGTGGTATCAGGGTGGGGGTTGGAAAGGTATGGCTGTGTGGGATTGCACACACACGGGGGGGGGACTTTGCTACCGGATTGTACTGATGTTCCTCTCTCCATGTTTGCACCTTAGGCCCAGAGGAGCACCGGCGGGTGTGGGAGAGGAGGCGCAGCCAAGAGGACCAGCAGGCCGGGAGGGATGCAGGACCACAGAGGCGCAGGGACCAGCCTGATGATGGTGAGTGCCTTCCATCCATGATTACTATTGCATGCTGTGTAACAGGGTGGGCAGCGAGGCATGGCCACCATCCATTGACACAACTGCCATGCACGCAACTTGTTACAGTCAGCACTGTCCAGTGGCACTGCATGTCTGGGAGTGCATCAATGGTATTCCATGTGTGCACTGGATACATGGCTGTGCCACTGCCTTCGCATCGCATAGCCATGTCACTGTACGGCTATGGTGGTGCTGTGCAAGACATGGGCGGTGGGTGTGTGCAGTGGTCCACATGGCTGTGGGTGCCTGGGTAGGCAGGTCTTGTGGACGCGGTCACTGTGGGTGGTCGCACACCATCACAGGGGTGTGGCACATGGCTGCATGCCATGCACAATGGGTGGGCTGCAGGGGGCTGGACAGTCACACGTATTGACTCTGCTCCCTTGTCCTAGGTGGACAACGCTGGATGGCCCTGGAATGGGGCATACAGGAGCTTCTGCAGCTGGCATGGGTGTCCCTGGCACTGTTGGAGTGGATGGAGTGGCACGGGGTCTGGAGCAGAAGCACCCAGAAGTGCCACAAGAGTGGAAAGCGGGGCAGAGAATAGGCCCTCCATGACCCCCTGACACACATAACCCCCCTGGACCCACCCTAACACCTCTTCTTTCCTCTCCCATTTGTACACCCCTGCCCCATGCCCGCTCCCATCTGGTTTATGGCCCTTTCCCCCCACCCTTGTAAATATTTGTACATATGTTTGAGTGTTTTTATTTTTTAATACATGCATTTTGTTATGACAACTGCGGTGGTCTCTGATTTGCAGCAGGCTACAGGTGCTCAGCTGCAGTGGTGTGCATGGCGTCAGGGATGGTGCAAGCATGGGCATTTGTGTGTGTCCAGAAGGGAACCGCCTATGGTTTGGGCAGGGGGATTGGTCACTCTATGTGGTTTGTGTGTTGTTCTCTGTGCACTGGATGCCTGTGTGCAGTGGTCCATGGTGCACGCACTGTGTGCATGGCACTCCTGTCAGACCATCCATGGCCTGTGCAGCTGACACCCTTGCATGTGTGTGATATGCACAGTCAGCTGGCATGTCAGTGGTGGCTGTCCATGCTGGACAATCACTGTACCCAGCACAATGCCAGGTTGCCTCCCATCACCAGTATGGTGCATGTCTGCCTCCAGTGGCACTGTGGCCTCTGCTGTTGTTGTCCCCCCCCATGCTGCTGCTTGTGTCTGTCTGTTGCAGGGGATGTGCTCCACTGTCTGTCACTTGTGCTGCGGCTGCATGCTGGTGGCATATAGCTTCATGGTGCCTACGCAGGGTGGCTGGCACACCTGTGCCATGTAGGGGGTGCTGGCCATGTATACACGGCTGCTGTGGCCACATGCCAGTGGCTTGGTTGACCTGCTACTGTGTCCCTGTGTTTGTGTGCCCTTGGGTATGGGTGGCTGTTTGTCCATGCATTGTGTTGCATCCTGTGTGGTGCATGCTTCCATGCAACACTGTGTGTGCCTGTGCTGGCTGTTGTGGCCAGTGCTGGGATGGGAATGTGTCCTTGGGAGGGTGTGCAGGGTGCTGTACCACTGGTGGTGGGATCCAGGGCATGCCCTGTCACATGTGGGGTACCTCGTGTGCTGACGCATGCTTGGTCTCTCAGCTGCACCTCAGGGGGGGACATGCAGGGTGGCACTGTGTATGCAGTTGTTGCATCACTGTGCACTGCCACCCGTTGCAGCGTGCACATGGTTGGGCTGCCTTGCATGGCTCTGTGGTGCACAGGGTTGCATTGTCACAGTGGGGGTGGTGGCATGCATGGGGTGTCCTGCACTATTGGGTGCTACTCCTAGACAGGGTGTATGGGGATCGTGGTGCAGGGTGTTCTCTGCATTGGTGGGATGGTGTGGCATGGGGTGGTCAGTCCTCCTTGTGTGCCAGTCACAGCTTGCCAGTGGGTGTGCTGGGGCACCATGCCCTGGCTGTGGGTTGGTTGCTGGTATCCATGGGCCGGTAGTTATTTCAGCTCTCCACCAGTTGTGCAGTGCATGGGGTGTGGGGGGTGATGTCTGTTCTGCTGTGTGCTCCTCTGCCCATCTGTGGCATGGGTGGTGGGCCCCTGCATCCTGTCCCTGTGCATTCCTGGTTATGCTGTTGCACTGCTGCCCTGCTCCACTGAGCATCCTTGGTTGCGCTATGGCACATCTGAAATGTGCAACTGCACATCCCTGGTTTTGCTATGGTGCAGGTGGTGCAATATTCAGTCATGTGCTGCAGGTGCATCTTGACCTGCGCAGTTTTTGAATATCGCGTTTCTTGCGCATGGGCGCAGTGGACTTGCGCTTGCTCCTGCTGTTGCGCACTTTTTGGGCTCAGTTTGAATATCCGGGCCAGTATGCTTTTTTTTATTCAACATTTGCCAGGCCCTCTCCTAATGGGAAACCTTATTTAGTGGAAAGAGCACATCAGTCTCTCAGACCATGGCCACAACATGGAGAGAAGCAAAGACTAAGACATTAATTTTTTTGCACAAAATTCAAATATATGCCAGCGAAAAAGGGACTCTATTCGAATGCCACTAAATTTTTCATCTAAAACTGTTTGAGCCCTTTGGTAAGAAAAACCTGACAGCATACAAAAACATAAAAAGAGAAACTACATGAAGGTAGGCTTACATTTAGAATACTTTTCCCAGCTCATCTACTAGTTCATACTTCTGATGGGGACAAGGAATTTGCTTCTGCAGAAGTTGCTGAAAGACTTTATCTAAATATGTTTACTGAATTTCTATCTGGGCACACCTACCATTTATTTTAGGAAGAGATTGGAATCTAATTTTAAATTCCTTAATATACAGAGATGGAAAATGTAAAAAAAAGGTTTCTCCTCATCTCAATAGCTGTTAATGAGTTACAGGACACTCTTGTTTAATTGAACCATTGTGTTTATTAAGCTATCTGACAGAGTACATGCATTCCACTCTATTCCTTGTAGCACTTTTTTCCAGACTGAATTCTTTTCAATTGTCCCCAAAGACCCGAGCCATTGACTGACACAGAAACCTGTTGTGGGTACCCAGATTGGCAAACAGTTTTATTTACATCAAAGTTGTTAACTTCATACATTGCTCTGTCATCATCATCATACACATCATTACTGTTTCCATAAGCATTTATTTACAAGTCTTCCATTTTTCAATTTCTTATTCTCCCAAACAATTCTTTGTTATATACATATCTTATACACAGATATACACATTCATGCCTTATAATTCCTTCTTATTTCTTTAGTTTCTTCTTCTTCCCCCCAACTGTACACATGGGGACCGCTCTCTTCCTTTCTTCTCCAGGCACTAGTGTATAATAGTGTCCTGTATTTGTGGTTTTCTGTGTCCGCCTGCCACTCCCCCCATTCTTAATTGCCTTCCCTCATTCCCAGTATCTCCCTTTTGACCGTCCACCTTAGATCAACCATGTATGCCCCCCTTTGGCATATCCTTCTTAAATCACAACCTCTACCTGTCCACCTCCAGGTGCCAGAAACCAACCTATCAGTTGGGAGTGTGGGAGGAAAACTCTATTATCAGAAAAAAGTGAGGTCTGAGCTCCTCAGCATTAGGCTTTAAACCCCTGAAACTCCTCCTCCTCTTTAGCCCAGTTTTTGCCAAGTCATTAACTTCTCTTGTTCCTTCAAACTCCACCCCTTTTGTGACCTCACTTGAGAGGTCACTGGACCTTAGACCCTCCTATATTAGCCCATATTTCATCCATTGAGGGTTCCACCCCCAGTTACCTTGCTTATAAGGTCACTGGCCTCTCCACCCCCCCGTCTTACCCCCTTCCCTCGAGCTGCCATTGGGCTACTCCAAATTAGCTAAGGCCTGGGAGACAGCAGGGCCTGCCCCCAATACTGGCAAACCTCATTGTCCCCAGAGACCTCAGGTAATGACAGACACAGAAACCTCTTGTGGGTGCCCAGATTGACAAACAGTTTTATTTACATCAAAGTTTTTAACTTCACAAATTGCTCTGTCATCATCATCATACACATCATTCCTGTTTCCATAAGCATTTATTTACAAGTCTTCCATTTTTCAGTTTCATATTTCCCCTAACCATTCTTTGTTTTATCTTACATACAGATATACACATTTGTGCCTTATAACTCTTTCTTATTTATTTTGTTTCTTCTTCTTCTTCTCCCTATATGTACACATGGGAGACCACTCTAGTCCTCTCCTTTCTTCTCCAGGCACTAGTGTATACTAGTGTCCTGTATTTGTAGCCTTCTGTGTCCGCCTGTCATGCCCCCTCCCCACCCAATTCCTAATTACCTTCTACTAGCCTGCCTCCAGCACATGAAGGATGACAGGCTTCCCCCTATTTACTGGGCCCTATCCTTTCTCCAATTCGCAATGCATTACTCTGTCCCAAAATTAAATATATTGTTCCCCATTCACGACAAATGGACCCCATGCACTCTGTAATACTCATCATCCATTACATCTGTCTACCTCCTAATGACCCTTCCCCCATACCATGGAACAGGGCCCCAGCTCTCTGATTCATCCTGTGTCTGGCCTTGTCTACAGCCTTTTGACCATGGGCATGTCTCCACACTCTCCTGGGTACCGTGTCCGGCCATACCAATGTGACCCCTGGCCACCATGACTTAATTTTTTTCAAAGTCCTCCTTAATTTCATAAAAAAATGTCTAGCCATGGTCTGGACCTGATATCATTCCCCACAGATGGGTGACCAGCACATTAGACTCTAGATTGGTCCCCTTCACCTCCCGCAATGTCAATAATAGTTGTCCCCATCTCATTCCTCTGACTCTTTTCCACATCAGCCTACATTGCCTGAGGTCTTGATATAGCTGCCTTTCCCCCAGTCTCCTTGCTGCCCTCCTCGCTGCCCAGAAAATGAATGAGTGCCCACATATCCAAACTTCTATGCTCCTCCTTGGCCCTGTTGACAACAGAATAGGTATGAGAAATGTATCTGTCTCACGTCCCCCCACTTCACCCCTTCCCCCAAACCCAAAAGTTTAATGCTGTACATATAACCTGCAGGGAGAGAAATAGAGAAAACAGACATCAATTATGTAATGGTCTCATATATGTTTTATGACAGTTTAAGGTCCACCGGCCTAGTGTCTTTATTTCCCCCTGCGACCCCCATTTTGCTGCAGCCTCAGATGCTGCTTCAATTCAGAAGGAATGTGAGGAAAAATGTTTGGGATCCTCCCCCCAAAACTCTATGCCCTTCTTTAACACTGCCACCACATGCATGTGACCGCTTTGTCATCTCCATGTTTGAAAAATAGCTTATCATGCTTCCCATGCACTGCGATGTACGCCCACAAGGACCGTACCGGGCAGACGTTGCCATTTGTGTGTTGTTTTAAAACTACTCTGGCCCCTTGCCCAATGTGATATGTCTTAGACTTCTTGATAAAAAGCTGAACCTCTCCATGTCCCCATATCAGTCTCCCACAGTAATCCCTGAGAGCTATTCCCTTTTCCACAGACTACCACCTCACTAAACCAAAAGGCCCCATGCCACATGATCATAAAAATGATGGAAAATAGTAATGCCTCCTCCCTTGATCTGCACGCTTTTGACATTGCTTTTTACAAGTCCTCCAACATCCCCTCTGAGACTGGCCTTCTGGAGTCCCCCGGCTTCCCCTTCATTCTGAGCCACTCTTGCATCATTCTCTGCACTAGCATTCCTTTTGTGGGGTCCCCCCAACCATTAATGGTGCAAATGAGGCCAATGGCAGACAAATGCACCCTCATGGTGGCATGGGCTATCCCCTTCTACCAACCATATACTACAAATGTTCCTACCTGATCTTCTGTCACAGCTCCACCTACCTCCATTTGGTATCCCTCCCTGTAGGCCTGAAACACTCTCCATGACCCTTCATGTGCTATTAGTGTCCTAGGGGCCCAGGAGTCATGGAACAGCAACTCAGCTCCCTCCAGCCAATTTCCAAAACATATGCCAGTATCAGTGTCCTCTGTGCCCCTGCCCTCAGCGAGATAGCCTAGAATCTGTCCAGCTGCAGACAGAAGAGGTTATCAGCTATGTCATTTTGTGTTCCCTTAATATGCCTAGCCCTAAATGACATGTTCAGCCTGAGACCTTGTAACACTAGTTGGCACAGCACCATCATGACTGACTCTGACCTAGCCCCTCCCTTGTTTAACACCTCTTTCCCCTGCCCTCTTGTTACATCAGGAAGTGCCTTTGTGGTTCCTCAGTTCCTCTCCCCAGAGCAGAGTGCTAACCCATATTGGCAGACTTTCTAGAAGGGTGATGTCCTTAGTGAGGCCTGCTGCCTTCTACTCAACTGGCCATGCTTCTGAAACCCATTTTCTCCTAAAGTAAGCCCCCGTGCCTAAACCCCCACTGCATCCGTGTATAACTCCAATTCTGTGTTATACACCCAGTCATCCTGCCAAAGTGTCTTGCCATTGAAATCCCGTAAGAAATCCTCCCAGATCGACAGGTCATCCCTGGTGCCCTTGGAGATATCCACCCAATGATGTGGCTCTGTCATCTCCTTTGTTGCCCTTGCAAGTCACCTGATGAAGACCCTGCCCAGGCCTATTGCCCTGTAGGCCAAATTTAGGTGCCCCATTAGCTGTTGTACTTGCTTCAACTGCACTCGCAGCCACCTTTTTGTGGCTTGCAGCAGGTGGTGCAGCCTGTCTCCTTTCTCGGTTGGCAGCCTGAAGAACTCAGCCAATGCATCTATCTCTATCTTTTTCCCCAGAAATTCAATGCTGTGACTGGCACCCTCTATCTTGTCAGGGCCCAGCGGTTTCCTCAGCTTGTGGCACATCTCCTGAAAACAGGTCAACATCTGTTCTGTCTCAGCCTTACCCTTTCCTATCAGCAGGAAATCATCCAGGTAATGAATGAATGATGGGTGCATATCCATATGGTGCTGAAAAGCCCACTGTCGCCACCCACTGAATAGTTCAATTGCAGTGCAGACAATGGAGTAACCCATCAGCATGGCTTTGTTGAAGTAATAATCTTCCCCTATTTTAAAGCCTAATAAGCCCAAATCCCAGGGGTAGACCAGCAGCTGCTGGAATGCTGCTTCAATGTCTGTTTATTTTATTTTTTTTATTTTAGTCTATGGTAACCTGGTAAGGCCCACTAGACGCAAGTGCCTGTTTTCAGGGGCGACCTGGGAGCACTGGGCGGTTCAGTGACTTGCTCAGAGTTACACAGTATGCAAGTGGAGGTTGTGAGAATCAAACTTAGGTCTGGTCTGCTGGCTGTATCAAGCTCGTTCACACCTCGTTCCACTAACCTCTAGACTATACTGCCATCCCCCCAGCCATGCCCCTCGAGTTGCTCTGATCAACTGTACCCCCAAGATGGTGTAGGTAACCTCACTGTCTTCTTCGGTGATGTAGTGATTAACTGACTCACCCTCGGGGAAAGACAAATGGTGACTCACCCAGAATTCCCCCAACTGTTTTTCAGGACTAAACCCAAAGGGGACACACTCAGGTTCTCCAGAGGGGCACTTTAAAAGATCCTTTAACCCTCTGCGCGATGCCTTCCTTGTTAATCTTTTGTTCTAATATGTCTTCTTTTCCCTTTACTGATCCCACATTTTTTTGCCAGTCTGTGTACTCTAGGCCCCAGGCAGGATAACCTGAAACCCTCCTTTAAACCTTCCTCTCACCTCTCTGGTGCTGTCCTGTCAGGGTAATCCTTTAACCATTGTGCTAAAAACTCACATTTTATAGGAGTGACTGCTATGGAGCATGGCTGTCCCCTCAAACCACTGGGCCTAACCCTTTGGTTCTCATTTATTGTAACCCCTTCCACCTCGTAGTCCCTCCACCTGTGCTCCTTACCCCATTGCTGGCCTTGATATCCTGACTGCCCACTCCAAAAGGGCTGATTGCTCTGTGTCCCAGCCACTGTCCTGTTGTTTGGTCTTTATCAAGTGGTTCTACATTTCGATGCTGGGTGGTTACCACCACATTTGGAGCATGCATGCCTGAATCTGCACTGAAGCCAAGAGCAAAAGGCTCTCTTGTAGCCATAACAACATTTTGGGCCAGGCTGTGTCTCTTCTCCCCTCCCACTTCCGTGCTCCCACTCCCTATGAGACAGTCCAGCCAGAGTTCGGACTGTTGGGTATCCCATCTAACATCCCCAAAAGTTACCACCCACTGCCTGAACTGTTCATCGTACTGTAGCCAGTTAATCCCTCCCCACAGTTTTGCCTTCCTGATAATTAGTGAATATGTCAGAAGCGGTACGGCCAGTTCAGGTTTCTTTTCATTTACTGTGGCTGTCTAAACTGTGAAACCTACCATCCATGCATCCCAAGTCTTTTCCTTGTTGGCTTTTTCCTCCTCTCCTTTCCCTGGCAGCACCACTAACACTGCCATATCCTTTTTCCCTACACTTTCCTTCTGATCATGCTTTGTAAAGGCCTCCTTGTTCACCAGCGCAAAGATGTCCACATATTCCCCTTTCCATATTTTTCCTTTCGTTGTCAAGGGTACATGCTCTCCTATTCTCATACCTGGTGACCCTATCTCTCTCATATCCTGCCCTTCACCCAAAGCTGAGACCTGGTCCATCTTTCTATCATCCTTCTGTCCTTTCTTAATTTCATCTAGGGCTTTCTCAATCTGCCCCATCTCATCCTCCCCCATAACCCCCAACATCTTTTCCACAAATTCCTTAATACTTCTTCCCAGATTGGGGGGATCATTACCTGGTTGGGGGCTGGGTCTGGAGTAGGAATTGACACTGGGTCAGATGGTCGAGCTGGAATGTTATCATCCAGAGGGGCCAGGGGGCCTATGGGACCTGAAGGGGCCACAGAGGGCCCACCGGAGTTCTGGGCTGTGGAGGTGCTGAGTTGGACAGAGTCAAGGGCACAGGCACAGGGGTAGGCAGCGGTGGTAGAGGCAAAGGAGCCACAGTTGGTGGAAAAGGGATCAGCGCCACTAGCTCCTCCGGCATGGGAGCAGCAGGGGCCCTTGGTGGTCTCTTGTTAACATTCTCCTTCTTCCCCTTCTCTGCCTTCTGCTTGCCCCCCCCCCCGCTCGGTTTCTGTGTCATCTGTCAGTTCCCAATTTGTGTTTGCCTTGTCTACCAGGTGCACTATGGCCTTATAGGCATTGGCTTTCATCATCATGTTTCACTTAGCTGCCATTCTTCACCACAATTATTGTAGGCAATGCTGTAACACAAAATCCAGACAGTTAATATCTTTTTGAAAACTTACTTGTCCTTGCAGTGCCCAAAGAAGCTCCTTTGCCAGCCTGAAATTTGTGCCCTGCCTTCATGTTGTGCCTTCACACACTAACTGCCCCCCCCCATCAATATGCTTTTATTCTTTTTTAATCCGCTTTTGGCTACACATCTAGATATGAAGCCACAGAGCTTCCAATCCCATGGGCTCCCACCATATTGCTTTATGCTATTCATTTTTTTTTTTTTTTTATGGCTGTGAGCCCCAGGACACCATTGCTCTTGACGTTCCCCAATTTACCCCTTGGCTCCATAGTCATGTCACAGTTTCCATGTTATCCCACTGATACCCTTTTTGGAGGAGGCCCAACTGTATCTAAAATGGTGGTGGCTATACACCCTGCTCATGGCCTCCCCCAAAATAGCCACTGTGAGCCCTCCTAAAATGGTGACTGCTCCTGAAGCTTCTAGCCTCTTGGCTGCTCCCCCTGTTCTTGTGGCTGGTAGCAAGTTAAAACTGTCCTTTAATGCCCCAGCACTTACACAATCCCCCCACCTTTTCCCGCCATGGTGCACAATCTCCCCATTGTCCCCTAGTCCTACATAGAAAGACAGAAACATAGAATTTGACGGCAGATAAGGACTACTTGGCCCACCTAGTCTGCCCATTTCCCTACCTAACGTATAAGCTGCAGATCCTAGTTAACCAACAGCCTACTTCCTTCTACCCCCCACTAGAATTGCCTTATGTCTGTCCCATGCATTCTTGAATTCCCCCACTGTTTTTGACTCTACAACCTCCTCAGGAAGGCTGTTCCATGTATCCACAACCCTCTCTGTGAAGAGATACTTCCTCACATTACTTCTGAGCCATCCCCCCTCTATCTTTAAATTCTACCCCCTTGTTTTTGCACATTTCTTTTTCTGAAAGGTGCTGCCCTCTTGGACTTTGTTGATTCCCTTGAGGTATTTGAAAGTTTCTATCATGTCCCCCCCTCTCCTTCCTTTCCTCGAGGCTATACAAATTCAGTTCCTTTAGTCTTTCTTCATATGTCTTCTGATGCAGACCCTGCATCATTTTGGTTGCCCTCCTCTGGACAACCTCCACCCTGTCTATGTCTTTGCGGAGATGGGGTCTCCAGAACTGTACACAGTACTCCAGATGTGGTCTTACCAACTGTCTGTACAGAGGTCCAACAACTTCCTGTTTTCTACTAGTGATGTCTCTCCCTATGCATCCCAGTATCCCCCCAGCCCTCCTTACTGCCTTCTCACATTGCTGGCCCACCTTTAGGTCATCTGATATGACGACCCCCAGGTCCATTTCCATTTTTATTGTTGTTGTCAGTATCTCACCCCCCATAGTGTACTCTTCCCCAGGGCTTTTGTCTCCCAGGTGCATTACTTTGCACTGCTTTGCATTGAATCTAAGCTGCCATACATGTGACCATTCCTCCAACCTTGCCAAGTCCCTTGTCATCCTTTCCACCCCACCTTGTGTATTAACCCTGTTGCAGATCTTTGTGTCAACTGCAAAGAGACATACTTTTCCTTCCAGTCCCTCTGCAATGTCACTTATAAAGACATTAAAAAGGACCGGCCCCAGTACTGAACCCTGCGGTACCCCACTAGTAACCCTCCTTTCTTCACTGTGGACTCCATTTACTATTACCCGCTGTGTCCTGTTGTCCAACCAGTGTTTTACCCAGGCTACCACCCTAGGACCCACTCCAAGGCTGGCTAATTTGTTTATTAATCTTTTGTGTGGGACTGTGTCAAATGCCTTGCTAAAGTCTAGGTAGGCCATGTCCACAGCCCCTCCCTGGTCTACTGCTTTGGTCACCCAGTCAATGAAATCTATTAGATTTGTCTGACATGACCTTCCTGCCATGAATCCATGCTGCCTTGGGTCCTGTGCCCCACTGGCCTCTAGGTACTCAACAATTCTTTCCTTCAGAAGTGATTCCATCATTTTTCCTACCACCGAGGTTAAACTGACAGGTCTGTAGTTTCCTGCCTCTGTCTTGCTCCCACTTTTGTGAAGGGGAATCACATACGCCCTCCTCCAGTCCTCAGAAACCACAACATCCTCCCATGATTTATTAAAAAGGGTAGTCAGTGGTGTTACTAGTTCTTCCCTTAGTTCTTTTAAAATTCTGGGGCGAATCCCATCAGGCCCCATTGCTTTATCAATCTTCAGTTTTAAGAGTTCTTTCAGAACCCTTTCTTCTGTGAAAGGACTAATATCAACCCCTCCTATCCAGAGTGCTTCTATTGACCGGATTAGGTATTTCCCCCTGCTTTTCCATTGTGAATACTGAGCAGAAAGTATTCATTCAGTATCCCTGCTTTTTCACTGTCGCTCTCTGCCCAACCACCTTCCTCTTTGTTCAGCCTCAGTATCCCTGCCTTAGTCTTTCTTTGCTCCCTAATGTACCTATAAAAGGTTTTATTCCCCTTCTTAACCGAGTTGGCTATCTTTTCCTTGGTTTGGGCCTTTGCTATTCTGACTGCCTTACCCACTTCCTTCTGCTTTAACTGGTACAGTTCTCTGTCCTACTCCTTCTGTGTTTCCTTATATTTCCTGAATGCTATCTCTTTTTCCCTTACCTTCCCCGCCACTTCTTTTGAGAACCATAGTGTTTTTTTTCTTTCATTTTGATTTGTTTATTTGCTTCACACAAAGACATGTTGCCTCTAAGATGGTGGTTTTGATGTTTCCCCCATTGTTGCTCCACCCCACGTTCTTGCCTGTTTGCTAGTGCTTTTCTGAGGCACTCTCCCATTTTGACAAAATCAGCCCTCCTGAAGTCTAGTACCTTCACTTTTGTGTGGCTTGACTTTGCAGCTAAGTTCATCATGAACCACACTGTTTGGTGGTTGCTTGTTCCCAGATGGCTACCCACTTCAAGATCAGAGATCCTCTCTCCATCCCCATTTGAGAGCACCAGGTCCAAGATTGCTCTCTCTCAAGTGGGTTCCAAAACTAGCTGTCTGAGGCATGCCCCCTGTAGGGCATCAAGAATGGCCTTGCTCTTGGATGAGGCTGCAGCAAAGGTGCTCCAGTGAACATCTGGAATATTCAGGTCCCCCATCAGCAATATCTCCCCTTTCTCTGTTACCCCAAGGATGCCTTCTATCATTTCCTTGTCCATTTTCTCCCCCTGAGATGGGGCCTGTATACAACCCCTGTGCAGATTGTGGAGCCATTTCCAGTCTCCAGGGTGACCCACAGTACCTCTTCTCCTCCCTGTTTACCCTTTAGTTCTCTTGCTTTGATCCCTTCCCTTGCATAGAGAGCTTCTCCTCCTCCTCTTCTTCCCTCCCTGTCCCTCCTGTAGATTGTGTGCCCTGGTATGTTGACATCTCAGTCATGATTCTCTGTGTACCATGTTTCTGTGACTGCCACAATATCCAAACATCCCTCTTCCATCAAGGCCAACATTTCAGGGAACTTTTTAGCTAGACTACGGGCATTGGTATTCATTACCCTCCATTTTTTATGGCTTTATTTCTTTTTACCCCATCCCTGTCCCTACTGCCTTTGTCTTTTTCTCCATTTACCCCTGCCCTTCTCCCTATTGACTGCTCTATTTTGGTGTTTACCTCACTAATTACCCTGATTTTTTGGGGAGGGCTAGGATTTCCCTTCTCCTCTTCAGTGCCTCCCTCCATGGCTAATTTAAGTGCTTGCCACAGAAGCATTTAAACCTGTTACCTAGGATCCTGGTTCCCCTCCATGATAGATGCAGACCATCATGCCTGTATAGGCCTGCATCCCTCCAGGTGGAGCCCAGTCCCCAGTGAAGCCAAATCCCTGAGCTCTGCACCAGCTTTTCAGCCAGTCATTGAATCCCATGGTGTGTAGTGCCCTAGCCTCATCCATGCCATAGACAGGTAGCACATCCGAGAAAGTTACCATGTGTGCTTCTTGTCTAAGGCCCCCTCCCCAACTCAACAAACTCCTGTTGCACTTCTCTGATCCCATTCTCAGCCAGGTCATTCATCCCTAGGTGGATAATGACATCCAGCTTCCTCCCCCATGCTGCTGCTCTTACAATCCTGAGGATTCTTTTCCTGTCCCTCCAAGCCTTGGCACTGGGCAGGCACTTACGTCCCTTTCTCCTCCCTCTCCCAGTTCTACCCCTAACAATTGAGTCCCCCACCACGAGTTGTTTCCTTTCCCTGTGGGGTCCTGGGCCACCCTCCTGTGGGTCTCCATTGTGGATGTTCCCAGCATCCTTCTTGGTCTCCACTGCAGGTGCCTCCATAGAGGAACCATGCTTCACCAGAGTGGTGAATGAATTGTGGAGAGGCACAACTGGAGGGAAGCACCACTGTTCCACCACCCTCACCCTCCCTGAACCAACCGTGGTCCAACCACTCCTCTTTCTTGGCAACCTCTGAGGTAGTGGTGGTGGCCTGGGTGGTCCCCTGGTGGGGGAGCAGGTTTCCTGAATCCTTGCCAGGTCAGCATGGAGACGAACAGCCTCCTCTCTCAGACCAGAGAGGTGCCTGCAAATAGGGCAGCAGTGCAGTTTCCAGAATGTCTCCCAGAAGACTGCTGCTCCACAGCCAGTGCATTGCACCACTCCCCAAATGGCTGTGTCCCTTCCAGTTACAGATACTTTTTGGTTTTTTGTTCTTGTTTTAGTGTGTGCAAGCTTGTGAGTGTCTCTACCCCCTATTAAGTGTGCTGTGCCTTTAAGGATATGAACATGTGTATGTTGTTAGCAGTTTTGAGGAAGTGATGTCAGAGCCCCTACTATAAAGGAAGTTATGCATTTGGGGCGGGGTGGGGGGAGGTGGTAGGAGTAAACCCATGTTGTCCAGAAACAATCACCTACAACTCTTACCCTCCACCCTGGGAGTGCCTTCCTTCCTTTCAGACACCTATTTCACAAAGGCTAAGTAACAGGTCTAGTCACAACTGACTGCAAATATCTCCCAGCTACAGTTCCTCCCAGGCAAATTAAAGTTAAAACTAAGAAAAGTTCACCCCCAAAACAGAATCAATACTAGTTACTTACACAGGTCCAAAAAGTAATAATTCAGTTCAGTGTAGTCTAGAAAATAACCTCCTTGATTCAAGGAAGCTGTGGCTGCTTTCTCACTCTCCCTGTCTTCAATGTGAAAAGGAGACTGCAACACCTCTGACACAAAAAAACCTTTTCAGCAAAAAGGAAATAAATAAAATAGGGGCAAACAGTAATTTTGCTTAGCCTAATGATAAAAAGTCACAAAAATTTAAGCACCACCTATAATAATTTCACAGAAGATATACCCTGTAAGAAATACTTTACTACAGAGAAAAATAAAGCAGTAACAGAAGATATACTTCTGGGACTTGGGACTTGTCCCCCAGGTCACATCTGGAATCGAGCAACCTTGCTCAGTATGGCTTCCTGGTTAAACTTGTAAATAAATAAATATACCTTGCAAAAGACAGTTTGAATCAGAAGATTACAGCAGTAATCTGTTAGCACCCCTAGCCCCCATCTGCTGCCTATGGGCCTGTTCTCAGCTGCCATGTGGCCCACCCTCCCACCAGAATGTTTGGCCTGTTCCCAATCCTGGCCGTTAAGGCTCACTCCTCCATGTTGGCTGCTCCCAATGACAATGGGGGCTCCTATGCTGCCGTGGGCCATGCACGCCCAATAAAAACCTCAATCTGCTCTATTAAATAAGAAATACCAGGGTGGCAAGTTGGCCACCTTGTTGTACTCAAACCTCCCTGCTTGTACACCACCATGTGAAAAAAACCTTCCTGCATGCCACAAGCCCACAATTACTCATTTTCTTTATTCGCTTTCTTATTTCTTTGTTGTTTTTTTTTTAATTGCCGAGGCTATGCAGTTGGTGACATCAGGGATCCCCCGCCCCCTGCTCCACCAAGCAATCTCTCCTGAAATTGTGGCCATATCTCCAGCACCAGGGTTATGCTACACATTCATTGCCCTGTAGCCAGCAAGAGCAGCCCTTCCCACCAATTTCAAATGTGATTTGACCCCTATTCTCACCGCCCACTAGAAGCGAGCTTGTGACTGAAACAGAGGTACTCAGAAAGTTGTGTAATAATCCTAATAACTGCTCCTGATGCTGTCGCACAGCCAAAAATGTGTCACCTAGTCCCACAAACAACACAGGAACTCCCGCTCCAAATAACTAACAAGGCCAATAAACTGCACGAAAGCAAGCAATTGCTCCTATCTATCCAGCAACAAGTTCACCTCATGGCTTTACACCAGGGCGGTCAAACTAAACCTGGGCCTGATCCCAAACCTTAGTCTTCAAATGTCTACAAAGGGCCACATTTCCCAGTGAAAACAACAAAACGCCACAGCCACCTATCATACTTGCCAGCACTCAGATTAACAGCATTCATTGCGCAGCCCAACAGCAAACATTTGCACTGAGAATCTTACCTTAGCTGAAAGTTCACCTGTAGGACTGCTATTCAGAAATGACTGAATACCAATTTAGAATTAAATTAGTTATGTTATAATTCTTTGATTGAGAAAAGAATATCCACTAGCAACAGCAGTTAGTTTTAACAAAATTGAAGTATCTAAGGGAAAAAATGTGTTTCCCAATCAGATGTGCTGATAGCAGAGCAAAATCAAAACTCTATTATCAGCAAAAAAGTGAGGTCTGAGCTCCTCAGCATCAGGTTTTAAACCCCAAAGCTCTTCCTCTTTAGCCCAGTTTTTAACCAATCATTAACTTCTCTTGCTCCTTCAAACCCCATCCCTTTCGTGACCTTGCTTGTGAGGTCACTGGCCCTTGGTCTCTATCATATAAGCCCAAATTTCATCCAGTGTGGGTTCCCCCCAGTGACCTCACTTATGAGGTCATCGGCCTCTCCACGCCGTCTTCCACCCCCCTTTAGTTGCCACTGGGCTACCACCATTGGCTAAGGCCCATGGGACAACAGGGCCTACCACCTAATGCTGGCAAACCTCATTAGTAAAAATATACTAAGAGATGTTCTTCAATGTGAGATTTTGGTCAAATAATTTATGATCATAATCCTGTCTCTTTAACACATAGCTTCCCATTACGTTCTGACCCAGATTTGCTTTGGTGTATTAGCTATAGCTTAATTAAAGATGAGAATTCCATTGTGCAGTTATGAACAAACAAAATTGCCAGCAGATGTAGGCCACGCAGTCTATCAAGTCTGCTCAAGTGTGCAGTTAGCCATTCACTTACACTGCAGCTGCCCCTTCCCCTTCCAACAAAACAATGACATTCCCCCTCACTTTTTCCCACCTCCTCTTAAAACTGCCCACAGACTTACAGGAAACCACTTTTTCAGGCAATGTGTTCCACATGGACACTACGATTTCTGTTAAAATGTGCCTCCCCATTTCTCTCCTGAATCTTCCACCCTACCTAACAGCCCCCTTTAAAGACTGATAATTAATACTTGGTGCACTTGCACTTGCTGCATGTTTTTCTAAATCCTGAAACTGAAATGTTTAAAATTAAATGGAAATAACTTAAAATTAAATTGTTATTAAATGTTTGGTCATGCATAACTCAGATCCCTTTTAATGTAGGACTCTGAAGTCTGGCACACTGATGACAGCTATCATTACCAGTATGCCTACCAGATTCGGTGTAATTTAGATGCATACATAGGAAAATAAACCACGATAACTGACATTTAAAATCTGGCAAAATGCCACACCATTTTCATACAAATTCTGTAAAAGTCCATGAAACTGGAAGTGTAATTCTGTGGGTATTCTGCTGGAGGAATTATATATTCCACACAGCTTGAATCTTAACTTAGTTCCAGATGTATTATTTACATCAGAGATCTGTTTACTTGGTGCTAACATATAAAACTTAGAAGGTGCTCAAAGACATCAAATGAGTCTCACAACCTGTTATGCCAAAAATATAATTCTGCGCCATCGGATAGATCAGGAGGTTCCAAGATGCACAGAATGGCACAGAAACATTGTACAAGCTCTATGTATGTAGGACATGTTGGCATCTTTAAGACATAATCAACAAAGTTATACAAAAAAAAATCTGTCTAGACTTCACAGGGCCCCATATTTAGAGCTAGGTGCATTTGAAGGGCACCCATTTGCGCTGCACTTGTGATAGAGCACAACCAGCTTTGAGAGATATTCAGATGGTCAGCACTCACCAATGGAGCAAGTCTAACTGATTAAATATTGGGCCACACTGGTACAGTTCTAAGTGTATCTGTGCTGTTCTGATACGAACCAGTACGATATACTTCCCACAGGAGATAGTGCTGCTTGGAATGGGATAGTGTCAGGTTTTCTGTCGGCAATATTCACCACAAGCATGAAAATGAGCACATGGTGCATACAAGGTTCTAAGGGGCCATCTGCATTCCCATTATGGGCTATTTTCAGGAGATGCAGCAGCCCCACAATATCCACTCATCAGTAATACAGTCAATCCTGGTGATATAGTGGTCTCCTTAGCTCCAAATCACCCTTCCACCATTCACTATATATATATATATATATATATGCCTGGTGCTTTAGTTGTCCTCTCCTCCTCCTCCCAAATCACAAAGTCTGCTGTAATAAAGTCATCCCTTTTGGACTAGTGGTCCCCTAACCTCAATTTGTCAATCATGCTGTATAAAAGTCATCCCTGGAGGTTTAGTGGTCCCCCATCCCTGACCATTCACCAGGCCAACACCCACCCACACATGAGGACCCTCTCCCACACTCACATAACTGAATTTCCCAATCACCATGCTTCATTATATCAGCAGCCAGCACAGCCCTCCTCTCACCTCCATGGCTGGCTTCCATCTCATAGTCACAGAGCATGATCATGTGCATGGGTGCCAGTGTAGCAGAACATGACAATTGAGGTGAGGGAGTGCATGGTGAGGGTCCTTGGTGGGTTGTTGGGGGACTAGTGAACATTTGGGGAGGTTGGGGAATCTCTTAACCACCAGTGATGACTTTATTACTGCAGGATAGGCAACCAGGGGGTGGGGGGGCCACTAAACCACCAGGGATGAATTTATTACAGCAGAATGGGCGATCGGCATTGGGGGAGCACTAAGGCTCCATGGATATATGTAGTGGAGGGTGAATAGGTGTTCTTGGGGTGGATGGAACTGCTTGACACGGGTACAGGTGACAACAGTACAGCTGACCTGCCTTTGGAGGATTGGGGGTGTGGGCTTAGTACCCAGATGAGATGGTTTTGGCAGTGGTAAGATTACTGTTCTGGGTGCTGTTTATTGCTGCTGCAAACCCTTGAATATATCATTGCACTATTATGCATGAGGGCCCCTCATTTTCATGGGTGCAGCAGCATGGTACTGCCAGGTTTGGTCACCATCTGGGAGCCTCTAAATATGACCCCACCCTAAGCACCAATACATACCACTTTCACTCTGGTGCTAATGTCTGAATATGAGAATCCTTCACTCTCTCACTTGCAGTACATGAAAAGAACCACTTCTGCAAAATCTGGCATAGAAAGGAACAGTAATTACTTATAAGAAAAGGGCGCGGGAGCAGCAGGGAGGGGAAATAGGGCAGGACAGGGGAAAGTTTCTTTTTGTTATGATTTTGTGTGTTATATGAACTGTGTCTATATGAAATTTTAGTGATGTCTAAACAATGCACTTGTCATGTTTAAAATGCTTGATCTTAATTCTAATATGTAATGCAGCTATATATGAGATATGCACATATATTATGTATATGTCTTTTATTTGTATTATGTGTAACCTTTTAAAAATTCTCGAATAAAATATGTTATTGAAAAAATAGACACATATGGGAACTACGTTAGAAATGAAAACACATTAGGGACTTGATTCATTGCATACTGTGAGAAAAGATAATTGTTGTATCAGGGGGTTGGCAGTATAACAGGGCGTTGAGGATAAACAATAATGGAGTAAGCAAGTTTTGCTAGATTTACTTTTTTGCCCTTTGAGGCCACTAGGATTTGTAACTTTAGAAACAGTCTTCTTAATCATAAGTACCCTTTTCTCCTGTTTAAAATGTATCAGTACAAAGACTATGATATTGATGAGGTTCAATCTCTTTGTATACTGCTTAATTTTTTATGCTATTCTATCAGGAATACATATAGTTAGACCAGTAAGTCTTTTACTATGACAGACTTCCATAAAGTGCTATTATCCTCACTTTTCTTGGTACTTGGTCCTATATTCTTTTTCTTCCACTGGCAGTTCTATATGAGGAAAAGAGTTCTACATATTTTAATCCACTCAGTATCTGGCTTTGTACACTGGTTCTAGCTTCTGCCTCTTTTTTGCATGTCACTCTTAACATTAGTTTCAGAAAAAGAACACTACTTAAGGGCTAATTATAGATTCTGCTTCCTTGCACTTTCATTACGAATCCGGCAGGACTCAAACTTTTTTTTTACAGTACAGTGATTTCATTAACAAACTTTTATTTTAGTTTCCACACCATTCCCTTTAAGTAATCCATCACTACAGAGACAGCAAAGTGAAGAATTCTCTGAAGATCCATACAGGAAAAATATCTAACACCCTTTTGGCTGAGAAGTGCCCAGATAGAAGTCTTTAGTGCACAATGTCAAGAAAGGAGTTGACAAGGGGCATGTCTGGTGGATGAATATAAGCATGCATATAAACAATGGTCCACAAGGGCCAAACAGGATAGCTAGTAGGTGCAAAAGTTGTCCTTTGTAGGTCAATTATTTTGCAAATGCTTTTTAGTCCTATAAAATATAAAAAGTATGTGAAAAACATACAGTATGGCAGCTCATCTACCATACACTATAGTGGCCAGAAGGAGTGCATTACTATTTATTCACCCAGGATAGCTCAACTGAAAATCAACACCTGATTTTCATTGTGATCCTAATTTTACCCATTCCTGCAGCAGGGTGGACTAGAGCACTGTCTAGATGTGTGTGAAAAAATGTTTTCGCTGGTGAAATTTTGGCAAAAGTCAGACTTTCACTTCCACAAAAGTTCGGAAATCATTTTGTCAACTTTCATGGAAATTCCACCTAAAAACTGCAGAACAAATCTAAGAATTCTGGGTTAATGTGTTAAACTTCAGGAAAAAAATTCTGCAGAACTGATCACTGTCAGTGTTCAGCTGTGCACCTTTTTCCCCCCACAGTTTAATTAATTGACCCTCCCCCACACTGATCATTGGCCCCTGGCCCCTGCTTTCTTGTGCTCCTCCTCCACCAATTGCTGGATCCATATAAAAAAATGTTGGTATCCAGTCCCCCCCCCACCCACATGCCAATTGCCCCTCCATATAAAAAATAAAATATCCTCATTCCCTTGTGTCTAGTGGTCCCCAGACACCCACTAATTGCTGGCCCCATATAAAAACAAATTGTTAGTGTCCAGTCCCCATACCTGCCCACTGATCCCTCCTCCACATAAAAAAATTAAATATCCTCATTCTCTGGTGTCTAGTGCCCTCCCATCCGCCAATCACCTGCCCCATAGAAAAAAAAAACATTTCAGTGTCCAGTTCCCCCCCAAACGCCAATCGTTCCTCCATATAAAAATTAAAAAATAAACTATCCTGATTCCCTGGTGTCTAGTGGACCCCCAACCAACCCCACCCTGGCAGGTAGTTCACCACCACCCCACTCCCCTCCATTCCAATCCCAAGCAGGCAAACAGCACATCCCTCATCTCTCCTCCATGGCTGGCCATCCACTGAGCTGAATGAATGAGTGAATGCATGCTTGCACAAGCACACACTCATTCATTCAGCTCAGTGGGCAGCCAGCTGTGGAGGAGCAAGGAGGGCTGTGCTGGTCACCCACTTGGGGTTGGGATGGGGTGGGAGCAGGGTGGTGGTGGACTACCTACCAGGGTGTTTGGGTGGGGGATCCACTAGACACCAGGGAATGAGAAAATTTCATTTTTTATATGGAGGGGTGATCAGTGGGTGGAGTGGGGACTGGACACCAGCATTTCTTTTAATATGGTGCTGGCAATTGGAGGGTTGGGGAGGCAATAGACACCAGGGAATGAGAATATATTATTTTTAATATGGAGGAGTGATCAGTAGGTGGGTGGGGGGACTGGACACCAACAATGTTTTTATATATGGGGCTGGTGATTGGTGGGTGGGGGGCCATGAGACACCAGGGAATGAGGATATTTCATTTTTTATACGGAGAGGTGATTGTCGGGTGGGTGGGGGGACTGAAAACCAACAATTTTTTTTAAATGGGACCAGCAATCATTGGGTGGGAGGGCCACTAGACACCAGGGAATGAGGATATTTTATTTTTTATATGGAGGGGTGATCAGTGGGTGGGGTGGGGACTGGAGACCAACTTTTTTTTAATATGGTCCTGGTGATTGGTGGGTGGGGGAGGCAATAGACACCAGGGAATGAGAATATATTATTTTTAATATGGAGGGGCAATCAGCAGGTGGGTGGGGGGGACTGGACACCAAGAATGTTTTTTATATATGGGGCTGGTGATTGGTGGGTGGGGCCATAGGACACCAGGAATGAGGATATTTCATTTTTATATGGAGGGTTGATTGGTGGGTGGGTGGGGGAATGAACACCAACATTTTTTAAATGGGACCAGCGATCATTGGGTGCGAGGGCCACTAGATACCAGTTTTTATTTTATGGTGCCTGCAGCAATCGGTGGGTGGGGCACTAGTAAATAAGAGACAGGGTCCAGCGGTCAGCCGGGGGGGGGGTGTATCTCTAAATAATACATTAAACTGTGGATGCAATAAATTCCACAGTTTAATGTATTATTATGCAGTTCAGCCCAAAACTTCTGTGGAAAAGAGCAACAATCAGTGGAACATGGTTGGAAGATTCCAATCTCATCATAGGCGAAAGTGCAAAAACTTTAGAGGAATTTCCAAAATTCTGATAAAGTTCCACCAAGGTGGATTTTGCAACATTCACCCATCCCTAGCACTGGCAGTTTATTGCTCAGGGAAACAAAGTGAGTACTGGGTTCTGATTTTTTTTTTAAACTATCTCCTAGCTCCAAAGATTTGGCTCTAACCACAAGACCATCCTGTTCACATGCTCATAACCTCTTCTACTGCACTGAGGTGATTGAGTTGGGCTACAGAATAAACACACATTTAGAATTTACTGTTCACTGGACAACATAATGTTGTTTGAACCAGTCATGGAGGATGTGATGATTTATTTGCGCTGTTTGGCATTGGAGACTCTATGGAATGGCTGATCTAGAGCACTAACTCCTAATCTCTGCTGAAAACTTCATAATTTCTATTGTTTTACAAGTATCAGACTGTAATTTACAATGGTTTCCAGGAAATAAAAGATACCTATTTCCATGTACTTGTTTATTAAATTGATTTACATGGTAAATATACAGGGGTACAGCAAGAATCTCATTTATAGATGCAACCTGGGGGAGGGAAATGCTGGGAACATCCGTTAGTCAAATTAAATATGTAAGCAATATGACACTACAAGTCATGGGTTGCTGTTCTTCAACTGCATGACAAGCACATTGTGAATAAAGATATTTAGACGTTTTAATTCACCCATGAAGTTCAAGTGGATTGCTGAACTCTGCCTTCAGAGAGAACTTCATGAATTTTGGTCCCCATGTTAAAAATTTGCTCTGTCCAACTTTGCATTGTAACTTCACCTTTAATTTTGCTTTTGGTGTTAACAAAGGTAAATTATTGGGAAACTTAGGCTTTTGGTAAACAACTTGTCTCAAGGTCACATGGAAGAACTTCTCCAGGTTACACAGTACCTTTCTATGCACTGTCTGTGCCTGACGTGCTTCCGGTTTTTCATTTTTAGCCAGACTGAGAGGTTAGAAGGAGCTTGTACTAGTAGAGAAAGAAGATAGCTTTCAAATGCCATTTTACAACAATTGCTTTATATTTTTGTCTTTCATATGTTTTACTTTAATTAGGGAACACTATTTTAATAGTTAATATTTATTTCTAATCTCTTTTTTAGACTGAATTGCTAGATTCATTTTCCTGTTTTTCTTGAATCTTTTTTGTCTTTATCTCTCTTTTTTTTTTGTTTGTTTGGAATTATGGAGAGTCATGGTTGTGGACATGTTCGCACCATGGTGGTGCTATACTGATTTACTGACCAGCCTTTTTTGTGGAGTCAGCCCACCCCCATAGCACCTCAGTACCTCCTCCTCCCAACTAAGCAACAACAGCTGCCCCTCCTGATACTCCAACAGGACAGTGTCTGAAGCAGGAGATGAGTTGTTGTTAATTTGCAGCAGACCTTCGACCAGCAGCAGCAAGAGCCAGAAAATGATGAGGAACAGCTGCTCCCGCTTTCCCTTGAGATGGAAGGGCCAAAACATCCTGTGCCTACCCATTGTTGATCCCCCACCATCTCCAACTTCCCAACAAGCAAAGTAGCCCCATAAATCATTATTGGGCTTCTCTAGTCATCCTCCACCACCAGCTTGCCATTGCAAGACAACAAGAAAGAAGAATGCAAGATCTTCCCTAGTGTGGGAAGTTTTTGAAGGGGATACAAGTTACAACAGCATCATCACTTCCAAGCTGTTTAAGGTGCACGTCAGCTGGGAAAAGAAAGGCACCCAGTAGGGACCTGGTGGGCAGCTAACACTTATGCAAATCAGGCACCGGAAGCAGTGGGAGTCACTGCAGCAGGAAGCTGCAAGTGGTGGTGTTGGGCCCTCCTCTGTACCTACAGATAGTCCACACACTGTACCTGAAAAGCAGTCACAGCACATTGCAGGGCAGCATGCAAATACCAATGATAGTGACCCAGCAGCACCAGCTGTGGTTCTGGCAGTAGAAACAGCAGCACCCACATCCAGTGCTGGTATGATGGCAATGGTTGGTAGTGATAATTAAGTGGATACAAGCAACAGCAGTTGTGCTTCATTGAACTCCAGGGTGGTGTGGCTAAGCATGATGGCTAATCCCAAGGCTATAACAACTACCATAAACAGTTTGGCTGCACTATAGAAGTAGGAACAGACTCAGCAACAATAAATGATAATTTGCAGTTATTTTATTGCCATTTCGTCTCACACCAGCGAATAACCTTGGTGTAGTACTGAGGTCTGTCACTGTGCGGAAGTATAGTTCCAGGGTACTGGACCTCTACACAGTGACTGTAATCAGTTCTACACTATTCATGTGCTGGTGTATGCCAAAATTGCCATAAAATAACTGCATTGCAAATTACCATTTTGTGTGAGAATTTAGCTGAACAGTTTGTTTTACTTGTCATAGTATAAGTACACAACCCCATTTTTTTTATAACTTCAGCTCCTTTATATCACATTTCTAGACTTTCCTTCAGTTTTTTACTTGTGTGTTTAAAAATAAAATTACAGAAAAAAGGTTAAAAATAAAAAGAAAAGATTTTACTTTTTCACTATAGTGTCTCTTGTCTGTATTGCTGGATTGTGTTGATACTATCTTAAAATAAACTTCCATACTCCAAAAATATTCTGTTTCCTATCTATGTATTCTATAATGATGCTTTCATATGTCAAATTCTTATATTTTCTTTCTGTTTCTGTCTTTTTCCTGATTTTTTTCTCAGCTACCAGAATTAATATGTTAGGCTGATAAAAGCTGCAATTAGTGACACAAACATATGTGTGAGTGTCAGAGTGTGAAATACATGTAACACACTTTGAGTTAATACTGCATTAATCACACTACACATTAATTATGTTCTACCAGAATTTTTGTCAATTACGGCCCAAAATTTGACAGGCTGCTACATGTTGCCACATGGTACTGCTCAGTGTGTAACTGCCCCAAATGCTGTTGTTATAATGCACGTTCTTTTAATTGTACATTAATCACAATTCACATTATTATGTTCTCCCAGAATTTTCTCAAGTACTGCCCAAAGTTAAACAGGTTGCTACATGCTGCCACATGGTAGTGCACAGTGTGTAACTATCCCAACACTCTTTTTGCAAAGCACTGTGTGCTAATTGTGCATTAATAACAATTCACACAATGTTTCCCTAGAATTTTTCTCAGGTACAGCCCAAAATATTACAGGTTGCTACCTACTGACACATGGTAGCCCTTACAGAAATATAAGTGTGCTGTGTACATGTAGAATGCATGCCACATGCTTAATTGTACAATGTTTGCATGCGGTTCGAATACACAAAGTGAACCTAAGTGAACCAGGTCTAAAAAGCAAATCAGGTTCCATTCTACAAGCTTGACATGTGTGAACATCATTTAAAAATCACATCAGGTTCACATGTTGCACGCTTGCCATGTGTGCAGCAACTAAGGTGGTGCAAATCTCATCTAAAAACACACATTAGTTTCCATTTGTTATACTACTGCTAGCAATTGGAGTGATTAAAATACATTTTCATTGATTTCCCATTAAAAATAAGTACATATATTAATTCTGATAGTTTTGCAAATTGTTTAATGGCTTTTGATTTTTGTCATTAAATTGCCATTAATTTGTAAAGTATTGTTTGTTTACTGCATTAAATACCTAGGCCCAGATATTCAGAAATGTGCCAAAGGCGGCACAAGTCTGGCACAGAGCAAATCTAATGGACCATGGTGCAACTGGAGCCATATTCAGAGGATGCACTGGCTGCACTACACCAGTGTAACCCAGCTGAATATGGCACAGTTGTGCTATGGCACAACTGTGGATGAACCATGGTGCAACCATGGATGTGCCATGGCACAACCAGAGGTGCGCCATGGTGCAAATGCAGGTGTACCATGGACAGACAGATAAACCCCAGGGCAACCATGGGAGCAGAGCAACAGAGCAACAAAGGGGGGCATGGCACAGAGGGGTGACCCAGGGACAGAGCCAGGGAAGCACAGTGACAGCCCACAGGAGGACACCACCAGATGGGCACAGCAGAGTGCACACAAGCACCCATACCCCCACCCCAGAACATAACAGTGGCACAGACAGTAGGCAAAAGGGGATGCCAATGGTGGACAGAGGGCTACCTAGGGGGTTCCCCCACAGGCTGCAGACTGTGCCCTCCCTGCCCATCCAGATCAGAGCAGGCCATACCCAGGACGACAGAGCCAAGCACACACACCTGCCACACACCCCTGGCAGCCACTCCATGGGCACCCCATGGCACAGCCACCAACCGAGGGGAGGGACACCACCACAGTGGGACACACCTCAGCACACAGTAGTGATCCACACAAGCACAACACATGCCCCAAAATATGCACACCACACTAATAGGCACTGGGCCCTGCAGCATGTCTCCTCATGCCAGCTGCAAAGCAGATACAAACACAGGCAGGTATGTCAAAAGATATATATTGTGGAAAACCAACTATTTACAACAGAAGGGTGTGGGGGAGGGTAGGGAAGTGACGGGAGGAGATAGGGAACAGGGACTGTACAGTGGGAAGGGGACTGGAGGGGGAGGAATGGCTGGGGAAACAGGGGATATCAGGGCCTGACTAGTGGCAGCCACGGCCTGCTGCCCCCTGCAGTCTTCACTGCCTTCTATCCACTAACATCATCTGATGGACCTGCAGCACCTCCACCATGGTCGTTGAGGTGATGAGCATTAACTGGCACAGGAGCCAGCAGTAGAGGGACCTCCTGCACCACCACTGGACACCTAGGGGAAAGGACAGGACAGGTGGTCAGTGCAACATCCCAAGGAACCATGCCCATCCACAGTGTGCAATGGTCAGTGGGATCACACACCCCCATAGGGCCTGTACAGGCCACCCACATGGGGGTGGGCCAACACCTGCCAGCAACACGGCACAACACTACAGTGCCCAGTGGTGGTTCTCACCACACAGTGGCTACCTGACTGCGCAATGGCAGTCACATGGCACAGTGATCTGGCAGCACAACAGCAACATCAGTGGCAGCCGGGCACACACCCACCCCACCAACAGCTGGCACACATGTCCAATAAATGCATCATAGTGGCAGGCACCATGCACAGTGTGACATACACAGCTGCCATGGCACATGGCACAGGTGGCCATGCCCACACCTATGCACCCACCCCCCCATGGACAGTGCGATGGACAATGTCAGTGCCCTTCTGCTCTCTGTGGCCCCACTGGTGTGGGACCCACCCCACCACCACCACCCTGGGTTTCTGTTGCCTGCTGTCCTGCCACTGCTGCCCTTCTTCTGTCTTCAGGCCTTGGGAATGGAACAGAGATAGGTACACGACATATACATTTTCTTACAATATGTAAAATGTTCTTGTTTCTCACATAAATTCTTAATTGATGCATTCCTGTGGTATGTATGTTGTCTGTAAAATGGGTTTGTATTGTTTGTTAAATAATAATAAAGTTTACTTAATTAAAAAAAGAGACAGGTACACATAAGTAACCAACCACAGCAGCTGCCCACCAGTCCCACCCCATGCACAGTGTGAGCTCCTGCCCGACACGTCCTGCACAGTGGCATCGCAATGCAAGCGGTGGAGGGTGATGCCACCCTGCGATGTGCACTATGGCAGTATGCTGCCCTGCAGGACATGCCAGGCAGCCTAGCCAACACCACAGTACAGCACAATGGCATACATGCATTATGGGCCTACTCACCTGGCTGTAGCACAGCCCCACACCTGAAGTATGCCTCCAGACTCCTGAGGCACTCTGGGTCCCTCCAAGCCAGGTCACCATAGCGGTAGCAACACTGGTCACCTGTCCTGATCACCCCCTGTTTGCTGCCACAGTGAGGCAGCAATAGCCTGCCACAAATCCACCCGGGGCTGCTGCAGTGGTGCCTGCCCAAACAGTTGGGGTGCATGGGGTTGGATGCAGGTGACAAGGCTGACTAATTCAACCTGTGTCCAGTTGGCCGCTCGAGGTGCTCACTGCTGCGCCATGCTTCAGGTGTGAGCTGGTGAGCAAAATGGTGGTGGTCGGCACACATGGCCATAGCCAATACCAACGCACTTTCAACTTCAGGGCCCCTTCCTTGACAAACTCCCTCCCAAACCATATAACTGAGGAAAAAAGGCTGGGCCCATTTAAATCAATGCTAAGGAAATACCTGCAGGTCTCAAATAGATGTGACTGCCCTTGACACCTGACCTCTCTTGCCTCCTTACTGTCAAGCTATAAGCAGCAAATGTACCTCAAATGCATTTATGAAACATGACAATCAGCCACTTTCTGAATCTCTCTGACGCTTTCCTTCTCCTCACACCTGGCTGTGCTAAATTACCTAAAATTCTCTGTTAGCCTACTATGTAATAACAATGTAACCTGTGTATCTTATATTTCATGTTATTTCATGTTATTATGTAATGTGCTGTTCTTTTTCTGTATGCTAATGTCCCGCCCCCTGTACAATTTATGTATGATGTAGAACCTTTGTAAATGAGTCTCTGACTCAAAGGTCTTTCTGAATAGCAAATAAATAAATAAATAAATAAATAAAATAAATAAATAGCATGCACCAGATGTGCGGGCTGAGGGGACATACTCTGTGTCCGCCCATCGTGCAGTCTCGGAGATGCGCAGCATGGACATTGCTAGGTGGGATCACTGGTGCGGTGGGCACCCAGGGGCAGAGATCACAGCAGGGGTCAATGTTTGGCCACCATACAGTGTGCATGTGTGCAATAGCAAGCCTAGTGCAGCATGCTCCATGGCCCACATTACGCAGTCTGCACACAGTGCACAATTGGTGATAGTACACCAGCCGGTGCATGAGTACTGTGGTTCTGCGCACCGTACATGTGTGCACATTGTACCGAGACTTGCTCTGGAGCAAACTCATTGCATATGGAGCAAAATAGCGATATTCAGCAACCACATGCAAATGAGCTCATTAGCCAATGCGTGGTGCACTGGGGGAATTAGCATGTCATTACCATTGTGTCAAAGCTCATTGAATGCGATGTAGTATACAAGCACCATGGATCAGCACAGGCCGTGGACTGGTATTGCATTCTTTTGACGTAAGTTGCACATGCTGCTGCAGTACACTGGGTGCAGCCAGCACAGCAGGAGGGATGGAACGGGGTGCTGCTGCCACTGACACACTGTACTGTCCATGTCCACAGGAAGCAACATGTCAGAATGAGAGGAGTGTGAGAAGCATGGGCCTGCTTGCAAGCGCAGGCCCAATTTCACTAAAGCAGAGACAGAGGCCCTGTTCAAGGCCTACCTCAACAGGGAGCCTCTGTTGAGTGGTGCCACAGGCACAACACAGGCCAGGGCTGGGGCCTGGGATGAGGTGGTGGAATGTGTGAACCAGCAGGGCAGCCACCAGCGGTCAGTGCAGGAGTGCCACAAGAAGCTAGGCATGGACAAGTGGTGCATAAAGGAGAAGGTGGTGGCCATCCGTGCTTCCTGGAATGCCACCGGAGGGGGGCCTGCAGATGCACCACAGATCACGGCACAGGAGGAGTTGATGGCAGCCACCATGCACCACAGCACCATGGATGGTGTGCCAGGAGGAATATTTCAGATGGGTGGCAGCCCACCACTGCATGGTATGTATGTCAGCCATGCACAGCAAGTGGCATGGAGGGTGATACATGGGCATGCTGGTGTGCATGCTGCGGCCATGCATGTCCTGTGCATGTATGCACAACATCACTCATGCCATGCTGCCAAACACATGCAGTGGCTGTTTGTGGGGGGGCACATGTGGACAATGCATATTTTCTTTTTCAGTACCAGCACGGCTATGTGCAGAGGATGGGGTAATGGCAGCAGCTGTGGATGTAGGACCAGCCCCGGAGGGCCAGACATCCACCTGCACAGGCATCCAGGGGCCTGATAGGCTACAGCACACCACTACAGTCCAGGTGTATTTCCTGGCCATGGGATTGGACGAGGCCTTGGATGTGTTTCTGCGGGATGCCAGTCTCGGTGTCCTCTGTGTGGAGACACTGGTAGAGGTGGGGTCTGTTGCTGATGATGACATCACCATCATCCTGGACAGTATGAGCACTGTTGGGGGGGAGACGCCCATGCCAGACACCAACACAGGCAGCACACCCAGCGACCTTACAGTGGGGGGGAACATCTGCCTGCCACCACTGCAGGTGCAGCTGTGTTCACTGCCATAGCTGTGCTGTGTGGTGGTGGTGGTGTGGCCATGCAGGCTCTGGGCAGCGTCCAGTGGCCGGATGGGCAATGGCAGCAGGCAGTTGGTGCCACAGGGCAGCTGGATGCTGGGTCCACTGCCAGTGCTCCAGCTAGGGATATACCCCATCAGGACCCCACTGTGCAATGTTCACCTGAGAGGGGGGCTGCACATTGTAGCTGGTCACCACAGGAGAGTCAGCATCCCACCTGGGATCCCAAGGACACTGACCCACTGGCAGAGCACACCCATTTGCTGTGGGCATCCATAGAGCAACAGGTGCATCTTGCCGCTGGGGTGCATGCACTGCATGCAGAGGTGCACCAGTTGGCCAAGCAGTGTGAGAGGGGCACTGTGCAGTTCCTGGTGGGGATGCAGTGCATGCAGGAGGCCACGACTGCATCCCTGGATTGCACCGTCAATGCGATCATGGATGGCTTTGTGATGCTGGCTGCCATATGGCGTGGCCATCCACTGCAGACCCCTCGCAGTGCACTGTCCACCCCATGATCCCTTCGTCGGGTGACACCTACACTGTCGATGTCGGGCTCCCATGTAGGCATCCCAGACATGCCTGGGGCAGGCTTGTTTGGGTTCCTACGCATGCCCATGCCACCCAGTCATGGTCTTGTGGTTCAACTTCTGGGGGGCTGAAGCAAACACCTCCTGTGGCTGATGAGCAGCCTGTGGCTGCCAATCAGCTCTGGTGCAGCTGACCCCATGGCCACGGTGGCCATGGTTCCATGCAGTGGCCCTGATGTGTGTGCCACCCTGACCGCAGTCTGCAGCTGCTGCCCTGTGTGCATTGGTTTCACACCACCTACCTGCGTGCACCATAGTGCTCTTGTGTGATGGTGTTCTGATGTTGGAGCGCCATCCATTGTAGCCAGGGATCCCTCCACCCGGGGCGGGGCTGTCCACCACCCTCCAGCACATTGCATCCATCATGCCCACTACCGTCACCCTCATCAGCCTCGACAGCTATCCCACAGTCAATGGCCATGTTCTGCAATATGCAGCAGACCAGAACAGGCCACAGGCTTTAGGGGGGCTGTACTGTAGGGCACCACCAGACCTGTCTAGGCAATGGAAACATGCCTTCAGCATGCTGAATACATGCTCGATGATGTTGCGCATGCTAATGTGTGCCTCGTTGTAGCGTTCCTCTGCTGGGGACGATGGGCGCTGGTAGGGGGTGAGCAGCCAGGGCTTCAGTGGATAGGCACTGTCTCCTGTGTGGATAATGACATGGTTAGCCCTCTGCCATCCTTTATGGTGCCCCTTGCCTGTCCCTGGCACCCTTGCCAGCATGGCCACCCTGCCCTCCCCCATCCCATGGCATGCTCTGACCGTCACCCCTTGCCCGTAACATACTCACCCACTAGGTGGCCAGTGGAGATGTCCCCATGTTTGAACCTGTGGCACAGGGCAGAGCAGTGCCAGATGAACGCATCATATGCACTCCCAGGGATGTCATATTGGAGTCTAAGCTTTGCTGTCAGGGCATCCATGGAGGGAACTTCCCTCACTCTGCCCTCCCACTCCTGTATCGTGGGCACCTCAGGTTGGAGCCACTTAGCTGTAATACATTTTAGCCCAGCTGCTATGAATGTGAGTACCACCCCACGTGAGTCCCCTTTTAAGTGTGTTTGCTGTGGGGATTCCCAGTACCCATTCTGTAAAATCGGGAGGCAGTATAGTGCAGTGGTTTAAGGCTCTGAGCTGCAAATCTGGAGAGCTGAGTTTGAATCCCATAGCCCCCACTTGCATACTGTGTGAACCTGAGCAAGTCACTTAACTTCCCTGTGCTCCCAGTTCACACATGCAAACAAACTTTCAGCTTAATGTGCTACTCCTGGTTAAACAATTGGAAAATCTAGCAGAAGGAAAATCCCTGTGATTTTGTGGACTGTTGTTCTGAATGCCTTCCACAAATCCTCCAGCTGGGGGCAGCCCCAAAATACATGCTAGTGGTTACCCATCCCTCCACAATGTCTCTAGCATACTACTGAATTAGAAGTGGAGTAATGCTATGTTATAATGGGGACCCAGAAGTATTTAATTAAAGAAGCCCAAGAAAGAACTGGGCACATCTGTGCTGCCAGGTAATATAAATAAAAGTTTGACAGGGCCAATCTTCCCTCATCTTTGGGGAGAAATAGCACCCTTCTAGCAATTCTAGGTTTCTTATACTGCCACACAAATTGACACACAAATTGCAGTATACTCTTGTTTAATCTGTTCCAGAAGGCTTATGGAAGTCTTAAAGGGAGACATTGAAATAAAAATAGAAGACGGGGGAGAATGTTCATTTTTATGACCGCTACTCTCACCACCAAACTTAGGGGGAGAAGCCTCCACCTGACAAAATCCTGTTCTTTTGTTTCCCATAATTTATTATAATTTATTGAAAACAGTTTGGATATGTCTGTGTTGATTTGTATGCCTATGTATCTAATTTGGATTTTAGGGGCCTATCTAAAGGAGAAGGTATCTTTAAATTATTGTTCCAATTTTCCACTGAGTACAATAGCCTCAGACTTAGAAAAATTTATCTTATAACCCAAGATCCCTGCAAATGACTCCAATAATTTTACTAAGGAAGGGACTGAACTCTCTGGGGATGACAAAAACAAAATGGTGTTATCAACATATAGTGACATTTTTTGTTTGGAACTACCCACCATAATACTTCTCACCTCCTGATTCTGTCTGACCTTTACAACCAGACCCTCCAAAAGTAGGGGGAAAAGACGCCATCCCTGTCTAGTTCCTCTGGTCAAGGGGACAAGAGGAGAGCTTGTACCATGAACTCTAACCAGGGCCCCGGGGTTTTTGTACAGCTGAGAAAAGGATTGCAAGAATTTGGGGCCAAATTTCATTTTTTCCATGGATGTTTTAAGAAAGTGCCAATTTACCCTATCAAATGCTTTTTTCTGCATCTATGGAAATGGCTAACTGAAGGTGTTCGTGTAAACTTTGAGAGGAGATAATGTTTAATAACCGCTGGATGTTACCGGGTAGGAATCTTCCTGTAATGAACCCTGTTTGGTCTGTATGTATTAGGGATGTGATGTAGGTTTGTAGTCTCCTGGTCTTTGACCCTGTGAACAGTTTCGAATCGACATTCAATAGAGAAATATGTCTGTATGACCCACACTCTAGAGGGTCCTATCCTAATTTGTGAATAACTGATACGTGGGCAAGCTTCCATTACCTCCTTGCAAACTGGAAGTAAAAGGGGCAGGATGAGGTCTGCAAACACCTTATAAAACTCTGAGGGGAATCCACCTGGTCCAGGGGATTTGTTATTTTTTAGGGCACTTACCTGGGACCTAAGATCTTGTAAGGTAAACTCTCTGTCTAGTTCCTCTCTTTCCCCTTGTGACAGCTCCCGGACCGCTAAACCTTCAAAGAAAGAAAGAGTTTTTTTTTGTCTGAACATGCTACAGGCTTCTGAAAGTAAAGGGATTTATAATAGTTTGAAAGGAGTTGTATTATTTTCTCTGGGTGGCTAACTATGAGTCCATCTTCCTCGTATCCCTTGGCTGAAGCACCAACCTGATAGCTTGTTGCTGCCGCAATGTGGCAGCCAGCAGCCTGCCTACTCTGTTGCCATTTTCATAGTAATTCTGTTTAATTCTCCTATAGCTTGCCTCCATTTGAGAGGAGAGAAGCTTCTCTAAGGTCTTTTTCCTTTCTTGTAATTGGATCTGTACTGTTTCGTTTAGCAACATTTTATGTTAAAACTCTAAGTCATTTATTTCAGTCTCCAATTCCCTTCTCTTCTGTTCATGTTTTTTCCTTGCTTTGGAGGCAAAGGCAATTATTACCCCACAGAGGACTGCCTTTAGAGCATTCCAATAGACTTTGTGGGTGGTCAATTCTGGGGGGTTATCCAGGGTGTATGCTTTAATTGTGGACTTTATTAGGTCTGTGAATTCCTGATAATTTAAAAGCCCCACATTGAGCATCCAATGAGAGTTCTGAAAGGAGGGGCCTAATTCCAATCTCATTTTAAGTGGTGCATGATATGACAAAGTGCATTGCAGAATGTGACAGGAATTCACAGAATGCAACCATTCTTTGGAAAGAAAAAAGAAGTCTAATCTGGAATAACATTTGTGCCTGTCTGAGTAATGTGTGTAATCTCGTTGGTCCTCATTAATCTCCCTCCATACCTCTGCCAGCCCTAGGTTGGTGCAGATCCTGGTCAGAGTAATTCCTGTCACTCTCAATGTGGCTCTAACTTCTCCCCTCTCTTGTCCCTAACCAGACAGAGGATGGTGTTAAAGTCTCCTCCTATGATGCAGAGGCATTCCACAGCTGTTGATATTCATGCGAAGAAATTTTTTTAAAAAAAGGCAGCTTCCCTTTCTTTGTTTGGAGCATATAAACTTGCCAGGGTGCAAGGAGTATCCATAAAGGATCCCTGAATCACTGCAAATCACCCTTCTGGTTCTGAGACCACTGATTCAACCTGTAAGGAGCAGGCTTTGTGTGCTAAAATTGCAGTGCCTCTCCAGTGGGAATAAGCCAAATAAGAAGAGGCATATACTGAACCAACCCATCTTCTGCACAACTTCTGGTGCTGTTTCTGTGAGATGGGTTTCCTGCAGTAGTACAATCTATGCCCTGGCCCTACCCATTTCCTGTAAAAGCCTAGCTCTCTTAATTGGGCTATTAAGCCCTCTGATATTGTAAGTTAACACTGTAAGGTCTCTCATCTTTCTAGCCTGGGTACCTCTGCATCATAAGAAGCCCCCTCTGAGACTCCCCCAGCAACTGTGCCAGTCAAGGATCCCCAGGGCTTATAGGAGGGGAAGAAGTGCATAGCCAGTCAAAAAAAAGTCTCAGTTTAACATAACCATAACTATAAAACATAACCAGTTTAACTTTCAACAAATTTGTGCAAAACCAGCAACTTTGCTTCAAAGGTGCCACATTATGCCCTCCACGCTTAAGGTGAGTCATGGTGGTGGGATGTGTGGGATTAGATCCCACACCATGCCGCATGACCAATGAGTGTTGATCCCTATGCAGATCTTGTGGAGTCACTTGTTCCATTCAGTGTGTGCCCCATCTCCCCACAAACTATCTTCTCAACTGTATTCCGGTAGGTCCAGGGTCCCTATCTCCCAGCAGTTTGCTAGACCCCAACTTTCCCCATGCCCTTGTTGAAAATATTCCTTTGATTCTCAATTTATTAATGAACACTCTAGTTAGAGCGAGTACAAAAACCATTTGGACCCCCACTCAACAATTGTTAAGGTCATTATAGGACAAGGGTGGGTTGTAGGGAAGCATTGGGAGTTAACGTCCTGCTTTCCAGGCACAAGAATACAGCTTATATTATCCCAACTCCTGTACCCCTTTCATGAGATCTTTGAATGTTATGGCAGAGTCACTGAAGAAATAAATTTTAATAACAAGTGAACTAGCCAAAGCTCCAGTCTCTCAGAGTCATGTATGTGCATCTCTTAATAAAGGAGGCATTGGGATAAACGTTCAGAATAATTCAACATGTTTACTTGCCAGACAGTTAATTCAGGTGTTGTATAAGGAGGAATCCTTATGGTTTACTGCCCCAGAACATCATCTGGAATCTCCGTGGGGTGCTCTGGGACTAGTAGTATTGTCTCGGCCTTCCTTCTTCTTTGCAGTCAGTTCCTGCAGCTTGAACCAGGGATTGGAGGTTTGTATAGATTTAGTCCTGCTGGAGAAGCACCTGTAGTTAAAGGAAGTCCCCACTGGTTGCCATCGTCATCTCTCTAGGTCTTTGATGAGGGAGGGGTTGATCAGATCATCGACTGCAATATCTAGAAAGGCCAGATACTTTTTAGCCTCAGGGACTGAGTTAAAAATCTTTACCCCTTTGTCCGAGGTTATTCTGAGTTTGGCTGGGAAATCTACCCTCACTTTTAAGCCCTTGCTCTGAAGAGTCTTCACAACTGGGAACCAGAGCTTGTGTCTAGCCATAGTAGAGGGCAAGTAATCCAGTTCAATGAAAAGTTTTGTGTCCCCAAATATAATCTCCCCCACAGACCAAGCCGTCCTCAAAACCATCTCCTTGGTTCTAAAGTCTATGAATTCTATGATTAGTGAGTGGGGTCTGGCTTTAGTGTCCTTCAGTGGTGCCATAAGGGCTCAGTGAGTGCTAATAATATTCAGTTGAGAGTCTTAGTCCAAGTTAAGAATCTCTTTCAGTAGACTTTCTCCAAATTCTTGAACATTGCCCCTTTCTGTTTGTTCTGGCAGGCAGTGCAATTTGAGACTAATTCTGCGCGATCGATTTTCTAAATCCTCGATCTTGTTTAAAAGGATTTGTGAGCAATCAAGTAATTGCAAGATTGCTCCATTATGAAGGTCTGAGGCCTCGGAGTAAGAGGTAAGATGTTCCTTGATAGTTTGAATTTGCTTGGTGTGCTCTTTATGTTTGCTTGCACACATGTGCAAGAAACATAGTGCCACCATTCGCATTTTCATAGGTGTGGCACCCCTGCTTCCAATGCCCTTAGTGTTTTTGCAGATGCAGCCACACCGCACCAATGAATGCCCCAGCTGTCTGTGACAGCTGTTCAGATAGCAGTGGCATACAGTTGAAAGCAAATGGCTGCTACAATCAGTGGTGGTAACGTGTAGGCAATTTGCATACTTCCCTGCCATCAGCAGTATGCAAATTGCCTCCAAGTCACCACCGCTGATTGTAGCGGTGGCTGTATGCACACTCCCCTCCTTTGTTGTGTGCCAAGGGGGTGCCCAATCCCTCTCGGCTCATGTACACTCCCCCCAGCACACTGTATGTCCTACGGGGGTGCCCAATCCCCTTCGGCTCTAGTGCCCCCCCCAAGAAAACTTCCAGCTGCCACACTGGGAGCCCACCTCAGCGTGGCAGAAGTCCAGCATACCCATGTGTCCACCCCTACACTGTATGGCCAATGGGGGTTCCCAGTCCCCCGCTGGCTCCACTGTCCCCCAAAACTTCCAGATGCTATGCTGGGAGCCCACCTCAGTATGGAAAAAGTCCCACGTCATCCATGTAGAATAAAAAAAAAAACTGTAACAAAAGAAAATGGTCCCTCGTTGACTCTCTTGCCCCCCTCCAGCAACCTGTGCCCACCCTCTGTGTACCTCACCTCCCCACACACCCCTTCACCCCATACTTACCTCCGGAGGCCAGCGCAACGATCTTTGGTGGAGCGGGAACATGTCTGCACTCTTCAAAGCTGACTGTGAACTGAAGAAATGCTGGTAAGCTGTATAATGGCATAAATAGGGGTTTTTTAACTGTGGTGGTTATCTCGGTCATGTTTTCAAATATTTGCACCAAGTTTTCAACATGGGGTTCTTGGGACCTCATCTCATGAATTCAGTGACTGCCATTTGGTTATTTGGTCCAAAAAGGTGATTTTGCAATCACTGCGTAGAATCACCTTTCGGGACTGATTAATGAAACAACAGTGTCACTGTTCATCAGGTGGGATCTCAAAAAGCCTATATTGCAAATGTGGTGAAAACATTCCCAAAAATGACTGTGTTATGAGCATGCATTGTGCAGTTTCCATGCACACTTGCAAATTTGTGAATTTGTAATATTTTCACTCTAGAGTTTCAACATTGCCATTTTTTCACACCTCCTTATAAACAGTACAGCTGTCATTTTTTACATCCTGGCCGAAATGTGTTTTCGCACTTCTGGAGCAGAATAGTGCAGTCACTGTGGGAAATCAGTGTTCAGGACAGAGTAAGAAAATTACAGTGACACTGTTCATGAGTAGAGGTCCTAAAATGCCTATGTTAAAAATGTGGTCACAAAAGTCCATAAAATGACTGTGTTATGAGCATGCATTGTGCAGTTTCTACTCACCCTCATAACTTCAAAAAAATGTGTAATATTTTCACTCCAGATTTTCAGCATTGACATTTTCCCACACATTCTTATCAACAGTACAGCTGTCATTTTTGGCATCCTGGCGAAAATGTGTTTTCGTACTTCCAGTGCAGAATAGCGCAGTTGCTGTGGGAAATCAGTGTTCGGGACCGATTAAGAAAATCATAGTAACACTGTTCATGAGTGTAGGTCCCAAAATGCTTATATTGAATATCTGGTGAAAAAAATCATCCAAATAATTGAATTATGGGTGTGCGTTTCGCAGTTTCTATGCAAGCTCGTGACTTCATCAGTTTTTTATATTTTTGCTCCAGATTTTCAACATTACCATTTTTTACACCTCCTCATGAACAGTACAGCTGTCATTTTTCACATCATGTTGGAAATGTGTTTTCGCACCTGTGGCATTAATGGCATAGTCACTGTGCAAAATCACCTTTTGGCTAACAAACTGATAGTGTCTCTGTTCATGCAGTGGGGTCACAAAAAGCCCATGTTGAAAACTTAGAGTAAAAATACCAAGACATGCCCAGGGCCTTAGGGTTTCTGACCATACAGCCCTACCCCATAGGGTCTGACAGGCATCCGCCGTACCCTGTAGGGACTGATAGGCATCAGGGCCATAACTTGGGATTGTCGATATTAATGCTCACACCATTCAACCTCCACCCACACACACCCCTGCAGCCAGTGACAGGCATCGAGGTGCACCTTGGACTCTTTGGCCCCAGAGTTCACACCATTCTCCTATACTGCACCCATTTCAGCATATTTCCTTATGGAATGAGGTGAGTGTAAAGCCCAAACACCCCAAAGGCACACCTCATCACATGTCAGTGTCTGCAGGGTAGGGTGAGGTGAAATGTCATGACCGTTATGGGTGACAACCCAAAAGCACACCCCAATCCCTGCCCGTCTTGCAGGGTGGGGTGGAGTTGGTGTCAGTTCAATACATCACTTCCATTCCTATACTGCATCAATCTAACTCCTGCACTTCCACTGCTAATGCCAGCAAGCAAACATTCAGCATTGACAAATGCTTGTTTATTTTAGCTTTAGTGTCAGTTATCTCTGCCTTCATAGTATCCAGGGTCTGAGTAAGGCACTGGA
This sequence comes from Neoceratodus forsteri, assembly GCA_016271365.2. Classification (NCBI taxonomy): domain Eukaryota; kingdom Metazoa; phylum Chordata; order Ceratodontiformes; family Ceratodontidae; genus Neoceratodus; species Neoceratodus forsteri. The sequence goes on from CM057459.1 coordinate 876,665,016, forward strand.
GTTCTCGGCAGAGCTGCCGTGAGGTAATGGTGAAATCATCTTCGCTGTCCTCTGAGTCACTCCACAATCCCCTTTCAGTTGTTTCTGGAAGCCTAGTTGTTGGTGTGTCTCTAGCTTGACGCTTTGGGGCCAAAGCTAATTGTTGCTGTTTGAGGCCCTCACCGTCTCCTGATCACACTTTATATCTGTTCACCATTGTTTGGGAAATGTTCTGGTATACTTAGGTTTAGGTAACTCACCGAGATATTTAAAAAAAATTTAACTTTTAAATCACAGGATAGACTGAGCTCTGGATTATCACCGACACATGGCTCAGTGACGTCACTGGTAGTCTTAAGTGCTTCTAAAAGGTTTTTGAGCACAGAAATTCAAGAACAGACTTAACTCCAATGCTCTCTTCATAAGACTGCACTGAATTCAGCCAATGCATGGCATGCAGCTCATTTCAGTACCATCTGACCTCCAGTCCTAAGAGACATTGTAAACATCTCCTATATGACCCACTTAACAGGAGAAATGATCAAATCCATCATTCATGAATTTAGCACTGCACAAGCCGGCCCACTGGCACAGTGGTTGGATTTCCGCTTGCATCGCTGGTGACCCAGGTTCGGGAATGGACCGGGGTTGCTGGAGGGCCGGCCAGGGATAGAAGGATTGAGCATCCTATGGACAGCACTCCTTCTCTGGGGGGAGGGTGGGGAAGTGTCCGATGCATGACGGACACCTAGCGGAGGCCAGGGATCTCACAACACTGGCGCTCGCACTCAATGGAGGCAGGGTGGATGCTGGACATGATTGCACATCCCTGCCTCGAGGAAAACTAAAAGAAAATGGAGGGGAGAGCCTCCATCTACATGAAGCCCTCCCCGGGGCTTCAACTAGCCACCACCACTGTACTCCCAACCAGATACCAGTTCCACAGCACCGAAATTAGGTGAACCGGCACTGTGGCCCCGCCCTCCTGGGGGCAAGCTGGGGGTAACCGGGAGTTTCGGCACTTGGCGGTTGGTGGAAGTCTCGGGGGCCGTGACCAGGGCAGAGACAGGATGGAAGCCTCCCGGGAAAAATGATAAATAAAAAAAAAAAAAAAAAAAGAATTTAGCACTGTATGGCGAATTAGAAATTCACAGAGTGGATTAAATTCATGAATAGAAGCACATTTGTGAATTTCTCCATGGAACAAAGTTTCATGACATCACACCCCACTAATTGTAAGGCACAAGGCACTTGCGCTGAGTGTCTTTAACCAGCTAGAAGTGCAGTTCAGGAATAGTAATCCCCACCCTGAAGTGCCCTATTGGTCTACAGTAAAAGAAAGATGGATATAAGTTTAGCAGTGTGGTTATTGTTCCTGAACAACAATGCTTTTAAATCTTCTCCACCAATCAGGAAGAACAATTCTCACTACGCATTTTAAAAAATCAGTAATGCATATGCTTTACCATAATTTACATATTTACAATAATAGGTACATAACTAGCAATGTTGCATACTAACAGCTTCTAGACAATTTACAAGAGAGCAGTGAATTGGCATGATGGTGCGATATAAGCAGAATCTTGAGGGAATGTTAAGCAAAGAGGACACTGGTGGGGTGACAGCTATGCAAGATATGCCATATCTGTTGGGAGACTATGGTGAAAAATAAGATTATCAAATTTCTGTTTGTACCTGGGATAGCACAACCTGTTCCCAGTGTGAGCATGAAGACAGCAACAACAGAGAGGAGCAGGGGTGAGCAGGATGCTTACATAAATGTGAGATTGTTAAACCAGTATTATAGGGATACTGTCAACCCTTTTTTTGCATGATATTAGTTTTAGTTGAAAACCCACATTTTATGATTGATTATGTTTACTAAAATTATTTTATGTTGCTGGTTGTTTTATCTGCTTCCTTTCTTAGTAGAGCTAAAATGCATGCTAATGGTGTAATTATACTGAACCTATCTTTGTTTGAAATCCTTGATCTACTCTTATTGCATACTGCATTAACATTAGGAACATAGGGACACCCACGCACAGTGCAGCAGCTCATGATGCAATGGTCTTCTCACCTCACATTATATCATGAGTGTCTAGACTGTGTTAGGTGTGTTCCAAAGTCTAGGAAGGATACAGTTGGGGCAGGTCAAGGACCTCAAACAAAGAGAAACACTGTAGAAGGCCCTTGATGTTCAGGCATTGCACACTAATATCCTCCATACAGGGGAACATGAAGTTTTAAGAGTTTGTATGTAAAGGAGAGGGCCTGAGACAAAGTCATGTACAGAACTCCTACTGGGGAACACCAGAATAATTCTGGAGGGTGACAGCATTTATTTCATGAGTGAACCATATTTGTAATAGCAGCTGGGGCCAGTTTTGCCCCCCACTCCACCAATGTCTAGCTGGGGTATTGAGAGAAATGTGTAATACAGGACCATGAAAGAAATCTATACTTTGACTGGAAATATATCTTGCACTGCTATATTAATGATTTCTTTTTGGTATGGCGGGGGAACATGAAAGACCTGCTTAGATTTATGGATTACAGTCACAGCACAAATGAACATCTCAGGTTTTCAAAAATGTGTGACAGGCCCCAGATTTATTTTATAGACGTAAAGATAACTAAGGACAGTTATGGCAGGATATCTACAACAGTTTTCCATAAACCCACTGACTGCAAATTTATCCGCATTGTCGAAACATGCCTCCCCATCAGTCCACAGACAATGTACTAAAGCACCAGTTCCTTAGAGCCTGTCACATCTGTAGTACACAAGAGATCAATCACTAGCAATCAGATACTGCAAAGCTGCTTTGAAAAAAGAGGCTATGGCTAAGGTGTTATTGCCATGGCCATACAGAATAGTCCCAATATGACAGGGCAGAGCTACTACAACCAAAAATAACATAGGAGGACCAAAGGAGCAATATGAACTTTGTTACCACCTACTCCTTACATGCCTAAAAGGTAAAACAAATAATAGAAAAACATCGTTCAGTTCTTGGAGCACAGCTAAAGTTAAGTGACGTAGCAGGGAAACCTCCATGAATGGTGTTGAAAATAGCTAATATTTTCCAGAACATACTACTACGCTCTGTATAGCCTGCACAGCCGCTAAAATGATTCTTTCTGCCCATTTCCTTGGGATGTAAGAAATGCAAAAGGTGCAAGTGTGGTCTAGTTGTGAATGGATGTTTCTCCATACAAGTTCCTTCAATGGGTACAGCAGGAAATAAAAGATTACATATCATGTGACACCACATTCTGTATGTTATATACAGTACATGACTGTGTATCAATATGGAGACTTCTGTACCAGAAGAACTAAAAAAAGATTTAAAGGAAGGGTGGCAGACCATATGTGGGCTATTCAGGGTGGCAACTTGGAATGCATACTTACTGAGCATATGGGAAAAGCAACTAAGAAAAGAAGAACACAGGTTCATTTTCACAGCAAGTGAACATGTGAAACTTGGATGGGTGAGGGGGAGCAGGGACTAGCTCTGTGCAAAAATGCAGTCCTTCTGGATCCCCAAGCTGGTTGCCTGTAGGTGGCCTTGTCTCAATGACCAGCTGGAATTGGTACCTTTTTGGGGGTACTAAGTGACCAGACTGAAAATAAAAAAAATGGGAGAAGCTAAAGTCTGGGTCTGATATTATATTATAAATACAATGGACTATTTTCTTTCTTAAACTAATTATTTTGTAATTTTTTTGGTGTGGGTGAGGGATTTTTTCTTGCTGTAGTAACCATTGTGCAGATCAAGTGAATTACTATACATCACATAAGAAATGTATACCTGTAAACCCTTATTGGATGGTATTAATTCCACAAGGAAATCTATAAGTACACAGGGATTCATAAAGCAAATACATTAATTAAAACTATTATAAGTAAAGAAAAAGAGATAGTGGAGGTAGTTTATTTAATTTGCACCTCCAATAGTTACAGTTTCTTAAATATTTGTACAGTAGGCATCCATTTTTATTGCTTCTAGGCAAACTAAGTGAAACACTTGGTGTTAATTTAATAGTACTCATGTATTGAAATCACAGATGTATTTCATAGATAGCACCGTTAATGTATTCCTAGGTATCAATTTAAACACTGCAGATTCTAGGATTTCTCTAACAGTCAAGTTGTTATCTGTAACTGGGAAAAGCAATGTGATGTATATTATAAGCAAAACAGTAGACTCATGGCAATATAGTATGTATGCTGCTCTTGCAATTTTATGTATCTAGCAATCTTGGTTGTACTATGCACAAGGGTATTTTTTATGTTAAATTATTGATTGAAATAGCAACAGAGTACAACATATACCTAGCATAGACAATAAGCAGAAACAGCGAAAACAGATGAGAACAAAAACATAGTACGGGCATTTACAATGACTAAGAAATCATTAACACTGTTCTCGCCATAGCATATATAGCAATAAGGCATGGTCAAAAGCAATCATGAGTGCTGGATTAGGGGAGGACCCATAGATACTATAAGGAGTTACATTTGTAACCACTTGTGAGGGAATGAGCCCCAGGGACTATAAAGAGTGGTCAATTCTCAATGAGAGGGAGAAGTAGACAATGAGAAGTTGAGGTAGGGGCTCCAGATTTCCAGGTACTTGGAGGAGGGTTAAGGGCAAGATATGACAAGCATTCAATGCAAACTAGTTGTCCCAGTGCTGTGTGCCACTCATCTAAAGAAGGGGTGTCTTAAGATTGCCAGCTGTGCAGTAAAAGGCATTTGGCAATCAGAGTGGCAGGAATTGCCCATTTCACTCCACTGTTATTGTTGGGAAAGTATGGGTGGTGGAGCTCTATAAGAATTAGTGCTGTATCCAGACAGATGTCATGGGTAAACTGTTGGTACAGAAGGCTACAACACCATCTCAAAAAAGGTAAATAAGCCGGCAATCCCACAACAGGTGGAGAAGGGAGCCCTCTTGCAAATTGCAGCTCCAACATCTATTATGGGATAGGAGACCTTGGGAATGGAGGAAATGAGGGGTCCTATACCGCTGATGTAAGGTTTTTAGTTGGATTAACTGGACTTTAATGTCTCTACAAGAGACATGAACTCTATACCAGCAGGAGTTTCAGTCTTTTAGTGCTTTTGACCACCGTTGGCACAAGGAGGCAGTGGTGGTGGGGGTCATTGTCCCTAAGGAGTTTGTAAAAAAGGGCTGCCTGACTTTGCTAGTTTGTAGTCAGGAGGGTATACTGGACTCATTCATTAAAGCTGTTGTGGACTTGAATAAGGGTACAGAGCTACCCTAAGTTGGAGGTGTCTCCAAAAGTCCTTGGGAGAAAGGTTATATTTAACTTTGAGGGCTTTGAAGGGGTCAGTGTAGTATTGTCCTGTAGGGAAGTGATGATGGACCAGTGAAGGGCCCTGGGCTATCAAAGTTGGCCAGTTGATAGTAGTGTGCCCTATGATGAACATGAAGTTGTCTCAGAGAGGAGTGTGGGAAATGGGGGTGGGGTCAAAGTGGAGGGCGGATATCATTTTTTTCCAGTGTAGGAGAGAAATACTGATTGTAGGATGAGAAGTTAGAAGGGATAATTTGTGGGAGTAGAGGGCAGTGAGTGGTGAAAAGGAACTGAGGCTGTGAGCTTCTATAGGAATCCAAAGCAGGCCACTAGCCACAGCAGTGGAAATTCATTGTAGTACTTGGACCACAAGGAAGGCTATAAGATAAGATTACTAACTTTAAGGCTTCCATGACCAAGATAGACAGAAGCTTTCTGAATTTCACCCCTGATATTGATGGTGCCCTTGACTACTTCATAAACCAATTCAAAGCTGTCTCTGACAAATTTGCCCCTCTTAAAAATTGTGTGGCTGAATGCACAGCAGCAGGGTGAGTTTCCCTGCCCTAGTAACCTAAATGTGTGTCAGGGATAAACTGTGGAACCAGGCAAGAGAAACAAGATCTAGAGTCAACCTACAAAGGAACAAAGCTGCATGCAATTGTTACACAAGTTTGATAAGACTGACCAAAGTCTCACACTGCAAAGAGCAGCAAACTAGGAACTGGAGTAACGGTAAAATATTTTGGGATAATATAATAGAACTCCTGGACAAAAGTGTAAAAGCACCCACAAAAATGCTCAGTATTGATGGTGCACTCACCTTGGACCCAGCTGAGATAACCAACAAATTCAACATGATCTTCACTGGTCTCAGCTCTGTCCTCCTTTCCTCATTAAGGGCTAGGGACTTGTAAAGGGGATAGGACAGGACTATCTAGTAGTTCTGACCATTTCAAGCCTATCACAATAACAGTTACTCTCAAATATGTTAAAAGGGTTCTAGGAAAACTAGGGTGGGGGGTGACATGATAGACATGAAATTGCTGTCTCTGGCATGGGAACTTGCCTAGACCATAAAATAAAATGTTCAACTTTGCACTGCAGTTTTCCCAGTTCCCTAGAATTTGGAAAACGGCATTAGTCAATCCTGTGTTCAAAACTGTAGATCACTCCAACTCGGCCAGCTGCAGACCTATACCTATCCTCTCCCCCCTTCCAAGGCCCAAGAAGAAATAGTATTTCACCAACTAGTCAACTACTAGTGCAAGTACAATATTGAATACCCACAACAACATGGATTTAGTAAGCATCACAGCACTACTACTGCCTTGTTAGAATATACTCACTTCTTGCATGAAGTCCTTGATGGCAGTCACTATGTGGAAGCTATATACATTGACTTGACCAAAGCATTTGACCTTGTCAACCACAAGCTGCTGCTTGACAAGCTCCTCTTACTTGGCCTTTCTCAGGACACAGTAACCTGGTTCCAAAGCTACCTCACCAGCCAGTTAGAGAGGGTGAAGGTTGATGGCTCTTTCACTAATGTTAAAAGCATTTCATTGGGTGTTCTGCAAGGCTCTATTCTAGGCCCACTCCTTTTTGGTCTGTTCATAAAGAGACTCCCGAGGCCTGTCTGACATCTAAGGTTCTCATACAGTATACACTGATTATGCTGTTATCTACACCAGTAGTACATAACAGGCAAAATTATGCTCTGACCTCCAAAATGACTTTAAGTCCTTAAAGAAATGGTTATCACTAAATAAGCTAGTTTTAAACTACAAAACAACTACGACCATGCTGTTCTCAGGGCAGCAAGTGAAAAAAAGGATCCCTCCCCTAGTCACCCCAAATGGTAAAGGAGAGAAATTGGAACTGGCTGAATCTTTCAAACATTTAGGCATTACTCTGGATGGCACTATCTTTCTCTCAACAAGTGGATAACAGTGTTAGTCTTCCAAACAGAAGCTACGTGCACTGTTCAGGAATCTGCTGAACTTCACCACTGAAGCAAGGCATCTTGTAGTGTTCTGTACAATCCTACTAATTCTTGACTATGGCCTCCCTCTCTATGAAGCAGCTAGTGACTCCGTACTTAACAGAGTTAGGGTAGTGCTTAATAAGGCTTGTCGCTTTATACTTCAAGCTGACATGCTTGCACATTGCTGCTCCATTTATACCCTTACTAACTGGCTCCCCCTACAGGAAAGACTAAGATATCAGACCTATCCGCACACAAAAAACACTATTGGACCTTACCCCACTAGTGATTCATAACTTTTTTTGCTTCATTAACTGCCAATACACTACCAAGAGTATGTCTAGGAATGCCCTAGAGATACATTTCCATAAAACAAGCCTTGGCAAGTGATTCGTTGCAGTAAGGGCATCTAAATGGCTCAATGACTTGCCTGAAACCCTTGTAGGGCTCCTTAAAATTGTCCAAATCAGGAACACACTGAGAACAGAACTTTTACAAAGTACCAAATGTACCTGTTATAGCTACTTAGGTCCTCTTGGCTCATTCTCTCCTCCTACTTGTTATGAACTGTGTGCACACAGATGCCTAGGGCCTCAAATTCTCACTGCTGATTATGATCCTCTGGAGATGCTGTTTTGTAGTTACTATACCTTTCATATGTTCTGCTGATAATGCTCTACATGAGCTACTGATTTCTACTGCTGACTGCGCTCCATGTGAGCTGCCATTACTGGATTACTAACTGTAATAAACTCAAGATTACATAAGAACATAAGAAAAGGCTTTCCTTCCCATAGAAATGGGAAATTGTTTAATCAGGAATGGCACACCAAGCTGGAACTTGTTTCTAGGTGTGACCTGGGCATTCAAGAAAGTTTTGCAACTTGGCCAGGGTCACACAGTATGCAAGTGGGGGCTGATGGAATTCAAACGAAGGTCTCTATTTATGAAGCTCAGTGTCTTTAATCACTACACTATACTGCTTCCATAGAAATTGGGTAAATAGGTAGTCCAGCCTGTTAAACCATTTATTTGGCAAACATAAGGGAAGGTTGACAAGAAGGTGAAGGACTTTAGGATTCAGCATCATTCTGAGGGCTTGAAATTTCCCTAAAAAGAACACATAGATTGTTCTCCATTGCTCGACATTTGCCTTAAGGGAGTCCAGCAAAGGGGAGATGTTAGTTTGAGGGATTCTGAGTCCAGCAATGGGGAGATGTTAGTTTGAGGGATACTGAACTGCTAATTTCCCAGCTGATGCTTCACGTCAGCTGCCCCACTGCCCTCACCACCATTCTTGGTGAGCCACTTGCTATATAGTCAGAGGCAGGCAGGGTCACGTGTGGATATTAACCAATCACCCTATTTTCCCCTTTGCAGCTTATCAGCTATCACCACTTGGGGCCACCACAGATATTTTTGAACTATCTTTCTACCTTTCCAGCATAAGAATGCTGCACTTATCCTATAAAACTATCTTAGGAGCAGCCTTACTTGCCACTATAGCATCCCTCCCACCCTCGTATCTGCCAGGTAAGCAACCTAGTCCTCCGAATATCACCATCCGAATCACAGTCCCAAGTGCCTACTCCTCCCCCAACATTGGACAGCACCCCCTCACTCCTCATGGCTGGTTTCCTGGTCCTTCCATTCTCCCCCCATCCTTTCGTGCTGGGCTGACAGTGATGAAATTCTCTGCGGCAGGACTTTCTGCACTTTGCCCCAAGACTCCCTCTGCCCACCGTAGGCCAAAATGTTTTTTACCTAATTCAAAACTGGTGCTAACTTTACTACTCCTCCTCGTAGGGGACATTGAGCCAAACCCGGGACCTGCCTCATACACCAGTCACAACACCTGTCCCACTATCCAACTACCCAGAGAACTGAAAGTAGCCCACTTAAATATATGCAGTCTACTGCAAAAATTGCCCTTGCTCCAACCAATTGTCCTGTCACTATGTCCAGACATCCTGATAATCACTGAAACCTGGTTGAAACCACACAACCTGAATGCAGAAGTAGCTATTCCTGGTTACTCTGTCACTCGTCATGACCGCCTGGGCACCAAGAGAGGTGGCGGCATAGCCATTTATATATCATCCCAGATAAAGTTCACTCCTGTCTTGCTATGTGATCTCCCACCGTCCATTAACACCTTACTGATAAAAATCTCCTTACCCCATGCAATTTCCATATTTATAGCAGGCTCCTACTGTTCCCCGGACACCCGGATGACCTCGGTCATGGCACACCTGGACACCCTAAAAACCTTTGCCTCAGGGGGTGAACTTCATATCCTTGGTGATTTTAACCAGAACTGGCTCTCCAGTGCTAGCACCAAGCTCTGCAACCATGTTGCTGCACTAAATCTGGCTCAACAGATCACTGAGCCCACATATCTAAATCACAAAACTCAGGACCACTCCCTACTGGACTGGGCCCTCATCTCGCACCCACACAGGATAATTGCCTCTGGCCTCCTACCAGATTCTCTGAGCGACCACCACATGATATATGTAGTAAGAAATATATATAAAGCCAAGTCATCTCCACCAAGAACTCTCCTCATCAGGTTGTACAAATCCCTTGACCTTGAAGGGCTCCTAAATGACTTGGCAAACCCGGACTGGTCCTTCGTCCCCAAGACCACCTTTATTGACTCCGCCCTAAACTTCTTCAAGTCCAGACTTCTTGCTGTCTGGGACCACCATGCCCCACTCAAAAAGGCCAGAGTCAGGGGAGCTCATCTGCCCTGGATCACAGCTGACCTTATGGACCACCTCAGAGCTAGGGACCAGGCGTGGAAAGCCTACAAATCCTCAGATACCCTCACTGACCACCAACACTACCAAACACTTAGAAATACCCGCACCAGGCTTATCAGGCAGGCTAAAGCCTGCTATTTCTCAGCATCCTTCTGAAAAAATCTAAATCACCCAGTTAAGTTTTGGAAGTCAATTAAATCTCTTTTCTCCCCACCAACCCAGCCCCTCACCCCTGTCCTAGTTGTAGGCAGCTCCACAATATCAGAATCACATGCAGTGGCCACTGTATTCAACTCTTTCTTCACCAGTAGTGTGACCTCTCTCCACTCAAACCCACTGCCTCCAACACACCCTCCTACATCCGGATCCCTTGCCACTCAAACCCCCTACCCGGCTTTATCCTTCTCCCTGGTTACACCAACCAAAGTACTCAATGCCCTGCTTGCCCTCAATCCCTCTAAGGGTAAATGCCCCTCGGGGTTGGATGCTAAAATGCTCTACCTGTCAGTCCCTGCCATTGCCAGCCCCCTAGCTCCCCTCTACAACCTCTACTTCTCTCTCTCACTCTCCACTATCCCCTCTGATTGGAAGCATGCCACAGTCATCCCCCTCCCTAAAGGCAGCGACCCATCCTCCTCTGGTAACTTCCACCCAATCTCCCTCCTCCCCACTGTAGCTAAAATACAGGAACATCTAGTCCTCTCACAGCTCTCCTCCTTCCTTGACTCCTCCTCCTCCCTTTTTACTCCTTACCAGTCAGGTTTTAGGAAATCCTACTCCACTGTCACTTACCTCCTCAGACTCACTGACTCCATCCTTACAGGCATGGATAAAGGCCACATCACATCTGCCATCTTTGTTGCCTTAGCTAAGCTTTTGACACTGTCTCGCATGCCCTCCTTCTGTCAAAGCTCTGCATCGCAGGGCTGTCCACTGCAGCCACCAGCTGGTTTAAATCTTACCTAGCTGACAGGTCCCAATCTGACAGAATTGGGACCTCCTCTTTCGACTCCCGCCCTGTCACCATTGGTGTCCCCCAAGGCTCTGTCCTTGGCCCAATCTTGTTTTCCATCTTCCTAAACAATCTGCCATCAGCCTGTCCACACACATCCATTCATATGTATGCAGACGATACAGTTCTGTATACTTCAGGTCCGCCCCCACTGGAAGTGGCACACAGTCTCCTGCAAGACTTCAATGCTATTCAGCTCTGGTTTCACTCAAATCAACTTATTCTAAATGCCAAGAAAACAGTCTCTTTAACTTTCGGCATGAGGCAGAGACTCTCCCGACTCTCCACCATGCCTACTTTCAAAACCCTAGAAGCGACTCCCATGGAAGATTGCACCTCCTTCAGATATCTCGGGGTCTGGCTGGACCAGCACCTCGATTTTCCAGCACACATCAACGCTACCCACAAAAAACTGCACCCTAGACTGGGCGCCTTATTCCGAAACCATGGCTGTATTCCTCTGCCAGCCCTCAGGGCAATTGTGCAGAAAATGATCCTCCCTATTTTTGATTATGGGGACATAGTCTACAGTGTTGCACCTAAGTCCATGCTGGCTAGACTGAATCCTCTTTTCCACTCCTTCTGTTGCTTCACCTTGGACTGTATACCTTCCGCCCACCACTGTGACCTCCACCGGTCCCTTAACCTCCCCTAATTCTACGATAGGTGACAGTCCCACTGCAATAGCATCATTGCCAGAGTCTGGTCCCAGTTACTACCCTCCTACCTCGCTGCTACCCCAACTGTTCAAACACACCCTGCTTACTCACTCAGGAACTTTGACTCCCGGCTCCTGCATGTCCCTTACATGTCGACCTCTGCCAGCCAGTTGGCCTTCCGAGCTCGCATGCCCAAACTATGAAACTCCTTGTACATGGACATTCGGCACACTTCCTCCTCTCAGCAATTCAACTCACTCCTCAGAGGACACCTCTCTGCCAACTGCTCATGCAGACAAAACTCACACTAGTCTAGGTCCTAGCTCTCCTACTGGCTCCAACTGGGGTTACTCCATAATATTTTATTCACCGACCCTGTGAAGTTGCCATTTGCAGCTTATACCAATTTAGCTGCCTTGTCTACACAGATCTGCTGGTTACATGCTGTGATGCATTCTGTATTTTATTCTGTACATGTCATTGTATATAGCTTACTTCTACATATCTGTAAATTTCTGTACTTTGTATTTGCTATGTATCTCCCATCCCCTACCCCCCCAGGACACATCTGGATTTGAACTGTAGTCTGCTCAGTATGCCTTTCTTGGTAAAACTTTTGAATAAATATATAAATACCACACAGCGGGGGGGGGGTGGATATGGATCTCTGAGTAGACGATGCCTTGCTGGCACCATTTCCACTGATTTTTAAAAAACAGGGCAGCCATGCAGAATGAGTTGAGGGGTTGAATTAAGGATATGGAGTGATTGACCTTAAACCTGGAGATTAGGGAAAAGGTAGATAAGAGTTGTTGAAGAGTGAAGGTAATTGTGCTAGCATCGGACATCAAGATAAGGAGATCATCCTCATAAGAAAGGGATTTGTATTTGGCATTGAAGGTGGATATCCCAGGAATGTCAGGATGAGCCCTTAGCATGATCAGAAGTGGCTCCATGGCCAAAGGAAACAATCGGGGGAAGTGAGCAGCCCTGGCAAGTGCCCCAATATAGTGGGAAGGGGAAGAAAATAGGTTATTAGTTAGGATTCTGGCCAAGGGGTTGGCATAAAGGATTTGCACAGCTGAGATGAAATATGACCCAAAACCTAACTGGTGTAACACCTCAAAGAGGAATGGCCATTTGATGGAATCTAGTGCCTTTCAAAATCTGTAGTGATAGCAGTGACAGGAGTCTGGCTATGTTGGATAGGTGTAGCAAGTTGATAAAAGTGCAAAGGTGATCTGAACTATGCCTACCCTTAATGAACACAACCAGTGAAATGTGTATAAGGTCAGGAAGGGGAATCTCCTGTCGAGTGTCTAAAGTTTTTGCCAAGATTTTGACTTCAGCGTTTATGAGTGAAATGGATTGGAGAGAGGGTCCTTACTCTTCTTAAGCAGGATGGTGATAGTTGCCACTGTAGACGATGGGGGAAGAGTAATGAAAGTGAGTGAGTGAGTGAGTGAGTAGTTAAACACCAGGATGAATAAAGGGGCATGAACATCATGGAATACCTTATAAAAGTCGATAGGAAGGTCATTGCCCCCTGGCAACATGTTCTTATTCATGGAGCAAATAGCTTGGATAATTTCAGCTAGGGAGATAGGTTTCTTCAGTTTTTGTAGTTGATGAGGATAGAGGGAAGGTATCTGGAGGGGGTCAAGGAAGGCCGCTATTTGTTCCAGGGTGGGATGCACTTGAGAGGAGTACAGGGTGGTATAGAATTTTTCATAATGTTATATTAATTTGTGAGGGTTCAGTGCAGATCACTCCAGCATAATTTCGTAACCCAACAATCTGGCAGTCAGATTGGATTTTGTGAAGCCTGTATGCAAGAATCTTGCTGGTCCTTTTTCCACCTTCCCAATATTTATGATCGGTGCAGAATAGGGCAAGTTCAGTCTTGCAAGAGTAAAGTATGTTGAGCTGAATTCTGTTTTGCACCATTTCAAAGGGGTCTCAATGGGGGTTGTTCTTAAACAGATTTCAGAGTGATGGACCCTTGCCTCCTACTTAGAAGTATATTGCTGTTGAGTTTTGCATATATGAGCTGCACGACTAACAATGCGACCACTTATAAAGGCTTTAAGGAATCCCATTAGATACTGTCATAGACTTCCCTGTTATCATTCATCTCCAGAAAAAAGGACAGTTATTTTCCTAGGCATGGAGCAAATAGGGAGTCACTGAGGAGAAAAGGATCCAGTTTCCAGGTTGAAGAATGGGGGGTGGAAGGGCCCCATAAAATTGATATGGGAATTGGGGCATGATCCAATATGACTATAGGATGGATATTGGTTCATGTGGTGGACTGGGTGACAGAGGGGGAGGTACAGTACAAGTCGCATTAAACAGACCCATCTATGAGTTTGTTTAGCATTGTTTTTTTACAGTTGGCAATGCACTGGCAACTCATATTGCATTTTTTGTAGTGCTCAACCAGCTGAAGAGCAATGTTTGTAAAATGAATTGCAACTCAGTTAGAATGCAGCTGTAGTTTAGTCACAATGCAATGCAAAAATGAGCTGTATCTCTTATGAAACAGTTTGTGCAGGGCTTTATACTGGATCCTGCAACCCTTATGCAACACAGTTAGAAATGCTAGAGCAACTCATTGGAGGAACAGTTTAATGTGACTTGTACTGTAATCTAAAAGTTTATTCAGCTAAGAGATTGGTGGACAGGTGAAACATAATGTATAGTCCTTCTGGACTGGGTGATGTATACACCAGTTATCAGACAGAGAGTGCTCTTGGAGAAGACCTTGCAACACTGCTACTTGTGAGGCTCAGAGAGGGAGCATGATCTATCTAGAAGATGATCCAAGGTGAGATTAAAATCCCCACCAAGGATCAATGGGGCTGGAGGAGAGCTAATTTTAGCAATTGCTTCACTAAATCTGGCAGAAAAGGAAGGAGCGTCCATGTCAGGAGCTTTAACATTCACTAAGGTAAGTGGGCCTTCTGGGGCAATCATGGTGGCCAGAAGCCACTGACCTTCTTTATCTGACTTGGAATCAGCACACTGTCATTTGAGAGATTTGTAAAAAAGTAGAGAGACTCCTCATTTCAAAAAGGTGAAAGAGCTATGGAGTTCAAGTCTCATCAATTCCCATCATAATTTTTGTGTTTCAGAGAAAGCAAGCTTGGTTTTCTGCAGAAATGACATATGTCTATCAAGGTTTTTCAAGTAAGGTACAATGTGCTTTTGTTTTATGGGTGCATTCTGTCCCATAATATTCCATGATGCAATCCTAATGTCCACCATTATATGTATAACCCAATGAGGGATGTATGGTAAAGAGACTCAAGCAATAAGAAATAGAGGCCTGCCCCCCCCCATAATGGGTGAGCAACTAAACAAATAACACAGGGTGGGGCCTGCAGTGAGACCATGCCAATATGCAGACAGTGGATATGCAGACATATACAACTGTACTATAATAACAAACAACCAGAACTATAAACACTCCCAACTTGGGTGAACCAAAAAACGGTGCTACAGAGATAATGAGCAAAAGTCTGACAAACCAACCTTGCCTGTTATGTCTATGGGAATGTCTATCCATTATGTCACAGGGAGGACCAAGCAAGAAAACAAAAGGCTACTCAAGTAGCAGGATAGGATCCAGAGAAGTAGTTAGCCCCCCCGCCTGAGTAAAATTAATAACTATTGAAACCTGCCCTAGTACAAAAGTGCAATATAATCTCAGTTAAAAATTACCCATCTTATAAGAAAAATTACCTAATGCCCAGTGAGCAGATATAGAAACACAAAGCCAAAATATTCCAAAGAGCTAGGAGACAGGGGGCTACTCTGATGGGGGATAACAAGAAGGAAGCCCTAAGGGGCTGGTCCAGGTAATCAGGAAACCTCAGATAAGGATAAAATCCTAGTGGATCACATCAGAGGGTTCTAGAAGGGAAGCTAGAGTTGCCAAGGGTATGGGTATGTGCCATGTCTATGGAGCCTTTGCAGCTCAACTGGTACAAAATGGGGGATGGGACAAATGGATCTCAAGCCTGCTCCCATCTAGAAAAGATGGGCAATGGTCATGAAGAGGGTCAATAGAGGACCAGATGCTAATTGAATAAGGGGGACTGGGTCAGTAACAGTGTGGAGATGTGGGAGAGTCAAACATTCCATACAGGCACTTGGACAAGTAAGAGACAAAAGCACAGAGAGCAGTTTAGATGTGACAGACAGTGAAAGTTCCCAGTCATGCAAAGATACAGTATCTGTACTGGTTACTCTGCCCACCCCACAGACATAACTCACAGAACAATACCTTACCAACAAGTTTAAAAAGCAGGGAGAGGGGAGGAAAAGGGACCAAGGGAATGGGAAAAGGGAATAAGTGTAAGAAGCAATATGCGATCTGATCTTAAGTGGGAAAGTCAGAGCCTTGGCTGAACATGCAGTGCTCCCATATGAACCAAACACAACAAGGAAGCTGGACCCTTTAAGGGAACATTAAGATTTGTTAGGTCCAAATTGGCATTTGATTCTGGTTGCAGGACTGGAAGAAGATGCATTAAAGTACCGACCCATGAACCAAGCGGTATAAAGTTGGGCATTTTGTAGGCATGCAGGTCAGAAGTTTTCTGCCTGAGACTTTCAATGGTGCTTCATGACATAGAGGGAGCATGGAGGCCTCGACATACGACTACAGCTTCAATTCCTCCAAACTGGAAGAACTACTCTGAGGTAGGGGTGTGTGCTCTGGTTAATGAAGGAATCTGGGACCACTGGGTCCATTGTCCATGGAGGGAGTTTTCTCTTGCTGGGCTTTCAGCTCTGAGTGGCTTGAGGAGGAGGAGACCCTACACAGGGAAGTCTGCTGCCTGTAGGAAATCCCACAGAACTGTTAGAGGAAACTTCATGCTTGCAACGTTTCTGGCAGCTCCTAAGGTCCTGAGGGGAGAGGAATTTATGACTGCCTCTGTTTTTCCATTTACTGCTCCTTCTCACCCAGCAATGAGGTGTTGGAAGCCAGGGATCCTCTTCAGGTAGGCCTACATATGCAGAAGGAGGGCTGTTGGAAGCCTTAGCCTGTCTCTGGGAGTTATCTGTGGCAGTGTCCATATCTTGTTATCCTCTGGATGGTTGATAGCAGGAAGTTTAGTGGTGGGCCAGGATCTTTTATAAAAGCCTCTGCAGACTCCAGAGAAAAGAATAAATGGGAAACTCGATTACAGGTGATGTGGAGGGTAGCAAGGTATCGGAAGCAATAAGGACCTCCAGTTCCATTAAGGCATGGCGAACTCTGGTGAATGCCAGTCTGTGCTCCATGAAGGCTTGCAAGAAATCTGGGTAAATATGGATTCTATGACCTTGCCATGGCAGCAGACCCCTTTCTTGTGGTAACTGCATGATTTGGTCTTTAACTGGGAATCGCAAAAATTTAACCAGGATTGGCCAAAGGCACTGATCGGGTTTTGGGGGAGCCAAAGAGTGATGCAGGCACTCTGTTTCAAGCAGTGTAGGTCAGTGATAGTGCAAAAGAATAGGTGGGACATTCTGAAGGAAAGCTGTGTATTTTTCTCCTCCACCCCTTCCGGAAAACCAACCAGACGTAGATTCTTCTGATGGCCCTGCTTCACCAAGTCCTGTAAGCAGTCCCAGAGCAGACATATGGTACAATCCTGTTCCCACAGGTGTGCTTCCATTTGAGTAGTCTTGAGATTTTGGGTATCAGGTTGTTGTTCAGTATGTAAAAGTCTTTGGGAAAGGGAAATAATGTCCGCTCCTGTCCACTGGTTAGCTGCTTTAAGTTACCCAATTTCTGTGAGCAGTTGAGAGAACACTTGCTGTATTTCTTGCTGGCTGTGTGAAGTAGAGGAGGAAGACTCTGAACCGAAAAGCACCATCTTGCTGTATGGCAGAGACTGATGAGAGCAGTCACAGCAGTCCATACAAAGAAACACAGCAGTGAACAGACTTTGAGTGGTAAGTACTGAAAGCAGAATGTATAACAAACCAGTAGGTATAAAAAAAGAGTGGCTGATAGGCAAATGTTAGGGCAGATGCTAAAGGAATTGGTCAGGCAGGAGAGAGCTACAGAGATTAGGCTGCCATCACTTCGGTTGCCAAGCCACACCCCCCAAGTGCGTAATACAGTGCTCCCTCACTATAAAGAACCTCACTATAAACTTCCTTTTATAGTGAATACCTTTGTTAGCTATCGTTGTGTATTAAATAAACAATTTGTTAAATAAAGAAAAAGAGCTAGCTCCTGTATGTTGTAATAATGTTACTGTTTGATATGGTTGTCTTTATTTTAATAGGCAAAAGACAAAGCCTTTTCTCATGAAAGTACTCAGTGGCTCTTGCTATTGCAAAGATTCTTTTGATATGAGAATCCTACATCTAGTACTAGATACAGTCCTCTCCCCACTGACTGACCTCATTAACTACTCCGTAAGTCTGGGGCAGTTCCCTGCAGCCTGGAAGACTGCCACAGTCACCCCAACACTGAAGAGTGGTGACAGCACCTCCCCCAGTAACTACCATCCCATATCCATTCTCCCACCACTCTCAAAAGCTCTCGAAAAAATTATAGCCACCCAACTTACTGAGTACATACTTGCTCATAACCTACTTTGCAGGGAGCAGCATGGCTTCAGATCTGGGCACAGTACAACTACAGCTCATACTGAGTTCTCTAATTTTATTCACTCTACCCTGGATAAAAAACACCTAGCTGGAGCTGTCTTCATCAACCGGTCAAAGGCCTTTGATACAGTCTCCCACACCTTAATCTTAAGCACACTCTGCCACATAGGTCTGTCCCAAGGACCCATCTCCTGGTTTACCAGTTACCTCACAGCTAGATCACAATGTGTCAAAATAAACAACACCGTCTCAACCACCCTGCCTGTTCGCTCTGGGGTTCCCCAGGGCTCCATCTTCAACCCTCTATTATTCAGCATCTACCTAAATACCTTGCCCAATTTCTGCTCCAGCAACCTACTACTCTGTGGACGACACAGTTCTTTTTGCCTCACACCCAGATCCCACAGTATTGCAGCCCTCCCTCCAACATATATTTAACCAGATTGAAAACTGGTTCATAGACCAAAGATTTGTGGTCAATGTAAAAAAGACAAAGACTATGATCTTTGCCCTTCAACAAAATAAGGCCAAGAATGCGCAGCTAACAATCCTTTCCCACTCTCTCCTTCCTCTAAAACAGGTCTGTACATATAAATACTTGGACCTTACATTCGATTCCAGCCTCTCCTTCCATTCAAACATTGACACTCTATTATCAGCCATAAATGTCTATATAGGCCTATTGTATCAGCACAAGGATTGCCTACCTCTGGAAGCCCTTAATTTGGCTATCACCTCCTCAGTCCTCTCCCTAGTCGATTATGGGATCACTATCTACTTAACTGCTGACCACACAGCCCTTAACAATATCCACCTGGCCATAAACAAAGCATGCAGACTCCTTACCGGGGCAGGAAAGCCTACCCATACCTGTACCCTGTATGCCCTAACAAATCTCTTTACCTTGGATGAAAGGCTATTTTATCAAACTTGTCTCCTCACAAAGAAAATACACCTGGGGCTTACCCCCTTGGGGGTTTCTGCCTCTCTCCTATCCTCCCATGCCTCGGTGAACACCTGCACTGCCAAGCGACAGGTGTGGTCCATCCTGAGGGTTAGAACCTCCTTAGCCCAAAGGTCATTCACACACAGGGCCCCAGCCTGATACAATGAACTCCCCTCTGATGTCTCCTCCATCTCCAAATTAGGACCTTTCAAGTCAGTCCTCAAAGAGCACATTCTCACTTCACGGCGCTGCCAATGTACCAGTTAGTGCTGGGTCATCTATCTATCATCTTACGGGATCACCCCACCACTAAGCTCCTACCGATAGGGCTACCAAATATTACCTATTAACAATGCCTCCTTTGGCTGCACTCACAAGGTATCTGTCTAATTCTCTACTTCACTGTAAATATCAAACCTGTTACTCCCTCCATCTATCAGAAAACTTATTGTTCTCTTGAAAACTGTAAAAAACAGCTCTCGGTAACACATTCAATACAATGTATAGCTGATCTTAATTTTGCAGTATTGTATAACTAAAAAAACTGTAACCTTTAGCTGACATTCTATGTCTATATGTATTAAGTGTTTGTCTTTGTTTCTCTGACGTGGAGCCTTTGTAAATGAGTCCCTGACTCAAAGGTTGTAATCCTAGATTCTGTTAAATAAATAAATACTGGATTTTAAAT
Source organism: Neoceratodus forsteri (assembly GCA_016271365.2). Classification (NCBI taxonomy): domain Eukaryota; kingdom Metazoa; phylum Chordata; order Ceratodontiformes; family Ceratodontidae; genus Neoceratodus; species Neoceratodus forsteri. Next base: position 876,684,995 of record CM057459.1, read on the forward strand.
TCATCACATGACTGTACCGTGTGCATAAATTGAGTATAACATTAGGGGGCAACATTACCATAAAGAAACTCCAGAGGGAACAAAACGTTAGGTCTGTGGTCCAGTTTTTGTGCTCCCACTTTTGCTATCTGAATGCACCCAAATAGCCTTAACCATTTGCCACATTTTGCTGGACTAAGCTTTTGTATTGTAGTGTGTGCCCCAGTTTCTGCTGTGTTTCTTTTAGTTTTATTTCTGTGGTGTATCCGGATCTTGGAAGCAGCTTTTTTTGTCTCTACCTGGCAGTAAACAAATACATTTTTGTGTAATAACACCTGTGTGATGGGCAGTCTATTTTTTTTTTTTTTGTTTACTTTTAAAAGTAAAAAGAATCAGAATTAAACTATGAGCTGCATCAATAAATTCTACAGAATATGAGGAATTATAACATGAGTTTTTAAACAGACAGGACACACTCTGAGACCTGAGGGGGATGATAGTGTCCCTTTAAAATGTAGAAGGCAACATGCTGCTAGAAACTATAGTTTAACAAGGGCCTCTTCAATTGGTTACACAGAGTATATAGTACCCAGAAAGGGAAGCAGATGATAAAATGGTAGAGACAGTTGAACAGAATATCTAACTTAGATAACTGGTATTTTGTACCAGTGGCTTAGATTATATCACCTTAATCAGGCATAGGTTAAATCATGTCTCAGAAAGGTATTTCCTCATACCTTGAAATAGACAACTAATTGCAATGAAAAAGATGCCACATTTTTGTAGGATATTGAGGTCAGGGACTGGACATGGGATGAGAAATCAAGGGATTGATACAGCATAATGCCAAGATACTGTAGTTATACTCAAATACAGTTTTTAATATTGTCCCACCTATAGTTTCAATGGCCAGGTTCAGGAAGTCTAGCAAAAATCCCTTAGAGCAAAACAGCATAGAAGCAGTTTTTATTTGATCATGTGATAAAACAGTTTTCTGTGAACCAAGTCATGAGAATATTAAAGTCAGAGATAGCAATTCTATTAGGACAAGTTGTTTCAATAACTGGTGCATATGGTAGTGCTTGTGTATACTTATTAATTTTGAACTTTGGACTTTTTCTATTAGTAGATTAGCTGGATAGTATGTAAAGAATAGAAGGTCCAACACAAAGGGTGAGTAGAGTGCCAGAGGAGGAAGAGGAGGCAGGGGAGGATGGTGGGTGTTTCACAACACACTAAATGAGAGCTGCCGGGAGTGGATGATTTTTATTTGGAAAGTGTAATCCTCTCATTCAATGTTTGGTACATAGTGTAGTGCTTGTGTATAGTTATGCATTTTGAACTTTGGCCTTTCTCTATTCTCACCCTTGATAGGTAAGCCAGATAGCACATAGGGAATAGAAGGCCCAAAAGATTTATTAGTGCTTCAAAAGATTACCTCCTCCAACTCATGGAGAGAATGACCAGTAGCATACAGGAGAGGAAAAAATCCCTGTGGAGAAAACCTCTGAGGACACATGGCTACTTGACCTGCCCATCCTCATGGCAACCTAAGTGGAGATGATTCTATATGTTTGAACTTAGTTCTGATTGTGGGTTAGGGTTTAGTGTTCAGTGCATGATGTAATCCTTCTTCTGAGTCTTTGACAAAGAGTGCAGGAAGACCAGTTCTTGAGGATGAAGAAGTGGATCCATACTGGATGAATGACCAGATGATGAATAAGGATTGAGTCCGGCAGTTGAAGGAAGGTTTGAACAAGATCCAGGATTTACTTTGTGGTATTAGGTGATAATTTCTTCGGAGGTACACAGAGGACATAATAGATTTAAGCATGAGAAAAAGCATGAGTTTGTCTAGAAGGACTGCCGGATTCCAGAATTTACATAATGGGAAATGGGTTATGAGAATTCCTTTCTGTAATCTCATGGACTTTGATGAAGGCAATAGCAGGCTGGAATGATCAGCTCCTTTTTGTAGACAGGAAAATTTACGGACGTTGGCAAGGTTCTCAGAATTTCTTCAGGATGATATGATAGTGAATCATCAGGATGTAGGAGATCAACTAAGGCTAGGTAAATAGCAGAAGAAACTATGATGTTTAAAATAAAGTCAAATGGATTTGAGTTCATTAAATTCACTATGTTTCTCTATGGAGGCATTTATGGTAAGACAGGAAGGACTCTATGCAAATGAAGCTCTTTGGATACTTCGTTGACAAGTGTCACTGGAGGACCAAAACAGTGAGAGTGAGGATGCAGTAGGCTGTAAAATAGAAACAGAATACTTGATGGGTATAGCTGAAATCTTCTGAATGAAGTTTTGAGGCTTCATGGCAAGATAAAAATGCTTGCACATAGTTTGTGTGAGCAAATATTCAGGTAGGACTGCAATGTGCAAAATGATGGATCAGTTCCATGCTGTAGAATGTGTAGCTCAGTGGCAGAGCAAAAGTGATCAACATGGCATTGACTTGTTGGTGATTAAATTTCAATGCGTTGTTGGACCACTAGAAAACGAAAAGTCTTAACTGCATTTTAACTGATTCTGCTTACTGATGGGGTAATGAAAGGTCTGCTATTGGAAATGGTATAGCACATCAAGTGAGCTGATTGTGTAGTCTTGCATTGTCTTGATGTGGAATCATTACAACGTGAGGCTATGATAAAGAGATGACCAGTTCAGCTGTGCATGAGCAGCATGATAGAATGGAGTCTAAAATTGACCTTGGTGATAATATTTGCTGGAATAAGTTTTAGAAGACAGATACTGTCTGATGGGATTAAATGACCCAAGGAAGGCAACTGACATGACTGGTGAATCTTTGAGGAAGTGATGCAGATGACTTCATGAAGAATTATGATGTCCAGTGACCAAGGAGCAGGATTTAGGATTGCACAAAGATAGCAGGATAGCTATGAGTTGGAGATACATTGGTGCATATTTTGATAGGCTAGGAGGAAAAAGTGGTCTTTGAAGAACATCTGATAATTATTCCAGGAAGGTACAAGTGGGATGACATGATCAAATCTGATTAGCCACTGCCAAAAATTGGTTAAGATGGAGCTACGTAAATAAGCGCTAGTGCCAGTGCCAATAAGTAGGTTATGAAGGACCTCCCTTAAGAACTTATGGATATTGTGCAGATGAGGTTTCCCAGTAGGGAAGAAAGTTCACTTTTCCATTGTGAGAGGGTCAGTTAGAAGAGAACACCACTAAACTTGAAATCTGTGGAGTAAATCAGGAGGTAAGGGTTTCATATTGTCTGAATCCAATGAGATGTTTGAGGAATGATTCTGTGGAGATAATCAGTAGGTAAGAGCTTCTAAATAGTCTGAATCCAATAGAATGCTGAGGAATGCTTATGTGGAGATTAACAGGAGGTATCATTGCTTCCATATTGTCTGAATCCTTGATGCTGTGCAGTTCGAGGGATAATACTAGACCAGGAATTTCTCTTTGGTGAGAGGAACAGATAATCCTTAGGGCATCAGACAGGAGCAGCAATGCCAGCCGTGGGAGGATAATAAGGCATATACTGGATTTATATGCTAGGTTATAGAATGGAAGAAGGCTGATTAGCCCATATTTATCATTCCCCACACTAGTGGGTCATTTTGGCATAATTTTCCATTAACCATTTTCCATTTATACACTAGTTTTTAAAAGGCTGTTATTGTACTGCAGTCTGTAATATTAATAGGCAATTTATCCCATAACCTTCCAGTTCTAGTAATGAATGAGAAGTGTCTACTGTTATTTTTAGCAGTGTCTAGCTTGACCTGTCTTTTGTGCCACCTCAAACTTATTGGTTTCTCCTGGAGTATAATCCCAATTTCATTCCTTAAACTTGTATCTTTAATGATCTTATACACTGCCAATAGGTCCCCTCTAATTCTTCTTTGTTGCAGAGAATATAGGCCCATTTTAACAATCTATCTTTATAGCTGTAATTTCTTAAAGATCCTATTACTTTAGTAAAGCACCTCTGAATCTTCTCCATTCTGTCAATTTCACCTAATGTGTATGGATTCCAAAGCTGTGACCCATAATCTGCATTGGGTCCTTTATACATTTTGTATAATGGTAACAGACAACCCAAGCTTTTTTTTTTTTATCACAGCTGCTTTTTACCTCCTCTGCAGTGTGACCAGCTTGGGGCATCCAGCCACCGGCCCTGCCCACCCGGAGGGCTGGGTGGCTCATATCACACCCAGGAGGGTCCAGGATGGCCTGCTGGAGGGCCCCCTCTGCCACTTCCAGCCAGGACAGCCCTGGATCCTCCCCAATGAGACTCCTCACAAGTTCTCTGGGCAGTGCAAGGTGAGACCATCAAGCTGCACGGTCACGCCCAGCCTTTTTCCTCTGATTTTTCACCCACAGGAATGTGGATGTAAAATGACATCAGGCACTGCATGCCAACATCTACTGCACCCCCCCAACTGCCTGCTTGGTAGTACCTCCGGGCATCCCCAGAGGTCGCTGCTGTGTGATGGTTGTTCCCTGACCCACCCCAGGACTAGGAGAGCAGTCAACGGATGCACAATCCTAGTCTTCCCCTGCCAGCCCCCAATGACCTGGGCTGTTTATTGAACCTGGGTCGCCAGTGAGGCGCAAAGTGTGGCATCCAGCGCCTCAACCCTCAGCACCATTGGGCCGGCAACCTGAGTTTTTGTTAACAAAGCATCTTATTCTTAATCATAAGATTAGTTCTCCTAATTACAGCTGCCCTGTGATTTCTGAAATTCATTAAACGGTCCACTAGAACTCCACAATCCTTCTACAATGTACTTACTTTTAGTCCCAAGGATGATTGTGTGCTGGACAGTAGCAAACATGGAGAAATGCCCAAAAGAAAAAACATGGAAGTGAACCTGCTGAAGCACTGGGCCACAGGAGCAACAGAAATGTATCACAATGGAACAGTGCTCCTTCTAAAATACACCATAGAGATGCCAGGCAAGATGAATGAGCAGGAAGCAGCCCAATGGTGTCATTGAACCAGGTAATGAGAGCCAAGATTCATGGCTAAAATGACCAATGAATGCTGTGGTAGTTTGAAGATGAGCAGAGGGTGCAGGACTGCCACCAGAGGGAAGCAACGCCAGGAGTGGAGGGCGACCATTTAGTCTATGACTGATGAGTAGACACACTGCAGGGCAGAAAAGTAGAGTGAAACAGATGGATGACAGCAGGTTTCATCACAGCAGACTGTAGAGCAGGAGAGGAGAAGGCACATGAGGAGCACTGAGATGCCAGAGGGGGACCAAGCATAATCCAAGGGAGAGGTCACACACCAGATGGAAGGCCGATTCCACATGGTATGGAAGGAGTCTGGAATGGATCCTGATGCAACAGAGGAGGGAAGCAAGGATGAAGACAGGCAGAATCAAGTCCTAGATGAAAACCTGGAGGAGCAAGAATGTCAGGAACATCAATGATGTAGGAGGTGGCAGCAAGAACTGAAGGGCAGTAAACTGAAAGAGGTGGGCCACAAGCACTAAGGCACATAATTACAGGATGAAAACTGGAAAGCAAACTGATCAAGAAGTCCTGAATGCCAGAAAACAGGAAAGGTTCCAGGAATGAATAGGCTGGTGTCCAGGATCCATGATGGGTTGAGACGAAGGAGTGAGCACAAAGTACACAAATACAGGGTGGAACAGAAGCCTCTCACAGGACAGCTTGGCAACTAAAATGCAGCCATGTGACTAGAACAGTCCAGTCATCAATGGAGTAGGTTGTGTCGGAAGCCCATGGACAGATGGAAGGAACAGAGGAATAAGGCCTGGGAGCCCATGCAGGACTGTCTTCAGAGATTGGAAGCTTGGTGACAGTTGAAATGGTCCACGTACAGGAAACTGAAGGCTGATGTATAGAGGGACCTCAATTTGGATGGAGATGGCAGACCCAAAGATCATCCCATAGGATCCATGAAACTGAGAACAAGGTGAGGAGGAAGTGGAAGGTAACTGAATGATGCTTTTACAGAACAGAATTGGTAGATGAAGGGGGGGGGGTGCAGGACCCCTGACAGACAGCGCCTGGTGCCAGTGGGTTTCCCACAGTGGCATGGCACTGTAGTCGCTGTGGGGGACCTTGCTGGTGAAATGTCATTGTGGGGGGGGGGGGGAGGTAACCACTGGCAGATGACTTTGTAAATGAGAACCAGTAAGTCTGGACTGAGGTGAATAAATGAGATAAAATGTAGAAGTGGGAGAAAGCTACATAGCATTATGAGGACGATGTGGAATTGAGTAGGCATTGCAGTCAAACCAACTTGCAATTACTGAGAATGACTGACACAATATGCAGGAGGTAGGAACGACCAAGACAGAGAACAGGTTGAACGCAGGTAGACTTCTGCAGGGCTTAGAAAAATGCAGTGTCAAGGAAGCAGTTAAACTACATTTGAGTAAATACAATGCCATGCAGCATAAATGAACTGTATCACAAAGGTAAAATGGGTACTGAATAAAATAAATGTCAGAGCGTCTTCAGCACATGATCTATGGAATGAATCAACTGTTAACTTACAGTGTAAATCCAATCTGAGATGGTAACAGTATGTGAGAGACTCTTAAACATTGTAGCTAGCACTGTCATGTTGAACTCAAATGATTAACATTTGTGAAGTGATTTGTAAGCTTTTTCATGCAAGATTTTCAGGGTTCCTTACGAGAACACTTTATAATCATCCTGTCTTGAGGTTTGCAAGAAATATAATTCTGAACCTGTTTTCACTGCAGGAATGAATTTATTCTTCTTTTGTGATGGAAAACGTCTTGCTGACCCCCAACAAAATTCTACACTTTATATTATTTTACATTTGACAGCAAACAGGATTTAACAGTATCCTTGCAGTATTGCTCAGTGCAGAAATTTAACTAGCTATGTTCTTACTAAGACCCAAGATTGTAAATGAAAACTCTGTTATCTGTCATTCAAGGATATAAAGTGGATATTTGTTGTGCTGACACAAATCAAAGCTGCATAGGTCCCACAGGAGGCAGCGCTGCCTAAAACATGATAGTGCCATGGCTTCTGTAGGCCATATTCAGCGTAAGTGTTGAAATTACCTCACTGGGCATGCAAGGCACCAGCAGGCTATCTACATGCCTATTATGATCTCATTTGCGTGGGGCCAGCAGACCCCTACCACAAAGTGGTAGCATATCATTGGTAGTACTGTACTCCACTCCCCTGATTGACTCCATACTGTTAATACAGAAGGATCCCTGGTAGAGTAATGTACCCCTCTCCCCTGATTGCCAAGTAACATAATTTCTGTAAACAACACCACCGACTTCCCCAACCCCATGGTTGAACCCCTAAAAATCACAGCAAACCATGACATCCTGCCCTTTCTCTGGCACCAAACCAACCTCTTCCCACCATCCCAAAATCTATAAAGATAGAAGGATGGTACCTATAAAAAAAAAGTTTAGCACTGGAGTGAAAAATCTTCATCACTAATTATTACTATCATTATTACCGAATGAACAATGATGACATACTATAGTGACAAGCAACCAATATTGTGTAACGATCGTAAAGAAGTTATAATTTTAAGGCAGGACACTAAGTGAAGAGGGCATATCACTCAATCCAATACTGGACAGTTTACATAAGAATTAACCCATGACAGTACAGGGGTTTACTTGAGAATTAATCTATGCCGGGGGTGGAGTAATGAGGGCACAGGCCAAGTGCCTTCAAACACCCAGGTGTGGCTTAACTCTCAAGTAAGTCCATGCCCTACAGTGGGTTAGTTCACCTATAAAATGGGCAACTTTATTTTAGAGGGTTACTTAAATAAATATTAAAAAAAAACTTTATGCATGCATTTGTAATGAAATAGTTCTTCAGCAATGTGGGTTTGTCCTACTGAGGATGCCGTAGTTGTAGTTCTTCACTGGATGGATTTGTCTTAATGAGGATGCTGTAGTTGTAGTTGTTTACATTCGTCTCTGGTGGAATGATCTGACTAGGTCTTTTTACATTGCTGTCAATCAGTATTTTGTAGTCTGGCAACCCAACTGTGGATTGCTTGAGAATTAATCCATGGTCAGGTGACATGTTTTGACGAATCAGAATACAAGTTTTCTTAACTCATGTTAAAATTTTTTTTTAAAGGGGCAGCAGTAACCAATCACATTCTTTAAGTTTGGGGCTGGATTTAAAAGGGATGTTGAGTGCAAGAAGGTGGGGTAGTGTGGTGGGTTTGCTATGAAAGCTGACTTGAGGAGACAGGCATGGGATGTGGGGGGTGTGGTGTGTGTTTTTATGTGATGTGTCATGGGTGGGGGGAAGATATTGACTACATCCATTTGTATTGTAGTTTCTTTATTATAGTGAACTTCACCGTGACTGTGACTATGGTAGAGAGAGGAGTGGGAGAGAGGTTGGTGCCATTGGGTGGCAGCGTGAGGCCCTGTGGGTGCCTTATTACTAAAAGTTTGGGCAGTAGAAGAGGAAATGTTTCTAACATTAGCTGGGATGGCTTATAAAGTAAAAAGAAAAGCTTTTATTGAAAAAATAGAACTTCAGTGTACACATCTGAAGTAAGGTCAGGAAACTTTGCCCCACTATGAGTAGCATGAAGTTCCAGACTTTGCACCAAGTATGCCGACAAACCTATAGTTAAAATTCACTGCATCACTAGTAGATAATCACCAACCACATCAATTACAACATAGACTCTGGCCTTGGTACAGGAAAAGTTTTCATAGATCTAGATGAGGCTGTTGAAATACTGAAACACTCCTTCCGTTTTAGGGCTGCAGTGGGCGGAACCCTGCAGTCCTTTTGCTTTTAGAAAAAGGACTCTGCATTCTTTCCAACTAAAGAACAGTTTAACACAATGAAAATTTTGAGTTGCAGCACAGTCCCCTATGCAGCCTGTGAAGCACTCTGCTGTGTTAATGCAGTATTCTCAGATGCACTATTTTTTTGTTATGTGGGACTGATCTTTTGATTTTGTTTTTTGGTATTTTTGTGCCTGGCCACCCAGATCCTCCATTTGGAGACCAGCCCTTCCAAGGCTGCCATCTCTCCATGCCCAGGCTTACCCCACTGGGCATGGCCACTAGGCAGGCTCCCCCCCCGTGGACACTGTTGCCAAACCCACCTTACCCCCGGTTTGGAGTCATGGGAGCAGGACCCCCCTCCCGGTGAATGTCATAGGCAGTAGAGATGGCAGCAGAGCAGAGCATCATGCCCAGGGGCCATCATTTTTTTTTTGTGAAGGATGGATCCCTGGTGGTTGGGGATGTGTAATGATGTCCAGGGTTCACCCCACCCCCATAGAGTATGGCACCAGCTGCAGCAATACTCCCAGCCTCTGTTAGGGACCCATAAAGCACTGGACACTCTTTCTTCTCCCCCCAGAGAAGGAGAGCAGTCCCTAGGATGCTCGATCCTTCTCCCCACTGCTGGACCTCTGACACTTGAGTCTGCCACTGAACCCTGGATGTTGGTGCAGCAATTGGACACCCTGCTGCTGCACTGGCGGGCTAGCCTATGTGGGACTGATCTTGCTGTACACACTCTTTCTGTCTTGTATCACCAGAATGGACACACACAAGCATACATACAGAGAGAGAGACGTGACTAAGGGTAACTGGCAGCACTCTCTCGATCTGTGCAGCCACTTTACCCTGCCTCTCAGTCTCACTCTCTCTTTCTCTTATTTTTTTTAGAAGACAGTTAGGAGGCTCAGGAGAATCTCAAACCACCCCTTTGGGACAGCACCAGGATCAGCTTTCAGGAGGCAAGGGTACATGCAGAGACCGTGTATCAACTGGGGAAAATACAGCCTTGGAAGAAGCAGAGTGAAGAGTAGGGGCCATTGCAGGGGTTGGAACAACAACAACAAAGGGGTAAGAGGAGGCAATCAAGCCATTCAAATGCATTTTATATCTGCCAGTGAAATGCAATTAGTGCATTGCTAATCTTCTTGATTTATCATTGACTGAGTTCTCAAAAGGGTCCATGAGTCTTACATCCCCCAATCTAGGGCAGCCTGGACCAATGGACCTGAACCAAGCTGCACGAATATAGCTGGGTCAGCAACTTGGGCTGGATGGACCGGTCTGGTCTTCATCCATCTCAGAATGGGAACATGGATTGAGGGACTGTACCACATGGCAACTTGACCATGCTAACGTATGACTTTCTTTATGTTTTTACTGGGTGAAGACAGGTCTGGTAAGAAGGGGCAGAGCTGGAGCAGACCGTGGCTGTGCTAACAAAGAGGGGTAGGATCCCAGCTGGAGGGGGTGTATCCTATGCAGAAGAAGAACGTGATAGAAGCCACCTGTCCAATCATGTTAACATCTTCCAACAGCCTCCGCCCTCCCCAATATTGTGAAGGGTAACATGTCAAGCTTGTCAGTGGATCAGATAGCCTGCACTGAGGTCCTCCTTGCTTCTGACCCTACCACTCCACTGCCAGCAGGGCACTCCGAAGTCAGAACAAAAAGAGACCATATTATTGGGGTGACAGTGCAGTAGAAATGCTTGGGCTTCCCATTCCTAGGTCTTTCTTCCATGCACTGCAGTCATATCTCTTGCAGAAGTTAGGCTCACCTGGTCTCAAGTATCTCTATTAAAATTCATAAAAAATAATGTTCAACCATATCCTACTATAAGGCATGCCTAGAGATATAAGAATCCACATTCAAAAGCCACTTTAAATGACACAATAATCTATTTAACAAAAATGAAAAGAGATCATAGCTGTGTTGGTCCTTGGAAAATTTTAGTCCTATGTAGTCTGGGACCCTTTATTGGTCCGGCATATGTTGTGTACAGAGGTGATATAACACACAGGCATTCTGGGCCACATAGATCCCTTTCAGCAGGTAGACTGTCTCTGTTATGTTAAAATCTTGGCACGTACCTTGCTTCTGAAGGCTTACTTCCTCCACTGTTTACTCACTTTCCATACTGACACCTCTCACCTTATCTGAACAATCTATTCATAAATTATTTTGAAACTGTAATTTTTTCACTTAATGTCAGTGGCTCAACACACTCCACTTTGAGACCAGAAGATCAGAAAGCCCTGAGTTCTAGTTTTCAGCTGCTGGCAGATATGGACATACATTTTGTTTAGTGTGTCTGCTGATATAAAGCAATGAATGGTTGCTCCATGTCAACCTGCAGCCTTTTAATGCCACCAGGAGGCAAAAAAAGGTCTCACAACTCATCTTTTTTCATGTGTTTTAAACTTCTAGAATTTTAAAATTGCTGAACTGACCATAACCACTTTTACTGGGTGCAATGATCTTCACAGGGACTATCCCCATGCCAAAATTTAGATTATTCCTCCTGTGTGCACAACATCTAAGTTTTGCCTGTTCAACCCTGGTACCTGTGCCACTGTTAATTAATGGATTTCAGGCTTTTAGCACTTGTCTCACTGTGCTCAGTGCAATAAAGTTTGGTCTGTCCTCTGATGTGATATGCCTGAAGTTGCATAAAATACTGTGAATGAAGCAAGTATGAAAAACTTTGTACAAGGCACAGAAAGTGAGAGATACCACCCATGCTTCCCCAATTAAAGCCACACAGAAGACTAGAAACTATCAGAAACACATACAGCAGCAATATAAACACATGCAACATTCACTTTGATGCATTATTGCACTATCATTTAAAACAAATAATAACTGTTTATCTCCTTAGCGGTTGTGAATAAGTATGTTTAAACTTCATGACACTGCCTTTCCATTACATGCATTTTGCAAAGAATGCAGTAGTTTTCCCCCTTTCTTTTGTTCTTGAAAAATACCTTTCTTTTAGCTAAAGGTGATGAGATAGAACCTAAAGTAGAGGAATGCATATGAATATAGTAGAAAAGCTGCTGTCCCTGCAGCCCACATTGGCTCACTTCTTTTCTGGTTATAGAAAATCTAACACTAAACATACGAAAAGAAATTGGGTGCTCTGACATAAAGCAGTGTATGAGTGTATACCAGCCAAACTGCTCTCAGAGAATTATAATGAAGTAAATCTTTCAAACATATCCTCCTTTAGCATCTCAGGGCTAACAGCTCATGTGACTGCTATACCTAAGCTTCCTCCACCCTCAGGAACTACCTACCGTTTTACTCTCACTTCTTCACTTTAATAGAAGTACCTTTCTGACCTTTGCTCACTTTCCTACCCACTCCTTCCCCATCCACTTCTACCCCACCTCCCCTTTCTCCCCCTGTCCACCCCTCTGCCAAAGCCACTATCTCTATCTACCTTAGGTTTTGACAAGGCCTTTGGGATGCATACCCCATTTTCTAGATCTCCTGTTTACCTCCTCTATCTGCATTGCTTTGTTCACTGACCAAACTTAGTCTTAATTTCTAGATATAATGTATGACATTATTATCTGACTGTGTGTTTGAAACTCTGTATTGTCTCCTTTGTATGTTTGTTCACCTCTCCCCCACTAACGTGGAACCTTTGTAAATGAGCCACTTTGTGCTCAAAGGCATTGTAATCCAAGACTGAATAAATAAATAAAATAAATGAAACACCATCTTCCTTTGTTGTTAGGTATTTTAATTATCTAACTGAAAAATTATTTATTAACTGAGTTATACTGTGTACTGTATTGGAGAATGACATGTATTTATTTATTTTTTTGTTTATTCATTCATTCACTTAATTACTTATTTGAGATAAAGAAAATATAAGGGCACATAAGTGCAATAGCACCCCTATTTTTATGGTTGAGTAAGGTGTTTGTTAAACCCCTAACTTTTTATCTTAATAACTTTGCCCCGTTCAATGGAACTGTATGAATTTTACAAACATTGTCTGGGGGGCAAGTGTTTTGCTACTTGGATGTCCAGAGTATTAGATCTGTAAAAGGCAAAAAGAGGAACAATTTGGGGGGGGGGGGTGTTGCTGTGTTTTAGCTCTCTCATAAAGCACAGATAGTTTGGAATTTTTTTCTGAAATGTTCAGGGTAGAAAGTGCCTAACCTAGTATGGTGAATTTAGATAGTTTAATGAAAAAATAGTAATCCTTTCCTGAGTTATAAGGATTTGAAATTTTGGTTCTGATCATGCCCAGTCGAGTATTTTATTTAGATGTTTGACATGAAAGAAGAATTTCAGGTTCATGAAAGAAGAATCTTCTTTCATGAGCTGAAATTGTTCTTTATGAGGCAAATTCTTCTTTTGCATAGCAGCCACCTTGTTTCTGTTTTTTCCCAAAAATATTTTTGAGAACCCATGAAAATGATGCATTCGAGAAATGCGAACACACAAGTCTAGCTGAACATGACACTGGAGTTTGTTTTTCAGTAACCACCCTGAAATAGGGGTTTGGGACATCCAAAAAATCCTTACCCTGGCTTCTTTTGTGAGACAAATTTCTTGTTTAATGAGTCTTATGAAGGAAAATTGCCATGTCATGAAAAAAAGAATATCAGCTCATGAAAGAAGGTGGTAGGACTTAATTATTTCATAGTTCTTTCATAAACCAGACCTCTTCTTTCATCACTGTTGACAGAACATATGAAAAAGAATGTCTGCTCACAAAAGAAGATGGTGAGACTTAGTTTTTTTCATACTTGTTTTGTGTGCCAACCTTCTTTCATGAGTCATCTCTCATAAGAACTATAAAAAAAAAAACTAGTCCCACCATCGTCTTTCATGAAACAACATTCTTCCTTCATTAGTTTTGTCATGACTCATGAAAGAAGAGACTGGCTCATGAAAGAACTGCGGAAAAAAAATATGTTCCACCATCTTTTTTCATGAGCCGAGATTGTTCTTTCATGAACCATGAAAGAAGATGGCTGAGTCAAGAATGAACAGGGTGAGACTCAGCTTTTTTTTTTCACCGTTCTTTCATGAAGTCATACAGAGTAACTTTTATTTTTTGATGTGATCTCATGAAAGAACTGTCAGTGACTGGGACTATCTATCTGTCTGTTTGTCTTTCTGTCTGCCTATCTACTGTATCTATCTATCTATCTAGCTATCTATCTGTCTATCAATCTGTCTTTGTTTGTCTATCTTTGTATCTAATCTATCTGTCTGTCTGTCTGACAGGTGTCCCCACCCCTGGTACTGCTTGTCTTACCCCCTTCCCTTCCAGATCACCTGCTCCCCCTTCCTTTATGTAATAACATAACAGCAGATCATGCTGCCCACACTGGTATGGCTTCTTTCAACCCACACATTCCCTCCAGGCATCCTCCCAAAGAAAATAGGTTGCAGAAAAAATAGGTGGTGTCACAAAGTTATCCACCAACAGTGCCACCAGAGATAATCCTGACACTGGGGTGCCCATTCTCCAGTGTTGTCTTCTGTGCCCATACAATAAATAAAATCATCTCTCATTGATCTTTTTTTGTCACCTGAATAAAAGAAAATGGTCCACTGGTGATATGACCCCCAAGCACCTTCAAACCCACCCCACCCTGACCCCCAACTCAGCACCTACCACTCCATGCCCCCCCACACATCCTCAATCTCCTGAACATGTCCCATGATATAGATCCACACTCCAATCCAAAACACATCTTGCTGCTGGAACCGGTGACTGCAATATGAAAACATAGGGTAAGTGCAGTTTAATGTATTTCAATGGGATTTGAGCTTTTATTCATAACTTTGTCATTTTTTTAATATTTTTGCATCAAATTTTCAACTCATCCTTTCAGCCCCCCCCGCCATAAACATGGGTGGCAAAATTACACAACCATCCTGCAAGATCACCTTTTGGGGAGGGAATTTGAAAAATGTCTCCACCTATTTTTATGAGATGGGATCATAAGAAGGCTATGTTGAAAATTTCAGGAAACAATTTTAAAAAACAACAAAGTTATGAGCGTACATTGACATTTTTCAATGTACACTGATAAATTTGGTGATTTTTTAATATTTTGACACCAAATTTCCAACATTGCCATTTTTTCTCACCACCTCATGAGGGTGACAGCTGTCAATTTTCCAGTCATGGCCATAAATGTGTTTTCACACTTGTGGAATGAAATGACATTTTAGATAGGATTCAAGAATGTTCACCTGCCGAGTTCATGAGGTAGGGTAATAACATACAGCTATGCTGGAAATTTGCAGTCAAAATATTTAAAAATAATAAAGTTATGAACATACAGTACATTAGAATTTTTCTGTCCTCGCTCACAAGTTTGGTGATTTTCTAAATTTTGACCCCTAATTTTTAATATAGCCATTTTTTCACACTACCTCATGAACATGACAGCTGACAGTTTTCAAAACCTGGACAAAATGTGTTTTGCACCTGTGGCATGAAATTATGTTTTGGTGGGATTTGAAAATTTTCATCTACCTGGCTCATGGGGGGGGGTCATAACAAGGCTGTGTTGAAAATTCTGTGTAAAATATTTTAAAATTACCAAGTTTTGTGAACATTAAAATATTTGTGGCCCTTCCTCAGTCCGATGGACTCCATATCTGTACAAGGCCTAATGGGCCCTGTGCGTCTGTATCTATAGCTGCATGGAAGTGCAAGGACCAATTGACAACCGCACAAACTCCTCACTTGCCTCAGTTCCCAGGCCCTGCGTGTCTTCATCTGTAGAAACACAGAATTACAGGACATGGAGGGCCTTGTGTTTCCCCATCTAGATGGACTCCTCACTCAGGGCCCAGTGGTCCCTGCATGACTGTGTCTGTAACCACATGGTAGTGCAGGGCCTTGAGGGCACTGCACTTGCACAGGCAGATATATCTGTTCACACAAGTCTCAGACAGACCCTTGAGAACAAGGATATGATACCACTATCTCATAAAGAAAGGACATTCTTTACAAAACTATGCATTAATGCACCAGTTAGTGTTTGTCTTAATGCAGCAAAAGTAAGGAAATGTGGTATTTGGGTTTCCAATCTTAACTCCCCACCCCTCAAGTGGCTAAAGGATAACACCACACCAGCCAAAGACAGCATTCATCTTGTAAGTCAAGCAACATACAACTGTTTCCAGATGACACAAATGCAGAAGCACTATTGTGCTACCTTTGTGGATCTGAATCTGTGGCTGCATAAGCACTAACCCCACGTGTGAATGACAACAGTAAGCATGCAAAAGGTACAAAACTACAGGAATTAACAAGTACAACGTGTGTAGGCATAGTAAGACCTGTGGTAATATACAGACAGAATCCCCAGTCACACCTGGAAATGAGCTCCAGCTCACTGTGCCTTTCCAAGTTGCTAATTTTCAAATAAATAAAGAATCTTAGTTAAAGCAATAAGCAAATATTATGACTGCATCAAAGACTACAGTCAGACTTATGGAACTGCAGCAGCTGTTACAAGAGCATGTGGCACCCAGGGGCTGCTCTAGTCAACATTTTTCAGACCACTAGGCAAGGTAGTTATGGTAGTAGCCATACTATCTCTCAGGAGAAGTAACACGTGTAGGCTTTGAAAATGTTCCTAGTGCAATGTGAGGTTGGAAGCTTGTTAACTAGAGCCAGTCAAAGCAAGGAATATGGGTTAGAGGCAGGGATGAGTGGGTCATCTACTATAGGTAATCAGGGAGTTTTCAAGCCCGGTATTTAGCAACAAAGAGGACAACATATACGGTTTCCTTTCTTACAGCAGGATCCAGCCCAAATTTTTATGCAATATTGGAAGAATGATCATAGAACAATCAGAATAAGGCACTTCTGAAAAGGACATTTTAATGGGTAATATGTTTGGAGAAAACTGACTTAGTGGCAGAAGAGAAGACAGCATTGCCATAGTCCAGGCTGGGAAAAAAAGAATATGGTTTATGTTGCAATTTCTGCTATTATAGGGAAGGCAGATTTTTATGTTGTAGAGAACACCTTTTTTTTTTTAGTTGTTTAACCAGGAGTAGCACACTAAGCAGAAAGCTTTTTGCAGGAGTGACCTGGGAGCACAGGGAAGTTAAGTGACTTGCTCAGGGTCACACAGTATGCAGGTGGGAGCTGTGGGATTCAAACTCAGGTCTGGTCTCCTGGATATCACTAGATTTGCAGCTCAGTGCCTTAAACCACTGCACTATACTGCCTCCCATCTAGTTTAGTATAGCACTTGGAACCATGATTATTGATGTGATCTGAGTAATCTAGCTGCTGGCAAAACATGAGCACAAAATATTCATAAGAGAATGTATTCTCAACAGGGGTACCATTTTTGAGAATTTATATTACAGAAAGGGGATTTGTTTGACAAGTGCTTCAAAGTGACTGTTGTCTTTTGTTTCAGTCCCAGATGGTTTATGAGGAAACAATTCAGAACTTTGGAATAGTTGTAGGGCAAATTTTACTTAATTACTGAAGTGCAGGGATCAGAGGTGTAGATTACAGTGTCATCTGCATTCATCTGGATGGTGTAGATGCTGGTAACAGAGGAGAGGTCACTGATAAAGACAAAGAATAGGAGGGTGGCTAGGACAGATCCTCAGCAGACCACCATCTGAACACAACCCACAGGATGATTGAGGAAGATTATCACAACTTAGTCTAAGACCTACTAGCAAGGTAAGATTTGAACCAATGGTGAGGGTTACCAGGAATGCCCAAGGTCTCAAGATATATAAACAAAATCTGGCCAGAGTCAATAGGGCTGCAGTTGAGGAAAGTGGGGTAAACAATATTGTAAATTACCAAAGTGACAAGCCTGAATTTGCAAATTGTGACATAGGCTCATAAATGTTTTATTCTGTAATATGTTTAACCCAATTTTTCCACATAGCCATGTTATGACCCTGCCTTATGAAGGTGGGCAGACAGAATGTTCAACTCCTGATTTAAAGGTGATTTTGCTCAGGGAGTGTGAAATCAATTTTGGGATGCAAAAAACATTAGGTGCAGGAGTTGAAAAATGATTACTGTCACATTCATGAGGTGCTGTTAAGAAATGGGTATGTTGAAAATTTGGGGTAAAAATTATAAATATTTCATTTCATTAGAATTTTTCATTCTTGAGAGTCTGATGAGCAAAAACTGCCCATTTTCACAGACAAGTCACAACATATATAACTGTCACAACCCCACTCAGCAGGTCAGTCCTCTACTCCCAAAGTGCCAACCTCTGAGCATAGTCTTGTGACCAGTTAACAGATCAGGGTAACCCTCCTGTCTGTTTTGTGGGTTTGAATCAAACTTTGGTCTCAAGTTCTGGAGGGATTCAAACTGTTAACCTCTTGCTAGCATACCCAATTGTCAGGCTCAGATAATCTGCTCTTCGGGAAAATGCCAGATATCTTTCACCTATGGGCATCCAACCAGGTATTACAAAATGAACCCTTAAAACTCTATGCAAGACCTTAGAGAAACTCTTACCTGTTTCACAATTTGGTATCCCAATAAGTTTAAGCACAGTGTCAACTTTAACCATCTAAGCTTCATTTACAAAAAAAGAAGTTTCAAGGCACATCAGGCAGTTTCTATTTTAAAATATATATCTTTACTTTAAGATAGATAAAAATAGGTAAACAGTAAATACAGAATAAAATATCCCCAATGCATATAATCATAAAAGCAAAACAGGTTTAAAAGTGCACAATTCCTACCAACCATTAGACTTATTTATCTAAGGTATTTCTTATAATCTTTCTATGCTCTTAGATGTTCCTTTTCTCAGTCCAAGTATATGAATGTATCAATGGAATACAGACTTCAGTTTAAAAATGCTGTCTTTCATCCCTCTTCATGATGTCATCATCTAGCTCCTCCCTTTCAGGATATCTATACATATATATATATATATATATATATATATATATAAAACAGGAAGTCCCATCAAGGTATTAAATTCTGAGACTCCAGCAAGACCCATTGTACAAATGATGATGCTCTTAATTAAGACTGTAATTTCTCAGTCCCTTTGATCCATGAGCAGTTCCCTTTCTCAAACACATCAAAGAACTTTTTATGACACCAGGCGCAATCAACTGACTTTCCTGAGGACGTCATAAAATGGATATTCCACTTTCTTATGACACCAGGTGCAAGATATATTAATTCCTGGCTTCAAAGCAAACTGACAAGTTAATTGCATTCATAGATCGGCTGGTTTAACATATATCCTGTCTTTTGAACTGATACCTTGGGGGTGGGGTTTGGTCATCCCAGGCACAGGATTTTCCATGACAGACAATCCCACTACATTTTTATATTACAAAAATAATAGCTTTATCAGAACCAGCTGCCTAAGTGTCACACTCCTCCCCACCTAGACTGAATTTGGGGGCTCTATCCCCTGCATGGGATGAGCTTCCCAAATCAGTTCACTCCTAGTAGACACAAGACAGACCATCTGAGTTCTGATTGGTAGCACCAGCCCTATGTAAAATGGTCATATCATACCCTTGCAAAGCAAGACTCCATCTTAGCAAGCTACCATTGTTTTTTCCCATCTGCGTCAGCCAAACCAGGGGTTGTGGTCAGTCTGTACCACAAAATGCTGCCCATATAAGTATGGCTCTAATTTCTTTAGGGCCCACACTATGGCAAGACACTCTTTTTCCACAGTAGAGTATGCCTGCTCCCTGGGAAGTAACTTCTTACTCAGATATGCTACACGGTGATCTTTCCCTTGGCTGGATGTCTGACTCAGTACTGCCCCAATACCCACATCTGAGGAGTCAGTCTGAACTCTAAAGGATTTTCTATAGTCAGGACTTGTCAATACAGGAGCTCTGCACAGTGCCTCCTTTAGACTGGTAAAGGCTTCTTCACAGGCTGGTGCCCAGGAAATTTTTTTTTGGTGTCCTTTTCTTTACCAGGTCAGATATGGGAGCAGCCAGGGTACTGTAATTTTGGGTACAAATTTTCTACAGTACCCTGCTGTCCCAAGAAAACTCCTAACCTGCTTCTGCATTTCTGATCTGGGCCATGCCTGGATTACCTCTATTTTTCTTTGGTTAGGATGGAGCTGTCCTCAGCCTATGACATGCCCGAGGTATGTCACTTCTCCCATGGCCACCTGGAACTTCCCGGCTTTGACAGTGAGCCCGGTCCTCTGTATCCTGCCCAGCACTTCCCTGAGGTGGGATAGGTGTTCCTCCTAGCTGGCACTAAAGATGGCAATGTCATTCAAGTATGCCACGGTGTACTCCTCAGCACCATTTAACACCTGGTTCACCAATCTATGGAAAGCAGCTGAGGCGTTCTTCATTCTGAAAGGCATTACTTTGAATTCAAACAAGCCTATCGGAGTGATGAAGGCTGACCTCTCCCTAGCTCTGTCTGTAAACTCTACCTGCAAATACTCCTTGGTCAGGTCAATAGTGGTAAGGTAGGTCACCCCCCAACTTGTCCAGGAGTCCATCCGTCCAGTGCATTGGGCAGGCGTCAGACTTTGTGACTGCATTCAGTCCATGATAGTCTACACAGAAATGAGTAGAGCCATCTGACTTGGGTACAAGGACTACAGGTGAGGTCCAGGGGTTGTGGGATCTCTGGATTACCTCCAAATCCAGCATCTCCTCTACTTCCCTCCTAATGTCCTTTTGGACAGCCTCTGACACCCGATATGCTGTTCACTGTATGGGCATCTGTGTCCCTGTCTCCACATCATGAGTCGCTATGGGGGTTAGTCCAGGCTTGGTGCTAAACAAGGGGCCAAAGTCTGCTAGAACCTCCCTTACTTCCTGGATCTCATCCAGGGTCAGCTGGGGAGACAATTTAACTGCCTCCACAGAGGACTCCCGCTTACTTTCTTCCAGCAAGTCCAGAAGGGGGTCTCCTTTGTCCATCCCCTCCCCAGGACTATACACTGCAAACACCATTTCAGCCCTATTTGCATATGGCTTCGTCATGTTCACATAGTACAACCTTTCTGTCTGTCTTCGGTCAGGTAACTCTACAATATAGTTCACGTCATTTACCTTCCTAACCACTTTGTACAGACCTGCCCATTCAGCCGGCAGCTTGTCTTTCCAGACCGGAATAAGGACCATGATTTCCTGACCCACCATGTACGAGCAAGCTCTGGCTCTGTGGTCATACCACACTTTTTGTCTCTGTTGGGCAGCTGCCAGGTTGCTCTTGGCTGTCCCCATAAGCTCCTTCAGCCTTTCCCCAAACTTAAGGACATAATCCACTATGGGAGTTCCCTGGGTGGTGTGCTTGCCTTCCCAGTCCTCCCAAATCAGGTCTAGGGGCCACGTACCCGCTGTCCATATAAGAGTTCAAAAGGGGAAAATCCTGTCTACTTTTGGGGCATCTCCCTGTATGTGAACAATAATTGAGGAAGGTATTTCTCTCAGTCCCTCCCATGCCAGGGTACCATTGAATCTTTCCACAAGCCCATTGGCTTGTGGGCGATACAGTGTCGTGCATCTCTGCACCACCCCACACTTCTCCCGCAAGCAGTTAATCAGGTCCAACATGAAGGAACCCCCTCGATCAGTGATAACCTCCTGCAGAAACCCAACATGGGAGAAAATCCCAAGTAAGGCATCTGCCACCTTGTCTGCCCTCAGTGAGGATAGGGCGACTGCCTCTGGGTAGCAGGTGGCATAATCTACCACAGTCAGGATGAATCTCTTCCCTGAGAAGCTGGGGGTATTTAAAGGCAACACAATATCCATTCCCATCCTCTGGAATAGCTCCTCCACTATGGGCAATGGAATCAGGGCGGCTTGGGTTTTCTTGCCCGCCTTCCCTATTTCTTGACACCAGTGACAAGATTGGCAATACTCCTTCACCTTGACTAGTTGGCAAGCTTTTAAACTAGTCAATGGGGGAGGCACTGACAAGCAGCAGAAAAATCCCAGCCTCTCCCTACAAAACACGGTACTAAATGAGAAAAAGACCAAGGTAGAACGGTCAGTGGGGGATGCTGCAACAGAAGGTAAGGCCATCAAAAAATGGAGAGCAATGAGTACCAATGCCCATAGTCTAGGTAACAAGCTTCCTGAATTAGTGGCCTTGATGGAGGAGGAACATCTGGATATCGTGGCAGTCACAGAAACATGGTACACACAAAACCATGACTGGGACGTAAACATACCAGGATACACTATCTACAGGAGGGACAGGAGGGTAAAGAGGGGAGGAGTAGTTCTTACATAAGGAAGGAATAAAAGCAACAGAACAAAAGGGTAAACATGGAGGAGAAGAAGCACTGTGGGTAAATTTGGAGACAGGGAATGGCACCACAATCCGCACAGGGGTTGTATACAGACCCCCTTCTCAGGGGGAGGAAATGGACAAGGAAATGATAGAAAGTATACTTAGAATGGCAGAAAAAGGGGAGATATTGCTGATAGGTGATCTGAATATGCCAGATGTTAACTGGAGCGCAGTTGCAGCTGCCACTCCGAAGAGTGCAGTTATTCTAGATGCCCTACAGGGGGCATGCCTTAGACAACTAGTACTGGAGCCCACTCGAGAGGGAGCAATATTAGACTTGATACTCTCAAATGGAGATGGAGAGAGGATCACAGATGTAGAAGTGGGTAGCCATCTGGGAACTAGCGACCATCGAACAGTATGGTTCACAATAAACACAGCAATAGAGTCAAGCCATACAAAGACAAAAGTACTGGACTTTAGGAGGCTGACTTTGCCAAAATAGGTGAGTGCCTAAGGAATGCACTAGCAAATGGGTGGGAAGGAGGGGTGGAAGAACAATGGGAATAATAAAACTGCCATCACAGAGGTAACCGAGCCTTTGTGTGAAGCAAATAAACAAAACAAGACGATGTAAGAAACCACTATGGTTCTCAAAGGAAGTGGCAGTGAAGGTTCAAGAGAAAAGAAAGCATTCAGGAAGTACAAGGAATTGCAGCAGGAGCAGGACAGAGAACTGTATCAGTTAAAGCAAAGGAGGCTGGGAAGGCAGTCAGAACAGCAAAGGCCCAAACTGAGGAAAAGATAGCCAACTCAGTTAAGAAGGGAATAAAACCTTTATAGGTACATCAGGAACAAAGGAAGACCAAGGAGGGATAGTGAGGCTTAATAAAGGGAGGGAGGGTGGGCAGAGGAGAATGTGAAAAGGCAGAGATACTAAACAAATATTTTGCTCAGTATTTACAAAGGAAGAGGGGAGGTACATAAAACAAACAGTAGTAACACTCTGGATACAGAAGTTGATACCAGCCCATTTACAGAAGAAAGGTCTGAAAGAACTCTTAAACTGAAGGTGGACAAAGCAATGGGGCCTGATGGATTCATCCCAGAATTCTAAAAGAACTAAGGGTAGAACTAGTGACACCACTGACTACCCTCTTTAACAAATCATGGGAGGATGGGGTGGTACCCGAGGACTGGAGGAGGGCAGATGTGATTCCCTTCACAAAAGTGGGAGCAAGGCAGAAGCAGGAAACTATAGACCTGTTAGTTTAACCTCAGTGATAGGGAAAATGATGGAATCACTTCTAAAGGAAAGAATTGTCGAGTATCTAGAGGCCAGAGGGCACAAGACCCTAGCAGCATGGATTCACAGCAGGAAGGTCATGCCAGACGAATCTGATAGATTTCTTTGACTGGGTGACCAAAGTAGTAGATCAGGGAGGGCTGTGGACATGGCCTACCTAGACTTTAGCAAGGCATTTGACACAGTCCCACACAAAGATTAATATATAAGTTAGCCAGCCTGGGAGTGGGTCCCAAGATGACATCCTGGGTAAAAATTGGCTGGAGAATAGGACACAGAGTAATAGTAAATGAGTCCACTCAGAAGAAAGGAGGTTACTAGCGGGGTACCGAAGGTTCAATATTAGGACAGTCCTCTCAATGTCTTTATAAGTGACATTGCAGAAGGACTGGAAGAAAATATGTCTCTTTGCAGATGACACTAAGATCTGCAACAGAGTTGATGCACAGGGTGGCGTGGAAAGGATGAGAAGGGACTTGGCAAGGTTAGAGGAATGGTCAAATGTATGCAGCTTAGATTCAATGCTAAGAAGTGCAAGGTAATGCACCTGGGAAACAAAAACCCAGGGAAGAGTACACAATGGGGGTGAGATACTAACAACAACAAAAATGGAAAGGGACCTGGGGTAGTCATATCAGATGACCTAAAGGTGGGCAAGCAATGTGAGAAGGCAGCAAGGAGGGCTGGGGGATACTGGATGCATAGGGAGGCATCACCAGTAGAAAACAGGAAGTTATTATCCTCTGTACAGACAGCTGGTGAGACCCCATCTGGAGTACTGTGTGCAGTTCTGGAGACCCAATCTCCGCAAAGACATAGACAGGATGGAAGCTGTCCAGAGGAGGGCAACTAAAATGGTGCAGGGTCTGCACGGAGGACATATGAAGAGAGACTTAAGGAGCTTAATATGTATAGCCTCGAGGAAAGGAGGGAGAGGGGACATGATAGAAACTTTCAAGTACCTCAAGGAATCAACAAAGTCCAAGAGGGTAGCATCTTTCAAAAAAGGTGTGCAAGAACAAGAGGGCACAATTTGAAGATGGGGCGGCTCAGAGGTAATTTAAGGAAGTATTTTTCACAGAGAGGTTGTGGATGCATGGAATGGCCTTCCGGAGGAGGTTGTGAGTCAAAATCAGTGGTGGAATTCAAGCATGCATGGGATAGTCATAAGGCAATTCTGGGGGTTGGGGGTAGAAAGAAGTAGGCTGCTGGTTAACTAGGATCTGCAGCTTATCCAGTAGGTAGGGAAATGGGCAGACTGGGTGGGCCAAGCGGTCCTTATCTGCCGTCAAATTCTATGTTTCTATGTTTCTATGTTTCTATGTTTCTATGTTACCTGCTGGGTGAAGTTAGGCCAATAGAAATTCTGAGCTAAGCGCTGCATAATGCGCGTGATTCCCAGATGACCAGACAAGGGAATATCATGTGCAATCTTGAGAAACTGCTCACGATACCCCTGGGGAACGACAAGCTGCCTGCCTAGCATCCCTCCCTCTGTCTGCACAGCCTAAGTATACATAAGTTCATTTTCCCAATAAACCTTATGTCTGCCGTCACCTCCCTGTGTTCCGTCAGAGTATGCCCAAGCCCTCAGCTTCTCTAATGTAGGGTCACTCTTCTGAGCAGCGGCAAACTCCTGACACATTCCTACATTATGGGACAGGTCCCCTTCAGTCGCTAAACTAGGGTCCCTAGCACTAGCATCAGGGAACTCAAGATCACTGTCAATCCCAACCCTCTGACAATGGCTTACCCTTCCCTCTTCAGAGCAACCCTCTGTAGCAGTGTGGTTATTTGCTACTGGGGAAATTTCTACCCCCTCTTCATTAGTCCCCATCTCAGAAGACACAGGTTGGGGAACCAGCCTCACAGTTGTCTTTATAATTGTTCCCGTGGGTTTCAGGGAACTACCATTTTCCCTTGCTGCTTGGCTATGGGTAACTGCAAATATCATCCCCTGTTTGAGGTTATTACCCAGGATCACATCCACCACTAAGGTTTTGGCTATAGCCACCTGTTGCACAGTATCCCCTGTTTCACCCCAGTCTAGGAGAACACTAGCATGGGGCAATGTTGTCTCCCTACCCACAAAGTCTTGTACAGTGATGTATTTATTGGTTAAAAGCTGACCAGGCTGTACCAGATCCCCCTTTACCAAGGTCAGGGATGCCTCTGTGTCTCTTAACCCCTCCATGTGTACACCATTCACCATGACTGGGTGCATGTGTTCCCTCAAGTTCACTGGCATGCTTCTAGTGAAACACAAACAGTTCACTTCTTTTCTAGCACCCGGTTGTGTATTATTGCTTACCTTTTTGGGACACTCTGGCAATATGTCCACTTTCCTTACACAACCAACATTCAGTTCTTCTCTCAGAGAAATATTTTTTCTGAAACCTGGGGCTAACTGGTTTTGGTGGAGGCAGTGAGGGTTTTAGCTGCTCTGAACGCTCACTTTTCTCTTTCTGCACTGCCACACCCACCCCATTTGCTCTCAGAGCAGGTCTGCTCTTGGCATAGTGGTCCGAGAGTTCAGCAGCCTCTTGCACTCTTTTGGTATCTCGGTCCTCCAGCCAGGTTTTCAGCTCTTCTGGACATGCCCAATAAAACTGTTCTAAGAAAATCACATTTTCAATTTTATCAACAGAGTTTCACCTCAATTCCTTCCCACCAATATTTTAAAAACTGGCGTTGTTTCGTGGCTGGTTCCTCATAGCTCATGTCAGGGCTTCTTCTGAGCTTATGGAATTTAGCTCTGTATGATTCAGCAGTAAATTCAAATTTTTTTAACAGTGCAGCTTTAAGTTTGCTGTAATCATCACTGTCCTCATTGTCCATTTGACTCAATACATCCCAAGCTTTCCTGGTAAGTAGCAGGGATAGTTGGAAGCTCCAGGACTCCCTAGGAATTTCAGCCTGAATGCAACCTTTTTCAAAAGAATTTAAAAAGGCATCCATATCCTCCCCCTCTTTAAATTCAGCTATCAATTTGGAATTCAATTTGTAAACCAGTCCTGTAGTCCCAGTTAAACCCAAGCCACTTACCTGCTCTGGTGCTGGTGGTTGGAGTCATAGCTACTCCAGTTCATGTTGCCTCTGGTGCTCACAATCCTCACAGTCTGCATCTCAGCATTCTCGCTCTCTCTTCTCCTCTGCAGCTTGCTGGTGCTCACACTCCTCATGGACTGCATCTCTCTGTTCTCGCTCTGCCTCCCTCTGGAACTCCAGCTCCATCCTGCACAACTCAGTTTGCAGCCTAAGTACTTCTGGATCCAGGATACTGGTGACCTTCCCCTGCTGCTGTGGTCCTTCACTGGCACTGGCCCTGTTGTCCTCCTCATCAGATATGGACCCTGAACTGGCCACTAGCCCTTCCACATTTAAGGTTTGGTTCCTTACAGTCACTGTCTGTGACTCTATGCTCTGGTTATCTGCTACCATCAGGGCATCCACGAGGTTCTGTTTGTGGTTTTCACCTCAAACAGGACTCCTCTATACCCACACAACTGCTTTATGTAGTCTACAGTGTGCCTGCTGTAGTTGGAAGCCATCTTCTCTAACTACTGCTACTCTGAATGGCACTTTAGAAAATAAAATAAAATGGGTAGGAACTTGACTGTAAGCCAAGGGCTATAGTTCTGTTTCCTTTTAAAATAAAACACTGTCTTTCTTTTTTTCAAGTGAGCTGAACAGTTTCAAGCTGACACACTGAACAATAAAGCTTATAATACCAAAATTATCCCACCGCTGCCAACCAATCTGTCACAACCCCACTCAGCAGGTCAGTCCTCTACTCCCAAAGGGCCAACCTCTGAGCGTAGTATTGTGACCAGTTAACAGATCAGGGTAACCCTCCTGTCTGTTTTGTGGGTTTGAATCAAACTTTGGTCTCAAGTTCTGGAGGGATTCAAACTGTTAACTTCTTGCAAGCGTACCCAATTGTCAGGCTCAGATAATCTGCTCTTCGGGGAAATGCCAAATATCTTTCGCCTACGGGCACCCAACCAGGTATTACAAAATGAGCCCTTAAAACTCTATGCAAGACCTTAGAGAAACTCTTACCTGTTTCACAATTTGGTATCCCAATAAGCTTAAATAGAGTGTCAACTTTAACCATCTAAGCTTCACTTACAAAAAAAAGAAGTTTCAAGGCACACCAGGCAGTTTCTGTTTTAAAATATATATCTTTACTTTAAGATAGATAAAAATAGGTAAACAGTAAATACAGAACAAAATATCCCCAACGCATACAATCTTAAAAAAAAAACAGGTTTAAAAGTGCACAATTCCTACCAACCATTAGACTTATTTATCTAAGGTATTTCTTATAGGCTTTCAGTGCTCTTAGATGTTCCTTCTCTCAGTCCTAGTATATGAATGTATCAATGTAATACAGACTACAGTTTAAAATGCTGTCTTTCATCCTTCTTCATGATGTCATCATCTAGCTCCTCCCTTTCAGGATATATGCATATGTGTGTATATATATATATATATATATATATATATATATATATATATATATACACACTATATATA
Source organism: Neoceratodus forsteri (assembly GCA_016271365.2). NCBI lineage: Eukaryota > Metazoa > Chordata > Ceratodontiformes > Ceratodontidae > Neoceratodus > Neoceratodus forsteri. The sequence continues at coordinate 876,712,870 of CM057459.1, forward strand.
TATATATATATATATATATATATATACACACACACACACACACACACATATATATATATATACATATATATATATATATATATATATATATATATATATATATATATATATATATATATATATATATATAAATAAATAAATATACACAAAACAGGAAGTCCCATCAAGGTATTGAATTCTGTGACTCCAGCAAGACCCATTGTCCAATGATGACACTCTTAATTAAGACTGTAATTTTTCAGTCCCTTTGATCCATGAGCAGTTCCCTTTCTTAAACACATCAAATGACTTTTTATGACACCAGGTACAATCAACTGACTTTCCTGAGGATGTCATAAAATGGATATTCCACTTCCTTATGACACCAGGTGCAATTAAATGACTTTCCTGAGGATGTTATAAAATGGATATGTTAGTTCCTGGCTTCCAAGCAAACTGACAAGTTAATTGCATTCAGAGATCTGCTGGTTTAACATATATTCTGTCTTTTAAACTGATACCTGGGGGGTGGGGTTTTATCATCCCAGGCACAGGATTTTTCATGACAGACACTCCCACTACATTTTTATATAATAAACATCATAGAATTATCATAACCAGCTGTCTAAGTGTCACAATAACAATCACAAAACAATTAATATACAGAATGAATTAAACAAACATAATATACCTTACAGATGTACAAATAACATCTAATGGAGTAGTTATAATTGGCATAGTTATAATTGGCAGATACATTCTGTTTTATTAGTTAACCATTGATTAAGATGGATTTTAATGCACCAAACAGATTTGCAATTGATAATTTCAAATGGAACATTGTTATAAGAAAGAGGTGTTCTATACAGCATTGACCTTTGCCCAAATGCTTTTTTAAAAAAAGGTAATTCAAAAGAGAATCTACTCTGTGACCTGGTTCCACAATAATTAGTACATCTTGGAAAGAATTCAGCTATTGAAAAAGGGAACAGTCTATTCATGATTTTAAACAAAAACAAATCCCATTTTTTGTAGGATTCTGTTTGCCAAGGATAAGCTATTTGTAAGTTTATATAGCTGACATTGATGCATACAATAAGGAGCATTTGACATGAATTGTAAAATTGAATTATATGTAACACTTAGTCCATTAAGTATTGCACTAGTTGTTGAAGAATAAACAACTAGACCATAATCCACCATGTTTAATAGAAAGCTATGAGAGAGTAGCCTCCTGGAATCTACCGTTAAGAATGGTTTTACATGGTATAATAGACCTAATCTTTGATGTATTGTTTTTCTCAATTGTTTAACATACAATTCAAATGAAAGTCTATTATCAAGAATCATACCTAAATATTGTAAATTATCAACAAATTCAATAACAGTCCCTTCTTTATCTATGATAGGATAACATTTTTCAACCTTACATGACCTTCCAGGAAAAAATCATAACTTTTGTTTTCTTTGAGTTTAGGACCATGTGATTTTGTAATAGCCAATGTTGAAAATTGTCGAATTCAATTTGGACATTATTTAATACTGCCTTGGGGTTAGTTCCCCCATGATAATGACCGCATCATCTGCATATGAAATCATTGAGGTATTGGTACAAATACTAGGGGCTGAATTAATATATAAAGAATAAAGCATGGGGAAGGGGGTGCTATGATAATTTAATGCACACCCTCATTGTGGGATGCTACATAAACCCCGAGGGTGAAGCCTGAAGGGTTTATCAAAGCATCCCACAATGAGGGTGTGCATTAAATTCTCATAGCATCCCCTTCCCCATCCTTTTATTTATTATAATACACTGGGCAGCAATTTTTTCAGGCAGGATAAACCAGATATTAAAAAACAAAATATGCTGAAAACTCATGCTGTAGCAGCTCTCTGGTAAGCGAGAGATGGAGCTGCCATATTTTTTAACTGTTACACCCACCCACAAGCAAGACAAGAGCCAATGAGCGAGTGTCATACTTTGATTGATATGGCTCATGAATGCCGTAACAACCAACCGGTTGTTACAGGAAATATCAACTGGTCCAGCCAATAGGAAAAATTGCTGACCAGTTATTATAAAGTGAATAAATAAAAGGCCCCAAGATGAAACCCTGGGGCACACCACACTGTATAACTTTTGTTTGTGAAAGATGACCACCTATTAATCTCCTATGAATCCTGTCTGTGAGATAATCAAGATACCACTTAATTGCATCTGCTGAAAAATGTAAGTTACTAAGAATTGTTTGCAGTAAACTATACTCAACAAGGCTGAAGTCCTTGATGAGGTCCACAAATAAAGCCACAACAGAATGCCCTTCATCAAGAGCACTCTGAATACTGCTAGTGAACCCCATGAAGGCCGTCTCAGTATTATGGTTTGGTTTAAAACCATGCTGACAATTTGCTAGTAACTGATGTCTTACAGGATATTCTAGTGTTTAATCCAAAGTGATTCTTTCTAGTTTCTTAGATGATGGAGTTAATAAAGAGATAGGTTGATAATTTGAAACCAATGATGGATTACCATTTTTGAAAATAGGCTTGACAGTGGTCAACTTCCAACTTCTAGAAAAAACACCATTTCAAAGTGAAAAATTAAAAATTAGTGACAGAGGATATGAAAAAAATGTATGCCCAATTTAACTACTCAATAATCAATTCCATCATACCCTACTGATGGCTGGGGATTGTATTTAAGTATATATACCTTGACTAGTTATGGTGTTACAGGATCACAATTAAACTTAGTGTGCTTGTTATTTGATTCTGTCTTAGTGGAACTAAGATCATCAAATTAAGTTCTATAATTGCTAAGATCACCAAAGTATGCATTAAACATTTCTGTCATTAGGTTAGGATCATTAATAAGATAGCCATTATGGTGGATAGTTACAGGAGTAATGTTATTTTCCCTACCAATCAATTTATTCAAAAACATGCCATTTTTTGGGGATTACCCTGGGAATGTCTTTGTTCAAGCAAATAACACTGTATTTTAGCTCTCCTAATTTCAGACTTGCATTTGTTCCTTTATGTCTTGTACTTTTTTAGTGTGACAGGGTTTTCTTTCTTCTTGTATTGCTTCCAACTCTTATCTCTTGATTTCATAAGAAGGAACAAATCATATGATAACTATTTTTGTTTCTTTGCTTTGAGTCTCATTTTTCTTAATGGTGCAAACTTGTTAGCAATAACACTATAAACTGTGGAAAATGTTTCCAATAATAAATCTATACAATTAATAGAATCAAAAATTGACCAGTCAATTTCATTACATGATGCTTCAAAAGATGCAGGAGTTAGTTGTGATAAATTTCTTGTTTCAATATATTTTGGAGGACCCTTTCTAACCTTAACTGACCAATTACAAAAGACAGGACACTGGTAACTCATTACATCTGGCAGGACCCCAGAACTGGTAATCCTGTCAGGATGCGTGACCACTATCCAGTCAAGGGATGTCCCAACTTTAGTTTTGTAGTTAGATCTGGCTTCTTTATTAATGATTTGATGGACACCTACATTTAATAATCACTCACCAATGCCATTTTTTAAGTCAACAACCCAATTACGATTAAAATCTCCTAAGAGAATCCATTATCTATTTAGGGGCAATTGACTACATACAGATGTTATTAACTCAATTCCAGATCCAATTCTTCCTGGTGGAGTGTAGATAGAACTAACTGTTAAATATTTCTCTTGACCAAACAACAAATTAACAGTTGTCTGTAGAACAATCAAGGGTAGAAAACTGGAACCTTTCATGTGCATATATCAAGGCCCCACCCCCTCGTTTCCCAACTCTGTCATGTCTGTGGTGTTTGTAACCTGCTAATGAAATTTAAGAATCTAATGAGTCTGTATTTGCAACATTTAACATAGGCTCATAACTTTGTTGTTTTTTTAAATATTTTTATATCAGATTTCCAATATAGCCTTCTTATGACCCCTTCTCATGAACAAGGGCAGAGAAAATGTTCAACTACTGGCTGAAAGATGATATCGTACAAGACTGGAAAATCACTTTTCAGTATGTAAAAAAACACATTTTGGACAAGATTTGAAAAATGACCATTGTCACATTCATGAGGTGCTGTAAAGATATGGCTGTGTTGTAAATTTGGGGTAAAACATTGAAAAGTACCAAAGTTGCAAGCCTGAGTTGGCAAAATTCCATATAGGCTCATAACTTTATACCAAAAGTTTATAATACTGTATGATACAAAATCAAAATTAAAGCTTGCACAAACCAGGGCATTAATTTCCACAGTGTTATAATGGTAACACATCAGTACTACTGCATTTGTGTCATCTGAAAACAGTTGTATGTTGCTTGACTCACAAGATGAATGCTGTCTTTGGTTGCTGTGGTGTTATCCTTTAGCTGCTTGAGGGGTGGGGAGTTAGGATTGGAAATCCAAATGCCATATTTCCTTACTTTTGCTGCATTAAGACAAACACTAACTGGTGCATTAATGCATAGTTTTGTAAAGAATGTCCTTTCTTTATGAGATAGTGGTATCATATCCTTGTTCACACAGGTCTGTCTGAGACTTATGTGAACAGATATATCTGCCTGTGCAAGTGCAGTGCCCTCAAGGCCCTGCACTACCATGCAGTTGCAGACACAGTCATGCAGGGACCACTGGGCCCTGAGTGAGGAGTCCATCTAGATGGGGAAACACAAGGCCCTCCATGCCCTGCAATTCTGTGTTGCTACAGATGAAGGCATGCAGGGCCTGGGACCTTAGGCAAGTGAGGTGTTTGTGTGGCTGCAAATTGGTCCCTGCACGTCCATGCAGCTACAGATACAGATGCACAGGGCCCATTGGGCCTTGCACAGATGTGGAGTCCATCGGACTGAGGAAGGGCCAAGACTATTTTAATGTTCACCATAACTTGGTCATTTTACAATATTTTACACATAATTTCCAACATAGCCTTGTTATGACCCCCCTCCATGAGCCAGGTAGATGCACATTTTCAAATCCCACAAAAACATAATTTCTTACCACAAGTGCAAAAACACAGTTTGTCCAGGATTTGAAAAATGTCAGCTGTTATGTTCATGAGGTAGTGTGAAAAAATGGCTATATTAAAAATTAGGGGTCAAAATATCGAAAATTACCAAACTTGTGAGCGAGCATAGAAAAATTTTAATGTACCGTATGTTCATAACTTTGTTGTTTTTAAGTATTTTGACTGCAAATTTCCAAAACATAGCTGTATGTTATTACCCTACCTCATGAACTCGGCAGGTGAAAATTCTTGAATCCCATCTAAAACGTCATTTCATTCCACAAGTATGAAAACATATTTATGGCCATGACTGGAAAATTGACAGCTGTCATCCTCATGAGGTGGTGAGAAAAAAGGGCAATGTTGGCAATTTGGTGTCAAAATATTAAAAAATCACCAAAGTTATGAGTGCACATCGAAAAATGTCAATGTACACTCATAACTTTGTTGTTTTTTAAAATTGTTTCCTGAAATTTTCAACATAGCCTTCTTATGATCCCATCTCATATACACAGGTGGAGAAATTTTTCAAATTCCCTCCCCAAAAGGTGATCTTGCAGGATGGATTTGTGTAATTTTGCCACCCTTGTTTATGGCGGGGGGGCTGAAAAGACGAGTTGAAAATTTGATGCAAAAATGTTAAAAAAATGACAAAGTTTTGAATAAAAGTTCAAATCCCATTGAAATACATTAAACTGCACTTACCTTATGTTCTCATACTGCAGTCGCCGGTTCCAGCAGCAAGACATGTTTTGGATTGGAGAGTGAATCTAAATTATGGGACATGTTCAGGAGATTGAGTATGTGTGTTGGGGGCCATGGAGTGGCAGGCACTGAGTGGGGGGTCAGGTTGGGGTGAGTTTGGGGGTGCTGGGGTTTCATATCATCAGTGGACCATTTTCTTTTTTTCAGTGACAAAAAAAAGATCAATAAGAGATGATTTTATTTACTGTATGGGCACAGAAGACAACACTGGAGAATGGGCACCCCAGTGTCAGGATTATCTCTGGCGGCACTGTTGGTGGGTAACCTTGTGACACCACCTATTTTTTCTGCAACCTATTTTCTTTGGGAGGATGCCTGGAGGAGATGTGTGGGTTCAAAGAAGACATACCAGGGGTGGGCAGCATTATCTGCTGCTATGTTGTTACATAAATGAAGGGGGAGCAGGTGACCTGAAGGAGAAGGGGGGTAAGACAAGCAGTACCAGGGGTGGGCACACCTGTCAGACAGACAGACAAATAGGTTAGATACAACGATAGACAAACAAAGACAGATTGATAGACAGATAGATAGATAGATAGATAGATAGATAGATACAGTAGCTAGACAGACAGACAGACAGATAGATAGATAGATAGATAGATAGACAGACAGACAGACAGACAGACAGACAGACAGACAGATAGATAGATAGATAGATAGATAGATAGATAGATAGATAGATAGATAGTCCCAGTCACTGACAGTTCTTTCATGAGATCACATCAAAAAACAAAAGTTACCTGTATGACTTCTTGAAAGAATGGTGAAAGAAAAGCTGAGTCTCACCCTGTTCATTCATAACTCAGCCATCTTCTTTCATGGTTCATGAAAGAACAATCTCAGCTCATGAAAAAAGATGGTGGAATATAATTTTTTTCCGCAGTTCTTTCATGAGCCAGTCTCTTCTTTCATGAGTCATGACAAAACTAATGAAGGAAACATAGAAACATAGAATTTGACAGCAGATAAGGACCGCTTGGCCCACCTAGTCTGCCCATTTTCTTACCTAACAGATAAGCTGCAGATCCTAGTTAATCAACAGCTTACGTCCTCTTACCCACCCCTAGGACTGCCTTATGTCTGTCCCATGCATTCTTGAAGTCCCCCACTGTTCTTGACTCCACAACCTCCTCAGGGAGGCTGTTCCATGCATCCACAACCCTCTCAGTGAAAAAATACTTCCTCACATTACCCTGAGCCATCCCCCCTCTATCTTCAAATTGTGCCCCCTTGTTCTTGCACATCTCTTTTTCTGGAAGATGCTACCCTCTTGGACTTTGTTAATTCCCTTGAGGTACTTGAAAGTTTCTATCATGTCCCCTCTCTCTCTTCTTTCCTCAAGAGTATACATATTAAGCTCCTTTAGTCTTTCTTCGTCTGTCTTCTGGTGCAGACCCTGCACCATTTTGGTTGCCCTCCTCTGGACAGCCTCCACTCTGTCTATGTCTTTGCGGAGATGGGGTCTCCAGAACTGTACACAGTACTCCAGATGGGGTCTCACCAACTGTCTGTACAGAGGGATAACAACTTCCTGTTTTCTACTATTGATGCCTCTTCCTATGCATCCCAGTATCCTCCAGCCTTCCTTACTGCCTTCTCACATTGCTTGCCCACCTTTAGGTCATCTGATATAATTACCCCCAGGTCCTTTCTATGTTTACTGTTGTCAGTATCTCACCCCATTGTGTACGCTCTGGTTTTGTTTCCCATGTGCATTATCTTGCACTTCTTTGCATTAAATCTGAGCTGCCATACATTTGACCATTCCTCCAACCTTGCCAAGTCCCTTCTCATCCTTTCCACTCCATCCTGTGTATCAACCCTGTTGCAGATCTTTGTGTCATCTGCAAAGAGACATACTTTTCCTTCCAGTTGCTCTGCAATGTCACTTATAAAGACATTAAAAAGGACCGGTCCCAGTACTGAACCCTGCGGTACCCCACTAGTAACCCTCATTTCTTCACTGTGTACTCCATTTACTACTACCCTTTGTGTCCTGTTGTCTAGCCAATTTTTTATCCAGGCTACCACCTTGGGACCAATTCCAAGGCTGGCTATCTTGTGTATTAATCTTTTGTGGGGGACTGTATCAAATGCCTTGCTAAAATCTAGGTAGGCCATGTCCACAGCCCTCCCTGATCTACTACTTTGGTCACCCAGTCAAAGAAATCTATTAGATTCATCTGACATGACCTTCCCATCATGAATCCATGTTGCCTCGGGTCCTGTGCCCCAATAGCCTCTAGGTACTCAACAATTCTTTCCTTCAGAAGTGATTCCATCATTTTCCCTACCACTGAGGTCAAACTAACTGGTCTGTAGTTTCCTGCCTCTGTCCTACTCCCACTTTTGTGAAGAGGAATTACATCTGCCCTCCTCCAGTCCTTGGGTACCACCCCATCCTCCCATGCTTTGTTAAAGAGAGTAGTCAGCGATGTCACTAGTTCTACCCTTAGTTCTTATAGAATTCTTGGGTGAATCCCATCAGGCCCCATTGCTTTGTCCACCTTCAATTTTATTAGTTCTTTCAGAACCCTTTCTTCTGTAAATGGACTGGTGTTGACCCCGGTCTTCAGAGTATTTCTCTTGTTTGGTTTAGGTAACTCTCCCTCCTCTTCCTTTGTGAATACTGAGCAGAAATATTCGTTCAGTAACCCTGCTTTTTCACTGTCACCCTCTACCCAGATTCCTTCCCCTTTATTAAGCTTCAGTATCCCTCCTTTGGTCTTTCTTCACTCCCTAATGTACCTATAAAAGGTCTTATCCCCCTTCTTAAGAAGAAGAATGTTGTTTCATGAAAGATGATGGTGGGACTAGTTTTTTTTTTTATAGTTTTTATGTGAGATGACTCATGAAAGAAGGTTGGCACATGAAACAAGTATGAAAAAAACTAAGTCTCACCATCTTCTTTTGTGAGCAGACATTTTTTTTCATATGTTCTGTCAACAGTGATGAAAGAAGAGGCCTGGTTTATGAAAGAACTATGAAACAATTAAGTCCTACCATCTTCATTCATGAGCTGAGATTCTTTTTTTCATGACATGGCAATTTCCCTTCATAAGACTCATTAAACAAGAAATTTGGCTCACAAAAGAAGCCTGGGTAAGGATTTCTGGGATGTCCCAAAACCCTATTTCAGGGTGGTTACTGAAAAACAAACTCCAGTGTCATGTTCAGCTAGACCTGTGTGTTTGCTTTTTTCCAGGGCATCATTTTCATGGGTTTTCAAAAATATTTTTGGGAAAAAACAGAAACGAGGTGGCTGCCATGCAAAAGAAGAATTTGCCTCCTAAAAAAAGAATTTCAGCTCATGAAAGAAGATTCTTCTTTTATGAACCTGAAATTCTTCTTCCATATCAAACATCTAAATAAAACACTCCCCTGGGCATGCTCAGAACCAAAATTTCAAGTCCTTTTAACTCAGGAAAGGATTACTATTTTTTCATCAAACTATCTAAAAGCACCATACTAGGTTAGGCCCTTTCTACCTTGAAAATTTCAGAAAAAAATTCCAAACTCTCTGTGCTTTACGCGAGAGCAAAGTAACAGCAACCCCCCAATTGTTCCTCTTTTTACACTTTACAGATCTAAGACTCTGGACATCCAAGTAGCACAAAACTTGCCCCCCAGACAATGTTTGTAAAATTTCATACAGTTCCATTGAATGGGGCAAAGTTATTAAGATAAAAAGTTAGGGGTTTAACAAACACCTTACTCAACCATAAAAATAGGGGTGCTACTGCACTTATGTGCCATTATATTATCTTTATCTCAAATAAGTAAGTAAGTGAATGAATGAATAAACAAACAAACAAAAAAAATGCATGTCATTCTCCAATACAGCACACAGAATAACTCTGTTAAAAAATAATTTTTCAGTCAGATAATTAAAATACCTAACAACAAAGGAAGATGGTGTTTCATTTATTTTATTTATTTATTCAGTCTTGGATTACAATACCTTTGAGCACAAAGTGGCTCATTTACAAAGGTTCCATGTTAGTGGGGAAGGGTGAACAAACATACAAAGGAGACAATACAGAGTTTCAAACACACAGTCAGATAATAATGACATACATTGTATCTAGAAATTAAGACTAAGATTGGTCAGTGAACAAAGCAATGCAGATAGAGGAGGTAAACAGGAGATCTAGAAAATGGGGTATGCATCCCAAAGGCCTTATCAAAACCTAAGGTAGATAGAGATAGTGTGTGCAGGGCTTTGGCAGAGGGGTGGACGGGGAGAAAAGGGAGGTGGGGTAGAAGGGGATGGGGAAGACATGGGTAGGAAAGTGAGCAAAGGTCAGAGAGGTACTTCTATTAGAGTGAAGAAGTGAGAGTAAAAGGGTAGGTAGTGCCCGCAGGTGGAGGAATCTTAGGTATTCCAGTCACATAAGCTGTTAGCTCTGAAATGCTGAAGGAGCATATGTTTGAAAGGTCCTATTTTTGGTAGGGTTGAGATTACTCTGGGGAGTGCATTAAACCAAAGTGGCGCTCAGTAGGCAAATGACTGCTGCTGTTGTGATGTCTGGCATCTTGGGACATGAAGAGATTGGTAGGCTGGGCTTCGAGTATGCTGTGAGCTGCAGTGAGGGCTTAGGAGGTTTTCAGCACCAGGGGCAAGAGGCCAAGAAGTGCTTATTAGCTAGCAGGCAGGTTTGATATTATAGCCTTCCGCTTAGGTGATGTCAACCAGTTTGAGCATATAGTTCACATGTGTATGTGAGGTGTGCAGCACCAGTGAAAAGTCTGCATGCCTTATTTAGTGTCACAGATATCTTACAGTGTGATGAATTGGAGGCTGCACTATAGATTACCAGGCCATAGCTGACTATAGAAATAACAGCACTATGAGCTGCAGTTTTGAGGGTTTCAGGTGTCAGACAGTGTTTGTGTCTGTGGAGCAATCAAATCTTAATATTGACAGCCCTGGCAACATTATCAATGTGCTGGACATAAGACAGGGAGCTATCCAAGTTAACACCCAGATATTTGAATTGTTGGATTTGTTCAAGTGGAATTCCCAGGCAGTTTCTGATGGTAATGGGTTGGGATATGTGCTTACTGTGGGTACTGCTGAACAACATCACATGTTCAAATCAAATCAAATCAAATCAAAATTTATTTATAAAAGGAACCTTTCCATAGTTCAAGGTGCCTGCACATATTAAAATCACATCAACAATAAATATATAAAACTATAGCTTATCCATAATATAAACATTTTCCAAAAAGACAGCAGCATTATGCTTCATCGCCAAAAACTAAGCCAAAGCGGTATGTTTTTAATTCTGTTTTAAAAGTTTGGACAGTCAGGCATTCTCTTATATGATGAGGTAGAGAATTCCACAGGGTAGAAGCCACAAATGCAAATGAGCGGGCTCCAGATGTTTGTAAACTTACCCTGAGAATATCTAGCAATCCCTATTCGAAGGATTGGAGAGACTGGGAGGGGTGATAGGTAGAAAGGAGATCTTCCAGGTAGTGAGATCCCTGGTTGTGTAGGGCTTTATAGGTCAGCAAACTGACCTTGAAGGTGATACAGCACCACACTGGCAGACAGTGCAGTCCATGGAGCACAGGCATAATATGACTGGTCCTAGAGGTACCAGTCAAAAGCCTGGCAGCCACATTCTGCACCAGCTGCAGGCGGTGGATATCATCTTACAGTAATCCGAGGTACAGGGCATTACAGAAGTCAAGATGAGTGGTCATGAAGGCATAGACCAATGTTGAAAGATCTTCAGGAGGGATCAGGTGATTCACCCGGTGATTTTCCTCAGATGGAAAAATGAGGTCTTGACAATGGCTGACAACTGCAATTTCAAGGTCAAACCATCATCAAAAATAACACCCAGGTTCCACACCTGCTCTGAAGTGACATGTTAAAGTGAGTAATGCAGAAAGTAATGAGTGGGAACTGGAAGACAGTCAGCAGAAGAATAAGAAGATAGAAGAATAAAACAGCTTTGGAAAGTGTTAGGCATTAATTTCACTTAAGGGGAGAATTGGATACAAGCTTTGTTGTAACATTTTACAGCTCTAAAAACTGCTGTGTATCTGACTGTTCTTCCCAATTACTGTTTCTGACACTAATGCTCTTTGGGGTTCAGGCCAGCTCATTAACAAAGTGCATTGCTAAGACTACTCTGTACAGCAGTAGAACAACACTAGCACCTTGTGAAAATAAAATTCCACCTGCAGAATTACCACAAAAGTCAGAATTTCACTTCTACTAAATGTTGCATTGCAAATTGTCAATGCTCACAAAATTATGACTTAGAATGGCAGAATCCATGCATATATATTTCAGATTAATGTATTACATTGCAGTATGGAATTCTGAAAAACATATCATTTTGTTGTCTGTAGAACTATGGAATGATTTTATGTATTACAGATAGATTAAGTAAATTGCAGAATGGGACTCAGCAGAACTGTCATTACACAGATCATGAGTATCATTCCACAATTCAGCCAAAAAAAATCATGGAATGGGGTATAAATTCATTGAAAACATTTGGAGGATTTTTAGTTTGCCAAAGTCATATGTGAATTTTGTAAAATTTGGGAACTTTTAGGTTTTATTTGGAATTTGCAGTTTCTACCCATCATTAGATAACACCATTACTGTATTCCTTAGCATCAACTTCACAGGATAGAGGGAGGCCTGAATAAACCATATCAGAAAGAATGTATGGGCAACCATACACAATAAGCCTGTGTTTCCATCAAGCAGTTGAGGCAACAGCATATGGATCTCAAGAGCAAAGCTCAAGAGGTCCATGCTTTTACCTCAACTATGAGATGGAAATGTAAGATGAGTTGTGTATAGTCTTCCACATATAGTTTATAGTATATGATTTAACGTAATGAAGACAGGTAAGATGCATTTGTGCAACATTTAGTGACCAGGGTGCAAATGTTATGTACAGCTGGGTGTCATCTGCACAGCAGTGAACCCTAATCTCTAATGTCTAGTAATGTCACCCAAGAGCAGGATGTACATGACAAACAGCATGGGTGAGAGAATTGAAGGGGGAACACCACAAGACATAAGACAGGTCATCAGGCAAGAGGAACAATTCCCCTTAGCAACACACTGCATCCTATCTGTGAGGAAGGACTTAAATCATATGATGACAGTGCTGGTGAGTCCACAGAGCTCCCTAAGGCAATCCACCAACACAACATAGACCACAGTGTCAAATTCTGAGCAGATATTGAATAGAATGAGAATTTACCATTCACTTCTATCTCTCACCTTGAGGAGATCATTTTTCACCCTTGACTAATGGACTAACTCCATACTATGCCTAGCACTAAATCCTGACTGGAAGGGCTCATAAATGTCAAAGGTAGGGAGATGTGCTTCAAACTACAAAACTGCTATTTTCTCAATAATCTTCTCTAAAAATGGAAGGATACAGACTGATCTATAGTTTGCTAAGCAGTTCAGGTCCAAATGTAATTTCTTTAGTAGGGGCTTCACCAGTGCTTCTTTCAAGATGCTCTGGAATGACCCCTCCAAAAGTGAGCACTAGACAATCTCAGCAAACACTGGACCTATGGACTCAACACAGCCCACTAAGAGACATATTGGGCCTGGGTCCAGTTCACAGAACATGGGATGCAGCTTCAAAATCACCTCTCTGACCTCTTTCCACCTCCACTGGCCTAAACTCACTCCAAACAGGAGGATTACTCCTACTGATGACCATCTGTCCACTGTAGGGCCACGACAATCACATTGGGGTACATAGACACATACTGTAGATACACAGATGCTGTCAGCAGATAAGAAGCACTAGACCCATCCAGTCTACCTGTTTTAGCTGCCTAACAAAGCATCCAGTGACCCTATCTGGTCATTGGCTTAAGCTTTTTCTTCATAAGTCTATTATTCCTTTGTTTTTGTCCCATACATGTTTCAAGCCTGCCACAGTATGGGCTGCCACCCACTCCTGGGGCAGGCTATTCTAGGTATCCAACAGCCTTTCGATAAAAATGAACTTCCTGACATTTCCCCTTATGCGGCCACCCCTCAGTTTCATGTCATGTCCCCTTGTCCTGGCACTGCTGTTAATGTGGAATATGTTGTCCTCTTCCACCTTGTTAAAGCCCTTGAGGTACTTGAATGTTTCTATAATTTCACCTGTCTCCCTCCTTTGTTCCAGCATGTACAAATGTAGGACCATGCAACCTGGTAAAGGACATCCTGTCAGAGAAGAACTGAGCAAACTATTTGTACCTGGTGATGGACACAGCTGTAACCAGCTGAGGACAGACAGGATGAAGTAACCTATTCACTGTCTGGATGAACTGAACCAGTGTTTTTCTCCCTGCAGCAATCTTCCCAGTAGTAAAGTAGTACAATTTTATTTTATACAGGTAGCTATTACAAAACATCATTGGGTCAAGGACCCATTTTCAAGATGGACCTATTTCAACTTACACAGAATATAAACTATTACTTAAATTACATTCTAATGCACCATAAATCATACAAACAACATTTATTCCATTCTTAATATAATTTCATTCTTTACAGCATTCCTACACTCACTCTATGCTCATACACCCAGATTATAAATATTTTTACTTAACTTATATGTCATGTACATATAGAACCCTACAGCTAGACTCTCTTGAATTTAAGAAGTCCCCCTCCTCACTCATTTACTGTTATGTCAGATCATACACCCTCTTGTCAGTCAGTCTAATAGGCTAAGCATCTCAACCATTGCACATTTTTTTTCATTTTTAAGTCATATCTAATGACTTTCATAAATTGTTTTGGCTGTTGAATTTGTTTTATCTTGTTGTTTATTGGTCCCCATATTTGGGCAACTTTTGCTCCAAAAGTCATACCTCCAAATCTGTTACATAGTTTAGGTACCACATATTTATTTCCCCCATTACCTCTAAGGTTTATAATCATGCTATATTCTACTGATATCATTTTTTCCTCAAGATAGTTAGGTTTATGATTATGTACCACCCCATGTATTTGCTTTAACCATTTTTGTTCTCTTTTTTGCTCTAAAGATGGCCATTGTAGTAAAATTTGCATGTTGCAGTGGTGGATGCGATACTCATATTTTAAGATAAATCTTGCCAAATTAATATATAACACTTGAATTGCTCTTAGGTTTGTCTTACTAGACATGCCATAAACATTGCTTCGATAGTCTATACTTGGTTTAATTAGTTGATTTTCAATGTCCATTCTCATGTGCTGATTTAAACAATATGTAGACCTCCAAAATTCTGGCAGTTTATTACTTGTTTTGTTTACTAAATCTTTTATATGAATATCAAATTTAAAATTTTCATCCATAATTATCCCTAAGTATTTGTCAGTTTCCATTTGATTTAATATTTAATTATTTGCAGTTTTTATATGAATTCTATGTTGGGAGCCAGTAGTTTTATGTTTGCTAAAAAAGGTAATAGTTTTAGTTTTTTTACTGTTTAATACGAGTTTTGACTAACATAACCATTTCTCCATCTTACTGTAGTCTTTTTGAAGACAATTCTCCATTTCCTGATTTGTATTTCCATAGGACAGTATGACTGTATAATCTGTGTACATTCTTAATGCAGTGTGTTCTACTACATTGGGCAATTCATTGATATGAATTATAAATAATAATGAGCCTAATATCAAGCCTTGTGGGACTCCTCTTTTGTTGACAACTGGATTTGATAAGACTTCTGCCACCTGTACGTGCTGCACTCTTTCAGTCAGATATGACTGAAACCATGGAAGGGTTTCATCATCTATCTCTGTCTCTACCATTCTATCAAATAGTATGCCATGGTCTATGGTGTTGAAGGCCTTGGAGAGGTCCACAAACACCGCACCCACTGATCTGCCCC
Organism: Neoceratodus forsteri; assembly: GCA_016271365.2. NCBI lineage: Eukaryota > Metazoa > Chordata > Ceratodontiformes > Ceratodontidae > Neoceratodus > Neoceratodus forsteri. The sequence continues at coordinate 876,728,527 of CM057459.1, forward strand.
CATTTAAATGAGTGGCAATGTTATCTACCAGACCAGTGAGCATTGTGTTCGTGGAGTGCCCATATGTTAACTAGACTGGTAGCAGGACAACAAAGAGTTTTCTTCCAAGTAGTCACTTAGTTGCTTTTGCACCAGCATCTCCAAGACCTTCGACATCACAGATAACAATGAAATTGGCCTGTGATTTGTAGATTCTGTGGGGGAAACCCCTTTATGAATCAGAATGACTTTTGTTTGTTTCCACACTATGGGGAACCTTTTTTTCCATTAAACTCCAGTTTAGTAGTTTTGCTAATATTGGAGCTATTACCTCAAGAGAATCTTTTAAAAATCAATTTTCTATCAGATTTAATCCCAGAGCTTTATATAACTGACGTTTCCTAAGTTCTTCTTTCACCTATTTTCAGTCCAGTCCTTATATAGCTTTTTATACGAACTCTGCCTTCTTATGGGACATTGCACTTTAATACGCACCACAGTGAGTCCTTAAAACTGGTCTGTCCTCCTCAGTCCCAGATCTCCAAAAACAATGTTCCAGACTCTGACCTCTGGTCTTCCTTTCCCTAAGTGGTTCTATGTGATAGCGGTGATCGCAGAATAGCGATCACCATTTGGGCAGGTGTCGATAACCGAAAATGAATTTTGGTGATGCACACTCATGGCAAATGGCAAGAGGGCGCCCAAGATCTACAGGTTTCTTTTCAATCCCCACACACCTCCTCCCAGTGGGGGGCTTCGCCACCTGCACACCCTTACTAAAGGATTCTCAACTACATAGGGGTACATGTCAGGGTGGTGAAATACTTGAAAAAAAAAAACACAAGCCACTTGCCGGCAAAAAAAACAAAAATCCACTGAGCTGGACCTGATCCCTGCACCCTGCACCTCCCAACCCTCCCCACCATGCTATAAGACCAGCTCGGCAGCTGCCCGCCACACCTCCTCCCACATACCTTCCTTCACCTTCCTCTCCCCCCATGCATATGCACATGCACATACACGCATATACTTTGAGTCACCCTACTTTGCCCACTCAGGTATCCAGTAGATACCCTGCCAGGTAGCACTGAACACAGGTGCCATAACTGAGTCACCTGATTTTGTAAGTGCTCAATTGCAATTGCAGTGTTCACTGGATACCTCCCTAAGCTCCACGTCAAACCACAGGGATCTCAAGAAAGAATGCTTGCATTCAGAAGACCATAGTAAAAATCTTTTATTTCTTCTTCATGTTAAAATCCAAACAGTCTGTGCCACCAGACTCCCATAAAGAGAACTCCCCTTGCTCATTCAGAGGCATCGAACAAGAAGCTGGTGCTCTGAATAGACATGGGGAATTCTCTTTAGGGGAGTTTGGTGGTGCTGACTATTTGGATGTTAAAATGAAGAAGAAATAAACATTTTTTTACTATGGTCTACTGAGTGCAGGCATTACATTTTTTCTGTATTTGGTTCTTTTTTGGAGCCTGCACCTTAGACAAGTGGTACAGTAGGGGCTTTCTGTCTTGATCTCAAGCAAGAAGACCTTGGTCATATATGGACCGGTGCGACAGAGCCAAGAATTGAGTTGATGGCCGTGTTATAAGCCATCATGGCATCTCCTGTACCTCCCCCACAAGCAGCCATCACACCCTAGAGGCCCATCATCACTTGAAGTCCTGCTGGGGACAAACCCATGAAAGGGTATTATCAGAACATCTCCACAGGTGGTAGACTACCAGGGGTTCCCCAAATGAGACTGGTACTGTGCAATGATCTGACCACATGAAAGGATCAGTCTCAAGTTGTCTACCTTGAGCCCCAGTGAGAATGCCAAGTCCAAGGCATGATCATCTCTGTGCGTTGCAATAGTAACAACTTGTTCTAGGCCCTGGGAATCCATTGAATGGAGGAAGTCTTGCACAAACTGAGAGAGTTCACCATTGATCCAAGCATTGAAATCGCCCAGAACCAACCATCTGGGTGATTCTAACACCCTCTTGGCAATGAACCCTCCACTTCTTGCAGGAAGTCTTTCTCATGCCAAGGAGGCCAGTACACCAGAAGGATTCTGCAACCTGCACCTCGACATCCCCTCCCCATATGGTCATGCATTCAAATAATGAGGCAGGCTCCACTGGGTACACTGAAAAGTTCAGGTTGGCTGTAAACAGATGGCCACACCCCAATCTTTGTGATCCATTCTCAGTCAGCGTACTACAGAGAACCCAGATGGGAATGACACCTCTAGAAATGGACCACTACCATCACTCACCCAGGTGTCTGTGATACAAGCCAGATTGACCATGGAAATCAAGTCCACTATAACTGCAGTCTTGTTCCTTATCAATTAGGCACTGAAAAGCACTGCCCAAAGGGGACGAGCAGAGGCTGCTGGCTTAACTGCTACTTTCCTGCTCAGTCCAATTGTAGCCCTTGGTATGGGGACCAAACACATCTGGCCTCTACCAAGGTCCTATTTTGCCCCGCGGTGCCTCCTGCTTCTCCTCACACTGATGCCACTCTTCTCTTTAGCACTCCGAATACCACATCACCTACCATCCCATTTCCTCATGATGTCCACCTTGCTGCAGTGCCTATAAGCTGCTGCTGCCATGGAATAGTCATTAAAGGGGCAGAGGTCTAATAGATGGGTTGAGAAATACCTAAGCTTGAAGGGAGCAATACCCACACACATACTGTAGCTACTCTGGATGTACACACACCACAATACAAGATAGTTCTAGCTTAATTTTTTACTTATTTTTTTATTTGTACAAATCAGAATTACAATCCTTTGAGTCAAGGACTCATTTCCAAAGGCTCCTCTTCAGACAAAGTACAGATTACATACAAACAGAACACCATATAGTTACAGAAGAATATAATAACATAGCTTCATACAGTTACATAGGTATATGAGTAGGCAATTACAGAAGAATATAATAACATAGCTTCATACAGTTACATAGGTACATGAGCAGGCAATGTGTAGAAAGGGTATGGCAGATTGCCATATACAGTGACTGAAGTACAGTCCAGAGGGGAAGTAATAGAGGGCAGACAGGTAGGGTACTTGGTAAAATAGCGGGATTTTTGCCGGGGGGGGTGATATAGAGTGGTAGTGCTGAAATAGACACTCTGCAGGGGGTGATGGTTAGCTGTTCAAGGGACATTGTCGGAGGGGCTGTGGGTGGCTGGAGAAAGAGTGGGGGGGGCCTTTGTTCTATCAACATTTGCAGCAGTACAAGGCAAAGAGATGGTTTCTGAGGGCAATTTTGAACAGCCTTATTCTAGCGAGGTTGGTAATAGTAGCCAGAAGGGGAGCTGTACCATAGTGGGGTCCTATAGTGGAAAGACCGCTGTTCGAGCGAAGTCTTGACTCTGTGTACCATGAGGGTGGGTTTGCAAGTACTGCGGATAGATACTACGGACCAGGTGACACTGAGGGAGGAGGCCACCCCTGCGGGGGACAGACCCTGAGGATTTCCTTCGCCAACAGGCATGATTGGTAGAGGAGCCTCTCTTTGAAGTTTAGGATATTGGCAAGTGAGTAGAGAAAGCAGGTGTGGGTGGACCTGTCCACACCTAACAGGAGCCTGCAGGCCTTGTTAATGGACAGTTGCATTTTGTTGAGGCCAATTTTGTCAGCAGCAGCATAAATTGGGAGGCCATAGTCTACCAGGGACAGAACTGAAGAGATGACTGCAATACGAAGCACATCAGGGTGCAGGCAGTCCCTGTGGTGGTAGAGGAGGCCAATCTGTATGTTTGTGATGGACGAGAGGGCAGCAACATGGTGGTGGAAGGTGAGGGTGGGGTCAAAGGTGATGTCCAGGTATTTGTACATAGTCACTTGTTCGAGGGGGACCTGGGTGCTGGGGAGGATCTGGAGGGGGGTATTTCTTGTCTTATTCTGATGGTGGGCAAAGAGCATAGATTTTGTTTTTTTCAGGTTGATGACCAATTTGTGGTGAATGAATCCCCCACCCCTTCCCCTTACTCACTCTAAGCCTTATATCCCCCAACCAACCAATCACACCAATTTAAAATAATTTGAATTATTTCCTATCTACACATATCCAACCAAATAACAGTTATGAACTTATACAAACTAAGATTAATCAAACACTCCAACATTCACAACCAAATCTATCCACTCACACTGTCCAAACCCACCTGAAACCCCTCATGACAATTACATATAAATACTTATTTCAGAAGAACCCAAGCTGATCATAACATATAGAATAACGCATGGGGTTGTGTGTTTAAGGAGTTTTTACACACACCCCAAGGTGTTGGATGCTACATAAACCCCAAACGCGAAACAGCCCCGTGTTTTATTTTATATAATTCCTGGGGAGTGTTTTCTCTCCACAGCAATTATATAAAATAAAACTGTGGCAGTTAGTGTGGAGGAAGCAAGTCCAGAGTAGAGGAAGCGCAGTCAGTGCTCCAGCGGGGCAGGTACCGAAACCTTTATTTATTTATTTTTTTATTTAGCACAGGAGGCAAGTAGGCAAGTTTCTTTTTTTTCTTAAATTACTTACCTCCGACTCATGGTGGTGTAGAGTCCAGGGCACGGTGTGATGCTGAAGTCATGGCAGCTGTCCTGCACCATGGTTAGCAGAGATCATGTAGGCAGGCGCATGCATGGAGCATTGGAAACCTGGTGCGTGTTCACCATTATAACCCGTGAGATATAATGGCGAATTATAACCCGGGTTTCCAATGGGAGAAAACACTCCCCAGTTATTATACAGTACAAGTCACATTAAACTGTTCCCTCAACTCACTGGTGTAGCATTGTTCAATGAGTTTCCTAATCTGTGCAGGGTTTAATTCAATGAATTAGTAAAAATTTAGTCTTGGTTTGCATCTAGCTGCTATGAACTATAAGCCTTATTTTCAGCTAAGTGCTTATGAGTTTCTTTTCAGAAGGCAGACTAAACAACTGTTATGGAATGCTATGATATTTATAAACAATGCTCTTAATGAATGCTGGGATATTTATAAACAATGCTCTTAAGGAATGCTGTGACATTTATAAACAATGCTCCTCAGGAAAGTTGTGATATTTATAAACAATGCCATGAAAATGCAGCTACTGCCATTTCACTAAACAGTTACATGTGAGCTGAATAGGCAATGAAGGATGGTTGGAAAAGAGTTGAAAGCTTCAAGAGTTTGAGTTGCCAATCTAATAGCATCACAAAAAAACAATTTTACACCAGTGAGTTGATGGAAGTTTAATGTGACTTGTACTGTAGATCAATAAACTGAACCATACTGAACAATAATAATGCCCAGTTTAAGGTACTGACACCTACTAAAGAAAACCCAATTTAGTTTGTCCTTAAAAACCACTACCAGTAGACTATGATAGTGAAAATTCTCCTGCTCTCACCAGAAGAAGTAAAGTAAGTTTTATTCAGTTCAGGGGAGGGAGCTTTTCCTGCTCTCCCACCACAGCTCAAGCAACAAGTCAACCAGTGATTTCAAAATGGGAAAAGCAAAAAAGGGGAACCTGTGAGTTGTCTCAGCAGCCATGTCCTTTGATGTAAGTAGATTTCACTGGTCTCAGTTCAACTTTCACATCATCACCAACCAAGTAATTCAATGACTGATGATGGGCCAAACAACCAGTTCTCAATAGTGGCTCCCAGCTGCCACCTACCTAGTGCTGTGCGAAAAAAATCTTCTGCTGGTTTGGCAACTTTTGTGGAAATTCTGACTTAGAACAGTGGGATAAATGTTTTAACTGAAGATTAATGTATTAAACTTCTGAAGAAAATTCCACAGAACTGATTGCTTTCAAATGTCAGTTCTACAGAAATTCTTTCAGCAGTAGAGTTGTGAGAGAAAAACTTCCATCAGCAGAATATCCACAAAAGTCAGACTTTTGCTTCAGCAAAAGTTCAGAAATCAGATTACCTACTTTTGCAGAAATTCTGACTTTCCACTGGCACTCTACCATTTAATATTTCTCTCATGTCTAGCGACACCCCCTCCTACCAGTCACCAGTATCTGAACAATATTAAAGATATAACTAGATTTCCCTGGTGTTCAGTGGTCCCCCCAAAACCATGCCTGAAATATAATTAAAATTCCCTGGTGGATAGCGGTCCCTCCCCCTACCCTATCACCCACCAGATGTGGAAATCTTATACTTTAGTGTCCAGTGTAACCCCCCTCTTCGCGATCTCCTGTATAGTAATTATATAAACATTTCCCAGGTGGTCTAGTGAACCCCCCTCCCTATTCCCAGTCCTCAGTAAGTGAAGCTATTCCCTGGTGGTCTAGTGCACCCCCTGTCCTCCCCAGCAGGTAGTGTCCCACCACCCCACTCTCCCATCCCAAACCCAAGCAGGTGACTGGCACAGTCCTCTGCTCTCCAACACAGCTGGCTGCTCAGTAAACTGTTAATGAATAAGCACATGCTTGTACAACCTCATGCTCATTTATTGACAGCTCAGTAGGCAGCCAGCCATGGTAGAGAGCTGAGGGCTGTGTTGGTCACCCACTTGTGTTCATGATGAGGGGAGCGGGGTGGTGAGACACTACCTGCCAGGGTGGGGCCACGGGGGTGCATTACACCACCACAGAATAGCTTCATCTACTGGAGATCAGTGATAGGGAGGGGGGTTCACCAGACCACCAGGGAAATGTTTATATAATCATTATACAGGGGATCAGGATTGACAGTTACACTGGATGCCAGGGCATATGATATCCATGTTGGGTGGGTGACTGGGTGGGGGAGAGACCGCTAACCACCAGGGAGGTATTTTTTATATATGGATTGAGTGATCAGGTGGGGGTAGGGATGGCTAGCCAGCAGGGAATTTGTATTTCTATTTCAGGCAGGGCTGCAGGTGAGGGGGCCACTAGACACCAGGTATTTTTTGTTTGTTTTTGTTTTATATCTGAGCAGAACAGGGAAAAATTTGGCAACAACATTTTGAAGATTTCCAATCCACTGCAGGCAGTAGTTTGGAAACTTCCACGAAAGTTATGAAATTTCACAGAAGTTATACAAAAGCGGATTTCACAACTTTCACCCAACTCTATCTGGCAAATTAAAACATGAATCCACAATTCATACATTCATTCCACATTTCAGTGTGAACTGTGGAATGAATGTATGAATTGTGTAACATCTTCATCATCTCCATATTAACGTAATGTTTCCCTCCCTGGTGTCTAGTGGCACCCCCACCCTCTAATTGCTGGCCCCTACCAAATAAATGTTTCCCTGGTGTCTAGTGGCATCCCCGACCCTCCGAGCATGATTCTCCCTCTCAAATAAAAGATTCCTTGGTGTCTAGTGGCACTGCCCACTCTCTGATCACCAGCCATTACCAAATAAATGTTTCTTTGGTGTCTAGTGGCACCCCACCCTCTAATCCCTGTCCCCTTGTCAGTAAATGTTAGCATGGTGTCTAGTGGTACTCCCACCATCCAATCACCATCTCCTATGAAATAAATGTTTCCCTGGTATCTAGTAGCATCTCTCACCCTCCAATCATGGTCCCACATCATTAAATGTTTCCCTTGTGTTTATTGTCACACCCCACCCTCCAATCACCATCTTCCTATCATTAAATGTTTCTCTGTGATCATCATGCAGCTATGAAATAAGTATTTTCCTTGCGTCTAGTTGTACTCCAACCCCCCAATCACCTCTCCCCTACTAAATAAATGTTTCCCTGGTGTTTAGTGGCAACTCCCACCCTATGATCACTGTCCACCTATCATTAAATGTTTCCCTGGTGTCTAGCAGTCCCCCACACTGCCCACACTGGGCTGATTACAGCAACCTGCCATTGCTCCCTCTTTCTATAGTCTTTGGGCCACTGCCCTATTGCTTTGTGGATCCCATAGGGTGACTGGTACAGCCATCCTCTCACCACTTCAGCCATCCACCATATGTAATGACAGGGAGCTCAGGAGGGGTGATTGGGAGGTAAGGGTGTGAGTAGACACCAGAGTAACATTTATTTGATATGGGAACAGTGATCAGAGGGTGGGGGTACCACTAGACCTAGAAAACATTTAATGATAGGGGGACAGTGATCGGAGGGAACAGGGTGTCACTAGACACCAGAGAAACATTAATTTCATAAGGTAATGGTGATCAGAGAGTGGGGGGTGCCACTAGACACCAAGGAAACATTTAATGATAGGGAGATAGTGATCAGAGGGTGGGAGAAGTCATTAGATACCAGAGAAACATTTATTTGATGGGAAGATGGTGATCAGAGGGTGGGGGTGCCACTAGACACCAAAGAAACATTTAATGATATGGGGACAGTGATTGGAGGGTGGGGGGTGCCACTAGATACCACAGAAATGTTTAATGATAGGAGGACAGTGATCAGAAGGTGTGGTGTGCCACTAGACACCAGGGAACATTTTTTTTTACAGTTTACTGGGACCCGCACAGAACTGAACACTCACTGACATGAAGAATAATTACGTGAATTGTGGATTAATATATTAGTTCTACAGTTCATAGGTGTTATTCCACAGTTCAGTGAGAAAGTGTCATGAAACATGGAAAAAATTAATCAAACACATTTGGAAGATTTCTGATTTCATCAAAGCTGGAAATTCTGAAAATTCCACGAAAGTTGAGAAATTTCACGAAAGTTCCACTAAAGCAGAATTTGCAACTTTCATCAAACTCTACACCTAGCAGTCTCAGAAAAACATTGAGGCCCAGATATTCAAACTGTGCCCAAAAGGTGCACAACAGCAGGAGCAAACGCAAGTCCACTGTGCCCAAGCACAAGAAACGCAATATTCAAAAACTGCGCAGGCCAAGATGTGCCTACGACCAACGACTGAGTATTGCACCACCTGCGCCATAGCGCAACTAGAGATGTGAAGCTGAGCATATTAGATGCGCCATAGCGCAACAAGGGATGCCCCCTGCAGCAGGGTAGCAATGCAACAGCACAACCAGAGATGCAGGGGCCCACCACCCATGCCACAGATGGTCAGAGGAACACACAGCAGAACAGACATTGTCCCCCAAACCCCATTCACTGCACAACCGGGGGAGAGCTGGAATAACCAATGGCCCATGGATACCAGCAACCAAACCACAGCCGGGCCATGGTGCCTCAGCACACCCCCTGGAAAGCTGTGACTGGCACACAAGGAGGGCCGACCACCCCATACCACACCATCCCACCAATGCAGAGGACACCCTACTCCATGATCCACATACACCCTGCCCAGGAGTAGCACCCAACAGTGCAGGACACCCCATGCATGCCACCACCCCCACTGTGACAATGCAACCCTGTGCACCATGGAGCCATGCAAGGCAGCCCCACCATGAGCACCCTGCAGTGGGTGGCAGCAGACAGCGATGCAACAGATGCATTCACAGTGGTGCCCTGCATGTCCCCCCCGAGGTACAGCTGAGAGACTGACCGTGCATCAGCACATGAGGTACCCCACATGTGACAGAGCATGCCCTGGACCCCACCTCCAGCAGTACAGCACCCTGCACATCCTCCCAAGGACACATCCCACCCCAGTACTGACCACAACAGCCAGCACAGACACGCACAGTGTAGCATGAAGGTATGCACCACACAGGATGCAACATAGTGCATGGACAAACACCCACCCATACCCAATGGCACACCAACACAGGGACACAGTAGTGGGTCAATCAAGCCACTGGCGTGTGGCCACGGCTGACGTGTACACATGGCCAGCACCCCTACATTGCAGAGGTGTGCCAGCCACCTTGCGTAGGCACCATGAAGCTGTATGCCACCAGCATGCTGCTGGAGCACAAGTGACAGACACTGGAGCACATCCCCTGTAATAGACACAAGTGACAGCATGGAGGGGGGACAACAACAGCAGAGGCCACAGTGCCACCGGAAGCAGACGTGCACCATACCAGTTATGGCAGGCAACCTGGCATTGTGCCGGGTACAGTTGTTATCCAGCATGGACAGCCACCACTGACACATTAGCAGACCGTGCATATCAAAGACATGCAAGGGTGTCAGCTGCACAGGCCATGGATGGTCTGACAGGGGTGCCATGCACACAGTGCATGTCCCGTGGACCACTGCACACAGGCATCCAGTGCACAGAGTACAACACACAAACCACAGACAGTGACTGATCCCCCTGCCCACACCATAGGCGGTTCACCTCTGCACACACATACACACACACACACACACACACACAACACACACACACACACCCATGCGTGCACCACCCCTGACGCCATGCACACCACTGCAGCTGAGCACCTGTAGCCCACTGCAAATCAGAGACCACCACAGTTGTCATAACAAAATGCATATATTTAAAAGATGGAAAGAAAAACTATATACAATTATTTACAAGAGGGGGGATGGGCCACATAACAGGTGGGGGCGGGTAAGGGGCAGGGGTGAACATATGGGAGAGGGAGGAAGGGGTGTGAGGGTGGGTCAAAAGGGGGAAGGTGGTAGTCAGGGCATGGGGACATCAACGGCTGCCCCGGTCCTCCTCCTCATGGCGCTGATGTGTGCTCCTCCTTCTCCTCCTCACCCCGTGGTGGTGGATCCTCTGAAGGAGTTGCAAGGTCTCCCTCACCACCTGGAGCAGCTTGCGTAGACTCCTCTAGATTTCCTGGAGTTGCCGTCCTCCTAGGATGAGGGAGCAGAGTCAATAGGTGTGACTGTCCAGCCCCTGCAGCCCACCCATTGTGCATGGCATACAGTCATGTGCCACGCCCTTATGATGGTGTGCAACCACCCACAGTGACCGTGTCCACAAGACCTGCCCACCCAGGCAGCCACAGCCATGTGGACCACTGCATACACCCACCGCCCATGTTCTGCACAGCACTGCCATGGCCGTACAGTGACTTGGCTATGCAGTGTGAAGGCAGTGCCACAGCCATGTGCCCAGTGCATGCATGGACCACCATTGATGCACTCCCAGACATGCAGTGCCACTGGACAGTGCTGACTGTAACAAGTTGCATGCATGGCAGTTGTGTCAATGGATGGTGGCCATGCCCCACTGCCCACTCAGTTATACAGCATGCAATAGTAATCATGGATGTAAGGCACTCACCATCATCAGCCTGGTCCACGTGCCGCGGACCACCATCATCCCTCCTGGCCTGCTGCTCCTCCATGCGGTGCCTCCAGTCCCTGTTCTGCCAGAGTTATTCTGGCCCTAAGGTGCAAACATGGAGAAAGGAACATCAGTACCATCCAGTAGCAAAGTCACCCCACCCCCATGTGTGTGCAATCCCACACAGCCATACCCATCCACCCCACACCCCGATACCACAACCACGGCCAACACCGGATGGCCCCCCCATGTGCTGGACACATGCAACTGTGATACTCGTATGGACAATAAAAGTGTATGGATGTTGCACCTACCTGGCTGTGGCACCGTGCCCCTCCTGGCACGTGCCTGCAGGTGGGCAAGCAGGTCCAGGTCCCTGCGCCTCAGATCCCCATAACGGTGGCGGCACTGCTCCGTCGTTCACCCCATACCGGTGGCCTCCTCCAGGGCATCGGCCACCTCCTGCCATACTGCACTCCTGGCCCTGTCCAGGGGTGCCTGTCCATACAAAGACCCAGCATGGGGCTCAACTATAGCCACCAGGTTGGCAAGCTCAACCTGGCTCAAAATGACTGCACACCTCCGCGCCATCTCTGCTGTCTGGTTGAATCAAAATGGCACTCAGCAGCACGGTCCTGCCAAGTGCAGATGCTGCATGGTACAGCGCTGCCATTCCCTATCATGCCGTCACCGAACAGTGTGATAGTGATGCACCCATGCCTGATGCATGGTGCCTAGGGGGCAAAGGTCGGGCACAGGGTCAAGGGTCTCTGGCGCACGGACAACCACAACGCGATTGGAACACAATGTATGTAGCGTGATTGGGTGCCTGTGTGCCACCTCCTGTAGTGGCCTAAAGTGCTGTTGCCCCAGTGTGCCTATGACGCCCCAGTGCCACAGCACCATGTATGTGAATAGCGCCGTAGCACCACTGGCACAATGGTTGCCATGCCCTGCATTGCCTCCTGCACACAGCATATCAGCAGCACGGCAGGCACCTGCGTCATCAACCCGGGCATGTGCAGTTAGGTGTGTGCTGCGCATGTCACAGAACTGCGCCCTTGGCTCAGCATGTTCAAAACAATTGCGCAAAGTGCAACAGCGTGTTATTCAGCCGGCATATGCAAATCATCTAATCAGCCATTCAATGGTGCAGTCACTGCATTTGCATCCACTTAAAGATGCGCCTCGCCTCATTTGCATGGGTTGCGCTATAAAAATGTGACATTGGGCTGCACTGGCCATAGTCAGTTACTGCAGTCTATTGCGGTGAGTTGCATGCTGTTTGGGAGTGTGGACTGTGGTGTTTGGGACATGCATGGGGCTGCACAGTCACAGGTAACACCTGTCATTCTCACAGGATTTATCATCACCAATCATGTGGTGGAGGAAGAGGAACAGAGTTGTGGCAGGAAGAGGAGGCCAAACTTTACAAAGGCCGAGACAGATGCCCTGTTTGAGGCCTACCTCGACCAGGAGCTGCTTCTCAGAGGATGCCAGGGAACACCACAGGCCCGTGCTGCTGCATGGGAGGAGGTGGCATGTGCTGTCAACCTGCATGGCAGCCACCAGCGCTCTGTGCAGGAGTGCAAAAAGAAGATGGACATGGACAGGCAGAGAATTAAAGAGAAGGTGGCTGCCATCAGGGCAGCATGGTCTGCGACTGGTGGGGGACAGCGAAGGTGCAACACCTAACCCCATAGGAAGAGCGGTTTGCTGACAGCATGCAGCTTTGCGCCATTGAGGGTGTTCCGGATGGTGGATTCCAGATGGGTGGTAGTCCATCACTGCATGGTAGGTCAAGGTCTGTCTATTGGGGGGCAGGGTAGGTCACATGCAGTAATGCTACTTTTTTTCCCTTACAGCTCCTGAGCATCTGCATGGGTCAGCGGTGGTGGGCTTCTCCACTGAGGCCAGTAACATGGAGATGGAGGAGGGCCCGTCCACCTCCACAGGAATACGGGGGTCAGGGCAACAGTGGGCCCACCTGGATGTCCGGACTGATGTTGGTGGAGCAGGTGCGGAAGAGGCTCTGCCAATGTCCCAGCGTGTCAGCGTCTATGGATGCCAGCATGCTGAGACTCGGGCTGGTGCCAGATCTGTCACCGATGATGATGGAGCTAACGTCATGGGCAGTGACACGTGTGTGCCACAGGATGGTCACACAGCAGGTGACATTGCGGCAATGGCTGTAGGTGGTGCAGCCGTGGAGGCCTGCGTGTCATCACAGTCCCAGCCTGTGCCTGTCTGCACCAGTGAGGCAGCACTGGTGTGTGTCCAGGACAGTGGGACTGTTGTGGCCACTGCAGCGGCACCATTGAACCCTGGAGAGTGGCAGCCAGAGGGGCAGCATCAGCAGTCGGCCAATGGCCATGGGGGTACAGTGTCAGGGGGTGGCATCAGTGCACCACCTCTGGACATGCCCAGGCCTGGGCCTGGTGTGCAGCGCCCACCCTCAAGGGGTGATGAGCATCAGGGCAGCGAACACCCTGAGGGACCTCATGCCAATCAGGCAGATGACCTCTTAGATGAGCACACCCGCATACTGCAAGCATCAGTAAATCAGCAGATGCGGCTTGTGATGGCAGTGGATGCACTGAGTGCGGCTCTGCGCCAGGCAGAGGAGCGGTGCAGCAGAGACACCATTCTGCTCCTGGCAGGGATGGACCGGTTGTGAGAGGATGTGACCGCTGCCGTTGACAGGCAGACACAAGCATTCACAGCTGTCATGGCCACAATGGGCACACAGTTATTTGCCCATGCATCACAGACACCACGCAGTGCAATGTCCATCCCCCGTTCCCAGCGTCATGAGAAACCATCCTTGTCGACACCAGGTTTAGCTGTGGGCATCCCGAGCACGCCTGGCGCAGGCATGTTCGGTGTGATGCAGACCCCTGCACGAGCACAGTGACATTCACACAGTGGAACCCCTGGGGGACTGTCAGTGCCACCCTATGAGGCCAGTGGTCAGCCTGTCACTGCTTGTGGGTCTTGGCGGGGCTGCCCATGCATTCGTGGTGGCTGTGGCAATGTGGTGCATGACTGATCTGTCTCCCAGCATGGCTACTGTCTGATGCTGCCCTGTGTGCATTGTGTCATTCAGCGGGCAATGCACGGGTGGAGTACCTGGCCCTGCACGCACACACATTCCATCTGCACACCCTCCCGGCTGCTGTCCGCTGTGGCATGTGCATGATGATGCCTTTGTTGCGCTCTATGCCACTGTGCAATGGTGCCCAGCATCTGACACATGCACAATGACAGGCAATGGGCGTGGTGGTCTGTGGACGTGTGTGTGGCTGGGGTGGCGGTCTGGGTTGGCATGCATCCTACCCTTTGTGCATGTCTTGTGAGGTGTGTGTGTGTGTGTATGACAGTGTGCCATGTTAGACCTTGTCCATCCCTGGCGGTGTGTGCGGTTCCATGCTTGGCCACTTCCCTTGACAGCATGCACCCCTGGTGTGTGTGTCCATGCATGTTTGTGGGTTGTGCCTTTGCCACTGGTTGTTGCACATGGCCCCATTACTTACCTGCGTTGGCTGAAGTGCTCCTCTGTGATGGTGTCCCATTGTAGCTGTGCCAGCCGGAGCAGTCAGAGGTCCCGTCGCCCAAGGGGGGGCTTCCCCTCACCATCGTCACCAGCGTCCTCATCGTCCCCATCACTGCTCCCCTCTTTGACCTGTATGGCTATCCCACAGTCGTTGGCCATGTTGGGCAGGATGCAACAGGCCAGGAATAGCCTGCAGGCCTTTGAGGGGCTGTACTGTAGAGCACCGCCGGAGGTATCCAGGCAACGGAAATGTGCCTTCAGCATCCCGAACACCCACTCGATGACATTGCATGTGGTGGCATGTGCCTCATTGTAGCGTTGCTGCAATGGGGTTGCAGGTCACTGGTATGGTGTGAGCAGCCAGGGACAGAGTGTGTATCCACTGCCACTTGTGTGTAGAGGGTGGTGGTTAGTTTGGTGATCAGTGTCGCCCTGCCTTGGGCCATGTAGGCCACTACCCATGTCACCTCTGACCATGCCCCTCCCAAACTCTATGTTTGTCCATGTGGTTTGCATACTCACCCACTAAGTGGCCAGTGGGGAAGTCCCTGCTCTCGAATCTGTGGCACAGTGTCAACTGGTGCCAGATGAAGGCATCATGTGCTTCCCCAGGGTGCGTGGCACAGACATTGATTATGTGCCCCCTGGCATCACACACCACCTGGCAGTTGATGCTTGCATAGCCCTTCCAATTGATATATGTGGCCCCCTCAGGTCCAGGTGGTATGCAGATGGCCACATGGGTGCAGTCTATTGCCCCTAGCATGCCAGGCATACGTGATACCCTGTGGAACTCCTGTATGTTTGCTGTGCACTCCTCCGGTGTGCTGGGGAAATGGATGTACTCCGGAGCATGTGGCAGCAGTGCGCTGAGGAATTGGGTGAGGTGGCGTGATGCAGCCAACTGGGTTATGCCTGTGGTGTCCCCTGTTGGTCTCTGGAAGGTACCCGTGGTGAGCAAGCACATGCAAGCTGTCACTTTATTCTCCACTGACAGCATGGCTCTGTCATGTGGGTGCCTGCATCACATCACTGCACAGCTCACAGAGCCACCTCAGAATTGCCCGATTCAGGTGGTACCGGCCCACGATCTCAGTATCGCTGTACAGCTTGAAGCTGGTGCAGGCTCGGTACTGCCTGTTGGGGGCATACTGCCGACGGGCCCTTCCACGGCCGCGCCCCCCTGCTGACTGCCTTCTCACCCCCCTCATTACCTCCTCCATCTGGATGGTGGCACTGGCCATGTCCCTGGCTTGTGTTCCCCCAGCAGCTGTTTCTGTGCCCCCCACTGTTCTGGCTGCTACTTCCCTGCACCGGGAACACTTCCTGTGGTGGGCTCAGTGCTGTGTGGCACTTCCCTTCTGCACTGGCTGTGGCTGTGGCTCCCCACACCTTCCCTGTGCCTGTGGGTTCAGTGTGCACTTTCCCTGTCCTGCCCTGTGTGTCCCTCCTGCCCTGTTTGTCTGCCTATCAGTCAGCCACATGTGCCTTCCCTGTAGCGTTCTTGCACCTCTCCCTTGTTCCTTTTTATTTTGGCTCATTTCCGCTATCTCGCAACTTCCGCTTGCTCCCCTATTGTGCATGGCGTATGTTGTTGAATATCGCACTGCGCCATTTATGCATGGTTCTTCCCCCTTCAGTTGCGCATGCATTCATTATCATAGTGCTCTTGCTCAGCATGATTTGGGGGGCGCATCTGCCTCCTGCTGAATATCACAAAATGGCACATTTTCGGACTTGCGCTGGAGCAACCCTATTGCGCATGGTGCAACACTTTTGAATATCTGGGTCTGGATGCTTAAATCAAGCAGACATGCTCAGGCAATCTGATCAACTGCTTAGGCTATTTGATAAAGTTTATCAAACTATATAAATCAGCTTTAGTGACTAGGGAGGCAGTATAACACAGTGGTTTAAGGATCTGAGCTGCAAATCTGGTGACATCCAGCAGACCAGATCTGGGTTTGAATCCCACAGCTTTCACTTGCATACTGTGTGACCCTGAGCAAGTCACTTAACTTCCCTGTGGTACCAGGTTGCTCCTGTAAAAAAGCTTTCAGCTTAGTATGCTACTCCTGGTTAAACGACTAAAAAAAAAAAATGGTAGAGATTTCACCTCTGGTGTTGGAGGATTGGAAAGTCATGGGTTCAAAGACCCACACCAGGCACTTGAGGTAATACCCATAATTAACACTACAGTGCAGTATGAGTCTGGGTATTGCCCTGTTGAGATGCCATCCATCAGATGAGATGTTAAACTGAACTCCAGTTTTCCAGTCTCTAATGGCTGTCCAGATGAAGGTAAAGAGCTCCTGGCACTTATCATATAAGAGTATGAAAGAATCCCCAGTATCATTACCAACATTACCTTTGCAAAATCCAAACTGGCCAATGACAAACCAGTCATATTCACATATTTATTCAATCTTAGCAAGTTAATTAAGCTTCAGATTTAGCTCACATGTCTGAGCCCAACATTTCACCCCATACGCCTCTTAGGAGAAAAGGGCCTACATGAAAATGAATTGCAAACATTTTTACTAGGCTTATAACTCAAAATCATAATTAAATTATATTCTTAATGATAATATATTATTGTTCCACATTCCATGCCTATGCTGCAATGTACCTTCTAGGGATGGACAAAATGTATCTTCTGCCAGTGGAATTGTAGTGAAATGCTGATTTTGCTTCCATGAAATTTCATGAAATTTCTCTGAAATTTTGCCAACACTGTGATTTTGGTTATTACTATCTAATTTTAAAAGCATTTGTCCAATTTGAACTGCATTTGGTATGTTGGCTGTTCCACTGCCCATACAAAGGTGTACTAAGTTTCATATCTCTATCTTTAGAAATGACTGAGTCATAAGCCTCCAAACATTTGGACATCTTTTAAATTACAGTTAACAACTATGTAAACAAAAAGTGTTTGTCAAATTGCACCACATTTGGTATGGTGACATTACCCATTCCCATACACATGTGTGACACATTTCAGATTTCTAATTTAAAAGGTGACTGAGTTTTAAGCCTCTGAAATTTCAGAAATGTTAAAATTGCATTTCACAATTATGTAAACTGCTGAATTTTAAGCCCCTTTAAGTTTAAATCTAGAGAACAGAATATCAAAAGTGTTGTTAGGTTCACTGCCCTAAATATTAGGCTTTAAAGCAACCACCATGATCTAGCATCAGAACGTCATGCTGCCATGCTGACACCAGGGTTGGGAAGTGAGCCCCTGGAAGTCATGTCAGGAGGCAGGTCATAGCTAAACCATACAATCTCCATTTGGCAGTTTCTATGACTCTTATAAGAAAGCATGCATCTATGTTTTCTATTATGTAGCTCCGAAGGTGGCTAAGTTGTAAGCATAGAAATATTTGCAGAAATTTTCACATGGATATTAAATTGCTAGAATTTTAGCCCCTATAACTTCCCCATGCTTCATCCAAATGTCATGAAACCTGACAAGCTTTTTAGGAAATGATATGCATACCAAATTTCAGACTCCAAAGTTTTAACATGGACTGAGTTATAGTCAATTTAAAATTTTGGAAAATTCTCAACAAATTCAGGCAATCTCTATTTGGCAGTTTATATGAATCTTATTAGAAAGTATGTATCTACATTTTCAATTATGGAGCTCCAAAGGTGGCTAAGTTGTAAGCATAGAAATATTTTCAAGAATTTTCACGTGTATATTAAATTGCTAAATTTTGAGTCCCTATAACTTTCCCATGCTTCATCCAAATGTCATGAAACCTGGCAAGCGTTTAGGACCTATATGAAGTGATATGCATGCCAAATTTCAGATGACCAGTTTTAACAAGGACTGAGTTATAGTAAATTTACAATTTTGGAAAATTCCCAAAATATTCATGAAATTTCACAATAATTCACAGAGTTTCATGAAAATTCTAGATAGATAGATAGATGGATAGAAAATAGATAGATAAATTTATTTTTGTATCTTATTTTTTGTATTTTGTTTCTCTTTAGTTTTCAAAAAATGTGGGAAAAGAAAGCCCAAAGTTCAGTACAAAGAGATTGCGGCATTCCTCGACCTTTTGACCAGGTACCATAAAAATCTATTTGGAATTGGCACCCTTGCATTTTATGAGCAGAAGAAAATCTGGGTGAAGATGAAGAATAAAATGAAAAGTAGCATGTGCATGTAGTGTACAGCATTCTCCAGCTAAAAAAGCATTTTATTGATGTGTGCTGCTGTGATCCGGATAGCTACAGATGAGTGACCAATGTCCAGAAGAGTCCATCCCAGTCTAGGATGGCAGCAAAGAAGAAGGAGGGAGAGGCTGCTGCCACTGAAACCTTAGTAATTGCTAATTTTTAAACCTTTTTTATTATCTGTCTACAGTGTTTTACTATCAGATTCAACTTTTATTGTAAAAGTTCTGTAAATTTGTTAAATCACTGGCTGTAGTTGCACTCCATAATACACTGGGCCCTTTCCAGTGGTCCTCAAAAGTATGCTTCTATAGGGCATAATGTTGGAGACTGGTATGCACAGCCCCTCTACTTAGCACTGCAGTTCATCATGTCCTTCTAGTGTAGCACCGTCCTTAACTATCCTGTAACATGGTGTTACTGTTTGTATCTTAAAAAGAAAGCTTTCATTTCTAGGTAAGGTGATAACAGATTAGCCAGTTGAAATATGATGAAGGCATCTAAATGAAAGGACAGGGCCATATAATTACAACATAGAATATTCCAATGTGCATCACCCAGTGGGGGAGGGAGAGTTGCTGTCTTTAGCATGCAGTGGGGTCTGTGACTCTGCAACAATCAGTGGGTGGGGGCCAGGACTCACACTATCCACCAGTGCACAGAGAGGCTATTCATATTCCTCTGTTCAAGTGACTCTATTGCACAGTAAGACATATAAAAGAAATATAGAAATCATAATTCTATCCACCCAGAATTGATATCCAGAATCTCTTTTTTTTGAGTGACATAAAAAAGTAAAAGTCTGAAAATATGTTATGCTTTCAAACACATCCATATATGATTCTTTGTATTTACTCATTTTTCTTTTCTTTTCTTTTCTTCTCTTTTCTTTTCTTTTCTCCTTTCTCATTTCATTTCCTTTATTTCCTTTCTTTTCCTTTTGTTTTGTTGTCTTTCCTTCTCATTTAGTTCATGTTACTGAAAACTTTGGACATTACCTTTGAGCACAAGTGCTCATTCAGAAAGGTTCCACACCAAATACATAGTCACCAAAAAATTACAAGTACAATATAAGCAGTTTCAGAAAAAATTCAGTCAAGTCAAGCTTAAAACACTTAAGACCAAACAACTACATAAAGATTTGAAAATACTCATGCAGATAGCTGTATAAAAAGTCATAGGATATGTACGGAGAGAAACTGAATAAAACAATGTAACAGTTACAGAAACACTGGACTACAAGAGCAGATTGCAAAGATCTCTTAAACTGATTAATCTTGGGGTAAATTCTGCAATGTGCCAGGCAGTTCATTTAACCAATTAGTGGCCCTGACAGTAGTTGACAAGTTCATCCTGCTGCAAATGCAGGAAAGAAGGCTTAAGGGCCTTCCTTGCCATGATCCTGGTGTTATATTGGTTGGAGATAGTATGGAAACAATTTTTTAAAGCAGTGGCTGTTAAGCACCGAACTACCTTTTCGGCTAGCAAACAGGTATGGAGCTTTATTCTGCTGTGTAAAGGTAGCCATTTAGTGAGTGCATGAAGAGTACAGCTATGACTGTGGTAATGTAATGTACTTTTCATGCTTCTATTATTTCATATAACAGAGCATTATTCAACTCCTGAGGACACAGCCACAGAACAAGAGGGGATACAGACCAGTGAAGTCTGCAAAGGTGGTAAGTTTAATCTTTCTTCTGCAATTGACTGAACATCCCATTTTGTATTGATGTTGCAGATGTGGATTTGTGTGTTACTGAACCCATGACCCAGGTTATGGAGTGAACTTGAGCCACTGAAGGGCAGCTGAGGGAGGATGGTGGAGCATCTCAATATGTCTCATCATAGGTGGGAGCATGCTTGGTCACCTCTCCAGTTACCTCATCTGGGCAAGCACAGTTGGCAGTGCAAGTAGACCCAGCATATCAATTGGGTGGTGGTGGGCCTTATCAGAATGATAATCTGACTCCTGGGAGTACCTTATTGCTTTTATATTAAAAAATTATTTCGAGAAAAGTTTTAGATATGTACCTTTACTGTACAATATTTTCCTCATTGGGAAAGGGATCTCTCATTAAATAATCAATCCACCAACTGTTTAATAATGCTTGTTCAGAATCAGAATGCATCATTCCAGTCATTCAGCAGTGATATAGAATGGAATGCTGACAGGAAGAATTCATGTGCCATGTTCATCAGGCTTTACATAATAGTATTAACAGAGATCATTATAACAAGTTTCATTATGTGTTGCTCTATGAGGAATGTTAAAATGGCGAAAAGGTACATAGCAGCACTAAAAAAAAAATTTCTGAACCCTATTTGCATGGAAAGGGATTATATTTTAGGCCTGATGGACTGTCCAGCTGATCTCTTCCTGCATGGTGCTTGCCCTGTCCCCACGTTGGCATACAGTATGCTGTGACTTTTGCACAGCAAGGTGTGGGACTGCATGCTCCATTATAGTCAAAGATAACAGTTTTCAATGTAGATTTACTTGTGTTAATTAGCAATTAATTAACACAATTAACATCTGTTAATTGTTAATTAACACAAGTAAATTAGTATCTAAATCTTGCAACATTACCTATAACAAGCATTTGTCAATGCCAAATGTTTGCTTGCTGGCATTGGCAGTGGTAGTGTAGAAGTTACAGAGCTGCGTAATAGGAATGGCAGTGAAGTATTGAACTGAAGCCAACCCCACCACCACCCTGCAGAGAGTGACAGGCATTAGGGTGTGCCTTTGGGTTGTCAGGCATAATGGCCACGCCATTTCACCCCACCCCACCTTGCAGACACTGACAAGTGTCACGGTGTTCCTTGGGGTCTTTGACCCTTATGTGCACCCCATTCCATTAGGAAATACGGTGAGATGGGTGCGATATAGGAGAATGGGGTGAACTTTGGGGCTGAAGAGTCCAAGGCATACCTCAATGCCTCTCACTGGCTGCAGGTGTGGAATGGTAAAGCATTACAGGCAAGAATCCCAAGTCACACCCTGATGCCTGTCATTCTCTACAGGGTTGGGCGTTATGGTTGGAAACCCTAATACCTCAGGCATTTGTTGGTATTTTCACTCCAAATTTTCAACACTTTTTTGTGATCCCACCTCATGAACAGGGGAATATCAGTTTGTTAGCCGAAGCTGCTTATGCACAGCGATTGGGCATTTAGCACCACAGGTGCAAAACATTCCAACAGGATGTAAAATGACAGCTGTACTGTTCATGGGAGGTGAAAAATGGCAATGTTGCAAATCTGCAGTAAAATATTTAAAAAGGTGAAGTGACGAAAGCGACATAGAAACTGTGCACGCCACACCCATAGTATAATTAGGTTGTGGATTTTTTACAGCAGATTGTCAACTCAGGCATTTTGGTGCCTCCGATCATGAACAGTGTCACTGTGATTTTCTTAATCTGTCCCAAACATTGCTTCCTCATACCAACAACGCACCATTATGCGCTACATGTCTTGGCTTACATTTTAAACATATGAAAATGACAGCTGTACTGTTCATAAGGAAGTGTAATAAAATGGCAATGTTGAAAATCTGGAGTGAAAATATTAAATTCGCAAACTTACGAGCATGCATAGGAACTGCGCAACGCACGCTCGTAAAACAGTCATTTTTAGTAATTTTTTCACCAAATTTTCAACATAGCCATTTTAAGACCTCTGCTCATCAACAGTGTCTCTGTGATTTTCTTAATGTGTCCTATACATTGATTTCGCATACCGACTGCGCCCTTGTGCGCTACATGGGCAGAAACACATTTTGGGTGAGATGTGAAAAATGACAGCTGTACTGCTCATAAGGAGGTGTGGTAAAATGGCAATGTTGAAAATCTGGAGTGAAAATATTGAAAATTCACGAACTTATGAGCGTGTGTAGGAACTGCGCAACGCATGCTCGTAAAACAGTCATTTTAGGAATTTTTCACCAAATTTTCAACATAGCCATTTTAAGACCTCTGCTCATGAACAGTGTCAGTGTGATTTTCTTAATGTGTCCCATACATTGATTTTACACCAATCCGCCCTTGTGCGCTATATGGCAGAAACACATTTTGGGTGAGATGTGAAAAATGACAGCTGTACTGTTCATAAGAAGGTGTGGTAAAATGGCAATGTTGAAAATCTGGAGTGAAAATATTGAAAATTCGTGAACTTACGAGCGTGCCTAGGAACTGCATAATGCATGCTCATAAAACAGTCGTTTTTAGGAATTTTTCCACCAAATTTTCAAAATAGTCTTTTTGGGAGCCTATCTTGTGAACACTGGCAGTGTCGTATTGTTAATCATTCCAGAAAGATGATTTCACACAGTGGCTGTGAAATCACCCTTTGGGCCAGAGTAACGCCATGACAGTGCAAGAATTCATGAGGAGGGGTCCCAAAAACCCCATGTTGAAAATTTGGTGCAAAAATTCAAAAAAATGCCTGAGATATGCAATAAAGTTGAAAACCCCCTATCTATCCCATTATACAGCTTACCGGCATTTCCTCAGTTTGTGGTCAGATTTGAAGAGTGCAGACGTGTTCCCGTTCTTTTGAAGATCGTCTGCCGAGTCCAGAGGTAAGTATGGGGTGAGGGGGGTGGGGAGGCAGGTGCGGTGGGTGGGCGAGGTGGGGGCAGACACAGCGATGGACCGTTTTTGATTTTCAGGTGTTTTTTTTTTTTTTATGAGGACGACGTGGGCCGTTTTCCATGCTGGGGTGGGCTCCTCGTGTGGCAGAAGGATGGCTGGGGGGGCATGGAGCCGACAGGGGATTGGGCACCCCCATCGGCCATGGCATCTGTTGCCATGCTGGGGTGGGCTCCCAGCATGGAACCCTGTACTCAGGGGGGGTGGAGAGATAGTGAAGCCGACAGGGGATTGGGCACCCTCGTCGGCGACAGCATGGTGGTGGGGAGAGACAGTGGAGCCAATGGGGGATTGGGCACCCCCGTCGGTCATTACATCATTTGCCACTCTGGGGTGGGCTCCAGCATGGCACCTGGATGCTTTGGGGGGGCGTGGAGCCGACGGGGGATTGGGCACCCCATCGGCCATACAGTGTGGGCATGGGGGGCAGCACGCAGTATGCATGCACGCATATGTGTGTGTGTGTTTGTGTGTGTGTGTAGGGGGAGCTGCGCATGAGCAAGCAATATCTGATCGCTGCTCACTGAAGCGTAGCTCCCCCTTTCAACTGTACGCCACTGCATTTTGGAGCTGTCATAGACAGCTCCAGCATGCATTGGTGGACTGGGGCCACGCCTGCCAACACACTGACTGAATTGGAAGAGGGGGTGACACACCTCCGAAAACTCAGATGATAGCACTATGTTTCTTGCACATGCGTGCAAGCAAACATAAAAATGCACCATGTGGTTCTGCACCTCACCTTGTCCCCAGAACCCCACCAATAAATACACTGACCATATAATGTGTGGGTGCTCAGCTTGGCAATAATTTTACTGATTTGTCACAGTTATGACAATTCACAATAACGTGTTCACAATGGTACATCTCCATATTTCCATGTGTGGTCCCTTTATCATCATATTTACATACATTACATTTACATTATGTGCATACATTATATCCTTCACAATCTTGTTGGCCTCATAATTACTAAAAGATCTGTTCTCCTCTTCTGCCCCCCAGACGTACATCATGGGGGGGGGCCCTGGCCTCTTCCTTTTATGTTCTGAACGGGGGGCACGAGCATACACACCATGCCCCTGCCTCTTATTTGTCAAACCTGTGCCCTTTTTTATTTTATTTCCTTCTCCCCCTTTTCTTGTCTTCCTTACCCCTTTTCCCATTAGTCCACCTCCAGCTTGCGAAGGACGGTCGACTTTCCCCCCTTTCCTGCCCCCCCTTTTCCCTTCTCCCTATTTTATTTCTGTGCCAGCCATGCCTCAATGGCATTCGCAATTTCGGTGCTGAACATAGCCAGGCCAAGGCCCGATAAATGTACCCTATCCCCACTGTAATACTCATCTACCCACTCCAGGATCCCATGGTGAATAACTAATCCCCCCACATCTTGGAACAATCTCCCCACTCGTGCATTCATGCGCTTTCTGGCCTTGTCCATCCCTTTATGGCTCTCTGCCTGTCTCCACACCCTCTGAGGCATGAGTTTTGACCATGCCAAAGTAACCTCTGGCCACCATTCCTTTATTTTTCTTGCATTGTGCTTTATCTGATAAAAAATATCCAGGCAGGGCCTTGTTCCAAGGTTATTGCCGCCAAGATGCACTATGATCAGGTCCAGCCACCTATGATCCCTCCTGATTTCCCTGAGTTCTGGCAGCAGCTGTGCCATTTCATGCCCTGATGACCTTTCCACATCAGTCATATTGTGTCAATGTCCAGATACAGCTGCTTTCCCCTTGTGTCCCGGCCACCCACTTCTCCACCCAAAGGACAAACGAATGTCCACAGATCCATGCCTCGAGCCTCTTGGTTGCACCTGCATAATCAAAGCACACAGAATGAGTATCCAGCCTCTGTCCCCCTTCCCTCCTTCCCTCCTCCATCTTCTTTTCTTGCACCTGCTGCAGAAGAGAAAACAAACATCATTATCGTTGCATCTTTCGTATGTATATTTTATAACGTCCTGAAGCCCACCTGCCTCTTTCTTTGACCTCCTAGGGTCCACTACCCTGTTTTGCCATCGCTGATGCTGCCCCAGTCCTGAACGAGTGAGAGGAATACCCCTCCACTGGTTCCCAAAAAATCTGAGTTCCATGTTCAGTATCACAGCTACCTGGTACCCTGATACTGGTCTGCCGTCGCCATGTGTAAACATTAATGCATTCCCCTGGTTTGGGTGGTCTGCCGCGTACACATGCAGAGCTGCTACCAGGCAATTGGCTTCATTTGGGTGTTTTCTCAACCAAACCTTCCTCCCTTGACCTTGCTGATCAGTTTTGAACTTCCTTAATAGTACTGTCATGACCTCACCCTTCCATTCAATGTCTTCCCAACACAGCCCCCCCCTTCTGCCCTTCTGCTGTGGCCCACTATCTCACTCAGTTGAAAGGCTCCACTATACATGGTGGTGTACATTGCCTGAAATAACACTGCTTCCCTTCGGGAACTGCAGATATGCTGTAAGACCCCTATCACCCTTATCATCAGCCCCTTGGATATCAGCTTTCTGCTATCCTGTTTCCTCCCTGTTCCTCGCAACCAACCCTGCATCATTCTGCGGATCAGGTTGCTCTTTGTAGGGTCCTCCCAGCCCCTTAATGTACATATCTGACCTATTGCTGCCAAATGTACCCCCATGGTCGAATGCACCATGTTCTGATTCCAACCCAAAACTATAAATTGTGCCACCTGCTCCCCCATTACTGGCCCACTTACCTGTCCACCGTACTGCTCCCAGAATTTCTGAAATGCCTTCCAGGAGGTTTATTAAGCTTTCAGGGTTCAAGGGTCCCAGGAGTTATGGAACAGTACCTCAACTCCCCCAATCCAATTGACCATACATACATCAGAATGGTGGTCTGCTTGTCCTCTGCTCTTGGTGCAACCTTCCTGAATTTGTACATCTGCAGTCGGGAGTGGCAATCAGCTATCAGATTGTCCATGCCATTGATGTGCTTGGCCCTGAAGGACATGTTCAGAGTCAAACCCAACCACACCATCCTGCCCAGTACCCTTATTACTCTCTCTGACTTCATCCCTCATCTGTTCAGCACTTCCACTACTGCCTTTTTGTCACTCCAGAATGTGACCCACTTGTTCCTGAGCTCTCCTCCCCAGACTATCATGGCCACCTATATGGGGAACAGTTCCAAAAAGGTGGTGTCTTTCATCACCCCTTCCTGGACCCAGTCCTCCGGCCATGACACTGTGAACCATTGCCACTGGAAGTACCCTCCCATGCCTATACCCCCCGATGCATCTGTATATAGCTATAGGTCTGTACTGTAAAGCCATTCATCCTGCCAGAATGGGTGCCCATTATACTCTTGCAGGAAATGCTCCCACACTGACACATCCTCTCTGCTCCTTTTGTTAAGGTCTTCCAATGATGAGATTGTGTGGCCCCCCACGTTGCCCAGGCTAGGCACCCTGTAAACGTGTGCCCTGGTGCGATAGCTCTACATGCAAAGTTCAAGTTGCCTAACAGTCACTGTGCCTATTGCAGCTGCACCCTACTGCATCTCCCTACTGCCTTCAACAGTTCCTGCAGCTTCCTAACCTTCTGGTCAGTCAACCAGAACAGTTCTTGTGTCATGTCCAGCTCTAGCCCTAGGAACTCTATTGTCTGATTTGGTCCCTCGGTCTTTTCTTCTGCTAATGGCACCCCCACCTCCTGGCATAGCACCTGAAACTCCCTGAGCTTCTGGGTCTCTATCCTCCCTTCCCCAATGAACAGGAAGTCATCCAGGTAGTGTACTACTGTCTGGTAACTGCACCACACCTGGAAAGCCCATTGCAATCAGGTACTAAACATCTCAAATGTAGTATATGCTATTGAACACCCCATAGGCATGGCTTTGTCAAAATAATACATCCCTTCCACCCAGAAACCTAACAAGTCCCAGTCCTCTGGCCTGACTGGCAATAGGTGGAAAGCAAACTCTATGTCTGTTTTTGCCAGCCACATCTCCTGTTTTGATCTAATCAGCCACACTGCATCCTCCAGAGTGGTGTATGTAACCCTGCTGTCCTCCTCCCCAATAGCATCATTGACTGAATCCCCTTCCAGGTAGGATAGGTGATGTATAACCCTGTACTTACCCTCCTGCTTCTTGGGAACTAGCCCCAATGGGGAGACCCTCAAGTTTGACAGTGTGGGGGGGTGTAAACGGGCCTTCAACCATCCCCGCCCTCACTTCTTTCAGAATGTTTTGTGTCAAAGTTCCCTCCTTCCCTTGTACAGATTTGAGGTTCTTTGCTGACGTCTGTTTTCTGCACCCCTTAAACTGTAAGCTAAAACCAGATCTAAAAACCTGCCCACAATTTCTCCACCACCTCTGTGTCCAGGAAACCCCCCAGTTCCCTTTCCATCCCTGCTATGCTTATGGGTGTCTGGGCTAGACGGAATCCCCCCTTTGGCCGCCCCTCATGCATCCTGATGTCAGGGTTGATAGGCCTGTCCCCTCCCCCCTGTTTCCCTCCCCCTGCTACCTCTCCCCCACTGCTGCCCCTGCAAGGAGTTCTGGCCATTCTGAAAGAACAGCTGATATGTGTTGTCCTATGTGCCCTTCCCTTTATACCAGCTGTATCTGCACTTGGATGCCGGGTGGTGCCCCCAATATTTGGAAGAAACATGCCAGAACTGGCAATTCGGTCATGAGCAGGAGGCCCTGTTGTATCTCCAACATGCCTTTGTTGCCACCCCACCCCTTTCTCACCTTCCATCTCCTTGTCTGAGAGGCCCGTATAAATTTCTAACCACAAATCTATTTGCAGCACGTCTCACTGCACATCCCCAAAATGAGCCATTCTCTTTCTAAATTTTCATCATACTGTAGCCAACTATGTCCCCCTTTTTATACGCATTTTTATGTTTGCTTGCACATGCGCAAGAAACATTATGTGACAGCTTAGAAGAGAAGTTGGTTGGGGAGGCGTGGCAGTGTGGCATCCAACAGCAGTATTGCATTTGGGGCCCTGGCCTTGGTGCACCAATGGAGGCACAGTGTGCTGATGACACTGGCTTCCAGAAGGTGCACCAAGTTCTAATGTTTTCACCCCACAATCACGGGCTGCCTCATCACTGCAGCCTCAGCGATTGCTGCAATGAGGGAGTGACCCCTCATTGCTGGGTGGAACATTGCTTGTGTGATATTTGTTTATGAACATGGCAGTACATTGCTGCAGTGTTCATAAACAATATGAAAGAGCCGAGTGGGTGCCCAATCCCCCTCGGCAGCATGTGACCCTCCCCCCACATATGTGTTTTTGCCAATGGGGATCCAAATCCCGGTCGGCATCTATCCCCAGTGTTGACTTGCCAGCAGGAGAGCCCCACTCCCCATCAGCAGTAGTGTCCCACTTGCTGTGTGATGAACCGATTGGGGAGCCCACTTACCGCCAGCATCAGCCCCCCAAAGAGTAACATGAGAGAACAAGGGGGTGCCCAATCCCCCTCAGCTCTTGCACCCCCCAGCTTTTGTACCGATGGGGGTGCCCAATCCCCCCATCAGCTACACCTCCCAAAAAAACAATGTTCAGGTGGCATGGTGGGAGCCCACCCCAGCATGCCCAATGCCCCTGCAAAGGAAAACCATCCCGTGATGATTTTATTTTTTTTGTCACAACCTGTAAAACAAAAACTGTCCCTCGCGGTCTCCCTGGCCACTCCCCCCACAACCCGCACCCACCCACTGTGCACCCTGCCTCCCCACACCTCCCTCACCCCATGCTTACCTCCAGAGTCTGGTGCAATGATCTTTGGTGGACCGGGAACACATCTGCGCTCTTCAAAGCCAACCGCAAACTGAGGAAATGCTGGTAAGCTGTATAATGGGATAGATAGGGTTTTTCAACTTTTTAGCATATCTCAGGCATTTTTCAGAATTTTGGCACCAAATTTTTCAACATGGGGTTTTTGGGACCCCTCTTCATGAATTCAAATAACTGTCATAACATTAAACAGTACCGAAAGGTGATTTCTCGGTCACTGCATGGAATCACCTTTCAGGACCGATTAACGAGACAGTGCCAGTGTTCATGAGGTGGGCTCTGAAAAAGTGTACGTTTCAAATTTGGTGGAAAAAAATCCCAAAAATGACTGTTTTACTAGTGTGCATTGCGCAGTTGCTATGCACGCTCGTAACTTCGCGAATTTGCAATATTTTCAGTCCAGATTTTCAACATTGCCATTTTCTGCACCTCCTTATGAACAGTACAGCTGTCATTTTTCATATCCTGGTCAAAATGTGTTTTTGCACTTGTGGTGCAGAATAGCACGGTCACTGTCCGAAATCAGTGTTCAGGTTCCATGAAGAAAATCACAGTGACACTGTTCATTAGCAGACTTCCTAAAATGCCTATGTTGAAAATTTGGTGACAAAAGTCTATAAAATGACTTTGTTATGAACGTCCATTGCACAGTGTCCAGGCACGCCCGTAACTTCGCACAGTTACAATATTTTCACTCCAGATTTTCAACATTGCCATTTTCCCGCACCTCCTTATGAACAGTCCAACTGCCATTTTTCACATCCTGCCCGAAATATGTGTTTGCACTTCCGGCGCAGAATAGTGTGGTCGCTGTGTGAAATCAGTGTTCGGGACACAGTACGAAACTCACAGTGACACTGTTCATTAGCAGAGGCCCTAAAATGCCTATGTTGAAAATTTGGTGATGAAAGTCCATCAATTGACTGTGTTACAAGCGTGTGTTGCACAGTTTCCATGTATGCTCATAACGTTGCACATTTGTAATATGTTCACTGCAGATTTTCAACATTGCCATTTTTCCGGCCTTCCTTATGAACAGTACAGCTGTCATTTTTCACATCCTGGCCAAAATGTGTTTTTCCACTTCTGGTGGAGAATAGTGTGCTTGCTGTGGGAAATCGGTGTTCAGGATACATCAGGAAAATCACAGTGACACTGTTCATGAGCAGAGGTCCTACAATGCCTATTTTGAAACTTTCATGATGAATGTCCATAAAATGACTGTGTAATGTGCATGTGTTGCGCAGTTTCCACATACTGTATGCTTGCACATGTGAGCACTTTTTATATTCCCAGTACAGCTGTTCAACATTGCTGTCTCTTCACACCTCCCTCTGGATGGTACAGTTGTCATTCTTCACATCCTGCCCCATCTGTGATTTTGTTCATATGGTGTAGAATGGCACATGGCATGCCTGTCATGGCTGATGACCCAAGCAATTTCCCCAATGCCTGTCTGTCTCTACCAGATGGGTGTGGGGTTGGCATGAACTTCAGTACTTCACTACCATTCCTATTCTGCATATGTCTAACTCCTGCATGCCCAATGCTAATACCAGCAAGCAAATATTTAGCTTTGAAAAATGCTTGTTTATTATGAGGGAATAGGTTAAGAGCAGGGTAGCTAGCTCCGGACGCTTCTCAATCACAATGGCCATAAAATAAGTGAAACCCATGGACCAATAATCCCAGGTCTTTCCCTTTCATGTTTTATCCTCCTCTTCCTTTCTGAACAACACCACTGCTGCTGCCATGTCCTTCTTCTCAAAACTATCCTTTTCTTCATATTTATCCATACTGTCTACATTTGTTAATGCAAAAATATCCACGTATTCCCCTTTCCATATCTTCTCTTTCATGGTTGTGAGGATGTGGTCTGCTAAATACACCCCAGGCAGCCTCATTTCCCTTCCTACCCCATGGTTTCCCACTGTAGCTACCCCTCTGTCACCCCTTCCTCCTTTCAACTCTCCTAGTGCTTTCTCTAGCTGTCCTATTCCATTCTCCCCATACCCTTCAACATTTGCTCTATATATTCTTTCATGCTGTTCTCCATAGTCACCCCTTGATTACTTGTTATGGGCATCTGTGGGGCACAGAGTCCCAGTGTGAGGTTTCTTGGTGTGCTGGGCAGGACCACCTGTGGCAAAGATGGAATCAGAACCAGTTCTGGCAGGGTCGTCTGGAGCCTCTGTGTCTCAGGTTCTGGTACTACCCTTGGGCCTGTGGTACAGTCCTGGATCAGCTTGAGGGCCAGGTTATTCGGAGTTGGACACATAAAGGCCCTTTTTTCAGGTTCCGGTACTACCACCCTGGGTTCTGGCAAACTGCTTCTTGTTGGCACCCTCTTGTTTGTCTCCCTACCCTTCCCTATCTTCCCCTTCTGCTTTGTACCCTTCTCCCCTCCATCTGGTTCTGCCACCTCCAGCAAGTGATTAGCCTTCTCCACCAGGTCCATTACTGCTTTGTACCATTCCTCTTTGCTGTGCTTTGTTTTCTTTGGTGCCATCCTTGCACTGTATCTACAATGGACACAACATATAAGTCAGCACAACACAGCCTTTTACATATACATCTCTATATTATTTTTATTTTTTTTTACATTTCAGCATCTGTTTTACTCATCAACCCTGGTATTGGGAAAGGGAACCTTGTTCAACCAGGAGTAGTTCCCTAAACCAAAGCTTATTTCCAGATGGGTCTGGGAGACCGTGACGTTGGTTGCCTCATTAAGGTTCACTAAGTATGTCTTTAGGCAGTGGGGGTTTCAAAACCCCTGGTCTGTATAAGAGGATCGCTCTAGGCCAGCAGCATTGCCTCCCACCCTTTAACCTGTGTGATTCCCTGTCCCTATCCTCCTCAGCCCTGGTCCTTGATTTCACTCCCGAATGCCGTTCCAGCCAAGCATGCTCATGAAACTCCTTCCCCACTTCACTGTAATCTTTTGTACTTGTTCTACCCCCATCGTAGTCTTTGGTAACCTGGTATGGCCCCCTAGGCAAAAATGCCCATTTCCAGAGGTAACCTGGGAGCGCTGGGTGGCTCAGTGACTTGGTTCCTCTAACCCCTGGATATACTGCCTAGCCCTTGTACTGGGCCAAACAATGAAGTCCTAAAATTGTTTTTTTTTTTTTTGCACTTAAGTGCTGTCTTGCTAGCCTGGCTCACTCTACCCCCCCAAATCTGCCCCTCTTGGTGCCCAACTAAATCCAAAGAGAGCTTTGCTCCCACTCTTGCTGTGACCATTCCCTCTGGAATCACCGTTAATCAAGGTCCCAATCTATTTTAAATCAAAAACAACTGAAATGCCACCATATTCCTATGAAGTGACTGTGTGCTGCCTCCAATTTGCCTTTTCCACCTTAAACCCTTCCGACCCGTGTGGGGATGACTTCACATGCCAATGCCATGCAGTTGGCCCTCGCAATGTAATTCCCTCTCTCCCCTCATCCACTTGTTCCCTGATTACATTAATGGGACCTCCCTTCTTCAGAAAAGGAAGCAATAAGTGGACTAATGGTGTCACACGGAGGGCCACATTAGCAAAACCAACAATGCTAATATGCGGTGTATCTCCGCAAAGGAGGGTGCCCCTGCTGGAATAGCAGGCCTCAGACAATGCGTGGCACCTCCCACACCGAAACACTAGGTTCCTGACCATATCTCTTGGGAAAATTACCACTGTTTACTTAATTTAAAAATCATCCTGTGCTGCTTCTGTTCCCCTTTTTCCAGGGACTGAAGTAGTGGAGGGTTCAAACCACTGGGACACTCCACCAAAGCTGCTGCAGCACCAGAAAGAGGATTACTATTATATGGTTGGGAGCAACAGGACGAAAAAGGGGAAGCCATAACAGCCACAGGCCCCTCCACAGTGTGAGGGTGATGCTGAGGTGGAGGAGCCATGAAGGGACAAGTACACCATCATGACTATGGGTTTCCATTTGGCTTGAACTCACCCCCCCCTTCGGAGCTTGTGCTTTCTCAGCTCCCTAGTGCCTGCAATACAGCCTCCAAAACCTTTTCCAAGGCTTGCCTTTATACTCTGTTTCATCTCTTGTGATTCTCCCACTGCAGCCCTCTGTTCCTCCCCCAATTAAGCACCTTACCTTCACTTGGTTTCTTAGCTGTCTACTCACTGCTTTATCTTCTTACTCCTTCCCGCTTGGTTGTCATATTCTACTTTTTTTTTTAAACTAGGTTTACCTGTTCTCCATGACTTCATTCAAAATCCAAAACAAAGGCCCACTGGCTCTATAAATTGCCAACGACTGATGTGTATCCAAAGAAAAATCACTTTGGAGCAAGTTTGTGAGCTCTCCGCTGCTGTGCAGCCCCTTTTAGCTGTCCCTTTTGTCCTGCCCCCTAGCTCACCTTACCCATTCACCTGTTACCACCTCATTGCTTCCTTGTCTCTTGCCTTGCCCCCTTTGTGACCTCAATCGGACCTCCCCTCTTTGTGACTCCTGTCTCTAGCTCTGCCCCATCTCCCCTCTGAGCTTGCCACTTTCTTGGCTTGGGCCAAGGGACAACGGGGCTTGAACCTTTTAATTGAGCAACCCTCTTTATATATATTACAGCATATACCAGCAAGGGGCCAGGGCAAGCATCAAGAAGGGAAGGCATCAGCCGGATGGTATATCAGGATGACAATTGTATACATTCCCACAAGAACAGTGTCAAAAAAAAGTCAAATTCTGCTAGATATGTTTTTGCTTCTGTTTGCTTCCCCACAGAGGTGACATTTACTATA
The DNA here is from genome assembly GCA_016271365.2 of Neoceratodus forsteri. Lineage (NCBI taxonomy): Eukaryota > Metazoa > Chordata > Ceratodontiformes > Ceratodontidae > Neoceratodus > Neoceratodus forsteri. The sequence goes on from CM057459.1 coordinate 876,762,537, forward strand.
AATCTAAAAACTTTTAAATCACATTAACATCAGCCAATCAGAATAGTGACAGCCAATCAGAATGTGACTATTCTGAGACCGTTTTTAATAAACAAAATGAAACTTTATTTATAATCTGGTAACAAGACAGAGAGGCATTATATTTTTAAAGTAATAACTAAAATCTTTTTCTGTCTATCTCTCTGCATAAGAGTTGGGGAGCAACCAGGGCCTTCACAATCCTGCAATCCATCCAGCAGCCCCTCACAAAATAAATTTCAGCAGTAGATGATGACAGAGGAGAGGAAGGCCATAGTTTAGAAACAGAATCATAGAATCTGATGTCAGATAAGGGCTGCTTGGTCCACCCAGTCTGCCCATTTTTTCTACCTTCATTCTTGCTGCAGACTATACTTCATCTACAGTTTTGAAGGATTTGCAACTCCACCAAAAGACAGAGGAACTCAAGTGAATTAAAGGGTGGATAAGGCAGAGAAACACAACAAAGGGCCAGGAAAGAGGAAGATGAACAAGAATAAAGTAAGCACAAAACCAAAAAGGGTAAGTGTGTTGTCCTTGCCCCTCAACACAGAGAGCCAGCAGCCTGTGCAACATTAGAACAGGGGGAACATCAGAAGGGAATGGTAACATTCAGCCGGGAAAGCAGTTGGTGGGCCATCCTTGTCAGTCCCAGCAGAGGATCCCCTGTCATCACAACTAGTTCTTGAGCTGCTCCTTAAGACAATTGTTGCTGCACTGAAGTTGTTGACTTGAGGTAAGGGATAAGACGGATGAAGGTTATGTTGAAGGCCATATTTGACAGGTTGCTGCTGGCCCAGGAACAGTAAATTAAATGCTGGATCACTGAGGTGTTTGTGGTGGATATTATGTCTCCAACATGTGCCATGCTGTGAAGGTAACAGCATGACATCTTTCAAAACATCCTGTTACCAAAACCTTCAGTAGGAAATGCAACAATAAAAAAAAAATCACTGGTGCCAGGAGGTGGTTTTTTTTGAAAGTATAATAATTTTGTAATCTTAAAATATACGTATATATATATTTTTTTTAAATGTCTCCATATTTTGTTAAGTATTACTCGTAGGTGATGCACGAGTCTGAGAAGTGGCAGGGCCAAAGATGTCAGGGGTAAATTCCTTCCCTCCTTCTCTGGTTGAGTGAGTTCACCCACACCCTTATTTCTTCTTGATCAGATCTGTAATACATGCAGTAACTCCCCCTCACTGACAGACAGCATCTCCCTGTGACTACTGCCTTGATGCCCCCTCCACAAGAAGGCATTGCCCTTCATTTTCATTTTGAAAGTCTGAACACTATGCAGACCTGCTGGTGCAGTGGTAGTGCTGTCACTCATTCTGCTGACAACCCAATTTTGGGAACAAGCCTAGGTCATAAGAGGGCCAGCTGGGGTGGAGGACTGAGTGCCCCACAGGACTCTCTACTCCTCTGGGAAGGGAAGGAGGGGGATCACTGTCACAACATGACTACCACTTAGGTAACTTAGGTAACCATTGGGTGGTGGTGCAGACAGGAGTGTAGTTCTGGGACTATGAACTGCTGACTGACTGGATGGATGTACACATCTTGCATGTTCACGTCCATCGGTGAAAGCATCTTCAAGATGAAAAATGGAAAATTCAGCCATGCCTTATGATGGCTCTTGGGTGGTCCCTAGACCCCTCACCATGCAAATCTAAGCTTACTCCTGGAGTACCCCAGATGACATTTCTGATGGACCTGCCCCAGCCTGAAGACCCACATTCTGGGGAGGGAATACCACAGGGCAAGACTTCTGGAGCATGGTAAGTCCTGGGAGATGGTGGGGTGACGAGGTTGGTGGGGCTGCCCAGAAGCACTTGAGAAGGGATGCCACCTGTGGGGGAGCACAGGGAGAAAATAAAATTAAAAAGTTTGAATACTGTGATTTAATTCTGTAGGCCATGACCCCAGCACACCACCATCAACATCACTCAGGCCATCACTAAACAAAATCATTCTGGTACCCTGCATATCACAAAGGGAGCGATTAGTAACTAACCCTGTTTATATCACATATTGCATTCCAGGATTGCTAAGGCAGCACAACTAATAAACAACATACTTATTATTACAGTTCTGCACATTTATGGCATTGTAAGGTGGTACAAAGGGCAGGATTATTAACACAGCATTTGTAGGAAGTCACAAAACAAGAAAACAATTCCTTCCTGATTTGTTTTGAAATATGAAAATTCATCCTTCCTAAAAAACACAATAAACTACAGTGACTGTAACAATAACATAAAATATGATTACCACTCTTTCCTTGCAGATATAACAAGCATTTGTTAATGCCGAATGTTGGCTTGCTGCCATTGGCAGTGCAGGAGTTAGAGAGATGCAGCATAGGAATGGCAGTCAAGTATTGAACTGATGCCAACCCACCCCCCGCCCTGCAAAGAGTGACAGGTATTAGGGTGTCCCTTTGGGTGTTTGGTAGTGCAGTGAGGGAAAACATGCTGGGAAGGATGTGAAAAATGACAGCTGCACAGTTCATAAGGAGGTGTAAAAAAATGCCACTGTTAAAAATGTGGCATACAAATATATGAAATTTGCGGAGTTACAAGGGTGCATGAGAAATATGCAATGCACGCTTGCAACACTGCCATGTTATGGGCGTTCAGCACCAAATTTTAAACATAGGCATTTTAGCACCTCTGCTCATGTACAGTTTCACTGTTATTTCCTCAAAGTGTCCCAAGAAGTGATTTCACACAGCGACCACGCTATTCTGCGCCGGAAGTGCGAAAACACATTTTGGCCATGATATGTGAAATGACAGCTGTACTGTTCATCAAGAGGTGTGGTAAAATGGCAATAGTGAAAATCCAGAGTGAAAATATCACAAATGCACGACGGTACAAGTGTGCGTGCAATCTGCCAATGCACGCTCGTAACACAGTCATTTTATGGAGAATCAGCACCAAATTTTCAACATAGGTATTTTAGGACCTCTGCTCGTGAACTGTGTCACTGTCATTTTCATAATCGGGCCAAACACTGATTTCCCACAGCGACTGCCTATTGTGCGCCGGAAGTGCGGAAACACATTTTGGGCAGGATGTGGAAAATGACAGCTGTACTGTTCACAAGGAGGTGTACAAAATGCCAATGCTGAAAATCCGGTGTTAAAATATTGCAAATGCGCTAGGTTATGAGCTCATGAAGTAACCGCTAACGACGCTCTTAAAACAGGCATTTGTTGATTTTTCCACCAAATTTGGAACATTGGCTTTTGAGAGGCCACCCTCACTAACATTGACACTCTCTTATCGGTCTAAAAGGTGATTTCGCGCAGTGACTGCGAAATCACCTTTCGAGGCCGATTAATGCCATGACAGTGATAGAATTCATGAGGAGGGGCCCCAAAAACACCATGTTGAAAATTTGGTGCCAAAATTCCAAGAAATGCCTGAGATATGCAGCAAAGTTGAAAAACCCTATTCATTCCATTATACAGCTTACTGGCATTTCCTCAGTTCGTGGTCGGCTTAGAAGAGTGCAGACATGTTTCCGGTCCATGGAAGATCGTCGCACGGGACTCGGAGGTAAGTATGGGTGAGGGGTGAGGGAGGCAGGGTGCGAGTGGTGGTGCGGGGGGCATCGACTACGAGGGACGGTTTTTGTTTTTACAGGGTTAAAAAAGGAAAACCATCAAGGACAGTTTTGGATTTGTAGGGCATTTGGCACACTGGGGTGGGCCTCAGCATGCCATATAACTGTTTTTTTTGGGGTGCTCGTAGCTGACGGAGGACTGGGCACCGCCGGCACACAACATGGGGGGAGTAATGCCGATGGGGATTGGGCACTCCTGTCGGCAAACAAAGAAAGTGGGGCACGTGCATGGGATTGGAACACCCACTTCGGCATTCAACAATTGGGGTGATGCCGACGGGAGTGGGCTCTCCCATTGGCACACAAACACAGCAGGGGTTACCGACAGGGGGATTGGCACCCCCGGAGCAAGTCGGTAGACGTGAGAAGTGTCACTGGCCGCCGACCATGCTCATAATGGCGGCGAGCATGGCAAGCAAAGGACCACTGCATATGACAAGCTTTGCTCGTATTGCAGTGGACCTTTGCTTAGATGTGCTCACCCCATTATGTATGCATGGTGTGGCGCCGGCATGCAGGCTGATTGGGGAATGAGGGATGCACCTACTGATGCATGCCCTGCATTCACCAAACAGCAGCCACGCCCCCCAAACCCACACTACCGCAAGATGTTGCTTGTGCAAGCATGCATGCCAACATAAAAATGAATCTATTTGTCTGTCTGTCTTTCCATCAATCCATCCTTATCTGTCTGTCTGTCTGCCTGTCTGTCTATTAATCTATCAGGGTTTCTCTGATAGAGGATTGAACAAGATTGCAGTTCTATAGGTCTGACTGCTATGACAGGTCTCTCTCGAACATATAGTGATAACTGACCAACACTGGAACATGCTTAACCTAAAATACAAAGGATTCATGGGAACCATCTCCTTCCCCCCTGTAAAAAGACACTTCTCTTTGAGATTGTGCTTGTTTTATATAGACATATTGCACATTTTTAAAAGTGTGCATTTTTCTTGATGTTATTGTGCAGTTTCATTCAAGTTGAACCAGCACCCAATTGGTTGGCACAAAATGCTCCAGTATCACATGTTAACATCTAGGTGAATGATGTGACATGTAACACCATTCAGCTTGTGCCAATTGAATAACAATGTGCATTATTTCATAAAGCAAATATATTGATCTGTAGAAATTGGACCTTTAAATATATTTTGCGTAACTGCACAAATTTAATTAAAATAGTGCATTTTTATCAAAAATGTCCAAACCAGATGCAATTTCACCCATCACTATTCATGATGCTTTTATAATAATAATAATAATAATAATAATAATACATTTATTTATAAAGTGCCTTTCAGTTGTCAAGGCGCTATACACAATAAAACGACACAAAGAATAAAATTCTGTATAAAAACACAATAAAATCACAATATGATCAACAATCTCAAATAGAATCAATGTTCCAGAAAAGCCATTTGAAAAAGATGGGTTTTTAAACCCCTCTTAAATTCTTCCACGGAGGTGCACTCCCATAACTGGCGTGGTAGAGAATTCCAAAGAGTGGATGCTGCGTAAGAAAAAGCTCTACAACCTGATGATTTAAGACTCACTCTTGGAATCTCTAGCAACCCCTCATCGGCCGAGCGAAGCATTGATAACATTGATTATAAAAGGGAGTGAGTATGTATTGAGATTCAGAAATGTCCATTAACAGATGAACTTTGGTTATAAGATATGCATCTTTCTTAAGAGACACAGGATTGTTTACTTGGATTGTGACATGAGAGGTCGCACTAAGAATTTTTATTGAACTTATAAGGTATTTACATGAAAAAAGTGCCTAACAATTTACTAGAATTCATAAGTGAGCAGTAATACAGCGTTATAGTTTTTCAGATTTCTTTTTTTTTTGTATTCTTTCTGGGTCTGGTCTCTCAAATGCCCCAATGGAGTTTGGCCCCTGCCCCATGCCCCAACCCACTATGCCCAGGCTTATCCCCCTGGGCAGGGTCGCTGGGTGGGTGCCCCCTCCCAATGGTCAATGGAAGTAAGCCTCGGCTTGGCCCCCAGGGTGGGGCCACAGGAGTGGAACCCCACCAAGCATACACTGGTGGCAGCGGAAGAGGCAGTGGAGCAGGGCATCATGGCCAGGGGACTGAAGATTTTGTGGCTATGTTCCCATGGAAGGCAGGGCATGAAAAGATATCAGCATCTGTCCCACATCCCACACAAGCAGATGCTGGCTTTTCCAGGGAATTCCTTGGCTTCCACCAGAGGTGGAGTATCAGTCAGCTGTTGCTCCATTGTAGTAACTTGAGGTGTCCATTAGTAGCCAGTATCTAACTGCTTCTGTAGCTAGAAGTTAAAAAAAGTTAGCTGGTTTTAGCAGCAGAAATTTAGTGTTTGTCGGCAGTCAAATTTGGAGCTCACTTGGATGTGTCTATCAATTTCTACTACATCACCGGAAGTCCAAATTTTCAGAAATCTGAAAAACTGATCCTGCCCAATGGTGCAGCGGCAAGGAGACTGCTTGCAACGCCAACATCCCAGGTTCAGGAATGGACCTGGGAATTGGAGGGTTGGCTGGGGCAGAGAAGGATAGAGTGCCCAAGAGGTGTCTCTCTTTCTGTAGGGGATGGGGGGAGTGTCTGGCTTGTTGGCAACCTCTGGTGGAATGTAAATATTCTTTAGTGGGTAATGCTTCTCTTCTAGGTTCTTCGGCCCCCAATCTAGGCTGTCAAATTCAAGAAAAAATATAGGAAATGTTGGGGGGCCCTTTGAAGTAAACACTCTTTGCTCAAGTTATTGTTCTTCAATCTTTCTTTTTATTTCTCGTCCCCCTACATTTCGCTCGACTTGGAGCTTGTTCACGGGGTTTATTCTTTGTTACACATCTGTAAATACATTTATTTTATGTCATTGATCAGCATTTTTTTAATAAAATGATATTGTTACATTTTTAATTCTTTGGTGTATACACATACCATTCAATAAAGATTATTGCTTTTGCACCCTTGTATATATTCTTAATTTTTCACAGGATTAATTTATTTGTACTTGTTTAGATCCTAAGTTGCATCCTAAAAAGACATACACAGTATGTTAGTGAACACAGCGCTGCTAACAACTTGGAACAAGGTTTAACTACTGCCTGTAAGGCTTGTTCCCCATATTTCTTGGTTTGCAGCATACCTTATACATATTACTTAAAACTTCTTGTCTTTCCTGTAAAGAATAATTTTGGGCCTGTAATGACATAAACAAAATTTTTTGTAAAGCTTTGCTGTTATTATGTTATTTAATATTATAATGTGGCCACATTGTGGCTTCTATTTACTTATTTTGTTAACAGCATACCTTAAAGGAGGCTATGAGCTTCTTAGAGTGGAATTAGTGTTCTTTGTCGTCTGTGAAAACATAATCATAGTATTCCCCTATTGGTTTCATAGCCATCATTTTACTTTTATAATTAAAGGTTCTAATACCAACTTCTAAATATTATTTAATAGTTTAACTGCTTACCCTCATTCCTTCTGGCTCAAGTTTTTCCTTTTTGGTTAAGTTCCTCTGCATGTAAGCACTGAAGCCCAAAAAATTTTAGTGGTAGCTACATCCTGATAACCTCTCACCCATTTTTGTGAGATCCCAGGTTGTGACTAACCATGTCGTCACACCCAGTTGATCACTCCTGTGCGATCTCGGTTGCTAAGCAACCGAACACTACTGCACTGATCAGTGCAGTTGGGTGCTCCCAAAAACAGGTTATTTGTTCCTAGTTGCTGCAGCTCTGTACTAGTTTACTTTTTTTTATTTATTTTTTAACTTGCTTGTGAGGTTATTAAAATGAAAACACATTAATCTCATAGCATGTTTTCTTTTCACAGGGTGACATAAGAGTAAAGAGGATTTTTTGCTAATATCAACAGTTCTCTTGCCTTGATTAAAAATGCTGCAAATAAATTCCAGGTTTCTCAGAAGTATTATTTGTTATTCTATCACCTTACATTACTGCTTTCTGAAACCCAAACTGTAAAATTCATAATGTAATACAAACCGTCATTATTGTTTACTTGCTGAGGGGTCAATTGCAATTTGACCTTCCCGTTCATTAAATACTTATCAATCACTCAGTGGCTTAAAATTGTCTTCTCAGATCAATTCTCTAGCTCACATTATACCAAGCTTGTTAAACACCATAGTATTGTTTAAACAATCATTATTCAGATAACACTGGGGTCAAATGCAACTTGACCTCCTGTCATAAATACTGAAAGTTGATCTGGAGGTAAAACATCATCTTTACTGTTTTAGATAGTGATTGTACTATGTTATTTATAATGTCCCTATGTTTTAACTTCTCTTAGTACATTTGCTATAACAGCATTATTTGTTATCTCTCTGGGATCGATAGCTGCTTATTTATTTTGCAGAGGGGCCAGTTGCTATTTGGCCTCCCCTTCATTAAATACTTGGCACTCACTTCATGGTTTAAGATTTTCTTCACGTATTTCTCTAGCTTATATTAAAATACAAACATTTATTGTTTTCTGAGGGGTCAGTTGCAATTTGACCTTCCCTTCCGTAGGTACTTGTCTATCATGCCATGACTTAAAATTATCTTCACAGATCAATTCTCTACCTCACATTCTACCAAACTTGTAAATACCATAGTACTGTTTAAACAATAAGTATTTCGATACCACTGTTGTCAAATGCAACTTGACCTCCCTGTTAAAAATACTGAACTTGCTGCTTATTTATTATGCTGAGGGGTCAGTTGCTATTTGACCTTCTCCTTCACAATCACTCCATGGTTTAAAATTATCTTCATAGATCTATTCTCTAGCTGACATCAAACCAAACTTTTAAACACCATTATACTGTTTAAAACAATCAAATAACACAGTGGTTAAATGCAGTTCGACCTCGCTGTTGTCAATACTGTAAGTTGTCCTGGAGGTAAAACATCATCTTTATCCTTTTAGATAGTGATTGTACTGTTATTTAGAATATCCATGTGTTTTGACTTCTCATAGTACACTTACTACAAAAATTTTATTTTTATCACCTTTGGGTCAATTGCTACTTGACCTCCCTGTTGTAAGTGTTAGAAGTTGTTCTATAAGTTACATCTCTTCTTCATTTAGTATATCCCTGTACTGTTAACTTTTCAAAGTTTACTTTATACAATAACATTATTGTGATCATACTGGGGTCAATTGCTATCTGACCTCCCTATTGTGAATGTCAAAAGTTATTTCTGCTGGTTAATCTTTACTTTACTAGTTTACTAATTGATTTCTGTATAATGTTTATTTGTTTTTACATGTTATATCTACCCTTTCAGTTCTATACGATCTAAATGCATGCCAGCCAGTTTGTTTCTACATTCATCCCAATCTTGTTGTCTAATGTGTTCGTGTGAAATATCCACCTCATTTCAGCTCTTACAAGATAATCCCAGTTATTACCTCCTCTTTCTGGTGTCTGTACTTTTCCAAGTCCCCAGAACCTTTAAGAAGCTCCATTATGGCCTGATTGTTCAAAATGTGTTGCTACTGGGGATGTCTCTTCTTTTCTTCTTATATCTCCCTAATGATCTTGTATGCCGGTCTTGAGCATCCTGCTAGTTTGTCCAATATACAGCTTATCACAAGGGCATTGTATTACATATATTACCCTTCTGTCATGCAATTAATATGCTGTCTAATTGGATGACCATGCCCTGTATGTGGATGTATGAATGTTTGTTTTTTTGATGTATGACTACATACTGAGCACTTTCCATAAGGGACCATACCTGGTGCTAATGGTCCCAATAGTAGTTGTGCTTCCTTGTTTTCTGGTAATTTAAATTAAGATTTTACTAATTGCTCCTTAATATTCCATACCATTTTTGCAGCTATTATGGGCTTATTTAAAAGTTCTGGTATTTGTTCACTCTCCATTCCAACTAAAGGCCAATGTTTGTTTATTATTTGTCTAATTTCTTTTAACTTATGATTGTATTTAGTAGCAAATACAATTCTTTGTGGCTTTGTTTTGGGTCCTTTACTTTTTAATAGGTCCTCTTGTGTCTTATTCTTTATTTTTTCTTCTGCTTGTTTCAATGTCTTAGGCTTATATCCTCTGTCTATGAACCTATTTAACATGATTTTTGATTATTTCTGTGCTTCTTGTATTGCTGTACAGTTTCGTTTCACTCAAGTTAACTGAGAGTTTGGAATACTCTGTTTAAGCTTGGTTTCATGGAAACTATTACCATGTAATATGGTGTTTATATCTGTTTCCTTCCTATAAAGTGCTATTTCTATCTTGCTGTTTACCTTTTTTATCTTGAGGTCTAGATATGGTACTTCTTTTTTATCAAAAGTTATCACAAACTTAAGATTTTTATCTTTGTTGTTTAGTTCCTCATGGAATTTAATAGGTTCTTCTTGTGTTCCTTTCCATGACATACAAATATTGTCAATAAAACAAAGCCAAGTGTGTATTTTGCTGTTATTTTCTAAAAAAAATTTGTGTTTTTTCAAAATTGTCCATATATGCATTGGCATATGCTGGTGCCATTGTGGAATACATTGCTGTCCCCTTATTCTGTTGATAGAATGTCCCATCAAACTCAAAATAATTCCTTTTTAATATTATACCTGCCATTTCTTGCAGTATTCTGGTTTTAGTTGAGCTGTTCCTGCCCCTAGTATCTAGTATGTTCCCCAGAAATTGAACCCCTTCCTGATGTGGAATAGATGTGTATAAATCTGCTACATCAAATGTCACAAGATGGTTTCTTCACTTAAATCTTGTTCTGTGATTTTTTGTAATTTCAAGCTCATGTCTGTAGTATCCTTAACATAAGATTTTGTTTTTTCTATCAATGGTTGTAGGTGAAAGTTTATATATTTTGAAATTGGTTCAAAGATAGATTCAATGCCTGAGACTATTGGTCGGCCAGGTGGATTAGTTGCATGTTTGTGAATTTTAGGTACAGAATAAAAAGTTGGTATTCTCGGGAAATCTTTGGATAATATTTTGGCTTCCCATGGTTCTATCCATTGCATGGCTTCATATCCATTAAGCATGGCATCAATTTCCTGTTTTATTTTTTTAGTTGGGTCTTCTTGTAAAACCTCATAATTTTCTGTGTTCATAAGGAAGTTCATGCACATTTCCTTATATTGTGTCCTATCTTGGACAACTATACCCCCTCCTTTATCTGCACTCTTAATTATGATTGTTTGATCTTGCTTTAAATTCTCTAATGCTTCTCTTCTTTTTTAGTTAAATTATTCCATTCTGGGTTCATACTTTATTTGGTTTTTCAAAATGATTCTATGCCATGATTTTTACCAGTAGGTGGATTATATTTTGATCTAATTTGTATATTTTCTTTAGAGGCAGAGGCAAATAAATACAAATGAATACATTATACGTATATTCAATTTGAGCAAAAGAACACTAACAATGGAAGAAATAAAAGTTCTGAATTTAGGATTATCTTTTGCCCCTACCCAGCCAGTTAATCTGTTCGACCTGGAGGTAGACCTGCGAAAGTTTTACAGGAATCTACACCTAAAAAATCAGTTTGGTGGAAGTGACACCACAGTTGATACATACAAACAAAGACTTAAAGATAATATGCAAATTAGATCAAAATATAATCCACCTACTGGTAAAAATCATGGCATATAATCATTTTGTAAAATTACAGAAAAAGAAATAATGGGACTATTTAAAACCAAAGAAAGTATGAACCCAGAATGGAATAATTTAACTAAAAGAGAATTTAAAGCTAGATCAAGCAATCATAATTAAGAGTGCAGATAAAGGAGGGGGCATGGTCATCCAATTAGACAGCATATTAACTGCATGACAGAAGGGGTAATATATGTAATACAATGCCCTTGTGATAAGCTGTATATTGGACAAACTAGCAGGATGCTCAAGACCAGCATACAATGTTCTTGTAAGGGAGATATAAGAAGAAAAGAAGAGACATCCCCAGTAGCAACAAATTTTGAACAAGCAGGCCATAATGGAGCTTCTTTAAGGTTCTGCGGATTTGAAAAAGTACAGACACCAGAAAGAGGAGGTAATAACTGGGATTATCTTTTAAGAGCTGAAATGAGGTGGATATTTCACATAAACACATTAGGCAACAAGATTGGGATGAATGTAGAAACAAACTGGCTGGCATGCATTTAGATCGTATAGAACTGAAAGGGTAGATATAACATGTAAAAACAAATAAACATTATACAGAAATCAATTAGTAAACTAGTAAAGTAAAGATTTAACCAGTAGAAATAACTTTTGACATTCACAACAGGGAGGTCAGATAGCAATTGACCTCAGTATGATCACAATAGTGTTATTGTATAAAGTAAACTATAAGAAGTTAACAGCCCAGGGATATACTAAATGAAGCAGAGATGTAACTTATAGAACAACTTGTAACACTTACAACAGGGAGATCAAGTAGCAATTGACCCAAAGGTGATAAAAATAAAATTTTTATAGTAAGTGTACTATGAGAAATCAAAACACATGGATATTTTAATAACAGTACAATCACTATCTAAAAGGGTAAAGATGATGTTTTACCTCCAGGACAGCTTACAGTATTGACAACAGAGAGGTTGAGCTGCATTTAACCACTGTGTTATTTGATTGTTTTAAACAGTATTATGGTGTTTAAAAGTTTGGTTTGATATCAGCTAGAGAATAGATCTATGAAGATAATTTTAAACAATGGAGTGATTGTGAAGGAGAAGGTCAAATAGCAACTGACCCCTCAGCATATTAAATAAGCAGCAAGTTCAGTATTTTTAACAGGGAGGTCAAGTTGCATTTGACCCCAGTGGTATCTAAATACTAAGGCCCAGATATTCAAACTGCACCATGCTGTGGCGCAAGCTTGGACGCAGCGCAACTTGGCTGTGCAGGGGTCTGGACTGGGTGATATTCATCGGAGCTGTGCCATGGCACAGCATCATTGAATATCGCACCCTGGCCACCTGCAGTGTGCATGGCGCAGTGGCAATGTGCCAGCACAAGTGGCCAGAGTGGAGCATGGGGATGCGCTAGCCAAGTTCCATTGCGCTATGCACAGCAACTGCGATATTCAAAACTTGACATGCAAATGGGGCCATAATGTATGCAAGGTGCAAATGGGTCCATTTGCGTGTCATTATGACCCCATTTGCATGCAGGTGCTCCGATCCCTGATGACTTGCGCCTGGCGCCCTGCCAGGCAGCAGCCATTGGGAACCAATGCCCTCTGCAGCCAGCAATGTGCTCCACAGCCTGATCGCGGTCAGTTGTATACAAAATAGGAACTATGTCCAATATCTCTGGTGGTCCAGTGGACCACTGTCTGCCCGATCGTGGGCATTAGTATTAAAAATAAGAACTATGTCCAATATCCCTGGTGGCCCAGTGGACTGCTGACTGCCCGATCATGGGCATTTGTATTAAAAATAAGAACTATGTCCAATATCCCTGGTGGTCCAGTGGACCGCTGACTGCCTGATTGTGGGCATTTTGTAATAAAAAATTAATAATACCAATATCCCTGGTGGTCTTGCGGGTCCCCCTACCCACCGCCCACTGGGCCCCACCTTCCCACTCCCCTGGTCAGCGGCGGGCAGCAGCACTCCACCCGCCTACCACCCTTCCACCCACTGACTGACTACAATCGGTGGGGCTGTACACCCATTGGTCCACAGCGTGAGCCAATGGGTGTGCACTCCGACTCTCACTCTACACATTCAGATATGTAAATGATTCATTCACATATCTGGAATGTATAATATATACATGCTACATGCCCATTGGCTCACGCTGTGGACCGATGGAAAACGAGGCCCCACCAACTGTGTCAGTCCGGTAGGCAGCACGAAGCGTGACAGGCGGATGGGTGCTGCAGCCACTGGCTGACCAGGGGAGCAGGGTGGTGAGGCCCAGTGGGCAGGTGGGGAGGGGGGTACCGCTAGACCACCAGGGATATTGGTATTATTAATTTTTTTTATTACAAATGCCCGCAATCAGGCAGACAACGGTCCACTGGACCACAAGGGATATAGGACATAGTTCTTTTTTTAAATAATGCCCATGATTGGGCAGACAGCGGTCCACTGGACCACCAGGGATACTGGACAAAGTTCTTTTTTTAACTAATGCCCACGATTGGGCAGACAACAGTCCACTGGACCACCAGGGATATTTGACATAGTTTTTTTTTTTAACTAATGCCCACAATCGGGCAGTCAGTGGTCCACTGGACCACCAGGGATATTGGACAGAATTCTGCTTTTTTTAACAAATGCCCACGATTGGGCATGGGGGGAGCTGCCAGGTGCAGTGGGAGCTCGGGTGGCCACCCACAGGTGGCAGGTGCCGTGTTGCGCAATGTGGCAGCTCACCTGTGGGTGGCCATCTGTTGTTCTTTTTTTTTGGATCAACTTTGTGCTGGCACAGGTAGGGGTTGCGCATGCATGGCTCTGCACATCCCGGGCTGAATATCAGGCTGTGCAGGGTATGCATGGGCACACACCCCCACTTGCGCCTGCATACATTACTGATGCGCTCTGGCGCATTGGGATTTGTGCCGTGCACTTTTCCCTATTGAATATCGCGCCGGGGTGCATCAGTGGGTTGTGCATAGTACAACACTGTTGCACCGTGCGCAACCCTTTTGAATATCTGGGCCTTATTGTTTAAACATTACTATAGTATTTACAAGTTTAGTAGAATGTGAGGTAGAGAACTGATCTGTGAAGATAATTTTAAGTCATGGCATGATTGACAAGTACCTAAGGAGGGGAAGGTTAAATTGCAACTGACCCCTCAGAAAATAATAAATGTTTGTACTTTATTATAAGCTAGAGAAATGATCTGTGAAGAAAATCTTAAACCATGAAGTGAGTGCCAAGTATTTAATGAAGGGGAGGCCAAATAGCAACTGGCCCATTTGCAAAATAAATAAGCAGCGATCGATCCCAGAGAGATAACAAGTAATGCTGTTATAGCAAATGTGCTAAGAGAAGTTAAAATATAGGGACATTATAAATAACATAGTACAATCACTATCTAAAACAGTAAAGATGATGTTTTACCTCCAGATCAACTTTCAGTATTTATGACAGGGAGGTCAAGTTGCATTTGACCCCAGTGTTATCTGAATATGATTGTTTAAACAATACTATGGTGTTTAACAAGCTTGGTATAATGTGAGCTAGAGAATTGATCTGAGAAGACAATTTTAAGCCACTGAGTGATTGATAAGTATTTAATGAACAGGAAGGTCAAACTGCAATTGACCCCTCAGCAAGTAAACAATAATGACGGTTTGTATTACATTATGAATTTCACAGGTTGGGTTTCAGAAAGCAGTAATGTAAGGTGATAGAATAATAAATAATACTTCTGAGAAACCTGGAATTTATTTGCACCATTTTTAATCAAGGCAAGAGAACTGTTGATATTAGCAACAAATCCTCTTTACTCTTATGTCACCCTGTGAAAATAAACCATAGTATGAGAATAATGTGTTTTTATTTTAATAACCTCACAAGAAAGTAAAAAAATAAATAAAAAAGTAAACTAGCACAGAACTGCAGCAACTAGGTACAAATAGCCCGTTTTTGTGAGCACCCAACTGCACTGATCAGTGCAGTAGTGTCTGGTTGCTTAGCAACCGAGATCTCACAGGTGCGATTTACTGGGTGTGACAACATGGTCAGTCACACCATGGGATCTCACAAAAATGGGTGAGAGGTTATTAGGAAGTAGCTACCATTAAAATTTGTTGGACTTCAGTGCTTACATGAACAGGAACTTAACCAAAAAGGAGAAACTTGAGCCAGAAGGAGTGAGGGTAAGCAGTTAAACTATTAAAGAATATTTAGAAGTTGGTATTAGAACCTTTAATTATAAAAGTAAAATGATGGCTATGAAACCAATAAGGGGATACTATGATTATGTTTTCACAGACGACAAAGGACACTAATTCCACTCTAAGAAGCTCACAGCCTCCTTTAAGGTATGCTGTTAACAAAATAAGTAAATTGAAGCCACAATGTGTCCACATTATAATATTAAACAACATAATAACAGCAAAGCTTTACAAAAAATTATGTTTATGTCATTACAGACCCAAAATTATTCTTTACAAAAAAGACAAGAAGTTTTAAGCAATATATATAAGGTATGCTGCAAACCAAGAAATATGGGGAACAAGCCTGACAGGCAATAGTTAAACCTTTTTCCAAGTTGTTAGCAGCGCTGTGTTCACTAACATACTATGTATGTCTTTTTAGGATGCAACTTAGGATGTAAACAAGGACAAATAAATTAACCCTGTGAAAAATTAAGAATATATACAAGGGTGCACAAGCAATAATCTTTATTGAATGGTATGTGTATACACCAAAGAATTAAAAATGTAACAATATCATATTATTACAAAAATGCTGATCAATGACGTAAAATAAATGTATTTACGGATGTGTAACAAAAAATAAACCCTGTGAACAAGCTCCAAGTCAAGCGAAACAGGGAGAAGAGAAATAAAAAGAAAGATTGAAGAACAATAACTTGAGCGAAGAGTGTTTACTTCAAAGGGCCCCCCAACATTTCCTATATTTTTTCTTGAATTTGAAAGCCTAGATTGGGGGCTGAAAAACCTAGAAGAGAATCATTACCCACTAAACAATATTTACATTCCACCAGACATTGCCAACAAGCTGGACACTCCCCCACCCCCCCAGAGAAAGAGAGCCACCCCTTGGGCACTCTATCCTTCTCTGCCCCGGCCATCCTTCCAATTCCCAGGTCCATTCCTGAACCTGGGATGTTGGCATTGCAAGCAGTCTCCTTGCCACTGCGCCAGTGGGCAGGACCAGTTTTTCAGATTTCTGAAAATTTGGACTTCTGGTGATGTAGTAGAAATTGATAGACACATCCAAGTGAGCTCCGAATTTCACTGCCGACAAACACTAAATTTCTGCTGCTAAAACCAACTAACTTTTTTTAACTTATAGCTATAGAAGCAGTTATATACTGGCTATTAATGGACACCTCAAGTTACTACGATGAAGCAACTGCTGATTGATACTCTGCCCCGATGTTGCAGGTTCCACTTATACCAGTGAGATCATAGGCCACTAAATGCATAAATTTAACTCACTCTATGCGACATCTTCAGATCTGCTCCAAGAATAGCCTCAGGCAAAGACCTTCTTAGGAGAATTTTCTGCAATAAAGCTTATACTGACTGATTTGACAAGGGACATGAGGTCAGTGAAATCTTCTGTGGATGTGTTGGCTATTAGGATGGATGATGTGGAGGCAAGGTTTGCTCACTGGAGGACACCATCTTGAGAGATGAGGAGGAACTTATCAGCTTTGGAAGGAATGTAGTGTTATTGGAAATGTGGATAGATGATGAAGGAAACAGGAGCAAAAGGAACAATCTGCTACTTGTCTGTATCCCCAAGAAGTCAGAGGACTCTGACCTTATCAAATTTGTAAATGAGATCTTCATACAGCTGTTAGTGCCCCCATATAATGGCCAAGAAAATGAAATGGAGAGGGTTAATAGAGATCTCCTCCCCATGCCACAACAAGTGGAGAGACTGAGGGCACTAATTTACAACTCCTCAGTTTCAGAGATAAGGTAGTCATACAACAAGCTGCCAGAGCACACCTGACTTTGCGCTAGAAGAATGACAGATATTATATATTTAATGGTTTAAGCCAGTCTGCACACAAGAAACAGAAGGCATATAAAGAAGTTAAATAGAAGCTACGCCAGGAGAATGTCAAATTCGGATCCAGTTTCAGGCTCACTTGGTTATTATGCTACCCCATGGCTCCTATAGCTATCATTTGCCCACAGTGGCCCACCAACAGCTCCACAACATTCTACTGAAGCTTTTCCCAAAACTGCAGGGATATAGTCCATAAGACAATATGGAGCACCAATAATCTTTTCTTAAGGACTGATAGTGCTGTTTGTGTGGTACAAGTCTCATGATTAAATATGTTGTTTTTCAAGTTGAACAGCAACTGAAATAATTTTGGCAGTGATATCAGGATGAGGAGATGCTAGTTTTCTGTTCGATTTTCCTCACTTATGTTTTCACAAACAATGAGCATCTGTGGACATAGTCTGTGGTGAGAAGATGGAGAGGGGAATGCAGATTTAGCACCAATGGTCCCTGATTGAGAGCAATTGTCATGAGGGACAATGTAAGGAGGACCTCTTAAAATCCCAAATTCCCACCATATCAGCATGAATGGCAGCTTACTGCCTAACTAATGAAACTCTGGTGTCTGAAACCTACGGGCTGTTCCTAGGAACAAAGGAACATCAAGACATGAACCACCACTGGCATCTTTTGGCTGAACACCAGGGGACACATAAAAGGGATGTACAATATCAAAACATGGCCACTACAGGCAGTAAGATTCACTGCAACCAACGGACCTATATTGGGGATCTGCCAGCAGCTGTACCAAAGTGCCCTAGAAGAGATCAGGTGGCTGTTCAGAGTCAACTGCATAAGGGTAACTCTTTTGTAGCCTATGATCTGCCACTCCACCATAGAACTGAATAATGCCAGGTGCTTATACTACACCCAAATTCCTGAGAAGGGACTTAGGTCAGGCAATTTAATCTGGCTCCAAACATCAAATTAACTATGCAGACTTGGAAGCAGCTCCTCTAAGGCACATGACTGATATTTAACAAATATGGGTATTAGACAATACTGTCAGAGTTTGTTTTGTTTCCTAACAGGTTGCAATATGTCTGTTTATGAAGGTAATTGTGATTCTGAATACTTCTGGTTACTAGGTAAACTCATAGAAACATAGAAACACAGAAACATAGAAGTTGACGGTAGATAAGGACGGCAATGCCCATCCAGTCTGCCCATTTTTTCCTACCTTATGAATGTGCAATGACCTATCTATTCATACTCATCTGTATTGCTCCCTTATGCCAATCACATGCTGTTTGAAGCCCTGCACTGTACTCATATCCAGCACTTCCTGAGGTAGGCCATTCCATGCATCCACCACCCTTTCTGTGAAAAAGAACTTCTCACATTACCCCTTAACCGGCCTCCCTCTAATCTCATGCTGTGTCCTCTTGTCCTGTTATTTTTCTTACATTGAAACATGTTAGACTCTTTCACCTTGTTAATTCCCTTAAGGCGTTTGAACATTTCAATCATATCACCTCTATCCCTCCTTTGCTCTAGGGTATACATACTGAGCTCCGTTAATCTGTCCTCACATTTTTTCTGATGCAGTCCCAGTACCATTTTGGTTCCTCTTCTCTGGACTGCCTCCATTTTGGTAATGTTCTTGTGCAGGTTCAGCCTCCAGTATTGCATTCAGTACTCCAGATAGGGCCTAACCAGTGTCTTGTAAAGAGGAATTATTACCTCCCTCTTACGGCTTATGATACCCCTACTAATACACCCAACATCCCCTCTAGTCTTACCTACTTCTTAAATGGTCTGCTTGGATAATTTCAGGTCATCTGTGATGGTGATGCCCAAGTCTATTTCTTCCCTTGTGACTGCCAGCAACTCCTCTCCCAACCTATATGTGGCTTCAGGGTATCTCTACCCTATGTGCATGATCTTGCACTTCTTTGCATTAAACCCCATTTGCCACACTTCTGACCATTTTACCAGTTTATCCAGCTCTCTTCTCATTCTGCCCACCCCATCTGGAACACCTACTCTGTTGCAGATCTTGATGTCATCTGCAAAGAGACAAACCTTACCTCCAGTCCATCTGCAATGTCACTGATGAAGATATTGAAGAGGACTTGCCCCAGGATTGATCCCTGAGGTACTCCACCTGTGACTTTCATCTCTTCTGATTGTATACAATTACTACCACTCTCTGTTTTCTGCCTGCCAACCAGTTTTCCATCCAGTTGACCAACTTCTGACCCAACCCAAGCCTACCCAGCTTATTAAACAATCTTCTATATGGAACAGTATCAAAAGCTTTGCTGAAGTCAAGGTAGGTGACATCACCTGCACCCCTTTGGTCCACTACTCTGGTTAACCAGTCAAAGAAATCTATGAGATTAGTTTGACAGACCTTCCTATTGTAAACCCTGCTGTCTTGGATCCTGTGATCCTATGGATTCCAGGTGTTGCAGTATCCTTTCCTTAAGGAGTGCCTCCGTAATCTTGCCCACTACTGAGGTAAGACTGAATGGTCTGTAGTTCACTGCCTCCTCCCTGCTACCACTCTTGAGGAGCGGGATCACAACAGCCCTTCTCCAGTCTTCTGGGACCTCGCCTGTGCTCAGAGACTCATTTATCAGTTCTGATAATGGCTCTGCTAGTTCCATCCTTAGCTCATTTAGTACCCTGGGATGTATGCCATCCCATCCCATTGCCTTGTCAACCCTGAGCTTAGCAAGCTTTTGTAGAACCCTTTCTTTTGTGAAGGGACTTGTACACATCTCCCTCTCCCTGTGTCCATGATGCTGAGTTGTGGGCCCTGCCCTACCTTCTTCTCAGTAAATATTGAGCAGAAGTATCTATTTATGATAGAAGCTTTTCCTTATTCCTCCTCCAAACACTCTCCCTTATACCCTTTGATCTTAGCAATACCCCCTCTGCACTTTCTCCTTTCACTAATGTATCTATAGAAAGTCTTTCCCCCTTCTTTTACTGTTCATGCTAGTGTTTCCTCAGTTTGGGCCTTTGCCTGCTTTACTGCCTTACCTGCTTCCCTTAGGGAAGTTTGGTATGCCTCCCTATCTTTGTCCCGCTGCGTTCCCTTATATTTCCTGAAGGACAGTCTTTTGGCTCTGACCTTTTCTGCTACTGTTTTTAAGAATCAAAGTGGTTTCCTCCTTCTTTTGCTCTTGCTTTTTCTCACTAACACAATAGGATGTTGCTTCAAGTATTGTATCCTTAATGCTTGCCCACTTTACCTGTACCCCCTCACCTGTATTTCTTTTTGCCAGGGCTAGCTTAACTCTGTTGGCCATCTTATCAAAGTCAGCTCCTCTGAAGTTCCATATTTTTGCACTGGAATGGGATGCTTTAGTTCTAGTGGCCAAATTGAACTATACCATGTGATGGTCACTGGCCCTCAGGTGACCTTCTACCTGGAGTTCTGTGATATTTTCCCCATTAGTCATTACTAGATCTAGGATAGCCCTGTCTCTTGTGGGTTGTTGTACCAGTTGTTTGAGGCCCTCTCTCAGTAGGGAATCCACTCCGTGTCTAGTTCTGGTGGATGTTCCTGCTGGTATTGACCAATCTGTATCTGGCATGTTGAAGTCTAGCATTATCAGAACCTCCCCTTTAGCTGTCATGTTTTGTATATCTTCTAACAGTAATGTGTCTATGTTCTCTCCCTGGTCTGGAGGTCTATAGACAACCCCACTTTGTATGGCTGTCCCTTTTCCTGTTTTCAGGGTGACCCACAGTTCCTCTGGCTCCATACGTGTATTCTGAATCTCTATAGCTTTGAAATTTTCATTGACATAAAGGGCTACTCCCCCTCCCCTTTTTACACCTGGGTCTCTTCTGAACAATACATAGCCAGGTACTGAAGTCTCCCAAGTTTGGTTACTGGTGAACCATGTCTCACTAATGGCTACTATGGCCAGTTTATTCTCTGTCATTGTTGCCTGCAGATCTGGGATCTTGTTTCTCAGACTTTGGGCATTTGTGTACATGATTTTCCATTTGCCCTATTTTAGTGTGTTAGTTGGGTGAGGTCCAGCATTTCCCCTGCACTTCTTTTGGGGAGCCGGACCTTTTTCCTTACCTGGTGATGCAAATGAACTACAAACATGCTGAACTCCTGTTTGATCACTAGCTGAGGGGGGAGGGGTGTTTTTCCCATTCAATGTATCAGGTGTTGCACCCCTCTCTCCATTGGCTAGTTTAAATATTCTGCCAAGACATCAAACTTCTGCCCCAATGCACTGACTCCCTCCTTAGTCAGATGCAGTCCATCAAATTTAAAGAACTTTCACTCCCTAAACTGTTACCAGTTCCCTACAGATTTCTATCGTTTTTCCTGGCACCAGCCCTTGAGCCACATGTTTAGCTCCCCTATCTCCCCTTCTCTGACCTTCTGTTCATCTCCCCCCCCCCATACCTGCAGGATCTCAGAGAAGAAGATGCTAGACAAAATGGATGACAGTTTGTCTCCAAGCCTAGTTAGGTGTTCCTTGGTCTCTGCAACTGACCAGGCTGGAGAGATCATTTGTCCTTTTGTGTACCAGGACATTGATGTTTTCTTCTGCTTCCTGCACGATTTTAGCAATGCAGTCAGTGTCTCTCCACACTGATGTATCTGGGAGACATCTGACCATTACCCACACCTGGAGGTAGGTATCAACTCTCTGAATCATGGAGTCACCTATGATCAGAAGTGTTTTGGATTTCCTTTTTGCTTTTATTTTTGTTTTGGTCCTTGTTTTAGTGAGTTTTGTTGTGCTAGATCCTGTGCTGCAGTGTCCTCTGCCCCTTTGTTTGATTTTGGAGATAGAGGCAGATACCTGTTTGTAATTTTTATATGGTTTGTGGAAGTGATGCATTGGAGAGCACTGAGTGATGGTGCACCAGATTTTCCCCACCTAACCACCTGCCATCCTCCTGGACCAACTACCCTCTGTGGTCGAGGTGCTTCAGTTGGATGTTGGGGAAATGGCAGGCAGTTATTATAATATATTTCCTCCTGAATATGCGATTTGATGCACTCAGTTTCTGCCCATGCTGCCAAGAGCTGAAGCCTTAGATCTCCAATGTTCCAGCATGTAGGACAGTGTCCTGAATCCTGTATAACTCCTCCTTTTAAAAAGTGTTCCACAGTGCCTGCAGTTAAAAATATCCATTCCACTTGAGTTGCAGAGTTTATAACCTGGTCTGAATAAATGGAAGGAGGAAAATGAAAGCAAACTTATTATTTTATTTTTTATAACTTGTTAAAACAAGTTAAATTACTGTGCTCCTGTATGTGAGGTCACTGTGTGGATACCCCTCTGATCCTCCCCTTCCTGCTTTGCTACAGGAAATGTCAGGACTGTGCTACTCTATAAAAGGAGTGTAGCATGGGGTGGTTGGGGATGGAATTGGGTGGTGGGCCCTTCCCCTGCCAAAAAAGAAAAACCATGGATGAAAAAAAAACAAGGCAATAAGAGTTGAAACAATCAACCAGCAACTAATGCAGTAGCTCTTAAAACTTAGCCTAATGATAGCTAAAACTGTAAACCCTGTAAGCACCACCTGTAACAATTTTACATAAGATATGCCCTGCAAAAAAACACTTTACTCAGAGAAAAATAAAGCAGTAATAGAAGATATACCTTGCAAAAAAAAATTGAATCAGAGAAGATTACAACAGTAATCTGTAAGCACAAAAAAGTAACAACCCTGTAGGCACACCCATAATAATGAAGCAAAAGGTATACCCTGCAACAGCAATTTGACTAAAAGAAGATTACAGCAGTAAAATGTAAGCAAAAAAAAAACAGTATAAAATCTTGTGAGCACAAAGGAAAATAACAACACACAGTAAATCTGCCTAGCAAAAAGAAGTCTTAATCTTTTTCCTTGCTCTGATGATGTTGTTCCTTGCTCTGTCCTTACAAGCAAACCAAGAAGAAATGAGCTCGGGTGAAGCTAGGTGCCTTTGCCAGCAAACCTAGTCTTCCATCTCCAGGTTTATGGAAATTTTGGAGTTAGCTCACTATTATTTTGTAAATGAACAGGTAACTAATGGAGAGTGGGAATAAACATTTAAGTGACAATATGTTTCCACTAAGTGGAATTTAGGATGGTGATCACCCCGAACCAAAAGCAAGGAGAAGATTTGGACTATGTTAGGCACAGAGGTTATGTTGGTTCATATGCCTGATGGTCCCTCCACTTCCTTGAAAAGTGGACAGTCTCCTGATTTCTCCACCCCGGGCAGACATCGAGGACAGGATTAGGACTGAAATGGTAAGAGTGATTCATAGCTTTGAGTCACATTACAGTGAAAGTGATCAGAGACGGAGGAGGCAAATGTTGCTTTTTGAGTTATCTCTTGGGGCAGGGAGGGATGATCACTGGTTTGGGTTGGGGTGGGGAGGCAGATGGGCAGTAGAAGGGGTGGGAGTGTGGAGAGTCACCTACTATTTGAAGATGAGCATGGTTCATGATGGCTTTTAGTTACATGCCAGGGCACTGCCACAACACAGGAGCTGATGGAGATGCTGGTGACAGAGCCAAGAGTGAATGAAAGAAGGGGTTCCATCATAGCCCAAAACAATACAAAGTATAGCTAAAGTTGCATACAAAATTTCTAACATGGAATGTCAAGGGGTGGCAATGCACCAGGAAAGAGGTCCAAGATATTTACCCTCTTGAAAAGGTACAATCTGTCAGTGACATTCTTAGAGGAAGCCCAATCAGTTACTTCAAATATATCATTTTTAAGCAGATCTTGACAGAGGCAGGTGTTCAGTGCTGGGATGCACACAAAACAGACAGAGGTAACAATATTAATTGGGCGTGTGGTGCCCTTTGTGCTGCTGTAAAAAATAGCAGACCCGCATTGTTATTATATAATAATAAGGGATATCATAGACATGGAAGAAATCATACTAGCTAAGACATATGTGTCTAACAGGGAGGATCTCTGTTTTTACACAAGTGTTATGACACAACTAACCTCATGGCCACAGGTGCTGGCAATTGTAGCTGACCAATGGAATGCTTCCATGGACTCAGATCTTGACAAATCAGGCAGGTCAAAACCAAGTATTTTCCCTAATCAGTGGGTGTTACGGGAACTCCTGGACATGCTCAGTCTATTCAATCCATGGAGGACACTGCATTCAGTACAATGGAATACACATTGTATTCCAACCCTCACAGTACTAGTTCTTGACTATATTTCCTTTTAATAAGTCAGAGGCTATTGTAAAGGCTGTGACATACAACAATTTTACCACAGGTCATCTCAGACCATGCTCCAGTTGGTTTGATGATATTTGTTGCTCTTCAGAATGAGAAAGATAAACTGTGGTGGTTAAACAATGATATCCTGAAAAATGAGACAACAGTTCCCCACTTCAAAGAATTAACAGAAAGATTTTTTGCAGAGATAGAGCCAATACCGTCTGGCATGCTTTTAAATGTGAAATATGATGGGAACTTGTTTGCTTATCCTCTGAGGCTAAGAGACAAACACAAGCCAAGGGGGAGGCATTGAAAAGGAGCAGGGAAATCCCAGCCCCCTCCCTAACAGGTTAGTTAGCAAGGTAAACACCAAGGTAGAGAAGATGATAGGGAGCAGGACAAGGGTAAATGGAGAAAAAGGCAAAGGCAGTAAGGACAGGGGTGGGACTAAAAGGAGTAAGGCCATCAAAAACTGGAGGGCAATGAGTACCAATGCCCATAGTCTGGTTTACAAGCTCCCTGAACTAGTGGCCTTGATGGAAGAGGGACGCCTGGATATTGTGGCAGTCACAGAAACCTGGTACATAGAGAACCATGAGTGGGATGTCAACATACCAGGGTACACAATCTACAAGAGAGACAGGGAGGGTAAAAGAGAAGGAGGAGGAGGAGGAGCTCTCTACATCAGGGAAGGTATCAAAGCATTGGAACTAAAGGGTAAACAAGGAAGAGAGGAGGTACTGTGGGTCACCCTGGAGACATGAAATGGCACCACAATCAGCACTGTGGTTATATACAGACCACCATTTCAGGGGGAGGAAATAGACATGGAAATGCTAGAAGGCATCCTTAGAATGACAGAAAAAGGTGAGATATTTTTGATGTGGGACCTGAATATGCCAGCTGTTAACTGGAGCACCTTTGCTGCAGCCACATTCAAGAGCAGGGTCATTCTCAATGTTATACAGGGGGCATGCTTCAGACAGCTAGTACTGGAACCCACTCGGGGGGAGCAATCTTAGACCTGGTACTCTCAAATGGGGATGGAGAGAGGATCTCAGATTTAGAATTGGGTAGCCATCTGGGAACAAGCGACCACCAAACAGTGTGGTTCATGATAAACACATACATAGAGCCAAGCCATACAAAAGCGAGGCTATTAGACTTTAGGAGGGCTGACTTTGGCACAATGGGAGAATGACTTGGAAAAGCACTAGCAAACAGGCAAGAAGGAAGGGTGGAGGAACAATGGGTAAAAATCAAAACTGCAATCACAGAGGCAACAAGCCTTTGTGTGAAGCAAATAAACAAAACAAAAGTGAAGGAAAAAATCAATGATTCTCAAAAGAGGTGGCAGGGAAGCTTAGAAAGAAAAAGATAGCATTCAGGAAGTATAAGGAAACACAGAAGGAGAACAACAGAGAACTGTACCAGATAAAGCAGAAGGAAGCAGGTAAGTCAATCAGAATAGCAAAGGCCCAAACCAAGGAAAAGGTAGCCACTTCAGTTAAGAAGAGGGATAACCCCATTTATAGGTACATTAGGGAGTGAAGAAAGACCAAGGGACTGATAGTGAGGCTTAATAAAGGGAAGCGGGTGGGCAGAGGGTGACAGTGAAAACATAGGGATACTGAACAAATACTTCTGCTCAGTACTCACAAACGAAGAGGAGGAGGGGGAGGTACCTAAACCAAGCAATAGAAGCACTCTGGATAGGGAGGTCGATACCAGTCCATTCACAGAAGACAGGGTCCTGAAAGAACTCCTAAAACTGAAGGTGGACAAAGCCATGGGGCCTGATGGGATCCCCCCCCCCCGAATTCTAAAAGGATTAAGGGGAGAACTAGTGACACTACTGACTGCCCTTTTTAACAAATCATGGGACGATGGTGTGGTACCTGAGGACTGAAGGATGTGGATGTGATTCCCCTTCACAAAAGTCTGAGTAAGGCAGATGCAGGAAACTATAGACTTGTTTGTTTGACCTCAGTGGTAGGGAAAACGATGGAATCACTTCTGAAAGAAAGAACTGTTGAGTACCTGAAGGCCAGTGGGGCACAGGACCCAAGGAAGCATGGATTTACAGTGGGAAGGTCATGTCAGATAAATCTAATAGATTTCTTTGACTGGGTGACCAAAGTAGTAGACAAGGGAGGGGCTGTAGACATGGCTTACCTAGACTTTAGCAAGGCATTTGGCACAATCCCACACAAAAGATTAATAAACAAGTTAACCAGCCTTGGAGTGGGTCCCAAGGTGGTAGCCTAGGTAAAAAATTGGTTGGACAACAGGACACAGAGGGTAATAGTAAATGGCTTGCACTATGAAGAAAGGGGGGTTACTAGTGTGGTACTGCAGGGTAAAGTATTTGGACTGGTTACCTTTAATGTCTTTATATGTGACATTGCAAAGGGACTGGAAGGAAAAGTATTCTTCTTTGCAGATGACACAAAGATCTGAAACAGGGTTGACAAAAAAGAGGGAGTGAAATGGATGAGAAGGGACTTGGCAATGTTGGAGGAATGGTCAAAAGTATGAAAGTTTAGATTCAATGCAAAGAAATGCAAAGTAATGCACCTGGGAAACAAAACCCATTGGAAGAGTACACAATGGGATGTACTAACAGCGACAAAAATGGAAAGGGACCTGGAGGTAGTCATATCAGATGTCCTAAAAGTGTGCAAGCAATGAGAGAAGGCAGTAAGGAGGGCTGGGGGGAAACTGGGATGCATAGGGAGAGGCATCACCAGTAGAAAACAAGAAGCTGTTATCCCTCTGTACAGACAGTTGGTGAGACCTCATCTGGAGTACTGCATGCAGTTCTGGAGACCCCATCTCCATAAGGACATAGACAGATGGAGTCAGTCCAGAGGAAGGCAACTAAAATGGTGCAGGGTCTGCACCAGAAGCCATACAAAAAGAGACCAAAGGAGCTTAATACGCATACCCTCAAAGAAAGGAGGGATAGGGGGTCATGCAAGAAACTAAGTCTCAAGGGAATCAACAAAGTCCAAGAGGGTAGCATTTTTCAGAAAAAGAGATATATAAGAACAAGGGGGCATAATTTGAAGAAGGGGGGGGACAGCTCAGGGGCAACATGAGGAAGTATTTTTTCATGAAGAGGGTGGTGGACGCATGGAATGGCCTTCCTGAGAGGTTTGTGGAGTCAAAAACAGTTGGGGAATTCAAAAATCATGGGACAGACATAAGGGAATTTTATTGGGGTAGGAGGAAGTAGGCCGTTGAAAGTAAGTAAGTAAATGTTTATTTCTTTAAGGCACCCTTCCAGAGCTCAGGGCGCCTTTACCATATCACTCATACAAATTAAAACCACAACTATAAACAGCATCAAATTCAAAATACAATCCAATATAATTTAAATCACTAAAAAAAGCTTGGTTAAAAAGGAAGGTCTTTAAAGCTTTTTTAAAGCTCTCCACAGTCAGGCAATTGCGTATCTGGCAAGGTAGAGAATTCCACAGGGTAGGGGCCATAAAGGCAAATGTTCTTCCACCAGATGTTTTTAAGGTTACCCTGGGAATCTCCAGCAATCCCTCACCAGAGGATCGGAGGGAGCGGGAGGGACAGTAAGAAGTCAGGAGTTCCTTCAGGTAGTGAGGTCCCAAACCGGTGTAGGGCTTTATAGGTTATCAGCATGACCTTGAAAGTGATCCGCCACTGTACAGGCAGCCAGTGCAATTCGTGAAGCACAGGTGTTATATGGTTGGACCTCGGGCTTCCAGTCAACAACCTAGCTGCCGTGTTTTGCACCAGCTGTAATTGGTGGATATCCACTCCCGGCAGCACTAGATAAAGGGCGTTGCAATAATCAAGACGATTGGACACAAAGGCGTGGACCAGGGTAGGAAGATCCTCTGATGGAATCAAGTGTTTCACCCATGCTATATTCCTTAGATGAAAAAAGGATGATTTGACTACGGCTGACACCTGTGCCCTCAGGGTCAAGCCCTCGTCAAATATAACACCAAGGTTACGTACCTGACCAGATGCCATGAGCGGGGTTCCTCCCAGAAATACACCTGAGAGTTTTCCCACCCATGGACTTGATATCCTTACCCCCGGTTCCACCACCAATACCTCTGTTTTCCCTGGGTTCAACCTCAGCCAATTGGTACTCATCCAGTTCTGTATCTCCTGGAGGCAGTTGTTAAACAATGTACTTGACTCAGACTCCTGCTCGGGCACAAAAGACATATAGAGTTGAGAATCATCGGTATAGCAATGGAAACTCAAACCAAAATGTCTTATAATGTCCCCTAATGGAAGCATATACACTGCAAATAACATGGGGGACAATACTGAACCCTGTGGCACTCCACAGTGTAGACAGCAAGAGGTTGGTTAACTAGGATCTGCAGCTTATCCAATAGGTAGGGAAAATGGCAGACTGGGGTGGGCCAAGCAATCATTATCTGCCATCAAAGTCTATGTTTCTATGTTTATGCCCAGACAAGTCAACTCCTGATCTGGTTCAGCTGGAAGCAGCTATCTGCCACAGTCACAGGCCAGATCAAACAACAACTGAATACCCTAGGGAACAATACCTATAACTCCAATTTTAAAATAGCTGGGCTAACAGTCTGCTATACATATGCACTTGTATGGGTGTTTCAATACATGCAGACACAATTTGATCTAACCAATATAGTCATCTTTCTTTTTATGCATTTACAACATATGCTAGCTCAAACTCTCAGTAAGACCATAAGGCATCCATCACCATTTCATAATTTGCAAGAGTTAGGAGATCTAGCCCAGCAAAATACATGCCATTTTATTACTATATTCCATTATTAGAAGCTCCATGCCACACTTATATTGTAAACAGTTTAACAATTGGCCCTGAGCCTTGATCTGAGTTTCTACACAGAAACAATAGGATACCATTTGGATCAATATGCACAGTTACATATGAGTGGATGGTTACCAGCTCTTGCAATATAAAATTCTGCAGAACATGTCTCATACACTGCAGATGCTCCACAAATGTGAACTTCTAGACCAGCCCCTATGTACACAGTGTTGTCTAGAAGAGGGTACACTCTTATACATATAGTGGAAATGTATAGAGGCACAGCCATGGCAGGCGTCTCAAAATATAGTATACTAGACCGTTTGTTAAGGCTAGAGGGTGCCTTCATCAAATAGAGGAGTTTAATAGGTCTGGGTCTTCACACAATAATGGGACGGAGTAGATATCACATAACCAATAATCTTCTACAGGATGTAGGTTGTGGGATTTACCCATGCTTGGTGTGTTGTGTCATGAGGCCAATTGACAAACACCACACCAGACATGAGTTAATCTCACAACAACAACCCACACCCTGGAGTGGATTATTCTGTTTATGCAATGGTTCCTTAAAATAATATTTTTTAAGAAACCAATATTAATGTTTGTTTCTGCAGTGTTTTATTATATCTATTAAAATATCCTTCCTCCTAAACTAAAATCATTTCTACTGTACCTGTCGCTCAGTAGTTGAACTGTTAGTAAATACTCCCCCCCCCCCACCAAGTATCTTTGATCTCTGGTGTTAAACATCATATCCCCCAATGTCTTTGGTATTAGTCACCCCCCAAATTAATGCAGCTATTGATTTTGTGCAAGAGAGGGACAGTAGCATTGTGTTTTACAAGCTGGAAGGGGCTGAGAGAGAATATAGCAGGTGAGAGAGCAGTGTTGAATAGGGCTACAACTTCTTTATCTCTTGCTGTATATGCGGTTGTTATGGAAGTCTCTCTTTGTCTAAATCTTTATATTCTGGAATTGTCTATATTTGCTGGGCAGCAACCAGCTGGGAGAGAGAAGAGAGCTGGCTGCATTGTTAGTGAGCCTGAGGTTTGTGTGCACCGCTGCAGTTGTAAATGCAGGGAGCAAGTGCTGTAGCTACTGCTGTGAGCAACAATTTGCTTCTACAATATGTTCACAATGTTATGTTGTTTCCTGTGGAGTAGGTAAGAGGTGTTTAGGTGATATAAGGGTTTAAAGGAGAGTAGCATACTGATGTTTACTTTCTCTGGGTCAGGTTTAGTGAAAAAAATAGCAGTGGGTTTCTTTTGAGTTTTTCAAGGAGTGGGTGTATTGATTAAATTGATTCCGTCTTTCGGATGAGACGTTAAACCGAGGTCCCATCTGCCTGGATTGGTGGTAGTTCAGGTGGATGTTAAAGATCCCATGGCACTTATTGAAAAGAGTAGGGGAATTTACACAGTGTCCTGGCCAAATTTCCCTTATTCACTAAAAATACCACCAACAGCTAAATCTGGTTCAAGGTCAGTTGGCATTCATCTGTATCCCCCTCCCCCGGGTCGTGTCTGAAAATAGGCAGGATTTGTCTAGTGCACTTACCTGGTCAACAAAAACTAAATAAATAATTTTTTTGTGCTGCTGCCACACCTTGAATGACTGGCACTTTTTGCATGGGTTGTTGTGAGATTTACGCACAGCTAAAAGTGTCGGTCAGCCAACCAAAGTAAGG
This sequence comes from Neoceratodus forsteri, assembly GCA_016271365.2. Lineage (NCBI taxonomy): Eukaryota > Metazoa > Chordata > Ceratodontiformes > Ceratodontidae > Neoceratodus > Neoceratodus forsteri. The sequence continues at coordinate 876,793,585 of CM057459.1, forward strand.
ACTCTCAATGCCAATTGTATAATTTCCATTAATTACCATGCTTGCTATAAAAATAATACATGGACATTGGTTATATAGTGAAATGCCATCATTTAGTGGCACCAAGAAGCCATGCAGATTCTATATATGGTGCTCTATCCATGAATTACATGCGAAACACACATAGAGACCCCACGCCGCTCCCCACCCCATATTGGTGCGCACATGCCAGCATTCACAATTGCCAGCCACTAGACTGTGGCTCTGCCCCCCCAGGTGTGTAACAGCATGGGGATGGGCACGGATATGGGAGAGGCATCTAATGGGATGCCCATCCCTGGTCCTACAGTGGATCCCTTATGCAGATAGGTGGAGGACCCTGGGAAGGTGCATAGCCCCATGGGAACAAACATCAGGTGTTTGCCTGTATGGACACCCCCAGTCCTCCTGAGAAGCACAATGTGCTGGTGCAGTAGTGTGCGGGGGGATCCAGGCACTGCCATATCCTGCCATTGACCTGTGGAGGGCACATAACCACATATGGCTGGGTCCCCTCTGCCATAGATATCCAGCCCTGGCCTGGCATGCAAATGTCTTAGTGCATACACACAGCTCAGACACCCCCCACAGCATGAACCCATCCCACCCCCAGTGCAGAACCATGTGGCTGGCATGGGGATCCATCGTGCATGCTTCTAAAAAGCCATTTGTGAATGCCACTGGGTGTGCACATGGCACTGCCTCACAGCATTCAGGCATAGGAATGCCTACACACTGCCCTTATGCGCATGTAGGCATTTGTGAATAGAGCCCATGGAGAGGATGATCACCACTATGAGTCACAGGTACAAGTCTTACAAAAAGAAATGGGAAAGTCTAGCAGCCTTATTTTTTATTGTAAATAGCTCTGCTTTGTGTAGAGATTAACCTCCAGCTAGTTATATTGTTAAATGCCCTGCAGATGAACCATGTACTAGACTAATGTTAGACTCTCAGGGGTGAGGGGGGGAATGTCTGTTTTTTGTTATTGTCACTGTATGTCTGTAGTATTGTTTGTGTATTGTTTTAGTAGTAATTCAAAAAATCATATAACAACCGTATATGACAACACTTGTGGTGGTGGTTTGTTGTCTGGTTGAACACATGGTGAATGTTTACAGTACTGCAAAAAACAGTCCTTTGTTGCTATTGAATGTTTGCTTGCAGTGTAACAGGACTTCAAAGGGCCGTTGATGTTGTTGGAACAACTCAGAAAAAGATAATATCTGGACACAGTTTATAGTATCTTATATTTCACCGTTTTTGTAATTGTCACCCTTATGTGTTTATTACAAAGGATATTTACATGGAAATAGGATCCTTGTCCTATTTGCGCTGTCTGCTTGTCTACTTCAGCAGTCACAATTCTGTTTATGACATCCCAGTCTGTTGCTGTGTGTTGCCTCTCACTCACACACTCCCATTTCCCCCAGGTCTGGAAAAGTGAATTAGTGACACCAGTTTTCAAAGGTGGAGGCAACTCAAGCATAATTAACTATTGGCCAGTATCAATACTGTCCTCCCCTGTCTAAAGCTCTTGAAAGAATAGTGTTGGATCAGCTTGTTGACTACCTAAATAAATATAACCTTTTGTGTGCTGAACAGCATGGATTAAGGAGGTGACGTAGCACAATCACAGCTGGTACCGAGTACACCAACTCAATCCATGACACCCTAAATAAAGTACTGGTTATTCAGTCTTTTCATCAATGGACTGCATGCACAAGGTCAAAGGTAATGCTTTATGCAGATGATGCAGTGATCTACAACAGCAACGTACAACACTCACCTCACACAGGATCTCCAACATAGCTTTGATACAATGGAATTATGGTTAAAAAATAATAAGCTTGTTCTCAACTATAAATATACAAAAACCATACTCTTCACAGGAATTCACAATAAACATAAATTGCACCCCCCATACACAACACACTTGGCACCATTCTTGAACAAGTATAATCCTTGACCTGGCATTCCCTTGTGATACCACGGCACAAAACTAGTCAAGGCCAGCACTCCTGGGGTCAAAATATTGGAAATTACCAATGTTACAAGCCTGCATTGACAAAATGAAATGTAGTCTCATAAATTTGTTGTTTTGTAATATTTGTACACCACATTTTCAACATAGTCTTGTTATGACCCTGCATCATGAAAAAGGGTAGAGAAAATGTTTGACTCCTGGCCTAAAGGTGATTTTGTGCAGGGACCACAAAATCACCTTTCGGGATGTGAACAAACATGTTGGCCAGGATTTGAAAAATGACAGCTGTCACACTCGTGAGGTTTAAAGATACGGCTACATTGTGAAATTATGGGAAGAAATATTGAAAATTACCAAACTTACTAGCCTGTGTTCGCAAAAGTCAATGTAGGCTCATAACTTCGTTGTTTTTCAATATTTTTGTACCAAATTTTCAACCTAGCCTTCTTATGAGTCCACCTCATGAGCAAGGGCAGAAGACATTTTTAACTCCTGCCTGAAAGGTGATTTCACACTGAAACCATGAAATCATCTTTCAGGACAGATCTGCCTAATAACAGTGCAATTGTTCATGAGATGGGGTCCCAAAGAAGGTATGTTGAAAACATTGGCAAACATAGGCAAAAATGGCCAAGTTATGGCACTAAGTTCAAAACCCCATTGAAATACATTGAACTGCATACCTGTTTCCTTAGTTCACAGTCTAGCTTTGGAGAGTGAAGATGTGTTTGCGGTCCATAGAAGATTACGGCTCTGGACCAATGGTGGGTAACTAAGGGCTTTGAGAGGTGTTGGGTAGTGGATGCTGAGTTGGAGGGTTGGGTAGGGATCGCTAATGGTTGCAAAAGACATCAATGGATGTTTTCCTTTTCTCAGGTTTAAGAAAATTAAAAAGAACAGACCGAGGATTCCCAATCACAAGTCTGGAGGATTGTGCACCCCCAGTGTCACTGATATATTTATGATGGGGTGTGGGGTGGTGGGTGCTGAGAAGGGGGGGCAGGTGGGGGGGATATTAAAAAAAAAACTTGGAGTCCTGATCACAAGACTGGGGGATTGCTCACCCCCAGTGTCACCCTTATGTTTCTGGAGGGGGGTGTTGGAGGAAGCTGAGAGGGAGGGTCAGATGGGGGGATTTGTGTCAGCCAATAAACCGGAGTGTGTTACCTTGTGCCCTCAGCAGTCCTCATGGGAAGGAATTGTTCTCTTTTTTCTCACTTTCCTTTTTCCCTTAATCACATGTAAGTGTCTAATGGAGTGCTCAGAAGCTACTCTGCACGTCAGCTGGGTGGTCTGGGCAGGAAACTGGGATTTCAAGACCACCACCCATTAAATGATCTATGTCATCTATGAAAAACAAAACATTTAAGTGCCCCAAATTTTATAGGGGAAAAGTTCTGCTTAATGCTGAGAGTCACAGATGAAAAGAATTGCTCCAACTTTGAACCTTGAGGTGTGGTTGCTGATTGACTGTGCAGGGGACAGAACTCTGTCGAACTTCATGGGAAAGTGTCTCACCATCAGGGCTTAAATCGACCTCCAGCCTAACACCCAATGAACTGCCATGACAGCTAATCACAGCATCCTCTGCCATAAAGGCGCAGGGCATATTTCACCTTGTGTGGCTGAAAGAGCTCAGAAACAGAGAGACAATGCTGGACTCTGGTACACAGTTAATTCAGTCTTTTAAAATAGTACATACATCTGCAGAGCTCCTGATGACTTTCCCATAGAGTTCCCCACAACCCACAATAAGGGCCTGTTCTCCGGGTGCCTGATCTCCCTTCCACTGCTGCCATCGTGTGTCCAAGAAGGCTGAAGCTGCATCAGTGTAGATGAAGTTCTCAGTGGGAGACTGGGGTGACAAATTATAAGGCTGGAATGGTATACACATGTGAACTGCCATTGTGCCTCATGGAGTGACACTGGGGGATTGGGAAATTCCCCCAGTATTGTGATCAGGTTGCCGCTGAGTTTTATAAAGTAAAAAGTAGTGCAGTTCAATTGGAGACAAGGAACAGAGTGCTCCAGTGACACCACGGATGCAGAGGTGACTGTGCTCCATGTTCAACATGTTGTTCGGTCAGAAGAAATGCTCTGTGTCCTTTTTTAATAGCAAGAGGTCTGCAGGGCTACATCCACTGCAGCCCTAAAAATACGTAATTTGAATCAACTATTGCTGGTGTTTTCTGTTCGTTATTGACATGTTGTTAACATATTTGAAACAGTTATACTTGAATTCTGCATGCAGTTTTTCCCCAACTCTGTTTACTGCTTTCAGATAAGTGCTTTCTGCCATAATTAGGGGGAAACATAAACAATTTTAGAAGTGAGAAAGAAATAAGTCCCACAGCTGTGATTTGAGCCCAGATCTGCTCAGAATACCATTCCGTGGCACTATACAGCTGTGCTACCAGGACAACTGGTACCTGAGGATCCCCAAGTGCACTCATATTTTCTCAAAATGCACACCCTGGAGATACACAAATTAGTTACGCCTTTTTTATCAAGGAGTATGGTGAGGTCTTCAGGTTCCTGCTGTCCTGGTCCTGGTAACACAGCTGGTTAGTGCAGCCCAACAGTATTCTGAGCATAGCTGGGATTAAATCCCAGCTGGGGTACTTTCCAGTTGTCTTGGTAACACAGCTAGTTAGTGCAGTGGGATGGTACTTTAGGAAGACCTGGGTTCAGATACCAGCTGGGGCACTTATTTATTATTCACTTCTAAAATTGTGTTCCAAACATATATGCACACTGCATTCCTTGATAATAAAAATGTAACTCTAATTAGTGTAGCTCCAGGGTGTGCATTTAGGGAAAAATATTAGAGACCTTGGGGATCCTCATGTACCATTTGTCCTGGTAACACAGCTGGTTAGTGCTGTTGAATGGTATTTGAAACAGACCTGGGTTCAAATCCCAACTGGGACACATTTCTTTCTCACTTCTAAAATTGTGTTTCATGCATATATTCACACCACACACAGTACCTTGATAATAATACGAGACACACACACACACGCACACAAACACATGCGCACGCACACACACACACGCACACAAACACACTGTGAGACTTGATGCTTATCTTCAAAGTCTGATGATGTCTGCTAGTTGGCTAATTGGCAGAAAACCAGTGTGATTGGTGAGGATTTTGCCTTTGAACTACAAAAAGTTAATGCCCTTCAGCCATCTAAACACTTGTCATTTTTACTGTTTTCAGCATTAGCTTTTTGAAGGCAAGCCTCCTGCATTTCTACATAAGTTGGCTTATGCACACCTATACAGCTCTCTGCACTACAGTAACAACATGTTCGCTTTACACATGTGCGTACAAGCAAACATAATAATGACTATGGAGATTACTGTACTTTGGCATTTACAGTGAAAAAGTATTAGTTTTGAATAATTTTGTCTGTTTCATCTGACATCTAGTATACTGTAACTCATGGCTACTACAGCATATGGACTTTAGATTAGTTTATTATATGGAGATATAGGGGTCATGTTGTAACGTAGAGATTTACCATGAAACAATAATGTATTAGCATTCATAATATAATATAATTATGATTCTAATTTATAAAATTAGTAAAAATAATTGTAATTAATTTTCATGTAAACCTTATTCCACTGAAGAAGCCTCGAGGGGCAAAACATTGGGTCCAGACATAAGGCCCCCATGTGAAGTTTAATAAACTTACTAAGACTTGAGAAAAACTCTTTTTGCATATGTCTGGTTTGCCGGACAGGTTGATTTTGCTTTTGACTGCCTTCCAGCCCCAAGATCAACTATTAAACAGAAGACTTGTAATTGAACAGTACCCAGTTAGTTCTTTGGACTTGACATTACCTTTGTCAATAAAACAGGTCCATGTAAGCCACCCTTCCCCTTAAATTTCACTTAGAAATAAACAAGTCCAGATCAGTGTGCCTTTCCCAGTTAAAACTTACACACAATTTGATAAATAAACAGTTTAGGAATTATAACTTTTTTGCAGTGTTCTTTTTATTGTTACCTTCCATTATTCTCGAGGAGGGAGGAGGTGATTCTGCCACTGTATAGGTCATTAGTTAGACCACACCTGGAGTACTGCATGCAGTACTGGTGCCCGTATCTGAAGAGGGACATTAAGTTATTGGAGGGGGTGCAGCGCAGGGCGACAAAGATGATCAAGGGGCTGGGGACTTATCATATGAAAGGAGGTTGAAGGAGTTGAACATGTACTCACTGGAGGAGAGGAGGGACAGGGTGACATGATTGAAACCTTTAAATACATGAAAGGAATAAACAAGATGGGTACAGAGGGCTGTTCAAAGTAAAGGAGGGAGGCCACCAGGGGCCATGATATGAGACTGGAGGGAGGAAGGTTCAGGAGGGAGATGAAGAGACACTTTTTTACAGAGAGGGTGGTGGCTGGGTGGAATGCGTTACCTGCAGAAGTGGTATCCAGTAGAACAGTGGACTGCTTCAAAAGGGGATGGGACAGGACAAGGGGGAGGGTTAATGAAGGGGAACGGTGGAAGGGAGGGGCAGCTGCAGAATAAGGGGTGCTAGTTGCACATTCGAGCAGACTTGATAGACCTCTAGGCCTTTATCTGCTGGCAAATTTCGTATGTTCGTACTACTTAACACTATACTTCAGTTTAAACTATGTTCTGAAAGGGAGAAGTCTACGACACTGACTGAGACTACCCCACAACTCTCAGTGGAATAATTTACTAACAATTCATTCCTGTACAGGGCTATAAATCTATTTTAAAAATTCCTTTGGATTTAGTTTTAACCACAATTTGTGGAAGTACATTCGAGGGGGAAAAAAACAAAACATCAAAAAACAACAAAAAGTACAAGGAAGTACATTTCAAATTACTATTTCCCATTCGGTAAAATACTACTTCTTCCTGTCACTCAAACAGGCTATACATAAGTGGTTAATTGTGTCCTCTAGTATCTTATGTCCTTGAAAAGTAATGTTTTGTTTATAAATAATGGCATAATTCTTTCACCAATTATGATTGTTTATTTAGGCAGTAAGGCATGACAGGGGGTGTGTTATGGTAGGGTTGAAGCATGAAGTGAAGATGAGTGTCTCCACCACTCGAGAAGGGCCATTAATCCACCATAACACACACCAGGACTGCTTTATTTTGATTATGAAATGAGTCCATTTTAGTAAATTGGATGTTTTTTTTTTAATATATTTATATTCAGCTACTTTCAGCCAGGCGGTTGTGTTGGTATAATGGCCCAGCTAAAATTACCTCTTGGCTAATCAGAAGCCAACATTCTTTCAACCCAATTCATAATTCTAAATATTCCAGGTACTCTTATAACAATTATAAATCATAACATCATTCTTGACCAATACGGACTGTTTATTTCTAAACATTCCATGTCATTCAGTTTTTCCACAAGAGATTGTCTAATGCAAATATGTCCAAAGTTTGACAGTTCTAAGTTTAGTTTGCACAGTCACTTTGATTACACAGGGGTTTCTCATATTGTCTACAAAGTCAGTTTTATGTTAAATCCAAGTTGATTTTCAGAAACAGAAATATTTAACATGATTTATAATGTTAATATGTAGAGTTCATGTGCCTCTTGTGGTTTTAAGAGTTTCTTTTCATATCCTTTCTGTGCCAGAACTGCTCAGTTCTCTCTGTCAAAGAACTCAAGAATGCACTCTTATAAAAATAAGAGACACAGGAACTGTACATAGAAACATATACAAGAGGGTGTCTCATGCAAATACTTCTAAAATTCTAAAGTTCTATCTTCAGCTGTTAGAATCCATTTCCCAGACAGATGTTTCTCTTATTTTCTACAAAGTAAAACATTTTAATTTAAATTAAAATCCCATTTTTTAAACAGAAATTCTCAATATGATTTATAATATGCTTATATGTAAATTTTCTGTGTCTCCTGTGGTTATAAGAGTGTGTTTTCAAGTTCTTTGTATGCCAGAACTGCTCAGCTTTGCTTCGCAATTCTCCCACCCAAAGAACTTGAAAATCCACTCTCATGATCACAAGAAACACAGGAACTGTACATACAACATAATGGGAAGAACATTTTCTGGCCTGTGATTGGCTGAGACCCCTGGCAAGGGGTATATTTATGTGCCAACAGACCGGGAAATAACTTGTTCCAGTGCATACCTGCCATTACACAACAAAATATTCTTCTGCCCAATCTGACTTTCAAATTCTTTCATGACCACCATTTTATTCTACTCCCTTAGTGAGATTTATCACTGTACCTCCACTCACATCTCCACATTATTGAGAATGACTTACTAACTGAGCTACCACACCCAATAACTCATGTGCCATTAACTCACATCTTCTTGTAAAAATAAAAGTACCTCATTTTTTTTCTTTTGAGAATTCATGAGCCGACTGCAGTACTGCCATCCAATCTCACCTGAAATGGACAACAAGCCATTCTCCCTATTGTGCTGAGCCACATGCTCCCCACTTACATTGTGGCAGCAAGAAACAATTGTTTCTTAAGAAAGTCTCTTTACTGCTAGCATCATTGGCGTGCAGTCACCCCTGTCACTCTCAGTCTCTCCTGGTGGTGGTGGTGATGGGGGGGGGGAGTTGAGAGAAACATAATGATTGAGAAACTTAGAGTGACTGTCTGAATCTGTAATTTAAAAAAAAATGCTCTTATAAGTAACAATTTCCTGTAATAGCAATTCAACCAGTACAATGACTGTTTTACAGAAACTACCATTTGTGTTCATTTTTATTAATATTTTGCCTTCTTTTTCCTTCTGAAATCATTATTACTAAAACATATAACAAAATACCATTTTCTAAATGAAATAATACCCTCCAGTGTGGGCAGTATGGGCTATACTAGACCTTCCTTAGGCTATAAGGCCCTCTGCCTGTGTCATGGGACCTCATTACATCCCTGTACAGTCCAGTGTGGCCCAGTACTGCCCACCCTCTTGTATATTATTGCTGTCATGATGTTGTATACATACTGTAGTTACATTATAGAGCAATAACAAGTATCCCCTCAGTCTGTTCTTTTCCAGACTTCATAGACTCAGCAGTTACAGTCTCTACTAATTCATTATGTCCTTTGCCACAATCCCCATACCAGCTAGTGATCCTCCTCTTTACCCTCTCCACTATGTCAATATCCTCCTGACAGAACTGCATAGCTTACCTAAAACATCTATTTTCCATTTTGGTTCTACATAGTGAAATTTGGGGTGGGATCACATGGGTCCTAACTCCCTTCTGGAATGAAATGGCCAAAAATGCAGCAAAAAAATAAGTTTTTAATAAACCAAATTCTCAACTTTACAAGCTGTAGTCCTTCTATTGCCATACCTTAGTGTTCCTGTTCCTGGTTTGATTAAAACCTCTTCAAGAGGTGCAGTTGCCTAGCAGTGCAAGCTGAGGACCAACACAAAAGATTCTGTTTGAATCATCATCACTTCACTGTTAGCACTTCTAGCTAGTGCCCAGACTACCAGGCTAACTGCAGTGATCAGAGGGTGGGGGTGTGTGGATAATATTCTCACAGTCTGCATCAATGGAGGCAGCAACAGAGGCTACTAGAAGTCTTCAGGATGTTCAGGATACAGATCAAAATGTTGCAAGTAGGCAGAGATCCATAGTACTTCTGAATAGAAGAAACAGCCCTGCTGCCAAAATGCAGTGGTATAGGTTGAGAAATTGTTTCTGATTAGTTGGAGCTATTCTTTTCTCTTTATCAAAGACACACTTATTTTGGGAAGAGTGCCTCACATGCAGTTGCCCTGGATATCAGGGATGTGCAGGGACTGAATGCTATTTCCCAAATACCTTGAATAGTATGGCTTCCTACTATTGGAGAACCTTTCCCTAAATAGGGAATCAGCTGGTTTGACTATACAGAAAGAACAAGCACATGAGTGCTGTCAGATATGTTAAGGCAGCCAGGCATGGAGGATGGCAGGTTATGCTGGTCACTTTGTGGTAAGAAACAATGGGTGCTGTGGATGGGAGTAGGGTGCTGCCAGTGTTGGAGTGGGACATACAGGATATTTCTGTAAATGCAATGAGTTCTGTATTAATTTTAAAATATGCTAGCTGGGTTGTGTCAGTCAACCATTACAGGATGTTATTTATAACACTAAGCAATAAAATAAATGGTGGGTGCTGAGGAAAGATAAAGGAACTGGGATCTCATAAGGGTTTGGGGATGGGGGTTGCATTTTCCTGGATTTTGAGTTTGAGGAAGAGGGTGGGAGCTGTTTTTTTTTAAGGTGACACAAATAACTGAATATCTAAATATTTGACTGCCAAATACTGAGTATTCAGCCAAATATTCAGAAAAGGGTATTCACACATTGTTTCTGGACATGGGTATGCTCAGGGAAGGTTTTCTAAAATTGTAATTTATAATTGGGCTATCTCAATCAATAATATAATAATAGCACTGCTGAAACTGCTCTTAGGGTTGTAAACGAACTCTCACTTTCATTCTTAGGGTATCATGTGAGACCGCTCTTACAATCCTAAGATTGCTTTCCTTGGCAGTATTAGCATAAAATAAAATGTATTATTTGCAATGGGAAGTAACAGGTGACTGCTTAACACAACATGAAAACAGTAGCTGTGCTACCATTCAAGATGTAGTTTGAAGAGACTAAAGGGATGGTGTCATGAAAAGAAGACTAACAATGGGGACAATTTCTTTGGAATATGTATAGATGAAGGGACCCTGTTGCCTTGAAAATAAATTGCCATCCATTCATGCAGTTTATTTTATATTGACTGTGGTGGGAATAGGAACACTTCTCAGGGGAACATCTTCAATGAATGGTATGTGAAAGCAGTTTGGCATGGGGTGGTTAACATGTTTTATATTTGTACTGATGCACATTTATGTATGTGTGTGTGTGTATATATATATATATATATATATATATATATATATATAGATATATATATATATATATATATATATATATATATATATATATGTATAGAGAGAGAGAGAGAGAGAGACAGAGAGAGAATATGGGGTGGTGTGTAACAAGATTTTACACATTCTCTAGTTGTGGGATGCTACATAAAACCTCGAGGGCGAAGCCTGAGGGGTTTATAAATGTATCCCACAATGAAGGTGTGTGTAAAATTGAGTTTTACATTACAACTCCTATTTTATTTTTTATAATTGCTGGTATGCGCTTTTTCGCCTCAGCAATCATAGAAAATAAACTGATCAGTTTTCAGACAACCGTGGACTAGTCAGAAGTCTTAGCAGTCTGCCAAGTTATAGTGCTCCGCTTATGTGAGGTAAGAAGAAGTGGAGAAAATAACGGAAGCTGTGTCTGTATTTTTTCTGTTTGTTTCCAATATTCTTAAACTTACTGGCAAACAGCGGTTGCAGAGCTGCGGTGTACTTCGATATGAAGAGGAGAGACCCGCCAGCTCTTGTGTGTGGAGATAGAAACCGGACGGAATGTTCCTTTTTGACTGGTTTTTGTTCACCAGAATAGGCCTTTATTTTTTTTTCAAATAATAAAAGAAAAACGTTGACAGTGAGGGGTGTTGCTTCTTGGAACAGTGAGTGTCACATTGTAAAGGAACACTGTGACTGGCGCATGCATGATCAGATGGAAACCTGGCTCGTGTTTGCTGTTATAACCAGCCCAAATGGTTATAACAGCAAATTATAACCGGGTTTCCCTATGGGAAAAAGCACTGGTCAGTAATTACATATACACACACACACACATATATATTTATTCATGGCAAAAAACTCCATTTAATGCATCAGTTAGGGTTGTTCCACAGCGACAAAAGCAAGGAAATTCAATGTTAGGGTTGCCATCCTTTGCACCCCACACCCACCCAACCCCACCAACAGGCATCTGGGTGTGAGTTGAGGTCATCGTCCTAACTCTCACCCCATTCCATGTGTAAGTAAGCTGAGGTGGTGCAGTATAGGAGAATGGGGTGAGAGTTAGTACTGATGACCCCAACGCACACGCCGATGCCTGTTGGTGGAGGCGGGGTGGACCTGGTGCGCAAGGGGTGGCAACCCTAACACCAAATTTCCTCACTTTTGTCACTGTGGAACAACCCTAATGATGCATTAAACAGAGTTTTTTGCCATGAATTTCCCTTCTTTTTGAGAATGTGCATTGTGAGTACTGAATGGTATGTGGTGGTGGGAGCGCAGGGCCCTTTTGGCCCTGTCCACCCACCATGCTTCTAATTTGTGCATAATAACCCTAACAGTAATGGTAACACTAACAGTAATGGTAACGGCAACTTTAATGGTAACCTAATGGTAACGCTAATGCTAACAGTAAAGCCAACAGTAATGGTAATAGTAGCGAGAATAGTAACAGTAATGGTAATGCAACTGCAAATGATAATGGGAACAGTGAGGTAAAAGAAAATAGTGATGCAAACAGTAATGCACACGATGATGCAAACAGAAATGGTAACGCAAATGGTAAGACAAATGCAAGCGCAAAAGTTAATGCAAACAGAAATGGTAACGCAAATGGTAACAGAAACGCAAACGGTAACGCAAATGTAAATGCAAATGCAAATGCAAATGGTAATGGCAATGGCGATGCAGAAGGAAACAATAATGCAAGTGACAATGTAAACACAGCCGTTGTTATGCAACTCCAGATCTGTCTGCAACAAGACTGACCTTATTTCAGACTTTGTTGTGAGGACAGATCTGGTATCCATTACCGAGACCTGGTTGGATAGGAATGCGGACCCTTTTTTAGAGGCTGCTGTTCCCATCAGGTACTCGGTTATACATCGCCTGAGACTGGATCTCGGGGGGGGGGTGGCGGTCTGTTTCAAGACCGAATTGGGCCTAACTGGTGTACCAGTTGAGAAGGCCAGGTCATTTGAGTGTACTGTGGTAGCTGGTGTAGGGTGCAGAATTGCCCTCATCTATCGTCCACCAGGTGATGAGAAGCTTTTTCTGCAGGAAATAGCAGATTTTGCCACCGACGTGTCCTTGGAGTCGCCCAGACTCATGGTTCTGGGTGACTTCAGTGCTTGGGTCGACGACGAATCTTCGCTTTTTGGTCAACATTTCCTCCAGGAGATGACATCTCTGGGCTTTACACAGGTTGTTTCCTCAGCTACACACAAGGGAGGTCACTCTCTTGACCTGGTTTTCCTCCTGGGGATCGAAGTGTAATGCCCCAAAGGTGGTCATTACAGAAAAATAAAATAAAATAAAATAAAAACAGAATACACAGGAGCTGCAGGGGTAGGCAGCAGGGTACTGTACGAAGGGGCCTCTAGACATAAAAGTCAACTGCCCTACACACACAAAACACTGTAAATAATAGAAAAAGTGCACCTGTGCACTTACAGCTGGTCAAAAGATAGACTTTGCAAGCATTCCATGTCATAATGGCCTGGATGGAATGCTGTGCTGAGTGGCTCATGCACAGCGTTCCAATCCAGCCATTCTAGAACCCAGGCAGGTTTAACTTTTAAAAATAATTCTACAGTTGGTCAGTTGATCCTGGGCAGTGGTTGAGGAGACAGGATACAGAAGTCAAGGGACAGTTTAGGGCTTACCTTGTGTTGAAGCCATCCCTCTGGGCTTGCTGTGGTCCTGTGCTGCCTCCCCTGCCTGAAGACTCCATGCCCAGCGTTAGTCCTGCAGTCTGCGGTACCATCGGGCACCAGAAGAAAAGAAACCGTCCGTTTGCCATGTTTTTGGGCTTAAAAGCCCTTGGTTTTATTTATTTTGGCCCCCGAGAGTATTTTCAGTTTATTTCGGTCCCCCGTCGGCAGCCCTGCCAGCCGCATCACATCGCACTCCTGTTTGGGCCGTTGGAGGCCCCCTAGTCATCCCCAGCTGCCTGTCCATTTTCCCTCCCTCTACCAGCATCCCTCCTGCCTCCCTACCGCACCGGAATCCTCCTGCTGCCTCCAGAAGAGGTGAGTCGGCGGCAGCACATGCTACGTGCTGACCGCCTGTCCTAAGAGACTGTTTTTGTGAGAAAAAGCACATTAGGCGCTTAGGAAAGGTGGCCGATAACCGCAGGAGCATCGGGTCACTAGGACCCACGATTTTAATATTTAAAAGGGAGGGGGGGTTAGCGACGCCCCAAAGGAGGGGCCAGAAAGCAAGGCCTTTATCGTGGCCTATAAATATTCATAGGGGGGCAGGATTAAAGGTGGCAACCAGTATAAGGATTGACAGCAGGCATTGGGAGCCTGCAGAATTTAAAAGGGCAACACCATTTAAAAGGGCAATTCCGGCACAAATGTAAAGTAGGGCATTAGGCCCATTATAAAGTGGGGCATCTGGCCCAAAGTATTGAGGGGCACCAGGCCCATTGTAAATAGGGGCACCAGGCCCAATCTAAGGTGGGGCACCAGGCCCAAAGCAATGAGGGGCACCAGGCCCAGTATAAAGTGGGGCACCAGGCTCAAAGCAACGAGGGGCACCAGGCCCAGTATAAAGTGGGGCACCAGGCCCAAGGTAATGAGATGCACCAGGCCCAGTATTAAGTGGGGCACCAGGCCCAATCTAAGGTGGGGCACCACACCAAAGCAATGTAGGGCTTCAGACCCAAGGTAAAGGTAGGGCATTAGGCCCGAGGTAAAGTCTGGTCTAAGGGGAGGTCCCGGCCTAGTGGAATAGGGCAAGCCAGCCTAGTGGTACTAAAGGGAGGCCCCAGCCTAGCGGAATAGGGCAAGCCAGCCTAGTGGTACTAAAGGGAGGCCCCAGCCTAGCGGAATAGGGCAAGCCAGCCTAGTGGTACTAAAGGGAGGCCCCAGCCTAGCGGAATAGGGCAGGCTCACGCTAACGTAGGGCTTCAGGCCCGAGGTAATGGTAGGGCATTAGGCCCAAGGTGAAGTCTGGTCTAAAGGGAGGCCCCGGCCTAGCAGAATAGGGCAAGCTAGCCTAGTGGTACTAAAGGGAGGCCCCAGCCTAGCGGAATAGGGCAAGCCAGCCTAGTGGTACTAAAGGGAGGCCCTAGCCACAATGTACAGTAAGGGATCCTATCCCAGAATACCCTACCTTTAGAAACAGGAGGTCATTTGAGACTGTTCTATTTGCCTATACTGTGAAGTTACTGTGATTACTGTACTGCTTATGCTGAACTATAGCCCTAAGTACCTGAACTATTGTCCTAAGTACCTGAACTATTGCCCTAAGTACCTGAACTATTGCCCTAAGTACCTGAACTGTTGTCCGAAGTACCTGAACTATTGTCCTAAGTACCTGAACTATTGCCCTAAGTACCTGAACTATTGTCTGAAGTACCTGAACTATTGGTCCAAGTACCTGAACTATTGCTCTAAGCACCTGAACATTGGCCCTTATCAGTAACAATTACCCCTGAAGTTATAATTTGCTTTTCCCCGGCAAATTATTGTACTATTCCACAGTTCTTTGGGCATTCTTCAGTTATATGTTTACTACTGTATGAAGATAGTCTCAATCTTCTACCACACTGCAGTCTCATAGTGTGGTCTGTTACACCACGTGCTCAGAATCAGTCTCTACTCAGAAGAAGACATCCTTCCAACATTCTTCACTTCAGGAAGATCATCCATCAACTCATCCCGTCCAGTTGTGTCATCCGCTGAAGTCGAAGCCCATCATCAGTCGTACCCACCGTTTTCTTGTTTTCACAGCTTGAAAGTACGTCCGCCGAAATGCATCACGACAGCCGTGCCAGTGTCGTTACGTATGGTTCCTGTTCCAGATGTCCCGAAGTTGGTCGCCTTCAAGGAAGAGAGAGCTCATCTTGGAGAACCTGTTCTGCGCCCCCACCTGGTCATTCACGAAGTCGAGTCCGTCAAGCCCAGTCAAGGACGCTGTCCGCTGCTTTTGTTTGTGTTAGTTTCTTGATCCTAGGATTGCAGAGTCAACCTTTCATCTCTTCAGATTCTTATGGTTCCTGGTCCTGTCAGATTTCTTCCGAGTCCAGCTGGTCCTTGAGTGCTGCAGCATCAGTCGGATCGTGGTAGTCCTCCATTGGATTCATTGCCATGCAGATCTTGGTGTTTCTTCATCCTTGGCAACCCTAGAAGTGGGTTTTGGCTGAGGAACCTCTTGCTTCAGTGTGTGTTATTTCAGAAACCAGTTGCTTTGGTTCTACATTCTGGCAGCCTTGCAGAGAGTGGGCTTTTGCTGAAGATATATGGTCTGTTTACCAAACCTCTCACCACCCCAGTGGCCTTATCTAGGTCCTTGCTGGGAATTGAGATTAGGGTTCCACAGTTCTGTTTTATTTTCCCTTGTAGCTACCAACGAAGAACGACGGTGTACATGAAGACGCCAGATCTCTGGACTCTTGTAAAATCTGGACTCTTTTGTAGATGTGTGATGCTGATCACCCTAATGTAGTGCTGAGTAGCCCATGTAACTGAATTCTAGTATTAGAGTATAGAAGTACAGTATAACCTAGTATTAGAGTATAGAAGTACAGTACAAACTAGTATTAGAGTAAGAGTGGCAATAGGCCTAAAGTTTATGCTTGTAGTGGTAACCGTAAAAGTGGTAGATAAAAGGTGTTGCAGTATTTCCCTGTTACAATTTGCCCTATTTTTTATCAGGCAACCCACTCGTACTCCTTCTTGTGACTGTGTCTGTCTACCCCTTGGTGCCAAATAAACACCCACCCTGCGGGCATCAAAATACTAAGTTGACTCCTGCCTCTCCTTGTCTGGATAGCAGTTATCCTATCCGAAAATAATTCGGACCTTTGGTGCCTCATCATAACATCTTCTTCTTGAGCGCATCACAGAAGCCTCCGATTTGGTGGTGGAACCAGTCAGTTGGTCCGATCATTACTCAGTTGGGTTCAATTTTGAGGCCCCTCTGGGTAGGTCAGTCCCTGTGGAGTTGATCAGATACCACCCATTGCGGGACATGGTCCCTGAAGACCTGATGGTGGTTATTGACCTCTCGGTGTTGGACGAGTTCTGCACTGATCCTGAGCAGTTGGTAGTGGCCTATAATAGGGCCATATTGGTAGCCCTCGATCAGATTGCACCTGTCTGTGTTTGCCCCCTTCCATGTCGTCCCAGCTCTACATGGTTTGATGGAGCTCTGAGAGGGTTGCAGAGGATGGGGCATAGGTTAGAGCATCGTTGGAGGAAGATGACCACTGATGCCGACCACCTTATTTTGTCAGAGCATTATAAACTCTACCAAACAGAAATCTCCCATAAGGCAGAATTCCTGTCCAGGGAAATTTCTGTCACACAGAATCGACCGGCCCAGCTCTTCAGAACTGTTGACAGACTTTGCAACCCAGCCTGTCAGCAGATCCGTCGAGTTTTTACTCAATCTGATTGTGAGGAGATTGCTCGATTCTTTGCGAATAAGGTTGAAGACATCAGGAGGGAGTGCCTCCAACTTCATTCTAAGGGTGTTGCTGTTGATCGTTGCCCTGTCACAGAGCCCAGAGTTTCCTGGAGTGCCTTTGACCTGCCGGATCTCGTAGATACTATGAGGATTGTCCAGAAAATGCACCTCATGTGCTGTAGTTTAGACCCTGGCCCTACTTCCCTGATCTTGGGTTGTAGTGAGATCATCGGCCCGGTCTTAGCTCGGATTATCTGGTGCTCTTTAGATATGGGAGTATTTCCTAGCTCCCTGAAGGAGGAGGTGGTGATCTCCCTTCTGAAGAAAGCTTCTTTAGACCCAGATAACCTAGCAAACTACAGGCCAGTCTCTAACCTCCCTTTTGTGGGGAAGGTTATTGAGAAAGTTGTGGCTGCTCAATTGGATAACCATTTGACCATCCATAGTTTATACGAACCTCTCCAGTCTGGTTTTTGTAAGAGGCATAGTACTGAGACTGCTCTGGTTTGGGTGCTCAATGATCACCTGATGATGAGAGATCGGAGACACCATTCTATCTTTGTTCTCCTTGATCTGTCATCAGCTTTTGATACTGTGGGTCATGGGGTTCTGCTCGAATGCCTGAGGTCCATTTGTGGGCTGTAGGGTACAGTCCTCAGATGGTTTTCATCTTTCCTCACAGGGAGAATGCAGAGAGTGGTCTCAGGTTTGTTTTCATCCAGGGCCTTCTCTCTGCCATGCAGGGTGCCTCAGGGCTCGGTGCTGTCCCCCATGTTATTCGCAGTATACATACTACCCCTCGGAGACATTGTAAGATGGTATGAGCTGAGGTTTCACTGCTATGCTGATGATACCCTGCTCTACCTGTCTTTCGCACCTGTCCAGGTTGGTGCTATTTCAGTACTGAACAACTGCCTCACAGAAATCCAAGACTGGATGAATTCCAGCGGTTTAAGGCTGAACCCAGGAAAGACTGAGGTTATGGTTGTGGACCCAGGTCATAGGGTAGAGGGACTGAGGACTGGGCTTCCCTCTGGTTTAATCCTGGGGGAAGACCAGATTCTCACCTCTGAACGGGTGCATAACCTGGGAGTGGAGCTTGACATCGGTTTGAACCTTCAACAGTAGGTGTCTGCAGTCATCAAGCTGGCCTTTTTCCATCTTAGGAACATTGCCAGGATTAGGCACCTTGTTCCACCCAGTGACCTGCCGGTCTTGGTCCATGACTTTGTGACATTGCGCCTTGATTACTGTAACTCTCTTTACCTTAGGCTTCCTGGGGTTGATATACGCCACTTGCAGCTAGTGCAGAACGTAGCAGCAGGTTTGTTGACTGGGGCTTCCAGAAGATCACACATTACCCCAGTGCAGCGCACTCTGCACTGGCTGCCAATACAGTGGTGGATCACCTTCAAAGTGGGTCTTTTGAGCTACAAAGCCCTACACGGTTTGGGTCCTGACTACTTGAAAGAGCTCCTGATGCCCTACACCCCTCTGCGACAGCTCCTCTCAGCTGATGAGGGGTTGCTGGAGATTCCAAGGGTAAATTTGAAGTCATCTGGTGCTCGTGCATTTGGATTTGCTGCATCTACCCTCTGGAATTCTCTGCCCTGTCAGCTCCGGGAGTGCAGGATGGTGAGGAGTTTTAAGCAGGCACTAAAGACTTTTTTATGGGAAAAGGCATTTCCTATTTTATTCTGATTTTATATTGAATGTATTTGATTCTATATTGAATGTATCTGAATATGTCTTTGTGTTTGTTTTTGCATGCAGCGCCTTGAGATTTTGAAAGGCACTCAATTAAATAAATGTTATTATTATTGTTACATGCAAACACTAACGGCAATGGAAATGCAAACACAAACGGTAATGCAAACGCAAACAGAAACACAAAAGATAATGGTAATGGTGATGCAGAAGGGAACAGTAATGCAATTAGCAATAGAAATGCAACCAGAAATGCAGATATTAATGCCAACAGAAATGCAGACGGTAACGGAAATGCAAACGGTAATGGTAACACAATTGGAAACATAAGCAGTAATGGTAATGCCAAAGATGATGCCAAAGGAAACAGTAACGCAAATGGAAACACAAACGCAAATGCAAATGTCAACGCAAATGGTAATGCACATGGTGACACAAAAGTAAACGTTAACAAAGATGGAAATGGAAATGCAAACGGTAACAGTAATGCAAATGCAAACAGAAATGGCAATGGTGACGCAAAAGGAAACCATTACACAAACAGTAACACAAATACAAGCGCAATGCAAATTCAAAGGGTAACGCACACGGTGACGTAAACGTAAACGCAAGCGGAAATGCTAACGGTCACAGTACCACAAACGCACAGAATTTTTTCCCCAAAAAGATGCATTTAGAAGCACAGTGATTTACAAAGAATGTATTCATAGTAATGGCCCTCAGAGCAGAAAATGAGCACTTGGAATACTAAACTGCTTATATCTCAGGAGTCATACAAAGTAGAAAAAAATCAAAATCTCATATTATTTATGACTGTCCAAGCTAGTTTTGTACTTAGCACCCTAACGGGGGACTACGTATTTTTCTGACGAAAAGTCCGTATTGTGAACCGCTTTCGAGATATGTTCCCTGAAGAAGCAGCAGATGCCGCAATATTATCCTATGGGAAAAACTGCCAACTTTGGAATGCCATAACTTTGCAGTCCTCCAACATTTTGTCACCAAACTACAACAGGCACATCTGTTCGATCTTGGCTTTCTTCCTTCCAAATTTCAGCCCAAAAGACCAAATCGTTCTTTTGCAGCAGGGTGGCAAAGATTCCCTATTGTTTTGGGCATAGTGTCACAAAGTACTATTGCAAATCACGACACTTAGGCAAATAAAATCATGAAAGTGTCACATATGCGAAAGTACTTTGCAACACTACTTTTTATAGAAATTTAAAAAACATATCTCTGCGGTGTTTTACCCCCCAAAAAAGACATGGCTAGTATCATCAGGACTCGACTAAGTGAACACAATAAGAATTGTGTCCCTAGAGGGTCCCAAATTTAAATGTCAAGCATTTCTCTGACCATCAACTGAAAATAAGATGGCTGATTTATGACACTAAAAGGGTCATTTGCGAAAATAAAAAATGCATTTGCGACACTTACCCTTATTTTGTTAACTTTTCCCATAGACTATAATGGGGCAAGTTTTCTTTGAATAACTTTTGAACCGTTTAATATTTTTTCATGAAATCTTTGAAAGACACATCAGGAACCCTGACTGCATGTTCCCTGAATGTGTTGGACCAGTCACGCAAACTGTGCGGGCTGTAGGCGTGGGCAGAAATGCACAAAATTGTGTAATTTATGTGTTTTCTCTAGCTCTGCAACCATGCATCAGATCATAACAAAACTTAGCAGGTCCAGAGATCTATAGAACCGGACTGTGCTTTCCAAATTTCAGGCAAATCCGTCATACAGTGGCAAAGTTATTAAGCTGCCAAATTTCAGATTTAACCATAAATGGGGTATTCAACCCTAAATACAATGGCACTACTGTGCCACTATATATATATATATATATATATATATATATATATATATATATATATATATATATATTCATGGCAAAAACTCTAATGCATCAGTTAGGGTTGTTCCACAGTGACAAAAGCAAGGCAATTTGGTGTTAGGGTTGAAAACCCTAACTGCACATTGCCCCCCACCACCACCACCAGCACACACACACACACACACATGCAAGTAGGGGAAGGACCAAGGCAACAGAACCAATCACAGACATCCAGCAGGAGGTGTATACCTGTGTTACTGTAGGAAGTGAAGAAATCCAACTTGAAATATCATAGATTATTTACAAAGTTGTTCTTTGAGATTAGTTCACATACAGGTGAACAAAGCAGGCAGTAGCTAAAATAGTATACCTCGCTTTGTTTTCAATATATGGGTGACGAAAAACATTATGGGTGCTGCAGCATTAGTCTATTGCAAATTGCTCAATTTTGGAACAGTGTAACCTTGTAACCCTTAAGTATTTTAGCACAATAGCGGAAAAAGCACATCTGTGGGATCAGGTCTTGCCATCCTGCAAATTCGCGAAGCCAATGGACCCAACCGTTTGCTTGCAGGATGATGGCAAAGATGTGCAGTTATGAGGAGCATACTTTCACAAAATGGTATGGCAAACATGAAAGTGTCATAGCATGACACTTTTGCATTTGCGAAAGTGATTATTGAAAGTATTTCAGGGATTGTGCAAAGTCCTGTTTTAGATCTTGCAAACCCAAAAATACCATATGTGTAATCTGTGTTATGTGTTGGTGGCAGAGTGGCAGAGTGTTGCCCAAGATGTCTGGTTGTCTGTAGTGATATGTGTTTAGTGGTGCATGGAATGTTCGGGATGAGAGTTAGCAGTGATGACCCCATGCGACAGTCCAATGGGAGCATGGGTGTGTTGTTTCATGGTTTACATAGTTGTATGTTATTCCTGGTAGCTGCTGGTGGTTGTGTATGATTGGTTGTGTTGCCTTGGTCCTTCCCCTACTTGCATGTATGTGTGTGTGTGTGTGTGTGTGTGTGTGTGTGTGGTGGTGGTGCGGGTGGGGTTTGGAATGCACAGTTAGGGTTTTCAACCCTAACACCACATTTGCTCACTTTTGTCGTTGTGGAACAACCCTAACTGATGCATTAAACAGAGTTTTTTACCATGAATTTCCCTTCTTTTTGAGAATGTGCACTATAAATAGTGAATGGAATGTGGTGGTGGGAGCGCGGGGCCTACCATGTGATTTTTTTGTACCTTCACTGAGCAAAAAATGTATGACCGAGTGAAATGAAAATTGGGTAAGCAAACAGAAATCCAAAGGTAACGGCAACGGCAATGCTGAAGGACACAGTAACACAATCGACAATGGAAACGCTACCGAAAATGCAAACGATATGGCTAACAGAATCACAAATGGTGACGGACACGCAAACTGAAACGGTACCACAATTGGAAACAGAAATGGTTATGGTAACACCAACAATGGTGCCAAAGGGAATAGTAGCAGAAACATAAGCGTAAATGCAAGCACATACACAAACAGAAATCGTAATGCGCACAGGCACGGTAACGCAATTGGAAATGCAAACACTTACGGTAACACCAACCATGATGCCTAAGGAAACAGAAACGCAAACTGAAACACAAACGGAAGGGCATATTCAAATGCAAATTGTAATGTACACGTGATGCAAAAGGAAATGCAAAAAAACAGTAGTCGAAACAGAAATGATAACAGTAATGCAAACACAAGTGCAAACACAAAGGGTAAAGCTCACAGTGACATAAACGGAAATGCTAATGCAAACAGTAATGGAAACGCAAGCAGAAATTCTGACTGTAACAGTAACAGAAATGCACACCCTATTTTTCCCACAAAGCTTCGTTCAGAAGCACAGTGAATACAAAGAATGCATGCATAATGATGGGCCTCGGAGCAGAAAATAAACACTGAGGCCCAGATATTCAAAAGAGTTGAGCCATGCGCAATAAGCTTGCGCCTGAACAAGTCTGAAATTGTGCCATTCTACGATATTCAGCAGGAGGCAGTTGCGCCCCCAAAATCATGCTGAGCAACAGCGCAATGATAATGAAGGCATGTGCAACCGAAGGGGGAGGAACCATGCATAAATGATGCAGTGTGATATTCAAAGACGTGCGCAATGCGCAACAGTGGAGCAAGCAGAAGTTGCACCATAGCGGAAATGAGCCAAAATAAAAAGGAGCAAGGAAGAGGCGCAAGAATGCTACAGGGAAGCCACATGAGGCAGAGGCAGACAGACAGGGCAGGTGGCACAAACAGGGCAGGCCAGGGAAAGGCCACAGTGAACAGCCAGGCACAGGAAAGGTGTGGGGAGCCACACAGCACAGAGGCCAGCACAGGCAGGTGTACCCGGTGCAGGGAGGTAGCAGCCAGGACAGTGGGGGAACAGAGTAACAGCTGCGGGGGTGACCGCAAGCCAGGGACATGGCCAGTGCCACCTTCCACATGGAGGCCGAATGAGGGGGTGAGAAGGCAGGCAGCAGGGAGCGTGGCCGTGGAAGGCCTGTTGGAGGTATGCCCCCAGCAGGCAGTACCAAGCCCACACCAGCTTTGAGCTGTACACAGATACTGAGATTGTGGGCCGGTACCGCCTGAACAGGGCAATTCTGAGGCAGCTCTGTGAGCTGTGCAGTGATGTGATGCAGGCACCCACATGACGGAGCCATGCCCTGTCAGTGGAGACCAAGGTAACAGCCTGCATGTGCTTGCTCACCACGGGTACCTTCCAGAGACCAACTGGGGACACCACAGGCATAACCCAGTTGGCCACGTCATGCCACCTCACCCAATTCCTCAGCCCACTGCTGCCACATGCTGAGGAGTACATCCATTTCCCCAGCACAGTGGCGGAGTGCACAGCAAACATACAGGAGTTCCAAAGGGTAGCACATATGCCTGGTGTGCTAGGAGCAATAGACTGCACCCATGTGGCCATACACACACCACCTGACCCCGAGGGGGCCGCATACATAAATTGAAAGGGCTATGCCAGCATCAACTGCCAGGTGGTGTGCGATGCCAGTGGGCGCATTATCAATGTCTGTGCCACGCACCCTGGGGGAGCACACGATTCTTTCATCTGGCACCAGTCAGCACTGTGCCACAGATTCGAGAGTGGGGACATCCCCTCTGGCCACCTAGTGGGTGAGTATGCAAACCACATGGACAAATATAGGGCCTGGGGGGGCATGGCCAGACGTGGCATGGGTGGTGGCCTACATGTCCTGGGGCAGGGTGATGCTGATCACCAAACTAACCTCCACCCTCTACACACAGGTGACAGTGGATACCCACTCTGTCCCTGGCTGCTCACACCCTACCGGTGGCCCACAACCCCATTGCAGCAATGCTACAATGAGGCACATGCCACCACATGTAATGTCATCGAGCAGGTGTTCGGAATGCTGAAGGCACATTTCCATTGCCTGGAAACCTCTGGTGGTGCCCTACAGTACAGCCCCTCAAAGGCCTGTGGGATATTCCTGGCCTGTTGCATCCTGCACAACATGGCCAATGAATGTGGGATAGCCATACAGGTCGAAGAGGGGGACAGCGATGGGGACGATGGGGACGCCGGTGACGATGGTGATGGGCAGCCCCCCCCTTGGCCGATGGGACCCCCGACTGCTCCAGCTGGCCCATCTGCACCGGGACACCATCACGGAGGAGCACTTCAGCCAACCCAGGTAAGTCATGGGGCCATGCGCAACCACCAGTGGCCAAGGCACAACCCACAAACATGCAGGAACCCACACTGGGGGTGCATGCCATCAAGAAAAGTGGCAGGGCACAGAGGCACACACACAGCCAGGGATGGGTGAGGATTAACATGCCACGCTGAAGGACACACACACATGCACACACACAACACAACAAATGTGCACAGAGGGCAGAAGGCACAGCGACCCAGAATGCACACCCTAGCAACATACATGTCCACAGGCCACCATGCCCACTGCCTGTCCATATGCATGTGTCAGAGGCTGAGCACCATTGCACATTGGTGTACAGCGCAATGCAGGCATCATCTTGCACACGCAACTACGGACGGTAGCCGGGAGGTTGTGCAGGTGGACTGTGTGTCAGCGTGCAGGGCCGAGTACCCACCCGTGCACTGCCCACTGACACACACACAATGCACACAGGGCAGCACCAGACAGTAGCTGCACTGGGAGACAGGTCAGTCCCGCGACACAGTGCCACGGCTGCCACGTATGCGTGGGCGGCCCTGCCGAGACCCGTCAGCACTGGCAGACTCACCACTGGCCTTATGGGGTGGTACCGATGGTCCCCCAGGGGTTCCACTGCATGAATGCGACCGTGTCTGCACAGGGGTCTGCAGCACACCGAACATGCCTGCACCAGGAGTGCTTGGGATGCCCACAGCTGAACCCGGCATTGACAGGGTGGGAGTCGCACGAAACCGAGAACAGGGGGTGGATAGTGCACTGCGTGGTGTCTGCAATGCATGGGCACCTGACTGTGTGCCCATTGTGGCCATGACAGCAATGAACGCCTGTGCTTGCCTGTCAATGGCAGCGGTCACATCCTCCCGCAAACGGTCCATCTGTGCCATGATCATTTCGGCATCCCTGCTGCGACGCTCCTCTGCCCACTCCAGAGACACATGCAGTGCATCCACAGACGTCGCAAGCCGCATCTGCTGCTGGACCGATGCTCTCAGTAGGTGGGTGTGCTCGTCCAAGAGGTCATCAGCCTCCTCGGCATCCTGTCCCTCAGGGTGTGCAAGGGCCTGAGGTTCAGCACCCCTTGAGGGTGGGTGCTGCGCACCAGGACCAGGTCTGGACATGTCCACAGGTGGTGCACAGATGCCGCCACTGAAACCTGTACCCCCAAGCCCAGTGGGCGACTGCTGATGCTGCCCCTTCGGCTGCCACACTCCAGGGCTCAGTGGTGCTGCCGCAGTGGCCACAACAGTCCCACTGTCCTGAACAGACACCAGTGCTGCCCCACTAGTGCTGACAGACACAGCCTGGGACTGTGCTGACACGCAGGCCTCCACAGCGGCACCACCCACAGCCATGGGTGCGAATTGCCCTGCTGTGTGTCCATCCTGTGGCACACACGAGTCACTGCCAAGATGGTCTTGTCATCATCACTGGTGCCGGACTGTGCCCCAGCCACAGCACAGTGTGCTGGCATCCGTGGATGCAAGCACGCTGGGACACAGGCAGGGCTTCCTCCACACCTGTCTTAACGACATCAGTGTGGACAGCCAGGCAGCCCCACTGTCGTACTGATCCACAAATACCTGTGGAGGTGGATGGTCCCACCTCTGACTCCATCCAACTGTCCGCAGTGGACAGGCCCACCACTGATGACCCATGCAGATGCTCAGGATCTGTAAGGGAAAGCAAAGTCACGTTACTGCGTGTGACCTACCCTGCCCCCTCCAGACGGACCATGACTTACCATGCAGTGATGGGCCACCACTCATCTGGAAGCCACCACCCGTAACACCCTCAATGGCTCTTCAGTGCATGCTTCCAGCAAGCTTTTCCTCTGCTGGGGTGAGCTGTACCACCTCCAGCTGTCCCCCACCTGTTGCAGCATGTGCTGCCCTGATGGCAGCCACCTTCTCCTTTACCCTCCTCCTGTCTGTGCCCATCTTCTTCTTCTTCTTCTTACACTCCTGCACAGAGTGCTGGTGGCTGCCATGCAGGTTCATGACACATGCCACCTCCTCCCATGCAGCAGCACGGGCCTGAGGGGTGCCCCGCCATCCACTGAGCAGTGGTTCCTTATCCAGGTAGGCCTCGAAAAGGGCCTCGGTTTTGGCCTTAGTAAAATTCGGCCTCCTCCTCCTCCTCCCACCGCTGTTGTCCTCCTCTCCAACAACGTGCTCTGTCATTATGTAGCCTGTAAGAATGGCAGTTGTTACCTGTGACTGTGCAGTCCCATGCATGTCCCTGAATCCACAGTCCACACTCCCAAACAGCATGCAACTCACCAATAAACTGCAGTAACCGACTATGGCCACTGCAGCACATTGTCGCACCTTTATAGCGCAATCCATGCAAATGAGGCAAGGAACAACTTTAATTAGATGCAAATTGCAGTGCTGCACCATTGAATGGCTGATCGGATGATTTGCATATGACGGCTGAATATCGCGCTGTTGCGCTTTGCGCAATTGTGTTAAACGTGCTGAGCCAATGGCGCAGTTCTGTGGCATGCGTAGTACACCTCACTGCGCATACCTGGGTTGCTGATGCAGGCATCTGCCATGCTGATGACGTGCTGTGCATGGTAGGCAATGCAGGGCACGGCCACCATTGTGCCAATGGCGCTATAGCCATGGTCACTACATGGCACTGTGGCACTGGGCCTTCATAGGTGCAATGGCCCAACTGCCTGATAGTCCACTGTGGTGCTGGCACACAGGCAGCCAATCGCGCTACACACATTGTCATTCGATGGCACTGTGCGTGGCCTTGCGCCAGAGACCCTTGACCCTGTGCCCAACCTTTGCCCCCTTGGCGCCATGCGTTAGGTGTAGGTGCACCTCTATCGCACTGTTCGGTAACAGCGTGATAGGGAATGGCAGCGCTGTACCATGCAGCATCTGCATGTGGGGAGCCGCGCTGCAGAGTGCCATATTGCCTACTATAGCTATTGGAATGGTGCATAGACGAGCTGCTCCATGGACGGCCATTGAGCTGGCCAATCTGGTGGCCATAGTTGAGCCACACCATGGGCCTCTCTTTGGGGAGGCCCCCTTGGACAGGGCAAGTACCCAGGTGTGGCAGGAGGTGGCCACTGCCCTGGATGAGGAAACAGGCTGGGGGCATTTGGCTGAGCAGTGCAGGCACCGCCATGGTGACCTGCGCAGGAGGGAGCCGGAGCTACCGGCCCGACTGCGGTCATGTGCCAGGAGGGGCATTGTGCCACGTCCAGGTAGGGGTTCCGTCAACACACTTTTATCATCCATATGAGTCACAGTGTTGTATGTGTCCAGCACATAGGGGAGGGACCGTATGGGGTTGGCTGTGGCGGTGTTCACAGGGTGTGGGTGGCGGGTCTGGCTGGTTGGAGGGCACACACCTTGGGGCAGGGGGACTTTGCTTCAGGAATGTACTGATGTTCTTCTCCCCTTTTTTCCCCACAGGCCTGGAAGAACTACGCAGGGTGCGGGCAGAGCAGCAGAGGGGTGTTGAAACTGCAACCAGGTGGGCCGAGGACCAGCAACGCCCACCTGACCGGCCCGATGAGGGTGAGTGCCAGACCTCCATGATTAGTATTGCATGCTGTGTGACAAGGTGGGCAGTGGGGCATGGCCACCATTCATTGACATCACTGCCATGCACGCCACTTGTTACAGTCAACACTGTCCAGTGACAATGCATGTCCGGGTGTGCGTCACTGGTGCTCCATGCGTGCACCAGGTGCATGGCTGTGCCACTGCCTTTGCACCACATAGCCATGTCACTAAATGGCCACGGTGGTGCTGTGCATGACTTGGCCAGTGGGTGTGTGCAGCGTTCCACATGGATGTATGCACCTGGGTGGGCAGGTCCTGTGGACGTGATCACTGCGGGTGGTCACACACCATCACAGTGGTGTGTCCCATGGCTGTATGCCATGCACAGTGGGCGGGCTGTATGGGGTTATGCATTCACACCTATTGACTGTGCTCCCTTGTCCTAGGTACGAGACATCTCAGGAAGATACAGGACACCATGAGGGAGCTCCTCAATCTGGCCCGGGAGTTGGTGGCAATCCTTAGAAGGCTGGATGCGATGGGGGTGCTGCGGCGCCTCAGAGTCAGGCAGACCCAGAGCCAGGAATGGCAGTCACTTTGACAGTCCCTTGGTCCCTGACTTCCCCTACCCCACTGGACCCACCCTCACACCCCACCTATCCCATCCCATTTGTCCACCCCTTCCTCTGCCCACCCCCACCTTGTTTGTGCCCCCACCCAAGCTTGTAAATAGTTATTATTATTGTACATAGTTAAGTTTTATATTTTTACAATACATTTGAATTTTATATGAATACCGTGGTGGTCTCTGATTTGCAGTGGGCTATAGGTGCTCAGCTGCAGTGGTGTGCATGGCATCAGGGGTGGTGCAGTCATGGGTATGTGTGTGTGTCCGTGTGGAGGTGACTATGGTGTGGGGGTAGATATCAGTCAGTGTCTGTGTTGTGTGTGTTGTTCCCTGTGCACTGGATGACTGTGTGCAGTGGTCCATGGCTCGTGCTCTGTGTCCATGGCACACCCATCGGCCCATCCATGGCCTGTGCAGCCAACACACATGCCTGTCTGTGACCTGCACGGTCCACTGGCATGTCAGAGGTGGCATTCCCTGCAGGGTGGACACTGTAACTGTCACTTTGCTGGGTTGCCCATGTCACTGGTGTGGTGCATGCCTGGCTCAGGTGGCACTGTGGGTGACACGGTCATTGTCCCACCTCCATGCTGTGGCTTGTGAGTGTTGCAGGGAATGTGCCCTACTGTCTGTGGCTTGTGCTCTGGGTGACTACTGGTGGTGTATGGGTCCACGGTGCCTGCGCAGGGTTGCTGCCACTCCAGTGCCATGGTGGACTGCAGGTTGTGTGTACACGGCTTACATGGGCCCACAATGGGGGCTTGTTTGCCCCACCACTGCGTCCATGTGTTGTTGTGCCCTTGGGTATGGGTGGGTGTCTGTCCATACCCTGTGTGGCATCCGGTGTGGTGCATGCTTCCACGCACCACTGTGGGTGTCTGTGCTGGCTGTTGTGGCCAGTGGTGGGCCAGGGTGTGTCACTGGAATACTGTGCAGGGTGCTGTACCACTGGTGGTGGTGTCAAGGACACGACCGTCCCATATGGGGTACCTCTTGTGCCAATGCATGGTCGGTCTCTCAGCAGTACCTCGGGGGACTGTGCATGGTGGCACTGTGTCTGCCATTGTTGCATTGCCGTGTGCTGCAACCTGCTGATGGGTGCTCATGGTGGGGCTGGTTTGCATGGTTCTGTGGTGCACAGGGTTGCATTGACACAGTCGGGATGGTGACATGCATGGGGTTTCCTGCAGTGGTGGTCACTGCTCATGGGGGGGGTGTCTGGGGGTCACGGTGCAGGGTGTGCTATGCACTGTGGGGGATGGTGTGGCACAGAGTGGTCTGCCCTCCTTGTGTGCCAGTCACAGCTTGCTGGTAGGTGTGATGGGGCACCATGGCCAGACTCTGGGTTGGTTGCTTGTCTCCATGGACCAGTGGTTATTCCAGCCCTCCCCTGGTTGTGCTGTGCTTGGGGTGTGGGGGGGACAATGTCTGTTCTGCTGTGTGTTCCTGTGGCCATCTGTGGCATGGGTGGTCGGCCCCTACCTCCCTGATTGTGCAGTTACATTGCTCTGCAGCTGGGGTGCTCCCTGGTTGCACTATGGCACCTCTGGACTGCTCAGCTGAACATCCCTTGTTGCGCTATGGCGCATCAGATCTGCTCAGCTTCCCTTCCCTAGTTGCTCTATGGCACAGGTGGTGCGATATTCAGTCGTTGGCTGTAGGCGCAATTTGGCCTGCTCCTTTTTTGAATATTGCGTCTCTTATGCATGGGCGCAATAGACTTGCGCTGGCTCCTGCTATTGCGCACTTTTTGGGTGCAGTTTGAATATCCGGGCCTTGGAATACTAAATTGCTTATATCTCAGGAACTGTACATCGCAGAAAAAAAATTAAACTCTCATTTTATTTATAACTTACGTGGCTAGTTTTGCACTTGGTTCCCTAGCAGGGGGCTAAGCATTTTTCTGACGAAAAGTCTGCATCTCAAAGCTTTTTCGAGATACAGGCCCCAAAATGTGCAGCGGACGCCATAATGTTAGCCTATAGGAAAAATTGTCAACTTCAGTGTACCATAACTTTTCAGTCCTCTAATATTTAGGCAACAAACCACCAAAAGGCACATCTGTGGGATCTTCACTTTCTTCCCTCCAAATTGCAGCCCAAAAGATCAAACTGTTCTTTTGCAGCAGGGTGGCAAAGATTTCCTATTCTTTTGGGCATAGTGTCACAAAGTAGTGTGTTATTTGCAACATTGTTGCAAAAAAAATCACGAAGGTGTCTAATGTGTGACACTACTTTTTACAAAAATTTGAAAAACATATTTCTGGGGTGTTTACAAAAGACATGGCTAGCATCATTAGGACTCGACTAGGTGAACGCAACATGAATTGTGTCCCTAGAGGGTCCCAAATTTAAACGCCAAGCATTTCTGTGACCACCAACTGAAAACAAGATGGCAGATCTGTGACATTAAGGGGTCATTTGCTACACTAAAAACTGCATTTGCGACACTGTCGAACTTTTTAACTTTTCCCATTGACTATAATGGGAAACTTGTTTTTTGAATAACTTTTCAACCGTTTAATATTTGTTCACAAAATCTTTGAAAGGCACATTGGGAATCCCAGCTGCATGTTCCCTGAAGGTTTCGGACTGGTCACACAGACCGTGAGACCTGTAGCCATGAGCAAAAAATGTGCAAAAAAGTGTCATTACCACATTTTATGATGCTATGTAGCTCTGCAGCTGTATATCCTACCATTATGAAACTTGGCAAATCCAGAGATTTATGGTACTGCTCTGTGCATTCCAAATTTCAGGCAAATCTGATATACAGTGGCAAAGTTATTAAGCTGCCAAATTCCAGAGTTTAACCTTAAATGGGTTACTCAACCCTAACTATAGTACCGTGCCACTATCATATATATACATGGACTACATGATGGGCACTAGTGGAATATGGAAAATATTTTCACTCCTGCAGAGTGAGCCTGGATATTTCATGAGTGCCAAAGACAAGAGTGAAATATACGGTGCTCATGAGGCAGAAGTGAACATATTTTTCATATTCCACAACGCGCCCATCATGTGTCCCATTTACACAATGGGGCTTCACTGTTGCAAAATGTAAAATTTGTGTGGCTTGCGCAGGTTAGTGCAGGTTTAGTGTGGCTTTGCACGGGTTTAGCGTGGGTTTCGGGGGTGTAATAAATGGTATTTATTTTAACTCTGTTGACATCATCAGGATTTATTTCACTGCAGTAAAAATAGCATGTTTATTTCACTGGAATATATCTCACCCCCATTGTATAAATATATATATTCTAGGCAAAAAACTGCGTCAATGCATCATTTAGGGTTGAAACACAAAAAGTCAGGAAATGAAAAACTTTAGGGTTGCCCCTCTCCGGACCAGCCCATCATCCCAAGATTGACAGCTGACGGGGTGTGTCAATGGGGTTGTGAGGCCTAAATGCCACCCCATTCCTTATAAAATTACATTCCCAAGCCACAGTAAATAAGAATGGGGTGACATTTAGGCCTCACAACCCCAATGACACACCCCATCAGCTGTCAATCTTGGGATGATGGGTGAGTCTGTGGGGGAGGGGCAACCCTGAAGATTTTTTATTTTTCCTGAGTTTTTGTGTTTTAACCCTAAATGATGCATTATCGCAGTTTTTTGAACATAATTTCCTTGCTTTTTGAGAAAGAATAAAAACTAAGAACTTGTGCAAGTTGGTGGGAGTGCAGGCCCATCAGGCCCTGCACTCCCACCAACCTGCGGAAGGTGGTGGGAGTGCGGATCCTGTGGGCCCTGTGCTCCCACCAACTTGTAAGTGTAACAACGTAATTCACATCTACGGGACATACTGACAGCACCCTCCAAATTTCAGTGCAAAAGACCAAACCATGTCCAAGATATAACATGTTAAAGTTTGAAATTTCATTCATCACAGTTGCAGAATTCCACACCTGTTAACATTTTACAGACATGACTGACTACTACATCCATGATACTACAGCTGGGTACCCTATCAATTTCAAGTCACCAGCACAATGTAAAACACTGTCCACAACACGCAAATTGCATCATGCAATATCTCTGGAAAATAAATTTTCTCTGACATGTAAACAACATAATTCACATCTACAGGACATGCTGAGGACACCCTCCAAATTTCAAGTAAAGAGACCAAACCGTTTCCAAGATATTTAAGTAAGCATTAAAGCATGAGAAAGAGTGCCTTAATGCACTTATAACACGGATGCATACACAGGTTATAATGGTGGTGACACTGTCGCACCTGTGAGACAGATACAAGGACACACGTGGCACCGTTCTGCTCTGTGTTTGTTTGCAAATGTCTTCTTAACTGTATTACAGATATCGTTTGTTATCGAACACTTTTTACCACTGCTATTAATTCACTTCAATATTTTTTCATACTATGCTTTCCTTCTTCTGCATTAATATTACCTGCTCCTGCTTGTTCACACATTTCTAAATGGCAGAAAATATTTTTTTTTCTTCATTTAAGAAACTATTTACATGACTGCATGCTATGCATTCTGGGGTGTCATACTAATTAGCATTTTTGAAATGCTCAGGTCCTCTATCCTCCTACCGTTTATGCAGTGCAACAATGACAACATTACAATTTCCCTTACTACTTGCTGTTTCACAAGTATATAGCTATGATTTCCCTGTGTACTGTGATTTCTCAGTATTTCTTCTCCTCTCACCTCTGCTACATGCTGCCTTTCCCTATCTTCTGTGCGCAGCTGTATTTCAGATGTGGCTGCTCTGACCCGACTCACTGTGCTGTATTTCCATGACAGTGGAAATTAACAGTGCCGTTGATTGTGAAGCGCTACATGTTGAATGGATTATTGAAGTACATCTCCTCTGCTTTGCTACTTGCTGCAAGTGGTCCCCTTCCCTGATTATCGGCTTCTGTTCCATCTTCCATCTGCTGGGCACTTTCCTTGTGGTCAGCAGTGCTGCCAGCTGCTCGCTGTTCTGAATCTCTCATTGGGTCCTCTGCCATTACTGCACCAGTCTCAAGCGAGCCCACTGAGCTGGCAGCCAGCTTGTCCTCACATATTCTCTTCATCACAGTCCTCAGTCCTTCCTGGCCATATAACTCTTGAGCTGTGCTGTCACACATTATCTTTCTGTCTCTTCTTCTGACCGTATCTACAGAGGTGCTCATTCCTGCATCACTGTTTTTCTGTCCTCTCTCCCCATCTTTGATGATTGATACTCATTGGAAGCAACATGACAAAAATGGCCATGTGAAAGTTCATGAAAAACTGACTCGGGGAAATATAGGGATAGGAATCTCATTCTGCAACAGATGTTTATAACAGTCAGGGGTGTAGCCTTCAGAGGAGTACACCAATTTGACACACTGCTACCCCCCTCCCCATTGTCCATGCGCTGCGCCCGCCTGTGCCCTCCCACCCGAGGTAATCAAACCACACACACACACACACACACAGACTTCTCGACTCTTTCTAGTTAGTCACTGCACAAACTCCCCTGTCCATAATCCCTCACTGCTGGGAAGACTCCTGTTCACAGTCCCACATAGGTAAACTCCCTTAACAGTTTCATTAGTGTACCACCACCCCACCCCACCCACACACACACATCCACACACACACACACACACACACACACACACACACACACACACACACACCCTCTTGACTCTTTTAAACTCCCTTTAAGTAACACTTTTATTAATGTATCCATGCTGCTTATTCCCCCCCACACACACATCCCTTCAGAATGGGGGGCTAATTATATGTAGTAGATAGCACCCACTTACAATCTAACAATTTTCAAACCAGTGCCTTTTGTCCTCTACCATTTAACTTTGTAACACTGCATTTGCAATATGAACAATTATAGCAAATTATCAAATTTTTCATGCCTTTTTGGATTCTGTGATAGAATGGATAATGAACACTCTGCAAAACCCTGTATTAAAGGAATACTGTCAGCCCCCACTAGACTTCAAACTGTCCCTAGGTTAAACAAGCATTTGTCAATGCCGAATGTTGGCATTGGCAGTGTCAGAGCTAGAGATGCATAATAGGAATGGCAGTGAAGTATTGAACTGACACCAACCCCACCCCCACCCTGTAGAGAGCGACAGGCATTGGGGTATGCCTTTGGATCATCAGCTATAATGCTCATGCCATCGTACCTCACCCTACCCTGTAGACACTGACAAGTGTTGGGGTGTGCTTTGGGGTCTTTAGGCATTATACTTACCCCATTCCATAAGGAAATACACTGACATGGGTGCAATATAGGAGCGTGGGGTGAACTTTGTGGCCGAACAGTGCAAGGCACACCACGATGCCTGTCAGTGGCTGCAAGGTGGGGGGTGGAATGGAGTGAGCATTAAGTACAATGATCCCAAGTCACACCCTTGATGCCTGTCAGTCTGTACTGGATGGGGTGCTACAGTTGGAAACCCTAACACTGTAGTTATGAGGCAGTAGTGTCACTTCACATTTTCAACATGGGCTGCTTGTCAGGTCACCTCATGAAAAGCAGCACAATCACTTTGTTAGCTGAAAGATGGTTTTGTACAGCGGCTGTGCCATTTGGTGACAGAGGGACAAAAACACATTTTTGGGCAGGATGTGGAGAATGACAACTGTTTTGTTCATGAGGAGGCATAAAAAAATGGTGACATTGAAAATCTGGAGTGACAATATAAAATATTGGTGAAACAATGAGCATGCATGCAAACTGAGCAACACACTTCAGTAACCCAATAATTTTTGGGAGTTTGGTAGCCACATTTGTAACATAGGCATTTTGGGACCTCCCCTTATGAACAGTGGTGCTGCAATTTTGTTAATCTGTCCCAAACGTTGATTTTCCACAGCGACCATGCCATTATGCGCCACAGGTGTGGAAACACATTTTGGGCAGGATATGAAAAATGACAGCTATATTGTTCATAAGAAGGTGTGAAAATATGCCAGTGTTGAAAATCTGGCATGGAAATATTGCAAATTTCTGAAGTTTCAAGGGTGCATGCACGCTGCACAATGCATGCTTGCAACACAGTCATTTTATGGACTTTCGACATCAGATTTTCAACATAGGCATTTTAGGAGCTCTGCTCATGAACAGTGTCACCATCATTTCCTCAAACTGTCCCAAAAAGTGATTTCGCACAGCGACCGTGCTATTCTGTGCTGGACATGCGATAACACATTCCAGGCAGGATATGTAAAATGACAGCTGTACTGTTCATCAGGAGGTGTGGAAAAATGCCAAGTTTGAAAATCTGGAGTGAAAATATTACAAATTCATGACGTTACAAGCGTACTTAGAAACAGCGCAATGCACACTCGTAAAACAGCCATTTTTGGGAGTTTTGTCACCAAATTTTCAACATAGGCCTTTTGAGAGCTCCCATGAACAGTGGCACTGCCGTTTCATGACTCAGTCCCAAAAGGTGATTCCGTGCAGTGACAGCGAAATCACCTTTTGGGACCGAATAATGCCAAGACAGTGCCAGAATTCATGAGGAGGGCTCCTAAAACCCCATGTTGAAAATTTGGTGCCAAAATTCAAAAAAATGCCTGAGATATGGATCAACGTTGCAAAACCCCATTTATTCCATTATACAGGTTACTTGCATTTCTCAGTTTGCGGTCGGCTTTGAAGAGTGCAGATGTGTTCCCAGTCCACCAAGATCATCGCACCAGACTCTGCAGGTAAGTATGGGGTGGGGGGTGTGGGGAGGCAGGCAGCAGAGAGAGCACCGAGGGACAGTTTCCTTTTTCTACAGGTAAAAAAAAAACATTGCAGGACCGTTTTCTGTTTACAGAGGCATGTAGTACACTGGGTGGGGCTCCCAGTGTGCCAATGGAGCCTTTTTGTTTTGGGAGGGCAGCTGTAGCTGATGGGGGATTGGGCACCCGTCAGCACACAACAAAGGGGGATTACTTTATACCCACGATGGGGATTGGCCACCACCCCATGACACACAAGGAAATCAGGAGCAAGAGCCAAGGGGTTGAACTTGCTGGCATATAACAAATGGGAGGGTTCTTTATGTCAATGGGAAGTGGGTGTCCTGTAAGCACACACATTGGGGGCAGTTAAGCCGACAGGGGAATGGGGTGCCCCCAAAGTCGTCAGTTTGGAGGGCAGTGTGCCGCCATGTTTGTGTTTCCTGGTAAACACGTCAAGAGGTCCGCTGCATGTGATGAGCTTTGCACACATTGCAGAGGACCTTTCCTTAGATGTGCTTGCCCAGATGGTGTGATGCCGGCATGCAGGCTGATTGGGGAATGAGGGACACACCTACTGATGTGTGCCCTGCATTCGCCCAACAGTGACCGCACCTCCAAATCTCTACTACCGCAAGATGTTGGCTGCGCAAGTGCACCAACATAAAAACACATTTTATGATTAATTACATTCTATAGAATGTGGTGATGTCACTGGTAGTTTAATTCAGATTCCTTTTTCTCTTTTTAAAAGTGAAAAACTGTCTGGCCACCATACTAGTGTTACCATAAAAATGTACTTAGAAACCTAGAAACATAGAAATCTGATGGCACAATAGGACCTCTTGTCCCATCCGGTGTGTCCTTTTAACTCATCCCCATAGGTAACCTTGACCCCACTCCTTGTACCCCTCCTCTGCTCCCCATCTGAAGACTCCATTCCCCGTTTTTTCCCCTGTTCCGTCCTCTTATGGATTCCAATGTACTTATCCCATGATCACTTGAATTCACCTAAAATTTTGGCCTCTACCACCCCTTCCGGTAGTCTGTTCCAGGGTGCCACCATAATCCCTCACTGCTGGGCACAGACTCTCATCCATAACCCTACATAGGTAAACTCTCTTAACAGTTTTATTAATGTATACACCCTAACAACCACACACCCCTACCTCTTGACTCTCTTTTAATTAAAGTCCCTTTAACTTACAGTTTTATTATGTACCCACCCTGCTTAACCACCACACACACATGCACACGCGTGCACACACACACACACACACACACAAAACATTCCTCGTGATAAAGCTTAGATAATATTTGTCAGTGTCAGTGGCTCAGCATGTAGCACACTCGCCTCTGGGGCTGGGAGATCAGAGGGCTGTGGGTTCAGTTCTCACATCTGGTACTCGGGTTAATATCCCAGTACTGACACTATAGTGCAGCATGAGAGGGGTGCTGCACTTCTGAGGTGCCATCTTTTGGATGAGATGTTAAACCGAGGTCCCATCTGCCTGGATTGATGGTAGTTCAGGTGGATGTTAAAGATCCCAAGGCACTTATCGAAAAGAGTAGGGGAATTTTTTATTGAAAAAAACATAACATCAGGTACAGGAATTATATGAAACAAATAATAAACAGCAGGAAAGCATATACATAAGCATCATAAGACTGTGTACATCCCTGTGAAACAGGTGAGAGGAAAAAAAACAATCATCAATACAACCTAAATCTATCTCTTATAGTTAAGTCAGAAAAGAAATACAATCCCAATAGGATGCAAATTGCGTAGGCGAGAGATGTTTATATTCCAATTCCTGAATGTTCAAAACTGCGGATTCAATAAATTGTATAATAGTAAGTGGACATGTTGGTACCTGTTGCAGAACATATTTACATCTAGCTTGCCACATATAATATTTGCATTCAGCAAACAACACTCTCAAGGTGCTAGGGTGGAATTTATTCCAATGGCCAGAAAAAACACCTAAAACAAGGACTGGATATGTTATCCTACTCAGAAATGGCCATTTCCACTTGTTTGCTAGGGTCTTCCGAAACAAGAGAGCATCTGAACAGGAAAAGAAAAAATGTTCCATAGTTTCTTAAATGTTAATACAAAGTGGTTTAGGACAATATCTATCATGTGCCGATTTGTGCTTTAGGTTACCACGAACTTGTAGCTTACCATGACAGCAGAGCCAGGAAATATCCCACATATGTGCTGGGATCCTTTTGTCTCTGAGTATATCTAGAGCAAACGTCAGGTGGGATGGAGAGCATAGTGGAAGCTGTAACATTGGCTTATCGATGTTCAAGAAACCAATATACAACTGTTTCCTAGTTAGGCCAATTATAGATGTTTTACTAATCTTCCAAGACCTGAGCATACAGAAACCATCAACAACATAGGACGGTACATTAGGTATGCGGGAAGCTATGGGTGGGAGGTCAATCCAGGCCAACATTAGAGGGTCCACAGCTTTAGCTACCCATGAGTCACAAACATTTACCAAATATCTATGACTTTGAAAAATGTGATATAGAAAAAAGGAAAGAAAAAAGGCTAAAGGGTTTATCATTCCTAAACCCCCCTGATTTGGGGGTAAATACGTAATATGTCTTTTAATAGGGTTTAGGCGACTGCCCCATAACATCTGAAAAAAAAGGCTAAATAATCTCGTGTCCAAGATGTGACTCAGGAATAAAAATATTGGGGACAAAAAATTTTTTATCACCATAACCCATTTTTTTTTACTCAGTCTCCATGTCTTCCAGAGACGTACTTTACTGTCACCTAGTGCCATGCGTTTCTCCCAGTTATAGCTAGCATCATCATGTGTATTAAACTAGATTCCCAGGATCTTCTGGGGGTAGTACAAACCCTGATACCACGCACTGTTGTAGAATCAGTAGTAATATGATGTAAAGGGATACATACACTTTTCTTGAGATTTATCTTACCCCCAGACAGCAATGAAAAAGATTGAAAAGTTTGAACGGCTTTATCACCCAAAGAATGATCCAGACAGAAATAAGACCACATCATCTGCATAAGCAGAGATTTTGATAGGTAATAAACTGGGGTGAGGTGTGATGCCCACAATATCTGAGTCCCACTTTATCTGCCTAAGTATGGGATCTAGAGGAAAATCATATAATAAAGGGCTAAAAGGGCAACCCTGACGAAGCCCTACCCCTTGTAACAGAGTTGTGCCCTTAAATCCATTGATCATAGGAAAAAAATTGGCCAGGGAAAGCATGTAAGAAACCCAAGATATAAACATTTCAGGAATACCATATAGTGTCAATACTTGTAATAACAAATCATGATGTACAGAATCAAACGCCTTTGCTTGATCAAGGACAAAGAGAAAACCAGACAACTTATTGTTCTTTTTTGCTTCAAAAATTTCATGTAATAAAAAAAGATTCATATGACTAGATCTACCAGGTATGGCACAAGATTGAGCCGTATCTATCAAATCCGGGGCAACTACTCTCAGACGAGAACAAAGAATCTTAGAAAAAATCTTAAAATCCATGTTTAAGAGATGTAGTGGCCTCCAATTAGCAAGAGAAACTATATCCCATTTTTTATATAAAAATTTCAAGATGGATAGGCAAAATCCAGATGTATCATCTGTATTATTCAGGACATAATTAAAGACCTGAGTCAAAATTTCTAACAATTTGACTTGGAATGTTTTATAAAATTCATGTGTTAATCCATCCGGCCCTGGGGAGACTTTTAACCGTAAATGGGAAATAGCACTGGCAACTTCCTCTTGAGAAATCCTTCTAATTAGGTCAGGAATTAAATGAGCATTAGTTGAGGGACTGGGGCCGACATAAGGTGGTATATATCCAAAGAGGAGCGAGCAACTGTACAGAAATGCGCCGGTAAATAATCAGATGAGACCGATAACATATCAGGGATAGATGTCACTACTGTACCTTGAGCATCCTTCAAGCCATGCATTACAGTAGAATGAAGTCTATCCTTAAAGGCAAAAAAAGGATCAGTAGATGGGGAAATAGAAGAGCCAGTTTGCATGATGTAATCTAGGGTTTGAGTACTATTATACTGATGAGAGAACATGTAGGTCTTAACTCTGGATATCTGTGAAGAATAATCAACAGAGGATGTAGCCTGGAAAGACATCAATTTATACAACTGGTTGCGATAAGTTAAATA
Organism: Neoceratodus forsteri; assembly: GCA_016271365.2. Lineage (NCBI taxonomy): Eukaryota > Metazoa > Chordata > Ceratodontiformes > Ceratodontidae > Neoceratodus > Neoceratodus forsteri. The sequence continues at coordinate 876,834,262 of CM057459.1, forward strand.
TGTGAGATAATCATCCCTGACATTCTTTTTCCCCTAAAGCTTGAAAAAAAGTGCCAAGATGTGTCTGTCCAACTTTCCCACATAGAATCATAACAACAAATAACCGAAATTCGTGCTTGAAAGAGAGTATGTATGTGAGCCTGAACAGAAATCGGGGAAAACAAAGAATTATTTAGTTTCCACTGGGAGTGATATGCAACAGACATAATAGGGGAACCAATGAAAAAATGACCTATATTAAGGCAATGATCTGAAATCTCATTAGGAAGTACCGAAACATGGCATGGGGTACAGTGGCGAGAAATAAAAAAATAATCTATTCTGGTGCGATATATCGATCTATGATAAGTGTATCCTGCATCGGAATGGAGATAACGATATGCATCTATTAAATCTGCATCTTTCACCAACGTAGATAAGGCTAGGGAGTCACAATATACTTTTTGTCCCGATTTTACCCTGCCTACTATGTCAATAGAACAGTTAAAATCTCCCCCCTCCACAAGATGTGTTTACGCTGCATAAAAAACGGTTTGATTAAATCCAACAATGTAATACGGGCTGCTTTGGTTTGTGGACCATAAACAACTATAACCCGAAAAGATAATGTATTTTTTGTGAAATCAACAACAAGCGCCCTACCTGGGTGTATATCAATAATGCGGGTGATGGAAAACTGGGGTGAAAAAAATAGAACAGCCACACCATCCACCGCATCATCCCCAAATGTCCAAAAAGAGGGGCCTTTATACCATCCCCGTTTTAGTTGTTGTATGTCAGGTAAAGTAGAGATATGTGTTTCTTGCAATAGCAAAATATCTAACTGGAGGGAGTTAGCATAACGAAAAAAAAACATTCTCTTTTTGTATCCTTTTAGGCTACAGACATTTAGAGAGGCTATACAGATATCCATCGGTATATATGCTTGAGTCATCCACTCCCATCAGTCACAGCCATGTTTTTCTGTTTCTTACTGCCCTTTTTCATTTTTGTCAGTTTTTTCCTGGCAACATCGGGATGTTTTTTTGCAGGGGTATTCATATCAGACGGAATAGCAGATACATCAGTATCCCCATCTGATTCCTCTCTTTCCCTTTTCAGACAGTCAAATGCGTTGGATAGGGGAATATCAGGAAGTTTAAGAGATTTCCGTGCAGTGGCCCTAGTAACTCGTCTGCTTGCCTGGAATCCCTCTTTATCAAAAATGGTAGTGGAGGAAGTCAGAGGAAGCACATTCTCGGAGGGGCTCAACGGGGCTTTATTGGGAAACCTGATCCAGCTGTTGAGAAGAAACTTGTGGCACCAAGGGCACAGGAGAAACAGGAATGGGTAACTCTGGGGGGGGGTATGGAAGGGTCAGAAGCTGCGTTCAAGGAAGTTGATTGCTCTTGCACTTTAGCCTGGGCTTTCTGAACTAAGGCTTCAGAATTCCAACCCTCAGATCAATTTTTACTAGCCCATGGACAATGATGATATGCATGCCCAGTTTCATTACATAAATTACATTGAAATACATTCCTGCAAGAAACACTCGGGTGTCCATATCCCCCACAAAGACTACACTTCAGCAGGTCACAAGTACTACTCAAATGCATAGTAGCACCACACTTATAACAGGCCCTAGGTTGGCCCCCGTAAAAACAACCCCCCCCCCGTCCTTACCCAAAAAGAAACTATTTGGCAGGTGCACAACTTCAGAATTTACTTGAAAGAGTTTCACCCTAAACCTCCAGCCACCAGTCCATAAACCGTCATCATCCAGGATAGCTTCAGGAGGAGAAAGGACATTACAGTGATTCTGTAACCAATGATAAATATCACTAATACTAACTCCCTCATTTCTAAACATGATTGTAACAGTATCGTGGGTTTAGTCAGAGGTAAAACAGAAAAAGGGGTCCAAATGGAATTATTTTTCTGGGAGGTATATAAATGCCAGAAACAGTCTAAACCAGCAGAGGTTTTGAAACTGATATCGAAAGTCTCTTCCCCCGAGATATGTATCAAGGCATATATGTCTGAGGCCTGAAAGTGCATTATGCCTTTAAGAAGGGTGCAAGCTACATAATATCTATCAGGAAATTCCGACAGTCCACCTCTGTAGCAGAGGCAGACTGCATTTCTACGGGGGGCTTGTTCGAGTTTATTTTTAAATAAGTCAGAGAGAATGGGTGTCCCACCAGAAACTTGTTTCGTGGGGCCTTTGTCTGAGTTAGGGACCAGCGTTTTAGATGTACCTTGCCCCGGGTCCTCTAAGGGGGGAGTGGGGTCATGCTGTGAGTCCAGAATGCCAATAGAAGGGGAAACAGTGATTCCCTGAGATAAAAAAAACATCAGTGGTAGTAAGAATATGGGGGGGCGGCTTCAGGGGATATATTTAATGAAATAAGAGGTGCCTCACTAACATCTGTATTCTCCCATGGTACATGCACAAGAACCTGTTCCCTAGCATCCATAATCTCCCCCCAAGATTGTACAGATTCACCTGAGTTAGCAGTTATCACACCATTGTCCATATTTTTAACATTCTCAACAGTTGGTACCTCGTTGGAGCTCATGAATGTAGCAGACCTGGTGGGAGAGTATAAAACTCCATGTTTATCCACGTCCCATGTAGGATCAGGAATCCATGTCCCTTACACTAATTGAGTCCAACCTGCCCTGGATAAGGCAGCTGTAGTAGTCCAGGTCATCTCCAAAATGTCCTTTTGTTTAGGTAGTCCAAAACGAGAGCAAAGCAGGTCCGCAGTGGTGGGAACCGAAGAGGAGGCGGCCGCATCGTGTCCCGGTTCTGGGCGTACCAAAGAAATAAAGGGATCCAGTTTTAATGGGGAAACTCACTCAGCATGTGACTCCCCAGTCGCAATGACTCTCTGAGGGCAAGATCCGGAAGGCGCTGGGGGAAGCAGTGGCATTGCACACTCTGTTTCCATGGAGTTCCGTTCCGCCTGAAACATAGGCGTTGTAAGCGTGGCATCCTGTCTGTCCTCTAGACATCATGAAGGTCCAGGAATGGAACCTGAAAGCTCCCTCAAGGTCAATAATGTTAGCTGCGCTTCTTGGTTACAAAATTCTCCATCCAAAGCTTTAACCTTTGTCACAGTGTCGTCTTCTATCACTGGTGGAAAAGTCATGAGGAGGTCTACACTGCAGTCAGTTCTGTTCCTTACTGAATCCTCCATCATGGCGACAGAGGAAACCCCTCCCTCACAGAGTAGGGGAATTTCTCCGGTGTCCTGGCCAAATTTCCCTCATTCACTAAAAATACCACCAACAGCTTAATCTGGTTCAAAGTCAGTTGGCATTCATCTGTATCCCTTCCCCAGGGTCGTGCCTGAAAATAGGCAGGATTTGTCTAGTGCACTTACCCGGTCAACAAAAACGAAATAAAATAAAATAAATAAATAATATCTTAAAAGTCACCTTGGCCTGCTTTTGTAATGGTAACAATCTTGGGGAGTTTAGACCCAGGCTAGCTGAGCAGCATTACCCATCTGCTCCTTCCTTCACCCCATCAATCTTCTCTTAGTTGTACTGAGCTGAGCAGTGGACTATGTTTTTGCTCAGCTTTGCCGCACCCTTCACCCCACACAGTTCCTCCCTGACTGAGTCTGATCCACTCCCACAAGGTCCCATGCTTCATACATATATTTATACTATTATCTCATGTTTCAAATTAACTGACAATAAAGACTAACAAACACACTGCACAGCAGTCAGTGCAATAATTCAAATACTAATTTAAATGCCAAATACCTGACTGGATTCCTTTCCCATGCAATGATCTAATCTTTAGCAAGGGATTCAGGCAGCAGGTAAACAGTCATCAGAAACAGGCTGCAGTTATTTCCAGGGCAGGACATGCACATAAACTGAAAAGGAGGACTCGAATTTTTAACAAGAAAAATACACTGTCTGCAGCAGCAGATAAACAGTCCCAACATAAGCTGCAGCTATTACCAGAACACTCTCCCGATGACTTTGGCAACTCAACTACCAAGAAACAAACACACTGCACTCAGTCAGTGCAATAATTCAATGAAGTATTTGAATGCAAAATACGCACTAATCATATACAAATAATTCAAATATCTGTGCTTTTGCAATCCGATCTTCTGGATGACTAGCGATGGATTCAGGCAGCAGGTACAGTCAGGTACAGCAGTCAGAAATGGAACTTGAAAAAGCTGCAGTTATCCACGGCAGGACACTTCAGATGGACAGTACCAGATGGGGCAGGACAGGCAGGCAAGCAGGCTCCTCTTCCAGGCAACAGTGAGTGAATTGATCCTCAGCCAGGAAGACTGTGGTGTCAAGCAGTGAAGTGGGACAGACTGAGATTTGGGCACACTCAAGAGAAAAAAAAAACAAATAATGAAATACAGCTCAGTTTTGATGTAAAAGATATCAATAGAGTCTCAGCTTCTTCTCGACCACACAGGCATGCGATGGCAGGCTCAACTCACTTGCTCCTCTCTTCCAGTCCTCCTCAGCTCACATCACCTCAACTCACAAGTCCCTGTCTGTCTTGCAGCCACTATCCACTCTGACCTCAGCTCAAAATCATGCTAGGTTAGCTCATTGCTCTGGAGGACAACAACGCGGTGCTCTGTCTGCTCTGTGCCACCGGTATGGTGATCTTTCTCCACCAGAGATGAGGATGCCATTGTAGGATTTGGTAGATGGTTCTCCTCAGTCTCCTCGGTCTCGGTAGATCACGTAACTGAGCAACAGTGAGCACAACAGCTGCTGTTTCAAACCTTTCCATACATATTGGTACATGATGTTAATTCAGACCGATCATAAACTTGACTCCTCTTTCCATGATTGGCAAGGGAAAGAAAAGTCATGCTTTGAAGTTATTTGCCCATACTTATACTGTATATTGCTACTGCACACTGCAGCCTTGTGCAGTTGACAGTGATACATTGATATGATTACAATTTATTTTTTACAGTTTACGCAGGGTAGCCCCAGCAGAGAGGAGTTCTGCCACTACACCTTTGAGCAGTTGGTTGAACAGGAGTGCTGGGAGGCTTATTGAGGCATACATGTTCACAGAATGAGTATTTGACTGTAGTGAGGTTTGAACGTGCCATGTCCTGGTTCCCATTCAAAGACATTGCTCTAACCACCAGAGGACACTGCCTCTGTCAGATTCAAAATTGCAAACCCCACCCCATACCCATAAGGGACAGCTAAATATGCATCCTGCAAATCCAATGCACTTACGCAGGATTGGTAAGGCCCCAGTCTATTTTTTGGAAGCCCTGGAACAAAGACAAAAAAAGCCTGAGATCAACACCAGGAATATGATTTATTCTTCTGCTAAGGAAAACATCCTTGGGTAGATGGACTTTTCATTATACAAGTCCAGAAGCCTGGAATGCCATCCCTGCAGTCTAAGACCAACAAATACACAAATAAAGCTAAACAGAATAAAAGTATGGTTAATTAAACTGGGGAAGAAAACATTATCTTGCTGTTTTATCTTGGTGTAAGTTATAGCTTTTAACCTGATTGCCCCCCCCCATTAAGAGTTATTAAAATGAATGTTTCTAAGCCTCGTTTTTTTGATGTCAATGTGTACAGAAGTTGTACATAATAACCATAGACACAGAACAGCAGTAAATCAAGAATTAGAAGGAATTCTGGGAAACCACCACCATGGTTCGACAGAACGAAGCCCCTTGAGGAAAACCCACCCTCATTTGTCTTCCTAGGACACCCTTGGGCTGAGAAATTAGATTTTTTAATTCGGCTATCTCGTCCCTGGCTCACAATGCATGATCGCGATCAAAGAATCTCACAATAAAGGAATTTTCAGGCTCGCAATCAAAGAATTTGCAGGCTCACGATCAAAGAATAAAAAATGCTGTAAAACACAAATTTGAAGGAATTACGGTAAACCACCACTATGGTTCGACAGAAGGAAGCCCCATGATCAAAACCCACCCTCATCAGGTTCAGGGGAAAATGGAAACTAAAATTCAGTGCAGGGAAGTGCAATGTTTTGCACCTGGGAGTCAAAAATCCATGCCAGGGGTATACCCTGGGAGGAGACATGATTCAAGTCATGGAGGGTGAGAGGGACCTGGGAGTAGTGGTAGATATCCAAATGAACAACTTAGAGATCTATAGGAGGGCAGAGGCAAGGGCAAATAGGATGCTGGGATGCATTGCCAGGGGGATTACCTCCAGAAAGGAGGAAGTGATCCTTCCACTGTATAATTGCTTGGTTAGGCCACACCCAAGTATTGTGTACAATTTTGGAGACCACATTTAAAAAGTGACATTACATTCCTAGAGAGGGTCCAGAGGAGGGCAACCAAAATGATCTGGGGCCTGGGGGAGAGGATCTATGAGGAGAGGCACAAGGAGCTCAACATGTACACCCTGGAGGAGAGGAGGGATGGGGGGACATGATAGAGGTCTTTAAGTACATGAAAGGGATCAATAAAGGAGGCCCAGTCAGGGTGTTCCAAAGGAAGGAGGGTGGGGCAAAAAGAGGTCATGGGTGTAAACTGGAAGGGGTAAGGCTCAGAGGGGACAGGAGGAGATGTTATTTCACTGAAAGGGTGGTGGAGCCATGGAATGCACTGCCCAGGGAGCTGGTAGAGATGGAGACTGTGGATAGGTTTAAGAGGGGATGGGACAGGTACAGGGGAAGGGTAAATCTAACAAGGCAAAATACAGGGACTGGGGACAGTATAACCCAAGGGGGGACATCAAAATCGGTCCTCAGTGTGGATGTTGAAAATTGAGCAGACTCGAGAGACCGTTAGGCCTATTCTGCTGGCATTTTAGTATGTTAGTATGTTAGTATTTGACTTCCTAGGGCACCCCTGGACTGAGAAAATAGATTTTTTAATTTGGCCATCTTGTCCTTCGCTCACGATGCACAATCACAATCAAAGAATATCGTGATCAAAGAATTTGCAGGCTCATGATCAAAGAATTAAAAAATGCTGTAATTTAAAAATTATAAGGAATTGCGGCAAACCACTGCCATGGTTCGACAGAAGGAAGCTCCCTGGGCAAAACCCACTCTCAAGTGATTTCCTAGGGCACCCCTAGGCTGAGAAAATTGATTTTTTAACTCGGCCATCTCATCCCTCGTGATGCACAATCGTGATCAAAGAATCTCGTGATCAAAGAATTTGCAGGCTCATGATCAAAGATTGTTAGTGAGCCACCATCAAAGATTTTAAAACCTTACAACTCTATTTTTTGACCATTTTGGAGGAAACCAAAGACATGGCTCAATAGATCAGAGTCCCCTGAGTAAAACCCATCCAAGCTTTACTTCAGGAGTGACACCTGAGCCGAGATATTTGTGTTTTTACGATCGGAAATCTGAAAACAAGGTGGTGGACCTTGCGATCAAAGAATTCTCGGGGACAAAGATTCTTGAACCAAAAGGCTGCAAATTCTTTGACCTCCAGGCAGGACGAGATGGCCAGAACCCCATTCTTTGTTCACAAAACGTACATATAAATTTTCCCTTTGACTTATAATGGGAAATTAAAAGTGGCATAACTTTTGAATGCTTAAATATTGTTTCACCAAACAAAAAAGCAGCATATTCATCCACCAAAGCTCTTTCAAAGAAGCCATCTCACAGAGCAGCATGTCACACAACAGCCACACAGGGCCATGTACAAAATCCCCAAAGATGCCTCCAAAAATGGATAATTTTGCATTATTCAGCATTTTGATGCACAAAGACTGTAAATCCAACTGACACAAAATTTGGAAAATCAAGAGATCTACAATGTCCAACTGTGCATACCAATTTTCAGGCAAATCCATTTAACAGGTCCAAAGTTATTAACACACAAAATTTTGACATTAAAATAGAAGTGACATCTCAACTCTATATATAGTTGTGCGACCGCACCACTAATATATATATGTATATGTATATATTTTTTTATTGCAAAAAAAAACTCCATTTAATGCATCAGTTAGGGTTGTTCCACAGTGACAAAAGTGAGGAAATTTGGTGTTAAGGTTGCCACCCCTTGCACCCCACGCTGACCCTGCCCCCACCAACAGGCATCAGGGTGTGCGTTGGGGTCATCGGCCTTAATTCTCACCTCGTTCCATGTGTAAATAAGCTGAGGTGGTGCAGTATAGGAGAATGGGGTGAGAGTTAGGACCGACGATCCCAACGCACACCCAGCTGCCTGTTGGTGGGGGGGTGGATGTGGGGTGCAAGGGGTGGCAACCCTAACACTGAATTTCCTCACTGTTGTCACTGTGAAACAGCCATAACTGATGCATTAAACAGAGTTTTTTGCCATGAATTTCACTTCTTTTTGAGAATGTGCACTATAAAAACTGAATGGAATGTGGTGGTGGGAGCACGGGGCCCTTTGGTCTCCAGGCTCCCACTATGTGATTTTTTGTCACTTTGCTGAGCAAAAACTGTCTGACTGACTGAAATTAAAATTGGTAAATTAAGACATGTACCATTGCGCACTGTGTGTCCACATTTGTGTGTACATCCATTCAATGTTCGAACAACACCATGAGCAAACAACGTAACATGCACAATTCAGCAACCATATGAGCCAGTGACCCACAAATTGTCACAGTCAAAGATGTATTAAAAATCTTTCTACATTCCAAATGACAGGCAAATTGGACACACAGTTCAGAAGTTATTGAAGCATAATGAACCACATTTTCATTAGTTGGAGTGGTATAATTCTGTACCTGTTGATGTTTTACACACCAAACCACTGCATGATACCGCCATACTACTAAGGCTACCTACGCTATAAATTTCAAACCAGTAGCACCATGCAGAATGCTATGTGCAAAATGTCAAATCTGTCACGCAGTATCTCCACAGCATATGATGTTTCCAACATGTGAACAGCACTATTCACATCCACAGGACATTCATTCAACACCCTCCAAATTTCATGTGAAAAGACCAAACCATTCCAGAGATATTAAATGTTTATGTTTCTGCACCTTTAAGAAGTCTTCCACCACAAAATGATGGAAATTGCGGCCTAAAATGTGCTAAAATGGTGGACCTGGCATCTGAAAAATCTGTAACTGCAAGGGGTCCCAACTTCGAGTGGCAATAATTCTGGAATGGAACAACATGTTTTCACTGAACACTGGCATGTTCCCTGAACACAGGTCTTTCTAGATGGCAAGTTTCAGATCAATCAACCATGCACTGGCTGCGTTATGCATCACAGAACACAGTGCAGAAAAATAGCAAAAACATAATTTTTTGCACTGCACTGCGCAAATGCAAAAACACAAACTATAACGTTAACACAAATGGTGATGGCAACAGTGAGGTAAAAGAAAATAGTAATGCTAATGGTAAAGCAACTGCAAGCAAAATTGGTAACGCACACGGTGACGTAAATGGAAATGATAACGCAAGCAGTAAGAGAAACGCAAGCGCAAACGTAAAAGAAAACAGAAATGGTAACGCAAACAGAAACGCAAACAGTAACAAAAATGGTAACAAAAATGCAAATGGTAACAGAAACGCAAACAGAAACACAAACTGTAATGGCAGCAGCGATGCAGAAGGAAACAGTTATGTACTCGACAATGGAAACAGTACCGATAACGCAAATGCTAAGGCCAACGGAAATGCAAACGTAAAAAACACATAAACAGTAATAGTAATGCAATTGGAAATGCAAACAGGTATGGTAACACCAATGATGCTGCCAAAGGAAAAAGTAACTCAACCGGAAATGCAAATGCAAACGTGTACGCAAATGCAAATGGTAACACACATGGTGATGCAAAAGTAAATGCAAACAAAAAAGGTAACAGAAAGGCAAACGGTAACAGTAATGCAAAAACAAGTGCAAATGCAAAGGGTAATGCACATGGCGGCGTAAGCGGAAACGCTAATGCAAACGGTAATGGAAACGCAAGCGGAAATGCTAACGGTAACAGTAATGCATACGCACACCCTTTTTCCCAAAAAAGGTGCATTCAGAAGCACAGTGAATACAAAGAATGTATGCATAATGATGGCCCTCAGAGCAGAAAATAAGCACTTGGAATACTAAATTCCTTGTATCTTAGGAACCGTACGACGTAGCAAAAAATTTTAAATCTCGTATTAGTTATGACTTTCCAGGCCAGTTTTGCACTTAGCCCCTGAGTGGGGGACTAAACATTCTTCTGACGAAAAGTCCGTATCTGGAACCATTTTCAAGATACGGGCCCCAAAAGGCATGGCAGAAGCCGTAATGTTAGCCTATGGGAAAAATCATCAATTTCAGAGTGCCGTAACTTTGCAGCCTTCTAATATTTTGTCACTAAACCACTAAAAGGCACATCTGTGGGATTTTACTTTCTTCCCTCCAAATTTCAACCCAAAAGACCAAACCGTTCTTTTGCAGCAGGGTGGCATAGATTCCCTATTGTTTTGGCCATAGTGTTGCAAAATACTTTCACAAATCACGTCACTTTTGCAAATGAAATCACGAATGTGTCACATATGTGAAAGTATTTTGCAACACTACTTTTTACAAAAATGTAAAAAAACATATTTCTGGGGTGTTGTACCCCCAAAAAAGACATGGCTAGCATCATCAGGGCTCGACTAGGTGAACACAAGAATTGTGTCCCTAGAGGGTCCAGAATTTAACTGCCAAGCATTTCTCTGACCACCAACTCAAAACAAGATGGCCGATTTGTGACACTACAAGGGTAATTTGCAAAAGTAAAAGTGCATTTGCGATACTTTTGCATATTTTGTTAACTTTTCCTATTGACTATAATGGGAAATGTGTTTTTTGAATAACTTTCAAACCATTTAATATTTTTTCGCAAACTCTTCGGGGACACTGGTTGCATGTTCCCTAAAGGTTTCAGATCAGTTGCGCAAACCATGCGACCTGTAGGCGTGAGCAATGAATGTGCAAAAATGCATGATTAGTGCATTTTTAGGCACTCTGTAGCTCCGCAACCATCTGACTGTAACTAAACTTGACAGGTCCAGAGATCTATGCTCCCAGACTGTACATACCAAATTTCAGGCAAATTCGTCTTATGGTAGCAAAGTTATTAAGCTGCCAAATTTCAGATTTAACCATAAATGGGGTACTTAGCCCTAACTGAGACTGCCTAACCGTCCAGAGTTTTAAAATAGCTTTGAAAACCTATCTCTTTAGATGGGCATTTATTAACTGAGGTTTAGTTTGCTTTCCTATGCTGCTATTATATTGCTGTCTGATGAACTATATGTTTGTTTAGAATAATTTATCATATTTTATGTATTTATTGTACAGACGCCTTGGTTTTAGAAAGGCGCCTTTTTATAAATAAAATTTATTAGATTTGATTTGAACTATAGTGGCACTACTGTACCACTATAATATATAATATATATATATATATATATATATATATATATATATATATATATATATATGTTGGAGGCAAAAACTCCATTTAATGCATCTGTTAGGGTTGTTCACGCAGCAACAAAAGCGAAGAAATTCGATGTTAGGGTTGAACCCCCCTTTGCACCCCTCCAGCCCACCCCCCCAACTGGAATCAGGTTGCACATTGGGATCATCGGCCCTAAGTGTCACCCCATCGCATGTGGAAAGAAGCTGAGGAATAGGAGAATGAGGTGACAGTTAGGACCGATGACCCCAATGCACACCCCGATTCCAGTTGGGGGGGTGGGCTGGAGGGGTGCAAAGGGGGTTTCAACCCTAACATCGAATTTCCTCACTTTTGTCACTGTGGAACAACCCTAACTGATGCATTAAATAGAGTTCTAATTTCCCTTCTTTTTGAGAATGAAAATGAGAAATAGTGAATGTAATGCAGCGCCGGGAGCGCGGGGGTGATGTCTTGTCACATTGTAACATTGTGCCAGCAAACGCAAATCGTAATGTGCATTGTGATGCAAAGTGAAACAGAAAGAGGAACAGTACTGTAGACAAAAATGTTAAAAATAACGGAAACGAAACTGCAAATGAAAACGCAAAGGGTGACGCACATGGTGGCGTAAACGTGAACGGTAAGTGAAACGGGTACGGAACCGCAAGCAGAAATGGTAATGGTAAGAGTAATGTAAGCACACAGGCTGGTTTTCCCAAAAAGCTGTATAGAGAAAGACAGTGAGTAGAAAGAATGTATGCAAAATAATGACTCTCGGAACACAAAAATCAGTAGTTGTAATAGTAAATTGCTTATATCTCGGTAACCGTACAACATAGAAAAAAAATTTAAAAGTCATATGTATTATCACTTTCCTGGCTAGTTTTGTATGTAGCCCTCTTATAATTTTTTTGACAAAAACTCCGTATCTCACACCAGCTTCAAGATACGGGCCCTCAAAGGCGCGGCGAAAGCTGTAATGTTATCCTATGGGAAAAAAACAGAAGTTCGGACTGCCATAACTTTTGAACAGTTTAACATTTTTTCACAAAATCTTTGAAAAGCACATCAGGGACCCTGGCCGCACGTTCCCTGAAGATTTCGGGCCAGTTGTGCAAACCGTGCGACCTGTAGGCGCGACCGTAGAATTCCAGAAAAAGCGTAAATGCATGCGCAGATCATGCTTAATAACTCTACAGCCGTGTATCCGACCGGTACAAAACATGGCAGCTCCCAAGGCGTATGGGTCTTAATTGTGTATTCCAAATTTCAGGCAAATCCGTCAAACGGTTGCAAAGTTATTAAGGTGCAAACTTTGGGTTTAACATGTAAATGGCTCTTCAACTCTAACTATGGTAGCACTACCGTGCTACCATAATATATAGATATACTATATATATATATATATATATATATATATATATATATATATGATATATATATATATACATATATATGTAATAGATATACCACTCTGAGGTGTGCGATTAGCTCTCTGATATAAGCACACCTTGGTGTGCGTGTATGCACAAAGGCTGGAGGCCGAATGCATCAACCACCCAAGGCGTGCATATATCAGAGCATGACCGCACACCTCAGAGTGGTTTATCTATCTGATAAAATGTCAAAATTGTTTTGAAGGGGGGTAAAAGTGCAGGTGTGCAGTCATGCTCTGATATATGCACGGTCATGTGATGCTCATCATCCAATAAAACAACAATTTCCCTACCCATTTTATAAATATATATATATTATAGTAGCACAGTAGTGCTACCATAGTTAAGGATGAGTAGCACTTTTAAGGTTAAAGGGTGAAGTTTTGCACCTTAATAACTTTGCCACTGTTCAACAGATTTGCCTGAGTGTTGTCAGGTTCTGCTGGGCATGGTAGATCTTAGGATCTACCAACTTTCGTACCGGTCGGATATATGGCTGCGGAGTTATTAAGCGACAAACAAATGCACAATTATGCTTTTTTGTGAATTCTTTGCTCTTGCCTACAGGTCACACGGTTTATGCGACCAGTCCGAAAACTTCAGGGAAGGTGTGGTCAGGGCCCCCAATGTGACTTTTGAAGATTTCGTGAAAAAATACTGAATGGTTCAAAAGTTATTCAAAAAATAATTTCCCATTATAAGTCAAAGGGAAAAGTCAGCAAAAAATTCAACACTTTCGCAAAATGCACTTTTTAGTGTTGCATATGGCCCTAGTAGTGTCGCAAATCTGCCATTTTTTTTTTCATTCACATATCTGGACTGCCTTGTACTATATGGGCTGTATGCCCATTGGCTCTTGCTCTGAACCAATGTGCGTACAGCCCTACCGAACAGTCAGTCGGAGGATGGCAGGGCGGCAGGCGGGTGGGTGCTGCCACCAAACCGCTGACGGGGAGCGGGTGGTGGGGCTCGTGGATGGGTGGGTGGGGGCAACTGACCACCAGGGAAATTGGACTTTGGGGGTTGACCTTATGCCCACGATCAGGGCTTCGCGTCCACTGGACCACCAGGGATATTGGTCTTTGAGGGTGAACTCCATTCTGGCCGCTGATCGGGCCAGTCGGGGTGGGTTCTTTCACATTATGCCCGGATCGGGCCAGTCGGGGGTTCTTTCACATTATGCCCGCTGATTGTGCCAGTTGGGGCCTTTCGATTATGCCCGCGGGTCGGGCGGTCGTAAGCGGTCCTTTCACATTATGCCCACGATCGGGCCATTTGGGGGGGAGATTTACATCATGCCCGCGATTGGGCTGCAGGGGGCGTTGGTCCCCGATGGCTGCTGCCTGGCAGGGCGCCAGGTGCAAGTCATCAGGGATCAGCGCACCTGCATGCTAATGGCATGCAAATGGGGCCATAATTAGATGCAAATGGCCCCCCGTGCGCCTTGCATGAATTATGGCCCCATTTGCATGTCACCTTTTGAATATTGGAAATTTGCACATGGTGCAATGGAACTTGCGCCACCGCATCTGAATGCTCCACCCTGACCACTTGCGGTGGCGCAAGTTCCACTGCGCCATGCACAATGGCTGTGGCCAGGGGGCGATATTCAAAGGAGTTGCTCAATAGCACAACTTCCTTGAATATCGCCTTGGCCACACCCCTGCGCAACTTTTTTGAGCAGCGCAAGGGCTTGCACCACAGAATGGCGCAGTTTGAATATCCAGCCCACTGTGTTTCTCTATGCAGCTGCTGGGGAAAAAAAGGGTATGTGCTTCTGTTAATGTTACAATTACTGTTTCCACTTGCATTTATGTACCCGTTTGCATTACCGTTTCCATGTACGTCACTGTGTGTGTTATGCTTTGCGTTCTCTTTTGCGCTTGCATTTGCGTTACGATTACCATTTGCGTTTCCATTACTGTTTGTGTTTGCATTTCGGTTTACATCACCGTGTGCATTGGCATTAGCGTTTACGGGGGCCCTTTCCTTTGCGTTTGTATTTGTCTTTCTTTTTGTGTCATTTGCATTTCCTATTGCGTTATTGTGCCCATGCAAATTATAGTTTGTGTTTCCATATGTGCTTGTGTTTCCTTTTGCGTTTATGTTTCCTTTGGTGTTATTGTTGCTGTTACCGTTACCATTTGTATTTACAATTGCGGCAACGTGACCGTGCGCGTTATGGTTTGCGTTTATGTATGTGTTTACATTTGCATTAATGTTTCTGTTTCCTCTGGCATTATTGCTTATGTTAACCTTACCATTTGCGTTTACAATTGCGGTACTGTACCCATGCGCGTTACGGTTCATGTTTATGTGCTCGATTCCGTTTGCATTTTCGTTTCTGTCATGTTTGGTGTTCTTGTTGCTGTAACACTTAACATTTGTGTTTACAGTACCGGTGCCATCACTGTGCACATTACCAGTTGCATTGTCGTATGTGCTTGTGTGTCCGTTTACATCATTATTCGCTTCAGCACCACTTTTCGCTTGCATTTCTATTAAAGTTTGCTTTACCATTTACGTTTGCTTTACCATGTGCATAACCATTGCCACTTGCGTTTGCTTTACAGTTCCTGTTACTATGTAACAGGACATCACGTGGTGAGAGAGCAGGGCCCTCCCATTCACTATTTATCATCCTCATTCTCAAAAAGAAGGGAAATTAGAAGTAAAAAAACTCTGTTTAATGCATCAGTTAATCTTGTTCCACAGTGACAAAAGTAAGGAAATTCGGTGTTAGGGTTGAAAGCCCCCCTTGGACCCTCCAGCCCACTCCCCCCAACTGGCATCGGGGTGTGCGTTGGGGTCTTCGGTCCTAACTCTCACCCCATTCTCCTATACTTCTGCTTGTTTACACATGTGATGGGGTGAGAGTTAGGGCTGACAACCCCAACGCACCCCCCAATGCCGGTTGGTGGTGGGCTGGGGGGGGGTTCAAGGGAGCTTACACCCTTACACTGAATTTCCTCTCACATCACTGTGAACAACCCTAACTGATGCATTAAATGGAGTTTTGCTCTCTCTCTCTCTCTCTCTCTCTCTCTCTCTCTCTCTATATATATATATATATATATATATATACACACACACACATACATATATTATAGGGGTGCAGTTGTGCCCCTATAGTTAGGGTTGATTAGGCACGTTAATGACCAATTTTTGCACATCAATAACTTTGCAGCCATTCAATGGATTTGCACGAAATTTGGAATGCGTGGTCTGGTATGATAGATGTCTTGATTTTCCAAGTTGTGTTTTTTGTTGGACTAATAGTTTCTGTGCAGCAAAGTGATGAAAAATGCATTTTTCACTACTTTTGACGTGTTTTTTGCCCATGGTGCTGCAACCACATCATTTGGTGTTTTGGTCTGAAATTTGAAATGAAGAAAGAGTTTGGGTAAAAGATCAATCCAGCATTTGTTTGGTGAAAAAATATTAAACTGATCAAAAGTTATTTATTTTTAATTTTATGGGTTCTGAGCATGCTCAGTTCATTCCAAGATTTATATGTATGTTTTGCAAAAGAGGATTGGGCTCATGGTCAAGGATTTTGTCACCTCATGAAAGGAGATTTAAAAAAATCCTAGTCTGTGAGGAAAAATTCCTTGTCTGCAAACCGCCATCTTGTTTTCATTTTTTCCACCAAACAAAATGTTGTAACTTTCTCCACGGGAGAATTCTTGTTGCAATAAGGCATGGGTTTTGTTTAGGTTGACACTTTGGTTTGCTTAGTTTTTGCCAAAAAATGGCCATTTCAAATTTTTTAATTTTTCTTTTGTGACTCGCTTCCAATCCTCTTTCACGAGCTGACAAAATTCCAGTGCACGAACCGATACCCTTTCGTGAAGCAGCAAAATCCTTGACCATCACTTTGTGACCAGATGGCCCTTCTCACAGACGAGGATTGACTCAAGGTCAATTTATAGCCTCACAAAAGAGGATTGGCTTGCGGACTAGGATCTTGTCAGCTCACGAAAAGGGACTGGGGTTATGAATCCTTTTCTGTGCGCTGACAATATCCTAGTCTGTGAGCTGTCAAAATCCCAGTCTGTGAGCAATTCCCTTTCGTGAGGTAACAAAATCTTTGACTGTCACTTTGTGAACAGGTGCCCCTTCTCGTGGACAAGGATTGAGTCACGGTCAAGGATTTTGCTGCCTCACGAAAGAAGATTTGCTCACAGACTGGGATTTTTTCAGCCCATGAAAGGGGATTGGGTTTTTGAAACCCCTTTTGTGAGCTGACAAAATCCCAGTCCACAAGCAATTCCCTTTCGTGAGGTAGAAAAATCATTGACCATCACTTTGTGACCAGATGACCAAAATCTGACGGTCAAGGATTTCTCGTGGAAAGGGATTTTTATACCTCGCGAAATGGGATTGATCTCACGGTTGGTGACTTTGTTACCTCACGAACTAGGATTTCTAAAACTTTGCCACTGCACTGTAAATAAACGGTTTAGTCTTTTGACTTGAAATTTGCAGGGAATGAAGGGGATGCCCCAGAGATGTCAATTGTGCTATTTAGGTGTTGAAAAGTTAATTGATTCCATAGATATAGTATCACAAAGTTTTTATTTTTCCCATAGGATAGCAATGCAGTGCCCATAGCAACTTTCAGCACCCGCATCTCGAAAACAAAGAGAGATACAGATTTTTTGCTACCCCTGCTTAGCAAAAACATGTTACAAGAGTTCTAAGGGTGCCTTTTTAGTGCTGTTTGGTGCCTGTAGCTCAAAAATGATGAGAGATATGGATTTGGTCAATTTATCTCACATGGACATCTCGATGTCATGATTACAAAGACATTTGAATTATTTTCCTAGCTGCTACTGTTCCTGAGATATTGGCAAATTAGTGCTACAATGGTTCCTTTCCCTATAGGGCTGCTGTATGGCTCTGTAGATATGTGTAAGTGGGAGCACAGAGCCCAGAGGGCCCACACTCCCACAGATGCATATTGTTATGCAGAAATGAGCAGCTTTGTGGGAGGGTGGGGCCCATCTACACATGCTATTTACTAGTTATATTACACTTTTTCAAAAAGTAAGGAAACTCATTGCAAAAAACATTGTTTAATGCATCAGTTAGGGTTAAAGCGACAAGAGTGGGGAAATGAGACATTACGGTTGAGCCTCTAACCCCCACCACCCCACTCACCCCCATCCTGCACAGACTGACAGACGCCAGGGTGTGCCATCGGGTTGTGAGGCCTAACTCTCACCCCATTCTCCTTTACTGTAGCATGTCAACCTGTTTACACATGGAGTGGGGTGAGAGTTGGGCCTTATGAACCATGGCACACTCTGTGTTTGTTGGTCTATGGAGGATGGTGGTGGGGGGGGCATGGGCTCAACCCTAATGTCTCATTTCCCCACTTTTGTCACTTTAACCCTAACTGATGCATTAAATATAGTGTTTTGCAATGAATACACACACACACACACACACACATAATGGATTGTTTATTTACAGTCCTGACCAGTGTACCACATAGGTTTCAGACTGCACATGGCAATCAATGTTTCACAGGGTCCATATCTCTATAATGCCCCAATTCCCTAAGGTGGACCTCCATCCACTCATAATTGCTGTACCCCACATGGAACTGGTGCTGCCCAGATAGAGAAGGATCTGTCTCAAGCTCAAACTTTAAACCAAGAATTCCATTCTTCAGTGCTATTGAATCAAAGCATGAGAATCAGTATGAGGACTGGTTGAGGAAACTCAACATGTACTCTTTGGAGGAGAGGAGGAGAACAAGAGGGACATGACTGAGACCTATAAATACCTCACTGGTGTGAACAAGGTACAGGAGGGGAGTCTCTTTCACATGAGGAAGAGCACCAGAACATGGGGTCATGTTACGAAGCTTGGGGTGTGGGGAGTTTAAGAGGGATTTGAGGAAATATTTATTTACAAAATGTTTGGCGGATGCCTGGAACAGCCTGCCAGAAGAGGTGATAGGGACAAAACTGTGGGGAGCTTTAAACATCCGTGGTGTAGCACATGGTATAATAAACTGAGGCAAGAGGGGAGGGAGAGACGCCTGTGACCAAATAGAGTACCGAGTTTGGTGTTAGGCAAGGAAAACAGGGCAGACTAGATTGGTCTACTGGTCCTTTTCTTCTGACGCTTTCTATGTTTCAAAAGTTAAACTTTACACTATTAAAAAGACTAACTTCCAATGTTTTGAGCTTGTATCTCCATGTTTTTGAATGTATATGCCACATTATGAGGGTCAATGTCCTTTGTTTTCCAACATTTTGAATATGAGTGTTGAAAATTTCAGTTTCAAAATGTTAAGAGGTACTGTATACTGTGTCTGACCTGCAGGGAGTGGATATTATTCCAGACTCCACATATCTGCTCCTTTTCCTTTCCCAGTCTCTCAGTTCTGTACCTCTACCTGAAGACTACCACAGGTCTATGACTCAGGAGGTCCCTTGGAACTACATAAGTAGACCTTTAGATACCCTTACTGGCCCGCAACTCTTCCCCAGGGACCACCTTAGTCAAGCCATCCATGTACCACAGTACATTTGCCACCCAACATGGCCTCTCTTCCTAAAAGCAAGACATTGGTGCATGGATGGTAAAACAATAACCCTAATTAAATACATATTTAAAAGGCTGAAAAGTCATTCCTGGGGTGCATAGATCCACCTGAACAGAAATAGAGGAGGCAAAGATTCATGACCTGGGATTGGATCCTCTCTGCTCATGAACAAGCATTGTTTAACAAATACTGTTTTTGTTGCAGCAGAACAATTTAACAAGCATTTGTCAATGCCGAACGTTCGCTTGCAGGTATTTGCAGTGGTGTTTGGCACGTATGGTGCTTTACCCTAATGCCCTGTGCGATTGCTGGTATTTGCACAATAAATTTTCAGCATGACCTTTTTGTTACCCCCATTGTGCGCTACATAGATGGAAACACATTTTGGGCAGGATGTGAAAAATGACAGCTGTACTGCTCATAAGGAAGTGTGGTAAAATGGCAATGTTGAAAATCTGGAGTGGAAATATTGAAAATTCGCAAACCTACGAGCGTGCGTGGGAACTGTGCAACGCACGCTCGAAAAACAGTCATTGTTAGGAATTTTTTCACCAAATTTTTCAACATTGGCATTTTAAAACCTCTGCTAATGAACAGTGTCACTGTGATTTTCTTACTGTGTCCCATACATTGATTTTGCACACCGACTGTGCCATTGTGCACTACATGGGCGGAAACATGTTTTGGGCAGGATGTGAAAATGACAGCTGTACTGCTCATAAGGAGGTGGCAAATGGCAATGTTGAAAATCTGAGGGAAAATATTGAAAATTGAAATCCACGAGCGGCATAGGAACTGCACACTGCACGCCCAGAAAACAGTTATTTTTAGAATTTGTTCACCAAATTTTCAACATAGCCATTTTAAGATCTCTGGTTATGAACAGTGACACTGTGATTTTCTTAATGTGTCCCATACACTGAGTTCAATATGCGACTGTGCCATTGTGCGCTACATGGCAGAAACACGTTTTGAGCAAGATGTGAAAAATGACAGCTGCACTGCTCATAAGGAGGTGTGGTAAAATGGCAATGTTGAAAATCTGGAGTGAAAATATTGAAAATTCGTAAACTTATGAGCATGCATAGGAACTGCGAAATGAACACTTGTAAAACAGTCATTGTTAGGAATTTTTTCACCAAATTTTCAACACAGCTATTTTAAAACCTCTGCTCATAATCAGTGTCACTGTGATTTTCTTAATGTGTCCCATACATTGATTTCGCACAGCAACTGCGCCATTGTGCGCTACATGGGCGGAAACACATTTTGAGCAAGATATGAAAAATGACAGCTGCACTGCTCATAAGGGAGGTGGTGAAATGGCAATGTTGAAAATCTGGAGTGAAAATATTGAAAATTTGCAAACTTAAGAGCGCATGTAGGAACTGTGCAACGACACCGTAAAACAGTCATTTTAGAATTTTTTCACCAAATTTTCAACACAGCCATTTTAAAACCTCTGCTCATGATCAGTGTCACTGTGATTTGTGTCCCATACATTGATTTCATACACCAACTGCGCCATTGTGCGCTACATGGGCGGAAACACGTTTTGGGCAGGATGTGAAAAATGACAGCTGTACTGCTCATGGAGGAAGTGTGAATAAAATGGCAATGTTGAAAAATCTGGTTGCAAATATTCAAAATTTGCAAGCGTCTGACGTGCATAGGAACTGCATAGCATCGCTCATAAAACAGTCATTTTAGGAATTTTTCACCAAATTTTCAACATAGCCATTTTAAGACCTCTGCTGATGAACAGTGTCACTGTGATTTTCTTAATGTGTCCCATACATTGATTTCACACACCAACTGCGCCATTTAGCGCTTACTTGAGCGGAAACACATTTTGGGTGAGATGTAAAATGACAGCTGTACTACCATGAGAAGGTGTGGTAAAATGGCAATGTTGAAAATCTGGAGGGAAATTGAAAATTCAGAACGCACGAGCGCATGAGGAACGCGCAACGCACGCTTAAACAGTTCATTTTTAGAATTTCATCACTCAACACAGCTTGACTCTTTTCATGAATGATGTCACTGGCATGAAAGTTATTCAGGCCCAAAGGGTGATTTTGTGCAGTGACCGCGCACTGACCGCGAAATCACCCTTCAGGCCCGAATAACACTATGACAGTGACATCATTCATGAGAAGGGGTCCCAAAAACCCCATGTTGAAAATTTGGCGCAAAAATTCCCAAAAATGGCTGAGATATGCAATAAAGTTGAAAACCCCCTCTCTAGCCCATTATACAGCTTACCAGCATTTCCTCAGTTCGCGGTCGGCTTTGAAGAGTGCAGGTGTGTTCCCGGTCCACCAAAGATCATCGTGCCGAGCTCTGGAGGTAAGTATGGGGTGAGGGGGTGTGGGGAGGCAGGGTGCACAGTGGGTGGGTTGTGGGAAGGGGGCATGGAGACTGCGTGGGATGGTTTTTAATTTGCAGTTTTTTTTTTTTTTACAATTGATGACGCGGACATTTGCCATGCTGGGGTGGGCTCCCAGTGTGGCAGAAGATGGCTGGGGGTTATGGTTGACGGGATTACCCGCCGCCGACAACGCTGGGACATTTGCCACGCTGGGGTGGGCTCCCAGAGTGGCAGAAGATGGCTGGGGGCCGAGGAGCCGATGATGGATTGGGCACCCCCGTCGGCAAACAACGCTGGATGTTTGCCATGCTGGGGTGGGCTCCCAGCGTGGCACCAAAGCTTTTGGGGGGGTGGCGTGACGAGGGGGGGTGGCATGACGCAGTGCTCTGTATGACAGCGGTGGTTTTCTTTGAAGCGAAGACCACCACTGTCATGCACAGCTCCCGCACCCATTGGTGCAGGACCGCCACGCCTGCTCAACTGAACAGTGGATTGCAAGGGAGAGGCACACATACAAAGTGTGCTACTCTCCCAAAACATTCCTTGCACATGCGCGCAAGCGAATGTAAAATGAAGCAACAAAGATGAATAATCTCAGCACAAAAGTACTAAAGCAAGGGTTACCCGAAAAGAGTATAGGCAACAAAACTTAGTTAAAAAAATAAAAAACAAAATCACACATACACCAAAGATGCATAGCAGGAGTGCGTGGTGCCAAATGGTCTCTCACACAAACTGCAAAGGCTGAGAACAGAAGATACTGACACATTTTCATCCTTCTCATTCGTATGCCTGGTACAATCTAATAAAAATGTTGCAAAATTGTGTATGTCACAGGCCTGCTAAGACTGTCTTATCCCCCCCCCCAAAAAAAAAAAAGAAATCCTTGATCCATCCCTGTTCTTTATTTGCTCAGTTTGATATCCAGGGAAACTGAAACACATAGATGAAATGAGTTACTAAAGAAATCTCAAAGCTAGTATCCATGGTGGAATGTCAAACTGAGACCTCATAGCTCAGAGTTTGGCATTCTAAACACTATGTACCTTCCATTGTTGTGAGAACTCTTCAGCAGGTACAGTTTAAACTGAGTCTGATGTATTATGCTCCTACTGTTATATAATCATTGTGATAATGCATCAGTAAAGAATCAATGTTTTAGCTCCTGTTGTCTTGTTAGTCTCACAGATAAAAAGGTACATTTGCATTTTAGCTCATACAAATGGGAGGATGTCAGTTTTTTTTTTTTTTTAAAGAGCATATGAAACAGTCTGTTTCCAAATTATCATTGTTCTCACAGTTTATGGTGATTATGTATATACTGTTGTTTGTATCGTTTGTTTGCACCAGCTGGTGGCTAGCCAGCTCGAGCTATTTGTTCAACTGTTGTTATACCTTCTCTGTAACCCCCCCCCCAGACGCTTCTGAAAATGAGCTGGCCACAGCTCATGCTGCCTTCCTAGTGAAATATTTTCAGATAAATAAATAAAAAATGATACTTTCTTACAAAGATATAGATGGAATTATTTAACTCAAAACACTGCAACTGCTGCTTCTCACTAAGTACACAGTACAATTGGTACACAAATATTTCAGATAGTATTCTACTTATTGGAGCAGCTGACACTGGTGAGAACTGATAACCATGGCAGGCCATGAAATGTCACAGTGAAGCTGTAACACACCACAAGACCAGTACCCCAATGATCACATTATCAATACCTTGAAGCTATGGCAATCAGTTTTTCAAATGTGCCACAGCAATTAATCAGAATATTAAATACATTAAAAACAGTGGTGTAGTAGTCTTCTGAGAACTGTCTGGTATTTGGAATATGTGGCACAGCAAGCTCCATCTTCAATAGGATTTGCATCGTATGCCATACTGATTTTTAAGGGTTATAATGTATTTTGATTAAACTAGTTTTTCTTTAGTCAGTTCATGTTAATTAATATGTTTCAGTCTAGTCCTCTGGCATACAGTAGACATCTGCAACAGTTTTGTTACAGAACTGATTAGGGTAGATGAGAATAGATTTCCCATAAAAGTCCAGTAATGCAGGAAAAGCTTTCAGTGCAGTACATTACTTGTAGCTAGGCGCATAAGCATTTACTGTGACTTTTATTCATCAGAATATGTAGAACATGACACTCTACAAGGACACATGCTTTTGTAGTACACGCAATTGCATTATCTGTTAAAAAAAACACTTTTGTTTGACACTATACTATGGCTTAAATGATTATTCTTGATCAACATAGGCTGCTATAACTGTGCCTTTAAAGTAATTACAGTCTCCAGCCTTTGCACACAAATCATGCCTGAGAAAATGTAAGATATAGAGACATCACCACAAGCAGATCGTTGTACATTATCAATATACTGTAACCCTTTATGTATATTAATACTTAAACAACTTTAAATAAATGTAATATATGCTGTTGCTACTACTCTTGATCTTACCCGTTAGGGACCCTGTCTACAAGAAGGTTTGTCCCTTAAGGACAGGCACTATTGTTCTAGGCCTGGACCCATGAAGGAAGCTCAGCAGGCTTAGAAAGAGAGAGAGGGGGTCCGGGGGGAGGGGAGGGACCATGACATCAGCAGGGGCAGGGATGGAAAGACAAAAGAGGAAAGGGAGTTTCGGCTAAAGAGCCATGATGTCACAAAGGGGGAGGGGCCAATAACAATAAGAGGGACTGATTTGATTGATGAGGGGAGAGGGAGAGAGGGAAATTAGAGCTAGGAGGGGAGGGATTAAGGGGGTTGAAAAGGAGCTGCAAGTGAGGGTTCTCCCTCACTTTTGCTAGCCAGAAATTTTTGTTTTTGGCCAGCACATCAATCGGCGAGTGAGTTTGATCTTGTGATACTCAGGTAAATTTTGGAATCAATTTAACAGTTTTACCTTATACAGTAAAATGTGAGTATGTGGTAGTATAGGGAGTTATTGTTGCCTTAGCAGAGCTGTTTTTGTTGGGGAAGGGGGGAGGCAGCCAGGCAGCTCAAGTTGCTGGTCTTTGTTTTAGTTGGTTTGGCCTGTGGCCATAGGTCTTCTTATTGAAGGTAAAAAAAATAAAAGGATTTTTGGTTTTAAGCAGAAGCTGCTTTTGTTAAGTATTAGACAGATAAAGCAGATCTCTGAAGCTGGAGCATTGTATCCTGTTTTAAACTAATGTAATGACCAGTGGCAGGAGAACAGAATGGAGCGTGGGAGCAAACTAGGCCGGGGGCAAGTGACCCATTTGGTTTGGGTGCATCTGGCAACTCTGTGTTGAATTGAGTTTTCTGTGTGAGTGGTGATCGCTATGCTCCAAATGGGGACAGAAGGTTCTGGCAGGGGAGAGTGTCTGCTTTATGAGGGAATGCCGCTTTCAGTGTTTGGGGGGGGGCCACGTGGTCAGACGGTCATGTAGTAGGCTGAAAAGCCTTAAGGAAGGAGATGGGTGGTGGGCTGTCCCAGTGATGCACAGCACATGGCTGTGTGGCAGATAAGGAAAAAGCAGGCAGCCTCACAGAAAGGTGATTTTGGTTAGAGGGGGTTTTCAATTATTAGCTTTTGTTTGTTGTAAAAAAAAAAAAAAAAAAAAAAAGGAACAGTAAAGCTAGGGGGTTTGTCTTTGAATGCCCAGCTCTATGAGATCCTCTGCAAGAGGACCTTTTTCAGCTGCATGGACGCCTCCTGGGTGAAAAAGAGGGATTCCACCTCAAAGGATTTGTTGTTGGAGGTAGTTGGCTGGGTTGCCACTTGTGTATTGGGCACCCATCATGGGGGGGGGGCATGTTTTTGCTGCCATCAAGCCATCCAGAAAGGGGGCAGGACTAGGAGGCTGCGGGATCGGTCACAGCCACATGGCTAGCCCCAGGTTTAGTCCTGGTTAGGAGGCCAGGTAGGTGCTGCCTGTATCAGTGGGGCCTACAGCAGGAGGGGGGCCAGTGCGTAGTTGCAGCGGTGATGGAGCAGGCCTAGGGGGCCTCAGGGGGAGTAGCCTCACCATTAGTCAGCTAGGCAGGGCCATAAGGGAGATGTGGGAGCAGACTCCAGGCCTGTGGGTTAAGGGAGTGGCTGGGTAGCATTCGCCACCTGGAGTGGAGCTGATCCACCACCATGTCTGTAGCTGGGGGGCGAGTGGGGCAGCCGTAGGGCGGCCACATTAAACCGAATGGCGTGAGTAGTGGCGGCCATTTTGGCAGAGTTGTGGTCAAGGGTTGCGAGTTTAGATGTCCTAACATGAGCAATTTTATAAGCAAGGGACTAGCAGGATGGCCTGAATAGTGGCTACAAAAAAAGATGGACAGCGTGGCAGCATAATAATAAAAAAAAAAAAAAAAAAAAAAGAAATTGTGTCACTCTTGGGACTCGAATGATGGACACTCCCAAAAAGAGGCTCAGAGATCCAGGGGGCTGGAGACCTAGCATTTTGGGGGTTTTTTTGGTCAATTTTGGGAACTGGGTGATAAGGGGGGGAGGGATAAGAGGGGTCCTGTAGAAATGGTGTGAGGAAAGGGCTCACTTATATTTTCTTATGTTACTGAGCATTTTCTGATAGCGGCATCATGGATGCCAGGGGAATGTGGTCAGTTAAGGCTGATGCCATAGTGATGATTATGGACCAGAGGAGGGAAGGCCCACCAGGTTTGGGACACTGTGGGGGATTTTGAAACCAGATAATGGAAGGGAGGGAAAGGACAGAAGAGGAATGTCAGTATGGGTTCCAGAAGGAAAAGCAAGGGGCATCTGAAGGGTGGCAACCCAAGGTCATCAGTCCCAAAAGCACCTAGGCCCAATTTTTCCTTCCTGGAGCCTGCATCAATTACCACCCAGGTGCCAGTGCCAGATCCTCAGCCAGTACCTCTACCTGTCCCTACCCTGGTGCTGGTCCATGTACTGTAGCCCATACCGGGCCCTAGTCCAGCCCTGGAGCTACAATCAGTCCCAGTACCACAGCCTATGCCAACACCAGTGCTGGCACCTGAAATTGCTTTTGATATTATACCCACCAGAACCATTCTGGCATCCCAAAGCCCTGCATAAGTACAGGTGATGTTACAGAGGAAAAGAGGATTAAATAATATGTGGAGCAGTTAAACTTAGGCACCACATTTTAAAGGTAAGGGTTAATTTACTATAGGGCCATAGTGCAAGAAAAAGTCTGGAATGGGTAAGCTGTTACTTGCATACTCTCAGATTATCAGGAGTGTGTACAAGATACAGGAGGGCCCAATTGGCTACAGTATGATGAGAAATTACATCAGTGGATGGCCATGATTACTGGGGGATTTTCACTGGGATTTGAGGCACTATAACCTGCCATTGGGAACCATGACAGTAGCTGGAGTGTCTGAAGTGAGTGGTTTAAGGGACCGAGTGAGTACAAGAAGGGTAGTGGGGACAAAACAGAGCGTTCTGCTCTTTCTCCAATTGTAAATTTAAACATGTCTGTTCCAGGGGGGTGTACATATGGTATCACAGTGAACAGACTCAAATGGGGTATTTCCCAGTAGCAAGAGCACCCATTAAAATAGAGATGGAAAAAGTGTTCTGTAATTGGCTAGCTGGATGCAAGAGACAGACAGTTACTTGGTGAAGGTTTGCAGACGGGTTTTTTTTATGTACAATACCATGGTGGGAGGAAAAGAAAATGTGCTAAGAATTTGGGATTAGTAAAAGGATGAGGAGAGCTGCTTGCAAGAAAGATTAACAAAGAGGGGGAGGCAGGGGAGGAGGAAGGCATGTCAAGGAGCCCCTGCGGGCCTGCCTCTGAGTGTCACCGCTGGGGCAGGTGTCAATGATTACATTAGGATCAAGGATAGCAGGGTGACATATGGTACATTGGAGGATGCAGTAGCCTTGATTCAGGACTCAGAAGAAGCATGGCTTGTGAAAATGGACATAGAGTTGGCCTTCCATCACTGGCCAGCTAGGGGGGATGATTGGGAACTGTTAGGTTTTCAGGTTGAGGGTTTATATATTTCAACAAGGCCATGCCTAAGGGATGTTCAGTGGCTGTACCACATTTAAGATGTTTAGTACATGGCTCCAATGGTGTGGTAAGATAAAATATGGGCATGGGTTGGTAGTGCATTAATTGGAAGTTTTTTCTTGTATAGGGGTAGTAAAACAAGGGGTGGAGAAGATGCTTAAGAGTTTTCAGGATATGTGACGTATGTTGGGGGCTCCTTAGTTGGCAGACAAGACAGAAGGGCTTGCTCTTGTTTGGAATTTTTAGAGTGAGAGATTGAGGCTGGGGAGGGTCCATGCTGGCTGCCCATGAATAAGGTGCATTAGTTGATGGAGCAGTTGAGGGGTATCATGGGTAAAATGTGGGTGACTCTTCAGATGGTGCAACAGGTGCTAGGTCATCTGGTTTGGTGTTGGGCACCATCCTGCCAGGGCTATGAGAGAAAGTAGAAGGCAGCACCTCTGGGTGGTTATCACTAAGAAAGGCACGGGAACATTGGTGGTGCTGGAACATTTTCTCACAATCACACAATAGGAAAATGTTTTGGTAGGAAGAGGGGTTTATTCAATATGGACCCAGATTTATATACAGAGACATCAAGGGGGATAGGCGTGGGAGTGTTTTTAAAGGGGCAATGGTTTGTGAAGCCATAGTTTCAGTCCAGAAAGGAGAGGGGACTTACTAGGGGCATAACTCTGTTGGAGATATCCCCAACAGGGGTAGCAATGGAAGTGTGTGGAAAGCCCCTGCTCAGCCAACGAGTGACGTGTTGGTGCAATAAGCAAGTGGTAGTGGAGGTACTGAACAACACAGGGGCAACATCAGCCACAGTCCTGCAGGTGTTGAGGCAATTAGTTCCACAAGGTTTACAGCTCAACATGATTTTAGTCCTGGCATTTACGGGGAATACAGAATACCAAGGCTGACAGCCTCTCCGGTATGCAGATAGACAAGCCTTGGGGTCATTGCTCCGGAGGCAGATGAGTTGGGAACAAGGACCTCAGAGAAAGTGTGGTAAATTGGCTGGAGGGAGTGGAGTTTCTGTACTTTAGAACTCTTAGGCAGGCATCACCTTAAAGGCATAAGAGGTTTCCCAGAAAACATTCCAGGCTTTGTGGGTCAGAAACAAGAGGGAGGTAGGTGGGTAAGTCACTGAAGAGCAGATAGCCAGGTTTGTGGTTTTGAGATGGCTAAGGGTGAAAGGGAAGGAATAGGACAAAAGGTGTTCCATCTCAGAGTACAGTCTGGGGAGGCTGAGAGGCACCTTATCACAGATATACCACTCGGCCTATGAGGTAGTCTTGTTCACTGCAAATTACACAACTGTGGAGGTCAGTGGTCTTTAGGGTAGGGGAGGTGATGGGCCCAGCATGACCTGGACAAGGGGTGGGCTGACAGTGGGGGGGGACATTTGGGTGGCAGGGAGATGATTAAAATAGGGTTAAGAAATCCAAGAACTGATCAGTTGGGGAAAAAGAGGACAGGGATTCTTTACAGAAACATGTAACAAAGAACATTTAGGAAAGAGCATTTGCCTGGTGTCAGGCCATGCGGGACTATGCGGCCATCAGGCAACAGGGGCAGGGTATGATGTTTGTACAGAAAAATAGGTCTGCACCCAGAGGGTCCCTCTTCAACTGGAGTTTTTTAAAGAAAAGGGTTGTTGCAATAGGTGAGGAACCAGTGAGATACTCCTCACACTCATTGTGGATCAGGCTGCATCTGAGGTGGCAGTGAGAGGGATTCAAGAAGAAGGCCTAAAGAGGCTGGGCATGTAGAGTCCACTTGAAAAAAAATATAAATAAATAAAATATACAAGTTTCAGTCTATCATGGCTGATGTGGGTTGTCTCTTCACAGGATACAGATGCATGGGGGCAAACTTAGGTGGGGAAGGAGAAGGCGTGGAGGGTGTTACCATTGCGCATCTCATATGTTTTCTTTATGTATTTTAGACAACTCCCAACAATTGGAGGCTTATATCAAGGGACACTCCTACATTTATTGGTCAGAGTGACGCACAGAAAGGAAGCCGGGGGAAAGTGACTTTAGTTCAATCACCAAGAGGTGCGCATTCTATGGAAAGGAATACTGGGAATGCGGTGGGGACTATTATTGTCGGTTCTGGAGGGAGCGTGCAGGACAGAACCAGAGCCACAATTACTCATAGCTCATTAAAAAAAAAAGAAAAAGTATGGTTTAGGAAAACAGACTTGGTTTGACAAAGTTTATCACAACTAGGAGGACTTGGAGGTGGTAAAGAAGTGATGGACTATGGTCACACTAGCCTTGTCCAATAATGGTGCCATGGAGGGTGGGAGGATAAGTAAAAAAGCCACAAGGCTATGGAGGGAGCCTGAAAAAAGATGAACAGAAAGTGGGGAAAAATGCTTCAGGGGTCTTGGGGGACTAGGGGTGAGTCATAAGGGGCTAGCGGAAAAGATAGGGGTATTGTACAGGGGGTTCCATCCATTGGAAAGGAGCAACCACATGTTCATAAAAGAATTGGGGAGGGGAATAGAGGCACGGTATAAGTAATAAGTGAGTTGCAATGACAACAAAAAAAAAAGGGATGCATGGGTTAGTGGGGGGAGCCCGCCTTCCAATGCAAGCTGGAGACGAGCTAGTGGATGAAAAGGAAAGAAGGAAAAAAAGTCCTTAATAGGGGCGGGGGGAGGAACCCCACTTTGGTCTATGCCAATGTGGGGGTTGGAGGGCTACTCAGGGGGTGTGGACACCCCAGGAAGCTAAAGATGGGGTCAGGTATGGACACCTGGCCCATGATTAAAGAAAAGATCCCCTCAGGTTTACTTCTGGGGGTGAAAATATGACAAGTGATGTGATAATAAACATGAATACAAGACCCCCTCAGGTTTACATCTGGGGGTGAAAGTATAGCAAGTGATGTGATGAGAATGGGTAATCGGCTGAAATAAAGATGAATACAATTATGATGACAATATGAATTTCATGGAAAGTAAGGTCTAATATGAGTGGTGAATAAAATGATGTGGGATTGTATTATGTAAATGAAAGAAATTGCTAAGAATTTTAATAAAAGGTGTACTGACTGAGCAACCAACATAACATCATGTGTGGTCTCACTTCACTGGGGGAGGGCTCTAGAACAAAAAGGGATAAGAAGTAGTGTCACTTTGACTAGGCTCCTCTTTTTTGTTCCAGATTAATTGGCAGTAAAATAGCCAATAGACAGCCAGAGTCAGAACAAAATAAAAGCACCTAGCTGAAGTTAAAATGAAAACACACAGAAATACATCCAGTACTTACCACTGTCCTGTTGAAAAAGACTGCAGCGTGACATGAAACCACATTCTTTTAGTTCTCTCTGGCTCTCTGTTTGTTCTGCATTCCAGTGGGATGACCTCATGCTGCAGAAGACTCTACCTGCTTCGCTTGTTTCCTTTTTCATCATTTTACAACACACAGGGTATAGAGTATGTGGCATGGATTGATTCACTGAGCCTGTAAGTTAATTTTACAATGTAAGACTATGTACTAATGTACGTCAGTAAGCATGCTGAAGGCTGCAGCATTATTTTCCTGGCACTACTGTTAATCAGGGAATGAGAAAGCACTGTTTTAAATTAATGTTAATTTTTTAAAATCCTGAAAAACGTTGCTTCAAACAGTGCTGTGTCAGTGTCTTGTGCAATTGCTCTGTTGACCAAGCTTTCATGGGTCATCAGTATAATCTTGTGCCTTTCTCACCAAAAGCCTTCAGTCCAACACTGTAGCAGCAGTCTATGAAATGCAGTTGGGGCAATGTAGGCTGGGAACAATAATACTAGATAAACAGCAATAGTAAAAAAAAAAAAAAGAACGATCAAAGTAGTTATTAATTCAGGCTAACCTTTGAATCCTATGAGTAGGGCTCTGATGCTGCACTCAGAAATGGTACTATGCTCCCTGAGTCATACACTCAGCTATTTGAGTGTCGGAGTTCAAGTTGTCCTGTTTCAGTGTCAAATCACCAGCTCACCTAATCTTTTATCCCCTTAAATAAGGATCAAGACAGAAACACATTGGGAAAAAGGGCACCTAAACATAAAGGGTAGCATATTAAAATGGTCATTCCTGGAAAAAGTGTGTGGTGGCGGGGGCTGCTAAAAGTAGGGGTGTGTGAGTAACAAATTGCATTTTTCAAATACCGTAACAAATAGGTTATTTGTTACATGGGAAGAAAAACAAATAATCAGCACTGTTTGGGGCTATTCTGCATTTTGCAATTCAGCAGGAGTTCAAGATCTCCCAAGACTTCCTCCCAAACAGAGGCCACTTTTGAAGCTCACCGAAGGCAGTTCTTGTGTCCCAACACTTGCAGTAGTTTCAGGCAGGAGAGACAGATGACTTGAACTGCTGTAAAGAAATAATCTACTTTCATCCACTTATTAAAACTAGATGAAAATCAGAATTCTTTACATTTTTTGTTCCCTCTGTACATCCCAAGCTCAACAGAATCGATTTTTCACATGGTAGAATGAAAACTTGGCTTTTAGGAAAGGGAAAATAAAAGTGCTGTTTTGTGTTTTCTGAAAGAGAAACAGAAAGGTAGGCCTCAACAGCACACTCACACAGTGTGTGTGTGTACTATACTAAAACCAAATGAAATGTAGAACTGCAGGACAGTGTGTTTTAAAGACTAACCATTTAAGGGATTGAGGAAGGTTTTGTAGGGGGTTATTTTGATTAGAAATATAACATTTTTATAACTTAACTATTCTCTGAAACAAAGAGCAAGGCAAGTCATCTAACTGAAGTGCAGTTAGACACACATTTTGTTTACTTTGCAAAACCGCTCAGTAAATGTTCTATATGCACATCTTCTCATAAAAAAAACAGAAGATTTGAAACTTATAGTCTTGCCAGACTAGACTTTTACATCTCAAAGTGATTCACCATCATACAGTGCAATGCAGGAGAATATATACTGGTCATCACTGTGTATCATTACGGACAAAAGAAACCTTCTGGCTCAGTTGTTTACATTTCCCAGGACTTGCTCAGAAGTCTCAAACTACAAAGGCATAATTTTCTTTATTTCTAATTCCTTAGCCATAAATAAATTACAACACCTCTCCATAACTAATGAGATAGGCTGCCGGCTCAGGGGAGGACTAGCATGAATGTGCATTAGCTGCTTTTCTGTTCTGTGTGTGCATGGCTGTGCACTCAATACATTTTTATGTTGATTGCGTGCATGCGCAAGAAACATATTGTGGCAGGTTGCCAGAAGCAGGTTGTGGAGGCGCAACACTGTTGTGGCCAGTGCCCCCACAGCCTCTTAAGGCTTGGCCCGCTTTCCCCAATGCCATGACACTAGTTCAGCCAGCGTGCCATGACTTTGAAACATTTCATCTGCTGCAATCAGGGGCTGCCTCGTCATTGCAGTCAGCCATTCGCTGCAATGAGTGAGCGACAAGTCATTGCAGGGAGGAATGTTAGTACTGTAATATTGTTTGTGAACATGGCAGCGGCTTGCTGCCGTGTTCACAAACAATATTCATCAGCCCCCACTGCTGAGGGGGTGCCCAATCCCCCTCAGCAGCATGCACTCCCCCACAACAGGTTTTGTTTGCCGATGGGGGCCCCAATTCCCGTCTGCTTCATTCCCCATCCCAGTTGAAGTTGCCAACGGTGGAGTCCACTCCCCATCAGCTTCAGTCCCCTCCTTCAGAGTTTCTGTGGCCGATGGGGAGCCCACTCCCTGTTGGCATAATGTTCCCCTCGAAAAAAAACCTTCATTTTCTGCTGAGGGGGGTGCCCAATCCCCCTCTGCTCGTGCCTCCTGTATGTGCCAATGGTGGTGCCCTATCTCCCTCGGCAGCATGCACCCCTCACAACAGGTTTTGTTTGTCGACGGGGGCCCCAATTCCCATCGGCTTTATTCCTTGTCCCAGTTGAAGTTGTCGATGGGGGAGCCCACTCCCCGTCAGCTTCAGTCCCCTCCTTCAGAGTTTCTGTGGCCAATGGGGGTGCCCACTCCCTGTCAGCATAATGTCCACCCCGAAAAAAAAACTTTGTTTTCTGCCGAGGGGGGTGCCCAATCCCCCTCTGCTCCTGCCCCCATATGTGCCGATGGGGTTCCTAATCCCGTCCGGCTACTGGCCCCCAAAAAACAGTCTATCGGCATGCTGGGAGCCCACCCCAGTGTGCCCAATGCCCATGTAAAGAAAAAACTGTCCCGCAATTTTTAAATTTTTTTTGAACCTGTAAAAAAGAAAACGGTCCCTCACAGTCTCCCTGCCCCTCCCACAACCCGCACCCACCCACTACGAACCCTGCCTCCCCACACTCCCCTCATCCCATACTTACCTCCAGACTCTGGCGCAACGATCTTCGATGGACCGGGAACACGTCTGCACTCTTCAAAGCTGACCGCGAACTGAGGAAATGCCGGTAAGCTGTATAATGGAATAAATAGGATTTTATTCAACTTTTTTGCATAGCTCAGGGATTTGTTTTGGAATTTTGGCACCAAATTTTCAACACAGGGTTTTTGGGACCCCTCCTCATGAATTCTGCCACTGTCATGGTGTTATTCAGCCCCAAAAGGTGATTTCATGGTCACTGCGTGGAATCACCTTTTGGGACTGATTAATGAAACAACAGTGCCAGTGTTCATGAAGTGGGCTCTCAAAAAGCCTATGTTGCAAATTTGGTGGAAAAAATCCAAAAAGTAACTGTTTTACAAGCATGCGTTGCGCAGTTGCTACACACGCTCATAACTTGGTGAATCTGCAATATTTTCATGCCAGATTTTCAACTTTGGCATTTTTTCACACCTCTTTGTGAACAGTACAGCTGTCATTTTTCACATCCTGGCCAAAATGTGTTTTTGCACTTCTGGCACAGAATAGCACGGTTGCAGAGGGAAATCAGTGTTCGTGACAGATTACAAAAATGACAGTGACACTGTTCATGAGCGGGAGGTCCTAAACTGCCTATGTTGAAAATTTGGTGACATACTCTATAAATGATTCAGGTTACGAGGTAAGCGTTGCGCTGGTTTGTATGCACGCCAGAAGTTCGCATTTATAATATTCTCACTCCAGATTTTCAACAATGCCATTGTTCTGCACCTCCTTATGAACAGTGCAGCTGTCACTTTTCACATCCTGGCCGAAATGTGTTTTCGCAGTTCTGGCGCAGAATAGCACAGTCGCTGTGGGAAATCCATGTTCAGGACACATTATGTAAAGACCGTGACGCTGTTCAGTAGCAGAGGTCCTAAAATGCCTATGTTGAAACTTTGGTGATGAAAGCCCATAAAATAAGTGTGTTACGAGCTTGCATTGCCCACTTTCCATGCACGATCGTACCTTCGCAACTTTGTAATATTTTCACTCCAGATTTTCAACATTGCCATTTTTCCACACCTCCTTATGCACAGTGTAGCTGTCATTTTTTACATCCTGGCTGAAATGTGTTTTCACTCTTCCAGAGCGCAATAGCACAGTCGCTGTGGGAAATCAGTGTTCGGGACACGTTAAGAAAATCACACTGACACTGTTCATGAGCAGAGGTCCTAAAATGCCTATGTCAAAAATTTTGTGATGAAACTCCATAAAATGACTGTGTTACGAGAGTGCATTGTGCAGTTTACACGGACCCTTGTAACTTCGCAAATTAGTAATATTTTCACGCCACATTTTCAATACTGGCATTTTTCCACACCTCCTTATGAACAGAACAGCTGTTATCTTTCACATCCTGGCCGAAATGTGTTTTCACACTTCTGGCGCAGAATACCGCAGTTGCTGTCGGAAATCAGTGTTTGAGACAGATTAGGATCGAGTGAGTAAGAGAGGAAGGAGTGACCTAGCTCAACTGAGCTCTGTTGGGACTGCTGTGGATTTCTTTGTGGGCAGGAAAAGGTACCAGCGCAGGCAGGAGCCCAGTACAAAAGGGCAGCCTGCAGTGCCAGCAGGCACAGAATAAGTGAGGGAGGGAGAGTGAGTGAGCTCAACAGAGCTCTATTGGGACTGCTGCAGATTTCTTTGTGGGCATAAAAAAGGCAGCAATGCATGCAGGGGCCCAGTACAAAAGGGCAGCCTGCAGCGGCAGGAGAAACAGAATGAGTGACTGAGAGAGGGGGAGTGAGTGAGCTCCTCTGAGCTCTATCGTGACTGCTGCAGATTTCTTTGTGGGCAGAAAAGGGTGGCAACGCAGGCAGGAGTCCCATACAAAAGGGTAGCCTGCAGTGCCAGCAGAAAAGGAACGAGTGAGTGAGAGAGGGGGGGAGTGAGTGAGGTCAACGGAGCTCTGTCGGTACTGCTGCAGATTTCTTTGTGGGCAGAAAAAGGTGCCAACAGAGGCAGGAGCCCAGTACAAAATGGCAGCCTGCACTGCCAGGAGAAACAGAATGAGTGAGTGAGACAGGAGGAGTGAGCGACCTCAATGGAGCACTGTTGGGACAGCTGTGGAATTCTTTGTGGGCAGAAAAAGATGCCAACACAGACAGGAGTCCAGTTCAAAAGTGCAGCTTGCAGAGCTGGGAGAAACACAATGAGCAAGTGGGGGGGGGTGAGCAAGCTCAATGCAGCTCTATCATGACTGCTGCGGATTTCTTTGTGGGCAGAAAAAAGGTGGCAACGCAGGCAGGAGCCCAGTATGAAAGACCAGCCTGCATCGCCGGCAGAAACGGAATGAGCGAGTGAGACAGGGGGAGTGAGCGAGCTCAACGGAGCTCTATCATGACTGCTGCAAATTTCTTTGTGAGCAGAAGAAAGTGGCAACGCAAGCAGGAGACCAGTACAAAAGGGCAGCCTGCAGTGCTGGCAGAAACGGAATGAGCGAGTAAGAGAGGGGGAGTGAGCGACCTCAACGGAGCTCTGTTGGGACTGCTGCAGATTTCTTTGTGGGCAGAAAAAGGCGCCAACAGAGGCAGAAGCCCAGTACAGAAGTGCAGCCTGCAGCGCCTGGAGAAACACAATGAGTGAGTGAGAGAGGGGGAGTGAGCAAGCTCAATGGAGCTCTATCGTGACTGATGTGGATTTCTTTGTGGGCAAAAAAAGGCAGCAACGCAGGCAGGAGCCCAGTACAAAAGGCCAGTCTACAGCGCTGGCAGAAATGGAATGAGTGAGTGAGTGAGAGGGGGGGGAGTAAGCAAGCTCAACGGACCTGTGTCAGCAGTGCTGCAGATTTTGTAGTGGGCAGAAAAAGACGCCAACGCAGGCAGGAGCCCAGTACAAAAGGGTAGCCTGCAGCAGTGGTAGACACAGAACGAGCGAGCGAGTGAGGGAGGTGGAGTGAGTGAGTTCAACGCAGCTCTGTTGGGACTACTGCGGATTTCTTTGTGGGCAGAAAAAGGCAGCAGTGCACACAGGGGCTCAGTACAAAAGAGCAGCCTGCAGTGGAAGGAGAAACAGAACGATTGACTGAGAAAGGGGTGAGTGAGAGAGCTCAATGGAGCTCTATCGTGACTGCTATAGATTTCTTTGTGGGCAGAAAAAGGCAGCAATGCAGGCAGGAGCCCAGTACAAAAGGGCAGCCTGCAGCACCGGCAGAAATGGAACTAGCGAGTGACAGAGGGGGAGTGAGCAAGCTCAATGGAGCTCTGTCAGCACTGCTGCAGATTTCTTTGTGGGCATAAAAAGGTGCCAACAGAGGCAGGAGCCCATTACAAAATGGCAGCCTGCAGTGCCAGGAGAAACAGAATGAGCGAGTGAGACAGGGGGAGTGAGCTACCTCAATGGATCTCTGTCATGACTGCTGCGGATTTCATTGTGGGCAAAAAAAGGCAGCAATGCAGGCAGGAGCACAGTACAAAAGGCCAGTCTGCAGCGCTGGCAAAAATGGAATGAGTGAATGAGAGAGGGGGAGTGAGCAAGCTCAATGGACCTATGTCAGCACTGCTGCAGATTTCTTTGTGGGCAGAAAAAGACGCCAACGCAGGCAGGAGGCCAGTACAAAAGGGCAGCCTGCAGCATCGGGAGACACAGAATGAGACAGCGAGTGTGGAAGGGGGAGTGAGTGAGCTCAATGGAGCTCTGTTGGGACTGCTGTGGATTTCTTTGAGGCCATAAAAAGGCAGTAATGCACGCAGGGGCCTAGTACAAAAGGTTAGCCTGCAGCAGAGGGGAGAAACTGAATGAGCGAGTGAGAGAGGGGGAGTGAGCAAGCTCAACTGAGCTCTGTCGGGATTGCTGCAGTTTTCTTTGTGGGTAGAAAAAGGCACCAACAGAGGCAGGAGCCCAGTACAAAAGGGCAGCCTGCAGCAGCGGAAGACACAGAATGAGCAAGTGAGGAAGGGGGAGTGATTGAGCTCAATGGAGTTCTTTTTGGACTGCTGCAGATTTCTTTATGGGCAGAAAAAGGCAGCAATGCACTCAGGGGCCCAGTACAAAAGAGCAGCCTGCAGCAGCAAGAGAAACAGAATGAGCGAGTGAGAGAGGGGGGGAGTGAGCGAGCTCAACGGAGCTTTATCGTGACTGCTGCAGATTTCTTCGTGGGCAGAAGAAGGCGGCAATGCAGGCATGAGCCCAGTACAAAAGGGCAGCCTGCAGCACCGGCAGAAACGGAATGAGCGAGTGACAGAAAGGGAGTGAGCGAGCTCAATGGAGCTCTGTCAGCACTGCTGCAGATTTCTTTGTGGACAGAAAAAGGTGCCAACAGAGGCAGGAGCCCGCTACAAAAGGGCAACCTGCAGTGCCAGCAGAAACAGAATGAGCAAGTGAGACAAGAGGAATGAGCGACCTCAACGTAGCTCTGTCAGGACAGCTGCAGATTTCTTTGTGGGCAGAAAAAGGTGCCAACACAAGCAGGAGCCCAGTACAAAAGGGCAGCCTGCAATGCCAGGAGAAACACAACGAGTGAGTGAGAGAGGGGGGGAGTGAGCGAGCTCAATGGAGCTCTATCATGACTCCTGCGGATTTCTTTGTGGGCAGAAAAAGGCAGCACCGCAGGCAGGAGCCCAGTACAGAAGACCAGCCTGCAGTGCCAGCAGAAGCGGAACGAGCGAGTGAGAGAGGGGGAGTGAGCAAGCTCAACGGACCTGTGTTGGGACTGCTGCAGATTTCTTTGTGGCCAGAAAAAGCCACCAACAGAGGCAGGAGCCCAGTACAAAAGGGCAGCCTGCAGTGCCAGGAGAAACAGAATGAGTGAGTGAGAGAGGGGGAGTGAGCTACCTTAATGGACCAACGCAATCAACATTTGGCATTGACAAATGCTTGTTCTAAGTTTGTGGCTGTGTACCCAAGAAGTCATTTAAAAAAAATATTTTTTTTTCTGAGAATTTAGTCAGGCTTAACTATTGTGAGTGAGGCTTGTCAGCTCAGCATTAGTGCACTAAGTTGAGTGACTCGATTTCATAATAAATATAATTAAAATTTAATATCAGAAATCTTCCTGTAAGTAACCCAGGAAACTTCTTCAACTCGACTCACAATCTTCACTTCACAAAGACACATTTGTTGTGCAAAGGATAAAGTTTATTCAGACAAAAAGCAACAGCACCCTCCCAACAGCCAAACGTTTTCACCCAATCCCTGGGTTGGATGAAAATATTTGGCTGTTTGAAGGGTGGTATTGCCTTTTATCTGAATAATCTTTATTTTTTACACAATGAATGTGTCTTTGTGAAGTGAGAGATTGTGAGCAGAACTGAAGATGTTTCCGGTATTTTGTTTTGCTTTGGGCTTCAGACCAGTGCAGTGTCTTGAAGCTATCTACTTGTTGTGGTTTGTCTGTAACTAACCCAGGCTTGGGTGCCTCCATGGCCACTTAAGCAAGTGGGAGTGCACCCTAGCTGCTGCTGATATGGTGGGACTAGCCAGCTGACTCCTACAGCTTTAGTTGTCTGCTTTTCTGTTTTGTGTGTGTGCACCACTGTGCAATAAATACCTTTTTCTAAGTCTGCTGCTGTATATCCAAGAAGAATTTTAAAGAAATATTTTTTTGTCTGAGAATTTACTAGTCAGACTGTTGTCAAATCCTCTTTTTACCACCTGAGGAATATCACCCGGGGGAAACACCTGGTTCCCCCTGACGATCTTCCAACATTGGTCCATGTCTTTGTCATTACTCACCTTAATTACTGCAATTCCCTCTACCTAGGGCTACCTGGGGTTGATATCTGCTGCTTGCAGCTGGTGCAGAACGCGGCGGACAGGTTTTGGACTGGGGCCTCTAGGTCCAGTCACATTATGCCTGTGCTCCATGAGCTGCACTGGCTGCCTATTCAGTGGCGGATCACCTTTAAGGTTGCCTTGCTAACCTTCAAGGCCCTACATGATCAGGGACCCGACTATTTGCAAGACCTCCTGGTACCCTACTGCCCCCTCTGCCCTCTTCGATTCACCGATGAGGAATTGCTAGAGATTCCCAGGGTACAATTGAAGACATCTGGTGCTCGTGCTTTTTCGTTTTCGGTTCCAACCCTGTGGAATTCTCTACCTCGTTGGTTAAGAGAATGCCTGACCGTTGATAGGTATAAAATTGAGTTGAAAATTTATTTATTCACTTTGGCGATCCTTAACGATGGTTAATTTGTTTTATTGTTGTTTTAATTCATATTTATATTGATTGTATTTAATTTTATGTACAGTGCCTTGGTTTTGATAGGCACTATAAAAATAAAGTTTGATTTGATTTGATATAAATGAGTGAGACTTGTGAGCTCACCACAGTGGCAGTGGCTTGAGTGACTATGTATGTATAATTTTAATTCTTCATCTTCCAGTGATGAATACCACCATGGTGGACAGAAGACGTAGTATCAGAAAACATAGTTGGCCCAGTAGCCCCAGTAAAGCTGCAGTAGATGTAGAGCAGGAAGCAGCAGGAGAGGGGGAGTGTACTGCATAGCAATGCTCATGGAGTGTTCCCTGTACAAAATTATGTTTTAACCCATTAAAGCCTGTAGTCTTAACCAGCACCAGTATGGAATCGGCTAACACCAGGAAAAAAGTAAAAGTAGCATTTAAAGTACTAATATTTCTGCTAGGAGGACATTGTCATTAAGTGCCATTGATGCTACCAGTGTGAATGTGTCCTCTTCATCCCTTGCCACTGCCACCAGTACCACAAGGACAAAGACATCCTCCTTAAACACCACCACGGCTTTGATCCACCACCAATCCATTTGTGACTACTGGCATCACAACATCAGTTTGGCCCTGCCAGGCATTCCTGTCACTGTGACTAAGATCACACCTGCTACTGTGACTGAGATCACTACTGACATTGTGAAGCAGACCAGTTCTGCCACTGAGATCCAGATTACTCCTGCCACTGTGACTAATACCACCACACCTGCCACTGTAACCATGGTGACCATCAGTACCGCTACAGTGACACTGGCCACTACTACCCCTGTGACCACCCCAGTTGCACAATTATTACAAGTACTGTGTCCACCGCTACCATGACACCTCTTGTTTCTCAGCCTGTCTCTAGTACTGTGAAAGTTGTCAGTGCAGATGAGGAGGCACACTCATCGAGATCTGAGTACAGCCACCAGGAGATTTTCCAAATGATACATCATCTAAGGAGGCTAACCTAAGCAGCTTTAATTATGTGGCAGCATATGGGGAGTACCTTGAGAGCCATAAGGCAAGAAAGTCAAATGCCCCCAAGAAACTCAACTTCTTGAGGTTGCAGATACAGGAAAAAGAAGGATATGGCTCCTCCCCCTTAAAACAACCTGGTAAGCAACTCTTCAGCACTTTGTGCAGCAGGCCCCATCCTAGCCAGAACAGCCAAGTGGACCAGGTGCAGGGGCACTAAGGGGGAAACCCGCAGATGCTGGTCCAATCAAGAAAGGCTAGTGAGGACCAAAAACGTGGTGGTGGTACTGGTGACACTATCCACATGACTGGTGTCAGAAGCAGCAAGAGCACAGTATGGCTGCATTTCACATTACTAAAAGAAGATAACAGGAAGGCAGTGTACAAACTGTGCAATGCTACTGTCAACAGGGAGAAATCTCTGGCAAATGTAACAACCACCTCAATAATGAACCCCCTAAAGGTAAGACTTACCCAGGTTTTTAAAGTGTCATGGAATGCATCTGTGGTTCCAGCAGACCCATATTGTGATGATGATGCAGGCAGTGGTTGTGCTGGTGACACTGGCAATGCCACAGCACATTCTGCCTATGAAAGAAAATGCCACTGAATTTGCTACTGCTCTCACTCTATCGCCCTCAACACCAAAGAGTCCTCCATGCACCCCCTGCTCTCCAACCAGGCATC
Source organism: Neoceratodus forsteri (assembly GCA_016271365.2). Lineage (NCBI taxonomy): Eukaryota > Metazoa > Chordata > Ceratodontiformes > Ceratodontidae > Neoceratodus > Neoceratodus forsteri. The sequence continues at coordinate 876,876,195 of CM057459.1, forward strand.
AGTCCCCTGCTATTTGCATACCATTAAGCAGGCGTGAAACATTCCTTCACCCATGGTCAATGCCAATAGTGGAAGCCTTCCAGGCCAGAACTAAGTACCAGTCATCCTGACCAACAACTCAGCACATCACAAAGCTCATGGGTAACATAATGGTGTTGGATCTGCAAGCCTTTTCAGTTGTGGAAGACATTGTTTTTTTTGTAGACTTCTGCAGCACTACCTGTCACAGAACCAGCTCCCAACACATTCCACATTTTCATGTACTGTGGTGCCAAAGATATATGAACAGTGATGAAAGTGAGCAGGAACACGCAGGAACTCAGTTCCTGTACCTTTTTTGCAGCAGGAACAGAGTTCCTGTACTTCTTCCTACTGATATTTGAAATGAAATTCTTACAACAGTAACATAATGAAATTTTTTTGGCCTGTGACCTGAGATCAATGGATTCCATCTCGAAATTTGACTTGCAGAATAACTGAATTTGTTTTAGAAATGCTTTGACATCTCTGATTGGGCACCAGTATCTATACAGATGTGTCTGGATTCAAAGAAATATGGCAACATAGATGTAAACAGCAGAAAAGGTTTAACGACCCCTCTAGTCCCAAGAGTTATCCTTCAGAGCGAGGTGGTGCCAGTGTGTGAGTTCCTGTACTTCTTGTTCACCACTTGCACCACTGTATATGAAGGTTTGGGAATGTCACTGGCCACACTACTCTTGGAGGATATTTGAGAAAGTTTCTACTATACCTCAGACATCTGGAGCAGTACAAACTCCAAGCATGTACTGTATATCTCTCCTTTACTGCAAATGGGTGTGTGCAAAAGCTTATATCTCCTATTGCAAATGCCTCCTTACCTCCCTGTGTCAATGGCTCTAACTTAATCTGTTGACAGTCTGGCAGTCACTCCAAGTCTGCTCTTCTGAATGATGGGCTAACGAAGAAAGACCACACATCACTGAAGTTCCTGACATTCATTCAAGATATGCTGCAATCATGGACAGTTGGTGAGAATCTACATGTTGCTTTTTTGTCACTGATAATGGGACAAATATGGTGAAAGCATTTGCTGATGGAAATTTTGTCAGTATTTGTTTCTTTGCCTACACCTTGAGTTTAGTGGTCACTTCTGATCACATCTGTGCTACATCACAATACTGAGGCTAGCAAGACTGTTTCCATAGCATGCTCTATCTGTGCTTATTTTCACCATTCTGAAAAGGTGACTAACCAACTAAGAGAAGTGCAACAATGCCTTGGTCTGTTAACATCACTTGAAAAAGAATTTCAGTACCAGATGGGACTCATTATACCTTATGCCATCTAGACTAATAGAATAGAAGCACACACTTCATGACATGACAGTGGAGTACGACATTGGAGGAGTCCTAGGCACAATGAATTGTCATTGGTTGATGCCATGTAAGAGTACTTGGGCTGTTTGAGAGGAGCACCCATCCTTTAAGTGTGTCCACTGCCGCTCTGAGTCAGGTGATCCCAGCAATGCATATACTGAAAGTATGTATGTATGTGTGTGTATATATATATATATATATATATATGAAAACAGAGAGATTCCAGATGGTGAAGCCATGCTTATTGAGCAGCTGCAAGCAAAAATTGATGTAAGGTTTGCAAAAGTGCTGGATAGTTGCAGTCAAGTTTTGCAACCATGCTGGATCCCTGGTTCAAATGTGAGATCCTACATGTGGCTATGGATAGCCACAGAGTGATTCATTTTCAACAAGAGCTGTGTGAGGAGCTGACTGGTTGCATGTGGGGACTGCTGACAGTGGTGGCTGTCAAAGAAGGTAATGAGAAAGAGGGAATTTCATCTAGCAGGTCTGGTTCTACTGATGGAAATGGGGGCGAAATACCTGTTACTGATGGAAGTACTGATGGGAGTGAGTTGACACTGCTCAGCATGTCCTTACATCAAAAGGGAACAGAAGAGGACACAGCCACAGCCTTTTTCCACAGAAAATATCTTGAATGGCTATTTTACAGAGTATCTTGAGCCATTTCAGGTTGCTCCATCAGGCTATGAGCACAGAAGATACAGTCATCACCTCACTTGGTGCAACTAGCTTTGAGATACGTCAACCACCCCCTCACAAGTTTACCACCTGAAAGGATAATTAGCACAGCTGGTGCTATTGTCAGGCCTCATCATTTAACACTAGACCCTGAACATGTTGAACAGCTTGTTTTCATTAAGCTTAACTTGCCTTTATTTGGGTACAAATTGAGTTGCTCCATGAAACAGAAACATAGTCTCTCAAGTCTGTTTTTGCTGACTGTTTCTCTTCATAAAGTTAAACAGCATATGTTTTACCTCTATGCTTCCTTCCTGTAGTGTTAAATGCACTTGCATTCATTATAATATAATTAAATACATAACATTTTTCTAAACCAGATAGAACTTCTTTCGTTGCTGTTTTAATACATGCTATTATCATGTATCCAAGAAACAGCAAGGATGTTTAACAAAAACACAGCTATAATAGCCCCAAGGTAAATCAAAACCCAGTGGGTGCTAATAACTTACTTCTCATGTTATGACTTCATAACAGTGAGGTTGTGAAACTGTCAGTACTGTACTGTACAGTGCACCACTCACCACTTCACTTTTGCATAAAGCCTACAAAAACAACATTCTCCAAATCTTCTTGCTTCCCAGTTCACACACTACCACAAAGTTTCACAGATGAGGCTTTTAGGGACTGTTTTGGATGCTTTCTTCATTTTGCTATCCCTTTCTTGCTTGCAGTTATTTATCTCGCAAATTAAAATGGCTGCTTTTTTTTCTATAAAGCTTTTTCTTTCCAGCTCATAAGTAGGGCTGTTCAACCCCTGCTCACCTCCCTTGCCAGCTACCACATTCCTGAGGAACTTCTGCCTCAGCATCCCCCATGGATCCACCCCACCCTGTGATGGGGCTGGGAAGGGAAGGCCATCCTTCCCACCTAGGGAGATGTATCCAGACATTCAGTGGAGTCCCTAGTAATGGAAAGGGCAAGGGTTAGTGAGTAAGGCTTAATATGCCTGCTTCTTCTTTTCCTGTTTTTCTTGTCCCTCCCTCGACTGGCAGCATGCAGCAATGCTATGCATGTGTGTGAATGCATGCACACACACACTACAGCATCTACCACCGGCCATCCCATTCTAGTTACTCCCACTGCCCTGCCACCAAATCTTTCTGTGGTGGCAGTTTAGGGGCAGCACAGCTGGTCCCCCCTCCTTGGAAGAGGAGAGCAGTCAAATAGATGCTCAGTCCTCTCCTTCCCCAGCCAACCCCCCATAACCTGAGTCTGTTTCTGAACCCAGGTCACCAGCATGGTGGGCGGTGTGGCACCCTGTGATTCAACCTTCCCCCCCACTAGGTCAGGCCAAACCTGCCTGCTTTTATTGCTCTTTTAAAATTCTTTCATTTAATTTTCTTTCTCACACATCCACTTTGCTCAGCTATCACCTGGCATCCAGCTTATGTAGGATGGCATGGCAGTTCCACAAGGGGGCACTGTCTCTGTCCCCACATTCCAAGAGAGGATCCATCCATGGGATGCTCAATCCTTCCTCTCCTGAGTGACCCCCCCCCTCCCCAGCAACCACGGTCCATTCAGAAATTCAGGTTGTCAGAGTAGTTAGTAGTATTGATGGTACTGTAGTGCTACAGAGCTGGCTGTTTCTTTTCATTTTATGAAACCAAAACATTGCTTTTTTTTGTTTTTTTAAATCTGTTAGTTTCCCCTCCTGTTGTCCACCAGGGATATACCCTGTAATCAGATAGTGATGTACCATCAAAACAGACAGGGATATACCCTGCCCTGTAATTAGACAGAGAATGGACTCTACCCTATTCAGGCTGTAGGAGCCATCACTGAGACAGTAAGGAGCTTTTTCCAGCCAGGAGCTATTTACACCAGATGTCACCTGCCCAGCTCTGCTTCTTCGGAACTTGGCCCATCAGGGCAAACACACAACCAAAACATGTTGACTGTGCTATTTTGATTTCCTAGTGAGTTAGGAATCCCTGCAAGAAGACCATCATGGTGCTTTATAAAAAATGTTCTGTGAGACCTTGCCCTTGAAAATGAAATGAAAGTATGTAACAAAAAGAGCAATAAAAGAAGGCACTCTCTATATTTGTGTGATAACTTATTGCAAGTAGGAAAGGGACAGCAAAATGATGACAACATTAAACACACTTCCCTTAATCTAGGTGTATCAGCAAAATGTTGTGGTTAATATGTGTGTTTTTAATGGAAAATGTCACAACATGGTATTGGAAAAGTTCTATATTTTTGGCTTTGTACAAATTGCAATTGCTGACTGAGTTAGTGGCCTCTCTACATTACTACACTTAATGAGATCTTTATCGTTATTCCCAAAAGGGAGGATTTGCACCAGGGTTTTGATTGGTTCTTGCTTGTTTAATACAAACAGGCCTGGCCTAATAGTACAATTGGAAAGGCTTTTGCCTGGAGTTCAGTGGCCAAGCAGCAAGCACTCCCACTTCTTGAGCTATATGAGCAGTTTCTTTCAGCCTCATTGTGAAGCATTTTTTCTTTGCAGCCAGAGGCTCTGTTGGTCTGTCCTCTGAGCTGGCTGGGGCCTACCCCCTACCCCCCGCTGTTTCTGTGTGTCTCTGCTGGACTTCAGTGTTTGTTTTCCTGCTTCTGATTTGTATCTTTCCTCCAGCTGTGTGCTTCCTTGTGTTTTGTGTGTCTTGTTTATGGGCCTTGTTCCCTGTTTTCTGTGTTGCTATGTTTTGGTTTTGTCTTTTGGGGCTTTGTTTCTAAGCTCCTAGCATACTGCTACTCCGAACTCATACTACTGCTTTCTGTTACTTACAGCTGCAGCCGCTGCCACTGTTTACTGCAATTACTATTGTACCCCAGTGCTTGTGTTTTCTACATTGTTGCTTACCATTCTCAAACTACTGCAATGCAACTGCAATTAGGAGCGTGCAAATACCTTTTTTCAAATATTTGGCTGAATATTCGGTATTCAGTTCCCAGATATTCGTTATTCGGTATTCGGCTAGCGAAAATGCCTTCTTAGAGAACTGTAATACAAGTTGTGCACTGGTACCACAGCTTGTCGTTTGGCATTGCTGCTTCAATAGGAGGATGCAGAGGTTGTGGCACTTTGGATTGTACACTGGTGCTACAGGGTACAGGCTGCCTTGTCCCCCTGCTGCTTCAGGAAGAGGAAGCAGAGGTCACGGCACTTTGGCTTGTACACTGGTGCCACTGCCACACAGGCTGTCTTGTGCTGCTGATGCTTCAGGAGGAGGATGCAGAAGTCATGGCACTTTGGCTTGTACACTGGTGTCACAGGCTGCCTTGCCCCGCTGCTGCTTCAGGAGGATGATGCAGATGTCATGGCACTTTATCTTGTACACTGGTGCCACAGGCTGTCTTGTCCCATTGCTGTTTCCAGAGGAGTATGCAGATGTCATGTCACTTTGGCTTGTACACTGGTGCCACTGCCACACAGGCTATCTTGTGCTGCTGAGGCTTCAGGAGGAGGATGCAGAATCCATGTCACTTTGGCTTGTACACTGGTGTCACTGCCACACAGGCTGTCTTGTGCAGCTATGGCTTCCGGAGGAGGATGCAGAATCCATGGCACCTTGGCTTGTACACTGGTGCCACACAGGCTGTCTTGTTGGGTACAGTTCTGTTGTGGGGGAGGATTCAGATTTTGTGGAACTTGGCTTGTACACTGGTGCCACAGGCTGTGTTGTGCTGCTGATGCTTCAGGAGGAAGATGCAGATGACATGGCACCTTGGCTTGTACACTGGTGTCACATGCTGTCTTGTTGGGTATGGTTCTGTTGTGGAGGAGGATGCAGAAGTTGTGTCACCTTGGCTTGTACACTGGTGCCACAGACTGTCTTGTTGGGTATGGTTCTGTTATGGAGGAGGATGCAGATGTTGTGTCACCATGGCTTGTACACTGGTGCCACAGGTTGTCTTATTGGGTACGGTTTTGTTGTGGAGGAGGATGCAGATGTTGTGGCACCTTGGCTCATACACTGGTGCCACAGGCTGTGTTGTGCTGCTGATGCTTCAGGAGGAAGATGCAGATGTCACGGCACTTTGGCTTGTACGCTAGTGCCACTGCCATGGGCTGTCTTGTGCTGCTGATGCTTCAGGAGGAGGAGGAGGATGCAGATGTCATGTCACTTTGGCTTGTACACTGGTGCTGGAGGGCAGGCTACCATGTCCTGCTGCTGTTTCTGGAGGAGAATGCACAGGATCTGGAGGAGGATGCACAGAAAAATAGTTCATCATGGGTATTCCATTCAGTTTCCCATAGGATTCAACTGGAAGTATAAGAAGACATAACCGTTATTTATTGCACTTAGGTGAAAAAAAACAATGTGTACTACAAGAATAGAATATGCCACACCCTTAAATAAGTGTGGCCTTTAAAAAAAACAACTACTAAAACATAATTATGCCCATAGGACAACAGTATAACTTCAATAGGCTTAACTCGGTCAATACTGGTTTTTAACTGACAATCTACATATGGGCACACTCCTCCTAATTGGATTGGGTATTACAGGAAACACACATGACAGACTGTTAACTAATTCTGTCCTTAAAAACACTAATAAAGCATAATTATGCCCCTAGAACACTATAATGTTACTTCATCAGGCTAACATAGAAATTCAAATCTTACCTTCGTAGCTGAGAGGGACGTCTGTGAGGACAGCACTCTTGCATGACACCCATCCTGCCCATGATGTGTGGCCACAGAGATGGCTTTAAATGAATGCTACCTGTTAGGGACACATAATGAAATTAAGTGCTTCCAAATGGCCTGTACACATCCATGAAGTCTCCCTTCTCATGTGGCCATCAGATGATTCAAAATCTGTGGTCACTGGTCAGACAGCTCTGTTTCTTCCTCTTTTTTTTTTATGTATTGCTTTTTTGTTTTGTCTCCCATCCCATGGCCTGTCCACATGCCCCTGATGTGACATGCACATGTGGAGACATGTGCATGCATGCCTTATGGGACACCCCCACCCTGCCAGTCACCAGGTTCCACCTACACTCATTGCTGGGCCTTCACACAGCTATGGTAGTACTAGAGAAGGGTGCTCCCCCTCCCAGGAGAGGAGAGCAGGTGCTCATTCCTACTCCCACCCCCCACCAGGCCGGCACCCTGTGGCAACCAGAAGTCATTCCTGAACCAATGTCACTTGCGCACTATGAGGTAAGGTGTCCAGTGCCTCTGCCCTCCGTGACACTGGCCCAGCCTACACTGTTTTATTTCAGTAATTCTTACACAAATACAACCAAACAGAAAGAAAACAATGAAATGACTGAATACTTACCTTCACAAGTCATATACCCAGTGTTTTCCAAAAAGTCCATCAGACTCATGCCAAAATTCCTGCAGGGTAAAAATTAAAAAAATAAACATGATTAATTTCCATCCAAGATACATAATTACAGAAATACAGATGCATTGTTCAGTCATAATTCCTAAACCCCTTCACCTAAACAAACATAAAACAATTAAAAGATTTCATACAATTTACTTACTTTTGCTGGTAGCACATGATGTGGTACTTGAAGATAAGCAACATTACTCAGGCTTGGGCGGTCATCATCATCCAGACTTCTTCTTCATAATTGTTGGTGATTAGACATGGTAAATGAATACTGGAGTGGAGACTGGTGAGGCCACACTGATATCTGGCATATTTTAGTCATGGGGAATACTGGAGAGCAAATCTCAGGCATGGGCAATACTGGAGACTGGTGATGCTACACTGGTATTCACCAAATTTCAGGCATGGGCAATACTGGAGACTGGTGATGCCACATTGGTATTCAGCAAATCTCAGGCATGGGCAGTACTGAAGAATGGAGACTGATGATGACAAACCAAATATCACACTTGGCTGGTGCTGCTGTAAGCAACTACTGAGAATATTTGTGCAAAATTATGCTGAGCATCTACCACCTCACATTTCATGGACACCATAAATACTTTTCTATACATTATGATATAGAAGATGATTATTTGGCTATGCTGTTGCATATATATGGTATCATATGTTTTCAACATCTGCACTTTCAATCGTTATGCACTGTAGTTTAGTAACACTTTGTTGTATTACTTTTGGAATTGTCCATTTAACAGTATGTAGCATCTAAGGGTGGGTAATGGATGTTTCACATGGGCACATCATGTGGTCAGGGTGTACTAAATCATATGAATTTGAAGTTTGTTTGTATTATGATGTCAGTGTGATGCCAAAACACTTATGTATATATAATAGTGCTCAATCTTGCTGTAATTGCCTTTGAAACAGATCTTTTAGGACCTGAAATGTGTCAGGCATTATGCTTTTTTAATAATCACATGAATTTGTAAACCCCTTATGGTGTGCATGAAATGTGATGTGGTGGGTGCACAGCATAATTTTGCAACAAAGGACAGCATCACCAGTCATGGGATTTTTGGAAAAAGAGCAATATATTGAGCGTCATTAACATAATATCAGATGGGGTGTTGGTGCACATAATGCACAAGTTGGCCCAAGCCAGCAGCATAAGTACAGGGGGCATGTGTCTCATAAAAATAGCATTGTTATTAAAGTGCTATGAAATTCAATTATTCAAGTCTTGTACTTGTAATTGAGATGTGGTAAATTGAGCTTGATCAACACAAGTTGCTCAACACTTGGGAACTTAAGCAGCAGACTGGTAGGACAGAGGTCTGGGGTTATATTCTGTTTTAACTGAAATAGTTGAATAGTTTGTAAGTGAAATTAGTTCTATGTGTTAAAAATTATTACCTTGAATCAGAACTGTTACTTGGGCTGTGATATTGTAACTTTGGAGGCTTGGGGACAGTTGTTGGTCAGGGTTAATTAGAGGGAAACTTAAATGTGTTGTTTGCCTGGTGTTAGGGGAAGGGGACATTAGCTGCAATTACCTTGTCTTTAAACAGGAATTACCTTGGCCTTCATTGTTCACTTGGGAACTTAAGCAGCAGGCTAGTAGGACATAGGTCTGGGGTTATATTCTGTTTTAACTGAAATAGTTGAATAGTTTGTAAGTGAAATTAGTTCTATGTGTTAAAAATTATTACCTTGAATTAGAACTGTTACTTGGGCTGTGATATTGTAACTTTGGAGGCTTGGGGACAGTTGTTGTTTGCAGGGTTAATTAGAGGAAATTTAAATGTGTTGTTTGCCTGGTGTTGTAAGAGCCCTCCCACCCACCTTGTTTTGTAGGCTTTCTAAATACTGAAAGCCACTGGGAGTTGGGATTGAAGGCTGAGTATTTCTGTTTGGGACTGAAATTCGAAGCAACAGGAGCTGGTGGGCCTGTGACATCATACGGTACCTGGTGTCTGCTTACACACACTGTTAGTGGGACCGAACACACACTGGACTGTATGCGTTTGTGAGACTTGGGAACTTTATTGGTGGGGTTGAAATTGGGTTTGTAAATAACTACAGTCAGTATAGAGAGAAACTGTATTCCAGGGGAAAGGGACTGAGAAAAGGGGTGTACTATTATAAACAGAGGGGGATAAACAGGGTGGCCATATTCCACCATGGCAGACATCTTCAGAAGGGTTGTAGGCTGCACAGGCTGTGGGATGGCAATAATTCTAAATTAGGCCTGGAGAGAGGGAGGCTGCCCACTCTGTAGACAGCTATCTTGTATCAGGAGTGAGGTATATTGGTTAAGGAGTAAGCTGGGGGAGCTGGGGGTGTCCAAGGATAAGGGATGTGGATATGGGCAGCAGAAGGGTGGGGCTGAGGGGAGGCTGGGGCAATGCTCTGAAATTACAGGATGTTATGTTACAGCAAGCAGGAGGGGGGATATTAGGGACAGAGGACCCTTAGATAGGGAAGTTGATGCTAAGGGTAAAGCGTACGGGGTGAACATTCTGAATACAAAGAGACTGGAGGGGGAAGAGTCAGGAGGGGCTGTTGTGCGGAAGCCTAAAACAGCAGATCTGGGAAGGAGCTCCTAAGGTGAACAGAGCAAGAGGGAAGAAGAGGGGAGTTTAGAGATGCAGTCAGGGGAAACTTGGGTTACTTGATGGAGGCTGACATAGAGTGTCACAATAAATTTGAGCTACTAAGCAACCTAGAGGGGGAGGAAGGGGTTGGTGGAAATAAGGAAACTTATACAGAGGCCGGGGGGAGGGAGTCGGATACCCATAGGGCATCACAGACCGGCTATGGAAAGGATAGACATAGTCCCAGAGGGAGAAGGGGAAACATATATGTTAAGCAAATGGGGGAGATGCAACATATTCCAGACATGAGGGAGCAGAGCATGATTGGAGAGAAACTGGGAGACAAAGAGGTGGGAGAGGAGCCCCCCTTCAGCAGGGGGGTCAGTACCTAGGATGGGGCCCTAGCTAAAGGGGACCCACAGAGAGCCTCTGGAGGCAGGGGTACTATTACAAGGGGGAGGATGGCGTGTGGGGAAGGGGAAACCATCAGGGCCAGGATAAATGGTTCAGATAAGAGAGGTTAAAGGGGCCACCTATTCAGAGGGGGTTTGAGTTAAGTGGGCAAAATAGCAAGGGAGGCAGAAAGGGGAGGGTGACAAGGGGGTCTCTAATAAGGCAGGAAGACTCCCATGAAATTAAGATCATGAATAAAGGGGGGAAGGGGGGCTGAGAGGGCATAGTGGAGGTAACCATAAGGATGATGGCGGTGTTAAGGTTCTGTTTTTTGGAGACTCGATGATTAGGGGTATCCAGTGGGAGGGACAGGGGGGTGGATGCCATAGCCAGGTGAAGGTAGTGAGCATCTCTGGGCTGACAGTGCACAGAGCAAAGTTCATGGTGTATGAAATGGTTAGGATTGTGGAGGAACCAGGATTTCTGGTGCATTTGGGAACTAATGATCTAGAGGGAAATAGCATTTTGAAATCCAAGCAAGGTTCCAAGAACTTGCCAGAGTCTGTTGGGATAATGGATGCAACATTTCTTTCGGAGATATTGCTAGTACCAAAGGCCTCAGTGGAGAAAAAATGAAACTCACAGAGGTTAATGACTGGCTCAGGAAGTGGGGTGAAGAGAGTGGTTGGGGTGTTAGGGAACTGGAATGGAGTTTGGGAGGATAAGGGACTATATGCCAAGGACAGGTTTCATCTTGCCCCATTAGGGAAGGAAGTCCTAAACAGGGATGGCTGACTACATACAAGAAAGGTGGGGTTTAAACTTGTAAGGGGGAAGGGATAAGGGAGGGCTGACTAAAGCCCTCTCTCCAGATGAGGGAGTAGACTTCAAGCCCAAGGGGAGGGGAAACAGACTGGAGGTGGAGGTTTCAGGAGGAGCAGGGGAGGATGGAGTATAAGGAATCTGGGTGGGGTTGACAAAGAGGATCAGGGATAAGGGTGGGGATGGTGTTAGTAAATGCCAGGAGCTTTGGAAACAAGTTGCCAGAGTTCCAGGCCATGCTGTTCGGGGTGGATGTGGCGGTGGTCACGGAGACGTGGCAACAAAAACCATGACTGGAACCTAAACGTGGCGGGCACACTATGCTTAGGGAAGGATAGAAAGGAGGGCAGAGGGGTGGAGTGGCTATGTTCATTAGAGATGACATAGAAATTGCTATGGTAGAAGAGGCAGAGGGAAACCTGAGGCCTTATGGGTCACCTTATGATCCCCAGCAGGAGATAAGGTCAAGCTGGGTGTAGCATATAGGCCCCCGGATGAGTGATGTTCTAGAGGATGGTTTGCTGGACAACATGCATTGCCCAGTGTGGTCCAAAAGGGAAGGAGTGGTGTTGATGGGGACCTTATCATGCCAGGTACAAACTGGGAACCATGTCCTCTAAGGTGGCCAAGGAGCAGAGGCTGCTGGATGGCTTCCAGGATGTGTTCTTAACACAGCATGTGATGGATCCCACAAGGGAGGGGCATGTCCTGGATGTGGTTCTGGAAGATGGGGATCTGGTAAGGGACATGGTTGTACAGGACCCCCTGACTGGGAGCGACCACAATACTGTCTGGTTTCAAATAAGCATGGTGGGAGGGTTGGTGAGATCTAGGACACTGGCAGTGGACTTCAGGGGGGCAGACTTTATGGGCATGGGAAATATTCTCAAGGATCACTTGAAGGGGATTACCTCAACGACAAGTGTGGAAAGGAGATGGGAGGTCATAAAACGGGAACTTCATGAGGCAGTCAGGATCTGCGCTAAGTTGAAACGTAAGGGAGCAAGGTCACATAAACCATGCTGGTGGTCCAGTGAGGTACAGGTAGCAGTCAGAGAAAAGAAGGCAACCTACAAAAAATATAAAACAACAAGATGGGATAGGGATAAGGAAATGTACCAGCTTGCATCTAGAAAAGTCACCGGTTTGGTGAGGGGAGCAAAGTCCAGTAAAGAGCAGTGGCTGGCACAGGGGATACATGGAGGGGAAAAGGGGTTCTTCCGCTACATTGGGCAGTGGAGAAAAACTAAGGGCCATCTCAGCAGATTGAGATCAGAAGGAGGGTGGGTGGAAGAGGTGAGGGACCAGGCAGAGGTATTTAACGAGTACTTTGCCTCTGTGTTCACTAGGGAGGGGGATGGGATATCTACAAAGCAAGGCACTAAGGGGATAGAAGCATCAGTAAGTGGGATCAGGGGAGCAACAGAAATAGAGCAAGAGGGAGGGAGAGGTACCCCAGGGGTGTAACATCTGAGTAAGGATAAAAAGGCCAGTAAGGTGGAGGGGACGGATGATGCTATCTCCGCCAAAAGATTGTGGTTAGCCCTCAAGGACCTAAAGAAAGACAAATCTCCTGGGCCGGATGGCATTCATCTGAGAGTACTATGGGAATTGGCAGACATACTGACTGCACCCCTGGCAGAGCTTTTCAGCAGGTCACTTGAGACAGGAGGGTATCTAGGGATTGGCGAGAGGCATGTGGTACCAATCCACAAGGGGGTCGAGGGAAGTACCAGGTAACTATAGACCCATCAGTTTGACCTCGGTGGTGGGAAAATTAATGGAGAGTATACTTAAGGAATGATTGGGGGTGTACTTGGAGGAGGTGGGAGGTCTGGATAGTCGGCAACATGGGTTTGTGCCAGGTAGATCATGTCAAACCAACCTTGTGGAGTTCTATGAATGGGTAACATTAGAACTGGACAGGGGTAAGCCTGTGGACGTATTATTCTTGGACTTCAGCAAGGCGTTTGACTCTGTCCCCCACAATGGTCTGGTGGAGAAACTGAAGTGGTTAGGAGTAGGCCCTTTGATGGTCAGATGGATTGAAAACTGGCTAGCTGGATGCACTCAGAGAGTAGTGGTCTGTGGGGAGCTCTCGAACCCTAGAGAGGTTGGTAGTGGGGTACCACAGGGCTCGGTCCTGGGCCCGATCCTGTTTAATGGCTACATATCGGACATCAGGGAGGTATAGGGTGTTAAATGAGTCTCTTCATGGATGACTCCAAGATGGGAGCAGTAGTTGAGGGAGAAGAGGGAGGTTGGCCCTGCAAGGGACCTGGACACCCTGGAAAGCTGGGCTCACATGGAAATAAATTTCAATATCACCAAGTGCAAGGTGTTGCATCTTGGTCGGGAAACCCTAAACACAGGTACACCTGGGAGGGAGGCGCTGGAGGCCTCAATAGGAAAAAGACCTAGGGGTCATGGTGGATGCATGTATGAATAACTCTGAGCAGTGCAGGAGAGCAGCTAGCAAGGCAAACAGGATGTTGGGATGCATCGTGGGGGATCACCTCTAGGAGCAGGGAAGTGATTCTGCCGCTGTACAATGGACTGGTTAGACCACACACCTTGAGTACTGTGTACAGTACTGGAGACCACACTTGAAGAGAGACATACAGCTCCTGGAGAGGGTACACAGGAGGGCAACAAAGATGACACGAGGCTAGGAATTTGACGTATGAGGACAGACTTGAGGAGCTCTGCCTGTTTTCATTGGAGGAGAGGAGACAGAGGGACATGATTGAGGTCTTAAGTACCTCAAGGGAATAAATAGGGTAAACATGGAGGGGATCTTTAGACTAAAGCAGGGAGGTATCACCAGAGGGAATGGTTTGAAGTTGGAAGGTGGAAGGGTGAGGGGGAAAGAGGAGGAGGTTTTTCACTGAAAAGGTGGTGGACCCTTGGAATGCACTGCCTGGTGAGCTGGTTCAGAGATCCACAGTGGAGGGCTTCAAGAGAGGGTGGGACAGACACAGAAAGTGGATGTATCAGATGATGGCCTGTCCCAGGGGGGTGGGGATGGATGATAGGGGTTTCTGGAGCACAAGGGATGGGAGGGTCTCGGCACCCAACTAAGGATCTAAGGCTCGAGCAGACCCGATAGACTGTAAGGCCTAATCTGCTGGCAAATTGTATGTTAGTAACATGTTCAGGGTCTAATGAGGATCTGTGAGGCTCCACCACATCCTCTGCTGTGTTAAACAACCTCTCTGATGGCACACTGGTTGGGGGGCAGCTCAGGTATTTCATGGCCAGCTGTGCTAAGTGAGGTGATAATTTCAACTTGTTGGTCCAGTACTCCAGTGGGTTAACTGAGATGGGTTCAAGAGCTTCTGTCAAGAAGCAATTCAAAACACTGCTGTCCGAGAGTGGGTGCTGCTCATTTTGCTTTCTTTGCTCTGCCTGTAGGGATGAACTGAGTTGTGCTCAGCAGTCTCCTTCCTCCATTTCTGGGGCATCCTCCACCTGCTGTTCTTGTTCTTCCAGTGCTACTTCAGTAGGCATCACATCCTTGCACACACTGTAAAGGTGAGCTCTGAGCACAGCTGCTGATGAAACTCGTTGACACAGTGGGCAGGCATTTCAAGGTGCAGTATTTGGCAGTTAAATCTCGGGTCCAGCATCATTGAAAAAACATATGGCTTAGTGGTATAAATATCCATGAACCTGTTCCCTAATTCAGTTGTTAGATTGTGTACAAGGGCCATCACTGCAGGTGCAAGATCAGCATGAGCTTAGAATTTCTGCAGTGACTTCTTCAGTACCTGGACTGCAGGGATGACCTGACTCAGTAGTGCAGATTCTGTATTCATGTCATGTGTGCTTCTTTCAAAAGGACCAAGCACCTTTACTGTTCCTTCAATAACAGACCAATCCTGGTGGTTGAGAATTCCCCCGATATCTGTCTCCATACTCATTTCATGGAGAACTCACTTCTGCTCCAGTAGCCTTTGCAACATGTAGAATGTCGAATTCCACCGTGTTGACACATCCTGTATCAGCCTGTGCTGTGCTATCTGAATGCGCTCTTGCACCTGCCGCAGTTAGTTTGTGGCTTTAACTAAGTGATGGAAATGGGCACACATTTTTCTTGCTGTCTTAAGTGTTTTATCAACCTCTGGTGTCTTGCAGATGGACTTTGTCACCACCAGATTCAAAGAGTTTTCATAACAATGGATGCCTTTAAAGTGCTCATCAGACAAGGCCTTTATCATATTTGCTGCATTGTCAGTCACAATGAAACCAACACACAGTGACATGTCTTCAGTCCACACATGCAGTATGTCATGCAAGAAGGCCAAAAATGTTGGCTGACTGGTGATCCACAGGCATAATGGACACATTCAGAAGTGCAGACCTGCTATGAGACATTGTGGAGGCTACATCAGGGGAATGACAAGAAGTATGTAGACCTACACCTTCACTGCCTGTACCAGTTGGATCTGCTACACACCAATGTGCAGTCAGCAACATATATGCATGGTTGGAGTTTGTGCTACTCCATATGTCTGTTGTGCAATGGAACACATCCCCGACTGCATTTGATAGTGGCTGCAAGACTGCCTTGCGCACATCCTCATAAATGTTGGGCACAACAGTACGAAAGAATGTTGTGCGTGATGATATCTGATAATGTGGGTGCAAATGTTGCATCAGCCACCTAAAATCAATGTTTTATATAATTGAAAATGGCTGATGATCAAGTACAATCATTTCCCCAATTAACTGGGTGATCTGTTGTGAACATGGGTGTGACGGGTGATATTTAGTCCTTGCATGAAAGGACTGCATAATGGGTGCCAAAGAAGTCTTGGACTGTAATGGGGTCTGATGCCTTTAAATGGGAGATATTGTGAACCGTGCAGCAGATGAATCATCAGGAGGCAAAGAGACAGCCACAGTTTGTCCTGACGCAGTTTTGTGATGAACTGTCACTGGTGTGGATGGGCATGAAGAAACTGTGTCAGACTCACCGACATGATGACAATCACCACCACTTTGTGACTGGGAATCATGAACGTGATCTGGACCCCCACCAGTACCACAAGAGGGTGTTTTCGGAGTACTGTGGGGCAACACACTGGATCCCTGCAGTGCACTGTCATGCTTCAGATTCAAATGATTATTCATTGCTGTGGTAGTTAGGTTAGAGACATTTTCTTCCCTGCTAATTATGGTGTGACACAGCCCACACACTGCCTTAGTTGGATCATTTTTGTATAAGCTAAAATGAAGCCACACAGAGCTTCTTACAGCTTTACTTGAGCCAGAACTTTTTGCACCAATAGGGCGGCCATGACTACTCCTTTTTTCACCACTTTTACCACCAGCTGAACTGTGTGCTGCAACAGCACCTTGATCTTCCTCCACAACAGCTGTCTGACTTTCTTGATTAGGACATTCCCTATCTTTTGTGGATGGAGATGACACAACCCTGCTGAAGCTTAGTGTGGACTGCTTCATTTTTTTTTTCCATTCAACTTTTATTAGCAGTTTTACAATAACACAGGAGACAGACATGGTAACAGTTAGACAAAATGATAACAGTGTGATACACGTTCTGTCCTCTTCCCTCCCAATGCTTCATTTTTTTGACAGATGGAGGTTTAACACCTTGCTTGCTCTGCTGACCATGCCTATGCTCACTTTGCTCAGTTCTCCTAGCACATTTCCTCAATTTGTCTGCAGACTCTGCAGCTCTTAGCTTTTTACTAGTCAGATACGAGGTATATTCTGACTCATCCCCAAAGTCACTCACATGAGTGTCTGTGTTATTGCCAGATGCTAATGATGATGGTAGCTCACTACGGTCTGGAATATATTCAGAGCCAGAAGACTGATCTGGAAACTCTGCATCTTCCCCATGTAATACATCATCAACCACCTGAGCAGCATGACTGCTGCATTTGAATTGCATCCTAGGGGTAGGGCTACTTGTTGTCACAGGCACTGTGGAAATATCTGTTGGTGCAGTATCCAGGGTCATGTCAGTAGCCACATTTACAGTGACTGCACTTGTAGTGGTTACAGCACTAGCAGCCATGGGTTCGACATTGTCACTGGAGGCACTTGCTGAAGCAGTGGTGCTGGTGGCTATAGTGGGGGACAGGGTTACGGTGACAGGGACAGAAAAAGTGGTACTGATGGCACTGGTGGCACTGGCTGATGTGATTGTGCTACAGTTGGTCATAGGGACTGGCAGTATGCTGGTGGTGGGAAGGGGTGAAACATCAGCAAGAGTGTCAGAAGCTGCAGAGAAACTCAAGACACTGGCTGTGGCTGCTACTTCCTCACTTGGAGCTCTGCTAAGCTGTAATGCTCTCCTACTACTGCCATAGACGGCCGGGACAGAAAACGGGTGACTGCTACTGGTGGTGGTAACAGTGCTATCAATTAGGTTAATACTATTAGAACTTCTTTCAGCACCCAACGTACTATGTGAGCTTACCGCCTTGCTAGGTGAAAAAAATATTTTGGGACACCGAAGGCATCCAGATGAACGTACAGTACCTTCTGATTCAGCATCACTGCTGCTTGCTGTGCTTGGTATAGGCAGGGCTGTGGACTTGCTGGGGCTAGACCAAGTCCTTTTCTGAGTTTGCTTTTCACAAGACATGATAAATGATACTGCTGCTGGTTAATGTTATAATCAGTAGAAGTGCTATGATTAATTAACAACACAGGCAAATATTTTTATTTATGTTATGGTATGCAACTATGTGTAACCGTGGGTGTAATATATGCAGCTTACAAATAAACCCACAACAGAACCATACCCAACAGGCCCAACACATACACAATTCATTGTGCCACACCTGACACACAGAATGACCCCAGAAGAAACTGATGGACAGATGTGTGACTCACTCTGCACTTACACTCAGATGCAGTGGGAAGGGGAGACTAGATGTCAAAATACTTTCTTTTTCTAAACAAAATCAGATTGTCATTAATTTTCAGTTACATCACAGGCAACAGTCTGTCACACTCACACTAGTATATTTTGTGTGGATTGGAATGTTAACCACTAGGGTTGGGGGAACCACTTAGCGGTTACCAAACAAAACAACCCTCTGTGAACGACTGTTGCTGAGCCCAGAAACAGTTCCCCAAATTATATATATCTTTTCCAAATACTATAATTCTGTCACACTAGACAGAAAACTTAAGCCCAACTTTACTGAGCAAAAAAGGGTTTTTTTCTGATACAAAATAAATCCCTTTGAATGAAAAAAATTCACACACTGTAAGAGCAGACAGATGTGTGACTCGCTCTGCGCTTGCAGCACACAGACACAGTGGGGTGGGGGAGTCTAGGTGTCAGACTAATTTATTTTTCTAAACAAAATCAGATTGTCATAAATTTTCTGTTGCATCAACAGCAGCAGCCTGTCACACTCACACTACTATATTTTTTTGTGTGGTTCAAACTTTAACACTGGGGGTGTGGGCTTGGGTCCACTAAGCGCCGAAGCAGTGATACTGCTTAGCAAACAACCCCTCTGTGAACAACTGTTACGGAGCCCAGAAACACTTCCCCAAAATTATATATATTTTATAATACTATATTAACTTTACTGAGATTTCACCTAGATTTGGTGTGGACTGGAACTTTAAAGTTAAACCAAAGGGAGGGGGGAGAGACTATGCACAATATGCACTGGCTAAGGCAGCAATTACTTTAGTAAAACCCTCTCTGAATTACTGTTTACTGAGCCCAGAAACAGTCACTTACCCTAAATTATTATATGCTATATAATTCTGTCACACTAGACAGGAAACTAAAGCCTGACCTTTACTGAGAGCAACAACAAAAGCCTCTGCTGCCACAAAATAAACAATATCTAAACCAAACCAAACCATATACTAGTGCAGTGTGGAATGGATTAATGCAATGGGAGAGGGGGATGCAGACACAAAAAGTCTTCCCTATCTCCTAGGCTAGGCTGCTACTCCCTGTGTAACTTAGCAAAAACACAAAAAAAATCAGTAACAAAAAGGTCTCTCTAAAACTTAAGGATCATACTCCAGCAAAAAAAAAAATAACTAGTTCAACAACAAGATTCTGCAGTTTGAGAAGCTCTGAGACTGAAGCACAATCTCTCCTCTGAGAATGCTGTCTCACAGTGAGGAGATCACATGATGTGCAGAGCTGAGAAGCCTCTGATTGGCCAAGGAAGCTATGCGAGACTAGGAAATCTTGTTTCCTGAATACCTTTCCCAAATACCGAATAGTAAGGTATTCAGAACGGCCGTCTGAATATTTGGAATGGCCATTATTCGTGCTATTCGGAAAATAATATTCGGGGTGTGCACAGCCCTAACTGCAATCATTATATGTGTGTTTCAGCTCAACCATAGTTGCTCCATGTTGCATACTCAATTGTTTTCACCTGACGCAGGCTTACTCTGACCCTAGCTATGCTACTTATTCATGCTCTCATTCTACTTGCAGCTTCATTGCACTGCCTGGCTACACCTGCTTTCAGATCATTGTGTCTCCATATTTTATTGCAGTTTTGCAACTCTGTGTACTCCATACCAGTGTTGCTTCCATGTTTATTCAACCTGTTCTACTTTGAGATTAGCCAAAAAGCTCCTGTTGAGGCTGTTAAACTAGTTTTCATATCTACATGTGGTTCTCGGCCTTCCATCACTTTCTTGTTTGTTCTACAGCGGGGAGTGGAAAGTGCTTGGGGAGTCATGTTCCCATGTGGCTAATTATTTCTGTTCTAAATTCTGCCTTCACTGCCAAAAATCCTCAGAGTATTTGTCAACTTGATTTGGCTTTTAAGTGCTGGCTGGCTTGCCCCACTATTCAGTGCTGTTTCATTGCCCTATGTTATGCAGACCTCCATGCAGGTCCACTTATTCCTACTCTGTTAACTGACCTACGTGCAGGTCCACACTTGTTTAAGCAATCGTTGCTCCTTGCTTATGCAAACCATTGCTTCATGCCTACTGCCATCCCCTCGGCTTCAGCCTCTGGGATTCTGCTGCACTCAATTCTGCATTCGACCTTGCAAGGTCTCAGCACTCAATGTTAATTACAATCTCAGCATGCCGTGCTCATTCAGCTTACCATCTTTTCAGCTCTCAATCAATTTCTGGGGCATGCCAGCCATTCTATTCTGGCACAGGGTTCCTGCAGCCAATGGTCTCACTCTGCATTTAGTCTGCATCTCGAGCATGTCCAACTTGGGGTGGGATCCTTCTCACCTGTCCCATAGCTAGGAATGTCCTCACCCTGGGCTTGGCTTTAGCTGCCTGTGAAGCAACAACAGCTTCTGGTGTAGAATTTAAGACTAGTGGTGAGGGGTGGAAAAAGTTACCTCCTTTGGCTCTATTGTTCCACTATAATGGTTAGCCATTGACTTTATTGGTTTCCTTAGCAAGGCACCTTCACTGCATTGTCCCTATGACTGCCTCTGGTTCACCTGGTTTGATTTTAGTGTGGGTAGGCTAGGTGAGTACCTTAGCAGTCATTGCTCTCCTCCTGTGCCTTGGTTGCACGTATTGTTGCAGAGTTTTCTTGCAACCTTCCACGGCGTTCCTGCTAGAGGGTTTGAGTGAGAGCCTTCCTCCAAATTGGAATATTTTCCACCTCCCTTTAATTGGGTTTTCCAAACTGCAGCTGCAGAGCCATCACTAAATAAACTATCCCAAGCCTGGAGGGAAAACTACCTAGGCCTTTGATCCCCAGAGATTTCCTCCTCACATTTTTTTTTTCCCTTCTCTGTTGCCTCTGGTCATGATTATTACGTTCGCTTGCGCCCATGCACAAGGAATGTTTTGGGAGAGTAGCACACTTTGGAGGTGTGCCTCACCCTTGCAATCCAGTGCTCCGTTGAACAGGCGTGGCGGTCCTGCACCAATGGGTGTGGGAGCTGTGTATGACATCGGTGGTCTTCGCTTCAAAGAAAACCACCGCTGTCATATCAAGCACCGTGTCACGCTGCCCCCCCTCATGTCACGCACTCCCCCCACGTCATGCCGCCACCCCAAAGCTTTGATGCCACGCTGGGACCCCACCCCAGCATGGCAAATGTTGTTTGCCGACAGGGGTGCCCAATCCCCGCCGGCTCCACTGCCCCCAAGCCATCCTGCTGACACGCTGGGAGTCCACCCCAGTGTGGCAAACGGGTAGCGAGGTCGGGGGGTGCCCAATCCCCTGTCGGCTCCTCGGCCCCCCGCTGTAGTTTGCCGGCTGGGTGCCCAATCCCCATTGCTCCCTCGCCCACCAGCCATCTTCTGCCACACTGGGAGCCCACCCCAGCATGGCAAACATCCCACGTTGTTGTTTTTTTACCTGTAAATGGAAACAGTCCCACGGTGCATCTCCCAGTCCCTCCTCCCACAACCCGCACCCACCCATTGTGCACCCAGCCTCCCCACACCCCCCTCACCCCATACTTACCTCCAGAGCTGGGGCGACGATCTTCGGTGGACCAGGAACACGTCTGCACTTTCAAAGCGACTGCGTAACTGAGGAAATGCCGGTAAGCTGTATAATGGGCTAGATAGGTGGTTTCAACTTTATTGTATATCTCAGATTTTTGAATTTTGCACTACATCATGGGTTTTGTGACCCTTCATGAATGATGTCACCGCGTTATTCGGGATCAAGGTGATTTCACAGTCACTGCACGAAATCACCCTTCAGGCCTGAATAGCACCATGACAGTGGCATCATTCATGAGAAGGGGTCCCAAAAACCCCATGTTAAAAATTTGGTGCAAAAATTTCTAAAAATGACTGTTTTATGAGCGTGCATTGCAGAGTTCCCATGCACGCTCGTACGTTTGTGAATTTTCAATATTTGCACTCCACATTTTCAACATTGCCATTTTACGACACCTCCTTATGAGCAGTACAGCTGTCATTTTTCACATCCTGCTCAAAACGTGTTTCTGCCCATGTAGCGCACAATGGCACAGTCAGTGTGCAAACTCAATGTATGGGACACATTAAGAAAATCACAGTGACACTGATCATGAGCAGAGGTCTTAAAATGGCTGTGTTGAAAATTTGGTGAAAAAATTCCTAAAAATGACTGTTTTACGAGTCTGCATTGGGCAGTTCCTACGCATGCTCGTAAGTTTGCGAATTTTTAATATTTTCACTCCAGATTTTCAACATTGCCATTTTACCACACCTTCTCATGAGGACTACAGCTGTCATTTTCCACATCCTGCACAAAACGTGTTTCCGCCCATGTAGAACACAATGGCACAGTCGGTGTGCGAACTCAATGTATGGGACACATTAAGAAAATCACAGTGACACTGTTCATGAGCAGAGGTCTTAAAATGGCTATGTTGAAAATTTGGTGAAAAAATTCCTAAAAATGACTGTTTTACGAGTGTTCATTGCGCAGCTCCTATGCACGCTCGTAAGTTTGCGAATTTTCAATATTTTCACTGCAGATTTTCAACATTACCATTTTACCACACCTCCTTATGAGCAGTGCAGCTGTCATTTTTCATATCTTGCCCAAAATGTGTTTCCGCACATGTAGCGTACAATGGCACAGTCGGTGTGCGAAATCAATGTATGGGACACAGTAAGAAAATCACAGAGACACTGTTCACTAGCAGAGGTTTTAAAATGGCTATGTTGAAAATTTGGTGAAAAAATTCTAAAATGACTGTTTTATGAGCGTGCGTTGCACAGTTCCCACTCACGCTATAGGTTTGCGAATTTTCAATATTTCCACTCCAGATTTTCAACATTGGCATTTTACCACACCTCCTCATGAGCAGTACAGCTGTTATTTTTCACATCCTGCCCAAAACGTGTTTCCGCCCATGTAGCGCACAATGGCACAGTCGCTGTGTGAACTCAGTGTATGGGACACATTAAGAAAATCACAGTGTCACTGTTCATGAGCAGAGATCTTAAAATGGCTATGTTGAAAATTTGGTGAACAAATTCTTAAAAATAATGCTGTTTCTGGCGCGTGCATTGTGCGGTTCCTCACATGCGCTTCGTGCATTTGCGAATTTTCAATATTTTCACTCCAGATTTTCAACATTGCCATTTTACCACACCTCCTTATGAGCAGTACAGCTGTCATTTTTCACATCCTGCCCAAAATGTGTTTCCGCCCATGTAGTGCACAATGGCGCAGTCAGTGTGCAAAATCAATGTATGGCACACAGTAAGACAATCACAGTGACACTGTTCATTAGCAGAGGTTTTGAAATGCCATTGTTGACAATTTGGTGAAAAAATTCCTAACAATGATTGTTTTACGAGCGTGCATTGCACAGTTCCCAAGCACACTTGTAGGTTTGCGAATTTTCAATATTTCCACTCCAGATTTTCAACATTGCCATTTTACCACACTTCCTTATGAGCAGTACAGCTGTCATTTTTCACATCCTGCCCAAAACGTGTTTCGGCCTCTGTAGCGTACAATGGGGGTAACAAAAAGGTCATGCTTAAAATTTATTGTGCAAATACCAGCAATCACACTGGGCATTACGGTAAAGCACCATACGTGCCAAACACCACTGCAAACACCTGCAAGCGAACGTTCGGCATTGACAAATGCTTGTTAGTTAGTATACTAGTGTCCCCTAGTTTCTTTAGGTAGGTTCCGTTGTTGGATGGAGGTGGAGGATGTCCTGCCATTCCCTCTCTCCTTAGGGGATCCCCTAATCTCAATGCAAACCATTAGTATCATGCTATGCAAACCTGGGCATTTCATTACATTATCAAACTGTTTATGCTTCTCTACTACTACATCTCAGTTACTGCTATTACATCACAGTTACTGCTTGCTCATATGCTTCATGTTGCCTCCTTCTTTGGGGATGATTGTACTATATTACTTTTGAGGATTCCTAAGGTACCTTTAGCCATGGGAATCATCCCGTGGCACCTCTAGTGGTGGAACCCTCTCTGAGGTTTCCTTGAATTTTGTATCCCTACAGGGTGGTAATTACTCTGGAATAGAGAGTGCAATGGCCAAAACCAAACTAACACAGTTGCACAAGCATAACACTATACTGTCTGCATAAGACAGTGAATTGGAAAGGCTTTTGGCTGGAGTTCAGTGGTCAAGCAGCCAGCCACTCCCACTTCCTGAGCTATATAAGCAGTTCCTCTCAGCCTCATTGTGAAGCATTTTTCCTTTGCCCCACCATCCTCCCCTCCTCCTCCAGTAGCAGCACTTCTCTCCTTGGGGGGATTCCTAAGGTACCTTTAGCCACGGGAATCATCCAATGGCACCTCTAGGGGTGGAACCCTCTCTGAGGGTTCCTTGCCTTTCATACCCCTACAGGGTGGTAATTCCTCTGGAATAGAGAGTGTGAATGGCCAAAAACAAACTAACACAGTTGCACAAGCATAACACTATTCTGGCAGCATAGAACAGTGAACTATTGTTTTTACTTTTAAAGGAAAAAAAACACTCTCCTAAAAGTTCTCCAGAGAAACACTAAACATTTAAATTATCACACAGAAGTGTGAAAAAAATGACCCTCTCCTCTAGCTTGGGATTTAGAAAAGGAACAAAACTGTCTGGACTTTTACTTTTTGGTTAATTTTAACAAGTGTGTGGAAGCAGATTGCTCTGTCACAGTAAATAACTGCAGGTAAGAAAGGGATACCAAAATGATGACAACAGTAACACTCCCCTAAACAAGCCCTTTTGGCCCAGCTGTATCTGATTGTGTGTGCTTGGAGAAAAGAAACTGGTGTAGTATTTAAGGCAAAAATACTCCTAGCACTTCTCCTGAGAAACATTAAAAATTAGTACATAAAAGTGTGACAAAAATTACATTATCTAGATTGTGATTTAGGAAGGGAACATAAAACATCAAGACATCTAATTTTTTTTGGTTTTAACAAATGAATGGAAGTAGATTATTTCTCTGCAGCAGCTCAAGTCATCCGTCTTTCCTGCCTGAAGCTTTTGCAAGTATTGGGTGACATGACCTACATTTAGTGAGCTTCCAAAGTGGCATCTGATTGAACAGGAAATCTCAGGAGACTGTTTAATCTCATAGCCAGTTCTAGTAGCCAAATAATGAAAAATGAAACATGAATAATGAATAATTGTGACCCACAGACATGATTTCTTGGTGAATATTTGAAATAACGTATTTGCACACCACTAGCTAAAACTGTTATTCAGGTTCGTTAAGTGCACTTGCAGTTGAGGAGCACTGCTGGCTCGTAGGGTGGCTAGGCTCAGTTCCAAACTCACATGCATCAAAAAGAATAATGAAGCCTGTTGAGGCGAAGCACTGAGGTGCTTGTTTTGTCCCTCTGTATATGCCATTGTATTTGGCTTTTGTTACAGAATTTACCATTGTGGATCAACTTTGGATTTTAGCAGCATCTTCCTGAAAGAGTGTGACTCTTTCTGGTATGTACTACAATAATTAAGTAGCCCCTCTCCTTCCCATTTTGCACAAGTTGTGTTACACAAGGAAAGAAATTGTGGGAGGTCTCTCTGAAAGTTTTTTTAAAATTATGCATGCAAAAATATATGTTTTTTTACTGTTATACAGCACTATTGGTATGTATAAAATATATTTTCATACACTATTCTTGTCTGGATGTATAAAAGGTATACAGCTGATCTCTGCACATTCTGCCTTGTCTGAGTTGTTTTATGAAATTTTACCTAGGATCACAACCTGTCCTGATTTTGTCAGGACAGTGCTGATTTGTTGGGGGCTATGTCCTGCCAAAAAACAAGAAAAATGTTGAATGTTCTGATCTAGAAAAAATATTTACTTACTACTGTATTCTCTGTAAGTTGCAGAAAACAATGATATCCTAAATAAAACATTTCAGTATGATATAAAACAATACGAGCAACTAAGAAACTACAACACATTGTCTCAGTTCTGATTATTTAGAGAAAAGAAGTTTGTTTGCATTGGTCGAGGTAGCATACTGTCCTGCAAAAAAATCATGTTTCAGAATGACGTGTCCTAAACTTCTTAAAAAATGGTAATTAAAAATAACAACAGGCAGATCACATAGTCTAGAAGAGGGTCATAAATTTCCCCAGAATCCCTGCAGTAATCAGTTATGTTTGGTCCTTGCCTAGCCTCCATGAATGAAGTTTCTTTCAGCAGCACCTGTACTAAGAAGGTTGACCCTGGTTTTCTAAAATAAAGAAGATAACTGTTTCAGTCTAAGAAACAAGCACTATGTTCATCACAGGGACTTGGTCAAGAGAAACTGTACAACTTTTGGTAGACTTAATGATCACCTCTGAATTTTTCAAAAGATCAATGAACTCTCTTTTCTTTCATTTTTGATTAGCTTTATTCATTTTACCAATAAAACAGTGTCAGTGCTTGGTTGAGAGTGTATTGCACCATATCATTTGTGTGATTGCCCTCTTTTGTTTACCCACACCCAGTAACAACAGTCTTGAAATTTATGTGCAGTACTTACTTGATGAGTCAGTCCTGCCATAGAAATGAAATGACTAAATGTATTGTAAGCAACCGCTCTTCTCAGCCAGCTTGAGGCAGGTTACCAAAGAGCACCAAAGGGTTAAGTCAGACCATAAGAGATGTTCTGTGGAAGGGAAATTGCCCAAAGACATGTTGGCTGGATGTTTATACTGTAAGTGACCTGATTTAGCTAAGAACAAGAAATTAAAGCATGAATATTCATGGTTCTGTCCTTTCCCCCAAGACTCTATAGGGGAAGGCATCAGGGCATTGGGAACCAGCTAAGTGGGGCTAGAGACTAGAAAGAGATAGAGCAGCAGTCCAGTCTCTCTGGCTGTGACTGGGTCTAGGGGATTGCAGTCCTAGGGATGGTGGTAGGGACCCTCGGATCGGGTAGCACCTATTCCCTTATGCCTGGTCTCCAGAGAAGAAAGAGCAGCTGAGGACAGGGGCCTCAGGGACTCTCCTCAAGAGAAGCAGTGACCATCAGCCCTGAAAGTAACATTTTGGAGAGTGGTGGTCCACCCTTCAAGGGAGGTCATGGGAACTCTTTCAGATTACCTTCCAGTGTAGAGAGAAAATTTAGAGAAGTCAGTCTGTGTTAAGAGCAAAACTGTAAGTTAACCATTTTTAATGTAGAATACTCATTGAGTAGTGTCCTAGGCAGTTTGAGTAGCAAACCCCCTCCCTCATGAGCATCAGGTAAGAGGGGATCTGGCATGGGAGGGGGTTGGTAAGTCACCATGCAAAGGGGTGAGATGTGTGAGTCTGTTTTTAAGGCTACTAAGGCTGTCAGCGTAATGTCATACAAAGGCACACTTGGCAGGACCAGCCATGCTTTATGTACTTAGTAGTGATAAAATATGCTGATATACTTTTTTCTTATTAGTTGTCATTGTGCTGACACAGCTTTCCCCCCATGTAAGTGATCGCCCAGCCTGGGGAGAGTGCCAAAGCACGAATGGTCTTGGGTGTGTCAAGACTCCAGGGATCCTGCAAGGGAGGTTAGGAATTAGTAGGGTTGAAAGAGACCCAGTAATTATTTACTAAATGTAATTGTGTCTCTTTAGTTCAGGGGCAAACCTGAAAACTAATGTAGCCATGGGGTGGGCAATAGGCCCCAAAAGTAAAATGGCTACCATTAGACTAGTGATAAGAGCAGCAACAGCATCAGCAGTAAAGTATGCCACACTAGAGGTGGGGGAGTTATGTAAGAGCCACAGGGATATGAGAAGTTATGTACATATAGGGCATGGCCCATAGAAGTTGTAGTATAGTGTGTGCAAATACCATCATGACATTATGGCCAGGAGAATACCCAGACAGCTGTGTTCCATCTTGCAGCTAATTAATAAATACAAACCATGCTGGATTCCAGCTCCTGTCTGGACATTTAGTTTGCATATGTACTCATGCCATTGGTGCCCCAAGATATAGTTTTAAGGTGCCCCTGATCCTCATTGCTTGGACCTGGGATGGCAAGATGACTGGCAAAATACAGAACTGGTATTCATGTGTAAGGCAAGCATTCTTCTGGATGAGATGCCTTGATATACTCCTAGACACAGGAGGGAGACCCAGACCCTTACATTACTAAAAAAGAACATATTGGAAGGAAAATGACTATTCCTATCAATATTTATTCTGAAGCATGGGACAAATCAAGCTTCTTGAAAAACAGAACATAGCAATGTGGAGACAATGGAGGCCAGCACTGAGAGCATAGCTCTGTGAACCAAGACTTTGCAGATTTAGATGCCACAGAGCAACTTACTCTCTGTTGAATTTTGTAAAGGCCTCTCATTTCTCAGTCTCTTTAGTTCAGGGTCAAACAGTAGGGCTAAGGAAATGGGGGAAGAGATTGTGCCATAGATCAAGTAGGGTCTGCAGCAAAAAAATGAAGGTTAACAAAAATGGGCAGACTGGGTGGCCAGCAGCTCTTATACACCATCACATTCTATGTTTCTATGTTAGTCCACAGAGATCCCAGGATTAGCAAGATTAGAACATGTTTGGGCAGTGGAGCTCTGCATCCTGGTCCACTTTTGTGCCTGAATAATTCTGAACCCCAACAGCCTTGTTCCACCCATGGGTGGGAGTTGAGTTGCTGTCTCCATGCAAAGCAAGGACTGAAGGACAGTGCAGTCTTTCAAGGACTGCCACATTTCTATACTGCTCAACAATGCTTAAAAATAAAAGACTTTGCAAGGCTCATCCCTTCATACCTGTTTGGAGGGCTATGACTTTTCCTGGGGGGGGGGCTGCATAGTGTGTCCACGTTTGATAAAATGTTGATTGATTTGGTCTAAAATCAGACTTGAACGAGACAGAATAATTTTAACACAGAGTATAGCAGTGACATACTATATTTAGTTAACCTTTGTTCAATTTTATCACACTTTACTGACATAATTTGTTCCCTGGTACAGACAGGTGATTACCTTTTCCTAGTGTATTTATAGATCTATTTTGAACACCTTATCCTGATAATGTTACACTTGCTGGTGATGTACCTAGTAATTTAAGCATGCCATAAGCATACAGTACCATTAATACACACAAAGGAGGTAGCAATTTCTGTTCAAAGAACCTTTTTAAACTCTATGAAGTAAACTTCACAGCCAGCCATTTATCATATCCTATTACTACTTTGTACCATTTCTATTTCCATGCACATTATCATGATGCAGTTTCTTCAGTTCAGTCTCTGACTTTATTATAGTACACACTCAGATCATGCACTGTTTTTAAACTTTATATGAAACATATTTTACTGATATTTTATTGTGCTACCACAGATCAGGAAGGAGACAATTCCTTCATAATGTGACATAACAGAGATGCTGCCATGAATAACAATTCTATCCTGCCATTAAACAGGATAGAAAGGGCTGTGTCACTTTACTGATTATGAATATTTTTAATATTTTAAATCCAAATTTCTGTCTATCTGGGACCAGCATGCTCCTTTCAGAAAAGCCAGGGTCCATGGTTCCCACCACCCCTGGATCTCTGCCGAATTACTGGCCTGCCACCATGCTCGAGATCTTGCCTAGAAGGCGCACAGCTCCCCAGCTGATTTTCTCAAGTACTGTGCCCTTCACAATGCCTGTACCAAAGCCACTAGGCTTGCCAAGGCAGAGTATTTTGCCTCCACTTTCTAGACCAACATTAACCACCCCTCCAAGTCCTGGAAGGTCATCCATGCCCTCTTGTCTCCCCCAACCCAGTCATCTGCCCCAGTCTTCAAGATACATGAGGTCACTTTTTCATACCCCCTCTCTGTTGCCTCAGAGTTCAACACTTTCTTCACCACTTGTGCATCCTTCCTCCCTTCTTTCCTCAATCCATCCCTCCTCTCCCCATCCCCATCACCTCCCCCCACCTTCCCTGCCTGACTTCCCCTTTCTTCTCTCTCCTATATCTCCTGCTGTCACTTTCAAGTCCCTCCTAGCCCGAAACCCTCTCAAGGTCAGAAATCCTGATGGGCTAGACCCTAAACTCTTCCATCGCTCTGCTACTGTCATATCCCTTTCTAAAGGAGGTGACCCATCCAGCCCTAGCAAATTAATCAGTCAATAAATCAATCATTTTTATTTAACCAGAAATGGCACCATTGAGCAAGCTCATTTTCAATGTGGTCCTGGAAGAACACAAAGAATATTACAATACATACACTGGTTACAATGTAAAAACAATTACAATTCATACACTGGTTACAATGTAAATAAAGTACACAATACATCCAGATAAAGTCCTAGGTAGAACAACAGTTGGTACAGAGCAATTAAGGCACTATAAAGGAATAATAAAATGTATCATGTCTACTTATGTGAGAAAATAATACTTAAAGGACTACAATCAAAATGGAAGCAAAACTTGCAAGTGCTGTGCAGGCATCAAGACACAAATAGTGATGCGTCAAGATTTTATTTTGCAATCAAAATTCCAGCAAAATCGCTAATATCGCAGCACAAAATATTTTGCCTAATTATAAACACAAGATGAAATTTCGTAAGGTAAATTTCACCGGTAAATTTCTCCTTGCATTACTATTTGGTGAAATCAGGTGAAATTGGGCTTTACACATGACTTACTCTCTGCAGGTCATATAGGTTGACTGTTTACAGGCAGGAAGTGAGTGGTTCATTTCCTTTCTGTGTAGCTGGAGACTTGGAGAGGAGAAGCAGGCAGCCAACAGCAGAGACATTAAAATCAAGATTCGTTACTTGGTCTGTGTTACACTGTTCCATTGTGTGTGTTTTTTTACACAATGATTTGAATGAAGATATTAGATTTTCTTTCTATTCTTTGCTTATAGTTTCTGCTTGGTGTCTGCAGCGTATGTGTGTGTGTGTGTGTGTGTGTGTGTGTGTGTGTGTGTGTGTGTGTGTGTGTGTGTAACTCCCTCTGTCTCCATTTCTGTTATGAATCTTTTTTTTTTTTTTTCATGGATAGGATGGATGCTAAACAGCAGGGCAAGGTGACTGGCAGTAAGGCACCCACTGTTTGCCTTAACAGGCAGGTGTTCCAGCAGGAGCATGTGCCCCCTCAACAGGAGCATGTGGCCCCCACTCCTCAGCAGCAGCAGCATGAACCCATTGCCCTCCCCACAGCTGCATGTGAGTATGATGTGACCCCCAGGACCAGCTAGCAGCAAACTCCCATAGCTCCCCAGCAGCAGCAGCAGCAGCAGCAGTAGGAGCATTTGCGCCCACCCCCCAGCAGCAGCCAGATACTATTGCTCCCCTCCAGCAGGAGCATGCACCCCCACCTCGCCTCAGCATAAAGGGTCAGTCATATGATGTTTCATTGATTGAAACACCAGCAACAGCACGGTGGTCATCTGTAAGCTGTGCAGCAGATCCATGCAAAGGGGAAAACAAGGGAGCCATTTTGGAACTAGTGGCCAGAGGAGCCATCTGCAGAACCACCACACCACAGAGTGAATCCAGAAACAACAGGAGTTGGCAGCAACAGGAGGCAGTGGGGCCCAAGAAGAAGAGGGCCAGCAGGAGGATGGGACCAGTGGTCAGGTGGAACCTAGAAAGCACCGCAGCAACAGGAGAAGGCAGCAGGAGGCAGCAGCACCCCTATCTACCTCACCCCACTTCCACCGGTGGTGCCGGATTCATGGTGGTGGTGAACCCACACAACCTGCAGCAGCCCCAGCTGCTCCTCCAGTTAGCCATGAACACCTGGCAGCTGTATGAGCATAGGTGTCCACTCTCCACCATGATTTTGATGAGTTCCACCAGGAGGTCAGTGGGGACCTCAGAAAACTAATGGAGGAATAACATAAAGTGTTGGACCTCCTTGCAGAACTTTGTCATGTGGGGATTGGTGGTAGCAGTGTCAGGTCAG
The DNA here is from genome assembly GCA_016271365.2 of Neoceratodus forsteri. Taxonomy (NCBI): domain Eukaryota; kingdom Metazoa; phylum Chordata; order Ceratodontiformes; family Ceratodontidae; genus Neoceratodus; species Neoceratodus forsteri. The sequence continues at coordinate 876,908,222 of CM057459.1, forward strand.
AAGAATCTGGGGCTGTATTCAGCACCATTTATTTACGATCTGAAAATTGTAAAAATGTGCTTGCTAATTTGCAAGTGAGGCAGGCAGTGCAGCACCTGAATTTTCTTCTCTTTTTCCTGTCCTTGCTTTGTTACTGTCACTGTTCCCTCGTGCATCCCCTCTAAAAAATAACAAAAAACAACAACAAAAAAATTCTTTGCTGTCCTCTTCCTCTTTCTGTATCCTCATGTTTCTTTTTTGTGTACAGGGTTTTGCATTTTATGTAATGTTTATGCTCCCTCTCTTTCCCATCATTTGAGTACCCTACCCTTGCTCTTACCCCTCATGTCCTCCCCCCCGCTGTGTGTGTAACTGTAACTTACTGTCAGTCATTTAGTCTGTACCCATACACCGTACCTTTCTTCTTGTTTTATCTTACTCCTATATTTCCCCCTCCTATCCACAAATGTCAAGTATATTGTAATGTGTATGTATGAACAAAATATTTTTCACAAAGCTTTGTAGTTCAGGCTGATGTTGTGGCCTTCAGCTGTTTTGGCTTTGTGCAGCATCAGCCTGAATACATACACAACAATCATAGAAACATAAGCATTTTTACTGCGAAGTTAAACATAAATATGTTTTTGTGCTTAACAACACATATCCCCTGACATTGCCTCCCACAGATGTTAACTTTGTGTCCCTCCCCTCCATTCATGATGATGTTTAGTGCCTCACAACCAGACCCGGTCCAAAATGTGCAATTTGGCCACAGTTTAACACAGCCTCTTGTTGCCATACTGTGCAGAGTAGGCATGCCAAGACAAGAAATATGACAGGAGAAATGGTACATAAAACTGAGACAGAAATATGGTTTGAGTCAGGATGTGTTGCGGTGCCCCCCCCCCACCACCCAAACATTAAATTGCTATAGTGGGCCATGTTCAGCAATGACTTCAGCCTGAATCTCAGTGCTACTTGTGCTTCTGGGGGGGTGGGGGGATGTTGGAGGTGGGGGATGGGGCTGAAACTTTTTAAAATACTCAGATGTTGTTCTGCTTTATATCTTATTTCCAGGTACACAGTACTGATAAGGGAAGGGGAGTGCCTGTATTACTGTGCTTCATCATCATGGTCTGGAATCATGTGCACTGTCCAGTAGCATGTTCCAACTGGGGACAGTTTTCTGCAGTTTAATGACACCACCACCGGGTATGGTAAGTATACATTTCTTTCTCTGCTTGTTCTAATCTGCTTGTAAAAACAAGTCCAGAAATGTTTCCCAAAACATTTTATGGTAAATTCAGACAGAAATCAGATCTCATCCATGTTGTTATATGGCAGCCAAGCCATCACCCAAACCAAAACATGGTCTTTGGTCCACTGTTTACATGTCATCTCATGCTGAATCTGTTCTGTGAGCGCAGAACAGGCTGTACATGTCCAGAAATATGACAAGAGAAATGGTACATAAAATTGAGACTGAAATCTGGTCAGTCCTGATATTAAATGCTGCGCCACCACCTCACAGTTGGACCTGAAATGGGGTGCCATGCAAAGAAAATTATTTTTTCCTGCAAAATACTGCTGCTACTCACAGTTGTTTCCTCCTGCTGCTGCTTTTTCAACTGATTGAGACAGACATGTAGAATTATCATTTCCCTATGCTGCTGTCCTGATTGACTGTGTTGACTGACTCTGTGGTTGAAACTTACCTGGTGCTGGGGAGGGGAGTGAATGACATTATGGGGCACTGTAGCTTGCTGCCTACTGCTGTCTCTGACTACTACTTGCCAAGTTGCCACAAGAAGTGCCATGTTGGATTTGGATGGTTGATGGTGGATCATCTTCGCAGAGTCCATACTACTGCTGCTGCACACGTAAGTATATGTCTTTATTTTTTTTCCTGTGCAAGATAGGGGTGTTGGTGGGTTGGTATTGTGGCATCTTGAGTTCTAATATATTTGTACTGCTTTTATATTATTTTGCAGTGTACTGTGGATGACATCATTGTGCCAGGCCGGGATTTGGATCTAGGGATGTTGGAATGCATCACATTTCCAATCGCAAGGCAGATGGTAAGTATTTAATTTTTCATTACTAGTGGATTACTTCTGTTACTGCCATCTGGATGTCTGAGTTTGATAGTAATTATGTTCTTTTTTGCTTTTGTCAACATCAGGAATTCCGGCGAAGTTAAGTCTCGCTCCTGCTGCTGCCACTGCTGCTGCTGCTGCCACTCAACCAGATCTGGGGGCTTTATGTAATTGTGCAATGGTTCCACTTTCACAGTCCCTGAGGAAAGTATTTCTTCATTTTTTATGGTCTTCTGGGGGGGGGAGGATGTTGGTGGTGGGGATGGGGCTAGACCTTTTTAAAATCCTCAACATTTGTTCTGCTTTTTATCTTATTTCCAGGTACACAATACTGATAAGGGATGGGGAATGCCTGTGCTACTGTGCTTCATCATCATGGTCTGGAATCATGTGCCCTTCCCAGCAGCATGTTCCATCTGGGGGCAGTTTTCTGCAATTTAATGACAACATCACCGGGTATGGTAAGTATACATTTTTTTCTCTGCTTGTTCTAATTTGCTTGTAAAAAGCAGGTATGCAGCTGAATGAGTATTCGTCATTTTTTCTTATCTTTGGTCTTGCTTAGGTCATTTTCCTTTGTTGAGGTTTCATTCTATCCTGTGTGATGACTACATCGATCCAGGCCCTGCAGGAGCTGTGTTGTGTGAAAGACGGAGGGGGGGTGCTGCTTGAACTGGAATGTTGGCCACTGGTGTCCATACCATTAACAAGTAAATGTTACCCACATCCAAGTAGGAAGTATATGTGGAAATGGATGGTTGAGATGGTGTTTAGTAAATAATTAGGTTGAGGGGGCTAATGTCTTGTGTAATCATTTGAGGTGACATAGCTGCAGTGATCATGAAAATCTGGGATCCAAACTGAGGACAGCAAGCACCTCCCTCTGCCCTGACCCCCCGAACCAACACAGTTTCGCTACAAGAACTTTAACCTGGTAGTATAGCATAAGTAACCTTTTGGGGGGAATTGGATATTGTAAGTTGTTAAGCCTTTTCATGATTTCTTTTGTAATTAATGATTCGCATCATTAAAGATGGCCACCATTAACCATTTCTCAAAAGTTGTTCAACTTGTGGTGTTAATGGTTGAATGAGCATGTTACCTTCATATGCTACTTGTACTAGGACCCAGGGTTCTTCAGCATGTCACTGATAGTAAGTGGCAGAAATTTTTTTTTGGTCACATGGAGTGCATGGGTGTATCAGGTGGTGGTGGGGGGCTGTCTGTCATGGCATGTGCCAGCATAGGCACTTTTTTTTTAACTTCTTTTTCTAGCTCCAACACCCTGGGTAACTCTCTCGGTCATCCACCTGCTCCTCCAGCTCTATCTCCAGGCCTGAAACTCCTCCATACTCCTGGCACTAGCCTGGCTATTCCCCTGGCTCTGAGCCCACCAAGATGGGGCCACCATCTCCGCCCAAGGCACTCTATCTACACTTCGGGCTGGGCTCAGCTTGGCCCAGGAGAAGAGGAAGTCTGGTCAGTGGAGTGTGGAGAGAGGTAGGTGGTGCCATTGCCTATCCCAGGGGGGTGGGAATTTTCTGCTTAGGTTTTGCCCTTGACCCCACCCCCCAGGTGGAGCCACAAGCATGCAGTGATGCCAGGGGATGTCCATTGTGCCTCTTCATCCCTCTGTTGTGTGCCCTGGGTGGAGCAGTACCTCCGGTCTCCACCAGAAGCCACTGCGGTGCCAGTAAGCCCCTGGAACCCCCCCTGAGAGAGGAGAGCAGTGCTTTGGATGGTTGATCCTCTCTATACTCTGCTGACCCCCCCAACCTGGGCTCAATCCTGAACCCTGGTCGCTGGCGTGGCATAAGATGTGGCATCTAGCGCCTCAACCCTCAGCGCTACCAGGCCTGCCTCAGCATGGGCACTTTTAAGGACATCAAGACAACATATTTTGCTGTAAGATGGGGTTGATAGTCAACATGAAAAGTAAAATGTGTATCTTGACATTTTTGGCAGCAAAACATTATAACTGTAATCATGAAAATCTTTATGGTTATGGTAATTTCATTGCTGCTGCTTTATATAGGCTGGGGAACTGTTGGGGACCAAATAACGGGTTACGGCAAGGGGCGATCAAATGAAACTGATTCACACTGCAGCAGATAGCACATGACCGTAACTAATCCAATGGTACATAGCTAAAAATAAGTTATAACACTATACCGAGCTGAAAGTGGTTGGGGGAGGGGTTGTCTTCAAGTAAACTTATCCTTTTTACACTTCCACATCATCCAAGAAGCACCCCTCACAGTCTTCAAGACTGGAGTTCTCACCAGGTGGGAATTCTCTCACCATTGCTGCTTCATCCACCTCGCAACTGGTGGATGCCTTAGTTGAGGGATTGTCATCATCCTCATCACTGAGACACAGTTCCTGTGGCAACATCACAGATGTCACTGTGTTGTGTGGAATGTGCCTTTCATTCATTTTGATGAATGCTAGTATGAACACATTCTTGGGTGACAATTTGGTCCTACAGGCACTCACAAAGTCCCCAGCAATAGTAAACACTCATTCCACACTGACACTGGATGGTAGGCAGCTCAGGTAATTCACAGCAACCAATGTTAGTGCTGGCCAGTCAGTCAGTTTGCTGCTCCAGTACAGCAGTGGCTCATCAGTAATGACAGGGTGCTTTGGGTCCCCCATGTTGGCCTCCAGCATTTGTTCTGCTGCCCTAAGTCCAGTTGCCTCATCTGTCTCCTCCTCCTTTTCCTCCATATCTTCCACTCCCACCTGAAAAAGAACATCCCAAACTGGATTGCTTGCTGTTTCTGCTGTACCTTGCCCATTTTCTCTGATTGGGTTGCCTGTGAGCCAAAGATGGTGGTAGCAACACTGGTTTTTATTGCAGTGCATGCATTTCTCGTGTGAAGAAGTCAGAAGGGGAAGGAAGGAAACATATTCAATTCAGTGCTTTAGAGTAACTGGTAATTGCTATTTTTCCCCCAACTCTTAATTATATGCCCTGTTAAATCTTATTGACAGGAGCTAAACACAGGGTATAGTAAGGGGTGTGAAATAGGAGGGGCATAAAGGGGAATAAGCCCACCCTCAGCACGACAAGTGTTTGACTCATTTATTTATTTATTGGTTTCTTTTTGTTTAAAAAAAAAAATTATCTGAGGATCAGTGGCAGGATTTTTAGGACAGTAAATTAATAAAAAGGGAACTAGGAGAGCTTCAGTAGCAGTCAAGTAGTGGAATTGCAGTATAATGTGGGGAGTGGTGCAATGCAGTGGCTGTGGGGCAGCTATATTCAGGCAGACCTTCTGGACACTGAGGTGCTGCCCTATCTGCATGCATCTCTCTGGACTGCGGGATGAGTTAGCCAGACTCAGAGCAGAAGTAAACTGGGTCAGGAGTACCATCACCCCTATCCAGGGATTGCCCAGTCCAATGCAATTGCCTCAAAGGATGCCGAGAACGAGGAGCACTTGGATGACAGTGGGCTCAGGGAGGGTTAGGGCGGTCAGGCAGAGGCACATCCCAGATCCTATTCCACTCAAGAACTCATATGCCACACTGGCAAATGAGGACAACCAAATAGAGGGTACCCAGAGAAGTGGAAGGAAAGGATGTGGAGGTTAGCCAAGGAGGTGACCTCCGAAGGGAAAGCAGTGGACCCCAGAGGAGGAGGAGGAGGAAGTGAATCCTGGTGGGGACTCCATCATAAGAGGGATCCAGCTAGGAACACAGGAGGGGAGGACATGAGGTGAGGTGCCTACCAGGTGCCACGGCATGGAGGGATGGAAGGAAGATCCTGGGGATCACTGGGAAGGCAAGACGGGAGGGTGAGCTGGATGTCATTATCCACCTAGGGTACTAATGACCTGGCAAATGGGGAGCCAAAGGAAGTTCAGGAAGAGTTTAGGAAACTGGGAGGGGTCTCGCAAGTAGCTACTTCTGTCACTTTCTGAAGTACTACCTGTGAGAGGCAAGGGAGAGCATAGGAGTGCATGCACCAGGAACTTTAACTCATGGTTGAAGAACTGGTGCTGTGAGGAAGGGTTTGGATTCATTGGTGACTGGGGCACCACCTGGAGGGATGGAGGTTTGTTCAAGCCTGACGGCCTGCATCCATCCTGGAGGGGAATCCAAGCACTCAATGATAAGTTTAAATGCTACATTGACAAGCATTTAAACTAGAAAAGGGGGGTGGCAGGTCAGCAAGGAGGGTACCTACTTGCTCACCCCCCACAGCTAGCAGTGGAACCATTGAACCAGAGGAGTGGCTATCTCTGCAAAGCAGTGTGCAAAAGATGGAGATTAGTGCCTAAGAGGTGGATAAGCAGAAAAGGGCAAAATTCAGCAGAAGGACAGACCGCAAGGAGAACCAGGGATAAATGACAACCAAGGAAGGGCTGAGTAGAACAGTGAAACAGTCTAGGAGGTCAATCATGGAAAGCCATGTGCAAATGCCAGGAGCCTTAGCAACAAGATGGAAGATCTGGAGGCTGTCATGGTGCAGTCAGACCTGGACATTGTGGCCATCACTGAAACCTGGTGTAATGATAACCACGACTGGGAGATGGCCATTCCTGGCTACAACATATTCAGAAGAGACAGAGCAGGCAGGAAGGGAGGAGGAGTGCACTGTATGTGAAAAATGACATAAGGGCCACAGAGATCCAGGAGGAACAAAATGGGGGAGAGATACTGTGGGTTAAGCTGGAAAGGAAAATGGGACAGCCATCCAGACAGGTGTGGTCTATAGACCACCAGCCCAGGAGGAAGAAACACAGATAGGAGTTGATGCTAGCCATCCAAAGATGGCAAACAAAGGAGGTAGTACTGGTTGGAGACTTCAGTATTCCAGATGTGGACTGGAGCATCCCAACAGCAGCATCAACTAGGAACAGATTTATCCTGGACTCCCTTCAGGGTGCCTTCCTCAAGCAACTGGTCATGGAACCAACTCGGCAGAAGGCAATACTGGACCTTGTGCTCACAAACAGGAACAGTGTGATGGGGGTAACAGTGGGGGAGCACCTGAGAAACAGTGACCACCAGTCATTGTGGTTTGAAATCACAGAAAGAGCAGAACCAAACCACACAAAAACACGTATCCTGGATTTTAGGGGGGCAGACTTTGGGAAAATGGGGAGATACTTGAAAGAGGCATTAAGGGGAATGGAACAGGAATCAGGGGTTCAGGAACAGTGGGCAGTATTTAAAATGGGGATTACAAGAACAACAGAATTATGCATTAAGCAGGTTAGCAAGAGGAAAAGGAAGAGGATACCATTATGGTTTTCCCAAAGAGGTAGCAAAGAAAGTGAAAGCCAAAAGATTGCATTCAGGCAATACAAAAAGACACAGGCAGAAGGGGATAGGGAGAAGTACCAGGGAGAAGCAAGGGAGGCAGGAGGTCAGTAAGGAAGCCAAAGCTCAGACAGAAGAACACATTGCAAAATCAGTGGGTAGAGGGACAAAACCTTTTACAGGTACATAAGTGAAAAAAGAAAGACAAAGGGAGGGATAGTGAGACTGAAGGGGGAGGATGGGGGCAGCGTGGAGGATGACAACAGTAAAGCTGACATATTGAACAGGTATTTCTGCTCAGTCTTTACTGAGGAAGAGGAGGGTAATGGGTCTGAAGGTAGTACAAGGGGTGAGAATGGTGCAGAAATGGACACACGTCCCTTTACACGAGAAAGGGTCCTGAAGGAACTGGAAGTAATAAGAGTTGATAAAGCAATGGGGCCAGATGGGGTGTACCCCAGGGTCCTTAAAGAACTAAGAGAGGTGGTGGCTGAACCTCTGGCTATCCTGTTTAGCCGATCACTGGAAACAGGGTAGGTACCCAAAGACTGGAGGACAGCAGATGTAGTCCCCTTATACAAAAAGTGGGGACAAAGAGGAAGCAGGGAACTATAGACCAGTCAGCCTCACCTCAGTAGTGGGGAAGATGATGGAAGCACTACTGAAGGAGAGATTGGTGGAACATCTGGTTGTCAATGGACTACAGGACCCAAGGCAGCATGGTTTCACCAGGGAGGTCATGTCAGACCAACCTCATTGAATTTTTGACTGGGTGACTAGGGAGGTGGATCAGGGGAGGGCAGTGGACATGGCCTATCTGGACTTCAGCAAGGCCTTTGACACTGTGCCACATAGAAGACTATTACACAAACTGGGGAATATGGGTGTGGGCAGGACAGTGTGTGGTGGGTAGGTAACTGGCTGGGTGGCAGGACACAGAGGGTAGTGGTAAATGGCTGTCACTCCACAGAGGGAAGAGTGACCAGTGGGGTACCACAGGGATCAGTGCTGGGACCGGTCCTATTCAACATCTTCATCAGTGACATTGCGCAGGACCTAGAAGGCAGAATTTCACTGTTTGCTGATGACACAAAGCTCTGTAACAGAGTAGACACACCAGAGGGTGTAGACAGAATGAGAAGTGACCTGCAGAAACTTGAAGAATGGTCAGGGTTTGGCAGTTGAAATTCAATGCTAAGAAGTGCAAGATAATGCATATGGGGCACAAAACCCTGGCACAATATATCAGTTGGGGGTGAGGATATAGCATGCACCAAGCAGGAAAGGGATCTTGGGTTGTCATCTGATGACCTCAAGGTAGGGAAACAGTGTGACAAGGCAGCAGGTAAAGCAAATAGGATGCTGGGATGTAGCAGGGCATCACCAGCAGGAAAAGGGAGGTCATAATTCCGCTATACAAGACACTAGTGAGGCCCCACCTGGAGTACAGTGTACAGTTCTGGAGACCATACCTACGTATGGACATGGACAGGGTAGAGAAGGTTCAGAGGAGGGCAACAAAGATGGTGCATGGATTGCATCACAAGTCCTATGAAGACAGGTTGAAGGAACTGAACATGTACTCCCTGGAGGAGAGGAGGGAGAGAGGGGATATGATAGAGACATAGAAGTATCTTACAGGGAGGAACAGGGTGCAGGAAAACACTATTTTTAAGCGAAAAGATGTTCCAGGACTAGAGGGCATGGGATGAAGTTGGAAGGAGGACGATTCAGAGGAAGCGTGAGGAAGAATTTCTTCACAGAGCAGATTGGTGGAAAAGTGGAACACCCTGCCAGAGGAAGTGGTGGGGGCTAGAAACAATCACGGGATTTAAGAATGCATGGGATAGACATAAAGGAATTCTGGAGGTCAGGGGTAAGGGGCAACAGACTTCTAGGAAAACAAACTGAACTTACAAGCTCAAATGGGCAGACTGGGTGGGCCATAGGCCCTTATCTGCCAACACTGTCTATGTATCTATGTATCTATGTGTGCAGCATGTACCATTCTAATGAGGTTCTTTATCTATTTTTGTACTCTCTGATGTTCTCCTTCAATTATTGAAGGCAGGTCACATTTGTAGCATGGATCCAGCATGGTGGCGATTGCAAAGTCAGCCGACTGTAAAATGCTGGATACATGGTTATTTGTGTCCAGCATGTGAAGCATGTGATCCATTAGATCAGAGCAGACATGATCCCCACTTGCCTCCATCTGGTGTCTCACATTAACTAGTGTCTGCCTCAGCACACGTATGAGGACTATGGATTGACTTAAACAATCAGTGTCCCCACTCACGGCCTGTGTAGCATACTTGAGTGGATGGAGAATGCATATTAGCCCATTCATTTGGTGCCACTGCTCTGTTGTTATAGTGATGGACACTCCAACAACATCGTGGGTGGAGTGCACCAGCAGGTATTCTGACACAGCCTCATGCTGTTCATACAGCCAGTCAAGCATGTACAGTGTGGAGTTCCACCTGGTCACAACATCAAGCTTCATCCAGTACTGAGGCAGATGGCTATTGCACTGTAGCTCACGTAGATGTTCTTGGGCCTTTGCAGAACTGGCGAAGTGGGCACAGATGTGACGGGTGACAATAACTGTTACCTTTATGTGTGCATGGTTGAGAAACTGCTGAACAACAAGACTAAGGCAGTGTGCCAGGCAGGGCACCCTAAAAAACCACTATCGCTAATGTACTTTACCTCATTGTAGATAATATCACTTGCGATGAATCCTGCTGTGAGTGACTATGTGTGTAGCCACCCATCAATCTCCGACAGCAGAACAGTAAGCATTTTTGCAGCCTTGTGAGAACCAGTAACACTTGTCATACTCAGGGTCACATACTGATGAATACCAGGTGTGTTGCTACCACCACAATTTTGCTTCATGCAGGTTTTGCAAGGCCCAAAATCAAGTACTGCCCCAGGCAACTGTGCCCAGTGTGTTGTTATGCATAGGTACGAGCTTGCTGCTGTTTGTCCACTGGTCCACATATCCATGCTAAGATGGATATGTGGTGATCCACTATGCTTCAATGCATGTCTAACAGAATCAGCGACTGTACTATTCAGTTCAGGCATGGTATGCTTAGTAAAATAGGTTTGCGATGGAACTTGCCAATTGGGACAAGAACGGGCCATCAACCTGCAAAACCAGCATTCTCCATGATCGAGAATGGCAACAGATCGATGGCCAGCATTTCAGCAGTGGCAGCATTTAACTCTCATGCAGCAGCATGATTGGGGGATACTTTGTCTGCCACTCAAGGATGGTCTTCAGAGTGGGCTACATCTTTGGGGCTGTTCAACCAGAATGCTATACTTGTGGCAGCAATGATGTCTTTTAAGGGGTGACACTTGACTCTTGGGGCTCTGTAGACTTCATGAAACCAGTTATTTTGGTTGCCTGTGGGTGTGGTGGTGCACTTTTCTGGCTCAGGGGACTGGGACTGGCACCTCCACTACTATGCCCACTATTTGAGAGAGAGCAAAGGATTGCTCACCCTCCTCCTCCACCACCGACCCACTCTGCTCTTCCTCCTCCTGCTCTTCTTGCTCTACTACATTTAACTTGCTGAGGGAGATGCCACCAACAGCTCTGGCATCCTTCTGGTGCTGCTGCCATCTCAGCAGGTGCTTGCTTTTAGGTAGGCTTGTTGGTCTCTGGTGCCTATGTAAATACCTTTTCTCCCCCGAGTAACACATGCTTAACAAAGTTGGCATATCACTATGGTCTCATCAGCAGGATCAAGAACATAAAAGTCCCAAACTAGGAACGTTTGACCTCTGAACTTCATATGCTTCTGGGACTGGGGTAGTTCAGAAATAGATGTGGAAGTGTGTGTTTTTTGGGCTGCTCTCATCACTTCCATAAAAGTACTTTTGGTATGGGGGGGGGGTGACTTGACTGCTTGAAGATTTGCTAATAGGCTTGCTGACAGACTGACCCACGTGCTGTGCATGTAAATGGCCTACATCACCCTTGCCCTTTTTACATTTGCTTGCGTGCATGTGCAAGGAACGTCTTGCAACAGTGTGCCTTTTGAAGGTGTGTGACCCTCCTCCCCAATGCAGTACTCATTGTAGCAGGTGCGACACTAGGGGACCAAAACATGCTGAGCTGTGTATGACAGCAGTTCGGCTGTGTTGGTCTTCACTTCTAACAAAAGGTCAGCTGTAATCAGCGGTGGTAGCATGTTTGCAATTAGTATACTCATCAGTCAAACTGCTGTCATGCACAGCTCGGCTTCAAAGCCCTCCAGCTTCCTCCCTCTGCTAATGTCCTCCCCCTCCCTGTTTTTCCCAGCTCTCACCTTGTATGCCGAGGGGGGTGCCCAATCCCCCTCAGCTCATGCACCCCTAAGCACACTGTGTGGCCGATGGGGGTGCCTAATCCCCAGTCGGCTGCAGCTCTCCACCCCAAAAAGCAAACAACCAGTTATCACACTGGGAGCCCACCCCAGCATGCTCATGCTTCCCCACCCGCATACACACACACACACACACACACACACACTGTATGGCCAGCTGGGGTGCCCAGTCCCTGCCAGTTCCAGTCCCCCCTCCCCAGCAAACACTTAGGTGTCACACTGGGAGCTCACCCCAGCATGCAAGCAGCATCCTTTTTTTGTCCTTCATCCCCACCCGCCAACCTACACCCACCCTTTGTGCTCCCACTTATCCACACCCACCCACACCTGGATGGCATGCTGGAAGGCCACCCCAGCATACCAAAAAACTCTGTTTTCTTTTTTTTCTTAATCCTATAAAACATGAAAACTGTCCCTCCGTGAGTCCTTGGCCCTGCCCGCCAAACTGCTCCCACCCTCTGTGCACCCACCTCCCCAGACCCCCCTCACTCCATACCTACCTCCAGAGCCTGGCGCGATGATCTTCAGTGGACTGGGAACACGTCTGCACTCTTCAAAGTCGACCGTGAACTGAAGAAATGCCAGTAAGCTGTATAATGGCATAAATAGGGTTTTTTCCAACTTTGGTGCACATCTCAGCCATTTTGAGGGATTTTGGCACCAGATTTTCAACATGGGGTTATTGTGACCCCTCCCCATGAATTCAGTCACTATCATGGAGTTATTCGGTCCCAAAAGGTGATTTTGCAGTTACTGCGAGGAATCACCTTTCCGGACTGATTAACAAAATGACAGTGTTGGTGTTCATGAGGTGGGCTCTCAAAAAGCCTATATTGTAAATATGGTGAAAAAATTCCAAAAAATCACTGTTTCATGAGCGTGCATTGTGCAGTTTCCATGTACACTCATAAATTCATGAATTTGTTATATTTTTGCTCCAGATTTTCAACATAGGCATATTTCCACACCTCCTTATGAACAGTGCAGATGTCATTTTTTACATACTGCCAGAAATGTGTTTTCACACTTTTGGCACAAAATAGCATGGTTGCTGTTGGAAATCAGTATTCGCTACAGAGTAAGACAATCACAGTGACACTGTTCATGAGCAGAGGTCCTAAAAGGCCTATGTTGAAAATTTGGTGGCAAAAGTCCATAAAATGGCTGTGTTTCGAGTGTATGTTGAGCAGTTTCTATGCACACTCGTAACTTTTTGAATTTCAAATATTTCCACTCCAGATTTTCAACATTGCCATTTTCCTACATCTCCTTATGACCAGTATAGCAGTCATTTTTCACATTCTGCTCGAAATGTGTTTTCGCATTCCCGGCGTACAATAGCGCAGCGTCTGTGGTCTGTGGGAAAACAAGTTGGGAACAAGTAAGAATATGGCAGTGAAACTGTTCATGAGCAGACATCCTAGAATGCCAATGTTGAAAATTCAGTGCAAAATTCCAAAACATGACTGTTTTATGAGCATGCCTTGCGGAGTTTCCACACGCACTCATAACATCGTAAATTTGTCATATTTTCACTCCAGATTTTCAACATTTGCATTTTCCCACACCTCCTTATGAACAGTACAGCTGTAATTCTGCACATCCTGGCTGAAATGTGTTTTCACACTTCCAGCGCAGAATAGCACGATTGCTGTGGAAAATCAGTGTTCGGTACACAGTAAGAAAATCATAGTGACAGTGTTAATGACCAGAGGTGACAAAATGCCTATAAATTTGGTGAAATAATTCCACTGAATGACTGTGTTATGAGCACGGGTTGCACAGTTACCACACAGGCTCATACCCTTGAGCACACCCAGGGTGTTAGGGTTCCTAAGACAGACACTTAAGAAGCATGAGGGTGAAATGTTGATTAAATACAAGAGGAGTTGCAGAGAGGTACTCTGTTGGGATATGGATGCTAAAGGGACATGGATACAACTGGGGGGGGGCAGCATAAATGCCAAACACCAATGCAAATACCTGCAAGTGAACATTCGGCATTGACAAATGCTTGTTTAACTCAGGCTTGCATGTGGGATCATCCCAGTCATTATCATCTCCAACAATAGTGATGATGTCCTTGTCCTCCTCCTCCTCCCTATCACTGTCTTCTTGCAGCATGGCACCTTTTTCTTTCTCTACAACCATATCAGGGGGCTAACTATCCTTGTCTCCAGGATTATCAGACTCTGATTGAACACTATCATCACCAAGTCCTGCAGGAACAGGGACAATCACACCGACAGACTTATCACCCTCCTCCTGGACCACTTTTCCTGTGCTGGTGTCAGTGCATCCCTTCTTCTTACTGTCATCATCCCCCACTATCATGGATACAACAGTTTGAGTCTTAAAAAGTAAGACACAAGTATGCCAGTACTAACAACAACTCATTTGCTGGTACCTGCCGCACCACCAGAGCCCACAGCAGAAGACACTGATGCAGACATATGTGTGCTTTCACTGCTATGGAGAACTGGAACTAAAGTTATACTCTTATCAGCAGACTTCTTAGATTCCTCATCCTCCCTGCCACATTTCCCCCCTGTACTGGGCCATCTCTTAGCAGACATTTTTGTTGGCTGCTGCTTCAAAGTTTTGCCTTTCTCTGGGAGTATATCAAGAGAGGAAGAGGGGGTATTACTAACTGTGTGAATAACACCTTACACATCACACCTACAGTGCTGGCTTCCTTACAATTATAAGTCCAAACATAAACACACAAACATCGTGCCTGAAAATAGTCATTGCTATGGCTAGTGCACTTACCCAGTTAACAAAAACTAAATAAAATAACCAGGACAGGTAAAAGCACTCAGAGTGCAATTAGTACCATATATGGCAGGTAGCCTAGTCTAGTAAAAACAAAAAGATAACCTTTTTCTTTCCCCAAACAGGAATTAAAGCAACACACGCAGGGAATAAGGGCACAAGTGACCAACTTTAAATACAGATCACCTGTGTCTAGACAACTAAAGTACTGTAATGTGTTAATACTTCATTAATACCACAATTTCTTTTATTATATGAGGGCAGAGACAACTATAAAACATCAACAAAGGCGAGTATCACAATATGGTAGTGGTCTGGATGGGAGGGATCAGCAAGCAATCTCTTGAAAACTACTATATTAATATAGTTTTTATGTTGCTTGCACGCATGTGCAAGAAACATAGTGCCATCATCAGAGATTTCGGAGGTGTGTCACCTCCTCCTCCAATTCAGTCAGTGAGCTGGCAGGCACGGCCCCTGTAAGCCAATGCATTTTGGAGCTGTCTATGACACGCTCCAAAATGCAGTGGCATACAGTTGAAAGGGGGAGCTACACTTCAGTGAGCACCGATAAGCATGGCCCCCACATGCAGGTGTGTGCGCCCCCGCACGTCCTGTGTAGCCGATGGGGTGCCCAATCCCCGCCGGCTGAGCTGCTGTCGCCGCCCCCCCGTAGCTGGTGCCACGCTGGGAGCCCACCCCAGTGTGGCAATCAGTTGTTTGGCCGATGGGGGTGCCTAATCCCCATCGGCTGAACCCTTCCCGTCCTTGTGCTGAGCCCACCCCAGCGTGGCAAACATCCCTCGGATTTTTTGTTTTGTTTTAAACCTGTAAAAAAAAAGCTCCCGCTGGGCGTGTCTCCCGACCCCCCACAACCCGCGACCCACCCACTGTGCACCCAGCCTCCCCACACCCCCCTCACCCCATACTTACCTCCGACTCCGGCGCGACGATCTTCGGTGGACCGGGAACACGTCTGCACTCTTCAAAGCCGACCGCGAACTGAGGAAATGCCGGTAAGCTGTATAATGGGCTAGATAGGAGGGGTTCAACTTTATTGCATATCTCAGGCATTTTTGGAAATTTTTGCACCAAATTTTCAACATGGGGTTTTAGGACCCCTTCTCATGAATGATGTGACTGTCATGGCGTTATTCGGGCCCGAAGGGTGATTTCGTGCAGTGACTGCGAAATCACCCTTTGGGCCTGAATACCACCATGACAGTGACATCATTCATCAGAAGGGATCCAAAACCCCATGTTGAAAATTTGGTCCAAAAATTCCAAAAATGACTGTTTTATTGAAAGGCGTTGTTCAGTTCCCACAAAGAGGCTCGTAAGTTCATGAAATTTCAATATTTTCACTCCAGATTTTCAACATTGCCATTTTACCACACCTTCTTATGAGTAGTACAGCTGTCATTTTTCACATCTCACCCAAAATGTGTTTCCACCCTTGTAGCGCAGAATGGCGCAGTCGATGTGCTAAATCAATGTACGGGACAAATTAAGAAAATCACAGTGACACTGTTCATGAGCAGAGGTCTTAAAATGGCTATGTTGAAAATTTGGTGAAAAAATTCCTAAAATGACTGTTTTATTAGCCGCATGCTAATGCAGTTCCTACGCAGGCTCGTAAGTTCACAAATTTTAATATTTCACCCAGATTTTCAACATTGCCATTTTACACACCTCCTCATGAGTAGTACAGCTGTAATTTTTCACATCCTGCTCAAAACATGTTTCCACCCATGTAGCGCACAATGGCGCAGTCGGTGTGCGAACTCAGTGTATGGGACAAATTAAGAAAATCACAGTGACACTGTTCATGAGCAGAGATCTTAAATGGCCATGTTAACATTTAATGAAAAATTTCTAAAAATGACTGTTTACGAGCGTGCGTTGCGCGCAGTCTCTATCGCACACTAGTAGGTTTATAATTTTCAATAGTTCCACTCCAGATTTTCAACATTGCCATTTTTACCACACCTCCTTATGAGCAGTACAGCTGTCATTTTTCACATCCTGCCCAAAACGGTTTCTCGCCCATGTAAGACAATGAAGCAGTCGGTGTGCAAACTCAATGTATGGGACACATTAACAAAATCACACTGACACTGTTCATGACCAGAGGTCTTAAAATGGCTATGTTGAACATTTTGTGAAAAATTTCCTAACAATGACTGTTTTACGAGAGTGCGTTGCGCAGTTCCTACGCACGCTCGTAAGTTCACAAATTTTCAATATTTGCACTCCAATGACTTCCAAATACCTAAACAGCACATAGAAGCAAGCAACATTCGGCATTGACAAATGCTTGTTTATACTGTGCATGTCAGTTATTAAACAAACAATGCTGTAACAGAGAAAGTGCAAAGTAACTTAACTAAAACAGGAATACCGCACAATGTACAGAGGCAAACTCCAGCAATAAAATACAGGGGAGCAATTCAACAAAGCAGTGAAACTGTAAATGGACAAGTTCAAGTGATCAAGTAAAAGTACTTACATTTCCATACAAAGAAATATATAAAACTGTTGATTTTCACAGTTTAAGTGACATAAGTTAACACTGCAGCAAACAGAACTAACCACAAACAAAAATAAAATAACGCATCAGCTCTGTGTGATTAAAACTTTAGAATTCACAATCACAAACAAAAGTGGAAGAATGGTATATATAACACAGGGTAATAGTGGTAGGAACTCTCAAACAGGATGGAGTAACTTTTCAGAGAAAAAAAAATTGTCAAGATATAACAAAATTAATAAGAAATAAAAGTAAAAAATAACTCTCAATTTGTGAGTAATCTGTTTGTAAAAGGCTAGAAATAGCCTTTACTGGTTTACACCCCCACTCAACTCCTTCAAAGACACAGGCAAAAGTAAAACCTAATTAAACTAAGTATTGAAAAAATCCACAAAATTAGAAAATGTTCCCTAGCTGCACTAGGAAAAAACTGCATATTTTGGAGCAATTAGCTCTCTATAGCAAGTTTTAAAGAGGTTTTAAAAGGCTTTATTGGCTCTGATGCACCATAACAGATGGTTCTCTGACTCAGCATGCAGCAGAATGAGCTGTAAACAAGCTCCATGTGATATTTGACCTATTTACCCACAGTGCATTACAAATTTTGCTCTTAGAGCAAAATTTTGTCTGCAAAATCAAAAGTTACACTGGTGAAATTGTGCCACAAGGATACATTTTAAGCATTAATGTGCAAAATAGGCCAACCAAAGCATTTTACATGAAATTTCTCCATTACACAAAATTGGAAAAACAGGCAAAATGTTGTATAATTGCAGAATTACGGGAAACATTTCACCTGGCAAAATATTTCAATTCCGCAAAACACTAGACACAAAACAGGCATCACAAGGAGAGCGGTACAAGGCTATTATTTAGGGGGGAGCAGCAAACAGGTCATGAATAGCAAGTACATTTCTCCTTTAAAAAGGTCCAATAGGGATTTGAAGGCCTGAAGACAGATAGTGTTACTAAGTTTTAAGAAGCATTGAAGATTATTCCACAAGGCAGGGAGAGCATGGCTAATAGCTGATTCACTGTAGCAGGACGCTACCCTATGTACCTCAAATATTATATACGAATGTTTCCTCAGTGAATAGGTGGAGGGTGTCCACTTAAAAAGGTCTGTGATATAAGGAGGAGGTTTGTTCAGGATGGCTCTGTAGGACCATAATATGGCATTTATTATCCTTCTATTTGGGGGTGAGAGCCAGCTGAGTTGAACGTATAGAGCACAATGGTGAGTTCTGAATGGGGCATTAGTAACGAACCTTAGTGCTCTGTGGTAGAGTATATCACAAACGCACTCAGCAAGTCAGGCTCTCTGCTCCCACATTGCCAACCTCAGAGTGCAATAATGTGAACGGGTAACAGACAGGGTAACCATTCTATCTGCTTTTTGGTCAAAATCACCTTTAGTCTCAAGTTCTGGGGGAGTTTAAACTGTGAACCTTATGCTAGCATACCCAAATGTACAGGCTCAGATACATACCCTCCCTCGTTGGGGATTGTGGTACAATCTTTCGCCAGGGTCACAAAGCCAGGCTTCCAAAATGAACCCTTAAAACTCTGTAAGAGACCTTAAGTATATTATTACCTTTTCCCAGTTTGGTAACACCATCAAGCCATTGAACAATTGTCAGACTTAACCATCTATATGTCACATACAAAAAAAGAACTGTCAGACACCAAGGTAGTCTCTTAAGAATAGGTTTACTAAAAAATGGATAAAAACAGTAAGATAAAATACAGAACAAATATCAAAGAGCATCACAATCACATAAAAGAAAAAAAAATGAAAACTACATAACAAACTCCTACCAAAATATATTCAGATCTTTTCTATCTAATGTATTACCTCTGTAAGTGCAGTTAAATTAGAGATATTGTTTCTTAAGAGCCCCAAAAGACATGACATTCATCTAAGACACAAGTACCAGTTTAAACTGTGTCTCCACACCCCTTCTGTGAGTCATCTAGCTCCTCCTCTTAGACTATAAAATTACAAAAAATGATTTCCTGTCAGGAGATATTTTAAATAATGTGACTTCAGAAGGAAAAAGACATTTCCTAAATTATGACCGTCTTTAATCAAGCCTTTCCTTTGAACTGGTGCTAGTTCCTGTTTTCCCAAGGAACATCAAAGGTATTTGCAACTCAGCAGTCCGTCACCCAGGTGTGATATATAGCCAACAGAAATTAGCTAAATGATGTCCTGTCCTGTAATAAACTGTATATTTAGCTTCCCAACTTCAAAGCAGCAACAGGTCATAAAAAGGCCATAAAATGCAATTTCTCAAGGAAGTTAATTACATTACAGAGATTTTCTGGTCAGTTACATATCTTGTAACTTCACTGAAACATGGCGGGGGGGCACCCATGGAAGCAGAGGATGTCTTATGTGAGACAATCACATACTATATTTTTATTCTACAAATATCATACAATAATCATAACCAGCTGGCCAAGTGTCACAGAGTACATCTAATTTAATAAGGGCTGATTTAGAGCAGTGGCTATAATTGAAATCTGGTGTGGATAAGCCTCTTCTTTGCTTCAAAAGTAGAGATGCAGCAAATTTAAATTTTGCTGGCGCAATGAATGCGAAGTGGGCACCTCATGTTGCCACTCTGCTACGCGGAGTGGGCAATAGAAAGTGCTCACTTCGCCTTGTCATTACCACTTCGCGTTATGGAGGAATGGCAACGCGAAGTAAGGTGAAGTCATTGTTTTTAATGAGCTTTGCATTCCTCATTAGGATTCTAAGTGATCCACTTGGTATTTCAGATTTGGCAGCCCCCCCACACATCACATGGCTTACAGTACTGTAAATCACATGCTCTTTAGCTAGGCAGGAAGAAAGCGAGTCATACAAGCAGACAGTTTTACTTTCTCCTGTGCAGATGGAGAGAGAGTAGTATGTTTTGTGACTGCTGATACTTTTAGATCAGAGCGAGGAGGAGATTTAAACTTTGATTTTGACCCAACAGCTTTTTTAAAAGCTAAATTTATTTGTCTTTTCTGTATTCTTTTTTACTTAATTTGTTCTTTCTGTAAATTTTATTTTTCTTACCTTTATAAGTCGTTAGTTGTTTGTCTGTGTCTGTGTCTGTGTGACTGTGTGTGTGTGTATTGTATGACAGTGTGAATAGTGATTGCTCGGACTTAGGGAGCTCAGTAGGAGAGATAGACCAGGGTGAGGGAATGTCTGGGATGGGGCAGCTTTGGGAGAGCATGGTAGTGGTAAGCATCGAACCGTGTGCATGTGTGGAGGGCATGGGCGCCCATTCCTGTTGGACTGCTCAAAACTTGTGAGTGCCCCCCCCGAAGCAGGACCAGCACCACCTCCTGTCCTGACTCTGAGGCAGTTGAACCACCACCACCACCACCAAGTCCAGCACCAGGTCATCTGGAGCAGGATGTGCCTGTTAACCCGGGCCCAGGTGTGGATCTCATCCCTGTTCAGCACCGTGACCAGCAGGCTTACAATACATCCAAGTAACTATTAAAAAAATTTATGTTGTGATTCATGATGTGATTGTAAATCATGATTTGTGACTGCATTTGTGACCATGATGATGAAGAAATGTGAATGCCTATGGCTGTACTTCCCCGGGCCCCGATGAGCTGCAGCTTAAAACTCCCAGACTTAAAAACACATATCAGTGAGTACAATAGTGGGGTAGTGAAGCCTGGAGAGATACTACAAAACAGGCTTATAATACATCCAAGTATCTAGAAAAAAATTAATGTTGTGATTTGTAACGTGAATGATCGTGAATCGTGATTTGTGACTGCATTTGTGACCATGATGATGAAGAAACGTGAATGCTTACTGCCTACGGCTGTACTTCCCTGATGAGCTGTTGCTTAAAACTCCCAGACTTAAAAACACATATCAATGAGTACAATGGTGGGGTGGTGAAGTCTGGAGAGATACTACAAAACAGGCTTTAATACATCCAAGTAACTAGAAAAAAAAATGTATGTGATTCGTAACATGAATGATCGTGAATCGTGATTTGTGACTGTATTTATGACTGTGATGATGAAGAACGTGATTTGTATCACGAGTGACTCGTAATGATGGTCCTGACTTAAAAATGCATATTAATGAGTACAATGTTCATGCAGAATTAAGCACCACACTTGTCCAGTACTCTGAAGGGAAGCCAAAGAAACAACTGTGACTTAAGTTACAGTTGGAGATTGGGCCCTAAAGAGATGCAGATGCACAGACAGATTAAGATTGCGCTGTGCACTGAAGAGATGCAGACACAAAGGCACAACACCTAACTAGTGCTCACCATCAGAAATTCAAATCTGGAAAAGAATACCTTTACTGGTTGGGGCGGGCTGCGCGGGGGGGGCAGTGTACTGTACTGCTGCAGTAACAGTCACTAGTACTAGTACCAGTAAAGATACTACAAAGAAGTGCAAAAATGACACAGCTGCAGTGGATAGCAGCTTCACATTGCTGAAATTATTATGTGGCACAATAAAAGGTGTCTGATTTGATGACACGCGTCACACACATACTCACACACACACTAAGTAATGCATAGAAATTTGAAAACTTCAGTAATATAACCAGATATTTTAAACAAACTAAAATTATGCACTGCTGCACCACAACAATCAGCCAAAAAATGACTAGAAATATTGAAAATATTACTGTATTTACGTTAACACAGTTAAAGAAGAAAAATATCACCAAAACAGAAAGCACTGTCTTTTTCTCCAAGTTAATTTATCTACACCACAGATACACCCCTCCCCCAAAGCACACTTCCACTGTCTCTCAGCACACAGACTGAATGTTGTATATTAACATTCAAAATCCATACACAAACAATAAATGTTCGATAATATGAGCGCAGGAGAGTTTCCTATAATCGATGAACTAAAGTTTTAGCAAAAAAAAAAAATACTCAAAAAGGCTTTTTTTAATAGTTTTTTGAAGGTTTGAATTGCAGAGAGTTCTCAGAGCAGTTTGTCTCCTACAGCTTCCTACACACACTACCCCAAACTGTGGCTGTGCAGAACAATCTAGAGCCCATGTGACCTGAAATCCCATGAAACACTGCAAAATTTGCCTTTGGAGCTTAAAACAGCATGAGGGGCATGAAGTACATTGTTTTCAATGTACTTCTGCCTTAAGAATTGGTGGAGTAGTGGTTTGGGAAGGCGGAGTAATGCAAAGTCATTGTTTTCAATGGACTTCGCATTACCCATTTGTAACACGAAGTACTCCGCTTTGTGTTGCAGAGCACTCCGCGAATTCGCCTTCACTCTGCGGATCACTTCGCGGAGTGAATTGGGGCCACTTCGCCCACCACTATTCAAAAATAAGAAGATGATTTATTCTAAAGAAGAGACCTAGCCTCTTTTTTAGCCTCTTGGTTAATTCCTTGATATGAACTACACATGATAGCCAGCAATCAGCAAGAAACCCAGATATGTAAACTTGTCCACCTCCTCAAGTGATTCACCTAGGAGGGTTGTTATTTGGAAGTCAGGGCAGGGAGTAGAAATGCATATGGCTTGGACATGGGGTGGGGAACATAACCTTTGTTTTTTTAGCATTTAACAACAACTTGAGTTGGACAAGATTGTGTTGGACCTGGTAGAAGTCATTTTGCAGGTCTACGCAGGCAAGCTTGAAGGAGGGCCTAGAGACATATAAAACTGTGTCATCGGCAAAGAGGTACACATTAGCCATACTAATATAATTGTTGATGTTGTTTATATAAATTGCAAATAGTCAGGACCCAAGTATGGACCCCTGAGGTACTCCTCTGGCAGAGTACTGAATGGGGAGAAATCACCTTGTATCTTGACTTAAGGTAACAGGAAAACCAGCGCATAGCTATTGCATCTAGACTGATATCCTTTAGCTTATAGAGAAGTATATTGTGATCCTCAATATCAAAGGCCTTGCTCAGGTCAAGGAAAACTGCAATAACATGGTATTTAATATCAAGAGTGAAATGCTAAACATTGGTGACTTTTGCCAAAGCGGATACAGTACTGTGCTTTGGCCTGAATCCAGACTGTAAAGGACTGAAGAGGTTGGAGGAGTCCAGGTCCTGCCTTAGTTGCATATTAATAACTAATTCTTTGAATAATTTAGATAATATTGGTAGGATTGATCTGTAATGGTAATTGTTGAGGTCGCAGGGGATCACCTGACTTAAAGAGGGGGGATTATATGTGCTATTTTCCAAGATGTGGGAAGAACTTCTTGTGCAAGAGACAAATACCACCCTATCTCCATGGTCCCCACCCGTGCTAAACTTCTAGAGCACTTAGTCCTTTCTCAACTCTTCCCCTTTCTTGATTCTCCTCCTTCTTCATCCCTTTCCGTTCTGGTTGCAATAAATCACACTCCACTTCCTCTTTCCTCCTACGGCTTACTGACTCTATTCTCTCAGACATGGATCAAGGCCTTACTATGTTTGCCATCTTTGTCAACTTGGTCAAAGCCTTCAAAACTGTAGCCTACCCTTCTCCTTGACAAACTTATAGCAGTGTGGCTTTCTGCATCTGCTGCTAACTGGTTCTGCTGCAGCTTTGGTGGGAGGACTCAATCATTTAGAATTGTCTATTTCTTATCCTTTCCACCATCTATCACCAGTGGTGTCCCCTAAGGTTCTTTCCTTGGCCCAATCCTCTTTTCAGTTTTCCTTAATGGCCTCCCCACTGCATGCATCTCTGCATCCATTCATATGTATGCCAATGATACAGTTTTTTGTGCATCAGCTCCCCCATTTGATGGCCAAACTCCAGCAGGACTTTGACAACATCCAGCTGAAGTTCAGAACAAATCAGTTGTCCCTCAACACCAAAAAATACAGTCTCCATGACCTTTGGCACTAGGCAGAAGTTCTCAAGGCTTACAGACTTTGCCTCTTTCCAAACCTTAGATGGGACCAAGATCAATGATGTTCCCACCTTGAAGTACCTCAGGGTCTGGCTAGATTGACACCTTGACTTTTCTGGACATGTGGATGTCTTTCACAACAAATTACACCCTAAGCTAGGTGCTTTTCACAGGAAGTGTGGCTGCATCCCCCTGCCAGCTTGTAGACCCCTTTTATAGTAAATGATTCTCCACATTTTTGACTGTGGAGACATTGTCTGCAGTGCTGCTCCTAAGTCCACCTTGACCTGGCTGGATTCCCTCTTCCATTTCTTCTGTCCCATCGGTTTGCACTGCCTAACTCACATCCATCATTGCTCCCTTACTACCTCCCTCTCTCTTCACTCTCTTGAAGTCAGGATCCTCTCTCATTGTTCTTCCCTTGTCATTAAATTCTGTCTGGGCTGTCTCCCCTCTTACCTCACCTCCTCCCCCTCTCTTTCCCACTACAACCTTTATAATTCTGGATTATGCTCCATTGCACTCCCTATTAGGAAATCCTTAGCTGGCCAAGCAGCCTTCCCTACCGCTTCCCAAAACTATTGAATTCTCTCCCCCTCTCCATCCACTCTGCCTTTTCCCCATGCTCTCTTTCCTGTCTTCTGCTCAAGCTCTCTTCTCACACCTGCAACTGCCCTGACCCTCCTCTGTACCTCTCTTCCCCTCTTTCTACACCCTCTACCTCTCCCTCACCCCATCTCCTTCCCTCTCTACTATAACTCCTCACCCTAGCTCCTGCTGCCAACCCCCATTTCCCTCCCTCCAAATAGTCTCTTCTAATACTATCTGCCTACATTATCTGCACTGTGCACTTAAATTGCATCTTTTTGTTTGTCTTCAAGATGCATCCTGCTATATCTATGCCAATGTACATCATTTGTTTTAATACCGTCAATGCTGCTTGTTAAATGATGCTTATGTGATGGTTAGTATGTGTTTAACTGCTATGTAACTCAGTTTGTTATTCATGATTTCCTCCTCCCTCCTCCCCCCAGACATCTGGAAACAAGCTGCTACCAACTCAGTATGTCTTTCCAGGTGAAACCTTTGAAATAATAAATAAATTATAATATGGGTTGGAAAAATTCTCTGCTGTGATTGGTAGATTCTGATCAAATAACTGCCTCATACTACCACAACAACATGGGTATACAATGATATCCCTAAACTCGGCATGCAGATGCTTGGCATGCCGAGTACTATGACCCAAAATCTGTAGCCCTGAATGGATCCTATGCCTGACAGGAAAATCTGGGGCATTGCATAAAAAATAAGTGTAAAATGCAGTGGGATTCGCTCCCCATATCCCCCATGTGGGGGGCTTCGCCCCTCACCCCCCATAATTAAAATATCAATCTACGAGGGGGAGCAGACCCCAGAGTAAAATGCTAAGTTGTTATGGGGGTGCAGTGAGTAAAATGACATGACCTAGACCAGAGCCTAGGTCACACACAGCACTCTGGCTGACCAACTGGTGGTTTACCCCTCCACACCACTGGGGCAGCTCAGCCAGCAGCCCCATCCAATCATCCTTTCTCATACTACAAAAGGGCTAATGTAGTATTCTGTCACATCTGCTACTTTACCCCATTGGGAGGAATACCATCGTGTTTACTATTGTCATGATGTCCTGTCTCTCAGGCAATGCTGACCGGGGTAATGGTTGTCTGGAAAGTGAGCTTCAGGATATGGTAAGTATACCAAAAGCACAGGTCAGGAATGTTTAACATTCTGAACTTTATTACACAATTCTAAAAATAAATGTAACCAGCCTCTCTCTTTTAAACTCAAGGCAGGATACTAGGGAGTGCTCTAAGGGTTAAGCCTGTCTCTCAGAGTGGCTTCCTTTTGTTCTTCTGTTAGGAGACAGGGGTCTCAACTTTTAATGCCCCAAGAATGCCGGAAGCTCCTGGTGCCCTGATCATTTGGTGCATAGAACCTGCAGCATTTTCACAGCCTGTGATCAAGATTTTCCTGATGGTGGCTCAGACTGTGTGGAGTTTGGCACTGCTACAACTAAAAATAGGTGTGATGGAGAGATTAAGTCAAGCCTTGTGTCACACATTGAAAATTTAGCACAGGAGGCTAAATTGTCAGAGCCCAGAAAATGCTGTAACCCCATGATGTGCCAATGGTTTGGTGCCTGGGACTTGCAGCATTCTCCTGGCTGCCCATCCTGGCTTTCCCTGGTCTAACTTGTGCCATTTGGGGAAACCTTTTTATGGGACTTGCACCAAATATTTGGTGCAAGCTGCTGTACATTGTAAAAACTGTCACAACTGTGCCTAATGTACTAAAATCAGGTGCAGTTGCATCATAGGAGTTTAGTACAGCTGCATCAAAGAACAAGGTTGACACAGGGCTTGAAAATTAAGACCTGGATGTCTTTAGTTTGTGGATACAACCAAGAACTAAGTGCTCACTTCAGTGGTAAGCATTTTTTGGGTGCCCGGACTGGGGTGCCTACCCCAACACAACACAGCACTGCAAAAGATGATAGGCACTCTTACACAGCCATACACCAATGATGCCATGCTAACTCCATAATTACTATTTAGAGGCTTTTATTAAGTTTTTTTCTGTACATGTCTGACATACAAGACTTGAAACATCCATGGAGAAGTTGTTAACCAGCACCCCGTCCCCTGAATTAGTGGTGAAGTGCCGGGGCATTCTGGTTGTGTGTATTTTGAGCATTGAATGTCAGAGATATACAGATAAAATCTTACTAAAAGCCTCAAAGTAGTAACTATGAAGTCAGCATGGCATCACTAGTGTATGGCTGTGCAAGAGTGCCTAACATCTTTTGCATTCCTGTCTTGAGTTTGTGCTCTGTGGCTTAGACATAAATATTTATGATCAAGTCCCAAGTCCCAGCTGAAGCACTTACTTCTTTCTCTCTTTTGTTTGTATGAATATTCATGACCTTGATGCCCTCTCTTTACTCTATAAAGACAGGAGGCTAGCAAAGAGCTCAGGCTGGACCAGACTGGATTGAACAAAAGCCTAGGGTTTCAGAGAAAGTGTACCAGTGGTAGTAAGTAGATAGACAATCCTAACAGAGCTCTTTTACCTTCTAGCTTCCTACTGGTTATGGGAATTGTCATCCAAAGACTAGCATCAGGAGGAATAATCAGAGTAGCATTGCTCCGAGGAGCATAACATCCACCAAACCGACAGGCATATGTCTCAAACAATTGTCACTGAAATGAGGGATACAGACACTCAAGATGAGGAACAGTGAGGCACACGGACCCTCATAATGAGTGGCACATTCTCAAAAACAGATGTACAAGCTCAGAATACTGTGGAGACCATTGTGATTACTTATACAAAATATATTTCTGATTCTGCATCTTAGAATATTATAATCTTTGTATAGGGCCACCAGGAATCTTTGCACCAGGGAGATAAGGCAGGCCAAGGCCTCCTACTATCAAGAAACCCTTACATCCACCTGTGGTTTAGGACACAATTTTTGGAATAACCTTAAGGAACTTAATGGAACCTCAGTGTCCCCTCCTCCGTCCCTGCATAATATTGTTGGTACCCATATGCAGGAACCTCAGATCATTGCTGACTCACTCAACACAATATTTTCAGACCTCAGGTGCATTCTCCCTCCCCAACTTCTTTGATGCTCCCTCATCCCCCTTCCCCACTCCTGTATCGAGCATCCCTCCTTTATGTTTAAGAACTATTTCTACCCATGATGCCAAAACCTATCTCTCCAAGGTTTTAGGTAAAACACATCACAGTGGTGATTCCTTAGACCTTAAGCTCCTTCATCTGTCTATTGATGCAGTCATCTCACCCATCACAAAAATATTCAGTCTTTCCCCTTGTCTTGATCAGTTCCCTTCCCACTGGAAATCTGCCATTGTCATGCCTATCTTTAAAAGTGGTGATCGCACCCTCCCAGGAAATTACCATCCCATTTCTATCCTTCCTCCACTCTCCAAAGTTCTTGAAAAAATAGTTGCTGAACAGCTCTCTGACTATCTTGCTAAACACAACCAACTTTGCTTGGAACAGCATGGTTTCTGGAAGGGCCTCAGTACTACCTCTGCTCTCCTGGAATACACCTCTTTCATTCACCAGGCTCTCAACAGAGGACACCTAGTTGGGTATGTGTACATAGACCTGACCAAGACATTTGACACTGTAAATCATTCCCTCCTTTGTAGGTCCCTCCGCTCTTTAGGAGTATCTCAGGATGCCTCCTCTTGATTTATTGATTACCTATGCAGC
Source organism: Neoceratodus forsteri (assembly GCA_016271365.2). NCBI lineage: Eukaryota > Metazoa > Chordata > Ceratodontiformes > Ceratodontidae > Neoceratodus > Neoceratodus forsteri. The sequence goes on from CM057459.1 coordinate 876,936,428, forward strand.
AGGTCCCAGCAAGTCCATATTAACAATACCCTCTTCTCTAGCCTCCCTGTGAGGTCTGGGAATCCCCAAGGCTCTATTCTTGGACCTCTTCTTTTCAGTTTAGTCTTGAACTCCATTCCCAAGACCTGCTCTGGTAAACTTTATTCTATGCAGATGATGATGTTCTCTTCAGCAGCCACCCTGACCACTCCCCTGTCCAGCATGCCCTCCAAACATTATTCTCAAAAGCTGAAACATGGTTCTCTGCCCACAGACTTGTACTTACTGTAATTATAATAAAACTAAGGTCATGGTTTTCTCCCACCAGCAGAATAAACATCATGGTACCCCTCTGCAAATCCACAACTATCATAACTCATACCTGGACCAAGTTAACTTCTTTAAATATCTTGGAATCACACTCAATTCAGCCCTTACTTTCTACAAACATATCCATTTTCTTAGCTCTGTCACAAACACTAGAATAGGGCTACTGTACCACTATAAATGCTGTCTGCCCCCTGATGCATTTCTTCTTGCTGTCTCATCCTCTGTCCTCTCCCTAGTGGACTAAGGGATTATTATTTAGGAAGCCACTGATTATACCACCCTCCGTAAGATAAAAGTGGCACTGAATAAAGCCTGTTGACTTGTAATGGGCTGTGCTAGGTGTACCCATACTTGCAACCTCTATAGTCTGTCTAATTGGCTGAATTTTGATGGCTGACTAAAATAACAAACCTGTCTACTCACCAAAAAAATCTCAATAGGCCTTTCCCCACCGGGGCTTCTAAATCTCCTTCAAACTTCCCCATCGCAAAGACCCACTAGAAGCTCTGCAAAAGCCTCCATGCAGGTTCCACACTGTAGGACCTCCCTTGGGCAGTGAGCTTTCCATTACAGGGCTCCCCTTTGGCTAAACTCCCTACTGGCTGATATCTCAGCTGCATCCAAACTTGGCCCTTTCAAATATCTCCTTTGTGAACATATAATTTCTCCAACTCCTGTGATTGCTTCTAACCTTTCCCTCTGCCTATCTATATTCCTCACTAGTCATTAATAAGCTCCCTCTTGCCCTCTCTTGCCTCCCTCTCCCTTCCCTACCCTCCCTATCAAACTCCCTCCTCTTCTTAGTTTCCTCACCATACCTACTACTCTCACCTTGGTCCTACCTGCACTGGCACTATTTAATTGATTTCAATCCTTTTCTTGTTTTTTCTGATTGACTATATAATTGTACTATGTAATACCTGACCTTGGATAGTTTTTATGCTGTATATTATTGCATTTTCTTATTTTGTACCTAATGTGAGTGTCTTTTCCTGCATTCATTGTCTTATACCTCCCTGACGTGGAGCCTTTGCTAGAGTCTCTGAATCAAAGGTTTGTAAATCTGATTTACTTTATAAATAAATAAATAAAAATAAAATCTTTTCCTTGGTATCCCGTGAGTTGAGCGACCGCGATTGGGCACCTACCGGAACGGTGACTCAATCGTGGCACCTCACATAGTAGTAACTGGGGAGGGAGGGTGACTGGATGGGGTGTGTGTGAATAGAGAAATATCCTATTGCTACATGTATACACTTGAGGGGGGGAGCGAGCATGCACAGCGAGGGGCAGTAGGGGCAGGAGGGATTGTGAGGGCTGGTGCCACGGTGAGCTTCCGCGCTGCTCCCATGGTGTGGTGGGTGGGTACAGAGCTGCACTGCACAGGGAGCCAGGTTTGGGGCTGGGTGCAGGTACCTTTTGTTGCTCCCGGCCCAAAATGTTATTTTGCCCCATACTTTCCACCCCCTGGAACTGAGAATCATTCATTAGATTGCTATGGAGCCAGGTGCCCTGCATTAACATTGAAATCATAAGTCCCCAATGCACTTTTGCTGTGTGCTGGGGACTAGCGATGTGCAGTTCACCGTAACAGAGATTGCAGTTATCATATAAATCCCTTTTCCTTTAAAGTTTGAATTTACAACACATTCTTTGTGTGGGCAACACCTTTTTTTTAGGGAAGGAAGAGGAGGGACAGAGCAACTTTGAGGGGTAGAATGTGGGACATCCCTTTCATCAGGGATAGTTGAAAGGTATGCAAACAGGCACCAAGGAGTAGAGGTGGGCCTTTTCTCAGAGGAGATCACCAGGGGTCCTTGCATATTAGCTCCCAGAAAAAGAAAGTGAGGGAGAGATAACAATGTGAGAGCTCACCTCAATCAAATGCTCTATAAGGATAAATGGGTACCAATGTATGTAAGTAACCCCTTGGTAATATGGTAAGATGGTTTGCCAGGATAAGGAACCTGGTGTGAGTTGGTGTCAATAAGCCTCACATTGGTGAAGGAATCTGTTGTGTAATGAGGTCACTAGAGATATATCAATGAGATGACGCCAGGGAGGCATACATGGCTGAGCTGAATAGGTTATCAATTTAGCAAATGTACAATAATCCAGTTGCTGAAGTAAATAAGATACCACTAACTGGCAAAAATGTTAAGTGCAGACATTTTAAATCTTGGCATACTTTTCTTTATAACTAGGTACTGTATATCCTTATCAAGCCACCATCTTGTTATATTTTTTTGCTGTCATGCAGGCCATTTCTATTTTTCCCCAGGCCAATGCCAGAAATATAATGCCCAAGTGAAAATTCATAACCCTGACCTTTAAAGTCCCTAATCTTTTTATTATTTTACCCAAAAAAGGAGTGACTTTCTCACAGTCCAAAAACACATGCTTTTGTGTTCATGTGTCCTTCCCACATCATGTACAGTGGTGTGAATTCGAAAGACAGTATTTTAGCTAGCTTTTCCTGGAGTAACATCTAAGGCCCTACTTACTATGGGGCTGGCATATGCTTGCAATGAACAATGATGGCCTGCAACACTCTTGGCTGCCACTGTGCACACCTAACAAGCCAGTGACAGTCTAAAAGCCTGTCTGCACCCGCACACATGGGGGAGCTCAGCACACTGGTTAGGCTTGGGCACGGAGAAGGTGCATGGCAAATTACACATAGAATTTAAGTACAGGCAAATTCTACAGTATGCACCAAATTATTTGATCTATCTGTAAATGATTTACAACTCTTTGATGTAAAATCCTTTGGTGCTATTTTGAACTGACTTGGGTTTTATATGCCAGTTTCATTGGCGAGGCAGTATAGCACAGTGGTTTAAGGCTCTGATCTGCAAATCTGGAGACCTGGGTTTGAATCCCACAGCCCCCACTTGCACACACTGTGTGATCATGAGCAAGTCACTTAACTTCCTTGTGTTCCCAGGCTGCACTTGTAGAAAAGCTTTCAGCTTAGTGTGTCTCATCTGGTTCAACAATTGGAAACAAAACATTGTGTTATAGAAATATGACTGCTAAGAGCTCACCCTTCTTTATAAGTAAGGCAGATGCTGTGCACTGAATCCAGGATTAAGAAAGCCAGCCCTGACAACACTGTAGAGATGTAATTGAGCAGCTATTGAACTGTATGATTTCCTGCTTTCAGATCAGTCTAGCAGTGCCTTGGAAGCATAAAAAATAGTTATTAAATTGCTAATTCAAATGCCGACCTGGTGGCACTGAGGGTTGAGGTGCAGGATGCCACACCTCATGCCACGCTGGTGACCTGGGGACAGTAGCAACCTCGGGTTGCTAGGATTTGGCAGGGAGGGAAAGGATCAAGCTTCTGATGACAGCTCTTTTCTCCCATGTTTGGGGAGGATGTCATCCCACTCCCTGGCTGCCCCACACTGGAGGCTAGACAGTAGCATCAGTGAATGGGAGTCAAGAGCGTGGCTACATAATATGCATGTGCCTCCACATGTGCACATGTTCACGGCCACAAGGGGGTGGAACCAGTAAAGTGGAAAAAAAGGAAAGGCTACAGCAGGCTACGTGAAGCTCTACTGACTGCCCAGCATCCTGCTTTGTCTCCAGACTGCAATGATTGTCCCAATCTGGATTTAATTTTGGGTGGGGGGAGGATGGACCTCCTCCTTCCCACCCCACCATGGGGGAAATCCATGGGGGAAATGGGCCTAGGGTAATGGAGGGCGTGGAAGTGGACCAGAGGCAGCTGGCAGGGGTGGAGAATCCTGCCTGTGGGAGTCCCAGGGGGTAAAACAGAAGATGAAAAAATTGCTAATTCATTGAGATTTGAAGTTTAGAGGCTTACAACATTAGGGCCCAGATATTCAGACTACACCAGGCTGTGGCACAAGCCTGGGCACAGCACAACTAGGCTGCGCAGGGGCATTGAAAGGGTGATATTCAACGGAGCTGTGCCATGGCACAGCATCGCTGAATATCACACCCTGGCCACCCCTCAGTGTGCATGGCTCAGTGGCACTGTGCCAGCGCAAGTGGCCAGAGTGGAGCAGGGGGATGCGCTAGCGCCAGAAGTTCAGTTGCGCCAGGGCAACAACCGCGACATCTGGAAAAAGCACATGCAAATGGGGGCCATAAGGCATGCAAGGCACAAATGGGGCCATTTGCATGTCATTATGGCCCCATTCGCATGCAGGTGCACTGATCCCCAGTGACTTGCGCCTGGCACCCTGCCAGGCTGCAGTTGTCGGGGACTGACACCCCCTGCACAGCGCGGCAATGTGCCCCACTGCCCGATCACAGGCATATGTAGAAGTAAAAACCATCCTATATCCCTGGTGGTCCAGTGGACCGCTCACAGCCCGATCACAGGCTTAAGTATAAAAACACTTGTCCAATAACCCTGGTGGTCTAGTGGACCACTTGCAGCCTGATTGTGGATGTCAGTAAAACATTCATGCCACAGACACACAACCCTGGTGGTCTAGTGGTACCCCTTCCCCACTCGCACACTGAGCCCCTCCACCCTGCTCCCCCCCATCAGCGGCAGGTGGCAGCACTCTCCCACCTGCCACCCCACCGCCCGCTGACTGACAGTGTACGGTAGGGCTGTCGCCCATTGGTCAGGCGTAAGCCAATGGGTGTGCAGCCATGCCATACTACAGTCCAGATATGTGAATGGATCCATTCACATATCTGGACACAATAATAGCATAACTGCATGCCCATTGGCTCACCACTGTGGACCAATGGGCGACAGCCCTACCGGACACTGTCAGTTAGCGAGAGGCCAGGCAGTAGGCAGGTGGTGCTGATGCCCACCACTGACCGGGGAGGAAAGTGGGGCTCAGTGGGTGGTGGGAGGGGGGTACCGCTGGACCACCAGGGATATAGGACGCTGACTTAATTCAACTTATGCCTGTGATCAGGATGTGAGCGGTCCACTGGACCACCAGGGATATAGGATGTTGACTTTATTCAACTTATGCCCGCGATCGGGCTGCAAGTGGTCCACTGGACCACCAGGGATATTGGATGTTTCATTTGTATACTTAAGCCCGTGATCGGGCGTGAAGTGGTCCACTGGACCACCAGGGATATAGGACATTATTTATTTACGCATATGCCCATGATCGGGCATGAGAGGCGCCGCCACGGAGGTGCAGCCAGAGCTCTGGTGGCCACCCACAGGTGGCAGCTGCCATGTTGCGCCCTGCAATATGGCAGCTCACCTGTGGGTGGCCAGCCATTGTTCCTTTTTTTGGCTCACCTGTGTGCAGCGCAAGTAGGGGTTGTGCATGCATGGGCTCAGCACATCCCGGGCTAAATATCGGGATGTGCGGAGTATACATGGGCACGCCCCCCCCACCTGGACCGCATACATTACTGATGTGCTCTGGCGCATCGGGACTTGTGCCAGGCACAGTGCCCGTTTGAATATCGTACTGGGGCACATCAGTGGGTTGTGCATGGTGCAACAGTGTTGCACCATGTGCAACCCTTCTGAATATCCGGGCCTAGGTTCCTAGTAAAATGTGCAAACATAACTCTATCTGTAGTCATGCTTGGTAAGTGGCCCTGGGGGGATTGGAAACATCAATTCACCAAACAGCCTACATTGAATAAAGAAATATAACTTTTCTTTTATTAATAATTAACTGCTTTTATACCTGTCCAGCTGATACAGTAGAAACAAGGTGAGGCACTCCTAGCAAAGTCCTGAAAGAGAAAAGAAACAAGGATATGTAACTGAACCAAAAGGTATTTAAAAGAAGAGTGTAAACAACAAAAATAGAGATAACCAAAAAATGAAGAAATTGGTTGGTAAGGGAAGGAGTGGATGTGTATGGGTAAATACAAATACAAAAACAACTAACATACACAGTAGTGGTCGTGGATGTGGAAGGAGGAGAAGGTGGGGGTTGAGGAAGGACTCAGATATCAGTAAACCAAGGTGAATCAGCAAAGTACGAATTTCAATTGTGAAATAAATACTGTCAACAAGGTGAAGAATACAGTACCAGAAAAAGCAGGAATGTTGTCCGAATGGTAAAATCTCTGAAGTAAAGAAAAAGCATTATGCAGCATAATTTGACACTATGACATACAAACTGCTTTTTGTGCTATGAGTTGGAAAAAATAGTTACTTACTTACCAAACAGGCTACAGTCTTACTTATGTATTCTTTTATATGTGATACATATTGTAGAGAAGAAAATATTTTGGTGTGTTGTAAGCATCATATTACAAACAGAGGTGCATGTATTTTGAGGAGGACACTTGTTGCATTTACCGGAGCAACAGTTGCTGCTTGAAATGAAGGTTTAGGAAATGGTGACAGAAACAGCGTCAGGCGGCAAAGTGAACTGATTTACTATAAGAAAACAGATGCCGTCTCTGTTGACAAAAGAAGTCTCACTTCAGATTCTTGGCTATGTGATAACAGCATAGACGGGAAGCATAAATGCTGGCTACCAGATTTCTGAGAGTGTGTCCATTGCTGTTGTTTTTGGCTTTCTGCAGTTTCTTATGACACTGTGAAATATTAGCAGGTTTTCACATTACATGCAAATAAACGTGTTTGTTTTCAAGAAGGCTGAAATCTAATATTTTTATGCTTTTCTAACATAATGCACTAGAACATTTACAGTAGTTACAGTATTTTCAAAGCATGCGTCTGTGTCATGCTGTGTCTTAGTGAACACACTGTAATTATAAGCCATGCTTCACTGCAAGTAAAAGGTTCAGTTTTATCAGGGATTTTGTGTGTGAAAATGTTGTAAAGGGATAAATAGACTCAATAAATTAGAAACCTATTCATTAGCATTATGCAGCATCATTTGCCACTGACATACAGAATAGACTACTTTTCATTCTATGAGCTGGTGAAATTACTTACTTACTTACCAAAGAGGCTGCAGTCCTACATACTTATTATTTTATATGTTATACATATTAAAGACAAAAAATATTTTGGTGTGTTGTAAGCATTGTATTATGAAAAAAGGGCATATATTTTGGGGATGACACATGTGTTACATTTACCGTAACAGCAGCTGCTGTTTGAAACAAAGAGTTAGGAAACAGTAACAGAAACAGCATTGGATGGCAAAGTGAGTTGATTTACTATGAGAAAGCAGAAGCTGTCTCTGTCAACAAAAAAGAAGTTTCACCTCAGATTCTTGGCCACTGGTAATTTGGTAGGCAACCACTTGTGATAACAACACAAACAGGAAGCATAAATGCTGGTTCATGGATTTGTGTGAGTGCGTCCACTGTTGTCTTGCACTGGCAAGTACTGTAGGAGCTTCAAACACATGAAAACAGTGGTGAAGGGGGAGAAGAAGGAAACAAATTTTAGTGAATGGGGAGGATGCAGACAGATTTGCAAGAAGTTGTACTTCAGCTCCACTCTGCCATAGCAACATCTGTGCTGCATTAAGAATTTTTCTGATACCAATATGTCAGCATAGCTCTGACACTATGCAACCTTAAAAAAAGGATCAAGGAGTCCTTAGTAAAGAGAAGCCACTTTAAACATATTATGCTTTCTCCTTTGTAGAACAATGCTTTGAATAAGCATTTCTGAGTTTATGAGAATCCAGCAGCATTTCCTGCTGCTAGGGCTTCTTTTGGTGATGGTGATGGCAAAGAATTACTGGCTAGAAGCTAGCACCACCCGTTGGCCAGGTGGTGCTGAAGGGTGAGGCACTGAATGCCTTACCTCATGCTATGCTGGTGATCTGGGTTCAGAAATGATCTTGGGTCATCGAGGAGTGGGCATGGGGGGAGAATGGAGCAGTACTGAACTGATAACAGTGGTGCTCCTCTCCTAGGGAGGGAGGGAGGGTTGCCCTCCTGCAGTCCCACCACCTTCTGGTGGAGGTCCAGTGGTGGTGCAGGTGAGTATGGGTGACTGGTAGGGTGGGGCGTTCAGCAGTGCATGATGCGTATGTGCCTCCACCCGAGCGCGCTCACGCAAAAGACGTGAGGGTAGGGCAAATGGGAAAAAATGGATAAACAAATAATCAAAAAAAAAAGCTGCATCCTGTAATGGACACCACCAGTCTGGGTGCAGCAAGAAGATGTCCTGACATCTGATGTCACATATGGCATGGTGATGTCATGATGTCCAACATCATGTGCTGGGACTTGACTTGCATTAGCAACACAATCATAAAGCAGCACAGTGCTTTTTAATGGATCAGAGCCCTCTCTGTCGTGCCAGCTTATAGAAGCTATTGACAGAGGTATGCTGTCAGGACCAGGGAAGTAACAAATGAGAGCCTTTATTCTGCCATATTTGACAAAGGTACATAACCTTTGAGTTAGCTGATACACATTAGTACCTATTCTGATCTACGGGGGATTCTAAATGCCACTAGATAATCTATCCTAAATGTGCAGTAAATGTAGGTATACCACAAAAATCTATACATTAGTTGCCTATTAGTAAGAACACTGTGCACAAATTTGAGAACATTCGATATGTATATCACAGCAGTAGAAATGAGCATACTAAGCGTGCAGACTTTAACCTAAACATTCTTAGGGAAAGCAGTGGGCAGGAGAAGAAGGGAAGAACAATAAAATGATAAACTCTGAGTAACAATAATTTAAGCTAATCCCAGATTGGGTATACTTACAACAGTGGTTGTCAATATATCTCTCCATTGAGGCCATAGTTTTTGTCAAGTGTCCTAAACTTAAAAATCAAAAAACGTTTCTTTGGTTAGAAGTTTTTCAAGGTCCCTTCACCTGGAGGACATCTGCAGATGCTTGATGGCAAGGAAATGGAGGGTTGAAACATTATGTTTCACATTATTAAAGTGCATTGCTATTGGTGAGGTCTGATCATTCTTTCCAATAGAGCTTTTATGTTCTTCATTCCTGTTTTTAATTGAGGTGATGTTTTGCCTATGTGCACCAAGTTACATGGGCTATTAATGAGATATATAACATGGTCTGCTGGTCATGTTATCAGTTATTTTATTTTCTTCAGTTTACTTTTATCAGTTTGTGAGTGTTTGAATAATGAACATTCCCCTGTGGCCTTAATGCTGTCAAATAGTTCTCAGGAGTCTTCATATTTATCTTGTGTTCAGATTTCAAGAGTTTGTTCTGTAGGTTGGGTGCCTTCTTGACCACTACTAAGTTTTTCTGTAAAAGCGTTTTCTCCATTTGGTAAGTCTATTAGTGTTCTAAAGTGTCTGTAAAAAATATTCCACAATTTTCCATGATGATCCAAGAAATGGGTAGACAAGATTATTCTAGTTAATATGTTCTTTCTCTGCATATGCATGACCGTTCACTTCTTGGCTCTGCTGCCAGATCCCAGACAACGTCTCCAGCCTTTCCAGATCTTCCCTCAAGTCCCTGATTCCCTTTTCTGTGTCAACCCTGCCACAGAGCTTGGCATCATCTTAGAGACTAATTGTGCCCTTCATGTCATCCCCTGCTTTCCTAAGTAACATGCTGAACAATACTGGTGTGAGCACTAAACCCTGTGTTACACCACTTATGATGACCCTTATCTCTGAGTGATCCATAATTACTGTGTCTCTGTTTTCTCCTTCCCAACCATTTTTCCACTAACCTTCTCATCTTTTCCCCATCACAAAGTTATCCAGCTTCCTGACTAATCTTTTGTGGCGAACCAAGTCATAGTCTTTGCTGAGTTCCTAGTAAAGAATGTTAACTGCCTGGCCCTTATTCATGGCATTTGTGACCCAGTCGAGGGAATCTATCAAATTAATTTGACATGACCATAAGTCACAAACCTATGTTGTCTGCCATCAGGTAGTTCAGTAGTCTTGGAAAGTTCTACTGACCTTTCTTTAAGAATGGATTCCATCAGCTTACTACCACTTCAGGTCATTTTTGTTTGTTTATTTATTTATTTATTATTTTTCTGTTTGTTTTTGGTAACTGGGTAGGTGCGCTAGGCATATAAAAGGCCTATATTGTCAGGCATGAGCCAGGAGAGCACAAAAGAAACTGCAATTACAGTGACACAAATACAATTACAGTCAAAACAGAGTAGTAGTAATAATACACAAAATACAATTTAATAAGCAGTTCAGAAGAAATAAATAATAAGTTACAGTCAAAACAAAACAATGTGCGGTTCAAAGGGAGAATAAACAAATATCATATTCATCAAATACACCAGCAGTGTACAATACAAATGACTTGTGAATGAATATAACAACAGTAGGGTACAATCATCAGGACAGTAAAGACAATTCTAACAAGAAAAGGTAATATAATAGGATAGGCTTATAAGGATTAAGTGCATAGTAGTTAGCTAATATGAACCATAGTAGGAGGAGAAGAGCATGGGTAATGATTGCGGTAGGGGGTGAATGGGTAGATCTAAGTGGAATATGATAGGAAAGAAACAGATATTAGACTATGAGCAGTACGTGCAAATAGACAAGCTAATGCCTAGAATAGATCAAGTAATTCAGGCAAGGGATCAGGAGAGTTTTGGGGGGGAGCACGAGCAGCAGTCAGATTGGAACAGGTAACTTCTTAGTTGGTGTTTAAGACTAGCATGAGTATGAGAAGCCTTATCCATTTATCAAAGACTAAAAAAAAAATAAGAAAGAGGCATGTATTTGTAGACAAGGAGTTCCAGTGTACAGGTGCAAGATGTGAGAAGGCATGAGCACCCATAGCTGTTTTATATCTTGGCACTTTAAAAAAAACATTTGGTCACTGGAGTGGAGAGTGTAGTAGGGCCTTAGAGAAATATGCAACTGAGCTACAGTAGAGAAGGGGGAACACCAAGGAAAGATATATTATCAGTAAGGATCCCAAGCGAGTAGAGATGGTAGACCAGGGGTGAGAGCCAATGAAGGCTGCTGTAGAGATGGCAGTGATGAGTACAATGATGTGAGGCCAGAGCAAAATGGCATATGTTATTATAAGTGGTATTTCATTTGAGCAGACTTGATTTAGAGGCATTAGCATATGTAACAGAGCTATAAGTAAGGGCTGACAGGAGTATGCCCTGGGCACTGGTAACCCAAGCAGAGAGGGTGATGCCATGTCTGGTTCTGTAGGCCAGTCCAGTCCTGGAATTCACAGATTTACAGGTGATAGAGATGTGAAGGTCAAAGTCCAGGGAGTGGTCAAGGATAATGCCCAGATACTTGAAGGACTGAAAAATGACAATAGTGGAGCCAGCAGAGCAGGAAACTGTTAGTTGGTTCTGGAATTTCTTCAGTCTAGAGGCAGACCCAAAAAGCGTAGCTTGAGTTTTACTAGTAATAAGTACTAGCTTACTATTAGACAGCCAGTCTTGGACATGGCAAAAGTCAGAGAAGAGGGTATAGTTAATGTCCTTGATGTCATTGGCATTATAGTAGAGCATCAGGTTGTCAGCATAGAGAAGGGATAAAGAGTGGGTGGCATTAAGAGAGAGATGTCATTGATGAAAATGGAGAAGAGAAGGGACCAAGGATCGAGTCGTGAGAGGTACCCCAATGTTGATGGTGGAGAGATTGGAAGAGTGGAGCAGCATTTAATAATTTGCTGTCTATCAGAGAGGCAGCTCCTATGACAGACAACAACATCAGGGGAGAAGCCATGGGAAGTCATCATGGCCATACCTAGGGTATGGTCTACAAAGTCAAAGGCCTTGGTAAGGTCAATGAAGACTGTCCCAGTGAATAGGCCAGAATCCATAGTAGTGTTGGCATCATTTATGAATTTAAGAAGTGCTGTGGTTGTGCTATGGCCCTTTCTGAAGCCATCTTGAGACTCTGAAAGAAGATTATGATCATGAAGGAAAGCATTGGTTTGTAGGGAGAGAAATAATTTTTCTAGCAGTTTACTCAGAACAGGAAGTATAGCTATGGTTCTGTATTTGAGGATGGGCTTGAGGTCTCCTTTCTTTAAAACAGGGACTAACTTGGCAGTCTTCCAGATGGGGTAGTGCAATTCTGGAGAACAGTGATAATTTGAAAATTCTTGCCAGTGGTGTGGCAAGAAGAGGAGTAGCTAACTTGAGGAGTTGAAGCTCTAGACCTTAAACACCTACACTGCAGCTAACCGAGATAGAACTGAGAAGGTCATAGACTTCCTTATTAGTTACAACCCAGAAAAGAAATTGCTAAGAAGTGCATGGGGGGGGAGATGATCAATGTTATGGGTAGTAGAATTAGGGGTATGAAAGGAACTAGTGCAACTATATAAGTCAGTGAAGTGAAGATTAAAGGAGTTGGAGAGTGTGACAGGGTTGTTACAGTGAAGGTCATTAAGCACCACGAAGTTGGAGGACTGAAAATGCATAGTCCCCATGAAATTCTTAATATATGTCCAGAATTCTTTAGGGTCACCTGTACCATTTATTAGAAGGTTTTTACAGTAGGCGGTCTTGGTTAGGTGGATAGCTCTTTTACAGAAGTTTCTCTTTGTTCAATAGTCTTGTAGGTAAGCTAGTTGGCTAGTGGATTTAAATTTGGACCAACATCTATCTCATTTTTTTTATTGGCTAGAAGATTCTTGCTGAGTCATTTGGTAGTGGCTCCATGAATCCACCGGTATTTGGTGGGAGCATGCTGGTCCTGCAGTGAACAGAACCAAGCTATGAAATAGGGAAAGGCTATGGAGGCAGAATACGTGGCATATAGGGGAGACCAGTCAACCATAGAGATATCATTAAGAAATAAGGTAGAACTGAAATAAGGTGAGAATTGAGATGACTGGCCTAACGTTTCTCAGCTCTTTTCTCAACCCAGTTTTATGTAGGAACACAACATCTATGGTCCCCTACTCTTTAGGTACTTTATTTGAGGCAAGGGAGTTGTTGTAGTTGTCAGCTAATGGAACTGCCAGAACATGTGCCTGTTCCTTCAGCACGCTGGAGTGCATTCCGTCTAGACCAGATTTATTTATCTTCAGGACAAGCAACCCCATTAAGATCCTATCTGCGGCAACAGATTCTACTGAAATCCTTGTCTCCTGCCTCCATCCCTTTATCCATCCTCCCTTGTGGTGGCAATGTTTCTTTGTCTTTTGTAAATACTGAGCAAAAATATTCATTTAATACTTCTGTCATTCATTTAATTTGCTATCTTCCACCCTCTGTCCCCTGCCTCAGTTTAACAACCTCTTCTTTGATTAGTTTTTTTTTCCCTAGTGTTACAAAACAAGGCCTTTCCATTCCTTGACTGCTTCCCCTATTTTTAGTTCAGTGCATGTCTTGGCCTGCTTCAATTCCCTGCTAGTTGTTTTGAGTCTTTCTAGGTATTCTACTCTGTTCTATGTCCTCTCATTCCACATGTATTTCTTAACAGCAAAAACGTTGTCTCTCACTGCTCTCTCTACTTCTCTCATATAACAAAGGGGTTTCTTGTATTTCTTCATTTTTCCCTTTCTCCTTGAGATAGGTGTTTGAAACTTCCTGAACACTACCTCTATTCCCTTGAGTCTGGTTTTCTAATAATCCTGCTCTTATTGCATCAAAGTCTGCCTTCCTGAAATCTTGCAAAATGACTGTCAGCAGAAAAAGATAATTGGTCCATCCAGTCTGCCAATTTTATCCTACTCCACCCCGTGGCCAAGGCCACTGGTTTTTGCCTTTTACAGGAAACCTGGTAAAATTCCGGAATTAGGGCTGCCTGAACACCAGTAAAAACAAAGATTTCATGGAATCTGGCATTTTATAACAGATCAGTAAATCTACAAAATGTGTGTTTTTCTAATAATTTCTTCCTCTATTATTTTCAATTTGCTTTATTTAATGCTATGTATGTTAAGTCTTTTTTTCCTGATTATTTATACACATACTGAAAGAATAACAGCAGAATTCTGGTAAAATCCAGAAATTAGAGTAACAAATACTGATGCAATTCCAGAATCTGAAGTCTTGAAAATGGAATTTCATTCTTTTAATCACCATAAATCAGTGGCCTTGCCCATGACCTATTTTCCAGAATGGGTATTCACCCTCCTCCCCTCCTCACTCCCTGCCTTACTGATGCCACCCTGAGAAAAATATTAAGCCCTTTACTCTGCACCAGCATTGCTCAAACCTGTTAATGTTTTTTCCATCCACCACCTCTGTTGGTAAGCTGTTCAAAGGCTCAACCACTCTCTTAGTAAAGTAAAACTTTCTAACATCTCTCTTGAACCCTCCACCAACTTAAATTAATGTTCCTTTGTTTTTTGACCCACTATTCTGTCTAAGTCATTCCTTATAGTTTACATTGTTTAATCCTTTCAGGAACTTGAAGGTCTGTATCATGTTCCCCCACTTCCCTTCAACCTCCAGTGAGCTCATGTTCAGTGCCCCAAGTCAATTCTCATAGGATCGACCCTGTTGGCCCTGAATCATTTTGGGTACTTTCAATTACACCATCCCCAGCCTGACTTTATGTATCCTCAGATGAGGACTACAGATCTGGGCACACTACTCCAGGCGGGATCTCACCAGTGGTCTATAGAGAGTCAGTATTGTCTCTTTCCTCCTGCTATTGAAACTCCTTCCAGTTCACACCAACATTCTGGTTGCCTTGTTGTAAGCCTTTTCAGATTGATTAGTTTATTTTAGAGAGTCACTTATGATGACTACTGGGTCCCTATCTATAAAGGAGTGGTCAAGAACACATCAAGAACATAACACAAACACATGTTTTGATGTTCAAGAGATACTTCCCTATTTCTAGCAGGAACAACACATAAAGATGATATATTTTGCCCAGGGGCTCAGCTACACTGCTGTTCCTCACACACTCATATTTTGAAAGCACCAGGTCCAGGATCACCCCTTGTTGGCTCTCTAACTCTGTGGATAATGAAACCATCTGGGAGTCATTGCCTTCTAATACTGCTGGCAAATGGGATGCTGCAATCCACATCAAGATTGATGTTGCCCATCATCACTGACTCTCCTTGCATAGTCACCTTCTTTACCTAATTTTCTAGATCTCTGTCCTTTCACTTGGGTTCAGGGGTCTAAAGACCACCACCAGTTTTATCTTCCTCCCTGTTCCCATTTCTTTCTGTACCCAGAGTGACTCTTTTCTGTCACTACCCATTTAGTCCCTCATGCCTGTAATCTCCTCTCTTATATACAGGACCACCCCCTTCCTCCTCCCCCTGTTCTGTCCTTCCGATGGAAGGAGAAACCTGGGATAGTGAGATCCTAGACATGCTTGCAGAAGAACTCATCTCTTTGACTGTCCCCAGGTCCAAGTGACCCTCTGTCACTAGGAGCTAGAGGTTCTACATCTTATTTCCAGGCTCTTGACATTAAACAAAATGGCCCATCAATATGTCTGTTTTCCTCCAGCCTCTCCTCTCCTACCTCTGTGGGATTCTGCTGTGATCAAGCACTAGTCAGATTTGTTCTGTTCCAGGAATGCTCGGTCATTCCCACCCTTTTGTCCTTCATTCTCCCTCTCCCCTTCTCCTCATCAATTTTCCCCTGATCTGATCTGATCCAATCATCTCTTCCCCACTGCTCTCTCTCTTCTTCCTCAAAGATCACATATCCTAAAATTTACCTACTCGGGAGGCACTAAAGCCTCTTCTCTTACAAAGCTTAAAGCCTCTTGCTCTTTTGTAGCTCCCTTTCTAGTTTAAAATTTGTGTTATGTACTCCCTGGCTTATAACCTAAGGCCTTAATCCCCCCCAGTTAGGTGCAATGAATCTGCTGCATTCAAGGCTTTCTCCTCCCAATCTCCTTCCCAGTCCACTATATCACCAAAGCCTTCATCGTTACACTATCGTTTGTTGAAGTATTCAATCCTGAACTACTGTACCTACCCTTACAGGCCCTGAGTACAAGCAACATTTCTGAGATTGCTACAATGATTGCAGATTCTCTGCATACTCCCCTAGTGCACTGAACCTGTTCTAAACCAGGAGTATAGCCAGAAAATAAAACATGTGGACACCATGGCCATGTTTGTTGCCCCATCTGACGTAATAAATAAACATTCTATACACCATTGTACTGTTTGGTGCCTCCACCATGCAGGGGTAAACACAGTTGCTATACATTGCTCTGTCAAGACAGCTGAATACACTACCGCCCCCAGTGCCTGTATTGTATTGTTCTTGGGATGCAGAGACAATCTCAATTTCCAACCTTTCTAGTTGTGTCTCTGAGGTATGAATTTACAAAAAGTATCAGCTGACCTTGTGCTACATTTCATTATGGAATGTCACAGTGCAGAGCCTTGTTGTTGCCCCCCTAAAATAAACATGTACACCATGGAGTACATGGAGTATGTCTTACTACACCCATGGTCTAAACCACTTCCACACTGCAGTCACTAGGTCACATGTACCTGAATGGACCAATTCATATGGCTTCCCTCACCCCTTTGGTTAGGGACTGGAGCATGGGTATGATCTTTTCTGCAGTAATACAAAGGACACTACACTGCAATGTGGTCCCTTTGTCATGTCAGTCCCCCCACTATCAAATTACCCAGCACTAGAACTCTATTTCTCCCCTTCTTACTTGCACCCTGTCTTCCCCTGGCCTAATCCTGCCAGACCGACTGAACTCCCTTGTACTCCTTCCCTTCCCCTGGATGGCTAAGCTTGGTATTGTTCACCCAAGTTCCTTGTTATCTATGTTGCCCCTTCCAGCTGGGTATGGCTTTCATCCCTCCACCCTACGTTTATCATCTTGATCTGAGCAGACAGAATTCCCCTCCCTCTTTTTACCCTAGTAAGCATCCTCTTTCAAACCTGGTTCCCCATTTCTCCCGTTTTCTACTGACTGGGCCTTAATCTCTTCCCTCCTCTCTGGCATTTCTTCCTGACTGAAAATGTTTTGTTCTTCTATTTTGTCCACCTCCTGGCTTGTCTGTGCATTTCTTCCCTATCCTCCTCAAGCTGCTACTGGAACAGCTTGATTACCCTTTCTTCTCATGTCTCCACCACACCTCCTTGTAACCCTGTGCTTCTTCTGCTCCACTGCCCCACTCCTGTCTACCTTGTATAGTCTGGGACTGTCACTTGTTAACTTTTAGAACTTATCTGCTTCACCATAGCTCCCCAGTGCCCCTGTATGATGCCATTTCTGCAGACCCAAGGATGGCAGGTCTGCATCGCTGTCCCTAGCAGATATGTTTGTTTCATCCACAACCCTCCCTGTTCCTTCACCCTGCTCCATCCTGCCCTTGGAACCTTTTTTGGGCTCTTTGGAGTGTTGGTGTCCAGGTCAGTGGGTCCTAGCTGAACCTCTTCACCTGCTCACCTCAATAATGAGCAGGTTCACTTCCAATTCTGGGAACTTTATTCTCCTACAGGCTAGGCATCCTCCATCTCTCATTCCCAGGAAGAAAGCTGTTCACAATCCATCCAACCTACAATCTGCCCTCCACCACCCCTCTGCCCATATGTTGCTGTTGCCTGTTTCTGCAAATATCCCCTACTTGCTTTTTTGTCCTACCCTAGATAGGATTCTGCTGCCTCATACAGTTCTCTCCTCCCTGGTTTGTTTTATTGACTTTCCCTAGATAATGGCGTTGCTACATCCTGCAACATTTTCCCTCCCTGATGTGATTTAAGGAACAACCCTAGGTTGGGTGCTGACTGTTGTGGCAGCTGTTTCCCTTCCCCTCCTGATCAGTATGGTGTATTTCTTACCACCCTTCTGTATTTTGAGCCCCCTCCCTTCTAATCACTGCTCATAGCACATCTGCCCTTCAGTTGCAGCCGAGACAAATAGTTACAGATATATCCCAATATTTCTAAAGAGATTCACTCTGATTGCCCCATAGAGGTACTACTCCAGGCTGGCAAAAAATTTCCCTAGAGATATCACAGAAAGTTTAGAAAACAGCTGACCATGTCTTTGACAGCAGCTGTAGTGGTGTTCCCTGGTCCAACTGGCAGGGGTCACTTCAGAACAACAACTCCACTGAGGATTCCCCTACAGATACCACCCTACTATTCCCATGGGCATTACATTCTCTGATCCTAAATACTTCCAGATCACTAATCCCTTTGGTGTTAATTACAAGGCTGCTAGCACCCGATTGACATTAGGCAGCCATGTGACCCAATTCTCCACAAATTGTGCCACAAGTGGCCGCCAACTCTGCCCTGTGACTAGTAATGTGCAAAGCTGGCAAACTTGCTCCATGGATTAATTCACAAATTCCACCTTATTTCATAAAGCTAATCTGCCATACAAAGTACAAATTTGTGGAAAACTGATAACTCCTCAAAATCTGAAGTTGCAGCTTTGCCGTCGGAGTTTAGCACAGAGACAAAGTGTTATAAGAATGCAAAATAGTGACTTCACTGGCGAAGTATTGTATAGAGATGAAGCTTGCAATGTACTATGGGATTGGAGGTCACATGTTGCTGAAACAGCCTGTATGCCATGCGGAGGCTGACTTCGGTGCAGTGTTCAGAAGACAGAGTAGGAGAGAAGACTGTATGCGCTTGTCTGAGAAAAAAATGTGTAAAATACATCTCAAAACCAAGCTTTTTGAATCCAAATTACTCACAGATTGTTCTAGAGGGCCTTGTGCTTCTAGATTTGTATGTTTTTGTTCATTTTATTTTGGTGATTATTTACTTTAAATTAGTGGTTTCTGTTTTGTCAGTCTGTGAAGCAATGCTGTGGTGGAGGGTAGGTGTATTGTATAATGCAAGTTAGCAAGGCAGCCCCAAAAGATCTGAAGATTTTTTTGTCTAAGCATGAGATTTGTGCTATATTTTGGTTTTCACTCTCTATGTTGTTCATCATTTTTGATCTGTAGTAAGTAATTTCTTATTTTTATGTTTGCTTGCACGCATGTGCAAGAAACATAGTGCCATCATCGGAGGTGTGTCACCTCCTCCTCCAATTCAGTCAGTGTGCTGGCAGGTGCAGCCCCTGTAAGCCAATGCATTCTGGAGCTGTCTATGACACGCTCCAAATGCAGTGGCATACAGTTGAAAGGGGAGCTACACTTGAGTGAGAAGCTTATAAGATATCGCCTGCCTCATGCAGCCCCCACACACACACGCATGCCTACCTGCATGGCAAGGCGGTTCCCCCCGCATGCACAGTATAGCTGACGGGTGCCCACCTCGCCGGCTGTCTGTGTCTCCCCGCCTCCCCCAAAGGTTAAAATGCCACGCTGGATGCCCACCCCAGCGGGCAACTAATAATATAGCCGACGGGGTGCCCAAATCCCCCATTGGCGGCACTGTCCTCCCTCCCGAGTAGTGAGTGCCACACTGGGAGCCCACCCCAGCATGGCAATCTATTCCTTAGGCCGACGGGGGTGCCCAGTCCCCCGTCGGCTGCACTGTCCTCCACCCGCGAGTAGGAGTGCCACGCTGGGAGCCCACCCCGCGTGGCAATCTATCCTTGGGCCGATGGGGTGCCCAATCCCCATCGGCTGAATGCCCCTAACGCCCTTGTGCCATGCTGGAGCCCACCCAGCGTGGCAAACGTCCCACGCTGCCAGTTTTTTTTATACCTGGAAAGAAAACGGTCCCACGGCAAGTCTCCTCGCCCCTCCCACAACCCGCACCCACCCACTGCACACTCAGCTCTCCCACACCCCCTTACCCCATGCTTACCTCCGACTCCAGCACGACGATCTTCGTGGACCGGGAACACGCCTGCACTCTTCAAAGCCGACCGCGACCTGGGAAATGCCGGTAAGCTGTATAATAGGCTAGATAGAGGGGTTCAACTTGTTATATCAGGCATTTTGGAATTTTCACCAAATTTTCAACATGGGGTTTTGGGACCCCTTCTCATAATTGATGTCACTGTCATGGTGTTAACAGGCCCAAAAGGTGATTTCCGGCGCGGTGACTGCGGGAAATCACCCTTGAACCATCTGTTTATCTCATGAAAGGTCCAAAAAATCCTATTAATTTGGTCGCCATCCCAAAATGACTGTTTTCTGGCTTGTCGTTCGCAAAGTTCTCACGAGGCTCATAAGTTCATGAATTTTCAATATTTCACTCCAGATTTTCAACATTGCCATTTCACCACACCTTCTTATGAGCAGTACAGCTGTCATTTCACATCTCACCCAAAAATATGTTTCTACCCATGCTATAAGCTGGCATGATGGGTGTGTGCAAAATCAATGTATGGAACAAATTAAGAAAATCACAGTGACACTGTTCATGAGCAGACATCTTAAAATGGCTATGTTGAAAATCACAGTGAAACTGTTCATGAGCAGAGGTCTTAAAATGGCTATGTTGAAAATTTGGTGAAAAAATTCCTAAAAATGACTTTTACGAGCGTGCGTTACACAGTTCCTATGCATGCTCGTAAGTTTGCAAATTTAATATTTTCACTCCAGATTTTCAACATGTCCATTTTATTAAACTTCCTTATGAACAGTACAGCTGCAATTTTTCATATGTCGCCAAAATGTGCTTCCAAGACATGTAGCGCATAATGGTGCTGTTGTGTAGCTAAAGCAATGTTTAGACAGATTAGGAAAATCACAGTTACACTGTTCATGAGCAGAGGTCTTAAAATGGCTATGTTGAAAATTTGGTGACAAAAGTCCATAAAATGACTGTGTTATGAGTGAGCATTGTGCAGTTTCCACACACCCTCGTTAAGTTCATGACTTTGTAATATTTTCAGTCCAGATTTTCACCAGTGACATTTTTCCACACTTCCTTATGAACAGTACAGCTACCATTTTTCACAACATGGCTGAAGTGTGTTTTCACATTTTCAGTGCAGAGATGCGTGGTCGCTGTGGGAAATCATTGTTCGGCACAGATAAAGAAAATCACAGTGACACTGTTCATGATTGGAGGCACCAAAAGGCACCAAAATGCCTGAGTTGACAATCTGCTGTAAGAAATACCCAACCTAATTATATTACGGGTGTGTGTTGCACAGTTTCTATGTACACTCGTGACTTCACCATTTTTTTTTATATTTTTACTACACATTTGCAACATAGCCATTTTTTACACCTCCCCATGAAAGAGTACAGCTGTAATTTTTTACATCCTGTTCGGAATATTTTTGCACCTGTGGTGCTAAATGCCGTAGTCACTGTGCATAAGCAGCTTTCCGCTAACAAACTGATATTCCCCCTGTTCATGAGGCAGGGTCACAAAACAAACATGTTGAAAATTTGGAACGAATGCCTGAGGTATTAGGGTTTTCAACTATAACGCCCCAACCCTATAGAATGACAGGAATCAGGGTTGTGACTTGGGATTCTTGCCTGTGATGCTCATACCATTCCACACCCTGCAGTCAGTGAGAGGCATCGAGGTATGCCTTGGACTGTTCAGCCCCAAACTTCACCCCATTCTCCTATATCGCACCCATCTCACCATATTTCCTATTGAAATGGGGTGCGTATAAGGGCCAAAGACCACAAGGAACACCGTGACACTTGTCAGTCTCTGCAGGGTGGGGTGTGGTGAAATGGTGTGGCTGTTATGCCTGACAACCCAAACGTACACCCCAATGCCTGTCACTCTCTGCAGGGTGGTGGTGGGGTTGGCTCAGTTCAATACTTCACTGCCATTCCTATTACGCAGCTCTGTGACTTCTACACTACCACTTCCAATGCCAGCAAGCAAACATTCAGCATTGACAAATGCTTGTTATTTATGTGGTTTAGTTTGGTGTGTTTTACTAAAGTATTTTTTTCAGTGTCTTTCTGAAGCAATTTTAGTGATTTCTTAGTTATATTTTTTTTCTTAAAGTGATGGTGTTCTGTCACTTTTTATTATACATATTAAATTACCCATTACCCCTTTTGTTTTAATCCCTGTTCTGTTTAAAAGGAAAAAGAAAAAGAAATTACTTTTTGGTTGTTTTTAGTAGTAGTTTTTCTGATCACACTGTTGATCCCTGATTCCATAGGGGGAGGTGTTGTCTGCTCCTGGTAATTATTTGTATTGTCATGTTAGTTTATTGATCCCTGTGTTGTGTTAAAAAAAATCATTGTTTATTTGGTTTCGCTATATACTATTAGCATAGTATTTTTTTTCATATCACACTGCTGATCCTTGATTCTCTAGGTGGAGGTGTTGTCTGCTGCTGGTAGTTAATAACTTGCTTAACTCTTTTACCTCTGTTGTCTGTGTTGTGTTAATCCCTGTGGTGTTTTATTTTTTCAGATCACATTGTTGATCCCTGATTCCCTAGGGAGAGGTGTTGTCTGCTACTGGTACTTATTTGTACTGCAGGCTTTATTTACATTTTGTAATTTTTTATCCAAAATCAAGTTACATTTAGCATATACAAATGATGGGAAGAGAGACTCTACTAAAGGGAGAGGTGCTGGGTGGCAACAAAGAAGTGTTCAAAATCTGTGGGTCAAAATAGTGCTGTAGTTAAAAAATCTATGTCTGTGGCTGTGTGCTCAATCGGCACCATGGCTAGTAGTATCGAGGGAGTAGTTGTTGGTGGTGAAATTAGTGTAGTCAATTTTTCTCTGCAACATCTGTGGCAGCCATGCTGATGGGGAATGTGGGCAGTGACAAGGAAGACAGGAACAGTGGTCAAGGAGGAGGTTGTTGGTGTCCCCATGGCTGGTGGTGGTGGTGGTTCTGAGCCTGATAGTGTGGAGCCTGAGTCAGTGGTTGAGGCTGGAGCTGGAAAATGTGAGTCATACTCAGAAATTTGATGATGAGAGGGTCAGAGAGCCTGGAGAAGGTGATGATGAAGAGGACAGATGTGTGGAGGAGGAGGAGGAGGACAGCAGCAGCAGTTGTGCCGATGATAATTGGCTGGATCCTCTAAAGGAGCTTGAAGAGACAAAGGGTAAGGGTGGTAATGCAGATGATGCAGGTCATATTGTTTGCAGTTATCCTACTACAATACCAAAGTCCTCCCCAATATTTCTGAAGTTGTAAAATCATCCCAAAAAACAGAAATTTCCACCCCTTCCTCTCAGCTGTCCCAATCCTGACACCATGATAAATCAAGGATTACAAAATCCCTAGCTTGAGATTTTTATTTACTTGAACTAGCTCATGAGACAATCCCTCTCAGTCAGCTATGTCAAGTATGAGTTAGTAGGAGGGGAAAGGCAGCCACCTAGGCACCATTGGGCAACACACACACCTGAAGAACAGGTACCAGTTGTGCTGACATCAACACCAAAAGGAAGCCAGTGCAATGGGTCTCTGTCCCTCATGATTATCATTAGGCAAGGCAAACAGAAGTGACAGGGCAATATACCAGGTGAATGGAAGGACGAATGAGGAGGATTACAGAGAAGAGGAGGAGGAGAATTCTGTGGGTCTTCCTAGTAGTGGGCATAGCAGCAGTTGTGGTGGCTTGTGTAGTACCACCCAGAGTCAGTAAAGCACAGCAATGTCATTGCAGAAAACTCTCCAGATCACTGGTATCACTTGAGCAGCAGCACATATGAAACCCCAGGAGTCAAATACCACCACAACAATTCCACCACGATGAGTCCAGATGTTTTGTAGCCCAACCCCAAGAAAGGTCCAGCCTACGCTGCATAACAAGTTTGACAGTCACTCCAAATTTTTCCCAATCATGCTACACATGTGAGTTAAATTCAGAAACTGCTGAAATGCTGACAATTGATCAATTACAATTCTCTTTTGTTGAGAATGTTGGATTTTGGAGGTTGATGGCCCATGACTGTCCCAAATGGCAGATTCCTTCAGGAACATACTTTTCTAAATTAGATATTCCTAAAGTCTGTGGGACAGTATAACAGAAAGTACACCATGTCCTGAAGCATTCAGCATCACCATGCATACATCTGAGTATGGATATGTGGACCAATTACCAAAGAGCTCATAGCTCCTACTTGTGCATTACAGCAGGTTGGGCAAAGGTACTGTACCTGGGGTCGTATTTGACTCCGGGCATAGGAAAAATTGCACTAAGCCCAATTGTGGTGGTAGCAACATTTTGGGTATTTACCAGCATGCCACACTAATGATGAAAAGTATACCTGGATCACACAAAAGTGTGACAATGCTGGAAGTGCTCCTTACAGAGATTCATGAGTGGCTTCACCACCATTCAGTGAAATCAGTTATCATTCTGAGTGATAATGGCTCTAATGTTGGGAAATGCATCAGTGATGGGGGATTTGTAAGAGTGCCATGCCTGGCACACCGTCTTAATCTCATTATGCAGCAGTTTCTAACCCATCCTGATATTGAGGCCATGTTGACTGTGCTCCGTCACATCTGTGTCCACTTTACCTATTCTGAAAAGGCCCATGACCAGCTCCATCAGCTGCAGAAACAAAATAAACTTCCTCAGTACTGTATGAAGTTGGATGTTGTCACCAGATGGAACTCAACACCGTACATGATTGAGCAGTCATATAAACAGTATAAAGCTGTATCTGAATATCTGCTGCTACATACAAGCTGCAACATTGCTGGAGTATCCATGTCTCTGACAACAGAACAATGGTACCAAATGGAGGGCCTGATCATAATTCTCAGGCCATACAAGCATGCAAAATAGGCAGTGAGTGGGGACACTGCCTGTATCAGTCAGGCCACTCCACTATTATGTGTGCTGAGGCAAACAGTGATAAATGTACAGTGCTGGAGGCAGGTGGTGATAGTGGCAGTTGTACCTTAATGAACATATTTGCCACATCTTAGACTTCAATACACGTATTTCCAGCATTCTGCAGTATGAAAATTTTGGGATTGCCACCATGCTGGACCCACTCTATAAACATGCGCTGGTATCAATAATAGAAGGCAGGTGTGAGCAGGTCCGAAAGTTAACCAATCTTCTGATAAGAAGGGTATGTGGGGGCAGATGCTAAAGACACATTTATCTAAGGCACAACATGAAACTCCACAGAGAACAGCTATTGTTACCACCACCTCACATGGGAAACAGGCTGAGAAAACAAGGACGTTAAAAGAGAAAATGACAAATTCCATCTGTGATGTTTTATGTCAGGTAGAAGTTGAAGACATGGAAGAAAAAGAGGACGAGGAAGCTGATGAGGCAGCAGGACTGTGGGCAGTGCAACACATGGTAGATGCATATGTGGTGGACACAAGGAACATTACCATTAAAGATGTGTCCTTACTATACTGGAGCAGCAGGGTCACTGAGTGGCCAGCATTGACCTTGGTTGCAATGAAATACCCCAGCTGCCCAACTTCGAGTATCATTGTGGAGAGCATATTCATTTTTAATGGATCCATGTTGCAGGACAGGAGCATCATTCTGTCACCAAAAAATGTTGGCTTGCTAACATTTATTAAAATGAATAACGGGCACATTCTGCACATGACAATCATGTCCATGTTTCTACCACATAAAGTTGGTTGTGGTTTTGATGAAGAGCAAGGTATTGTTGGCAATAGAAAATTGTCTTGTACCACTGAGCTGGAAGAAGCAGCAATGGAGAAAGAATTCCCATCTGGTGACAAATTTAGTCTGGAAGACTGTGAAGGCTATATCCTCGATGAGGTTGAAACAAAATAAAAGATGTGTTATTTCCCTTCTTTCCCCTCATCAGTATAATCCTTTACTTTATGATTCACAATTCTGTTATTTTCAGTAATTTTACTGTTCCCCATCCCCATCTGTTGTGCTGCTGTTTCCTTGAGCCTAATTGATTACCTGCCTCCACCACCTAAATTTAAAATCTAGAGATAAGCCTGCTCCAGCCAGCAAGACATGGCACAGTCTCCTCCTCCTCTGGCCTACTTGGGTAATACACAGCCACAAACAGCATGGGCCACCACCTACACAATGATGCATCATAATAATGCCTTTACCAGCTAGCTAAAGCATGCGTGCTCCAGCCAGCAAGAGACTGCATTGCCTCCTCCTCCTCCTTCTCCTCCTCCTCTTGCCTGTTTGGGTCCTACACAGCTACAAAGAGCAATGGCCACCACTTCCACACTAATGCAGCATAAAAATGCCATTAGCAAGTTCTCCTACCACACAACTAACTAGCTAGCCCTGAAGCTGACCCTCCAGCCAGCCAGCTCATCAAGGCTACGAGAAATCAACTTCACCAGGCCTATCCTTGCTGTGATGTTGTCACTTCACTGTTGTGCACAGTCCTTATCCCTTCCTCACTGGTGGTGGTTGACTTCAGTTCTCAGGCTTGCAGATGATGAAAAGCCTTCCATCTTATTCAGAAAGGCATTAAAATGTTTTTCTTTTTTTCCTTTTGTCTCTGCAGGTTTCACCATTCACAGGGATGACTGGCAAAGACTGTTGCAGGGCCAGACAGCCCTCCAAAAACAGACAGGAGTTATGTGATGTCTTCCTACACCAATGGTAAGTATCATTATGATGTTCTTTTCTTTTTCCTTTTTTTTTAATCCTTTTTCACAGGCACACAGTGTGCTGAAGTGGCCAAAGGGAGATTAAATAATATCTCAATTTTATTCACAGTTGACAAGTATAGTAAGAATGGGAGTGGACAGTTGATATACCATGTGGCCACTGCAGTGACCAAAGTGAGGCTAAATAATTTCTCATTTTTATTCATGTGTGACTGGTACAGTAAGAATGGGAGTGAAGAACAGATATACCATTACCACCACAGTGGCAAGTTGTGTAGAGTCAAACTAATTTATTTTTTGTTCTACTTTCAGCTGTTCTCCAGTCCTGCAGCCTCCTGCTACAGCTTGAAAGCCATCACCAACCATCTTCTCCACCACAGTGTGCAGGATTACACAGAACAATCATAGGGTTAAAATGGATAGCTTGTGTGTGGGGGAGGGAAGAGTACAAAACACAGCACCATGTAGCAGTAGCATACACATAATTGTGGGAGTACCAGAATTTGGCCTACTTTGTCTTTCTGAAACATTTGCACTTCATATGTGCATTGAATTACAGGAAGGGAAGCCTGGGGAGGAGATAGTGAGACACACTGTGCAGCACAATGTAGCAGCAGCATGCATATAAATCTGGAAGTACTGACATTTGGCCTAATTTTTTTTCTGGAACATTTGCACTACTGTTTTGCAATGAATTATAGGAAGGAGAGCCTGTATTGGTGGTGGTGGTGGTGGGGGGGTTGAGAGTCAGACACACAGCACAGCACCATGTAGCAGCAGAACAATTTTAGTAATAGTGTAAGAACTGTGCAGTTGCACAAGAAAGGTAACAGAGTTGAAATCAGATTTTTTCTTTTGAATGGATGAGAACAGAGGAATTTTGATAGATAGAATGAAGTAGTAGCAGAAATTAACAAATACAGACAGAGAGAAAGATGGATGAACATTTTATTTTCTTTTTAAGTTTTTCTTTTTACATTTTTTATTTTTAGGGTTTAACAGTGTAGCAGTAACAGAAATAAAGATATACAGATAGACAGAGGAAAATAAGGATAAATGAACTTTTTTTTCCAAGTTTTTTTTTTATTCAGTTTTAGGATTTAACAGATGGTAAAAGAGAAAAATGAAAGAAGACATCTGGGTTGGAGGATTATGGCCTGGGGACAGAGGGTGCAATACCATTTCACAGTTCAGCCAAACCAGCCACAGTGGTTTGCTGATTTTGCCAAACCAACTCCAACAACTCCTTCATCCCTGAAACTTGCTGGGAGAGCTCATCTTCCTCCCTGTGAAGCTATTGTACTTCCACATGAGTGGATATGGGAGGAAGAGCTGAGGCCAGTGTCTCAGGCATGCCACACAGCACCTGAGTCTGCATGCAAGTCCCTCAGCCAGTGCCATTCATCTTCTCCTTCTGCACCTGTGCACCACATTTCTTTTTCTTGCATGACAGAGAAGAACTAGTAGGAGTGGCACCACCATCTCCAACCATTTCAGCAACTTTATTTTGCAGATGCTTCTCTCACTCCATGTGGTGCCTTACTCTAAGATGAGTATGCTGCTCACCTGTCCCCCAAATAGCTCTCCCATTTCCCACACTGAACAACAATGTGGCATAGTTTACAGGATACCACACTGTTCACAGAGGGGTTAATATTGAACAATTCCCTGACAAGAGGCTTCAGCTGCCACTGACAAGTGCAGGAGCAAGATAGTCCTGGCTTCGTCTCCTCCTCATACACCACACAGGTGGTGGTGGTGCTTTTAGTGGCATAACAGCTGGCTGAACTAGAGCTTCCATTGCTGTTAGTGGTGATGCCCTTTCCTCATCTTGATGTTGGGGTTGCTGTGCTGGGGTGGGGTGATGATGCTGCTGTCTCCTACTGCCCATTTCATGGGTCTCTTGATACAAAAAGCATGGCGTCTCCCATCTGCTGCATGCACCCCCCTCTCCTCACAACCATTTCCATTCATTTTAAAGTAAAACAAAATTAAAAAGAGGCAGAGTAAAAAACACACTAAAAGAGGAGAAAAATAGCATATATAAAAGTGTTCAATATAAAGAAAATAACAACTAAAGAACAACTAAACAAAGTCTCCCAAATTGCACATTAAAATAAGATGATGAACAAGCAAAAAAAGCTGAAAAACATGATTTTTGAGCTGGGTTTTACAGCTCTGAAAAGAGCAGATCTGTCCGCTTCCTCTGACTAGCTCAGACTGTCTGAGAAGATGACTTAAACAACATAGTAGGAGCAGCAGCAGCAGCACTTTATCACCAGCATTTCTGATTTGTGGTTTGGTAGAGAATTTC
Organism: Neoceratodus forsteri; assembly: GCA_016271365.2. Taxonomy (NCBI): domain Eukaryota; kingdom Metazoa; phylum Chordata; order Ceratodontiformes; family Ceratodontidae; genus Neoceratodus; species Neoceratodus forsteri. Next base: position 876,965,278 of record CM057459.1, read on the forward strand.
TAGAAGTGAGAAATATATATATATATATATATCATGCTTGGCAGTCATGAGTATTAAAGTGCTTGATGACACAGACTGTCCAAGTGGGTGATTTAAACAGCATAGTAGCAGCGGCAGCAGTAGCAGTTTATTACCAGCATTACTGATTTTTGGTATGGGAAAATTTTCCAGAAGTGAGAAATTTATATGTTGTGCTTGGCAGTCATGTGTAATAAAGTGCTTGACAACACAGACTGTCTGAGAGGATGACTTAAACAGCATAGTAGCAGTGGCAGCAGCAGCACTTTATTACCAGCATTACTGATTTCTGGTTGGGGGGGATTTCCAGAAGTGAGAAATTTATATATTGTACTTGGAAGTTGTGTCTACTAAAGAGCTTGTACTAAAATTCAGCCTAAAACATTTGCATTACTGTTGTTCAGTTAAATACAGGGAGGGCAGCCTGCTAACCATTCCCCTTACCTCAACCCCCTCACAGACCACACCTCATACTCCACCTCTCCCCCCAACTTCTTGTAATCACCCATCACCATTGGCCCCTACCCCTTTCTGTTGCAACCAACCCTCATGCTTTATCCAACTTTCCCCACTGTTTCACATCCCACCCCCGCTTTCTTTTTTGACAAAGTTTTTCTACCAGACTGCTAACCTTTCCTCTCACCTCTTTGCCTCTCCCCCTCTCCGACACCTGCCCCGGTTCTCCCTTGAATGCATCTACTCTCCTCACTGCCAACGATCAATTGTCTCCTTAATTATCTTGATTTGTAAATTGTTACTGCTGCACCTCAGTGAACTGTTTGTTTGTTTATTATCATGTGCTGTATATTATGTAATTTCAACTATTTGTTTTTATTCTCTGATATGGAACCTTTGTAAAAGAGCTTCTGCTCAAAGGTTGTTTCTGAATAATTAATAAATAAATAAAGCCTGTGGCAGGGAGAGACTGAGACTCACAGCACAGCAAAATGTAGCAGCAGAAGTTGAGAACAATTTTAGTGATAGTGTAAGGACTGTGCAGTTGCACAAAAAAGACAGTAGATTTGAAATCATGTATTTTTCTTTTGCATGCATAAGAACAGAAACATTTCAAGAGATATAACAAAACACTAGCAGAAATCAAGAAATGAAGACAGACAGAGAAATAACGATGGATGTTCAATTTTCTTTTCTTTTTAAGTTTGTAATTTGTGTTCTTCATTTTTATGGTTTAACAGCACAGCACTAACAGAAATAAAGAAATATAGGCAGACAGAGAGAAATAAAGATAGATGAACTTTTTGTTTATTTTAAGCTTTTTAATTTTTTTCCCATTTTTAGGATTTAAAAGAGGGTAAAAGAGAAAGATGAAAGAAAATATCTGTGTTGGAGGGCTTAGGGCTATGGCCTGGGGAAAGAGTGTGTACCACCATGTCTCAGTTCAGCTAAACCCTCCAGAATGGTTTGCTGACTTTTTAGCACCACCTCAAACAACTACTTCATCCCCACAACTTGCTGGAATAGCTCCCCTATCTCCCTGTGGAGCAGTGGTGCTTTGACACAGGTGAATGTGAGAGGAGGATCTGAGGCCAGTGTCTCAGGTGCCCCCCACAGCACCTGAGTCTGACTGCAGGTCCCTCTCCCAGTTCCCTACATCTCCCCCTCCTGCACTTGCACACCACATTTCTTTCTCTTGCCCAGCAGAGAAGAATCAGTAGGTGGGCCACCACCTCCACTTCTCTAACCAACTTTATTTCTCAGATTTACCTCCACTCATTGTGGTGCCTCCCTCTAAGGTGTGAGTGTTGCCCACCTCTCCCCAAATGGCTTCCCCATTTCCCATGCTGAACAACAGTGTAGCTTAGTTTGCAGGTGACCACAGTATTGTTGGTGGGAATAAATATCAAAAAAGTCCCAGACCAGGGACTTTGGCTGCTGCTGATGAGGAGAGGAGTTAAATGATCCTGGCTATGTATCCTCTTCTTCCTCCTCATGGTGCACAAGTGGTGGTGGTGGTGGTAATGGGGTAGTACAACAGCTAGCTGGGCTGGAGCGTCCTTTGCTGTTGGTGGTGCCCTTGCCTCATCTAGTTGCTGGGAGTACTGCACTGTCTGTGTGTGTTGGGAGGGTGCTGCTGCTGTCTCCTCCTACTGCCAGTGACATGGGCCAGGCCTTGTTGATGTGAAGTGTGCATCTCCCGTCTGCTGCCTGCACTTCCTCTCCTCCTGACCACTCTCACTCAATTTAAGCCCCCCAAAAAACACAGAGTAAAAAGACAGATTAAGAAAAATACAAAAAAAGAGATGAAAAATAGACAATTAAAAGTGTTCAATATAAAGAAAATAACAGCTAAAGAGCAACTAAACAAAGACTCACAAACTGTACAGTAAAAGTAAGATGAAGAACAAGCAAAAGAAAGCTGAAAAAAATGTTTTGTTTTTTTTTGGCTAGGTTCAAAAGCAAGTCTCTCCCATTCCACTTACTAGCTCAGACTGCAAACTGAAACTAGGGATGAGTCAGTACATAGAGCAGTAGCATGTAACCTGCAGGAGTTGTTTCCATGTGACCACACTCATTTATCACCAGTAGCCTCATTTTGAGAGACTTTGCCTAACTGTCTAAATGGCAAAGTTACCAGTGAAGTTAATAGGTGAATTTAAAAGCTGATGGAAAAAATCTAGGATTGCTCCATGGAGGCAGAGGTGGTAACTTCACCGGAAATTCACCAGAAAATTAAAACTTCACAAAATCTCTACCTGTGACTACTTAGACATACCTCCTGCCACCTCTCATCCTTTCCCATTGCACATCAGCAGCACACATGCAGTATAACCTCAATTATCTGAACTCAAAAGGAGACATCATTTTAGTTTGGAAAATTGAGTGGTTTGCAAAAACGAGGGTCCCAGTGAAATGAATGGTCATGGTTTGCACCATAGTACAAGTCAAAAAAGTAATAAAATTGAGTTTAGAAAACATTTTAATTGTATCAAAAAAAATTATTTGTAAAATAAAAAATAATAAAATAAAAAGGAGCCGTATTTTGGACTTCTGGATTCCAGTTATTTAAAATAGTCTGTAGTATAATAAATAAAATACAATGCTATGTAAATGGGAGTCCTCCATTGGACCCATGTAGTTCATTCATTTAAAATACTGTAGTCATTAAAATAGTCAGTAATAGCACACTGCTTTGCACTGTCATTTCATTTTTTTAGTGCTTTCATTCTCAGCTGTCTTAGCAGGAATGTATGCTAATAGTCACAGTCTTGCTGACTCTCAAACCACAGAATGCACTTTCTGAATGCATATGCCACTTCTCCAGCTGTTTGTAGTGCAGGAACAGTTTTGTCCACCTCCTTTTCTTTCCTCATTCTCATCCTCTGGCAGATCATCCTTACAGTTGTCTTCCATGGTGTTCACAATGATATCTTGATCAGTCAGTTCTCTGTACCCCTAATCCAGTACGTCCAACTCTATCCACTCTACCATCTGTCCTTCCCCAATTGTAAGGTGTTCTGGGATCTGTTTTTGCCCATCCATAGCTTTGTCATGCTGTTCTACTGTTACTGGTGATATCGCAGGTGATAGCACCTGAGCCAAATGCCAACATTTCACAACAGTCCCATTCCATACCTCAGCCCGTGCTTCTGCCAGAAGGTAGCATGCATAATTTACATTTTGACATTCGATTATGTCTGATATGATAATGTCACCATTTTCCTCAGACAGGACTCGACTAATTAGTTTTCCCTTGTAAATTCTTTTGAGAGTAGTAAGGATGCCTTGATACATGGGCTGCAATTTTACCATAGTGTTTGGGGGCTGACAATATGCAGTAGATAAAGTCATCCTCTGTTCTTAAGATGTCTGTGTCTGGGTGAGCTTCTGCATTGCTGATTACCAGGATTGCACACAAGGGTAGACCTAGACTGTGCAAGTGATTGTGGGCAGCTGGCACAAAGTCATGAAAAAACAATTTATAAAAACTGTGGCAGTCAGATTCTGCTCTGTGCTCTGTACACTACAGGTCAATTGTTCAAGATGCAGTGTTTGAAGCACAAGGGCTGTACTGACTTCTTGATAACAAGGAGCTATAATTTATGAGTCCCCATGGCATTTGTGCAGCCACAAATTATTACTCAGTCCTTGTTTTTTTTGTAACCAGGGGCAGTTTTTTTTCTGATGAGCTGGCTAACAATTTTTCAGGCAGTAACTTCCAGTTACAGCAAGTCTCTCCTATGTTGTAAATCTGCTCAGGTCACAGTCCTTCACTGAGCATTAGGAGGGATGGTCTGTCTCTGAATGGAGCAATTGAATCATTCCAGAGAGACAGCAACTTGCCAGCAATTGAAACTTGTGGGATTCCGTGATGTGCTTTAAATATATGTAGCCACCCCTCATTTATGGTGAAACTTTCAAAAGTCACCATTGATGTTTCAGTGAAATTGCTGAGTCTTCTGTTTCAGTATGGGGCCAGAGACTGGTGAACCCTGCACATGGTTCTGCACAAACCACAGATAAAGAGCACAGTCCAGTTGCTTATCCTTACACGTTTCATGTTTTTTACTTTTCTGTTTCCACATTATGCTCCATTGTAGCAGCATACTCATGTAGCTTTTCTCTCGCTTTCTGGATATTGGAGACAGGGATTTACTGATCTCAAACATTTTAGCCACGTCCACTGCCTTTTCTCCATGTTCCAGACAGTTGAGAATTCTATTTTTCTGCTAGATATCCCAGATGCTATGTTTACACTTTATGTTTCCCATTCTGTCTACCATATCTGCAATATTAATAGATGGGGTAGGATGTACTTGCTGATTACTGCAGCTGTCTTTAAATACCCTTCTGCTCTCTCATGAGTCACCAAGAGCACACCCTAATCAGTTGCTAACTGACCATGATTAAAAACAATGAATAGCTTTAGGGACATGATACACATTTGGTTCATCTAAAGGTTTGGATAATGGGGCGGTGTTGGATAATTGAGGTTGTACTGTACTTTTTTATGCAACCGGACATGTGGAAAGAACAAAAGATGTATGTACATGGAACTGATTTCAGCAAGGAATTCAGGCAAAACCTTCCCTCATGGTGTTCCTCAGCATTCCCCAACCCACATCATTTCCCCACAATCAAACTGTTTGATTTTGGACTTACTAAACATCTGCCATTAATCCCCAGCTCGCAGAATTAAATGACACCCCCCCCAACCACACACAAAAAGAAAAAAATAATAGTTTGGACTTAACCACATTCTTAGTATCATAGTTTAAGCATGGTTGTACATGGTTAAACCATGGATACATATTGTCAAAGAACTTCATAATTCATAGTTTGTCATCAATTTTAATCATGGTAATCCATGGACAACCACTGATAGTAAATGGCGGTATTCCATGAACAGAGCAACTCTTTTTGAGTGAGTCAATTTGGGTGATGTAAAAATAGTGAAGGTAAAATCAGCAATGTGCTCTTAATAGCTACAGTATGTTCTATTAATAGCACACTGTAACTTCTGCACAAACTTTCCACACTTTTTGGAAAGAGTATATAAATGTTTTTGGTTAGGCTAGTTCCAGGATGGCCATCTGGTGAACAGATTACAGTCACCACCTTTGTGTTGGGTGATCTGGGTTTAGGACTGACTGTGGTATACTTTCTTTCCTTTTTTTAATACTTTTTTTGTCCCAATTTGGACCTCCTATTCCTCCATCCTCCTGACTTTGTTCCACCTGCCTGAAGGTTGCCCACTCAATGTTCGCCCCTCTGCTGACTTCTGGCCCCTAAAATAACCCTACCCCAGTTTTCCCCTCTCCCTCATTATAATTCCCCCCTGGAATTAATTATATTAAAATTGGGAGGTGCAGTGTGCATGTGGGTCATCGCCCCCCACATACAAAATAAGTTGACATTGTAGCTCATAGCAAAAGTAAGCACCAGTAGCTGTTTGTTAGAGGTGCTGTAGTCCAGATTCCCATTTTGATTTTCTGTGATGTGCACTTGCTGTTTTTTTGTTTTTTTTTTTGTGCTATTATGCAGTTGCTATTATGATGTGGAACTGTAAATGGCCAAGGGAGAGCCCATGGGCAACAATGGTTAAAAAAGTTTGAGAATTACACATGTTGACCATGTTCATTAATGGTTATCCATTTTAAACATTGTATGCATTATTAAACACATTTCTATAACAGTTATGTAATTTAATTATTTTTTTTCTGACAACCTTAACATTATGTGATGAATATAAAGTATCCATACTTGTTTTTGAAATAGCTGTCATTTACTTGCCCCTTGTTGCTGCTGTTCTTCTTTCTAGTGGAGTCACGTCTCATTCACAACTAATAGAACAACCTAATTGCTATTTATTACTTGTACCTCAACTTGTTTTAGATGTGGTGAGTTCTCATGTTAATTTTTTGTGCTCAGCTATTAAAGGGGCACTGTCAAACCCATTAGGCCTCAAACTGTCTCTAGTTTAGAAAACACATATTATAATTTCTCTCATTCTGAAGAAATTGCTGATATAGCTGGTAGTTTGACTCTAATTCATTTTTTTCTTTTTAAAAATGAAAAACAAGCTGTTGATCACAGTGGTTTTACCACACAAAAAATGTGTTTGTTTACAGCCCAGGATCAAATCCCACTGCATCTTTCCTGGAGCTAGGAGCCACACCAAGTCATTCTAGGCACTCATGATGCAGAGGAAGTAGGTAGCAGAGACTATTGAATCATGAGTCACTACACTATTAGAAGGTGTTTCTAACGTTCACTAAGTATGCAAGAAGAGTACCTCAAGGATATGAAACAAAACAAGGCTGGATATAATTACATGATCAGCATGCATTTCAGTTTTACTAATAAAAAGAACCAGATGAAACAACCAACAACATCAATGGATTTTGAAGAAGGTAAGCAATCATACAGCATGGGGTTTTAACTTTGAAATAATATGATTCAAAAAGGCTTGACAGTGCCACTATAAATTATTTTTGTAAACTGTATTTTTTGTTTATAAAGTGCAATATAATGTTATTGTGAATAAATGATGTGTTTAAAGTGACACATGCTCCATTCTGATAAGCAGATAAATTAGGAACATGTTGCTGCTTCCCAATGCTTTTATGACTATGGAGAAACCATGATCAAACAAAGATGAACCAGGCTTAACCATGGTTGACCATGGTGTGTCAATAACATTCAGAAATCATCCTGGGAAAGGCCATAATACATAGAGATCATGCCTGAAAAATCTGATAGCACTTGTACTTAAAACAGTAGTCAAATGGAACCAACAACATTTACATGGTCTATGGATAAACAGTAGATTTTAGGAATAAACCCAGCTACAACTTGAATATATTTTCAGAAACTTTTTCACTTTGGAAAAAAAAGGATTCACATGGTACAGTAGCTGTCACTTACAGCTATGACAACAGATGGCATAATTTTGTTTGAGAATTAAACTGATCCTAGCAAGGCTGTGCATGGAATATGATTAGCTATAATGAAAGATGACACAAACTCAAGAAAGAGGCTAACTGGAAATTAAATAAATCAAGGGAGTCACAAATTTAAATCTAATCTTCACACTTAGGGTTGATACTAGTAACACTGTTTAAAAGTATCTCACCCCTCGGATGTAAATGGCCTTAATAGAGCCAACTCAAAAAAATATTAACTGACAACCAGAAAGATTTTATATAGCTTTACTGTGGAATCTACACTATAAGCCATTTCAAAGATGGAACTGCTAATGTGATAAAAGCAATGTTTGCATTTTAACCAGAATGCCATCCTTGCATGATCTTACACAGGATGAAAAAAGAGAATTCATCTGACTAATATCATAATTAATAACATAAACCATAAACCATGAAAACTATCATCTCTCATGGACACTAAAAAACATTCAGTATTAACATCATGGCTTTTACCTGAAAAAAATAAAAATAAAAGGTTATTTTATAAGAATTTTCTTTTTATTTACCTAATTGAAAATGGATTTAATTCTCCTGAATAGTGTCTCTAGATTGTGAAGCATTTGCAGGATTTTTTGCATCAGTCATGGACAATCTTGTCCATAAATCATAGACAAACTATGGATGGAGTTAACATGTCTGAAGATCAGGGAGAGAACAGGGCTGATCATGCATGTTCATGGACAACCTTGTTTGTTTATGAAAACATGAACAACTGTAGAGTGGAAAAATAAATCTCTCTCTACTGTCCCTGGCTGGTCCTGCTCTCTACTGCCAATTTTAATGTGCTTGATCACATATGCTTCACTAGTATTTTAACTTGATTTGCTCCAGAAAGACTACGTAATGGGTTTAATGTCCCTTCTGGCCTTAAATTACGTTCTTGCTCTGTGTATGTTAGAGACACTTACTATATAAACCATGTCTGAGCAATTTATGAGCAGGTAAACTAACAGAGGTAATGTACAGCAATACTTCTCCCTTCTCCAATTCCCATGTTCTTTTTTTCACTTACTTTCAGTTGTATCCAAATTTAGTCTGCCTCTTTGAAATCCATAACAACAACTTACCATAAGGGATGATTTATTAGATTTGATTGGAAAGAGGGTAACGTGATGATTGCACCCTGATTGGACACATTAGGATTAGTTCTGCTCGAATGATATTAAAAATGTGGCTTTTTATGTTACCAACCCAGTTTTTCATGTTTATTCTAGCTGTCTTGCCTTCTTTATTGTGTTGATGTTGCTCACACAGGGAAAATGTCTGGTGACTTCACTGCACTCAATATGGATGTTTTAGAAGCCTCTCCCTTCCCACCATGACCGCCGCCATCTCAGTGAGGGTTGCTCCCTGATTCCCGAGAGGCCCAAGAATTGGAGGGAGTTCATGAGGGGCTTAATAAATATGTTGTTGAGTGGGCTGCAATTAAGATGACTCTTCTGACTGTGGCCAAAGATAAGAAGTTACTTAAACCCCCTTTGGAACAGCTTACCCAAAGAATGGGAGATGCTGAGGTCATATAAGCTCCCTGGAGGACACTCAGAAGCAGGATGAGAAAGATCTCCAGGACCTCCGGAAAAAGGTGGAGAAACTTGAAGACTGGATTGAAGACAAATAGAACATAAATAGGTGAAATAGCTTGGTCTTTGTGGGGATTCCAGAAAGGGCCAAGGGCTCTGATATTTTAAAATTAATCCATTAGACTTTTAGTAAAAAGTCTCCATCCAGAGAAAGGTGCAGGAGAAATTGACTTTACTTTGCAATGGCCACCAATATTACATCTTCAGTGATGTTACTCCCTTGGTCTGGGACTGACAAATAGATTTTAAGGATATTAAGAAGGGAATGCATGCTGCGAATGTAAAATTTGTATGTTCTAGACATGGACTATTGGCTGCAGCTGTCTGTTGCCAAATGCTGCAGAGACATACCAGATTCACCTAACCTTCACTTTGTTTGATTCATGGTGTTAGTGTTATATTAAAAAAAATTCCACTGTAGTGGGTCAAATCCCATGTTTAATTTTTATCAAGAGAGAGTTCTCCCAAGAAGGTTGCAATCTGAAAATGCGATCCAACTTTTGATCCCAACCTGCAAAACCGTTAAACATCAAAAATCATTTAAACAATGTGCCTTACAAATCTGGAATACACTTGCTGTTGAAATACAAAATATTCCTAGGTTTTATCTGTTTAGAAATACTGTAAAGAAAGGCTTATTTTTAATCTCATGATGTTTTTCATATAACTTACATGTTGTATTGTTTTGTATGTTATAATTGTGATTTATCATTGCCCTGCTACATTTTTTATGCAACTTTTGTACATGTAAATGTATTTATTGTACTCTCATTGTTATATGTTTTTGAGTGTCTTTACTCTCACTAAGTCAAGCCTGTAAAATATCCATTTTGCCTAGTGCTTTTTTACCTGGTTAACAGAAATAAAATGAAATGAAAATGAATCATGAGATGAGTCATTTGCTGTAGTATTTTCTGCTTACAGATGGTGGCTAATCTAATAAGCTCCTCAGAAACCATTAAAAGCAGTAACTGAACCCTAATGATGTTGAAAATAAAAAGCAGTATATTTCTTTATGCACCGGAAATATTCAGTGTCTTTTAATAAGTGATTGATAAGTTGCCAGATTTTTTCACGAACCTGCAAGGATACAGAGGTCATTGTTATGCTATAGGGTCATTGTCAGAAATAACTTTAGCTTCAATCTCATAGCAACAAACACTCTCCAGTAGTTACTAAGAGACCAGGAAATAGTATATCCTAGAAAAGTAATTATGAACCCAACCATGAAATGTAAACTCTTTTGTGTTGGGCAGAGTATTCTCCAAGGATCCACGATCCTTAGGCCTGTAATTATTTCACGGGAAAAATAGGCTTTTTTCACGGCTTCTACACAGGCAAAAATTGCAATATTTCAGGGCTTATATGAATGAGTGGAGGCATGTTATGTGTTTAGAAAAGTACACATCTTTAATCACAGCCTCATAAGTAGAAAAAAATTTATAGTAAGTAAAAAAATTTAAAATATTTAAAAATAAATAGAAATGTAAATATATGCATCATGTTAATGCATTGTGCTGCAGCACAGAATGCATTTTTAGATTCTGAGGCTTAATGCTACTGCGGTTGAGGGTGAGCATCGTACCATATTTAGAAAAAGAACAATCCTCACTGGCACTATACACAGGAACACTGAGATAACTTAGTGCAAAGCTTGCTTGGTTTGGAAAGAGTTCTCTAGTGTCCTGCCAGTACTGGAAGATGGACCGCTCATTCAAGGTTACTCTGTTGCACTGAATTTCTTTGATGTAATGTGTGTTAGGAGCTCAGCCCTAGCACATATGTTTTCTTCAAATGCTGGTATGCTGTTCCAAACTTCATCCTCACATACAGCTATGTTGCCAGCCTTGATGGATTGAAAACTCCAGCAGCTTCAAAAAACGTTGTGGCAGATTAAGGAAATCAACCATTGCATGACATGCAGTCTTCTATTGTTTTTGCACATAAAGACAAATTTGTGTTCTGTCGCTTCCAATTTTACCTCCATGAATCTTCCAAAGTCAATCAAAACATTTTATGAAAGGTGAGCTTTTACTTCATCCCCTTGTACTTCTCCAGCATTTGCACTACGGGTGTGTGTGTGTGGGGGGGGGGTTGGCAATGGATGCTATTTGATTAAGGCTGAACTTGACTGACTGTGTTCATGAAATATTCACTACATCCTCACATGCCACACTTTCATCTGTAAAGAATTCTATATATTGATACATGTGCTTGGTATGGTAAAATACTGCATGGAAACAGGTATTCCATCTTGTGATTACTGGCGTTGGTGGTAGTGCAGTGGACTTCCCCTTCACAGTTAAGAATTGCTTAAATCTTGCTTTTCTTGCAGGACAGGCTGTGAAAGCCTTTTTTACAGCTACAACAAACTCGTTTACATCTGGGTAATTTCTCCTTCATATGTCACCCACTAAATTCAATAGTTGTGCTGAGCAGGTAATGTACTGAAACATAGAAACAAAGAAAAGTGACAGCAGAAGGGGACCTTAGTATCCATCTAGTCTTCCCATTTTAGAGAAATTACTTCCTCCCCTATTTACTGCCAAATGCTATAATGCCTTTGTATTTATCCCATGCATGTTTGAAACTTCCAACGGTTCTGTCCCCTACCACCTCTGGAGAGAGATGGCTCCATGTGTCCACCACTCTCTCCATGATGAACTTCCTCATGTTACCTTGTACCTTCCCTCCCTCAATCTTCATATCATGCCTTCTGGTTTTTGTGTAACTCCTACCCAGGAACAGGTCTTACACCTGAGTTTTGTTGATACTGTTTAGGTATTTGAAGGTCTCTATCTTGTCACCCCTATCCATCCTCTGCTCAAGAGAATACATGTTGAGTTCCCTCAATCTGTCTTCATATGGCGTCTTGTGAAGCCCTTGTATCATTTTAGTTGCCTTGTGCTGAACCCTCTCTAATATATCTATGTTCTTTTTGAGATGTGATCACCAGAACTGTTCACAGTACTCCAGATGCAGCCTCACCAGAGATCTGAAGAATGGGAGCACCATCACCCTTTTAGTGCTGGAGATTCCCTTACTTATGCAACCCAGCATCCTATTTGCACTAAGTGCTGCCTTTTCACTGTTTGCTTGTTTTTATATTGTCCATAATAATCACCCCCAGGTCCCTCTCCTGCTTCATGGCCTCCAGTCTCACTCCTCCCATGAAATATTCCTCCTCCAAGTTTCCCTTCCCCAAGTGCATGACCTTGCACTTTTTGCATTGAAATTCAGTTGCCAGGTCCCAGACTATTGTACAAGTTTCTTTAGGTCATACTTCATCCTTTGCAACCCTTTGGGAGTGTCTACCCTGTTACTGATCTTTGTGTCATCTATGAACAGGCACACTTTACCCTCTAAACCTTTAGCTATGTCACTAATGAAGATGTTAAATAGGCTAGGACCTAATACTGACCCAGAAAGCACCCCACTGGTCACTTCCCTTTCCTCCAATAGTATGACATTTACTAGTACCCTCTGGGTTCTCCCACACAACCAGTCTTGCACCCAGTTTACTGCTTTCAGATCCACTTCTAGGTTGGCTAGCTTGTTTAGCAGCCTTCTGTGTGGAATGGAGTTAAGTGCTTTACTGAAATCTAGATAGATTATATCCACTGCTCCACCTTGGTCCACTGTCTTGGAAACCAAGTTGAAGAGGCCTATTAAATTTGTTTGCCATGATCGCCCCGTCATAAACCCATGTTGTCTAGGATCTAATGTTGTGCTGTCCTACAGATAGGAGATTCTTTATTTGAGGAGTGCTTCCATAATCTTGCCCACAATCAATGTGAGGCTTACTGGTCTATAGTTTCCCATGACTTCCCTACTCCCACTCTTATGAAGAAATATCACAGTGGCTGTTCTCCAGTCCTTGGGGACAACTCACTGTTCCACAGATTGGTTGAAGAGTTCTGCCAGCTCTTTCCCAGTTCCTTGAGTATTCTGGGGTGTATTTTGACAGGCCCCATTGCTTTGTTTACCTTTAGTTTCCCTAGCTCTTCTAGGACTCTCTCCCTTGTGAATGATCCTGAGTCTACCTCCTTGTCAGAGGCACTGTCCCCTCCCTAGCTTGTGTCTGCTAACATCTCTTTCTTTATTAAAAACTGAACAAAGTTAGTCATTCAGTAACTCTGCCTTTTTCCTGTCATCCTCCATGTGCCCCCGTTTCCTTTGCTAGTCTGACTATAACCCACCTCTTCCCTTCCTACTTCTTTCATTGATTTATCTAAAGAAGGCATTTTTCCCCCTTCTTTACCCCTTTAGCTATCCTTACATCTGTTGTTGCCTTTGCGAGTCTCATTGTCTTCCCTGCTTCACTCATTTTCTCATTGTATGTATCACTGTCTTGATCAGTTTTAGTGTTTTTGTACCTTTTAAAAGCTGCCTTTTTTTTAATTTTTGGCAGTCACTTCCCTGAAAAACCAAAGTTGTCTCCTTATTTTCATTTTACTAATTCTTTTTAGGCACTGATTTGAGGCTTTGTTTATAGCCATCCTGATCCTTATCCAGTATTCCTCTACCCCCTCCCCCACGTACTTTGCCTAGAAGGTTCTGTTTAAGATGTTCCTTCATTTTATTAAAGTCTGCCTTCTTATAGTCAAAGACTTTAATTTTAGAGTGTTTACTTTCTCTACTTGTATTCACCTGGAACCACAGTGTGTGGTTGTCGCTAGTTCATATATGACTACTGACTGTTACTTCCGAGATGTTTTTGCTATTCCTAAGCAGCAGGTCAAGGATAGCTTCCCTACTAGCTGGTTTCTTGACTAGCTACCTTAATCCTGATCCCACTAGAGCATTGAGAAAGCTTTTGCTCTTTGATGAGTTTGCTGAGTGGGAACTCCAATTTATGTCCGCAAGTTGAAGCCTCCCATCAGTATTACTTCACCCTTGTCTGCCATCTTGTGTATGGATTTTTTGAGCTCTTTGTCACCTTCCAGCCCCAGCACTGGGGGTCTGTAGATCACGCCGACCCTAGTCATCACTCTGGTCCCTGCCTTGAGTGTGACCCAATGTGCCTCAGACTTCTTCTAAATATTTTGGATCATTGTGGTATTGATCCCCTCCTTCACATACAATGCCATTCTTCCTCCCTTTTTGTCCTTCTTGTCCTTCTGGAAGAGGCTGAAACTGGGGATAGTTGTTTCCCAGTTGTGGTTTTCATTATACCAGGTTTCAGTGATTGCAACCCAGTAAAACATGTTTCAGGCTTTGCTCCCAACATGTGTTCATGTACAATGCATTGTCAGTAACAAAAGAATATACTTTTGTGTATGGAACTTCAAAGTTTTGTAAGCAATGTAACACAGCTTGAGAAACCGTTTTGTAGGTTGTTGCTTCAAGCAATACACAATCCAATAGGATCAGTTCCAGGTTATTTTCAGTGTTACCAGTACTTTCTTGTGATGAGATGAAATTTATTGATGGAACAGCAACAAAATTTAAAATATACTGATCCCGCACATTGGTCATTTCATTGCAGAAAATTGAAATTTACATAGCTTCTTTTTCAGCTCAGAAACATGGTAGGAGAAAACTTTTGAAAGGAATTCACTTTAAGGCCACTGTGAGCTTGGCATCACTCCCACAGACTTCAGGTTTTCCTCTAGGAAACAGTGTAAAGCAGGATTATCAAGGGCATATAAAGGCATGGTAGCCGAAGCAAATGCTTCCACTAAATTAAAGACAGCCATTTTTTTGTTTTCCTGGTATACAGATTTTGTTGAAAAAAGGTCCTGTGCTGTTACCTGCTTCTCAGCAACAGACAGTGAGGAAGATTCAAGTTTGCATTTTTTAGCCAAGTAAGATGAGGCTTCAGGGTGTCAGTCATAGGTAACCTTTGGCTTGTGGTCAATGGGGATGTTGCAGGTAGATAAAAACATAATTTCCCCTGACACATGAAAAGTACTCTTGTCTATTCGAGCAGACCTTTGCTGGGCAAACACATTGCTTGCCTAAGATGCTGGAGAAGGCATTGATTTTACAGATGTTGTAGTGTACCTGAGAGTAGTGGAGTGAAACTAAAATACACTGCCAGTAGCTTGAATAGATATGTGGTACACATGTGCATTTCATTAATTAGTGTTTAATTAGTCAGTAATCAGGGGGAAACTGGGGCTTACTTTTTATTCACAAGGGTAGAATGTTAACATTTAATGAGCTTCATGCTGTCAAGCCTCATGTGTTCATTGCAGCCAGGAATGTGCTATGGGAGCTAAGTACTGCCAATTACTGCTAATCGTTTTTTGCTTTGCTCAGCTACATTCAGTGCCATCCTGCTATGCTCAGATCCATCCAGCAGACAAATATAAAATTAAAAAATATTACAAATGCTGATTTGTTTCTTACTTAACTTTATACTGCCAATTTCATGGTGAGGTGGGAGAGTTCACTGTGACAGGCCTGTTACACAGAAATTGTGAATTCCATGCACACTGTGAATTACTTACAGCCATAACAATCCTCATTGAATCCCTGAGATCTGACAGGGCTCTTTTGGCAGTGAAGAAAACAGCTTTTTTAATTGGTGTCCTATTGAAAGTAGAGTTCTGTACCATGTTCCAATCCCCTCCAAGAAGCAAAGGAGTTTCCCCATAGGGTATTGAGCGAGAGGGACTACACACTTTGCTTCCCAACATCAAGCACAAAATGTATATAGTTTGTCATATAACATTCTAGTTTGTTATAATAACAAATAGATATATTTCAAAACAGGTAAACAAATCCACTACAGTTGAAAACACTTCCTGACACCATTGCACATCCCTGCAGGTGCTTTTTCAAGGATAAAGTTCTTCACAGTTTAAACTGGCTTTTGTAGCTCATCTACATTTCCCCATAGGGTGCCAGAAGGGTTAATAACATTGTGAAAAATGGGGGGGTATCCACATTCAGGCCATATATGCAGGTTAATATGACCTTCAGGCTCCCAAGGTTACCCTTCAAAATGATGTACCTGTCTTGAGGGTCTCTAATATCAATGAACACCGGAAATGAAAGGGCTCAAGCCACCAAAATGGCCACACCAGCATGACTATTGCTGCTCCCAGCTGTGTATACCTGGTGCACCCATGTCCGGCACCACAGATTACCATCTTTTTGTTTAGTGTGAGTCTCTCGGAGCATTGCTATGTGCGCCCCCAAGGACATAAGGTGACAGAAAATCATGTGACACTTTGCCCAAGTTTGGGCACCATTAACATTTCAAGTGATCATTGTATACAGAAGGTAGACACTGACATATAGACAGAATAAGAAGAAAGAGAGCCCTTGTACCAGTAGGACAATGAGTGCCAGAGAATTTATGCAGAAAGGCCCAGTAATATATAAAATAATACATGAGTGGGTGTGTGTAACCAGAATTTTAGACACACCCAAGGTGTAAGATACTACATAAACCTTGAGGGCAAAGCCTGAGGGTTTTATAAAAGCATCCTACACTGATGATGTGTCTAAAATTCTGGTTTTGCACACACCCACCCATGTATTATTTTATTTAATTAATGGCCGGCATTTTTCATGTGAGAGAGATACACATACATGCATGCCTTTTGTCTCTTTTTATTAGAGACATTCATTTATTTCTTTTTTTTATTTCAATTGGAATGTCAGTGTTACAAAGAGCCATGGTGTGGTTTAAAGTGCTTACTGCTGCCTATTTGTGCTTTTGGTCTCTCCACCCTCCCACCACCACATTTTTACTTGGGGCTCATACCAACTTTCACTACAGTGGTTGTTAAGGAAAGTGTTAGGGGGGGAGCTGCTTCGAAAGGCAGGATCAACCAGATGTGTATGAATTTTTCTTTTAATTCATACCATTCATGGGTGTGAGGGAAATGATGAGTGCTGCAGAGTGCTCGCAATTGCAGGAACAGAGCCATCATGTTGTGTGAGATGTTCGGCCCGCCCACAAAATTTGAAGTGGCCAATTAGGTCTCTTAAGCTGAGTTTGATTGACAGGCAATATTTACAACCTCCTGGTTGTAACCAGAAATATCAACTGGGAGGTTGTAACGGGGAAAATAAAAGTGCTGCTATCCATGTCTAAAAAATGCTGGCCATTAAATAAAACATAGTTATGAAGAGGAAAGTGTGTCCCATGAGCCACCAAAATATTCTGGAAGAAAAGTAAACGAAGGCAGTTCTTATAAGATTCTACAATAAAATAATCAAAAACCCCACATACTTGCTGTCTTTTTATAATTAAAAGGTTACTACAGTAAACTAACATAATGCTGTCCAGCAATAATTCCTTAGGTAGGGTAACCATTAATCTATAATGAAAAATAAAATACAGTATAAATATGTACAAAAAAATCAGAGGCAGCTGAGAACAAACCCCATCAACAAGAAAGGAGAAATACTGATGAAAAAGCTGAACATAGCTAGGATCCACAGTGCATTTGCCCAGTTTGACCCCTTCAATAAAAGGTGCTGGCCTGGAGAAGGCCTAGAATGGCATAAATATGCCAAACGTGTGCAACCTGTCCATGAGGCATACAACCAGCATCACATTTTATCAGGCATTGGTATTACAGTTATAATACAGCCCTAGCCCACCATGATCTCTAAAGCTAACAGAATAACCCCATTCTCACCTCCCAGCTCCCCCTTCTTCCAAGCACTCAAACTACAATGAAGTAAGCAAATCAACTACCCCCAAAATATAATAAAAGTGTCTGCCTGTCCACATAAACAAAGTTAATGTAAGCAGCAGATCAAAAGGTTAGTAAGGAGCTAGCTAGATAAATGTGTGAGGCCATCCTCCATATAAACTAACACAGTGAATCAAACAAAGTGAAAGTTAAATGAATCTGGTATGTCTCTGTAGCATTTAACAACAGACAGTTGTAGCCAATAGTCCATGTCTAATACCATCATGCTAATCAGAGCTTAGATGGGAAGATGGAGCTCACATGAACACAGCTACAGTAGCTAAAGAATGCAGAAATGGGCAAAGGTCTGATGCAAACTGGTGCCCGTCAGAACAAGTGAAAAGTTACTAAAAGCAACAGGAACAAAACTTACAGAAAACAGACAACAGGAACATCCAGTATGAGTAGAAAGTGGTGTCCAGTCCTCCCTGAAATCATTGGTGGCAATTGTAGTGGTGCAAAAGAACAGTGAGCAAAAGTCCATGCAAAATCAGTGTGCAGTTAAAGCCACCATTTTGATGGCCAGGCATAGCCTCAAGCAACAGGTCCATCAATCCTCCCCACAGCCCCAAAAAGTAAAATTCTGAACAAATCAATTGAGCTGTCAACAATACCATGAAAACTATTAGGTGTGGTAAGTTTACAGCCACCAAGAGCACCAGCCACATATTCAGGTGGGCAGCTTAGATAAAATGGCTGGCAGCCAAGAAGAAGAAAGCTGAATTACCTGAATAGATGAATAGCTGAATGGGATTAGCCATGGGAGTCATTGCATAGCAGAATCAACAGAGTGCAATTCTGTTGGACTGTGTAAGGAGTACACAATAAGCCGGGTGGGGTATATAGCGTTAAAAATTTTACATTCGCATCATGCAGTTCCATCTTGATATCCTTAAAATCTATTTGTCAGTCCAAGACCAAGGGATTAAATCACTGAAGATGTAATATTGGTGGCCATTGCAAAGTAAAGTCAATTTCTCCTGCACCTTTCTCTGGATGTAGACTTTTTACTAAAAGTCTAATGGATTATTGTTTAAATATCAGAGCCCTTGGACCTTTCTGGAATCCCCACAAAGACCAAGCTATTTCTTCTGTTTAAGTTCTCTTGGTCTTCACTCCAGTCCTCAAGCTTCTCCACCTTTTTCTGGAGGTCCTGGAATTCTTTCTCATCCTGCTTCTGAGTGTCCTCCAGGGAGCTTATATGACCTCAGCATCTCCCATTCTTTGGGTAAGCTGTTCCAAACGGGGTTTAAGTAACTTCATATCTTTGGCCATAGTCAGAAGAGTCATCTTAATTGTAGCCTGCTCAACAACATATTTATTAAGCCCCTCATGAACTCCCTCCAATTCTTGGGCCTCTCGGGAATCAGGGAGCAGCCCTCATTGAGATGGCGGCAGTCATGGCAGGAGGGGAGAGGCTTCTAAAACATCCATATTGAATGCAGTGAAGTTAACAGACATTCTGCCTGTGTGAGCAGCATTAACACAATAAAGAAGCTAGGACAGCTGGAATAAACATGAAAAACTGGGTCAGTAACATAAAAAGCCACATTTTTAATATCACTTGATCAGAGCTGATCCTAATGTGTCCACTCAGGGTGCAAGCATCACGTTACCCTCTTTCCAATCAAATCTAATAAATCATCCCTTATGGTAAGTTGGTGTTATGGATTTCAAAGAGGCAGACTAAATGTGGATACAACTGAAAGTAAGTGAAAAAAAAAGAACATGGGAATTAGAGAAGGGAGAAGTATTGCTGTACATTACCTCTGTCAGTTTACCTTCTCATAAATTGCTCAGAAATGGTTTATATAGTAAGTGTCTCTAACATACACTGAGCAAGAAAATAATTTAAGGCCAGAAGGGACATTAAACCCATTATGTAGTCTCTCTAGAGCAAATCAAGTTAAAATACTAGTGAAGCATATGTAGTCAAGCACATTCAAATTGGCAGTAAAGAGCAGGACCAGCCAGGGACAGTAGTGAGAGAGTTATTTTTCCACTCTACAGTTGTTCATGTTTTCACAAACAAACAAGGTTGTCCATGAACATGCATGATCAGCCCTGTTCTGTCCCTGATCTTCAGACATGTTAACTCCATCCATAGTTTGTCTATGATTTATGGATGAGATTGTCCATGACTGATGCAAAAAATCCTGCAAATGCTGTACAATCTAGACAGACTATTAAGGAGAATTAAATCCATTTTCAATTAGGTAAATAAAAAGAAAATTCTTGTAAAATAACCTTTCATTTTTTTTCAGGTAAAAGCCATGATGTTAATACTGAATGTTTTTTAATGTTCATGAGAGATGATAGTTTTCATGGTTTATGGTTTATTTTATTAATCATGATATTAGTCAAATGTACTCCCTAATTTATCCTGTGTAAGATCATGCAAGGATGGCATTCTGTTAAAATATAAACATTGCTTTTATCACATTAGCAGTTCCATCTTTGAAATGGCTTATGGTGTAGATTCCGCAGTAAACTATATAAAATCTTTCTGATTGTCAGTTAATATTTTTTTGAGATGGATCTATTAAGGCCATTTACATGTGAGGGGTGAGATACTTTTAAACATTGTTACTAGTATCAATCCCAAGTGTGAAGATTAGATTTAAATATGAGAATCCCTTGATTTATTTAATTTCCAGTTAGCCTCTTTCTTGAGCTTATGCCATCTTTCATTATACCTCATCATATTCCATGCACAGCCTTGCTAGGATAAGTTTAATTCTCAAACAAAATTATGCCATCTGTTATCATAGCTATAAATGACAGCTACTGTACCTTGTGGATCCATTTTTTTCCAAAGTGAAAAAGTTTCTGAATATATATTCAAGTTGTAGCTGGGTGTATTCCTAAAATCTACTGTTTATCCATAGACCATGTAAATGTTGGTTCCATTTGACTACTGTTTTAGGTACAAGTTGCTATCAGATTTTTCAGGCATGATCTCACTGTATTATGACCTTTCCCAATATGATATCTGAATGTTACTGACACATCATGGTCAACCATAGTTAAGCCTGGTTCACTTTTTTTTTTATCATGGTTTCTCCATAGTCACAAAAGCATTGGGTAGCAGCAACATGTTCCTAATTTATCTGCATATCAGAATGGAGCATGTGTCACTTTAAACACATTATTTAATTTCAATAACATTGTATTGCACTTTATAAACAAAAAATAAAGTTTACAAAAAGAATTTAAAGTGACACTGTTAAGCCTTTTTGAATCATATTATTTCAAGTTAAAACTCCATGTTGTATGATTACTTACCTTCTTCAAAATCCATTGATGTTGCTGGTTATTTCATCTGGTTCTTTTTATTAGTAAAACTGAAATGCATGCTAATCATGTAATTATATCCAGCCGTGTTTTGTTTCATATCCTTGAGGTACTCTTCTTGCATACTTAGTGAAAGTTAGAAACACCTTCTAATAGTGTAGTGACTCATGATTCAATAGTCTCTGCTACCTACTTCCTCTGCATCATGAGTGCCTAGAATGACTTTGTGTGGCTCCCAGCTCCAGGTCAGATGCAGTGAGATTTGATCCTGGACTGTAAACAAACACATTTTTTGTGTGGTAACACTGCTGTGATAAACAGCTTGTTTTTCACTTTTAAAAGGAAAAAAAACATGAATTAGAGTCAAACTACCAGCTACATCAGCAATCTCTTCAGAATGAGAGAAACTGTAAGATGTGTTTTTTAAACTAGAGATAGTTTGAGGCCTAATGGGTTTGACAGTGTCCCTTTAATAACTGAGTACACAAAATTAACATGAGAACTCACCACATCTAAAACGAGTTGAGGTACAAGTAATAAATAGCAAGTAGGTTGTTCTATTAGTTGTGAATGAGAAGTGACTCCACTAGAAAGAAGAGCACCAGCAACAATGGGCAAGTAAATGACAGCTATTTCAAAAACAAGTATGGGTACTTTATATTCATCACATAATGTTAAGGTTGTCAGAAAAAAATAATTAAATTACATAACTGTTATAGAAATGTGTTTAATAATGCATACAATGTTTGAAATTGATAACCATTAATGAACATGGTCAACATGTGTAATTCTCAAACTTTTTTAACCATTGTTGCCCATGGACTCTCCCTCGGCCATTTACAGTTCCACATCATAATAGCAACTGCATAACAACAAAAAAAAAAAACAGCAAGTGCACATCACAGAAAATCAAAATGGGGATCTGCACTACAACACCTCTAACAAACAGCTACTGGTGCTTACTTTTGCTATGAGGGACAACGTCAACTTACTTTGTATGTGGGGGGCTATGACCCACATGCCCACTGCACCTCCCAATTTTAATATAATTAACTCTGGGGGGGAATTATAATGGGGGAGAGGGAAAAACTGGGAAGGGGGCTATTTGGGGGGCCAGAAGTCAGCAGAGGGGAGAACATTGAGTGGGCAACCTACAGGCAGGTGGAACAAAGTCAGGAGATTGGAGGAATAGGAGATCCAAATTGGGACAAAACAAGTATTAAAAAAGGAAAAAAGTATTCTACAGTCAGTTCTGAACCAAGATCACCCAACACAAAGGTGGTGACTGTACTCAGTTCACCAGATGGCCAGCTTGGAATTAGCCTAACCAAAAACATTTATATACTATTTACAAAAAGTGTGGAAAGTTTGTGCTGAAGTTACAGGGTGCTTTAATAGCACATACTGTAGCTATTAAGAGCACATTGCTGATTTTACCTTCACTATTTTTACATTACCCAAATTGACTCATTCAAAAAGAGTTGCTCTATTCATGGGATACTGACATTTACATTCAGTGGTTGCCCATGGATAACCATGATTAAAATCATTGACAAACTATGAATTACTAAGTTCTCTGACAATGTGTATCCATGGTTTAACCATGTACAACCATGCTTAAACTATGATTCTAAGAATGTGGTTAAGTCCAAACTATTAATATTTTATTTTTTTCTTTTTGTGTGTGGTTGGGGGTGATTTAATTTAATTGTGGGAGCTGAGGAATAATGGTAGATGTTTAGTAAGTCCAAAATCAAACAGTTTGATTGTGGGGGAATGATGTGGCTTGGGGGATGCTAAGGAACACCATGAGGGAAGGTTTTGCATGAATTCCATGCTGAAATTAGTTCATGTGCATACATCTTTTGTTCCTTCTACATGTCTGGTTGCATTAAAAAGTACAGTACAGCCTCGATTATCCAACCCGCCCCATTATCTAAACCTTTAGATTAACCTAATGCTTATCATGTCCCCCAAGCTATTCATTGTTTTTAATCATGGTCAGTTAGCAATTGATTAGGGTGTGCTCTTGGTGACTCATGAGAGAGCAGGATGGTATTTAAAGACAGCTGCAGTAATCAGTAAGTAAATCCTACCCCATCTATTAATACTGCAGATACAGTAGACAGAATGGGAAACTTACAGTGGAAACAGAGCATCTGGGATATCTGGCAGAAAACTAGAATTCTCAATTGTCTGGAACATGGAGAAAATGCAGTGGACCTGGCTAAAATGTTTGAGATCGGTAAATCCCTGTGTCCAATATCCAGAAAGCGAGAGAAAAGCTACATGAGTATACTGCTACAATGGAGCATAATGAGGAAACAGAAAAGTAAAAAACATGAAACGGTGTAAGGATAAGCAACTGGACTGTGCTCTTTATCTGTGGTTTGTGCAGAGCCATATGCAGGGTTCACCAGTTTCTGGCCCAGTACTGAAACAGAAGGCTCAGCAATTTCACTGAAATATCAATGGTAACGATTGGCAGTTTCACCATAAGTGAGGGGTGGATGAAGATGTTTAAAGCACATCATGGAATCCCACAAGTTTCAATTGCTGGCAAACTGCTGTCTCCCTGGAAATATTCAATTGCTCCATTCAGAGACAGACTGTGCCTCCTAATGCTCAGTGAAGGACTGTGCCCTGAGCAGATTTACAACATAGGAGAGACTTGCTGTAACTGGAAGTTACTGACTGAAAAATTGTTAGCCAGCCATTGCTAGTCAGCTCATCAGAAAAAAACTGCCCCTGGTTACAAAAAGAACAAGGACTGAGTAATAATTCATGGCTGCACAAATGCCATGGGAACTGATAAATTACATCTCCTTGTTATCTGGACAAGGAGGGCAAAAAGGGAGGAGGAATCACACTGTATGTGAAGGAGGGGATCAATACCACAATGATACAAAATACTTAGAAGGAGTCTGAGGCACTTTGGGTCACACTCAAGGCAGAGACCAGAGTGGTTACTAGGGTCAGCGTGATCTACAGACCCCAGTGCAGGGGCTGGAAGGTGACAAAGAGCACATAGTATCCATACACAAGATGGCAGACAAGGGTGAAGTATTACTGATGGGAGGCTTCATCTTGGTGGACATAAATTGGAGTTCCCACTCAGCAAACTCAGCAAAGAGCAAAAGCTTTCTCAATGCTCTAGTGGGATCAGGATTAAGGTAGCTAGTCAAGGAACCAGCTAGTAGGTAAGTGATCCTTGACCTGCTGCTTAGGAATAGCAAAAACATCTTGGAAGTAACAGTCAGTAGTCCTATAGGAACTACCGACAACCACACAGTGTGATTCAAGGTGAATACAAGTAGAGAAAGTAAACACTCCAAAAGGAAAGTCTTTGATTTTAAGAGGGCAGACTTTAATAAAATGAAGGAACATCTTAAACAGAACATTCTAGGCACAGAAAGTGGAGGGGGGGGTCTAGAGTATTACTGGATAAGGATCAGGATGGCTATAACCAAAGCCTCAAATCAGTGCCTAAAAAGAATTAGTAAAATGAAAAGAAGGAGACAGCTTTGGTTTTCCAGATAAGTGACTGCCAAAAATACAAGAAAAAAAGGCAGCTTTTAAAAGGTACAAAAACACTAAAACTGATCAAGACAGGGATACAT
The DNA here is from genome assembly GCA_016271365.2 of Neoceratodus forsteri. Classification (NCBI taxonomy): domain Eukaryota; kingdom Metazoa; phylum Chordata; order Ceratodontiformes; family Ceratodontidae; genus Neoceratodus; species Neoceratodus forsteri. The sequence continues at coordinate 876,989,895 of CM057459.1, forward strand.
ACAGTGAGAAAATGAGTGAAGCAGGGAAGACAATGAGACTCGCAAAGCAACAACAGAGGTAAGGATAGCTAAAGGGGTAAAGAAGGGGGGAACAATGCCTTATTTAGATAAATCAATGAAAGAAGAAGGAAGGGAAGAAATGGGTTATAGTCAGACTAGCAGAAGAAATGGGGGCACATGGAGGATGACAGGAAAAAGGCAGAGTTACTGAATGGCTACTTTTGCTAAATTTTTAATAAGGAAAGAGATGTTAGCAGACCCAAGCTAGGAAGGGGACAGCACTTCTGACAAGGAGGTAGACTCAGGATCATTCACAAGGGAGAGAGTCCTAGAAGAACTAGGGAAACTAAAGGCAAATAAAGCAATGGGGCCTGCCAAAATACACCCCAGGATACTCAAGGAACTGGGGAAGAGCTGTCAGAACTTTTCAACCTATCTGTGGAACAGGGAGTTGTCCCTGAGGATTGGAGAAGAGACACTGTGGTCTCTCTTCATAAGAGTGGGAGTAGGGAAGTCATGGGTAACTATAGACCGGTAAGCCTCACATCGATTGTGGACAAGATTATGGAAGCACTCCTCAAAGAAAGAATCTCCTATCTGTAGGACAGTACAACATTGGATCCTAGACAACATGGGTTTATGATGGGAAGATCATGCCAAACAAATTTAATAGACTTCTTCAACTCGGTGTCCAAGACAGTGGACCAAGGTGGAGCAGTGGATATAATCTATCTAGATTTCAGTAAAGCACTTAACTCCATTTCACACAGAAGGCTGCTAAACAAGCTAGCCAACCTAGGAGTGGATCTGAAAGCAGTAAACTGGGTGCAAGACTGGCTGTATGGAAGAACCCAGAGGGTACTAGTAAATGTCATACTATTGGAGGAAAGGGAAGTGACCAGTGGGGTGCTTCAGGGGTCAGTATTAGGTCCTAGCCTACTTAACATCTTCATTAGTGACATAGCTAAAGGTTTAGAGGGTTGTTCATAGATGACACAAAGATCAGTAACAGGGTAGACACTCCCAGAGGGTTGCAAAGGATGAAGTTTGACCTAAAGAAACTTGAACAATAGTCTGGGACCTGGCAACTGAATTTCAATGCAAAAAAAGTGAAAGGTCATGCACCTGGGGAAGGGAAACCTGGAGGAGGAATATTTATGGGAGGAGTGAGACTGAGGGCCATGAAGCAGGAGAAGGACCTGGGTGTGATTATTATGGACAACATAAAAACAAGCAGACAGTGAAAAAGCAGTGCTTAGTGCAAATAGGATGCTGGGTTGCATAAGTATGGGAATCTCCAGCACGAAAAGGGTGGTAGTGCTCCCGCTCTTCAGATCTCTGGTGAGGCTGCATCTGGAGTACTGTGAACAGTTCTGGTGATCACATCTCAAAAAGGACATATATACATTAGAGAAAGTTCAGCACAGGGCAACTAAAATGATACAAGGGCTTCATAAGACACCATATGAAGATAGATTGAGGGAACTCAACATGTATTCTCTTGAACAGAGGATGGATAGGGGTGACATGTTAGAGACCTAAACAGTATCAACAGAACTCAGATGTAAGACCTGTTCCTGAGTAGGAGTTACACAAAAACCAAAGTGCCTGATAAGAAGATTGAGGGACAGAAGGTATGGGGTAACACAATGAAGTTCTTCTTCATGGAGAGAGTGGTGGACACATGGAACCATCTCTCTCAGGAGGTGGTAGGGAACAGAACCGTCAGAAGTTTCAAACATGCATGGGATAAATACAAAGGCATTATAGCATTTGGCAGTAAATAGGGGAGGGAGTAGTTTCTCTAAAATGGGAAGACTAGATGGATACTAAGGTCCCCTTCTGCCGTCACTTTTCTCTGTTTCCATGTTTCAGTACGTTACCTGCTCAGCACAACTATTGAATTTAGTGGGTGACATATGAAGGAGAAATTACCCAGATGTAAACGAGTTTGTTGTAGCTTTAAAAAAGGCTTTCACAGCCTGTCCGGCAAGAAAAGCAAGATTTAAGCAATTCTTAACTACGAAGGGGAAGTCCACTGCACTACTACCATCGCCAGTAATCACAAGATGGAATACCAGTTTCCATGCAATATTTTACGTACAAAGCACATGGATGAATACATAGAATTCTTTACAGATGAAAGTGTGGCATGTGAGGATGTAGTGAATATTTCATTAACACAGTCAGTCAAGTTCAGCCTTAATCAAACAGCACCAGTGCCCCCCCCCCCCCATGGTGCAAATACTGGAGAAGTACAAGGGAGATGAAGTCAAAGTTCACCTTTCATAAGATGTTTTGATTGACTTTGGAAGATTCATGGAGGTAAAATTGGAAGCGGCAGAACACAACTTTGTCTTTATATGCAAAAACAATTAAAGACTACATGTCATGCAATGGTTGATTTCCTCAATCTGCCACAAAGTTTTTTGAACTGGCTGGAGTTTTCAACCCATCAAGGCTGGCAACATAGCTGTATGTGAGGATGAAGTTTGGAACAGCATACCAGCATTTGAAGACAACATATGTGCTAGGGCTGAGCTCCTAACACACATTACATCAAAGAAATTCAGTGCAACAGAGTAACCTTGAATTAGCGGTCTGTCATCCCGTACTGGCAGGACACTAGAGAACTCTTTCCAAACCTAGCAAGCTTTGCACTAAGTTGTCTCAGTGTTCCTGTGCATAGTGCCAGTGAGGAGTGTTCTTTTTCTAAGTATGGTGCAATGCTCACCAACAACTGCAGTAGCATTAAGCCTCAGAATCAAAAAATGCATTCTGTGCTGCAGCAAAATGCATTAACATGATGCATATATTTACATTTCTATGTATTTTAAATATTTTTAATTTTTTTATTTGCTATAAATTTTTTTACATATGAAGCTGTGATTAAACATATGTACTTTTCTAAACACATAACATGCCTCCACTCATTCATATAAGCCATGAAATATGAACATTTTTGCCAGTGTAGAAGCCGTGATGAAAGTCTATTTTTCCTATGAAATAATTACAGCCCTAAGGATCGTGGATCCTTGGAGAATACTCTGTCCTACACAAAAGAGTTTACATTTCATGGTCGGGTTCTTAAATCCTTTTCTAGGATATAATATTTCCTGGTCTCTTAGCAACTACTGGAGAGTGTTTGTTGCTGTGAGATTGAAGCTAAAGTTATTTCTGACAATGCCCCTATAGCATAACAATGACCTCTGTATCCTTGCAGGTTCGTGAAAAAATCTGTCGACTTAACAATCACTTATTAAAAGACACTGAATGTTTCCGGTGCATAATGAAATATACTGCTTTTTATTTTCAACATCATTAGGGTTCAGTTACTGCTTTTTGTAGTTTCTGAGGGAATTTTTAGATTAGCCACCATCTGTAAGCAGAAAATACTACAGCAAATGACTCATCTCATGATTCATTTTCTTTTCATTTTATTTTTGTTAACTGGGTAAAAAAGCACTGAGCAAAATGGCCCTTTTACAGGCTTGACTTAGTGAGAGTCAAAGACACTCAAAAACATATAACAATGACAGTACAATAAATACATTTACACATGCAAAGGTTGCCTAAAAATATAGCAGGGCAATGATAAATCACAATTATAACATACAAAACAATCCAACATGTAAGTTATGTGCAAAAACATCATGAGCTTAAAAATAAGCCATTCTTTACAGTATTTCTAAACTGATAAAACATAGGAATATTTTGTATTTCAACTGCAAGTTTATTCCAAATTTGTATGGCACATTGTTTAAATGATTTTTGATGTTTATCAGTTTTCTGGTCGGGACCAAAAGCTTGATCTCATTTTCAGATTGCAACCTTCTTGGGAGAACTCTCTGTTGATAAAAATGAAACATGGGATTTGACCCACTACAGTGGAATTTTTTTTACACACAAAACACAATTTCTAAAGTGCATATTTATGATCTAGGGACAACCACCCCATTCTATTATATAAGCTACAATGATGTTCCCTAAATTTTGCCCTTAAGGCAAACCTACAAATGACATTATATAAGATTATTCTGTGATTCCTAATCTTCTCAGATACACCTCCCCAGACTATACTTCCATACTCTAACTCTGGCAATAAGCAAATAGTGGAAATTGCTTTCCTGGTATCATCAGATAAATAATCCTTTATGGCATAGACTGCCCCCAATTTACTATGTAACCGCTTAGTTATATTATCAACATGTAATTGAAAATTGAATGCACTATCTAAAGTCACCCCTAAATATGTAAAGTTTGAAACAATTTCAACAGTGGAGCCATCCTTAGTAGAAATAGTAAAAGAATTGTGAATTTTTTTTTTATTTTGCAGTGGAATAAAAAAGCATTCCTTTAGTTTTTTTCTGGTTTAGGACAAGACAATTGTCCCTTAACCAGCTAGTCAAGTTGATATAATCTTTACTCAGATTCTTCTGAAGTCTATCAACATTTTTTTCTGCTGCATAAAGCACAGCATCATCCGCATATAATACTATGGATGTATCAGTGCAAATTGTTGGTAATCCATTAAGAAAAATGGAAAACAATAAAGGACCCAGAACTGAACCTTGGGGAACCCCGTGGTGAACTTCCCTCAAATCAGACAATATTCCATTTACATGGACCTGTTGTACCCTTTTTGTTAGATAACTATTAAACCAGTTCATCACACTGTCCCTAAAGCCCAACTCCCTAATTCTAAGACCATTAGTGTATGGTCTACAAGATCGAAGGCCTTGGTCAGGTCCACGATCACCGCACCAAGATATTTCCCTTTGTCCATACCCTCATGCAGGTCGCTCATGAACCTGACTAAGGCCGTCTCTGTGCCACACTGTTCACGAAAACTATGTTGAGCAGATGTAATAATCCATACTTATTCATATGCTCCACAATTTGACAATGTAATAATTCTTCTTGTACCTTTCCTACTAAAGATAATTAAGATAGTGGATGATAATTAACAGAACGATTAGGTTGACCACCTTTGAAAATTGGGAAAATGTTGCCTTTTTCCATATTTCTGGATCTATCCCAGTATTTAAAGACATATTAAATAGTATCTGTAGGGGATAGGCAAGTTCTTTAGCAGCATATTTTAATACAGTTGCTTCTAAATTGTCAGCTCCTGGACCCTTAGATTCATCTAAACCCATTAACTCATGATATATTTCCTCCCAATGAATTTCCCTGAAATAAAATTTGGGATTATGTATAATATGAGGGGATATGAAACAATCCAATTTTTGTAATAACCCAAAGCCCTGTGTATATTATGACAAACGGGTCAATCTTTCATTTAAATAATCTGCAATGTCCCTACTATCTGTCAGTTCTTGATTATCCTTTAATAACTTCTGAAAATCTTTTTTAGTCCTAGGAGCAATTAGATTATTTATACTTTTCCAAAATCTTTTTTTGTCTTTAAAACTGTTGTTGCTAATTTTTATAATAATCCACCTTAGACTTTTTAATTTCTTTTTTACACTCATTTCTATATTGTCTAAAATAATTCCAGTCCCTTTCAAACCTAGTAGTTCTATAAATCTAACTGACAATATCCCTATATTTCATTAACTTAAATAATCTGTTATTCAGCCATTTACTACAAACACCCCATACCCTTATTTTTTTTTTCTTTTGGGGCTTTTCTTTTTAATTAAGGATTCAAGTTTTGCTTGAAAATAAAAAAAACAGCGGCATTTATCTCATTGGTATCTAACAATTGTTGTCAATTAACCTGAGAGAGATTTTGTTTCAACCCAAATAACTTTGCGTCATTCCAATCACTAGTTTCTACAATTTTAAACATACCCTTCGGTCTTTTATTACTCCAACTACAAAAAATTGGTAAATGATCACTAATTACATATGGGAAAGCCCCCAAACAACTTACATTTAGAATATTATTTACCATAACCCTTTCTAACAAAGTGGACTGTTTTGTTTTATGATTTGGTCTAGTCCCTTCAGTGATTATTTGTTCCATGACAAAGGTAAGGCAGCTGGAAGGCAGCATTTCTGCCTCATCCCATGAGAAGTATTGGCAGGTGCTTATGTTAGCTCAGGAATAGTACACAGAAATCCTCTTGGAGGTTGCAGACCATGCTATTTTTAGAGCCAAAATATCATACCTCAATCAGGGAGAGAAGGCTGGTACATTATTAGCTCTGCACCTAAAGCAGAAAGAGGCATCCAGGACCATTCCATCTATTCGGAAAGTGTCAAATGCTCCTTTATTCACCCCTCCTAAAGATATTGCAAACTGTTTTGGCTCTTATTATGCATACCTTTTTTGCTGCTGAGCCCTCTGCCCCTAAAGCAGAGATTTGGGCCTTCTTACAACATGCTCAACTACAGCAGTTACAGTACAAGAGGAGCAGAAAGAATTAATCTGGCAACCCATTTCTGCAGACGAGGTGGCAGAAGCTATAAGCTCTTTACCTAATGACAAAGCTCCAGGCCTGGATGGGATTTCTCCTAATTTTTATAAAGCCTTAAATGATGTTATTCCCTTATCTTGCATCTTTTTTTGATGATATATTTAATACGAAACTTTTGCATCCTTCTTTCCAGGAAGCTTTAATAACTATCCTTCTGAAACCTGAAATGGTTAAAGAGTTAGTTGCCAATTATAGGCATATTTTTTTTATTAAATTAGGACATTAAACTCCTAACAAAAGTATTAGCTAATAAGGTTATGGGGGTTTGGTATGATTTAATAGGCCCTGAACTAACTGGGTTTATGTCCGGCAGGCATTCTATGGATCCCTTGTGGAAGTTGGCTTACCTTATGTCTGAGTCAAGGGACTCAAAGACACCTGCTTTTCTGGTTTCCTTTAATACAGAAAAAGTTTTTGATAGAGTATCCTGGACCTACCTGTTTGAGACTTTGGTTATGTTTGGCTTTCCACCAGACTCTATTAAATGAACTGAGTTATTGTATTCCCACCCTATAGCCCGTGTTTATTGTAACAGTGTTTTTTCATCCTCCTTTTGATTACAGAGAGGCACTCATCAGGGGTGCCCTCTATGCGCCCTTCTTAATCTGTATCTTGAACTCCTTACCCGGACTATTGTTCAAGATCCTAAAATCCAGGGGATGTGTATTGTGATAGGTGTATGTGATTTCATCATATGCCAATGACATTTTGCTTCACCTAGAATGTTCTAGCGGCTCACTCCCCAAGGTTTTTGCAATATTACATTGTTCCAGCCAGTTTTCAGGCTATTGGTTTAACCTGGATAAATCCATTTTTATGCCGCTTAACTGTCATACATGTGTAGCATATGTCATAAGATGGGGAGGTGATTGGACCCCTGATGCACTTAACTATCTGGGAATTATGATATGTCAAAGTACCTATGCTTTAATCAAACATCATTTATCAAAGTTAATTGGGAATTTTAAGATGGATTTAGAGCTTTGGGCTCATATTAATCTTATAAAAAAATGAATGTCCTCCCATAGATTCTGTACACTTTAACTATGACTGACATATTTATTCCCAAGCAGTGGTTTACTTCCTTTCACTGAATACTTACACTTTTTCTGTTGGGGGGGCACCCTTGAAGGGCCTATGCCAGGATAACTCCTGCAAAACCTAATGGTGGTTTAAACCTTCTGGATTTTTTCCTCTACTGTTTGGCAAGGCATGGTGCTCAGTTTTTAGGGTGGAAGATGGAGCATCCCTTGGAAAACACTGTTACAACACCACCAGCATATCAATGTATTGAAATAGCCTTGGCTAAACAATATAACATGGACAACAGTTTGTTACCTAGCTGTAAACTTAGCCAGCTCCCAGCTCCTCTGTGAGACTTTCCCATTGGTGTATTAGTTAAAGTGTGAAGACAATTACACAATTTGTGGGCATCTCTTCTTTCTATGATTTGCCCCAGTACTTGAGGTACAGTATAATCATAATTTTCATATAGGTCATTGAGTGATAGGGCACTCTTTTTTTTTTGAGGTGTAAATCTGGTCAAACTTTCTTCTCTTATTCAAAATGGTACTTTCTTTCTTTTACTGCCTTTAAAGCCCAACACTCACTAGGCAATACAGCTGTGTTTCAGTGCATGCAGTTACAGCACAGTCTGAAATGCACTAGGTCCTCACCCATGGCCCACACAGACTCCACAGATCTGGTGCTTATTGAGCCAGGATGCAACCCAAATGAGCCAGGATGCAACCCAAAGACATGCAATCTCTTTCATTACAAGAGATTGCGATACTATGTTACCAGAAAGCTAAACTTGAGGTTAAATTATTGGGGCACAGAATTTGTTGAATTGAAGGATGAGGTTAACGTTGCCCAGGTATGGCTTTGTAAGATACTGCTGTATTATGCACTGTGCTCTAATGCTTAACAGACACAGAGAATGTATGTACTTATATGGTAAATGGAAAGGTTACTGAGACAAGTTATGTGGTCAAGAACTGGTTCAAACTGGATTATTCTAGCTTGAAATTGTGTACATGCTCAAAAGAATGTACACAAATTGAAAGAGATATGTGTCCAATCAGGTATTTGTAGTCCATATACAGATAGAGGAAGCAGTTGTTGTGCAGGGGAAAGACATATATAAATAGTCTGAATAGCTTCTGGCAAGTTGCAATTGTGACATCACGAGACCCTGCCAATGACTCCCAAGAGAATGGGTAGTAGTTGCTCTATTATCTTGTAAACTGGTGCCTGCTATATTGTCACTATACATCTATAATGCTGATGCCTATATGCTGAAATAAACCTCCTCCAAGTGAGGAAACAACATCTCACTGTGTCGAGTTGGATCTATACTTCTCTCAGTACTGGGATCCCAGGGTCACAATGTCCAGAATCCTGCATATTCTTACAGTGGTGACTGTGGCAGGACCTCTGGCTAATCCTGAAGGCTAAGAGTAAGAAGGCAAGCATTATAGACTGTGCCCTCGGGAAGGGTTGCAACCTAACAAGGCAGAGGGGAAAAGGACTGGAAACAGTCCAGGTGTTCATGAGGTATGTGAACCAACAGTAAAAATGGCAGGGAGAGATGTTCCAACATTGGAACGCCTCATTGAGGAGAAGGTTACTAAAGTTAAACCTTACCCATCCTTACTGGAGGACCTCCAGGTGACTACGCCCTGGAAGGCAACAGTATCATCTGTGACTAAGGCATGGAAGGAAAGAACTTGTCCCAGAAACAAGCTGTTCAGTTGTGCTTAAGGGCAGCTGTTGCTATTGCTAGAAACAATGATGCCTTAACTAGGGATCGTTTGGCTAGACATCTAGATGATAAAAAGAAAATCAAAGATCTCAGCGAGAGGGTGCAACAATGCAGTCTATTAGCTCAGGGGAGCATTATGAAACAACAGTATGCAAGAGAACTGCAGGAGGAGAATGAGGGGTTGAAAGTTAAGATGTCCGAACTTACTCAGAAATTAGGGGACACCCATCTACTGTTAGGTACCATCTAGACTCCATAGGCAAAGACAGAGACCCCTATGAAATAGAACACTATAAGTGTAACAAAAAAATTAATCAACTACAAAAGGATTTAAAATGACAGGGAGCCATAGCCACAGCCTATAGTGGTAGGAAGATGTCTGCTTATCATAATCAGGAAGATTATAGTGATTCAGAAGAGAAGGAGGGTAGTGCTGAGGAAAGGGATGACGATGATTGGGACCTGGAGAGCGAAAGCTACTGGGACCCACGTGCGAGAAATACCCCGATGGTTGTCAGTCGACACAGCTGTCAGCACCACCCTTTCCCCAGACACCCACCTGCACTACCACTACTACGGTGATGGAAGGAGAAGTAACAACAACAACCCAAGTGAAAAAAACCAGAGGCTCTCACATACATGGATAGATAGACGTTAGTGAGGGAATTGGAGAAAATACATCCCAGGGATAGTGGTATGGATATTGCCCAGTAGGTACAAACTTTCCAAAATATTCACTGGGAGTTGAAAGAGACAGATATTTTAGATGTACTTCGCACTGCCACACATGTGGACCTCTGGTCTAGCATGCCTGCAAAGACCAAGGGTGAGAACGTAAACTCTGTCTTGGGAACCATCATACAGGCAGCCACCAGGGGAGCTCATGATTTCCTGGTGGAATTTACAAATGCCAGGTAGAGGGAGCAGAAGTGTTTTAACACATGGTTGCATCAACTCTATATGAGTTACACCCTTGCCTATCCTGCCGGAGATGGCACCAGGTGAGGAGAACCTCCCCCTTGCATCAGAAGCCCTTGCGCCTGATGATGGCACCTTTAAGCAAAGACTGATAACTGGTTCCAGATCAGCTAACAATTGAATGATAGGGGTGTTTGGCAATGAAGACTCCCCATATGTGGACATCATGACATCGACTACCAGGGTTGATGCCATAATCTCAGCAGATGAACAGCCAAAAAAGGCAAAACTTTTGGTGGTCGAAAGACTGTTGAAAGGAAGCAATCCCAAACAAAATAAAGGCAGACAGAATACAGATCAGGTGATCTGTCACAACTGAAATCAGCCAGGTCATATTAAACCCAATTGCCTGGAGTTTTAAAAGGATCCAACTGAGCGGAATAAAGTCCTGGGAGGTGGAAAGAGATGGGACAGATCCCCTTACACTGAAGTGGTAAGACAACTAGTAGAACTATGATAAAAGTATGTGGAGACACCCCCTGGGCTACGGAGCCCAATCAAAAATAGGAAATACAGGTCTCCCCCGTCACTCCATGTGTGAGGTTGCTGACAGATGCATGGAACCATCCGGTAGTTCAGGCAGCTGTGAAGGGAGGCACACAGCAAACAATGCGGGTGGACACCGGGGCATCCATAACCATTGTGCATACCTTACAACCAAATTCGCACCCGCTAACTACCAACCAATATAAATCTATGGTGGCATTTGAAGGAACTGAGACTAAAACAGTGGTTGAAAAGGAAACAAAGTTATGTTTTGAAAATGATGTTGCATTTGATTGTCCATCTTTTCTTATGTGCTTATCTGATGGCAGAGGTATTATAGGCTTAGACTTTCTAATGAAAAACAATGTGGTTTTGGATATGACTAATAATTGCATGTGGTTTGCTGGGTCTGAAGCAGAGTCTGGAATAATTAATGATGCATTTGTGGTAACTGCTATTAAGGGCATGGGATGTTTGGCTCAGCCTACGTCATCAGATGAGTTAGTGATTGCTGTAATCCAGAAAAATGCAGATGTTTTTGCAACTCACAAACATTACTGTGGTAAGATGGAAAGGGAAGAGAAGAGCATATCACAGGCAAGGCACACTTACTGCAAAAGCAGAATAAAATTCCAAAAGAATGTGAGCAGGCAATCGACCAAATGATCCAATCACTCTTGGATCAGGGAGTTTTAAGAGAGAGTGTGAGTCTACAACAAATTTTCCCATTTGGCTGGTTAAGAAACCAGATGCATCCTGAAGATTAACGGTAGACTACAGGGCTTTAAATGCCATTGCATCACTGATGACTCCCATGGTCCATGAGGCTCCTACCCTCCTGAGCACAGTGCCACCCAGGGCAAAGGGCTTTTCCATGCTGGACATAGCTAATGGATTTTGGAGTGTGGCCCTGGGAAAAGAGTGTCAGAATAAATTTGCTTTCACCTGGAAGGACAGGCAGTACATGTGGACTGCCCTCCCTCAGAGGTTTCACTGCAGCCCCACTATTTTCCACAAGTGCATGGCAGCCATTTTGACATATTTTTCTATGACAGATCATTTGTTACAGTATGTTAATGATTTGATGTTGGTGACTGAAACTAAGCAGGAGCACTTAACTTTGTTAGATGGGCTGCTGTCTTTGTTGAGGAGAGCAGGATTAAAAGTAAATAAAAAAAATGTCAATTGGTTATGTCAGAGGTTTCCTTTTTGGGCATGGTAGTCTCCAGGGATGATAAATCTCTGGATACTGCCAAGGTGGCCCTAATTAAGAGAATTCAGCCCCCAATAACAATTACAGCTGTGCGCTCCTTCATAGGCTTGGTCAATTACCAGAGAGAGAATTAATTCCCCACTTCACTGAAACACCGCGACCCTTGCATGATTTGCTGAAGGGAATTAAAGACCTGCCAAGCAACTCACTAGCCGAGCATTGGACTATGCAGCATACTGAGGCATTCAGGGTGTTACAGGTGGCAGTTTCGGAAGCCTCCCTACTTGTAACCCTGATCCATAGCAGCCATTTTATGTAGATGTGGCCACATCACCAAACACCATTTTGGCTGTGCTGTTTCAGGAGCATCATGGCAGGCTCCGCCTCCTTGCATACACTTTGCGCTTGCTAACGTAAGTGGAAAAGAAATTCACAGCCTATGGAAAACATTTCTGGCTACCTTTTGGGCTATCCAGCACTTTACATATATTACTGGGTTGCAGCATTTGATCATTCATATGCCACATACACCACACAACAACTCTTAAAACCAGGAGATATGCACATCTCCACCCAACGCTTGTCCAGATGGACCCTGATGCTTATGCAAAGGGATATCGACATCACATTGAAGCAGCTTACAATGTTGCCTGCTCCGATGCTGGCTATGGGGGAAACCCACCAGTGCCCAGATGGTACCACTGCTTACGATATACCCCTTTTCTCTTCCCTGATCAACACACACCAATTGCAAATGCCTAGTGTTGGTATACAGATGGCATCTGCTATTGTAAGGATGGCCAGCTCTATACAGGCTTTGCAGTTGCCACTGAGACCACGACATATGTCTGCTGATGTCTGCCACATTTGGCACAAGTTGCTGAATTATCTGACATAATTTGTACAGTTCGTTTGGCCAAATCACAACCCACTAACATCTATTCTGATAGCTCATATGTTTGTAATGCCTGTTCTATGCTCCCCCATATCATCACAATTATTACATTGCTACTGATGGAAAACCTCTAAAGCATAGGTCCTTGTTACAACTTTTACATGCCTTCCTACCCACCTCCACCCATTCAATTGCTATTGTCAAAGTCAAAGGTCATTCTAAGGAAAATATGCATGCTGAGGGCAATCAAAAAGCACATGATGTTGCACAGCTTGCTGCTATCTCAGGGGACCTGTGGACACCTCCTACTTCTTCCCTTTCCCCAGTGGCTACAGCAGCCCCTGTCCTTCCTGACCTGGTATCTATTCAAAATTCTTATCTACTGTTTGTTATGGTCTGGGCTTATTTGAAAGACTCTACCTCTACATCTACGTCACCCCCTTTCAAGTGGACCAAGTACATTATCTTATCTCCCAGTGGGGTTGTGTCTGCACCACAACTTCTTATCTATTCTAAGAATACCTCCCTTCCACCAGTGGTTTGCCTGCCACCTACTTTTTTTTCAGAAATTCTGCATTTATACCATACCCATCCCACCAGTGGACCTTTACATTTGTGGTGCCCTGACCTCCATCAGCTATGTCAGGCTGCTTTCGCCTCCTGCCTGCCATGTCTCCAGACAACCCCACTTCCACTAATCAAGCTCTCCTGTGATCAGCAGAGCCACCATCTGGTCCCTGGTGTCACATGCAAGTAGAATTTGTCTTCCCAAAACAAAACAAAACTATGACCATGCCCTGGTCCTAGCTGATCTATTCACCAAGTGGATTGAGGCATTCCCCATGAGAGACAATAAAGCAGCTACTGCTGTACGCCTACTGGCTACAGAGTTGTTTCCTCATTGGGGCCTTCCTCATATCATCTCTTCAGATCAGGTACCATCTTTTTCTGGTAAAGTTTTTTAGCAATTATAATTGTTACAGATTGAACAGCAGTTACATATACCCTACCACCCTCTGTCCTCTGGAGTTGTGGAGAGGGGCAATCACACCTGAAAAACTATGCTCACTAAATTATGTTACCAACATCCTACTCAGTGGGCTTCCATGTTACCCCTCTGCCTTATGGCCATTTGCTCCACTCCATCTGCCTGCACAGGGATTTCACCTTACCAGACTATGACAGGGTGCCTGATGTGTACTCTGGAGCAACTACTGCTCCCATCTCAAACTCCTTGTCTCAATGCCCTGATTACCAATGCCTTGCTTGAGACATATTTACAGCATATTTTAGAGGTTAATAAATCCGCTGCTTCACAATTGGGTAAATCTAAAAAAACAAGTTAAAAAATACTTTGATAACAAGGTCAATCCATTTCAATATGAAGAGGGGAACTCAGTCATGATAAAGAACTTTGCTCCAAAAGAACATACATTTGATGTAAGATGGAAAGGGCCCGTCCCCATTTTGAAGAAGGCAAGTTCTTCTGTATATTGAATCAAGATGAGAGGAAAGAAAAATGCTGTCACACTGAAATGGTTTCACATTATTCAATTAAAGTCAGTAAGAATAGATATTAACCTTGTTGTTTTTTATTTTAGATGTATATAGCACAGAAATAATGTGGGTGTGTCTACTCCTAAGCATGTCAGTATCTACTGGCCTATACATACAGGTCCCATTTGAGAACATCATGTGTAAGCCCCAACAATCAGTAACTTTATTGACTTCATATGACTGGGATTCTGAGGACAATTTATATCACTGGGCTTACTGGAATGTAACATGGAGAAAGGACAATGATACTATTATAGCAGATGGATGACAATACGTCTGTTTGAACAAATGGCCACAAAGATTCTCATGTACCTCATGATACAGCACCCTCTCCCCCATCTTGTTGTATCAAAATACAGGTTCCTTAATGATCAAGAAAGCTCAGGTGAACAATACCAGTACTTATACCATGAAAGAGAAATATTACACAAGGATATGGATGCCCGACAGATGTGAGGACCCTGACATATGGAATATTATGCAAAGATCAGTTCATGTGCAGGTTCTATCACCCCGGTGTCCTAAGTTTACAGAAGGACCACCAAGTGGACTAGCATCATCATCACTGGAAAAGACTTTGATAAACAATGTACAGTATATCAGATTACCAGTGGTGCTTAACTTCTCTGCTTGGAACTTAAATACCACTGGACAATGTACTCACAAAAATGTGTCAAAGTTTTATGCTACCGTGTTAGTAGATATGGTTAGTGTCTTTCATGCAAAACAAATGGACTGGTGTGAAGAAAAACCTACAAAGGAAATAATTAGTAGAAGGAAGAGGGATTTGATGGGACATATTGCAGGTTTGTTTGGATCAGGATTTAGTGTGTGGAATCATGCAGACTTGGATGCTTTAGCAGAGCATGCCGCCCAGTCACAAAGTAAAATAGCAAGGGAGGCATTACTGCCTCTTTTTTTTTTCTATTTTCTATTTCTGTTCCTGTTGCCTCCGTCAGCCATCTGCTCCGGTCACAGACCCCTGGTGCCCCCACCTCCGGATATGTAGCTGAATCCCCCGGTCATCCCTGGCTTACCCCCCAGAGAGTGGGGCCATGGCTCTGACCCTCGAAATTGGGCCGTGGAACTGTGACTGGTTGGGGGATCAGCTTCCGGAGGCTGATCAGGGCTCCCAGGGGTGGAGCGCCATTGAAACGGCAGGCACAGGATTTTTTCCTCCTGTCTCTTTAAACAGGATGGGGACGTGCAATGATGACCTGCGTCCACCCCATCCTGAATTCCTGTTATGCGCCGATGTGGTGCAGTCACCCAGCCTCTGCTAGGTGCCGCTACCGCCGAGTGCCACCCTGCCCTCCCCCCAGGGAAGGAGAGCTGTCCGAGGGACGCTCAATCCTTCCCACCCTGGCCGGTCCTCCGATGACCCGGGTCCATTTCTGAACCTGGATCGCCGGCGTCGCAAGCGGAAATCCAACTGCTGCGCCGATAGACTGGCCTTGGCATTACTGCCTCTGGCTATTAATCAAGAGGGTCTGGCTCAGGAAGAATGCTTGACTGTGTATAATATGCATGATATTGCTAATCGTTTTAAAGAGGTACAAAATAAGATCAATGAAATTATCTAAGATCACAATCAGCAGGTGAAAGGTAAGACTATAGGATCATCTATTGTATGTACAACTTATGGGTCATATGTACTCACAACTATTACTAAGCTTTTTGAGCAACTGGAGCTGAAAAAATTACTGAATATGGTATCATATACTAAAATTAAAGGGAAATGTCCATCTAGGATTAACTTAATCAGTATTGTTACCAATGGAAATCTGCTTTACATAAGCTATTGACTGAACCCATAACAGTTTTAGGGCCAGGATTATACCCATTCCATTTACCCTCCCTTTATAGCTGCAGGCATCCATTTACTAAATCACAGACACAGGAAATGATATCACATCAGGGGAAACACATATAGTCAAATATTTTAACCAGGAGAGGCACACTGAACTGAAGCTTGAGTCCAGGTATGACCTGAAAGCACAAGAAAGTTAAGTGATTTGCTTAGGATCATACAGTAATGCAAGTGAGGACTGTGGAATTCAAACCCAGGACTCTAGGTCTGCTGCTCAGAGCCTTAAACCATAGCCTCCTTCAAGGTAAGAGGAAAAGAAGAGTTAGGCCTTTTGATGAGCAGTCACTACCAGCCATTTAATAGTTTAGTGATTGCACCTGGGAGCATCAGGGAAGTGAAAAGGTTCTATCTCAAAAAAAAGGGACTACTGGAGATTTCCTGCTGGAAAGACAGAGTGAAACAGTTGGAATAATGAAATGAAAAATAAAAACAACAAAACAAATCTGCTGTGTTTTTTTCTTTTACTTTGGTGAAAAGAAACCTATTTCTGGATGGTGTTCAAATAAAGATTTTTTTTGTATGTTGCAACCTTTAGAAGGAGTAGTGCTGGAACATGGGGAAAAGTGAGTGGCCCGGATATTCAAACTGTGCCAGGCTGTGGTGCAACAAATCAAACACTCGAGGTGCTCAAGTTCACTAAATGTGGAACAAATTTGACCTGGTGCTAATTCGGAAACAGAGAAAACAAGTTCAAGAACCAAACGCTTTTGAAAAAAGCAACCCGAATGCACAGACCAAAATCAGTTGTGTCACATAAACCAATATACAGCACAGCTTACCATGTCCTCAAATTTTATTCTGGTCACAACGTATTTTAAATGCAGCAACATAAGAAGTGCGGCGGTGACTTACTAGACAGAAATAAATTAAATAAAAACTTTTTCACCAAATTAGTGCATAATGTTTCCTTGACCGGGTCAGCCGAGCAGTAACCAGCCCACGTGCGTGATGACGCACGGGAATCAGCTGACGTTCCGGCTAACACCTTCCTCAGAGCTGATTGGTCAACAGAACACATCAATCATTTATAGTGACTCAAATGCATCATCAAACCCAACAACCAATTAAAAACAAAATAAGCTCATGAATATTCATCTTTGCCCCAAATAGCTCATAAATAACAATGTAATAATAATTCTTCATTTAATCCTGTTTAATACTGTTATAAGTATTGTTACGTTTAAAACGGATCTGCAGCAATGATAGTCAGTTTAGAAATAATGCTCAAGAGACTGCGAGACGCTTTAGAGCACGTGGGTATGGAATTGATTGCATTTATAAAGGGATGGAAAAGGTTGCTAATATTAACAGGAATGAGTTGTTAAAACAAAAAAGTGGAAATGAGGAACCCCAGGGCTGTATTCATTATGCACTAATTTGGTGAAAAGGTTTTTATTTAATTTATTTCTGTCCAGTAAGTCGCCGCCGCACTTCTTATGTTGCTGCATTTAAAATACGTTGTGACCAGAATAAAATTTGAGGACATGGTAAGCTGTGCTGTATATTGGTCTATGTGACACAACTGATTTTGGTCTGTGCATTCAGGTTGCTTTTTTCAAAAGCGTTTGGTTCTTGAGGCTGTGGTGCAAGCCTGGGCACAGCTCAACTTGGTTGCGCAGGGGTGTGGCCTGGGCGATATTCAACAAGGCTGCGCTATGGTGCAGCAGCTTTGAATATCGCACCCTGGCCACCCCCACTGTGCATGGCGCAGTGGCACTGTGCCAGCGCAAGTGGCCAGAGTGGATCATGGAGATGCGCTAACGCAAGTGCCATTGCACCATGCACAGCACCTGTAATATTCAAAAGGGGACATGCAAATGGGCCATAATTTATGCAAGGTGCACATGGGGCCATTTGCATGTCATTATGGCCCCATTTGCATCCCATTAGCATGCAGGTGCGCTGATCCCTGGTGACTTGCACCTGGCGCCCTGCCAGGCAATAGCAGTCGGGGACCGACACCCCCTGAAGCCCGATCGCGGGCATTTGTGTAAAAAAATCCTCATCTAATATCCCTGGTGGTCCAGTGGACTGCTATGTGCCCGATCGCTGGCATCGGTATATTAAAGCCCCCCCCGTCCAATATCCTTGATGGTCCAGTGGACCGATCATTGCCCGATCGCGGGCATCTGGGTAAATCCCTCCTGCCAATATCCCTGGTGGTCCAGTGGACCGCACTCTGCCCGATCACGGGCGTCTGTAAAACGTAAAAGATGACCTATTACCCTGGTGGTCTAGTGTACCCCCCTCGCCACCCACCCACTGAGCTCCACCACCCCGCTCCCCCCGGGTCAGCCAGTGGGCAGCAGAACCCCACCTGCCTGCCGCCCCGCCGCCCACCGACTGACAGCTTGGTAGGGCTACATGCCCATTGGTTCACAGCATGAGCCCATGGGCATGCAGCCCATACCGTACTACACATTCCAGATATGTGAATCATTCATTCACATATCTGGACTGTGTAGTACGGTATGGACTACATGCCCATTGGCACACCCTATGAACCAATGGGCATGCAGCCCTACTGAGCTGTCAGTTGGCAGGCAGCAGGGTGGCAGGCGGGTGGGGTGCTGCCTCCCGCTGGCTGACTGGGGGGGAGTGGGTCAGTGGGGCTCAGTGGGCAGGTGGGAAGGGGGGTTCACTAGACCACCAGATAATAGGTCATCTTTTATGTTTTACAGATGCCTGCGATCAGGCAGAGTGCAGTCCACTGGACCACCAGGGATATTGTGGGGGGATTTACACAGATGCCTGCGATCGGGCACATAGTGGTCCACTGGACCACCAGGGATATTAGACAAGGCTTTTTTGGGGGAGACAAATACCCACGATTGGGAACATAGTGGTCCACTGGACCACCAGGGATATTGGAGGGGAGGTTATGTACACAGATGCCCACGATGAGGCATG
This sequence comes from Neoceratodus forsteri, assembly GCA_016271365.2. NCBI lineage: Eukaryota > Metazoa > Chordata > Ceratodontiformes > Ceratodontidae > Neoceratodus > Neoceratodus forsteri. The sequence goes on from CM057459.1 coordinate 877,009,014, forward strand.
GGGGGCACTGCCAGGTGTAGCAGGAACTCAGGTTGCCACCCACAGGTGGCAGCTGCCGTGCTGTGCCCTGCAATGCAGCAGCTCACCTGTGGGTTGCCATCATTTGTCCCTTTTTTGGGGGGGCTTAACTTTGTGCAGGCGCAAGTAGGGGTTGCTCATCCATGGCTCTGCACATCCAGGGCTGAATATCGGGCTGTGCAGGTTATGCATGGGCATGCCCGCCTTATCTGTACCTGCATACATTACTGATGCACTCCGGCGCATCGGGATTTATGTGGCACACTTTTCCCTTTTGAATATCATGCCAGGGTGCATCAGTGGGTTATGCATGGCACAACACTGTTGTGCCATGTGCAACCCTTTTGAATATTTGGGCCAGTGTGTGTATGGGGGGCACTGTAATAATAAGAGACCATGATTGCTTCCCTTCTGACATTGCATGCATTTAGGGGCACTTTGAATGCTCATGGGCAAATGTGTGTGGGGGGGTGTCCACTTCCCACATGCATCTGTAGGTTATGGCACCTATGTTCAGAAGAGTTCTGAATTGATTGCCATATATCCTATCACACACCAACACAAAATAATTATTTTGTTACAACTTATTTACCCAGGATAATCCAGCTGAGATGTGCCACCTCATTTCCAGTGGGGTCCTGCTGCTATTTATTTCTGTGGTAGGTGGACAGTAGCATGGGGGGTTATGTGACTTACTCAAGGTCACACAGTTAGTATTTGACTTTACTGAGGTTTGAAACACTCATCCCCTGGGTCCCAAGCTTGTGCTCTTGCCACTAGACCACACTCCTACAAATGACCGAACATGATGCCAACAAAATAAATTTAAACACAACTACTTCAGTGCTAACAAATACCGGAACTGAATAGGTACAGGAATAAAAATGATTTGCAATGTTACCACAGTAGCAAAATATTCTGGAAATCACACTGGTACTAAACATTTTATTAAACTGAAATGTATCAAAAACATTGTACAAAGCAATATAAACCTCAAAGGAGCTCAGAAACTGCTGGCACTGGCAGTACACAACTTTTGTTTATAGCAACCCCTTCAAGATTAGACAAGTTCACATCCCCATGGACCAGGTAAAAGAATTTATTGTTTCATTTCCTCTACCTTTCAAGGAGGTAGTATAGTACAGTGGTTTAAGACTCTGAGCTGGAAACCTGGGTTTGAATCCCACAGTCCTCACTTGCACTACTGTATGACCCCGAGCAAGCCACTTAACTTTCTTGTGCTCTCAGATCACACCTGGACTCAAGCTTCAGCTTAGTGTGCCTCTCCTGGTTAACATATTTATTGACTATATGTATTTCCCCTGACGTGATGTCATTTCCTATGATTTATTAAATGGATGCTTGCAGCTATAAAGGGAGAGAAAACTTAATGGGTGTAATTCTGGCCCTAAAACTGTTATGGGTTCAGTCAATAGCTTATGTAAAGCAGATTTCCATTGGTAACAATATTGATTCATTTTATCCTAGATGAACATTTCCATTTAAGTTATGGTACTGTCCCACAAGTAATAAAACTGATAATAACTGTTTAGAGCAGTGTGCCAAACATGAGATGCCACCCATCTCTATAATAAGGAGGCTCACTACAATGATGCCCCACAAGCCCAAATTTGATTGCCAACCTAAATGCACCCTTAGCCAAACAATGATGGCATCCTTTACAGTGAACCCTCCACAAGTGGATGTGCAGACACAGCAATTCAAAAGAATAGTTAAGGTACATTCAGTGGGATGCCTGCTAAAAGCCTATTATGATAAAAGAGCTTATCCCCCCAAATTTGTGGTGTGGAATAATAATAACACCTGGGTACATCCCAATCCCAACCACCAACAGCTTAATCTGGTTCAAGGTCACTTGGCATTCATCTGTATCCCCCTCTCCCGGGTCGTGCCTGAAAATAGGAAGGATTTATCTAGTGCACTTACCCGGTCAACAAAAACTAAATAAAATAAATAAATACAATCTCCATTGTTTCAGGGACTTAGAGGAAGTATGGTTGTGCAGCTATGATGTGCTGTCATTAGCAGGTCCCGTTTGTGGATTGGAACCATTGAAGGGGCAATTTAATGAGTCTGTCTTGTGTCCTGTTCAGTTATCTAAGTGGACTACTGAACAGATACAAGTTACCTACAATAGTACAAACCAGTATTGTGTGGTCACTAATTTTCCATCTATGACCCAGCAAGGACTTCAATGTCCTATTCCCCATCCAAATTCCAGTTTTGAGTCCCTAGGAGATACTAGGATAGGAAATCAGGTGATACATCCTCTGACACAGTACTCCTTCACCTACTATATCAACAGCTCTGCCCCATGGCAGAGTATGATGATTAAGGAATATGACCCCATGTTTGGAGTGCCCATAACACCCTTAACTTTAAATGTACAAAGGCTACTTGATAGAAAAGATTCTCATCTCATTCAAATTGAAAATATGGTTAGAAAGGTACAGGCCATTGCTAGAGAGTTGATGCATGATGGGGACATTGAAACTATGTTCTCCAGCTCCTGGTTGATGCTTACATTTAAGGCATTGCTAATGTTAAAAGGAGTATTAGTCCTGATTCTATTGATTTCTATTTGTAAAATTTGCACAATGATGAATCGTATGAGAAATGAAATGCTGATGATGAGAGCTTCAGGTGTCACTCACTCTATGCTGTACAGTAGGTTGCACCATATGAAGGATCAAGCTCCTCTCGCCTTCAAGGGGGAGGACCGTAAAGTACTGCTGTATTATGCACTGTGTTCTAATACTTAACAGACACAGAGAATGTATGTACATATATGGTAAATGGAAAGGTTACTTAGAGACAAGTTATGTGGTCAAGAACTGGTTCAAACTGGATTATTCTGGCCTGACATTGTGTACATGCTCAAAGGAATGTACACAATATGAAAGAGATATGTGTCCAATCAGGTATTTGTAGTCCCTATATAGATAGAGGAAGTTGCTGTTGTGCAGGGGAAAAACATATATAAACAGGCTGAAATAGCCTCTGGCGAGTTGGAAATGTGACATCACAAGACCCTGCCGATGACTCCCAAGAGAATGGGTAATATATGCTCTATTATCCTGTAAACTGGTGCCTGCTATATTGTCATTATAGTACCTGTAATGCTGATGCCTATATGCTGAAATAAACCTCCTCCAAGTAAGGAAACAAAATCTCACTGTGTCGAGTTGCATCTATACTTCTCTGTGTACTGGGATCCGAGGGTCACAAAGTCCAGAATCCTGTATATTCTTACAGCTTAATTTACACAGGTATTTAAAGTCTGTTGTCTGAAACTGGCTCAATATATATTATTCTTCAATATGTACTATACCAAAGTCAAACTGGCTAAATTAATAACATTTGGAGCTCGATGTATTTTAAATGTAAAGCTGAGAGAGGGATGCTGAAGCATATCTTTCAGGGCTATGATAAAGTAAAGTCACTGTAGCAGGACATCAAAATGAGATTGGACCAACTCTTAGGCTTACAGTATGCCTTTGAGCCTCTTCTATACCTCATGGGCTGTGGCTTAGAAAAGCTAATTGGACAGCAAAGATACCACATGGCTCTTATTACAGCAGTATCTAAGTAGATTATAATGAGGCATTTGCTGGATGATCAGACTCCATCTTACAGAGAATGGTTAGCAGCAATCCTTGAAACATTATGTCTGGAGTGTATACTTGCCAGTATGAGGCATGCAAGGAAAACTTATCATAGTCGGTGGCTAGCACTCCACACTTTGCTGCAGTTGTCTCAGTCCCACTACAGTTGGAGCTGGCATTTGTTTGCTTGTTTCCCCTCTCTGCATTCACCTACACTGTATTTTTGTCAGTTGTAGTTGTTGTCTTTTTCTATTTTATTTCTCGGATGGTCATTTCCCATTGGTATGTCATGTTTAACCTTAATGCTGCCCTTAACACTCTTTTTTCTCTGTTTTGGTGGTCTTGTGGGAAAATGGACTGAAATAGAACAAATCTTAGTATAATTATGTCAAGCATAATTGCTTTGTAAAAGGTCAATCCTGTCTCTTTTCAAACATAAAACTTTAAATATTTCTGAGCCCCCTACCCACTCTTCAAGTAAAAAAAAACAAACTTTGGCCACAGCCAATAGGACTGCACGTGAATTTGGGGTAAAAATATTGAAATGTATCAAAATTAGGACATTACATTTGCAAAATGTAACATAGACTCATAAATGTGTTATTTTGTAATATTTTTACACCATATTTTCTACATAGCCTTGTTATAAAAAGATACAAAATAAGGTACAGGAGGGAAGTATTTTTCAGAACAAAAAGGTACTCAGGAACAATGGTACCCGATATGAAGCTGGGGGGGGTAATTTCAGGACAACTGTGAGGAAGTACTTCTTCATAGAGAGTGGTGGATTCCGGGAACAATATTTCATTGGATTTGGTACTAGGTGCTAAAATAGTGGTGGAGTTCCAGAATGCAAGGGATAGGCACAAGGGAATCTCAGTGGAAAAGGGAAGGGAGAACTTACAGGAGTTCATGTAGGATCTGCAGTGTTACTGTAGGCAGGGAAAATGGGCAGATTGTGTGGGGGACAAATGATCCTTATCTGCAAGCAATCTCTATGTTTTTATATTTTCAGTTCCAAAAGGTATGTCACGATATATGGTGCACGGCCAGTACTTAGGGAAATAGATCAGCCAGCTCTCAAACACAGAAGCAAAGAATCCAAGAGTCCTGTGCACTCATAAAGGAAACTAGTAGCCAGGCACAGCTTAATGCTGAAAATTCTTTACTGGCAGTAAAAGCACAAACCATGTTAAGTACAAATATAATCCAATACGAGCAAGAAAGCTGATAAACTGAATAAATGATAGATGCAAAGGTATGGCTACAGGTAAAAAGTCTTTATGGCTGTAGAAGCCCAAGTGCTTCAACTCTTGATGAGTCTTCCTCAGGGGGCATGGCTAGTTAATCTTTAAAAAAAAAAGATTTCAAATCCCATTGCTTGTTTAAAACAGCAGGTGTAGCACTTTGTAATTATTAAATCCAAGTTTATTTTTTTCACAGTATTTTATTCACTTGGTCCCTCCACCCCAGCAAAGGACCCACTCTCTCAATGCCTGTGAACTGTCATTCTATGGGATTTGAATTATAGCAATCAAACAAACAACTAATAAGTGGGGTGTCAAGTCTCCTATTAATAATATTGCTCAACAGTCTTGTGTGCTGGTTTTCAAGCTGGGCATTGTTCTCCGCACGCATATCTTATTGCATTTACACCATAGAACATATGTGACAAAAGTCAGTACTGCAATTAATAAATTCACATGTCTCCAACTTTAAATCTTCATGCATGGGGTGAACAAACTCTTTATCAGGTTGTGCATATGTGCACAAATTACAATTGTGACATTTGAAGAAACCTTTTGATTTGTACAGTAACCATTGGTTATTAAAGATAGCTGCCTGAATTGTCTCAAATCAGCTATGGACTAATTTGTCTCTCAGATTGTTTGCGCTACTGAAAGTAATGCATGGGGTATTACCCAATGCTGAAGTCAAATCATTGTCACCAAGCAGGATAGGACCGTTACAATAAATTATATTGTAAATTTTACCTGCCAAATGATTGAATTTACTGACAAAAGTAAAAGGAGCATGTTCAGGAATTTTATTTTTCTTGAGGCTTTTCATTCTGTTTTTCAGTAAATCATCTCTGTTTAGAGCCTTAGCTTTATCTCTAGCCTTTCTTGGTAACATTTTGTCATAAGCCCTATTCAGAAAACTCATTTCCAGTTCATAAGCCTGTCAGTCATATGGTTCAGATGAACTACAGTTTTTTTTTAATCTTAAAAATTCAATATATGGGATAGCATTTTTCAAAGGTATCGGATGCACACTATCTGATCTCAGGACCGCATTTGTAGCAATGTTTTCTGAAGCACTGAGTTTCAAATATTTCTTCCTTGCTATGTTTATCTCATGTCTCCTCTCAGTAGAAATATCACTTCTGAAAATAGAAGTATTACAAGTAGCTGCCTTGGAAATATTTGTCCCTTGAATTATGACACAAATTAGTGCTGCTGTGGCAGTCACTAAAATGTATAATGATATTCATTGTAATAGTAAGCCATGGCTAGTCATTGTCTATTCAATATACTGGGTAAAAACCATGACTAGAAATTGTAATGGACCCATCCCCACTTCTGCACATTTTAAATTAATCAGCTTATCAGTATCTTGTTTAGTTCTCAAGTTTGCTACGTTTTTTTTTTATTTTTCTAGTGATCAACATGATGGGCTAATAAAAATATTTATAAATACTTCAGCAGCAAGGTCTTTAATTGCCATTGAACTACATTGTTCCCTACAGTGTACTACAGCATTTTATGATATACCACAACTTTACTGTATTGCATCCTAGATGTTGCTGCTGTTCTTTTTTGTGGTCCAAGCTGATGACCTTAATGAAATCAGCCTCTCATCCTACCAGAATCTCCCACCCTGTTTTTTGTTGTTGTTGTTGTTGGTGCAGGGATGACTGTGTTGACCTGGGAGGGGTTTTTCAGGCTTTTGCAAGCAACTGGGTGGCCAACTATGTCATCAGTCATGCAGGTCACATCTTAGGAAGGATGTGAAGAGGCTGGAGAGGGTCCAAAGAAGGGCAACTAAAATGGTGGAGGGGTCTTAGTCAATTGTCATATTATGACAGGCTGAGTGACCTTCACATATACTCCCTGGAGCAAAGAAGGGAGAGACGGGACATGATTGAACCTTCAAATACCTCAGGGGCATAAATAGTGTGCCAGTGAGAGACATTTTCCAACTGATGGGACACTTGAAAACTAGGGCTCATGAGTCACAGACAGAGGGTGGGAGATTCAGAGGTAACATTAGGAAGTTCTACTTCATGGAAAGGGTGGTGGACAGCTGGAACAGACTCTCAAGGGAGGTGGTGGGGGCTAAGACAATGTGGGGATTCAAAAAGACATGGGATAGGCACAAGGGAATTGTTAGAAGGCTTAGTAAGGAAGGCTAGCTCTTTGAGCTGTTTTTTTTTTAAGGTAGGGAATCTGGGCAGACTGGGTGGGCCTGGTGGGCCTTTTCTGCTGACACATTCTATGTTTCTGTGTTTCTATGATGTCATTACATTCTGTGTAATAGCATGGCACACCAAGTGATGCAGTGATGCCTGGTGCATTGTTTGTTCACTTGGCAGGGTAGGGGTGGGTACCTCCATTAAAAAGAAGGCAATGAGGATGACCTGGAACACATGTAGTATCACCCACAGCTGATGGTGACCCTGTGTAGCTGAATAGCCTTGCTACAGTATAAAGGGGTTTCTTTAGAATCTTTAGTGCTTTGAGTGCAGCAGTCTCACAGATGTGATGCTGATACAGGCTAATGAGGATATTTGATTTGTACTCTAGGGGACATGTACTAGCAACACTGAGCCATCAATATTAAAGATGTCACACAGTGACAAAATAATAATGGCGAGCTAGTTACTAACTGAATAATTTATATTACTATTAATAGTTATAGTAGAACATTACTAATTTAGGGACCTTTATTTTACTGTTTTAGCAATCATAACAGGCACATCTTATGGTGTGAGAGGAATAGAATGCTACAGACATGCATTAAGAAGTGAAAGGGAAGAAAGCCTCTACTAAAGTAAACAAACATAAGGACATGAGAATGGAAGTGAGTTATGAGAGTATATATTGTTTACATTAAGAATTTAACTAGTTCGAAAATAATCAGAATGAATTTGACAGTGCAATAAACAAAAGCATTTATTGTGCCACTTGTAGGATCACACAGGATTGTGGTTTGTATTGATTAGGGACCAAGAAAATATATTTATTCATATTATATAGTTAAAAGAATAGATTATTTATCACACAGAATAGTATGCTGTTTTCTGAAAGAATTAACATTTTTATTTAAGGCTGCAATCTCATACGAACATATGAACATACAAAGAAGCCAGCAGGGCTGACTTCCGGCGATGCACCGCGTGGACTAGCAGCTTCCCTTCACAGCTCCAGCCACCCGCTTCCAAAACTCAATTTTAACACATAAACCGCACTAATTGGACATCGCAATGAACACAAGAAAGCGACGGAATATCCAAAGACGAACTGAGGACACACTATTTATCTCTACATGGAGGTGGAGATTAAGAAAATGCTGCCTAAGCATACACCCCCTGTTACACCCGAAAAGGCCCCAAAAAAGCCTAGGGCCTTGGGCTCCAGTTCAAATCCAAGTTCTAACTCTTCTACGGGAGACAGTGAGCCGCTTACCTTGCAACGGTTTTTGGAGGAGTTTAAACCGTTTTGCGACGACCTGCATAAACTGACATCGGATTTCAGTTCCCTAAGTTCAAAACTGAATGAAGTTTCAGAAACAGCCTCCGACAACTCAGCTAGGCTCTTCTCATTGGAGAAAAAACAGGACAAGCTCGATCACGAACTTAGCACCTGTAGACAACGGCTGGCCAAATTGGAATTAAAACTGGAGGATCTCGAAGGGCGCAGTCGATGGAATAATGTGGTCATAATTGGGCTTCCTGAAGGGAAAGAAAGGCACAATACAATTCTTTTCACCCAAAAGTTGATAGAGAAGCTAGTCGGCCCCTCATCCTTTGGTCATAAATATATTATAGAAAGAGCACATAGGGCTCTTCATTCCAAGCCAGCGCCTGGTGCCACCCCCCACGTCTGATAATATTTCAATTTTTGAATTTTTTGGAGAAACAACACTTCCTGCAGAAAATCAAAGAGCTCCAGGAAATCAGATGGGAAGGGAAAAATCTGAGAATAACCCAGGATTTGCCTACTTCTGTGCACCTGAAGAGAACAGCTTTCCACCCGAAGGTGTCCAAGTTAATCGCCGCCGGCATCAGGTACAGGATGGCGTACCCAGCTAGACTACATGTTCTCATCACAGGAGCCTGGACCGCTTTTGAAGATCCAGAAACAGCTGCTCCACAGCTTAAAGCTGCCTTCCCAGACCTTTTTAAAAATCCCTGACTGTGATATCGAGAAGACTCTAGTCTGAGGTGTGAAGCTACAGGGATCAAAGAGGAGATGTTTCATTTGGGAGGGGATTCATATGGCCAGACTTATCTTCTACCTATCGCTACCCTGTAAGCATAATGGGACATTAGGCTATTAGGTTTACTGGACTCATGTGTGTAATACACACGGCCAAACCTAATCCTTAATGCTGGTGGGGTGAAAATAGACAGAGTTCCAAAATAATTTCTACATCAGAGCTATTCCTGCTCTGGTTTTTTTCACAGAAGCTCTCATTCTTGATTTTTCCTCTCAGCATCTCAACACCTTTGCCGCTAGAAGGAGTACCGACACTACTAAAGACGGCTGTTTTTAATCATCATGATTACCAGAATAAGTAAATCCTGTCTTGTGAGGTTCGATTGATTGACACCAGAGTGGTGGACTTTTCAGTTGGATTAGCTTATTGTTTTTAGAAAAATCTTTTTTTTTCTTATTTTAAAGATAGGAGCCTTGTGACTTGTTGTGAAGAGCCCCTTTTCAGCACTTCAACACCTTTGCCATGAGAGGGAGTTCCAACACCACTAAGGATGGCTGTCCTGATCCATCGCAGTTGCTAGAGTAAGTAAATTCTGACTTTGGTGCTTCGTTGGATTGACATTGGAACTGTGAACATTTCAGTGGGATTATCTCACTGTTCTTGGAATGAACTGTTTTTTAGTTTTTAAGGACAGGGAATTCATGGCTTGTTGTGAGGAGCTCCTTTTCAGTTGGGATTAACAAAAAACTGTTGTAGCATGTAGGAAAATGAGCGATAGACAGGGTATCTCATTTATGTTGCTCAAGTATACTTTCATTTGCTATGTGAACCAGAACTGTTGACTTTCTTTTGTTTGTACCTCACAACCTGTATGGTGTTTTCTAAAATATAGACAGTTATTGGATAAAAGCTGTTGAGAAAGACATATTTAATTCCAATTCAGGGCACTTTCTGCTGTTAAGGTAGATACTTATGTCTGAGTTACTAGATGCTTTGATAACAACTTTGCAGTATTATAGTTCCATCAGTATATTCTATATTTAATTTTGTAGTTTAAAAACTTTCTATGGGCAAATTGTTGTTAAGTAGTTTTAGACACTCTGACCAAGTTCATACACCTAAGTAGGTTGTAATTTTGTAGATGTTATGTTGTGTTTAATCTTAGAAGAATTTTTGATTCTATTATTCTTCAACTGTTAGGCTTTGTTAGGGTGGCTTGAGCGGAGGGGATGGTTGTGGGGCATGAGGCAAAAGGTGAAGTATAGAAGAATGGGTGGGAAGGTGGGCTGGGACCAAGACGTATTGCTCACACAGTCCATTATATGTATGTGGGGGTTATTTAGGGTTCGGGGGGAGACGGGGGGGGTTACTTCACACAGGGACTGTCAATTGGGAAAGTTATCTGATATATGTTTCTTACTTTGACTACTTTACAAACCTCTATGGCTGGAGCATTGAGAATAATTACATGGAATGTCAAGGGGGCTAGACGCAAACTTAAGCAGTACCAGATCCTCAAACATCTAAATTTACTGGTAGCAGACATTGTGTTAGTGTAAGAGTCCCACCTATTGAATTCAGAGGCAGTTAAACTATGTAGGCAGCAAACAGGTCAATGCTTCTCAGCTGAGGGTAATACCCAAAGTGATGGGGTTTTGATCCTACTATGTAGGCCCATACCATTTACTCACAATTTAATCATACCTGACCCAGAAGGGTGTTATATCATAGTGAAAGGGAAGCTTTATACCAGAAATATCGTCCTAGGCAGTATATACGGCCCTAATATCGACTCACCCACCCATGCATCTATTTAATATTCTCACTTCATTTTTAAACATCCGTCTCTTTATAGGGGGTGATTTCAATCTGGTTTTCGATCCACAGATGGACGATTCAGGCAAATTACTTAAATGGCTTTCTCCAGCACAGCGGGCTCTCTGAGATTTGCTAGATGGTGCAGGCCTGACAGATATCTGGCACATCCTTTACCCCGCGGATAGAGAGTTTACATATTCATCACAGGTTCATCATACAGCCTCCCATATTGATTACCTGTTGCTCTCCCAAAACTTGATTCCTGGGGTGTCGGACACTACCATACTTTCAGGTCCACTTTTGGATCATTCCCTAGTGTCTTGTCTGATTTCTCTTACATCTCTCCCCACCAAGGGTGGGTGATGGAATGTCAATAATCAACTGTTTAAAAATCCAGAGAATGTTAAATACATAGCGGAGCACATCACAGTTTTTTCTGACATTAATACTAATTCTACAGGAAGACCAGATATTGAATGGTGTTCCTTAAAAGCCTGTCTCCATGGCCTTCTGATTGGGTTGGCATTCAAAAGATAAAGAACACAAGAAGAGCAGCTCAAACTCCTATTATCCCAAATTCGGGCCTTGGAACACAGCTTATCACCCCAGTCTTCGGACCAAACTAGGCAAGACCTAGTGAAATTAAAGGATGCATATTTGAGCTTATTAAGACAGAAGGCTGAATTTTCCATCTTGAAAACTAAAGCTCTCTATTTAGACCAAGGAGAAAAGGCAGGGCATCTCCTGGCCCTTAAACTTAAACAGCTTGAATCGTACAGATTTATCGCTGCGATCCACTCCCAGGATGATGATACCTTAAAAATATCTCCACCAGATATTGCCTCTGAATTTAGGAAATATTACATGAAGTTATATAGCCCTATGGAAGAACCACTGTCTTTATTACAACTCAGCTCCTATCTAGCACACTCCTCTTTACCTTCTATTTCAAATTCCCATAAGGCCTCCCTTGTTGCTCCCATCACTTCAGATGAAATAATTAGAATCATCAAAGACTTGCCTGTGGATGACACATGTTCCAGATGGATTCTCTGCCAATGTTTATAAAATCTTTGTCCCACAATTGGTACCATCCCTTCTGACCTTATTTCATCACATTCTTTCTGGACAGGATTCTGACAAGTCTTTATTTGAAGCTTTAATTACTTTAATACCCAAAGATGGTAAACCCCTTGATAGAACACAAAGCTATAGACTGATTTCCCTTCATAACCAAGACCTCAAGATTCTCACAAGACTCCTTGCAGATCGATTAGGCCCCGTGTTACTGGATATCATAGGCCCAGAACAAGTAAGCTTCATGAAAGCCAGATCCTCAGTAGACCACCTTAGAACCCTGTCACATGTCTTCTCGGCTACCAGGGTTGCTCACTTTCCCACTGTTCTGGTCTCCCTGGATGCGGAGAAGGCATTCAACAGGGTTGAATGGAACTTTTTATTTCAATCACTTCAGGCATTTGGATTTCCCCCTCTGTTTATAAAGTGGATAGGAGCGTTGTATAAATCCCCAACTGCACGCATTATCTGTAATGGGCTACTGTCCAACCCTTTCACATTACATGCTGGAACCAGACAAGGCTGCCCATTATCCCCCTTGCTGTTTAATATGTACTTAGTACCTCTTATCCGTAGGATTACAGCAAGCCCAGATGTCCAGGGTATAAATATTCACCATCAGATTGTTAAAGTCTCGGCTTATGCGGATGACTTGCTCCTGCAACTATCCCACCTTAATACTTCAATACCTGCCCTGATCATAATTCTGGAAGAATTTAGCTCCATGTCCAACTATAAATTAAATAGAGACAAGACAGTGGTTTTTCCCTTAAATTACAAAGCGATGAAGATAGATGCTTTAACAGCAGGTTTTTCCTGGCAGACCAAATTCTTAAAATACGTGGGAATTAACCTTTCAAGAGATCCTAATAGATTTATAAAATTGAATCTGGATCCATTAATTTCTGTTATTAGACAGGATCTTAAAAGATGGGCGCTACTTCCCCTTTCTCTCTGGGGAAAAATTTTATATAGTCAAAATGAATATTTTTCTCTGGTTATTTTATCCAATTAATCTTTCAAATGTCTGGTTCTCTCTGGCATGGTTTAAAAGGATACACAAGAAATCACATACTTTATTTGGGCTGCTAAGAAACATCAGATAAGTTATAACAAGCTTTCAGCTTCGAAAGTGAAAGGGGGACTATGTCTTCCACATATCGGGCTATATTATTGGGCCAGCCACGCAAGCAAGTACATGAGATGGCTTACACCAGAACACTCTCCAACATCACATTCCTTTACTCCCATATGGCTCAAAATAGAACATACCCTAATAAAAGCAAATGGGCTATCCCCCATTGCACTTTTGCATATAAACCTAAAATCTTTGCCCCCATTGCTCAAAGGTAGCCCTATTGCATTATCCATTAGAGTTCACTCCCAACTGTGTTCTTTTCTGAAATATAAGCACATTACAGATCTTTCTCAACCGTGGTAGGGGAACCCAAATCTCACCATTGATGGTAAACCTCTTCAGTTGAAATGGATCTCCAAGTTAGGAGATCACCCCCTCAATTTCTTTATTCAGAATGATGGTTCTTGGTTAACCTCACCTGAAATTTTACATAAAGCCCATATTCCGAACTCTGTTATCTTTAAAATATTCCAATTACATCACCTGATTGTGAAATCTTTTGGTTCTCTTCCACTCGCAACCCCAAGCCCATTCTGCATGATAGATCTGATTCCCATTGCAGGCCTTCCCCATGCTGTGTCTAGAATGGATGGAATAATACACAACTGGAAATGGCCTGATAGTTTTGGCCCAACTCATTTTTGGTCTTCTTTTTTTCCCCATCTGGAAATTAATTGGCCCTCTCTGTGGTTGAACTGTCATAAATATGTTAAACAAGATAAGATCCAGTTAATACAGTTTAAAATCTTGCATATCTTCTGTTACTCACCTCAGAAATTGGCTAGGTTGGGACTCCTATCTTCTTCCACATGCACTCATTGCCAACAGGATGAGGACAATCTACTGCATATTTTCTGGGCATGCTCCAAGATAGTCCCCCTTTGGAATGTGATTCGACAAAAGGCTAACCCCCTATTAAGCTTATCAGACCTCTTCTCTCCCGAAATATGTATACTGGGGGATCTTTCTTCTGTCACAGTCACTAACAGAAAATATCACATAACCCTTATAGCTATGTCAGTCAAGAATCTGTTCTTGCATCATTGGAAAGATATGACTGACATTACTTATAGTGAGTGGTTACAGGAATTGCTGGCAAATCTGAGAATGGAAAAGACAATTGCCCGTCTACATGATCAATCTCAGAAATTTCACAAGGTTTGTGGCACGTTTGTGGCATTGTACTCACTCCAATTGCCATAAAGGTTTTTCTCTTTCCAGTAGATAGTTTACCCTGTGTGAAGGGATGGAAATAGGGAGAGAGGGAGGGATGGGGAAGGGGGAGAGTTGCTCTAATTACTAGTACGTATTACAGTGTCACTTTTTTGTATGTATTATTGGATCTTCTTTCTGTAACTGTATAAAACTGAATAAAAATTTGAATTGCAAAAAAAACAAAAAACAAAGAAGCCAGCAGAATTAGGCTTTTTGGTCTATCTAGTCTGCTCATTGCACAGGGTTCTTAGCGCAGGTTGGAGTCCCTATTCCCCTTCCCCTACCTTTCCACTACCTTCCTCCCTCCTCCATTCCATTTCCTTTATCTTCCCCCTGTATCTACTCCAGCCTCTTTTGAAGCTATTCACTGTCCCCAATGAGATCACCTCTTCTGGTAGCACATTCCATTTGCTCACCACCCTTTCTGTGAAGAAGTGTCTTCTAACCTCCCTCTTAAACACCCCCCCAACTTTAGACTGTGCCCCTTTGGGGTTTTGCTTCACCTTAGCCTGGAGATATCCTCACTGTTTGCCTTATCAGTCCCTTTAAAGTTCTTCAAGGTCTTAATCATGACTCACCTCTTCCTTCTGTCCTCCAGGGAGTAGATATTTAGAGTCCTCAGTCTCTCCTCATATGATTTACCCTGCTGCTCTGCAATCATCTTCATAGCTCTGGATAGATACATCTTTTATCCAAGGGGAAATTACAAATTGTTATTCTTGTCATAATGATGGGAACTTTAGCATAGAAGGGGCATCTCAGAAACACCTATTTTTTCAGTTTATATACTGAGGTGTTTCATCTTTAAAATTATTAGGAAATTAGTTTAAATATATTAAGGCAGATAGTGCAGGTGTAATGTTAAAAAAGGGTGGAGTTAGCAGCATGACTTTCCTTGTTTTCTTCCTTTTCTTCTCATTGTAAGACAGCTGGTAAAGATATATTTTTTCAGAAAAGTCATGGTTAATAGCACACACATGTGTATATATTGGCAGCAGTCAGTGATTTTCAGTTAACAGATGGAACTGGCAAGGAGTGGAGCATTTTCTGTGCTGTAAGTCTCCTGATCTTGAACTTCAGGAGGAAAAAGAAGATGTGCAAGACATGGGCCCACATCTTATTTTCCTCTATTTGTTGCAAGTCTGTATTGCAAGGTATGTGCTTCATTCTGGACCAATTATCTGTAGTTGTATGTTTGGAGTTTATGAGTAATGGGGGGGCGGGTTAAATATACTGTATTTTCAAATTATACAAGCCTGTTTTTTTCAAAGATTTGTTGCAGATACAGAAGCAAGTTACATCATTTTTGTATCACAGATCACAGCTGTGTCTGCATCAGAAGGGTGCACTACCATCAGAAGATGGATGCATCACAATCTGCTGCCCCTGCACTTGCATCTAAATTAGTGATGCAAAAAGTGACACAGAAGTGATGCAGTAGTGATGCATCCCACACATATATTGCAATTATGCTGCAATTATGATGCAAGCATAAGTGTTGTTTTTATGCAACTATGAAAATATGACACAATTATATCCTGCATCTGCATGATGCAAATTTAGGTGTCTTGACACAACTGTATCATTTTTTTTAACTTTTGAAAATACCACCTACTGTGTTCTACAGTGTATTTTCAGTTCTCCCAAGTGTAATTAACATTCAAAATAATCTACTTCTACTGAATATAAGAAAATAAGTAACAACAATGGTAATAAAACTTAAAAAATAAGAAAGTAAAGTTACCTAAAAACTTGCCGTAACAGTAGGTCTTCAAGAGGCGCTCTTGCAGCAGGCTACAGCATAAGGACTGAAGCCGACAGGTACCAGGACCCCACGGAAAACTTCTCGCTAGCAGTCTACAGTATGGGACCTCCCCTTAACATCGGCCCACCCCAGACATCAACCTGCATAAAACGGGCAGTCCCCTGGCCCTACCCCAGTTGTCCCACCAGAGACCCTGGCATAGACAAAAACTGGAGAACAGAGGAAGTTTCTCAAAACTGAGGAAGGAAAGGTAGCTGAGAATGGAGAAGCAGATAACAGGGGGAAGGTGGGAGAGAAAGCAATGCCTACTGCAAGAGCTAATCTCAAAGATCCACTGTTATGGTAAGGTCTTGTGTAACTCTACTATCTTACTTTAAGGGGGAGCTCTTGCAGCAGGCTACACTATAAGGACTTAGTCACAAGCAATAAAAGGACAAACCCTTGACAGTCAGGAAGTGGTAATAGATAACTGAAAACTTCAAAAAAGCATGTCCTGGAGGACAGCAAGTTCAAAGCCAGTCCTACACCTGGAAGTAATGTCCAAACTGTAGTGCTTAATAAAAGTGTGGACAGAACTCCAGGTGGCAGCAACACAGATGTCTGCTGCTGACACATTGTGCAAGGAAGTAAAGGAGGTGGCAACTTCCGTGGTAGAATGGCCTTTAACCTGTCCTGGTAAAGGCTTGTTGTACTCGTCATAGCAGTAAACAATACAATTAACCAACCACTTAGACAATATCTGCTTAGAGACAAGAGACCCTTCAGTCCTTAGGGTGAATGAAACAAACAACTGATTGGATTTCCTGATATCACTGGTGTGGCTCAAATAAAGAAACACTCGGTGAACGTCCAGAGTAAGAAGCAGAGCCTCTCCTCTGATTAGAATATTCTGGATAGTAAACAGGAAGATGGATGTCTTGATTCAGTATAAACTTGGACATCACTTATGGCAAAATCTTAGGGTTCATCTGCAAGGACACCTTGTCCTTATTGAAAACTAAAAAAGCTCTTTACACATCAGAGTCTGAAGCTCAGAAATCCTTTGAGGAGAAGAAATGGCAACCAAAAACAATGCTTTCCAAGACAAAAAGCATAGCTCACAACTTGTGGCCAGTTTGAAGAGGGGCAAAGAAAGCTTTTCCAAAATAAACAAAAGGTCCCATGGAGAGGCAGGATCCCAAATGGGAGATTTCAATTGCAGAATACCCCACAAGAAGGTGCTGAACAGATCCAGTTTGGCAAGAGCTTTTCCCTGTATAGGTGCATTATACTTAGTAACTGAAACTAACTCAAGAGACAATGCCTGGGAACAAGGTAGCTACTGTTTCCTTTTAGACAGATAATCACTAAACTGACTGGTACTGTACCTCTAGACATATAATACAGCTACTAATTTTTATCAGATTCCTTGCAAATTGTAATGTCCATGATAGTATTCCTTTGTTAGATAACAATATCCATGTATCTGTATCCTGGGATAATGTAACTTTTTTTTTGTCTTTTGATGTGGAACCTTTGTAAATGAGCTCCAAGCTCAAGGATATTTCTGAAGAGAAGAAAGAAAGAAGGAAAGAAAGAAAGAAAAGAAAGAAAGAAAGAAAGAAAGAAAGAAATCAGGTAAGTGCACCTTTACAGGGGAGTAGCTCAGATCTGAGTTCGATAGGGAAAGGAGGTACTCCAGAACAATGTTTACCAGACAGGTAAAGGGGTCAAAGTCACAAGCAGAAGCCCAGATACAAAATCGCTTCCACTTCAAGGCATAGTTGGCCCTAGTAGAAGCCTTCCTGGTGGCCACTAGGACATCTGCCACTCTAGGGGAAACCCCAAACCGGGTCAATCTAAGTCTGCATGAGCCATGCATGCAGGTGCAACTTGATGCCTGGATTGCCCAGGGTCCCTTTCTCCTGGGAAAGCCAGTGCAAGCTCATGGGCAGAGGAATTGGGGGTTCTACTGCCAACTGTTGAAGCAGAGGGAACCAAATCTCCTCATGGCCAGTAGGGAGCTATCAGGATCATGTCCACACCCTCAGACTGCAACTTAAGAAGGACTCTCTGAAGTAACAGTAAGGCATACAAAGCATACAGAAACCAACCTATCCAGCAGAGGGACATTCTGGTGGCTGATCCTAATCCTGCTGTTAAATTTCAAGCAATGCTGGCAGGCCTCTGTATCATGGTCTGTGCCAAGGCAGAAGATGCAGGCCCAGTGGCCATCCTTATAAGGAATTTGCTTACCGCAGGCACACTTGGACTGTCACCCTTGAAGGATGAAGACAGAGAAGAAGATATGCAGAGAAAAAACTAAAAATTTAAATAAAATGAAAATAATTAAACATGAAAACATGTAGAAAATGGAGGTCGACTAGAGCAGAAGGCATCTGTGAAGCTGATTTGCGTGGGTAGACAGTGGGAAAAGAAATGGGATAGGGCCATGGGCCTGCCTTTTTTATACCATAGGTTGATGTTGGGGGTGGGCCGATGTCAGAAGGTGGTCCCCCGCTGTACACTGCTAGCTAGAAGTTTTCTGTGGGGTCATGGTGCCTGCTGGCTTCAGTCCTTATGGTGTAGCCTCCTGAAAGAGCTCCCCCTTGAAGTAAGATCTTGATTTTGCCAAATAGGTTTTACTTTTGACTTTATAAATGATGCATGAATTGTATATATGTATATATATATATATATATATATATATATATATATATATATATATACACATACATATATATCACACAGTTAAAGTCAGGCTCTGTGAAAAACAATGATGGTGCCAGGCAGGAACATTAATCAACTTACCAAGGGTAGTATTAGTGTACACACAAAAGGCATCCTTCCTGTTGGGGTCAGTACAGCCCACTTTGGTCAACCAACAGCATTCTCAGTCTCATCATCTTGGACAGTAAACTCAATGATCTGGTCAGGTTATCCTTCTTGCACATTTTTTGGCAAGACGCTGTGCATCATCCCATCACAGTCAGGTCAATTGCAACATTACATATAATCCCAACAGCAGCAGCAGGGCACTTAGTTCTTATTGGAGTGTGAAGACTTTGCATTTCTTGTTACACTCTCATTTCACTTTGTCTAGACTGGGGAATTTTCTGGACACAAGACAGTAGCATTTTGGGGATGCAAATTAATTCTGGTGACAGTGTGTGACCACTGCATGCATGACTGAGTGCACCGTTAATTCTGGGAGGCTTTGCATTGCTTATTACGCTCTCCTTTCACTTTGTCTGGACTGGGGAATTTTCTAGACACAAGACAGTAGCATTTTGGGGATGCACATTAATTCTGGTGACTGTGCGTGAGTGTGAACTTTGTGCCAGACACTAACTGTGCCATTAATTAATTTCATCCTAGTTATATTCCAACTTCAAAATGTCAATTTCCATAAATAAATATTTTTGGAGTTCTTCATACCATAAACACTGGAACAAGTCAGCATATATATGTTTGTAAGAAGCTGGACAGTGTCTGCACACACAGGACGTTACACTGCACACATGCAGTTTAACACAGTATTATTGCACTGTTCAGTTCTGCTTTTTAACAAACACTCCACGACAGAAAGTAAACATTACTGAGGCACCTAAAATATGTCAGGGTAAACATTCTTAAATTGGAATATAACAGGGCCATAAGAAGCACACTGCACTATGCGGACGGCTGCTGGTACACAATACTGTACCTGGCTCCAAAAGTGTAAGGCAAACACACAAAGCCACCACTCCATATGAATACATGCTACAAAAAAATGTTCAATGATGCTGCAACTTTACTGATGGCAAATCAAGGCACACACTAATGACATTGTACTTTGCCACATAAGCCTTCATTAGGCACACCACTGAAGGCTTAACTGGCAAAAAGCAAGGCTCATTACTGTGTACCTTGTTTTATCATAAATACAGCTGCAGTAGCAGTGAAACTTTTTTAGTGGTATCTATTCATGTGGCCTTACGGATTTCGGTTTTTTTTAAAGGCGTAATCAACACAAAATTTGAAAAAAACATGTTATGCAGAGCACTTCTGATTTGTATGTAAAGTTCTACTGCGTCTTTCCCGCTGTCTGCTATTAAGAATTTTTACTAAATTAGCCTGCTACCTTTATGGTAGTTTTATGAGCCCTGTGGATCTTCTTCATGTAAAATCAGTTAATTGTTTTCATCATTTTTGACATTGCACTCTGGGTCATGTGACAATGATGTGGCATAGCCCATAGATTTACCATATGCACAAGAGCAGAGCTGTGTAACTGTTCTTATGCAGTGAGACCAAGTGACAACTGTTACAGTTTACAGTTCAGCATATACCTCAGAGCTAGGTGAATGGGGTTTCTGTATGAAAACTGCTAGTCAGTTACACAGCTCTGCTATTATGAACTGTGCATTTGGTAAATCAATGGACTATGCTACATCACTGTCACATGACACAGGGTGCATTTTCAGAGCAATAAAGGCAAAAAAGTGAATTAACATGATGACAAAATTTAGTAATCAGTAAAAATTCCTAAAAGCAGACAGAGGGAAGGACATACTAGGGGAGGGACTTCACGTGCACATCAAAACGCTCTGTATAACATATGCTGTTTCAGATTTGGGTTGGACTACTCCTTCAAGTTGAAATAATGATGGCCGGGACAAACCATTTTAACTTAAAGCAAGGAAAACTAAAACAGCGCACAAACACTTAACAGAAGGAAGGGGGGTTCAGGATACATAGTTTCATGCATACAGAAGACAAGAAAAAAGTGCATAATTAGATACAGGGAATGGTGGGGGAATACATTTTTATGACACAGCAGGGAGGGTGAGGGGACACATGGTGGGAGGAAAATAAACTAGTGCTTTATCCCATGGTGGTCCAGCAGCAGTCAGAGCATGGACAGCAGCAGCAATTGATGGACCTCTATCTGCTCCAACTGCTGCTTGACAGCACTCACCCTCTCATTCCTCACATCCAAAGCACTTCAGAGAACTGTGATGTCTGCCTGAGTTATAGGCAGTTCTCTGGGGTCCACAGATGCTGCAGCTGCAGCTGCTGGTGGTGGTGAGGGGTGCTGGTGGAGCAGTAGGTGCTGATGTGGCCATCCTCCTCATCTTAGGGCCATGCACAGCTGCATCCTCTGTCACAGAAGGGCCACTCCACCAGGTGGTGATTCATTATGTGGGTGCACTGGCTCCCAGTTCCCAGGTGAGTCCCCCCTACAAATGCAGCACCTGACCAGGTTGCTATCCCCCCAACACAATCAAAAAACTCCCAAACCACGGAGGTGTGGGGAGGACCAGGCACAGACAGAGGAGGGGGCAGAAGCACTGGCAGCCCGGTCACAGTGCTGAGGCTCCGCACTTGAGGCCAGGGGCTCAGGCACATCCTTCTCAGGATGAGCTGGAGATGGTGGTGATGGTGCCACTGCCTGAGGAGGTGGTGGTCCTGCTTCTGGAGGGCCTGCAAGACATTTGTCCAGTCCAGCCTGAACTGGGCATGCCCCCCACACATGCGAACTCCTCCCAGGCTATGCCATCATCCCAGAACTGCCCCCACCCCAGACATTCCCTGACCCTACTCCATCTCTGCTCAACTCAACTCAGTCAACTGCCCTCCCTTGGTCTAAACAATGACACAAAACAGTCACATGCAAGATGCACACAACACAGGCACACACACAGTCAGACACAGACAAACAACAACTTATAAAAGAAAGGAAAAAAAGAAATTTGTAGGAACAAATTAAGTAAAAAAAGAGTTTACACAAAACACAAACAAATGTAGCTTTTAAAAAAGCTGTTGGGTCTCTCTCTCACTCTCTTGCTCTTTCTCTAGATCTCCTAACTGTTCTCACAATCTCACTGCCTCCTCTTTCTCCAGTCTTCACAGGAGAAAGTGAAAGTATCTCCTTGCTTGAGTCACTTCCTTCCTGCCTGGCTAAAGCATGTAACTTTCAGTACTGTAAGCCATGTGATGTGTGGGGGGCTGCCAATAGACTTGTAACTCTTCCTTACTTCGCGTTCAGGCAGAATGACAATGCAAAGTAATGATTACAAGGTGAAGTGAGCCTTTCATATTGGCCACTCCGCATAGCAGAATGGCAACATGAAGTGCCCACTTTGCGGGCACTTCGCTGGTAAAATTTAAATTCACTGCATCTCTACTGCCCTACCTTCATGCGATTTTTTTCTTTCTTTTTTTTTTATAATTCCCATTGTTATTAATATCACAGAAAGAGCCAGCAAATAACCAGTTCTATGTCTACCCTTCTTTGTATCCCAGTCACACTCCAACCTCTTCACCTTCCAAGAAATGTTTTAATTAAAACAAATTCCAGCTTCTAGTCTGTGCCTAGTGCACAGTGAGTTAAAAAAAACTGACTGAAGGAATGGGGGAAGTTGGAAAAGGTTGGGACTGACTGCAGCTGGTGAGTGGTGGTCAAGAAGTGTCTCTTACCCCAAATCATAGCCTGCTAGAGTCCCATACTGAAGACTCTTAGCTATCGAAGATGAACCAAAGACATGGGATCTGAATCAAAGTTGCCAGTTTTTATATTTGCTCACCCTTAGTCTAAAGTGGCTTTATTATTATTATTATTAGGACTGCAGTGGGCATAGCCCTGCAGACCTTTTGCTATGAGAAAAGGACTTAGTGCATTCCTTCCAACCAAACAACAAGCTGAAGTTTGCAACACAGCCACAACTGTGAAGCACTCCTCTTGTTTTCTGCATTGGAAATCACACTGAAGTCCCACTGCAATACTCTTTTTACAGGCAGAACAACGAACACTCCACCGTGTCCAAGATGACCACCAAACTGTATTGTACATGCACAACTACTAGCACATGCATAGTAATAAGCAGTGGCCATCTTAGACGTGGCAGAACGTGCTGTGTTCCACCGTGACCACTGATTTTTTTGTTTAAAATTATGGATATAACCCCCAACCAACCCTATCTCTCAGCACCCACAACCCAATACCCCCACTAAAAACATAACAATGACACTGGGGGTGCCCAATCCCCCAGTGTTATGATTGTGTTCCATCTGAACTATTTTTATATTTATATTTTTCTTCCCCCACCTGATCCTCCCTCTCAGTACCCAATACCCCCCTGAAACATATCAGAGACATCTGAGGAAGCCTAGTTCCCCTCAGTGTCACAATTGGGAATCGGTCATGTTTTTTTTTTTTAGCTATAAAAAGAAAACCATCCATCCATGTCTTTTGCGGTCATTTTCACATGTAAAAAGAAAAATGTCTATTGATGTCATTTGTGTCCATTCCTTACCCTCCACCTGACCCTCACACTCAGCACCCACCACCCTGCACCACCCCCAAGTCCTTACTTACCCATAAATGTCATACACCGTAATCTTCTATGGACTGCAGACATGTCTTCACTCTTCAAAGCTGGGCCATGACTGAAGAAATAGATATGCAGTCCAGTGTATTTCAATGGGATTTTGAACTATGTGGCATAACTTGGTCATTGTTGCATATGTTTGCCCCAAATGTTCTATATGCCTTTTTTGGGATGGACCCCACCTCATAAACAATTGCACTGACATTAGGCAAATCTGTCCTGAAAGATGATTTTGTGGTCTCTGCATAAAATTAACTTTTGGCCAGGAGCTGGACATTTTCTCTGCCCTTCTTCATGAGGCAGGGTCATAACAAGGCTATGTTGAAAATCTGGTGCAAAAATATTAAAAAATAAAGTTTCAGTATTTTTACCCTGAATTCATGGCTGCAGTCCTATCAGCTCTGGCCAGAGTTTGTTTTACTTTGTTCACTATGTTTACTCTGCTCAGTGATTTTTCTGAGAATGACACTAGCCTCATGGGCTGGGAGTGGTAATACATTCTGTAGTATAGGCATTGGTCCTTAGAGTCATAAAGCTTCCTGATAAATTGGCTGTAAATAAGAATCAATTATTAACTTTAGTTTAGCTTAATTTTATTTTGCAATCAGGTAAGCTCAGTTGAATGATTTGATTTTCAAGATCAACCTGGACTACAATATTAGTACAGGTAATAAGAGACACCAGTGCATTTATAAAATAAGGCAATAGTAATACAAATAACTGGTGCACCCTAATTTGGACGATGACATATAGTTCTGGTCATCATGTCACATGGGTGAGAGCTTAAAAATTAAGAGGGTGCAGAGAAGATTCACCAAAATAATTGCAGGATTGGGGGGTAGAGTTATTAATAGCAGAGGCTGGAAGATGGGGTCTGTTTATTCTGGAGTGTAGGAGTTTCAGGGGGAATGATCCTTATGTACAAATCTATGAGGAATAGCAAACTACAGTAAATGAAAACATAGAGCTATATCTCAAATGACACAGCTTATAAAATGAGATTTTATAACCTATAGTTAACAGGGGAAACTGAAAAAAAAAATAAACCAGCAGAGTTCACTGCTTACAGGATGCTTTCCTTATGGAGTAAATGACCTAATGATACAGTTTATGCACCCTCATTAGACTGTTCAAAAAATTAAAAAAAGGCTAGCGGTATATACAGTATGGGTTGGGGTCTGAATGGGTATAATTATTGTTAGAGTAGCTGATGAACTTTATAGGCATTATGTCTCCTTCCACCAAGCCTTTCATGTGATTGTGTTCAGGATAGACAAACCCAGGATTCCACTCAGTATTAGCACAGAAAACTAAGACAATATCATAATTGTAACATGAAATATGAATAATACACACACTACACAAATGCAAATATGAATATGAGACTTTACAACAGTAACAAGTGCAATTAGATGATGCTGGCAAATATTAATTGAGATGTGCACTAAATGAGTCTATAAATGATAAAGCTTAAAGAGCTAGTAGAACCAAAAATAATAGGTTGAGTAATTTTACATCTTTTAAGAAGTAGTCAGTTGTAACTTGTTTATTTCTGAAGTAGTTTTCTTTTTCTGTTTGCTCATTATAACATTTTCTATGTGACAATATAATGCTGAATGTGTGGAACAGCACTTTTTCTGGTAGCTAACATATATATCTCTATCCCCCACTACTACATCATCAGCACTCTGACCTCACTGATTGTGACATCACTGCTGACTGACCTGGTGACTACTGAGTGTCTCTTTCTGAGTAGCTGTGGTGTCACAGTGCTGTTGGGAGGCTGGAGGTGATAGACGTCTTGCTATGCATTCTCTATCTTGAGGTGTAAGATAGAGAAGCAGGGAGACATTGCCTAAAATTCTTTTACAAACGGTATGCCACCTAAGCTGTAATGTTTGTCTCCTTTCAGATAATCTTATTGCAGGCCTCTGTTGTGTGTGCATTTCATGGTCTCTGGCTTTCTTTTCCCTGCAGGAGGAAGGCCCACTGGTGGCCCAGGGAGTTTCCCCGAAGTGAAGCGGGATTGCAAATGAGGAAGCAACCCCTCAAAATGGCCAGAAAAACACATTATAGTGCCACACCTCTTTGCAGAGCATGTCTTGGACCATATTATACTAAATCTGTAGCTGAAGAAACAGCCTTCCATTTCTACGTCTATTCTGCTGAACTTATATTGAACTTATAAAGGGAAGTATTAATTTTAACTTACAAAAATATGTTGGTCTTATGTGTTTTTTAATAATATAAATTGTGTCCTTTTGTTTGTGCTAAACAGACTGTAGTAGCTGTAGCAGTTTCTAATTGATTAAAATCCCAAGCTTGTCATTTTATATTTTGTTATAGTTCACAGAACGCTACAGTTTTACCAGCCATAGATAAACTGTTTTTACAGAACACACAGATACAGTATATAGAGATACATTTATTATTAATTTTAGTAATTTTAACTCAATCTGTATTTCGCTCTTTATGCAAATTTCATCACGTGATTGTTTGCCTTTGAAATGCATGAGCAAACTAGTTCAGTCAGATTGCTATTGAGTTACACCAGAATGCACTGTAAACTTGGGCCTAGAAATCCTCATTGCATTCTTAATTTAATTTAACTTTTATTCAGTCGGTAGTGCTTTTTAAGTGTATGTCTTTACTGCTGGCACAGCTTGTTGTGACGGTCTGACAGCACGCCATTGAGCTAAACCTTAAGCTTACAGGGATTGTTTTCCCAGTGATTCATATTAGTTATAGCTCATGTGCTGTTAAGTTTTTGATCTAAATAGTCACTAAAAGATTTTTGTCAAGAACTGCGCTGGTCAGCTTGATAAGGAACTAATTGTTTTTACACCTTGTCGTTTCCATCTGGACTCACAATATACTTGTTGTGTTTCTGAGTTTCCTGATTAAAAGTAAGCTGAAATTTATTTATATTGCTGTACACTGTTTTCATTGTATTTACAGAAGTGAGTCATGTCATGTAGTCCATTGCGTTTTTAGCTAATACTTGTACATTTTATCCCGATCTTTTTGATATATAATAATATGGTATCAGTATCAGCGGAACATATGTATATGTAATTTAAGGGTGTGTACTGTGTGTACTGCTGATAGCTATAGCATTATTTTTATAATAAACTCATCCTTCTCTTTCATGTTTCCTAGTGAAAGACTTAAGGGAAATTTGTGCTCTGCTCTGTGCCATGCCTCAAAAAACAGGACCTCCTCAAGATTAAGGACTGTATCAGGCTACCCCAGAGTAAACTACATCATGCTTACTTCAACAAGCACCACCAGAGGGATTTTTTATTGGTAGCTTTTTTTCAATTATAGTAAAGCTTAAGGACTTCAATGGACACTATTGAACATTACTTGTTTTTATAAGGACTGTGCAAGGAACTGTGTAAGGCGTGAGGAGTAACAGATTACTTCCAAGAAATCAATTGTGATCAATCACCTGCTAACTGTATGCTGACAACTATCAGATTTTTTGCATTTGTTACAGCTCTGTGCTATAGGAGGCACTTGTGTTTATAATCTATTTTCACCAAACCTGCTATAGTTCTCTTGCCGAAGAATCCCATTTTTTTTACTGCTTAGATATATATTGCCTATTCCTAAGGATTTTCAGCTAGCCAATACTTCTAGATTATTTCTAGTATGGTACTAACAAAAAAAAAACAAAAAAGCAAGCTATGAAAGCTAGTATTGATTTATTAACACCTATCAATTGTTCTAATGTACAGTTTTGAACTGAACAGAATGCCTCACAAGAATATATTGAATCACACTCCACACTAAAGGTGGAAGGAATGGTGAACATAAAACTTAAGAAATATTCTAATGAATGAAAAGATGACAAGTTAACTAAAGGGGGGGGATAGTAAATGTAATATAGAGACCAAAAACACTGTCTTACAGAGTATTAACAAAAACACCAGAAGACAAATTAAATTTAAGCATTTTCTGTCAAAAAAATCTACCATTATGTCAGCTGAGGATATGATCCCATCTGATAAAAATATGATATCGGTTATGACAGATATATAGGTTGTCTCACTAGCAGAAACTGTACTAGAAACTCAAAATTCTAAAAGCAAGGATTATCTAAGTCAAGGAAAGTCTCAAACTGACCAAGGTGAAATGATCAAAATCATATCAGGCTCACATCCAATATTAATAGATAATATAAAAGATCAGACTAGGCTGTTAGTCTGTCCTGATATGTGTATCTCAGATGCCAAAACTATTTCATCTGGGAACACAGACAAGAATTCAGCTTGAGGGAATCAATTGCAAGAAGCATCTCCAGTGAGAAAGTCAAGTTTTTCTGACTCTGACAGTTGTTCAGTTTCACAATTTCTTGAATTTTCACCACACTATTTCAGTGAATCAGACCAAAAATCTGCATGGCAATCAGATTTAAGGGACACAGTAAATGACCTACAAGAAACTATTATTGGTCTTAAACAAATTAATACTTTTGGCAAACAAGTAACAGCAGGGAGATCTCAGTTATATGATACTCCATCATATCCTCAGTTAATGGACTCTGCTGCGAACTACCTTTTTGGTATTACTAAGGATTTGAAGAAATGTATGCGCGATCCACATACTGCGCACCTTTTGATACTAGAACACCTTTTTAATTTCAGATATGAATTGGACTTGTTGAAGGTGAATATTGCCATCAATGGCAGTAGGCTAGATGATATTCTAACAAAAAATAACCAGTTACTACCTCAGACAGGCTCCCCATCTTATGTCTTGGAGGAACCTAATGGTATTCAACCTGATGTTCCCATAGTTTGCATTCCAGATACACCAGCTATAAAGTCAACACAGGGAGCCAAACAAAAAAAAGGAAAAAGAAAGTAGAACAACAATAATAATAATAATAATAGTAATGTGGCTAAGAAAGTTGCTCCAAAGGAGAGCAAGAAAAATAAACTAATTCTCCTTCCAGTTAGAATAATACATAACGTGGAGCTAAATTAACAGAGAAAATAGTATCTAATATCTTTAAACAACCCTTAACAGTGGAACAGAAATAAAGTTTTACATCCTTACTACCTGAAGACCCAGATTCACTGACAAATTCAGAACCTGTGCATACACAGATAGCTATGCTAGAAACTGTAACTGTTCAGTTAAAAATGTTTGCCATACAGTCCGTTATGATTTTGCTTGGTATGTAATTCTTCCCTAAGACTTTGTTGCTCTACAGTGGTGTCCCCCAGGATGAAACCCACTTTTAAAGCACTCTGCAGTATGCTACAGCAGACCTACTGAATAAAGCAATGTAATTTAAATGGCAATTAGTCCCTTTTGTCATTAAGTAAATTATGGAATTCATTTCATCCTGGCAGTGTCACATTTTCCTGAATGACAAAAGGGACTAATTGCCATTGACATTGCTTTATTCAGTAGGTTTGCTGCAGCATCCTGCAGAGTGCTGCAAAATGCTGCAGAATTGGGTTTCATCCTGGGGGACACAACTGTAGAGCTACAAAGTCTTAGGGAAGAATTACATACCAAGCAAAATAATAATAATGCTGAATTGTTGAATAGTATTAAGTACAATAATACTGACTCTAACCAAATTTCAACACAAAATGAAACACAGGGATTAGTAAATTTAGAGGAACGTGCCATTCTGACATTGTATGGCTATGCGATTAAGGAAAACATAATTTCAACTACCACTAAGAACAAGGTTGTGAACCTGTTTAGGGCAGTAACTTGAGCAGATAAAAATTCTGTGGATATTGTACAGATGTGGAAAGACAGAGACGAGGCAGGCAGGGATTATATATACATTTTAGTACAGCACCTAGAATTGTAAATGATATCTGGCTCAACAATGCGCTACTAAGGAATCTGGGTTATGAAACATAATCTGTTAACAGAACATTACTAGATTCTTTCAAAAGGAGAAAATTAAAATAAAGCAAATAAGCATATTAGGACTAAATCCAATACCCAAAGAAACACCAGGAAAGATGAAAAAGGTCTCACAAACCTTGAAGATTGATCCTTCTGATATAGTGATTAGTAATGTTTATAGGTGGGATAATGAACAAAAAAATAGACAGGTACAAGTGAATGTACTGATTCAAGATTCAATAGCAGACATAATTTTATGAAGAACAACCATACTAGACAAGGTGGGAGTATATATTATTAACAGCTCTATTATATTCAAATCCAGTACTTCAAATATAGAAAACGAAGACATAATTACTAAATCACTATTTATTTATGGATTATCTAGAACTAAAAATGAAACGGATAGCAAACTCAAGGCAGTCATCCTGGATCTGCTGGACCAGCTACTCATTGTCCCTATTCTTGGTAGAAGAGCTATATCAGTCACTAGGGTGGGCACAGAATTTGAATCTGATCAGGTAATACTGACCACAACCTATCTAAACCTGTAGAATAAAATCTTGAATAATATTGAACTATTGGACTCAATGGGTCTAACATGGTGCCTACAGATCAAACTTGACAATGGCGAGCACATTAGAAAAAATGCTCATTCTGGCCAAAAATGGCAAGCAATGGAGAAAAAGAATAAACCTAATATGAGCATATGAACATACAAAGAAGCCAGCAGAAGAAGGCCATTTGGTCTATCAAGTCTGCTCTTGTTGCAGGGTCCACAGCTTAAGCTAATGTCTCTGGCCTCCCTCACCACTCTTTCCATCTTCACTACCCATGATCCTTACCTTCCCTCTATGCCTGTCCCAGCCTCTCTTAAAGCTGCCTACTATCTTCAATGAGATTACCTCTTCTGGCAGTGCATTCCAAGTGTCCACCACTCTCTCTATGAGAAAGTGCTTCCTGATCTCCCTCCTAAACCTCCCAAACTCCAGCTTAAGACTGTGCCCCCTTGTGTTATGGTTGCCACTTAGCTTAAAATGACTCTCCTTATCAACCTTATTTATCCCTTTCAAGTATTTGAAAGTCTCAATCATGTTCCCCCCTCTCTCCTATCTTCCAGGGAGTACATGTTCAGTGTCCTCAACCTATCCTCATATGCCTTGCCCTGCTGACCTGCTATCTTCTTTGTAGCCCTCCTCTGGACCTTCTCCAGCATGTTAATGTCATTTTTGAGGTGTGGGCACCAGTACTGAACTTCATAATCTAGATGTGGCCTTACCAGTGACCTGTACAAGGGCACTATAACCTCCTCTCTCCTTCTACTGATCCCACTAGATATGCATCCCAGCATCTTGTTTGCCTTTGCTACTGCTTTCTTGCACTGCATGGAGTGCTTCAGGTCACTAGTGAACATCACTCCTAGGTTCTTCACCTCCTCTGATGCACATACTCAGACTCCACCCAGGTAGTACTCAGTCCTGGGATTCTTGGCTTCAATATGCATAACTTTGCATTTCTTGCCATTGAAGCCAAGCTGCCAGATCCAAGACCACCTCCCCAGCTTTTCCAGATCTTCCTGTAGGTCCTATATCCCTTCAGCTATGTCCACTCCCCCACAGAGCTTGATGTCATCCATGAATAGGCACATTTTGCCCTTAATGCTATCCCCAATGTCACTGATGAAACATTAAACAACACCAGCCCCAGCATTGAGCCCTGCAGGACCCCACTTGTTACCTCTGTGGTGCCAGGTAACTCTCCCACCACAATGACCCTCTGGGTTCTGTCCTTCTGCCAGTTTTCCACCCATTTGACCATCTTTTCCCCAACCCCAAGATCCACCAACTTCCTGATCAACCTTTTGTGGTGCACACTGTCAAAGGTCTTCTGAAATCAAAACAGAGGATGTCTACCACTTGGTCCCTGTCTACTGTGTTAGTGACACAGCCAAAGAAGTCAATCAGATTCATTTGACACAGTCCCCCCCCATGAACTCATGCTGCCTCACATACAGTACTTGATACCATGCTCCTCTAGATATTCCACCAACCTTTCCTTTACTATGGTGTCCATGAGCTTGCCCACAATGGAGGTCAGACTGACTGGTCTGTAGTTCCCTGGGTCATCCTTGTGACCACTTTTGTGGAGGGGCACTACATGTGCTGTTCTCCAGTCCTGTGGTACCATGCCTGACTCTAGTGAACTATTAAATAGGTCTGCCAGTGGCCCTGCCAGGTCCTCAGCCAGTTCCTTTAGTACTCTTGGATGTACCTTGTCTGGACCTGGTTATTTGTCCACCTTCAATGCCAGCAGCCCCTCCCTCACTCTATCCTCCTATATCACTACATCTGTGTACCCCTACCCCTACTCCTATTTTCCCTCCTGAAGGCACGGATCCATCCTTGTCCCTGGTGAAAATGGAACAGAAGTATTCATTTAGTATCTCTGCTTTTTCTCATTATCCTCCACACCCTCAGCCCCTTTCTTAAGCCTAACAATCCCTTCCTTCTTGTCCCTTTTCTCACTTATATAGCAAAAGAAAGCTTTCTTCCCTTCTTAATTTCTTCAGCAATCTGCAGCTCCTTCTGTGCCTTTGCTTGCTGGACTTTTTTATTTGCCTTACTAGCCAACCTTAGGTAATTTTCCCTATCCACCTCTCTCTTGGTCTTCCTGAATTTTCTATAGGTCAAACTCTTTTACCTTACTGCCTAGGCAACCCCAGAACTGAACCAGTTGGCCACTTTGGCCCATGTGTTCTTCCCCCTAAGTCTAACACATTCATATGTGGCAACCAGTATTCCATCCTTAATGATGGACCACCTTTGGTCCAACCCCCTATCTGCTTTGATGCCCACCAGATGGCTCCTTAGCACTTCTCCCATTTTCCTGAAGTCTGCCCTCCTGAAATCCAAAATGTTGGACTTGGGATGCATTTTCTGCCCATATCCAACTGGAACCTCACTGTGCAATGGCCACTTCCCCCCAGTGACTCCCTGACTATTATTTTCTGTACATGATTCCCATTTTTGAGCACCATATCAAGAATTGTCTCTGCTTTTGTTGGTTCAATGATGTCCTGAGTCAGGAACCCACTCTTCAGTCCTTTGAGGATCATCTGACTACTAGCACATGTTGTGGACGGTATGCTCCAGTCCACCTTGGGCAGGTTGAAGTCCCCTATGATTACCACCTCTCCTTTACCCACAGATTCCAATATTTGTGGGATCAGTTCCTTGTCCCTCTTCTCATCCTGATTGGGTGGTCTCTAAACCACCCCCAACCTCACCTTTCTCCCTCTATTGGACCTTAACTGAACCCATAATGCCTCCACCTCCCCTTTCTCTGACTCCTCTCTCATGCAAGTTGTTCCCTCCCTGATATAAATGGCCAACCCCCCTTTCCAACTACCCAGTCTTCTGTATAGTTTATATCCAGGGATTGCAAGGTCCCATTCATGGTGTGATGTTGCCCAAGTCTCGGTTACTGCTGCTATGTCCACTCTCCTGTCTGCTAATAGTGTCTGCAGGTTGTCCATCTTGTTTCCAAGTCTCCACACATTCAGAGACACCACCCTCCACCTAGAATCTGATCTTCCTTCTCTTCCCTCTATCCTTCTATTCATATTTATTTCCTCTGTATACACCACTAAACATACCCTTATGTGTTCCTCACCCAATCCACCCTTTGCTAACTGTGTTCTTGCTCCTTCAACCTCCTCCCTCCAGACTTCTTCCATCACTGTGGGGGTTTCACTGACCTCCTCCTTTCAGAGTTGTGGGCCTGCATGCCCACTGTCCCCCAGTAGTTAAAGTTAAGTGTAGTGTTTATATATCCCCCCAGTTTATCCCTGAGCACTCTCAAACCCTCCCTACTGAGGTGTAGCCTGTCTGGTGAAAAGAGTGTTTTGTTTGTTCAGGTCTTCTCCCAGTCCCCAATACAGATAAACATCTCCTCCCTGCCCCATTTCCTCAGCCAGTCATTAAAATCCTCTATTCTTCTATTCCTGGCTGTGCTTGCCCTTGGTACTTGTATCACCTCTGAGAAGGTCAGTGAATTTCCTTCCTCATTGTAGGTCTTTTCTAACTCCCTGAACCTACTTGCACTACCTCAACCTCCTCCCCAGTTAGGTCATTGGTTCCCATATGTATAACTACATTCATTTTTCCTCAAACCTCCCTTACTATTTCCCTTATTTTTGGCCCCACCTTCCCCACTGTCATCCTTGGCATACAAACCACCCTCCTGCTTGCATCATTTGGGTTCCCTTTCCTTCATGAGTAAATACTCATTATGGAGTCACCTATGATTGCCACCCTTCCATCCCCTGCACAGGTACTCCCTGTCCTTTGTTTCTTAACTTTGGTACTTACTGCTTCCCCACTTAACTGCTCCCTCTGCACCCTGGTTAACTTATCTCCACATCCACAATATATCCTCTTAACTGTTTTTCCATCTCCCACTCTTCCCCTCCCATTCTGACTATCTGTATCTGCTTTCAGTTTTCCTCACCCTCTTCCTTTCCTTTTCTCTCCCCCCATGTTCCACTTTGTTTTGCCTGCCTTCTCTTCCCTGCCCACCCTGATTAGTTTCCTCTCCCATCCCGTGTACTCCTACTCTCAGCTCTGGCTCAACCTGATATCCTATCTCACCTCCTGTTGCCCCATCCCTCCTTCCAGACATTGGTGAAAATCTATTCAATAAAGGCACCACTTTAGAATTTCCCACCCCCGATTCTACTCTCACATTCCCACCACTTCCCATTACTACTTGCCATTCCTCCACCCTGGGTTCCCTAGTCCTCTGAGGAAGATATACTCCTGTATACTGGGTGCTCTTCCCCACTCACATCCCTTGCCTGATGCCCTTACTCCTCTGGGCATTGCCCCTCTACCTTTCCCTCAATTGCTCTGCTCATTTGACTTCCCACACCATCCTTTCCAACTCCCATCTGAGTAGCCTTATTTCAGCCCTTAGCTGCTCCAGGCTGTTAAACACAGGACATCCCTCTTTACTCCACAATGCTCCCAGAAAGACTGCTGCCTCACAGCTATTGCAGTTTACCACTCTTCTGCTTCCCATACATGTACCTATTCCCCCACATCCTCCTAGCCCAGCTTCTTCTAGCCTCCAGTTTTACAAAACATTGAACCTGCCCCCAACATCCCAGTTAGCAACAGATTTGATGCACTTGCTGTAGATGACTGGCAATTAAACCCAGGAACTGAGAAGAAAAAGTCTAGTCAACTAGCTCAATACTCTTTGATTAATTGGAACATCTCTGGACTTATGTCTAAACTTGTAGATTAGGACTGGTTGAACTATATAAATACATTTTCAATAACTTGCCTTCAAGAAACGTGGCATACTAACAATGGGGATGTGTTTCTTAATGGGTATCAGACATTTGAGGTACCAGGTAGAAGACCAATAAAAGTAGACAGCTTTGTGGGAGGGCTAGTCACATGGTTCAAGATTGATAATAACTTAAACATAGACTTGATTACTTTTAATAATAATATGCAAGCATTTTATATTAACTATTGTCAAAATAAATTTAGTATTATAAACACCTACATTCTGCCCCAAACTTCAAAATATTATGTAGAAGACCTGCAGGAGACATTGGAAGAAGTACTCCACCTAACCTTGGCCACTACCAGCTGTGAGTACATACTCTCATGTGGAAATTGTAATGCCAGGATTGGCAGATTTGACAGCTACAAAGACTGCAATTGTCACAACTGGTCCCATGTGAATGTTTCCCAGTTTTCTATGGCTACAATGGATTTAAAAGTAAATAAAACAGGACTCAAATCGATTAATATTCTAAATACACACTTCCTAGTCCTTTAAATGGAGAATGAAAGGTGACAAAAAGGGTTCCTACAGGCGTATCAGCCCACATGGCCATACAGTCCTAGACTTCATCTTCTGGAATGTAGACATGGACTATCAGTACCATTCTGAAGTAATCAAACGTTTGAATAGTGATCATTTTCCAGTAATTTTAAAACTTAAAACTCCAAATAACCATAAAGATATAAATAGTAATTTAGGAACCATATATGAAATAAGGAACAGCAAGGTAAAATGGTAAAAATCATGTGAGAAATCCATTAGAGAAAAAAATACAGGTCCTGCTTTATACATTCTCCAATGACTTTTTGGTGAGTAACCCATATGAAGCAATAGCCCTTTGCCTAAATAGCATCAGGAAAATATTGGCAGTCACCACACCACAATAGCCTAAAAAAATATAGTAATACTTTTTTGGATCAAGATTGGTGTAATGCAAAGAGGTGTTTGAACCAGCTTGTAAAATCAGTAAAGAAATCAGAGTTGAAAAGTAAAAACAAGTTTCTTAATGCAGATAGGAAAAAATACAATTTCTATTAAAAATAAAACAAAAAGAATATCATAACAAACAGTGGGATAAAATGCTTGCCATTTAAAAAAAATGGAGATCAACAATCCTACTGGCTCTAGGTAGCCAGTGGACAAACAAACTGAAACATGAAATTGATTCTTTTATTCCAATGGAAACTTGGTTAGAACATTGCTCAAACGTATTTTATGATTCCAACATTAGGGAGGTTAGGAACCATGTTAATATTGACATGTCGACATTTAAATCTATAATGCACACTGAAACATATCTCTCAGTTGTAGAAGTAAAACCAAGCAAGGCGCCAGGACCTGATGCAATACCCCCAGAAGTTTACCTAAAAGCTCCATCTCAATGAGAAAAGATACTTACCAGTTACTTTAACAGCTGCTGTACAAAACTGGATTTTTCCCAATCATGGAAGGGAGCAATTACAATATCAATTTATAAAAAGGGAGATAAGAACAACCCACAAATATATAGACCAATATCTTTATTAGATGTTATGGGCACGATTTTTGTTAAAATTACCCTGGTGCATCTAAAAGCTAAAATTACACCACTGGGAGGACTCTCGGTGCTGCAAGCTAGCTTCCAGGGAGGGTACTGCACAACTGATAATTGTTTCATATTAAACCACCTTTATGAAAAATATTTAAAACTCTGAAAACAGAAAATCTATGTGGCCTATATAAATTTTAGCTCAGCCTTCGACACAATTTCCCACCAAACCTTGTAGAAAGAAATGGTCTCTTGGGGTATTTCTCCTCATCTAGTGCATATTTATTAGAGAATTGTATACAGATACCTGGGTGCAGATCAGGCTGGGACCTTGTGGACAGATATCATCTCATTTTTCCCACCAACTGGAGAGTACATCGAGGCTGTGTTTTAGCCCCCCTGTTGTTTTGCCTTTACATTAATATCTTCTTAGTTTTGCTAGAAACATCATAAATGGATTCTCCAAACATATACACAAGAAAATGTGCAGTTCTTGCCTTTGTGGATGATCTAGCACTCATTTCTTTAACCCAATCAGATCTGTCCAAAAACTGATCATATTAAATGAATATGCCATCAATTACTGATTGAAAATAAATGAGGCAAAGAGCCAGGTAATGATTTTTTGGCTCTAAAAATCAAGCAAAAATATGGCATATAGGTGACAAAAAACTAAAAACAGTGAATCAGTACAACTACCTGGGACTAAATTTTTCATCAAATGGCACATGGACTAGACACATCAGGAAATTGCAGATTAAATTAAAACAAACTGCTAGTTCTCTAAATTTATTCAACAAATAATATGGTGGCAATACAATTAGACCACTCATAGTAGTAGCTAAATCAGAATATAACTCTCAGGCACTTTATAACATTGAGGTATGGGATGTTAAAAAATAGGAATCTTTAGAAGTTCCATTTATGGAGTTGTTAAGATCCAGGTTGGGTCTAGAACAGACTGTGCCAGCATCACTGGTTAAGGATGAACTTGGCATAACAATGCTTACTGCCCTGATACAAGCTAGGAAAGTCAACAATTGGTTAAAATTGCTTCAATTAGACAAAAATCACATTCCACATCTGTACCTGAGGGAAAAATACTCTTGGAAAGATTGTAACATGCAAAAATCAAGTTGGTTAAAAAAAAATCTTTTCCATTCTCGAAGCAAATAATCTGGACTTTTTGGAAAAGTATGTTGATAAGGGAAATGGCATAAGCCTCAAGTTCCAGAAGTTTGTTACCAGAAAAATTTCAGAAAATTACAATGCAAAAATCTTAAGGGATATTCAAATTATGTGTATTTCCCATTGGCTATTCCAGAATGATGTGAATCATTACTACAGGTATTATTTAGATGTCTTGACTGATACTAATCATAGGAAACTTTATACCAAGTACCGCTTGTAACTGTTTCCAAGCAATGTCATAAACACTAGGTACAGTAGGAATAGTGATCTGCATGTAAGGTACTGTGATTGTAACAATATTGATGTGGAAGACTTGAAACATATTATGTTTATTGTTGTTGGTGCACCAGCCCAAGATCCAAATGGCTTGCACCACATTTGTGCAACACACAGACAAAAGGCTATTATTTAATATTAAAGATGCTATTTACTACAAATGATGAACTAATCATCAAAACTATTGCTTCCTATTTAGAAGCTGTCTTTAGACTCCGTATCAAGAAAAGATTTTAATAATAAACTGAGCTGAATACCTTGGTATGTTTTAACTATAACAGTACATGTATAACCTGCAATTTTGCACAGGTCCAGTGTATGTGTGTATTTATTTATAATGTTGCCTTCTGTGATGTCCTATCTGTGATTTTAATCATTATTTATCAAGTGTGAGAAATGTATGTATATTTTGTTGTATATTTTTAAGTTTGTAAATGGCCCTTGACCAAACAATAAGCTTATAGTACTACTACTACTACAGTGCTATTGATGTAGTAGGGGGAATAGAACTAGATATGTCAGCTGCCAGGAATAGTCCTGTTCCACAGACCATACCTATTAACATTAGGTAACACATCTTTTAATTGCCCAAAGGTAAATGCAATATACCCATCAGATATAAAAGACAATAATTAACTGCTTTTAAAAAAATGATATTAATTTTAGGCAGTACAATAGCTCTTTAAATACATGGAGATAACATATTAGAATAAAAGTATGCACAATCCCCCAATGAGCACTGATCTCTACTTGTCTTAATGAGAGAAACATTTGATAGCTTTCTGGTTGATGAAAGTGAGTTATAATTACTATTATAAAAGTAAATGAAGTTGTGTGGGTAAGCACCTACGGGACCTTTTTATTTCAAATAGTATATATATAATTGTAAAAGAGGTAACTTCAAACATAATCTTAAAATCAAAAGGTAACCAACTCAGTTTTTCAAGAACCACACAAAAATGAGTATGCAGAGGATTCATCTTCTTAACTTATTGTAAAAGGCATTGTTTTATCTGGCATTGTAGTTTGTACAACGTCTTCTGTTTTAACAGTAGCCAATAGTGAAGTATGATATATGTAGAAGTATATGTATAAGGCTTTATTATGCAATTTTAAGTCTGGTATCTTGAATCAAATCTGCTGCAAGACACAGACACCATAGATTCATGGGGTTGGGGGGTCATTCCAGATTAATCTAATTGACTTCTTTCACTGGGTGACCAGAAGAATAGATCAGGGGAGGACAGAGAGTTTGGCCTATCTGGAATTTAGGAAGGCCTTTGACACTGTGCTGCACAGAGTGACTGCTAAAGAAATTGTGTAACCTAGGAGAGGGGTCCAATGGGATGAAATGGGTTAGAAACTGGTTAATGGATAGGTGACAGAGGGTGGTAGTTAACAGCATGCACTCAACTGATAGTGGAGTGACCAGGGCTCAGTACTGGGAATGGTCTTCTTCAACGTCTTCATAAGTGACATTGCAGAAGACCCGGAAGGAAAGGTATGCCTTTTTACAGATGATGCCAACATCTTCTATAAGATGGACACTCAGGAGCGGAAACTCCAGAAGTGATCAAGAGCAGGGCAATTGGGGTTCCATGCCAAAAATTGCTTAACTGTGAACCTAGGGCATAGGAACCTGGGAGCTGAGTGTAGGATGAGTGGGTATTGACAGTCATTAAACAGGAATGATACCTTAGGGTTATCATAACTGACAAAATCAGAGTGGGAGGGCAGTGTGGCAAAGCAGTGGATAGGGCTAGTGGGATGCTGGGATACAAAATGAGGCAGTATCTCCAGTAGAAAGAGGGGACTGGGTTTGCTAGTGTATTTCTTGCTGATGAGATCCCCATCTGGAGTTCTATGTCCAGTTTTGGAAGCCACACTTTGGAAAGGACATAGACAAGTTTGAGGCAGTCTAGAGGAGGGCAGATAAAATGGTGCATGAACTACATAAGAAGCCCTAAAGTGAAAGACTAAGGGATCTCAATATGCACACCCTGGAAGAGAGGACAGTGAGAGAGGACAAAATAGAAACCTACACATACCTCACGGGGTGCATAGGGTGCAGGATGGGAGTGTCTTTCAAATGAGAAAGAACACTAGAACTAGGGGCCATGCAATGAAGATGGGGGTGGAGTTTAAGAGGGATGTAAGGATGTATTACTGTACTTCACAGAAATAACGTTACATGCCTGGAACAGTCTTCCACTGGAAGTGGTGGAAGCAAAAACAGTGTGGGGCTTCAAGCAATAATGGGATAGACATAGGAGTATATTACTAAATATGCAGGGAATTAGTATGGTAATCAGACCAGTTGGGGGTCTGTGGAAACAGATTTGGCAGGGAACATCTGGGCAGACTAAGTGGCCCTATGGTCCTTTTCTGCTAGCATGTCATATTTCTCTGTTTCTAAGTTCTAGAAACAAGTGGTTTTGAATTCTACAGCAGCACACAGGTAGCAGTATTGAGAACTGAGTGACCTGCAATACTAGATTAGTCATAACTCAGTTTAAGACCAATCAGATGATTTCAGTGAAACATCAAGTAGAGAAGATAAAATATCAGGCAGATAGGTTCAGACATTGAAATGTGCACCCAAGTGAATAGTCATTAAGTAGACAAGTGTTTCAGTATTTGTGTTAGCAGTTCAGGCAAAGGATAGAGACCTCATTGAATACAGGAAGTATGGACAAGTCCCATAGTTCTTCAGCTAATTCAGATGTCTGGTGCTGAAGGCAATGGATGCCATGCCTTAGCCTAGCCACTGAACTTCCAAAGAGCATACCATACTCTGCTGATATTGTACCTCTATTGGAGTAGTTCTCAGGAAGATCTGAGTGTCAAATGGCAAATTCATTTTGCTATCTCCAGAGTGGCTAAAGAGGCACTGTTTCTCATGTCTAGCCATTCTAGTTTTCAGGAATTATTCAAAATTCTGAGTCAGATGGAACTTTTGCATTAAGGGCCCATGCTTAACAAGGATATGTCTCAGCTTCAGAAAGTTGTTAAGCAAGTTGTCAAGGTTCTAATTGGATGTGTTTCCCTCAGGATAGGCTATTCTAAGAAGTGGAACATAACTAGCTTTGGACGAAGTCAGAAAACTTCATTCATGATATTTTTAATGAAATTTCATAACTTTGCATAGTTCTTAGCCTGGCGCAGTAAACACTTCATCAGGCAAACTACGCAGTGTCACTTCCCTGCTGAAGGTGCCTGTTTTGTATGTGTAGTTCTTTCCAGTCTTTTCCTGGCCAATCGAGCACTTCACCTGGGAGGATTGGAAAATGCTACATGTAATGACATGTTTCTCAGATTAGTCAATGTTGCAAGGACATATTAACAAATTTTCAATAATACCGACTGCAAAGCCTAAGTGTGAAATATTTGTTTGTGTTAGGAAAACAGACACAAAACAATTCAGCTGACAACAGATTTGGCTGTTCAGCCATATTGTTAGCATGTCTGAACTAAACTGGTACCACAACAGGTGGGTCAGTTGGGGAGTGTGTCGATTTTTGCTGACATGATCATGGGACCAGCGTACCACACAAGGCTTCAGAAAGTGAATACATTTATTACAGCATCCAGAAGCAATACCTGGCACTTTGAGGGCTAAAACCCTCTTCATTAGGAGGTGGAGTCAATAATCACTTTCCACAACTGAATAGTATCAAAGTGGTGACATAACACTGATACTCTTGTCATCACCTGATATTTTAACCAATTAAGAATGATTATGATAAGTATGGTTTGTTTCAAAGGGTTACTTGACATTTCTGTTTTTAAATTTATATTGTTATTTAGTATTGCAATTGTTATAAATTGTTAGTTTAACAATTATTAGCTTTTTCTAGGTTAAAGATTTTTTTTTTATATCTGTCTCTAATGAATTTAAATTGGGTTAACTCTGGTGTGCTTTTTATGTTGATTATGCGCATGCACAAGAAACATGTTGCGTCAGCTTTCTCCACAAGCAGGTTATGGAGGTGTGGCACTGTGGTGCCCAATGCCCCCACAGCCTGCAGAGGCTTGTCCCCCCCCCAATGCTGTGGCACGCTGCTGCTGACACTAGTTCAGCCAGTGTGCCACAACTTTCTAAAAAATCAGCTGCTGCAATCAGGGGCCGCCTCGTCATTGCAGTGTCAGCCATCCGCTGCAATGAGGGAGTGACCCGTCAATGGAGGCTGGATGCGAAACCCCTGATATTGTTTGAGAACATGGTGGCGGGTTGCCACCGTGTTCACAAACATTATAACCCCCCCAACCATGTTTACTTGCCGATGGGGGAGCCCACTCCCCGTCGGCATTCTGTAACCTCCCTGTGTTGTTCCTGCCAATGGGGTTCCCAATCCCCGTGGGCATAATGATACCTCTGTTTTGTTGCTGCTGATGGGGTGCCCAATCCCCGTTGGCATAATGATACCCCCCGTGTTGTTCCTGCCAATGGGGTGCCCAATCCCCATTGGCATAATGATACCCCCTTCCGTTTCTATAGCCGAGGGAGTGCCCAATCCCCCTCGGCTCCTGCAGCTCCCCTCCCCCTTTCCTTGTTTGCCGATGGGTGTGCCCAATCCCCTGTCAGTTAACACACCCACCCACCCACCCACACAGGTGGCATGCTGGGAGCCCACCCCAGCGTACCAAAGCTCCTGTTAAAGAGGAAAACGGTCCTCGATGTCTTATTTTTTTTCACCCTGTGAAGAAAAAATGGTCCCTCGGAACTCTCCCAGGCCCTCCTCCCAAAACCCGCACCCACCCACTGTGCACCCTGCCTCCCACACCTCCCACCCCATACTTACCTCCGGAGTCCGGCGCAATGATCTTCAGTGGACCGGGAACACGTCTGCACTCTTCAAAGCTGACCGCAAACTGAGGAAATGCCGGTAAGCTGTATAATGTAATAAACAGGGTTTTTTCAACTTTAGTGCATATCTCAGGCATTTTTGGGACTTTTTTCACCAAATTTTCAACATGGGGTTTTTGGGACCCCTCCTCATGAATTCTTGAACTGTCATGGCATTAATTGGCCCCGAAAGGTGGTTTCGCGGTCACTGTGTGGAATCATCCTTTGGGGCCGATTAATGAAATGACAGTGCCAGTGTTCATGAGGTGGGCTCTCAGAAAGCCTATGTTGCAAATTTGGTTGGGAAAAATAAAAAAAATGATTGTTTTATGAGTGTGCGTTTCGCAGTTGCTACATACGCTCGTAACTTCATGAGTTTACAATATTTTCACAGCAGATTTTCAGCATTGGCATTTTATCACACCTCCTTGTGAGCAGTACAGCTGTCATTGTTCAAATCCAGGCCAAAATATGTTTTCACAGTTCTGGCGCAGAATAGCACGGTCGCTGTGGGAAATCAGTGTTCAGGACAGATTAAGAAAATAACAGTGACACTGTTCATGAGTAGAGGTCCTAAAATGCCTATGTTGAAAATTTGATAATGATATTCCATAAAAAGACTGTGTTACGAGCGTACGTTGCGCAGTTGGCACGCATGCTCGTAACTTAGCAAATTTATAATATTTTCACTCCAGATTTTCAACATTGCCATTTTCCCAGACCTACTTATGAACAGTGTAGCTATCATTTTTCCCATCCTGGCCAAAATGTGTTTTCACACTTCCAGCTCAGAACAGAACAGTCGCTGTGGGAAATCACTGTCCGGAACAGATTAAGAAAATGACAATGATACTGTTCATGAGCAGAGGTCCTAAAATGCCTATGTTGAAAATTTGGTGGTGATATCCCATCAATTGACTGTGTTACAAGTGTGTATTGTGCACTTTCCACACACCCATGTAACTTCACAGATTTGTAATATTGTCACACCAGATTTTCAACAGTGCCATTTTTTCACACCTCCTAATAAGCAGTACAGCTGTCATTTTTCACATCCTGACTTTATATTTAATTCTAGTTACCTTATCCTGGGGAGGGTGGCAGGTTTATTTCATGGTAGTTCTATCTAGTATCCTTGGAAATGTTACTTTGCAGATAGTAGCATGGTTAAATAGTGTTACTTTTTTACTCTGTAGATATTAAGAGACATAAGCCCTTTTACTCAGGATTTCATGACAAGTTGAATTCCTTTGGGAACAACTGCAGTGACTGAAGTTACTATAGGTTCACTAGGAGAGAGTGTGTGTGTGTGTGTGTGTGTCTGTGGAGAGAGAGAGAAAGGAGGGAGAGAGAGAACATCTCCTTTAGTTATAGATCTCCCCACCCACATTTTTGTGATGTGGGTGGGTTAGGATGTATTGTTTGTATGAAGAGGAGGAGAGAAATTACTTTTTATCTCTTTTCAGATTCCTTAGACACTTGTGGTACATCAAGTTGCTACATTCTCAGTATATATTGACATCAGTACATATCAGGCTACATGGTCTTAATTCCTTGAGGTTCCTTGACTAGAGT
Organism: Neoceratodus forsteri; assembly: GCA_016271365.2. Classification (NCBI taxonomy): domain Eukaryota; kingdom Metazoa; phylum Chordata; order Ceratodontiformes; family Ceratodontidae; genus Neoceratodus; species Neoceratodus forsteri. The sequence continues at coordinate 877,053,119 of CM057459.1, forward strand.
TTTTTGTTTGACACTAATATTATCAATTTATATTTAAATTATCTTTTATATAGTCCTGGAGTTTTGAAATTTCTTGGGCCTTATTTCTATCTTTAGAATACAGCTGGGTGACATGTCCAGCTAGTTTTTACACATCACACAGTGTACACTGATGTTTTTAAGACAACTTTACTGATAAATTCTTGTCTATAATGCTAACATTGATTTTTCATGAGCCCTATAACAATCTTAGTTTGTCTTTAATCTGGGTGGGGGTTGCCTTTCAGTAATCACATCCTTATACTAACTGTGACACTCATAGCTTGATTTAGGAGTTATCTGCTTCAGCAGTGTAATCTCATGTCAATTAAATTTATATGCAGTAGGATTCTTTGTATGTGTGCCCCACCAAGCACATCTGAACCCAAGGTTCTGTCTGGCTGAAGGCAGTATTGTACTGTTAAACTTCCCTGACATCATCTTCTGTTTTTTTTTTTTTAAATGAGTATTTTAAACCAATGGGGATTTTTTTCTGTTTTTCTCTGCATTATCTAGCTGTTATAAGTATTGTATTTTCTAAACAACTGCCATGAGCTTCTGAAGAAGGACTGGTTGGTCTGAAAGCTAGAGCACTTTGTTCTTGTTGTTACATCTATGTTGGTCCATTAAAAGGTATCAAATCATTTGCTTCTGGATCACATCCTGACTGAAATGTGTTTTCACAGTTCCGGCGCAGAATAACGTGGTCACTGTGGGAAGTCAGTGTTCAGGACAGATTAAAAAAATGACAGTGGCACTGTTCATGAGCAGAGGTCCTAAATTCCCCATGTTGAAAATTTGGTGATGAAACTCCATAACGTGACTGTGTTACAAGCGCGCGCTGAACTGTTTCCACGCACCCTTGTAACTTCACAAATTTGTAATACTGTCATGCCACATTTTCAACAGTGGCATTTTTTCTCAACTCCTTATGAACACTACAGCTGTCATTTTTCACATCCTGGCTAAAATATGTTTTTGCACTCCTGCCGGACAATAGCATGGTCACTCTGGGAAATCAGTGTTTGGGACAGATTAAGATTGACTGAGTGAGAGGGGAGAGTGACCGAGCTCAACTGAGCTCTGTCAGGACTGCTGCAGATTTGTTTGTGGGCAGACAAAGGTCCCAACACAAGAGCCTTCTACAAAAGGGCAGCCTGCAGCACTGGAAGAAACAGAATGAGAGAGCGAGTGAAGGAGGGGGAGTGAGCGAACTCACCGAAGCACTGTCAGGACTGCTGCGGATTTCTTTGTGGGCAGAAAAAGGCATCAATACAGGCAGGGTCCCAGTACAAAAGGCCAGCCTGCAGCGGTGGGAGAAACAGTACGAGCAAGTAAGACAAGGAGACTTAGTGAGCTCAACGGAGCTCTGTCAGGACTGCTGGGATTTCTTTGTGGGCAGAAAAAGGCACCAAATCAGGCAGGAGCCCCGTACAAAAGGGCAGCTTGCAGCACCTGGACAAACAGAATGAGCGATGAGAGAGGGAGACTGGGCGACCTCAACGGAGCTCTGTAGGGACAGCTGCGGATTTCTTTGTGGACAGATAAAGGTGCCAATGCAGCCAGGAGCCCCATACAAAAGCGCAGTCTGCAGTGCCAAGAGAAACAGAACGAGTGAGTGACAAAGTGGTACTGAGCGAGCTCAGCGGAGCTCTAGTGTGACCGCTGCAGATTTCTTTGTGGGCAGAAAATGTGGCAATGCAGGCAGGAGCCCAGTACAAAAGGCCAGTTTGCAGCGCTGGTAGAAATGGAATGCAAGAGTGACAGAGGGGGAGTAAGCGAGCTCAGTGGAGCTGTGTCGGGACTGCTTCAGATTTATTTCTGGCCAGAAAAAGCCGCCAGTGCAGGAAGGAGCCCAGTACAAAAGGGCAGCCTGCAGCACCAGGAGACACAGACTGAGCAAGTGAGGGAGGGGGAGTCAGTGAGCTCAATGGGGCTCTGTTGGAACTGCTGCAGATTTGTTTGTGGGCAGAAAAAGGCAGCAATGCATGCAGAGGCCCAGTACAAAACAGCAGCCTACAGTGGCAGGAAAACCAGAATGAGCGAGTGAGTGAGCTCAACAAAGCTGTATTGTAACTGCTGCAGATTTCTTTATGGGCATAAGAAGGCAGCAACGCAGGCAGGAGCCCAGTAGAAAAGGGCAGACTGCAGCGCCGGCAGAACAGAATGAGCGAGTGAGAGAAGGGGAGTGAGCGAGCTCAATGCAGCTTTGTCGGGACTGCTGCAGATTTCCTGTGGGCAGAAAAAGGTGCCAACAGAGGCAGGAGCCCAGTACAAAAGGGCAGCCTGCAGCACCGGGAGAACCAGACTGACTGAGTGAGACAGGGGGAGTGAGCAACCTCAATGGAGCTCTGTCGGGACAGCTGTGGATTTCTTTGTGGGTGGAAAAAAAACACCATCACAGGCAGGATCCCAGTACAAAAGGGCAGCCTACAGCGCTAGGAGAAACAGAATGAGCGAGTGAGAGAGGGGAAGTGAGCCACCTCAATAGACCTCTGTCGGGACAGCTGCGGATTTCTTCCTCAGCAGAACAAGGTGCCAATGCAGGCAGCAGCCCAGTACAAAAGAGCAGCTTACAGCACCGGGACAAACAAACTGAGCCAGTGACAGAGCCACTGGGCAAGCTCAACAGACCAACGCAATCAACATTCGGCATTGACAAATGCTTGTTTAAGATGCTCTGACTCTAATAATAATATTTTGTGAGCACCATATCAATACATATTTAATCTATTTTGACCCTGTCACCATAGGATTAGTTGCAATGAGCAGTTTTCCTTTTAACTAAAAAATAGTTTCCACAAGAAAATATAGATGTTTTTAAAAAAGAACATTCGTTATTTTGACCAATTTTAATGTTGTTTGTAGTTTCCATTTCTAATCCCCCCATTTCCTCTTAGTTCTTCTTTTAATTGTTTTCTATATAAGCCTCCCCCTTTCCTTATCTGCTTCCCTTCTATTCTTAATTGGTTCAATAATAATCTCCATATGGCACACTTTTACATTATAATTATAGTTCTCTTTTTCTTATTGCACAATGTTACCTTAAACTTGTTAAATGTTTTATATGCACTGAAAGAATGTGCATGTATTTATGATGGCACACTATAATATTTAACTGTGACCTATACATGATGTTGAAATATCAGATGATGACAAGATTATCATTATTACATCACAACTTTGACACTATTTAATTGTGCAAGTTGTTATTGACTCCACCTCCTGATGAAGAGGGTTTGAGACCTCGAAGTGTCAGGTATTGTTTGTGGATGGGGTAATAAATTAATTCACTTTTGGAAGCCTTGTATGGTGTGCTGTTTTAGTGTTCCTAAGCCTCATTTGCAATATTTCAGCTGCACACACTTTGTTTGGATAGTGCACAGCTGGTGTAGGTGTGTGTGTGTGTGTGTTTTCAGGGGTGCAGCCTGACATCATGCCATTCATTGGTAGATGCCCAGTGTGGCAGTAGGAAGAACTCCTTAATGGCTTTAAAGCAATGTCAAATGATTCGCATACAGCTCTGAACAGTGATTTGTTAGGAGCTACATCATATACATGAAAATAAGATGAAAGCAACTTTTGAAATGAGGAATTAGATAATAATATAGCTGCACACGCAGGTCAAGGCCATTGAGTCAGTTATAATTAATTTTTATTTTATATAGAACTTTACGATGCCCACTAAATTAGCAAAACAAAAAGGCTTAGAAATCCCAACACTTCGGTTAATGTCTGTATGTGAAAAAACAGTTAAGCTAGGTATAAGTTTAGAAAGTTGGCATACTTATTATTGAAGTGGGTCATTTCCAAACACATATTTAGGATTAAAATGTGCATTTTACTGTTCTGTCTAGTTAGATTGCAAGTGAGCACATGCTGTGAGTATCATAAGCACAATGGTGTAAGCAATGAAATGAGGTTTCAGGAATCTACATTGAAACACGCTTGGTTTAAAGTACATGCTAGAATAAGATTGTTGGATCCTTTTATCTATATTTTATTACAGTAAAAATATTAGAAAATGTTTCTAAATGTGGGTTTCAATTTAAAATACAAAACAGCCAAAGTCAGCTAAAATGATAGGAAGCCGAATCAATTTCAATGCCTTGAAGTACTCTTAAGGATTTGAATGTGTAACAAATAAGAAGAGGCCCACCAGCTTTCAAAGTGAAAACATGCTTTAAATTCTTTGAAAGTACAGTACAGTACTCCCTCGTTATAGTGAACCCCACTGTAATGAATTTCTTTCAAAGTGAATTTCTTTCATAGTGAACATTCATCATGGTGCCCATTATCACATAAGTAGGCAAATTAACTCCTCATTATAGTGAACCCAACTATTGTGAACAAAATTGGTGACTCCAGAGGTGTTCATCATAAGGAGGGAGCACTGTAATTGTGTAAACTGAGAAATGTGGTTTAGGAAATTGGTTTTGGTTTTAATAGCTGGAATACTTATGGTTTCTGTATGAGTACCAGCAATTACAATGTTAGATACCATAGAGGAAAACAAAATGATTATATTAAAAGCACACCGAAAATAGAGTCAAAAATTGATGTTTCGACCATAGATCTTCTTCAGGAACTACCTAACAGAGAAAAGTCGATGTTAGTGATTGCGGAATATTAGGATAGAAGAAAATCCAACTAAGGAATGTAGTTTAAATATTAATTGCAAAACATGTGCGATAGAATTCTTATTTTCTGTTTCCTTTGTTAAAAGTGCAGTTTTACTGGGTGTAATAATTTTAGAGTACAGGTTTAAAAACTGGAAATAATAAACAAAATAGAAAAATAATACTGTATATCTGTTTTGCTTTCTGTTAACGGATGTTGAATGTTAAACAATTATGCTGCAGTTATATGCTTGTTGTATGGAACCACATTGCAATTACAATACAGTTACAGTAAGCTACAGTGTAGTTAAGTGACACTTCGGGCCAGATTCACAAAGCCTCCGGCATGGCGCAAGGGGCTTGTGCCACAAAGAATGGTGCAAGGTGCACCTTGCACCGAAAGATATGCCAGGAGCAATTCACAAAGGCAACCGGAGTCAAACTCAGGCTGTCTGCCCCAATGGGGCTTGTGCCATCCCTGCACCCAGACATGGGCTCTGACACAGTGCTAGGGGACCTGCGGCAGATGCAAGCTGCCACAGCCCAGAAATGCAATTCATAAAAATCTCACAGAGGGAGAAATTCTAAGTACCCTTAGATCAGCCAGGGCTGGTCTAAGGGGACTTAGAAATATCTCCCCTGGGAGAGATGTTGTAGCATTAGTGCAGTGGGTCACACCTCCTCAAACCAGTGTGCCCACTATTTTGAGGTGATTACATCAGAGTCCCCCCACCCAATCCTGGATGTGCCCCACAAATAACATATATATATCAGAATCCCCCTAACCCAGATCCATGTTGTGCCCCCATACTGAGTACAGGGCAGAATCTCCTGCCCAATCCACGATGTGCCCCTCAAAGTAAATATATATTTGTATGTATATATATATATATATATCAGAATCCCCCCCGACCAGATACCACTGTCCCCATCAGTATAACAAATGAAACAAACCCTATCACTGGTGGTCCCATGCCCTCCACTGAAGCAGGTAGTGCCCTTCCCATCCCCAGACAGAGCAGAGGACTGGAAAAGCCCTCCTCACACCTCAGCGGCTGGTCCACAACTGAACTGAATGTGCAGCAGACTGTACAGTGTACGCACTAATATCTATTAGCGCATTTACTGTACAGTCTGCTGCACATTCAATTTAGTCAGGGACCAGCCATGAAGTATGAGGAGGACTGTGCCAGTCCTCTGCTTGTCTGGGATGGGGCACTACCTGCTTGGTGGTGCATGGGACAACTAGTGAGAGGGTTTGTTCATTTGTCATACTGATGGGGACACCGGGATCTGTGCGGGGAGTAATGTTCTGATATATATATATATATATATATATTACTTGAGGGCACATCGGGATCGCGAGGGAATTCTGCCCTGTATTCAGTATAGCGCATGTGGATCAGGGCTTGGGAACAGCCTGCCGCTGCTGCATGGAGCTTGCAGCAAACCATCCCATGCACCATGTGTTTTCTGCATTGGAGGAGTTGCTGCAAGTGGGGGCACATAGGCACCAGGACCCCTCATGTTTCAGAATCAGGTGCAGGGTCCCTGGCACCTGCTCTTCAATGCAAGCTGCGCTTGTTTGCAGCTTGCACTCCGCCCCCTTTGACAATTGAGCCCTTAAAGTGCAACCATTAGATCTGAAAAGAAACTGATTGCCCAGTGTCATGAGGGACATAATAGTTAAGTTTTGTGTGACTTTTAGAGCTGTGTGGAATTTTCAGATTCCAATGGAATGGAATTCCATCAGAAACAGAAATGGTGGAGTTTTGATGTGTAAAAAGAGAGTTTGTTCTCTAATCAATAAAGGTGGAATTGTGTTTCATCGATCTATCGATATTCCACTTAACTTTTCTGTTACCATTTTACATTAAAGAGGAACAGTCAGCAGAAAGGGCCCTACACGCAAGTGTGATACTTGTCCTGATGTGCACTTTGTGTGCAAAAACATTTTGGTTTACTTACTGTATACTGTAGCATAGTAGATTGTATCAGACAAAATTTGTTTAATTACAGGCTGGCATCTTCTTTTACTACACATCCCAGAATTCTCATCAGCTTACAACAGAGCAATAAGCAGCAGTGGAAGATTCAGTAGGCTACAGTGCATGTTAGAGCTTTTTTTAATCTCTGATCTGATGTTTTCCAGGTCAACTTTTCTCCAGGTGCTAAGTATGGTCCTCTGTGAGTGTACAGTATTTAGCCCAGAGAGGACAGTGGGACCAGTAAACAAAAGATTAGAGTTTACATAAACACTAATATGCATTGTAGGCTATTGTGTCTCCCTCAGCTGTCTAATGCTCTGGTGTCAGCTGAAGGGGCTTCTGGGGTTTGTAGAAAAAGAAGATGTCAGCCTAGTACTAAGCACAATTATTCTGATACCATCTACTATACCATAGTAAGCAATAAGTAAACCAAAATGTTTTTGCCCTCTAAGTGCATATTGGGATCAGCCCCACACTTGAGTGTGGGCCATCAGTGCTGTTCCCTCCCATTTAATTTTATAGAGTCCAGTTAGACAATTTCATTAGAAATATAGAGAAACGCAATTATACATACTCCAATAATGCAAAGCATCATGGGAAGCATATGCAAATCCCAACACAGGAATTTGGCTGTTTGGCCAAATGCCCTTCCAGTTTAACCCTTGTCTCAGAGCATTTGCTCTGAAGTTCTTGAGCCAGATTCCCAAACATCTGCAGCTGCACAAAGTTAGCGTAGTGTGATAGATTGCGGTTGTGCAACAGCATGGCAGCCCTATTCTCAAAGGTGTAGCTCTGGCACTAAACACGTGGTGAATAGGGCATTAAGCAATGTGTGCAATTGGACAGTATCACACCCCACAAATGCTTGTGCAGTTCTGATAATAGCACCGTGCAGCTCAATAGCCCAATGCGCAATGCTACAGGACATTGGAGCACAACAGGGGGCAACAGCAATGGCGCCTGCAGGTGGTTGGGCATGTGGCATGCCACTACATGCCCACCCAGATGGACATAGCTGGCAGGCCTACCAAGACACAATTACTGGAAAAGCTAGCACATAGGACTCCCATGTGGGCACCATAGTGTTGTGGCACAGCTGGTGATAACCATAAACCTGCAAAAAAGGGCAGGGCGGAAGGTGTTCCACATACCACAGTGCAGAGACCACAAGTATGAGGCCTGTGTCATGCATGGGAACAGTCAGTCCTACAGGCACATATTGCAACCCATTCTGGTGGACGCACAGTGACACAGAGGTGTCCATCTATGGAGGGAAACATGCGGCATGGTAAGATGCACTGGATCCCCAACCAACTGCTGGGTCATTCACTGGTGGAGGTTGGAGCAATGGACATCTACAAGGGAAGCACAGCAAGAGAAAATAATACACAGAACACAGGATAAGGTAGCTTTATCAAAAACATTACTATTAAACAGTAATATAAAACAAAATCAAGGATCAACAATGTCACAAAAATAATAAACTATGTACAAAAGGGGATGGGTTGGGGAAACAAAGATACACAACTAAATACAGGGGGTGAAGGGGTAACTTTGTACAAAAGGGGATAAGGCAAGTCGGGGTGGAAAGGTGGGGGACAAAGGAACAAGAACTAAAGGGGTTTGCTGGGGATGTCTAGGGTGCTTGTGGTGGTGGAGGTAGGGGTAGCTGCTGAGCAGTCTCCCTCAGTACCACATCCATGCCAACCTGGGTGACCACCACCTGCCTCTGCAAGACCAGGACTTCTGGGACATCTTCCACCACCACCCAGAGATGTCTGACCTGCCACCTTATCAGGATCTCCATCCTCGCATGCTCTTTTTGACTGCACACCAATGCCATAGATTGAAGTGAAGCTAGCTGGAGACAAAGGATGAAATCAGTACCGAAGCATTGACCATGTGGAGATGTACCAGGACATGAATTCCAGCCCCCCAAGACCTTCGTGATGTGTAGCTGGGACCCTGCATGTTTGCCATCCACAGTCAGTGGCACTGTGCCCTGTGACACAAAGGTCCTGTGTGTATGGATGACATTCATGCTAAGAAGCACAAGACAACCGTCACCAGTGGGATGGTAGGGGAGGTACCTGGTGGCAGGAAAGTGCTCCCTGACCCACACAACTTGAAGTAAATGCACATGGGCAGGTGGTGGACATGCAATGGCACCAGCAAGTGTACACCATGAACCAGACTGACATATGTCCAGGACAGGTGCAGTACACCAAAAACAGCAGACGGGAGTCACATTTTGGAGGGATGACTGGTACAGCCCACACAGTGCACAGCAATCCCATGTTTGAGGGGCACAGAGGCATGGCCCTACACTGGCCTTGACCTGGGGGGCCAATGGAAAGCATTGGGCACTGTAGCCATGTCAGGATACCGGGACAGGTCTTCAACACACAACACATCATGAGATGCAGCACACCATTCTGAGGATGAACAGCAGGCCCCAATGCAGGTCCAGAAGGTTCCATGCAAATGGAGGTGTATAGAAAAACATTGGCATTTGAGTGACAACATGTACCCAAATAGCAAAAGGGGTTAACAAGGTTCTTAGTGCATGTGATGCACAGTGTACAACAGGGCAAGGTACTGTATGTCACCCCACAGAGACATGAGCAACAGGGCAGAGACATCCCAGTGTCAGTGTTAGTGGCTCAGTAGGTAGCACACTCACCTCTGAGGCCGGGAGATCAGAGGGCTGTGGGTTCAGTTCCCACATCTGGCACTTTGGTTAATATCCCAGTACTGACACTGTAGTGCAGCATGAGAGAGGTGCTGCACTTCTGAGGTGCCGTCTTTCGGATGAGATGTTAAACCAAGGTCCCATCTACCTGGATTGGTGGTAGTTCAGGTGGATGTTAAAGATCCCATGGCACTTATCAAAAAGCATAGGGGGAGTTTTTATTGAAATAATAAACATAACAAAACAACACAATAAATTATACAGTTAAACAGTGAAGAAAGCAAAACCAATCACGCAAACATATACTATAAACAAAAGAACATATGGATAAAAAAAGTAACTTCAGAAAATATCATACATTACTTAAACTTAATAAAGTGAAGAAACCCTTTCCACATTTTTAAAAGTTTAGCAGGTGCTATCCTTCGGGCATCCTGAGAATAAATCTTCGAGAGTTCCTTTGAAACCAAAATACTGAAACTAATATAAGGCATTTTTCTTTGGTATATAACCCACTGACACCTCGCCTGCCATAAATAGTATTGTAAGCAACCTAGTAATAGTGACAATGTCCCCTCATGAAAAACAGAAAAAGTCACTGGATAACATCCTAAAACCAGGATATTGTACGATAGAGAATTAAGCCATTTAAAACCCCATAATATCGCCAAATAAGCCCACAAACCCTTCACATAAGAACACTGTAGGAAGAAATGTTCCATTGACTCCTCAATATTTATACAGTCCAAGTACGGGCACTCCCTTTCCTCAACGGCTTTATATTTAGCGTTGCCCCTAACATTCAGGCGGCCATAAAATTTTAGCCACTGTGTCTCCCATTGTGATTGAGGCAATCTGAGATTATTTAGCTGGGCCAATACTTTAGAGTTAAGGGTAGAAGGGCAATTCTTGAAACTTGGCTCCGAAGGGAGTAGATTTGCCATTATGACCTGATAAAATCCCTTCATATTATTACTCAAGATTGTCTCTTTTTTAAATTTCCATCTATACAATTTTTTGTGCTGCCGGCCTAAAATACTGGGGAAGATGAATATGAGGGTTTAATTTTGGAGCCAAAGAATGCCAATTCCTAAAATATTTGCCCAAAGACCTGGAAATCCATTTGTCCCCAATCCCTGTTTCTAAACTTAAACCACTTTTAACCGAACACATAATGAATAAAGAATGTGCAAAAACCACAGGATCCACCATCCCGAGTCCTCCCATTCTTTTACTTAGACATGTATAACATCTCTTGACTGGATTTAATCGGTTACCCCAAACCATTTGAAAAAACAAACAGTACATTCTAGTTTCTAAATGCACCGGAAGCGGAAAAATCATAGCTACGTATTGTACACATGATAAGAGAAACTGTTTGATTACATGTATGTGTTTCAATTTGGACAATTTCCACTGCTTCCATCTGTTAACCTTGTTCTCCACTATTTGGAGAGCTGAATCCCAATTTTCCACTGGCATAGTCTGAGGGACAAACTGGATGCCCAAAATCTTAAGGGGAGTTCTGGAGAAGTGGATGCCCTCCTGCACCACCTCAGTAGGACCTGTTGCTCCAATCAATAACCCCTTCATTTTGTGCAAATTTATTTTAGCATTTGAAACTCTGGAGAATGCATCAAAGGCTTTCAAAAAAATATACACAGAAGATTGATCCAAAAAGTATAGGATCAAATCATCTGCATAAGCCTGCACTAAAAGTTGTTGATCCTTAGATATGTTATCAGAAATTCCCAACCATAAAGGAGTAGTAGTTAAGTACCGCAATAGAGGGTCCAATGAAAAAATGTAAAGAAGAGGGCTGAGAGGACAACCTTGATGCACTCCTGTATGTAAACAAAAACTTTCAGCCATATGGCCTTTCAAAAATGGAAAGACAGTATTATGGTCATATAACCTCTTAATTAAATTAACAGTTTGTAATGGGACTCCATAATGTTCAAGAGTTAAGAACATAAAAGGTAGATATACCCTGTCAAAAGCTTTTTCTAAATCAGCGACAACCATGTAATTTGTAATACCGACATCAGAGAGGTGTTCAATAACCTCGTGTATAACCATTAATGCTGTCTGAATCCGTCTATCTGGTACCCCACTGAATTGGTAAGGTGAGATTACCCATCTAGCATAGTTTTTTAACTGATTGTTCAAAATGCTGGTGAAGATTTTATAATCCAAATTTAGGAGGGTGATAGGCTACCAATTCTTAATACTCTGCCTATCACCAGATTTAAACAGATAAATTAACAATCCTTCGGAAAAAGAGGGGAAAAAACACAGCATTTTTTATAAAATACTGGAATAAAATAAACAAGCATTGACTCAACTCAACCGAAAATACTTTATACAGGTCATTAGAAAGACCATCCTTACCTGGTGAAATATTCAATTTCAATTTCCCAATTACGTTTAGAATTTCCTCTTGTGTGATTGGCTCCATTAATGTAGAGGCTTCTGCAAACATGGGGGGGACCTTGAACGCACTTAAATATGAAAGCATTTCTGCTTCAGTAATAAGAAAAGGGGGTTCCAAAGTCCGAAAGTAATCAACAATTAATTCTCTGAGTTGTACAGCTGTGGTAGCAATGAAGTCATCAGACTTTTTTAGAGAATCAATATTAGAGGAAGCCTTCAAATTTTTACAAGCCTTGAAAGGATCTCCAATGGGAGATTTTTTTTATACCATTAGACAGAATAGCCTGTAGGGTTTTAGCTCTATCATACTGGAATGCCCTCATATCCTCTTTTAGTTTAGTAATTTGATCAGAATAGTCAAAACGAGAGGCATATGCAATTGTTGTAAGTTTCTGAAGTTGTTGCCTAAGGGACAAATATCTCAGAAACCTATAATCTTTTGTTCTTACCCCTTGTTTTTTAAACCAATTATGTAAATCTACCTTGGTCTCTATCCACCAGTCCCCTAAATCCTCATAAAGAAAAGCCACTGATAATCTAGCTGTTAAAATATGTTTCACCCCAGACTAAATATAAGGTACATCTAGCATAGTGTTATTCAGTTTCCACCTAACCTGTCTATATTCAGGGGACCTAAAAGCTGGAAACTACATAAAAGGAAAGAATGGTCCGAAAATTCACAAGGGATCATTTTAAAAGAACTAATTTGCACAGAAGGGGAAACAAACATATAATCTATTAAAGAAAATAGTTTTCCCTTTGTAAAGGAATATCGAGGTCCTTGGGAAAAAAAAGAAATACAATTAAGTAAACCTGCTATTTTAACAATGCTAGCTAGTGTGTGTGAATTGCAATAAATGTTCTTTTTTTTTTTTGATTAGGTGAGTCAAAGATTGTACAGTTAAAATCGCCTGCCAAGAGCACTTTAACTGATGTCACCAAAAGGGTTGGATAGCTTTTAGACAGGATACTCTGCCAGCTTTTGTTTGAGGGTTGTAAATATTGATAAAGCGATAGCATGTATCATGCCATTTCCCATCTAAAACCATTACTCTCCCTGGAATGAGATCTATTAAATTACGTAGTTTAAAGGAATAAGAGTTAAATAAAATTCCTATGCCGTCTGCCGTATCTGTTCCGAAGGACCAAAAGGAAGGTCCCCAAACCCAATCCCTTTTAAAAGAAGAAAGTTGTTCTACAGAGTGCATCCAGGTTTCCTGTAAAAAACAGACAGATAAATGCTGGTTTTGTATGTAATGGAAAAGGGCTTGCCTCTTAACTACATTTAACAGACTATGAGTATTCAAAGAGCCCCAAGACCACTGCATTATTATTTACGAAAATAGAACAGGCCCTCTATTTTTTCCATTTTTCTTTTCCTTTTCTTTATAATTATCCACTGGTTGTGACCGAGTGGATAAAGAGGATTTTTGGGAGTCTGAGTCTCCCAATTCCATCTCTGTGTCTCCCCATGGGGTAAACAAGGCAGCATAAGAGTTACTTATTTCTATAGTAGGATCAGTAGGGGGAGTTTTAGGATGTAGATTTCTAGCAGATCTATGTTGAGGCAGGGATGACCTAAGACCTGAAACCTTAGATACTTCTCCAACTACCTCCACGGGTGCCTCAGTGTAGCACACTGGAGGAAATTCCAAAGGGTCAGGTGGGCCCATGCAAGTTTTTTCAATTTCTGCAAGACCTGAAACAGGTTGTGCAACCTTATCCAGTTCTTTTAAAGGCTTATTGATAGGAAGCTCCGTGCCAGAGGACTTTTCCATTTTTTTAGAGGAGGGAAATGGTAGAGGGGATTGTAAACCAGAAGGGGAGGAGCTTACAGCATCCTGAGCCTTTTGAATTAAGAGATCTGAATTTATGCAGGATGTTTTGTTTTTAGCAGCCCAAGGGCATACACGAAACGTATGACCAAATTCCTCGCAGAGCTCACATCTAGACTGATTATGACAATACATAGTTAAATGCCCCACCTCCCCACAATTATCACAACGCGGTTGATTGCACACACTAGAAAGATGTGTTTTAGCCCCACATTTGTAGCAAGCCCGAGGTTGTCCGCTATAAAAACAAACACCCCTATCTTTCCCCAACAGAAATGAATTAGGAATGTGCACTACCCCCATCTCAGATGGCCTCAGTTTAGTTTTATATTTCCATCCCCGTCCAAAACTGTTCGGAATCCAGGATGGGTTCAGGCCCACTCAAAACCTCACATCTCAGAGACAACCAAAAAGATATATCTTCCACATGGACCCCCTCATTTCTAAACATGACTGTAACATATTTTATTAAAGGTTTAGTCAAAGGTATAACAAAGAAAGGGGTCCATATGGGAGAAAATTTTACCTGGCTATACCTATCCCAAAATAAGTCCAAAGCATGCGGTGTCCAAAAACTAATATCAAAATTGTCCTCCCAGAGATATTAATGAAAGCATATACATCTTTGGGAGTAAAGTGCAAAGAATCTTTCAATAAGGTTTTCCCCACATAGTGTCTATCTGGTCTATCCTCCAAGCCCCCTTTGTATACGAATCCGGACAGCATTTCGGTGAGGCGCCGCCTCTCTCTTTCAATTAGAGAATAATTCAGACATAAGCAGTTTCTGAGGAGCAGATGTCATCAAGGAGGGTATTTGTGAGGAGGGAATATGTTCTTGAAGAGGTGTTACCATGTCTGGATTTGGAGAGGGGGATAGGGATGCTTTCACCTCCAGAGGTATAACAGTGAGTGGAATTTTCAATGTCTCTGAAAGGTTCTTTTCTCCCTGTAAGCTTTCCGCCAAATCTCTCTGTTGTAAGTCTGGTTTCCACTCTGGGGAATGCTGTGAAAAGGCAAAGTCCGTATCCCAGGCAGGATCGGGCTTCCAGATGCCTATCGAAGCTTGCTTCCAACCAGCCCCTCTGAGAGCTTTATCAGGGGACCAAGATTCCTGAGCCTTTTCTTTGGAAAAAGGAAAAGTTTCTGATACAACTGGTGTAAGGATTACAGGATTTGCCTGAGGTAGTTTATTTTTTGAAAAGAAAAATTCAGTGACCCCAGGTTGGGAAAGGGCTGATGATTGATAAATCACGTTAGGCTGAGCTTGAGAGTCCATAGTCATAGGGTTTTTAAAAATGAACCCAGCTAATTTATCCAGTAATACTGATTCGGGTTGATCAAATGCTAATGTAGGCAAAGCTTGTTGTAGTGGTTTTTGGTTCACCGTAATAGGGCTTTTAATTTGTAAAACATCCATCGATATAGTACGCTGTAGGCACTCGCTAGCATATGCGATTGTACTGCCAGCCTGAACAGAAGCAGGGACTACAACAGAAACACTTGAGTTAGAAGTGAGGCTGTGAGGTATGTGGTCTCGCCCTACAGGGCCTTCGGATTCAATTGTTGTAGCCACAAGTTTGACAGGGCCAACGCTACAGCTGTCAAAGCAGGGTTCATTCTGTTGTAGAGACGGTAATGCAGACTTTGCGGCAGAGCGCCGATTCAGAAAGCCGTCAGGTAATTCAACTGTTTGCCTCTCCCTTACTCTCAATACACTCGAGTTTTGCTCCAAATTTAAGAGAGAACCAGATTGCTGTGTACCTTCGTTTGTCAGGACATTAGTACCATGCTGAATACTCTCCTCTTCAACCGCGAGTTTCAGTTTATCAAAAATAAGCTGTAAAGACTCACCACGCTCCCCGGAGCTGTTCTTAGGGGTCAGTTCAGTGGAGTGTTTAGTAGCAGCAATCATACCATCTTTAGGAAGGGCAATATCACAGTCAAGGTGTGCAGCCAGATTTTCAGGTCCCAAGCTGGGCTCGATCCTTGTTTCCATAGGTCCGGGTTCATGTCCCAGTTTTGCAACCAATTTAAAAAGTTTTTCTTCTTGTTTACACAAATCTGTAACTGAATCTTCCCAAAGAACCACCGCATCATGAAATTCCATATCAGAATCAGCGTCCAGAGTGTTAAAAGGACCGGCCTCCATATTGCTCACCATGGGAGTAGAGGCCAAATCTCCCACTACGCAGACATCTTCCTCCTTCAGCAGCTCACTCCGAGTGGCCATCATGGAAATGGCCCAGCCCCCTACTGGCCACAATGCAGCAGCAGAGTAGGGGAATTTCCCCGGTGCCCTGGCCAAATTTCCCTCATTCACTAAAAGTACCACCAACAGCTTAATCTGGTTGAAGGTCAGTTGTCATTCATCTGGATCCCCCTCCCCCGGGCTGTGCCTGAAAATAGGCAGGATTTGTCTAGTGCACTTACCCGGTCAACAAAAACTAAATAAATAAATAAAACCCACATTATAATGGAAAGTGTCTGGCATGCCTCATGCCCCAAAGACCCCTGTCAGTCCCATGTTTGTACTGCCTGTACATACGTCAGCCGCAGCAGCACCAA
This sequence comes from Neoceratodus forsteri, assembly GCA_016271365.2. Classification (NCBI taxonomy): domain Eukaryota; kingdom Metazoa; phylum Chordata; order Ceratodontiformes; family Ceratodontidae; genus Neoceratodus; species Neoceratodus forsteri. The sequence continues at coordinate 877,069,269 of CM057459.1, forward strand.
GGTCACGCCACACATGACATGGTAGGTGTGGATATCACACACAGTACACCCAACCACTGCTACACACACAGCAGTCAGCACTGCAGATACTATAACCCATGAACAGCAATGGAATCAACACCACAGTATAAAGACAAGACCAAAAAAAAAACTATCATACAGACATAGTAGCAGGGCAGGTTAGCTACCCAGTGAGCACCAAAACAATAAAGGATGGCGATGCAGAAGAGGTATGTGGCCACTGCCAAGGTATCAAGGACTACAGAAGTTCCCTACTAAGAGTCAGCAAAGCGGGCTAGAGTAGGGGCACTGTACCATACACATGAGCTGGAAGTCGAAATAAGGGGAGATAAGCAGCAGGTGAACGCAGGTCCATGAGCATGTGGGAACAGCCCAAAGACACTAGCTGAACACACTCAGTACTGTGGCCTGGATAACTGTCAAGACACACATGATGGCACATTGTCTGCAGCATTCTGATTGTGGTGCAGCCTCATGGCCAATGTACAGTAGTAGGGCACCAAGGGCTAGCACTCATGGACATAACCTTGCCACCAGGCAATAGTCCACATTCAGGGTAAAGAATAGACAAGGTCCCTGTGACCACACCCACAAATCAGGGCAGATGGGCCTCACAGCTGACCAAACATATTGTGCAGAGTACACACACTGAGCAACAGAACCTGCCCGGGTTGTCTGCAACTGCCATGTGCAGAGGTAGCTGGCAGGGTGTGCATGTGTCCCACAAAGTCTAGTATGCCATAGGCACAGTGCTCATGCATCATGTCCAGAAGACATGACAGTGATGTGTACAGTTATACCTGTGTGGGATGTTCACCACATATGCTTGCCATGATGGCCACTGCAGTGTCGCAGGCCAGTCATGCCATGGACAAGTCCAGCATGCATGTATGTAATACAAATACACCCAAAAGCAGAGAACTCCAGCACATGGTGGACAAAGCAGTGTGCAAGAGTTCCACAGGTGAGGAAAAGTAATGTGTGGGATAAAGGCATTCTCATGTAACTGGCTGCACCTCTCCCTGCAGCTCATGCTGTCATCCCTCTTGCTAACTGATTCCCCTCGACAGACTCATTTAAGTCCACTGAGGGTCTGACCTCTGGCTCCTTGGTCTGCAGTGGAAACACAAAATATACTGTCATTGTCACGCATCACCTTACATGTTCCCCAAAGCCCACCCAGGAATACGGCAACAAGGGTGATGGCAATACAGTGCAGGACATGTGTGAGTACCAGCATAGCGGAGGCATATACTGTGGGTGTACACTTTCACATACAATAACATGTGCCTAGGGTGCCATTAATACACTGTGAAATAAACCAGACATATATTGTGACTGTACAACTGTATTATGAATAGATTGACCCATGATTTGGACAGATCACTCACTCACCACAGGAATGACAATGTAGCACAATTGGCCAGGAATTGTACAGGTATGGACATGCCCCCCACCAAACCCTGAACAGGCCAAGGATGGCAATGTGTGGATGGTGGTGGCAGGGGGTATTTCAAATGTATGTGACATCATACTATTGGTACAGAACTGTGGGTGTGCCCATACAATGCAGCAGCACTGTCCTGCAGACCAAGATCTATGCTACTTGATGACATCTCACAATGTCAGACAGGTGATACAACTGTGTCCTGCAACACAGGTGTCCAGTGCATAGGACAACCAACATTCAGTACTGCAGCATGCAGGTGAGGTTCAATGGACACACAAGATAGCAAAAGGACAATCCAAACCCTGGTACACACATGAAATTTCTTGTGAGCAGTACAGTTGTGGGTGGACAGATGCAACATCTGTGCAGCCAATGCCTGGGCCCACCTCTAGATGGTAGTCACCATCAAGGGTGTGTGCATAGCTAGGAGGTTGCCAAAGAAACAAACAGTGTGACATGGGCAGACCTATGGCCTCACATGTGATGCAGGAGGTGTGTCTACATGTGCAGATGCACATAATGGACACCATGGCATTGACATGTGCATACAGGAGTGGAGCTATGCAGGTCGACCTGTACACATCATGGTGGTACACGCCGGACTAAGTGAGCGGCTATTGGCACTACATCCAGTGACCATCCCATGATTTCCCAGTGGGACCACATGTCATCAGTGTTAACAATGCAGGCAAGGCAATGAAATGAACAAGTACTGTATCATTTACACATTAATAAATCAGGAATGTGCACATGATGTCTACGTGCACCATCACAGTGACCTCACACATGTCACACTGTGGCACTGATTGGCCAAATGGGTTTGTTGTACTACACACTGGCTGCTTTGCCTTGCTTGTTGACTAACCGATCCTTTCATGCCAGGCACTGTTGAAGTATGCAGTGTGCAGGACAAATGGAACCCTTTGCAGTGAGACACAGGGTACACTGGCCCATACCATGACAGAGCTAGCTGATGGGCATAGAACAAGACCATGGTGTGCGGCACCTGAGGGTCATCATGTAAGGTTACATTAGGAACACATGAACATAGGATTGTTGCATTCTGCCCTGTTACACAACACCCATGCACTACAGCAGTGCAAGCAAGCACTGTGATACAATACGGCACAACTATTGACTGGTTCTAGGAGGTAGGCAACATATACCATATGTGTGTTCCAGCCACAGGGGGGAGTGCCATTACATGGTGCCCTGTCAGTGTCCCACAGTACATGCCAGTGTCCAGTGTACACCATCAGGAAGGCACAGGTACATGCAACGCCCACAGTGCAGGACATGTGTGAGTACCAGCATAGTAGAGGCATATACTGTGGGTGTACACTTACACATACAATATCATTGGCCTAGGGTGCCATCAATACACTATGAAATAAACCAGACATATATTGTGACTGTACAACTGTATTATGAATAGACTGGTATGCCACAGCATGATTGACAACACCCCAGACATTTATTTGGCCATTGGAGTTGTCCTCCAACCATGTAGTTCCATACACCAACATCACCCCCAATAACCATTTCCAGAGTGTGCATTACAGCTGTACAAACTACAAATGGAAAGTATGCAGCGGGGCATGATACGGCTGTGCGTTGGGGCCTGTAAGGGTACCAACACCATGTGCCAAGTGGCATGCAGGAGACAGTGCCACAAAGATGTACACCACCCACATACAGGCCATTTACAAGAAAGACATGGCAAAAGTTTACTTACCTGGGTGTGCCATGGTGCCATCCCACACCATGTAACAGTATCGCTGAAGCCAGTCCTGGTTCCACCTCAAGAGGTCCCCATAACAGTGGGGATATTGCTCACCTGTGAGGTCCACCCCTGTGTGGCCTGCAAGTTGTCTGGCAAGTGAGGCCCAAACATCCTCCTGAGATGATCTAAGTCCTCAGACCCAAACAGCTAGCCCTCCCTGCCTATTAATAGGCCCACCAGGTTTGCCAGTTCAACTTCGGACTGCTACTGGTCCCTCTGCAGGGATGCCCTCACTCTTCTGGATCTAGACATGGTGTAAGGAGTTTAGCCCTAACAGATGTGCAACCACATTGTTTCAGCATAGCAAACCAAATAGTCTGCGCAATTGAGTAACACTGGGAGGTTCCGCGCAATGGGGCATAGCACTATTCCATATGCAAGATAGATTAGTGGTAGCAGGATATTGCACATGTGCACTATCTTCGGACCATGCCGAAAAATGCAACATCATCGCGCAACTGTGTACTGCACATGCATGGCACAATATCTGCACCATATTGGGAAGGTTATGGAAAGGTCACGAATCGCACCAAACATACCGTGCTATTTAATATTACAGTATGTTGTACAGCAAACTACCATCATGCAAGAGCAACATGTTTCTGCACGACACTGAAAACTGCTATTCATAAATGAATCATGTAAATGAGCTGCTTAGGCATTCAGGGGGCAAAGCTCACAGTTTGCATCTCATTACAGAGCCTTCTGCATGCATTTGCATACAACTTTGTTCCAGCGCTATTTAAGAGGACAAGTGCACCACCTTCAGATGGCTATGGAACTGCAGGCTATGGAGTCAGCAGGGACTACAACTGGAGTCAGCCAAGTGGAACATTCCAGACAGCCAGGTATGGACAGTACAGATTTGTGGATTGTAATTGCTTCATGCCAGCACATTGCAACTTGGAGGTTGTGCAGATTATCTTACTACATAACAGTCATCGCTTATATGTGCTGCTACATTGCAATCTATGTCATGCTATGTGTCTGTCTCCCTATATAGCTACATGTCTCTGCAGTATCAAAACCTACAATGGCAAGACACCTGCAGGTTCTCCATTTCAGCAGGTAGTTCCTTATTGAACAAGGGGTTAGAACTATCAACAGGAACAGTCTCTCCAGCCACCTGCATATTACATGTGGGATGGCAGACCAATCCATCCGCTATGGCATGTACTGTTCTGTAGGACTCACTGAACAGATGCCATGCACTGATGGGGGGATGGCAGCCACTGTGGGAGTCCTGAGTATGTGTTGGGCCCATTGGATACAGGGTACAATGGCTTGGGGCATACATAGTGGCGTTTATTCCCCCCACCTGACATCACAGTGCCTCATGTCTGTAGGGGTATGCATGCCTGTCCTGTGGACACACATCATGCAACACTGCTTGCATCAGGCATTGCGCCCCCAGTACCACTCAGCAACCTACAGGTCCCTGTCCACAGTGCTACATAGTTGCCTAGCCCACAACAGTGACAGACTCATGACACTGTGTTGTCCTCACTCCTTGACAATGCAGGATATGCCGGTCACACAACATTACACACATATCTGTCACTGTGCCACAGGGCTCTGTGCAACACATATGTGTTTTCCCCAGCAAAGGTTGCCACCTCCACTCCTCTTGTACAGGATCCTGTATGTGACTCTGGTGTCCAACTGACCCACAGTGGTCCCCAGACAGTGCATGGTGCACCACACGCAAACAGATTGGGCAGCCGTTTAGCTCATGTGTGTGCAGCCCTTGCATCATGACTGTTGTCATCGGCTCTGATGAATGGTGAGCACTGACATACCACTGGGGGTGAGGGGTGGGTTAATGTGGCGGTGGTCACTGCATATGTCTCTATAATAGACATGCATTTTTAATGAGTGCTGCAGGTTTTCATTCAGTAATGTAGCAGTACATTGGCACAGTAGGTCATGGTAGGTCATGGTCGTGACCCAGTTCATTCAACTGCATTTTGTAGGTCACTGGGGTGTCCCCTTTGTCCCTGTGGGGTCACACATCATTCTGCTGTTCCATTCTATTACCATATGTACACTGTGTCTATTGTCTGGTGCCCTGCCATGGTTCAGGATTGGACACTGCACACAGGCAGACCACATGCCACTGACCTGTCCCTATCACATCTCCCAAGCAGGTGCTGTCTCCAAGAGGGAAAGACTCAGGGTGTATAGGTTTAGCACTGAAGAATTGAATGCCCTTGCCCAGGTGTATATGGCCTTGGAGGCTACACTAACAAGATGCCACAGCACCAATACTACTGTATGGCAGGCCTGGACAGAAATCACAGAGGTAGTCAATGCAGTGAGTGGTTGGGGCAGGATGTTCAAGAAAGTGAGAAAGCACTTCAGTGACCTCTGTCATTGTGCCAAGGAATCCTTGGCTGCACAACAGGAGGAACTGCGTGCTACTGGTGGCGGACATCCTGCACCCCCAATGATCCACCCTCTGGACCCAGCAGAGGAGACAGTGGCATCAGTGCTATGGGCTGTGGAGGTGACCTGGTGCCTGGCAGTGGCTATGAGACCCAAATGCCACCTACACTTTTTCATAAGTAATATGATGACACCAATGTTCTATTTGTATGTGACACATCTCTGAGTATACATATATGGGTACCATAGGGCACAGATGGAGGCCTCACATTATGTAACATTCAGGCCCCTTACAGCAGCCACCTTGGAAGGACTTAGGGACTGCCACATACACGTTTCTCAAGAACAGCTCTGGGTTAACATGCCTATGTGTTTGAGGGTCCTACTGCTCAGACACTTGCTTCCTTTCTCGGGTGCGAAACTGCGTCATGTCACACACTTCATTGCTGTGCCTCAATGCTGTCTCCTCCACCATTGTCAGCCATTTCTGTACTTTCTTTACATGGTGTACTTCGGCCTTTGTTGTCATACCTCTGTTGTGCCCTATGGTTGTGGCTGGTATACATGTGCATGTCTGTGCATGCACATATCGCGCTCTGTGTGACACAGTGGCAATTTACTCTTTCACCTGCAACAGTACCATGCTCACACTGTGCACATGTACACTCCACCCTCTTGCTCCTGGTATATCACCATTCTGTTGCTTGACCCTGCCATGCATCACAGGCATACTGTCAGCTACATGTTTATGTCTCTGCAGCTAACATTGTGGTCCGCCCAACATCAGTGGCTGTTCTGCAAGGGCCATCAGGTGGTGTACGGGATCCAACCATTGACCATTCAGACTTTCTGGAGGGAGGCAGTGATGAGTGAACTGCAGGCAGTGAGTCAAAGACATTTGTGACCAACCAGGAGTTATTTACATCTTTATCACAAGTGTAGCTGGATGTGATGACCACCACCACTGACACAGAGTTGCAATGTAGCCTGGTGCAGCAACCAGTGCCACCACCACCTTACGGGCCATCACACATGACCCAGCTCTAGCATACCACACCTCCATTCCCATCACTTTCTCTTTGCCACACAGCCCTCTCTACCCAATGTCATCCCAAGTAGTAGTCCCCCACAGCAGACAGAGGCTGGGGTGCCTGCTCTGCCTGAAGACACAATGGTCCAGAGTATGCAGGATGGTACACATCCACCACCTCCACCTAGGCTGTTACTGTCAGTCTTCAGTGTCCCAGGCATACTCAAGGTTACCCATCCTGTCTATCCTCCTATACCTCCTCTGGAACATCTGCCTGCTGTGGTGCAGTGGGCTGAGCAAGGCACACATGACATGATGCGTGCTCCTGTGGACAACTAAGCCACCTTCTTCAGGGTCCTCGAGCAGATCTGGGTCATGCTGTAACAGGACTTCAACCTCCACAGGCGGAAGCAATGCCTGGAAATGCAGCATGCCTACGTGTGTGAGGACTGGCTTCTAGCTGCCTTTGGATGGATGTTCAAGAACCTTATTAGGACAGTGGAGAACCTGGACAGTGCACTTCATGGCAGTCAGTGCCATGCTCGCAGCATGTCTGCACACAGTGGGAATACTCCTGTGTCCCATAGGGGCAGTGGCATATGGTCACACTGTGACGTGTAACATCCAACAGTGGCAGTACGCCTTCATCACCTATGTACCTTGGTAGACCACCCACCCCTGGCAGCGGTGTGTCCATGTGGGGGACCAGTACCCTGCACAGCCATGCCAGCTCTCGGCTGACGAATCAGGATCATGTGCCTCCACACTTCGTGGGGTCCTTCTCTGGGGCCACTACATGATCTCCCTTTATTGTACATCACCCCACCATCAGAACATGTGGTGGACACAGGAGGATATAGCTAGGTAACCCCCTCAGGTCCTGTGCCTGGGCACCACCATATGGCATTGTCTATATTTTGGTTCCTATATTATTTTACACTGCCACCTGTGATATGTTGTTTTTTGCTGTTTTCAGTTTTGTATGTGTTTTTTTGTTGGTATAGTCACATGGTTCTTCTGTAGTTCATTTCACCTGTATATTGGTTTTGTTGTTCAGACTGACATCTTGGTTGGTTGTGGCTCTATGTACATTTTTTCCTGTGATATTAATGTGTTCTTTACAAGTTAATATATACAAACATATGAAAATTGCCAGCAGAAAAAGGACTTATGGTCTATCAATTCTGCTCGATTCTGCAGCTAGCAACCCTTATTCTACATCTTCCTCTCTCTCCATTGGCCCCCTTAATATATGTTGTTTATATTTCCCTGTTTGTTCTCCTTTGCATTCAATAGACATTTCCTGTTTGCTGACATATATTACGTGGTTGCTATTCACCGTCTGCTATCTTCCAGTAGATGTATGTTGTTTTTGTGCTCCTGGGCTCTTCGTGTTATGAGTGGATCTCTGCTTTGTATCCTCTGTGCTATGTCTTTCTCCTTTGGCTCCATGTCTGGTGTTGATGGTTCCTCTTGGACTAGCAGCCCTATTCTATGGGAGCGTGCCATGTTGTGAAACATACAATAGGCAATGAATATGCCACAAGTCTTATGAGGTGTGTACTGTAGGACACCACCAGAGCAGTCCAAGCAATGTAAGCACATTTTGAGCATGTCAAAGACTCGCTCAATGATGTTATGCATGGCAGTGTGTGCCACATTGTAGCTCTCCTCTTCCTCAGACATGGGATGGAGGAAAGGTGTGAGGAGCCAGCGTTGCAGGGGATATGCCCAGTCACCTGCAATAGACACATACATATGTGAGGCTTGACATGTTCTTGGTACTGAACATCTGCCCATATTCTGGAACATTCTTGAGTGTTCCACCACTTCCCCCCACCCTGGGACACATACCTGTGTACCCCACAGGTGTTTAGTGTCCTGTCCAGCAGTGTGTTCTCATAGTCTCAATGGCACCTGTGCCAGACACTTGCCCATGTGGCCTTTGCCTTGTTCATGGCAGTTGATGTCTGTCCATGTTTTGTAACCTTCTTGTGGTACCCATCTCCTCCTTCCACCCTAGGATGCAGCCCTGTGAACCCCACAGGGGACTGCTGTCCTGTCCCATAGAGGTTATTCACCTACTTTGTGTCCAACAGGTATATTTCCACCTTCAAATCTCTGGCACAGGATGGAATTGAGCTAGATGAAGGAATCGTGGGTGGGTCTGGGTAAAGTGCCAGCACATTGGTGATGATCCTTGTGGCATTGCACACCACCTGGAAGTTTATGGAGTTGTAGCCTTTTCTGTTAAAGTGGGCATCTGTCTCTGGGCCAGGTGGTCCATGGATGGCCACATGGGTGCAGTCGATTGCACCAAGTACATGTAGTAGGTGCGCTAACCAGTAAAATTTTTTGCTGTTCACATTGCTGCAGTTCTAGGGGATACTATGAATTCACTAGCATATGGCAGCAGGGCACCCATGACTTCAGTTCACATGTGTGTGTTGGATGGCTGTGACACTCTGTTGATATCCCCAGTGTGGGTCTGGAAGGTGCCTGTTGTCAGGAGGGACATGGCAGTAGTCACCTTCACCTCCACTGTCAGAGAATGGCAGCACTAGGTGGTGCTGTGCAGGTCTTCATCCAGGAGTTCATACAGCTGCCTCAGCATGGCCTGGTTGAGATAGTACTGGCTGACCAGCTAACCATTGGTTAATTTCTCAAAGGATACTCATGGCTGAAGCCATCTGTGTGCAGCAGGGTGCCTCCTACAGTGACAGATGGGCTCAGGATGTCCCTTTTGCTGCTATTCCTGAAGGGCCTCCCCCAACATGTACAGATGTTTTGTTGTCATGTCAGCCATTGTGCTCCTTCCTGCAGTTCCTGCTTCTGCCTCTGGACTTTGTCTGGATTAAGAGGACCTTTTTATAGGTGGTAATTAGCACTGTGCAACATGCCGTGCAAGGCACTTTGCACGGTGCTCACACTATGAGAACAGCATTGCACCTCTATGCAAGGCCCTCCCATCACTTTGCATCATTTATGCATTATGTTTTTGTGATCACATTAACCAATTTTGCTTGTGAAAACTAGCCTTTTGTGAATAGTGGTTCAGTGCAAACTCGGTGCAATAGGAGTGCAAATACTTTGTGCAGTTCGCAATGTTTTATGAATCTGACCCCTTTTCATTTGTAGTTCTTCCCTACTAGGGGCTCTCTATGACCCAAATAAGTAAGCTCCTCCTAAGGCTAGCTTGCTCCCTCCCTCTGGGCTGAGTTATGGATATGGCACACAAATGAGTCCTGAAAAGGATGAAATACATGTCTGCATCAGCTGTTCCAACCTTTGCTGGTTGCAAAGACAGGCCTTTTGGCACCATTCAATTCTGCTTAATGCTGAGCCAGTCAAAATTCCTTCATGGGGATTTGCATATGCTTCCTATGATGCGTTGCATTATTGGGGTATGTGCAGTTGTGTTTCTGTTTGAAATTTGACTGTATGGCCAAATGCCCTTGCAGGGTAACCTTTGTCTCAGGAAATTTGCTCTTGGGTTCTTGACATTTATAATTCTTTTTTCAGAAATGTGCCAATTTGGGGCTCCCACATTGATTTGAAATTTTGCCTTGAAACTTCTGGTCAGTTATCCTGCATTTTCTGTAAATTACATTATTTCTTATGGAAGCCAAATTGCTCTGTTTTCCTGTATAACCAACACAAGTAGACAGGGACACATTCATTAAATAACTCCATTTCACTCTAAAATACAGGAATCCCTCTACTGTAATTCTAGGGGCCCTGCCAATTTGTTGTGTTAAAACTTGTAGAGGACAAATATGATGACTTATCATGTGTTCTCTGTTTTTAAGTAACATACTCATGCGTCCTATATTTCACTAAAAGTGCTTTGTGATCCACTGACTTGCCTATGTGCAAAATAAAGTTCTGCTTCTTATGTCATACTGGTTGTATTATCTCGTACTGGTTATAATCTCAACACATAATGCTGTCATCCACAACAAATGAAACCATATGACTTCCTCAGCTCAGTGGAAAACTTGCAGGTGTTTGATAAAGAACAATCTGGAGGAGTCACGTGATGCGGTGTGCTGGGTAGGACGCCTCTATGCTTGCTGTGACCTACCACCTATTAATTATTGCTAAAAACCCCGTTTCATGGTGTTTTCCACCACAGATTGCCTGTCTGTTATCTTCCTGAGTGTATTGTGCCCTCGATAAAAGAAGTCGATGGATGAAGAGATGCCGAAAATAGCTTCCAAACACACACCTCCCACTATGCCTGAGAAGACCTCTAAGAAAGTCAGGGCCTCCTCCCTGCAATCCTCGCTGCCTGCTACTACTGAGAGCCCTGACACTGATCTTCTCACCCTTTTGAGATTTCTAGAGGAGTTTCAGCCTTTCAAGGCTGAAATGCAGATTATGGCAGGAGAAATAAATGGTATCTCCAGCACTCTTGAGGAGCTCTCTAAGAAGTTCGCTGATAATGAAGCTTGCATATGTTCCATTGAAAGGAAACAGGATAAAGCAGAACTGGAGCTTGTGGTCCTGAGGGAAAGGCTAGTGAAAATGGAGAACAAGGTGGAAGATTTGAAGGGGCGCAGTCACCGCAATAATGCGGTTATCATTGGTTTGCCCGAAGGTGAAGAGGGCTCAGAACCCATTAAGTTTATCAGAAAGTTAGTGGAGAAGGTGGCAGGCCCTTCCCCCTTTGGTGCGAGCTACACAATAGAAAGAGCTCACCGGGCACTATGACCCCCTCCTCTGGCTGGAGCCCCCCCAGGTCATTTATATTTCGCTTCTTAAACTTCCAGGAGCGACAGCATTTTCTATATAAGGCCATGGAAACACAAGATTTGCAATGGGATGGTAAAAAGCTGAGAGTGGTGCAAGATTTGCCTTTATCTGTACGCCAGAAACGAGCCACGTTTCATAAGCTTGTCCTCAAGTTGCTCACCGCGGCAATCAAGTTTCGTATGGGTTTTTCTGCAAGATTTCAAGTTTGCCTGAATGGTTCCTGGGAGACCTATGAGGAAGTGGAGTCAGCTACCGCAGGGCTCAAGAAAGCGCTTCCTGATCTTTTTAAGCCTGCTTGAGAGTTGGCCTGGTGTGGGGAGCCATGCTAAGTTTTTCAGTGGTGGTATAATTCAGATGATGCAAATTATATCTCTCTACTTTGTCTCCGGGACTATGTTGGTCATAAACTATTTATCTGGCTATTCAATTTCAAGCTGCAGCTCTCGAGAAGGGTCTTCGTGCTGACAGATTAATGGACATCGTGTTTCCGATCTGGTTTTCTCTCTCAGGACTGTTTGATTCTGTGGACTCATAATATTGACTCCGGTTTAGTCTAGTCTCGTTTCATATTCATTTGGGGTTACTATGTTCAAGTTAATTTTATCCTGCCAGATCTGGCAATTCACTTTTTCAAGGACAATGTCTTGATCCCAAGGTTTGGGGGGGCAACGCTCAGTTCTGTGTTTGCAATGCAAATCTGTCTGTGGCTGCAGTCCCTTTCTGGTTTCATTTTCGTGGTCTGGTTTCTCTGGGTTTCCCTCTCTTTCTCATTCACTGTTGCCATTGGGTGATAGAGGTGGCTGGCCTGTGTAATGGGGGAGGGATTTTGCAGCCATAGACAGATGACATTGTCCGGTTTATGGTACGCTATGTGGGGCATTGATCTGCCCCTTCTGAGCATCCTTCCTCGAGTGCTGTTTGTGGAGGACTCCTCATCTCCCTTTTCAGGTTTCCACTGTTGGGGCGGGATGGTTGCTACCTCCAGTCTCAGGGACAGGGTCCGGACAGCAGCCCAGGAGCTCTTGGGTTTCTCCTATACTACAGCAGGCAGTAATGGCCCTCTTTCTCGGCTGTTCACCTCCATTATTCAAGGGTTGTGCCACAAAAGGCTGTCTGTGCTTACTATTTTCATGTTTGATGCAAGTACTATATAGACTTTATTCTCTGTGAATCAGGTAGTAGCATGGTTCATGGGGACTCTGTAGGGAGAATTATTTTCTTTACGGGTTTGTGCAGACAACTTCTTTACACTAGTTGGCACTGATGTCAATTTATAAGAACGATGGAGGTACTACTCTCTATGGAGTGTTCTGATTATAAAGGGGTAGTGTCCTGGTTTTCTGGTTCACGAGGGCAGGGAGGTTGGAGGGAGAGGTTCTTTTCAGTTAGCTGATCATCATGTACCATGCAAAAGGCAGGTGGGAGTGGGAGGAGGGGGAGTCAGGGTTATGGGGTGCCTGGGGGTTTCAGAGGGGTGATTGGGGGATGGATCTAGTGATGGTAGGGTGGGGGAGGTAGAACAACCCAGCGATATCTCGCTTGGAACAGTATTGAGGGGCAACATAAATACATGTGGTGTTTTCGGGGGATTTCTGACTGGCATCTTGAGTGATGGTTAGAAATATCCACTTTATCAGTTGGAACATTAAAGGGGCAAGGCATAGGACTAAGCAATATAAAATCCTGAAACATATAAACTATCTGAAGGCAGAAATTATATTTTTGCAGGAGACACATTTGCTTATGAGGGAGGCTGACAAAATGAGATGGCAGCAAATTGGGCAGCTGTTTGCAGCGGAGGGCATGACCCATAGCAGAGGGGTTATGATCCTGTTGCATAGGTCGGTTCCATTCAAACCTCTCCAAGTTATACTGGATCCTTCCGGCAGATTTTTGTTTGTAAAAGGCAGATTGCATACCTTGGATATTGTTTTGGGTGTTATTTATGGCCCTAATGTAGATTTCCCCAGTTTTTTTGACCAGATAATAGAAGCCCTAACTCCATTTTTGGATATCCCTATGGTTATAGGGGGTGATTTCAATCTTGTTTTTGACCAGGCTCTTGACAGGTCAGGCCAATCCCATCAAGGTCTTTCCCCAGCACAAAGAGCTTTTAGGGTCCTGTTGGACTCTATAAGTCTTTGTGATATATGGCATGTATTGCATCCTAGTACAAGGGAATATACCTATGTTTCTCCAGTCCACGCAACTTCTTCGAGGATTGATTATATCCTCATCTCTCAATCCTTATTACCTGGGGTCATAGGTTCTAGTATTGCTTCAGGGCCCCTGTCGAAACACTCTGTGGTCACCTACCAAATAACCCTAGCATCGCTACCCAATAAAGGGGGCAGGTGGAAGTTGAATAATCAAATTCTGAAGGAACCAAAGATGGTTCAATATATAATGTCCCAAACAGAGCAGTTTATTGCCTCCAATTCTAACTCCGTGGAGAAGCCCGATATGATATGGGGAGCTTGTAAAGCATATTTAAGGGGGATTAAAACTGGCCTAACCTCGAAAAGGAAAAAAGAGAGGGCATCTCAGATCTCTGACCTTCTCTCTCAGATTAGGGGCATGGAGATGGTTCTCTCTCCATCCTCTTCTGAGATATTTAAACAAGAATTAATGAAATTAAGAGAAGTCTACCTAGTAATGTTATCGGAGCAAGCAGAATTTGCTATTTTGAAAACAAAAGTGGTATACACTGAACAGGGTGAGAAGGCCAGCAAAATGTTGGCGCTGCGTATTAAGCAACAGGAATCTGCTAGATTTACTTCAGCAGTCCATTCCTCCAAAGATAACTCCCTTAAGGTCTCACCCTCAGAGATAGCAGAGAAGTTCACAAATTATTTCCAGGATTTATATGGCCCTATGGTTAATTCCCCATCTAAGGAGAGACTTCTTGAATATCTGAGTGATTTACAATTGCTATCTCTCTGACAATCCCAGCAGAAAATTTTGGAGTCTCCTATCTCTGAGGGTGAGATTGAAAGGGTAATTAAATCTCTCCCATCTGACAAGTCTCCGGGCCCTGATGGGTTTACCTCCAACTTTTACAAAGCTTGCTCTAAGCAATTGATTCACATTTTGTTGCCACTTTTTCAGGCTATTCTCTCCAGTCAAGCAACCGATCCCTCCCTTTTTGAGGCGTTGATTGTTTTGTTGTCTAAGCTGGATAGGCCGTCCGATCTCATCTCCAGTTACAGGCCGATCTCACTTCTTAACCATGATATTAAAATCCTGGCAAGACTACTGGCCGACTGTTTGGAGGCAGTACTTCCCTTTTTAACAGGGGCAGATCAGGTTGGCTTTATGAAAGGTAGATCCTCTGTGGATCATCTGAGGGCCCTGTCTCACGTCTTCTCAGTATCCAAGGATGCTCCGCATCCAATGGTCCTGATTTTGCTGGATGCTGAGAAGGCGTTCGACAGAGTCCATTGGGATTACCTGTTTGCTATGATGGAAGTTTTTGGTTTTCCTACGAAATTCCGGAATTGGGTTAGCTCTCTATACAAGTTCCCTTCTGATAGAATTTCATGTAATGGGGTTATCTCCACCCCTTAAAATTACATGTAGAGACCAGACAGGGGTGTCCCTTATCCCCCCTTCTCTTTAATATCTACCTAGAGCCTCTTATCAGGAGACTGGCTGGTGCCCAGGGCATCTTGGGTATCTCTCTCAGGGAGCAGGTGGTTAAAGTGGCGGCCTATGCAGATGATCTTCTGCTGCAGGTAACCCATCCACTCACATCTATTCCCGTTATTCTGAAGTTAATAGATGACTTCAGTAAGGTCTCGAATTATAAACTCAATGTAGGTAAGACTGTGATTTTTCCTCTTAACCACAGGGTACACAAACAGGATATTATTGAGTTTGGGCTCACCTGGAAGTCCGATTATATTAAATATCTAGGGCTCCTTCTCACTCGGAACATGGTACGGCTCAGGCAACTCAATATTGATGTACTGGTACATAAAATAGATCTAGACCTCCGCCGGTGGACTCTACTTCCCCTCTCTCACTGGGGCAGAATTAACTTAATCAAAATGAACGTATTTCCTCATTCATTCTACCCCCTTAACATGCTAAACATATGGCACCCCCTGGCCTGGGTTAAATAAGTGCATAGCATGATCTCTACCTTTATATGGGGCGACAAAAAGGCTAGGATGGCTTTCCATAAGTTAGTGGCTCCGAAGGCTAAAGGAGGGTTAAGACTTCCCCATATTGGGCTCTATCACTTGGCCAGTCAGGCCAATAAATATCTCAGATGTCTGACCATGGAACAACAATCCGTGGCCGCCACTTATATCCCGACTTGGTTAGCTGTAGAGTCTGCTGTCATTAGAAAACATGGCCTTTCTCCAGCTGCGTTGCTATACACCAAGGTTAGTTCTTTACCTGAATCTCTACATAGCTCTCCTATTGCCATCTCAATCAGGGTTCATAGTCAAATGTGCGCTTTTCTGAAGTATAAAAATCTTAAGGATTTATCTCAACCTGTTATAGGCAACCCTAATTTTTTTGCTGGACAGTAAGCTTCTCTCACCTTGTTGGATCCCTCAGATAAGTAACTGCCATCTAGATGACTTCATGTTATCCGATAGTCAATGGTGCTCTTCTGCTGGCATTATGCATAAGTTTATGTTACCTCACACAGCAATTTTTAAGATTTTTCAATTTCGCCACTTACTGGTTAAGGTAATTGGTCTGGTCTCCCCTCCTGCTCCCAATATCAGTTTTCAGGCTATCCTTACAGAGTTGGTGGGTTCACCCTATGCTGTATCTACAATATATACTGTTCTGTTTATCTGGGCTTACCCTGATAATTACGCTCCCGTCTCCTTTTGGGCCTCTCTCTTTCAGGGTAGAGATATGGATTGGTCTCTCTTGTGGCAAAGTTGTCATAAGTTCCTTAAGCAGGACAGACTTAGATCAACACAATTCAAAATGTTGCATAACATTTATTATTCTCCACAAAGGCTTGCTAGACTGGGTCTGATGTCTTCCCCCCTTTGCACAAGATGCCAGTCTCAAGAAGGTGACCTCCTTCATATTTTCTGGAGTTGTCCTAAAATTGCCCCACTTTGGACCGTGATTAACCACTTTGGACCATGATTAATCAGCGTGCTGATCCTCTTTTAGGGCTCTCAGAATTGTTCACCCCAAAATATGTCTCCTCGGGGATTTCTCTTCTATTTCGGTGGTGAACAGGAGGTATCACATAGCATTGATGTCGATGTCTGTTAAAAAGGTGGTGTTGAGGCACTGGAAGGACACGGAGGTACCATCTTATGTTGAATGGCTTCAGGAATTGCTGGCAAACCTCAGAACAGGGAGGACAATTGCCAGTCTATACAACAAACTGGAAAAGTTTGACAAGATCTGGGGCCCACTGCAGACTCTTTATGCACTACAGGACTAAGTACTACCAGGTTATATTCTCTGGTGTTGTGCTAAAAGAGTACTGATGCACTGGGTTGTTCAGGGTGGGTAGTGGGTTGGATGGGCTGAGGGGTGGGGGAGAGCGTATCATTTTGTATTTTGTGTCTGCCCTTTAGGGTTTACAACGTACTCCACCATGATTTGTTCTCTGTAATGGAAACTTTAATAAAATTTGAATTGAAAAAAAATAAAGAACAATCTACTTTATGAAGCTTCAGAAAAAAAAAACTTTTATAAGTAACCTAAAACTCATATTTAGAGTGACATTTCACTGCAAACTTGCAGTAAAAGTGAGAATGGTGTAGGTGGTGTTTTCATAGTTTTTGGTTTACAGTATTTTAGTGTAGTTGTAGACTAGTTACTCTATAGTTATAATTTACCAATCCTTGAGGGATGGTCACTGGCTGCTCAGCACTAGCAGCATCCACAGAGAAAGAGAGAGAGAGAGAGAGAGAGAGAGAGAGATTCAAAGACATTCACAGAGAGAAGACCAATTCTTTCTGACCAAGACTGAAATAATTAACTGATATACTTATAACACACACACACACACACACACACACACACACACACACACACACACACACAATGGAGGCAGGGATTGGAGATTGACTTAGATATGAATGCATTGTGTGAGTCCTTTTTCAGTCAGTCATTTTGATTTTTAGTGTTTCAGCATTGTTTGAGACTTCAGCTGTGCAGCTATTGATCTTATCAATTAGAGAGCTCAGGTTCCATTTGTGACTTGTGTTCACAGGCACAGAAGTGAAAGAAAAAGAAAAAGTTAAGAGTAATAAATCTTTTTTTTTCCAGTAAGGAAATATACTATTCAATTTCAGAACGGAGAAATGTAACTCTGGACATGGCATTGGGCACTCACTCTTCCATCAAAGGAGCAAGGGAAGAATTGCACTTACAGCCAGTACTGTAGCATCAGCATTTGATGTCTGTGCTTCACAGTCCTCTGTATGACAGATGCTGTCAGTGACTCCTGTATCAAGACTATATCCTGTAGCACCATCTGAGACTGGTGGAAGTGACATCAGCAGTGACAGGAGTGTGACTATACAACCCAGTCAGTTATTGAAAAAAATGCAAGTGATGTTGTAGGAATGTTAATGATGTTTGAATAATAGGGAGGGTCATCACTGCTGGAACAGTCTCAAAGTCAGGGTGCTGTTGAGTCTGAGACATAGGAGATGTTGGTAAAGGACTGGAATATATGTGTGTGGAGTTGGAGGAGGAGGCATGGAAGGAAGTAGTTGTGGGAGTTGAGGAAATAGAGAGTTATTATCAGGAGTTTTCCATTATAAAGGACACTGATTGTACAAATCACAGAGATATACTGCTGAAAATGTAGATAACATTGAGAACCTGGATAATAAGGATGTGGTCAACAGTGTTTTTTTTTCTGATTTAGATGAACTAGTGCTTACTGCAGATTGGGAGCCACAAACAGAGGCTCCTAACATTTTATTTTATAAGCAAAAAACAAACAAACAAACAAAAAAACATTAAATTAGAGGAGGAAGAGGAAAAGAAGTATGGCGGTGAACAGGAACAGCAAGGGGAATGGGACTGGGAAGACAGTAGTAAAGGCACTGGGTATGGGTGCTTGTGATTCTATTACAGGTGTAGGCCCAGTAATGCCCACTCACCTTGGCAAAACAGTAAGGATGCAGAGACCAGGCTGCCTAACATGATTAGTCTTTGACTTGTTTGTTCACAGTCCCAAAGATGACAGCTTTGCAATTTGTCAGTCCTACAATGCTGAAGACAGCCATGGCACAACCATTTCACATCTTGGGATAACCGATCAGCATAGTCTCATGAAAAGGAAACATCTAATTAAGTGGCAACAGCACAAAAGGAATGCACAACTTGAATTCAAACTACCTGTTTTTGGCCATAGTGGAGAAGTGAATGATGAAGTAGAAGCCAGTGAGATCAGTCCTAATAGCAGCATTCGATAATAAATCCTCATGGGGTAAACACTGTTTCATAAACATACCCATTTCTATCAGAACAACAGATGCGAGAAGTAAAACCATTCAACAAAAAGGGCAGTATGAGTTACTCTCAAATGGGAACAGAGAGAGGATCTCTGATCTTGAAGTGGGTAGCCATCTGGGAACAAGCAACCACCAAACAGTGTGGTTCGCGATAAACTTAGCTGTAGAGTCAAGCCACACAAAAGTGAAGGTACTGGACTTCAGGAGGACTGATTTTGTCAAAATGGGAGGGTGCCTTAGAAAAGCACTAGCAAACAGGCAATAAGGTGGGGTGGAGCAAGAATGGGGAAACATCAAAACCGCCATCACAGAGGCAAAAAGCCTTTGTGTGAAGCAAATAAACAGATCAAAATGAAACAAAAAACACTATGGTTCTCGAAAGAAGTGGCAGGGAAGGTAAGGGAGAAAAAGATAGCATTCAGGAAGTATAAGGAAACACAGAAGGAGCAGGACACAGAACTGTAACATTTAAAGCAGAAGGAAGCAGGGAAGGCAGTCAGAATAGCAAAGGCCCAAACCAAGGAAAAGGTATCCAACTCAGTTAAGAAGGGGGATGAAACCTTTTATAGGTACATTAGGAAGCAAAGAAATACTAAGGCAGGGATACTGAGGCTGAATATAGAGGAAGGTGGTTGGCTAGAGAGCAACAGTGAAAAAGCAAGGATACTGAATGCATACTTCTGCTCAGTATTCACAATGGAAAAGCAGGGGGAGATACCTAATCCAGTCAAAATAAGCACTCTGGATAGGGGGTTGATACTAGTCCTTTCACAGAAGAAAGGGTTCTGAAAGAACTCTTAAAACTGAAAGTGGATAAAGCAATGGTGCCTGATGGGATTCACCCCAGAATTCTAAAATAACTAAGGGAAGAACTAGTAACACCACTGACTACCCTTTGTAGTAAATTATGGGAGGATGGTGTGATATCTGAGGACTGCAGGAGGGCAGATGTGATTCCCCTTCACAAAAATGGAAGCAAGACAGAGGCAGGAAAAAAGAAATAAACAAATGGAGGAAATAGTAAGTATTCCAAACAACAGTTTGGGGGCCAGAAATAAGACATGATGGGAGTGGTGCAGTGCAGTGGCTGTGGAGCAGCAGTCTTCCAGGAGATGTTCTGGATAATGTGTTGTTGTCCCATCTGCATGCACCTCTCTGGGCTGAGGGAAGAGGTTGATCATCTCCAGGCTGAGTTGGCCAGTATTTGTGGGACCTCCTCTCCCACCCATGGACCACCAGGGCTACTGCTGCTGCCTCAGAGGTTGCCAACTCACAGTGGAGACCAAGGAGGATGCTGGGAACCTCCACAAAGGAGACCCACAGGAGGGTGGCATGGGACCCCACAGGGGAAGGAAACAACTCCTGGTGGGGGACTCCATTGTTAGGAAGATAGAACTGGTGGAGGAAGGGAAGAAGGAGGTAAAGTGCCTGCCTGGTGCCATGACTTGGAGGGACAGGGAGAAAATCCTCAGGATCACCAGAGCAGCTGCACAGGGGAGGGAGCTGGATGTCATTTTCCACCTAGGGACAAATGACCTGGCTAAGAAAGGGATCAGAGTTGTGTAGTAGCATTTGTGGAGTTGGGGAGGGAACTTAGACAAGTAGTACACATGATAATCTTCTTGGAGGTGCTGTCTGTCTGAGGCATGGGTGAGGCTAGGGTGCTCCACACCATGGGATTCAATCAGTGGTTGAAAAACTGGTGCAGAGCTCAGGGATTTGGCTTCACGGGGACTGGGGGTCCACCTGGAGAGATGCAGGCCTATACTGGCATGATGATCTGCATATGTCCTTGAGGAAAACCAGAATCCTAGGTGATAGATTTAAATGCTTCATTGGCAAGCATTTAAACTAGCCAAAGGGGGAGGCACTGGAGAGGAGCAGGGAAATACTAGCCCTCCCCCAAAAAATCAGGGTACTAAGTGAGGTAAACACCAACATAGAGATGCTGATAGGGAGAAGGGCAGGGGTAAATGTAGAAAATGACAAATGCAGTAAGGACAGGGATGGGGCAAAAAGGGGTAAGACCATCAAGAAATGGAGGATAATGAGTACCAACACCCATAGTCTGGGCAACAAGCTCTCTGAACTGGTGGCCTTGATGGAATAGGGATGCCTGGATATCGTAGCAGTCACAGAAACATGATACACAGAGAATCATGACTGGGATGTTAACATACCAGGGTACACAACCTACAGAAGAGACAGGGAGGGGAGAAAAGGGGGTGGAGTAGCTCTCTATGTAAGAGAAGAGATAAAAGCAACCAAACAAAAGAGTAAACATGGAGGAAAGGAGGCACTGTGGGTCACCTTAGAGTCTGGAAATGGCACCACAATCCACACAGGGGTTGTATACAGACCCCCATGTCAGGGGGAGAGAATGGACAAGGATATGATAGAAGGCATACTTAGGATGGCAGAGAAAGGGGAGATACTGTTGACGGGGAACTTAATATGCCAGATGTTAACTGGAGCACCTTTCCTGCAGCCACATCCAAAAGCAGGGCCATTCTTGATGCCCTTTAGGAGG
This sequence comes from Neoceratodus forsteri, assembly GCA_016271365.2. Lineage (NCBI taxonomy): Eukaryota > Metazoa > Chordata > Ceratodontiformes > Ceratodontidae > Neoceratodus > Neoceratodus forsteri. The sequence continues at coordinate 877,090,683 of CM057459.1, forward strand.
CATGCCTCAGACAGCTAGTTTTGGAACCTACTCATGAGGGAGCAGTCTTAGACCTCATACTCTCAAATGGGGACAGTGAGAGGATCTCAAATCTAGAAGTGGGTAGCCATCTGGGAACAAATGACCACCAAACAGTGTGGTTCACAATAAACTCAGCTACAGAGTCAAGCCATACAAAAGTGAGGGTTCTAGACTTCAGGAGGGTTGACTTTGGCAAGATGAGAGCGTGCCTTAGAAAAGCACTAGGAAACAGGCTAGATGGAGGGGTGGAGCAACAATGGGGAAACATCAAAACTGCCATCACAGAGGCAACAAGCCTTTGTGTGAAGCAAATAAACAAATCAAAATGAAAGAAAAAGCCACTATGGTTCTCAAAAGAGGTGGCGGTGAAAGTTAGGGAGAAAAAGATAGCATTTTGGAAGTATAAGGAAACACAGAAGGAGCAGGACAGAGAACTGTACCAGTTAAGGCAGAAGGAAGCAGGAAGGTAGTCAAAATAGCAAAGGCCCAAACTGAGGAAAAGATAGCCAATTTGGTTAAGAAGGGGGATAAAACCTTTTATGGGTATATCAGGGAGTGTAGAAAGACAAAGGGAGGGATAGTGAGACTGACTAGAATGGACGGTGGGTGGGCAGAGAGGGACAGTGAAAAAGCAGGGATACTGAAAGAATACTTCTGCTCAGTATTCACAAAAGAGGAGGAGGAGGAGGAGGTGTCTAATCCAATTAACAGAAGCACTCTGGATAGGGGGGTCAATCCCAGTCCTTTCACGGGAGAAAGGGTTCTGAAAGCACTCCTAAAACTGAAGGTGGACAAAGCAATGGGGCCTGATGGAATTCACCCCAGAATTCTAAAAGAATTAAGGAGAGAACTAGTGACATCACTGACTACCCTTTTTAAAAAATCATGGGAGGATGGTGTGGTACCTGAGGACTGGAGGAAGGTGGATGTGATTCCCCTTCACAAAAGTGGAGCAAGACAGAGGCAGGAAACTACAAACCTGTCAGTTAGACCTCTGTGGTAAATAAAGTGATGGAATCACTTCTGAAGGACAGAATTGTTGAGTACCTGGAGGCCAGTGGGGCACAGGACCCAAGGCAGCATGGGTTCACAGTGGGAAGGTCATGTCAGATGAATCTGATTGATTTCTTTGACTGGGTGACCAAAGTAGTAGGCCAGGGAGGGGCTCTGGACATGGCCTACCTAGACTTTAGAAAGGCATTTGACACAGTCCCACACAAAAGACTAATAGTCAAACTAACCAGCCTGCGAGTGGGTCCCAGGGTGGTAGCCTGGGTAAAACATTGGCTGGACAACTGGACACAAAAGGTAATTGTAAATGGAGTCCACTCTGAAGAAAGAGGGGTTACTACTAGGGTACCGGAGGGTTTAGTGCTGGGTCCAGTCCTTTTCAATGTCTTTTTAAGTGACATTGCAGAGGAACTGGAAGGAAAAGTATGCCTCTTTGCAGATGACACAAATATCTGCAACAGGGTTGATACACAAGGAGGTGTGGAAAGGATGAGAAGGGACTTGGTAAGGTTGGAGGAATGGTCAGAAGTGTGGCAGCTTGGATTCAATGCAAATAAGTGCAAAATTTTGCACTTTGGAAACAAAACCAAGGGGAAGATTACACAATGGGGGGGGGTAGTAACAACAACAAATATGGAAAGGGACCTGTGTGTAATCATATCAGATGACCATAAGGTTGGCAAGCAATGTGAGAAGGCAGTAGGGAGGGCTGGTGGGATACTGGGATGTATAGGGAGAGGCATCACCAGCAGAAAACAGGACGTTGTCATCCCCCTATACAGACAGTTGGTGAGACCCCATCTGGAGTACTGCATCCAGTTCTGAAGACCCCATCTCCTCAAGGACATAGACAGGATGGAGGCAGTCCAGAGGAGACTAAAGGAGCTTAATATGTATATCCTTGAGGATAGGAGGGAGAGGGGGGACATGATAGAAACTTTTAAGTACCTCAATGGAATCAACAAAGTCCAAGAGGGTAGCATCTTTCAGAAAAAGAGATGTGCAAGAACAAGGGGACACCATTTGAAGATAGAGGAGGGATGGCTCAGGGGCAATGTGAGGAAGTATTTTTTCACAGAGATGGTGGTGGATGCATGAAACAGCCTTCCTGAGGAGGTTGTGGGGTCTAAATCTGTGGGATAATTCAAGAATGCATGGGACATAAGGCAATTCTTGTTGGGGGTAGGAAGCAATAGGATGTTGGTTAAATAGGATCTGCAGCTTAACCTGCAAGTAGGGAAATGGGCAGACTAGGTGGGTCAAGCGGTCCTTATCTGCCATCAAAGTCTATGTTTCTGTTTCTATGACCTTTCAGTTTGACCTCAGTGGTAGGGAAAATGATGGAATCACTTCTGAAGGAAAGAATTGTTGAGTACCTAGAGGCCAGTGGGGCACAGGACCCAGGGCAGCATGGATTCACAGCAAGAAGGTCATGTCAGACAAATCTAATTGATTTCTTTGACTGGGTGACCAAAGTAGTTGACCAGGGAGGGGCTGTGGACATGGCCTACCTAGACTTTAGCAAGGCATTTAACACAGTCCCGCACAAATGATTAATAAATTAATTAGCCAGCCTGGGAGTGGGTCCCAGGGTGATAGCCAGGGTAAAATACTGGCCGGACAACAGGACACAGCGGGTGATAGTAAATGAGTCCACAGTGAAGAAAGAGGGGTTACTAGTGGGGCACCGCAGGGTTCAGTACTGGGACCGGTCATTTTTAATGTCTTTATAAGTGACATTGCAGAGGGACTGGAAGAGAAAGTATGTCTCTTTGCAGATGACACAAAGATCTGCAACAGGGTTGACACACAAAGTGGGGTGGAAAGGATGAAAAGGGACTTAGCAAGGTTGGAGGAATGGTCAAATGTATGGCAGCTTAGATTCAACGCAAAGAAGTGCAAAGTAATGCACCTGGGAAACAAAAACCCTGGGGAAGAGTACACAATTGGGGGTGAGATACAGACAACAGCAAAAATGGAAAGGGACCTCGTGGTAATCATGGCAGACGACCTAAAGGTGGCCCAGCAATATGAGAAGGTAGTAAGGAGGGTTGGGGGGATACTGGGATGCATAGGGAGCAGCATCACCAGTAGAAAACAGGAAGTTGTTGGCCCTCTGTACAGACAGTTGGTGAGACCACCTCTGGAGTACTGTGTACAGTTCTGGAGACCTCATCTCCACAAAGACATAGACAGGGTGGAGGCTGTTGAGAGGATGGCAACCAAAATGGTGCAGGGTCTGCACCAGAAGACATATGAAGAAAGACTAAAGGAGCTTAAGATGTATAGCCTCGAGTAAAGGAGGGATAGGGAGGACATGATGGAAACTTTCAAATACCTCAAGGGAATCAACAAAGTCCAAGAGAGTAGCATCTTTCAGAAAAAGAGATGTACAAGAACAAGGGGGCAAATTTGAAGATAGAGGGGGGACGGCTCACATGTAATGTGAGGAAGTATTTCTTCACAGAAAGATTTGTAGATGCATGGAACGGCCTTCCTGGGGGGGTTGTAGAGTCAAAAACAGTAGGGGAATTCAAGAATGCATGGGACAGACATAAGGCAATTCTAGTGGGGGCTAGGAGGAAGTAGGCTGTTGGTTAACTGGGATCTGCAGCTTATCCATTAGGTAGGGAAATGGGCAGACTAGGTGAGCCAAGCGGTCCTTATCTGCCATCAAATGCTATGTTTCTATGTTAGTATGTGGCATGCATAACCAATTAAATGAGACAGATAATTTTCACTATTTTTGATTTTTGAAACTTTTTCCAATGCATATGTGTGTATTCTCAAGTAAAGTAAGAAGTGCAATCTATCATGTCCTTTGTGGAGCAGGTATATAAGAAATCTCTTCGACAGGCACTACATTCTGCTGGCTACATCCTTACTCACACCTCACAACAGTTGACTAACATATACAAAATGTAACAATAATATCTAAGATCTGCACAAAGAGTGCACACAGTAACAGTCATGCATTACATTACTCAGAGTCCAGACACTGCTGAGAGATGCCAAAGTAATCATTCTCATTTTGCGTTATATTCTTTCATTTCATTTTTTTGTCTATAGTCTGGCTGACAATCTGCTTGATCTCAAACAGAGAACCACAATGAGCAATCAATTGATATCATCACGGCCACCAACAGAAAACTAGGCAATATTTGACAAAATGTTCGCTTGCCATCAACCCTCCTTACCCTTTCAATTATAGGCCCATTACAGTTAGCATGACATGCTTGATATTGTAAACACCATCTGCAAAAAGGCAGCATATAAAAGACATAAGCAATAACAAAGGGTAGATGATTCCCATTTTTGTGAGTATCTGTGACTCTGTCCAATGCATATATGAATATTCCAAAGACACAAACAAAGTGCACAGCATTGTGGATATGTAAATCCTTCAGGAGAGCTAAATTACAAATATCATTGAGAGACATCACATTGTGCTGGCCATGTCCTTGCTCAGACCTTACTGCAGTTAATATGCACATATTAAAGCTAATAATAATCTTTAAAATCTACACAAAAAGTGAGCATGATAGCATTTAGGCAGTACCATTAGTCAGAGTTAAAGAGGTGCTGAAAGATGCCTTTTTCTCATTTTGTGTTATATTCTTTCATTCCATTTTTTTGTTTGTAGGCCCATACTGCCTACCAATCTGCTTGATTGCCAATAGAGGACAATAGCAAGCAATAAGCTTATGCCATCACTGCCAGCCACAGAAAACCATTGCCTAATATGACGCTGTATCTTGTTGTTAACCCTCGTTACCTTTTCATTTATAAGTCCACTGCAGTCAGCATGACATACATGAAATGCCAATACATTTTGCAAAAAGGTCAGTATGTAGAATGCATGAGTAATACCAGAAGACTGATAATTTTCAGTTTTTGTTTAATTTTTGTAACTCTCTGATGCATATGCATTTTTTCCTAAAGGATATACACTAAGTGCACAGCATCATAGGTATGCAACTCATTCAGGAGAGAGCTGCATATGAAGTCTCTTCAACATTCACTACATTCTCTTTAAACTCTGCACAAAAGAGTATGCATGATGACAATGGGCTGGATTTTCAGCCTGTCCAGCAACTAAATACCATGCCGCAGCCACCACTGCAGGATGAGATCTCCAAATCTCCAGAGCTTTGAATTTTAAGACACCACGGCTGCAGGGGATGATGCATCTGGTCCCACTGGGCAAAACATTTTCTGGCAGCTGCACCAAAATATTACCACAGGCTGTCATAAATCATGAAGTCAGTCATAAACTGACCCCATCTTTGAAAACACTGTAACTGTGGGATGAACTGTGGCTCCATAAGTGGTGACCCACTTGCACCAGGTATTTCTATAGCTGCAGGACTCACAGGGGCTCTGAAAATCTCACCCAATAGGTGGAAGCTATTGCCAGCTGCCTAAAAATGAGTGAAAGTAGGATGCATTTGAAAATGAAATGATGCATCTCACCTGGGCTATTATGGATGAATGCACAGTAAATGTTGGAGAATTCAGGACCCCACTAAAATTAGGATATGAGATATTGTTTCACAGCTGAGCTATTCAGGGTAGATACATTGCAAAAATGGGTATGAGTTGGACTCCTCTGAAAATAAGAGACTTTACTGCAATTCAGCTGGGCTATCCATGGTAAATACAGGTCAAAATAGTTGAAGCTAGACCCCCACTAAAATGAGATACTACAACTCAGCCATGTTATCTTGTGTAGCTATAGTATAAAATGGGTAAAGGCAGAACCCCACGGAAAATGAGATATGACATCTCAGCTTAGCAACCTCGGAAAATGCTATGCAAAATGTGTGAAAGCAGGACCCCAGTGAAAACAATATGCCATATTTCAACGGTGTTATCCTGGGTAAATGCATTATAAAAATATGTTAATGCATGGCAACATTAAAAAAGAAATACTTAATCTTATCTGGGTTACCCTAGAAAATAGAATATTTAAATGAGCAAGCATAGGGCCCCACTAAAAACTATGTCTTCCATCTCTGCTGATCTACCTATGATCATAGCACTGTGTAGATGGGTGAAAACTGGACTTAACTGGAAATGATATATAGCATTGCATCATAGCTGGGATATCCTGAGTAAGTTCAGCATAAAAGTGAGTAAAAGCAGGACCCTCTAATAGTTATTTATATATTTATTTATTTATTTGTTCATTCATTCTCAGATTACAATACCTTTGAACACATAACAGCTCTTTTACAAAGGTTCCACATCTGTGGGAAGGATGACAGACATACAATGGATGGTATTACATAAAATATTGACAAGAAAGTATTTAAAATGACAATATGACATTAACATTGCAACTACAATTAAAGCTATGAATTGGTAGGAAATCAAAAATAACCTAATAAAACAAGGCAGCCCAAGGTACTTTTTCAAGTAGGTATGGTTAGAGTTGGGTGAACAAAAGTTCAGGTAAGTGAAGATAAACAGAGGAAAGAAGATGAAACTTTACGTATTAGCTGTACACAGGGTAAATACACTTTGAAAATTAGGCTTGAACTACCCATCTGGTAATTATAATGGGTACATTGGGTAATTAATATTTTCTGCCAGGCAGGGTAGTTAGGGTAATATATTACCCTACTTGGCACAGGAACACTGTAATCAGGTTGGGTACTTAGTCAGGTAGTATTGTTACTTATGGGCTTTGCTGCTAAGTCCTGTGTCATTTTGAACCTCATGATGTTCCGTCAAAGCTATCTACAACTCTTAGTTTTTCCAGTTGCTGGGAGTCATCATGCATAGTCCCCATCCTCTTTTCAGACCTCAATCAATGAAGAGTCTGGGTTGTTGGAGGTACATATGGGGAAGACACCAGCTTGCTCAGAGCATTTTCTCTGTGGGACAGAGAGAGCTGTGTTTGAGACGCTGTTATTCAGCATGGCCCACCTAATCTCCCTATTATTTAAATAAGTTAAAACTTTGTGGCATTGGTGTGGTTCTTCTCTTCATGGTTCATCATTCTAATCTGTATTGTTTAGTGGTTTGTTATTATATATTGTTGTTTTCAATAAAGTTTACTTAAAAAAATAAATTTAAACTTCTACAGCTTTAAAGAAAAAGCAATAAATAAATAACAACTTTAGCTTGGGAAAAACTGTGAAAGGTAACTTGGGGACAGCGTGAGTGCTGTCTGAAAACAAATTCCCACCTTTCAAAAATAATCACACTCAGTCTCTGTGGACTGGAGACATGGACAAGTTTATTAAATTAAAAATAAAAAAAAGTAAAAAAATTGCATGGATTAAGACTCAGGGAGGGACTATAGGGCTGGGAAGGTGATGGGTGGCAAATGAAAGAGATGTCTCACACCTAAACAAATATAACCTGATGTGTAAACAGGCAACACGGCTTTAGGAAACTGCATAGCACTGGAACAGCCCTCAGTGAGTACACCAATCACCTGCATGATGCCCGTTACAAAGGGCACCTTGTTGGTGCCACATACATAGACTTGACGAAAGCCTTCAAACTCATCAACCACCCTCTACTGCTAGACAAGTTCTCCGCCCTGTGCCTTTCCTCTGAAACCGCAGCTTGGTTTCAGTGTTACTTCACTGGGTAGTTACAGAGAGTAAATATTGATAGAGTGCTCTCTAACACTAAGTGTGTCATGGTCAGTGTCCCCCAGGGGTCTATACTAGGCCAGCTCCTCTTCAGCCTATTCATTAACAGACTCCCAGAAGCCTGCCCCCATTCAAAGATGTTACTATACATGCAGACGATACAGTGATTTTCAATAGTAGCCCTCAGCTTGGGGATATTTCTAGAGACCTGCAATTAAGCTTTATGTCTATGGAGGACTGGTTTGAGAACAATAAACTTGTCTTAAACTATAAAAAGACAAAGTCAATGCTGTTTGCTGTGCATCACCACAAGAAAAAAGTCCCTCCCTTGGTTATCCAAAATTCACTTGGTGCTACCCTTGAACAGGTCAAATCATTTAAGTATCTAGGTGTCACCCTGGATGACACCCTATCATATACCACTCACATTGACAACATTGCCAAAAGAAAACTAGGTGCACTCTTCCCTCAATGTTTAAATTTTACCATTGAAGCTTGACACCTGGCAGTCTCAAGTACAGTCCTCCCCCTCATTGACTGTGGTCTACCGATCTATGGCACTGCCTGTGATTCAGTCCCAGGCAGGGTAAAAATGGTCCTCAACAAAGCCTGTCAGTTTGCAAGTGGGGCTGATAGATTTACTCACACTTGCTCCTTATATGCGCTTACCAACTGGCTCCCCTTGCAAGATAGGCTGACATACTAGTCCTGTCTGCTAGTTAAAAAAGCCCTCCTGGGCCTCATTCCTTCTGCAATTGGTGACTTCTTCCACCCGGCCAACAACATCTACTCCAGAAGGAGTATTTATTTATTTATTTAGTTTTTGTTTACCGGGTAAGTACACTAGACAAGTTTTATGCCTATTTTCAGGAACGACCCGGGAGAGTACAAAAGGGTACAACAGGTACAGTGATACAGTAAGTGGTTCAGACGAATACATTCAGGTACAAAAACAGGAGAAAAGACAATTTTTACAGTTTTTACATTTACGTGGAAGGTACACCCAGATACAGTGCTGGGGCAAGGTATAAGTTAGAGATAAATTCAATGACCAACAGGGCTGGTGAGGGATTATGAGCATAGTAACATCATAGTCGGTCAAGCAAGGGAGGAGTTTGGACGAGGACATAGCGCAAGAGTGGTGACGCCGAGCAGGAGAGAAGAAGCCGCACCAGTGGACACCGGGAGGCTAAGGAGGCTTAGGACATTCACAGCGAGAAGCCACCTTAAGATGATCCCACAGGGAGGTCCGGAAACTCTTGTGAGAGGAGGCAGTACGGACTCTTTCAGGAAAGGAGTTCCAGAGCCTGGGGCCATGGACAGCAAAACTCCGGTCCCCCATGTTGGTGCGGGAAGTAGGTACACTTAGTAGGCCGGGACCTTGGGATCTAAGCAGGTAGGGGGAGAGGTCAGCAGGAGCAAGAAACCAGGCTAGTTCCGGAGGGGAGCTGGGCTAAGTACTTTACCACGAGGCACCCAGTGCCAAGTTAAGGTGATTGAGCGGGGATAGCCAGCCAAGCTTCTCGTGAGAGCCTGCAGTGATGGGTGAGGCGGGGGGCGGCCAGGGCAAAATGACAGATGTTGTTGTACGTTGTGCTCCACTTGCTTAGGAGGGTCTTAGAAGTATGAGCAAATATGAGGGAGCCGTAGCTGAGGGAGGGAAGTAGTACTCCCCTGGCAAGAGCTAAGCGAGCCGCTGGAGTGAGGCATTATGGATATGACTACCAAGGTCCAATTGGGGATCAAGCGTCACTCCAAGATATTTGAGGGAGGTCACGGTAGGGAGAGGGGAGCCATCTTCGTAGTTGATATGTAGGGGAGTTGAAGAGGCTCGTATTTTGGCAGAGGAACCGAAGAGCATAGCCTGGGTTTTGTTTTGATTTAGGACCAATTTATGGTTGGAGAGCCAGTCCTGAATGCTCCAGAGGTCTTCAGATAAGTGACAGTTTAGTGTGGCTGTATCACAGGAGTGGGCCAGGAGAACCAGGTCATCCGCATACATCATGACACGGCAGCTGGAGACCACATCAGGGAGATTGTTGATGAACAGGGAAAAGAGTAGGGGACCCAGCACGGAGCCCTGAGGGACACCAGAGGTGACAGGCTGGGGGGCAGAGAGGACTTTATTGAATTTAGTTAGTTGTTTTCTGCCATATAGGTAGTCAGAGACCCAGTTTAGGGTGGTGGGGGACAAACCAAGGGACCTCATCTGCAGGGCAAGCAGGTCGTGGTCAACGAGGTCGAACGCCTTGGATAAGTCAATAGATACCACACCTGAGAGTTTTCCCTGATCCATAGCAGCTCTGATGCTGGAAGAGACTGAGATGAGAGCCGTGGAAGTGCTGTGCCCTTTACGAAAGCCGTGTTGGGCCGGGGTCAGCAGACCATGGGAGTGGATATACTCCGAGATTTGTTTGGCGACCACCTTTTCCAGGAGCTTGCTGACAGCAGAGAGGATAGCTATGGGACGGTAGTTGTCCAGGATTTTGGGGTCGCCCCGCTTAGGGACAGGACGACCTTGGCAACCTTCCAGATATCCGGATCAGTCCCTGGGTAAGGGATAGGTTGAAAATGTGGGCCACCGGGAGGCTATAAGGGAGCACCTAGTTTGAGAAGCTTTGGCTCCAGATCATCAGGACCAGGGCTAGCATTCTGGGAGAGATCAAGAAGGAGAGACGCCCTCGCTTACCGATACCGCCTCTTAGGTAAAATGAGGGCGGAGTCAGACCAGACTCCCATTGGGACGGGGAGGCAGGGCAGTTTGAGTTTTGGCTGAGGACTAGCGGAGAGCAGAAGAGAGATCTGTGAAATGAGAGTTTAGAGCATTAGCAATCACGTGAGGATTGTTGCAGGAGACTCCTTCGGTGAGCATGTCAGTGACCCCGAGTGGGAGGCGACCGCCAACCAGTGATTGGATGGTTCTCCAGAACCATCTGGGGTCTTTAGCAGAGCTGAGAAGGCGGCCTTGCAGAAGTCGCTTTTGTCCCCTGATCATTTCTTCACTCTATTTCTGAGTTTTCTGTATTGCTGCAACAGGGCAGTGTCGTGTGAGCGTTTACCTGATGCCAGCATTTGTCTCTCGCTCTCATGTGGAGAGGAGACCCTCTTCAGCCACTGGGTGGCTGTCCCACGGACCCTACGCCTAGTGATAGGGGCATGCCTATCTTGTAGATCCACAAAGATGTTGGAACACGGCAGACGGCGGGATCCAGTGCTCTGTAGACTGTTGACCATTCTGTAAGCCTGAGTTCCTCCAAGAACAGGTCAGGGTTTAATCTAGCAAAGTTTCAAACCTGGATGATTTTGTGGGGAACCTTAGGGAAGGGGATATTCCATATACACAGAACCGGAGAGTGGTCCGATATGGCGTTGGGTAGGGCCCCTACTGAGGAGATCCTCTGGACGATTTGACATAATCCAGTCCAAGAGGGAGCAGGAAGTGCCATTTGCCTTTTGACGGGTGGGCTCCCTTACCAGTTGTGTTAGGGATTTGGTGGCAAGCAGGGCCTCAAACTGCTTGACGTTTTCCCCATCCCAGTTTAGGTTAATGTCCCCCAAGATAAGGAGTTCATTTACCCTGGTACTGGGACAGACAGTATCCAGGAGATGGGAGAGGCCCTGCAGCCTGCCCTTAGGTGGGTTGTAGGAGCACACACGTGCAGTTTCTTGGTGTTGCCAGCAGCAGCATGGTGTGGAGGAGTCACAGGTTGACGGCAGCACAGAGGTGTGGTTTATAAGGGATAATGCTGAGGTGGGCCCTGTAGTAAATCAGGATACCTCCTCCCTTTGCTCCCTATTCTGTCCTGCCGTTTTAGCTCATAGCCAGGATCCTGCAGACCAAGTCGGGAATCTGGGGTTTAAGCCAGGTCTTGGTTATCCCCAGGATGTCAGGCTTGTAGAGAGGACCCATGCAGTGAGCTCGCTAGGTGGAAGAAGACTCAATGTTGATGTGAGCAACTTTCAGGCCCTTTTCCCTCCACCATTTCTGAGGAGAGTCAAGGGTGGTGGGGCCAGGATTGACTTCAATGTCACCAGATAGGGCAATGGACAGTAAGATTAGCCACAGAAGGGGTCCTCTCGGGGGGGACCTTTTGATTTCTGGCCTCCAGACACGACGTCGCTTAATGTTGAGTATGTCCAGACATGTCCTGAAAATTCCCTTTTGCAAAACTAGTCAGGGTAGACGTAAATCTGCTATCCAAGCCACATAGTGGTTTAATGATCTCCCTGAATCCTTTGTGGACCTCCCCAGAATTGCATCTTTTAAGACTTCCCTAAGAAAGGAACTTGCTTTGAAATCTGCTTGTCGTTGTTTTATATGATCAAATACCTCTCTGTATAATGTTGTGCCTTGGCTGCCATGTGACTGAACTCTATGCTGCTATACTTTGTTTGTAACTCTAATGTCTGTTCTTGACCTAGCTCCCCTTGAGCTGGTGAAATCTTGTATTATATGCTGTACATATTCTAAGTTATCTGTTTTCTACTGATGTGGCTCCAGTGTATCAATGTGTGTATACCTGTTTGTTACTGACATGGAATCTTTGGAAAACAGCACTTGTGCTCAAAGGTGTTATCCGAATTTCAAATAAATAAAAAAAATATCATCACTATCATTCGTAACCAGATTTTCATCCCATATCTAAAGAAACAATCATTATATTTTTCATAACAAAACCACTGTCAGATGTTTTGAGTTAATGACTTTTAAGATTTTATTATAGTATGATACCATGGTGAGACTGTTACAAGGGTGGGAAATGGGGACTCGCAGAGCACATGCATTCATTATACAATGAACAGACCAGACTCAGAGTAAATTACTCTTTAGGGAATTGTCAACGAAAGCACACACCAGCCGCTTAAACAAAAAGTTTAGCAGTAAATACATGCAGAACAATTCTTTATAAAAATGAGAATAAGAGTACTGAGACCATCTGAAGCTTGGAGAAAGCCATGTGATTTACAAAAGCTGTATCACATGGCAGTGTAGGTTACATTTAGATTTGCATACCAGTCATTTATATGTATTGCAATCATTATATTTATTGAGTTAGTGAATGAAGAAGTAGAGTAAATCAGTTCCACTGTGCTTTTTCAATATATTTTACTCACATACCATTACCCTTTTGTCAGGATAAAGTAGTAGAAAAATCAGTGTAGTAAGTACCCTATCCTAACCAACTACTTGTTTTTATTAGTGTAAATTTAGGGTAACATATGGTAATTTGGAGGTACCTGCAGGTAACATTTAGGGTAGGGCATCTCACTGTTCACCAATACCTAGTGAAAATAGTTGAAACCTAGATGGTACAGAATGTGATAAGGACTCACTCACCAGAAATAAGTGTTAATATTTTATTTTTGACAACCCAGTATCCAATGAAGAACAAGTCAGCACAGGAGGATCTGTGTCATCTAAAACATGCACCACAATCCATGCAGGCATGCAAATATTTTGTGATGAACCGAGTCACTTCACTAGGGCTGTCTTCAATACAAAAGTATTTTATTTTATTTTATTTATTTTAATATATTTAGAGAGTACCTTTGAGCACAGGTGCTTATTTATAAAGAATCCATATCAAAGCATAGTCACAAACAAAACAAAAAAACATTTACAGTAATTCCAGTGGAATATAGTATGTATGAACACATGTAGTAAGTTACAGTTAGGCCAACAGTTACACTACCATGTGAGATTTAGGAGCTTCAGTGCATGATTATGGATAACTGGTGACAAATGCAGCTGGAGTGAGGGAGAGGGCTGCACGCAAACCTTTTTTAAATTGGGTAATGTTTGGTAGGCTAAGAATGGATTCATGTAATTCATTCTCATAGTATATTTTTACATCACTACAATTTTAAAAATCACAAAGACAAAAAAATGTTGATACATAGATATACAGTATTTATATAGCTATATTTTAGTGGCGTGGTTGAGCCACTATAGTTAGGGTTGAGAAGGCTGCTTAAAAATGTTAAATCCCAATTGTCTCACTTTAATAACATTGTAGCTATTCAAGAGATGTGCACAAAATGTTGCATGTAGTGTTGGAATCTCAAAGCTCTTGATATGCCAAGTTTCATTCCAGTCAGATGTGCAGATTCCAAGATCTGGACAGTTCAAAATATGTAAAAATGGGGAGGGGGTGGCTGCTGTTTTTTTGTTGGCCCCTAGCACCCAGATGGTTTGGAATTTTGGTCTGGAAATTTCTGGGTAGAAAGGGCTTCGCCAAGAATAGTGCCTCTCACTGGTTTGGTGAAAAAATAACAATCTATTCCAGAGTTATAAGGATTTGAAATTTTGATTCTGAGCACTTTAAGATAGATGTTTGAAACAAAAAAAGAATTTGGCCATACGTAAAAGGGTCCTTTTCTGTATAGGGCCAGTCCTTTTTGTGAGGAAAAAATCCCTTTTTGTATGTCTGCCATTTTCTTTTTACTGTTTAAACTTACATTTAAAGTGCATAAAAATAATGTCATTTAAAACAAACACATGAATCTAGCTAGATGAGACCCATTTTGCTAGATTCTGGTGTTTGCTTGTTTCTAAAAGTTGGCAGAAATAAATTTTCTTGGCACTCAAAATCCAGGGTGCCGAGCTTAGTGAGAGGAGCTGTTCACCAGCATTCTCTCTATGAGAACAATGGGACATTCTTGACTTCTGCAGCCGCAGCTGGAACTCATGCTGCAGGATGCAGTGAGAGCAGTGAGATGCCATTTCACTGCTGGTATCCCCCCCCCTCCACTTATTGCCATTCCTTTCCATATAACTTTCCATTGAAGAGGGCATCAATTGTAAGAAGAAACATCAATCATTAAAGTAGTGGGGACCAAAACTGGGAGCCCTTGAAATTTGGGTAATAATTTTTTGATCGATTGATTGCTTTTTTTAAAAGTAAAGATGAAAAGATGAGCTCTCAGTGAAAACAGTTTTTAGGCATTCATTTTATTTTCAAGAAACACCTCTGCAGTGAAGAGAGAAAACAATAGTGTTGGGAAGTATTTTTCAGGAAGTACACTAAAGATGGAAAGTTGGAAACAAAATAGAATGAAGAGACTGTTGTCCAGTGAAGGTGCTTGACACAATGAATTTCAGACTCTTTTTATAGAGAAAGACAGTGGTAAAAGCACCCCCAGCTGAAGAATGCAAAGATTGAACCCCCCATCTCCCTAAATGAGTAAAAATACAAATAACTATAAGATAAGAAGTTACATGTGGTTATCCTTGCCTTATGCCCTCAAGGCATTTCAGTGAAGGGCTGAACCAAATGCTTTTGACCTGTTCATCACCATCTAGGGGGGGACATGATAGAAACTTTCAAGTACCTCAAGGGAATCAACAAAGTCCAAGAGGGTAGCATCTTTCAAAATAAGAGGTGTGCAAGAACAAGAGGGCACAATTTGAAGATAAAGGGGGGGCGGCTCAGAGGTAATTTAAGGAAGTATTTTTTCACAGAGATGGTTTTGGATGCACGGAACAGCCTTCCGGAGGAGGTTGTGGAGTCAAAATCAGTGGTGGAATTCAAGCATGCTTGGGACAGTCATAAGGCAATTCTAGGGTGTGGGGGTAAGAAGAAGTAGGCTGCTGGTTAACTAGGATCTGCAGCTTATCCAGTAGGTAGGGAAATGGGCAGACTGGGTGGGCCAAGCGGTCCTTATCTGCCGTCAAATTCTATGTTTCTATGTTTCTATCTATGGGTACCCCAACCATTCAGGCTGGTAGGACCTTAGTGACCTGGATAACTTTGACAAGGACACCATGTACAAGGCCATGTTGCTGAGCCCACTGTGCAGTCACTACTCACTCTTGCCTACTCAGTCATCATCATCATCTTGCTCTTGTAGTATATTCTGGTATGCCATGTGGTGATCAAGCCCAAGAGGATGCACTTAACCACCAGACTCTTCATTGTGAACCTGGCAGTGGCAGACATCATAATCACTCTGCTCAACACCCGTTTTACACTGGTAAGGATCCTAGCTCTAGTACTGGAGCTGGGGGTGGTGTGAGTTAATACATACTTGAGTATCATTTATGAATCTCATGGGCACAAGTCAGAGAATAGGTTTAAATAGACATCTGAAAGACTATACCATGAACACATTAAAAATGATATGACCTATGAAATCCATTAATGGGTAAGTTACTGAAAAAAATCTGAAGGCGAGGTGTCAGCGTGGCTCAGTTGGTAGCACATCCGCCTCTGGACCAGAAGGTCGTGGGTTCTTGTCCCACACCGGGATTGGACTTGCACCTAAAATTCGCTGGCATCCGAGTGCAGTATTGGGGGGTACTGTACTGCTGGGGTGTGCCATCCTTCGGATGAGATGTTAAACCGAGGTCCCTTCTTCCCATCCTGGTGTTGTCCTGGTGGGTGTCCAGGTGGAAGTAAAAGAACCCAGGGCATGCTTAGCAAAGAGTAGGGAACATTCCCGGTGTCCTGGCCAACATTCCCTTCCCCATAAAACTGGTTCATGCAATTATCCAGGCTGTGTATGGGTGATGATGTGCAATATGGCCACCACCACACATTCAGTCACTTCACTACCAGTCTAGCATTGCTTGTAAAGCACTTTGGATGTATGAAAAGCACTATATAAATGCTGATTCTTCTTCTTCTAGACTGAAGCTTCCAGTTGCACTTGTCTGTGTTGCTCTCAGTACCAGACATGTCCATTTTAGGAGGGATGTGGTGGTGGTGGTGGTGGTGGTGTGTGTGTTGGGGGGGATTGTGATCCAAAATCAGGGATATGCTAAAAAAACAGTGCTTTTTGACCAGTGTGGCTGCATTGTCTTGCACACAACTTTCAACCTCACTAGTTTTCAGTGATGTCCTATTTGCCTTAAAATGTTCTCTGTCCCTTATGCAATTGACATTTTTATAAAAGAAAGACCAGGATATTTGGAACACACAGATTGTATTGATGCCAGAATGGTTCTTTGCAATGGCACTGTTTACACTAGCTTCTAGAATTAACCCTGAGGCTGCCAGTAGATTCAGAACATATAGGAATTAAGGGCATATATAGAAGTCCACAGCACAGCAAGGGTTAACTACTGTACCATTTGCTTAAATCTGTGTTTTGGTCATTAGTGCCAGACTTTTTTTTTTTGTTTGTTTGATTTTTTTTTCTGTCTGCTTGCTGCTGAGATACGTGGTAGTCTGGTTCTTGGAGCATGTATGGATCTTAAATTATGAGTTACACCCGGGGCCTGATTCTGAAAGAGCCCTTAGAGTGCTACAATGTTTTGGTGATCTAGGGCTGCAGCACACTCCTAGTGCATCAGGGAACATGCACCCAATTCTGTAACATCAGGGGTTCCTTTGCCAAAAACCTGGGAATTGCTGCAAACGCAGGCTAGCACCGAACACTAGGTGCACCTGCGGGACCTGCCACATGGATCCGCCTCCCCTACCAAGCGCAAGACAGAACTAAATACCAAGAAGGCTCCTGGTGCAGAAGTGGTGCAGGGGAGTACCATTGGGGTGTTTGGGAGCAAGTGGGCAGGCTGGGGGGGATGATTGTGCACCCGGCGGGGGTGCACCAGTCACTAAATGGTGTATACAGTGCCATAATAATGTCACCCCCGCTGGGTGCCCAAACACCCCCCTGGCATACCCACTTGTTCCCCAATACAGTACTCCCCTGTCCCTACTGCCCCCAGACCCCACATATAGATCCCCCCACCAGTTCCCCAACATGGCCTTTTTTGGGACCCCACCTCATGAACAATGACAGTGAAATTATGCAAATCCAACCCGAAAGGGGATTTTTGAAGTCACTGTGCAAAATCAACTGTCGGGCAAGAGTTGAACATTTTTTTCCACCCTTGTTTATAAGGTGGAGTCATCAAAAAACTATGTTGAAAATTTAGGGTAAAAATATTACAAAACAACAAAGTTATGAGCCTACATTTAATTTTTTACAGCACCCTTGTAACCTTGGTCATTTTCAATATTCTGACTCCAAATTTTCAACATAGTAATTTTTTTTGTGGCACCTCATGAATGTAACAGTGTTTTCGCATTTGTGGCACCAAATCACATTTTGGGCAGAATTTGACATTTTTCTCTGCTCTTGTTCATTAGGTCGTCTCATAAGAGGCTATGTGGGGTTATAAGCAGGCTATATTGAAACTTTGGGGTAAAAATATTATAAAACAAAGTCATGAATGTATGTTGAAATTTCTCAACACATGCTCATAATGTTGGTTATTTTCAATATTGTTACCCATTATTTTCAACATATGCATTTTTTCACACCACCTCATGAATGTGACAGCTGTCATTTTTCAAATCCCTGCCAGAATGTATTATATACTTGTGGCACAAAATCACCTTTGGGGCAGGATTTGAACAATTTTCTTCCATTGTTCATGAAGTGGGCTCATAAGAAGACTGTGTTGAAAATCTGGGGTAACAATATTAAAAAACAACAAAGTTATGAGTCTATTTTGACATTTTTCAACTCATACTTAAAACTTTGATAATTTTCAGTATTCTGGCCCCAAAATTTCAAGAAAGCTTGGACAATTTATTATTTTTTTTGTTTTGCATTTTTGGCATAAAACTACATTCTGGCCACTATTTTATAACTGACACCTGTCTTGTTAAGAGGGATTTGTCATAAAAAGACTGCGTTAAAAATTTGGGGTCAAAATGTGAAAAAAAAAGTTATGAAAAAATTTTGACTTGTACCAATGTTTACTCATAACTTTATTTTTGCAGATTTTAGCCCGTAATGTTCCACAAATCCCTTGTTACTCCAGCTTCTGAACATGACATCTGTCATTTTTTTAAAACCCCTCTGAAACTTGTTTTCACAATCACTTTTTGGATGGGATTTAAAAAAAAAATTCCACCTGTCTTGATCATAATGCCAGGTCATAAAAAGACTGTTGAGAATTTGGGGTCAAAATATGGAAGCCCACTGAAAATTATATATTGCCTCTCATTTGGCCTATCCTGGGTGAATACTAATGTAACCCCCCCCCACCTTGTCCTCCTCTTTTGACTAGGGGTCCCAATGGACTAGTGAGTAGGGGGTGGGGGCACAGACCTGAAACCTTTCTTTGTACCTCACAACAGTTGAATACAAGATATGCCTTACCTGGCAGAGGGTGTCAATATACTAGACCTCTTCTTACTAGATGAAACAATCTTGGCTGTCCTGCCTCTGATGGCCTTCAAAAAATGGGGTGAGGAGAAGGTGCAGCTGAAACCGTACTTCAGGGGATAAAGAGGTTCACATAGTAACACAGTTGTCACTATATAATTAGATAACTGGATATCCTAAAACTGAAAAAGAAAAATATATGTATTAAGAACATGAAGGTTACAGACTGGAATTAAAGACTGTGACTTAGGCTCTGGCAATGAAAATGTAAATTGGCATTAGCGATGTTAAATAATGGAAATATTGTGTTTTATGTTTTGTCTGATGCTCACATAACTCTTGCAATGTCTGTTTATAATTTATAATTTGCATTATAAATTTGGAAGGAAATAGATTGAAATCCCCAAAGAGTCACTTACAGGCATACTTATGTTGCAATAAATTTTAAGTGAGAAAGGCATGGGGTGGTATCTGGCAGCATAACAGCAGGCTGCAAATAGTGGTCCTATTGATGTCATGATCAGGATGCATGGAGGATGCATGGGAAAAATGCCAACTAGACGCTAATATGGAACCATCCACTAGAGCCCAAACAGGAGTAAAACCTCATGAACAAACAAATGACAGCTGTTTATATAACATAGATGAAACAATAGGAACAACAAGTAGCTCTGAGACTGTAGTAAGTACCCCAGACACTAAACAGCTCAAAGTTAAACTAGAACATGAGACAGACAGACAGCTATATATACTGGGTGGTGCTATAATCAAATACACCGACCGATACACAACAAAAGGAAACACAGCAGTAGAAGCAGCAGGCCATAGTGGAAAAGTATATGTTTTAACAGTTTAGAGGTGGTCGAGGAGTGCCTACTAGGGTTCTTATTGCAAGATGAAAGTATAGGGAGAGAGAGGATTACTTGGGGTAGGAGCAGCGAGGACTGAAAAGAACAGTGAACAGATGCATTGAGATAAATGGGAGGGTGACTATTTGACACAAGGTTGCACTAGCCATGCCAGAAGGGGGCAATGTGAGAGGTCACCCGATAGTAAATGGCACTGTGAGGGGGGGATTTAATGACGGGGTACCAAAGTGGGCAGAGGAACAGCAGCAGAGGAGTGAGTAGGTGAGAGGAGGTATGCATGACTAGTTGGGGGATTAAGGCAGAGCTATGGGACGCCCAGAGCAGAGGGGGATAAGGATGCTAAAAGTCATGGAAAAAGTGAGGGACTGGATGGAACAGTGGTAGAGTCATTGCCTTTGGTGTTGAAAGTATAGGGTTTGAATCTCAGGTGGGGCAAGTAAGTGTCAGGAGAGGAATGAGTAGAGGGACTGAGGCACTGAAAACAGCCTGAGAGAGACACCATGAAAGCTGGGAAAGGAGAGAGTAGAGAGAAAAGGACAGGCCAGGAGGACTCAGTACTGACTCCTGGTGGTCAAATGTTAGAATGGACTAATGGGAAAGTTGGGACTTAGAACAAAACAGGGGGAGGTCATGTGACAGGAAGTTACCTATAAAACTAGGGGCGACCTTGGCTGGGGCAGGTTATATTTTTGCGAATGGTGGAAATTTGGGCAGCCCACTGTTGAATTACCTCTTTTTGAGAAGTGTCATGGGATCTTTATTATTTACCTGAACAACCACCAGAACAGACAGATAGGCCTTCAGTTTAACATCTCATCACAAAGATGGCACTTGAGGAGTGCAGCTCCCCCTCCCTCACTGCATTACAGTATTGGAATTTCCTGGTGGGATAGAACATACAACCTTCTCACCTTCTGGCCTCAGAGATGAGCCTGAAAATTGCTAAGCCCTTACACAGGTTTTGTGACTTGTTCAGGGTCACAGTGAGTAACTGGTTCAGGTAGGATTTGAACCTGGGTCTCCTGGTTCCTAGACCTATGCTGTGCCACTAGATCATAGTGACACTAATGTTTTAAATTAGTCACACAATTTTGACTCCAAAGGTTTGAAACAACTACAAATAATCAAACTGTTTCAATTCAGTGAAGGGTGGTTTAGAAAAGAGATGTCCATCCTAAACAAAAATTATAGAATGAAAATCAAATAAGGTATGAAATAAGACAGTACAGAAAGATACAACTTTCAGAACAATACATCATATATTGTCATGTTACATAGATTAGAAAATAATGGATTCCTTGTTTTGATGAGGCGTTGGCAACCTTCTTAGCCAGCAGAACATTTCTAATGAGCAAATTACAGATTTGCATCCCCATTAGCCACTAAGCAGTTGTAGGCTGCTTTTGCCAATCTGTTAATTAGTGCTGTAGTTCAATTTATTGATGCTGTATATACTGCAAGTTACTGCAGTGAGCCAAAGATCGCTGTCATCAATCGGTTAACATTTTTTGAAACTGTCATCCTTTCATTACCGACTTCTTAAATCAGATAATGTCATACTGCTGTCTTTGATATATGCCTTATCAGCTGCCATTCAACCAACACAGAAACATTTTTATTGACAAAATCTATGTTATAGCAATGCATGGATTTGTATTTTTACGCAGCCCCTGAAAAGCAAGAAAATGGAAAGTTATGTATGAAAAGGCACATTCCCTAAGCAATTAAAGGTATATGATGATTGAAAAGAAACCATTTGTTTGTGTGTTGAAATACTTCTGGGGTAACAAGCATTATGTAATGAATAAGTGAATAACAATTAATGGATTTAAAACAGTCTCCTGTGGTCGTTCTGGGATAATGTGTATTCAAAGTATTAATGGGCAGACTTAGTTCTAAAATAAGAACCCCACAACCTATCTAATTAAACAAATTAGAACAAATAAGAACATCACCATAACAGCATTAGCAGACTACAATCTAAATGAGTAATTAAAATGTAAACACTGCACAATTAACGATTACGTACTGAATTACCAAGATACTAGGTTTGAAAACAGATTCAAAAATAACCTTTTGGACAAATAACTAGGTTTGAAAACAGATTTAGAAAGAATCTGTTGGCAATTTAGTCAGAACAGGGTAGATTTGCCCAGTCAGGTTCAAATCAACAGCATTATTAACCCACCTCACTGGATTATATAAATGTAAATGTTTCTAATACTTTGTATCAAACTGCTGCATTGATTAACTGACGTGGAACTTTATTGTCCCTATCTATTTCTCTTTTGTTGTCCCAAACTGTTGTATTGTTTTACTGGGATGGATTTGTAAATTCCCTATTTAGTACCGCTTTGTAGTAGATTCTTTTAAATCTGTCCTTGGGTCATACCTGTAAATGGAATTGCTTTCCAATATACTTACCTGAACAACAAACTAAATGAATGAAATCCCATTTGGCTAAAACTTTCTGCTCAATTTTGAAGGTTTTTATTTATTTATTTTAACTCTGTTTTCATCCCAGGACCCTCTGATGGCACCCACGGGGGAGTCGCCTTAGCAGTTCACCCCTCTGGAGTTCTCAACTGGGTCCCAGCGTACTAGGAATCACCAGTCATTGATGGCCTTGTCCCGGTGTACTGAGATCCCTACTTCTTGCAGCCACCGAGGTCCCCATTTTCCCCCTTTAATGTATCGCACCCACTGAGGGTGCCTAAGCAAGCAACTGCTGTCCAGGCATACAGCATGCAGAGGCATACTGCCATCAAGCACCTAACAGCACCCTCCCTTCCTGGTGCTCAATTTCAAGCAGATGTCATTCCACCCATGCTTCCACTGGCGGTGCAGCACATGGGGTGCATGGACACCACCCCAAGAACCCACCGGAGGGGGCAAGCATCCATAAGGATGCTCCACCCACCTCTCCCAGATGGCCCCAACAACCCAAGGTTGTTCCTAAATCTGGGGCACCAGTGTCAGGAGCGGTAACAATACTGCAGAGCCAACAGTCCAGCCAGGTTTTTATTTTAATTTTATTTTATAGGTTTACCAGGAAAGGTAGGCTCAGACATGAAGTCCCCTATTGAGCCACATCTGAGATAAGACAGATAAAAACAAAGACAAGAACAAGTGCATAAATGTTCTATTGTAGACATAAGGATTCAGCAACAAGTGTGGTAAATGGCTATACAAATAGGATGACCATCAGTCCTCAGAAGAGAGAAATAGGGCCTTGGCACAAAAGTTTGATGCTATTATTGTTGGCCATTTATACTGATTGGGGAAGGATGTAGCCAGGGAGAACCAGGAACACAAACAAGGAGTATTGGCCAAGGAAACCTCTCCCTGGTACAGAAAATAATCCAACAAGGAGCAGGCAAGCATAACAGAACAGATACCACAAACAGAAAAAAGGTGATGTTGGGATAAACAGAGGAATAGAGGAAGGTACCTGAGAAGGAGCAGCTTGTGTTGAAAGTGGGCAAGGACCTAGTAAAAACTAACAATATGCCCACATTGCAGGACAAAAGGGAGGCAATATTCAAGATGACCCTGGGGATAGGATGGAGAGGAGGAGGAGGAGGAGGGCAGGAAGGTATAGGTCAGCAGGTTATCTATAGAGAAGCATGTGTGAATGCCGGAAGCCCAGGAAACAAAGTATATGATCTACAAACATTGGTGGTGAAGGCTCAGTTAGAGATGGTTGCCATGATGGAAATCTGAGCAAAGCACACCATGACTGGAAACTAGCAGTTCCAGGCCACACCTCTAACAAACAGGAAATGGCAGATTGTAGGTGAGGTGGAATACCCTCTACAACAGGGAAGGTGTCAAAATTACTGAGGACAGATACCAGAAAAAACAAGCATCACCACAGAGATGTTATAGGTAAAGTTGACAACATTTAAAGGCAGAGTAATTGGATTTGGGGGGGGGGGCAGCACACCCAATCAAGAGGAAGCAGTGGACAAGGTACTAGGATAAGAGATGAAGAAGGCAGCAAACCTGGGCAAACAGGTGCTGGTTGAAGACTTCTACATGTGAGATGTTGAATTGGGGGCCCTAGCTGCAGTAAGCACATGAAGCCAGGAACTGGTGGAGACAACCTTGATAGTTTCATGATGCAGAGTGTTAAAGAATCAATAAGGGAGGAAGAAATTCTAGACCAGGTCCTTAACAACAAGGAGACTATTAGGGCTTTACTATAAAGAAACCACTTAAAAACAGTGAGTGTGGTTTAGCATCACAATAAGAGATGATCATACCAACTCCAGGAACAGAGTACTTGATATCAGGAAAGCAGATTTTGGTAGGATGAGTGAAATACTTAAAGGGAAAGTACAAGACCTAGAACTAGTGGAAATGGTAGAAAACAAGTGAAGTATAATATGGGACATGTTGGTAGGGTCAATATCCTCTTTATAAAGAAGATAGGGATAAGCAGGAAGCAAAGAAACCCTATTTGGCATATGTGTGAGGTAAGTGAAGCAGTGAGAGAAATTGGGAGCCGTCAAATTCTAAAAGACCAGAAAATCAGATGAAGGCAAGGAGGTCTTCTGGAACAATCTGAAAGAAGACAACAAGAAGGTGAAAAGGTTAAGGCATAGGCATAGCTTACTATTGCAGAATGATTGAAAGAAAGGGACAAGGCTTTCTTCTGATATGCAAGGGAGAAGCAAAAAACTAAGGATGGGCTTTGATACAAAGGGAGAGGAGTAGGAGTCAAGGATAAGGACAAAGTGGACATACCTGACAACTATTTACATACTAACATACTAATTGCCAGCAGATTAGGCCTTACAGTCTATCGAGTCTGTTCGAACCTCAGATCCCAAGTTGGGTGCTGAGCCCCCTGTGTTCCAGAAACCCCTATCATCCATCCCCACCCCTAGGCCAGGCCATCATCTGATACATCCGCTTTCTGTGTCTGTCCCACCTCTCTTGAAGCCCTCCTGTGGCTTTCTGAACCAGCTCGCCAGGCAGCGCATTCCAAGGGACCACCACCCTCTCAGTAAAAAACCTCCTCCTCTTTTCCCCCCTCACCCTTCCACCTTCCAACTTCAAACCATGCCCTCTGGTGATACCTCCCTGCTTTAGTCTAAAGATTCCCTCCATGTTTACCCTATTTATGCCCTTGAGGTACTTGAAGTCTCAATCATGCCCCCCCGTCTCTCCTCTCCTCCAATGAAAACAGGCAGAGCTCCTCAAGTCTGTCCTCATACGTCAAATCCCCTAGTCCTTGTATCATCTTAGTTGCCCTCCTCTGTACCCTCTACTGGAGCTGTATGTCCCTCTTTAAGTGTGGTCTCCAGTACTGTACACAGTACTCAAGGTGTGGTCTAACCAGTCCATTGTACAGCAGCAGAATCACTTCCCTGCTCCTAGAGGTGATCCCCCTTATGATACATCCCAACATCCTGTTTGCCTTGCTAGCCACTCTCCTGCACTGCTCAGAGTTATTCATACATGCATCCACCATGACCCCTGGGTCTTTTTCCCCTGTTGAGGCCTCCAGCGCCTCCCCTCTCAGGGTGTACCTGTGTTTAGGGTTTCCCCACCCAAGATGTAACACCTTGCACTTGGTGATATTGAAATTTAATTTCCATGTGTGAGCCCAGCTTTCCAGGGTGTCCAGGTCCACTTGCAGTGCCAACTTCCCCTCTTCCCTCTCAACTACTGCTCTCATCTAGGAGTCATCAGTGAAGAGACTCATTTCACACCCTATACCCTCCCAGATGTCCGATATGTATGCATTAAACAGGATCGGACCCAGGACTGAGCCCTGCAGTACCCCACTACCGACCTCTCTAGGGTTCTCGAGCTCCCGACCGACCACTACTCTCTGGGTGCATCCAGCTAGCCAGTTCTCAATCCATCTGACCATCAAAGGGCCTACTCCCAACTCTGTCAGTTTCTCTACCAGACCATTGTGGGGGACAGAGTCAAACACCTTGCTGAAGTCCAAGAATAATACATCCACAGGCTTTCCCCAGTCCAGTTCTGATGTTGCCCATTTGTGGAACTCCACAAGATTGGTTTGACATGATCTACCTGGCACAAACCCATGTTGCCGACTATCCAGACCTCCCTCCTCCTCCAAGTACACCCCCAATAGTTCCTTTAGTATACTCTCCATTAATTTTCCCACCACTGAGGTCAAACTGATGGGTCTATAGTTACTTGGTACTTCCCTCAACCCCCCTTTATGGATTGGCACCAGATGTGCTTCTCGTCAATCCCTAGGTACCCTCCCTGTCTCAAGCGACCTGTTGAAGAGCTCCACCAGGGGTGCAGCCAGTATGTCTACCAATTCCCATAGTACTTTCTATCCCATCTTTATGGTAGAGGATAAGGAGCCACTCCCACAGTGTGGGATGGAGCTCTGGCAGGGAGGAGGCTGGAGCAAGGGACATGGATAGTAACCACCATGAGAAAAAAAGAGTTATTTGCTGTGCTCTATTCCTTTAAATAGGCTGAGATGGTCTCTCAGGTGCTTGCTGCCATTGGTAAATAATCACTAGGAATGCTAGTTAAGAAAGCAGGCTGTGCAGCCACACTTCTGTTGTCCCTAACTGGACATCATTCAATACAGTCCAATTGTTAGTAGAAAACTATTTTATTTTTACCACATGTTTAAAACCATAAATAAAGTCAGAAGGGTAAAATTGCAGTTAACAGAGAAAACACAGGATTCAGACTAATAATTGCCTAATTGAAATTGGTTGCATTACCAGTGGGGTCACCCAGAGATCAATCTGGGGGACCACACTTTTCAAAATTTACATCACGAGTTATGGAGCCAACATAAGGGTGGTTGATGAAATTTGCTGATGACACTAAACTGGGATTAATTATTTATTTTTTTTTGTACACTTTATCTTATTTCTCACCCCCAATGCCTGAACTATCTCAGGCTACACCAACTCAATGGATTGCTCTACTGTCCATCATGGTCCTGCTCCTCAGAGGTGAGCTGACCTCTGCCAATCCCAACCCAACTATCCCCTCAGCTCTGAGCCCCCTGAGATAGGGTCGCCTCCACATACTGGCACTCTATCTAGAATCTAGAGTGTTGGACAAGTAAGCAGAGAGGCAGAGGGGGTGGAGAAAGAGTCCCGATATTGAACGTGTGGCATCAGGTACTGTGGGGAGCTGTCACCTATCATTTTTTTTTTATTTATTTAAAATTGGTGACCGGGAAAGGCACACTGAGCCAAGGCTCATTTCCAGGTGTGACCCAGGTACAAGGTGTACACTAAGGTAAGCTGAGGAGTACAACAATTTCTTGGTACCAGTGTTAAGTACAAACATCAAGGGCATTTCACAGAGGTATGCAGTAAAGTACAACTATTTCCTTTGCAGACGTAAATAACAGCATCCAAGACAGTTCATGTCTAATGATTGTATTTACAGTATATTACAAACGTTTATATATATATATACAGCATTTACAGGTAGTATTGTGATATTGTGTAAACTAGCACAGAAATTGTACAGTAGATAAGCAGTAATACGAATTTGAGGCTGACGAGTGCAAAATATTGACCAACAGAGGCCACCTAGGCTAGGCTAGACCCAAGTTGGGGTGGGACCAGATAAGCATCTAGGGCAGGGAGAGAAGTGGAGGAGCCTGAGGAGTTGTTTAATGGCTGAGAGGAAGGAGGTCTGGTGAAGGTTGGGAGGGAGATTGTTCCATAAGCGGGGGAGACAGTAGGAAAAGGCAGCTTGACCAGTGGCAGACAGGGGGCATGTGAGGTAAAAAGTGTGTGCGTCTCTGTGTTTGAGGGAGTAGCCTGAGGGATTGGCTATCATGCTTGGAGGTTTTTTTTTTTTTCTGTCTCTTGTTGTGCCCCCCATTGGCTCAGTGGTGCAATTTGCTTCAGCGCAGCATGATGATGCTCCCACTCATGCCAGCAGAAGTGCTGCCGTGGCCACTCCCCTGCTTACGCAGGTCCCCAACTGCTGTATGGCCCATAGTCTCCACTTGGAGTTACCGAACACCGAGGACTGATTCACCCTCCCTCCCAGGAAAGGACAGCTGGCCTCTGAATTCTCAATCCTTTCCTTCCCTGCCAACCCTCAATGACCCGAGTCCATCCCTGAACCTGGGTCACCAGTGTGGCGTGAGGTGTGGCGTCCAGCGCCTCAACCCTCAGCGTCACTGGGCCGGCGCAACTGGGATTAATTGTTGACACAAAGGATCAGCTATCAACTATAAAGGACTAATCAGTATAATTTTATCTATTTGTCTGTCTGTCTGTCAGTACATATGTATTAATGTCTGTCTGCCTGTCTATCTATCTATCTATCTATCTATCTATCTATCTATCTATCTATCTATCTATCTATCTATTCATCCATCCATCTATCTACCTGTTTCATGTGTTTCACCATGAAAATCATACTGGGCTATATAGCATGTTTCCATATGTTTCCATATGTTACCTGGGGGAAGGGGATGAGGAAATTGCAGTAGTAAGTTACATCAGTAAAGATACAATTATAATTATAGATCACTGTATTTCCTTCATCCAATCAGACTGTTCCTATATGATTGCATGAAGCATTCTTTTACCCATAAGAGTGTTTCACACTCATCCTGCCTTTCCAGCTTTACCTCATGCTGCAGACATTCATGCTGTCAACATGTATTAAAAAGATGTGGTCATGCTGTCATAGCAATGGGTGCAAAACCATGCTCCTGATTAACAGTTAGAGAGTGGGTGATCTTTCACTGGAGACTCTGGCTACCCAAAAATCACTTGACCTGCACATCACATCAAACAAAACAAAGACAGTCGCACTAACAAAATGCCCTTCACATAATCTTTATTTAGTTAATGCTGCCAACATTTGTAGCAAAGTAATTTTACAAGTGAGGTCCAGCTCACCATATCTTGTCAGCCATGCTCGCGCGTTCACATCTGTACATGGCTTCTCATCATCACAGTATCAATGGAGGCATGCATATACACTTCAAAGTGCTGCTGCACTCCCCACTCGTGCTGGTTCTCTATAAAGCTATTAACAAAGGTAAAAATAGAAAGAGCATTTTTCAAGATAATAATGTAAAATTTGCACCAGAGATGTATAATAAGTTTATTGATGCAATTGGAGGCACTCTTATGGATATGAGTGTTGCCTGCTGCATTCATAAGTTGCCAGAACTGCTAACTTTCAATTTGTAGTTCTCACCACCTACAGTGAAGCTTGCCAGGATTAAACCCAATACTGTAGCATGCTGCAGCAGAGTTAGTACAGTAAACAATGTTGTAGGTGCCGTATTGGCCCTTTTAAGAACATATCCTGAAACAAATGATTTAATACCTTTTATTGGACCAACATGGATGTTACAGAAAAGAACAAAGTGCTCTAGCTTTCGAACCAACCAGGTCCTTCTTCAGAAGCTTTGAGGCAGTTATTTTGTAAATCCCATACTATTAATACCAGATTATATTGAAAAAACAGAAATAATTCTCATTGGTTTAACATATACATTTAAAAGATAACAGAAGATTACGTCAGAGAAGCTAATTAACACCAGGATGCTCTTAACTGAGGAGCCTCAGAAGGGCAAAGGTTATCAAGAATTCTCTTCAGCCAGAGAGTTCTTGTCACATAAATTTTAAAATGTCTCAGTATGCCAAGAAAGCATTCTAGTGATAAAAAAATCCTTGGGGTGGCATTCTCTCTAATACGTGTAAGATGTGCTTACAACTTACATTCCAGTTGTTCTGGTGTATTAAAGAACAGATAATGAGAGACAAAATCCTGAAATTAGGTATAACTGCAAGTTGAAAACAAGCCTCAAATTAACATACACATATATACATGATGCATGATAGTATTACTTGTAAGTGTAAGTGCCAAATAAAAAAATACTTGTCAAGGACCCCCAAGAAAATGAGACCATGAGCCTGATAAGTGCAGATTTCAACATAGAGTCTTTGTATAACAAAAATGCACAGAATTAGTCTAAGGAATCTAAATGAAAACCCAAAGGAATTACACCTTTTATGAACCCCCAAGTAAATGAGATATGCATCTTAATATGAGCAGATTTAAAAATGTGACAGTGTGTAATCCAACCACTGACAACTAGTAGATGGAAGTAAATGTACACTAGGGCTCAGATATTCAAACTGCACCCAAAAAGTGCACAACAGCAGGAGCAAGAGCAAGTCCACTGTGCCCATGCGCATGAAAAGCGATATTCAAAAACTGCGCAGGCTAAGATGCGCCTACGGCACATGACTGAATATCACACCACCTGCACCATAGCGCAACCAGGGATGTGCAGTTGCACATTTCTGATGCACCATAGCGCAACAAGGGATGCTCAGTGGAGCAGTCCAGATGCGCCATAGCACAAGCAGGGACACCCCATGGAGCAGGGCAGCAATGCAACAGCGCAACCAGGGATGCAGGGGCCTACCACCCATGCCACAGATGGGCAGAGGAGCACACAGCAGAACAGACATCATCCCCCACACCACATGCACTGCACAACCGGGGGAGAGCTGGAATAACCACTGGCCCATGGAAACCAGCAACCAACCCACAGCCGGGCCATGGTGCTCCAGCACACCTCCTGGCAAGCTGGGACTGGCACACAAGGAGGGCTGACCACCCTGTGCCACACCATCCCACCAATGCAGAGCATACCCTGCACCACGATCACCATACACAGTTCCCAGGAGCAGTGCCGAACAGTGCAGGACACCCCATGCATGCTACCTCCCCCACTGTGACAATACAACCCTTTGCACCATGTAGCCATGCATGGCAGCCTCACCATGTGCACCCTGCAGCGTGCGGCAGCAGACAGCAATGCAACAACAGCATACGCAGTGCGTCGGCACACAAGGTACCCCACATGTGACAGAGCATGCCCCGAACCCCACCACCAGCGGTACAGCACCCTACACACCCTCCCAAGGACACATCCCATCCCAGCACTGGCCACAACAGCCAGCACAGACGCACACAGTGTTGCATGGAAGCATGCACCACACAGGATGCAACACAGTGCACATACAAACAGCCACCCATATCCAAGGGCACACCAACACAGGGACACAGTAGTGGGTCAACCAAGCCCCCAGCATGTGGCCATGGCAGCCGTGTGCATTTGGTCAGAACCCCTCCAAGGCACAGGTGTGCCAACAACCCTGTGCAGGCACCACGACTCTGTATGCCACCAGCATGCAGCTGGAGCACAAGTGACAGACAGTGGACCACATCCCCTGCAACAGACACAAGTGACAGCATTGCGGTGGGACAACAACAGCGGAGGCAACAGTGCCACCCGAGGCAGACGTGCACCCCACTAGTGATAGGAGGCAACCCAGCATCATGCTGGGTACACTGGCAGTCCAGCATGGGCAGCCACCACCAACATGCCAGTGGACTGTGCAGGCCACAGACATGTAAGGGTGGCAGCTGCACAGGTCGTGGATGGTCTGACAGGTGCGCCATGGACACAGCGCATGCTCCATGTACCACTGCACACAGTCATCCAGTGCACAGGGAATAACACACAAACCACAGACAGTGACTGAGAGCTATGCACACACCAAACTAGCCTCCCCTACAGACACACACACACACACACACACACACACACACCCATGATAGCACCACCCCCGACACCATGCACACCACTGCAGCTTAGCGCTATTAGCCCGCTGCAAATCAGAGACCACCACAGTAGGCATAACTTAACAAATGTATTAGAATTAGAATCAAAACTATGTACATATTTACATTATAAATAGGGTGAGGGCCACAGATTGGGTGGAGGTGGGTAAGGGGCAGGGGTGAACAAATGGGAGAGGGAAGAAGGGGTGTGAGAGTGGGTCCATGGGGGCTGTAGTGGTCCATGTGGACAGTCTTCAGTGGGAGCCCTGCTCCCCGCTCCTATGGCGCCTCCGGTG
Source organism: Neoceratodus forsteri (assembly GCA_016271365.2). Taxonomy (NCBI): domain Eukaryota; kingdom Metazoa; phylum Chordata; order Ceratodontiformes; family Ceratodontidae; genus Neoceratodus; species Neoceratodus forsteri. Next base: position 877,122,252 of record CM057459.1, read on the forward strand.
ATGTTGTCTCCTGACGCCATGCCGATCCACCTGCTCCAGAATGGCCAGAGAGGCCCTGGCCACCTGAAGCAGCTTCTGCAGCACCCTCTCTATGCGGACCATCCTCCGTCCACCTAGGACAAGGGAGCAGAGTCAATAGGTGTGAATGCACAGCCTCCTGCAGCCCACCCATTGTGCATGGCATATAGCCATAGGACACGTCCCTGTGATGGTGTGCAATCACCTACAGTGATCATGTCCATGAGAACTGCCCACCCAGGCGCACACAGCCACGTGGACCGCTGCACACACCCACCACCCAAGTCCTGCACAGCACCACCGTGGCTGTACAGTGACATGGCTTTGCAGTACGAAGGCAGTGGCAAAGCCATGTACCCTGTTCACGCATGGACCACCAGTGATGCACTCCCAGTCATGCAATGCAACTGTACAGTGCTGACTGTACTATGTGGTGTGCACAGCAGTGGTGTCAATGGATGGTAGCCAGCCCCGCCGCCCACCCTGCTACACAGCATGCACAGAAAATCCTGGATGTAAGGCACTCACCCCTCATCAGGCTGGTCTTGGCGCTGAGCCAGTAAGGGTCATCCTGCATCGGGACGTGCCTCCCACCGCTGCCGCTCCTCCCTTGCATGGCGTCATTCCTCAGAGCCTAGGGTGCAAACATGGAGAGAGGAACATTAGTACAATCCAGTAGCAAAGGCCCCCCACCCCCGATTGTGTGTGATCCCACACAGCCAAGTCATTCAGCCCCCCACCCCATACCACCACCACTGCCCACACTGGACAGACCACCCCCTCATGTGGTGGACACATGCCCACCATGATACCCATATGGATGTAACCAGTGTATGGATGGGGCACCTACCTGGCCATGGAACCGCACCTCTCCTGGCATGTGCCCGAAGGCAGGCAAGCCTGTCCGGGTCCCTCCGCTGGAGGTCCCCGTACCAGTTCCTGCACTGCTCCGCAGTTCTCTGGATCCCTGTTGCCTCCTCCAGGGCCACTGCCACCTCCTCCCACATGGCACTCCTGGCCCTGTCCAGTGGTGCCTAACCAAAGAGAGCACCAGCATGGGGCTCAACTAGGGAGACAAGGTTAGCCAGTTCCACCTGGCTCCTGATAGGTGCTCGTCTTCATGCCATATTTCCACCGATTCAGATTCAAAATGGCACTCCCTAGCACTTGTCCACCACGTGCGGATGCTGCGCGGTACTGCGCTGTCGTTCCCCATTATACTGTCACCGAACAGCGTGATAGGGGTACACCCATGCAGATGCATGGCACCTGGGGCCAAAGGTCGGGCACAGAGTCAAGGGTCTCTCATGCACGGACAGCCACAGCGCAATTGGAACCCAATGCATGTAGCGTGATTGGGTGCCTGTGTGTCTCCTCCTGTAACAGCCTACAGTGCTGTGGCCCCAGTGTGCCTATGGTGCCCCAGTGCCACAGTGCCATATATGTGAACAGCGCAGTAGCACCACTGGCACAATGGTGGCCATGCCCTGCATTGCCTCCCACACACAGCACGTCAGCAGCAAGGCTGGTGCCTGCATCATCACCCTGGGCATACGCAGTTAGGTGTGCACTGCACATGTCACAGAACTGCACCCTTGGCTGAGCACGTTCAACACAATTGCACAAAACACAACAGCGCGATATTCAGCAGGCATATACAAATCAGCTAATCAGCCATTCAATGGCGCAGACACTGCATTTGCATCCACTTAAAAATGTGCCTCGCCTCATTCGCATGCGTTGCGCTATAAAACTGCAACATTGGGCTGCACTGGCCATAGTCGGTTATTGCAGTCTATTGTGGTGAGTTGCATGCTGTTTGGGAGTGTGGACTGTGGTGTTTGGGACATGCATAGGACTGCACAGTCACAGGTATCACCTGTCATTCTCACAGGAGGAATAATGACCGATCGTGAGGTGGAGGAAGAGGAACAGAGACATGGGCGGAAGAGGAGGCCTAACTTCACCAAGGCAGAAACAGATGCCCTGTTTGAGGCCTACCTTGACCAGGAGCCGCTGCTCAGAAGACACCAGGGAACACCAAAGGCCCGTGCTGCTGCATGGGAAGAGGTGGCGCGTGCCGTCAACCTGCATGGCAGCCACCAGCGGTCCATGTAGGAGTGCAAAAAGAAGATGAGCATGGACAGGGGGAGGATTAAGGAGAAGATGGCTGCCATCAGGGCAGCATGGTCTGTGACCAGTGGGGGACAGCTGGACGTGCAACGCCTGACCCCACAAGAAGAGCAGGTTGCAGGCAGCATTCAGCATTGCACCATCGAGGGTGTTCCGGGTGGTGGATTCCAGATGGGTGGTAGACCGTCACTGCATGGTAGGTCCTGGTCTGTCAATGGGAGGTGGGACAGGGTAGGTTACATACATTAATGCTGCTGTTTTTCCCTTACAGCTCCTGAGCATCTACATAGGTCAGCCATGGTGGGCTTCTCCACTGAGGGCAGTAGCATGGAGATAGAGAAGTGCCCATCCACCTCCACAGGCATACGAGGATCAGGGCGACAGTGGGCCTGCCTGGATGTCCGGACTGATGTTGGTGGAGCAGGTGCGGAGGAGGCCCTGCCCGTGTCCCAGCGTGCCAGTGTCCATCGATGCCAGCATGCTGAGACTTGGACTGGTGCCAGATCCGTCACTGATGATGATGGAGCTAACGTCATGGGCAGTGATATGTGTGGGCCACAGGATGACCACACAGCAGGTGACATCACGGGCATGGCCATGGGTGGTGCCGCCGTGGAGGCCTGAGTGACATCACAGTCCCAGCCTGTGCCTGTCTGCACCAGTGGGGCAGCACTGGTGTGTGTCCTGGACAGTGGGGCTGTTGCAGCTACTGTGGCGGCACCATTGAGCCCTGGAGAGTGGCAGCCGAAGGGGCAGTATCAGTAGTCAGCTAATGGCCATGGGGGTACAGTGTCAGGGGCAGCATCAGTGCACCACCTGTAGAAATGCCCAGTCCTGGCCCTGGTGTGCAGCACCCACCCTCAAGGGGTGCTGACCATCAGGGCCGCGAACACCATGAGGGACAGCATGCTGATCAGTCAGATGACCTCTTAGATGAGCACACCTGCGTACTCCAAGCATCAGTCAATCAGCAGGTGTGGCTTGTGATGGCGGTGGATGCACTCATTGCAGCTCTGTGACCAGGCAGAGGAGTGGCGCAGCAGAGACACCAGTCTGGTCCTGGCAGGGATGGACTGGTTGCAGGAGGATGTGACCGCTGCCATTGACAGGCAGACACAGGCAATCACAGCTGTCATGGCCACAATGGACACACAGTTATTTGCCCATGCGTGGCAGACACCATGCAGTGCAATGTCCACCCCCCATTTCCGGTGTCGTGCGACACCCTCCTTGTTGACACAGGGTTCAGCTGTGGGCATCCCGAGCACACCTGGCGCAGGTATGTTCGGTGTGCTGCAGACCCCTGAGTGATCATGGTCGCGTTCACACAGTGGAGCCCTTGGGGGACCGTCGGTGCCACCCCATGAGGCCATTGGTCAGCCTGTCACTGGTGGCGGGTCTCAGTGGAGCTGCCCATGCATCCATGGTGGCCGTGGCACTGTGGCACTTGACTGACCTGTCCCCCAGCACAGCTACTGTCTGATGCTGCCCTGTGTGCATTGTGTTGTTCAGCATGCAATGCACAGGTGGGGTACCCGGCCCTGCACGCATACACACGTTCCATCTGCACACCCTCCTGGCTGCTGTCCACTGTGGTGTGTGCATGATGATGCCTGTGTTGTGCTGTCCGCCACTCTGTAATGGTGCCCAGTGTCTGACACACGCAGAATGACAGGCACTGGGTGTGGTGGTCTGTGGACGTGTGTGTGGCTAGGGGTGCTGGTCAGGGTCGGTGTGCCTCCTACCCTTTGTGCATGTCTTGTGAGGTGTGCGTGTGTGTAACCGCGTGCTGTGTTAGACCTTGCCCATCCCTGGTGGCGTGTGCAGTTCCATGCTCGGCCAATTCCCTTGACGACATGCACCCCTGGTGTTTGTCCATGCATGTTTGTGGGTTGTGCCTTTGCCACTGGTGGTTGCACATGGCCCCATGACTTACCTGGGTTGGCTGAAGTGCTCCTCTGTGATGGTGTCCCAGTGCAGCTGTGCCAGCTGGATCAGTCGGGGGTCCCTTCACCCAAGGGGGGGCTGCCCATCACCATCTTCACCAGCGTCCTCATCATCCCCATCGCTGTCCCCCTCTTTGACCTGTATGGCTACCCCACAGTCATTGGCCATGTTGTGCAGGATGCAACAGGCCAAGAATAGCCCGCAGACCTTTGAGGGGCTGTACTGTAGGGCACCGCCAGACGTGTCCAGGCAACGGATATGTGTCTTCAGCATCCTGAACACCCGCTCGATGACATCACATGTGACGGCATGTGCCTCATAGTAGTATTGCTGCGATGGGGTTGTGGGCCGCCGGTATATTGTGAGCAGCCAGGGACGGAGTGGGTATCCACTGTCATCTGTGTGTAGAGGGTGGAAGTTAGTTTGGTGATCAGCATCGCCCTGCCTTGGGTCATCTAGGCCAATACCTATGTCACCTCTGACTATGCCCCTCCCAAGCTCCATGTCTTTCTGCTTGGTTTGCATACTCACCCACTAAGAGGCCAGTGGGGATGTCCCCACTCTCAAATCTATGGCACAGTGCTGACTGGTGTCAGATGAAGGCATCATGTGTTCCCCCAGGGTGCGTGGCACAAACATTGATTATGCGCCCCCTGGCATCGCACACCACCTGGCAGCTGATGCTTGCATACCCCTTCTGATTCATGTGGGCCAGGTGGTGTGTGGATGGCTACATGGGTGCAGTCTATTGCCCCGAGCACACCAGGCATACGTGCTACCCTGTGGAACTCCTGTATATTTGATGTGCGCTCTGCTGGTGTGCTGGGGAAATGGATGTACTCTGCAGCATGTGGCAGCAGTGTGCTGAGGAATTGGGTGATGTGGCGTGACGCAGCCGACTGGGTTATGCCTGTCATGTCCCCTGTTGGTCTCTGGAAGGTACCCGTGGCGAGCAGGCACATGCAAGCTGTAACTTTTGTCTCCACTGACAGAGCATGGCTCCGTTGCATGGATGCCTGCATCACATCACTGCACAGCTCAGAGATCCACCTCAGAATTGCCCGGTTCAGGCGATACCGGCCCATGATCTTGGTATCAGTGTACAGCTCGAAACTGGTGCGGGCTCAGTACTGCCTGTTGGGGGCATACCGTTGACGGGCTCTTCCACGGCCGCAACCCCCCGCTGCCTGCCTTCTCACACCCCCTCATAACTGCCTCCATCTGGATGGTGGCACTGGCCATGTCCCTGGCTTGTGTTCCCCCCCGGCAGCTGCTTCTGTGTCCCTCCCCGGCTGCTACTTCCCCTGCACTGGGAACACCTTCCTGTGGTGGCCTCAGTGCTGTGTGGCACTTCCCCCTTCTGCACTGCACTGTGGCTGTGGCTCCCCATACCTTCCCTGTTCCTGGGTGTTCCAGGTGCTCTGTCTCTGTCCTGCCCTGTGTGTTTGTGTTGCCTGTGTGGCTGGCTATGGTTCAGAACATGTGCCTTCCCTGTAGCGTTCTTGCACCTCTCTCTTGTTCCTTTTTATTTTGGCTCATTTCCGCTATTGCGCAACTTCTGCTTGCTCCCCTATTGCGCATGGTGCATGTTTTTGAATATCGCACTGCGCCATTTATGCATGGTTCCTCCCCCTTCAGTTGCGCATGCATTCATTATCATTGTGCTCTTGCGCAGTGTAATTTGGGGGGCGCATCTGCCTCCCGCTGAATATCACAGCATGGCGTATTTTTGGACTTGCGCTGGTGCATCCCTATTGCGCATGGCACAACCCTTTTGAATATCTGGGCCTATATGTGAAAACTAAGTGTCCTAGCCACATAACAATTGCCCCACACCATGCTCCCCTCACACATACGTGTGTACATACACCACACCACACCACACACACACACACACACACACACACCTGCACACCCCACACAACCACAACACACAACAAATATAACAACCACACTCCACACACACCACACCACACCGTGCACACACAAACAAAACACACACACACCATACGCACAACACACAAAAACACAACATATACAAATAAAAACAAGAAGTTAGATGCCCTTCATCTTGCCATACTTCCTAACAACCATGAAGAGCAGAACAGAACAGAACAGAGTGACTGAACAACTAAGCCACACAGATGGGCACCTTTCAGTTGTTAATTTGTCCACCCACACACTGACTACTGGGGAATTAAATGTACTTTCCAAGGGCCTGAATTTCTTCTCAACTAAACCACTGGACGGAATACAGTTTTGTGGTGAAATGGAGGAATACTTCCGCAGATTGAGACTCAGGGAATTTTTTCATGGCAGAGAAGAAATCACAGACAGGGAAGAAATCACAAACAGTAAAAATATTATGGATAAGAAAAAGAAACCATTTGAATTTACCCCATCAAGTGGCCATAACAAGAAACTGGACAAATACATTAATTGCTTTCGCCAGAGAGTTACTGGTGAGATTCTTAATAGGCAGAAACAGGCCCGTTACAACCTCTTTCCATTGGAACGGAGGACTATACAAACACTAAAATCGAACCATAACATTGTCATAAAAAAAAATAAAAAATAAAAAAGCTGATAAAGGATCTGCAGTGGTGATATTAAATCGGGAAGATTACATTACAGAAGCCAACAGGCAGCTAAGTGACCTTACTTACTACAAAGTATTGGGAAGTGACCCAACTACAGAATATAAAAGAGAACTACAGGAGTTAATTGAAACATTTCCAAAGCATGTCTAAGACAAACTAAAGCCCCTCATCCCCAGTGAACCTAAGCCAGGGACATTCTACATGCTTCCTAAAATACATAAGCCTGGTAATCCTGGTAGACCCATAGTCTCTGGTAAAAGCACCCTGACAGAGGGGATATCAGGGTTTGTAGAAGCTATTTTCAAACCGCTGGTTATACAAAGGGATAGTTACATCAAGGACACTACTCACTTCCTGCATAAACTTTCTGGTTTTAAGGACTTACCACCTGATACCCTTTTAGCCACGATGGATGTAACATCCCTCTACACTAATATTCCACACACAGATGGCATTTCAGCCTGCCTCAAATACCTGCATGACAAAGAACTGGACCCCAACATTGACCCTGGAGTTGTGGGTAAACTCACTGAATTCATTCTGATACATAACATCTTCAACTTCAATGGTAAACATTATGTTCAAACTATGGGAACAGCAATGGGAATCAGGATGGCTCCACAGTATACTAATCTTTTTATGGCGAATTTGGAGGAGGATTTTCTAAGGCACTGTACACATAAACAACTCACTTATTTCTGTTGCATTGATGATTTGTTTATAATTTGGAAAGAGGGCACTGACACACTTAAAGATTTTCATCGGGAACTTAATAACCTCCACCCAACTATAAAAGCTTTCCCTGGAATATTCTGCCACCAGTGTACATTTTCTGGATACAACTGTCACTATTAAGGATGGAACCCTACATACCTGTCTTTACAGGAAATCAACAGACAGACAGAGATACTTACACAAGAAAAGTAATCACCCAAGCCACATAAAGAAATCTGTCATATATAATCAAGCACTTCGGTATCACTGCCTCTGTTCAAATGAGGAAGACAGAGACACACATCTGGTGATGTTGAAAAACACCTTTATTGAGCAGGGACACTCATCCAGAGAAATTGACAGAGCAGTGGAAGGTGCAACACAGGTCCCAAGAGAACAGCTACTGCAATATAAGGAACGGATGACTACCAACAGAATACCCTTAGTAGTCACATACCATCCTGACCTTGAACTCCCTCGTAAAGATTATTAAGGATCTCCATCCAATAATTAGTGAGGATGAAACCCTTAATTGTATTTTTCAAGAACTACCACTACTATCTTTTAAACAACCACCTAATTTAGTCAACTTGATTATAAGGAATCAACTTGAACCGGAATAGAATACCATGACATCATATGGTACACGACCCTGTCATCAACGCACATGTAAGACATGTCACCTCATTTCCACTTCAGACGGCGTGGTCACATCACAAAACAGACTTTTCAGGATACAGGGGAATTATACATGTACATCAAGTAATGTGGTCTAGTTTATCCAATGCAAGAAATGTCCTTGCACAGGTTTTGTGGGGGAGACAAGCCAACAACTCCGCACTAGAATGAATTCACACAGACATTCTATTAATCACAAGAAGACTGAGAAACTAGTAGCCCAGCACTTCTCCCAGGATGGCCACTCAATCTCGGATATGTCTGTGATGGTCTTAAAAGGACATTTCAACAGTACACAACAGAGACGGGCTTCTGAAATTAGACTTATTTTAATTCTCAATATGGTGGCAGATGGAATGAATATTGATGTTGTTTATATGACACATTATTCCACTTAAAGTTACACAGACCTTTACTTTAAAAGATGGACATAAATACTTTAGTTCTTCAGTAGGCCTTTGATTTTGTAAGTTTATGGTTATCTACATGTTGACTTCTCACCTTAACACTGTGGACTGTGGTGAGTGTGTTTAAGTGTGTGTGTGTGCATACTGATGTATGTATGTATGTGTGTGTTTGTGTGTGTTTTTTATGTGTTGTGTTTTTGTGTGTTGTGGGTATGGTCCGTGTGTGTGTTTTGTTTGTGTGTGCATGGTGTGATGTGTGTGGAGTGTGGTTGTTATATTTGTTGTGTGTTGTGGTTGTGTGGGGTGTGCAGAGGTGTGTGTGTGTGTGGTGTGGTGTGGTGTATGTACACACGTATGTGTGAGGGGAGCGTGGCATGGGGCAATTGTTATGTGACTAGGACACTTAGTTTTCACTTATAGTGTACATTTACTTCCATCTACTAGTTGTCAGTGGTTGGATTACACACTGTCACATTTTTAAATCTGCTTATATTAAGATGCATATCTCATTTACTTGGGGGTTCATAAAAGGTGCAATTCCTTTGGGTTTTCATTTAGATTCCTTAGACTAATTCTGTGCATTTTTGTTATACAAAGACTCTATGTTGAAATCTGCACTTATCAGGCTCATGGTCTCATTTTCTTGTGGGTCCTTGACAAGTATTTTTTTTATTTGGCACTTACACTTACAAGTGATATTATCATGCATCATGTATATTTGTGTATGTTAATTTGAGGCTTGTTTTCAACTAGCAGCTATACCTAATTTCAGGATTTTGTCTCTCATTATCTGTTCTTTAATACACCAGGGCAATTGGAATGTAAGTTGTAAGCACATCTTACATGTATTAGAGAGAATGCCACCCCAAGGATTTTTTTATCACTAGAATGCTTTCTTGGCATACTGAGACATTTTAAAATTTATGTGACAAGAACTCTCTGGCTGAAGAGAATTCTTGATAACCTTTGACCTTCTGAGGCTCCTCAGTTAAGAGCATACTGGTGTTAATTAGCTTCTCTGACGTAATCTTCTGTTAAGTTTTAAATGTATATGTTAAACCAATGAGAATTATTTCTGTTTTTTCAATATAACCTGGTGTTAATAGTATGGGATTTTCAAAATAAATGCCACAAAGCTTCTGAAGAAGGACCTGGTTGGTTCGAAAGCTAGAGCACTTTGTTATTTTCTGCAACATCCATGTTGGTCCAATAAAAGGTATCAAATAATTTGTTGCTGGATCTGTATAGTAAATAATGAAATTTCAATGGCAATGAGACCCTTCTGTCATGTAGGAATCTGTGACACTGCTCTTGATCCTGGCAGGCTTCACTGTATGAACAAACAAAGCAGTCCCACAGGTAATGGATGAATGTCCGTATTCAATATTCAATGTTGAATAGCTGCCTCTCCGATGTGTATATGCTATTGTTGTTGTCTTCTCCCAAATTCAGGAAGACGAACTTGTGAGGGCGCTTTTATCACACACAAATCCACAGACAATCTTCTCTTTTTATTTCCAAACTTCTGTTTATTATTTTTAAAACGTGGCAATCCTCAACGTTTCACCAAGTATCTTGGCTTTATCAAGAGATGCCCTTATAAAAATACTTAAATAAGCAAGTTTTAAAAAAAGGACTGTCTGTATTATGACTTGTGTTTCTCAAGAATCTTTTTTATAAATATATATCAATATATTTAATCATCTCCACTGATGCCACTTACTTCATTAGCTTTGTTAAGCCCTTCAATATTAATTATACCATTTGCATGAATTTCTGATCCTAAACAGAGGAAAGCCAAAATAAATTCTTATATCTTTATAATTCTTAAACTATTCATATAATCAAAACACCATCACCATATTAAATCCCAAATATTAATTCAAAAACACCCTTTATACATATCGTTCCACATAAATTCATAGTTTGTACCTGTTCAATCTCAATCATTGTTTTAACCATAGGGTAAGTCCTTTTATACAATATCAGATGTTTGTGTCTTCATATTCCTTTTTTAACTACAAAACAAAGAGCAATGACAAACATTTCAGTCCCCTCATCTTTTGGTCTCTAATATACTTTCTCCTAAAACATATGTCTCATAAATGTTATGTGTTTTTTATCTATCTTTTATGTTACTTTAATGGTTGTCCCAGCTCATTTATATTGTAAAATATTATGACCCCCTCTATTTTTTATAACGATGTTCAAATTTAATCATTCCAAGCTGCGTGAGTTTACTCTGCTTCTTATCAAAACCGAAGCGTAAATTCCATCTATTCATCCTTTTTTATGCTTCACAATTGTATCTAATACTTCCTGTGCTTTCATTTTTTAAGCCCTCTAATTATGTTTCAGATCCTTCAGCCTATGTCATAGCGGCTACTTAAAATCACTCGTTCGTCTTTTTTTCATTTTAAAAAAATTGCACCTACCGCATCTCGTGCTATTATGCTTGTCTTATTGCCAAACCGTATATTTTGTCTTCTCCGTTCTTTATAGTGCCCTCATTCAGCACACCACGATTCTTTTGAAAGTTTTCAACCCCGCGACTTTTTATCATTTATATGCGCCTCTTAAGTGACGTCAGCTGTATCCCCTTTCAAGTGAAACCTCTCATCTCTTGCATTAACTCTTTCCTCCTCACATCTCTCTGGTTAATTTAAGTAAAAACTAAAACAATCAACTAACTGCGTTTGATGTTGCCTCCAGTTTTCATTTCTAAATTGATCCCCATAATATTTCCACTATAGTTTAAAATCTGCTCCTATCATTCGTACCTTTTTTTTTCCTATGGTCTCATCACCACTGCTTCTAATACCACCACTGAAAACGGAGGCGCAAAGACATTTGAATCGGAGATAGAGGATGAAAAACAGAAAAGGCTCGGGAGCAACTATAAATTGGCTCAGCATCAATATTACATCATAAACACCAAATGCTGTCCTATAAGAATGTTAAAAAAGGGTACAATAAATGGATTAATAAATTATAAATTAACTGAAATCTGTGTTCTTATTTTTTTACAATCAACAATCTCCCCATTATAAGAATTATTACTTGTAAATACATATATATCAAGAAGGAAAGGAAGGAAGGGATGGGGGGTGGAGGGGAAGGGGGGAAAGTTGGGGAGGTAAGGGAAGGAGAAGGGGAGTGAGGGGAAAGGGGGCAGGGGGGAGGAAGGAAGGGGAAGAAAGAAGAGAAGGGGGAAGCTAAAGTACATGGTGATACTCATAAACCATAAATGTAACCTTTATAAACCTTAAAAGATGTACAGAAAAATCAGGGACTGAAAGGGAAGAAAATCAAGGGAATCTGTATTCTCCCTCTTTTATTACAATTCACTATCTATTTTTATAAGTGAAAAATATAAACCAGTATTTATGGACAGAGAAGAAAAGGAAAGGATAAAAGAAAAGTGGTGGGGGGAGGGGTGGGGAAGGGAAGGAAGGGGGAAGGAGGGAAGAGGGGGATAAATGGCGGGTGTGGGAGTAAGGGGAAGAGGGGGAAGGAAAGGGAGGGAAAAGGAGAGGATCAGGGTAGGGGAAGGGGGGATGGGGTAACAAGGGGAAGAGATAGAGGAAGGAGGCTGGAAAGAGGAATTCAGAAAAAACTAACACTGACTAAATTCTATCTATGGATATCTTATCTACGACAACAGTTCCAGTTAATTTCTTTATTTAAACCAATTCCAGGGTCCAGTGCTTTCATCTCAAAGATCCATTTTGTTTCTACTCTCTCCACTATCCTATTGTAGTCTCCCCCTCTGTCTGATGGTTTCACCTGTTCCAGTCCCAAAATCTCAACGATGCCCCTGTATGTCCTGCATCCAAGAAGTGATCTACCACTGGGGTAGATTTTTTATTTCTTATGTTTGATTTATGTTCCTGGATACGTTGTTTTAAAGGTCTTATCGTTTTCCCTATATATATCTTATCACATGGACACTGCAACACATATATCACCCCTGCTGAGGCACATGTTATTGTTTGTCTTATCTCATATTCTTTGTTATTATAGGGATGTCTATATTTCTGTTTCTTACTTGTATGCCCACAAACCAAACATTTGCCACAGGGTACCATACCAGGTTGCAATAGACCCAGTAATAGTTGTCTACTCTGCCGAACTTTCCCTTGTTTGTGGTCAGTTTGGACTAATTTATCTCTTAATGTCCAAACTCTTTTTTCCGCTATTCTTGAAAATTCCTGGAAAACATTATTTTCCATTGGATAGTCTTTCAGAATAGACCAGTGTTTATTTATTATTATTCTTATTTCCCCCATCTTGTGATTATGTTTTATACTCAGAACTATGGGCCTATCTGATCGTGTTTTCTCTACCCTATTAAGAGCTTCTGTTTGGGTAATACTCATGACCTTTCTTTTTGCCTGTATAATAGTTCTTTTATTGTATCCACGTTCCCTGAACCTCTTAGATGCTGTTTCTAATTCATTTTCAAATTCCTGCTCTTCCCCGCAGTTTCTACGAACTCGCAGAAACTGTGAGAAAGGGATACTGTGTATTAATTGTTCCGCATGAACGCTCTTAGCATGTAAAACAGTATTCCTAGACGTTTCTTTCTTATACAATGTAGTTGTTAACCCCCTTCCCCTTTTAGAACCCTAACATCCAAAAAAGGTATTGTATTTTTGTTATATTCCATTGTAAATTTCAAATTGATGTTGCAAGAATTCAAATATTCAAAGAATAGCATATGAATGCATGAGATGACACTTATATTCATGAGAGTGCCTGCAAGTGCACCAATACATTTGTAAACTAGCAATTCTTGCACTAACCACTGAGCCACCTAACTGCATTTTCGAACTGTTGTGACACACTCACACTAATACACATAAACATATATGCATATACTGTATATTCCAGTGTGACTTAACAGTGCACTGTCTACACCTACAGAAACCCAAGAAAGGAATACAGGAGGGTGAGGGTCTAGCCATCACAAGTCAGGAGAGAGACCTGGGGGTTATCATATCTGATGACCTGAAGTCAGCCAAACAATGCCAAAATCAATGGGGAAGACAAACAGAATGCTGTGGTGCATAGGAAAGAGCATATCCAGTAGGAGGTGTGAAGTGGTGACACCACTGTATAGATCACTGGTGAGGCCTCATCTGGAATACTGTGTTCAATTCTGGAGACTGCCTCTTAGGAAGAACATAGGCAGAATGGAAACAGTGCAGAGAAGACTCAAGAGTAACAAAAATGATACATGTACTGTACCACAAACCTTATGAAGAAAGACTCAAGGAACTAAACAGCTATTCACTGGAGGAGAGAAGGGAGATTAGGATATGATAGAGTCTTTCAAATACCTTAGAGGAATAAATGGGGTATAGGAGGGGAGCTTACTTCAGAAACGGAAGTGCATGAGGACAAAGGGGCATAACATGAGGCTGGAGGGAGGGAGGCTTAGGGGGAATGCTAGGAAGTATTTTTTCACAGAGAGGGTGGTGGATCCGTGGAAAACCCTACCAACGGAGGTGGTGGAAGTGAAAACAATAAAGGGATTCAAAAGAGCATGGGATAAGCATAAAGCCACCCTGTTGAACAGCGGAGCAGGGGAAAGGCAGCCCAGATAAGAGTAGGGATCGCCAAACCAAGTAGGGAAATGGGTAGACTAGGTGGGCTGTATGGTCCTTATCTGCCAACAGATTCTAGTTTTATATGTTTCTACACACATTTTTCCAGATAACAAAAAAAACGAACATCAAGGGACCTTTTTCTTCTTTTCAGGCTCCAAGGGCCATCAGAGGGTGGGGGGTTGCCACTAGACACCTCATTTAAATCAGCAATGACATGCATAAGGCTGAACTGATCTAGATAGTGGGAGAATGTAGACTAACAATGGTTGCACTTACCACTGAGCCACCTAACTGCACTTTCTAATTGTTGTGATATACACGCTGAACAATACATATACTGCACACATATATACACATATATTCCAGTATAGCACTGCAGTGCACTATCTACACACAGAGAGCTTTGCAACACACAGACTAAAACACATACACTGCCTTATACAGCATTTATTTACTTATACATTTAACTCTATATGTTACTGTATTCATGATGAACATTGTGTTTTGCACTAACTCATTGTACTAATATACAGCATAACTGGGTAACTTGGGTAGAGGACCAGGAAGGTAGAATCATAGAAACATAGAAGGTGACAGCAGATAAGGACAGCAAGGCCCTTTCAGTCTGCCCATTCTTTTTTCTACATTATGAATGTGCCATCTGTCTTTGCTCTGTCAATGGCCTATCTATTCATACTCATCCATATTGTTTCCTTTTGCCTATCCCATGCCTGTTTGAAGCCCTGAAGTGTATTCATATCCAACACTTCTTGAGGTATGCCGTTCCATGCATCCACCACCCCTTCTGTGAAAAAGAACTTCCTCACATTACCCCTTAACTGGCCTCCCTCTAATCTCATGCTGTGTCCTCTTGTCCTGCTATTTTTCTTATATTGAAACATGCTAGATTCTTTCACCTTGTTAATGCCCTTAAGGTGTCTGAATGTTTAGAATCTTATCACCTCTCTCCCTCCTTTGCTCTAGTGTATACATATTGAGCTCCGTTAATCTGTCCTCATATGTTTTCTGATGGAGTCCCTGCACTATTTTGGTTGCCTTTCTCTGGACTGCCTCAATCTGGTTAATGTCCTTGTGAAGGTGTGGCCTCCAGTACTGCATGCAGTACTCCAGATGGGGCCGAACCAGTGTCTTGTAAAGAAGGATTATTACCTCCCTCTTCCGACTTGTGATACCCCTACTAATATACCCCAACATCCCCCTAGCCTTACCTACTGCTTTAGTGGTTTATTTTGGATGATTTCAGGTCATCGGTGATGATGATGCCCAAGTCTCTTTTTTCTCTTCTGACTGCCATCAATTCCCCTTCCAGCCTATAGGTGGCTTCAGGGTTTCTCTTCCCTATGTGAATGATCTTGCACTTCTTTGCGCTAAACCCCAGTTGTCACTCTTCTGACCATTTCGCTAGTTTATCTCATTCTCTCCACCCCATCTGCATCATCTACTCTGTTGCAGATCTTGGTGTCACCTGCAAACAGACAAACCTTACCCTCCAGTCCATCTGCAATGTCATTGATGAAAATATTGAAGAGGACTGGTCCCAGAACTGATCCCTGAGGTACCCCACTTGTGACTTGCATTTCTTCTGACAGTATACTGTTTACCACTACTCTCTGTTTTCTGCCTGTCAACCAGTTTGCCACCCAGCTGACCAACCTCTGATCCACCCCGAGCCTACTCAGCTAATTAATCAATCTTCAATGTGGAACAGTATCGAAAGCTTTGCTGAAGTCAAGGAAGGTGACATCAGCTGCTCCCCCTTGGTCCACCACTCTGGTTACCCAGTCAAAGAAATCTATGCGATTAGTCTGACATGACGTTCTTTTTGTAAACCCATGCTCTCTTAGATCCTGTGCTCCTGTGGATTCCAGGTGTTGCACTATCCTTTCCTTAAGGATTGCCTCCATAATCTTGCCCACTACTGAGGTAAGACTGACTGGTCTGTAATTCTCTGCCTCCTCCTTGCTACCACTCTTGTGGAGCGGGATCACATGAACCTTTCTCTAGTTTTCTGGGACCTCTCCTCTGCTCAGAGACGCACTAAACAGTTCTGATAATGGCTCTGCTAGTTCCACCTTTAGCTCCTTTAGTACACTGGGATGTATGCCATTAGGTCCTATTGCCTTGTCCACCCTGAGCTTATCGATCTCTTATAGGACCCTTTCTTTTGTGAAGGGACTAGTGCACACCTCCCTCCCCCCATGTCCATGTTGCTGAGCTGTGCTGCCCTACCTCCTCTTCAGTAAATACTGAGCAGAAGTATCTATTTAAGACAGATTATTTTACATGGTCCTCCTCCTCACATGCCCCCTTATCCCCTTAGATCTTAGCAATATCCCTTCTGGACTTCGGTGGATGTGGCCGATCTGGACTTTATTTGGGGATATTGCAGAGGGACTGGAAGGAGAGGTATGCCTCTTTGTAGATGATACAAAGGTATGCAATTGGGTGGACATGCCAGGGGGGGTTGAAAGAATGAGGGAATACCTTAAAAACTGGAGAAATGATCTGAAGAATGGCAGCTGGGATTCAATGCAAAGAAGTGCAAGATCAGTGTACGTGTAATAATAAAATAAGGTTTTTGTAGATTCTTTCTTGATGGTAATATAAAAGAAATATGTAGCAGAGTTGCAGCTAGATGGTATTTATTTATTTATTGAATTGTGTTGACCGGGTACGCCCACTAAGACTAGAAGTCCCTTTTTCAGGGGTGACCCAAGGGGGGGATACAGATGATAGCCAATTGAAATTCAACCTGATCAAGCTGTATTAATGGGAGACAGAGAAAATCATATAGATCAGATACTAAGTTTTCAGTGCACCACAAAGTTATAGACAGGACATATTTAAACAGTGTAAACTTGCATATTCACAAATAATATTGACAAATGAACACATGGTTACAGACAGAAACATGTTTACAAAGTGCCAGAATTAAAAATGCAATTGCAGTGTGTCTTTCAGTTTTTCTAGTCTTTGGTAACACTTCAGCATTGGGTGTTTTATGATCCTGCACATCTGCATAGCATTCATTTTGTGACTTTTAACCTTAACACTGCTAAAACTTATCTGTAGTGATGTGCTTACTAGCTAATTATTTCTGTAAAACAATGGCATTCATGTACAGAATTAAAGTTTTTTTAGAAGGCCTGCTATGAAATCACCTATTTTGTCCATCTCAGTGCAATACAGGCAATACCAAAAAGTTAGAAAGAGAGTGAGATATCAATATCAATTACAGTTGAAAGGCTGATGAAGTTGACATGTCTATGATCTATGAAACTTTCTTGAAAGAGAATTTGACCTACATTTAACAAAATAGTGCTTTCATGACTAATCAACTGAAATGAACACCACAGACTGCTTGCTTCAGTTAGCACAGTGACTCTACAAAACCTCTAATTTTATCTAGTCCATTGGGTATCTGGAGAGTTCCCTTTCTCTACTGTCATAGCACGATGTCTGCAGTACTATGCCCACAACAACAATAAAAAAGTGTGCAGTGTATTCTGAGAGTTATAGTTCCTGAGATAAAAATTATGATATTTGGACATTACATGCAGGGTTATTTGAATTGAAACAACAGCATATTACCAACCAAACATCTACAATTTTGTATACATACTGTGAATTATACCAAAGAAATTGAACAAAATACATAAAATATATATTAAGGAGATAACTAGAAGACAAAACTGGATGATTAAGATAGGAAGATTTAAAGCAGAAAGAATATTTATCAATTCTTAGAAACGCTTACTTAGTAATACACTGGAGGTCTCTACAAAGCAAACTAGATAAATTTAAAACTAAGAAAAATTATAATGAAACAAGTCAATTTATAATCAATTGAGAATGGTAATATTATTTTAGTGACAGGTATGACTACATCCTTGTTCAAGTACAATACCGTATATAACAGTTTCTGTCAGGTTATAATAAAATCCGGCAAAGATATCCATCATTATTCTCTTTACCGGCAGTTGGTTTTAACCTCCTGACAGAAGCAAAACATGGTGACTGCTTGTTTTTATATTCAGATGTAAACAATTTGATTGCCAAATTGCTTGACAAGATAACTCAGCTCATCGAAAATGTCATATGATTCTCAATTGTAGGGCACTAATCATTTAAAATTGCCACTGGCCTAGAAAAAATAGCAGGAAAAGTAACTTGTATACAAGGCCCTCAAAAATGTAAAACTCATATTCACTGGTAAGATGTACAGTATACAGCAGGAAATGCAACTCTTTTTTATTAACACTTTTTTAAATCAAATGCTTTACTTTAATTACTGGTTGTACTAGCTTTAGCTCATATAATCTGTTGGTATTACTCATATACAGTATGTTTATGTTCTATCATGCTGATAAGTGGAAGCAACTCTCAGCGAAATTCAAACAATTTATGTCACAGTGTTTTTTTTTTTTCAGAAAGCCTTGAAGCACACAACAAATAGTTAAATGATATTGTCTGGCACAGTTCCATGGGTATGACAACATATTAAAAGTAGGCAAAATAGAAATAAAATTGCTCCACTTGGCTCTGTAGTTCATTGTAATTCTTCGGTACCAAAACATAGGCATCCTTTAGGTTCCGAGGCAATCTCTGTTTGAAACTGCATACAGAGTCATTGCTTTCCACATTACCAGTGTTATACCTCAGCCAAGTAACATAATGTCCAGAATGTACAGACACTCCATGGTGGAAAATGACAGCATGTGTGTCATACACACCATGTCAAAACACAACTCTAACTGCAATGTAGTTAGTGATTGATGTAACTACTCTTGCTCCAGTGGAGTCAAATTGTTTCAACACAATCATAAGGAACTGAGAATAATTTTTAAGCCATATTGACTCAGTGCACTGTCTACGACACCTAGTAAACAGTTCACCACATTTTGCATGTCTAAAACGCTGTCTGAACTTAACATATGTAGCTTGAGGAACATAGAGAGAAATCCACAGCATATCTACAGTGATATTTTTCTCAGAATGACCACATGAAATTCATGTGTATGTAAACACATAACTCACAGTAAAGTACTGTTGTACTGGAATGTCATCGTCCTGCAGAGTATTAATGATTGTCATCATAAGCTGTGTGACACCTTGCTGTATGTTCTGTACAAATGTTCCATGGCTAGGATAACTTCCCACAGCAACACATAAAGGTGTCAAAGATATGACACTGTTATCACATTTTTCTACCTGGCTCACTACTTCACTGAGTGCCTTAGACAACATTGTATTTCGGGAGGTCTGTATCCTCTGAACAAAATGTGGCATATGCAACAATGCTTGCATTGCATAGTTTGCATAACATTTGATCCCAAGATAGTTGTCAAACTGAGGCACAATATTCACAATGTGCACTATCTTAGCTGGAGGTGATTTAGCAACATCACTTCCAGACATCGGCTTATCATGCACAACTAAGAGTAACAAATTATACACTCACCGCTGTCACCCTGTTTCCTCTTTTCTGTTCCTTGTGGGTGCACAGATACTTGCTGTGTCTCAATTTATGCAGGCAGAGGAATCAGAGGTAGCTGCAGCTGAAATAGAGTCTGCAATTGATTGTTCTCAATTACACATCTCTTGTCAGCATGCAGATTTTCAGTTGCAATGTTTATGATGTACAATCCAGCTAGACTCCTGACACATGACAGTGCAACATAGCTCATGCCATCCTCAAAGATGGGATAATCTATATCAATCATTGCTGCATCCACACTCAAGCCTTGACTCTTGTGTATAGACACAGCATAAGCAATACAAAGAGGAAATTATTTCCTGGTCACATATTTATCTTACATTAACTCAAACGTCACAGTCAATCTATCAATAGGCTGTGCAACTTCTATAGTCACATCAAACTGTTCCTCTAGAGAGTTGTTTTAGCATTTCTTACTAAGCTGTGTAAGTGTTGCTGGATTCAACACAAAGCACTGTGCAAACAGTTCCTTAAGAGTTAAAAAGCAGTTTTGCACTGCACTGTGACCGATCTGCACATACATTTCAAGTGAGTTGAAAAAACATTTTGCAAACATTGCTTTTGAGCTGGTTAAGCATTTAAAGACAATGTAATATGAGTTGCTAATGCATTGCCAACTATAGAAAACAATGCTAAACTAACTCATTGGTGGGACTTGTACTGTACATTATCAAATTTGAGAAGAGCGTCTGCAAATGTTCTTTCAACATTGTACTGAAAGTTAACAATGTGTCCCATGGCACCATTGAATAGACCATGTTCAACATCAAGATTCCTTCCCAGCATCATATGTGCATTTAGGCAGACATTCAAAACAGCTTCTAGACCAACTGTACATGACACATCAGATGTAAGCTCACCAAGACGTTCAGTCACTTTCTGAACCATCTTCCAATTTAAGCAAACACCATCAACGGTGTCCACACAATGCAGAGTGACAACTTTGTGCCCTTCTTTCTGCAACATGATACTGCTGAACTCAGCACACTGCTTAAGATGAGGCATTAAGCAGACAATACATAGAGTACTGGAATATATCTTACTGAACACATCTCGTGCAGCAGACATAGAATCTCCACTGGTATCAATGATGCAACTCTTTAGCAAAGAAACATTGGATAGACTCAAACTTCCAATCCAAGCCTCATCAAGTAACTACTTATAGGCAGCATCACCACTTTGTGTCATGTTTTAAAACAGTTGAACATATGTGAACAACTTCCACAAGCTGATACCACCAATACATCCAATTGTCTTTTTTGCTTGCTGAACAGATAACATGCAGAACACATGTTCACCATTCGCAGGGGCAAGCTGTAGCAGGTCTCCAAAGACCACAACACTCTTACTGTACCTCCAAAAGGAATATCATCATTTGTACCCATGATTTCCTGTAAGTGAAGGTGAATGCAAGCAAACATCACATTCAACACCATACTAATCTCATCAATGACAAGGAACTGCATTTTCTGAAACGTGTCTCAGACTGACAGCTGTGTCATGTGACAACGTTTTGTATTCACCAGTGCTACCATGCTGCACTGACAACATAATCTACCAGTGAAAAGTGACACTACCAATATTCCATTCATTGAGTCCAGTTTGAGCAGTAACTGCAACAGAGATAGTGTCATCTGTATGTTTCCTAAGCTATGCTGTTATAGCTTCTATTAGGAAACTTTTCCCAGTACCAGCTGAGCCACTAATAAATATCAAAACTGGTTGATTCTCAGAACAATGGCATTGCTTTTGTTCATGTAGGATATCATGCTTCACAGCATTAGTTGCTCCACAGTAGACCACTTTTTGCTGAGAGCTTAACTGTCCTTGCACATCTGTTGGGTCAATACAAGAGTGAATGTAATGCTCCATTGCACTTTGAACCTCAGACATCAACACATCAGGATCAGTCAAGAAAAGTGGAGCACCCAAAGCTCCTTCTCCACCAGGATCAATATTTTCCTGAGTACTCTATGGAGTATCCTTCTCCAACCACTCTCTAGCCTTCTCGTTTTGTTCCTTCTCCAATGCCAGCTGGGAAATGTAGGCATCACATACAGTACAGAGAAACATAGAAACATAGAGCATCCACCACTCTTTCTGTGAAGAAGAATTTCCCACACGCCCCCTTAATCGGCCTCCCTCTAATCTCATGCTGTGTCCTTTTGTCCTGCTATTTTTCTTATATTTAAACATGTTATACTCTTTCACCTTGTTAATGCCCTTAAGGTGTTTGAATGTTTTGATCATATCACCTCTCTCCCTCCTTTGCTCAAGGGTATACATATTGAGCTCCGTTAATCTGTCCTCATATGTCTTCTGATGCAGTCCCTGTACCATTCTGGTTGCCCTTCTCTAGACTGCCTCAATTTGGTTAATGTCCTTGTGAAGGTGTGGCCTCCAATACTGCATGCAGTACTCCAGATGGGGCCTAACCAGTGTCTGGTAAAGAGGGATTATCACCTCCCTCTTACGACTTGTGATACCCCTATTAATACACCCTAACATCTCCCTAGCCTTACCTACTGCTTTAGAGGTCTGCTTGGATGATTTCAGGTCATCGGTGATGATGATGCCCCAGTCTCTTTCTTCCTTTGTGATGGCCAGCAACTCCCCTCCTAGCCTATAGGTGGCTTCAGGATTTCTCTTCCCTATGTGCATGATCTTGCACTTCTTTGCATTAAATCCCAGTTACCACTCTTCTGACCATTTTGCTAGTTTATCCAGATCTCTTCTCATTCTACCCACCCCATCTGGATCATCTACTTTGTTGCAGATCTTAATGTCATCTGCAAACAGACAAGCCTTACACTGTAGTCCATTTGCAATGCCACTGATGAAGATATTGAAGAGGACTGGCCCCAGGACTGATCCCTGAGGTACCCTACTTGTGACTTGCATATCTTCTGACTGTATACCATTTACCACCACACTCGGTTTTCTGCCCATCAACCAGTTTGCCACCCAGTTGACCAACTTCTGACCGGCCCCGAGCCTACTCAGCTTATTTATCAATCTTCTATGTGGAACAGTGTCGAAAGCTTTGCTGAAGTCAAGGTAGGCGTCATCAACTGCTCCCCCTTGGTCCACCACTCTAGTTACCCAGTCAAAGAAATCTATGAGATTAGTTTGACAGGACCTTCCTTTTGTAAACTCATGCTATCTTGAATCCGGTGCCCCTATGGATTCCAGGTGTTGCACTATCCTTTCCTTAAGGAGTGCCTCCATAATCTTGCCCACTACTGAGTTAAGACTGGCTGGTCTGTAGTTCCCTGCCTCCTCCCTGCTATCACTCTTGTGGAACGGGATCACATGAGCCCTTCTCCAGTCTTCTTGGACCGCTCCTGTGCTCAGAAACTCACTAAACAGTTCTGCTAATGGCTCTGCTAGTTCCACCCTTAGCTCCATAAGTACCCTGGGATGTATGCCATCAGGTCCTATTGCCTTGTCCACCCTGAGCTTATCGAGCTCTTATAGGACCCTTTCTTTTGTGAATGGAGTAGTGCTCACCTCCCTCCCCCCTGTGTCCATGGTGCTGAGTTGTGGGACCTGCCCTACCTTCTCTTCATTAAATACTGAGCAAAAGTATCTATTTAGGACAGATGCTTTTACAGGGTCCTCCTCCTCACATGCCCTCTTTTCTCCTTTGAGCTTAGCAATACCCCCTCTGGACTTTCTACTTTCACTAATGTATCTATAGAAAGTCTTGTCACCTTCTTTCACTGTTCGTACTAGTGTTTTCTCAGTTTGGGACTTTGCCTGCCTTACTGCCTTCCCTGCTTCCCTTAGGGCAGTTTGGTATGCCTTCCTATCTTCATCCCACTGTGTTCCCTTATATTTCCTGAAGGCCAGCCTTTTGGCTCTGACCTTTTCTGCTACTGTATTTGAGAACCAGAGTGGTTTCCTTCTTGTTTTGCACTTCCTTTTCTGTCTAACACAATGGGATGTTGCTTCAAGTATTGCATCCTTAATGCTTGCCCACTTTGCCTGTACCCCCTCACCTGTGTTTCTTTTTGCCAGTGCTAACTTAACACTGTTGGTCATATTATCAAAGTCAGCTCCTCTGAAGTACCATATTTTTGCCTTGGAATGGGATGATTTAGATGTAGTGGCCAAATTGAACCATACCTTGTGATGGTCACTGGTCCCCAGGTGATCTTCTGCCTGGAGATCTGTGATCCCTTCCCTGTTAGTCAGTACTAAATCTAGGATAGCCCTGTCTTTTGTGGGTTGTTGTATCAGTTGTTTGAGGCCCTCCCCCTGCAGGGACTCTACCATATGTCTAGTTCTGGTAGATGTTCTCGCTGGTATTGACCAATCTGTATCCGGCATGTTGAAGTCTCCCATTATCAGAACCTCTCTTTCAGCTGTCATGTTTTGTATATCTTCTGACAGTAATGTGTCTTTGTCCTCCCTCTGGTCTGGGGGCCTGTAGACAACCCCAGTTCTTATGGCGGTCCCATTTCCTGTTTCCAGGGTGACCCACAGTTCTTCTGGCTCCTTATGTGTATTCTGAATTTCTGTAGCTTTGATATTTTCATTGACATACAAGGCCACTTCACCCCCTTTTTGCACCTCGGTCTCTTCTGAACAGTACATAGCCAGGTACTGAAGTCTCCCAAGTGTGGTTACTGGTAAACCATGTCTCATTAATTGCTACTATGTCCAGTTTAGCCTCTGACATTATTGTCTGCAGGTCTGGAATCTTATTTCCCAGGCTGTGAGCATTTGTGTACATGATTTTCCATTGGCCATATTTCGGTACGTTAGTTGTTGAGTGAGGTTTGGCAATTCCCCAGTGCGTCATATAGGGAGACGGACATTTTTTCTTACCTGGCAATGCAAATGAACTGCAAACATGCTGAATCCCTATTTGACCACTAGCTGGGGGGTGGGTGTTCTTCCCATTTGACGTATGGGGTGCTGCACCTATATCAGTTTTGAATGTCTCATAGGTAACATTAAACTGTTCCTCATAAGTGCTGTACTCACCTTTAAGTGAACTTTCATCCCTCCATTGCTTAAAAAGAAAAAGTAGAGCAAAATAGTAATGCTTCTTTTTCTCATCATTAGCCAGACTAAGCTTGCAGTGGTCAATGAAGCATGGTTTCTGTTTCTTCACCAGACTGCTTTGCAGGCCCTGCACTTGAAAGATATGTATCTTAAGGTAAGTATGAACATAAAAGACAAAATCATTCTATTTTATTTATTTGCTTATTTATTTGTTTTCAGATTACAATACCTTTGAGCCAGTGGCTCTTTTACAGAGGTTCCGCATTGATAAAAGATACAATAAAATATAATATTTGAGTGATAAAATTCAAGGAGTTGAAGTATGCGAAGCAATAACTGGCTTGTGTGGATGATAAACGGCGAGGCGAAGCCGGGGTGTTTAATTACCCACACAAGCCGGTTATTTCAACTATACTCCAACTCCCCAAATGTTATTACTATTATATGAGTTGGAGCTACTCTTTCACTTGCATTGTGTGCAGCAGTGAAAAGTGCAATTAGGATATGAGATGGTACACTCGTGTAGTCCTGGGCTAGAGTCAGGAGGAGTACTGTAAAAAGTTTTTTTTAGTGTGAGGAAGCTCATGCGGTTGTGAGCATCTGCATTCCATTAAGTGACATGGTGGGAGTGCAGAGAGATGAGTCATAGATAAGTAAAAATAAAAATAATGCGGTTCAGTGTGGGATTGTTTAGCTGCAGTTGAGGGGAGTATGAGTAGGCTTGTGTGCCAGGGGCTGTGAGGAGTGAAGCGCTTGAGCAGGCTTAGGAGGTGGGTGGGTTCTGGTCAAAATGGGGCATGGCTCAGATAGACTGGTCAGTGAGCTTTGAGTGTGAGTGGTACAGTAGCAAGTTGGTTGGGTAAGCGAGAGAGCAACTTACGTTTTTGTAGAAATACCATGATTTGGACGTTGTGAAGGAAAAAACAATCTTTGTTTTTTGAGTATGTGTTGGAGCAGCTCCTGGAGTGGACAGAGTGGAGGGTAAATCATGTGATCTGGAGCTGAAGGTGATTAAATGACTGTGGGTGGGGTTTAAATGATTAAATGACTCTGTGGGTGGGGTTTAGGTGAATAAACGACTCTGGGGCTTTTTGTGGGTAGTTTGTGGGAGAATAAGTGATGGTAATTCTGTGTTCTGATTGGCTGAGAGGAGATGCCTCTCATATAATATACAATATAATACATTAGCACCAGGATGTTACAATAACAAAGGTTACCATATTCTGACAGGTACTATAGGGTAGTCAATAGAAATGCATTTTAAGACTGAGTAAAAAATAGGTGAAATATAGAGCAGCCAACAATGGCCTTTTTCTTTTTTTGTTTGAGAGTGGGAGAGAGAAAGAGAGAGAGAGGATGGGGAGGGGGATGGCAGGAGGGATCTAGCAGGTTAGGACAGAATTAGGGGAGGTGAGGGAGAGGACAGGAATTGGGAGGCATGGGCAGTGGAAGAGGGGAGAACGAGAGTGGAGAACGACCAACAGAAAGCATTGTTGATAGGAAAGAGAGAGGAAAAGGATGGATGGTGGGATGGGGTGTGGACAGGAAGAGGCTAGATAGTAGGGGGGCATGTGAACAGGAGACAGGTCTATGGTTACAAGAGGTGGGGAGATAGATGTAGGGAGGCAATATAGTGCAGTGGTTTAAGGCTCTGAGCTGCAAATCTGGAGACCTGGATTTGAGTCCCGTAGCCCCCACTTGCATACTGTGTGATTCTGAGCAAATCACTTAACTTCCTTGTGCTCCCGGGTTGCACCTGTAAACAAGCTTTCAGCTTAGTGTGTCTCTCCTGGTTAAACAATTGGAAAAAAAAGATAAGGCAGAAGAAAGTGGCAGAGGGGGAGTGCATAATGGGAGATGTGGGGGTTCTACAGAAGTAGTATAGACAGAGAGATGGGGGCACAGAGAAATTGAGGATTCCTTAGGCTTTAGAGACCTAGGGGTGAGATTTCCCCATGATTGGACAGTCACATCTGCTAAGTGCAGCAAGGTGTAGGCAGAGCTGATATCAGATAGGGCCCAGCTTGGGTACTGAGAGTATAGTGTCTGGTAGGTTGTTTAGCCAGGAGGGTACCCATTAAGCAAAATAGCATTGTACCTGCGTAGTGCAGCAGAATAGAAAAAAAAGCACTTGTCATGACATACCTCAGGTTTGATGTGGGTTGATTGCTTGTTTAAGGAGATCTTGTATTACTGCGGGGGTTAGTCTAAGACAGGCTTTTTTAGCGAGGAGGCAGATCTGGTACTTTACTCATCCCATGAGATTCAATCAATTTGGTTATTCGTATATATTGCAGGCATGGGTGAGATGGTGTGCTCCCATGATTAACCTGCATGTTTTATTAAGGGCTAGGCTGATCCTTTTGAGCTCAGTGTCAATTGCTGCACTGTATAAAACTAGTCCATAGTCAATAATGGAGACTATAGAGCTGTTGACTGCAAGTCGGAGGGCATCGGGGTTACGATTTGGCAACCTCATACAAGCACATCTCTCCCATGACAGTGTGCTGCTGAGGTATGTATCAATCTAGTTGTCCTTCACAATGTAGGTAGAAGAAAGCATAGCAGATGCCAATGCTTCAGTCTGTTTAACTGACCAAAGCACATGCTTGCGATTCTGCTTGTAGTTCACATTGAGGAACTGTATTGGATCTGACTTCCCATAGAGATGAGTACCAATAAGACTGTCACTTGCCTCATATAGAGTGCACTCTCCATACATCAATGTCTTCAAACCCAAGGACCACAGATATAATGTCATAGATTTGCTTGGGCACAAGGTCATTATGCCAAAAACAAATACAGCGCAGCAATGTACCATACTGTCAATACAGCAGTTACATTGCTAGTGCTTGCTGATAAAGGCAAATGCAAACATCGGCGAAAAAGGCACATCAAACATTTTTTACAGGGGACTATACCCCACGCATCCCTTGTTATGGGATGCTGTGCCTCTGAACCCCCATCATTTATATAATCAACTCTGGGGGGGTACACTATGGGGATGGGGAGACATACAGGTGGAGGAAAATAAACAAGTCACACAAGCTGTTAAAAAAAGAAAAATAACATAGACAGCACCAGTGGTCTGGGACCAGCATTCGAGCCCCGGTCCAAGATGCACCACTTTCCTCCACTGCTCACAGCTCATACCTCTAAGCCATGGTGCCTGCTTAGCAGGCCAACCCCCTAGCAGAGGCCTTATCATCTGCGTCACTGCCTACCAGCCATGAGCGAAATGGTGCAAAATGGCACTTGAAATATTTCCTCCTTGTGGTGTTAAGTACCCTGTTGCTATAGTCCCCCATGCAGTGTCTGGTGCGCGGTTGTGATTACACCATAATTCATATGGCATATTGACCCGGTACCATCTGCTTGTGTTTGGCAGTTCCTCCTAAAACTCCTGCAAGTAAGTTTGCTCATGTTTGGTGATGTATGACAAAACATACCACAGAAGAGCCATAGAATTGTCAGCCACAAACTGAAGATTCATGTTTATCTGCCACATTAACAGAAGAACAGGATTGCAGTCATTGATGTACACTTCATTCTTCTTCCCAGGTAGCTCATACACCCACTTTGTTGATTTTTCTTTCAGATGATGTCGCATTTCAGAGAACACATCATTCATATGACCCTGTTCACACACACACACACACACACACACCTTGGAAACCCAAAACGACACCTTGTGTACCACTGAGACCCACTTTTCAGAGGCTTGCAACAGTGCTTGCAGCACAAGTGATGCTGAAACATGTGCACCAGCTTCCACAGTTTTGGGCTATCATACTTGTCTGGAATGTGACAAGTTACATATTGCAAGATAAACATCAACACATCATCATTGGAACTATCAGCAATACGTGGAACAGCCTTAAACCTTCTCCTCCCTGCCCACCCCTGCACCACATGGACCCACCACTGGAACTAACATACTACATGGGTCACACACCTTTGCTTTCAAAGAAATCTCCCCATGGAAGCTCTTGGTGCCCTATTATCTCTCAACCCCTCAAAAGGTAAATCTCCTGATGGACTGGACACCAAACTCCTATACCTTTCCACCCCCGCTATAGCTACCCTGCTTGCCAACCTCCTCAACCTCTCTTTCACCACTGCAGCTGTTCCCCAGACATGGAAATACACTGTTGTCATTCCCCTCCCTAAAGAGGGAGCACACACCTCTGCCTCAAATTACCACCCTATCTCCTTCCTCCCAGCTCATGCAAAACTACAAGAACACCTTGTGCCCACCCAGCTTACCTCCTTTCTCTCAGACTCCAGATTCTTCATGCCATTTCAGTCTGGTTTTTGGAAGGGACACTCCACTGCCTCTTCCCTGTTAAGGCTCACTGACTCCATCCTCACCAGGATGGATAGGGGCAGATCACCTCGGCCATCTTCATCGACCTTGCTAAAGCATTTGACATAGTCTCACACCACTTGCTGTTACAGTATCAAGCCTCTCGGAAGCTGGACTCCCTGATTCTACCACCAACTGGTTTGGTGCATAGCTCACTGGCAGAACACAATCAGTAAGAATTGCAGATACCACTCTTCCTATGACAACCGAAGTCCCCAAGGGTCAGTTCTTGGCCCCATTCTGTTCTCCATCTTTCTAAACAACCTGCCTTTAATCTGCTCCACCACAGCTATCCATATGTATGCAGCCGATACTGTCCTATTCACCTCCAGCTCCTCCCCAGAAGAGGTAGTTGCCAACCTCCAGGCTGATTTTAACAAAGTTCAGCTCTGGTTCAGCTCTCACCAGCTCTCCCTCAATGCTAAAAAAAATGGTCACCATGACCTTTGGTTCAAAGCAATGGCTCTCCAGACTCCCCTCCCTCTCCTCCTTCCACAACCTGGATGGGACAACACTGGAGGACGCCACTACCTTGCGGTACCTAGGGGTATGGCTTGACAGCCACCTATCCTTCTCCGATCACATTGATGCAATCATGAAAAAAATATGCCCTAAGCTTGATTCCCTCTATAGGAACTGCTGTAGCCTCCCCCTTACCATGAAGAGTGAGATTGTGCAGAAGATGATCCTGCCATCATTTGACTACTGTGATATAGTCTACAGTGCAGCTCACAAGTCTACCTTGGCCAAACTGGATCCCCTATTCAACGTGTTCTGATGTTTTGCTCTTGATGCCCCCCTGCACCCGTCACTGTGATCTCTACCACTCCATTGCATTTCCATCCCTTGACAATCACCAACTACTGCACTGTACCAAGTTTTTCTCAAAATTCTGGCTTGGCACCCTCCTGTCTTACCATTCTGCCATGCTACTGCCAGCCCCAACCCCCACACATGCCCTCAGGTCAACTACTAATCCCTAGGCACAGGACCAATGTTGGCCAATCAGCCTTCTTGAATCTATTCTCTAAACTCTGGAATGATGCCCCCCCAAAAATTCAGCTCTCCTCCTCCACCTACTCCCTATCCTCCATGCTGGCAAGTTACCTTACAGTAAATTGCTTCCGTGCTTGATAATTCAAGAGCTAGCTCATATCCTCCCCACCCCTCATCTGCCTGACCAGCGACACCTAGCTTGCGCTATGGATGCTGGCTTATTTTGACGAATTATGGCACTTACTTGTCACATGATCTTATTGTCCCATCCTAAGCTGCACTTGCTACTTGTTTGTTCTAAACTGCCTCAGTGACATGTATTCCATATGCTATGTGCTTGTGACATGTATACTATGTACATTGTACCCAACTGCAACCAAAGTGTTATCTCATCTGTAACCTGTATATGTTACCCCATACCACTGTAAATCATCTTAAATGGAATAAATTAATTGATAACCTATGTGTTATCCTCCCTGTGTACCCCCTTCCTCCCAGATCACGCCAGGAGACAAGCTTCCTGCTCAGTGTACGTTTCCTGGTGAAACATGTCAATAAATAAAATAAATAAATAAAAATAAATCCACAAGAACATGTGAATGTGCAGAGCTTCACCTGCCTGATACTCCAGTCGCCAGAAATGGTGATCAAATAGCTCAAGAAGTGGATTAATCTTTGACAGAATAAAAGTCAACAACTCATGAAAACAGTGCTGGAAATGCAGTGAAAGAGCTACAGGATTGAGTGAACACATCTCTACAAGTGTCATTGATGAAATGCCATCAACATCTGCATTGGCCCACTTCAACAAATCAGCCAACTCATCCCAAGAATATTCACCACAACTAAGAGTAACAAACCAAGTAGCTGGACCAAATTCATGAAGTATGCACATCACATTGGAGTGCCTTTGATACCAAGACTCTTTTGTACCTCTCATGCTGGACAGAATGAAACTCAGATTAACTTGCAGAGTTTCATCTTTCTCATTCAACTTCTGCAAGAACTCTGCAGCTGTCATGCCTTACAGAGATGCAGTGAGCTGTAAAGTATGAGCTACTGATGCCACAAGATACTTAGCTCACGCTTCCACAACAGGTGGAAGAAGTATTGAATGTTCCTCCTCAACTTTCCATCTGAATGCAACACACTCAAAGAATGGTACTCAACACTAAGGACTTGTGCTTCATATACATCTAAATGTCCTTCACTGCCATGTAAAAAGAGATCTGGAAAACAACATTCTTCCAAAGTGCTCTCCCAGATACTGATAGCATTTCCTTCAACTTGCTTCAACTGAAACAACTCTAAGTCATCAGTGCCTGGATCTCTTTCATGCAGAGGATGATTAGTGTACTGCTCATATACATTTTGTTCAATATTCATTGTCACCTTCTCTATCATTGCCTACCTTCCTTCAAGAACACTAAGTTGGCCAGGTAAGTCTGAAAGATGGTTAATGTTGAGATACTCATAGAAAGGATTTTTATATTTCAAGCACCTGAAAGCTTCTCTCACTCGTTCAACATTGACAACATACTGCCAATTCATATTAGACTTAGTTGGAACACAATTCATTAAGATAAGAAGACTAGTCTCATGTGAAATGGTGTCAGCATTTTCTATAGAGGAAGCGTTGGGTACATAGTAGTACCCTTTAGAGATCTGACAAGTTCATTCTGCACTATGTTCTTCATTTTAGTGTTAAGACACAAAATTGTCTGAAACGATTTCCTTGTTTGACTAGGAATTCACTCAAATAAATTATGTTTTGCAATCTCTGGAGGTGTTCTGTGAGGTTTCATATTATTGAGTATGGACCTTAGTGGTAGGGCATTCACCTTAATCTTAGTACAGCAGTACACACATATGGCTACCTTTATAGGCATGTCAAAGTCTGACTGTGGTAAAAAATAAGCCACCAAATGACACCTCATATGATTCAATGTCTTGATCTTTTCCATATCAATCTCCACAACTTTCCTATTATAAAACAGACGTTGGCAAGAAACACAAGTATATTCAAACTTTTCTGTTTTAGCCAACTCAATCTTTGCAAGCTCATTGCCAAACTTTCTAATGAGTTCAGACTCATCAACAGAAGTAGACACTTCCACTGACTCTGTGCAAACATTAGATGGACAATGCAAAGGTGTCTTCCTCTGTATATTTTTAATCAGAACAGATGCATCTTCCATATTACCTTCTTCCAGTAACAGATTTAACTCAGTGAACATCTTCATTGAATGTCTGACATGATACAATTCGGCAACAAATGTATGCATAGCTGTATTATGCACAACAATCATGCACATTTGATGACAAACACTATCACACACATGCCAGTCTGCAAACAGGCTAGAGAATGACCCAGAAGTCCAGTATATGGATGGATGTCACAGTGATCAATTTTTAAACTGTCCATAATATTTGGAACTGCTCATGAACAAAGACAGGTTGATAAAATTCTTGACTTCATTAAAAGATGTTTGCCGTATGTTACACAACTCATCACAAGACCACTAAGTACATTTTGGTCCATGTTCCTCAACTGGGGAATTAGGGGCCTCCTCTAAATCCTGTCCAGTGGCAGCAATCTGAAACAGCAAAATGTTAAATGCTTATCCACTCTCATCCATTGAAACTAGGTCTGTGAAAAATTTGTATTCCTCCTGCAGAACTTACGTGAACTGCAGAATTCCGCTTCTGTGAAATTCCACAAATAATTCTTACAATGTTCAATAAATTTTGTCTTTTGTGTTCTGCAGATTTCTCTGTTCAGCGTACTTAAATTGCGTACTATATTTCCACAGAACAGCGTAACTGTTCCACAGAAATAGATTCTGCAATTGAAGTACTCTGAATAGAGAAATCCACAGATCGAATATTGCAAGAGAATTAGTCGCAGAATTTACTCCCTGTAGTGATGTAATATCATACACAATTCCACAGGTAATGTGTTCTGCCATTTGGATGATGCGAGTTAGTGATGTTTTATGTTTTTGTGTTCTTTCTCGCACCAAGTGTTCTGATTTCTGCCATTCGTCTACCACGCAGTTACAAACAGAGGATTTTTAGTGAATGGCAGAATATATAATTAGCCATTCAGAAACATGTGGAAATCACCAGAAAACCACAGTTTTTGAAGTGTGAGAGTAGGAGAGAGTGACTGTATTATAGTGTAAAATCTGTGGATTACTTGGCAAGTTAACTTATATTTATCATAATGGCATCATCTACTTGAGTTGAAGAACTGTCTTTGGAACCTGTTGATGGGGATAAATCAGTTGCTGACAATCAGCAGCAGCTGCCACGCAAGAGCTACCCTCCAAGTTAGTGATCAGCAGCACCAGCAGGAGGAGCACCATCATGCTGAAGATCAGCCACAGCCACCTGAGGTTGTTGACGATGAGGCACAGCATGACAGCAGGTTCCGCTATGAACTGTCCCCACCTTTCAGTATCAAGAAGGTCACCCTCCTAGTTAAGGAGGTGACCAAATATGCCGGAGGCCTTTTTGGTTTAGAAAGGCTGGCATTCAAAAAATGTGAAGAACTGTGGGGGTAGAGCAAAAACGTCATGGACACAGAGGTGGAAAGCATCCCATGCATGATTAAATAATTGAAACATAAATGGTATGACCTCCAGTGCCGAGATCCTAATGTTTTGGAGATGCTTGGTGGAGAGGTCAGCATGCAGGAGGCAGGTCATAAGAAGAGGAAGAGACAGGACAGTCATGGCACCAGTGAGTAATAGTATTCAAATTTCAGTCATTCTTATTCACAATAGTAAGTTAGAGTTATAGGTTACAAATATAATCTGATAATTTTAATGTTATTGATGATTAACAGGTGCTAAAAGAACACCTGCAGATGTTGCCCCTAGTGAGGATGTACAGCAACAAGAAGAATCTCCACAGTCTAGCAGCAGCATTAACTGGTGGGGCAAGCACTGCGACTGTATCTGGTAAGTACATCTTCTTTTTAATAAGCAATCAAGCAAATACATAAGCATTAAACCATGACAATGCATTGATTGTTCTACAGTTGAATTAAAATTAATCCATGGTTGTTTAAGTGTTTGGGGCACAATGCTGCAGGCTGAGTGCCTCAAACCACCTCCACAACCATGGATGAATTCAACAGTAGAACAATGCATTGTCATGATTTAATGTTCTGGTAACATGGTGGCAAGCACTTGTTGTGTACTTTAATTTTCCGGTGCTGAATTAAATATTGGTCTGTATTGTGCCTGCGTTTAATTATTAATAATATTGGTCATAAGCTCCACAATTGAAGGACTGCATCAAAATCCCCAACGATGGGAAAATAAATGAACTGAATATGTACACTCTGCAACCAAGTAGAGAAGGTGGACATGTTAGAGACCTCTAGATACCTCATTGTGGTAAACAGCACATCAGGACAGCATCAGCACCCAGGTAACCTGGGCAAATTGCCAAGGGCCCCGACACTAGAGGGGGGCCCACCAGGGGCTCAATAAAAGTGACTGTTGACTAACTTTGCCATAACTCCACCCTGCGTGGACTGCGCTGGCAGTATGTTTTGTTTTCCACAATTCATGGTGCTCCGAGTCAACCAAACCACTGCCTGCAGTGAAGCCATGACATTCACAGTATTCACTGCTAGTGCCAAATGAACCAAGAAATTAACAAATTTATCCCCCCCTTAAGTCTGCCTGTGTGAGTCTGCAAGCCCAGCCCTGCATGTTGACCTGCAGGGCCCTGATCCATTGCATTCTGTGGGGCAGAGTGTAGGATGTGTGCAGGTGGCCAATGGCTGGAGAGAAGTGTGGTAGAGGGGTGGATCACCTGAGCCATGATCCTGCCAGTCAGCTTTAGCTTAGCTGTGTTGTTTGTGTTGTTGGGAAGACATACCAAGGCAAGAGGGGAGTTCAAAATAAGGCACAGTTAGATGGAGTGGTGGTAGAGCACTTACTGGCTGGGTGGGCAGGACTGAGTACTTTAGAGTGATCAGTGATGGTTGTCTGTGCATTGTCATGTTGGGCCAGTGGAGCTATCAGCACCAGCAAAGACAGTCCAGGACAGTAACAGCAACTTCAGCAAGCAATGGATGTGATCTTGGATGAAGTTTCCCTCAGTAGTGACAGTCATGACCCTGACCACTGCTGCACCACTGCGCCACTGCACTGCCAGTGCCACATCAGGTAGCACATAAGAACAGAATCTCCTGCCCTTAGGCTGCAGCTATGTCCCCGCTCCGGGGACAGTGTCAGGTGGGGAGTTTGACTTGGGCGGTACACCTGACAAAGAGTAACACAGGTGTCCTAAGGCGAGCTCAGAAAGGACAGAAACCTCCCATGGAGCAGAAGGGAGATACAGACAGGTAGCCACTGGAGGAAGGAAGAGGCTTGGGCATGAGTGGCTCAG
Organism: Neoceratodus forsteri; assembly: GCA_016271365.2. NCBI lineage: Eukaryota > Metazoa > Chordata > Ceratodontiformes > Ceratodontidae > Neoceratodus > Neoceratodus forsteri. Next base: position 877,157,663 of record CM057459.1, read on the forward strand.
CCTGCTGGGTTGGTTGGTGTGGTCTTGGATTGGAAAAATCCTCTCTGAAATGTTATCTGCATTGTCTTAATAATTCAATGCTGTGTGACGAGGGTGGGCTGCTGCTGTGCTGTGTAAGACTGGTGATGAACAGTAGGTATTAGGGTGATACTTGCATCTGTAATAGTCAGACTCTGCCAAGTCAGCTGTTTTTGGGGTTTTATTTTAACAGACAGGTGGGTCACTAGAGGTTCATTGCCAGGGCCCACAAACACCTGATGCCGGCCCTGTGGCACATATTTCTAATATTCTTAAGAAGAAAAGGTGCTCAAGAACAAGGGGACTTATATGAAACTGGAGGGAGGTAGATTCAGGAGTGATATGATGAAGTACTTCTTCACAGCAAGAGAGATGTATTCCTGGAATAGCTTTCCAGTGGAAGAGGTGTTGGTGCAGACAGTGGTACGGGTCAAGAATGTATAGCAAAAACACAAGGGAACCATTCTGGTTTCCTTCTTCTTTTCCCTTTGGACACTAACACATTAGTTAGTATCTCCATTATGGCTCATTTTAGTTCCCCCAACTGTTCCTCCACTCCTTCTATTACCTCTCCCTTCTCCAGGACTGTTCTTAAACATCTACATAGTTCTCTGAAATCTACCCTCCTGAAATCCAATAGTTTTGCCCTTTTGTGTCTTAATTGAGTCACTTGTGCTGATTAATGTGTTATTAAATTCCACTGCAGCACATTATGTAGTCTATGTTGTCTACATTCTGTAAATCTTCGATTAATAGCTGCCCTCTAAAATAAGCCGCCTTTGATCTTAAGCCACACCAAAAAATTAAATAATGCAACAAAAGCCACCCTCGACTAATAACCACAGCTTACATTAGAAGCTTTCAATAAACTTATATTGTTTTTCACCACGAAGCCTTAAATTGTGCCGGGTTTGAAACGGAGTGTTTTAAAGTGCATTCTTATCTCCTCAGTAGTTAGACAACATCTGTCTGCTACTTAAAATCCCACAGCAGTACAGCTGTAGTAAAAAATAACAAAATTAAATAAGCAGCATCGCAAACTGCAAACTGTTTGGAATTCCTGTATCTGGAAGTTCCTCTGAAGGCAAAGACTCACAGCTTGCACCTCTCAGCTCTCTCTCTTTTCTCTTTTTAACTGGGTCATGTAAATCTCAGAGTAGTACAATAGTAGTAAAAAATAACAAAATAACAAAATTAAATGTTAAATGAGCAGAACTGCAAACTGCAAACTGTTCAGAGTTCCCATATCCAGATGTTCCCCTGAAGGCTAAAGACTTGCAGGTCACAGCTGGCACCTCTCAGCTCTCTTTGTCAGATAACAATTCAGGTATCAATCAACTGTCAGCAGTTAGGCTGTTAAAGAAAGCACTGGGTGCTGTAAAACAGGGTTAAGTGCTAATCTTGCTATACAGGTAACAATCAACTGTTGGCAGTTAGGGTATCAGGCTGTTAAAGAAAGTACAGAAAATAGGCAATAGTTAATAATAGCCACCCTTGAAAACAAGCTGCCCTGGAAAATAAGCCACATCGCAAAACCTGTATTTACGATTATAAGCCACAGCTATTTATCGAAGATATACGGTATATATTATATATATATATATATATATATATATATATGTAGAGAGAGACAGAGAGACAGAAGAAAGGGTTACTGCAAATCTATCTACTGTGGCCCAGATATTCAAAGGGGTTGCACATGGTGCAACAGAGTTGCGCTGGTGCAACCTTGCATTGCGTCCCGGCGGGATAATGAAAAGTCCGCCCGGTGCAGCAAAAATCTTGATGCACTGATGTGCAATGTAAGCGTATGTGGTGTAGATGCAGGGGCCGGGTGCATTCATATGTGGCACATCCTGATATTTTGCCCAGGATGTGCGGTGCATATGCTGGCTCAACCCTGCATTGTGCCACTTTGGGGGGTTCAAAGTTGAGCCCATGGAAAGTGAGAACAAGTCCCAGCATTCCACAGGTGGGCTGCTGTATTGCAGGGCACAATACAGCAGCCACCAGCTGTGGGTTGCCATCGGCCCACCCAGAACATCATCCACAAGCACCCACAGCTCCCTGGTGGTTGAGAAGCACCCATCTCCCTTCCGATCACCGGTAAATGGCAAATGAAGCAACTCCTGGTGGTCTAGTGACCCTCCGATCACCCAATCACTGGTAAATGTAGTAAGATGCATTCCCTGGTGGTCTAGTGGCCTCCTCCTCCATCCTGATCAATGGTAATTGTAGAAAGACACAGTCTCTGGTGGTCTAGTGGAACCCCCCACCCTCCTGTGTCCCCGATCACCAGTAATCCACTGAATTAATCGCCCTTGGTAGTCCGGTGGTACCTCCCACCCATTGTTACAATCGCAGTACAACCCCATAATATGAATCCTTGGTGATACAGTGGCACCCCCACCCTCCCACCCACACAGACCCTTGCCCACTCCCTCCCCCGTCTTCAGTGGGTGGCTGCAGCCCACCCACATACCACTCGGCAAGCTGCTAAATGACAGGTACAGTATGGGCTGGAAGCCCATGTCTAACAGGGCATACTGTACTAGACAGTCCCAAATATGTCAGTGACTTCATTCTCATATTTGGGACTGTCTAGTACAGTATGCCCTGCAATCCCAGTGGCCCACACTGTGGACTAATGGGCTTCCAGCCCATACTGTACCTGTCATTCAGTGGGCGGCTGGGCGGTATGCAGGCAGGCTGCAGCCGCCCAACGAAGATGGGGGGAGTGGGATGGGCAAGGGGTCTGTGTGGATGGAGGGGTGGGGGTGGCACTGGATCACCAGGGATTCATATTACTGAGTTGTACTGTGATCACAGCAATGGATGGGGAGTACCACCAGACTACCAGAGATGATTAATACAGCAGATCACCGGCGATTGGGGACACGGGAGGGCGGGGGGTTCCACTAGACCACCAGGGACTGCATCTTTCTACAATCACCTGCAATCCGGAGGGAGGAGGGTTCACCAGACTACCAGGGAATGAGTCTTATTACATTTTCCTGCTATTGAGTGATCGAAGGGGTCACTAGACTGCCAGGGGTTGTTTCATTCACCATTTACTGGTGATCAGGAAGAAGGGGGTCCACTAGACTACCAGGGTGTGATTACAGTGCCATTTACTGTGGATTCGGGATGGTGGAGGGGGTTCCACTAGACTGCCAGGGACGTACAGTATGGGGCTGTACTGTGATCACAGCTAAGGGTTGGGGAATGCCCCAGGACCCCCACTGTGCTCATGTCATGCTGTGCAGGGTGCCAGATGTAACTCACTGGGCTGCCCTGCACAAGGCATGTGAATGAGGCCATAATGACATGCTAATGGCCCCATTTGCACCTTGCATATATTATGGCCTCATTTGCATGCCCCCTGCTGAATATCATGGGCGATGTGCCTAGCACAACTGCACTTGCCCTGGCACATCCATGTGTTCTCTATCTGTGGCTTGCACCAGTGCAGTGCCACTGCACCATGCACAGTATGTGTGCTGACCATGCCATATTCAATGGTGCTGTGCCATGGTGCATCCCCATTGAATATCACCTGGACCTGGCCCTGGCACATCACAGTTGTGCTGTGCCACTGCCTGGTGCAGTCTGAATATCCGGGCCTCTTTATATGTATAAATATATATATATATATAGATTTACCGCAACTATAGGTTTAATGCAAATCAAAACTGGGATGCAAATATCCTGGGTTATGCCCTATTCAGGAGAGACAGGGAGAGTAGAAAAGGATGGGGTGGCCCTGTATGTAAAGGAGGATATAAAAGCAACAGTGGTGCAGAGAAAACAGTAGGAGACAGAGGCACTGTGGGTCACCCTTGAGCCACGCAATGGCACAGCAATTAGAACAGGGGTTATCTACAGACATCCAGTGCAAGGGGAGGACATGGACAGGGATTTAATGGATCAAATTCAGGAGATGGCATCAAAGGGTGAGGTATTTCTGCTGGGTGATTTCAGTATCCCAGATGTTGATTGGACCATCCCAGCAGTGGCTTCAACCAGGAATTGAGTCATCCTGGATTTCTTACAGGGATGGGCCTCAGACAGCTGTTGAGTGATCCCAGAAGAGAAGGGGTGATTCTGGACCTGGTACTGACCAATGGGGACAGAATCTCAGATATCCAGGTGGAAGGGCAGCTGGGATCCAGCGACTACCACATACTGCAGTTTAGCATGAGGACAGGAACACAGTCTAGTCACAATAAGATGACAGCCTTGGATTTTAGGAGGACATAATTTGTTAGTATGGGAAGGTGTATCAAAGATAGAAGGGCGAGTTGAGGAGCAGTAGGAACACTTGAAGAGAGCCATACAGGAGGTGACAAATCAATGTATAAAGGTGGTAAGCAAAGCTAAGAAAAGGATGAAACAACTATGGTTCTCAAGGGAAGTGGCAGGCAAGGTAAGGACCAAAAGGCTGAGCTTCAGGAAATAAAAAGAAACTCACAGGGATGAAGACAGGGAGGTATACCTAAAGAATCTAAAGGAAGCAGGAAAGGCTGTAAGGACGGCAAAGGTGTAGACTGAAGAAATATTAGCACAGGCAGTGAAGAAAGGAGACAAGACATTCTTTGGGTACATCAATGACAGAAGGAAAACTGGGGGGGGTTGTAAGGCTCAGAGGAGATGCAAGGCAGTGTTATGCAGGAGACCAGGAAAAGTCGGAAATACTGAACAAATATTTATGTTCAGTATTCACTGAAGGGGAGAGAGTCACAGACCACAGCTGAGTAGCAGACACAAAGGAGGGGAAGAGGTAAACACTACTCCTTTCACAGTGAAGATAGTCCTAGAGGAACTCAGAAAACTGAAGGTGGACAAAGTAATGAGGTAAGATGAAATACATCCAAGGATATTAAGGGAGATGTGAGGGGAGCTAGCAGCACCCCTGGCAGCCTAGTTGACAAAGTCAGTCATCACAAGATTGGTTCCAGAGGACTGGAAGAGGGCACTGGTAGTCCCTTTACACAAACATGGTAGAAGGGAGGATGCAGGGAACTAGAGGCCAGTCAGCCTCACCTCAACGGGGGGGAAGATCATGGAAGCACTACTGAATGAAAGAATAGTGGCACACTTGGAATACATTAGTGCCCAGGATCAAAGACAACATGGATTCAAAGCAGGAAGGTCATGTCAGACAAATCTGATAGATTTCTTTGACTGGGTTACAAAGGAAATAAATCGGGAAGGGGTGGATGTCACCTACCTCAGTTTCCACAAGGCCTTCAACACTGCCACACATAAAAAGCTGGTGAACAAGATGGGTAGTCTGGGCATGGGGCATAAGGTGGTAAACTTGGTTAACAACTGGCTAATGGTCAGAAAACAGAGGGTGGTGGTAAATGTAATCCAATCAAGGGAGAGGGGAGTGACCAGTGGGGTACCACAGGGATCAGTCCTGGGGCCAGTCCTGCTTAATGTCTTCATCAGTGACATTGTGGTAGGGCTGGAGGGAATGGTCTGCCTGTTTGCAGATGACACCAAGCTCTACAACAGTGTGGATACTCCAGACTGGGTGGAGAGAATGAGGAGGGATCTGTGGAAGCTTGAAAACTGGTCACAGGAGTGGCAGCTGAGGTTCAATTCAAAGAAGTGCAAACTAATGCCCCTGGGATAAGGGAACCCTGGTAGAGCTATAGAATGGGGGGGAGTTTCTGATGACCCCCAAAGAGGAAAGGTACCTGGGTATATAATTCCAGATGACCTAACTGTGTCTAAACAGAGTACAAAGGCTGCAGGGAGGGCCAGTGGCATGCTTGGATGTACAGGCAGAGATATCACTAGCAGCAGGTGAGAGGTGGTGATGCCACTGTATAAGACATTGGTGAGGCCTCATTTGGAGTATTGTATGCAATTCTGGGTGCCTCACCTTTGTAAGGACATTGACAGAGTAGAGGCATTAAAGAGAAGGGTGACTAAGATGATACAGGGCTTGCACCAGAAAACATATGAGAAGAGATTAAAGGACCTCAATATGCATTCACTGGAGGAGAGGAGGGAGTGGGGTGACATGAATGATAGAAACATTCATATGTTTCTGGAGCGGGGGGGGGGTCCAAGAGAAATCACTGAATACATTTTTCAAATATCTTTAGTCATGGAGCATGACTTTTTTCAGTGTGGAAATGTTAAAGCAAAAGTTAGTAAGGCTTCTCAAGCAAAAAGCTCATCACACAAATTGAGTCTTAAATTTTTCTTTCTTTTTCTCTTTTCAAAGTCTGTACGATAGGTCCCAATGTTTCACCTTGATAAGGCTTCATCTGGGGAGCTATTATTACATAAATATCATATTCTACTATATATATCACTTTTAAATGTTTAATATTTTCATTTTTCTCAATGATATTCTTAATTGCATTTTCAATAAAAGGTTATCAAAAAATATCAGGCAGTTTGTACATTAATTTCCATACTGTTATTCAACTTACTGGTATTGAATAATACAAATATTTACATATTTACATTTCTGCCCACACACTTCGGCTGCCAGTAATTAATTGGCATATAAAATGCTGCCTGACCTTTTAACTCAGCTTGTTATAGTCTAAGACTAGAGGTAAAAATAGATCAAGAACAAAAAGAAACAGAAACTGAGCACTTATAGTGAAGTAACAAAATGAATAAGAATAGAGTATTTCAAATGCTATTTTAACACAAGATAAAGCACTGTAATGTAAAAGGCAACCAGTCCACTACCAGGAAAGATACCATAAAGCAGTACAAAATATTCATGCAGGTGCGGTGGATAGCAGGTTCACACTGCTGCAATTACTCTGTGGCACAATATAATGTGTCTGATTTGCTGGCACGCATCACACACACACTACACTACAAGTAATGTACGTCAAATTGAAAACTTCAGTAATGTAACCAAATCTTTTAAACAAACTGAAATTATGCACTGCTGCACCACAACAATCAGCAACAAAAATTTCAAGAATTACTGAAAATATCACTGTGTATATGAACACAGTTATACAAGAAAAATATAACCAAAACAAAAAGGCTACCTTTTTCTCCCAGTTTTAACCTACCTCCACCACAGATACACCCTTCCCCTAAAGAACAATTCAAGTGTCTGTCAATACACAGACTGGATGTTCTAAATTAACATTCAAAATCCACACACAAACAATAAACACTAAATGATAGGAGTACAGGAGGGTTTCCTACAATCGATGTATTAAATTTTGAGCAAAAAAAATGGCTCAAAGAGGCTTTTTTAACAGCTTTTAGAGGGTATGAATCACATAGCTCTGAGAGGAGACTGTCTCCATCTTCCTCTATGCACACACTACACAGTACTATGTAGAATGAAGGAGTTTGTGGGTTGACCTGTGGGACAGCTTCTCTGTGAGACAGGTTCCATCCCTTGCATTCATATTTTCACTCTGTGTATAGACGTCTGAGTGCTTGGGTGCTGACATTGGATGGTGGAAGTTGCTGCATAGTTTCCCTGGCAACCGAGGGTCACAAAATGGCCAAAGGGAATAGATGTGCTGTGCTGCATTTTAATATGAATTGCAGGCTCCTCAAATGAGAGGGGTTTGCTTTTTGGCAATATTATTATTTATTAATTTGTTTGGCTCAAGTTAACTACAGGGCATCTGTGACCCATCTAAAACTCTTCTGGGGCACTAGTGGCTTAAAACACTCATCCCTTCTCGAGCGCTTTATTGAACGAAGGAGTTTGTGGGTTGACCTGTTGGACAGCTTCTCTATGAGACAGACTCCATCCCTTGCATTTATATTTTCACTCTGTGCATATAAGTAGTTTGAGTGCTTGGGTGCTGGCATTGGAAGGTGGAAGTTGCCTCATAGTTTCCCTGGCAATGGAGGGTTACAAAATGACCAAAGAGAATAGACATGCTGTGCCGCATTTTAATACAAATTGCAGGCTTCTCACATGAAAGGGGTTTGCTTTTTGGCAATATTATTATTTTTTAACTTATTTGACTCAGCTTAACTTCAGGTACATCTGTGACCCTTCGTGAGCGGGGGCAAGCACGAGTGGGTCACATGACACATGCATCACGTGTCTTGCATGTCCTGTGGGAACTGTGGGAATCAAGGCAGGTCGCAGAAGGGTAACTAAAATAAACAAAGGTAGGAAGTTTCAGTCAATAACGTTCATTGTTTTGTTAGGTTCCTTACTGTATTTGGTTGAGTACCTTGTTACAAGAAATAAGCAGCTAGAAATGAGTAAAACACAGCTGTGATTGTTACTTAGCCTGTATCGACAACGAGATGGCAGAAGTCAACATGTTGTATGTTCTCCTTCTAATGGTTCAAGAAGGGTCCAAAAATAAATGCTCTATATGGGAAATGTTTCCTTTCTAAGCAATGCCCACTGACTATGGATATATTTAACCGATACCAGATGTTACTGACACTTAATAATGAAAACACTTCACTGAGAAATGAATGAACTCATGTCCAAGAAATAGTCAAGATCTAGATGTTTGTTAACACTCTAGCTCCAGTTGAAACTCAAGTCACTCATCAAAATACTACTGGTAATAAAGGGGGGGGGGAATGGGTAAGAGAGCACAAATGAAAACAGTCAGTTATCTGAAATTGTTAACAGAAAAAGAGCAAGGGGAGATAGGGAGGATGGTTCTGAGGATGCAGAACTAGAAAATTGTTATAAAAGGGAAGAGAGGATGCTTCAACTTGGAAGAAAGTGACATATCGGAGAAAGCAAGCAGTAGAGCATAAAGAAAGATTTCAGATACCTACACAAAACAGATTTGCTGGGTTGCTAAATCAGGATAATGAGGTAGGGAGTCTGGCAACGGAATGTTTGGTGATTGGTGACTCCATCATCAAATTGACTGATAGATATATTAGAGAAAATAACAAGGATACCAAATCTGCCACTTCCCTACCACGAGCTCGAATTTTTGAGGTTAAAAAAGTCTTAGAGAATATTAAGTTACCACATAATTCTGCTGTTATCTTGCATGCAGGTACACATAATGTTGGCAACATGCATGAAAAAGACATTTGTCATGAATTACTAGATATAGGAAACTGTTTGAGGTAAAAAGGGCACAATGTAGCAGTCTCGGGTATCATTCCAGTCCCTAAAGCCCATCCTCAAAAAAAATCTAACTATAAGAAGGATTAACACCAGACTTTATAATTGGTGTAATAGAGATGGACTGACCTTTATTGATAATTGGACAGATTTTTAGGGGAAACATGAATTATATGCAAAAGATGGATTTTACTTAAACAGTACTGGGGCAAGAGTGTTGGCAAACAGTCTGGAAACCACCTTGAATATGTTAAGTCCGAACTGACTAATGGGAAAGACCAATAGAGTGGTCACCCCTTAACATAAAAACAACCAAGATCAAATAAATGGGAATGTTGTAAAGAATCAGTTAGACATTCTGTCATTTAATGCCAGGAGCATGGGTAATAAAAGTGATGAACTAAAGGCCTTGGTAAGGGAGAAACCTTATGACATAATTTCCATAATTGAAACTTGGTGGACTAACAATAGTGAAACATGGGATAGACACCTGGAGGGTTACACCTTAGGTACTAAAAATTGAATTGGAAAAAAAAGGAGGTAGTATTGCTATGTTTATCAAGAATACAATTAAATATGTAAACATATTGAGCAAAATAAGAGCAGTGGACTCTGATACAGAAACTTTATGGATAAGAATAAATGTGGGTAAATCCCACTCTATCATTTTGGGTACAGTTTACCGCAGTCCATCGTCAAACTCTGGGATTACTGAGAGCTTAATTGCTTAATTTGGAAAGGTGGGGGAAATTGCTGAGTTCTATGTTATGGGAAACTTAAATTATCTCAGTATTGATTGGGAAAAGATGACTGCCACTGGTACAAGTGCAAACCATTTTGTCAGTGGTTGTAATAATTTAAACTTAGTGCAATATTCAAAATCCCCACTAGAGGAAATAACATTCTGGATGTAGTTCTTAGAATGGAGTACTTATGAATGCAAGACTGTGTTACTGGTCTCCCAGTTGGAACTAGCAGCCATGTGTCAGTTATATTTTGCAATCAATTACAAGTATGAAACACATCAGGGTAAAACAAAAATATGTTTATAGCAAAAGGCTAACGAAAAGGAAATAATTAACAAATTAAAAAAAATAGACTGGGTTTCAATACTTAAAAATAAATCAATACAACAAATTTGGGACACTATAAAAAGGATTATATTGGGTCTAAGTGAGATTTACATCCCCCAGATATTTAAACATAGAAATACTCATAAAAATCCTCTGTGGTTAAATAGGCATGTAAGGAGGCTCATTAAGAAGAAAAATAAGTGTTATAAAAAGTTCTTAACAAATAAGAATGTAAGGACACTTTCTGCTTTAAGACTTGCTCAACAGATCTGTAAAAAAAGGCATAAGAGCGACAAAAAGAAACACAGAGGAGTAGTTATCTAGGAATGCCAGTAAGGACAATTATAAAGCTTTTATCACTTATACTAAATCACAAAAGAAAACCCAGAATCCTGTGGGACCCGTTACCGTGGAAGAAAATACCATTATGTTAGATAGGGATATGGCTACTGCTTTTAATGACTATTTTTGTCAAATTTACAGTAGTAAATCATATAGTAACCAGGTAGCTATATTCCCCACTGTGGACCTCAAGTTTGACATGTCTGAAATAAAACATCGTATCCAGAAACTAAAACCTAATTCATCTCCAGGACCTGATAGAATTTCAACTAATATGTTGCAAATTATGATTGACTACATCACATTGCCATTAAAAATCCTTTTCGAGCAATCAGTAAGGACAGGAGAGATATCTAGGGACTGGAAACTAGCTCATATACTGCCAATTTATGAAAAGGGGATAGGTCGAATGTTAAGAACTACAGACCTATTAGTCTGACTTGTATAGTATATAAAATAATGGAGGGGTTAGTTAGGGATACACTATTCACCTCACTCAATCTGTTAGACTCACGTCAACATGGATTTTAAAAGGGCAGGAAATGTACAACAAACATGTTGTGCTTCTAAGAAAATGTGAGCAAGTCATTAGATAATGGGGTTCCTGGTGATGTAATCTTTTTGGACTTCAGTAGAGCCTTTGATCTAACCCCACCTGGGGCCATTATAGACAAACTCAAACTATTAAAAGCTAATCCTTATTTGATAAATTGAATAGAACAGTGGTTGGCAGATAGAGAACAGAGGGTCCAAATTAACGGTCAATTATCAGATATTGGAGTGGTGTCGAGTGGGGTCCCACAGGGTTCTGTGTTGGAGCCAGCGCCATTTCAGATATTTTTTTCTGATCTAACTAGTAATTTAAGTGGTTGGGCCACTAAATATGCAGATGACACAAAGATAGGAGGGCCTTGTAGTGCTCAGGAGGATATAAGGCACATTCAGAAGGACTTGGATAGTGTCACTAAATGGGTTGACAGATGGGTTATGTCCTTTAATATGGATAAATGTAAGATTATGAGCCTAGGGAGACACAATGCTAGGATGACCTATACATTATGTGGTTATATCTTGCAGTGTTGTTCCTCTGGCAAAGACCTGGGATACTATGTATCCGACACCTTAGAAACAAATGAGCATACTCAAGATACAATTAAAAAATGTTATAATATCATCTGGTCTATTAAAAGTAACATAGTAAATAGGGAAAGTTACATAATGATGCCCTTGTTTCGAGCATATGTATGTCTGCAATTGGAATATGCATCTCATATCTGGTTTCCATCATCAAAACAAGAAAGACAGAAACTAGAACTCGTCCAGAGGAAATACACTAAAAGCATTTCAGGTATGGCTGATCTTGGCTTTCAAGAGAGACTGAAAAAGTTGAATTCAAAGTCCATAGAAACCAGACGGATGAGAGCAGATCTTCTCTTTGTGTACAACACTATGCAGGACTATAGGTTGTTAAATGATCTAGGGATCATTTTTAAACAGGATGAATGTAACACTAAAGGTCATCCTTTACAAATACAAAATCAAAGGTTTTGTACAAACAAAATGAAATACTTTTATACAGCAAGAATAGTCAGTCCCTGTAATATGTTACCTGAAAGTGTGATTATTAGTAAAAACAGTGCTACATTTAAGTTCAGACCGGATCAACAGCTTTTGAATGGCAAAATTCCACAATATTATTAGATGTACACAAGGAGCATATATGGGCAGTTGCCTACTCGCTCCAAGTCCTCCTCAGTATGAACTGAGGCTGTGCAGAACAACCTAGAGCCCCTGTGACCTGCAATCTCATGAATCACTGCAAAATTCACCTTGGAGCTCAATGACAAGGCGAAGTGATGCGAAGTACATTGATTTCAATGTACTTCACCTTAAAATTGGTGGAGAAGTGGTTTGGGGAAGGCGGAATAATGCAAAGTCATTATTTTCAAAGGACTTTGCATTCCTCATTATGATGTGAAGTGCTCCGCTTTGCATTGTGGATAACTTTGCAGATTCCACATTACTCCATGAATCACTTCATGAAGGGGAATTCTGGCCACTTCACCCACCATTACTGCTGGCCTCTGTTGGAATGAGTGATGTTCCTTTCTGTGTTTGAACAGGTGACATATACAGCATGCTACTTCCTCTTTAGAGTGTTCCTTATTGATGCACAGGCAGCAGCAGTGGTGCTGGGTGCAGATAGTGATGGTACAGCATTAGTGGTGGATGGCAGATGCAGAGTTTTTTATATCAGGAAAACAGCAGCACCAGCAGTAATAATTCGTGGCCTAGTAGTAACTCTATGGGGTGTTCATTCGGAAGTTTGGCATTATTCGTCAGTGGTGACTGCATGCAGGCATTGATGGTACAGCAGTACTGGTGGTCAGCAGGTACAGTAGTGCCAGTCAGTCATGATCATGGAATTTGCAGGTGTGGAGAGCATGCACAGATTCAGCAGCAGCAGTGCGGGGCCTAGTAGTTCATCTTTATGTTCTTCCTTGTCATGGCCATTTCAGCAGTCATGGTCATGGAATTTGCAGCATCAGTGGTATAAGTTTGGGGGCTAGTAGTTCCTCATTAAGGTGTTCCTTACTTTGGTATTGTCAGTGGTGACTGCATGCAGGCTTTGATGGCACAGCAGAAGTGGTGATCATCAGCAACAGGAGCAGTAGCATCAGTACGAGGCATACAGTGTATCAGTTAGTAATTCGGATATCACTTGTTCAGGCTTAATGAACACAGGTCGGGAGTACATGATTGTTGACGTCACAGCAACTGAAGGCAGCATCATATAATCAGGAACATATTATTGCTGAACCTGAACAAGAGAGTGACAGAGCTGCAGAGAAACGACATGACAAGTCATATTGCTTTAAGTTAGAAAATGCTGATTGCTTCATCAGCTTAAACAACAATAATCCTAGATAATGTGCAACCTGGTAGCACATAATAATCACAACAGAGGTCTAAGGCTTCATCACTACACCCCCCTCCCCAACACTTGACACTTTACTACCAGCTGACTTCTGCAATGCATAAAGAATGTGCATACAATGTACAATGAGCTATCCAACTATTATTATGCTCTACGTTGAAGGAGAAAATATCTAAAGAGCCCACCCCCTCCAAAAAATTATACTTACCTTACCAATAAGTGAAAAACAATGCAGATGACCAGAGCCCAGGTTCAGAAAGTTGATTATGGATAGCAGGAGCAGCAGTAGAAGCACAATATAGGCAGAAGAATGTAATCAGCATACCTGAAATAAAAATCACAAACAGAGTTGCTGAGATAAAAAACAGGGCAAGTAACACTTATTTATTTCACTTCAAAAATGTTGATTGGTTCAGCATTAGCAGCTTAAACAACAATAATCCTTTCCTATCTGCAACAGTACTTTGCACAATACAAATCGCACTGGTCTGCGACTACATCTCATAGTTATTAAACCAAAAGAGGCTCGCCTGTGAAACTGGTGTGAAAGCCAAAAACTACAAATCTAGAACCACAAAAAGGCTTGCACTCAAAAATAAGTAATACAGATAAAAATATATTTTATTCTCACCAATGTGGACTGGATATCACAAAACACACACCACAACACTGACTTTATTTTTGAGTGCAAGTCTTTTTGTGGTTCTAGATCTCATATTTATCTCTAGCCCACCCCTCCACACAAACAGACAGACAATGTCGATAGGTAGATATTGAGGTATGGCATACAATTAACACCTCAACATGTATGATATAATACTAATAATAAAAAAAAGCACAACTGTGACAATTGAAACATTATATTTACCAGTCATATGGCAGACATTGTTGTAAACAGTTGCGCGGATATATTCGCAGGAAAGGATATAAGATGAGACATAGTAGTATACCTGTGTGTAGAGATAACTTAAATAAAATATGTATTACCAAAGCACAATCTTATATGAACAGCGATGATGATGATGCATGACTAAAGCAGCACTAGCAGCCTAAATAATATTTTATGTCAAAGAAATGCTAGCATCCGCATATTAAATTACAATAATATGGAGAACATATAAAGCTAATGTCATTACATTTATTTAATTAAATGCTATAAAATAACAGCACTTTTACTTCTTTGGCTAATATACAATCAACTAATCAAACAAGAAAGGAAATAAATAAAAAAAAAGACTGGCCCGCCTGCGTAGTGGTTGGATTTAAGCTTGAGACGCCAGCAACCCAGGTTCAGGAATGAGCCTGGGGAGCTGGAGGGCTGGATGGGGCAGAAGGCTTGAGCATCCCCAGGACAGCTCACTTTCTCGAGGGAGGGGAGGGGAGTCAACATCCCGTTGCAAGACTGGCTCCAGGCAGAGGTCTGGGGTACAGCATGCATCGAGATGCAAGGGGGAGGACTTTGCAGATGTCGGCACTATTCGCATTGACGTCAAGGTTCCCGCAACATCCACAGAAACACCAAGGAGGAAAAAACTCTCCAGATTGCAGGTAGACAGAACCCCAGAGCAGACCCCTCATGGCTCCCGCCTACCTGGCCGATCCTAATGCCTGATGAAACAGGTAAAGCTCGGGGTGTAAGGGCCCCACCTCATCCCTGCCTGGGGAATAAAACAGAGGCTACATGGGGGTCCACGGATGGCACAGGTAGGTGGCAGAAGTAGGGGCAGGACTCCAGAGGGGACTTCGGAAGAAGCAGAGAATGGGAAGAGGAGGAGGAGGGTAAAAAGAAAGTTACAAATAAATAAATAAAAATAAATTAGAAATCCTTCCTAACCTGATAGATTGCCATGTAAAGTCTGTTGTCATTCAGACTATTGTCATCCATCTTGAAATGTCATCATCATCATCATCCTTTTATTCTGTGGAGGAGCTGTGTATTACTGGCTCTTCATGAGGTTCAGTAGAGTGGACATCAAAGAAGTGGATGCAGGTGTGTTAATAGGGTGCACATCAGCAGCACCAGCTTGGGGCCTAGTAGTTAATTTTTATGCTGCTTGTTGTAGACATTTCAGCAGTAGTGATCATGGATGATGCAGGTGTGTGGACAGCGTGCACATCAGCAGCACCAGCTTGGGACCTAGAATTTCATCTCTATGTTGTCTGTTGTGGCCATTCCAGTAGTAGTAGTCATGGGTGATGCAGGTGTGTGGACACTGTGCACATCAGAAGCATCAGCACGGGGCATAACACTTTAACTTTATCTTGTTCGAAGTGTCTATTCTAACAAATGACCGGCAAACTAGGCACGGAATGATGTCATCTAAGCATAGAAACACAGAAACATAGAATTTGACAGCAGATAAAGACCGCTTGTCCCACCTAGTCTGCCCGTTTCCCTACCTAATGGATAAGCTGCAGATCTTAGTTAACCAAGAGCCTAATTCCTCCTACCCCCAAGCTATAATTGCCTTATATCTGTCCCATGCATTCTTGAATTCCCCTTCTTTTTAGATTCCACAACTTCCTCAGGAAGGCAATTCCATGCATCCACAACCCTCTCTGTGAAAAAATACTTCCTCACATTACCACTGAGCCATCCCCCCATTATCTTCAAATTGTGCCCCATGTTCTTGCTTATCTTTTTTTGTAAAATATGCTACTCTCTTGGACTTTGTTGATTCCTTTGAGGTATTTGAAACTTTCTATCATGCCCATACTCTCCCACCTATCTTTGAGGGTATACATATTGAGCTTCTTTAATCTCTCTTCACATGGCTTCCGGTGCAAACCTTGCACCATTTCAGTTACCCTCCTCTGGACAGCCTCCATCCTGTCTATGTCCTTGCAGAGATGGGGTCTCCAGAATTGCACACAGTACTTTCTGATGGGGTCTCACCAACTGTCTGTACAGAGGGATAACAACTTCCTGTTTTCTACTGGTGATGCTTCTCCCTATGCATCCCAATATCGTCGAGCCCTCCTTACTGCCTTCTCACATTGCTTCCCCACCTTTAGGTCATCTAATATAACTACCCCCAGATCCCACTAGATTTTTGTTGTTGTTAGTATCTCACCCCCAATTGTATACTCTTCCCCTGGGTTTTTGTTTCCCAGGTGCACTACTTTGCACTTCTTTGTGTTGAATCAAAGCTGCCATACATTTGACCATTCCTCCAACCTTGCCAATACCTTTCTTAT
Organism: Neoceratodus forsteri; assembly: GCA_016271365.2. NCBI lineage: Eukaryota > Metazoa > Chordata > Ceratodontiformes > Ceratodontidae > Neoceratodus > Neoceratodus forsteri. Next base: position 877,174,296 of record CM057459.1, read on the forward strand.
CCTTTCTACCCCAACTTGTATATCAACCCTGTGGCAGATCTTTGTGTCATCTGCAAAGAGACATACTTTTCCTTCCAGTCCCTCCACAATGTCACTTATGAAGACATTAAAAAGGACTGGTCCCAGTACTGAACCATGTGGTACCCCGCTGGTAACCCCCTTTCTTCAGAGTGGAGTCCGTTTACTGTTACCCTCTACATCCTGTTGTCCAGCAAAATTTTTATCCAGGCAATCACCTTGGGACCCACTCCAAGGCTGGTTAACTTGTTTATTAATCTTTTGTGTGAGACTGTGACAAATGCCTTGCTAAAGTCTAGGTAGGCCAAGTCCATAACCCCTCCCTGGTCTACTACTTTGGTCACCCAGTCAAAGAAATCTATTAGATTCATCTGACATGACCTTCCCATTATGAATCCATGATGCCTTGGGTCCTGTGCCCCACTGGCTTCTAGATACTCAACAATTCTTTTCTTCAGAAGTGATTCCATCATTGTCCCTACCTCTGAGGTCAAACTAACAGGTCTGTACTTTCCTGCCTCTGCCTTGCTCCCGCTTTTGTGAAGTGGAATCACATTTGCTGTCCTTCAGTTCTCAGGTATCACATCATCCTCCTCCCATGATTTGTTAAAGAGGATAGTCAGTGGTGTCACTAGTTCTTTCCTTAGTTCTTTAAGAATTCTGGGGTGAATTATATCAGGTCCCATTGCTTTGTCCACCTTCAGTTTTAAGAGTTCTTTGAAAACCACTTCTTCTGTGAATGTACTGGTATCGACCCCCTATCCAGAGTGTTTCTATTGTTTGGTTTAGGTACCTTCCTCTCCTCTTCTTTTGTGAATACTGAGCAGAAGTATTCATTCATTATCCCTGCTTTTTCACTGTCACCCTCTACCCACATTCCTGTCCCTTTATTATGCCTGAATATCCATCCCTTGATCTTTCTTCATTCCCTGATGTACCTATAAAATTTTTTATCCCTGTTCTTAACAGAGCAGGCTATCTTTTCCTCTATTTGAACCTTTGCTATTCTGACTGTCTTCTCTGCCTCCTTCTGCTTTAACTGATAGAGTTCTCTGTCCTGCTCCTTCTGTGTTTCCTTACATTTCCTGAATGCTATCCTATTCTCCTTAACCTTCCCTGCCACCTATTTTGAGAACCGTAGTGTTTTTTTCCTTCATTTTGTTTTGTTGGTTTGCTTTACACAACGGCTTGTTGCCTCTGTGATGGCAAATTTAGATTTTCCCATTGTTCTTCCACCCCCTTCCTCTTGCCTGTTTGCTAGCACAGAAAGACATTTAGTGAGAGCTAGACAGCTCTCTGTGCTGGTCAAATAATAATCAATTTTCTAAATCCTCTGCAACAGTATATTGAATACCAATTTTTCAAAATCATGACTTTAGACTTTTTAATTTTTTTATCCATATAAATGTTAATCTACAATTATGATCAGTTCTATTTTTTAACTTGTTTGGTCCAGAGGACTGGAGAAAGGCTCATGTGATCCTGCTCCACAAGAGTGGTAGCAGGGAGGAGGCGGGGAACTACAGACCAGTCAGTCTTACCTCAGTAGAGGGCAATATTATGGAGGCACTCCTTAAGGAAAGGATAGTGCAATACCTGGCATCCATAGGAGCACAGGATCCAAGACAGCATGGGTTTACAACAGAAAGGTCCTGTCAAACTAATTTCATAGATTTCTTTGAGTGATGGACCAAGGGGGAGCAGTTGATGTCACCTACCTTGATTTCAGCAAAGCTTTTGATACTGTTCCACATAGGAGATTGATTAATAAGCTGGGTAGGTCAGGCTGGGTAAGACATTGGTCAACTGGGTGGCAAACTGGTTGACAGGCAGAAAACAGAGAGTGGTGGTAAATGGTATACAGTCAGAAGAGATGCAAATCACAAGTGGAGTACCTCATGGATCACTCCTGGGGCCAGTCCTCTTCAATATCTTCATCAGTGACATTGCAGATGGACTGGAGGGTAAGGTTTGTCTGTTTCCAGATGACACCAAGATCTGCAACAGAGTAGATGATCCAGATGGAGTAGGCAGAATAAGAAGAGATCTGGATGAACTGGCAAAACGATTGGAAGAGTGGCAACTGGGATTTAATGCAAAGAAGTGCAAGATCATGCACATAGGGAAGAGAACCCCTGAAGCCACCAATAGGCTGGGAGGGGAGTTGCTGGCAGTCACAAGGGAAGAAAGAGACTCCGGCATCATCATAATCACAGATGGCCTGAAATCATCCAAGTAGACCACTAAAGCAGTAGGTAAAGTTAGGGGGATGTTGAGGTGTATTAGTAGGGGTATTACAAGTCGTAAGAGGGAGGTAATAATCCCACTTTCTAAGACACTGGTTGGGCCCCATCTGAAGTACTGTATGCAATACTGGAGGCTGCACCTGCACAAGGACATTAACAAAAAGTAGGCAGTCCAGAAAAGGGCAACCAAAATGGTGCAGGGACTGCATCAGAAAACATATGAGGACTGATTAACGGAGCTCAATATGTATATCCTAGAGCAAAGGAGGGAGAGAGGTGATATGATTGAAACATTCAAACACCTTAAAGGCATTAACAAGTTGAAAGAGTCTAACATGTTTCATTATAAGAAAAATAGCAGGACAAGAGGACACAGCATGAGCTTAGAGGGAGGCCGATTAAGGGGTAATGTGAAGAAGTTATTTTTCACAGAAAGGGTGTTGGATGCATGTAATGGCCTACATAAGGAAGTGGTGGATAAGAATACAGTGCAGGGCTTCAAACAGGCATGGGATATGCATAAGGGAGCAATACAGATGATTATGAATAGATAGGTCATTGACAGAGCAAAAGCCAATGGCACATTCATAAGGCAGAAAAAAGAAATGGGCAGACTGGATGGGCCTTGAGGTCCTTATCTGCCATCAACTTCCATGTTTCTATGTTATTTTAGTTGTTTTCTATTTGAACCACAGAATTAGCTCTAGGAGCACAACAGCATATCACTACAGGGTGTGCTGTAGAAAGAGTGAACCTGGTGGCCCCGTTGCTGTATATTCCTCCTCTGCATGTTCTGTGTGGTAAGACAATCACTTAAAATAGTCCAAAATCCATCATTAGTGCTCTGCAATGTAACTCTGTGAAATTTAAGATTATAGCCCCACACCATACTCTTTCTCAACTGACCGCATGCACACCAGTTGATGCTGCTGTTCCGCAGCCCAAGACTATCCTATGTAACCCCATTTTGAGATATATTTTTTCAGTAATATATAACTGAGACTCATACAATTGTAAAGCAAAAAACTCAAAGTTGCAGGCATGATCTTCATCATTGCTTCTTGACTGTCATTGGCACATGCCACATGGTAACACTTCATTTAACAGTGCCAGTTATGAAGAAGGATGCATCCTGTGTGCAGCTTTGAGTCTTATGTTTATTTTCAATGCCATGCTTATGATTTTCCGGTATATATTAGTGAGATAACTATATCTCATTACAGATTACAAGAGAAGAGTCTGAAGCTGTGGGTGAGTGACAGCAGCTGGTAGGCAGGCCGGGCACTCTGCCGAGCATGCACATGCGGGCCTCTATTGTAAAATTCAACACTCTTACATTTAAAAGCAACAACGATGGATTTTGGATTAATTTAGCGGATTATCTTAATACATAGCTTGCAATTTGAAGGGATAAACAGCAACTGTGCCACATGGTAACATTATTTTAAATGCACACACAACCTGTGCTGCTGTTTTTTGCAGTTAAGAACATGATATGGTTCATAGTACTTCATACTGTTCTGCAATAATGAGTGGAATGTCTGCCAGGAATGATGGCAGCCAAAGTCGTACACTGGATCCCCTCAAGGGGGAAGGCACTGGTTGAGAGAACACATCTGATCTTCCACTTAAGGACAAATGACCTGGCAGGGAGTAGTGTGATGGAGGTGCAGGCATGGTTTATTGGAGTGGCTTGCTTCTGCAGCAGCTTGGATTTTAAATCCTTTGCATTCTCTGAGGTGCTGCCAGTACTAAGGGTCAGCATAGAAGTGAAACAAAATATAGAGGAAGTCAATAGTTGGCTCGCAGAGTGGTGTGCTCAGAGGGGGATATGGAGATGTAGGAGATTGGAGAACAACGTGGAGTGACAATAGCCTCTATATCTGGATAGGCTGAATTTAAATGGGGAGGGTAAAGCAGTGCTCAAATGCAAGCTGGAAGATTATGTTGAAAAATGCTATAATTTAAACTAAACTTGGGGGGGCAAGGGGGAATTCTACTTGTAGGACACACAGCAGGGGAGCTTTGAGCCCTACCCCAACAGACAAGAGGCACTAGGGTAGGAAATATAAGGTGGGTAGCAAGCAGGGAACAGGGAGGAGGAGGTTGGAGGGTTATGTGTGCAAACACCAGAAGCCTGGGTAAGAAGATCTCAGATCTAGCAGTGACAATGGTCAAGGAGAGCCTGTGGGGTAACAGAAACATGGTGCCACCAAGAGCAAGGATGGGACATGGAGATACCAGGATATACTCTGTTCAGGAGGGACAGGGAGGAAAAGAGCGGGGTTGCACTCTACATTAAGGCGGGTATCAGGGCATTAGAATTGCAGGCAAGTGAAGGACTATGGGTCTTCTTGGCAGAGGAAAGGGGGGTGGGGCATACAGGGGTGGTTTACAGGCCCCTAGCACAACAGAAATCTATAAATAGAAGCATGGCTGATGAGTTTGTGAGAATGGCAGCTAAAGGGGAAGTGGTACTGATGGGGAACCTGAACCTACCAGAATGGGACACCCTATAGGCATCATCAGCCACTAGCAGGGAAATATTGGACTCCCTGCAAATGACCCTCCTGAGGCAACTGATCAGGGAATCAACCAAGCAGGAGCTATTCTTGATCTGGTCCTGACAAATGGGGCTAGGGTAGGAGAGGTATCGGTGGGCGAACACCTTGGTACGAGTGACCACAACACAGTTTGGTTCAGAATAAGGAACACTGCAGAAGTTCACCAGTCTAAGTTAAGGGTGCTGGATTTTAAGACAGCAGATTTCAGGAAAATGGGGGAAGTAGTGGAGAGGGCTCTGGAGGGGGTGGAAGAGATAACAGATGTAGAGGAAATGTGGGAGAGGGTAAAAGAAGCTATGGTGGAGGCCACTTACCTATGTTCCAAGAGATCAACCAAAATTAAGAGGAGGAGGAGGAAACCCATGTTTTTTAATAGGGTTGCAGCAGAAAAGGTCAGAGCAAAGAATATGGCCTTTAAAAAGTTCAAGATAACACAATCCAATGAGGATTGAAAAGGGTACCAGGTGAGCCAGAGAGAAGCAGGGTAAGAAATAAGGAGAGTGAATGCACGGGCTGAGGAGAGCATAGCTAGCAGAGTCAAAAAATGGGATAAAACTTTTTTTAGGTATGTCAGTGAAAGGAGGAAGACTAGGCAGGGAATACTCTGGTTAAAAACAAATGAGGGTGAGCTGATACAAGGGGACAGAGAGAAGGCAAAACTACTGAATAACTATGTTTGCTCATTTTTCACTAGGAAGGAAGAAGGGGTGGACAGTAGAGCAGGAGAAGCCAAGGTAGAGGAGGGGGGAGTGGATACGAGTCCATTTTGGGTGGAGGAGATTCTGGGAGAACTAGGCTGCATGAAGGTGGACATAGCAAATGGGCTGGATGGGGTGCATACAAGGGTGTTGAAGGAACATAAAGATATATTGGTGGCACCCTTGACTGTACTCTTCAACAGGGCTCTGGAGTCTGGAATGGTACCAAAGGACTGGAGGCAGGCAAATGTGTTCCCTCTGCATAAGGGATGAGGGAGGGAGGAGGTGGGAAATTAAAGGCCCATGAGCTTGATGTCAGTGGTGGGCAAACTCATGGAGAAACTAATGAAAGTCAAGATCACCAATTATCAAGAGGTGAGTGGCCTGATGAATCCAACGCAACATGGCTTTACCAGGGTAGATCCTGATGTTGCTTATCTGGATTTCAAGAAAGCATTGGTCGCCATGCCACACTAGAGACTGCTGTATCAGCTGTTATGCTTGGGGATGGAGCAGAAGGTGGTTCAATGAACGGGAAACTGGCTGGGGGACAGGAGGCAGAGGGTCAGTATAAATGGAGTGGCATCTGGAGAGGGCATGGCAAAAGGGGGGTCCCTCAGGGGTCAGTGTTGGGCCCTTACTTTTCAATCTACTGTATTTTTAGGGGACATGATGGAGGGCCTTGAGGGGGTGTGAGTCTGTTTGCAGATGATATTAAAGTCTGCAATAAGGTGGACATTCCAGAAGGGGAAGAAAGAATGTGGAGAGAGTTGGGGAGGCTCGAGGCATGGTCAAAGAGGTGGCAGCTTTCATTCAACACAGACAAGTGTAAGATCATGCATCTTGGATACAGGAATCAGAGGGCAGGGTACTGTATGGGGGCAGAGACCTGGAGGTAACAGAACTAGAAAGGGACTTAGGCATCACTATATCAAGGGACCTGAAGGTGGAAAGGCACTGTGAGGGAGCAGTGGCTAGGGGCAGCAGAATGCTGGGCTGCATCAGAAGGGGGATTACCAACAGAAAAAGGGAGGTCCTAATACCCTTGTATACCCATCTAGTTAGACTGCATTTGAAGTATGGAGTCCAGGTCTAGAGGTCATACCTCAAAAAGGATGCGGGAAGGCTGAAGCGAGTTCAGAGGAGGGCATCGAGGATAGTAATGAGGAAAGGTTGGGAGAATTGAACATGTACTCCCTGAAACAGAGGAAGGAGAGGTGGGACATGATTAAGACCTTTAAGTACCTTAAGGGTATAAACTGGGTGCAAGTGGATAGCATCTTCCAGCTGAAAGGAAATCAGAGGATGACGGAGCATGGGTTACAGATTGAGGGGGAAAGTTCAAGGATAACATTAGGAAGTACTATTTCACAGAGAAGGTGGTGTAATAAGCTCCCGGAGGAGTTGGTTGGAGAAGCAGCAGTGGAAGGCTTCCAAAAGGCATGGGACAGACACAAGGGAGTGTTGGGGGGGGGGCATGTCCTAGCAGATAGCTAGACAAATGGGCAGCCTAGGTGGGCCTGTCGGTCCTTTTCTGCCATCACACTTCTATGTTTCTATGTTTAATAATGAAAAATTGAACTGATCGACATCATAGCTTAACATGTATATTGACAAAAATTAAAGTTTATTATTTCCATAAATTTGGTTTGTCTACTCTGAAATAGACAGTGGAATAAGATTTGGATAATGTATTATTCAAGCAGCTCAAACAGCCTTCTAGCTCTTGCTTATATGACGTCATTCGGTGCATGTCTGCCATTCATTTTATAAAGTAGATCATGCAGTACTTTATTTTTAGTGGAGAAGACTTTATTTAACATTATTCAAATGATACAAAAAATTGATTTATGCCTGTAACATAAATGCTACAATGAAGTTTTATCATTAATGTAAACAACAGCCTTGAATATGGAGCAGGATTTTTAAATTATGTCTGATAAAAAAAAACATTGCTTATTTGTACTTTAATTACATTTGGTAACTCAGAATAATATAAATAAGTGCTGTCATCAATGCTGTCATCAAACCCACTACAAAATTATGTAAACAAAAATATATGCCCCTCTGCTGTATCCTCACCATGCAAACACGTACCCTCTACCTGGCTCATATAATTTTCAGCATCGTCCATGCCTGCCTTGTCATCACTAGGCATAACAAGGCCACTGCCAGACAAAGACCAGTTTAAGGTGGAATAAAATGTTCAATCATTTTTATGTATGTATGTTGCTCAACATTTAAATCAGACAGGCATGATCCGTGGTCTGACACAATTACCCCCATGGTACTAAATACCCTTTCAAATGTTACACTGGAACAAGGGCAACTTAAATATTCCAGTGCAACTGATGCCAATGCAGGTCACACTGTAACCTTATATTGTCAGTATACCAACAAAGGGTCATCCTCAACAGAAATCTTCAACTAGAAATAATATGCTGCAAAAAGGATTTACAGTGGCCCTTTAATAAAGGCAAATATGTCTGTTTCCATTTTGGTCCTTGTACAACAAGATGCACAAGTTAGGTAATTGTATACCTTTTATTGGACCAACAGAGAAAAACGTTAAGCTTTCAAACTCAAACAGAGTCCTTCTTCTGAAGAAATGGCAGATTTTTTAGAAAACTCATTTTTAAAAGCCCAGAGGAAAAAGAAAACAAACAAACAAAAAAAAACATTTTACACATGAGTATGACAGATTACCAATTAGTTGAGAAATACAACCAGAAATAAGCAGACTTCCTTGAGACTACGAAAGTAAGTGAAATATCACAGAATGGAATCTTATATAGTGAATCATCTGATGTTATAAGTCTCACTTAAGCTAAGTTAAAGAAAATATGTGTGTGTGTGTATGTGTGTGTGTGTGTACCAAAGCACATTTATTAGAAATTCTTGGCAAAAAACTTTGTTAATGCATCAGTTGGGTTCCCACCGTCAAAAGTTGGAAAATGTGATGTCAAGGTTTCCAGCACTAACACCCCACCCCACTCCCACCCCCCACACACCAACAGACATTGGGGGTGTGCCTTGCAGTTGTAAGTCTAATTCCATATTTGTTTGTTCTTTACTCTATAAATGCTCCATACCATGGGGAACTCTCTCAGGCATTCTACGCAACCATGAGCTTTACCTCCTTGCCTGAAGCCTCTCACCACCCCGCACCATCCTGACAGATCCCCGGCTCTGCACCCTCTGAGGTAGGACCGCACTAGCTGCCCAGGGTGCTCTATCTTTAAATCCAATGTGTCAGTCTAGGTGGGCAGTCATGTTGAGGAGAGAGCGCTTGGCATTTGGAGTGTGGCTTGGTGGGGTGTGGTGCCATTGTCTATCCCCAAGGATGGAAATTTTCCTTTTTCTGTCTCCCTGTGCATGCCCACAAGAGTGCCGCCATGGCCAATCCACTGTTGCCTGGACCCTGACTGCTGCTAAACTCCCAGTCTCCAGTGGGGGTCACCAGATAGTGGAATCATCATCCCCCCTCCCTCCCAGGAAAGGAGAGCAGTCCTCTGGATGCTCAATCCTTTCTACCCCGCCAACCCCCGATGGCCCAAGCTCATTCCCAAATCTGGGTCACTGGTGTGGTACAAGGTGTGGCATCCAGTGCCTTAACCCTCAGTGCCACTAGGCCAACCACTCCATTCCATGTTTATGAAAGATGAGATGGTACAGCATAGGAGAATGGGTTGAGTATTAGGGTGACAACCGCAAGACATACCCTGATGCCTGTTGTTGTGTGGTGGGTGGGGGTGGGATCTAGTGTTAGGGTTGGAAACCCTAACACTACATTTCCCAACTTTTGAAGGTGGGAACCCAACAGATGCATTAATGAAGTTTTTTGGCTAAGAATTTCCTTACTTTTTGTGAAAGTCTAATCTTACCCTTATTTGTTTGTGAAAGCACTGGGCCCTCTGGACCCTGTGCTCCCAAGTACCAATAATTCTTGAAAGATTGTAAATCTATACTTATTTCTATGCGTGAGTGCAGGAAACTCCAAGCCCTCTGCTCCCACCATTGAAATGATATCTGTATTGGTGTGTGGAAGTGCAGCCCCCCCCCCATGCATCACTCCTTAGTTATATTCATACCCTAAGTTACAAATGTCTTTCTGACAGTAGCATGAACATTTATCTGTAAGCCTAACTTTGGAACAAGTAGTATTAAATGAGGAGCACACATGACAGAAGGTGTACCTCAGCACCCTGAACAATGTCACATATGTGCCTCCCCTTAACTGCAACAGACATATAATCTACAACACAAAAGCCAAGGTAATGAGCACTCCAGGACACAGAGAAATATACTGCAAGTGATTTTAATCCAAATGGCAAGTCCAGACCCCTGCGCTTTGGCTCTATGCCTTCAGAGGGGGTAATCAGCACTCGCTCGTAGTGTTGCGCTGTTTTTCTGTTGGATTAGACATATAATCTAACCTGCGCCCAACCCTGAACCCTAACACTAACTCCTGAACAAGTAATATTTAATGGGGGGCACACATGACAGAAAGTATACCTTGGCACCCTGAACAATATCACATATGTGCTCAAAATTAACTTCAACAGATGCAGAACCAAACCATAACCTAAGTTCTTCTGGGCTTGCGGTCCCATCCATGTATAATTTTTTGAAATACTGTTGTGCTATCCTTCTTTGTCTGTGGAAGCACAGGGCCCTCTGGGCCCTGTGCTGCCATTCCATAGTGTGTAGCACAAAAAAAACACCTCACATTGCAGTGTTATCTGATAGGAAAAACAGTAAATTTTGAAACCTGTGTAACACAACACCAAATTAATGTATTTTCACAACACCACCAATATGCACATCTGTGGGGCAAGCCTTTTGTACCCTGAAAATTTCAGCCCAAGATGCAAAGTGTTTATTCACAGCACAGTGATGAAGAAATGACTGTGTACACTGCCCATACAATGTAATCCTATGGAAACTTAACTAAACTTTAAATCCGCAGTACTCCAAACCAAAGTAATATATATTCACCAAACCAGCAAAAGGCACTTCTGTCAGACAAACTCATTCTACTCTGAAAATTTTAAGCCAAAACTCCAAACCATTTATTTGCTGTGAAGTAAGAAAGAAACAGACATGTAAAGAAAGGTAGTCTCACAAATAGCTGGAAAAGAATGGTGTTTTGCTCAACACAGGATTCTTTTCCCTCAATTTGCAGCAAAAAGTCCTTGTTTCATGAAAAAAGATTGCTGTAATTTGCAGCAAAACAAGTCCGAGGATAAAATAAAAATAATTCTGGACATTTTGGGGGCAAACTGACCCAACAATCTAATTCAATGGGCCCCGAATAGGTAAACCCAACTGTTGGAGTTTACCAGTTAACAGTATTTTTTAAATTATTTAAATTTTGTTTTCCTTGCTAACTGAAAACAAGATGGTGGAATCTTGAAACAACATCCTGCACTTGCAGCAAAAATTACCGCATCTGTGGCAAAAAAACAGTTGTTTCAAGTGGGATATCTAACTTTTCCAATAGGACATAATGGCAAACTTTGAAATTAAATAACTTTTGAATGGATTAAAAACATTTTTCACCAAACCTTCAAATGGCACATCTGTGACACAAACCCTATATACCCTAAACATTTCAGATCAAACTCCCAAGCCATTTCTGAGAAACATGGTGACAGAGAATCACAAAAATGATCATTTTCAAATTTTTTGACACTCCGTATCTCTGCACCTGCAAATCCAACTGAAATGAAACTTGCCATGTACAGAGATCGTTGGTCCCCATGGTGCATGAAAAATTTCATGTGAATCAGTCAAATGGTTGTAATGTTATTAAAGTGCAAAATTTGGGCTTTATCTTGTGACCGTTGAACCCTAACTATAGTGGCATGACTGCACCCCTATAATATATAAAACACATATTTGTGGATATTTGGAGAGTGTGTGTGCATGCATGAGTGCGTGCATGTGTGTGTGTGTTCTAAGCATTTAGATCAGCAGTTTTGCATGTGTAAAACTAAGTCCAAGAGATTAACTACCAACAAATAACTGTCAATGTGTTATACCAGAAACCAGGGAAAAACAGTTGTTTTACATGGTTCAAATATGCTTAAATATAAAATGATTCTATTTATTCTGTTTCGATGTGGAATCATAGGTTTGCTTCTAACTTTTGGGTGGTGATTCCTCAGGCTTTTGTTTTACATATGCAGAACAGCTATATAGTGTATAGTGGAATGCTGTTATGCATGGAATTCCATGCCTGGAATATGCTTGTTCTGCTGCACTAGTGACATTTATTTATTTATGTATTGAATTTTGTTGACCCGGTAAGCCCACTGGGCCTAGAAATTCCTTTTTCAGGGGCGACCAGGGGGAGGGGAGTTACAGATGGTAAGCAACTGAAATCGAACCAGATTAAGCTGTTGGTGGCATTTTTAGTGAATGGAAGAAATTTGGCCAGGACACCAGGGAAATTCCCCTACTCTGTGCTGCTGTTTCAGTGGCCAGAGGGGGAGTATGCGTTGTGGTGTGGCGACTGAGTGCAACATGGCTCAGTCTGAGCTCAGATTGGAGAGAGCGCTCGTAAGCGGAGTTGGCTGACGAACGGGCTGTTTGGCCTAAGAAGAGTGTTCCTGAGGGCAGATGGAGCCTGTTTCGCACAGAGAATGGAGGAGGCGAGGAATTGTTTGGAGGAGCGGGTTCCTTAAGGCTGGAAGAGCGAGGACCCCTTATCGTTGGAGAGCAGTGCAGAGGTGGCGGGTGCCTTTAAAACCGGCAGGAGAAGCCGGCAACACGGAAGTGAGGGCAGGAGAGGTCGGTGGAGTGGTGCCTACACTGGCGGTCTTGGCGAGAAGAAACCTGAAAGCAGAAGGCAAATCGGAAACGGAGGTCGGAGGAAGGAGAAGAGAGTCGAGGAGCGAATGAGGAATAAGGCAGAGAGAACTGAACTGAGGGCAGGAGCGAGGTAAAGGATCCGCTTTACACCCTCGCGACCTGTAAGTAATGCGACCTTAAACAACAACTTTCCTACGATTCAGATTTTGAAAGATGCAGGATTTGTGTTCAATCCTAAGGTGGTGGCTGCTTCTAAAAAAGATAACGTGACCTATCAAATCAAGCATGGGCAGCAAGAAGGAGTGTCTGATTTTTTTTTCTCTTCTGACAGTGCAGCCTTTAAGGCTTTTCAAAGGAATGACTTGGGTACTGGACAAAAAGGAGCTGCTGGTAGTTTGGGGGTTGTGGGGGAGCATGATAGCTCTTGGTCACCCCAAGCTGCTTTATCGGCTGCTGGCTGGAAGCAGCAGGATCATGGGGTATGGACGCCTGATTCTTCATGGGATAATGCTTGGGGACTGCAGTCTGCTTCACCGGAATGGCAGCCAGGGGTGGGGAGGGGGGACAGAGTTTCTACCTCTGACTCTGCTAATTTTCATGAAAGTAGCAAGAGAGAACTGTGCTCTGTAGTAGGGAGGAGAATAATTATGTACCACCAGGTATGGAAGAGAGTGTTAAGGTGAATAACATTGAACAGTTGAAATTAGTGGGGAAAGCCAGAAAACCCCTTTATCCAGTCTATTTTCACAGTGCAAAAGGAAGCAGCACCTAGGAGGAATGCTGTAAGGATTCGGTATAAAGGTGGTTTAAAGGATAGACCAAACAGATATTATGTTGGCAGAACATTAATTAAAGAGTCTTTGAAGTTTCTCCTAGGGACGTATTTGCATTTATCAACATTTCGGTGAGGACAATTATGACATTAGTTTCCTGACACCTGCTTTGCTTGACCTTTTTGGGAAAGGTATAACCAGGTGAAGTTTTCCTTTATGGACACCCTTTTTCGTAATTCCTTTGTCTAAACCTTTGATAAAATTTGTGACAGTGATGTTCAGGAATGAGGGTGTTCAGGTGGAGGATATTAAATTTTGGTTGGCACAAAATGTGAAATATTAAGTGAACCCGATCCCATTTTGATTCAGAATTGTTTTGGACAGGGGTGGAAATTTAAGTGAAACTTAAACAAACAGCAACAGGGGTGGAACATATTCCCAATTCATTTATGTTAGGAAGAGACAGGGGGGTTTGCTTTTATAGCGGGCAGCCCAGGGCCTGCTATAAATGCGGATCTAAATCTCATTTATCTAATGTTTGTGACCAACCAAAGTGTGATAATTGTGGAGAAGTGGGTCATGTTACTGTCTTCTGTATGAACTCTTTGAAATGCGATTTGTGTGAAGAGATGAATCATGCCTTTAAAGACTGTCCCTGGGCGGCCCAGAATAAGCAAGCATGTGGAGTGTCAGACCTTTTGATTCAACAAGCACAAGAGGCTGGAGTGTCTCGGCAGGAGGTATCCATTGGGGTGGAAGAGGTGTTAACTCACCAGTATAGGGGTACACAGCAAGAGAAAGTTCAGACAGTGGGCAAAACGGTTCTAAAGAAGGAAGCCGGAGAGGGAGAGCTGAAGCTTCTCCAGCCGGTTTGTTATTCTGATGATTTAGAGGAAAAGAGTGGAATGGGTCAGGGCAAACTTAAACCCCCACTAGCCCCTCCATTATTACGAAGGTCTAGTAGGGCAGTGAAGAATATGGTACCGGTGGAGGTAGAAGGTATTGAATCAAAAAATCCGTTTGAAGAACTGTCCTGGGGAGATTCAGAGATGGATATGGGGGATACTGATTCCCAAATATCGGTTCAAGAGGGAGAGAGAGTGCAAAGGGATGATTATAAGGGAAAAAAAAAGAAAAGGAGGAAGAAATGAGAATAGTACAGGTAGGCCAGTCTGACTTCGTATACTATAATGGATATTACATGGGCTTCCTTTAATACCCATAGTTTGTTAAAACATCTGAAAAGGCGTGCAGTATTTCAGGTACTAGCTGATTTGCATATATCTATTTGTTTTTACAGGAGACGTGGATGTTTTCTAGATTTCAAGTCGATGTATTCACTAAGGATTGGCCGTGGGGACCCTCGTATTGGTCCTTTGGTGAAGAAAGAGCGATGGGATAGAATTCTTTTAACTCCTTTAATTTTCACGTTACTTAAGTTGATAGAAGTTTGTCCTGGGAGAGTATTAATTCTAGATGGTTTTGGTTGAAGAAAAGATCAGGTTAATTAATATTTATAGCCCTCAATCAAAAGCTGGAAGGGTGGCGTGTTTTTGACATACGACCATTTCTAGTAACAACTATTCCAATTCTGTGGGAGGGATTTTAATTGTAATATAAGCGAACAGGGGTAAAGGTAGTTTGGAGAATGGGAAGAAAATCTATTGTGATTCGGTATGTCTTCAGAAGATTGTTAGAGCGGCAGACTTGGTAAATTGTATGGATAGTCAGGGAGGGCTGTTTAGGCACTTTCTTTACAAAAGGGAAGAGTTTTATGATTGATTATTTGTTTATATCCAAGAGAATCCGATTCCATAGTCCACAGGTTATTCCCATGGAATTCTCTGACCATGCTCTGATACTTATTAAGGTGGGGACACAGCAAGGGTTTCTTAGGCATAAATCTATATGGAAATTGAATACATCAATCCTTCAAGAGAGGGTAGTTTCGAATTCCATCCATGGTATTTTGGATGCCAGGTTGTCAGTGGCTTTTTTGTATCAAGATCTTGGGGTTTGGTGGCAGGAAACTAAAGAAGACTGTATTGGATGGTTTAAACATTATGGGGTTAGGAAAAGGAACGAAAATTTTTTTGATTATCTTAAACTCAGGAAACAGCTTCAATATATTCTGTCATGTGCGAATTCTTCTAGAGGTAATTTTTCGGAGCAGATAGCGGAGATTAAAAGTTTAATGAGGGAAAGACAGTATGATAGAGCAAAATCATTGCAAGCCTTGATTCAGAATCATTTAAAAAAATCTGTTTTTGGAGATCCCTTCGAACTATGTAAAGCAGTTAAGGAGAAGGAGACAATCGAATTTTTAGTCCAGGGAAATACTAAGGTTTCTTCTATCATTGAACTAGGAACAATTATTAAAGAACATTTTAGGGGTCTGGAACCAAAGGTTGCTCCATCGTCTCTCCTGATTAATCAGTTTTTAGGACCTAGTTTAAAAGATAATAGGGATAATGATGGTCTGAAGAAATTAGGGCAACCCATTTCAAAATTTGAAATTTTGGGAGTTATTAAATCACTAAAACAGAATGTGTCCCTGGTATAGATGGGTTATCCAATGAGTTTTATAAAGTGTTTTCATCTTAATTAATAGAATGTCTCTGGTTAGTATTTAATTTTTTCCTCACATCCGGGGTGATGTTACATTCTTTTACAGAAGGCGTCAGACATATATCTTTAAATCTGGAGATAGGGAAGCTTTAGGAACTGGAGGCCTCTAACTCTTTTAATTCAGATTATAAAATTTTGACTACCATAATTAATAACAGACTGAAGGGGGTGGTAGAGAGTTGTTTTACGGTGCAACATAGTGGGGTTCCAAATAGAAGAATCCATTCAATATTAAGTCTAATTAGAGATATAATTGAGCAGGCTGGGGAAGGGGCCATTCGGGGTAATTGTATCGGTAGATCTTGAGAAAGCATTTGACAGAGTTGATCATGAGTTTTATTTTCATCTCTTAAGTGGTTTGGTATTCAGAGTATCATACAGCTCATAAGGGGTTATACAATAATGCTACAGTTTATCCAGTTTTGAAAGGTACTTTAGGAGAAGGTTTTATTATGAAATGTGGAGTCGGCAGGGATGTCCATTAAGCCCGCTT
Source organism: Neoceratodus forsteri (assembly GCA_016271365.2). Taxonomy (NCBI): domain Eukaryota; kingdom Metazoa; phylum Chordata; order Ceratodontiformes; family Ceratodontidae; genus Neoceratodus; species Neoceratodus forsteri. The sequence goes on from CM057459.1 coordinate 877,190,532, forward strand.
CTGTACAACTTTTCTTTAGAACCCTTAATAAGAGCGATTTGCGTTCCACCCTTATGGTTAGGACTTCAGGTGCCAGGGATTTCGAACTCTGGTCTTATACAATCTTTTGCGGATGATATTTGTCTATTTTTTTCTAACCATATGGAATTTTCTAAATTCCTTAAAGTGTTTAAATTTTATGCGGAAGTATCTAATGCCAGACTGAATATGCATAAATCAAAAGGGCTGTTGTTGGGTAATTATCAAAGAGAATTGTTTTCTGTGAATTTGGTTGAATTTTCTAAAAAACCTTTAAAAATATTAGGCGTAGAATTTAAGAATCAAAATTGCCCAGTGGAGGTTTGGTCAGGTGTTTTAGATACAATTCTACAGAAAGTTTTGATTTGGAAAAGGTTTAAATTTTCTAAAATAAAGAGGATTCAGATAATAAAACAATTTATTTTGCCTAGGCTGCAGTATGTCGCAGTTATTTTTCCATTACCAGTACAGCTAGAAACAAAATTATATAGCATATGCTTCCAGATGTTATGGGGAAGCAGATTGAATCTAATTAAGAGAGGATGCACATACCTGAACAGAAAACAAGGGGGTTAGGGATGGTTGACCCGGTAGTATTTTGTTTTCACTATTCTGTGCCTTTTCTTTAAAAAAATGTTTAGGGGTTCTACTGAAATAGACAGTATAGTATTCCAGAACCGGTTGCAAGCATACCTGTGTGTATGTGAAGCCTTCTGCCCGAAATGGTCTGCAAGATTTAGGACTCGGATTATTTTAAGCCAGTGGCACAGAAGTTGTTTAGATGGAAAATCTCAAAAGATATGATTTTGAGATATACAGCAAAAAGGGTTGTACAAGGCAATTATGGTACAATATGTTCAGATAGAGCCAAACTTTAAAATTGCCCAGTGGGAACAAAAGTAATGTGTTGGAGCAGCTCAATAATAGTAGGCTGCCTCCTTATAGGAAAATTTATGGTTAACTATGTATGGGAGACTAAATGTAAGGGGTACAGCCAAACACAAAGCAATCAAGAAAGAATTTGTCCTTACCCAGACTGTGTTAATGTGGAGGAGACGATGGAGCATTATTTTTTACATTGTTCTTTTCCTCCAAGTTATGGAGTTCCTAGCACAGGTATGGAATCTCCATGGTTAGCTAAAATGGATTATGATCTCCTTGTGATTGGTATTTTCCTCATTATTTGAGTGGTTTTGAGAAAAATACATTAAGAGTCTTTTGGCTAGTTTGCGGTTTTGCTTATGGCAAACTAGGGTGCAATGGTGTTATACCAAAAGAGACCATCATTTGAAGGTTTTAGAATTTATGTATCCAATGTTTTGCATAGGGTTTATATGGAGGAATGTCAAATATATGATGCAGGGAAAGTCAAACTTTGGTGGAAGGGATTTCTTCACTTTATTAAATACAAGTAAAATTAAAAACAGAGAGAAAAAAATAAAAAAATATAATCAAAAATAATAACAAAATAGTATGCATAAGAAACAAGCATTTACAAGTTTTAGACTATTGTTTTTCCTTTTGTTTAATGTGAAAAGTTGGTTTGTATGAGTTAATGTTTAGTTTTTTTGTTATTTTTTTTTTCTTTTCTTCTTAGTGTATTATCAGCAATTCAAGGATGTATTGATATGAAGTTATGTATTTCTTGAGTTTGATGTATATGTGAATATTTAATAAAAGTTACCCCTACTCATCAGTAGGGGAACCCTTTTGCTATCGAAGGATGGCCGATTCAATTGCAGGTCGGATGAGCGAGGTGCAGGAGGGATGGCAGGTTCTAGAGCCTGCCTCCTCCTCGGCACCTGTGTTGCTTGAATCGACCATTCTTAGAGAAACTAATGATGCTTCTCCTGTGAGTTCTACTGCTGCTCTTGCTGTGGATTCTGTTTTGGCTGTTACCTCGCCTGCTTCTACTGTGGTTCCCAATGGATTACCTTCCAGCACTGTCCTATCTACTGCGCTTCCTGGTGCTCAGACTGTAACTGCTCCTACACTTGCCCAGCTTCTGCTTCTCAAGGAGGATGTTCATCTTCAAAAAAACGGTCTCTCTTAGCTTGTTTTGGTGCGTCAGGTCTGGATTCTGCAGAACGGCCTACTTCTACCACTCCCCCGGTTGATCCGGTGGTTGCTATGGACTTAGGATCGGACACTGCTCATGCTACTCTGCCTCTGGTCTATTCTACAGGACACGATCAATGCTCTGCCATGGTCTTTTCTTTTAAAGCTACCCCCTCTCCCACATTTTCTGGATGGACACCAAAGAAGGTTTCTTCAGGAAAGTTTTGCTGGGTGGATACACCTCTCCCTGGGGATGACTCTTGGTTGGTTGAGCAATCCATTCAGGCAGTGGGTTGGGTTCGTCCTCCTGACTCTCCCCATTGGATTTCTGGCTTTACCCCGATTAGGATACCTGAGGTGTCACTGGCATCATCTTCTACATTGCCAGTTGTGAGTACTTCTACTGTTCCTGCTTCGCCTACTGTTTCTGATATTCCTATTCAATCCCAGACCCCTGCTGCATCCATTCCTGTGACTGACCTTCCGGACCTGAGCTCCTCTCCTTTACGTTTAACTTCGGACTTGGTCCTAACCCAAAACCCGGTCCTTCCTATTCCACCTGTTCTAGACTCAGAGGACATGCTTCCAGATGTGTCTGATGATGACAGACTCAGTGTTATTTTTCATTTTACTGACATTCCTAGGAATATCCCTGCATACATTTAGAATGAGCTTCTTCCTACTGCTCTACCCTTGCTTTCTCCTGCTCCCCCTCCTACCAAAAAGACTTATGTTTCTTTTTTTCAGCAAAATGTTTATCCGGCAAAACATCATAAAGCAGTCCAGCTTTTGTATAAAGGTGGCCTTGACGTTTTTCCGGACAGGGTATATGTTGGTAAAGCTCTTTTGAAAGATGATTTGCAGTTTTCAGTCACTGATTTTTATGCTTTGATTCATGTATCAGGGGAAAATGTCTTTGCCATCAGCTTTAAGCTTAGTAGTGGATTGGTCAAGTTTTGAGCCTGATACCATCACAGGAAACAAACTCCTCTTTTGTCACCTATCGAGGTTATTCCTTTGACCAGGCCTGCCAATAAAACTATTACAGTGCTATTTCGTAATGAAGGGGTCAGTGTTACTGACCTCTTGTACTGGCTGAAACAATGCTGCACAGTTACTGGCAACCCTGAGGCCATTTTTGATTCTGAGAGGATCTGGATGGGGGGTTGGCGTACCAAGGTGATTTTATGCTCGGATGATACGGGCTTCCAGCACCTGCCCAATAGCTTCTTTTTGGGTAGGGATGGAGGGGTTTTGTTTTATCCTGGCCAACCTTATATCTGTTACAAATATGGACAGAGTGGTCATATTAGTATTGTTTGTGACTTTCAGAGGTGTTCTTTCGGATGAGACGTTAAACCGAGGTCCCATCTGCCTGGATTGGTGGTAGTTCAGGTGGATGTTAAAGATCCCATGGCACTTATTGAAAAAAGAGCATGGGAATTTCCCCGGTGTCCTGGCCAAATTTCCCTCATTCACTAAAAATACCACCATCAGTTTCATGTGGTTCAAGGTCAGCTGGCATTCATCTGTATCCCCCTCCCCCGGGTCGTGCCTGAAAATAGGCAGGATTTGCCTAGTGCACTTACCCGGTCAACAAAAAATAAATAAAAATAAATAAAAATAAAAATAAATCTTTGTGCCATGAGATGGGTCATTCCAACTCTCAGTGTAAGAATCCAGTATGTTGCAACTTATGTGACAACACTGGTCATGCTTATGCTTCTTGTCCTGAGGCTTCCCACAGACAACCTGCTTCAGCTGATTCTGAGGAACAGCAGCTGTCAATTGCTTCTGCTCAAAGGGATTTTTCCAAATGCTTTGTCTTGGATACCTGTCCTGACCGCTTGCCTCACCATCAAATGCCCTCTCAGACTGTTCCTGTGGAGCCTCTGATTTTGGAAACTACTCCCCCTCCTCCTATAGCCTCTCCTGACTCAGTGCCTGCCTCGCCCCCCCAGGACATCATCCTGTCTCCTGTTTCTTTGGAAGAGCCTTTAGGAGATCAGGTCCTAGTTGATCCTCTCTCCTCAACAGCTTCATCTGCTCCCTCCATGAATCATGATCCCCATCCCCATTCCAGACCCTCAGGATAGGGAGGATGTTGACTAGAAAGCATCAGTCTGATTTTCAGCCTTTGCCACAAGTCACTAGGTTGCACCCTACTTTGTTTTCTAACCGTTATCAGGTGTTAGATGATGATGTTGTTTCTGAGGCTGAGTCGACTGTTTCCTCGGTTGATTCCCAATCCCTTGAACAGCCTGCTGCTGATCTGGCCTTAGCTGTCCCCTCAGCTGATTCTACTCCCCAACCAAGAAGGGGTCAAGTCAAGAAAAAAAAGAAAAGTTGAGTTCTCTTCCTTTTCTCTTTATGTCTCTTATTCCTTCCCTACTGTTTCTTTCTTCTAATGTAAACAGCATTCAACAGACTAAGAAACGGGGTTGTTTTTCACCTCTTGGGTTCTTGTCCTCTGGGAATTTTTCTTTTACAGGATACCCGGCTCCACTACATTTCAGCGGTGGCTTCGGCCACTCAAGAATGGACTTCTGGGGTTTCCTTTTGGTCCCTTGGTACTGAGAGCTGTCCTGGTGTGGGCATTTTGTTACACTATCTTCAGCCAGCTGTCTTACGGCTCTTGGATCTGGTACCTAGACATGCCCTGCTCTTGGACTTTCTTGTCCGTGGGGTCTCCTTTCGTGTTATTTCACTTTATGTCCCTCAGACTAAAGTAGAATGCATGGCTCTATTTCTTCTGCTCAGCCCTTGCTTACATGTTGCTCATAATCTTGTTTGGAGGGGAAGACTTTAATTGGGGTCTTAGTAAACTGGACAGGGGTTCTTGTTCTATGACTGATAACATATTTGGGTATATGGCAGCTGTTACCCATTTGGCAGGGTTGAAGGATGCTTTTTTTACTTACTCTGAGAAATGGGACCATACTTTTTCAAAGGGGGTTCTGTCCACTCGTATTGATTTTATGTTTATTTCTCCTTCTTTGCATATTGCTCATGCTGCTGTTCAAGTGGTAGAATATTCTGATCATTGTTGGTTGTCTTTATTTTTAGGTGGACTTTCGACCGCCTTTGGCCCAGGTTACTGGAAATGTAACTCTTCCCTTTTAGCTCAACCTTCTTTTCTTCAACAGCTTGTTTACTTTTTCTGTTGTAGGAAGTTGACCTTTGACCTTTATGACTCTCCTCTGGTTTGGTGGCTGGACACCGTATCTGATCTCTGGGCTTTCCTGTTAGGCTCTTCTAGACGTATTCTCTGTTCAGCCTATCTGACTTATTTGAATGATCAGAAGCATTTACAACACCTTCTTTCCCTCTCTTTTTCTACCACTCAAGACTTTTCTGCCCAAATCTCCTGTATTAAATCTCAAATGATGTCATATCACTTGACACAGTGTGAGGGTTTGCACCTTAAACAATGGTTTTGCATAACTGGTTTTCTCTCTGAGATGTGTCCATTGCTTCGTAACCGGAAACATCTCAGTCACCGCTTGATGACTTCTCTCCATGATTCTGAAGGTATCCTTTCCTCCCCTCAGGATCTTTTACGAGTAGTAACTGCCCCTGTTACCTCCTTGTTTGGGTGACCTTCTTGTGGGGACAAGGATTTCGCTCCCTTTTTTAAAGCCTTTCCGCTCCCACAGGCCCCCCCGATTTGTTACAAGATCTTTTTGCTCCCATTATGGTTTCAGAGCTTTCCTCGGTGCTCTCCTCTTTAGCTCTGAAGAAATTCCCTGGTCCAGATGGCTTTCCCTCTGAATTGTTTAAAGTTTTGGGTCAGGATATCCAAGAGGAATTAACTTCGGTTTTTAATTTCCTTCTCTGTCATTCTGAGCTTCCTTTGGAGATGGCGTCGGGAGTTCTGATTTTCTGATTCAAGAAAGGGGACAGGTCTGATATTTCCAGTTGGAGACCAATTAGTCTCCTCAACACTGACTTTAAGTTATTGACTAAGCTTTTGAATGCTAGCCTTCTTACTATGACTCCTTATCTTATTTCTCCTGCTCAATTTTCTATGATACCCGGGAGGTCTATCACTGACCCCTTATTTTTTTTGCTTGAGGTGTTTACCAGTCACGCCCTCTCACCACTGTCAGGGGTACTTCTTTCATTAGACTAGAAACAGGCCTTTGATAATGTTACAAAAAAATGTTGTAAGTGCGGTATTGGTCCTTTTAAGAACAGATCCAGAAACAAATGATTTGATACCTTTTATTGGACCAACACGGATGTTACAGAAAAGAACAAAGTGCTCTAGCTTTCGAACCAACCAGGTCCTTCTTCAGAAGCTTTGTGGCAGTTATTTCAAATATCCCATACTATTAACACCAGACTATATTGAAAAAACAGAAATAATTCTCCTGCCTGCTTACCACTAGTTGTATTTCTCAACACACTGCTAATCTGTCACACTTACGTATTAAATGTTGTTTTCTTTGTTTTTTTCTCTCTGGGCTTTTAAAAGTGAGTTTATAAAAGATCTGACATTTCTTCTGAGGAAGGGCTCCGATTTCAAAAGCTTAATGCTTTTCTATAATCTCTGTTGGTCTAATAAAATGTATCAAATCACATACTTTGTGCATCTAAAAACAAATATGACATTCTAAACAGTCAGAGTTTCCCTAGATGTTTGTGTTTTAAGACTTAACCAAGCATTTAGACTTCATTAAGTTTAAAGAACATCAGACATGCCAACATCACACTAGTATGTGAGTAATCCTACATAACCAAAAGAAAAAAAGAGTATATTTATTCAAGTCACTTTCTAGTTGCAGTTTTCATGAACAATCTTCTGAATACCAGTCTCATTTAATATCTGCTCCTTATAGTTCACATATTGAAGCAATACAATGTATGAAAACTATGTATAGGCACCAGTTATGGATGAAAACACAAATTCTCAAAATTGCAAAGTGTGATGTTAGAGTAAAAAAAATGTTCCTGTACCCTTGATGAGTCTGTGGGGTGCTGTTTCTTATGGTTTAAATGATTGATTTATTAAAAATTTGTGTTATAATAATTTCAGCACCTATGTCGAAGTATTAATGTCTTAGTAAATTTCTATGTCTGGAAAGACAATGCCAAAGTAAGGTTGCTACTAACGATGCATGGCGCCATCATAAAAAAATCATATGGCAAATCCTGCCCTGAACAGGCACCCATCACAGTCCACTTCTCCAGTGGCCCCTGCGGATTCTTCTACATGCTTTCCCAGCTGGGGATCCCCACAGCCACAAGGTAAATCCTCCCTTAACGAGCACCCAACACAGTCCTCTTCTCCAGCAGCCCCTGTTGATTCTTCTACCCGCTTGCCCAGTTAAGGATCCCAATAGCCACAAGGGAAATCTTGCCCTGAGCAGCACCCATCACAGTCTGCTTCTCCAGTGGCCCCTGCTAATTCTTCTCTCCTCCCGCCCAGCTAAGGATCCCCATGTCACAAGGCAAATCCTGCTCTGAATGGGCACCCATCACAGTCTGTTTCACCAGTGGCCCCTGCTGATTCTTTTACCCACTTGCCCAGTTAAGGATCCCCACAGCCACAAGGCAAATCCTTCCCTGAATGGGTTCCCATCACAGTCCACTTCTCCAGTGAATCCTGCTGATTCTTCTCTCCACCCGTCCAGCTAAGGATCCCCACAGCACAAGGCAAATCCTGCTCTGAATGGGCACCAATCGAGGCCTGCTTCTCCTGTTCCCCTGCTGATTCTTCTAATCTCTAATCTGCCCCATTAGCTTTCCCTTTCTTTCAGCAGCTACAGTTGCCAGCTGTCTATTGGCCCCACTATTAGCCCACCCTCTGATCTCACTAACCTCATTGTTCCCTATTTGTTCTCCCTGCTGCAAGGTATGGGGCTCCACTTCTGCAGCTCCAGATTCAGAGCAGACTTTCTACTTCAAAATGTTGGTGCTCTTTTCACAGCAATCCAGCTATTTGAATCTTCAGGCTGCTCTGTCTAGAGCTGCAAGCTCCTGTTTAGCCATAACACTGTATTTTGGAAGAAGTTTAAGACACAGCTTAAGCATCCATAAAGGAGGTGGTGGAGATGAATGACTAGTTGATACTGGATAGCTTGCTATGGACAGCAGAGATATCAAGGGAATGGAATAAATGGAATTTAAGAATGAGAGAAGGGAACTTTATTCTGTGGATTTTCACATGCAGTAGACCATATGATGATCACTAAGTGCATTGGGGAGTGTACCAGACTTAATAACACGGTGTGGGTGTGATGAGAATTAAATGTGTGATCTGTGGTTCTACTGCTTTTATTGATTACAGTTGTGATTTATTGTTTAAACTACTGTCTCTGTAACTACTGCTACATTTTTTTTCCCCAACTCTGTAATTTTCTGCTGCATTTCTTTCTCCAGGCTGATCTCCTGGATTAATGTGTTTGAAGATTTATTAGTGTTTGCAGTCTTAGTGGTCTTATTCCTCCCTCTCCTTCTACCCAGAATGGGTGCTCATCATGGTCTACTACTCCAGTGGCCCCTGGTGATTTTTCTACCCACCCGCCCAACTAAGGATCACCAAAGCCACAAGGTATGGGGCTTCTGCTTCTGCAGCTCCAGATTAAGAGTGGACTTTCTACTTTAAAATTTTGGCACTCCAACCCACCCTCGCCCTCAACCTCTATTAAATGCATTAAAATCACTCTCACCTGTCTTCCAACCATGTTCATTGGCTGCTTCATCTAAAGCTATTTAAAGGAAGATCTCCCTATTTCTTTCATCTTATATTCCTCCTTTTATTCAGAAAGCTATATACTTGGCCAAAAAAAAATACAATCTATCTATTTTAACACTCAGACCCTATGCACTATTGTGCAGATTGGCTACACACTGCATATCTGTGGTGGGTAACTACTCTGCAGTCATTGCTCCCTGATGCCGCATTCAGCACTCAGGGCATGCAGCCCCTTAGCATCCGATCTCCCTGCTGTACAGAAAGCAACATGCCAGGGTGGAAGGGGGGCATGTTGAGGCTTGTCCAGACTCTGTGCTATTCACAGAGGTGCCGAGTGCTGGGCACAGGGGGCATATATTACTCTGGGTAAGACCCAACCATAAAGGATACGTGTCCCCCAGGATGCTGCTGCAGGCAGTGGCACTGATGTGAGGGCATGGCAGACCCCCTCACATGCTGCCCCAGCCCATGGATCTTCATAGAGGGCTCTGGGTGGCTGACTGGGCATCCTCCTGTCCTGAGCTTGTGGCACACATCACACCCCCTAGTGCTTTCCACTCCCCATGGGTGCAAGTGACCCATTCATGGACGTGGTCTGGGCATCCCATTGGATGCACACCCAGTATATGGAAATGTCCTCCACATGTCTGCATGCTAGGGAGTGGGGCTGCGGACAGGTGGTGGCTGGTAGTGACTACCAGCCAGTGCTCACCTGTCTGCAGGTGTGGAACTCTGCAGGAGAGTAACACACCTCCAGCAGATATTACCTGTCCATATGTAATTAGGGTCTATTAACTGTACTGTCACTCAGTGGACCATAATGCTCCTCCTCCTCCTTGCCTGCATCCCTCTACTGATCACTCCTACATCCCTACCTGTCTCCTCACAACCCATACTCCCACTCCCACCACCAACCTGTCCTCACTCATCCTCACCAACTCCTGCCTCCTCTTAGCAGTTCACTCTCATACACTCATCCTGGTGCCCTGCTGCCTGATGCCTTTATGGCATGGGGCTCCACTTGGCTGCCATATGTGCTTTCACATGGTGCTGCAATTGGAAAATTTATACCGCCCCACCCATCTGCCATCCATGTCCCATGTAAAGAAATGGTCAGCTATAGTATCAATAGTACTAATTGTACTACTACTTCTCACAGCTGGAGATGCAGAACCTAACCCTGGTCCCTCCCCTGCAAAGTAGGGGTCCCCCCACCTTGTTACAACTTACTTCCCCAAGGGGATAAGCAATGCACTCTTAAACATTAGAAGCCTCCTACCCAAAATAGATCTCCTGCAGCCACTCACATCTCAACTAAAGCCCTTTATTCTCATCATCTCAGATTTGTGACTCAGCACCAAAATCCTGCACATTGACATCTCCATCCCTGGATACTCTGTCATTAGCCGGGACCGTAAGTCCAGGGCTGGGGGTATCGCTATGTATATCTTCTCCTGTATTAATTATTCTATCTGCTTATCTACCTGCTCCATCTCTGCCTATGAGTTGCTACTAATAAAAATATCCCTCCCTCCTCCTGCTCCATCTACTTTGGTGGTGTCTACTGCTGTTCCAACCTCTCTGTCTCTGATCACTCCTCTATTTCCAATCTCCTCTCCACCACCTGATCCCTTGCCTCCCCTGGGGAACTGTACCTCCTTGGGGATTTTAATATAAACTGGCTCACCAGCAAGTAGTCCAAAGTCTATAGTGACAAAGAACCTCTGTGCGCAAACACTGAGGGAAGGGTTACCCCTGTGGGCATGTGTGATTTTATATTTTCTATAGTGACACTGCTTCCTTGAACCTAATGCAATCAACAGAAGAACCCATGAGCCTAAATCATAAATCTGGTAAACATACCTCATTCAACTGAGTTTTCTCATCACACCAACACTGTGTCATTAAGTCTGGTACACTCCCCGATGAACTTAGTGATCATCATATGGTCTACTGCATGCAAAAATCCACAGAAAAAAGTCCCCTTCTCTCATTCTTAAATTCCACTTATTCCATTCCCTTGATATCTCTACTGTCCATAGCAAGCTATCCAGTATCGACTAGTCATTCATCTCCACCACCTCCTTTGTGGACACAGCCCTGTTCTTCTTTACCACACAATTCATGTCTGTCTGGGACAGCCATGCCCCACTGTATGAGTTCCAGTGGCTGAATGTTTTAGCTGGGGAACTGAAGCATGCCACCATGGATGGAGTCTTGATAACCACATTTGTTTTACAAGGAGTGTTAACAGCAGGGATAAACTCCCTATGTTGGCAAATGAATGCAAAAAGTCTGCCAACACCGGGATGGTCTCCCAATGTTGATGAATCAATATATGAAGAATGTCAAACATCAGGATGGACTCCAATGCTGGCAAGTAACTATAAAATGTCTGCTGACACAGGGGATATGGTCTTGGTGTTAGGAGGTATTCAAAGGAAAACTGAAAAAATATGTGACCACACCATTGGCACAAATGCATCCATAACATGATTGCAAAGGTGGTTGCATGCCCAAGAACAATCAAGGGTGCATGAAAACACCTTTAGAAAAAAAAAAAAACTAAAACACAGAAAATTGTGCCACAAATATGGGACCTGCATTTCTAAATTCATTAAAGTATTTGTTTTCTTTTTTAGAGAATTCATTCTGAAAACAAAAGATTACCCCCATGTGACAAAAAAATTAACCTGACCATGTCAGGTTTGAAACCTTTACTGTTTTTCCATTACTGGTGAGCAAAACAAAAAATAAAGTATCATATTTTTGATTTTTGTTTTGTATTTGTAACACTCTAGAACATTAAAATTGCCTGACAGATTTTTACCAAACTATCAGGATAATTAGAACCTGAAACTAACAGCATGCATGCTAGTTACAATCTAAATGAACAGAATGGTCACTCTTAAAATGCTGGAGCTCTGGTCCATAAAACACAGGCAAAGGAAAAGAGATCTGCATTTAGGTCTCACAAAAAAACCAAGCATTTGTCAATGCTGAATGTTTGCTTGCTGGTTTTGGCATTGGAAACACAGGAGGTAGACAGGTGCAGAATAGGAATGGCAGTGAAGTATAAAAACTTCACTCCAACCCCACCTCCATCCAGTAGAGATGGACAGGCATTGGGGGTAAGAGTTTGGGTCATTGCCCATGACGTTCATGCTATGTCACCTCACTCTATTCTGCAAACACCGACGTGTGTTGAGGTGTGTCTTGGGATGTTTGGCTTTACAGTCACCCCATTCCTTAAGGACATATGCTGAAATGGGTGCAGCATAGGAGAATGAGGTGAACTGTGGGGCCAAAGAGCTCAAGGTACGCCTCGATGTCTGTCACTGAGTGGGGGTGGGATGGCATGAGCAGTACAATCGGCAGTCCAAAAGTACACTCCGATGCCTGTCAGTCTGTACAGGGTGGGATGTTATGGTTAGAAACCCTAAAGCCCCAGGCATTTGTTAGTATTTGCACCACAGATTTTCACCATGGACTTTTTGTGACCCCACCTCATGAAAACATTTGGGACCTCTTCTCATGAAGAGTGGAAGTATGATTTTGTCAATGTGTCCCAAACTTTGACTTCCAACAGCGACCATGCCATTCTGCACAAGTATGAAAATGCAGATTGGGAAGGATATGAAGAACGACAACTGTAACATCCATAGGGAGGTGTGAAGAGATGGCAATGTTGAAAATCTGTAGTGGAAATAGTAAAAATGCTCACACTTCTGAGCATACATGGAAACTGTGCAATGCATGCATGTAACACAGTCATTTTATGCACTTTCATAACCAAATTTTCAACATAGGCGTTTTAGGACCTCTGCTCATTAACAGTGTCACTGTGATTTTCTTAATGTATCCCAAACACTGACTTCCCACAGTGAGCACGCTATTGTGCGCCGAAAGTACAAAAACACATTTCGGCCAGGATGTGAAAAATGACAGCTGTACTGTTCATGAGGAGGTGTGGAAAATGCCAATGTTGAAAATCTGGAGTGAAAATATAACAAATTTGTGAAGTTACAAGCGTGCATGAGAACTGTGCAGTGCACGCTCATAACACACTCATTTTATGGACTTTAGTCACAAAATGTTCAACATAAGCATTTTAAGACCTCTGCTCATGACCAGTGTCACTGTGATTTTCTTAATGTGTCCCAAACATTGATTTCCCACAGCAACTGCACTATTTTGCACCAGAAGTGTGAAAACACATTTCAGCCTGGATGTAAAAACTAGCAGCTGCACTGTTCTTAAGGAGGTGCAAAAAATGGCAATGTTGAAAATCTGGAATCAAAATATTACAAATTTGTGAAGTTACGGGTGTGTGTGGAACCTGTGCAATGCACGCTCATGACACAGTCATTTTATGGACTTTCATCACAAAATTTTCAACATAGGCATTTTAGGACCTCTGCTCATGAACAGTGTCACTGTGATTTTCTTAATGTGTCCTGAACATTGATTTCCCAGAGTGACCGCGCCATTCTGCACCAGAACTGTGAAACAGATTTCGGCCAGGATGTGAAAAATGATAACTGTACTGTTCATAAGGAGGTGTGGAAAAATGGCAATGTTGAAAGTCTGGAGTGAAAATATTGCAAATTTGTGAAGTTATGGGTGTGTGTGGAACCTGTGCAATGCACGCTCATGACACAGTCATTTTACGGACTTTCATCACAAAATTTTCAACATAGGCATTTTAGGACCTGTGCTCATGAACAGTGTCACTGTGATTTTCTAAATGTGTGCTGAACACTGATTTCCCATAGCAACCATGCTATTCTGCACCGGAACTGTGAAAACACATTTTGGCCAGGATGTGAAAAATGATAGTTGTACTGTTCATAAGGAGGTGTGGAAAAATGGCAATGTTGAAAATCTGGAGTGAAAATATTGCAAATTGGCAAAGTTACCAGCGTGCATAGCAACTGCACAATGCACGCTCATGAAACAGTCATATTTGGGATTTTTCCCACCAAATTTTCAACATAGACTTTTTGAGAGCCCACCTCATGAACACTGATGCTGTCATTTTGTTAATCAGGCCAGAAAGATGATTCTGTGCAGTGACCATGAAATCACCTTTTGAGACTGATTAACACCATGACAGTGATTGAATTGATGAGGAGGGGGACCAACAACCCTATGTTGAAAATTTGGTACCAAAATTCTCAACAATGGCTGAGATATGCACCAAAGTTGAAACAACCCTATTTATGCCATTGTACAGCTTACCGGCATTTCGTCAGTTCGCGGTCAGCTTTGAACAGTGCAGACGTGTTCCTGGTCCACTGAAGATCATCATGCCAGCTTCCAGAGATAAGTATGGGGTGAGGGGGTATGTGAGGAGGCGGGGTGCATGAAGGGTGGGTGAGGGTTGTGGGAGGGCCACCGGACTCGACAAGGAACCATTTTCTGCTTTGCAGGTTATAAAAAAAAGCAAAAAAAACATTGTGGGACAATTTTCGTTTTACAGGGTCATTTGGTACACTGTGGTGAGCTCCCAGCATGCCACCCCACTGATTTGTTTGGGAGGGCTGTAGCCGACGGGGGATTGGGCACCCCCATCTGCACATGGGAGGGCAAGAGCTGAATGGGATTGGGCACACCCTCTGCACAAACTGAAGGTTTTGGGGGGAAATTATGCTGACGGGGAGTGGGCTCCCCCATCGGCAAATGACATGGGGGATTGGGACCCACATTGGCAAAATAATGTTCCTGGGGGTACATGATGCCGAGGGGGATTGGGCACCCCTAGGCATGGGTGTGTAATATTGTTTGTGAACATGGTGATGGCTTGCTGCCATGTTCACAAACAATATTACACTAGGCAACATTCTGCCCAGCAATGATGGGTCGCTCCCTCATTGCAGCGGAATGGCTGACGCTGCTATGACGACGTGACCCCTGATTGCTGAGGTGAAAATGTTTCAACTTGGTGGCACTTTTGGAGACCATTGTCATCAGCACACTGTGCCTCCATTCATCCACCAGTGCCAAGCCCCCAAACATAGTACCTCTTTTGGCTGCTACAATGCCAGGCCTCCACAACCCGCTTCTCTCCTAAGCTGCCTCATGTTTCTTGCACATGCATGAACGCAAACATAAAAAAAACAAACTGTGATGCTATGTGTTAAATTAAAAAAAAACCTTTATTTAAGGAGCATGCACAGCCACATGGACATCAGTAGGAGCTAGCAGTGCACGTCAATCACACTGTCACTTAGCCAAGGTAAAGCTTCCCCCTCTAGGGGATTCCTTATAATGGATATCATTAAAGAGTCATTTATGACCCCCAAAATGTAAAAACTTAACTACTTTTGCAGTGGGAACAAATAAATCCAGAGTAACTAAAGCTAGGTATGCAAATCTGGAGAAAAAAGGCAAGTCTGTACTGTTTCTGTGATTGTAAATTTTGGGGGATTGAGAATAATATGTATATATCAAGTCCTATTCTGTTCCATGCACCGTACGAAGAGACAGAAATGGCTGGGTCATATATTAAAGGAGGCATACACTACATTTTTTTTTGTTGTTGTTTTATTTTTACAAAAAATATATAGTAGCATATACAATAAAAAGGAATGTACAAAAATGTGCAACTCAGCTAAGTTTATATCTTGGGATGCTAATGTCATTAGTGATCTCACTCTCTAAGGTTCACTCTCATTATCCCTATGATGCTGTCAGAACCACTTGATGGGTTCACAGCCTTGTTGTCCATGGTTGCCCAGGAATTATTCTATATCAGAAGTACGCTGGGAATTGATTGAAGAGATATCAATTGTCTCTTGTTCCAAACATTGCTATAAAACACATCTTTCTCCCAGTTGCTTAAACCTACTCTGTTTTTCTCATAACATTGTTTTATTCAAAATGTTTAAGAATAAGATTACTTTTTAAAAAGACTATGCACCTAGACCCAACCTATGATCCTCACAGTAAGTGATTCTGTAATTGAAATGGAATTAATTACTGTAATAATCATTGTTCAGAACTCATTGCATAATCTTCTAAAAAGTAAGATTATTTTCAAGAAGTTTAAGACAAATAATGTTATTATTGAAACGGAGGGTTTCATGAAAGTGAAAAGATGTACTGTTAGCTGGAGTCAGGGAGTTGTGTGGCTGTGGGTGTGAGAGGACAAAACTAAATAAAAATAAAAGGCAGGTTGCACAAGTTTCCATTCAAAATGAAAGTCTCTTTTATCAAAAAAGGATACAATGATGTTATTTGACTTCTGAAGTGTGGTACACACAGCTTTTTAGTTAGGATGGATATCAGTATACAACAGACCTTAATTGTATACTATAATTGAGTTACACAAGGGTCACCCAAGGGTAAAGTGGCAATCACATCAGCTTGAAATGAAGAGGAGTTGGGTTTCTCTCCTATCACATAATCCCAGTAGGCCTACAGAGATAACATAGTTCAATGGTTAGAATTTCACTTCTGTAAAAGAGAGTAGCGTCTTCTATGAAATGGCTGCTTTCTTTTCATTCAAGAGGCAGGAAGCCATTTTACCAAAAAGCCCTGTATTGTGATACAATGTGAGCCACCTTATGCATATACTGGTAGTTGCCCAAACTGTTGGTTCTGGCATAATAAATTGTGATATTAGTGAATATTGACAAATTGGGATGCTCTTAAAGATGCAGGTGCATGAATAAAATCAACAATAGTAGCACACCCCATGAGTTTCTAGAAGAGTACTTGCTCAGCATAGTAGTTTAACAAGCATTACTTACAGTCAAAAATATATCACTAACAGCACTGATAAGATGAACATTAACAAGTACTCCTGTAATTCCATAAAGCTAAAAATGTATATAGACTCATTACATATTATTCACAGAATGGTTTCAAGGATAAAGCCTCTCATTTATAAAGAGAATCATGCATTATTCATAACTAATTTGCTTAATGTAGCATTTCCATGCCTGCAATTTAAAGGTAGGGTGTTGCCTATTAAGCAAACCAGTGTCTTTACCATGATGCTATGCTCTTTGTTCCCACTCCACAACTAAACATATATATGCCTCTTAATGCAGACAGAAAGGTTTGCCTGGGTGGAAACACACTGTAAAGTGGATTGAAGACACAGGAGTAGGTCTCCAGAGAGTTGAGTGGTATAGAGGTTGAAGCCAGGCCAAAAAAACAATAGGGAGATAGGGCATGAGAGAGAAATGGTTGGGGCGGGGCATTTTAGAAATAAAAAAATGCACATTTTGCCAGTGCAATATGTGCTGTTTCACATGTGAAGTTCCACTTGACCACTTAAACAGAAACCAGGGATAATGTTAGGTACTATAGTGGAATTAAGAAGTTTGCTGTGGGGGATCTGATCTATTCCATAGTGATATCCCAGTAGAATCCAAATTCCAACAATTTGGTCAATTTTTAAAAGGCAAATTCTGTTCCATTCAACTGGCAACATCCTTGTTTTCTCTTCTACAGCACATAAATTCTGCAGACCAAACTTCACACATATTTGGTCAAAAATTATTTTAAGCAAGTCATTGTGGATTCATTTTGATTTACCTAACCGTTAGCAATAAAATAACATTGTTGCGGTAGACTCTAACATAATGTGGAGACAGAGGAGGAGTGCAGGCAGAGGGTTTAGATATGTTAACGTGGTAGTGATGTGTGAGGGGGAAGTTGGAGAGATAGTGGAGAACAAGTTGTGAAAGAAGTGTTGAAAACTCATCATGCAGAATTTGTTAGCGCTAGTAAATGGTTAGTCACCTTTTTGGACTCAATATGCCTGTTTTGAACTTTTCAAAATATCTGCAGTATTTACAATAATTTAGAACTGTTGGTAATGGCCCTTGAATTTTATGGTATCATTTTATTCTGACAAAAATGTGTTTTAAAAATGCACATGGAAATAGTTGAATATTTGGCCAATGGTATATATTCACTTGGAATAATAATAAAAACATCACACTTACAGGAATGTGATAATCGAAACACTGTGTATAACAGAAGATATGCAACATGTCTATGTTTAGTGGCCAGATAACAATCAATCAATCAATCAATCAATCAATCAATCAATCAATATGTTTGTTTAGCCAGGTGGAACACCATTGAGCAGGGCTCATTTACAAGATGGACCTGGTAGTTTAAACAACAAAACACAACTGTGAGCCAAGAGGACATGGTTTGACTCATTTCAGAATTTTAATGAAACGCTTTATTTTGCCAAAAATGTGTTTTAAAAATGTGCATGCAAATGTTCGAATATCTGGCCCAAGGTGTAATAACTTTGAATAATAATAAAGCTTCACATATACAAGAAACAGACAGTCAAAACAATATGTATAACGGATTTCAAGCATCATCTTTAAATTCAGTGTTGTAGAACTGTGGTCTACCAGTCGGAATGCAAGGGTGGAGTGATGACTTTGCTATCTTCTTTTTTCTACTCTTGTTGTGCAACAGTGTCTCCCTAGACGTTTCTATCCTGTTTGATAACCCTTATGTAGGTTGGCAACCTACATCAGCCTCCTCTATTCTTTCTGAATCTTTTTCTGACTTTCCTTATTTCATTTTCTTATATCTGTCCCTCACCATGACCACCAAAAGCAGTGCAACCAGGATATAAAGCACCAACTAGAGAATATTGACTAATGACCAGCATGCTAACTGGATGTATATAACACAGAAACCATACTTTATATGCTTACATAAAGTGTTAACAATTAAAGTGCATGGAGTGTTTTATGGGTTAAAACAATTGCTTTTGATAATATAAAATAAAAAAGAAGTGCAGAAGGAGTACCTGAAATTACAAATATGTAAATAGTTACAATACTGCCTGGTCTAAAATAACAGAACTTAATGTTATATACAGCTGGTTTAATATGGCAGTATGCGGATAGAAATTAGACTGACAGTGTTGTGCCATAATGCTTGAGGAAAATATAGGCAGATAGATAAAACAGAGCAGCTGTTATTTTCATTATATTGCCCCAAGCTACTCCATCAGTGACAGAATTTCCGTTTGCCTTATGGAGGTAAAGTTTAACAGCAAAGCTGCTCCATAGTAAAAAGCTACACTCCCGAACTGAAGCAGAAAAGGATGTCATGGAGCAGCTTCTTCCTTCCACTTTCTTTCCTGCCCACCATGCAATGACTCATAAAACAAATCCCATTTGCTTGGCAGAAATAAAAGAAGACCTTTCAGGGTCAGAAGAGAAAAACTAGTAATTGTGAGAGAAGAGAGAATAAAAAGTAAATAAAATAGGATCACACATGCTACTCTCTCTCTCTCTCTCTCTCACTTACAAATACTATGGCGCAGTCTAGTGGAGTGGCTGAAACTTTCATTTTTTTTTTTTTACAGGAAGCTGTTCCACTATAAAATAAGTAAGCAAAACCCCCAAGACTATGGGAAAGGGGTAGAGACATCCCTATTGTGTATTTATACGCTACTGCTGCCCTCAAGGATTAACACATAGGGCTGATATAAATAAAATAGAACTGCTGCCTCACAGTAATGAAGGAAGAGACACTGTCTTTCTCTGTAGATATCCTGAGCCCTATACACATTTTTAAGTGTTCGATAAAACATGAATAAAACATGAACAAGATTATAAAATTGCAAAAGAAATATAAAGTCAATACAAATGAAAGATGGACTGACCTGTATCAGAGCTCCTCAGGACTGTATGCTACTGGATGATAGTGTCCCCTAGTGGTCTAAATTTATAAAGAATAAGGTATCCAGTACATGCTGGCCAGTGGGAGGAGCTTATCTTAGTAAGAGTCCTTATGTTACAAAAACTGTAATAAAATTGGCCAGTGTTATGATATCTGTGGTGTTTCTGAAGATTAATGTTTTCTCTGAAACCCAGGCTTAGAAACAACTATTTCATTTTGTACAGGCATAGATGTGAGCCTTAGACAGTTAACAAAATGTTTAATTGAACCAATGTGGGAGGGAGTATAGCTAACTCGTATGAGTATACGAACCTATTAACATATGAAAACACCAGCAGAAGCAAGCCTTACAGTCCATCATGGCTGTTCGACTGTGCAGCTAGCCCCTCAACTTGCAGCTACCCCACCCTCCCCACTCTTCTTCATCATAACCACCCCCTCACCCTATCCCAACCCTCTTAAAGCCACACACTGATTCACAGGACACTACCCCATGGGTCAGAGCATTCCACCTGTCCACCAGCCTTTCCCTGAAAAAATGCCTCCTGATTTACCTCCTGAGTCTCCCCCCAACCTCAACTGATGCCCTCTTGTATCCCTCCCTCTTCTAAGCTGAAGAATCCCTTCCATACTAACCTTATTTAGCCCCTTGAGGTATTTAAATGTTCAAGTTCAAGTTCAAGGTTATTGCAGGAAAGACTCCGTTGAGCAAGCTCATTCACAAGGAGGTCCTGGGGCACATACACATACAGTTTGAAATTACATAGACAGGAGATATAAAATGTGGAACAACAACAAAAAAAAATATAATACAAGAGGTATACACAATAGAAGTCCTTATGCTGTATATGCAGTACATTCCAGCATTAACCTTGCCCTAAATTAAGCAGCACATTTCAGCTTAATAAGTAGAGGGCCAGTTGGTACCTAGGAAGTTGACTTGGCGTTGGGAGCCTAGTAGCACCTACATATGTCTTTTAATTTAGAGATAGCTAGTGTTTTGTAGGAGTTAATTGATGCGATGCTGGTTAGCTTCAGCATCGCTTGTAGTTGGTTCCAAATGTTTGGGAGGGCATATGAAACAGCTCTTTGGCCAGCTGTGGTACATGTCCTGGGAACATCTAGTAGGATAAGGTCAGATTTCCTAAGGGAGTAGGCGCTATGTGAGATGAGTATGAGAGACGTTAAATAGACAGGCAGTTTGTGGAGTAGTAATTTGAGGGTCCAAATGCCAGCATGCAGGAGGCGTCTGATGGCAAGAGAGGTCCACCCAACTGCTGCATAAAGATCACAGTGGTGGGTCCTGTACGCAGAGTTAGTAATGAAGTGAGGAGCACAGTGATAGAGTACATCCAGTTTAGAAAGGCTCAAGGTTGGGGAGGAGATAAAAATAATGTCTCCGTAGTCAAGCAAGGGAAGGAATGTTGCTTGGACAAGCCTTTTGTGGGTCGCGAGAGAAAAGAGGGTCCTATTTCTAAACAAGAAACCCAAGCGTGCTTAAAGCCTCTTTGATAGATCCTTGATGTGGTCATTGAAGGAAAGCTTGTTGTCTATCCACATACCTAGATATTTAAATTTAGGTACGACTTCCAAGGGTTCACCTAGGGAGGTAACTATGAAGTTTTAAGTGGGGTAGGTAGGGCACCAGACAAGGCAAGTCTCGAGAAAATGATTGTCTTGGTTTTTTTGGCATTTAAGAGAAGCTTGGCATTGATAAGGTTGCTTTCTAACTGGATGAAGTCAGCTTGGAGTGCTTCCCTGATTTCAGTTAAGGACGAGCCTGATGCATACAAACTGTATCGTCCGCAAAGAAATGTATGCTAGAGGTCTTTATGTGGGAGTCAAGGTTGTTGATGTACAGGGAAAAAAGGATTGGTCCTAGGATGGAGCCTTGAGGGACTCCTCTGGCAGTTGGAAGGGGGTCAGATAGTAGGCCATCAGCCTTGATTTTTTGTATCCTTCCTGTGAGGTAACTGTTAAACCACTGTAAGGTAAGTGGAGTGGCACCTATTTAGGCAAGACAGGTGATTAGGAGGTGATGGTCTACAGTGCCGAAGGCCTTACTGAGGTCTAGAAAGACTGCACCAGTAATCTACTTGGTGTTCATAGCATGGATCCAGTCATTAGAGACTTTAGCCTAGGCTGAGATGGTACTGTGCTTTGACCTGAAGCCAGATTGGGCCAGGTTTAGGAGTAAGTGTGCTTCGAGGTGATTTTTTAGTTGGTTGTATATAAGTTTTTCCAGCACTTTGTCGAGAACGGGCAAGATAGAGATAGGACAGTAGTTGTTTAAGTCACAAGGATCTCCTGATTTGAAGAGAGGAAGAATATGGGCATATTTCCAGCATGATGGAACAGTGGCTGTGGTAATAGAGAGGTTGAAGATGTGAAGAATGGGGGGTGTGAGCTGGGCATAGCCTAACCACAGAAAAAATGATTCAAGGCCATCGTCCCCTGCACTTTTCTTGGTGTCAAGGCTAAGAATTATGTCTTCGACTTCTTTGTAGCTAAACAGGCACAACTGGAAGGGATGAGGTGGAGTAGCATGTGTAGTATCTGGGCTAGTGTTGCTATTCACTCGGCTAGCGTATGGGGAGGAGTCGAATGCCAACCCGGCAGTGGCAAAGTGCAGGTTAAGTTCTTCGAGGATTCGCAGTTTATTTTCAACCATCCCATCCATGGCCAGAATCTTGGTGGGAAGGGAGGAAGCAGAAGGATGGCCTTCAATGGATCTCAGTGTCTTCCAGATTTTTTGGGAGTTCCCTTTGGCCTGCTCCAGAGTGGAGATGTAGAAGTTTGCTTTAGTAGCATGTAGACTTTTAACACAGGCATTTCTGGAAGTTTTAAACGCCTGCCAGTCTGTCGGGTTCTTTGTATGCCTGGCCCTAGCCCATAGCTTGTCTCTATTGGTAAGTGCAGATTTGAGCTCTTGGCTGAACCACGGATGTGAGATTTTCTGCACCCTCATTTTAATAAGAGGAGCATGCTTGTTAATTGGGGTGGTGAGGTTGTCATTTAGGACAGAGACGGTGGCATCAGCAGATTTGGCAAGATATAGGTCTTGCCACCTGATCGTAGCTAGATTGGTTAGGAATTTTACTGGGTTGAATTTACGGAATGAGCGTTTGATTCTGAATTTAGGGTGCTGTTGGGTTTTAGATTGGAATCTTGTACATACAATGATACTGTGGTCACTCATGTCATTATGGGAAACTGCAGAATGTGAGATTTTATGGGGATGTGAAGTTAAGATGACATCTAAGTGTGAGCTGTTGGCAGAGTTAGAAGCATTGATTCTTGTGGGTTCAGTTACTATTTGTGTAAGACCCAGCTCATCACAGATGGCTTTTAGGGAGTGGGATTTGGCAGTGAGCCAATCCATATTGAAGTCCCCTAAGATTATTGTTTCTGTGTTAGCAGCCAAAGTTATGGATTTCAACATGTTAAGAATTTCTGTGCCTCCTGATGGGGGTCTATAGCCACCAATGATTGTGATGCACTCTGAGGATGGAAGGTGAGGTTTAAGCGAGACAATCTCATATTCCTTGGGCTTAGTTTTACAGGAAATGCTGCTAACATCAGCTTTTGATTTGGCATATAAAACCACTCCCCCCCCAAATCCCTATCAACCATAAAGATCTTGAAGCCCGGTACAGTAATTTGCGGATCAGTGTTGGTCTTTTTTAGCCATGACTCGCTAATTATAATCAGATCTGGGTCAGTGTGGGCTGCCCAAACTTGAAGATGATCAAGTTTTTTGAGCAGACTTAGAATATTGACCATCATCAGTTTCGCTGACTTTGCCAAAATTGGTGAGTGCCTAAGGAATGCACTAGCAAATGGGCAGGAAGGAGGGGTGGAAGAACAATGGGGAATAATAAAAACTGCTATCACAGAGGTAACAAGCCTTTGTGTGAAGCAAATAAACAAAACAAAATGATGTTAGAAACCACTATGGTTCTCAAAGGAGGTGGCAGTGAAGGTTCAAGAGAAAAAGAAAGCATTCAGAAAGTACAAGGAATCACAGAAGGAGCAGGACAGAGAATTGTATCAGTTAAAGCAAAAGGAAGCTGGAAGGCAGTCAGAACAGCAAAGGCTCGAACTGAGGAAAAGTTAGCCAACTCAATTAAGAGGGGGATAAAACCTTTTTTAGGTACATCAGGGAGTGAAGGAAGACTAAGGGAGGGATAGTGAGGCTCAATAAAGGGAGGGGTGGCAGAGGGTGATGGTGAAAGGCAGAGATACTAAACAAATATTTTTGCTCAGTATTTACAAATGAAGAGGGGAGGTACCTAAAACAAACAATAGAAACACTCTGGATACAGAACTTGATACCAGCCCATTTACAGAAGAAAGGGTTCTGAAAGAACTCTAAAACTGAAGGTGGACAAAGCAATGGGGCCTGATGGGATTCATCCCAGAATTCTAAAAGAACTAAGTGTAGAACTAGTGACACCACTGACTACCCTCTTTAACAAATCATGGGAGGATGGGGTGGTACCGAGGACTGGAGGAGGGCAGATGTGATTCCCCTTCACAAAAGTGGGAGCAAGGCAGAAGCAGGAAACTACAGACCTGTTAGTTTAACCTCAGTGATAGGGAAAATGATGGAATCACTTCTAGAGGAAAGAATTGTCGAGTACCTAGAGGCCAGAGGGGCACAGGACCCAAGGCAGCATAGATTCACAGCAGGAAGGTCATGCCAGATGAATCTAATAGATTTCTTTGACTGGGTGACCAAAGTAGTAGATCAGGGAGGGACTGTGGACATGGCCTACCTAGACTTTAGCAAGGCATTTGACTCAGTCCCACACAAAAGATTAATATACAAGTTTGCCAGCCTGGGAGTGGGTCCCAAGATGATAGCCTGGGTAAAGAATTGGCTGGAGAATAGGACACAGACAGTAATAGTAAGTGGAGTCCACTCTGAAGAAAGGAGGGTTACTAGTGGGGTGCCCAGGGTTCAGTATTAGGACCAGTCCTCTTCAATGTCTTTATAAGCGACATTGCAGAGGGACTGGAAGGAAAAGTATGTCTCTTTGCAGATGACACAAAGATCTGCAACAGAGTTGATGCACAAGGTGGGGTGGAAAGGATGAGAAGGGACTTGGCAAGGTTTGAGGAATGGTCAAATGTATGGCAGCATAGATTTAATGCTAAGAAGTGCAAGGTAATGCACCTGCGAAACAAAAACCAAGGGGAAGAGTACACAATGGGGGGTGAGATACTAACAACAACAAAAATGGAAAGGGACCTGGGTGTAGTCATATCAGATGACTTAAAGGTGGGCAAGCAATGTGAGAGGGCAGTAAGAGGTTGGGGGATACTGGGATGCATAGGAGAGGCATCACCAGTAGAAAACAAGAAGTTGTTATTCCTCTGTACAAACAGCTGGTGAGACCCCATCTGGAGTACTGTGTGCAGTTCTGGAGACCCAATCTCTGCAAGGACATAGACAAGATGGAAGCTGTCCAGAGGAGGGCAAATAAAATGGTGCAGGGTCTGCACCAGAAGACTTATGAAGAGAGACTAAAGGAGCTTAATATGTATAGCCTTGAGGAAAGGAGGGAGAGGGGGGACATGATAGAAACTTTCAAGTACCTCAAGGGAATCAACAAAGTCCAAGAGGGTAGCATCTTTCAAAAAAAGAGATGTGCAAGAACAAGGGGCACAAATTGAAGATGGGGTGGCTCAGAGGTAATGTAAGGAAGTATTTTTCACAGAGAGGGTTGTGGATGGCTGGAACGCCCTTCCGGAGGAGGTTGGGGAGTCAAAAACAGTGATTGAATTCAAGCATGCATGGGACAGCCATAAGGCAATTCTAGGGAGTGGAGGTAGAAAGAAGTAGGCTGCTGCTTAAGTAGGATCTGCAGCTTATCCATCAGGTAGGGAAATGGGCAGATTGGGTGGGCCAAGCAGTCCTTATCTGCCATCAAATTCTATGTTTCATCCCAGGAGCAGCTGCAAACTCCGACGGAGAAGTGATTTGAGTTGGGGGACCTGGATTTAGTTCGACATTGCCTGAACAGAAAAGGAGAATTAGAAACATTTTCTTGAGGGCATTTATCAGGTAGAAGTGGGCTCTTTTCATAAGGGTTCTTGTGTGGTGTTCAGTCATTGAGGTATGTCTAGCCAGGGCATAGGAGATGCTGACATGGCCGTTCAAGGGGATGTGCATGGAAAGACATTGGCGAAGGGGGGAGGGCCAGAGGAGAGGGATGAGAATTAAAATGAAAACCTGACAAATTAAGAGTAGGGAAGCAATAGGAAGATGCAGCAGGAACTATGATTGTGGGTTCCCAGGCTGGGATGACTTTTGACTTAGCATGGATCAGTGCTTTATGAGTCATAATTTTTGCCAGGATTAGAAGTAGAATGATAAAGCAGGCCATATTGCCCATGATTGAGTACAGTGATTTGCGTAGAAAGACCAAGAATCCCTCTAGTGGCAGGTCTGTATAACCTACTAATGGAAAACTAGTCACAAAAAAAAAAAAACTTCTATTACACAGTTGAAATGTGCTTAGTTCTATCGAAAATCTATTTGTAAAAAGTGCCAGGTGGCTGAAGCACGGGAAAAGTCCTGGCCAATCAGAGCAGGTTTGCTGGAAGTGCCAGTGTTCCAAATGGCTGCGCTGTCCCGTACCTTCCAAGGAGCTGCAGGCGGGTGTCCTGGTCTCGGTCCGTGGCTGGCTGGGTGCCGGCCGACCATGGGGGAGCTGAAGCAGCCCCGTTCAAGGGCAGGCAGCTGGAGAGAAGAAAAAAGAGCAGGTCTTAAATAGCATGGGATGGGTTAGATTTGAGCAGTCAAGAGAAAAGGTAGTTAGACTTTTCGGCACCAAGGCAGAGTGCTTGGATGGGGGGGTGCAGGAGGAGCACTGAGACAGAAGAGGTGTAAGCACTTTAAAACACTAGTAGAAATTACAATCCAGTTAATACAGTTGAAAAACTTCTATTACACAGTTGAAATGTGCTTAGTTCTATCGAAATCTATTTGTAAAAAGTGCCAGGTGGCCGAAGCAGGGGAAAATGTCTTGATCAAAACCCCCATCCCTCCTCTCCTCCAAGGAATTCATGTTCAGCTCTGCTAATCTCTCCTTATGGGACTTCCCACAAATCCCTGGGTCATCTTTGTCACACTAAGTTGCACACCCTCCAAAAACCTGATGTCCTTCTTCAGGAATGGGCGCCAGTACTGCACGCAGTACTCTAGGTGAGGCATGACCAGAGACCTGTACAGGGGAAGGATCACCTCCCTATTCTTGGTGGAGATTCCTCTCACTATACACCCTAGCATCCTATTGGCCATTGCCTCTGCCTTCCTGCACTGAGCCAAGTGGTTCATGCTGTCCATTATAATCACCCCCACATCCTTTTCTTCCTCATTACTTTCCAGCTGTACCCCTCCCAGCTGATAGGTCCTCCCCTGGTTCCTAGCTCCGAAGTGCATTACCTTGCACTTTTTGATATTGAACCCCAGCTGCCATGTTACCAACCACTCCTGTAGTTTGTTCAGGTCCTCCTGCAGCCCCATCCAGCCTTCAATGTCATCTACCACAGCTCCCATCTTTGTATCATCAGCAAACAGACTGATCCTACTCTGGACCCTGTGTGAGATATCAGCTATGAATATCCCAAACAACACTGGTCCCAGCACTGATCCCTGTGGCACCCCACTCGTCACTTCCCTTGGTGATGAGAGCTCACCACCACCACCACCTTCTGCTGCCTTCCATTCAGCCAGTTGATGATCCAATTCACATTCTTTGTTCCCACCCCTGTGTGTTCTAGCTCCCCCCAAGCCTCCCATGTGGCATGGAATCAAAGGCCTTGCTGATATCCAAATACAGGACATCCACTGCATGGCCCTCGTCCAGTTCCCTGGTCACCCAGTCATAATGCTCAATTAGATTTGTCAAGCAAAATCTGCCAGAGACAGTCCCATGTTGGTGACCATCCTGGAGACCACTGCCCTCCTAGAAGGTTACCAGCCACTCCTTTAGGGTTGTCTCCATGAGCTTCCTCACAATCGCTGTGAGGCTCACAGGCCTGTAGTTGCCTGGCTCATCCCTGGGGCCACTTTTGTGAATAGGCACCAGATGGGCCACCCTCCAGTCCTGTGGTATGCATCCTGTGTCCAGGGAGGTATTGAACAGGTCAGTCAGTGGCCCCACCAAGATCTCTGCCAGCTCCCAGAGTACACTATGGTGGATGCCATCCAGGCCCGGTGCCTTGTCCACCATTAATGCCCTCAATCTCTCCAGAGCCCTGCCCTCCATAAACTCCCCACCCCCACATGCCTCTACCTTGACTCCTCCCCTGTTGGCTTGGAGGGTAAGCTCATCGGGCTCCCCTGTCTTCATGCCCAGCCTACAAGCTTTCCATTCACCACCCCAACCTACTTTAAACTCACCTTTGTTGCTATGTACCTCCCTAATCCCTGTTTTAATAGTCCTCTCCCCACTCAAGTGCAGCCTATCTCCTGTGTATAGATCGTTGTTGTCCCAGGTTCATTCCCAGCCCCCACTAACCCATACCCCATAGGATCGACACCATTCCCCCAGCCATGTGTTGAACTTTCTAATCCTCCATTTTTCACTTTACTTGTGCACAGTTCTGGAAGCACCTCTGAGAAGGCCACCAACTTCCCCAGTTCCTCACACACCCTACCCAGTTCCTCAAACCTCTCCCTTACCATTTCCACAGTCTCCCCCATCAGTTCATTTGTTCCCACATACACCACTAGATGCAATTTCCTCCTACCCCTACTTGTGCACTTTAGAATTGACTGTCCTGCCCTGATCACTGTTAGCCCAGGCATGCACTCCACCCATATACTAATGTGCCTTTCCCCCTTACTTCCCCATCTTATACCTTTTAGTATAGAATCCCCCAGCACTAGTATCCCCCCTCATTCTTCCTTGTTACTGTCCCACCTTACTACCCCAGTATCTATCCCTGAGTCCGCCACCTTGTTTCTCTGCCCTTCCCTTTTGCCTCTCCCACCCCTGATGTGTCCCCCTCCCTCCCCACCCCATCCCTATTGTCCACTTCCCTCCCAATCTCCCTGGACCCCATCCTCCCACCTACCCCACCCTCTTTCCCTTCCCTGTTCCATTCTCCTTCCTCACTACTTCCTTCATCTGTCCTTCCAGTGAAGTCCCTCAGCTCCTTATCCTTGGCTCCCTCCTCTGCCCCAGTTCCATCCCTTGTTCCTTCCCCTGCCCCCTTCAGGTGATCTTTCCTCCCCTCCTCCTCTCCCAATGTTGCAGGGTCCACAAACCTATTACCCATCCCCACTGCCTTGTGTGTCAGCTCCTTCCTCCCTACCATGCACCCCCCTCAGAGCCTGGACTCCTGTTTGGTTTGCTTCCACCCTCCCTCCCCATCCCCTCCCTTGACTCAAAGCTCCTCCCCTTTGGTACCCTCATGACCCCCAGTGGGGTTGGCCTACTTGCCCCAGCAGTCCCTCTCTCTCTTCCCGTCCTCTCCAACTCCCTGCCAAGCCACCCCATCTCCTCCTTGAGCCTTCTCATCCTGCAACAGATTGAACACTCCCCAAGCTTCCACAAAATGTTCATCCAAACTGCCACCCTGCATTCATTACAGCCCACTGTCCTCCCCATTCTAAAGCAGCCTTAACTAACAGGAAAGGGCAATGTGACAGACACAGATTATCAATGAAAATTAAATTACCAGTAGTGGTTGTGCTATCTTAACTAGCCCTGCCCCTCAACAAAAGAAACTTACCCAACTAACAGGAAAGGGCAATGCGAATTAACACAGTATTATTACTAAAACCATTACCAGTACTAGCTGTGCTATCTTAACTAGGTCTGTCCCCCAAAAAATAAACTTATCTGACAGTGACAAATATAAGAATACATTCATACCTTATGTTTTCTTTTTTTTCTTCTCTCTCTCTCTCTCTCTCTCTCTCTCTCTCTCTCCTCTAGTTCCTTCCTACAATGCCTTTCCACTAAGGTGACTTACCTGTACTATTTTACTTACCCTGCAAATACAAATACAGTACCCATGCCAAGATAATGCTCAGAATGCCCAACTCTCTCCTTCACTCCCTGTAACAAGATAGTGCCAGTCTGACTCACCATCTACCTTTAGCCAGCATCCTCAAGTCCAGGTAGCATTCAGCTCCAATCCCTTGTAAGCAATACCTTCTGCTGTTCACCAGCTTGTGGCTCCTTGCTGCGATGTGACACTGGCTCCTCCCACCTCGACCTTTTAATAGAGATTAGAGCCAGGGAGGGTGGGCAGGATGAATCTTCCTCTGCTGCTTCTCTGCTGCTACCCAGTTCTGCTCCTCTGCTGTCCCCTGACTCTCTCTGGCTTCTCCAACAACTCTTGGGTTGCCTCCTACTGCCAGACACTCCCTCTGACTCAAGCGGCTCCTTCCACACTCTCTAGCTGCAGCTGCTCCTTCTGTTTAGTCCCCAACTCCCTCAGTGCCACCCGAGTGCTCACTCCCTAATCCTCAAGAAACAGACAAGTTTCGATTAGCTGAATAATAGTCTAACTTGCTTGAGGTTAAGGCAAGAAGAGGACCTATGAGCTGAATAGGTACCTGGCAAAATCATAGCAGAAAAGCTAAAGTATTATGCTGAAACCTGAAAGAAGGTGATTTCTTTTGATTGAAATAGCATTGTGCTATTGTTTATTTTCTGTCAGTTCAGAATTTATTATTTTTATACTTTGGTATCAAAAATAAAACTACTCTGTGGTGTGTTGTACCATATATACTGTGTCAGAGTTATCCTTATTCACAATCCTGTGACAATGAGTGGACAGATAATAAGAGAACAGGGCTGTGAACCAGAAAGACATGGTTGTACTCTAGAGCTCCATTACAGTATTTTAACTTTCTGCGTGCACTTGGTCAACTCACTTAAGCTCTGTTGCATAACTTCCTCTCTTTCACCTTCCTCCCAAAATGAGTCATATTTCTTTTACAAAAGCAAGAAAAATAGATCATTTTTGTGCTTAAATTATCCAGAATGACTTCATCCATATTTCTTAAATTTATCATATTGTGAGATCTCCCCACAGAGAATAGCAACTTACACTGTCACATCCTTACTTCAAAATCACTGAGTTATGAGAAGTCTGGAATTCACTTTAACTTTTTTTTAATTATTTTTATTTAGGACATCTGCACACCAGGATAGCTTTGTTTAGGTGACATGCCTATTTTTACCCAAGAGGACCTGGGGGACAGTAAAGAAGCAGGTTGAATAGTTACATTATTTACACAAATATAAAGCAGCAGTATGTGTTTTTTTAAAAACTTTGTCATCATGTTTTTTTAGCAAAGATGTATTTCTGACATCCTTATATTCCTAATCAGTATATTTTTAAATCTCCTCAGATATATAGATTTTATAACTATTTTGGTAATGGTGACCACTCTCAATAATTAATATTTCATCTGTTGAGTGTACATTTTGACTGTATTAGATTTTTACTGTTGATGTAAAATGATAATGCTTATATTCCAGCTGAAAAATAGCACCCTACCACATCAATATGTTTATTTTTTCATGGTGAGCTTTGCAAGGGAGCAACAACTTTTCAAACTTTAAAATCATATGTCTCAGGCCAGGAATGAAGGATAATGAAAAAAAAAAAATATATATATATATATATATATATATATATATATATATATATATATATATATATATACATATATATATATATATATGTATGTATACATATATATATATATATATATATATATATATATATATATATATATGGAACAGTATTGATGTTTTGCCAGAGATACATAACCAAACATACATGTACTGTACATAGACTTGTTTTAATTTAATGTTAATTACCAGTCAAATGTTTGCATGGTTGAATGTTATTTGTATCTAGATGCCCTGTGCCCCTTACATAGGGACATGTATGCCCTTGCTTTCTTACCCAGTTAATTAAATGTTAAATAAATAAAATAAACATGCTGACTAATACTACTTCTTAAAGGTTGCAGGTACATTGTTACAATAAATATACAGTTATGTGCTGTGTAAAACCTAACTTTTCATTTTGCTCAGATTCAGTACAGTTGCAGTGCCAGTGACAACTGAATCATATCTTCAACTATTTCACTTTGCTGAGGATACTTAGGAACAGTATTGAAGCAGTGTAGATGGATGTAAGGATACAAGACCAATAGAAAGGGAACAGGACAGAAACAAGGGCAGATGTTTAGAAACATTTAACAGGGTGTTCAGACATGACTTAATGTAACTCTTAAAGTGCCTGATATTCTACTGTATTTTTAGGACTGTGGGCAGAGCCTACAACCATTTTGTGAGAGCTCTGAAAACGGCTGATTGCAGAAACCCTTCCGTTGGACTTTTGGAAGTATCCTTCTGAAAGCCCAATGGAGCTTAAACCCCTCCTCCACGATTGGCCTACGGAATAACAGCTGCACAATTTCAGCTCTTACTTTCTCATTCTGATGCGTGAACTACACATACGCACGACTTGTGCTCATGCACAGAGTCATGCGCATGTGCAGTTCTGTAGGTGCCGCCATGTTGTGAGTGGCAAAATGCCATTCAATATTTTCTGTGCCCCCATCCAAGTCATGCATGACATCTTATGTGGCACACT
This sequence comes from Neoceratodus forsteri, assembly GCA_016271365.2. Lineage (NCBI taxonomy): Eukaryota > Metazoa > Chordata > Ceratodontiformes > Ceratodontidae > Neoceratodus > Neoceratodus forsteri. The sequence continues at coordinate 877,222,624 of CM057459.1, forward strand.
GGGAACCCACCCAAGTGTGCAGAATTTTTTTTTTCTGTAAACTAGAAAACAGTCCCTCATTGCGTTTCTTTTTTCCCTGGTGCCCCTCTGCTCAAGTCCTGCCTGACATCAGGGTGCCTAATCCCCATGTTGACATTCATGTGGCTCATTGGGAGCCCACCCAAATGTGCTGAATTTTTTTTTTTTTACTGTAAATTAGAAAACGGTCCCCTGTTTTTGTTTTTTCCCCTTGTGAAACTGAAAATGGTCCCTCGTCATTGCTGCAGCCACCCTCCATCCTCCCCACCCTCCCACTGAACACCCACCTCCCCACCACCCCCTTACCCAGTACTTTCCTCCAGAGGTTGTTGCTGTCATCTTCTCTGGACTGGGACATGTCTGCACTCTTTAAAGCCCACTGTAAACTGAAGAATTAAAGGTAAATGTGTTATATAGCCATTCAATGGGGTTTTCAACTTATGCTGATGTCTCATCCATTTTTGAATGTTTGTCTCTAAGTTTTCAATATTTGACTCCAATTACGAAAACTGTCACGTCATTTGTTAATCAGTCCCAAAAAGTGATGTTGCAGTCACTGGGCAGAATCACCTTTCGGGACTGATTCATGAAATGACAGTGCCACTGTTCATGAGGTGGGGTCCCAAAAAGACCATGTTGCAAATTTGGTGAAACAATTCCAAAAAATGACTGCGTTACAAGCGTACATTGTGGAGTTTCTATGCATGGGCCTAATGTCATCAATTTTTTTATATTTTCACTAAATGATTTTTCGCACCTGTGGCACAGAATAGTGCATTTGCTCTGCACAATCACCTTTCAGGACAATTGAACAAAATGACACTGGCAATGTTCATGAGGAGAGGTCCAAAAAATGCCATGTCGAAAATTTTCTGCAACACCTCCAAAAAATAGCCAAGTTATACCTGGGTGCTGAATAATTTCTACGCACAAGTGTAACTTTCATCACTTGGTAGCTCTTCAAAGCCCTATTGGCTCTGGCTAGAGTTTGTCTTTGTCAGGTATCAGATTCTAGCTTTTTTGGAGTGGCAATGGATGATTTTCACAGTAAACAATTCCATAACAGAAATGCTTATTGTGGAGGATCATCAGTCAATGCTCAGTGTATAACCTTTTTAAAATGTAAGCTTTTTCACAAGTAGTTTAAATCATGTAATCCGATTAGTGAAACATTATGGGGTTTTAGTATCTGGGAGTGTCTAGGTTTTAGAAAAACTGAAAGATTTTCTTTTCTGGGGAGATGATGGATTCTGTGTGTGTTGGAAAAAAAAACTAAGTAAATACGATGGCATGAGTTTTCATTCTAATTAAAAAAGCTTATCTACCACAGAAGTTTACAAAGGTATTCTATGACCTCTGAATTGTGGGGCAACCTTTTATTTAGTTATGGCAGAAAGTCATGCACAACAGATTGTAACCATATGTAAGCAAAAACCCCAAACAGGTCATGCATTTTGAGAAAAGTAATGCATGCCCCGGGTGAATTGAATGGCACAAGACCAACGGCTGAGTAACTTTCAATACACTAAAGAAGTGCACTAATTCTCAAGAAGCTCATGCCCTGGAATTAGTTATTCTGCTTAGAAAATGTAAAATGCTTTTAGTAGAAAAATGATTATTTTCTTTAGCTAGTTTGTTGTAACGTTGACTATGTGAGTATTATAACACTGGCCAAGTGCCTTTGTCAGGGGATCCCCTTCCCAAAATAACCACACTACACAATCTTTTTGGGTGCTCAGTTGGCCTCATTTTATTAATACATCATAAATCGACCCTCTTTATTTACATTACTATAATAATTTAAATCCATATTAACATCCATTCATATACATCCCTTATATACATCCATTACATACATCAAATGTTCCTTCTTCCTCTTCCCTTCTTCTGGGCTCGGGTGCAAACCCAACACCCACCTTTGGCCCTCAAGGATGCAAACCCACAAGCACCCAAAACACAGTTGGGTTCACATCCAGCCCATGTCCTGGTATCCCAGCAGAGGACCCCTGGGCCCTCAATATTCTTCTTGTGTCTCCTAGCCCCTTCCTCCCTTTCTTTTCTTCCTTCTCACCCCTTCTTATTCTCTTCTCCCCACCTGTGCAAACCTGCACCTGGCCACTCCACTTCTGGGGCCTGAATATTCTCTTAATCATCACTGCTGTCAACCTTCAGCAGTCCCGGCCAGATGACTAGTGTCCACCTTCGGTCAATGCCTGTGGCCACACATTTCTTAATCCCTACTGCGATCCACCTTCAGCAGTCTGAGTCAATCAACTGCTGTCCACCTTCAGAAAGTCACTGTGGCCCCAAATGTCTTAATCCCCATTGCTGTCCACCTTCAGCAGTCCAGGATAACTGACTGCTGTCTACATTCTAACAGTCTCTGTGGACCCAACATTTCTTGATCTTCACTGCTGTCTACCTCAAGCAGCCCTTGGCCATCTGACTGCTGTCCAGCATCAGACAGCCCCTATGACCCCATATCTCCACCAAAACCTGGTCAACTTGCTGTCCACCTTCCATAGCTGATCTCTATTCCCCCTCTCCATGCCCCCTTTACCCCTGAATTAAATGGTAGGCAGGTGGGCAAACTGCTGTCTATCAAATGAAGAAGGGTGCTCCAAGCTATGTTTCTCCTTAAGTACCCTTTTCCTGTAGTTCTTCCTCTTCCTTTCCTCCATCAATCAGAGCTCTAGCTTTTTTCCCACCTATCCTTCTCCCTTCCCCCTCCCTCATGTTACCTAACCCTGACAACCCCTGCTATTTTGATCAGAAGACCTCCCCACCACTCTTCCCCTTGCCTAAGTTACTAACCCTGAACACTCCTGCTGTTTTGGATGGAGACCCTTGAAAACAGGGCTTGCCCTTTAAGCTGGCTATCCACCTTGTCAGGGGATCCCCTTTCCCAAAAGTAACCACATCACACAACCTTGTCGGGTGCTCAGCTGGCCTAATTTTATTAATAAATCATAAATCCACCCTATTTATTTACATTACAATAATAATTCCTTTCCTTATTTACATCCATTATATACATCCCTAATATGCATCCATTATATACATCCATTGTTCTTTCTTCCTATCTCCTTCTTCTTGGCTTGAGTCCAAACCTGGCACCCACCTTCAGCCCTCTGGGATACAAATTCCACAATTGCACAAACAGAGCTGGATACACTTTCAGTCCGCGTCCTGATTTCCCAGTCTAGTACCCCCATGACCCAAAATTTCTTTCTCCTTTGTCTCCTATGGGGGATCCTTTCCCCACTCCTCCTTTCTTCTCTTCCTTTCACTATCCCATCTCCAGCTATTGTGCCAGATGATGAGATTCCGCCCTTTGGGCCACCATTCCTCCACTGCCCCTTCCACCTGCCAGGTTAAACAAATCCAAGACCACATCTGTTAAATGTACCCTATCCTGTCTATACAACCAGGTACATGTCTATGAGGTGTCCTGGTACTTCATGGGCAACCTCCCCTGACCCCATCCACTTCCTCATATCTGCTACCTTTATGTCCCTCACATAATGCCATATTCACCTTGGGCTTATTTCAGATTAGTCGATTACTGCCAGCCCAGCCCACTAGTTGTAAATATCCTTGTGTGATATATATTTCTAAATCAAGTTACCCGTGCTTCCACTTTTTCATTCATACTCTGCCTTGACCCCCTCTACTGCTTGATATCACTGATCTGTCCTTGTTTCTGCTTATATGATTACCACCTTCAACCATCCTTTCTTTATTCCTTCTAATTCCCCTGTTATTCCCACTTGTGTTCTTTTCTCAGCTGACCTATTTCATTCATTTCTTTTATTCACACCCCCCAGTCACTCCTCTATCTGTCTATTCATCATAGCTTATATACTTCCCATGTATATTCATCTTGTGCATGCCCCTAAAATCCACTTTCTGGCTGCCCTACCTCCAGCCACCCTCTCTTTATTACTCCCTAGTCCCCTGTTATATCTCACCTGCTGCCTTTGCTCCCAGTGGCCCCCTTTTCTTTAACTCCATGCCTATGATAATTATATCTCAAAAATCACTCTATTCATGTCTACCTTATAAGCCTCCAGTGTTCATCCATCCCTTTTCATGGCATTCTGTGCTTGGGTACCTATCCAACACCCCCCTTGGCCCTCTGGGATATCAACTCCACAAAGGCATGACACAGCTGCCTCCTCCCCCTTATAGCCACTCTGCCTTACTCAATCCTTCTATCCCCCTACTTAGCAAACCTTTTGACTTGTGCATGCAAAATGAAACTTCCCCCTAGCCACCACACTGCTATCAACCTTCAGTATCCTTGCATACCCACATTTTCTCCTTTCCCTGACCTCCCTTGTAGCCCCCCTTCAGCAATCCCTAGCCCACTGACTGCTGTCCCTTTTCAGCTATCCCCATGGCTCCATGCCTCCATCCCAATCTGTCCACTATTGCTGCCTGCCTTTAGCAGTTGACTCTAACAGTACAGCACTCCAGACTCAGGTGCATACCTGATAGCCACATTTGGCTCCCCCTGGTCACCTCATTGCTGTCCACTTTCAGCAACACATTTGGCACCAACTTCCTTTCCTGTTTTGACTCCAACTTCTGTCCACATTCAGCAGCACCCAACCAACTGCTATTCATCTTCAGCAGTCACCGTGGCTCATGCTTTCATCCATACACACTCACTATTGCCATTCCATTCAGCAGCTGACACCAATAGTAACAGCATTCTGGACTTAGGTGTATACCAGACACACACCTTTTACTCCCCTGGCAACCCTACCACTGTCCACTTTCTGCCCTCCTTGTGGCCCCCAATTTTCCTTCTTTTATTGGCCATGACTGCTATCCACCTTCAGCAGTCCCTGGCCACCCGACTGCTGCCCCTTCCACAGTCTTCATGGCCCTGTGCTTCCCACCAACCCGGTCACTACTGCAGTCCATCTTCAGCAGCTAACCAAAATAGCCATCGCACTCTGGGCTCTGATGGATACCCGATGCCCACCTCCATCTCTGCCTAACCACATCACTGCTGTCCAGCTTCTGCAGCCCTTATGGTCCCAAGTTTTCTTACTTCTTAACCCCAACTGCTGTCTACTTTTCATAGTCTTTGGCCACTTGACTGCTGTCCATCTTCAACAGTTCACAGGGCCCAGTTTTTCTCTCCCAACATGGTCATTACTGCTGTCCACCTTTAGTAGCTTACCCCAATAATAACAGTACTCTGGACCCAGGGCATACCTAATGCCCACCTTCGGCCTCCTGGGATGCAAATCCCACAAGGTACCAAAATGAACTGACTGCCCCCCAACCCTGGTCCTCTAACTTCTGTCCCCCTTCAGGAGTCCACCATGGCCCTCAACCTGCCAGTGTGGGGAACAGTACAACATCCATGTGGTAGGCTAGGATAGGTTACAGGAGGGGGAACTGGGCTGCAGGAAAGAGGTTGGGTCAGGGAAAAGGGGGCAGACCAAGATGGGAAGAATAGTAGGTTGTAATGGATGTGGGGATGCTATCTGGATAGAGACATTATGGAAACTAGGGTGTGTCTCATTTGCCACAGGCAGAGAAGTCTGGAGGCAGAGGTACAGTGGTTAGGAAGTGAATTAAACATGATCAGCAGAGGGAGGGAGAAAACTGGACCAGGATGACCACCTCCTCAAGGAACCAGGAGAGCAGATACAGTGGAAATGGAGATGATGCGGACCAGGGCAGAACACTATAGTAGCAGGAAAGAGGAATCTTGGGAGAGCAAGGGGAGGAAGGAGATCAGTAGAGGTTCAAGATCATGAAATAGTATCCTGGTGTGGGCTTCATTGGTGGAGGATGAGGGAGGGGCTATCAGGGAGGGGTCACAAAGAAAAGGGGTAGTGGATGCCCAGGGGCATCATGAGTACAGTAGAGGGGGACAGGGGGAGTAAGGTGAGGAGGGCTAGCAAAGGGTGCAGGGCAGGGGAGGGAATATGGAATGAAGGAAGCCACCAATGAAGGAAAGGGGGGGTGATGAGGCTGGGAGGGGGACCCAACCACAAAAAAGGGGACAATGGGGGAGGAGACAGAAATAGGTTTGCTGTAAGGGGAGGGGCTAAGGTGGAAGATCAGCTGGATGAGGCGGGGGACATAGTAGATGGGACAGAGTCTGCCAGGTCTAAGCAGGAAAGGTGGGCATTCAAAACAGGAGTGAGGACAGTAGGATGGTGAGAGGGCCCAAATGTGAGGAGAGGAGTGGGGCCCTAGTATTGGGGGACTCGATCTTAAAAGGAGTCAGATGAGGAAGCAAAGGGGAATGGCATAGTCAAACATGGGTGGAATCAGTACCTGGATTGACATCAGGGAGAGCGGGACAGTCAATCCTCAAGTGTGCAAGGTGTGGAAGGGAGAAACCACATGTAGTGGTGCATGTGGGTACCAATGATAAGGAAGAGGTTTGAAGAACTAGGGAAATTGTGTGGGGAAGCAGGGAGATCAGTGACCTTCTCAGATGTACTCCCAGTGCCCAGGGCAAGCACGGCAAGAAAGGTAAGGATAGCAGAGTTTAACATTTTCTAGGGGAGTGGTGTTGAACCAAAGGATATGGGCTTGTGGGTGGATGTGGCAACACCTGGGATAAAAGTGACCTTTTTGGAAAGGACTTGTTACATTTGAGTAAGGAGGGGAAGGGGGTATTGAAGCAGGGGCTGGGGGGATACAGATCAACTACGATGAATTTAAACTAGATGAAGGGGGGATGCGAGTGTGCAACAGGATTGCAGAGCCACCGGAGAGGGGAGCCACAAGCTTACTTCCCAAACTAACAGGGAAGGCACCAGGAAGGGAACAAGTTGGAGGGTGGTCTCCCTGAATGCAAGAAGCATTGAAAACAAATCACCTGAGTGAGATGGTGGACATTAAGGCCATCATGGAAACATGGGCCACTCAGTACCAGGACAGGGATCTGATGATCCAAGGGTATAGTATATACAGAAAAGATAGGGCTAAGGGGAAAGGGTGATGGCTATCTATGTGTGGGAGGGGATAAGGTGTGCAAGGGATGTGGGGAGGAGGGTAGGGCAGAGGCCCAGTGGATGCAGTTTCAGGATTTGAAAAGTAGGACACTTAGGATAGGGTAGTGTACAAGCCACCAGCTCAAGAGGATGACCTGGAAGAGGAGTAAATTAGGAGGGTCTGGAACAGGAACACCATGATAGTGGGGGACTTCAATCTACCTGGAGTAGACTGGAGTACCACAGCCACCTCAAGGGCAAAGGAACAAGTCCTCCTAGATGCATTCCAGGACAGCTTCCTGATGCAGATGGTCCATGGGCCAACTCGGTTGGAAAAAACTCTGGACCTTGTACTGTAAAATGGGGAGGTTGTAAGGGATCTGAGGGTGGACAACCCACTGGTTGGGAGTGATCACCACTCAGTGTGGTTCACGCACAACATAGGCAGGAAACTGGAGGTATGGGAACCAATGTGGTTGACTTTAGGTGGGCAGACTTTAAAAAGATGGGGGGAAATTTTGGAGAGACATCTGGCAGGAATTCATGCATGCTTGGATGCAAGCAAAAATTGGGAAATTATAAAACAAGGGCTGGTAGAGGCTACTGGGTCATGTATGAAGACACAGAGCAAGAAGGGAAGGGCAAAGAAACCTAGCTGGATGAATCAGGAGGTCGTGGAAAGGGTGAGGGCCAAGAAAACATCATTTGAGAGGTTCAGGACATCTGGGAGGGAGAAGGACAAGGATGTGTATACGAAGAAGTCCACAGAGGTTTCCAGACTAGTCCGAGTGGCCAAGGATTACAGAGAACTGAGGCTGGCACAGGGCATCAAGGATGGAGAAAAGGACTTCTTCAGATACATGAGGGAGAGAAGGAGCTGGAAAGACCAGATAGTGAGGATTACGAAGGATGGAGGTGGGTGGAGAAAGGGAAGGTGCAGGCAGAAGCATCAATTGACTACTTCTGCTCTGTGTTCATGAAGGAGAAAGGTGGGCAGCTACCTAAGGGATGGGTAGGGTGGGCAGAAGGGAGGTGGTGACAGATGTAGTAATTGCAGAGGGCAGAATGCTGGAGGAGTTGAATGCACTGAAGGTGAACAAGGCACCTGGACCAGATGGCATTCACGCTAGGGTGCTTAAAGAGCTGGCTGAGGACTTGGCAGGGCCACTGGCAGACTTGTTCAATACCTGCCTGGACACAGGAGGCACACCACAAGACTGGAAGATGGCTAACATGGTGCCCACCCACAAAAGTGGCCCAAACGATGAACCAGGCAACTGCAGACCAGTGAGCCTCACATCCATTGTAGGAAAGCTCATGGAGACAATTCTGAAGAAGAAGGCTGGAGACCTTTTTGGAGGACAATGGTCTCCAGGATGGTCAGCTGCATGGGGTTTGTCTCAGGTAGATCCTGCCAGACATAAACTAGAAAAATAGGAGCACCAGGACTGTGTGGTGCTGTATATTCAAGACAATCACTGTATCACTGTATACAAATAAGCACCCACACAGCTTAAGAAATACAGACAAATGCTAAGATAATATAATAGCGTTTAATATCAAACATGCAGCAAGAATATAAGAAATAGATGGTGACTAAAACGAAATAAATTAACGTTTCACCTAGACTCTGCTAGGCTTCATCAGAATAAAACAGTGCCTTTATTACATGTCATTTAAATGCAGCTTCATGTGCTGTCATGTGACATAGATAAACCAATCACCAAACAAATAGTATGAAATTCATTCATTAACTATTTCATGATCAAATTCCCAGTCCAATCATAACATGTACACATGATTTTCTTAAAACAAATACAATTTGATACAAACATACGTAAGTGTGTAAACTTACACTTCTAGACAGTAAGTTTAAAACAAATTGCTTAATATTCCTAACTGCAATGCAACATATAATAACCATTATATATGTCACATTATAGTAATTCTCTATTTTAATGGGCATTTATTATATTGCCTTACTATCCTCTTCAGTTAGATGCCATTATGGCCATAAGCAAAGAAAATGAACTTACCGGCACTCATTTTAAATTGTTCATTGCATTCAAAGACTGAATGGTTATTATAATGAATCAATTAATGGAGGCTACAGTTATAAGGCCCCATGGTTGGTGAATATTTATACAATTCAACTCCTGTATTTTTTTAAAAATGCTGAGAGATCTATACTTTCATTAAGTCCCTTACCAGTGCATGCTTCTAATGAAAAAATCCAAAAACTTTCCCTTTGTCCTATTTTCTTATTTATGCCCCCTCCCTGAGGACCCAATTTAACTAATTCCAGGCCAAAGAACTTTAAAGTATGCTTATGTGGATAATTCATTTGCATGTGCTTGGCGATAGCATAATTCAAATTATCCTTATCAACCGCTCTAACGTGTTCACCAATTCTGACCTTGAATTTCCATATTATTCTATCAATATAAAATGCTCCACACTCGCACAACAGCAAATAAACTACTCCAGTACTATTGCAAGTAATGAAGTCATGAATTTATATTGTTTTCCCTGATATTGGATGTAATACACTCTTACTATTGTATATAGCCACAATAAATACAATTGCCACATCTACATGTGCCCATAGGTTTTGGTGCCAAAAAAACCTGTTTTGCTTCATTACTGCTCTCAATTAAATTAGATACCACATAATCTCTAATGCTCTTACATTTTTGAAAAACAACCTTTGGTCCCTTATCTACTATTTCCCTTAGTCTCGGTTCCAATTGTAAAATGGGCCAATTACTTGTGACAATACTCCTAATTCGGTCAGCCCGTCTAGAGAAGTCAGTGACTAAGGGACACTCAAATCCTTTCTTTTTATCTATTACCTTAGATTTATATAGCAAAACTTGATTTCTATCCATTGCATCCACTTGTTTAATAGCAGATGCAATGCTGTGTTGACTATAACTCCTTTCAACAAATCTGTGTATTTGTTCCTGTTTCTTTTTGTCATGCTCCTGGGGTTCTGTACAATTTCTCAAAGTCCTTATCAACTGTCCCTTAGGTATATTATGACGGGTATGATGGGGTGGCAACTCTCAAACCTCAACAAACTGTTTCTATCAGTAGCTTTCTGAAACAAAGTAGTACACACACCCCACTCCCCATCCTTATACAGCTTTAAGTCAAGAAAATTAATACTAACTTGGTTAAGCTCAAACTGATATTTTAAATGACTGGTGTCTTCCATCCACTTCGCAAATAATGTGAACTCATCACATGATCCTTTCCATATGATTATAATATCATCTATAAAGCGCCACCACAAATCCAAACAATAAATGTGTGGATTTGTGGCAGCGCTGTACAGATAATCTAATTCCCATTTACCAACAAATAAGTTGACATAACTAGGTGCCATCGCTGTACTCATGGCAGTACCTCGTATTTGATGAAACAATTGTCCCTGAAACAAAAAAACATTCATTTGCAGGACACATTCCGCCAACCGCAAAACAAAATGCTTAGGAACCCTAACACATTCTTTCTCTTGTCTCTTATCTAAAAAGTAAGAGAGATCATCTAATCCTTCTTTGTGAGAAATAGTAGTATAAAGGGAATTGACATCAATCACTGCAAAAAAACAATCAGACTCCATATTTAAATTCTCAACTATTTGAACAACCCTTGTAGAATCTCTAAGAAATGATCTCAACTGCCTAATTATAGGTTGTAAAAAGTATCCAAAACAAAGAAACAGGTTCTGTTAGCTAACCTTGCCTGAGACTATAGGTCTCCCGTGGCTGTATTAGGCTCTTATGAATTTTAGGTAATGCATATATTGTTGGTATTACTGGACAATTAACTGTTAAAGTTCTATACTCGGTGTCTGAAATATACCCCTTCAAAAAACCTTCATCAAGTACACAATCTAATTCATTTTTGAATTTGTTAATCACCCCATGTGAAATCTTTTTATAAGATGACTCATTAATTAATCTATTAACCTCAATAATGTAATCTTTAGTATCAAGCACTACCACTGCTCCCCCTTTATCAGCGGGCTTAATTGTCAAAGACTTATTTTCACTCAACATTTTTAAAGCGACCCATTCATTTTTAGTACAGTTATCCCAAAATTTACCATGTTGGTCTTTTTGTAGTTGCTTTAAGTCAAATTCACATTTTTTTATAAATGTTGAAACAACAGGGTTCATAGGAGGACAATATTCAGACCTGGACTGAAGTTTTGATATTTTGTCACTTTCTCCAAAAATACTATCTTCTTGTTCAAAAATACATTTGAATGTGAGATTTCTTCCCAGTTTATGCAGATCAACACACACATTGAAAAAATTAATATCTGCTGTAGGACAAAATGAGAGACCTTTACTTGACACAGCAATTTCACTTGTTGTAAGATTGTGACTAGAAAGATTAACCACAGCTACCATATCATCCAAACTTTCATGAGGAACAATATATTCATTAATAGAATCAGCATTGATGTTAGTATCCTTAATTCTATCCTGCCTAACTATAATGGGAGTTATATTATCAGCCATATTGGCACATCTACTATCCATCAAACAATCAAGGGGAAACAGGGCACTGTTCAATGCCTACTTCAGATATTGTATTAGTAACATTGCACACTCTATCAGCACTAAATGCTGACTTATCAATATGTCCAAAATGGGAATATTTGTTACTGCTGGATAGGGAAGTAAAATGAATCTTATTTAAAGTATTATTTATTAGTACTTGTTCCTGCTTCTTTTTCCACGCTGCCCCCCCCCGTCCTCCTCTTTGGAACTGAACAGTTTGAAAATGCGTGCGGTGTTGCCGCTGGCTGCGTCGGATCTCCTGGTTGTAAATAGGAGATTGTCCCACTGGGGATTCCCCCAATAGTCCATCAGTCAGTATTTCCGATTCATCAGTATCAGAGGGGCCAGTGGTATAGTCAAGTACAGTGCTGTTAATGGAATCATTGGAGGAATTACTTCCTTTCTTCAAAATGTACCTTAATTCAGGTTTTTTGGAATCAGACCAATTAAAAACTTTGTTATTAAGATAATCATTTTCGTCCCTAATAAATTTCCTTTGTTTTTGTTTTTTAATCTTAGCATCGTATTTTATAACCTTGTCCAGCAGAAGTTTGTTTAATCTGTCCCATTCCGGACCTTCCACATGTTCCTTTAATGTAGTTTCAACTTCCCCAATTTGTATGGTTAGTTCCTCCCTCAATCTTCGAGCAAATTCCAGAATTAATTCAATATTTTTGAAAGAAGTTTGTTCCATGTTCTGGTGCCATCTATCCATGAATTCTGCATTATCAGTTCCATAAGAGGGTTTTTGTGTGATACGTAGCCCCAGTGGAATCCTTCTAACCTGAAGATAGGCTTCTAAAGTTTATTTATGCCAGAACAAGAAAAATGATTATCTTAATAACAAAGTTTTTAATTGGTCTAATTCCAAAAAACCTGAATTAAGGTCCATTTTGAAGAAAGGAAGTAATTCCTCCAATGATTCCATTAACAACACTGTGAATTTGACTTAAAGCAACTACAAAAAGACCAGCATGGTAAATTTTGGGATAACTGTACTAAAAATGAATGGGTCGCTTTAAAAATGTTGAGTGAAAATAAGTCTTTGACAATTAAGCCCGCTGATAAAGGGGGAGCAGTGGTAGTGCTTGATACTAAAGATTACATTATTGAGGTTAATAGATTAATTAATGAGTCATCTTATAAAAAGATTTCACATGGGGTGATTAACAAATTCAAAAATGAATTAGATTGTGTACTTAATGAAGGTTTTTTGAAGGGGTATATTTCAGACACTGAGTATAGAACTTTAACAGTTAATTTTCCAGTAATACCAACAATATATGCATTACCTAAAATTCATAAGAGCCTAGTACAGCCACCAGGGAGACTTATAGTCTCAGGCAAAGGTTGGCTAACAGAACCCGTTTCTTTGTTTTTGGATACTTTTTTACAACCTATAATTAGGCAGTTGAGATCATTTCTTAGAGATTCTACATGGGTTGTTCAGATAGTTGAGAATTTAAATATGGAGTCTGATTGTTTTTTTGCAGTGATTGATGTCAATTCCCTTTATACTACTATTCCTCACAAAGAAGGATTAGATTCTCTCTCTTACTTTTTAGATAAGAGACAAGAGGAAGAATGTGTAAGGGTTCCTACACATTTTGTTTTGCGGTTGGTGGAATGTGTCCTGCAAATGAATGTTTTTTTTTGTTTCAGGGACAATTGCTTCATCAAATACGAGGTACTGCCATAGGTACAGCGATGGCACCTAGTTATGTCAACTTATTTGTTGGTAAATGGGAATTAGATTATCTGTACAGCGCCGCCACAAATCCACACATTTATTGTTTGGATTTGTGGCGGTGCTTTATAGATGATATTATAATCATATGGAAAGGATCATGTGATGAGTTCACATTATTTGTGAAGTGGATGAAAGACACCAGTCATTTAAAATATCAGTTTGAGCGTAACCAAGTTAGTATTAATTTTCTTGACTTAAAGCTGTATAAGGATGTGGAGTGGGGTGTGTGTACTACTTTGTTTCAGAAAGCTACTGATAGAAACAGTTTGTTAAGGTTTGAGAGTTGCCACCCCCATCATACCAGTCATAATATACCTAAGGGACAGTTGATTAGGACTTTGAGAAATTGTACAGAACCCCTGGAGTATGACAAAAAGAAACAGGAACAAATACACAGATTTGTTGAAAGGGGTTATAGTCAACACAGCATTGCATCTGCTATTAAACAAGTGGATGCAATGGATAGAAATCAAGTTTTGCTATATAAATCTAAGGTAATAGATAAAAAGAAAGGATTTGAGTGTCCCTTAGTCACTGACTTCTCTAGACGGGCTGACCGAATTAGGAGTATTTTCACAAGTAATTGGCCCATTTTACAATTGCAACCGAGACTAAGGGAAATAGTAGATAAGGGACCAAAGGTTGTTTTTCAAAAATGTAAGAGCATTAGAGATTATCTGGTATCTAATTTAATTGAGAGTAATAATGAAGTTTTTTTTTGCACCAAAACCTATGGGCACATATAGATGTGGCAATTGTATTTATTGTGGCTATATATACAATAGTAAGAGTGTATTACATCCAATATCAGGGAAAACAATATAAATTCATGACTTCATTACTTGCAATAGTACTGGAGTAGTTTATTTGCTGTTGTGCGAGTGTGGAGCATTTTATGTTGGTAGAACAATGTGGAAATTCAAGGTCAGAATTGGTGAACACGTTAGAGCGGTTGATAAGGATAATTTGAATTATGCTATCGCCAAGCACATGCAAATGAATTATCCACATAAGCATACTTTAAAGTTCTTTGGCCTGGAATTAGTTAAATTGGGTCCTCGGGAAGGGGACATAAATAAGAAAATAGGACAAAGGGAAAGTTTTTGGATTTTTTTTCATTAGAAGCATGCACTGGTAAGGGACTTAATGAAAGTATAGATCTCTCAGCATTTTTAAAAAAATACAGGAGTTGAATTGTATAAATATTCACCAACCATGGTGCCTTATAACTGTAGCCTCCATTAATTGATTCATTATAATAACCATTCAGTCTTTAAATGCAAGGAACATTTTAAAATGAGTGCCGGTAAGTTCATTTTCTTTGCTTATGGCCATAATGGCATCTAACTGAAGAGGATAGTAAGGCAATATAATAAATGCCCATTAAAACAGAGAATTACTATAATGTGACATATATAATGGTTATTATATGTTGCATTGCAGTTAGGAATATTAAGCAATTTGTTTTAAACTTACTGTCTAGAAGTGTAAGTTTACACACTTACGTATGTTTGTATCAAATTGTATTTGTTTTAAGAAAATCATGTGTACATGTTATGATTGGACTGGGAATTTGATCATGAAATAGTTAATGAATGAATTTCATATTATTTGTTTGGTGATTGGTTTATCTATGTCACATGACAGCATACGAAGCTGTATTTAAATGGCATGTATCAAAGGCACTGTTTTATTCTGATGAAGCCTAGCAGAGTCTAGGTGAAACGTTAATTTATTTTGTTTTAGCCACCATCTATTTCTTATATTCTTGTTGCACGTTTGATATTAAATGCTATTATATTATCTTAGCATTTGTCTGTATTTCTTAAGCTGTGTGGGTGCTTATTTGTATACAGTGATGCAGATCCTGCTAGACCAACCTAATTGAGTATTATGGATGGGTGACGAGGGAACTGGACTAGGGCAATGCAGTGGATGTCCTCTATTTGGACTTCAGCAAGGTCTTTGATTCAGTGTCACATGGGAAGCTGGGGGGAAAGCTGGAATATGTGGGGGCATGAACAAAGATGGTGACTTGGATCACAAACTGGCTGTAGGGGAGGCAGCAATTGGGGTGGTGATGGGGGGACTCTCATCCCCAAGGGTTGTGATGAGTGGGGTCCCACAGAGATTGGTACTGGGACTGGTACTGTTTGGGATATTCATAGCAGATATCTCACATAGGATCAGGAGTAAGATCAGTCTGTTTGCCAGTGATGCCAAGATGGGAGCTGTGGTGGATGACACTGAAGGGTGGCAGAGGCTAGAGGACAACCTGACTAAACTACAGGAGTGGTTGGAAACATGGCAGTTGGGGTTCATTGCCAAGAACTGCAAGGTACTTCATTACAGAGTTAGGAATCTGGGGAGGAGCTATCACTTAGGATGGTATCAGTTCGGTACCACAGAGGAGGAAAATGACCTAGGAGTGCTTGTAATGAGTAACATGAACAACACAGCTCAGTGCAGGAAGGTGGCATCAAAAGCAAACAAGATACTGGGGTGCAGAGCGAGTGGAATCTCCTCCAGAAGTAGGGAAGTGATCCTACCCCTGTACTAATCACTGGTCAGGCCACACCTGGAGTACTATGTGCAGTACTGGTACCTGTTCCTGAAGAAGGATGTCAGATTACTGGAGGGGGTACAGTGGAGGCCAACAAAGATGATCCAGGGATTGGAGGACAAACCCTACAAGCAAAGGCTGTGTGAGCTACATATGTATTCCCTGGAGGAGAGGAGGGGATAGGGTGGATATGATTGAGACCTTTAAGTACTTAAAGGGGATAAACAAGACTAGTACAGAGTGGATTTTCCAGGTGAGAAGAGGGAGGGACAGGAGAGGGCATGGTCTCAGATAAGAGGGGAGAAGATACAGGAGAGAGATGAGGAGACATTTTTTCATGGAAATAGTGATAGCTACATGGAACACTCTACCCAAGGAATTGGTATCCTGTAGGATGGTGGACAGTTTTAAGAGGGAATGGGAAAGGGAAAAGGTAGGGGGTGACTGTGAGTGGGGAGGGGGGCTGCTCCAATGTGAGGGGGACAGCTGCACAATCAAGCAGACTCAATGGAAGGTGTGGCCTGTTTCTGCTGTCAGTTCTGAATATTTGTATGTAACTCCCCATCATATCCTGTCCACCCCCCATGCAGAACACAGCGGCACTCACTTACTGTCCCATCCTGGCCACCCGACCACTGTCCATATCATCCACTGTGACCCCACCTTCCTGTCTTATGCTGTCCCAACTGCTGTCCACCTTCAGCAGCCCCCATGATCCCAGCTTCTCCTGGTCCCTACTGCTGTCCCCTTTCCATAGCTGAAACCCCACATTTATATTGCCTTAGAAATTCTTCCCATACCAATTTCCCATAGTTTGTCCCCCCCCCCCCCCAGTTGCTTAAGATACCTTAGCAAAAAACCTTGCTAGTTTGCCCACCAACCAAATTATAATCTGTTACTGGTCTGTTTCAGGATTCCAATCAACCCCTTATTTCCATCAATCTTTGAAGTCAGCATTTTTCCATTCCTTTCCTCTTTTTCTGGACTACTGGATCTTGGAGATGGGCTCCTTGCTAGACCACATCTAAGTCACCATCACCGTTGATCTCCTCCATTTCTTTTTGCCATTGGATCTACCCTTGCACCTGCCCTGCCCCACCACTGGTCTGTTTCAGGATTCCAATCATCCCCCTTATTTCCATCATTGTTTGAAGTCAGCATTTCCATTCCTTTCTTCCTTTTCTGGACTACTGGATCTTGGAGCTGGGCTCCTTGCTAGTCCAAATAGTCACTACCACCTTTGATCTCCTTAATTTCTCTTTGCCATTGGATCCACCCTTGTGCCTACCCTGCCCCACCAGTGGTCTTCCCTTTCCTGGATGTCATGCCTGCCAACTCAGAAAATGCAAAAGTATCAGTAGACGCCATACCTCCCATATTACTACATTTGTTTACCCAGGATAGCCAAATAGATTTTATTGAGGGATTTTCCCCAGAATGTTGTTTGATATGACCTATGTTTTGTCCATGTAATGTCCAGGAGATACCCAGCAACCCATCCTGACATTATGGCAAACTTAATGAATACAACAAGTAGACTAGTTAATGAAATATCTGTCAAAATGCTTAACATCCCCTCAGTGGTTACCCTTAATTTGACTAGCAAGCAAAATCACTGCTGTCAGCTGATAAGCATATCTTTTGTATATTCAAGGAACTGTATCATCATGCCTGTGAAGTACAGTACAATGAGGTTGTTGGCTCCTCCCTTACAGATTGTGTTGCCACTTTCTCCATGACAGTGAAGTTTGTGTTATTTACTCTGGTATCGTCCAATAAGGATGTGTGGACTGATTTACCATTTTTCCCAGTTTATGTTATAATCACTGGTTTTGCACTGGACAGAAGTTAAATGTTTTAATATACTGCTCTTCCACCTACCTGCTCATGCCATCATATGATGCAATGGACACATATTTTTTGATAGGAGGTAGCTTCCATACAGTTTAGAACCTCATTCTCTACAGAGTACTCAAAAATAAGCATTCAAATTAAACAACATATAACTGCCAACAATACCTTCCCAGGAACCCACCGCCTTTGCCCACCACCACGCTATTCTACCACACCTGATGGCTTGCTCCTCGTCTTTCTTTATCTTGTAAGCCCCATTGTCCTTTTATTTATATTCCTTTTATGTCTACTACTGCTCCTTTTAAACCTTTCCCTACCGCTAATCAGCTTTATAACATGGGGCAAACATTTTGCTCATTTCAAAATGCCACCCGTACCTTACCTGTTCATCTGCACTGGTTCCCAGCGGTGCACAAGATGGCAGCCAGCAACCCATGTATGTGCCATGTGTTTTCCAGTCCAATCACACCAACATGGTGGTGCCACTCTTGGCACACATGTGCCCTGGCTCATTGCCATACTCAAACATGGCGACTGCCCATTGTGCCTGCACAGCAGCACAACTCGTCAAACTCCCCTTTTCACTACAACTTTTAAAGGAACTCCTTTGTGTCCCCTAGCCACTGCTAGAACTCCATGTGGTGCTCATCATTTTGCCCCCCATCCCTTCATCAGCTGTCATTCTACTCTCCCTCCATCTGGTCAACTACTGGACTGAGCAATGGCTTCTGGTTCTGTGATTAGCTTCCCACTCTCTACCACAATGCTGATGAACACTACACTAGACCGTGCCTGGCTCCCTCCCAACCTGACCCAACTCACCTCACTCCAACTACAAAATATTTTTTGGGGGGGCTTATATTGCTTATGCACTTCCAACACTGAAAAATGACTCACTTACATTTTCTGTTTATTTTTTTTTGGGGGGTCATAATGCATACAAACTTCTTTTCCTATCCTCCCTCTTGGAAACATGAATCTAAACTTGCAAACCTACATCCCCACTGCATTTTTTCCAACCAGGCTTCCAAAATAACACCTCCACCCTCCTGCCTTCCTGTTGCCTTTCCTCCTGCCCCTTTCCACTCTTAGCCCATTTCTTGAAGTGTTTGCCCTAATGATGTTCTACATTAGTTTCTTAAGCTTTCATTAAATTCACCTTGGAAAGGCAAAATAACTGATCAGTGTACTATATTTACAAATTATAACCACACAACTGTAACTTATGACATAGTTAATGCAGGAAACATGCTAAAACACCTTCAAGAATCATTTTCCAGGAAATGCATTTGAAAGTTTCCGAGTTAGAGAAATTTTTTTTCAGTGACTCATACACTGCTCTGGGTTTTCAGTGCTATGACCTGAGAAAATGTGTTTAAAAGGAAAATCTCCCATTTTCATAACATAAACAAATAAATCATAGTTATGGCCAAATAAACATAGCAGTGTTACCTGTCCTTTTTGTATCATTACTTACATTATCCCTGTGACCAGCCCTTGCTGACCCACATCTCTCTGTCCCAAAACCATGCAGGCCTGCCTGATTGCCTTCTGTTTGTTTTCTCTCTCTTTTTTTTTTTTTGCTTTTGTCCTGCTTTAGCTTTCTCACACCTGTAACTCCAAATTTTGTCCGAGAAAAACTCATGAAGTGCTAGAGGGTCAGATCCACTGCTCAAAACTGCAAACTGCTCCCTAGCAAAAGAAGCAGGGTGCTCCTAGTCTTGCTTCCCTTTAAGTGTCCCTTTCCTGTAGTTCTTCTCCTTGCTTTCCTCCACCAGTCCCAGCCCTAGCACCACCTCATTCTTCTCCCTCACCCCCTCCCTCATGTTACCTAGCACTGACAACCCCTGCTATTTTGATCAGGAGACCCTCCACCCCTCCCCTATGTTACCTAACCCTGAACATGCCTGCTATTTTGGTAGAAGATTCCTAACTATAGGGCATTCCCTTTAAGCTGGCAGTCCACCTTGAATAAACCAGGAAAGTGCATTTATTTTGAAGAAACCTATGCCCTGGCTGTGGGTTTTTGTGTTGAAAAAGTGGAAATATTTAAATTTTAATGAAAAAATGTTTCATATTTATTTAGTTGTATTTTTGCCAAATAGATTAGGACAGGATAGTAATGAACTGTTCATATGCTAGAGATTAATGAATGGTCAGGTGACATGTTTGGACCACTGACATTGCTAGGATTCTGATGGATTCTGGACCCATTTTGTAAACTGTAATAGCTTATTATTTGGTCACCAGCATGTGATACACACGCTATGACATTTCCAATCAGTATTACTGAAATATGTCATATTGGTATGGTCACTGGAGTCATTCCCTAGTTATATAACTTATAAGTGGAAGTATGACCTATGGATTATAGCACAAGTTTTGGGAACCAGGATATTGAGATTCAAATCCCACCAAAGTCAAATACTCACTGTGTGACCTTGGGCAAGTCACTTAACCTCCTGTGCTTCATTTAATGTAGATGGGGATATGGGCATAAGCAGGATCCCAGTGGAAACAAGATGTTATATCTCTGTTTGACTATCCTGGTTAAATAAATTATATATATCTATATATAGATATATATATATATATGTGTATGAATGCTGTTACATTATTTTTAAATGTTTACCATGGGAACTGAAAGACAGCAGGGATCTCATTTTAATATGTCATCCAATGAACATCAACTCTGAGGGTAGCAGTAATGGTAATACACTGCACTGTCAGTGTTGATCTATAAAAGTCCTGATGTTTTAACAAAACCCATGGCATTCTGTGCCAGAGGCACTGAAAATGGGAAAGAGTTTAATTCTTTTTTTTTTTTCGGTACAAAACTTATTGACAGAAAATGTTAGAAACCATGATCGTCTTCCCTGGTGATTGCTTGTACTAAAGTAATTTAATTAGCTTAATATGTATTTTAAATAAAGTGCTGCCTAAAGGAATAATTACTTTAGAGAGTCCAGGATACCTATTGTGTGTAATTAGTACAGATTCATTAAGGTAAAGAAGCAAACATTGAGCTTAAACATAATCACTTTCTACAGCTGGTGTTCCTAAAACACATGGGGCAGGTACTGTTAATGTAGCTGACTTTCCAAGTAAAACTGCTGCACCATTTGCACTGTTTGGACAAAGTAACAAAAATTATGAATTGGACAACACTAACAAAAAGGAAAAATTGAAAGTAGACCCCAAACTTTGCATCCCATAAACCATACAGGTCGGGGGATATGGTCTGAATAGAGAATACTGGATGGGCAACTATGCAGAACCAGTGTGTTCTGCCACAGAGGGTTCTTGATCCCGTCTGACCTCAAGAGTGAAGCTCAAGAGGTCCATGGGAATCAGAATCCCCAGGTAGCAAAACACACTGGTTGTGCATAGAGTTGCTCATCCTGTATTTTTTATAGTGTATAGTACTGTGTGAAAAATGTGTTTTGTGAGTTTTTTTGCTTTCAAAATTAAACTGACTCATGCAGTCTCTAGAGGTTCTGGAATGCTGTTCTACCACAGAAAGGTAGAACAGCATTCCATGACATTGGAACTGTGGGAGAACAGCATTTTGAAAGAGTTGGAATTCTATACAGAACAACATTCCACTATAGACTTTATAGAGAATAGTGCATGGGGAACCATGCACAACCAGCCTATTGTACCACAGAGGGGTTCTGATTACCTCAGACCTCAAGAGCGAAGCTCAAGAGGTCCATGATAATCAAAACCCCAAGGTAATACAATAGGCCGGTTGTGCATGAGGTTCCCCATGCGTTATTTTTTATAGTGTATAGTCCCCATTTTCGATTACGGTTTTAATTTTTAAAATAGAAAAAAAAGTGTGTTGCTCCATCCTGCTGTTCAAGTTAGAGCATGCTTGCTAGGTGGTGTGAGTGGTTGCTAGGGAACAGATGTTACATTGTTTAATGAGTAGCCTTCTATTGGCTGTCATTCCGGTGTGGGAGGGATTTTCAAAAAAAATAACATGGAGGTCGTAGTTCTCGCTAAGAAAGCGGGAGATGGTTTGGGGATCGCTCAGTCTTTGTTTTTGTTAAAACTAAAAATATCTGGTTGATCCTGCATTTTCACAATATGTGTTTGATCCTGCATCTTTTGAGGCTGTGATGCGACTGCTTCTACTGCCGCTGCCGGGACTATGGAGACTGCCATTTCCGCTGAGTAAAGGTAGGAGAGTGAGCGCATAGAACCTCTAGAGGTTTTCAAAACATTGTTCTGCTGCAGTAGAGTACAATAGCATTCCATGACCTTTTGAACTGCAGCAGAACATCATTTTTAGAACCTCCAGTTTCCATGCACAATAAGGGTCCTCTATACTCTATATAGAAATATAAAGCTTTGCACATTCACATCTACCACAGTTATAATTGCTGATAGTCTTTACTGCCATTGCAGATTTGTGGTCCACTTTGAACTGCAACAATCCCCAAACAATGCTGTATAACCATAAAGGTGGTGTTCATGGGATTTTCTGTATCTTTCATTAATCAAATATGTTTGTGTTGAAAATAATGGTGGAATTCTTGCTCTGTGTTGAAGGGGCAAGGACAATGTTTTAATCATGTTTGGCAGTTGCAAGCCATCATGTTTCAGACAGCTCCAGTACCTGCAGTAACAGTCAAAAAAAGCAAGGATTTTCAACAGCATAGCCAGTCTATGGCTCTTTGTCTTGCAAGATACCAGAACCAGATATGTTCGATGTCAAAGTGACACTATCTGCCACTAATTAAACAAGCATTTGTCAATGCCGAATGTTTGCTTGCTGGTATTAGCACTGGAAATGCAGGAGTTAGACAGATACAGAATAGGAATGGCATTGAAGTATTGAACTTCACGCCAACCCCACCTCCATCCTGTAGAGATGGACAGGCATTGGGGTAAGCGTTTGGGCTGTCACCCATGACGTTCATGCTATGTCACCTCACCCTATTCTGCAGACACTGACATGTGTTGAGGT
Source organism: Neoceratodus forsteri (assembly GCA_016271365.2). Classification (NCBI taxonomy): domain Eukaryota; kingdom Metazoa; phylum Chordata; order Ceratodontiformes; family Ceratodontidae; genus Neoceratodus; species Neoceratodus forsteri. Next base: position 877,245,329 of record CM057459.1, read on the forward strand.
GTGCCTTGGGGTGTTTGGCTTTACAGTCACCCCATTCCATAAGGACATACACCGAATGTGTGCAGCTTAGGAGAATGGGGTGAACTCTGGAGCTGAAGAGTTCAAGGTACACCTCAATGCCTGTCAGTGGCTGGGGGTTGGGGGTGGGATGGCATGAGCAGTTCAGTCGGTAATCCCAAGGCACACCCCAATGCCTGTCAGTCTGTACAGGGTGAGACGTTATGGTTAGAAACCCTAAAGCCCCAGGAGTTTGTTGGTATTTGCACTACAAATTTTCAACATGGCCTTTTTGTGATCCCACCTTATGAAAGCATTTGGGACCTCTTCTCATGAAGAGTGGCAGTGTGATTTTGTCAATGTGTCCTGAACTTTGAGTTCCAACAGCGACCGTGCCATACTGCACCACGTGTACAAAAACACAGATCGGGCTGGATGTGAAGAATGACTACTGTACCATCACAGGGAGGTGTGAAGAGATTGCAATGTTGAAAATCTGTAGTGGGAATATTAAAAATGCTTGCACTTCCTAGCATACATAGAAACTGTGTAACACCTGCACGTAACACAGTAATTTTTTTGACTGTCTCCACCAAATTTTCAACATAGGCATTTTAGGACCTCTGCTCATGACCAGTGTCACTGTGATTTTCTTAATGTGTCCCGAACACTAATTTCCCACAGTGACCACGCTATCCTGCACCAGAAGTGCAAAAACACATTTTGGCCAGGATGTGAAAAATGACAGCTGTACTGTTCATAGGGCGGTGTGGAAAAATGGCAATATTGAAAATCTGGAGTGAAAATATTGCAAATTCGCAAAGTTATGAGTGTGTTTGGAAACTGAGCAATGCACACTCAATACACAGTCATTTTATGGACTTTCATCACAAAATTTTCAACATAGACATTTTAGGGCCTCTGCTCATGAACAGTTTCACTGTGATTTTCTTAATGTGTCCCAGACACGGATTTAGCACAGCAAGCGCTATTCTGCGCCGGAAGTGCAAAAACACATTTTAGCCTGGATGTGACAAATGACAGCTGCACTGTTCATAAGGAGGTGTGGAAAATGGCAATGTTGAAAATCTGAAGTGAAAATATTGCAAATTCGCAAAGTTACGAGTGAGCGGAGCAACTGCGCAATGCATGCTTGTAAAACAGTCATTTGTAGTTTTTTTCCACCAGATTTGCAACATAGACTTTTTGAGAGCCAACTTCATGAACACTGGCACTGTTATTTTGTTAATCAATCCCAAAAGGGTGATTCCGCACAGTGACCACAAAATCACCTTTTGGGAAAGAATAATGCCATGACAGTGGCTGAGTTCATGAGAAGGGGACCCAAAAACCTCATGCTGAAAATTTGATGCCAAAAGTCCCAAAAATGCCTGAGATATGCACCAAAGTTGTAAAAACCCTATTTATGCCATTATATAGCTTACTAGCATTTCTTCAGTTCGTGGTCGGCTTTGAGAACTGCTCACGTGTTCCTGGTCCACCGAAGAGCATCGCAGCAGGCTCTGGAGGTAGGTATAAGGTGAGGGGTGGTGTGGAGGCAGGGTGCGCAGAGAGTGGGTGCGGTTTGGGGGAACGGGCTGCCAGATTCGATGAGGGACTGTTTTCTGTTTCACAGGTTAAACCTAAAAAAAACCATCACAGGACAGTTTTTTTTTAACAGGAACATTTTGGCACTGTGGGGTGGACTCCCAGTGTGCCACCCTAGTGTTTTTCTTTGGGGGCAGTAGCCGACGGGGGATTGGGCACCCCCATCGGCACATACCGGGGTGCAAGAACCGAGGGGGATTGGGCACTCCCTCAGAAAAAAACAGAGTGTTTTTGGGTGGGGGACATAATACTGATGGGGAGTGGGCTCCCCCATTAGCAAACTAAACTGAGAAGGCAGAGACTGATGCTGACAGGGATTGGGGCCCCCGTCGGTAAACAAAGGATGTTTTTTTGGGGGGAGCACATGATGCTGAAGGGGACTGGGCACCCCCCCGGCACTGGGTGCTGGTAATATTGTTTGTAAACATGGTGGCAGCTTGCTGCTGTGTTAACAAGCAATATTACACTAGGCAAGATATTGCCCTGCAATGACGCATCACTCCCTCATTGCAGTGGAACGTCTGACGCTGCAATGATGAGGCAGCCCCTGATTGCTGCAGCGAAAACCTTACAAGTTGGTGGCACTTTTGGAAGTCAGTGTCATCAGCACACTGTGCCTTAATTGGTCCACCAGTGCCAAGCCCCCAAATGCAATGTCTCAGTTGGCTCGCATAGTGCCAAGCCTCCACAACCCGCTTGTCTCCTAAGCTGCCACATAATATTTCTTGTGCATGCACGCAAGCAAACATAAAAATCACCCCCTTAAAAACATGTCCTAAAGGAGGTGTTAGCATGGCTGTGCTGGTAACACATCCAACTCTGAAGCTTGTGAGTTCTAGTCCCATTCAGGGATAGGGTCCATACCATAGACACTGCACATGAGTGCAGTACTAAGGGGATGGCATACTGTAAGGCTGGGAGAACTCAGTGAGGTTCTAATCCTTATTAAATAAGAGCCAGGACATTGGGGGGAGGGCTCTGGTTAGTTCTGAAATTTTAAAAAATGTGCTAAAATGCATAAAAGGGGCAAAACTCTAATATTAACCACAAAGGCCCAAAGGAAAACTATGGAACAGCATACCTCCTCACATAAGCATTGCACTGTTGCCAGAGATTTCCGGAGTCAATACCGATCATACTTGCTTCAGCTGGCAGTATGCTTTTGTTCCTAGTCCCTGCCACCAGTGATCTCTAGCCATCTGTATATGACTGTCCTTGCCCTTGCTTACTCTGTTACCAGTAAATATTGCCTGTACCTCTGAGCTTTTGCAAATGACCTTTCCCCTTTAATTCCCCATGTGATTGCCTTGTACCATACTGATAACTCAGTATTATTCTGTTCACTCTATAGCTTAAATTATTGTCATACACAGTATTGTACTTCTAGGGTTAGTATGTGCTTCAATGTGGTACTCATTGTCTTGCACTATGATATCTTAATGGTTTGTACGCTCCCAGGTCGTGCCTGAAAATAGGCAAATGTTTGTCTAGTGCACCTTGCCTGGTTAACAAAAACTAAATAAATGCATTCATTATTCATATTAATAGTAAAGTGCTAAGGCAAAGCAATAAGTAGTGCATTGGCCTGTTGCCTCAACTGAAGGCATATCTGCTTGGGCTGATGAGTGTGCTGGGAGAGAGAGAGAGAGAGAGAGAGAAAGAGATGGTGAGAGAGAAAGGAAGAGAGAGAGAGAGAGAGAGAGAGTGAGACACACACACAGACACACACACACACACACAGATGCAAGTCCATACCTACCACCATCCAGTAAGCAGCTAACATATTTGTTTTATTAATGCTGCTTTGGGGGGAGGAGGTATTTTTATTTATGAATGTTCCAGAGTAAAACAGGCAAAAGAAATAAATGGCTAATAAATTATCAAATGAGCAGCAGAAAGAGCCCACCCACCTTACCCATGTGATACAGCTGCATTGTATGTTCCAGTGTACTGTAGTATGGTAAGCTACCTGGTCCAACAGGTGGTAATCTTTTCTATTACTGCTTCTACTCAGCACAGGAACATCTTTTAAAGAAAAAAATATAAGCTATTTTCTTACTAACCACCACACAAGCAGTCACATTAGTCAAGTGCAGTGTAGTCAATGAAATAAAATAGTTTCCCACTGCTGTGTGTGCACTTGACCACACACAGTTATGAATACATCCTTCCTACTTCCAAGAAACAGTTGCTGGTCAGTGCCAAATATGTTATAAATAGAGAATAATGGATAGCTCACTGGGTATTACCAGTGAGTAATACCATTGAGAGGTTCTGGACACATAGGAACATCGAGAGCAAAGCTTGAGAGGTTACAGTGTCCAGAACCTCGAGATGTTATGACTCACTGGTAATACCCAGTGAACTATCCTTTATTTTTTTAAATATATGGATGTAAAGTTTGTTTTCTTCTCTGTGACTGTTTTTTGTGCAGCAAGGACTTTCTACGTGCTGGCCGAGTGCCATAGAGTTTCAGTGCACCCTCCCCCACTCACTCCATCACACATACACAAGCTGTGGATGGAGCTGTTTTTTTTTTGTTTGTTTTAGCACAGATCCTACCTTTTTTGTGTTCCTTTTCTGTATTTGGGAAGGTAGGATCTTGACCATATGTCATTTTTTGCAATGTAAAGGAAAAAAAAAGACTTAAATAATCCTCAAGAGAAATGGTCTAGCTTAGCGAGAAACTGTCCACCATGTTTTTTAAAATGTTCTGCCTGCCCACACAGGAAAAGGGGCTAATCGGAGGGCACGCTTGGAGACATGGGCAGAGAAAATGGCGCATGTGCTGTTGACCTTCTCTAATAATACTATCATTCAGGTCCTGAACGATAATATTATGGAACCTGAATGATAGTATTATCACTCTCGAAGTGTGGTATTATCACTTCGGGAGTGATAGTATTACCGCAAATTTTTTGTATGCTTTAGAAGCATACTAAATTCATGATCCATATATTAAATAAGTATATAAAATATAATCACAGTTGAGTTATTGTAACCAAGATGTAGTATTACATTGTACTTCAAGCAATGAATGAATGAATGAATGAATGAATGAATGAATGAATGAATGAATGAATTTAGCATAATTTTTCTCCAGTAGTTGTAGTCAAGTATGGATGGAAGGATGTAAAAAAAAATATTTATCCAAAGAAGAGCATTCAGGCTTCAGCTAAGCCATCTGTTGTAAGAAAATTAAAAAAAGAAACTATGGTATTAACATAATATTACAGTACAGTCAGGAGGTAAAATAAAATAATGAGTTTTTATGCAGTTGCTGAAAAGAAGTAGTAATAGTAGGGACCAGAACCTACCTTCCAGATAAGACAAATAGTATTACTAAGTAAGTCTGGGACATGAAATGCAGTTGTTTGCTGTATTACATGGACTTGGACCCACTGATCGTATTACTTTTTTAGTCTGCTCATTGTGTTCATCAGGTAACCCTGGTCTACTGTAGTCTGTCCTGAGTCCGACCTGACTTATCTCAGGTGTTTGTAATAGCAAGAAGATCCTATTCATTAAATATTTTTCACAACAGGCACAATGGGAAAGTGTTTCATGGATAGGGCCTGCTCAGAGTCAGTATGCAAATGTTTCAGTCAGTTATCATATTTGAAATTAATGTGAGGAGTGTTGAAGTTGAGGAATGTCAAACACTCATCATTGTCTGCTGCCAGACAGGCTCTTGTGTCATTAATAACACACCAGCTGAACTAAAAAATCATTCTAATCAGATGCCAGTCAGAGAGCAATTCAAGTACTTCACTGCAATTTGTTCTAAAGTAGGCCACATATTTTTTTTTTGATTTTCAGTATTTCAAATGATCAGCATTCCAATTAATATTGGACTCTGCCTGGTACATTTCAACAATGCTCTGTGTGAAGCTGTTAGAAGAAATGGATGAAGATGTCTCAATGACATATTGTTCAATGTTTCAGTGAATAGAGTATGGGACTGGAAGTGCTTATGTGACTGTAGTTTACTTTGGCTTTTCTCTGTTCCCACCATTGGTAGGTAAGCTGAGCATTGAGTAGAGAATATAAAGCCCAATACCAAGGGTAAGTAGAGTGCCAGAGAAGGAGGAGGCAGGGGTGGATGGTGGTGTTTCATAATGTGCTAAGTGGAGAATTGTGATGAGAGGCTGGCCTTTGTAGGAGATGTGGGAGGAGCTATTCCCCCACATTGAACCTCAGGCTATAGCCCTACCATTCAATGTTTGGGTGAATAGAGTATGGTGTTGGAAGTTCTTATATAACTGTAGTTTACTTTGACTTTTCTCTGTTCCCGCCCTTGGTAGGTAGGCTGGGTTTTGAATAGGGAATAGAAAGCCCCAAAAATTACCAATAAATGTTTAAAAGAGTATGATTACCTCATCCAACTCACAGAGAGTATGACCAGTAGCACACAGGACAGGAAAAACCTCCAGGTGGAGGAAACCTCTGAGGATCCATGGCTACTGACCCAACCATCCTCTGGGCAAATTAATAGGAGATGAACCTAGGTTCTAGCAACCATTGGCTAATTTTGGGAGAGTGATGAACTGCTTCGAGAGATGACAGTCCATCTTTGAATCCATGGTTAATGCATTCTGGAAGGATGATTCCAAGGATGAAAAGATAGGTTTATTCTGAAGGAACATCTGAATCATGAGAGTGTAGTAGGTCCAGTTTGGAAGGGGAAAGTAGTCCAGGTTTCCAAGGTGATAATGGATAATGTCCAGAGGGATTACAGAGGCTAATGAGCAGGAAGAGCATGCTGTAATAAATATGCTACCAGACTTTGAACAGTAGGAATATGATGGTTCTGAAGTCATAAGGTAAACAATCTAACTTTGCAGAAGTTTTGTTATTCAAGTTAGGAGTCTGGAGGTGAGGAGTTAAGTGCTGAGTGATAAGTTACAATATAAGCATCCATGAAGTAGATGGAGTTGGGCAGAATCTTTATGAACCAGGTAGGAGTAGCGTCATGAATGGTTTTGGACCAATGAAGGAAGACTGGTATATGCAATAGAGATGATAATTGAAAGTATAAGGAATGATTAGAAGTTCAGCAAGAGAAATTCATGAGATGATTTAAGTATTGATGTCGTAATGATACTTGTCTAGGTTCTTGCTAGTCCACTGGAAGAAGAGTCGATATGAGTATTTCTGTGGCGTAATTGCCCATGATATGCACTGAGGTGGCCATAACGGCATTGCCATATAGGTAATCAAATATCTAAATACTGTGGGAAGCCCTGAAATGGGTAATTGTAGGAGTCTATGGACTGAAATGTCAATGGGAAGTCGAGAGCAGTGTAGAATACCGTGGATGCCTAGTACTGTAGTTGAATATGGATCTGTTGAGGAGCAAGGCTGGGATAATGAGACACCCAGATTGGTTGTGGGTATTCAGATTGAGAATCAATGGAAGCTTGCTTTCAGTGAAAGTCTTTGCTGGAGCGAGTATGAGAGGTGAATCATGAGGGATGAGCTAGAAGGACAGCCAGATGGGCAGCTGATCTGATTGGTGATACTATGATGAAGGAATGTAGATGATTGTATGAAGTATGGTGACATCCAGGAGCTAATAAAGACAGTAGTTTGGATAGAATGCCTTTAGTAAGGTAGTTAGGCACCAGAGATCCAATGATGGGAGTTCTGGGATGGTAGGTGTGAAGGTCTCAGGACATCCAATGGCTATTGAGGAAGTAGGAGTTCAGTAACATGATCAACATAGTCAGTGCTCATAGGAGAAGTTACAGAAAGGTAAAATGGATTATGTCAGTACCGCAGTGATGTATCTTGTGGTTCCCATTCTCTGTAACAGTGATGGTGATTACAGAATCATTGCATGATGGAAAGAAGAAGGTAATTTTTCCATGTTAAAATATATCCTATGAGACATAGTAGATAAGGAAGCCATAGTGCTTGAATTGACAGCATGTGTAGGGAGTATTTAGTCTGATCAGATGAGGGATGAGATCTTTTCTGTAGTTCAGTCTAATGGGGTTCCAGAACTCATCCTGCGGAGATGATTGGGAAGTGTAGATAACTCTATGGTAATGTGAGAGTCTATGAAGCATGTTGTCCAAGTGATGTTTGCTAGAAGTAGTTTTCCTCAGGTGAAATGAACATGTGTTCCATCTAATAGTGGATGGGAGCTGTTAGAATGGCCAGAGTAGGAGTATGAGATGGATAACCGGGAGAAGTAGTTGACTGGGTAGGAATACTGGCCGGAGATAGGATAATATGCCCAAAGAGAGCCATAGCAAATGGGACGAAGCTCCCAGCCGCTAGAGCAGCAAGAAAGCAGCTGTCCAAGGATGGAGAGGACTATCCGGAGGGGATGTCAGCATATTGGAGGAAGAAGTCTTTGAAGAAAACAACAGAGAACAAGCCATACTGACAGTGCAGGTGTAGGAAAGAACAGGACTGTGGTCAGCACTACAGCAAACCAAAGTAGGATGTAGCAAAGCCACCACAGGCCATGAGAGGCAGATCCCAGGAAGAACAGAAGCGAATTCAGAAACCAATTGCTATGAAGTTGAGGTACAAAGTCCCATATTCACAGGAGATTGCAAACAGCAAATGCAGAGAAGAGAAGGCACTGCAGTGATGAGGCACGAGGTTCCCACCTCAGAAGGGGAAGGCGAACTTGCAAGGTAGACAGGAAGGGGCAACCAGCAGTATGGAAGTCCAGGAAGCAATTGAACTGAATGGAGGTAGACACTAAACAAACTGCAAGAGTCCAAGTCCCAAGCACAGGGAGGCCAAGTAGGAGGAGAGTACAATGAGTCCCTGGAAATGCAGGATGTAGACTGGCACAGTAGAATGTGGAAGGTGAATGGAGTACAGTAGGTTCCGTTCCTGAAGGAAAGAGGCAACTGGTTATCAGGTAGAGAATGTAGTCAAATGCAAACACAGGCTCCCATCCCTGGTAGTTTAGGTGAGATGACCATTACTGGATGCCGCTAGGCAGAGGTAGAATGGGAAAGGCAAATGGGGTAAAGAGGTTCCATTCCCGAAGGTAAGTGACAACCAGGTATTCAGGTAGAGAATGCAGAAGGCAGAAACAAGTCTATTGCAGACACAGGCTTCCATCCCTGGGAGACAGTGTGAGGCAACCGTCATTTGAAGTTGCCAGGCAGAGGGGGGAAGTGGAAGGCAATTGTGGTAAAGTGGTCCCATTCCCAAAGGGAAGCGGCAACTGGTGTATTGGGTAGAGAATGCATATGGTTGAAACAGTCAAATGTAAACTCAGGCTCCCATCCCTTGTAGTCAAGATGAGACAACCTTAAATCTAGGCCACCAGGCATAAGTAGGATGTTGAAGGCACATGGGGTAAAGAGGTCCCATTCCTTAAGGGAAGTAGCAACCTGGTATTAGGGTGGAGAATGCAGAAGGGTGAAACAGTTGATGACAGGAATAGGCTCCCATCCCTGGTATGCTAGGCAAGAAGGCCATCAGTTGATGCCTCCAGGCAAAGGTAGGGTGTTGAATTCAAATAGGCACAGTGGTCCCAATCCTGAAGGGAAGTGGCAATGAGGTAGTCAAGTAGAGAATGAACAAGGTTAAAATGGGGAAATGCTGACACAGGATTCCATCTATGGTAGCTGGTGCGATATGACCTCAATTCGATGCTGCCAGGTAATAGTAGGATGGCGAAGGAAAATGGGAGAAAGTGGTCCTGTTCCTGGTTATTTGGTAGAGAATGCAGAAGAAAAAACAGTTCAATGTAGATATGAGGCTGCCAGGCATAAGCAGGATGTGGAAGGCACAAGGGGAAAGAGGTCTCATTCCCAAAAGAAAGTGGCAACCAGGTATCCAGTGGAAAATGCATACAGATGAAACAATAGAATGTAGACATGGCTACCATCCCTGGTAGTAGGGGCAAGTTAACCTTCATTCAACGCTGCCAGAAAGAGTTAGAGATGGAGGATGTCAGGTTTCAGAGTAGTAGGTAGTAGTGATTGTAACAGAATCCCATCCCCAGTAGACAGGGTAAGCCTACCTTCGCTCAGTGCCTCAGAAGGTATGAGTTAAGGATGGAGCCTGGAAAAACTGCTGGTATGGGCTGAGCAACAAAGTCAGATGGCTGCGTAGTGTAGGAGGAAAACATTTAAGCAGTAGAATGGGGAAGGCAGAGTGGTAGTCACAGATAATGCAGAATGCTTGACAAATGAATGCATGAGGAGAGCCAAAGACAGGGGTGTAGGGAGTGCATCTAGGGGCATGGAAAAGGGATTAGGCATGAACGGTACAGGTAGTTGCAAGCTGGAAGGTGAGGAGCACCAGGGGTAGAATGAGGAAACATAAATCTTAAAGCTGAGCAGGATATAGGTTCCAGAGTAATTAGGTAATGGGTGCAGTTGCCAAACTAGGGAGAGAGGTAGCACAGGTCAGGACGGAGGCTGACCATGGAGGTAAGAGGTGAGCTGTGCCAGTCACCGACTAGGGATGGGTTTGGGGGGTGCAGGTGGATTGGCACTGCTGGGCAGGGGGCCATTAGACTGTCAGGGACATCAGAGAGTTGTATTTATATTTCTTAATCATGGTTGGACACTAATGCAACAGTGGAGGGACTGGGGTTTTGGGTTCGGGGAATGGGTCCTTGGGGGGATGAGATGCCCTGTGGGCATGACAGTGTGGGGGATCAGGAGCTGGGGGGCACACTGCAGCCCTGTGGGGCTATACTGTGGTGTGCTGGGAATGGGGGGGGAGGCACATGTATTGGGTACCAGCTCTGTGGCAGATCTGCGTAACCCCTGCAGAGTGTAAGTACACTTACACCAGCTAAATGCTGGTATAACTGTACTTTGATGGATGTCCTCCAGAGGTTGTTCTAGAATGGCAGATCAGGAACTTTGTTGCTGCCCTTCCAGAATAGTGTACACCAGATGCTGTAAGCCCCCTAGCACCATGTTGCAGGAGGTTTAGGGCATATCTGGTGGTGTATGTGAACTTTGGCGCAAGCAGCCTGCGACATATAACAGGCTGCTTTGCAGAACAGCAAATGATGCAACTGCTGGCGTAACTTGCTACTTGCACCATTCTTTTTGGTGCAAGTGCGTTTATGCCAGTAGTAGCCCTTCTAGGATCTGGCCCAATGAATCTGATGGTGTACTCCCTTCCATGACATCATACACTTCATCAATTATTTCTTGCTTGCTTACTTCAAAAAAAGTGTCATCATCTCTTAATTCTTTAATTTGTATAATGGGTCCAAGACTGTTGCGTTAATGCAGTGGTCTGACTGAAGCATTTTACGCAGTTTTTCATCTTGATCAAATTTTTTGATCATTCAGCTTCTCATCTCTTTTGATATTCTGGTATGCAACCTGTCAGCATCACTGGCAGCATATGTGATGGAATTGTCTTTGTTCTCTAAATTTTCTCTAATCAAATTTAATCTGATTTTTAACATTTTTACTAAGGGTATCACCTGGATCAAAGTTGCTGTGTTTGCACCTAACTCTCTGGTGATTTCCTCAAATGACTGGAGGAGTGAAAATGGTGGAGTAATATAGAGATCTGTATCACCAATTTTGTTTTCCAAGGTGTACTGTTGACATCTTTCTTTTGTTGCAGCAGCCTTTCTAACGTAAGAAAGGTTGAATTCCACCTGATAGAAATGTCTTGCATCAGTCTGTGCAAAAGTGAATTGTGCTTCACGTGTATTTCTTTTCAATTAAGTGGTGGGCTTTGCTTGAGTGACTGAAATGAGTGCAGATTCTTTTAGCAGTGCAGCTAACAAGAGCCTCAATGACCCTGTCCTCATCAAGAAAAATGTGAACTATAAAATTCAAGCAGTGCACAAAGCATTATATGCGAACAAAGTCCCCCTCCTCCAAGGCATTCCTTATGTTGGACTCATTATCTGCAACAGTAGAGCAGACCTATGGGCAGGCACCAAGGCCATGTTCATCTGAGGCCAGGTCCATCCCGGCCATTTGGATCCAGGTCCATCCCCGCCAGCTACCCCACTAACTGTGCCCATCGGCTATCTGCCATTGTGCATAGCACCCCCACCGGGTGATATCTCGCCACCCTGACATTGCCACCATATCCCCAATGCCCCTTAGGGCCCCCCCTGTGCTCTTTCTGCCCCAGCCTCCTCCTGGCAGGCACACTCACCCCAACTTTGTGGCCCCTCTAATGTTGCACTGGGCTATGGGATGGATCCCTGTGCCAAACTCCGCAGGTGCACCAAATGTTTGGCACAAGCATGCAGCTGTGGCAACTCTAGCAGTGGGACCCAATTTTTTTTAAATTGGGTGCAGGGTCCTTGAGTCACCGGGAGTTTGCCACAGCTCTAGATTGACACAACAAGTGATGAGCCAATGGGTCTTTTAAAATTAAGCCCATGGCCACTACCAGTAACAGCAGGACTCTGAGGTTTTTAACTGGATGGAAGTGCTGGTGGTGTTTCTGTATTGTTGCAAGGGCTGCCACTACCTTAATCTATTGGAGTTACCCCAGAGTGCAGTGAGCTATCATCACTGTCACTTACTTTTCTGTTCTCAAAAATGGATTTCTCATTAATGTTATGACATCTGACATGGCGCCTTTTCAATGTTGAAGTTCCCAATGCTCCTTTCTTTTTACCCCTGCTGACTGCCCATTTACAAATAGCACATGTTGCCACCAACTCATTAGAAGCACTAACAGAGAAGTATGATCAAAGAAAGACGATATATTTTTAGTTTTGCCAGGGAGCAGGTACTGTAGATCAGTCACCTTAGGTTTTTGGTTTTTCTGATTTTTCTTGGGCCTCTTCCAGTTGTGTGGTGTTCCCTTCCTAAAACCCACTGTTCTCCTCATCAACTATTGAATTAGGAAAACTTGCTTCTATGTGTCCCTCATTTTCAATTTCCATCCCCTCTGGTAAACCTGCCCCATTACTGCCACCTTTGTCATCTTTATCTTTACCCTCATCAGGCTCAGCCTCCGAGGAATCAGACGTTGTGGGACTAACAGTAGCATAGTATGCAATTGTTCCATACCTGGCAGTACCTCTGAGGGTGGAGCCCAGCAACCCTTTTGCTTTAACTAAAGAACTTTTTTGAGGGGAGCACTGATCCAGCAGATGCACCTGTATTGGACTCAAGCATTCGCTTGGAAAGTGACATTTTAGATTTACCTGAAACACGTTTTGGATTTGATTTTGTTGGCCCTGTGCAGGACAATCACTTTGTATTTTGGCCTTCCTTTTTTGGCTGCCTAAACCTAGTGCCAACATGACAGTCAGAATTTGCCAGAACATTTCCATGCATTTTTTTTCTTTTTTGTACTTTTCGACTCCCACACCTACAGGCCCAAATGATCAATACCACTTCTTTCTCAATTCACTATGAGTGATTCCGAGCCCTAATGTTACTGTTAGTGACTGACTGTATTCAGAAACTCAACAATGTTATGCTACAGTACTACAACCTTGGAATATAAACTGGTGATACAGGTGTCCAGAGCAGAGCACACTGGTGTAACGGTGAATTGTTATTTGTTATTGATGATGATGAACAAACTGAAAAGTAAGGAACATGACTGATGATGACACGTGTATACTTTTATTGGGCAGTGTGTTTTCTGCAGCTGAAGTTGTCGACTCTCAATAAAGTAATGAACGAGAAAAACAGCCTGTATGGAATTTTTATTTCTTTCCTTCTTTTGCTGCCAAATCTGTATCTTTTTACATTCGCCTGCGTGCATGCGCAGGGAACGTCTTGCACCAGTATGACTTTTGGAGGTGTGTGACCCTCCTCCCGAATCCAGTGTTCAGTGTAGCAGGTGTGACCCTACTGGACCAATACATGCTGAGCTGAGTATGACAGCAGTTCAGCTGTGTTGGTCTTCACTTTAAAGAAAAGGTCCACTGCAATCAGCAGTGGTAGCGTGTATGCAATTAGCATACACATCAGCTGAACTGCTGTCATGCACAGCTCAGCATTAAAACAAACTCCTGATTCCTCCCTCTGCAAATATCCTCCCCCCTCCCTCATTAGTGTGCTCCCCGCTTCAATGTTGTGTGCTGAGGGGGGTGCCCAATCCCCCGTCAGCTGCAGCCTACCCCCAAACAAACACACATCTAGTTGGCACGCTGGGAGTCCACCTCAGCAAGCTCATGCCTCCCACCCACTCACACCTTATGGCCATCGGGGGTGCACAATCCCTGCTAGCTCCAGTCCCCCCCCCAACAAATAGGCAGGTGACACACTGGGAGCCCACCCAGTGTGCCAAAAGCGTCTTTTTTTTTTCTCTTTTTGTTAAATCCTGTGAAAGAAGAAAAAGGTCCCTTGGTGAGTCCCTGCCCCACTGCTAGCCCTCACCCACCCTCTGCGCAGCCACCTCCTCACCCCCCTTACCCCATATCTACCTCTGCAGCCCAGCACAATGATCTTCGGTGGACCGGGAACACGTCTGCACTCTTCAAAGCCGACCGCAAATTGAGGAAATACCGGTAAGCTGTATAATGGCATAAATAGGGTTTTTCCAACTTAGGTGGTTATCTCAGCCTTTTTTTTGCCTTTTGACACCAAATTTTCAACATGGGGTTCCTGACACCCCTCCTCATGAATTCAGTCACTGTCATGGCTTTTTTCGGTCCTAAAAGGTGCTTTTGCGGTCACTGTGCAGAATCTCCTTTTGGGACTAAGTAACAAAATGACAGTGTGGGTGTTCATGAGGTGGGCTCTCAAAAAGCCTATGTTGCAAATTTGGTGAAAAAATTCCCCAAAATTACTTTTATGAGTGTACGTTGCTCAGTTTCCATGCACACTCATAAGTTTATGAATTCGGAATATTTTCACTCTAGATTTTCAACATAGGCATATTTCCACATCTCCTTATGAACAGCGAAGCTGTCAATTTTCACATGCTGGCCAAAATATGTTTTCACACTTCTTGCTCAAAATAGCTTGGTTGCTGCTGGAAATCAGTGTTCGTTAGAGAGTAAGGCAATCACAGTGACACTGTTCATAAGCAAATGTCCTAAAATGCCTATGTTGAACATTTGGTGGCAAAAATTCATAAAATGGCTGTGTTACGAGCTTGTGTTGTGCAGTTCCTACGCGCACTTGCAAGTTTGTGAATTTGTAATATTTCCACTCCAGATTTTCAGCATTGCCAATTTCCCACATCTCCCTATGACCAGTACAGCTGTTATTTTTTACATCCTGGCTGAAATGTTTTTTCGCACTTCCGGCGTGCAATAGCCCGGCAGCTGTGGGAAATCATGTCCGGTACAGAGAAAGAAAATCACAGTGACACTGTTCATGAGAAGATGTCCTAAAATGCCTATGTTGAAAATTCGGTGCAAAAATTCCAAAAAATTACTGTTTTTCGAGCGTGCGTTGTGCAGTTTCCTCATGCACTTGTAACTTCACGAATTTGCCATATTTCCACTACAGAATAGCACAGTCACTGAGGGAAATCAGGGTTCGGTACACAGTAAGAAAATCATAGTGGCACTGTTCATTACCAGAGGTGACAAAATGCCTATGTTGAAAATTTAGTGAACTAATTACACTGAATGACTATGTTACAAGTGCAGGTTGCACAGTTTCCACACAGGCTTGCACCCATGAGAACAACCAGGGCATTAGGGTTCCTAAGACAGACACTTAAGAAGTATGAGGGTGAAATGTTACTCAAATGCAAGAGGAGTTGCAGAGAGGTACTCTGTTGGGATATCAGTGCTGAAGGGACATGGATACAACTGGGGGGGCCTGCACAAATGCCAAACACCAATGCAAGTACCAGCAAGTGAACGTTCAGCATTGACAAATGCTTGTTTGTTATAGAACTGTATTTTTTAGGGCTGCATGGGTGCTGCCTTTCAGTCCTCTTGGGAAGACTAGTAGAAAAGCAACTTGTGAAAGAACAACCTTATGAGCTGACAAAAGTCCCTCTGAGTCTGTGCACCATGGCCCACTGCACGCTTGCACTACATAACCTGCATGAAAACTTTTTTTGGCAGTGGGTCCTTACTCCTCCACCACCACCAGAAATATTACAGTGACACTGGGGGTGTCCAATCCCCCAGTGTGTTTTGATGAGGATTCCTCCCATTTTTTTTTCTTTACAATGACCCCCCCAGCACACACACACACTACCATGTATGTGCAGATCTTTCTTCTTTTTTAAAATATTTATTTAATTGTATTATGACATCCCTACCATCTCATGTTATTATATTAAGAACTTAATCGCAATTTATGGCAAAACTCCCATGCTAGCACAGCATCAGTGATAAAAGTGGACTGGAACACACAGGCATTCCATTACTTTTTTCTGCAAACCAAAATGCCCTTCAATGTACTTTGCAGCCAGTCTGAAAAATAAACTTTTTTTCAAGGTTTCCCCATCTGCGGAAGTTCTCAAAGGGTTAGCATGGAAGTTTTGCCAGACACTGGAATTAAGTTCTTGATCTATATCAGATTTTTTTGAATTGTATGGGCAGATTGCCGTTGATTTGTCACCCACCCACCCCCACACAGACATTGAATGCACACTCTGATTGCTTTTTATTGTGTCTCACTATTGAAAATTGCACTCATGATCCTAAGGTGTGTTTTGTTATGTAAAAGAAAAAAATCATCCCTAATGCCTGAGTTAAGGTTCATTGCCATAGCCCATTATGTTCCAGTCATGGCATTAGAAGTTCTCATTCAGCACATGTATACTGGTGATAATGCATCGCCTGTTCATCATACAGTATCGCTGCCTAAATTATGTTGCTGTTGACAGCAGGATTCAGCACTTTTTTGCCACCCGTATGGCCTCAATATTCAGATCCTGGTCTCACTCTGCAGCCCAGAAGGTAGCCACACTTCCTATGTGCTGCCAAACTGCATTTTGCTAATTTATGTTATTTATTTTCATTATATCTTTTAAAATGAAAAATAGTATGTTGAAGTTTGATGTGGTTTTCTACATTGTATGTAATGTTTCTTTTTACAACTTGTTCCAGCCAATGATTTCCAATCCCCTGTGGTGGTGAGTAGAGGGCTGTGCTGGCTGCCTGCCCATTGTTGGGGTATGTTGAGGGGTGTGGGGATCTACCCACTGTGGTGGAGTGGGCGTGGGGGGACCACTAGCCACCATGGATAATTATTTATGGGAGGGACCTCTAGCCACCAGGTATTTTTCTATACATGTGGGACAGGTGGGGGGGGACTCTAGACACCAGGGATTTGTCTATACATGTGGGACAGGTGGGGGAAGGGACAACTAGCCACCAGGTATCTAGTTATACCCATGTAAGGTGAAATTTCACCCGCAGACAGAAGGTGAAATTTCACAACAGAAAGTGAATTTCACCATTCCGCCAGGTGAAATGTCGTCACTCAGCCAGGCAAAATTTTGCATTTCACTACATGAAATGGGCAGAATTTCATGGATTACTTCATGAAACAAATTCTTCCCACTTCACCCACCACTAGTTGTAAAGTGTCCAGAGTGTGGATCCAGTAATATTTCCTCTGGAGTAGTTTATTGCCCAGATTGCCTCCTCTGGCTGCCACTTCCACTTTTTCAATACCAAAATATCACAGGCTCGCTGGTGAGCCATGTTGGATGTTTTGATAATGTCGGGCCATGGCATTGGTCTGAGAAGTATTTCTAATTACAGATTTGTGCTCTGTTATGCATTCTTTTAGTGATCTGTTAGTTTGTCCCACATAACCAAGGCCACATAGGCAAAGTAATAAATAGATCACACCAACAGTGGAGCAGTTTATAGAGGATTTGATTTTAAATGTCCTGCCTGTCCTTGGATGATTCACAAATTCCGTGTTTATTGTATTGTTGCATCGGGCACAGTGGCTGCATTTGAAGTTGCCACTGGGAATTTCAGGAAGCCATATCCTCTTTAGTTCTAATGTTCTTTTATATAGGCTATGCACCAGTTTATCATGCAGATTTGTTCCTCTGTGGTATGTTACCCTCAGTTCAGCATTTTCTAATCCCTCTGTATTCTGGATTATATGTCAATATTTCCTTATAATATTGGATACTGCACCACTCTGATTGCAGAAAGTTGCTGCAAAAGTGACTGGCTGAGTCCCCTGTATTTCTTTAAATAAGTACACTCTGCTTTTTGTATTGTCTCTGTCCAGTCTAGATTTTACTTTTCTGGTGGGTACCCATGATCCATTAATCTCTATGCCATGATTTTTGAAATACTTTTCAAATTCTGTTTCATACCACACAGTCACTTCATCCACAGCATCTGCCCAAGTGGTATATTATCATGCAATGATTGTAGGTGTGAACTTGTATAATGTAGCAGGCAGTCGCGGTCAGAAAGTTTCCTGAACATTGTTGTCTGTAAATTCCCATTTTCATTGCAAATTGTGATAGCTAAAAAGTCAATTTTATCAGAGTCCATCTGCATGACAAATTGAAGGTTTGCATCCGCTTGATTCATTATTGTAAATAAAACATTCAGTTCTGCCACTGGGCCTGTCCAAATCATCAAGCACTCATCAATAAACTGCTTCCAGAAAATAGCATATTTTTTGAACAAAGAGTTAGAATACAATAAACTTTCCTTCCATAGTACCACATATAAACTTGCCAAACTGGGTGCAAAAGTGGTCCCCATTGCAGTGTCTCGAATTTGCACATAATACTTGTTCTGTACATAAAATAATTAGATGTAAGGATGATATCTGCCACATCTATGAGAAAATTAGTCTCTGTTATCAGAGGGACCCCACGTAGATCAAGAAAGTGACAAAGTGTATCCAACCCCCCCTTGGTGGGGAATATTACAATAGACTTTTTATATCAAATGTTACCAGACTAGCATCAAAATGTGTCATAACCTCTATTTATTACAGTATCAGAATTACAACCCTTTGAGTCAGAGACTCATTTACAATGGCTCATTGTCATAACACAGAGTAGGACAGGGTAGGGGAAACATATAGTGAGTGGCCAACAGACTAATCAGACAATAGTGCAGGTGCAGGGATGGCAGACTATATACAATTTACAGTTTGCACAAATTGAATACAGGTGGAAAGGTCCATATCAGCAGGGGAGATAGACCCCTTCTTGCTGGAGACAGGCCTATACATGATGGTAGCTAGGCAAGAAGGAGTGAATCATTGGGCATATAAAGTTAGAGGACAATGGTAGTATATTGCAAGGGTGGTGTGGTGTGGTGCTGAGCACGACACTGCAGGTTTAGTCTTGTATATGATTGTTGCTCAGCAATCGAGAGATATGTACACTGGAAAAGTATATGAGCAGAGTGGGTGGTGAGGGATTAGTGGGTTGGATGTGGACAAGTGGTGGAGCAGTTATTTATAATTGCAGAGATGGGAGCTTAAAAGGTGGCTGCTTAGGGATGACTTGAAAGGACCAATTCTGAGGTCAGAGGAGGTATTGGAAGGGAGGGTGTTGAACCAGGAGGGTGTCCTGTAGGAAAAAGATCTCTGCACGAGGGTTGCCCTAACCCTGGGGACAACTAGCAGGGTCTTATTGGAGCTACGGGTGTGGACAGGAGGGGTGGCCATGTTGGTTAGTGTAGACAGACCGGGTGGGTTTGCCTAACACAGATCTTTTGGGTGAGCAGGCAGGTCTGGTAGAGGGACCATTATTCAAGGGAGAGGATATTGGACAAGGCATAAAGTATACATGTGTATGTTAGCCTATCAGCCCCAATAAGTAGCCAAAAGGCCTTGTTGATTGAGAGTTTGATTTTATCCAGGGTAGTTTTGTTTGCAGCACTGTAAATTAGGAGTCCATAGTCCACTAGGAACAGGACCAATGAGTCAGTGGTTTCTGGGGGGAGACAGGCTCTGTGCCAATAAAGCAAGCCTATGCAGGAATTTACGGTAGAGCAGAGGGTCTGGATATGTTCATGGAAGGTGAGGGAGGAGTCAAGGATGATACCTAGGTATTTGTATGAGGTATCCTGCTCAAGAGGGTAGTGAGATAGGGATTGAATGGACAGGGCAGAACCCTTGAGTTTGTTCTGATTGTGGGTGAAGAGCAGGGATTCTGGTTTTTTTAGGTTGATCACAAGCCTGTGGTTGAGGAACCATTGCTCAGTCTGAGCAAAATCGGATTGTAGTGCCAGCTGGAGTTGGATGGGGTCAGGATGGGATGAGAAGAGGACCGCATCATCTGCATAAAGCAGAATGTTTCCTGATGTGGCATTGGGTAGCATGCATAGGTATAAGTTAAAGAGTAGTGGCCCCAAGATAGAGCCTTAGGGAACACCAGAGCAGACCTGACGAGGGCTAGAGAGGATATTGTTAATTTTTATGCTCTGAGTATGGGCAGAGAGGTAACTGGCAGCCCATTTTACAGTGCCCGAGGTGAAACCAAGCTGGGTGAGGGCGTTAATGAGAAGGGGGTGGCTGACCGCATCAAAGGCTTTTGACAAATCAATGAAGACTGCCCCAGCAGGATGTCCTTTGTCCAAGGCAGAGTGAATGAAGGAGGTGAACTCAATAAGGGCAGCTGTGGTGCTGTAACCTTGGTGAAAGCCGTGCTGTTCCCTGCAGAGGAGGTTATACATAGTAAGGTATTCTGTTATCTGGTCAGCCACAATCATTTCTAGGGCTTTGGAGAGGGGAGGGAGGATGGAGATCGGACTGTAGTTGCCTGGGGTCATTTTGTCACCATCCTTGTGTATTGGGGTGATGATAGCTCTTTCCTATGCTTTGTGGAACTGACCTAGTTGAAGAGAAAGGTTTAGAAGGTCAGTGAGGGAGGTGAGAACAATGTCCAGGGTAGATTAGAGAAGGTAGGGATCAAGTGAGTCACAACTGCGTCTGGCACCCTTAAGGGCTTTGACCAGATAGGGTTTGGCAGTAGATGGGGAGATAGCTCAGAAATGGAAGGGTGGGTGTTGGAGAGTGGTGGTTGGGGGATCAGGAGTTGGATAAAAAAAGTTGGTGGGTAGGGTAGCGGAGAGATCTGAGAAGGCATCATTTGGCCAATTAGCAATACCGTGCAGGTCAGTGGTGATAGTGCCATCGAAAAACAAGTTGGGAGGGGACTGGGTTTTGCCGTTAAGTTCCTTTATGTTGTCCCGGAACTTGTGTGAGGGGCCCCAGGTGGATGCAAGGGTATTCCTGTAGTATGCCACCTTTGCACTACAGATAGCCCAGGTGCATTTGTTGCACTCTGTTCTATAGGCTTGCCTATCGGCCAGCTTCCTGGAATCCAGGGCTTTGTACCAAAGATCATCCCTGAGGTGCACTTGTGTTTCCTTCGTATGGTTTTGGAGATGGGTGCATATGAATTGCAGGCCTTGTTAAAGTAGTAAATAAAGTAGTTGAGGGCAGCATCAGTATCGGGGGAAAGTTTTACTGGGGACCAGTCGCAGTTGGTAAGGTGCCGGTGGGGTAAGGCAAGGTTACGCGCAGATAGGTGCCTCCTGGAGATGAGTGTGGGCTTTGGCTTCTCAAAGTTACATGACCAGGAGAAAACAACTGGGCAGTGATCACTGAGGGCATTTGGTAATACTTTCAAGTCAGTGATCTAATGGGGCTTGTTTGAGAGTACCAGGTCCAGTAGAGTGCCACTACCACTAGTTGGGTGGGGCGGGTGGGGAGGAGACGAGTTGGGTGAGATTGAGCACAGCAAAGGCATCTTTGGCACTATTCCTAGCATTGGTGAGCCAGCTGATATTTAGGTCACTCATGATAACATGTTCCATTTTGCTGGGTTGATGTAGTCTAGAAGGGATTGCAGTGGGTGGTTCAGGTTACACGGAGGAATGTAGGTGGCTGTGAGGATGAGGGGGGCTCTTGAGGGGCCCACAGTGACTTTAAGGGAGATAGCCTGTGCACCATGCTCTGGCAGTGGTTTTTGAAAGGGGAGGCAGAGGAGTGAGTCCTGTACGTAGATGGCACAGCCCCCACATCGTTTCCCAACTCTGTCCTCCCTGCATAGTGAGTAACCCGGGAAGGAGATGATTGAGTCAGGTGTTGTCCTGGATAGCCATGTTTAGACTAGTGCCAGCACATCTGGTTGGTGCTGGGTCACCCATACTTGCAAGCCAACAAATTGTTTTAGCAGGCTGCAGAAGCTAATGGAGGCAATTTTGAGGCCTGCAGTTGTTGATGGATGAGGTTGATTGCCAGTGAATGGGCCAGAGTTGGGGTGGACATTACCAGATAGAAGGAGGAGTAGTGCAATCAGTCTGAGAGGGGCACTGATATGCCTATAACGTCTGGGAGTAGTACTCTTGGTAGGGGAAGTGGACAGCGAGACCAAGATGTGAAGGAATCGGAGAGAGGACAAGACAAGTTATAGCTGGGGCCAAATGCCTTCGGCCCTGTGTGAGAGGAGGGAAGTAGAAAGGAGGCTCCTGAATCCCAATTGTTCAGGTGATATGAGAGCAGTAGCCATGGGGGGAGGTGGTGGTATGTGGCTGAGTCACTACTCCGGGGTAGAGAGCAGGGGGCATGGCTGAGGTAGGGGATTAGGTGGAATGAGGGAGGGAGGCTAGTGGTGTTAGCAGGCATAGTATTGATAGATACCAGGGCAGCATATTGCTGGCAGAGAAGAAGGTAGTAGAGAAAGCACTAGGGTGGCCACTAGTGGTGAGCTCAGATAATCTACAGATGGGAAAGTGGGCTGATTGGTACAGTACAGCACGTGATGTAGACTTATATAACTGAGAGTTCACCAAGGGTGGTTGCGGAGCCTCATGCACACACACGCAGTTCAAAATTAGTCCTGCATCTCCAGTAGGGTACCTGTATGGCAATTTCGGTGGGGATTCATCTTGGGGGAGGGCAGAGAGCACCGGAGGCCCTCACGACTGCCTTACAAGCTGTAGGGAGAGGAGAAAGAAGCAGCATCAAATAACAGGTAGGCAGGAGGAGGAGTTTTTACACCTTGTTAATTAGAATCAATGTACTTTCTTATTGGAGGAAAAAGAGCTTCAGGTTTTGCTAAGGAGCATCCTACTCCCAACGGAGCTCACATTAACACAGTTTCAAACAGAGCAGTAACACACTAAAACTGTTTCAGTTCCCGATTCAGTGTTTTTTTTTTTCTACAAAATATTACGGAGCTGAAAAGTTTCTACTCCCAAACACAACAAGATAGTTTACAACTTGAGGTCTCTAGAAATGTTCCAGACTGAAACTGTATGGAAACCCTTAGAAACATAGAAACATAGAATTTGATGGCAGATAAGGACCGCTTGGCCCACCAAGTCTGCCCATTTTCCTACCTAACAGATAATCTGCAGATCCTAGTTAACCAACAGCTTACTTCCTCCTACCCCCCACTAGGACTGCCTTATGCCTGTCCCAAACATTCTTGAAGTCTCCCACTGTTCTTGACTCCACGACCTCCTCAGAGAGGCTGTTACATACATCCACAACCCTCTCAGTGAAAAAATACTTCCTCACATTACCTCTGAGCCGTTCCCCCTCAATCTTCAAATTGTGCCCCCTTGTTCTTGCACATCTCTTTTTCTGGAAGATGCTACCCTCTTGGACTTTGTTAATTCCCTTGAGGTACTTGAAAGTTTCTATCATGTCCCCTCTCTCCCTTCTTTCCTCAAGGGTATACATATTAAGCTCCTTTAGTCTTTCTTCGTATGTCTTCTGGTGCAGACCCTGCACCATTTTGGTTGCCCTCCTCTGGACAGCCTCCACTCTGTCTATCTCTTTGCAGAGATGTGGTCTCCAGAACTGCACACAGTACTCCAGATGGGGTTTCACCAACTGTCTGTACAGAGGGATAACAACTTCCTGTTTTCTACTATTGATTCCTATTCCTATGCATCCCAGTATCCCCTCCAGCCTTCCTTACTGCCTTCTCACATTGCTTGCCCACCTTTAGGTCATCTGATATAATTACCCCCCGGTCCCTTTCTATTTTTACTGTTGTCAGTATCTCACCCCCCATTGTGTACACTTCCCCTGGGTTTTTGTTTCCCATGTGCATTACCTTGCACTTCTTTGCATTGAATCTGAGCTGCCATACATTTGACCATTCCTACAACCTTGCCAAGTCCCTTCTCATCCTTTCCACTTGATCGGCATACACATGGTTTGAGCCCTACACCTAACAGTTTGGTTGTAACATCCCAATGTAAAAAGAAATCCACCTTTTGTACTCTCACATATGCCCAGCACAGTATCAATACTTTCTGAAGTTTAGTGGACATGACATCAATAAATTAATAAAAGACAAACATCAACTCAATGGCCCACCTAATATGACAAGAAATGAAAGGGAAGCAGTAAAATCACTGGTGAATGATGCAACTTTAGTTATTAAGCCAACTGACAGGGGGGTGCCATAGTGATCTAGGAGCCACAGAATATGAAAATGAAATGGAAAAGCAGCTGGAAGACATTAGATAATATGAGAAACTTGCTAATGACCCCACAGAAAGAATTATGCAGAGAGCATTTGCATTTATTGCAGATGGGGAAATGAGAGCCAGCTTACAAAACATGATTGCAATTTGAAAGTTTACCATCCTATAAAACCATGTATATATTTGCTGCCAAAGCTTCATAAAGATGCTGTTACCCCCCCAGTCCACCCCATTGTCATAGCTATTGGTTCATCAATGGAGCCTTTTTCTCAATTGATAGATTGTCATTTGAGATCATGGGTACTACAGTTGAGGTCCTACTTGAGATATACTAGTGATACACTGGGTGCATTGTCAGAGGTTACAACACATTTCATTGTCATTCTGGTAACATTTGATACAGAAAGTCTTTATTCTAATATTCCCCACCAAGGGGGATTGGATACACTTTGTAACTTTCTTAATCTACGTGAGGTCCCTCTGATACCAGAGACTCATTTTCTCATAGATATGGCAGATATGGTCCTTGCATCTAATTATTTTATGTACTAGAACAAGTATTATGTCCAATTGTGAGGCACTGCAATGGTGACTACTTTTGTGCCCAGATTGGTGAGTTTATATGTGGGACTATGGGAAGGAACATTTCTTGTATTCTAACTGTTTGTTCAAAAAATATGCTATTTTCTGGAAGTGGTTTATTGATGATTGCTTGATGAGTTGGACAGGCTCAGTGGCTGAACTGAATGTTTTATTTACATTAACGAATCAGGCAGATGCAAAATTTTTGTTTGTCATGCAGATGGACTCTGATAAAATTGACTTTTTAGATATCACAATTTGAAATAAAAATGGGAATTCATAGACAACAATGTTCAGGAAACCCTCTGACCACAACAGCCTGCTACACTATATAAGTTCATACCTATTGATTTTGCATGATAATATACCAGTAGGACCGATACTGTGGGTGAAGAGACTGTGCAATACAGAAACAAAATTTGAAAAGCATTCAAAAATAATGGCACAGAGATTTGTGGATCATGGGTACCTGCCAGAAAAAGTAAAATCTTGACTGGACAGAGCCAATACAAAAAACAGAGTGGACTTACTTAAAAAGAAAAAAGGAAATACAGACAACTCAAAAAATCACTTTTGCAACAAATTTCTGCAATCAGAGTGGTGCAGTATTCAATATTATAAGGAAACACTGGCATATAATCCAGAATACAGAGGGATTAGAAAATGCTGAACTGAGGGAACACGCCACAGAGGAACAAATCTGCATGATAAATTGGTGCTCAGCCTGCATAAAAAAAAAAAAAACAGTAGAAACAAAGAGGATGTGGCTCCTTGAAATTCATAGAAACATAGGAACAGAGAAGCTGTCCATAGATAAGGGCCTCCTGGCCCACCTAGTCTGCAATGTTTACCCTACCTATAGTGAACACCACAGAACCTACTTGGTCTCTGGCCCCCAAAAAAAAAACATTGTGTGTCCTACTATTCAAATAATTGTGAAATAAACTTAAACTATTTTCAGTACATCCCAAGTCCCTGAGTCTGGCAAGCAGGAGATCATGGTGGACCAATCAAATTCCTTTCATAAATCAAGAAAAACTACAGCTGCCATATCTCCACTGTCCAAGGCCTCATAAAGATACAGTAGGTGATCAATTCCACCACAACAATAAGAACAGCATGCTCCTTATGGAAAGCATGTTGACAGGAAGATAGGTGTACTTCGCTCCAGGAATGGCTTGGTCTGGTCAAAGACCACCTTCCCAAGGGCTTTGTACTGTACAGTGGCGTTAGCAACAATACTGGACTATAGTTTTCTATTAACATTCTTTAGCCAAAGTTAAAGATTGGCATGACAGTCAACTGCTTCCAAATCTCAGGGACTGTACCTTTCTGCAAAAGAAAAATTAAGGAATATAATGGAAAACCCATCAAATTCATAATCAACAAAAATAGTTAATGGTCAATAGCATTATCCCTTTTCTATGTCTTTAGGATCATTTTATTTAAATAGTCAATCATTTCCTCAACTAATATATCCAGAAATACAAATTTACTCTATCTATGTTTAGATTCTTTTGTGTCCAAAATTCAAGAATTGTGGGCTAAATTAATAGCACTACAAAAACTAAAATGTAACTTGGTTACAATTTTTTTAATGGAACAGTATCTCCATTAGCAGTACATAATGAAGTGATAGTAGATGATTTAGGAATGTTAGGCAGTTTCTCACAAATCTAATGTAGTGGTGTTCTCATCCAATCAGAACACATGGTATTAGCATACAGTCCATGTACTGAGTTTTATGTCCTTTTGTAGCAGAATAAGCAGACAGCAGCTCACTGTTCTGATTGACTGAGGGCAATCTTTTTCAGTGTAATGAGAAATATGTACTGAGAGAAAAGAAGAAAGAGCTCCAGAATAATAGATTGATTTGTACCAAAGACTGGCACTACTGAGAGATACAGTAGGTGCTGAAAGAGAGCAATAGTATAAGAGAATAATATTGAAAGATAATTATTAAGTTGAGGGTGGAGAGGTGTGACATGACAGAAACTTCTATGTTTCTCAGATGAATAAGTAGGATTTTGCCAGCAACCTTTCAAGCATAATATGTGATCTGCCATAAAGGTGCACAGATATAAGCTGATTGGAGGCAGGATCTGGAAGGAACTGTGGAAGTATTTCTTCACAGAGAGGGTGACTGCCAAGTGAAATGGTTAACCTAGGAAGGTGGTGGAGATGAAGATTGTAGTGGGCATCAAGAGGGATGGGGCAAACAGATGGTGCTGATAATATATGATGGGAATAGTGGGAAGGATGAAGGCTTAGCTATCATTATGGGGTTTGGCAATGCATATGTAGTGCTAGGCAGTTGGAGACATGTTAGGTAGGAACAGAGCAGACATGATGGGCTCTGGTCTATTTTTGCATGTAATATTTCCATGTTCCTATGTTTATGTTTCAATTGTGAGCCAGCTGTGACAGTGGATTGAAGATGCAGGGATTTTACATAGTACTTTGGCTTGGTTTCTGAAAGAATTATCTAACTGCAGTTTGTGCTGTACTATTCAACGGTTGTAGAGTAATCAGATTACAGAATTTTAGGCAACCATTTTATAATCAGAAGTACTCATCAATTTTACTAAAAGAAAAGTAAGAATTGAATGATGGAAAGGAAATCAGTATTTACAGTACAGAACTTCCACAGGAAAAATAAATATTTGTAGGTGTAACACAGTTCCTCTTCAAGATAGGTGTGTGGGTACTAAAGATATGTTCAGCATTCAAATGTACTGTAGCTCTGCCAGAATATAATTATAAACTAGACTATTGTAATTACAGTATTACCAGCACTTTTGCTTTGGTTGAATCTCAGTTTTTTATGATATGTGACTAATATACAGTATGCTTTAATCCTTATACTTGAGTAATTTCTCTTAGAAGCTTTTTAAATGTTTTGTGAAAATAAGGGTAGAACAACTGCCATGCCTTATTGATTCCCAGTGACAACTTCAAATGCAGCCACTGTGTCCAATGCAACAATACAATAAACACGGAATTTGTGAAACATCCAAGGACAGGAAGGAAATTTAAAATCAAATCATCTATAAACTGCTCCACTGTTGGTGTGATCTATTCATCACTTTGCCCATGCGGCCTTGGTTATGTGGGACAAACTAACAGATCACTAAAAGAACGCATACCAGAGCACAAATCTGTAATTAGAAATACTTCTCAGACCAATGCCATTGCCAGACATTATCAAAACATTCAACATGACTCACCAGTGAACCCGTAATATTTTGGCATCAAAAAAGTGGAAGTGGGAGCTACAGGAGGCAATCTGGGTAATAAATTGCTCCAGAGGAAATGTTACTGGATCCATACTATGGATACTTTACAACCAAGGGGCTTAAATGATGAGATACCAATTTCCTGCTATTAATGATTCAGCATTTTAATTATTTGTTAGTGTATGCAATGTGTTTGCATTGGCCACTCCTATTCTATTATTATACATCAATGAATGTTTAAATGTGTGTGGTTGTATGGTGGCCAATCAGCTCTGAGGAAGCCTCATTGGTATCCATGGCTGCTGGCTGTTAGCTGCCTGCGGTGCACTTATTGACATGCCAACATGCACTTGTTTTGAAAGTTTTCGTATGAAGTTCTGCCACCACTGAAAATTATTTTGGTATGCACTTGCACTTTACTGGTGTCATTTTCAGCACTAATGCACTTAATAAAAGGAGACATCAGTAAATGGTAAGTAGTTCCCTTATTTTTTTTAAAAAAGCAATGTGGTTTTGAACAAGTGCAGCAGCACCTTAGCAGGTTTCCTGCTTACTCCTGTATGCTTCAGTTTGTTTTGGCTGATTTGCACCAAACTGGTCACCTTTGAGTGAAGTGAGCCCTACACCTTTGTTTTTTTTTTTTGTACTTCGCCTCATCTAGTCTGATGCCTCTGCCCTGTGGAGTTCTGCAGGTATTGGTCTTGTCACACTAGATTTTCACAGTGTACATGCTGCCATTAGGGACATTATCAGACTGTATGGGCTGGAATTTCATTGCTATGCCAATGATAATAGCTATATTTGTCCTGTGCACCTGGAAACCAGTTGTCAGCCTCTTTATTTTACAGCTGTCTAGGTGAGATCCAGGTGTGGAGGACTCAAAACTGGTTACGACTCATCCCCAACAAGGCTGCGTTATTGGTGGTGGATCCCGGCCACCATTGTGGTGGTGGTGAGGGGTGAGATGCCACCAGGTCTGGTCATGGGGGCCCATTGAACCCATCTTTGCAGGTGAAGGATCTGGGCATGATCCTTGACAATGGGCTGAGACTTGATGCTAAGGTGTCGACCATTGTCAGAAGTGAATTCTATCATCTGAGGACTATATTGCCCGGATCGTGGTCCCTGGTACCATATGAGGACTTGGCCACCTTAGTGCATGCCTTTATCATGTCGAGGCTGGATTACTTTAATGCCCTGTACCTAAGCCTAT
This sequence comes from Neoceratodus forsteri, assembly GCA_016271365.2. NCBI lineage: Eukaryota > Metazoa > Chordata > Ceratodontiformes > Ceratodontidae > Neoceratodus > Neoceratodus forsteri. The sequence continues at coordinate 877,274,259 of CM057459.1, forward strand.
ATGGAGGCAACCTTGACTGGCTGCAGCTGGTGCAGAGTGTGGCGACAAGACTTTTGAGAGGTGTGTGAAGAAATGAGCATATAACACCAGTCTTCCATGAAATGCATTGTCTGGCAGTCAGCTGGAGGATCACTTCTAGGTCAGTTTGCTGCCCTATAAGGCCATACACAAAAGGGGACCACTTGATCTGCAAGATCTCCTTGTGCCCCATCAGCTATCCCAGGCTCTTTGTTTCACCAGGGGTTGCCTCCTTGGAGTTCAAAGGGCTAGGTTGTGGTACTCCGGATATTTAGCTTGGCCCCTCCTACATTCTGGAATTCACTGCCTAGACATCTTAGGGAGGCACCCTGAGTGAAAGCCTTTAAGAAAGGTTTGAAAACTTTTTTTATTTAACCAGGCCTTTGAGTAAGGGTTTTAAATTATTGGAATTCGGTTGAGATAGGTAGATTAATTATTACAATGTTTGATTATTGTTTATTTTATATATGTTTTAATTGATTGTAATGTGTACAGCACTCTGAGTCCCTGGAATGAGGTGGTTTATAAATAAAGTAACGTTCTATCTATCATTTTTTTTTCTTTTCTGTGGATTACATTTTTGTGGAAGCCCAAATGCCCTGTTCTCCCACCAGTCCAAGTCCATGAGAACACTTTCTAAAGGTAGAATACTTGGAAACGTCCAGGAACCCTTGGAAATTGGTGAGACTTGCATCAGCAAGATCCCCAAAATGTATTCATGTACTTATAATGTGTAAAATGTTCAGGCCCACTTGGACCAAATCAGATGTGCCATGTATCTTTCAACCTGATGCCCAATAAAGCAGGGTCAGAGCTTTTATAAATCAGTGACACATCTTAAATATTGATTATAGCCACTCAGGATGCAGGTAGAATAAAGGGGGTCAGTGTTAATCATATTTTTAATTAAAAACAAGTCAATAATTCTGCTTCACATTTAACCTCTCAATCATCCCATATTTTTCTTAAAACTTTCTTAAAGTCCCTTTTAATTTTGGCATTACAGTTGTTGGAGAGAATGTGGCTGTAGTATAAATATTGTCACGCACTAATGTTATTTACAGTTCTCTTCTCCTTATGATTTTTTTTCACATGAAGCCACCCAATATAGCAAGGCTCTTGAGCTGTTATTTCTAAGATTTGTCCCTGATTTTGATTAAATTTGCCCCTGATTATTAATCCCTGTGAGAGGCATAATTTCTAGCTGTTCCATCACAGAAACATTAATTTTAGAAGGGACAGAGAAAAACCTGTTAGAAAATATGGATAGACTGGATGGGATGTCTGTCCTTTATCAGCTGATATTAGTTTCTATGTTAAAGATGTATTTGAAAATCCGGGGCAGTTCAGAGGGTTGCAATTAGATCAGTTATTACCTGTTGTTATAGCAAGAGAAAAAACTAACTATTGTTGCTCCATAGTATAAAATAAGGCATTCTTATTGAGCTGTATCATGCTTTATTATCTGCATATACAGCACAGGAGCAAGGAAGACCAAGGGAGGGATAGTGAGGAGCTTAAAGGGGAGGGAGGGTGGGCAGAGGAGACTGTGAAAGGCAGAGATACTAAACAAATATTTTTGCTCAGTATTTACAAATTGAGAGGGAGGTACATAAAACAAACAGTAGTAACACTCTGGATACAGAAGTTGATACCAGCCCATTTACAGAAGAAAGGGTTCTGAAAGAACTCTTAAAACTGAAAGGTGGACAAAGCAATGGGGCCTGATGGGATTCATCCCAGAATTCTAAAAAGCTAAGGGTAGAACTAGTGACACCACTGACTACCCTTTTAATAAATCATGGGAGGATGGGGTGGTACCCGAGGACTGGAGTAGGGCAGATGTGATTCCCCTTCACAAAACCCTTTTTAACAAATCATGGGAGGATGGGGTGGTACCCGAGGACTGGAGGAGGGCAGATGTGATTCCCCTTCACAAAAGTGGGAGCAGGGCAGAAGCAGGAAACTACAGACCTGTTAGTTTAACCTCAGTGATAGGGAAAATGATGGAATCACTTCTGAAGGAAAGATTTGTCAGTATCTAGAGGCCAGAGGGCACAGGACCCTAGGCAGCATGGATTCACAGCAGGAAGGTCATGCCAGACAAATCTGATAGATTTCTTTGACTGGGTGACCAAAGTAGTAGATCAGGGAGGGCTGTGGACATGACCTACCTAGACTTTAGCAAGGCATTTGACACAGTCCCACACAAAATATTAATATACAAGTTAGTCAGCCTGGGAGTGGGTCCCAAGATGACAGCCTGGGAAAAATTGGCTGGAGAATAGGACACAGAGGTAATAGTAAATGGAGTCCACTCAGAAGACAGGAGGGTTACTAGTGGGGTACCGCAGGAGTTCAGTATTAGGACGGTCCTCTTCAATGCCTTTATAGCGACATTGGAAGGACTGGAAGGAAAAGTATGTCTCTTTGCAGATGACACTAAGATCTGCAACAGAGTTGATGCACAGGGTGGGGTGGAAAGGATGAGAAGGGACTTGGCAAGGTTAGAGGAATGGTCAAATGTATGGCAGCTTAGATTCAATGCTAGAAGTGCAGGTAATGCACCTGGAAACAAAAACCAGGGAAAGAGTACACAATGGGGGGTGAGATACTAACAACAACAAAAATGGAAAGGGACCTGGGTGTAGTCATATCAGATGACCTAAAGGTGGGCAAGCAATGTGAGAGGGCAGCAAGGAGGGCTGGGGGTTACTGGGATGCATAGGGAGAGGCATCACCAGTAGAAAACAGGAAGTTATTATCCCTCTGTACAGACAGCTGGTGAGACCCCATCTGGAGTACTGTGTGCAGTTCTGGAGACCCAATCTCCATAAAGACATAGACAGGATGGAAGCTGTCCAGAGGAGGGCAACTAAAATGGTGCAGGGTCTGCACTGGAAGACATATGAAGAGAGACTTAAGAAGCTTAACATGTATAGCCTCGAGGAAAGGAGGGAGAGGGGGACATGATAGAAACTTTCAAGTACCTCAAGGGAATCAACAAAGTCCAAGAGTGTAGCATCTTTCAAAAAAAGAGGTGTGCAAGAACAACAGGGCACAATTTGAAGATAGAGGGGGGGGGGCGGCTCAGAGGTAATTTAAGGAAGTATTTTTTCACAGAGAGGGTTGTAGATGCATGGAACGGCCTTCCAGAGGAGGTTGTGGAATCAAAATCAGAGGTGGAATTCAAGCATGCATGGGACAGTCATAATGCAATTCTATGGTGTGGGGTTAAGAAGAAGTAGGCTGCTGGTTAACTAGGATCTGCTGCTTATCCAGTAAGTAGGGAAATGTGCAGACTGGGTGGGCCAAGCGGTCCTTATCTGCCATCAAATTCTATGTTTCTATGTTTCTATTTTACAGCTACATGGGCCAGACTTGGCTGCTGTTCTTCCATAGTGCTGTGGGCTAATGTCCACAGTGCCGCCATCATGTACTAATTTTTACCCAACAGACTATTAAATAAGCCAAAAAAAAAAGATTAACAGTTTTACCCCAAAAAGTTTGAATCTCTTTGGGAATCATGTGAGGTGTTAGTTGTACTAGATATACAGCAACATTTTAGTGAGCGATTTTGCCCCCCCCCCAAAAAAAAACTACATTTTCAGTTGTAGGGGTGGGTGTTGCTTGTTGCAAACAGTGACTGAAAACAGTAGACCTGTTCAGCCCCATTCCAACCCCCAACCAAGCTGCCATTTCTTCACTGACAAGGCGGTCCCTTGATACAGGTGTCAATCTATTAACATGTGCTCATCTGTTCATTCATTGAGCCCCTTTACGAGACTATGTTACAGTTTGTGAATGCAGGTTTGTAACTTTGGTAATTGCCATATTTTTACCACAAATACTTTAGCTGTAGCCCTATTGGCTCTGGCAGAGTTTGTTTTAATGACGATTGCATTGCCTTCCCCTGGACTATTCAGTCAGCAGCACAGTACCACCCATGAACGTGACCTATGGCAACTTGAATGTATTTTAAATTACTTATGGTTTTGCCTTCCTCTGGACTACCAAGCCAGCAGCACTGCATCACCAATGATCATGTCATATGGCATCTTAATGACTGCTTTGCTTTGCCTTCCTCTGGACTACGAAGCCAGCAGCATTGCATCACCTGTTACTGAGGCCTGTGGTGCCAAAGTGATAGGTTTGCTTTGCCTTCCCCTAGACTACACAGCCAGCAACACTGCACCACCCTTGATAGTGACCTATGGCAACTTGTATGTATTTTAATTACTGATTGCTTTGCCTTCCCTTGGACTACTCACACAGCTAGAAGCAATGCACCAACCATAGCCATGACTTATGACAACTTGTATTGATGATTGCTTTGCTTTGCCTTCTGCTGGACTGCCTACCCAGCCAGCAGCACTGCACCACCTGGCAAATTGGTCTTGTAGTTTTGCTTTGCCTTCTCCTGGACTACCTCAGCCAGTAGCACCTGAGACCATCACCTGTGGCAACCTGTAACTGTTAATTAATTTGGCAACTTGTATTTTTTAATTTTTTTCTTCAACAGTATTTCTTTTTGCTTTCCTTTTTGCAGTAGTTGCTTGCCCTCTCCTATTACCTTGGTCTGCAGTGCGCAGTAGTATTATAGGCAGCAACACTAAACTGCACTGAACCACTTAATTTTTGGTGCCTGCCACAGAAATGAATCTCTTTTTGTCACAAATTGTTCCTCACAAGTTTGACTTTTCTTTCTGGGCTTTCCTGCCTGCCTGCCCAGTCTCTCTCTCTCTCCCCGGCTTGAATCTCTATCTATCCCCTCTTATCCCTGACACTTCTGGCAGCAGTACTGTCACCACACAGTATGTGCTCCACTTTTCTTTTTTTTTTGTTTTGTTTTGTGGTTTGGGATAGTTTGCCTGCCTGCACCATTAAGTGCTTGCATTCTCTGTCACAGAGCAGTTTGCTGTCTATTCAGTTTTCTTTCCTCTATGCAGCATGGTGCACTTACAGCTTTTTTATAGCCAACTTCCTGGTGTCACATGTTACCAGGACAAACTCCATTGCAAATTGGATGCTGCCAGCCACCTGTGCTGAGCCTGGCATGCCAATGGCATGGGGGGTGGCTGGGAAGTGGGGAGGATTTGCTTATCACAGACCTAGAACCAGACTTTTGGGGCAAATTCCATACTGGACTAAGTGTAGCACCCTACAAAGGAGATGTTAAATCAAGGTTCTATCTGCCTTTGCCTCTGGTTGCTCAGGAGGACATAAAAAAATCACTCAGCACTTCTTAAAAAAGAAATAGGTGAATTTCTCTGGTTTCCTTGCCAAGTTTCAATGTTGTTCTGAAAATGCAACCAACAGCTTAATCTGGTTCTAGTTTAATTAGTTTGGATCTGTACCCCTCCCAAACTCCCCTGTTGTTGAGGCTAAAAATAATCATTATTGTCTAGCCCTCCCTTCCTGGTCAACAAAAACTAAATAAATAAAATGGTATCTGGTTAAAATCGTGCATCCAAAACAGCATGAGTCATTAACGTGCTACCATTTCAGCACGTTCTTTAAAAGCGCTGGCACAGAACATTGCAGGTACAATAACAGCTTTAGATACCAACCCGTATCAGCTGAAGGGCTATAAAAACACTCACCCTCCATACCGCGTGCTCAGTATTTCAAGTGTTGTTTCTGCACCTCTTCTTCTAACCCCCCCCACTGCAGCTTCCCCAGAGAACCCCAACTCTTCCCTTGCTCCTGCAGCTACTAGGTGTGTCTTGCAGCCACTCCTGCAACTGAGAAGACACTTCTACCTGGCTCAGCCTGTCTGGACTGTGGCTCCTTCAGCAGCCTCACAGAGCACTCTGCTCCTCACAGGCTAATTCGGACTGCATGCTAGTTTTTTTTGCTGATCTGCCCTTTCTAAAACTGTGCCATTTTCTTGCTTCTGCAGTCGCATGGAGCTATTCGCAAGGCCTCACTCCACATTCCAAATTCAAGGGCTCAACAAGCATAAAAAAATAGACATAAACTGTACCTATATCTCCATAGTGGGGCTTGTGTTGGTGCATTAACACTGTAGCTGTAGAATTCTCAGGCAGGATCAGAGGAACTGACCACCTAACTTAATTCATTTCTTTCTATAATCTTTCCTTCTCCCACTGTCAGACAGAACAATTCTCAACCAGGAACTCTAGCAGAACCATGATTGGTGACTACTGTATATTAATTTCAAGAACACCTTCAGCCAGGCTTTTATACCACACGTATTTTATATTGCCGCTTTTTTAAGCACTCGCTATTTTCAAAGCTCGCGGCTAAGAACTAGTGCTAAAATGTAAGCGTTGTATTGCCTTGTGCTTTTTCGGTTGCGTTATTTTGACAGTGACCCAAATAAAACTATAGTCCGCACTATAGTCCAAACAAACATGTCATCCAGTAGATGTCATCTCTGACATTTGGCAAAGCCCGTGGGGTAGGGTAATACTAAATGGCTCTAGCAGGACTAGTTCTAATCCCAGCAGCCAACAATGCACTCTAATTTGCACATTCTACTTGGGTCATTGTCAAAGTCAGCCTCCCTTTCCCCACTCCCTCTTCTCAGCTATGGTAACCCAATCTCCAAGTACCTATCAAAAAGGCTCCTATAGGGCACTGCCACCCATCTTCATTTCCCCTTTTATCTTATATCCATTCTAGGGGACCATCCCAAGGGTCATTGGCAAACAGTGCAGAGTCAAATGCTCCCATTCTGTGTTCTGTTGTGGTGTGTCTCATGGGTCAGTCCTGGCTCCTATGTTGTCTGCTGTGCACATGTTGCCATTGGGGTAGAACACTAGATGATATGGTTTAGGTTTTCACTGTTATGCCAGTGATACCAAGCTATATGTACTGTAACTTGTGCTTCTGATAATAAGGCAGGTGTCTCAGAACTGATTGAGTGCCTTAGCAAAACTCAGGACTAGATGGCAGCCAGGTGGCTTAAACTGAATCTTTCAAAGATGGAGGTGAAACTGGTGGAACTGGGATAGTTTTGTTCTTCAGCTTTGAGTTGTTTTTCCAGTCTGCCATCTCTGGGTGGTGTTGCTATTGAATCTGTAGATGGCATGAGGAATCTGGGGTGTCATATTGGACTCCAAGTTGACATTAGAACATGAGGGGCCCAATATTCAAAATAGCACAAAAAGGAGTGCAAAACTTTGTGCTGCACCTTGCGATTGCCTGGGAGCCCAGGGATGCTATATTTTGTCAAATAGTACACCAGCCCTATTTGACTGAATATTAGGTCATCTCACTGCAGTGCTAAGTCAAGTAGCGCTGCACCACCTTAGATCCCAAAGTATGCCACCAGACTGGATAGCACTAGAGCGCTATCTGCAATATTCAAAGGGACCCATGCAATTGAGCTCATTGGGCATGCAAGGTGCTATGGGGCCATTTGCGTGCCATTAGTGGATGGTTTGCATGGGTAGTGAGACAAGTTAGCATGGCAGTGCTACCCCAGTTGCCCAGTCCCAGACTTGTGTAGCAATCCCTGGTGCCTAGTTGTCCCCACCGCCTGATCTCCAGCCCCTAATAAAATTAAACTTTCCCTGGTGCTAGTGGTCTCCCCACACTCCAATCGTCACCTATAATAGAATTAATTCCCTAGTGCCTAGTGGTCCCACCTCCCTCCAATTGCCAGCCACTAATAAAAGTAAATCTTCCTTGGAGCCTAGTGGTCCCTTATCCCTCTGATCTGAAGCCCCTAATAATGGTAAAACTTCCATGGTGCTATTGGTCCCTCCTTTCTCCAATCATCAGCCCATAGCATCTAGCACCACCTCCACCCCTGTAGCACTGAATACCAACCCCCAGTCACCTTACCAGTATCCTTGGTGCCATGTGTTGCATACCGTGACTGGTGCAGCCTTTCTCACACCTCCTTGGATGGCTGCTGTATGTCCAGGCATGGAGCATGCATCTTTTTTATAGGACAGGCCACGTCACCTTGTCATATATAGAAGACACATGCTCCCAGCCTGAAACATGCAGCAGCAGGTTGAGGAGGTGTGAGGAGGGCTGCACTGGTTGCTGTACGTACATCCGTGCACTGAGGATACTGGAAAGGTAACTGGGGGGTAGGTTTCTGGTGCTGTGGGGGGGGCACTGGATGGCAGGGAGGGTTGTCAGTTTTCCTATGTTCTGGTGATCAGGGAACCACTAGCACCAGGGAAGTTTAATTTTTATTAGCGGTTGATAATAGGTGGGAGGGGGATCACAAGCACCAGGTAAGTTTTCATTTTATTTGGGGCTGGCAATCAGAGGGAAGGGAACCACTAGCACCACGGAAGTTTTACTTTTATTTGGGGCTGGTGATCAGAGAGGTGGAAACACTACCACCAGGGAAGCTTTACTTTTATTAAAAGTTGGCAATCGGGCAGGAAACACTAACACCAGGGATGGTTTACTTCTATTATGGGCTGGTGATCGGAGGGGTGGGGACCACTATGCACCAGGAACATTTTACCTTTATTAGGGGCTGGTGATCAGAGGAGGGGGGGACCTCTAGCACCGTGAAAGGTTTAATTCTATTATGGGCTGGCAATGAGAGGTAGTGGGGACCACTAGCACCAGGGAAGATTTAATTCTATTATGGGCTGGTGATCAGAGGTAGAGGGACCAGCAGGCACCAGGGAACATTTAATTCTATTATTGGCTGGTGATTGGAGGGATGGGGGACCACTATGCACCAGGGAAGGTTTAATTCTATTATGAGCTGGCTATTGGAGGGAGGAGGGACCACTAGGCACCAGGGAAGTGTTCATTTTATTAGGGGCTGGTGATGGTAGGGGGAACCATTAGGCATCTAGGCAGTTTTAAGTTTATTACAGGCTGGTGATTGGGAGGCATGGACCATAGTGGGCAGGTGTGCTTCCCCAGCGTACACTAGGCTAGGTGGCAGCATTACCTCTGGCAGTCGCTAACGTTACCCAGAGTAAGCGAAGGTTGTGATCTGCGGTATTTGTGCTGTGCAAAAGAAATGCACTAAAGAATATCAGGCCCCAGGTGTCAGTTGTTGTTTGCAGTGGCTTTTATCATTGTCATAACATTTCCCAGATGATACCCTTTCTTGAGCCATCTGACCTAGCAAAACTGGTGCACACACATGTCTCGTCAAGACTGGACTGCTGTAATGCCCTGTACCTGGGGTTATTCGGAAAGTTGCTGCATTGCTTGCAGCTGGTCCAGATTGCAGCCACCTGGCTGGTTGCTGGTACCTCCTGGTTCAAACATATCATGCTGGTTCTCCATGCTCTGCACTGGCTGACAGCGCAGTGGTGCACCAACTTCAATGTATTGTTATTAACTTAACTATACAGTTTGAGTCAAGACTACCTGAAAGATCTCCTGATTCCATATGCTCCTATCAGACCCCTTAAGTCAGTGGATGTTGGACTTTTATCTGTCCCAAAATCTCAGCTAAAGTCCTCAGGGTATAGAGCACTTGGGAGTGGCTGTTCTGCTTCTATGGAATGCCCTTCCCTGATAATTTTTAAATCTTGTTTGACAACTCATCTGTTCATCATGTGATTTGGGACATGATTCTACTGTTGTGCTTGCTTATTATCTGATTAATATTTATTTTTTTAACTGTATTATGTTTCAGCAAACTTCATTTTTGTGAGGTGCTTGGAGACTCTGGGATTGGGTGTATCAGCTGGCAGTATAGCCTATAGGTTAGAGTAACATGCTACGAATGAGCTAAGTACATCCAGCAGACCTGGGTTTGATTCCCACAACCTCCACTTGCATACTGTGTGTCTCTGAGCAAGTCACCTAACCTCCCCAGTGTTCCCAGGTCACCCATGAAAACAGCCACTTGAGCCTAGTGGGCCTTATCCAGTTACCAAAGACTAAAATAAAATAAAAATAAATAAATAAAATAAAATTGCCTTGCCTTGCCATTCCTTTCCTACTAGACATCTCAAAGGCTTCATGTCCAGGTTATGAATGGCAGAGCTGCCACAATTTTGCCCATTTATACAATGAGTTCGCATCAGTCCCATAAACAGTAACTAGGGACGGACAGACCACCACTGATTCAGATCTGTACCCCCTCCCAAAAGTCAGTCAACTTAGCTATATATTTATTGAATCAGCCTTTTGTAGCGTTGGTCACTGAACTGGCCTGACCCCACTCTAAGTTCAAGTCAGCAGTGTTCCTGGCTGCGCATTTTCAGAAACCTCACTCCAGCGCTCCTCTTGTACTAAGTGGTGTTTGAAAATATACAAATCAGCAGAAGACTGGGTAATTTGGGAGCTGAAAATGTAAGGGATAGGTTGTCATTTTAGCAGCTCTACAACTTTTAAAAATACAAATGAGCAACATTGAGTTTATAATTTGAGTAATTAATATATTTTGCAATAATTCCAGCATTGGTGGAATAGATGTCTCTGGATGGGACATTTGAAGGAGGAGATTGTCTGCATATGCAGAGACTTTGAATTCTGTGCCCTGTATCTGTATACCTTGTATTTCTTGACATGCAATCAGATGGTGAATAAGGAGTTTGAGATATATGTTAAATAATAAGGGAGAAAAAGGATAAACCTGCCTCTTACTGGAATATAACGGAAATGATTCTAATATCACTCTATTACCTGAAATTCTAGCCAACGGGCCTGATAAAGGGATTTGATCCACTCCTGAAATTCCAGAGGAAAACCAAAGGCATTTAGGGTCCGAAACAAAAATTTCCAATTAACTCGATCAAATGCCTTCCTGGCATCCAGAGACACCAGAACAGCTGGAAAAGAGGCATCCCTGGACTCTGAGAAGACATGAGAAAGAGTACGAAGGTGATCAACTGAAGATATCCCCTTCATGAATCCCACTTGCTGTAAACCAATCAAATACAGAAGTATTAGACTCAGTCTATCAGCTGGTATTTTTGTTAAGATTTTTATGTCTTGATTTAAAAGAGAAACGGGCCTAAAATTCTGTACCAATTTTGGGATCCTTATCTGGTTTAAGTAGAAGAACAATTAAAGTTTTGAAAAGGGTAGCATCAACTTTTGCTCCTGATAATGTATATTGGTATAGTGGTAGAAGAAGTGGGATGATTTGCTCCTTAAATTTCTTGAAAAATTGAATGAAAATCCATCTGGGCCCAGTGTTTTATCCATGGGAAGATTTTGGATCACTTCCACAATTTCAAGGGTGGAAATGGGGGCATTTATTTCCAATTTATGGGCTTCAGAAAGGGAAGGCAGTTGGGATTCCTTGAGGTAAGAAGACAAAGTTAAGTTTGAGGGAGGATTTATCATGGTCCCATATAATTGTTTATAATACTGTGTAAATTCATTTACAATGTCTGTAGGTGAGGATTTCAGGGCACCATCCTTTTGGGAATGAATGGGGGAATGAATCAAGCTGATTCCTGTTGCTTAATTCTTAGAGCAAGCACATTTTTCGTCTTTCTCACCTTGGTCTGTATACGAACCCTTGATACGTAAGATTGCAAATTCGGCCTTTTCCCTAAGCAGGTCCAAGTAATTACATTTTAATTAGATTTTGTTTAATATTGTCAGAGGTTTGAGGGGTTAAATTTGCTTCTATGGCCCAAATTTGGGACAAGAGGGTTTTCAATTTGGCTTCTTGGGATGTTTTCCTCTTAGAGGTCACCCCAATTAGTATTCCTCTAAGGTATGCTTTAAATGTGCACCAGATAATATCAGGTGTAATATTATGGGAAGAATTTGTGCTAAAAAATTGTTGGATATGGTCCATAAGCAGCTCAGTTATCTTTGAATCCTTGAGCAATTGGTCATTTAATTTCCAATGATTATCCCTTTTGAGTAAGGAGGTTAGAGAGAACCAGCATAAAACAATGGCATGGTCAGAAGGAGGGCCAGGCTGGATTGAAGAGGACAAGACCCCAGGGGTAAGTGTCTGAGATATCAAAATATAATCAATACAAGGGGATGATCCGTGAACAGGAGATATATATGTATATTCCCTATCTTTATGATTCATTACTCTCCATACATCACACAGCCCCATCTGATCTAGTAGATCACGGAGTGCACGTTGAGCTGGGGAAAGTCTTCTGGGGTTGAAGCCTGATCGATCCAAATTAGGGTCAAATGCTAAATTCAAATCACCACCTAAGACTATCAAAATGGGTAAAAAGGGGAGCATGATATTAATCAGTTGCATGAAAAATTGAGGGTCATCTGTATTTGACCCGTACACAGTGAAGAGTAGGAGCTGTGTTGAGTATATAGACCTCTGGACTAAAAGGTACCTGCACTGTGGCTCATTAATGATCTGTGTGGGATTGAAGGGCATGTTTTTATTAATTAAAATTATAACCCCACAACTATGTGTGGTCCCTTGGGCAGAGAAGACTTGTCCTACTTGTTGTCTCATTTATACTGCTTCAACATCTATTAAATGAGATTCCTGAATGAAAGTAATTTTTTATATTCCGGTACGAGGCAGGGTTGTCCTCTCTCTCCCTTATTATTTAACATATATCTCGAACTCCTTATTCACAATCTGATTGCATGTCAAGAAATATAAGGTATACAGATACCGGGCACAGAGGTCAAAGTCTCTGCATATGCAAACAATCTCTGCATATGCAAACAATCTCCTCCTCTAAATGTCCCATCCAGAGACATCTATTCCATCAAGGCTGGAGATTATAGCAAAATATAGTAATTACTCAAATTCTAAACTGAATGTTAGTAAGTCAACGATTTTTCCTCTTAATCACAAGGTATTTAAACATACCATCACTGCCTTAGGTCTCTCTTGGTCTCCAGATTCCTTTAAATACCTCGGCATTCACCTTACTAGAAATCCACTTCTAAGTATTAAGAGAAACTTAGATACCCTTCTGCAAAATATCAGTCATGATTTAGACCGTTGGGCAAATCTTCCTATTTCCTTGTGGGGCTGGATTAATTTAATTAAAATGAAAATTTTTCCACACTTATTTTATCCCCTTAATTTATTCAATGTATGGTTACCCAGCTCCTGGTTCAAAAAAGTACATAGCCTCTGTAATAGGGTCTGTAACCCCAACCCCCCATTTAATGTTTCTGTACTCCTGGATAGAGTTCAGAATCCTGGAGAAGTAGTGGATTTATAGGCTGAGATTTTGTTTGGTCACTGGGACTATAAATATCCTTCAAAATCTGTTGCAACAGTATCTCCTTTTCTCTCTATCTGTACTTTCCCTGTTACCTCCTTTATTCTTTGTTTCCCTTACCATAGGGTGGCCTCCTATGTGTAGCCTTACTATCGCTAGCTTTTTCTTTCTTTTCCTTCAATATTTTAAGTCCCATGCCATTCAGAAACTCGGTTTGGTTTTCAGAAAAGCCATTTTTTCAGTAAAGCTGCACAATCATGCGCACATTCGTGCTGCACAACTGTGCGAATGTGCGACTGTGCAATCGTGTGACTGTGTGATCGTGCACAGATGCTGAAATCGCATCAAAACACCACTTTTGTCAAAATAATGAAAAAGAAGCAGTTCTTGCTTTCTCTGGCTAGCGCTAGCATTTTTAGAAAAGAGGACACCCCTGGTGCCTTTCTTTGAGGGCTACAAGTAAAATTATTACTGCTGTAAGCCCTATTTCTGCAATTCAATTTAAAGCAGTGTCCTGTTGTTTTCAAAGTGTAGCCATTATGCCCAGCTGCTTAGACAAGCCTGCAAGTAGAAATATAAGCTAGTTTAGCTTTCAAAACTTCATTATTTCAGCTTAGTTGCTGCAGCACTGAAATGTAGTCTTGTACTGCTGAGTTATTTGGTGCATATAATGTCTCTATTGGGATTAAAAGTAAAGGATAAAACTTACTTTCTGTTGCTTTGTGTAGCAGGCTTCCAGACCCTTCCCTGAGCATTCCATGTTTGTTATAGAGCCGGCCGGCCCCCTCTTTCCCTTTTTTTATAATGAATGCTGTTGGGAGGAGCCTGGGATACACAGAAATATTGTTAATAAAAGATATAAAGGTTTTTTATGTTTGCTTTAAAGCTGATTATGTTTCATCTAACTAAAAAATGTTTATTTTAGTTTTGTAATTATATTTAAAGCTGTATAAACAAATTAAGGTTCTGTTAGGGAGGAGGTAACCCTGTTATGTGACCCTCCTTCCGTATAAAAGAGAGGATTCAAGTGAACAGATCAGAGTGTGGCTGGAAAGAGTTCCTGCCAGAAGCCTAGCTGCCTTCTAGGTATGGTTCCTGTGGAGATGAAAACTGCTGAAATACTATAGCTCATGTATTTTTATTTATTTTCCATACTAAGTCCTTTTATGTTTGCCTGTTTAAAGGAATAAATGTATTTTGGTTTCTTCACATCCTGACTGTTTTCTTGACTCCTTTTTGATCCTACGTGTACATTTGGTGTCAGAAGTGGGATCAAAGGAAGGTGAGCCAACCTCCGAGTGGAAGTTGTCCAGTATCAAGCATGGAAGAACCTAAGAAGCAGGGGTTGATGGTCGCACCTGTGCCTGAAGGTGCATGGACATGGACTATGGTCTATAAGTTTCAGCTTCCATTGTCTACCGGCCCTGGTGATGTTAGATGGAAAGAGACTGTGAGACATTTGAAAACAGAGGGTGCCTCCAGAGCTGAGGACACTAGTTCCACAGAGGAAGAAAAAGGTGCTACAGGAAGAGGTGAGACCTATGTGATGGAAGAAGAAGAAGATACACCTCCTAATGAGAAGCAGGACCTTCTCCGATGGTTGTGTTTAAAACAACAAGCCCTGGAAAGACAGAGAAAAAGAGACAGGCTTCAGTATGAGGCAAGATGGGTGGAAACCCTTAAAGCCATACAAGCCATAGGGACAGTCAGACCCATCCCAACTAGTGGAGTACCCAGGGACATGAAACTTTCGAAACTGATGGACAGTGATGACAGTGAAGCCTATATCACCACTTTTGAAAGGGTGGCAACTGCCTGTGTGTGGCCCAGAGACCAATGGGTGATACGATTGGCTCCATTCCTCACTGGTAAGGCACAGCTAGCCTACAGCCATGTGGAGACCCAGAATGCTACTAAGTATGACCATGTGAAACAAGTAATTCTGAAAAGATACAACATCAGTGCAGAAACATACAGGCAACGGTTCTGGACATTCAGGTATCAGACTGCTGATTTCCCCCCAAGAAGTTACGTTTGACTGCAAGATCTCTGCATGAAGTGGCTCCAACCCACAACACGAACCATAACTCTATTAATAGAAGTAATAGTAGTTGAACAATTTATTAAAGTACTACCTCATGAGGTCCAAATCTGGGTTCAAGTGCACAGGCCAAAAACTGCAGAAAAAAGCTATCAGCCTAGCAGAGGATTTTATAACAGCACGTCCCCAATGTCAGAAGGGATTTCATGGGCCTTCTTCCACCACCAGCTCTACGGTAAGACATTCTACTACTTCTTCTACTACTACTTCATTATTTCATCTTAGTTGCTGCAGCAGTGAAATGCAGTCTTGCAGTCGAACGTAAGCTTCTTGGGGGGAAATCATAGCTTGGCAGAAGACACCAAGAGAAAGGACTGCTGTGTGACTGAACTTCTCTGCTGGGACTAAAGTAGAAGAACTTTTGTATTTGACCTTTAATTTAGGGTAAAAAAACTAACATACAAAAAAAAAAGTGTGTGTTTGGGTTAACTGAACTGAATGGGTATCTGAAGAGTTATCTAGGTGTAAATCTCAGGTGACTGAAAGGACTTAACTGCTGTGAGGTTTAAATGACTTGTAGAAAGATCTGGTAAGTAGGGGGAGTGGCTTAGCTAGAAGGAAACTACATTTAAAGACTGCCTTAGAAAGTTTCTGCTAATAGCTTGGCAGAAGACACCAGGAGAAAGGACTGTTGTGTGACTGAACTTCTCTGTTGGGACTATATTGCCCTCCTTCCCTCCCCTCCACCCAAAGCTAGTTCTATTTTTATAGGCACAGAATTTGACTGACAACAGGAACTTCCTGTTTAGGGGCAGGATGTGAGTGATCACAAGGACCACAAGGACCCACCATACTAGAAGGGCAAGAGTAGCTCTCCAGCCCCCTGTAGCTGCTGGAGGTCTGCCTCTGAGCAAGTAAGTGGTCTACTGTGAAATATAGGATATTCTTGTCTCAGAACAGGACAATCAGGAGCTTAAAGGGCACACAGACAGAAAGTAAGGAGAGAGAGAGAGAGAGAGAGAGAGAGGAAAGAGTAAGGATTGCAAACAGTTAAGGGGCTAGAAATAAGACATGATTGGAGTGGTGCAGTGCAGTGGCTGTGGAGCAGCAGTCTTCTGGGAGATGTTCTGGAGGATGCGATGTTGTCCCATCTGCAGGCACCTCTCTGGGCTGAGGGAGGAGGTTGCTCATCTCCAGGCTGAGTTGGCCAGGATTTGTGGGACCTCCTCTTCCATCCAGGGACCACCAGTGCCACTGCCGTTGCCTCAGAGGTTGCAAAAGAAAGAGGAGTGGTTGGATCACAGTGGGCTCAGGGAGGGTGAGGGTGGTAGAACAGAGGTGCATCCCTCCCATTGTACCTCTCCACAATTCCTGTGCCATTCTGGCAAAGTGTGGTTCCTCTATGGAGGCACCCACAGTGGAGACCAAGGAGGATGCTGGGAACCTCCACAAAGGAGACCCACAGGAGGGTGGCATGGGACCCTGCAGGGGAAGGAAACAACTCCTGGTGGGGGACTCCATTGTTAGGAAGGTAGAACTGGGGGAGGAAGGGGAGAGGGAGGTAAGGTGCCTGCCTGGTGCCGATAGGGAGAAGGGCAGGGGTAAATGAAGAAAGTGACAAAGGCAAGAAGGACAGGGATGGGGCAAAAGGGAGTAAGGCCATCAGGAAATGGAAGGTAATGAGTACCAATGCCCGTAGTCTGGGCAACAAGCTCCCTGAGCTGATGGCCTTAATGGAAGAGGGATGCCTGGATATTGTAGCAGTCACAGAAACATGGTACACAGAGAACCATGACTGGGATGTTAACATACCAGGGTACATAACCTACAGGAGAGACAGGCAGGGAGAAGAGGGGAGGAGTAGCTCTCTGTAAAGGAAGGGATAAAAGCAACTGAACAAAAGAGTAAACAGGAGGAGAGGATGCATTAGGGTCACCTTGGAGACTGGAAAGGGCACTACAATCCCACAGGGTTATGTACAGACCCCCATGTCAGGGGAAGGAATGGACAAGGATATGATAGAAGGCATTCTTAGAATGGCAGAGAAAGGTGAGATACTGTTGATGGGAGACCTGAATATGCCAGATGTTAACTGGAGCACATTTGCCACAGCCACATCCAAGAGCAGGGCCATTCTTGATGCCCTACAGGTGGCAGGCATTAGACAGCTAGTTTTGGAACCCACTCGTGAGGGAGCAATCTTAGACCTCATACTATCAAACGGGGGCAGTGAGAGGATCTGAGATCTAGAAGTGGGTTGCCATCTGGGGACAAGTGACCATCAACCAGTGTGGTTCATGTTAAACTCAGCTACAGAGTCAAGTCATACAAAAGTGAGGGTACTGGACTTTAGGAGGGCTGACTTAGCCAAGATGGGACAGTGCCTCAGAAATGCACTAGCAAACAGGTTAGAATGAGGTGTGGAGCAACAATGGGGAATTATCAAAACTGCCATCACAGAGGCAACAAGCCTTTGTGTGAAGCAAATGAACAAATCAAAACAAAATAAAAAGCCACTATGGTTCTCAAAAGAGGTGGCTGTGAAAGTCAGGAAGAAAAAGTTAGCATTCTGGAAGTATAAGGAAACACAGAAGGAGCAGGACAGAGACCTGTACCAGTTAAGGCAGAAGGAAGCAGGGAGGGAAGTCAGAACAGCAAAGGCCCAAACTAAGGAAAAGATAGCCAACTCAGTTAAGAAGGGGGATAAAACCTTTTATAGGTACATCAGCGAGCGTAGAAAGACAAAGGGAGGGATAGTGAGGCTGAATAGAATGAACAGTGGGTGGGCAGAGGGGGACAGTGAAAAAGCAGGAATACTAAATGAATATTTCTGCTCAGTATTCACAAAAGAGTAGGGGGAAGTGCCTAATCCAATTAACAGAAGCACTCTTGATAGGGGGGTTGATCCCAGTCCTTTCACAGAAGAACGGGTTCTGCAAGAACTTCTAAAACTGAAGGTGGACAAAGCAATGGGTCCTGATGGAATTCACCCCAGAATTCTAAAAGAATTAAGGGAGGAACTAGTGAAACCACTGGCTACTCTTTTAATAAATCATGGGAGGATGGTGTGGTACCGAGGACTGGAGGAAGGTGGATGTGATTCCCTCACAAAAGGGTGCAAGACAGAGGCAGGAAACTACAGACCTGTCAGTCTGACCTCTGTGGTAGGGAAAGTGATGGAGTCACTTCTGAAGGAAAGAATAGTCGAGTACCTAGAGGCCAGTGGAGCACAGGACCCAAGGCAGCATGGGTTCACAGCGGAAAGGTCATGTCAGATGAATCTAATAGATTTCTTTGACTGGGTGACCAAAGTAGTAGACCAGGGAGGGGCTGTGGACATGGCCTACCTAGGCTTTAGCAAGGCATTTGACACAGTCCCACACAAAAGATTAATAGTTAAATTAACCAGCCTGGGAGTGGGACCCAGGGTGGTAGCCTGGGTAAAACATCGGCTGGACAACAGGACACAGAAGGTAATTGTAAATGGAGTCCATTCTGAAGAAAGGAGGGTTACTAGTGGGGTACACTGGGGTTCAGTTTGGGTCCAGTCCTTTTAATGTCTTCATCAGTGACATTGCAGAGGGACTGGAAGGAAAAGTATGCCTTTTTGCAGATGACACAAAGATCTGCAACAGGGTTGATACACAAGGAGGCGTGGAAAGGATGAAAAGGGACTTGGCAAGGTTGGAGGAATGGTCAGAAGTATGGCAGCTAGGATTCAATGCAAAGAAGTGCAAAATAATGCACCTGGGAAACAAGAACCCAGGGGAAGAATACACAATGGTGGGGAGGTAGTAACAACAACAAAAAAGGAACGGGACCTGGGGGTAATCATATCAGATGACCTTAAGGTTAGCAAGCAATGTGAGAAGGCAGTAGGGAGGGCTGGGGGTATACTGGGATGTATAGGGAGAGGCATCAGCAGCAGAAAACAGGAAGTTGTTATCTCTCTGTACAGACAGTTGGTGAGACCCCATCTGGAGTACTGTGTCCAGTTCTGGAGACCCCATCTCCGCAAGGACATAGACAGGATAGAAGCAGTCCAGAGGAGGGCAACTAAAATGGTGCAGGGTCTGCAAGAGAAGCCGTTTGAGGAGAGACTATAGGAGCTTAATATGTATACCCTTGAGGAAAGAAGGGAGAGGGGGGACATGATAGAAACTTTTAAGTACCTCAGTGGAATCAACCAAGTCCAAGAGGGTAGCATTTTTCAGAAAAAGAGACTTGCAAGAACAAGGGGACACAATTTAAAGATAGAAGGAGGGCTGTTCAGGGGCAATGTGAGGAAGTATTATTTCACAGAGAGGGTAGTGGATGCATGGAACAGCCTTCCTGAGGAGGTTGTGGGGTCTAAAACTGTGGGAGAATTCAAGAATGCATGGGACAGACATAAGGCAATTCTTGTGGGGGGTAGGAAGAAATAGGCTGTTGGTTAACTAGGATCTGCGGCCTATCCTGTAGGTAGGGAAATGGGCAGAATAGATGGGCCTAGCAGTCCTTATCTGCTGTCAAAGTCTATGTTTCTAAGTTTCTATGTTACCAATGCTAGCTTAAATAACAAATGTGTGCCTCGTCCTTACAACCCTGACATAATTTGTAGGGGAATGTCAAACAACAGGACATATTGCCCGATTTTGTCCCAAAAAGAAAACTGACTCTTCTCATTTGGCCTTAATGAATTGGGGACAGTATACTGTGACCATCAGCATAGCAGGAAAGGAAGTACCAGCCCTAATTGACTCTGGGAGTAATGTGATCACAAATTCTCTCACTGTAAGTATTTCCTGAGCAACCGCTCCCGTCGTCACGGGGCAAAAAACACACCACTGGGTTTTGTCTTAACGTCACTTTATTTGATCAAACCTTTCACATGCATGCGGGAGTTCTGCAAAGGAGAAGCTCCCCTGATTACAATTTACAGCAGCTTTTTATAAGCTAGATTCTGCAATTCTTATCTTGAAAAATACCAACATTTCAGTATAAGCCAATCATAAAACAGAATAACAAGTTGATACCAATGTGTGGTGTACTTTTCCACTGCTTACTTCATTTCTTACCCAATATTTCTTGATACATATGCCAGTGGGTCAATCTGACCTAGGTGAAACAATGAGTTTCACTCACACCATAGCAACATACAACAACGTACAGCTTGCCTTCAATGCCTCAATGTGCTGTTATCTTATACTTTGCCCAAGCATGTTGTTATCTGTAATGAAAGGAGTATCTAAATTCCAAGAAGCTGCTGTTATTCAGGCTGGTACAACCAGTTCTGCCCAGTTTTATCCTGCTTTCTGTTTCTACAAAAGTACCTCAAGTAACCTCAGTAACATTCTATAACCCTGTAGAAAACAGCATGAACTCAGAAATTTCTACTACATTCATTATGACTTTGTTACAGCATGGCTTACAAAGCAAACATAGCTTCAAGGCATATAATAGCAAATATAGCTTTAGGATATATAAAATTCCCTCACACTCTCCCCCCTTTTGATACTTTGTATCAACTTGTTAACTATTATATTTTAGTCACGTCTGGTACATCATAGAACGGGAACACCCCGACTAATTCGCTAGGGTCTTGGTCCTTGGGGTGTAGTAAGGGGTGCAGCTGGGTGATGGCATGTGAGCAGGCAGTGTTACAAGCTGCCGCAAGAGAAATTTGAGCAACACAGTCAGGAGCCATAATGCCAGTATCACCACCACGATTACTGCCACCCAGTGGAGGAGGGTAGTGCCCCAGTCACCAAATATGCTTGAGAACCATGACCAGGGTCCCAGCCCTGCGATATAGGTGCATGCTCACTAAGAACACGCTGCTGTAGCGTTTTAATTCTCTCAATCACTTGCTCCAGTTCCTGGGAGTTATCTGGCATATAGGTGCAGCATTCCTCCCCTATAATGGCACACACCCCCCCATGCAAGACTAATACATAATCAAGTGCGGCTCTATTCTGCAAAGCTATGATTCTAAGGGCTTTAATTTCAGCTGTTAGCAAGGCAGTTGATTGCAAGGTATCATTAATTAATGTTTCCAACTCATAGCTTAACTGGTAAATGTAATGCATGTTTTGAACAACACCCCACCATGGGAAGATTCCTGCCCCAAATTTTTCTCCCACTGGGACACGTTTATTTGCGTCCGGCACCTCCCTTTTTTGAACTTGATTTATATAGCTTACACGCTGATGTATAGCAGATGCATTGTACACATATACATGGGCTGCAGGGTGGAGTGTGGCTAGATAGCAGCAGCCCATCCACCCCATAGGTAGAAAAAGATAAGCCCTATCCCCGCATACCGAGTATAGACCTGACAGACTGCCCATGGCAGTGAATCAGGATGTACTGTGTGGGCATCTGCTTGAGAGCAGTTGGTTATGGTGGACTCGGACTTGGTGGTGCTGTTGTAGTGCCTACAATATTGGCACGTGGACCATCCCAGTGGTGCTAAACTCGCGGTTAGTTGCTTATTACACAGGCAGAGCCTGGCTGATATATTCTGCTGTCTAATGTCTAGATACAATGGGGTTGACACATTTGTATCATTCGGTGGGCTGTACCATGCAGTAAAATCATGCCCCCGAAACACAGTTAGGTTTTTTATTTTGTTTGTAGCATAATCTGGGGCATTAGTGATGTTTCTTCCCCTTATGGCACCGAGAATCTCGCTGGCCTCAGTGCTATTTACAGGCTTGGGTTTAGGTGGAGCCCTACTGCACAGAGAATGGAAGCTAGTGCATACATAGCAATCAGAGACATTAGCATTATTAGCATGTAAGTTCATTAAAGTCCACCAAGTGTTACGTAATGTGCAATGGCTCTGTGCTGCGGCGGGAGCAGTTGCCCCCCTCGTATTCAGAGCCCCATAGCAAAAGTACCAATAGCAGCGATAGTCCGAACGAAAACAGAATGATAATAATTTTCATGGTTGCTCAGTTCACTGTGCAATGGTATAGACTGTAGAGGCTGTCATCAAGCGACAATGAGATGCGTGAATCCACGTCTCTCTCTCTGCGATTTTTATGGCCGTGGCGGTAGTCAGGAGCACTTGGAACGGTCCTCTCCACCTCGGGGCGCACCACTTTTTTCTTGGGAAGTCCTTGATAACCACAAAGTCTCCTGGCTGTATCCTGTGTAGGGGTCCTTCCAAGGGGACTGAAAGCACAGCTTTCACCCTAGGAGAGAGAGAACTTAAAACAGCATTAAGAGATAAACAGTAGGCGATCATTTCATTATCTAAACCGTGCAATGTTATTCGGTTTTGTGGGAAGGGGACATTTGTCATTCTGAGGGGTCTTCCCATCAAAATTTCATGAGGTGATAAACCCATGGGGCCAGCTTTTCCCCTCATACTCATTAGGGCTATTAGTAGTGCCTTTACCCAACTAAGGCCAGTATCTGCCATAATTTTGGTCAATTTCAGCTTTAATGTCTGATTTGCCCTTTCTACTACCCCTCCCGATTGTGGGTGGTATGCACAGTGCATTCGTAAATCCACTTGCAGTGCCTCACACAAGGTTCTGATGACTTCATTTGCAAAATGCGAGCCATTATCGCTGGAGAGCTGGGTGGGAATCCCCCACCTTGGTATGATTTCTCTAATCAGGGCCTTTGCTACTGTACAGGCCGTGGTGTTTCGTACTGGGAACGCCTCTACCCACTTTGAAAACATATCTACAATCACTAAGCAATATTTATACCCTTCACACGGGTTTAGCTCAATAAAATTCATCATTAAATGTTCAAAAGGTCCTGTAGGAAAAGGATGGGCAGAGGGGGTTACTTGGAGTCCTCTGCCAACATTATTTTACATACATATTACACACTTTTTACAAAAATCTTCAGCATATACGGTAAAGCCAACAACATACCAATGTTTATTTACAAGATCGACTACTCCACTTTTTGAAACATGATCGGCCCCATGGGCCAATTTTGCCAAAAAGGGAAATATTGCCGAGGGCAGGCAGAGCCTGCCATCGGGGTTTGTCCACACCTTAGTGCTAGCATCAAATTTACAGTTTGTTTGCCAGTTACGTTTCTCTTTTGCACTGGCCGACTGTTGTAAAGTTGCAACATCCTTTACTGAGAATAAATCAAGTTGGTTAGTTACAGTCAAAGACATTTGAAATTTCGGAACACTCTCAGAAAGAGCTGCTTCCTTTGCAGCTGCATCAGACCTCGCATTTCCTGCAGAAACAAAATCTTGGTTAGAAGTATGGGCCTGACATTTTACAATTGCTAACTTTTCTGGCTTCTGGATTGCTAACAAAAGATTTTTTACCAAATTCGCATGCGCAATAGGTTTTCCAGCTGCTGTTAAAAAACCTCTGTGTTTCCATAGGGTGTCAAAATTATGAGCTACCCCAAATGCATATCGACTATCTGTGTATATGTTTTACCCTCGGCTATTATACAAGCTCTCGTCAGAGCTATGAGTTCAGCAGCTTGGGCTGACGTTCGTGGGGGTAACTTTGCTCCTTCCACGACATAGTTTTGAGTACACACTGCATAACCTACCAAGGGGGATCCTTTTTTGTCTCTTTGTGCCGAGCCGTCAACAAATAATTCTAAGTCTGCGTTTTGGATGGGTACGTCAGTGATATCTGGTCGAGGCTTACAGTCTAAGTCAATTACTTGCCCACAGTCATGCTCCTCCCCCCCCTCTGGGGAGGGGAGCAACGTCGCTGGGTTTAAAATGGTACACCTTTTCAAAGTTATGTTAGACATGGTTAGTAACACATTTTGATACTGAAGCAATCGTGCAGGCGTTAAATGAGCTGCGCGAGCTTGTAGCAGAATAGAATGTACAGAATGAGGCACATGCACCGTCAAAGCACAGAATCCTACCAGATCCACGCATGCCAACACCGCTTCAGTAGCAGCTGCCACTGACTGCAAGCAAGACACCATCCCACATACCACTGGTCAAACACTTGAGTAATATGCTATGGGCCTCTTCCCTCCATGTTCCTGTGTCAATACAGCTGACATGTAACTTCCTTTACCATTTACAAACAGATTAAAACCCTTCTCATAATTTGGTAGTCCCAAACAAGGACTTGTAACCAATACATTTTTAAGTTTCGCAAAACAGATCTCTAGATCAGGTGTCCACCTGATCTCCTCAGTCATCTGCATTTTCTTGCCAAATACGGCTTCATGGAGGGTTGTGCCAACATAGCATAATCCATGATCCAGGCTCTACAATAGCCCACCATACCCAAAAAAGACATAATTTGCTGCTTGGTAACTGGGCGTGGCCATGCTGTTATGTTCTTAATTCTCTCAGGGTCTAGCTTTCTACCACTGCCAGACAACACATGACCCAAATATTTTACTTGCTCTCTACACAATTGCAATTTTTCTCGAGACACTTTATGCCCATTCTCAGCCAAGAAAAGTAATAAAGCCTTTGTATCCTGTTCATTTGCTTCCTTACTGAGGCTAGCAAGCAATAGATCATCCACATACTGTATTAGGGTACTGCCAGATGGGGCCACAAAAGCGGAGAGATTCTCTCTCATTTGAGCTGAGAATACTGCTGGAGACTCAGCATAGCCTTGGGGCATGTGAGTCCAGGTCCACTTTTCCCTTTTGTAGGTGAATGCAAACCATTCCTGGCTACTGGGTTCTATGGGGATACTATAAAACGCATTTGCTAAATCAATGACCATGAAATAACAGCTGTTATGTGGAATGGATGACAATACTGTAATCGGGTTTGGCACTACCGGGGTACGTACATGTACTGCCTCATTTACCACTCTCAGGTCCTGCACAAAGCGGTAACTTCCATTTGGCTTTCTCACTGGTAAAATTGGTGTATTTACCGTTGCATATGGGCAGGGGACGATTACTCCCCTTTCCACTAATGCTGCATGCACTGGGGCTATTCCCTCCTCCGCCTCTTTACCCAGCGGATATTGATGCCTATTCGGTCTGTAAGAGGACTTTGGCTTGACCATAAGGGGTTGTGCATTCATCAGTAATCCCACATCATACTTTGATTCTGCCCATAGCTTTGCTGGTAACTCATTTATCCAACTTACACCTCCTGCATGCCTATTTCTTCACACCTTTCGCACATTCACTTCTCTTTCATCCCTCGTACCTTAACCTTTCTATTAATTATGTATTTTCACAGTTTCCAGCCCTTGATATTAGCTTGCTTCTCCGCATTCCCAATCACACAACTGTACCATTTTTGCTACCCATGGCTAATTCCTTCCACTCAAGGGGGTTCTCTTGCCATGGAAATGTGCTGGTATGACCCTGGCTCTTGGAATACTTTTAATTGCTCTGCATTCAGCCTCACTGAGGCTGCACAACGATCCTTTGCCACATATATCTCTGACACCCAGATGGCCTGTTCTACTGGCTGTTTTCCCCACTCTTTGCACTCATAAGTTAGGTCCCGACCTCCCACTGCATAATGTGTTGTACAATGCAAATCTGTCTGTAACTGCAACTGGCCATGTGTTATTACTTCCGCCCATTCTTGTAGCCAACCCACCTCCTTTGGTTCTGTTAATTACCAACTATACAGCCAATCCCCTGTTCTTTCTGCTAAACATGGATACAAACACACCCCCGGCACTTCTATATTAACCCCTTCTGGGGTACAAGTAATGTGTGCATTTACCTTTGACAGGAGATCCCTTCCCAATAAATTCACAGGACAGGTCATGCTACTGAGGAAAGTATGTTGTAATTCCATTTTTCCACGCCGAACCGGTAATGAGATTGTTAATTGCTCTCTTTGTGGTACTCCTGATGCCTCTATTGTTGTCACCATTCGACTGGATAAGGGTGCATTTAACTTGCTTCTTTGAATTACTGACATCGAGGCACCTGTGTCTATCAAGAAGGTCAACTTGGTGTTCATGATTATTAAGTCTATTACTGGACTACCTTCTGGCGTTGTTGAAGCACATAGCATTTGTGAAAAGGGGAAGGGGGAGTGTTCCTCTAACCTTCAGCTGTCATTGGCAAAGCCAACATTATTAGTCAGAACTGAGGATCCGAGGATTTCCACCCCAACCTTGCTGCTGATTTGGCTGCCACTGTTGTGGAGCAGGGGTGGTGGCGGAGAGCAAGAGGGCATTGGAATCTTGATTACGCTGCCACTGATTTGCTTTACACAATTTCTTGCTATGTGTCCCTATTCTCCACAAGCAAAGCAGATGATACCACCTCCCGGTCCGGGTATTTGTCCTGCCGATCCTTCCGATGGTTGCCCTTTTCCCCCTCCTCCCCGTGGATAACCTCCATTATTTCGTCCTCTCTGTCTTCTTCTGTTACCATTTCCACCTCCCGGTTGGGGCTGCTTATTGTCTCTCTCAAAGTACATTAGCTGAGCCTTTTCCAGATTTTCTTTCTTTTCCTTTTGTATCTCCTTCTGCTGTCTCTCAGCATGTTCAGCATACGGCACTAGGTCGGCCATTTTCTTTGTCTCCCATCCAATGCACACCGTGGTAACTCCCAATCTAATTGGCTCACTCAGTCCGGTGCAAAAAGACATACCCAACTGATGCTGGCATGCGGGATTATCCGGCCCAATACTGGAAAAATTGCCTAAAGGCCTCCTCCAATCGTTCCTTGTAATAAAGCATTATGATTCCTTATCTTTTTGTCTCGTTATCCCGGATGCGAGGCCAGTCCGTCACATCTCTGTATTTTTCCCGTGGTTTTATGCACACGCGTTAAATTGTGGCATAATTTGATCCTTGGCTTCTCTGGGTCCCAGGCCTCTTTTACTTCTCCCTATGCCCTTTAATGTTCGTCTAAGACACTCTCCAACCTCAGTCGTAGACAGTTCATACATTTTTATTAAGTTTGTTAACTCCTTTATATATTCTTCTATGTTATCTTGAGGCTTTGGTACATCTTTCAGGGCCTCTCTCAACTCCTCAGGATTCCATGGACGGTCTACTTCAATGTATTTAGGGACTGCAGGCTGGTCATTGGCAGCCAGTCTTCCTGCCTTGGGGTGTGGGTTGGGATAATGTATCAAAGGCAACTGCTGTGTTAGTTTTTTTCTTCCCCCTGCCTGGTTTAGGCCCTTAGTCCTTGCATCAGTTTGCCTAAATACCCAAGGCTTCCCATCTCCCTTGCCATGTACCTTCCCATCCAGTGACATAGATCCCACTGCGTCAACCAGGTCCTCTTTCCCCTCTTCACTCCCTACCTCCTCATCCGACTGAATGGGTATGGGGGATTCTGGGCTTTTTGTGACCACAGCCTCCCACACCAGAGTCACAGGAGGATGTCGAACAGGCGTGTCCCTAGTCAATTGGGCAGCCTGTTGAATGCCCTGTGCCGGTTGGACTGCTTGGCCCGGTTGGACTATCAGTGCTTGTTGAGCAGGTAGGGCAGCAGGCACAGCCGGGGCAGCCAGTTCTGGTGGTGCATCTGGCACCACCCCTTCCTGTGGTCCTGGCGGAACAGTTGGGGGAGGGGGCCGATATGGTGGAGGGGTATCGTGATGGTGAAACACCCTCCTGCGGTGTTCAGTATCTTCCCCTTCTTGTTTTACCATTAACCCTCTCACTTGATTTTCATGTCACCTTTCTGCCTCTCTTTCCCATATTCTAAACCTTGACCAGTCTACCTTGCACCCTTTTTGTTTGCTCTTTTCTTTTTCTTCCAATGCTATCCTTGCTTCCTTTAGTACATCTATACTAAAAGTACTTATAAGGGGAAATATTCCTCTGGCCAACTTATACCATTGTCCTATCTCAGAGACCGAATCCTGGCCAAACTTATCAACCATACATTTTGCTGGTCCAGATAATACTAACTCTGGACCTAGGTTATTTTTTGTTCCCTTGTTTCCCATTTTATCTAGGCCTGTCCTTTATAGTGTACACTCGCTCCAAGGTATTCTTGTACTTACAGTGATGATGAGTGTCACCGGCCCCTAGGTGTCA
The DNA here is from genome assembly GCA_016271365.2 of Neoceratodus forsteri. Lineage (NCBI taxonomy): Eukaryota > Metazoa > Chordata > Ceratodontiformes > Ceratodontidae > Neoceratodus > Neoceratodus forsteri. The sequence goes on from CM057459.1 coordinate 877,302,344, forward strand.
CGTCCTGATGGGGTTCCACAAAAATGTCCTTCTTTTTGTCCAAGGGAAACAACCCGATCACGAGGTGACACGGACCGAAGAACTCATCCTGCCGACTACGCCAAAACTGTCGTCGCAAATTCTCTCACTGTAAGTATTACCTGAGCAACCGCTCCCGTCGTCACAGGGCAAAAACCACACCACTGGGTTTTGTCTTAACGTCACTTTATTTGATCAAACCTTTCACATGCATGCGGGAGTTCTGCAAAGGAGAAGCTCCCTGATTACAATTTACAGCAGCTTTTTATAAGCTAGATTCTGCAATTCTTATCTTGAAAAATACCAACATTTCAGTATAAGCCAATCATAAAACAGAATAACAAGTTGATACCAATGTGTGGTGTACTTTTCCACTGCTTACTTCATTTCTTACCCAATATTTCTAGATACATATGCCAGTGGGTCAATCTGACCTAGGTGAAACAATGAGTTTCACTCACACCATAGCAACATACAACAACGTACAGCTTGCCTTCAATGCCTCAATGTGCTGTTATCTTATACTTTGCCCAAGCATGTTGTTATCTGTAATGAAAGGAGTATCTAAATTCCAAGAAGCTGCTGTTATTCAGGCTGGTACAACCAATTCTGCCCAGTTTTATCTTGCTTTCTGTTTCTACAAATGTACCTCAAGTAACCTCAGTAACATTCTATAACCCTGTAGAAAACAGCATGAACTCAGAAATTTCTACTACATTCATTATGACTTTGTTACAGCATGGCTTACAAAGCAAACATAGCTTCAAGGCATATAATAGCAAATATAGCTTTAGGATATATAAAATTCCCTCACAGTAAACAAACCCTAGTACACACTGAAGTGATGAGGTGGATTCCTCAGAGTATAAATTTGGGACAGACAGCAGTGACTTGTGTATGCGGGGACAACCATGTATATTCCTTGCAAGAAGCTACCATCATAGCTCATGGTTTGGAACAAAAGATGAGAGTGGGTGTGGTACCTCGACTGCCTGTACCGGTAATACTGGGACATGATTTCCTTGGGTTTAACAAGTTATTGTCACATTCCTCCACCATTTGTGCAGTTTCAACATGGGCTCAGGCCCAACAAGAACAGTTAGATGTGGATCTTTTTCCCATTGAAGAGACAGTGTTTGAACCCCCGGGTAAATCCAGGAAATCCAAGAAGCAAAAGAGACTGGAAAAATGGTCTTGGACTAAGACAAGGGACTCATGTACTGAAGAACTGTTGCATAATGCTAAAGATATACAGTCATTTGCAACTGACCAAATAAATGATGAAACACTAACACCTTTGTATTCACAGGTTGTTCCGGAAGGGAAAGAAGGTACTCCTCCTATGTATAGAATCCATCAGGAAAAACTATACAGGGTGCGTGTAAATCCAAAAACAGGAGAATGAATGGATCAAATAGTGGTCCCACAGAAATACAGAGAGCAGCTTATTTTTTTGGCCCATGATGTTCCTTGTGGGGGTCATGCAAGAAGGGACAGAACACTGCAGAGACTCCTGTATAGATACTTCTGGCCAGAAATTCATAAGCAAGTGTCTGAGTACTGTAAGAGTTGCAATGAGTGTCAAAAGGTAGCCCCAGTGGCAAAAAAGGATAAAGTTCCACTACAACCATTACCATTAGTTACAGCACCCTTTGAACATATAGCAATGGATATTATAGGACCCCTCCCCAAAAGTTCCAAAGGAAATAGGTTTGCTCTAATCATTTGTGATTACGCTACAAAATACCCAGAAGCTATTCCTTTATGTACTGTAACTGCTGATAAAATAGCAGAGGAATTGCTGAAAGTATTTGGGAAAGTAGGCATTCCAAAGAATATACTCACAGACAGAGGAACTAATTTGTGCTCTGCTTTGTTAAAGCATCTATACCAGGCCCTGTAGGTGGAAGCTGTGTACACCTCACCTTATCATCCACAAACTGATGGCTTGGTTGAACGCTTTAATAAAACCTTGAAAAAGATGATTCAAAAGTTTGTAGAGGATGAAGAAAAACAATGGGACTTATATCTACCATTGCTTCTGTTTGCCTATCGGAAGGTCCCTCAGACATCAACTGGATTCTCACCATTTGAGTTACTTTATGGGAAAAATCCTAGAGGCCTCTTAGATGTGGTGAAAGAACAATGGAAGGATACCACTGTATGGAAAAATCCAACTACCCTTGAATATGTCACAGCTGCAAGAAAGGGTAGCCCGGTATTCCCAGTTAGCCCATAAACACAGTCTAGCAAAACAAGTTTACCAAAAAGAACAGTATGACACAGGGGTTGGTGACAAACAATTTAATGTTGGAGATCGTGTGTTACTCTTATTACCATCTACTGACAATAAGCTGACCATGAAATGGCAAGGTCCTTATGTCATTCAAAAATGAACTGGTCCTGTCACCTATCTGGTAGAAATACCAGACAGAAGAAATAAGTTACAGATTTATCATGCTAATTTATTAAGGAAATGGAATGAACATCCCAGTAATGCTATGTATGTGTATCCTACTACCTCTGATGATGAGTTAGATGTAGCATACACCCGCTTAGAAGGTGATCATGCACTTACTGAATTAGTGATAAATCCATTATTAACAAAAGACCAAAAACAGGACCTAGCTCAAGTGATAAGTCAATTTCAAAGTATGTTTACAAATAAACTTGGTAAAACATCTGCTATAACTCATAAAATCCAGGTTCTCCAAACTGCTCCCATTAGGGTGAAGCCTTATCGAATCCGAGAAGGTAAAAACTGATGTTATAAGGGAGATAGAAGCAAGCATTTGTCAATGCCAAATGTTGCTTGCTTGTATGTGCTGTTTAGGTATTTGGAAGTCATTGGAGTGCAAATATTGAAAATTCGCGAACTTACAAGCGTGCGTAGGAACTGCGCAACGCACGCTCGTAAAACAGTAATTTTTAGGAATTTTTTCACCACATTTTCAACATAGCCATTTTAAGATCTCTTCTCATGAACAGTGTTACTGTTATTTTCCTAATGTGTCCCATACATTGATTTTGCACACCGACTGCGCCATTGTGCGCTACATGGGTGGAAACACATTTTGGGTAGGATGTGAAAAATGACAGCTGTACTGCTCATAAGGAGGTGTGGTAAAATGGCAATGTTGAAAATCTGGAGCAAAAATATTGAAAATTCGTGAACTTACGAGTGTGCATAGGAACTGCGCAACACACGCTCATAAAACCATCAGTTTTAGGAATTTTTTCACCAAATTTTTAACATAGGCTTTTTGAGAGCCCACCTTATGAACACTGGCAGTGTAATTTCATTAATTGGCCCTGAAAGGTGATTTCATGCAGTGGCGGCAAAATCACCCTTCAGGTCCAATTAACGCCATGACAGTGCAAGAATTCATGAGGAGGGGTCCCAAAAACCCCAAGTTGAAAATTTGGGCCCAAAATTCCCAAAAATGCCTGAGACATGCAACAAAGTTGAAAAAAACCTATTTATTCCATTATACAGCTTACCGGCATTTCCTCAGTTCGCGGTCAGCTTTGAAGAGTGCAGACGTGTTCCGGTCAACCGACGACCATCGCGCTGAGCTCCAGAGGTAAGTATGGGGTGAGGGGTGTGGGTAGGCAGGGTGTGCAGTGGGTGGGTGCGGGTGGGGGCAGTGAGACTGCGAGGGACCATTTCTTTATTTACAGGTTTTTGTTTTGTTTTTTAATTAAGATGACGCGGGATGTTTGCCACACTGGGGTGGGCTCCCAGCATGGCAGCTGGAAAGGCTGTTTGGGAGGGCTGGAGCTGATGGGGGATTGGGCATTCCCATCAGCCATAACAAGATTTGCCACACTGGGGTGGGCTCCCAACGTGGCACCAGGAAAGGTTTTGAGGGGGGCGTGGAGCCAACGGGGGATTGGGCACCCCCGTTGGCTATAATATTTTTTGCCATGCTGGGGTCGGCTCCCAGCATGGCATCTGGGCAGCTTTTGTTGGGGGGGTGGAGCCGATGGGGGATTGAGCACCCCCATCAGCCATACAGTGTGTGGGGGGGGAGGGCGCACATCAGCACGCAATATGTGTGCTTGCTTGCATGTGTGTGTGTGGGATGGGAAAGCTCTGCTCACTGAAGTGGAGCTCTCCCTTTCAACTGTATGCCACTGCATTTTCAACTGCTGTCATAGACAGCTGCAGCAGTCATTGGAGGAACTGCGGCCATGCCTGCAAACTCAGTGACTGAATTGGAAGATGGGCTGCCACACCTCCGAAAACTCAGATGATGACACTATGTTTCTTGCACATGCGTGAAAGCAACATAAAAATGAAAGAAATGGGAGTCATAGAAGAGGCAAATAGTGAATGGGGGTTCCCAATGGTTATAGTTCCCAAAAAGGAGGGCGGAGTGCGTATTTGTCTAGACTTCCGAAAACTAAATGCCATCTCTAAGTTTGACGGGTATCCCATGCCCCAAGTGGATGACATAATAGATCAGCTTGGACAAGCCCAATATGTCAGCACACTCGCTCTGTCCAAAGGTTATTGGCAGATCCCATTAGAGGAAACAGCCAAAGAGAAAACTGCCTTTTGTACCCCACTAGGATCATTTCAATTCACCATGATGCCTTCCGGACTTCATGGTGCCCTCGCAACATTTCAAAGACTAATGGACAAGTTGTTACGACCACATTTGGGCTATAGTGCAGCCTATCTAGATGATGTTATTATTTATAGCCCTTCTTGGACAGAACATATAAACCATCTAACACAGGTACTAGATACTATTTCACAGGCTGGTCTTACTATCAACCCAGCAAAATGCTCCCTTACTATGAAGGAAGCAAGGTACTTAGGTTTTTTGATTGGAAATGGTCAGGTAAAACCTGAGGCAGGAAAGCTAGATGCAGTAGCAAAAAGTCCTCGCCCTACCACTAAAATACATGTGCATTCTCTTTTAGGACTTGTGGGGTATTACAGATGCTTTGTGCCCCAGTTTGCTACCCTAGCCAGTCCTTCGATTGAACTGACAAAAAAGAATAAACCCACTAAAGTTATCTGGACTCCTGATTATGAAAAGTCTTTTCTTGCTATAAAAGCTGCACCGTGTTCATCTCCTGTATTAAAAAGTCCTAATGTCGATACACCATTTATTGTACTGACAGATGCTTCCAATGTGGGTATAGGAGCAGTGTTATCCCAAATTCAGGAAGGAGAGGAACACCCTGTACTTTTATCAGCAGGAAACTTCATGCTAGAGAGACTAAATACTCAACAATAGAAAAAGAATGCTTGGCCTTGAAGTGGACGATAGAGTCTCTATGATTTTACTTACGGGGACATCAGTTTGAAGTTTGGACTGACCACAATCCTTTATGCTTGACGCAGAACATGAAAGACAATAACCCCAGAGTTATGCGGTGGTACCTAGCACTACAACCATACAAATTTACTGTGAAACACAGAGCAGGGACAGCTAACAGTAATGCGGATTATATGTCCTGATTTGTGGCAGATATAATGACATTGACAGGAGTAAACCTCGGGGTATTTGTGTACTTATAGATTAGAGGGCATATTTTTGTCTTCTCCGAAGTTTAATAAATTCTAGTTTATAAGGGACCCCGAGGTGGAGCTTTGGGAGTGGGTGGGCTGAAGCTCCATCTCTCTGGTAGAGAGATCAACATTTCCTGTCTCTGGTAGTAAGGATTTCTGTTAAGCGATATTTTGCTTAGAAAACCTGTGGTTTTCTCTTGAGTGGGGAACACTGTAATAGGGTCTGTACTCCACCCCCATTAAATGTTTGTATACTTCTGGATAGCGTTCAGAGTCCTGGAGAAGTAGTGGATTTATAGGCTGAGATTTCGTTTGGTCACTGGGACTATAAATATCCTTCAAAATCTGTTGCAACAGTATCTCCTTTTCTCTCTAGCTGTACTTTCCCTGTTACCTCCTTTATTCTTTGTTTCCCCTACCATAGGGTGGCCTCCCATGTGTAGTCTTACTATCGCTAGCTTTTTCTTTCCTTTCCTTCGATATTTTAAGTCCCATGCTATTCAGAAACTCGGTCTGGTTTTCACAAAAGCCATTTTTTCAGTAAAGCTGCACGATCGTGCGCACATTCGTGATGCACGACTGTGCGATCGTGTGACTGTGCGATCAAGCACAGACGCCGAAATCGCATCAAAACACCACCTTTGTCAAAATAATGAAAAAGAAGCAGTTCTTGCTTTATCTGGCTAGCGCTAGAGTTTTTCGAAAAGAGAACACCCTGGTGCCTTACTTTGAGGGCTACAAGTAAAATTACTACTGCTGTAAGCCCTATTTCTGCAATTCAATTTAAAGCAGTGTCCTGTTGTTTTCAAAGTGTAGCCATTATGCCCAGCTGCTTAGACAAGCATGCAAGTAGAAATATAAGCTAATTTAGCTTTCAAAGCTTCATTATTTCAGCTTGTTTGCTGAGTTATTTGGTTCATATAATGTCTCTATTGGGATTAAAAGTAAAGGATAAAACTTACTTTCCATTGGTATGTGTGGCAGGCTTCCAGACCCTTCCCTCAGCATTCCATGTTTGTTATAGAGCTGGCGGGCCCCCTTCTTTCCCTTTTTTATAATGAATGCTGTTGGAAGGAGCTTTGGATACACAGAAATATTGTAAATAAAAGATATAAAGGTTTTTTATGTTTGCTTTAAAGCTAATTATGATTCATCTAACTAAAGAATGTTTATTTTAGTTTTGTAATTGTGTTTAAAGCTGTATAAACAAGTTAAAGTTCTGTTAGGGAGGAGTTAGCCCTGTCATGTGACTCTCCTTCTCTATAAAAGAGAGGATTTCAAGTGAACAGATCAGAGTGTGGCTGGAAAGAGTTCCTGCCAGATGCTTTGCTGCCTTCTAGGTATGGTTCCTGTGGAGATGAAAACTGCTTAAATATTATAATTTATGTATTTTTATTTATTTTCCGTACTAAGTCTGTTTATGTTTGCCTGCTTAAAGGAATAAATTTATTTTGGTTTCTTCACATCCTGACTGTTTACTGGACTCCTTTTTGATCCCACGTGTACAGCCTCCTTTCAGAATTGATGTAGTCCAATAAACAGCCAAGATTGGCATTTCATAAACTAGCCGTTCACAAGATTAAAGGAGGATTACGTCTCCCCTACATTAACTTGCACTGTTGAGCCAGTCATGTGTCCAAATACAGCAGATGGCTGGCACCAGGTCCTTCCTTTTCCTTCCCACCCTGGCTTAAAATTGAATTAGACTTAATTCACTCCAGTAGTATACAACCTTCCACGTTCTTAAATCTAAAATTAACATCATTGCCACCAAATTTAAAACTTACCATGATTGATGTCTCAATGAGAGTTCATACTCAGTTGTGTGCTTCCTGCATTATAAACCCCATAATGATCTCTCCCAATCAATTTGGAATTCTCCCTCTTTTCAAACTGATAACAAGAAGTTCACATCTAATTGGTTACCCCAGCTGAGGCAGGGAACATTATCTCTTTTTCTGGGAGAAGGAGGACCATGGCTTATGGTTACTGACATTATGACCAAATTTAAAATTCCCAAATCTAGTTATTTTAAGATGTTTTAACTCAGGCATCTTCTTATCAAGGTAGTAGGTAAAGTCCCCCCCCCACCATCTAAATTTTCCTTCCAATCAGAACTGTGTTCACTGGTTCAGCCCCCTAAAGCTGTTTCTAAATTATATGCAACGCTTCATGAGTAGCGCTTCAGTGAAGGTTTATGGCCCTACAACATACTGGACATCCCTCTTTCCCCATCTGACCATAGACTGGCCCATCCTTTGGCAAAAGTGTCATTGTTTTGTGACACAAGGTAGACTACGCCTTATGCAATTCCACATTTTGCATACCTTGTATTACTCTCCTCAGAAACTAGCCAAATGGGGCTTAATATATTCCAGTGTATGTACTTGATGCTCTCAGGAGGAAGGAACACTCCTTCATATCTTTTGGAATTGCCCCAAAGTGGCTCCTTTATGAAACAAGATACAAACTAGAGTAGACCCCTTACTTGGGCTTTCTGAATACTTTAAACCTGAAATATGTTTATTGGGTGATTACTGTCTAATAACAGTGAATAATCACAAATATTACATGTCCTTGATAGCAACGTCTGTTAAAAAATTGATTCTTAAACACTGGAAGGACAATGACAGCATTTTCTATACTGAATGGCTTAACGAATTATTAGCGAATCTCAGAACTGAAAAAGTTATAGCAAGCCTGCATAATAGACAGCCTAAATACCGACGGATGTGGGACCTCTTACGTGCTTTGTATTCTCTCTAATGAATATGCATCTTGATGTCTATGTTAGATAATAGACTTTTGTGCTAAATGGACTGTGGTGGGGGAGGAAGCAGAGAAAGGGGGATGAGGAGGTGGGAAGGGGAGGACAGAATGTTTGTACCAGATTTTTTTAATCAGATGTATAGAATTAATACCCATGGCTCTGTCTCATGTGTGTGTTAAAATGTATAATAAACTTTAAATTGGAAAAGAAAAAATAAAGTTGAAAGTAGTGAGGTGTATAATCCAGATTTCAGGCAATCTACATATGCTGATTCACAGTCTCAGTGGTGAATGGTGGAATTCAGGGGTGCACTGTGATCCCCATACTGCCACCTAACAGAACTGTCATACACAAAAGGATGCTGCTGTACTCATGGGCTGGAATGTCCCATGTGACAATAGTGCTGAATATAATTATAAAAATTCATAGTCTAGATGATAGTGGTCACACACAGACTGCTGCAATGGATGCCCACTGCATGGCATCAGGTGCATATGCCATGTCATGTTCCATACCCTGGTACTTCCGCCAATGTCATCACCCACCCCATAATGTAAGATCTACTTGTGGACACAGTTATTTATTGAGTACTTCTCTCGGTGGTTGTCATTGGTGGTCCAATGACCTCCAATCTGGTCCCCATGAGCATTTATAGACCCTGACATCCAGTTGATCCACCCTCCCTGGCTCTATCCCTGTGCTATCTGAGTTCAGTGATGCTGTGTGTTGCCTACCCCTTTGCCCTGCTGGAATGAAAGTTTTGGCTTGCATCTCTATGACCCCTTGAAGAACTGCTTTCTGGCCCCAAAGTACATCCCAGCAGTATCATGCAGGCAGTGCACTAGCATAGGGAAAGGGACACCTCCCTGGAAGTAGGCTGTTGGTTAATTAGGATCTGCAGTTTATCTATTAGGTAGGGAAATGGGCAGACTAGGTGGGCCAAGCATTCCTTATCTGCCTTCAAATTCTGTTTCTATGTTTCTATGGCCATGGAGTCACTGCACATTGCAATCACTAGGGGAGCCACTGTGCATCACATAGTACCTCTATGCACACTAACACCGTTATTACTGGAGGCTCCCTCTGCCCCTTTCCCTCTGCTAGTGCACTGCCTGCATGATATTGCTGGGATGTACTTAGGACCACTTTGTGCATAATGTAACAGGATGTAAGGTTGTATTGTTTCTCAAAAAGATAATTGTTATCAATGTGCCCCATGAAATAATGACTGTGAATGGGTCCCCAAAAAATCTAACATCCATGGATAAGCATTAGCAGTACTGTACTGTATAACAACAATGATTCTGATCCCCTTGACTTTTGTAACACAGACAAGAGAACATGAATATAACTAAATAAGAAATGGGGTCCTAAAAAATACCAACAACAATAAAAAAGGCAAGGGTTAAAAAAGGCACTGCCAGAGAACACCAGATGTGGCACTCCATGACATACCATTCACAAATATGTAACTGTTCAAACGTTTCTAATAATAGCAATATATTGAAGATTGACTCTGCAGAGGAACTGGAGGACCTTCCACTAAAAATAAATAAATAGCACTTGAACTTTTAACATCCCTCAGTCCTGCAAAAGGTAGTACAATGCCTAAAATAATCCATTAGCAAATAAAAAAATGCACAGGAATGGGGAGGTGCACAGCTCAGATGGGGGCACCCCTAACAGTACTGAACATAATGATCAGTGTAAATGATCCAGTACTGAATCTAAACATTTCTCCACACTGGAAGTTATTGCAGTTATTGGCATGTCAACAAAAATTTCAGCTGAATGGTATGGAAGTACTTTTATATTTTCCCAACTGACAAATGCTTAGCTACAGTATGTGTAAGCTTTGTTAAATGAAATTTAGCAGGGGAAAAGTGAAGGGGAAGTTTAGTATAGACATGTGCTACTCCTGGTTTAACAACTAAAAAAAAAAAAAAGTAAGGCATCATTTACAAAGTAGGTGAACAAGCAGTTCCTCTGTTCAAACATTCAGGAAAAATCTGAAATATATAGTGCTACTGAGGAGGAGGAGGAGGAAGAGGACACACAAGAACTTTAGAAGAGCAAAAATAACTCTGTCTTCCAGTCTTCATCAAAGGTGTTTCCAGAAACAGGGACAGCAACGTCGCTATCATCATGTGACTTGAGCAAGTACATGTATCTAGCAGCAGGCAATCACTTAGAAGCTCAAATGCAAAACACTAGCATGTCAATTATGTTATGTTACAAATTTATCACTTCTCTGAAAGATGTCTAGTTTAACAAGCATTTGCCAATGCCGAATGTTGTCTCGCTGGCATTGGCATTGGTAGTACAGGAGTTAGAGACGCATAATAGTTATGGCAGTGAAGTGTTGAACTGATACCAACCCCACCCCCACCCTGCAGAGACTGACTGATGTTGGGGTGTGCCTTAGGGTTGTCAGCTATAACACTAATGCTATTTTACCTTACCCTACCCTGTAGACACTGACAAGTATTGTGGTGTGCTTTGGGGTCTTTGGGCCTTATACTTACCCCGTTCCATATGGACATACACTGAGATGGGTGCAGTATAGGAGAATGGGGTGAACTTTATGGCCAAACACTCCAAGGTACACCTCAATGCTTGTCACTGGCTGCAGGGTGAGGGTGGGGGGTGGAATGTTGTGAGAATTACAGCCAATGATCCTAAGCGACACCCTGACACCTGTCAGTCTGTACAGGGCAGGGTGTTACAGTTGCAAACCCTAACGCTGTAGGCGTTTGTTGGTATTTTCACTCCAAATTTTCAGCATGGGCTTTTTGTGACCCCACCTCATGAAGAGCAGCACTATCAGTATGTTAGCCAAAAGGTGGTTTTGCACAGTGACTGTGCCATTTGGCGACACAGGCACGAAAACACAATTTGGGCAAGATGTGAAAAATGACAACTGTATTGTACGTCAGGAGGTGTAAAAAAATGGCAAGATTGAAAATCTGGAGTGAAAATATGAGAAATTGGTGAAGTCATGAGCATACATAGAAACTGTACAACACATGTCCATAACCCAATTATTTTAAGGGTTTTTTTAATCACATATTTAACATATGCATTTTGGGACCTCCTCTCATGAACAGTGTCACTGTGATTTTGTTAATCTGTCCCAAAAGTTGATTTCCCACAGCAACCACGCCATTTTGTTTCACAGGTGCGAAAACACATCTGGGGCACAATGTGAAAAATGACAGCTGTACTGTTCATAAGGAGGTGTGAAAAAATGCCAGTGTTGAAAATCTGGCATAAAAATATTGCAAATTTGCAAAGTTACAAGAGTGAATGGAAACTGTGCAATGCATGCTTGTAACACAGTCATTTAATGGACTTTCATCACCAAATTTTCAACATAGTTATTTTAGGACCTCTGCTCATGAACGGTGCTGCCGTGTTTTTCTTAATGTGTCCTGAACATTGATTTCCCACAGCGACTGCGCTATTCTGCGCCAGAACTATGAAAACACATTTCAGCCAGGATGTGAAAAATGGTAGCTATACTGTTCACAAGGAGGTGTGGAAAAATACCAATGTTGAAAATCTGGAGTGAAAATATTACAAATTCACGGAGTTATGAGCGTGCATGAAAACTGCACAATGCATGCCTGTAAAACAGTCATTTTATTTTTCACCAAATTTGCAACATAGACTTTTTGAGAGCCCACCTCATAAACATTGGCACTGTCATTTCATTAATCAGGCCCAAAAGGGGATTCTGCACAGTGACCACAAAATCACCTTTTGGGAGTGAATAACACCATGACAGTGACTGAATTCATGAGGAAGGGTCCTAATAACCCCATGTTGAAAATTTGGTGTAAAAATTCCCCAAATTGCCCAAGATATGTACCAAAGTTGAAAAAAAAAACAGTTTATGCCATTATACAGCTTACTGTCGTTTCTTCAGTTCACGATCGGCTTTGAAGAGTGCAGATGTGTTCCCGGTCCACTGAAGATCATTGTGCTGGGCTCTGGAGGTAAGTATGTGTTGAGGGGGTATGCGGGGAAGCAGGGTACAGAGATGGTGTGCGCGGGTTGGAGGAGGGGGGCAGGAAAGACAGCGTGGGACCATTTTCTTCTTTTACAGGGAAAAGAAAGACAATGAGGGTCAGTTTTCTTTTTTTGCAAGTGTTTGTTTGGTACACTGGGGTGGGCTCCCAGATTACAACCTGCATTACAGGAAGGGGGATTGCAGTTGAAGGGGATTGAGCCCCCTGTCACCACAGAAATGGGTGGGGGTGTGCATGATGCTGAAGGGAATTGGGAACCCCCTCAGCACACAGCACAAATGGGGGTCGGGGATATTATGCCGATAAGGAGTGAGCTCCCCTATCGGCAAATTGGACTGAGCAAGGGGGACTGAAGCCAATGGGTGTTGGGTCCACCATCGGCAAAGAAAGACTGGTGGAGTGCATGATGCCGAGGCAGATTGTGCACCCCCTTGGCACAGAATTGGAATGGGAGAGAGTGAGCTACCCTGTTGGCAAATAAAGTGATTGGGGCATGCTGACAGTGGGATTGGGCACCCCTGAAGACAGTACTCTGCATGGCGGAAGTCAGCACAGCCATGTTTCTTGAACTGCTTCACCAGAAAAGGCATGTCGGGAGGCATGTTATTGTGCCACTGCGTGATGAGCTTGGCTCTCATTGCAGTGGCACTTTTCTTAGATCTGGTGGCCACTTTACATATTGCTGGTGTTGGCACCTGCAAGCTGGCATATTCGGGAATGAGGGACACACCTACTGATGTGTGCCCTGCATTCACCCACAGTGACCACACCTCCAAATCTGCTACTACTGCAGTATGTTGGCTGCTGCACAAGCGTGAGCAAACATAAAAATAACAGACCATGAATGGACAGAGGAACAGATGAACTAGTGCTGAATTCCTTTCAGTTGAGATTTATGAATAAGCTGACTCTGTTCCTGACTAGATTTAAGAAAGCCCTGGTGAAATTAACAAGAATAAGGTCACCATAAGCCGGGTCATTATGCTGATTACATTACTCAGAAATCCTGTGAAATTGCAAAGAAATGGTTTATTCAAACAGGAACTGGACAATGGCACCTATCGTCTTATTGTGAACTGCATCATTTTTACAGTTCTCCACAAAGCCTCCCTTATCCACAATTTTATGCATTTTATTAAGTCATATAAATAAAAAGAAAAGCCATAAGCATCACTGATTACAATGGTCTGACTGATTGATCACTCTGCCTTGTATCATCAGCATGGCTAATTGCTCCACACTCTTTCCTGCCAGTTATGTGACCTGCTCTCAAAAACAATCTGATGATGGTATTACTAGAAGTGAGTGTCATTGCCTCAAGAGAAGGGTGGCTGAATTAGCCTGGATGTCTGACTACTGATCCTCAGAAATCACAGACTGGAGCAAGGGTGGTAAATAGTAAATATGATTATTTTGAACTGGGGTCGTAGGGCTAGTGAGGTGAGGTATATTTCAAAACACAATATCAGATCTTGGCTCAGTGCCAGGGGCCATAATTTTATTTTTAAAATCCATGTGTGGAAGAACACGGAAGGCATGTTAGGTCAGAAATGACTACAGTGGGTTGTTTCCCTGATGGACTAGCCTTAGACACCTGAGGAGGTATAGAGTTTTTTAATTTGGCAACAAGTACCATATCCTGAGTACTGGATACTGAATATCTGAGGCAGCATTACAAATACTAACGGAGTGTCCAAGAAAGGTACTTTTACTCCATGACTGTTACAATGTTTCTTAACAACAATGCAACATTTCAGCCCTCAGATGAATAAATTAATGTGCAGTACAACCTCGTAAATCTGAGTCTTTCGGAGAAAAACTATAAAAGAGGAATCCAGATTAGGTAATTGCCACCATGGTCATCCAGGCCCAGAACTACATAACCACTGCACACTTGAGCAGGAAGCGCATACTGCATGACTGGTATGCTCAGCACTGCATGCTACTAACTGCAAGAATCGGGCCCCCTCTGAATAGATGTCGCAAACAAACTGAGGGGAAATGCCCCAGTGAAGATTCCTTATTCACTAACACTTTAATACCATGTTGCTGCTAGGCTCAGGGGAATTACTAAATTCTGTTTTCACTGAATTGTCATGAAATTTGATCAAGTTTTGCATAGTTCCATAATATTTCTGCTTGTGAAATTATTTATGTGTCATAGACCAGCCATTCTTGTATCTAGACAGTTGGAAATTAACATGCATACTTATTGTAAGAAGGCCTAAGGAAATGTCAGATTTAATGACCTTCAGATGAGAAGTCTCAACTCTTCAGGGGAAATAAATGTGGTCACCTCTGGAAGAGGTGTGTGAATGTACTATGATTGACAACCAGAAGAAACAAAAGTACCTTGCACTCTAACAACACCAAAGATGGATGCTCAAATAGATGAAATGTGCAAAAAAGTTTATTACAGATACTTAGAATTAGCAAGGCATACAAACAGAGGTGAGAAAGAAGTAAGTGCCTCAGCTGTGTGCTGTGTGTTCCATAAATATGCACACCACACTCCTGTGTGATTGTTACAAGTAAATTAGCAAGGTAAGTAGCAATGCAAACCCCCACAGCCACTGGGACACCCTGTGCTATTTTGCACCTACATCCAGTGCTTTTTCAAGGGTGAACCATGGGTGCAAAGTCTATGTAATTTATATAAACATTAGGGGCTGGATTCAAAAAGGAAGAAGTAGTCCACGCCACGGCACAAGATGCATCAAGAAATGCTGTGGCCAAGGTGGTGCACCAGATTCAGTTAAAAGTCGCAACTGTGTTGATGCAAGCTGCAAGTATGCAAGTTGCAGGCTGCAGCCTATAAAGGCATGCAAAATGGCATGCATGATGCAGAACACAGGTGCAGAATGATGTCGCAACCGACAGAGGGAGGTGGAAGGAGCAAGTTACAAACAAACTTGGAGCAAGAGCCCCAGGGCAAAAGGGGCAAGAGAAAGAAGAAAAGCAGAAGGCCACATGGTAATGGGGATCCCACACAGAGCAATGTGGGCAAGAAAAAGAAGAAACACAGCAGGGTACAAGGCAGAGATGAACACACACAGGACAATGGGAGCAAGAAGAGGAGGAAAATAAACTTCACCCAGAAGGAGAATGACACCCTGATCCAGGATGTAGATGCCCATGCGGTCATCCTATGTGCCAGAGGTGGCAGCAAGGCCATCAGAGAAAAAAAGAAGAAGCAGTGGGAGGACATTTACCAGGCATGTCAACGCTGTGGCTCATGCAAATAGGACCATCAGGGAGCTGCAGAAGCACTACAATGATAAGAAGTGCAGGAGTGCCCTAGCCACTGATGGAGGAGAGAACCAAGAGGTACCCCTAACAAGCCAGGAGGAGATGATAGCATCCCACATAAGTAGCCAGACTGTACATGGAGTCAGTGGACTGGACACATACAGCATGCGGAGTAGGACAGCTAGGTGTTGAATGTGAGCAGTAGCAGTATGTGATGTCAGTCCAGGAAGATAAGGAGTGTGTGCCATGGTGCAGCATGGGTGCATGGATGTCAGAACCCACAACAGTGCAGCACCTAGTAACAGAGCACTGGCCAGCACATACCATAGGAAAGGGCCACAATGTGTAGCACTGTCAGGAATGAAACAAACATGTGTATACAATATGTGGGCCCCACATGGGAGTAGTAAATGATGAACACCCAAGTAGAAGAGCAGGAACAGAGACAGGATAAACACCAGTGAGGGAGAAACCAGTGCCAAGGAAGACCAACCGTATAAGAGTAATAGAGTGAGTGTTGAAGAATGCTGCTATAAAACCAATGCAATAATGTGAGACAAATGTGGCCACAAACAGCACAAGCAACAGCAGTAAACCTGTAAGCAACAAAGATACATGTGAGTGTGAATACCACAGCACCATGTGGAAGACACAGCAGGTAAGATGTAGGCAGGTGGCATGGTGGAATGAACCCATGACAGCACAGCTGCAGTGATGTGGCACAGAGGGCCACCGTGTGCACAGCAAGGAATGGCTGTCACAAACGACAGCCAACAGATAAAGTGGTGTGACTGTGTGTAGAACCATAGAAGTGAGAGGAATGACCTGCACAGCTGTGAATGAATGTGGCTGGGCACCACACACCCTGCTGTGTGTCCCGGAGGGGGGGGGGCACCAGCACTGCAGTCCCGTACACACCCCTGGGCAGCGCCACCACAGCTGGTGCACACATCAGACACATGTCAAAGAGGTGGCAGCTTGCAGTCAATACAGAAATGTGTAGAATTATGCATCTTAGCTACAGGAATCAGAGGGCAGGGTACTGTATGGGGGCAGAGATCTGGAGGTAACAGAACAAGAAAGGGACCTAGGCATCACTGTATCGGGGGACCTGAAGGTGGAAAGGCAGTGTAGGAGGGCAGTGGCTAAGGGGAATGGAATGCTAGGATGCATCAGAAGGGGAATCACCAGTAGAAATAGGGAGGTCAGAGTACCCTTGTTCACACGTCTAGTTAGACCGCATATGGAGTACGGAGTCCAGTCCTGGAGGCCAGACCTCTAAAAAGATGTGGGGAGGCTGGAGCGGGTTCAGAGGAGAGTGACAATGATGGTAATAGGATTATGCCACCATCCAATGTAGAAAGGCTGAGAGATCTGAACATGTACTCCTTGGAACAGAGGAGGGAGAGAGGGGACATGATCGACACCGGCAAGTACCAGAAGGGTATAAACAGGGTGCCAGTGGAAAGCATCCTCCAGATGTAGGGTAATCAGTGGACGAGGGGGCATGGCCTGCAGGTGGAGGGGGGACAGTTCAGGGATAACATTAGGAAATGCTATGTCACAGAGAGACTGGTGTAACAGTGGAACAGACACCCGTTGGCAGTCATTGCAGAAGTAACAGTGGAGGGATTCAAAGGGGCATGGGACAACCACAGGGGAGTGTTAAGGGTGGGGTATGTAGGTCCAAGCAGATAGCTGAACAAATGGGCCGACTCAGTGGACAATGTCGGTCCTAGTCTGCCATCAAACATCTATGAAACAATGAATCTATGTACAACATGACCATGCAACATCCTGGTGGAAGGCCTGTGGGCCTGTACCATGGAGCACACACAAGTGACATAATGGCAACTATGGGACCACAGGTCCCCTAACATAAAAACATAGAATCTGACAGCAGATAAGCACAGCTTGGCCCACCCAGTCTGCCCATTTCCCTACCTGATGGATAAGCTTCAGATTCTAGTTAATCAACAGCTTACTTCCTCCTGCCCCCCACTAGAATTGCCTTATGCCAGTCCCATGCATTCTTGAATGCTCCCACTGTTCCTGACTCCACAACCTCTTCAGGAAGGCTGTTCCATGCATCCACAACTCTCTCTGTGAAAAAATACTTTCTAACATTACCTCTGAGCCGTCCCCCCTCTATCATCAAAATGTGACTTCTTGTTCTTGCACATCTCTTCTTCTGAAAGATACTACCCTCTTGTACCTTGTTAATTCCCTTGAGATACTTGAAAGTTTATATCATGTCCCCTCTCTCCCTCCTTTCCTCAAGGGTATACATATTAAACTACTTTAGTCTCTCCTCGTATGTTTTCTGGTGCAGACCTTGCATCATTTTGGTTGCCCTCCTCTGAACAGCCTCCACTTTGTCTATCTCTTTGTGGAGATGGGGTCTCCAGAATTGCATGCCATACTCCAGATGGGGTCTCACTAACTGTCTGTAGAGAGAGATGACAACTTCCTGTTTTCTACTGTTGATGCCTCTCCCTATGCATCCCAGTATTCCCCCAGCCCTCCTTACTGCCTTCTCATATTGTTTGCCCACCTGTAGGTCATCTGATATAATTACTGCTAGATCTCTTTCGATTTTTGTTGTTGCTATTAACTCACCCCCCCCCACTGTGTACTCTTCCCCTGGGTTTTTGTTTCCCAGATGCATTTCCTTGCACTTCTTTGCATTGAATCTGAGCTGCCACATATTTGACCATTCCTTCAACCTTGCCAAGTCCCTTTCCATTCTTTCCACCTCACCCTGTGTATTAACCCTGTTGCAGATCTTTGTGTCATCTGCAAAGAGGCATACCCTTCCTTCCAGGTGCTCTCCAATGTCACTTATAAAGATATTAAAGAGGACCAGTCCCCGTACCTAACCCTGCGGTACCCCACTAGTTACCCTCCTTTCTTCACTGTGGACTCCGTTTACTGTTACCTTTTGCGTCCTGTTGTCCAGCCAATTTTTATCCACAGGTTACCACCTTGGGACCCACTCCAAGGCTGGTTAACTTGTATATTAATCTTTTGTGTGAGACTGTGTCCAATGCCTTGCTAAAATCTAGGTAGGCCATATCCACAGCCCCTCCCTGGTCTAATACTTTGGTCACCCAGTCAAAGAAATCTATTAGGTTTGTCTGACATGACCTTCCTGCTGTGAAACCATGCTGCCGTGGGTCCTGTGCCCAACTGGCCTCTAGGTACTCAACAATTCTTTCCTTCAGAAGTGATTCCATCATTTTTCCTACCACTGAAGTCAAACTAACTGGTCTGTAGTTTCCTGCCTCTTCCCTGCTGCCACTTTTGTGAAGTGGAATCACATTTTCCCTCTTCCAGTCCTCAGGTGCCACTCCATCCTCCCATGATTTGTTAAAGAGAGTAGTCAGTGGTGTTACTAGTTCTACCCTTAGTTATTTTAGTATTCTTGGGTGAATCCCATCAGGCCTCATTGTTTTGTCCACCCTCAGTTTCAAGAGTTCTTTCAAAACCCTTTCTTCTGTGAATGGACTGGTATCGACCCCCCCCTATTCAGAGTTTCTCCCTTGTTTGGTTTAGGCTCCTCCCCTTCCTCATCTGTTGTGAATACTGAGCAGAAATTTTCATCCAGTATCCCTGCTTTTTCACTTTCACCCTCTGCCCACATTCCCTCCCCTTTATTAAGTCTCTGTATCCCTCCCTTGGTCTTTCTTCACTCCTTAATGTACCTATAAAAGGTTTTACCCCCCTTCTTAACAGAGTTGGCTATCTTTTCCTCAGTTTGTGCCTTTGCTATTCTAACTGCCTTCCCTGCCTCCTTCTGCTTTAACTGATAAAGTTCTCTGTCCTGCTCCTTCTGTGTTTCCTTAGATTTCCTGAATGCTATCCTTTTCTCCTTAAGCTTCCCTGCCACCTCTTTTGAGAACCATTGTGTTTTTTTCCTTCATTTTGTTTTATTGATTGCTTCACACAAAGGCGTGTTGCCTCTGCGATGGCTGTTTTGATTATTCCCCATTGTTCCTCCACCCCTCCTTCTTGCCCATTTGCTAGTGCTTTTCTAAGGCACTCTCTCATTTTCCCAAAGTCAGCCTTCCTAAAGTCCAATACTCTTGTTTTTGTATGGCTTGACTCTATGGCTGTGTTTATTGTGAACCACACTGTTTGGTGGTCACTTGTTCCCGGATGGTTACCCACTTCTAAATCTGAGATCCTTTCTCCTTCCCCAGGTCTAAGATTGCTCCCTCCCAAGTGGGTTCCAATGCTAGCTGTCTGAGGCATGTCCCCTGTAGGGCATCAAGAATGACCCTGCTCTTGGATGTGCCTGCAACAAAGGTACTCCAGTTAACATCTGGCATATTCAGGTCCCCCATCAACAATATTTCCCCTTTTTCTACCATTTTAATGATGCCTTCTATCATTTCCTTGTCCAGTTCTTCCCCCTGAGATGGGGGTCTATACGCAACCCCCATGCGGATTGTGGTACCATTTCCTGTCTCCAGGGTGACCCATAATGACTCATCAACTTCCTGTTTACTCTTAAGTTCTGTTGCTTTAATCCCTTCCCTTATATAGAGAGCTACTCTTCCTCCTCTTTTATCCACCCTCTCCCTCCTGTAGACTGTGTATCCTGGTATGTTGACTTCCCACTCATGGTTCTCTGTGTACCATGTTTCAGTGACTGCCACAATATCCAGGCACCCTCTTCCATTAAGGCCACTAGTTCAGGGAGCTTGTTGCACAGACTACGGGCATTGGTACTCATCACCTTCCATTCATTTTTTATGGCCTTACCTCTTTTAGCCCCATCCCTGTCCTTAACATCTTTTTCTGCATTTAACCCTGCCCTGCTCCCTACTGACTTCTCTGCCTTGGTGTTTACTTCTCTAACTACTGCACTTTGTGGGGGGAGGCTGGGGTTTCCCTGCTCATTTTTAGTGCCTCCCCCTTGGCTAGTTTAAATGCTTGCCAATGAAGCATTTAAACCTGTCACCTAGGATCCTGGATCCCCCCCCAGACAGATGCAGACCATCGTGCCAGTATAAGCCTGCATCCCTCCAGGTGGCTCCCCAGTCCCCAATGAAGCCAAAACCCTGAGCTCCACACCAGTTTTTCAACCATTCATTGAATCCCATGGTGCGGAATACCCTAGCATCATCCTTGCCATAGACAGACAGCACCTCCAAGAAGGTTACCATACATGCTACTTGCCTAAGGCCCCTCCTCAACTCCACAAACTCATCTTGCACCACTCTGATCTCATTTACAGCTAGGCTATTTGTCCCTAGGTGGACAATGACATCCAGCTCCCTCCCTCATGCAGCTGCTCCCATGATCCTGAGGATTTGCTTCCTGTCCCTCCAAGCCATGGCACCAGACAGGCACCTTACCTCCCTATCCACTTCCTGCCCCACGTCTACCCCCTAATGATTGAGCCCCCCACTAGGAGTTGTTTCCTTCCCCTGTGGGGTCTCGTGCCACCCTCCTATGGGTCTCCTTTGTGGAGGTTCCCAGTGTCCTTCTTGGTCTCCACTGCAGGTGCCTCCATAGAGGAACCACTCTTTGCAAGAACAGCATATGAACTGTGGAGAGCTACAGCTGGAGGGATGCACCTCTGTTCCACCACCATCTCCCTCCCTGAGCCCACCTTGGTCCAACCGCTCCTCTTTCTTGGCAACCTCTGAGGTAAAGGTGGTGGCCCTGGTGGTCCCTGGGTGGGGGAAGAGGTTTCACGAATCCTAGCCAGGTCAGCCTGGAGACGGGCAACCTCCTCCCTCAGACCAGAGAGGTGCCTGCAAACAGGGCAACATCTCAGCCTCCAGAATGTCTCCCGGAACACTGCTGCTTCACAGCCATTGCACTGCACTACTCCCATCTTGATTTATTTTGTGTCCCATCTCCTGTTGCTTTGTATGCTTATTGTCTCCTCCCTCTATGTATTTTTACACTTACTTTCCTACTGCCTATGTGCCCTTACACCTCTCACCCTTCCTGTTCTGGGACAGGAACTTCCTGTAGTCTTCAGTAGTCTCCTTCCTCCATGCATGGATTCAGACCTCCAGCAGTTGGGGGATAAAGAGTTGTTTTTTTTTTGTTTTTTTTTCCTTCAAGGTTTCTGAAACTAATGTGTCTCAGTGATCCTTCCCTTCCTACTGCCAAACAGGAAGTTCCAGTTGTCAGTCAAATTCAGTGACTATAAAACTAGAACTGGCTTTGGGTGGGAGGGTGAAGGGGTGGGAAGGAGGGAAATTAGTAAAAAATCTGTAGTTCTGGACTTCTGTTTCTTGCTCTGCAACCAGTTCTCTTCTGCCAGAAACAGCCGGAAGCTGTAATTGGAGACAGCTGATTTTGTACACCTAAGCTGCTAAGCCACACCCCCAATTAGATTCACTCTTTGCTCTCAATAAATTAAGGTGATACTGCCCCCTTCCTCAGAAAAAAACATTTTTTATTTACTTAAATGAGGCCCCCTTCTTCTAATAAAGTATCTGTTTGCTTAATCCAAACAGGTACTACTCCTGCTGAGACAGAAGTGATTAATTAGTAAAAAATCTGTAGTTCTGGACTTCTGTTTCTTGCTCTGCACCAAGGTCTTTTCTGTCAGAAATAGCCAGAAGCTGTAATTGGAGACAGCTGCTTTTGTACACCTAAGCTGCTAAGCCACACCCCCAATTTGATTTACTCTGTGCTCTCAGTAAATTAAGGTGATACTGCCCCTTCCTCAGGAAAAAAACATTTTTTATTTACTTAAATGAGGTCCCCTTCTTCTAACAAAGTATCTGTTTGCTTAATCCAAACTGGTACTACTCCTGCTGAGACAGAAGTGATTAATTAGTAAAAAATCTCTAGTTCTGGACTTCTGTTTCTTGCTCTGCACCAAGTTCTTTTCTGCCAGAAACAGACGGAAGCTGTAATTGGAGACAGCTGGTTTTGTACACCTAAGCTGCTAAGCCACACCCTCAATTAGATTCACTCTCTGCTCTCAGTAAATTAAGGTGAAACTGCCCCTTCCTCAGAAAAAAACACTTTTTTTTTTTTACTTAAATGAGACCCCCTTCTTCTAATAAGGAGGAGGTTGTGGAGTCAAAAACAGTGGTGGAATTCAAGCATGCATGGGACAGTCATAAGGCAATTCTAGGGGGTGGAGGTAGGAAGAAGTAGGCTGCTGGTTAACTAGGGTCTGCAGCTTATCCATTAGGTAGGGAAATGGGAAGACTGGGTGGGCCAAGCGGTCCTAATCTGCTATCAAATTCTATGTTTCTATGTATCTGTTTGCTTAATCCAAACAAGTACTACTCCTGCTAAGGCAGAAGTGATTAATTAGTAAAAATTCTGTAGTTCTGGACTTCTGTTTCTTGCTCTGCAACCAGTTCTCTTCTGCCAGAAACAGCCAGCCAAAGAAGTGCAGGGAACAGTGTGCAGTGGGCAATGCCTGTGAATAGTAATGGGACACACAGGACTACAAGAAGGGCATCTCAGGAGGACATGTGCAAAGGGGGAATGCATGATGAGGATGGAGCCCAGGCACCATCATGCATGCCACATGCACTACAGTGACATGCATGTTGCACACTGTGCCATGACAGCACATGGGCCAGCACAAGTCCAACTGGAGCACAAGGTGAGGCACATTCTGGGACCACACACAGGTGAGGTGGGGGGACAGGTCTGGCAGCACATGAACATAGACACATGCATGTGGACAGTGATAGGTACCTGAGTGTGAATGGCACAGCACATTGTGGGCCAGTGATCACCCTATTAGCAGTCGCTCGGGGGCCCAACAGTAGGGGACAGAGCATGCTTCGGAGGTGTGAGGGAGAGACAATGCAGGTAGGCTGATGGTGGACCCAGGCAACAACACAGTATGTGGCGAGCCAAGCAGACCACCTCATGTGGGGAACACACGACCCAAACAATACACATGCCAGGCACAGCTGCAAGTGGCAGACACAGATGCTGTGGGCTGCAGGTGCATGTGAGGCACACCATAGCCACAACATGCAATGTTGCAATGCACATGTATGCACAGACACAAAAGGAAAGGAAAGATAGTGATGTAGCAGTGACAATGGGGACAATGCCAATGGGAAAATGGTAGTACAGACAGTAGCCACATTGGAAACAGACACTGTGAGCAACAACAGGACTGTATCCATGCATAGACAGCCAGGTGCAACTGCCCATGACCAGGGCAGACACGTGTACAAATATGGTGCTTGTAGCAGCAGGGACACTGTACTGGACAAATGCATAGCAGAGCTACACACGACATGTAGCATGCAGACACACAGGTGCCTGGGCCAGTGGCCTACATGCCATGTGTAGGAGGGTGCCATGCCAATGGTGGTGTGATGCCATGCACAGCTGACAGCTAATGTCCATTGTGTGGGTGCACGGTATGCAGATATCCAAGCTGACCCATGCCAACATGCAAGGCATGCCATGCACAACAGATGCCACAGCAGCGCCACTGTACAGATCCACTGTTCTGGCAGTGGGATGGCAGTAAAGCCTAGGGACCTGAGCAACATGCTGTGAATATGTACTGTACATCCAGCAGGCCAGACCATGGTCAGAATCACACTGCCCACCCGCACGCTGTGTGACCCTGAGCAAGTCACACAGGTGACCAGTGCATTCAGGCCACCCCCCACCAGAAAGTAGTAAAAATATGTCCTGGCACCGTTGTGCTGGTGTGCCAGGGTTGTGAGAGTGCCTAAAATGTGTTCGGCACTCTGACTGAGCAATAACGGCGATCACCTTTTGGCGTTCGCCATTATCACAGAGACCTCCATTGGAGACATACTGCCAGAGTGTGTGCCAGGGCCAAGAGAGAGAGAGAGAGAGATAGGTGAGCTGAGGAACATACAGCACTGCATTGAGGCACAGCACCACACATTACAGGCCATAAGCCCCACCATAACAAATGCAATAGAGGCCACCAGCAGAGAAACAGCCGTCACCTTGGTGGACGTTGTCATGGCATTGCACGGGGTGCAGTCCACCTTGTGTGAACAAGATGAGGCCATGGACAGGGCAACATGCACCATTGAACAGGAAACCACATGTCGGCAGCAACACACAGGGATGATGGTGGCAGCCCTGCAGGACACTGGCACAGGACACAGGACCACCAACACAGGCATATGAACCAGGGCACACAGATGCTGTTGAAGACACACCACAACCAGCAGCGCTCACCACGCCAAGCACAAGTGCAGCTGTGTGTGTGCCATCAACAGCAGTGCAAACACATGGCCCCCCTATGGTCATATAGCCAGACACGGGTGGTGCCTGCAGAACAGTACCAACAGGCCACAGAACTGTGTCACATGACAACCCATCCACAGCAGTGGCACATAAGGGAGACAGGGTGATGGAGATGAGTGCAGCCCCCTGGTGAGGGGGGAGGGAGCACTGTGCAGACACATGGTGAGCGGAAGTTAGCAGGGATGGCTGACATACACACACTGGGGGTTCAGGCAACACAGATTGCACACAGCCAAAGAAAACACCACAGCAAGAGCAGCAGACCCCCCGGACACTGCCATGGCAGAGTGGGAGGCCGCGGAAGCGGAAGGACCCCTACATGATCCAGACATGCACACTGTTGACACAGTGGAATGGGCACTATGGGCAACCACAATGCTATAGGGGTATAAGGGACAGGGATAGGTGTGTCTGTGTAGCCAGGCTGAGTCAGCCACAGTGGGGTATGTGGGTACACAGTATTATAAGGGTGGATCTGGATGTTGTAACATGTGCCATGCATGAACAGCAGAAGGAATGACAAGTGCTGATCTGTACTTGGGATGTGTAGTCAACACCCATGCATACTGTTAGCTGTGGAACTGGATAGCTGACAACAATGTCAGGGCTGCTGTTGTGATGTGTAAATAAAGCATGATGAACCAAATACCACTGCGTCGTACTGTGATACATCCATACAATGCTGCATGGTGGTCTACAGCATGGCGGGGTACTGTGATGTGGCCAGACAGCCATCATGGGCATGCACACGACAGCCAGTTCAGCTGTGATGTAACAAAGTGTTCGACAGGAAGGCTTTACAGGGTGGTGGGTACAGAGGTGCTACTTACTGAATGCACTGTGTGGTGTGTCACATGGTGCAATTGAGTGACCACACCACCCAGGAGGTGGGTACACCCCCATGAACACAGACCCATACCTGCTCAGTGGTGATCCGACAGTGGAGCCATGGACACAGTGAATGCATCCACACTGCAAGACATACCTCAGGCGTGTGTGCCACATGATGTACATACAGCCATGTGACAAGGGCTGACCAATGACAGTACAGGTGTGGCACACTACAATGTATGGCTGTGCAGTACTACACGTCAGAGTGTGGCATATCATGGAACATCAACATGCCACAAGTGCATAGTGGGGCACAAGGCCACAGTCCGACTGTCACATGCATCCGAGATGTGTTCATTTCCCATGATACACCACACCCCAGTATGTATCATTGTGACCATCACTTGTGCCTCTGCACTGAGGGTGCACCTGTCACTATACGCCATGTCCAAGAGGGGCTGTAGAGGGCACATGCACAGATGTGCTGATAGTGACATGGGGACAAGGCAGGCCATACACACAGTAACAACTAAATGCATGCCATGCACACACACACCACACATGCTGTTGCAGCTACACTGATCATGGTGACATGCAAGGCCTACACAGGATGGTTTGCCACCCACCACCCTTCTGACTGCAAGGACCACAGTGTCAGACACATACACGGCATGTACAGCTGTGATGGGCAGTAGGCCATGTCTATGTGGCCCCATGCAGCATATCGTACCACAACCCTGTCAAGCCCACCTGTGGCTGTGGAGCTGCCCACCACACCCATGCCCCACCATGAACAGGTCCAGTGTCACAAAACCTGTCAAACACTGCTGCACACGAGGCATACACACAGACAATAACCACTGTACATAGACATCACCTAGTGGTGGGACAAGAGACATACTTGGCACATATTATGGTGCCATAGACACTGTGCTAGCTGCACCAGCTGTGGAGCATTGCCATTGGCATAGTATAGCCTGGACAGGCATTAGGCAATCATCAGGGACATGTTGGGGCCACTAATACACATGTCCATGCCATGTACAGGGTGAAGCATGGCTGACACTAGTACCCTGTGTGGAATGGATGTCCACACCTTCAACACACATGTCTGGACATGCCTGCAGAGGTCTGACTACCTGGCAGCTCATCTGGGTGATGGGCAGCACCAGTGCTGGGCACAGGCAACCACAGCCAAGGTTGCAGTGCGTAGCAGGGCTGTGCCTGACAACTATGCATGTGTTGGCGAGCCCTACTCTGTGACAGTGTTCCATTGTGGGCACATGGGTCCTGGAACATGTACCCCATGGATGGACTGGACACCTGTACCATTGGCCAGCTGTGTGTGGGGACGCAACATCGCACATGTGTAGCACAGATACACATGGGGACATGTGTAGTGGCAGCCTAGACTGGCACGCACATCACAGAACCTCCACAGGCCATGGCGCACACCTACAGTTGTCGAGGCCCATGCATGGGCACCGACACATAGGTCATGTCAATACCCTACCATGGTACACCTAGGCAACACTGCAGCAGTAATGCTACTCTGACACCACAATGTACTACTCAAAGAGTGATCATGCAACAATGGTTTATTAAAGCGACTGGGTGTAGGTAAACACAGGTGTACAGAATAGACACACGTGCATGATATGTACATGGTAACAGGAATACAAATACAAGTACATGTGCAATGCTTGCCTGAAGAAGACTAAAACCATGTAAAAGCATTAACATTTAAAATTTATCACTGTACGAACACGCATGCAGGTACCATGCCTATTGCACAACCCTGATGTGTACAATTGAACTCTACAACATGAATGGCTCAGCGCTTTATGCAGCAATGGACAGGGAACACCCACTTGGAACATCATATGAGGTGTTGAGACTGTCTGACAGTCACTGTGGGATGTGCTGCACACCAACAGTGTGACCCACTCTGCAGCACATGGTACATGAGTGTGTGTTGAGTGCTGGTACAGCACCCACACTAAGGTGTCTGGAGCTGTCACACAGCAGCCATCATTGCACAAAGTGCACCATGTAGGCCCTTCACTTGACACATACATTCTGCTATGTGGCTCTGCAGAACCTGTAACGCTGAATTCTGCTGTGCAGTGATGCATGGGGCCTGCTGTTCCACACCTTCCACCATCACCCTCTGTTGGGCCTCTACACCACAGGGCTGCACAGATTGAGCCCTATCCACCCCACCCTCCTCCCCTGCACCCATTGCAGACTCCACACCTGCAGCATGATTGCAGTGCACCACATATGCCACTGACAGCCCTATCCCCTCCGTTGGGCTACTATGGTAGGCACATCCTCCTCCAGGTCCTGCACCTCCTGAGCAGCCTCCTGGCTGTTGTCATGGCCTACAGGCTCCATACCCACCTGCACACCTACAGCTGCTCCCACCTCACCAGCACCCTCTGTGGCCACACCCTGATGAGCATTGCCCCCTACTGTGCCCTGGCCAGTGTCCAAATGTTCTGGGGTGTCGTATGTGTCCACTGTGGCACTGACATTATTAGTGCCAGGCACATGGTGCCCTGGTGAAGTGTCCATGTTGGTGTCCACAGTTGCTGGCTCCTCCTCCTCCTGGCCTTCACAGTCACTACTGGACTGCATAATGTCTGTCGGTGGTAGTGGGCATGCACGCCTATGCAGTCATCTCCACCAGGACCTGTACTCCTGTGCCTCCACCCTCTTCATGCGATCCATGGCCTGGAACATACTGCATGCCCCTGGTGTGTCTGAAACCATCCCCATCCTGCTGTTGAGCCTTCCACTTGTCTGGATAGGGAGCACACGTGTAGTACCATGCCATTGAGAGGCCACATGTCCACTAGCTATGGGACTTCACCATGTAGTGCAGTGCCAACTGGTCCACAGTCATCCATCTCTATCCTGTGCTGTGTATACTGTGATCCCCTTGGAGGGACACAGTGACAATCATACAGACACAGAGTGGTGTACGGCCCCCCTGTCAACAGTGCATGCCCCATTGTACTGCTGTTCCAACATGGCACAGCCCTCCCCCCCTGCACCCGCCCTCACTAGTATCCCCTCACACCTGCTTCCAGCACCCCGTACACAGGCTGTGGTCTTCCAGTCCACCACCACCTGTGGTACAGTGTTCCACCCATCCCCCTCATTGCCCTGCATATGTTCCCTCACCTCCCTATAGTACCATGTTGCACACATCACAGACCATGCCCTCTCAGAGCACACCCTCTAATGGAGCCTGGAAAGCCCTCTGTCTTTGTTCTGGCAGTCCCTTCTACACATATGTGGCCATCATTGTGATCCACCCTATCCTCCCCCTCATGGGGGGTATGGGTACCGCACCCTACCTTCCCTTGTCCAGCATACCCCTCTGTCCCTGGCTGTGCAGTCTGTGTGTTGGGGCTGCACCTAGTCCACCACTCATAGGTCCATACTGTGTGGTGTGTGCCACTACTGCACACATTCACCATCCATGGCATGACTGGTGGCATAGTTCCAGGGGGCTATAGCATGACACCCCGGGGGGATGGTTCCCATGCTATGCATCCTGGCTGCTGGTCGGCCCATACAGCCTCTGTCCGACAGTGTGCGGTGTGGTACATGTCCCTGGTTGTATGTGCACCTAGCTCATTCCCTTCCCTGGAGCATGATGTACACACACCACCCGGATGACCGCCCCACCACTGGTGCCTTGCACACAACAGCTTGCATAGGAACCCCTAGACAGAAGAAACTATTCACCATGACACTACCACTGATGCACTGTAGCCATGTTGTCCTGCAGCCACCCACAGCCTTCTATGCCATTGGCCACCACCATGTCTGTGCTGTCTGCACACATGGCAACCCACATGTGGGTAGCAGCTCTGTGATGCACAAGGAACACCATTCACAGCACAGATACCTGTGCGACCCTGCCCTCCATTGCCATCAGGTTTGGGCAGCGACACCCACCACCACACACGTCCACTGACCCTGGGAACAGTATGATGTATGCCACCAGCTGTGCAGTACTCCCTCATGGATCTTGTCAGTCACTGCTGGCCCACAGTGGTCATTGGGCCATCCAGGATGCTGACCAGCGGATACAGGGTGTACACCGCATGGGCCTTGGCCAGTCCCCAGTCTGCCCACTTGTACCACACCATGTGGTTGGTCCAACATGCCCCGTCTGATCACACATGTGCTTCTGCCCAGAGTGTGGGCCACTGTCCCACCAATTGCTCACAGGCCTCTCTGTCAGGTATGTCCCCATGCTATGCTCACGGTTGCCATGTTGCATGCTTGCCTGTGGTTCCCTGGACCATCCTGTGGGACACTGGTGTGTGTGTATGCCACATGGCCCATCTGCCACTCCTATGTTGTGCATTCTATGTCCAGTGTGTAACTGCATGGGTTGCCCAGTGGCCCAACCAGTATCCTGGGCAGCTGCGTTCTCACCCTGGTGTGACTACCATCTACCCCTGCTGCCTTTAGGCCACTGGTGACCTCCATGTGTGTCTGAACCGGTCTCGCCCACAGGTCCCACCCACCTGTCCCCTGTGTGTCTACTGTGCTTCTGTGTAGCTTTCAGTGCCCTACATGCCCACCCACTCCCTCCACCCACTTTGTCCATCCAGGGACCCACTATCTAGTCCCTGCCATCCCCCCATTCACATACGCAGCCACTGTGTGTGTGTGTACCACTCTGTACAGTACATTGTGCTGCCAGAGGATCCCTGTGGTCCATGACATCCGTGGCTGGTCTAGTGCCCACTCGGGACATCTCCACATGTGACTATCACACTCACCTACCCACCCAGGTCATTGTACATCCCCAGAGGTTCACCATCATGGCCTCGCAACCCCCCTGTCCCAAAGGCAGCCATTTGGGCCTACATGTCCCTACATCCTTGTTCAGTTTGTGTTCCCATGTGGTCTGTACACCTCTCCCACATGGCATACCATCAGTGTCACATGTCCGGGCATACTAGTCTCCACCCCATGTACCTGCGACATGTTTAGTTTGCTGCAGGACAACTTTACACGGCATTGTTGCATCATGCTAATGCAGTGTTCATGACTGTGCTGCCTGTCAGCTTATCCCTCAGTGCCCATGGGCCACCCACCCACATCCCTGTCCCACACATCATGTGCATGGTGTGTGCTGTGCTGGTACCCAGCCTCAGCTGCCACCACTGTGGTGACCATCCCATGTACAGTGCTGTCACTGACAGATGTATGCCACCATGGCATGTGGAGCTCAGCATGCCCGGGGGTGGGCTATGGTGGTTTTGGGGACCATACACATGGGTGCAGTCAACTCTACTCAGTACCACACTAGTTGTCCACTACATGCATTGCCATGTATTGGTACAGGGCCACAGCTGTGTCTGCATGATCACAGGCACCTTCATCCCTGCATCATCTCTGATGGGATACGCACTGTACCCTGTCCCACTACTGTCACCAGCAGTACCGCTACTGTGGCACATGACAGGTGCCAGCAGGTACTTGTCGGCCATGCCTGTCCTCCACCCCCTGGGTCCACTGTTACTTCACAGCCACAGCAGGAACAGTCATTGCCTGAACAGTGTACAGGCCAGGCGCAACCTCCAGCACCAGCGGGCAGCATGGTGGCTCCAAGCATGCATGCACCACCATAGTCCATTGCTCAGTTATGCCGTTGTCTTTGCATGACACATGTGCAAACCATGGCGTGTCACCCTTCAGGCATTCAACCAGGGAGCAGCTCCCTCCAGCCCCTCCCCTCTGTCCTGCATGTGGCATCTGCCCCAGCATGCGCACAGTGCATGATGTGGGACCTTGTGCTGGACCATGTGTGCTGGGTCACAGCACACATGTGCAGGTGCCCAGCCTTGTGGCCCAGTGACACGGCAGGTGTGTCTGCATCACATATCCTGGCATCTGTGTGGCACACAGCATGGCTGCTGTTGGCACACATGGTGCACCTGCATTGCAACCCTGCTATGGTGACCACACATGGTGTGCTAATACTGTACCCATGCACCTAGGCTGTTGTGAATCTGCTATGTGACTTACCTTGGCTTTGAGGGGCCATATCCCTTCATGCACGGTGCCAAGGGCTCCTCCGTTGTTCCTCCAGCTGCTGACTGTGGGCGCCATCTTCTCTGCCACCCGTGGAAACATTAGCAGACGGCCATTAGTGTCTGCACAGTGCACTGTGTTTTGCAGGCTGCCATGGTATGGGCATTCGTGTTACATGTCTGGGACACCTACCATACAGGCGCAGCCTGCCCGTTTGCATGCCCACATCAGTGTCCACTGCCAACCTCCTCATGTGTGTCAGAATGGCACCATCCCTCCTGGCAAGGTCCTGCCAGTGATGCTGCAGCTGTCTGGGTGTCCTCCTGACCCCATGCTGTTTGTACAGCTTGGCAGCAATCCTTCTCCACACCTGTTTCCTGTCCCCAGGGGTGTGTCTCCTGCTGACAGGTGGCAGCAGGCACCTTGCCCACTGCTGAACCAGGCTGTCCTGCTGAGCAGTCTCATCTGGGCTAAAGTTGGGCTCACTGCCACCTAGACTGCTCATGTTTGCACTTGCAGCGAGGCTGTGGCTGTGTGGGTCTGTGGATTGTTTGGCTCAACAAGCCCTTCTGTACCAGGCCCCAAGCTGCATGTTGTGGAATTCCCCCCTGCGTCACTATGCAACATTGTTGTGCACGCTGCAAATGTGTGCCATTCCACCACATAAGGCAATTGCGTATATATTTATTGCAGCTTGTGATTTGTGTGCTATCTGAATGCAAGGCTCCCTTGTGCATGTACTGTACCCCTGCATGTGTTCCTGGGCTGTGCTTGGTGTAGCAGGTACTGTGGTTGTGGTGTGTGTTGGCACAGGCTTGTGTTGCACATGTGTGCACTCATGGTGGTGGAGGCCCTCGGGGGGGGGGGTTCACTGTTATGCTGGTGTGGCTGTGTGTTGTCTATGTGGGATGTTTATATTATGATGCTGTGTGTCCTGTGGGTTGGCCTGCACATGTATGTTCCTTCCTGGATACTGGTGGTCCGTGTCACCATCCCACCATCATAACATACATGCCCCTCTGGCCCTGTGTACTCACCCTACAATGCCGTCCTGTGGCAGGCATGCATGCCTTCCAGGGGCAGCTTGGGTACCACCACTGTCATGTGTTGCTGTGTATACTGACACATGCCATCCTCTCTCAGACTGTCTTGAAGCACTGTTATTCCCTGCATTGTCCGCCAGGGGTGACACACCAGACAGAGGCACTGTTTCTGTGTCACAGTGTACCACTGTGTGGTACACTGCACTGAGCAGACACTCCTGTGTGGTGGTGTCCACTGCTGTGGCATTTACATGTGTTGTCAGTCATCCCTTGGCAGTTGTTACTGTTTGGGTATCCGTCTGCCAGTGCCACCCAAGGCCCACATCTCTCCGATAGGTGAACTGGTTCCTGATGAGCTGATCCCATGCCAGCCGGCCAGTTGTTGCATTGCCTGGCAGTCGATGCTGATAATGGTGTTGATGTCATCCCACATCTGCTTCCTCATTGGCCTCCTCTGCATCCCTCTCACCATGCACAGGATCCTCTGGTGGCAGTGGTACCCTCTGGCTTATGGCAATATTGAGCAGGATGCAACATACAAGGGTGATCTTACAGCACATCTCCAGGTTGTATTGCAGTGCTCCTCCTGCCCTGTCCAGACACCTGAAGCGTGCCTTCAGGACCCCAAAAGTTATCTCAATCACGGCCCATGTTGTGACATGTGCATCATTATATGCCTCCTCCGCTGTATTCTGTGGGTTCCTCACTGGTGTCATGAGCCATGGTAGTTGGGAATATCCACTGTCACCTGTGGAATGAACAGTGTAGTAGATGTTTAACCACGGACTGGCACTATGTCTCCTCCACATGTCTCACTGCAGTGTGCCCTACCCACCATGCCCTATCTGTATCTGTCTCCACTCATCTAGCAGCCATCCGCCCTCCAGTTCACCTCTCTGGAATGCCTGGTGTAGGCCACTCAGCCGGAATATGAAGGAATCATGGCAGGATCCAGGGTACCTGGCCACCACATCTAGGATATGACAGTGGCTGTCGCACACCACCTGGATGTTTAGTGCATTGTACCCCTTACAATTTATGAAGGCATCTCCATCCTTCACTGGGGCCTTAATTGCCACCTCTGTGCAATTGATAGAACACATGACATTTGTGAACTGTGCTTCTGCATAGAATGCCTGTTTGGTGGCCTGCTGCTGTGCATCCTGTGGGAAGGCAATATATCTGTCACGGCATCGCAGCATGGCATCCATGAACTGTCTCAGGCACTGAGGCATGGTGGCCTGGGATATTCCCACTGAGTCACCCCTGGGTCTTTGGAATATACCAGTGACCAGGCAGCACAGTGCTGCCTTTACCTTCACACTGACTGATACGGCATGAGCCCTTTTTGTAGCTGTGGCTAGTTCCTCCCCCAGCTCCTGGCACAGCATTGCTATGGCAGCCTTATTCAGCCAGTACCGTGCTATGCACTGCTCCTCTGTGACCTCCTCATAGGATTGTCTGTTATGTATCACTTGGGGGACTCTGCACCTGGCTGGTTGATGTGGCTGTGGTGGTGTATTGCCCTGCATCCTGCCATTGAGATGCCTCCTTCACCTGCACTGCCTCTGCCTGGCTTCTGCTGCCAGCATTATGCCCAGTAGGGCTACTCCTATGGGCATAGTCATCCTTTTCTACAGTCACACTCCACAGTCTGCACACTGCTTCCTCTAGTGTGTCTACTTTGTACTGTGTTACTCCACCCCTTTTATAGTGGTGTGCAGTTAGACCACCATTTCATTGGTCTAGGTGGTAAAGCCTTGGTTGGATGCAGGCTGCATGTGCTGTGCTTCATGAATCTGGCTTGTGGACACATCAGGCCATGCGGCATGTTGCAGGTTCCACTGTGCTGCATGTCTGGATGAAAGGCACAACGCACAGCTGCGCTGGGGTTTGCCGCAGCTTGCATTTCTGAATCGCACTTGCTGTATCTTTTGACGCATCTTGCTACTTGCGTTGTGATTTGTGGATGCATCCTGCGGGCATGCTACCTGTGACTTTCTGAATCCAGCCCTAGTTGTCACATGATCTCTCACATAATTAAAAATGACATCACTTTCCAGGATGCAATATTTCAGTTTTTGAATACTTAGCTTAAGGATTTTATCAAATCACTATTACACATCACAAATCCAAACATCATCATGCATATACATAGGGTCATACATGTCTGTTACTAAAAATCCAGATCTAGGACCATACAAAAACACAAATTCTGTCAAGCGACGGTACAATGAAACCTTTATGTCAACTGCATTTTCAGTCAGCATAAAGGTGGTCAATGTTTTCCATGTTTTCTTCAGGGGGCTTTGCCCCTCAAACCACCCAAGTGTGGTGCTGTGCAACCCACACCCCTCACTTAAAATAATCAACTCTGAGTCAGAGCTGATTAGGGGAAGGGGTATAAGACCCCCAGAAAACAGTGCCAGGGTCCAGTGCTGACACTACAGCTATCTTGCACTGTTGCTGCAGTAGTGTCGGTCGCTGTCGAGTTGTTGCTGTGGGGGGTGTATACCTAAACATCCTTGTATAAGACTAAATACTATATTATTATCAAATATCTAAAAAACAGACAATGAAACAACTATTCTTCATTATATTAGCATGAGTTTTTATTTTTCCAGATGCATCTTTTGGCCCCACCACAGACTGACAAATAATCTTTGTTTAAATTTATAGATGAGATAAAAAGCAAAGATTACAAAAATATAAAATCCTTTAATTATTTTACTTACTCTCCTGAATTACACCATTCTAAATGATTATATGACTGTATACCCATGGCAAGTAGACCCAGAAGGAGTGTGTATTCCTAAGAGGTAATTTTATAACTCTTTTAGAAAAAATATAATTCATCCATATGATTAAAAATGCTGTTTTCACGTTTATTTTCTTTGTACACTATATTGTTTTAATTTAAGTGCAAAATATACAGTATATCTACTTTTATCTCACATCATTCAATTGCAGGAGTAGCCAGGATTATGTGGGGGAAGAGCTCCTCCCCCACAGCCTACTTAACGGAAGCAGCTGACTCCCGCTCTGCTTAGAACGAGTCACACTCGCTGCGCTCATTCAGTACTGCTTGCTGGGGCAGGTTCATTCCCTTTCCCTCCCCTCGTTCCCTGCCTTTCCCTGCTACCTCTGCCTCGTTCTGCTCCTCCTTCCCCTCCCTGTCCATTTCTTGCTGTTTCTTCTTCTTTTTTTGGTGGGGGGGGAGTTCAGCCTGCCTTCGGCTTGACAGCTCCGCAGTTCGTGTCACCTTCCCAACCTCACTGTCCGCTTTCTGGACCTCCTGCTATGCACTGCTCTCGTCCCACAGCTTCCTATCCCACTACAACTGGACATGAGTTTTGCTCAGTGGTGCTTACCGCACTCTGCGCTGCTTGCCTGGTAACCTTCTTCTCCCTCGCTCACTATTTGCAGCCGAGTTTTGGACTTTCTGGATGCATTACTTGCAGCTTTCATTCAACTTCTGGGTGCCATTTACCACGCAGCTCCTCTGACGCTACGCCCGCCACAGACATTGGAACTCCTGCTCTTCCCTCCTCCTCTTCTACTGCAGCCGCCTGCCATCAGACTTGCACTTCAGCTTGCACTACGAGGATTTCTGCCCTTCTCCACTGTTGTTCCAGCTTCCAGACCGCTTGCTCCTCACGAGCTGCTGCCACTTGCCATCTCACTCTCAGTCTCCTCTCCATGCTGCTGCACAAGCTGTGCTGGAGCCCAGGTTTCCTAATATATGTTTACCTTATTCTATTTGCTGGCCACTCACCATGCTTCTACATGGGAGCTCAAGATTAGGCATTCTTACAGGGCGTTATTATTGCAACGCTAGCCCTTCTGCCTCCTGGACTTTAACCTGTGTTGTTCCTCTTTACCTGCTACTCCTACATTCGTGTTGCAGTGCATTCCCATTACTGGAGACAGTTTAAACTACTGCATCAGCTGGGCTGCACCATGCTGGTTTCAGGTAATGCCTTTCCATGACAGGTTCTGTAGTCTCCTTCGCTATGTGGCTCGAAACCAAATCAATCAATCAATCAATCAATCAATCAAAATCTTTATTTATTCAGGCGAGCATCATTGAGCATAGCTCATTTACAAGATGGACCTGATTGGTCATAACAATATAAATATAAATCCATGAGCATATACTCTATAATCTCCTCATATTAGTTATGGGAATGTTTATAGGCTCTGCTTCCCTTTGTCATGGCAGCTCTGGTCTGATCCAGTCATGAAACAAACCCTAATTCCACTAACCTGTTACTTTCAGTTCTTAGCTCTATTCCTTGGACTTCAGTTCTCCGATACATTGCATACTCATGGATTGGATCCCCGCATTATATAAGCTCCTGGCACATAGCTACTTCACAGTTGTGACCATGGGATAGGATGACAAGAAACCAATCTGACAGCGACTCCATCCAACCTGCCTCATTCACTATAGCCCTGGCTGTCTATCGAATACTGACTCATCCGTCCGTGCTTTCAGGCTGACATGCTATGTCTCCAACCAGTGCCCATGTTCCTTCTGGCCACGGCCACTCATGGGCTCTTACTTGCTCGTTCTCACCTCTCCTTTTTTTCATCATCATCATCTGTGCCGATTGTGGATCATATTCAAGCCATGCCTCAAGTTTTCCCTCACTATCCTTGGACAAGTACCATGCCATCTTGCTTCGGTCGTTCTCTGCTTCTACCCCCTTTACGGATGACTACTTGCTGCCATGGCAGCCTGTCAGGAACTCCCTACTATGGCTATGCATTTTGATGTTTTACCATTTATCTTATACTCCTTGGATGCTTTCGCCATGCTTCTGCTACCACGCCTACCTCATGCAGCTTGCTTCCTCCTACAACTTCTGCAGCTTCACTTCTTTGCCTTACTTGCTCATGTTCCATGCTTCACCCTCCAGAGCTTATGGGTCCTTATGACTAACCTGCCATTCAATCTACTGTTCCTTAAGAAATAGAATCATTCTACCTATGTTTATGTCATTTCTGCGATCTCTACACACCAGGACATTACCCTCTGCATTGCATGCAGTTCCACATTTCCATTGCTTTATCTCCTACTGCTCAGCAACATGCCTCGCCCCGCAGGGCCTGAAGTTAGACATCGCATGTACTCGGACTTGTGCCCCTATGGGCCCGGAAATCCTTTGTTCTTATATAGTTATTGCACCATAATCACCTATTCGACCTGCCTTCGCCCATCGGGCTGGGAAGTTCCTTACTAATCACCTGCTTCTAAGACCTGCCTTCACCCATCGGGCTGTGAGGTCTACCTACTAATCTTCTTCTTCTATGATCTGCCTTCGCCCATTGGGCTGGGGGTTCCCTCCTTCCGCTCTACTTCTGCCTCACCAGCTCGGGCCTGAAGATTCACTCATTCTACTAGATGCTGCTGTGGAGGCCAGTCAGTAGCTCCTTCCCTATGGATTTGCATCTGGCCGTTCATTCGATCATCATCTGTCCTTGGATGCTTTGCCCTGCCTCTTCCGCCGTATAGACTTACTGCTGCTTCACATTTCCAGGACGCTTTGTTGAGCTTCTCGTGAAGACTTTCCTTATCCTGTGTGTGTTTTACCACTTATTGGAACCCTGTGATGCTTCTCCATTTGCCTCAGCCTCTTCAGTTACCTCCATCTGGGAATCTTATGCTCGACTGTTCGGGTCTCGGCGGGTTATTGCCGCCTCCAACATTGCATATCTACAATTTTGAATGCTATTCCTCATTAAGTTGCTGTCTCTATGCAATGGTCTCTTCAATGCAATCCTTGCCATCCTTGATTTAATGGATTCGTCAGTCCTCAGCACCATTCCATTCTCTACGTCTGCTTTACAAATGCAGTACTACTCTGCTCTCAACTGACTCAAGATTCGTCTCCTGGAGGCTGTATACCATGCACTGTTCCTACTGGCTGACCTCCATAGATTTGGCTACATTCTCCTGTTACCTGGAGTTAATCGCCTCTATTTACTTCTCCAGCTGCTGGAAAAGCTGTGCTTCTCGTCGAGGGTCTAACTGCCACACTCTCTTCTATCAGCAGACTTCCATGGGTCTGTCTGCACTTCCATACCTGGAATCAACCACTTCTCTCTCCTACCTCACCAGCTATTGGTTAAGCTACGCTTTCTTCAGGAGCTGATTGCCATGTCCTGTTCCTTCTCATCTGCCTTCATGGGTGCAATCCTGCTCCTACTATCTCTCACTTCGGATTTGCAGTCCGACTGACGTGCTTACTTTTGGGCTCACCATATTCTACTACTTGGATGCTTCATACCTCGCTTCAGTGTCTCCGAATATCCTCTACAGCTTGCCATTATTTCAGCTCAACTCTATAGCCATTGCCTTCATATCAATTCCTAAGACTGTACTTCACTTATCAGAACTGGATTAATCAGTCGGTAGCCTGGCTACAAGCCTTCTCTCATTACATGTACTATACAAGCCCTGTATTAGAAATCAGGAAGTTGTACTATTTCTATTCATACTGCCTCATTGACTGTCTGCATCTGGTCTCCTATATTGAATTCATCAGTCATCAACTTCATAGCCACCATCATACATTTCCTGGATTATGCCCTCTATCAATTGAAGTCTGGAAGAGGTTCTTCATTTATCCACTCTCCATCATTTTGATTTTAGATGGATTCTCAGACTCAGACTTTATTAGGAGGAAATTACTTCACTGGACATTTACAATTCTGTTCGTTCTTAAGCTCCTTTATCTGGATTGAATTCTACAAATTAGAATTCAGACTCAGCTGATTAATTTAGTTTAATTAGGATCTCTCTCCTTTAGTATGCCCAGAAGGACGGGCAGGTCAGTAGCCATGGGTCCTCAGAAGTTTCCCTCCAAGGGGTTTTTTCTTCTCTGGAGTGCTACTGGTCACACTCTCCAGAGTTAGATGAGGTGATCGTCTATTCCTATCATTAGATGTTGTTATACACGACTTTTCAGCATTCAGTTAAAGGACAAGCGTTTATATATTATTCTTTTTGGGGCTTTCATAATTCTAAACCAAGCTTCCTTCCTACAGGTGGGATACAGAGAAAGGCCAAAACCATCAAATATTTTAAAACAACTCAATTCAAGCATCCAAGTACCAATGCACAAACATTCTATACTACTACCTAATGAACATTGTTCTCTTAATACTAGCCTCTGTATCCACAACCATCTACACCATTCCAATATATATGTACATAAGCACTGAGCTTGAACCACACATAATGACATATTATAAAGTCACTAGTGTATGTTGAAAAATCATATACACTGATCGACCTAAAGTGACATAAAATATCTAATACAGTAAGACTAATCTGCTACACTTATATACTAATTTATGATTATAAAATGTGGTCGGCAGCTTTCTGCATTCTGATTGGCTGAGAGGTACCTTCTGCCATGTCTTTATGCACACATATTGTCTTAATCAGTACCACTTTAGCCACTATGGAAGCACCACCAAAGAAACCATTGTGCCAGCCTGAACATTTTTTAAAAGCAGCAGCCTTTTTAGTATAATGTACAGTCCAAGATGGTGAGTGCCCCAACCCCCAACACATGACAACTGCAGTACATTATAGTACTGGTTATACCTTCATTAAACATTTTTAATTAAAATTCTGACCTTTACTGCCTGCAGCTGACAAAAACTGCTTGTGATCCAATGAGCGTCTTCTCTGCTGGCAGAAGACAGCTTTCAAATCTGAGCTGAGAACTCCGCCTCTGCCAGCCGTTTAAACATTGTACATGAAATAAATGTTTTAAGTCATGCCAGCTTTTGTCAGCAACACCAAGTGAACCAATCTTCCAGTGTTTGCCAACAACACTGAGCAGCTGATCTTAGTGCTGGTAGGCACTAGCTCAAGAAAGTGCTGGAAAAAAACACTTTGCATGGTGGTTGCTATGGGACATGCTCACTCCCACTAAAACCACTCACATTAGAAAAACATCAGCCACAAAAATAACAAGCATTTGTCAATGCCGAACGTTCGCTTGCGGGTATTTGCAGTGGTGTTTGGCACGTATGGTGCTTTACCCTAATACCCTGTGCGATTGCTGGTGTTTGCACAAGAAATTTTCAGCATGACCTTTTTGTTACCCCCATTGTGCGCTACATAGGCGGAAACACGTTTTGGGCAGGATGTGAAAAATGACAGCTGTACTGCTCATAAGGAAGTGTGGTAAAATGGCAATGTTGAAAATCTGGAGTGAAAATATTGAAAATTCGCAAACTTACGAGCGTGCATAGGAACTGCGCAGTGAACACTCGTAAAACAGTAATTTTTATGAATTTTGTCACCAAATTTTCAACACAGCCATTTTAAGACCTCTGCTCATGATCAGTGTCACTGTGATTTTCTTAATGTGTCCCATACACTGAGTTCGCACGGCGACTGTGCCATTGTGCACTACATGGGTGGAAACACATTTTTAGCAAGATGTGAAAAATGACAGCTGCACTGCTCATAAGGAGGTGTGGTAAAATGGCAATGTTGAAAATCTGGAGTGAAAATATTGAAAATTCGCAAACTTACGAGCATGCATAGGAACTGCGCAGTGAACACTCGTAAAACAGTCATTTTTATGAATTTTGTCACCAAATTTTCAACACAGCCATTTTAAGACCTCTGCTCATGAT
This sequence comes from Neoceratodus forsteri, assembly GCA_016271365.2. Classification (NCBI taxonomy): domain Eukaryota; kingdom Metazoa; phylum Chordata; order Ceratodontiformes; family Ceratodontidae; genus Neoceratodus; species Neoceratodus forsteri. Next base: position 877,343,789 of record CM057459.1, read on the forward strand.
CAGTGTCACTGTGATTTTCTTAATGTGTCCCATACATTGAGTTCACACACCGACTGCGCCATTGTGCACTACATGGGTGGAAACATGTTTTGGGTGAGATGTGAAAAATGACAGCTATACTGCTCATAAGAAGGTGTGGTAAAATGTCAATGTTGAAAATCTGGAGTGAAAATATTGAAAATTCACGAACTTACGAGTGTGCATAGGAACTGCGCAACACATGCTTGTAAAACAGTCATTTTTAGGAATTTTTTCACCAAATTTTCAACATAGCCATTTTAAGACCTTTGCTCATGAACAGTGTCACTGTGATTTTCTTAATTTGTCCTGTACATTGATTTCGCACACCGACTGTGCCATTGTGCGCTACATGGGCGGAAGCATGTTTTGGGTGAGATGTGAAAAATGACAGCTGTACTGCTCATAAGAAGGTGTGGTAAAATGGCAATGTTGAAAATCTGAGTGAAAATATTGAAAATTCGCGAACTTACTAGCCTCGTAGGAACCGAGCAACGCAGCACACTCATAAAACAGTCATTTTTGGAATTTTCCCACAAAGTTTCAAAATAGGCTTTGAGAGCCCACCCTATGAACGCTGGCAGTGTTGTTTTAGATCGGGCCCGAAGGTGATTTCATGCAGTGATCATGGAAATCACTCTTCGGCCCGCGATAACGCCATGACAGTGACATCATTCATGAAAAGGGATCTCAAAAACCCCACGTTGAAAATTTGGTGCAAAAATTCCAAAAAATGCCTGAGATACGCAACAAAGTTGATAAAACCCTATCTGTCCCATTATACAGCTTACCGGCATTTCCTCAGTTCGCAGTTGGCTTTGAAGAGTCCAGACGTGTTCCCGGTCCACCGAAGATCGTCGCAGCGAGGTCTGGAGGTAAGTATGGGGTGAGGGGTGTGGGGAGGCAGGGTGCGAGTGGATGGGTGCAGGTTGTGGGGGGACAGGAAGACTGAGTGTTACCGTTTTTTTTTTTACAGGTTTTTATTTTTTTAACATGACGACGCTGGACGTTTGCCACACTGGGGTGGGCTCCCAGCATGGCACAAGGACAGCTGGTTGGGGGCATGGAGCCGATGGGGGATTGGGCACCCCTGTCAGCCATAGCATCAGTTGCCATGCTGGGGTGGGCTCCCAGCGTGGCACCCTGTAATCTGGGAGGGAGGACAGTGGAGCCGACGAGGGATTGGGCACCCCCGTCGGCTATACCATTGAGTTGCCACGCTGGGCTGGGCACCCAGCATGGCATTTGGAAGGCTTTGGGGAGCGCAGCACAGCAGACGGGGATTGGGCACCCTGTCGGCTATAGAGTGTAAAAGGTGAGGGGGAGCACGCAGTATGTGTGCAAGGCAAGGTGTGTGTGTGTGTGTGTGTGTGTGTAGGGGAGCGGTGCATAAGCAGGTGATATCTGATCGCTGCTCACTGGAAGCATAGCTCCCTTTCAACTGTACGCCACTGCATTTTGGTGCTGTCATAGACAGCTCCTGCATGCATTGGCAGACTGAGGCCGCGCCTGCCAACACACTGACTGAATTGGAAAAGGGGGTGACACACTTCCGAAAACTCAGATGATGGCACTATGTTTCTTGCACATGCATGCAAGCAAACATAAAAAGCATTGCTGTAACATTTTGCCAGGTATGCCACCCCTAATGTGCTATGGTTTATAAAACCGAAACTGATTTGTGTATGTCTTTTGTTTGCATATTTTTTACAATCATGCTTAAACTATTTACAGTCCCCACTACTGTGAGAGCCTAATGGGGGGAGAAGTATTAAGCTATGTTTGCCTATTCGGGGTGAGTTGTAAAGAACTTACAATAATGTCCCCCCTAGTTTTATGCTTTCTTGAAAGCCATACCAGGTGGCTCTGGTGAGATTGTGACCAATATAATGTCAGTGACAATTATCCTCCAATTGTTTTGATAAATAGATCTAATCTGTTCAGAATATGGTGAATACAAAGTAAGAACATTTTTACCCCCTTGGGAATCATTACTCTTATTCCGGATGATTGCAGCTTTCTCTTATATTAATCTTTCCCTATCCTGGGCCACTGTCCAGTGCTCTGCTTCTCTCACTACTGTGGCATTAATGCCATTCTCTATACCTCTGAGGCACTTCTGCTCTCAATTATAGCACTCTCATTGGCTACAATTCTTTTTTCAATCTCAAAAATTGATTATGATGAATGTTACTGACGGTGTGGCTGGGCGGCAACTCGATGTATGTAATACAGAATTCTGATCTGTCAGCTTTCTGTATGGAGTAGAGTCAACATTTCCTACCTTTTTATTTTTCAGCCAGACTCAACTCCAAAAAAATTACATTTTCCCTACCAAATGTTATAGTAAAACATAAGCTTGGGTTTGAGTCTTCCAAATATCTAACAAAAGCTTATAGTTGTTGCTCAGTCCCTTACCACACCATCAATATATTATATATCAATTATATAAGTCAATACAGTCAAAACAGGATTCCCATCTGAATTTTGGATTACTTGCTGTTTGCATAGGCCCAAATGAAGGTTCTAATGGCTGAGGGCTAACAAGGCTCCATCACCACCACCACAGTACTTAAAGGTGGTGCTGTCCTAAAAATACAAAATTATTGCAAGTAAACACAAACTGTTTACTTCTTGTAACAAATTCAGAAATTCAGTAATATATTCCTCCTTTCCTTGCTGGAAGAAACGTATTTTCTCCAGTCCACCCTCATGTGGAATGTTAGTGTGTAACAATTCCACATCAAGGTTGATAAAGTACAAATACCGCTGCATAACATAATCCCCAGTAATTTGCAGTACCTGTGCAAAATCTCAGATGAAAGATGATAATTTGCACATTAATGATGTGATAACAATAGCCATGTATTTTCTAAGGGATTTTGACACTGATTCAGTAATGGTCACCTTGGGATACCCAGGTGGCAGCTGATTAAATGACAAGGAATGATTGTTCATCTACTCTACTACAATAGGTGTGCAGTCATTCATTGTAATTCAGATGATGGCTGGCCATGATGGTGAATGGAGGGGTTGTACCAGTCACTGGCATTGCAGGGGAGACTCAGGCTATATGTGGGGGGGGGGTGGAGGTGATGGTGGAGGGTCCAGAGTAGTAAGGATGGGGAGGGGGGGTTTCATTGCTATGAGGTCTCTGGACAAGCAATCAGGGGGCAGGGGAACCATTGGACACCAGAGCATCTTCTGATCTTAAATGGGCAGGTGTTTGGGGGACCACTGGATTTCAGGGAATATTTCATACACACATGGGTTGGTGTTCAAGTGTAGGGGAACCAATGGACACAAGGACATCTTCTGATCTTACTTTCAGAAATGTTCTAGTGGTAGTGGACCACTGGACACCACAGAATATTTCATATGTACATGGGCAGGTGTTTTGGGGGGCACTGGACACCTGGGCATCTTCTGATCTTGCATTGGCAAGTGTTCAGGAGGTTGGTGGACCACAGAAAACCATGGCATCTTCTCTTAGATAGCTGAGCATTCAGGAGGGCAGGGAGACCACTGGGCACCAGGGCATATATCCAAGAACATGGGTGGGCTAATGGGGGGGCTAGAGAGATGCTGGCCATATGACATGGTTAGTGGAAGCAGTAATTTATAAGGCACTAATGTCTAGTTTCCACCTCTCCAAACCTTCAAATGAGACAGTGCACCCATATGCAAGGCACTAACTACTACTTTGCATAGGAATACCAGCATATTATAGGGCACTCACAAATGGGCTAGCAGCTCACTAACCACAGAAACATAGCAACATAGATTTTGTTGGCAGAAAAGGACCTTCCTGCCCATTTGCCCGTTGTCCCTGCCTATTCCATTACTACTGACCCTAGTTGGTCATGTTTGTTACTCCCTTCCCTGTTCCTCTACCTAATATTATCTTGTGCCTATCCCATGCACACTTGAAGTTCCCCACAGTCTCTTCCCCCACTACCTCCTCTGGCCAGCTGTTCCAGTCATCTACCATGCTTTCTGTGACGTATTTCCACACATCTCTCATAAACTTCCCCCTTTTAACTTCTTTGCATGCCGCCTTGTTCTAGTGCCATCTATTCTCTGAAGTCGACTCTCCACTTGTACCTTGTTCACTCCTGGGATATATTTGTAGACTTCTATCTTGTCCCCTCTCACTCTCCTCTCTTCCAAGGAGTACATGTTGAGGTCCTGGAGCTTTTCATCATCTGGCTTCTCATGCAACACTCTCACCATTTTGGTTGCCCTCCTCAGCACCACTTTCACTCTTACAATGTCCTTACAGAGGTATGGCCTCTGAACCTGGAAACAGTACTTCAGGTGGGGTCTCACCAGTGAGTGGTACTTCAAGAGCACCACCTTCCTCCAATATCTATACAATATAGCACTTTCTACTACTACTCTACTTTGCAGGCACTGGGGGTGTAAAGGAGTCATTAACCTGTTTTGCGATCCCTACCCAGCTTTGAATATCCTGCACTTGGGGTTGACATACTGGAGAGGCAGTTTGCTGAGAAAGCAGCATTTATAACTCATACCAGGATGCTACAGTGGTGCTCAGCATTGGGTTCCTTCTTCTTAAGTCATGTTGTGGCACCATTGTTATGAGTCCCTGAGTGATGACGAGACACAATGATGGGAAACAAATAGCAATTAAGTAATTAGCAGTGATGAATCTGTCCATTCTTGCCAGTTTCTGTTCAAAGGTTCTGATTAACATGATTTGTCAAGAAATAAGCTGACATTTATTACCACTGAAGAACAGAAGAAAGATCCAACTAAGTTGCATTCCATATCCTGCTTGTCAGTCATGGATTCACCAGTATAGCCTTGTTTTGGTTGGGCATATTGCATGGCCTAATATTATGTGTAACTGGCCACCACACACTCCCTCATGTTACACTTGTGCTGTAGGGCTTTATCAAGGAAAATGGTCCTGCATATGCAAACTATAAAGAAGATTTAGTGATTTAGTTTTAAGCTGCTATTGGCTAAGATCAGCTAAAACACTTCTAATGATATGGCAAAGTAAAGTGATACTTGCACAATTAGAATGCACATTTTGATTCGTTGTTCAAACCTCTGTGAAGTTTCAAATGATAATACTGCAGACACCATGCTCCTAGTCAAGCTAGAAGGTATCTGTGTGTCTCTTCTTAAAGGGACAATGTCAACTTTTTTTGTATCATATTACGTCTAGGGGTGGGCGAAATTTGCAAATTCTGCTTTGTCAGAACTTCTGCAAAAATTTCAAAAATTTCGTGGAAATTGCAGAACTTTTGCCATTGGTGAAAGTAGGATTTTCCGCGGATTTTCACCAAGTTCTGAGGACTTTTTCTGTGAACTGCAGAAAAATGCATATAAACTGTGGAATTTATTCTTTCCACAGTTTAATGAACTGTCAGTGAATGAGTGTCTGCTTGTACAACCATGCAGTTATTCACTGACAATTCATTGGGCCACTGGTAGTGGAGGAGAGATGAGTGCTTTGCTGGTGACCTGCTCAGGGGCAGGGTGTGGAGGGGAGTTGAGTGGTGGCAGATGAACTGTCAGGGTGGTGTTTGTGGTAGTCTAATAGACACCAGGGAATTGAGATTAGTTTTTTTACGAGGGATCTGGGATGGGGAGGTCCACTAGACACCAGGGAATACTGGGAACAGAGGGTAATGAGTTGGTGGACTGCTGGCTGTTTGTGAACTAATGAATCCAGGATAGGAAGGGGATCTGCTAGACATCAGTTTTGGGAGCCATGATCGGTAGGGCAGCCACTAGAAACCATGAGGGTCAAAGGAAGGGATTGAGGATATTACGGGAACCCCTGATCAGTGGGGGGTGGATTAATGAATTAAACTGCAGTTAAAAAAAGCCTCAGAAATTACCACTGGCAGTGATCCTTTCTGTGGATTTTTTTGCCACAGTTTAATAAATTATCCCACAGTTTTTTAATATTTTTTCCACAGTTTTAAGGTGGAATTACCGTGAAAGTTCCAAAAATGATTTGTGAATTTTTGCGGAAGTGGAATTCGCACTTTCACCAAAATTCCACTGGCGGAAATTAATTTTTGCACATCCCTAATTAAGTCCAATTGAAAAAAATATATTTTATTATTGTTTACTTTCTTTAAAACTCATTTATTTTGCTATCTGTTTTATCTGCTTCCTTTCATAGTAGACCTGAACTGCATGGCAATGGTGTAATTATACCAAGCTATGTTTTGTTTCAAATCCTTGATCAACTGTTATTGCATACTTCCTGAACATTATGAATGCTCCCAAAGAGTGCAGCCACTTTTGATGAGATGTTTTCCTCTTCAAACAGTGCAGTGACTCATGATGCTATGGTTTCCTTTTGTATCACTGCTTCATGAGTGGCTAGGTTGCATTGGGGTGGTCCCAAGTCCAGACAAGATGCAGTGAAAGTTGATCAAGGAATGTAAACAAACAAACTTTTTTGTGGTAACACCAGTATGGTGGTCAGTCTGTTTTTCACTTTTAAAAGGAAAAAAGGAATCAGAATCAAAACAACTAGCTTAACGATCTTCCCTCAGACTGTGACTCTTCTAACATCTACATGTATGCAGATGACACCATCATCTACACTTATGCCCCAACAACTGCAGCTGCTGAGGTCCCTCTTCAGTGCAATTTTTTCAACATGCTCTACTTGTTCAAGGTGAATCAACTAACAATGAATACAAAAAAATCAAGTACCCATGACCTTCGGTACACGCCCAAAGCTATCAAAACTCCCAATCCTCCCTCTGTACCTTTCTTACTTCAGAATAATCAGCTGGTGGCGCACTGACAAGGAAGATGGCATCCAGCTTGAGACAGTCTCTACCTTTAAGTACCTGGGTGTTTGACTCAATAGTAATCTATACTTCTCCAATAATTTTGACGCAATCCACAACAAACTCCATCCAAAGCCCGGTGCCTTATATTGCAATAAGGACTGCCTCCGACTCCCTATAATCCAAAAACTCATCAGCAAACTGATACTTCCTATCATTGACTATGCTGATGTGGTCTATTGTTCTGCCCCTTCCACATGCCTTGCAAGATTAGACACTCTCTACAAATCATTTTGTCTATTCACCTCCAACTTGCCCCCCCCCCCACTGGCACCTACCACTGCACACTGTATAACGCACTCTACCTACCCCATCTAGCTCATCGCCACTCTATCCACAGCTATGCCCTAACTGCCAAGTATTTGTTTGATTCCTTATCCTCCTACCTATGCTCGCTCCTGTCATGCACAGCTGTGTCTGACTACAATCTATGTTCCTGAACCCTTGCATCTTTTCTATTCCCCAAACACACTCTTGTGCATGACAAGCAACCTTCTTGTATTGGCTCCTCATTCTCTGGAACCAACTTTATCCCTCCCTTTGGTTTCCCCTCTCTCTCTCTCTCTCTCTCTCTCTCTCTCTCTCTCTTTCTCTCTCTCTCTATCTATCTCCTCTCTTAAGCATTTCTTAAGACTCTCCCCATAACAAACATGCTCCTGCCACTACCTCCTCTGACTCCAGGTCTACTACTACAGGGTGTATCTACTGACTTCTACACTTCTGAACTGGTTTCCTAGCCCTGTTACCCTGTTGTTATATTACTGCTACTAAAAAAAAAAACACATTAACTAGCTGCTGTACATAAACAATCTTTACAGAATGTGAGTAATGTGTTTTTTTAAACTGGGGACAATTTGAAGACCAAGGGGGTTGACAATGTCCCTTTAAGCTGCTTGCTTTCAGTGATGTCACAAGCCACTGAATGAGTTCTTAGTGCTAAAAAATGCAATCTCCAAGCTACACAGACTTCCCTAGAACTGACTGACCCCAACCTTCAAAGCCTGTTAGAAAATAATTTGGTACTGAGTGCATCCTTGTGTAACAACTTTAAAATGGTATCACCCCATATCGGTGAGTATTATTGAGCAACTCAATATGAGCAACTCAGTAATATTGCTCCTGTGTAGAGAGACTGTTAAAAGTGAGTGAAAGAGCCTGTATAGAGGGTGTAACAGTGAACTACACTGCTATACCAGGATATAGGCAGGTGTGTGGCTGAATCCTACCAAGCTCGCCATTTGGTGTAGAGGCTAGAGCCACCACCTACACTGCCAGCAGACTCACAGGTCTCACAGTAGGATGAAGAATTTTTTTTTTCTTTTTAAGTCTGCCCCTTCCCCCAGAGATTATTATTTTAATTTTGGGAGTGCGGGGGACTTGACTCCCAACAAAAAAAGAAATATTTATATAGCTGTTCATTGAACAGCTGAAGATCATTACTGTTTGTAGTGGTTGTTGTTCTTTTCGGTCACCTTTCTGCACTGGGCGATGTTTGAGTCACGGTTTGTTTGCCACGCTGTAAGGGATTTGTCCTTATCACATAAATCCCTTTAAAACAGACAAAAAGTATCTAAAAGTAACAGCAACAATCATTTGCTGCATATTGCAATCTATGCAAAGACTTTCGGGGCCAGGCTATAAAAAGGAGAATGATCACCAGTTAGGGCATGAACAGACCTATCCTGTTTGGAGTCATTATGATTTCCACATTAACATAACAAAATACATGCAGCTAGAGATGTGCAAAATTAGGAAATTTCATTACACAAAATATTTTGTGGGTGCAAAATGCATAATTCTGCCTTCGAAATGCAAAATTCTGCCAGTGAAATGCAAAATGTCACCCGCAAAATCCAAAATTTAGCCCATGTAAGGGTAAAATTTGGGCATAATTTTGCTGTTTTGGTCAGAATTGTGCACTGCGCAGTGAAATTCCACATTCTGCTGGTGAAATTTCTCAACTTTGCACCTGGCAAAACATTTCACAGAATCTCAGAATTTCGCAGAATGTTTCACGCCATGAAATTGCCAGTTTTATGGTGAGTTTGCAGATGAAATTTTATTTTGCAACATCTCTACATGCAGCAGGTAAATATTTGAAGCCAATAAAATGCTCAATTCTGTACACCAGAAAGGGTTCTTATTATATACAAACATGGTAAGAGTAAGATAACCTTAAAAAAAATTAGTATCCAGTCTATAGCTTCAATAGGACCTGACCGAGGTTTCAGAATGCCAGATCATTTGTATTCAGTAAGCTTCTTGCTCAAGAAGCTTGAGGTCCCAGTTATCAATGCGTGGTAACCCTCTCGATGCCTAAATAGCATAATGAGGTAACAGAGTGCTCCATGGCCTCAAAGCATTTTACCACACTCAGTATCCTCATTTTCTTTGGGACCAGGACCCACTGGGAATTTTCCTTATGGATGTTGTGCCCAATGATGTTATATCTCTCATCTGAAGTAAGTAAGTAACAAGTTAAATAAAGAGACTATTCAAATAAGACAATCACATGTACCACCCTCGTGTAGTGTATTTATTAATGTGCCCTTGTGACAAATCTGATATAGGAAAAACTGCTAGAATGTTGAAACAGAGGGTTCCAGATCATAAATTATCTATTAGGATAAAGAATGGGACATTGAGTGGGGCAAGACATTTCATTGCTATGGGGCACACAATTACCTCATGGCACTTTTTTGGCACTGAGATAGTTAACATGCTCAAATGCTGTGGCAATTGGGACCACAAGCTTCTTGAGCAAGAAGCTTATTGAATACAGAATATCTGGCTCTCTTAAACCTGAGATAGTTCTCAATGAAGCTACAGAATGGATATCAATTTTGTGGCATTGCCATGACTACTGTGTTGTTGTTTTCTTGAATGTCATGTTTATTTGATTTCTTAATTTTTTATTTTGTACTAGATCAGTATTATTATAAATTTAGGTCAGTAATCAAGTTTGCAAACAATCCTTTCTTTATATTATTTTTTTATAACTAAAAAATTGTTTTCTGTTAATGATATGCTCACGGTTATGTTTTTGACAATTAATTATTTTCAGTAATGCCATTTGTTTTGTCATTTAAGTTTTGTTAAGGTCATCTCATATTTGTCATGTTTGTATACATAGAAAATAATAGATAGGCAAGCGTGTATTATGGATTTTTTTCACACCTAAGGTATTTGATAACCCATAAACCTTGAGAGTGAAGCTTGAGAGGTTTATGTGGTCATCAAACACCAAAGTTGTGCAAAAAAAATCCATAATACACACTTGCCTATTCTTTATTTTTTATAATTGCTGGTGCCTGGATTTCTTAGTTGTTCGTATCTTTCCCTCAATAGATTGTAGTAGTGTGACCTAACATTCAGTATCCTAAACCAAATTGACACATTTTCCACAAAACAGAATTATTTACTATAAGAAATATGTTAAGCTTTTTGTTGTACCTTTGTTAGTGTATTTTTCTGAGAAGAAGCCGTCGAGTGCTATAGCAACACTCGCTAATGCTTGTGTCGAGTCTTCTGAAGCTGCCGAGTCACTCGCTCTCCTAGCTCTACATGTGGCAGCTTGGGAAAATACACAAATGAAGGTACAACATAAAGCTTTACATGTTTCTTATATCAAATACTGCCATTTTGTGAAAAATGTGTACAATTTTGTTTAGAATACTGAATCGCTCGGTCACGATACAGTCTGCAGTGAAAGTGAAAGTGGTTTCGGATTATTACAGCTTTTGGGAGCATAATAACCCAAAATCTGGTTATTAGGGCGTTTGAAGAGACTGGTAATCTGGTTGATATTTGGGGTCACCAGTAATTATTTATTGGACAAAGCATGGAGTGCAGCGTGCTACGAGAATTTTACATTCACTCAGGTTGTTGGATGGCACATAAACCTCGAGGGCGAAGCCCGAGGAGTTTATGATAGCCATCCAACAATGAGGGTGTGTGTTAAATTCAAGTAAACCACACTGAACCCCGTATTTTATTTTATATAATTCAAGGGTTCCATTTTTTTCCCATTGAGAGGTATGAAAATGAATAAAAATAGACAGTCTTACTTTGTCTTGTGGATTTTTTTTTAATTGGTAAAATGTGCAGTTTGTAATGAATGAAAAACAGTAAACTAACTATGAGAACTTTTTAAAACTGTTAGAACAGGAATTTAAACTTTAACAGAAAAGAGAAACAAACAAAAAAATGTCCATTTGAATCTTCTGGTTGTTTTCTTAGGTTGCTACAGGTGTTGGTAGGTGTTGCTTGGCAGTGGAGTCTTGTGACCTGCGGGGGGGGGGGTAGGTGAAAGAACAGTTGGGAGAAAGCTTTGTTAGGGATTATGCTAAAAGTAGTAAAAGTGGCACAGTAGGATTTTTTCATAAATATTAATATTTAGCAGACTGAGTAATGTTTTGTAGCTTGTGTAAAGATAGGAGAGGGAAAAGAGAAAATATCTTGTTTCACCGTGGCTCAGGAGGTGAGTGTTTATGCCTGACTGAATTTGTGAGGGACACTGCTTGTGGCAGTCTCAAGCTGCACTGCATCGTGAGCATTTTTCCATTGAAAAGAGCCACGTGAATGCTATATTTATTTATTTAGCTTTTGTTGACCGGGTAAGTGCACTAGACAAATCCTGCCTATTTTCAGGCACGACACGGGGAAGGGGGATACAGATGAATGCCAACTGACCTTGAACCAGATTAAGCTGTTGGTGGTATTTTTTTAGTGAATGAGGGAAATTTGGCCAGGACACCGGGGAAATTCCCCTACTCTTTTTTTCGATAAGTGCCATGGGATCTTTAACATCCACCTGAACTACCACCAATCCAGGCAGATGGGACCTCGGTTTAACATCTCATCCGAAAGACGGGATATATAATAACCTACTCAGGTGTTATGGTTTTCAATACACATTTTTTTCAATGGGAAAAAATGAAACCCATTAATTATAAGGTAATAAGAACCCTTTCTGGAGTAAAGAATGGGTGTTATTGGCTTTAGGTATTTACCTACTCCATGTATCTTAGTATGTTAATTGGGGAAATCATACTGGATCCAGACAGGATAGGTACAAAAATGGCCTAATTGGGAATAGTTCTCTTTTTTGTAGCCTGTCCCCTGTAAGCCTTCTCATAGCTTGCTAGAAGATGTATGATTTTTATTGTTACTTTTAGATATTTTTTGTGTTGTAAAGTTGTTACACACAGATGCACACTGTATCAATGCATCCTGTAACAGGCTTTGAAGGTTGGGGTCAGTCAGTTTCTAGGGAAGCCTGTAGAGTTGGAATTTGCATTTTTATTTATTTATTTATTCAAGTCTCAGATTACAATATTTGAGCTAGCAGCTCATTTACAAAGGTTCCACATCAGGAGGGAGAAAATACATTAAGAATTGAATTTAGGATTACAAAGGCAAGTAGTCAACAACATACAATAGGTAACGACATACAGTAGGTAAATCATCACTCGTAATATCAACGATCTGATCGACAGGTAATTAGGGCTGTCAGATTGAGATACAGACAAATGGGTAGTTATAGGTATCATTTAGAGCAGTGGTAAGTCATTCTTGGGAAGGTTATTGTGGAAGAAGGTATAGTGCCAGTCAAAAGGATTAAGTAGAACATGAGGAGTAGGGAAGGGGAAGGGCAGGATTATGTGCAGGGAGCTGGGTGTGCCAGGCAGCCTTTTGTCAGAGGGGGAGAGGTCAAGGCAGGGATCCAGTGGTAGGGTAGGGGTAGGGGGAGGTATGCAGAATAGGAAGGGCCAAGGTGCTGGTGATGTAGGATACATGCCTGAGGCCATGGACTAGTAATTACTAGGGGCAGGAGCATATCATGAGGCTCGATAAATGTGAATGGAGTTTTTTCTTGAACGGTCCTAACTTGGGTTCGGATAGAAGGTCAGCTGGGTGTGAGTTTAGCCACTTAGGAGCACGGTACATAAAAGACCATTGCCCTTGGGTCGTGTGGTGGTAGGGAACTTTATATTGGTTGTTGAGTGACCCTCTGGTCAGCCTGGGAGGGGCTATTTGATGATGCATAGAGTGGACACCTGGTGGAGTAAGACCAAGTGTGGCTTTCTTGGACAGGAGACAGGCTTGGTATATGATGCGATAGTCAAGGTTCAACCATCCTGTATGTGAGTATATGTCACATGTGTGTGTTAGCAGCGGGGCTCCCAGAACTAGTCAGCAGGACTTATTTAAGGCAGTGGCAACTCTTTTCAGGGTAGAATCCAAAGCAGTGCTGTAGGCTACGAGGCCATAATATATTACAGAGAGCATTGAACTGGCTACTGCTAGTTTAAGTGCTTCAGGAGTGAGGCAATGTCTGTGTTTATATAATTGTCTAGTTTTATTGCATGCCATCTTAGTGATGTAGTCAATATGCATTGTGTACAATAAGGTGCTATCCAGTATGACCCCTAAGTATTTGAAAGTGTGTACCATTTCAGGGATTTCATTTTTATTGTTTTGGATAGTTAGCTGTGCTGATTTAGCTTTGCTATGGGGGGGGGCATAGTTTTTGTTTTCTTGTAGTTGAGTATTAACTGTGCACTGGTAAACCAGTGTTCGACCAGGCTGAAATTGCACTGAAGCCTTTGCTCAAGGGAGATGGGATCAGAGTGGCTGGAATAGATAACTGTGTCATCTGCATGCAACAGGATTTTGTCATGGCACACTTTTGGGAGATTGTTTAGGAAGAGGCTGAAGAGCAGTGGGCCTAGTATAGACCCTAGGGGGACACCTATGCTTACATTAAGCTTATCAGAGAGTATATTGATAATTTTGACTTGTTGTACCTGGTCAGTGAGGTAGTTTTGGAACCAACTCAGGGAGGTGGTGGACAAGGAGGTCTCTTGCAGTTGGGCTAGCAGGAGATTATGGTTCACTGTATCAAAGGCCTTAGTGAGGTCAATAAAGGTGGTCCCCGCTAAGTGCTCTCAATCCAGGAAGTCATGTATGAATCCAGTAAGCTCAACAAGGGCAGATGTCATACTGTGTAGTTTTCAAAATACATGCTGTTCTTTTAACTGAATTTTTGAGCAGTGAGCACCTGTTTGGTGATGTGTAACATTACTGGAAGCAAGCAACTTAAAAGGAGGTACACACAGATGCATGCCAGCTTGTCTTGAAACATGGCATCTGCTGCATTACCATCTGAGACCTCATAGAGGTTTGAACTCTGAATTGAAATTCACATTCTAACTGTGTATGAATCACTATACTTTGTCATAAGATTAAAAGTGTTTTAGCTGCTCTTGTGTTAGCTGCTTTTAGTCAATAGTAGCTTAAAAATTAAATAACTAAATCTTGTTTATAATTTGAATATGCAGGGACATTTACCTTGATAAAGACATTCAACATGATGGCAAAACATTGGAGTGTTTGGCAGCCAGCTATGAACTGTGATCTCTGAATAAATTTCAGAAAGGACATTTTAATAAACTTGTTGGCATCTATTATTCCATGTCTTTTGATGGAAACCATTCCACACAGACCCCAAGCATGTGGTGGACCCATTTTGACTGGATTGGTGATTGGGAACTTTTGTGTGCTCCTCGGTCATCCCATCTCATCTAGCACTAAAATACAATCTGAAATACTGTATGCACTTATGCAAGACAAGTCTCAGTCATCAAATTTAAAATCATATGTTTAATCATGAATAATACACTATTTCTAAGTGAAAAAGATGTTCCAGGACTAGAGGGCATTGGATGAAGTTGGAGGGAGGATGATTCAGAGGAAACGTGAGGAAGAATTTCTTCACAAAACGGGTGGTGGACAAGTGGAACACCCTGCCAGAGGAAGTGGTGGGGGCTGAAAAAATCATGGGATTTAAGAATGCATGGGATAGACATAAAGGAATTCTGGAGGTCAAGGGTAAGGGGCAACAGACTTTTAGGAAAATATAAACTGAACTTATAAGCACAAATGGGCAGACTGGGTGGGCCATAGGCCCTTATCTGCTGACACTGTCTATGTATCTATGGATGTATGTATCTGAAAATTAGATTCTATAGCAAGAGCTGCAAAGAAACACATCTAACAAAGCCAACATAAAGCTACTGTAAGTCCCCCCGGGCATACTCCAGGAAAACAATTTTAAGAGGTCCTATCAGTTTTTCCTTTAATTCTTCTATGATCCTGTAATATCTTATCTGCCTCTTGGGAGTCAATTTCCAAGGTGGGCATCATGTCCACTGGTTACATCATTGATGTCCTTGATGCCATATCACCACTCCTACTCACTTGAGGCCTTCAAGGAACCTCAAGGCAAAGTCAGATTTTGATGTGTTCCTGATCTGAGTCAGTAGAAGACATTTATGCATTTGTTGCCAAGCATTAGTATGTACTATCAGTCATATGATTTATGTGATTAGCAACTTTTCTAAGAGCATCTATAGTTTTGGACCTCAAGCAAAATTATTGCTACTGTTTGGACTGCCAGAGGCAGAAGGGATCTATTGATCTCTTCTTCAAGAGCATGTAAGCGTGCTTCTGAGAATGATGTAGTCTCTAGGGAAACATTTTTCTGAAAAGCAGAACAGTTGGTATAATGTATAATAAGCCCTAATAATGTTCATACATAGATTTTTTTTTACATAATACATTTCAGAATTCATGTTTCCATAATACAGTACTCTTCTTGAAACTGAAGGGAATGCAATCAATGAATTATGCCCTCTACTATACATAAGGCTGACTTGAGCTCAGCTGGGTAATCCTACGGGGACACATTCTAAACAATAAATAACTACTGGCACCTGTCAGATGAAGAGACATATTTGATAAACTTTGATTTTAGCCTTTGAAAAACATAACTTTATGCAGTTTTTTGAGAGCATGTGACTGATGATCCACTTTTTATGAAGACATTTCCTCTGAGATGGGGCTCCATCAGTGGCTTCAGAAGTTCAGTTCTCACATCTTAACCTCCTTCTTGACATCATTCTAACATTTCTGTCTGCTGGTTCAATCTCTTTGGGCTCAAGTATACTGTTCATTTAATTACTACTGTAGCTTAAACTCCGCATTTTTTTGAATGGGTTCATGGTGAGCTTCTCACTGAGAAATGTATTTGTTTTTCACAGCTGTATCTAGCACATCAAACTGCAATAAATGTTATCCCTTTAGGAATAGGAATGATTTAATGGAAACTGACAACTGGCAGCTACAGCATGGGGGAAGGGAGTCACTTTTTAGGTATACTGTATATTTCTTATATAGTAGAATTTGTGTTGTCTCTGTAGTTTACAACAGAGGTAAATGTTTGTTGATGTGAGTGTGATGCAACTCTTATTCTGTCAGCTAATTTTCCTTTAGGTGGAACATTCCAGTTGTATCCATAAACTCCACTTTGGGACAATGACACTCAGACCTTATTTAACTAGATTTATTTTAAACAGATGTTTTAATTTGTTTTCTAGTACTATAGCTCTACACGATGAAAATGCCTAGCATGGTGCTGAAAAGGGGACAGGACAGTGCTGTTTGGCTGTCAGCATACACATTTAAAGCAATGCAATAAACTATTTAAAAATGTATATATATATATATATATATATATATATATATATATATATATATATATATATATATATATATATATATATCTATCTCCATATATATATATATATATATATATATATATATTAATTAAGAAACTCCATTAATGCATCAGTTGGGTTCATATTAAAGTGACAAAATATGGAAATGTGTTAACACCACCTCACTCCCCCACAAACCTAGCACCTACCACCCCACCCTCAACATCTACACACCAATTGGTGTTAAGTATGCCTTGGGGATCGTTGGTCTCTAAAGCTCACCCCATTCCATCTGTAAGGAAGGTAAGATGGTAAAGTATAGAAGAATGGGGTGAGCATTATGGTCAACAACCCCAAGGCACACCATGACACCTGTTGGTATGTGGACTGCGGGGGTGGGTGGGGTGGTGTGGTAGGGTTGTGGAGAGTGAGGCATGGTGTTAGGGTTGGGAACCCTAACACCACATTTCAATAGCTTTGATACTTTAATATGAACCCTAACTGATGGATTAATGATTTTTTTTTGCAATGAATTTCCTTACTTTTTGTGAAAGTATCACCATAGTCATAGGTATTTATGGGAGTGTAGGGCCCTCTGGGACCTGTGCTCCCATCAATCCATAAGTGTACAGAAATTGTAATTAATCTTCCTCTCCCTGTGGCCCTCCCAGGAACCATGATTTCCCCTACTTTACTGTGGGAGTGCAGGGTCCTTTGGACCCTGTGCATCCATCCCTCTATAGATGCATGACCAAATTATCACCATAGTCATTTGAGTACCCCAGGACATGTAGCCAGTACAGAAAATTTTCAAATCCCCTCTAAAACACAATTCTGTACAACTGCGATGCCATTCTGTGCCACAGGTGTAAAAACACATTTTGGCCAACATTTGAAAAGTACAGTTGTTACATACATGATTTGGGGTAATAAGAAGGCTATGTTGAAAATCTGGGTTGAAAATATTGTAAATTGCCATAGTTTAAAGTGGGTGTACCAAAATTACACCTAAAAGTCATAACTTTACCATTGTTTCATACTTTTACCCCAAATTTTCAACATAGTCTTCTTATCACACCACCTCATAAACCCCATAGGTGAAAATCTTTAAATCCATGGCAAAATGCCATTCGGCACCACAGGTGTGAAAACATATTTTGGCCAGGATGTGAAAAATGACAGCTGTATTGTTCATGAGGTGGTGTGAAAAAAATGTCAATGCAGAAAATCTGGAGTGAAAATATTAAAATTGTCAAAGTTATGCATACCAACCCCCGAAGCCATTTCAGAGAAACAGCATGACAAAGGATTTGCACCTAAATGGTAATTTTCACATTTTTTGGCACTCCTCATCTCCACAACTGTACATTCAACTGGAATGAAACTTGCCACATCAAGAGATTTAAGGTACCTGACAGCGCATGAGAAAATTTTGTATGTATCAGTTGTACAGTTGCAAAGTTATTAGAGTGTAAAGTTTTGTGCTTAACATAGAAGTGACCTTTGAACCCTAACTGTACTGGCACTACTGTGCCAGTATAATATATTTCAAACAACTAAATTAATTTGTCTAGTAAGGTTGAAGCACAAAGTGTACAAAGTAGGAAAATTAAAACATTGGATAAAATGTCAAAGGAACCTTGGTGTAATTGGGGTGTAGTGTTCCTTGGGGATTTAATGCATTTAATGCAATGTTGATATTACACTGATAGTGGGACTCTGTATCCAAACATTATGTTACTATTTTACCTAGAGAAGTCAGTGTTGATATTAGGTTAATGCTGCCGTTGCATTGCATGATTATTTAATTATTTATTTGTTTATTTACTTATTTATTTATTTGAAATTAATCAAACTATGATAACCTCATGAGATGCAGCATCATGTTTTCACATGGGTCCCAGTGAGACTAACATCAGTCAGTAGGTTAACATTGTCCAGAAGGAATAATTACATCCATGCTAAAATATACACTGGAAAGACAAATAATCTCTAGCGTTAAGTACATCCAAACAGTAATCAAAACAAACTAACTGAGTGGTGCAACAAACAACAAAGAGCATGAACATCATTATGCAACATGATCATGGAGTCAGAGGGAGATTCTGGACTACATCAAGCAAAGAGAGTTCAAAGGTGACTACAAAGATCGAAACTGAACTCTTGCAAGCTAAAAACATTCTTTATCTGGAGAAGGGGTTTGTTCCATGTGTCTGGTGCTGCAAATGCAAAGGTCTTTCTACATCATTTAAATCCTAAAAAAAAACATGCGACGTGTATGCCAAGGTTCAATTGGCTATGTTGACTCTCTTTGCTTCTCTGGTCATTGGGGCAGATATACAATACCTTCATCTGTCCATGTTGGCCATCATGAAGACTGATGGAGATTACTGGCCCCTTAGTTACTCCTTGTTGCTGGTTCCCTCTCTTTGGGGATGTTGGGGCCAGGACAGCTGTCCCATTGGAGTAGATGCATGTTTATGTCACGCCCTTCCTTTTGCCCAGTCAGCTGCACTACTGCGTGTATGTCAACAATAACAGAACAGGGCAATACAGGTCTTACTTCCTCCCCAGAGGAGGAGAGCTTCCCCTGAGATTCTTGAAGCTCCTCCCCCTGGCTGGCCTACAGTGTTTCCAGGCTCATACTCAAAGCTGGATCATCAGCATAACAAATGAGAGCCCAGCTATTATGCCAAAGGGCTGACACTTTATTGAATTTTGACCATATTTTTTTTATTTGCCTACTCTGCATGCTTTTTGTTTCAACTCTAATACATGTATTAATGTAGCTGTTTGCAATTAATTTTCTTTCCTTCTGACATAGATAGTCACAGTGGCTTACTTTGCATATGGTCCTGCAGTCCATACACAAACAGCTATATAGCTGCATCATCACAACCACAGTGTTTGTGCACTCCTGTAAATTTTTTAAGTGGCTCTCTGGGCCACTTTCAAAGCAGCTGCATCATCAAACCTATTGCACCAGACTTGTAGCAGGACTTGCGAGTCACCCTGTGGGCTCACTATAGCCCCACTTCTGGCTTCCCAACAACAGATGGCCAGTCCTGCTGTTGGACAATTGGTAACAAAAAAAAAATAATCTCACCCACAAGCATCCATGCCCACTTCCTAACCCCGTACAAGATGAAAAAGAAATAGAATTTATATAGCACTTTTCATGCACATTCTATCCCAGATCACTTTACAAGTAGTGAAAGACTGGTAGTGAAGTGACTGTAAATGTATAGTAGCAGCCATTTTGCACATCAACACATAGAAACATAGAATGTAATGGCAGACATGGACCACTTGGACCATCCAGTCTGCCCATTTCATCCTACATACACAATTACCGCCAATTGTGCCAAATCTACAGCTCTTTCTCCCTCCTAGTTCACTTACACTATGATTTCCATGTGCTTATCCCATTCTTGAATTCCAGCACTGCTTTCACCCCACCACCACCTCCACTGGAAGGCTGTTCCTGGAATCCACCACTCTTTCTGTGAAGAAGTACTTCCTCACATCTCTCCTGAATCTACCCCCTCCAGCTTCATAGCATGACCCCTTTTCTTGAACACCTTTTCATCTGAAAAATACTCCACTCCTGTTCCTTATTTATTCCTGTGAGGTATTAAAGGTCTGCATAATATTCCACCTCTCTCTCCTGAGTTCCAAGGTGTACATATTGAGGTCCTTTATTCTATCCTCATTGGGCTTTTGATCCAGAGCCCACACCGTTCTAGTTGCCCTCCTCCAGACTGCCTCCACTCTTTGTACTTCCAGAGACATGGTCTCCTGAACTGGACACAGCACTCTAGGTGGGGTCCTACCAGTGATCCATAAAGAGACAACACTACCTCCCTCATTCTGCTCCTGATACCCACCCCCCACTACACCCCAGCATCCCACTCACCCTCCTTACTGCCTTGTTGCACTGTGTGTCCACCTTTAGGTCATCCAATATGATTACCCCCAGGTCTCTTTCCTACTTGGTGGTCATCAATACCACACCACCTGTTTTGGACTCTTTCCCTAGGATTTTGACCCTAAGTGCATTATTTTACACTTTTATTGCATTGAATCTCAGCTGCCATACTCTTGACCACTCCTTTAGTTTTCTCAGACCTCTGTTAATCTTTTCCACCCCACCTGGAGTATCTACTCTATTGCAGATTTTGGTGTCATCCACCAAGAGGCAGACCTTCCCTTCCAGCTCCTCTGCAATGTCAGTTGTAAGCACATTAAAGAGGACCAGTCCCAGCACACATCTCTGAGGAAACCTGCTGGTCACCCTCCTTTCCTCTTTTGAGAACTCCATTTACCACCACCCTCTGTCACCAACCCTCTAACCAATTTCACACACAGCTTTCAGTTGGACAGTTGCATGAACCAGATTTTTGGGAAGGGGAATGTTGACAAGGACACCAAGAAAGTTTGCAGTTATTGTGAAAAGTGTGTTGGGTTCTTTTACATTCATCTGGACATCACCAGAACAGAACCGGTGATAGGCAGAAGGGACCTCAGTTTAATATCTCAAACAGAGGGTGGCATACTCCAAAAGTACTAGTACTGCATTTGGGTTTGAGTGTTCATAGTATGATCCCAATCCTGTTGTTAGACTTGACCTCATGAGGTAGATGTGCTACCAGCTGAACCATGCTGACACCTAAGGAAAACTACTTCATTCTCCAAGTCCACTTAGCACCAATATCCATACTCCTCACTGACACTCATCTTTGCAAAGACATGAGATCTAATGTAGGACTATCAGCACAAACCTCCCTCCCATTTGGCTCTGCCAATTAAAGAAAAAAAAAATAAATAAATTATGTCCCAAAATGTGCTAATCTCACAGACATTGGGACTTTTTTTTAAGATGTTCATCATTTTACAGATAATTGAGCCATTTAGGGAAATTTAGGGAATAGATTTTCATTATACTGAAGCTGCCACCCCAACTCACAACAATTCAAGTGTAATCTTGTAAATATAACATGATATGTGTTTGGCAGGGTGTTATTGGGGTCACAAGGATGGGTTACTATGGCAGAGTTTACACCTGCCTCCGGAGATTTTACTATTTTGGGGTGGGGATTTCATAAGCAGAATAAGGCACCTGTCACCAGTGATTTGAATGTTTGGTAGTTGAAGTTCTGATGGTAGGGTTGGACACCCATCTGCAGGTAACTTTACTATTGGGGTCAGAGATCGCTAAGTGAGCCACCATTGTTGGGCGCCCAGTGGCCACATATTTCACATGTGAGAGGTGAGATTAAGGGAGGGATTCTGTCATGAAAATTATAAATTCCCTTACAAAAATGACATAAATTGCACATTGAACTGGTGTTAGCTATTCATGTCATTTTCTCAAAAACCCAGTTATAAAAAATGTATTACTAAAAATGAGCAGGACGTGTGAAAAAAGTAAGATTGTTTTTATCAAATAGTTAAAAGTCTTCCTCAGTCAGAGGAGCTCACTGGAAGGAGCAGAAGGGCTCCAAAGAGGGACTGCGTTGAGCTGCCAGAGGATAACAGAGGGTCTCTCTGTTTAGCTTGAATTTTGGTATTAACCTAGTTTTTTGTGGTCTTTGGTTTGCCATAGCAGAGTTTGGGGAACAGGAGACATAACCTGATTGTTGTTTGTCTTTTGCTGCCATAGCAGAGTTAGTAAGACGATTGTTTTTTGTTCTTTTTTTGACAGAGCAGACTTAGTAACCTGAATGTTTTTTGTTCTTTTTCTGACAGAGCAGAGTTAGTAACCTGAATGTTTTTTTTTGTTTTGTTTTGCCAGAGCAGGGTTCGGGGACTGAGAGAAGCAGGGGAGTAACCTATCCACCTGTCCCCCTCTCCCTCACCCAGGTTCAACCGTCCCAATATAGGGACAAAAGAGGAGACACACCTAACATCCTGGGTCACAACAGGAGGGGAAGGGAAACACCGGGGCACAGGGGTAGGGGCACTGCAGCTGCACAAGTGGAAAGGACTGTGTTACGGTATCACAATGCTAAGAACCCTACAGATTAAAAAGGGAAGAAAAAAAGGAAAACAAAATATTAATTTTCATTTTAAAGACGGGTAATTTAGGGCAGCAAAGGGTATCCACCAAGAGTAGCTGTTCAAGCTCAGAAACATTTGACAGTAAAAAGGTTGATATAATTTGAGTGCACATAACTGGGAGAAGAGTTTGAGATTAAGAAGTAATTAAGGGTTAAGTTAAGTCACCGAGGGTAGCTAGATAGATATTGTGAGTACATAGCTGGAAAAACTGTGTTGTGGATAAAAAAGGTAAGACTACAGCGACAAATAGTAGAAATGTTAAGGATAAGTAAGGTGGCAGCTAAGTGAGGGGTGGTTCAGTGCAATGCTTGTGGGGTCACCATCTTCAGACAAACCTTTTGGACACTGAGGTGCTGCCCCATCTGTGTGCACATTTCTGGACTGAGGGATGAAGTTAACAGACTCAAGGCCAAGGTGTCTTGGGTCAGGAGGACCGTCACCCCCATCCAGAGACCACCTAATCAAACTCCACTGCCTGAAAGAGTTCCAGGAAGGAGGTACAGATGAACAATGATGAGATCAAAGAGGATAAGGGAGGTGGAGCATAGGCACATCACAAAACCCACATCACTACACAACGCATAAGCTGCACTGGCAGGAAGGGACTACAACTCAAAGGTACCCAGGGTAGTGGATCGGATGGATGAGGAGGTCCTCCATGATGAGATCTCAAGGGGGAAGCAAGAGACCCCAGAGAAGGAGGAAGTGAGTCCTGGTGGATTACTTAATAATAAGGGGATTTCAGCTAGGGACAGAAAGGGAAGAGGAGTTGGAGGTGAGGTGCATTCCAGGTGCCACGGCTAGGAGGAATGGAAAGAGGATCCTATGGATCACTGGGAGGCAGGAAGGGAGGATAAGCCGGACATCATAGTCCATTTATGGAAAAGTGACCTGGCTAGGGATGACCAGAAGCAGTTTAGGATGAATTCAGGAAATTGGGAAGGGTTCTGAAGCAGGTAGCAAAATTCATCACCTTTTTCAAAGTGCTACCTATATGAGACGAGGGAGAGGTCAGGAGCATCCACACCAGGAACTTCAACACAAGATTGAAGAAATGGTGTGATGAGGAGGGATACAGATTCATTGGGGGCTGGGGATCCACCTGGTCAGATGCAGGCCTATTCAAAAGTGAAGCCTGTACCCATTCAGGAGGTGAGCTGAGCTCCTTAGGGAAAAGTTTAAATGCTGCATTACAAGGAAATTAAACAAGCTGAGGGGTGCATAATAGGCCACAAAAGCAATGACTGTCCACCCCCACATGCTAGCAGGAGCAACATCAGGATTTGGAAGGGAGAGAAATCACAAGAAATCCTGATTCAAGAAATACAGAAAGAAAAAAATGAAAGAGAAGTGAACAAAGGACACAAGGGAAGGGTTAGAAATGGGAAGATGAACAAAAACAGGGGAGGGGCAAGAAGATCTGGAAAGCCATGTCCACAAATGCTCTGAGTCTGGGCAACAAAGTTGCAGACCTGGAGGCCACCATAGCGGAAGAGGACCTGGACATAGTGGCAATTATGGAGACCTGGTGCAGTGAAACCAGGACTGGGAAGCAGTCATACCAGGGTATGATCTTTTCAAGAGGGACAGAGTAGGCCGAAAAATGAGGCAGGGTGGCTCTTTATGTGAAGGAGAGTATAAAGGTCACAGAAATAAAAAGTGAGAAGGGATATGCTGAGATACTGTGGGTGGCACTAAAGACAAGGAAGGGGGCTGTGATTCCAACAGGGGTAATCTACAGACCTGCTGCACAGAAAGAGGAAGTAGATATGAAAATGATGGAGGAAATCAGGGGGGTGTCCAACAAGGGGGAGGTATTACTGATGGGAGATTTCAAAATACCAGATGTGGAAATAAGCATCCAAATTGCAGCAACAAATGGAAGTATGGAAGTCCTAGATTCACTGCAAGCAGCATTCCTAAGGCAGATTGTCAGTGAACCCACATGAGAGAAGGCCACACTTGACCTGGTAGTGTCAAATGGAGAAAGTGTCACTAACATCACAGTGAAAAGTCACATGGGACAAGTGATCATCGCATTGTACAGTTTGAGGTTAAAACTGGGCAAGAAGTATTCCACATTAAAATGAAGGTGCTGGATTTCAGGAGAGTTGATTTCAGGAAAATGGGTGAATGCATTGAGAAAGCACTGGCTCAGATAGATAGTGTTGTTGAGGCAGAGAAAATGTGGACAGAAATAAGGAAGGCCTTTTAGAAGGCAATAAACATATGCATCAGGCAAGTTACAAAGAATGGGAGAAATAAGAGACCACTATGGTTTTCCAAAGAAGTAGCAGCCAAGGTTAAGGCAAAAAGCTTAGCTTTCAAGAGGTACAAGGCAACACAAAAGGCAGAGGATGGGGAAAAATATCAGGGGAAACTGAGGGATGCAGCAAAAGCTGTAAGGAGTGCTCAAGCACAAACTGAGGAGAATACAGTCAAGCCAGTGAAGCTGGGGAATAAAACATTCATTAGATATATAAGTGAAAAGATAAAAAAATAAGGCAGAGATAGTTAGACTAAAGAGGGGACTGGGGTAAGAGGAAAAGAAGAAGGCAAACATATTGAACAAATATTTTTGTTCAGTATTTACAAAAGAAGGGGTCGGTGATGGGTCATGGAAAAAGGACAAATGAAGTACTGGAGGGGAGATAGACACCAGCCCCTTTCCAGAAGAGAGAATACACAAAGAACTTGAAAGATTAAAAGGGACAAGCCAATGGGCCAGACAGGGTGCACTGAAAGATATTGAAGGAACTGAGGGTAGAGCTATCTGCTGCCTGACAGCCCTGTTCAACCAGTCACTGGAAATGGGAGGTACCAAAGCACTGGAGGAGGGTGAATGTAGTACCCATTCACAAGAATGGGAATAAAGAAGATGCAGGAAACTACAGATCTTTAAGCCTGACATCGGTGGCAGAAAGACTTATGGAAACATTGATAAAGGAAAGGGTGCTGGAGTACCTTGCTGCAAACGGGTTGCAAGATACAAGACATGGGTTCACGGGGGGGGCAGACCTAATTGATTTCTTTGACTGGGTGACAAGAGAAGTGTATCGGGGGGAGGCAGTGGACATGGCCTACTCCCACACAGAAGATTAGTAAACAAGCTGGACAGTCTCTGGGTGGGGTCTAAAGTAGCAAAATGAGTACAAAACTGGATAAGTCACAGGAGCCAGTGGGTAGTGGTAAATGGAGCATGGTCAGAGGAAGGGATGAGACTAGTGCGCTGCCACAGGGGTCAGTTCTGGGGCCATAGTTCTTCAATGTCTTCATAAGTGACATCACAGAAGGACTGGAAGTGAAAGTTTGCCTGTTCTCAGATGACACAAAAATCTTTAATGGGGGGTAGACAGAATGAAGAATGACTTAAAGAACTAGAGAAATGGTTAAGGGTATGGCAGATAGGCTTTAATGCTAAAAAAGTTTAAAATTATACGCATAGGACACAAGATCCCAAGGGCAACGTAACATCTGGGAGTAGAGGAGGTGACAATCACAAAAAAGGAAAGAGACCTGGGGGTCATCATAACGGGTGACCTCAAAGTGACAAGTCAGTGTGAAAAAGTAGTAAGTAAAGCTAGTAGAATCATGGGGTACACAGGGAGCAGTATAACAAGCAGAAAGATAGAGGTGGTATTGCCCCTGTATAGGTCATTTGTGAGGCCCCTTTTAGAGTACTGCATCCAGTTCTGGAGGCCCTATCTCAAGAAGGACATTGATCAAGCAGAGGTGGTATGGAGGAAGGCAATCAAGATGGTGCAAGGCATGCATCAGAAAAGCTATGAGGAAAGACTCAAGAGGCTAAATATGTACTCTCTAGAGGATAGAAGAGAAAGGGGAGACATGATAGAGACCATCAAATACCTCAAGGGCATCAATAAGGTGCAGGAGGGGGGAGATCACATGATGCCTTGGACTGCATAGATGCTATCTCAAGCACTCCTGCTATTCCCTTCCTCTAACCCACGATTAAAACCATTTATTTTGCATAATTTCCCTTCTATTTGGTGGAATTGGATTGCTGCAATCTTATACACCATGAATTCAGTGAAAATCCGAAGATCTGGCTCACTATGGAGGCGGAAATGCACTTAACCCTGCCACATCATACCCTGCCAATCACGCCTGAAAAGGCTGCTAAGAAAGTGAAGGCCCAAACTGCTTCGGTGACCCGACAAACATCTACAACTGGGAGCTACCCCTCTATCTCTGGAGCATTTCCTTGAAGAATTTTGTCCCTTTAGGGATGAGGTCAGATCGCTAATGGAGGAAGTAAAGGCAGCAACTAATGAACTAGAAGAACTTGCACAATGCACCAGTGACTGCGAGGTACGCATCATATCTGTGGAGAGAAAGCTAGATAAAGTAGACCCAGCCATGGCACTTGTAAGGCAAAGAGTACTTAAACTGGAAGCAAAGGTTGAAGACCTTGAGGAGGACAGAAGCCGTTGCAACAATGTTGTGATTATTGGGCTTTGGGAGCGTGAGGAAGGCTCCAATGCTGTCTTGTTTGCCCAGAAGTTAGTCCAAAAAATAGGAGGGCCCTCTCCTCTTGGATCTGAATATATTGTGGAAAAGGCTTATCAGGCCTTAAGGCCTATGCCCCCACCAGGGGCTCAACCCAGGATGTTTATTTTAAAATTTCTCAACTATCAGGAACGTCAACACCAGTTATTGAAAGTCAAAGAGTTGAAGGAAGTGCTTTGGGAGGGATCCTCGATACACATTACTCAAGATCCGCCCCCCCTTCAGTGTGACAGAAGACGGCTGAATATCACAATGTGATGACCAAGCTACTAGCGGTGAATATTCATTTTCAGATGCCCTATCCTGCTAATTTGCAAGTCTCCATGGAAGGGAAATGGATCCCTCTGGAGGATCTGAAATCTGCTGAGCTGGACTTATAGAAATTGCTGCCGAATCTCTTTCAAGTTGGGTGAGACCCTAATATGATGTTCAAGGCTGCTATGTTGCAGTTTGTTTAATGGGAATCTTGAGGGTGTATGAATAGCCTTGCAGAACATTTTCTAGAGGACGCCGTTCGATAGCTTCATTTCAACTTGATGTTCATTTTTGCTGGACTGGGGGGATGTGCTTTATATGGACATCAGATACCAATTTCTGGTAACCTGGACTTTCTGGAATTCAGGATCTCTATGTTTTCATGGGGACTAAAATTTTGGCCTCTCGAGATGCATGACGAATTGAGAATGCACTGCAAAGGGGGATGTCTTTACGGCCTGATTTAAGGACACACGACCTGGTTATTTATATTGTTTTTTCTCCCTCTTTCTTATTCACTTTGTATTAAATTGCCTTGACTATCAATACGCATTTAATAATGAAGGGATATTGGTTTGTCATTTTGGAGGGAATGTTAATTTGCACAGGGCAGTGTTTAGTTATGATAAATTGAGATAGGAGAGACGCCAGATGGTACGAGGCAATGGCTGGTCATATGGAGAGCTTCTCCCTTCCCTTTGTGTTGGAACTTTCCTTTCTGGTACAAATTAGTGCTAAACATTATAGGAGGTCATATTTACAAGGGGTGGTCCCCTTACATACACAGGGGCTGTTAGAGTTTAAGGGCTTTTAACGTATCAGGCTCATAGACCTCCCCTGCATTATTTTTTGTAATAGATCTCATATGCAGACACAGTTGTAGGGGAAGATACGTATTTGGGTGGTTGCAGCATAACGGGGTAATTCTAATTTCAGATAAAGAAGGGGAGCGAGAAAGGGAATGGAGAAGCAGGGAGAAGCTGAGCAGTGGGGGAAATCATGCACTGTAAAGTTCAGGGGAGGTATCTTCCAGATACAAAGGCAAAAAGAGGAAGTCAAAAGGAGGGATTATGAGGATAAGGAGGAGAATTGAAGACTGTGCAGAGAAGGATCAGGAAAAAGAAGATATCCTAAACAGATACTTCTTCTCAGTCTGTCCAGTGGAGAGAGAGGGGGATGGACCACATAGAAGCAGCAGGAACACTGGGGGAAGGGATATGGACACAAGTCTATTAACAGAGGAAAGAGTTCTGAGAGGACTTATGAATCTGAAAGTGAATAAGGCTATGGGTCATCCAAGGGTGCTGAGGGAGCAAAGGGAGGTACTGGCTGCACCTCTTGGCAACCCCATAACCCCATTCAACAACTCATTGGAAACAGTAGTAGTCCCAAAGGACTGAAGGACAACAGATGTAATCCCTCTTCATACAAGCAGCAACAGGGAGGAGGCTGGCAACTATAGGCCGATCAGTCTAACATCAGTGGTGGGGAAGTTAATGGAGACAATATCAGATAAAAAGCTAGTGGAATATCTAGAATCCAGTAAGTTACAAGACCTGAGGCAACACAGATTTATGAGGGAGTGGGATAATGTCAGATCAATCTGACTGATTCCTTTGACTGGGTGACAGAGGAAGTAGGTCAGATTGGGATGTGGACATGGCCTACTTGGACTTCAATAAGGCCTTTTACACCATACCACATAGGAGGCTTATAAGGAAACTGCACAGTTCGTGTCTGGGACCCAAGTGGCAAACTGGGTAGAGAACTGGTTGATGGATAGGTGACAGAAGGTGACCGTAAACAGCACTCACTCTAATGAAGGGAGGGTAAGCAACAGGTTAAACCAGGGCTCAGTACTGGGACAAGTCCTCTTCAATGTCTTCATAAGAAACACTGCAGAAGAGTAGGAAAGAAAGGAATGCCTCTTTGCAGAGGACACCAAACTCTGAAATAGGGTAAACACTTTGGAGGGTGTAGAGAGAATGAGTAGCAACCTGAGAAAACTTGATAAGTGGGCAAGAGTATGGCAGATGGGTTTCAATGCAAAAAATGTACAAAATTATGCACCTAGGGTACAGAAAGCCTAGAGGTTAGAGGAACAAGATCTGAACAAGCTTGGTGCATACAGCAGACATGGGTTTGCTTCCCACAACCTACACTTGCATACCGTGTGTCTCTGAGAAAGTTACTTAGCCACCCCAGTGCTCCCAGGTTGCTCTTGAAAACAAGCACTTGTACCAAGTGGACTTGACCTGTTTTTCAAAATGAATATTAGAAAAATCCAGGAATTGTGTACAAAATGAAGGAGAGGTATCGAGGGTCACAAAATGGACATTTGGGTTATCAAATCTGATGATTTCTAGTGGTAGGGCAGTGGGATAATGTGGTAAGCAGGGACAGCAGTATACTGGGGTGCATAAGCAGGGGAATCATAAGAATGAGAGAGGTGGTGTTACCACTGTATCAATCATGCATGAGACCTCTTCTGGAGACCTAGAGTAATGTGTCCAGTTCTGCGGATGATATTTCAGGAAGAACATAGATAGGGTAGATGATGTCCAGAGGAGGGCAACTAAAATAGTGCAAGGGCTGCATAATAACCACTTTCAGGATAGACTGAGTTATCTCAGTATGTACACCCAGGAAGAAAGTACCTCAAGGGATGAACAGGTACAGGAGGGGAATAATTTTTAGAGGAGAAGGTGGACAAAGTCAAGTAGGTATGCAATAAATCTGGAAGGGGGAATACAGGAGGGTTGTGAAGAAATACTTCTTTACTGAAAGAGTGGTGGACGCCTGGAGCTGTCTACCAGCAATGGCAGTGGGGGAAAATACAGTTTTGAGCTTCAAGCGTGCATGGTATAGGCACAAAGGAATCTTTGTAGGAAAGCGGGCAGGTAGCCAGTGATCTAGTAGAGTCTGTGGTGACAGCGTTGGCAAGGAAAACCTGGGCAGACTGGGTGGGCCAAGCAGTCTTTATCAGCTGACAAAAAAAAATTTACATTCTATCCCCAGGTACTAGTATTGCGTTACAGTCCATATTATGGAGACATCAGGGGATTTGATTCAATAGGTTTTTATTTCCAAACCTCACGGATACAGTCTTGGTTTTATTTATTAGTAAGCAGTTGTTACAGAATTGGAAAGGCTTTGCCTGGAGTTCGGTGGCCAAGCAGCCAGCCACTCCTACTTCCTGAGCTATATAAGCAGTTCTTCTCAGCCTCATTGTGAAGCATTTTTTCTTTGCAGCTGGAGGCTCTGTTGGTCTGTCCTCTGAGCTGGCTGGGGCCTACCCGGCCCCCCACCTGCTGTTTCTGTGTGCCTCTGCTGGACTTCGGTGTTTGTTTTCCTGCTTCTGGTTTGTATCTTTCCCCTGGCTGTGTGCTTTTTGTGTTTTTTGTATTTTGTTTTGGTTTTTGGGCCTTGTTCCCTGTTTTCTGGGTTGCTGTGTTTTGGTTTTGTCTTTTTGGGCTTTGTTTCTAAGCTCCTAGCATACTGTTACTCAGAGCTCATACTACAGCTTTCAGTTACTTAAAACTGCAGCCACTGCTACTGTTTACTATAATTACTATTGTACCCAGTGCTTGTGTTTTTTACACTCTTGCTCACCACTTTCAAAGTACTGCAATGCAACTGCAATCACTATCTGTGTGTTTCAGCTCAGCCATAGCTGCTCCTTGTTGCATACAGTACTCAATTGATTTCACATCCATTGCCTCAGGTCATAACTGTTAGTTATCATAATAGTGTCCCCTAGTTTCTTTAGGTAGATTCCGCTGTTGGATGGAGGTGGAGGATGTCCTGCCATTCCCTCTCTTCTTAGAAGATCCCCTAATTCTCAACGTAAATCATTAGTATCATGCTATGCAAACCTGGGCATTTCATTACGTTAGCAAACTGAGCATTTCATTACGTTATTAAACTGTCAATGCTTCTCTACTACTACATCACAGTTACTGCTTGCTCATATGCTTCGTGTTGCTTCATTCTTTTGGAATATGCTTGTACTACATTTCTTTTGGGGATTCCTAAGGTACCTTTAGCCATGAGAATTGTCCCGTGGCACCTCTAGGGGTGGAACCCTCTCGGAGGGTTCCTTGCCTTTTGTACCCCTACAGGGTGGTAATCCCTATGGAATAGAGAGTGCAAACAGCCAAAACCAAACTAACACAGTTGCACAAGCATAACACTATACTGGCTGCATAGGACAGTGAATTGGAAAGGCTTTGCCTGGAGTTCATTGGCCAAGCAGCCAGCCGCTCCCACTTTCTGAGCTATATAAGCAGTTCCTCTTAGCCTCATTGTGAAGAATTTTTTCTTTGCCCCACCATCCTCTCCTCCTCCTCCTCCAGTGGCAGCACTTCTCTCCTTAGGGGGATTCCTAAGGTACCTCTAGCCACGGAAATTGTCATGTGGCACCTCTAAGAGTGGAACCCTCTCCGAGGGTTCCTTGCCTTTTGTACCCTTACAGGGTGATAATTCCTCTGCAATAGAGTGTGGAAATGACCAAAACCAAATGAACACAGTTGCACAAGCATAACACTGTACTGGATGCGTAGGACAGTGAACCAGTTTTAAAGATTACTGAAATCCAGGTACAGATTATCATTTACTTCTGCTAAGCTGGGGCAGGAGGCATGTAGGGCAGTATGTTCAGCATACATTTGTAGAGTTCAGTTTAAAAATGTAAGAGCAAGGTCACTTATAAAGATGCTAACAAGAAGGTAACAAAGTACTGAGTCTGGAGGGAAACCCTGCTAACCAATATTGGATTAGAGCTGGTATTCCCACCCTAACAGTCTGGGATCTACTCAAGAGGTAAGACATGAATGAGGAAAGAGATTCAGAGATACCATATGTTTCAAGACTGGATGAAAGGAAGGAGTTATCTATGGTATTTACAGAGAACAGATAAGGAGGTTAGAAGGGAGGGGTAACATTGAAATACTAGGGGACTTCAATCAACCAGGAGTAGATTGGAGCACACAGACTACTTCTTGCAGCAGGGAACAAGTCATTTTGGATGTTACCCAGGACTATTTCTTGACACAGGAAGTCACAGAGTCATCAAGGGAGCAGGCCATATTAGACCTAGTGATAACAGATGGAGAGAATGTCCAGGATGTAGAAGTGAGTGAACTCCTTTCAGGTACAATACAAGTCACATTAAACTGTTCCTCCAATGATTTGGTTTAGCATTTCTGATTGAGTTGCATAAGTGTTGCTGGATCCAGTACAAAGCTCTGCACAAGCTGTTTCTTAAGAGTTAAAACTCAGTTTTGAATTGCACTGTGATTGGACTACAGGTGCATTCCAAATGCGCTACAAAAACATTTTACAAACATTGCTCTTGAGCAGGTTAAGCACTGAAAAACCCACCTGGAGGCTGATTGGTTAGCATTCCGTACCACTAGGAATGCGTGTACCAAGCTAATTAGGTCAGAAAAAGCTAGGTACTTCCAAAAAGAACTAGAAGACAATAAAAATTTTGGAACATCCTCAAAGAAGTTGAAGGTCAGTCCACTGCAACACCCCTTCCAAACAAAATTGTGTCTGATGGTACCACCTATACGGGCAAAGCTGATATACTAGAAAAGCTTAATGATCACTTCGCCACTGCAGGGCTTGCCTTTGACACCTCACCTATCAGCAAACTTAGCCCGGCAAGAGACTACACTGTTGGCTTCACTGATAATCACAACCATAACCAACCGCATCCCACCCCCTTCAGCTTCCTCACAATTACGTTCAAGCAAGTGGAGGACCTCATCCTGTCTCTGGATACAAAAAAGAGTGCGGGTGCAGATAATATTGAACCTTGCTTCCTAAAACTTGGCCATACCTATCTGACTGCCCCCATTACACACTTATTCAACACCTCTCTGATTCAAGGTGAGCTACCTGTCTTGTGGAAAACTGCCCACATCCTACCATTATTCAAGACTGGGGATCCAAGTGATCTGAACAATTACCGGCCTATTTCTATACTATCCGTCCTCTCTAAATTACTTGAAAAAATTGTCAACATGCAACTTAGAGAACATTTGGATTCACAAAAGTTGCTAAACCAGGCTCAGTCCGGCTTCAGAGCCAAACACAGTACAATATCGGCTCTTGCCAAAGTAACTACAGACTGGCAAATGGCCTTGGACTCCATGAAGCATATATTTGCCCTCTTCCTTGATCTAAGTAAGGCCTTCAATACTGTGGATCATACCATCATGCTTACCGCACTGAGTAACATCGGACTTGATAGTTCTGCCATTAAATGGTTCACCAGCTACCTAACCAATAGATTACAACAAGTCAAAGCCATAGGAGGTCTGTCCCCACAAAAATCCTTGTTACGAGGAGTCCCACAAGGCTCCATCCTGGGGCCTATCCTCTTTGCAATATACATCAATAATCTGGACTCGCAGCTGGGCACAGCAAATGTGCACTTATTCGCAGATGATACTGTACTCTATACCACAAATTCATCCTTGGATCTGGCCCATGAGTACTTACAGAAAGACTTCGTCACCCTCCAATACAACCTTCTCACTCATAAGCTCCTCCTCGATGCCAAAAAGACTAAAGCAATGATTCTCTCACCAAAGTCTACTTACGGATGTCCACATATCACACAGGTCTGAACACTCTTAGATGAACCCCTTGAAGTAGTTGATACCTTTAAATACCTAGGGTTCTGGCTGGATAACAAGCTCAACTTTCTGTGCCACTTAAATGAAATCTTGAAAAAACTAAGACAGCGATTAGGTTTATTCTATCACATTAAACACCTACTCACGTTAGAAGCCAGAATGAAACTAGTACAAACTACATTCCTACTTATACTGGACTATGCTGACTTCCTTTACGGTCATTGCTCATCAACGATGCTAAACAAACTGGACACCCTTTACCACCGGGCTTTAAGATTTATCTTAAATCTACCCCATAGTACACATCACTGTCATCTATACCAGGTTTCGGGATGGACCTCACTCTCAACTAGAAGAAAAAGGAATGCTCTCCTCTGTTTTTTTAGAGCATTATCTGATAACCTCCCTGCATACATCTCGAACATCTTCAAATGGGCTAAAGGTTCCTATGGCCTGAGATGCTTCTCCTTAATCTGCTTCCAGATTCATAGAGTGAAAACTACCCTTGGCTCAGTAGCAATCAACTTCTCACTTCCATCACTTTGGAACACTATGCAAGACTCATTAAAATTATCATCATTTCCAAGCATTTTCACATTCAAAGCCCTATTATCGGATTATCTGAAGGAATCATGCAACTGTTTCAGATGCCGATGACCCCTAAGCCTCGGGTGCCACTCTCAAATCCTACGCCTAAGTATCTCATCCACCCCACATTCCTAACAACAGAAACCTAGGACCTACAAGCCTAGTTCCCTTAATCCAAGATGACCCTGCCTATTCTCTACCTCTTTCCTATTCTGGCCTCCCTTTTGACTGCCTACTCTTTCACCCCAATTTCTACCGTATTCCTTAATACCTCCTTATTTTTTATCATTTAGGTATGAGCTGTTACTCAGAGGAGACTATATGGGATTGTTGTCTCTTTTCATTTCAGTAAAGCTTATCATTATGTACCTTTGCATGTTAATTATGTTGACCGGTATGTATAGGCCCATTTTGACCGGCACCTTCACAAATTTTTTTTTTTTTTTTGCACCGTTGTCCACCGTAATTGTAATCTTATGAAGTGTACTGTATTGTATTTATGCCCAGGACCACCTTGAAAATGAGCTTGCTCAATGGTGTTTATGCCTGGTTAAATAAAGTGATTGATTGATTGCAAAACAATGAAATATGAGTTGCCAATGCATTTCCAGCTATACAAAATAATGCTAAACCAACTAATTGGTGAAACAGTTTAATGTAACTTGTACTGTAGTGACCACCACACAGTGTGGTTCTCTGTCTTCATAGGGAAGGAAGCAACCATGTCTAAAATGAAGGTGGTGGACTTTACAAAGGCAGACTATGATAGGATGGGGAGTGTAATGCAGGAGCACCTGGCAAAGCTCTGACCAGGTATGGATGCGGACCAGATATAAACCATCAGGAGTGGAATAATCGAGGTCACCGACACCTGTATAAGGGCCCATAAAAAGAACTCCAGAGCAAAGAAGCCTAGCTGATATTGCAGGAAAGTGGCTGCAAAAGTCAGAGAAAAGAGGGCAGCCCTCCTGAAGTACAAGGCACATCAGGGGAGAAGGACAGGGAAGCATACACTGTGAAATCTCGAAAAGCAGCCAGAGAGGTCAGGGCAACCGAGGTTGGGAAAGAACTAAAACTGGCCCAGGGGATCAAAGAAGGGGAGACAGACTTCTTCTGATACATTAAGGGGAGGAGAAGCAAAAGGGATGGGATAGTTAGGATAAAGAGGGAGGGAGGGAGGATGGGAAGAAAAAGGGGAGGAGCAATCAGAGGCACTACATGAGTACTTTTGCTCAGTTTTCACCAAGGAAGCAGAAGGGCTTATGCCACAGCGGAAGGTTGGGGGATCCTTGGAGGGGAAGGTATACGAGGGGGAGATTGGGGTAGACAAGGTTTTAAGAGTGCTAAAGGAACTGAGGGTGGACAAGGCACCTGGACCAGATGGGGTACACTCGAGGGTCCTGAGGGAACTGGCGGTGGTATTGGCAGCTGCACTGCAGACCTATTTAACACCTCACTGGAGATGGGGTATGTGCCACAGGACTGGAGAATAACTCATGCGGTACTGCTCCACAAGACTGGACCCAGAGATGAGACACGTAACTACAGGCCAGTTAGCCTAACCTCCATAGTGGGTAAGTTAATGGAGACCATTCTAAAAGAAAGTCTGTTGTCCTTCCTTGAGGAAAATGGTCTCCAGGAAATTGCTGGGGTGGGTCAAGAACTGGCTAAGAGACAGGAACCAGAGAGTGGTGGTAAGGGGGGAACTATCCAAACCTAGGCCTATAACCAGTGAGGTACCACAAGGCTCAGTACTAAGCCAGATGCAGTTCAATATTTTTATAGGGAACATTGCAGATGGAGTTAGTAGCATGATCTGCCTGTTTGCAGATGATACTAAACTCTGTGGGAAAGTGGACACGGAGGGCGACAGGACAGGTGTTAAGGGAGGACTTGGCAAAGCTGGATAAATGGTCAGGCATCTGGCAGCTGGGCTTTAATGCAAAGAAATGTAAAGTAATGCACATGGGAGCCAAAAACCCAAAGACCAGTTATTGGCTGGGAGGAATACAGGTGATGGTAACAGAAGAGGAAAAGGACCTGGGAGTAGTGGTCAGCAGTGATATGAAACACACAGCACACTGTCAAAAGGCAGTTGCCAAGGCAAATAAAATGCTTGGCTCCATCACCGGGGGTATCACCTCTAGGAGGGAGGAATTTATTCTGCCACTGTACTGGTCACTGGTAAGACCACGCCTGGAATACTGTGTTCAGTGCTGGTGCCCATGCCTATAGAAGCATATCAGACTACTGGATGGGGTCCAGCACAGGGCAACCAAAATTATCAAGGGTATAGGGGACTGAGCATATGAGGAGAGACTGGGGGAACTGAACATGTACTCCCTGGAAGAAAAAAGGAAGAGCGGGGACATGATTGAAACCTTCAAATACCTTAAGGGCATAAACAAGGTTGGTAAAGAGGACACATTTATAATATGCCAAAGTTAGTGGTCCCCAGTAGTCCCCAGTTGCCCCAGTATACACAGTAAGGTGCCCTGTGCACACTGTAAAAAAAAAATAGATTTATTGCAGCTGAAGCAACAATGACTTGGATGAAATGCTGTGCTGTGCTGAGCTGCTCATGCACAGCATTCCACCAAAACCATTCTGGAACCAGAAGCCCTGGTTTCAAAAGTTTTAACTGTTTTCTAGGAGTTTCTGCCAAGCGGTGGAGAGGAGAGGACACAACAAACTAAGGGAAACCTGATGAGGGTTTACCTGTATGGTTGAAGCAGTTCCCCGAGAGTCTGTTGGTGTGCCTGCTCTGGCTCCAGCTGGTGAAGCCCTGCTGAAGACTGCCCTACGGTCTGTGGTGCCACTGGGTCACCAAAAGTAAAGAAAACGGCTATAGTGTCCATGTTTGGGCTGTGAGTCCTGTTGTTTTGTTATTTTAGCCCTTACTTTAATTTGAAAAGAATTCCCCAGTCCCTTGTCAGTGGCTTGCAAGTGCCTCATCACCGGTCATCCTGTCGGCCATCTGAGGCCCCCAGACGTCCTCTGCGCTGCCTGTAATTGCCCTCCCTCTGCCAGCAAGACCTCCTGCCACCTGTCTGTTCCCTCAAGACTCCTGGTGGTGTGTGAGTCAGTGGCAACATGCTGCTATGTGCTACCCGCCTGAATTCTGAACAGAGATTTTTTATTTAAATACTTTGATTGTGCAAGGTGCACAGAGCAGCGGCCGAGCACCACGGAAGGGTCAGGAAGCAAGGACCCAAATTTAAATATTTAAGAGTGGGAGAGGTAGCGATGCCCACGGGGAGGGGCTAGGAAAGCAAGGCCATAGCAGAGGCCTTTTAAATAAACATGAGGGTATGAGGGGTGGGATTAGGGGAGGCGATATGCCACAGGATTGACAGCAGGCTCAGAGAGCCATAGAAAATTAAAGGGAGCCCTGTCACTGTCAGGCTTCCCGAATGTTGAAAGGGGCAAGCCAGGCCCACAGTAAAATGAAGGGTGCCAGGTACAATTAAGAGAAGGCACCAGGCCCAGTGTCAAGAGAGGGCACCAGGCCCATAGTAAATAGGGTGCCAGACCCACAATCAAGAGAGGGCACTAGGCCCATAGTAAATAGGGTGACAGCCCAGCAGTAGTAAAGGGCAGCCCAGGCCTAGTAAGTTAGGGCAGGTCAACCCAATGGTACTAAGGGCACTAGGCCCAGTAAAATGAGGGTACCAGGCCCAACAGTAATAAAGCAAGGGCACGCATAGACCCACTGTTCCATAGATCTGAATAGGGCAAATTAGACCCAAGTCTACTAGTACAATTCAGGCCCTCCTGTTTCAAAGTAGCCCATTCCAAGGGAAGGTCACTGACATTTAAAGAGGCAACACAAGGCCCAGGACCCGTAGCTAGCCATTTAGGCCCACAGGTTATAAGGGACCCAGTGATAGAAGCAACCCCAGATATTATAGGAACCTAGCTAGCCACATAAGCCTTCTAGTGTTTAAGGGGCCCGGTTACCCATCTATTGTATAGCCTTCCAGAGAGTCTATTCTCCACTTTAGTGTTTCCACAGTAACAGGAGAACCCAATTTAGCTAAGAGACCCCGTTAAAGTTAGGTCCACCAGATCTAGGGTTGAATCACTACAAAAAATTGCCTGTAAATTTACTGTGGTCTGGACATCGAGAGGGTATATTTATTGCTGACTACAGTAGGAATTGAGACTTTGTTTGCATTTGCCTGCATTATTATTCAGCCTATGAACATTATTGAGTGTCGGAACTGT
Organism: Neoceratodus forsteri; assembly: GCA_016271365.2. Classification (NCBI taxonomy): domain Eukaryota; kingdom Metazoa; phylum Chordata; order Ceratodontiformes; family Ceratodontidae; genus Neoceratodus; species Neoceratodus forsteri. The sequence continues at coordinate 877,382,522 of CM057459.1, forward strand.
ATTACATTGCTTTGTGCCAGCATTTCAGTGCTGGACGACCATCTGAATCAGTCTTCAACTGTCTTCAGAGTCACTTCACCCCAGTGCAACCCTGTCAGTCTTCACCTATCCTTCAAGAATCATCCTCCAGTGCATCCAGAAGCAGACAACAGCCAATCCAAGGAGAGCCATACCGCAGTCATCTCGAATCTGCATCATCCCGTTTGTTATTTTCCTCTTACAGTTTCCCAGTACGGCTTGACCCAGTGCAGACATCTGCCGTCCGTTTTCTTGTTTTTACATCTGCAGCGGAGTGCAATTTGACACGTCAGTGTCAGTTCTCCGAATGACATTTGGTTTCTTGTTTTAGTGTGTCATGGCTTGTCTGGCTATGGACTCCAAGTCTGGGCACAGTTCGCCGTTCAATTAATTGTTTTGGTGAATGCCTTGGCTCATCCAGCCTTATAGCTCAGAAGACTGACGCACTTTGACGCCCAGAGAGAGTGGTCGCCTGGAGTCCAAGCGTGGTCCAGAGGTCCTGATCCAGTGGGAACATCAGCCGGTGTGTGTCTTCAGTCCAGAGGGAGTGCTGTTTGGAGTTCAAGAGTGGTCCAGAGATTCCAATTCTCCTTAACCAGTGTGTTCATCAGCCCAGAGTGTATCTTCAGTCCAGAAGTGGACTACTAGTTGCTGTTCTTCTTCTTCTTCTTCTTCTTCTTCTTCTTCTTCTTCTTCTTCTTCTTCTTCTTCTTCTTCTTCTTCTTCTTCTTCTTCCTTTACTACTTGGCAATCCAAAAGTGGATTGCAGCCAGGTTGTTTGTATTGCTTCTTCTTTCTGGGCAGTCTAGAATTGGACTGCAGCTGGATCTTGTATGTCTTTCCGGTAACCCCAAAGAGGTGGGGTGTAGCAAAGAACTCATGATCAGTTAAATCCTCTCCGTATCCTTAGCTTTCAAACCAAGGTTCTGTACTTCACTGGAAAATTAGTGGAGTGTTTGCACATTTCTTTTCGTCAAAAGAGAAAGCTTACATGCACCAATTGACAACCATCTACTGTATAGACTCTTCTTATAGTATTAGAGTGGCTGTATCTTTAAAACATAAGTTTACGGAGAGGTACACCTTGGGGTGGAAGTAGATATCTGAAGATAGGAAAGACGCTCTTACAGTGTAGCTGTTACAGTTGATTGATCCATTCTGGTATTTTATGCTGTAGAGTTTCCCTCTTATAGGGAGGTAGGGAAATAGAAATAAGACTCTCTTACAGCGTAGTTGTTACAGCTGATTATTCCTCTGTTCTTGCATATTGTGAAATATAATCTTGCATATAGCGAAATATAATCTTGTACATAGTGAAATATAATCTTGCATATAGTGAAATATAAGCATAAGGCAAAGTAGTAGTCTGTGTATGTCTAATTGTCCATCTCATGTGTCCCTACCCTCTGATCAGTTGCCAATAAACAAGTTCCTTTTCTGTAATCATTCCTCCTGCCTCTCCATTTTGGTGAAGAATTACATCACGTAGCCAAATAGGAAAATAACTGCCTTGCCACCTGGGTGGATGTACTGGAAAAGCCCGACATTCATATCTTTGGCTCACTTCATCTGGCATCATGATATTACATGATTCTAATTCATCCCAAATACCACCCCTCTTATTGCTATATTGCACACTGTTCTTCTGTCCGGCACACTTTATCTTTAACCTATGAAAGGAGAGTCCTACAAGAGGAAAAAGCCTGAAATTGGTGGGGGTAGATAAAAGAAGGAAATGAGGAGGCACTTTTTCACTGAAAGAGCGGTGAAGAGGTGGAATGAGTTGTTGGAGGAGGTGGTGGCAGCAAAGACATTGGCCAGTTTCAAAGATGGGTGGGTGGGATATGGTGAAGAAAAGGATTATTACCAAATGGGACATTGATGGGAAGGGGATAGGGGAGGGCGACAGAATGTAGGAGATTACTTCCTGGAGGAGTTGGGGAGTGGAGGCAGCTCTAGGAAATTGATTGAGTTGCACACTCAAGCAGGCTCAAGAGATGATTAAGGCCTGTTTCTGCTGGTAATTATGTAGGTTCATAATGTCAAAGGCTTTGATAGGTCAGTGTACTATAGGTAGTGCCAATAGAATGGTCAGAGTTCATGTTGAAAGAAAAGTCAGTTAGTTGCCACAGGGAAGTAGAGATGGGCGAAGTGGACCCAATTTGATCCGCGAAGTGAAACGTGGAGTGAAAGTGAATTTGTGGAGTGCTCCTCAAAGCAAAGCGAATGCCAGCGTTATAATGGGTAACACGAAGTCCATTGAAAACAATGACTTCGCATTACTCCGCCTTCCCAAACCACTACTCCACCATTCTTAAGGAGAAGTACATTGAAAACAATGTACTTTGCCTCACTTCGCCTTGTTTTTAAGCTCCAAAGGTGAATTTTGCAGTGATTCATGGGATTTCAGGTCCCACGGGCTCTGGATTGTTCTGCACAGCCTCAGTTTGGGGTAGTGTGTGTAGGAAGCTGTAGAAGACAATCTGCTCTGAGAGTTATCTGTGATTCAAACCTTCTAAAAGCAGTTAAAAAAAGCCTTTTTGAGCCATTTTTGCTGCTGAAACTTTAGTTCATCGATTATCATTGAGCGTTTAGTGTTTGTGTGTGGATTTTGAATGTTAATGTACAACATTCAGTCTGTGTACTGAGAGACAGTGGAAGTGTGTTTTGGGGAAGGGGCGTATCTGTGGTGTAGGTAGATTAACTTGGAGAAAAAGATAGTGCTTTTTGTTTTGGTGATATTTTTCTTGTATAACTGTGTTACTGTACACACAGTAATATTTTCAATAATTCTTGCCATTTTTTTGCTGATTGTTGTGGTGCAGCAGTGCATAATTTTAGTTTGTTTAAAATATGTGGTTATATTACTGAAGTTTTCAATTTGCTATGTATTACTTAGTGTGTGTGAGTATGTGTGTGATGCATGTCATCAAATCAGACATCTTTTATTGTGCCACATTATTTCAGCAATGTGAATCTGCTATCCACTGCAGCTGTGTAATTTTTGTACCTCTTTGTGGTATCTTTACTGGTACTAGTGCTAGTACTAGTGACTGTTACTGCAGCAGTGCAGTACACTGCCCCCCGCAGCCCGCCCCAACTGGCAAAAGTATTCTTTTCCAGATTTGAATTTCTGATGGCGAGCACTGGTTAGGAGTTGTGCCTTTGCATCTGCATCTCTTCAGTGCGCAGTGCAATCTTAATTTGTCTGTGCATTTGCATCTCTTTAAGGCCCAATCTCCATCTCCAACTTAAATCACAGTTGTTTCTTTGGCTTCCCTTCAGAGTACTGGACAGGTGTGGTGCATAATTCAGCATGGACATTGTACTCATTAATAAGCGTTTTTAAGTCAGGACAATCATCACGAGTCACTCGCAATACAAATCACGTTCTTCATCATCATGGTCACAAATCATGATTTACGATCACGTCACGAATCACAACATTAATTTTTTTTTTACTAGTTACTTGGATGCATTTTAAGCCTGTTTTGTAGTATCTCTCCATGCTTCCCCACCCCACCATTGTACTCATTAATGAGTGTTTTTAAGTCAGGTTTTTTTTTGCCATACCTCATCAGGGCCTGAGGAAGTACAGCCGTAGGCATTCACGTTTCTTTATCATCACGGTCACAAATGCAGTCACAAATCACGATTTACGATTATGTCACGAATCACAACATTAATTTTTTTACTAGTTACTTGGATGTATTGTAAGCTTGTTTTGTAGTATCTCTCCAGGCTTCACCACCCCACCATTGTGCTCATTAATAAGTGTTTTTAAGTCAGGGAGTTGGACAGTGTCTGCAGTACATACACAGACTGGAAAGAAGACTGCACCCATGCAGTTTAGCACAGTATACTTGCACTGCTCAGAATACATATGGAAGACAACAAAAAAGGGCATAATTACATACAAGAGTCGGGTGGAGGAATACATTTTATAACACAGCAAGGAAGGTGTGGTGGAGCACATGTTGTCAGGGAAAAAAGCTAATGTGGGATCCCATGGTGATCCAGCAACAGTTCCAGCATGTACATAATTTGCAACTAATGTCCCTCTATGTAAGAAAAATAACATTTACAGAAACAACAAATTACGCAAAAAAGAGCACAGACAGAAAAGACAAAAAAATTTAGCTTTTACAAAAGCTGTTGGGTCTAAATCAAAATTTAAATCTCCTCCTCGCACTGATCTCAAAGTATCAGTAGTCACAAAACACACTCCTCTCGCTCCATCTGCACAGGAGAAAGTAAAAGTGTCTGCTTTTATGACTCACTTTCTTCCTGCCTAGCTAAAGAGCATGTGACTTACAGTACTGTAAGCCATGTGATGGGTGGAGGGCTGTCAATCTGAAACACCAAGTGGATCACGTAGAATCATAATGAGGAACGCAAAGTCCATTAAAAACAATGACTTCACCTTACTTCGCATTGCCATTCTGCCTTAACGCGAAGTGGTAATGACAAGGAAGAGTGAGCACTTTGCATTGCCGACTCCATGTAGCAGAGTGGCAACATGAAGTGCCCACTTCGCGTTCACTTAACCAGCGGAATTTAAATTCGCTGCATCTCTACAGGGAAGTACAGTAATGGTGGAGCGGCTTGCGTAGAAAAACAGGTTATAATATGTCTCTAAAAATTCAGTAATCTGATTGGCTGAGGAGCTCAAAACCCAGTGCTGATATCCCATAATGACAGCACTGGAGGAAGGTCTAGTAGCCTCTTCACAATAAAATCAGTAGTACCAGCCATTCCTGACTGCCATCACAAATGTGGCTGTCACCTTTACTTACTTAAAACTTTCAACTAGGGCCTAAAAATAAAACTATTAAATTTACCAACATAAGAAGTAAATGTTATTTATCCTCATGCTACTCTCATTACACACACACATAAATAACTTAAAAAAATAAGTACTACAGTACTTAGAATTGTAATTTATGGTGTTTATTTGCTGACCATGACAAATCCCCCTCCTGTCCTCACCTGCTTACTAAGGAAAATTGTGTTGTTTAAGCTGTTACAGATAAAACAAAAGCCCTGGTTGCATGTGAGGCCTTCTGTTGTGTGCTAGTGACAGTAAACATTCTGCCAGCAGAACTGAGCTGAGGTTTGAATTCTTGCATTCTATCTGCAGTAAACATGCCATCTCTTGAATGTTGGCAAGACAGAAAACAAACAAAACAGAGAAAAGGGAGGGAATATTATAAAGAAGAAGAAAGAAAGGTGAGGGAATGAGTAAATGGGTTGGGTCGGGGTAAACTAGAAGGCTTAAGAGCTAATTAAAAATATATGAATTGTACTGTACATAATATTTAAACCTGAGATGGTGTGTCAGAGCTGGGATGTGCAGGGACTGTTTTAAAAAAATCATAACAATTTTTCTTTTTTGATTTGATGAATTTCTTCCCCGCTTCCCCTCTAAAAAAACATCTTGGGCCCATTTTATAATCACAATAAGGCACTCCAGGGTGTACACTGTGGTGGGGTAGCAGCACTTCCCAGGAGGGTAAAGTGAAGGCACTCAGCAATGCCTCATGCTTCATGACACACCTGATGTGTGCCACCATCCAACCACATTGCATACCCTGTTATGTCTTTTTGTTTAATTGTTTTTTTTCCTCTTTGTTAGGACAGTCTTCATTCCTGTTAAAAAAACAAACATTGAATCACAGAAAATAACCATATGGTTCCCTCTGCCGCAGCACGGTTGATCTCTATAGGGACACTATATGGGACTGTCAATATTAATGTGTTCAATTCTACCAAGTGAAACATGAGATAAAAGCAGGAGTATAAAAAATATTGCTAAACTCAAAGTAATAAAATTGGCTATAAAAAAAGTCAGTGTAGGCAAAATGGACAGATGCAGTAAAGTTCTTGAAGGGACTGTTTTATCTCTATGTTATGTCTAAATTAATTATAATAAAGTTATAACTTCTGATATGTTTCTTATGTTTATTGCTTAATAATTTAAGTCTTGTTGGATTTTTTTTAGCCATATTATAATTGCAATAAGGCATTCCAGGGTGTGCTTCGTCCCTGAATAATGTCACACCTAGGGTGGCGGAAGCACCCAGCCTGTGGCTTCATGCTTCAACCCACCCTAGGTGTAATGTAATTCAGTGGTGACACACACCCAGTCATGCCTTATTGCTTAATTAACAATCATATCTCAATGCTGAATGTTTGTTTGCTTGTATGGCCTGTGTAGGTGTTTGGCATTGACAGTGCAGATGTTAAAATTAACAAATTTACAACACAAGTTATAATTGTGAAATTGACATGATTGGGAAATAAAGAGGTCCACACATAACGCCTGTTTCATACAGTGTGAATAGTAGACATTATGCACGCTCCTTTTAAGTACAGGGACACATGCTCCCTGTCATCGCATAGAGCACCCGGCCGAGGTGGTGAGAGGAGGACTGTGCTGGTCGTTGTCTGGGTTCCTGCAGCACCAGCAAAACCAGTAAGATGGGGGTGGCAGGGTGGGTTGGCCAGTGCCAATTGTGTGGGTGGGGGGGTGATAGATGCCAGGGAAAGCTTCACTAATATGAAGATGGTAATCAGTGGGTGGGGGATGCCACTAGAAGCCAGTGAATATGTGATGTTATATGAGGGGGGGAGACCACTGGACACCAGGGACTTATTTTATTCTACTGGGGCCAGCAATTGGAGGGTAGGGCAGACCACTGGACACCAGGGGCCTACCTTTTTTGCTATGGGACAAGAGATTTAATGACAGGGTGTACTACTATACACCAGGATTGCCTTTGTTAATATGGGGTCAGTAATTGGAGTGTTTGTGGACCACTTGGTGCCAGAGAATTAATTTATCATATGGGAAGCAGGAATCAGAGGGTGGGGGACCACTAGAAACCAAGGAAATTATTATTTTTATTGGGGATGGGGATCAGCGAACAAGGGGACCACTAGATGAAAGAGCAGACTGTTATTCTGATGGGACAGGATTTTGTTTGTGGGGGGTGCCAGTAGCCACCAGGGAGCAGGTATGCTCCCCAGCTGCCAATGTGATTGTTGGCTGCAGTGATTCCGCCAGCCACTAGGACTGCCAACAGTAAGTCAGGCTTCTTGGAGGTAATTGTGCAGCGCAAGATGGACTGCGCTATACCGTTTGCTCAGCATTACCATGCTGAATATTGTGTTGCACCAGGATTCATGTCCTCACCCCTTCCTTTGCCACTGTGTATATATTTGTTTGCCTGCACACTAACCCATTTAGAGTACACCACAGCACCTGTTGAATATTGTGCTGAGAGCAAAGCCCAGGAAAACATGGTGCAGTCACTTTGCCTACTGGGAAAAGTTTTGAATATCTGGCCATAGTCTTTTTATTTCCCAGCCTTATGATCAAGACAAGTAGATGTTTTAAAGCCCATCCAAAATATGATTTTGCAGAGTGACAGCAAAAATACATTTTTTGGGGATTTGAAACATTTCTTCTACCTGGTCCATGAAGTGCGGTAGAAAAGACAATGCTGAAAATAAGAGTGACAAATATTAAGAAATGACAAAATTATGAGAAAAAAAGTTTAAAATATATCACAAGCCAGCCCAGTGGCGTTGACGGCTGAGACATCATGCCTTACCTCCAGCCACTCTGGGGAACAATGTTCATGGTTCGAGCGGGTCGCTGGGGGTCAGCTGGGGTGGGAGAGGATTGAGCATCCATTGGACAGCTGTTCTCTCCCAGGGAGGGAGGGACATGGGAACTGGCGCATCTCTGACACCAAGCAGGGGCTGGGTGTCTGATTGCTTGGGTACCATACATAGGAATGGAAGGCAGTGAACAGCATGTGCCGTGCAGAAGCATGCACAGCTCGGCCATTGGCAACACTCATATGGCTCTGCCTCAGGGAGGGACAGGAAGGAAGTAAATCCAAGGAGGCAAAAATATTTCCTGGGTGTGGCTAGATGATGCCACCTCCCCGCAGGCGAAGCTCCCATGAATAGCAGGCACCTCCATCACTTCCATCACTGGATCCATGTTCAGCGGGTTGAGGTATCCCTATTGCTCCACCGTGGGGGGTAAGCTGGGGAGGAAGTAGTAGGTGCACTGCAAGCAGGGGACAGGGCTGGGGGGGTCAGCGATATGATGGGCCTCCCAGGACAGGAGCATAAACAATGTAAACAAAATGCATTACAAAGCCATTAGCCAATCCCACCTTGTTTTCAGTCATTTACAGTCAAAGCATCCCCAAAAAACATATTTTCGTAGTCACTCTTGTCCTGTTTAGGTCAAATGTCACAGGAGGAATGTTATCCAGAAGTATGTCTATAAAACATGAAAGTTCATTTGAAAAAAGAGGTTGACAGGATTTCTGTTACACTGTAGGCATGGACTGCTAGTTAGAAACCAGAACTCTTGAAAAAGATCCACATGAACTATCTGAAATCTTTAAAGATCATGTGCAACGGTTTTTACATATTTTTTTATAGAAGCTTAAAAAGCTGAAATTCAAGTCCTTGTGCCATGATTATTGTTTCCTGAAAATGTCATGCTGTTTGGTTTTGTGGTTTTCTTTAAGTCCGCATTTGTTAACTTGCTCTACAGTGGCTGGAAACAGTGGAGTTATTTCTGTCCTCTCAGTCAAGCTTAGAGTGAGATGACATCATTTTGGAGTAGCTTGCTGTTTCAGATTCCCAATCTGAACAGCACTCTGTAGAGTTTATGATTTGCTGAGCCCTCAAGGTTTCTTATTAACCCAGTGTCTGGTTTGTATTTAGATCTGCTTTAAATGTATCATTATCTTCCTTTAAAAAGCTGATGATTTTATTTTCAGTGCTGAATTGAAGTAGTAGAAATCTTTTTCTGTGAGAAATCAGCTTGTCTCTATCACAGCTCTTGTTATATGTAATCAAACCTCAATTTTTTTTCTAACTATATAATGCAGGGTTGTTTAATTAATATAAAGTAAATCTTAATTTTGTCCATTCACAGAAACAGTTGTTGTTTGACATTGCCTTCATAAATACAATCATGTAAGAACATTTTTTTTCATGTCAGATTGACAAACAGGTGCTTGTCACACTCTGCCACAGTAGTTGAAGCACATGTACTGTCAGAACTCACGCATGTCAGTTCTTTAGTGGTTTGTGTGTGAAAATACATTATGTATGTGTATAACTAGAAACACTAGATGGCATCCTGATACAAGATGTCTCTGCCCCACAGTTGAGGCAGCTGCAGTCTGCCACCAGTCCCCTGCCCTACAAGCCCCCTGCATTCTGCTCCACACTCAAGGTTGCTGGACCCTGCTTCTCATTGTGTTCTCTCACACAGTCAGGGATTGTGCACCCTGCTGCCTCCATCCCCTGCCTAGAGAATCAGTACTACTGCATCCTGCCGCTCCCTGCCCAAACAATTGGGGTTGCTGCATACTGCTGCTCTATTTCCCCCACCCTCACAGTTAGTAATGCTGCACCTGTTACACCCTGTTCCTGTCTCTACAGTCAGGGCTGCTGTGCTGTGCTAATCCCTAGAATGCCAGGTGAACTGCCTCCTCAGCTGGGGCTGCTGCACCACGCTGCTCTAGCCACCAGTGGTAGGGCGTTTGCTGCACTCACTACCCACTTCCATTGGACCAAATGGTCAGGTTGCTGCACCACATGTACCCCATTGCAGTCAGAGCTGCTGTACCCTGATGCCCCATGTGTCCTGCTCCACAGTTGAGGTTTCTGCACCATGCTGTCTTCTATCCCCTGTCACCACAGACTGTGCTGCTGCACCCTTCTCCTTTCTACATAGTTGGAGTTGCTGCACCCTGTTGTTCCCTAGAGCACCATGCATCTGCAGTTAGGGCTGCTGCACCATGCTGACACTTGCCACAAGATTCAGGGTATTTGCTGCACCCTGTTGCACGCCTTCACAGTTGAGGCAGTTGCAACCTGCTGCCTCCTTGCCACAAGAGTCAGATCTTTTGCTACACCCTGCTGAGACAGGAACTGGGGCAATATGTGCAGTGTCCCTGATGGTGAGAGAGAGAGAGAGTAGCAGGGTGCAGCAACCCCAACTGTTCGGTAAGGGTGAAGCACAAGAGTAAGGGCATTTGCTGCACCCTGTCCCCTGCCTGTGGAGGCAAGGAGCTCTGTGGTGCAGCAGGGCACAATGGTGGCAGAGAATAAAGGACACCATGGTGAATAAGTCTTGACTGTGGGGCTGGACACAGGTGGGCATCAGGGTGCACATTATGCAGCAACCCAGCCTATTTGGGGCAATGGAAGTGCATAGCAAGGTTCAGCAGCCCCAACTGTGGATGCAGGTGGCATGAGACTCTAAGGTGTAGCACAGCACAGCAGCCCTGACTGTGGAGATATGAACAGGGGGCAACATGGTGCCGTGGCCTTGGCTGTAGGGGTGGGGACCGAGGACAGCAGGGTGTAGCAGCCCTGAATGTTCAGGCAGAAGAGATAGGGGTGGCATCAGGATATATCAGCCCAAACTGTGGGACAGGTGCAGCAGCCATGCCTGTTTTGGACAAGGGATGTGAGCAGCAGGGTCTAGCCAATGATCTGACTCTGGTGGCAGGGGGACAGCAGGGTGCAACTGCCTTATCTGTGGAGGCATGCAACAGAATACAGCAAATGCCCTGAATCTTGTGGCCAGTGGCAGCATGGTGCAGCAACCCAAACTGCTGCGACAAGGAGCTCTAGAGCACAGCAGACCTTAGCAACCCCAACTGTGTAGAAAAGAACAAGGTGCAGCAGCCCTCTCTCTGGTGACAGGGAATAGAGGACATCATGATGCAAAAGTCTTGACTGTGGTGCAAAACATGGGGCATCAGGGTACAGCAGCTCTGACTGTGAGATGGGATACAATTGGTGCAGCAGCCTTGCCTATTTGGGGTAATGGAAGTGGGTAGCAGGGTGTAGTAAAAGCCCCACCTCTGGTGGCTAGGGCAGCATGGTACAGCAGCCCCACCCTTGGAGACAGAGAACCTGGCATTCTAGGGCTTAGCACAGTACAGCAGCCCTGTCTGTGTAGACAGGAACAGGGAGCAACAGTTGCAGCTTCCCAACCTGTGAGGGTGGTGGAGAGAGGGAAGTAGGGTGCAGCAACCCCAACTGTTTGGGCAGGGGGTGGCAGGGTGCAGCAGACTTGTTTTTTTGTTTTTAGGCAGGGGATGGAGGCAGCAGGGTGCACAATCCCTGACTGTATGGAAGAAGACAGTGGGCAGCAGGGTGCAGCAGCCTCAAATGTGGAGCATAAGGCAGGGGGCTTGTGGGGCAGGGACAGGTGGCAGTAGACTGCAGCTGCCTCAACAGTAGGGCAGAGACACGGTGCACCAGGATGCCACACAGTGTTTCTAGTTATAAGCATACATGATGTATTTTCACACAGAAACCACCAAAGAACTGAAATTTGTGAGTTCAGACAGGTGCCTGTCACACACTGCTGCAGTATTTCAAGCACATGTACTGTTTGTCAATATGACATGAAAACAAATGTTCTTACATTAATGTATTTATGAAGGCTACCTCAAAGACAGACTTTCTGTGAATAAACAATATTTAGATTTATTTTATAGTCATTTAATAGTCCAGTGGTATTTAGTTAGAAAAAAAAAAAATCAGAGTTTTGATTAGAAAGAACTAAGAGCTGTGACAGATAAGCTGATTTCTCACAGAGAAAGATTTCCACTTCTTCAATTCAGTATTGAAACTGAAATTAGCAGCTTTTTATAAGAAGATAATGATACATTTTAAGCTGATCTATCTAAACACAAATCAGACAGTGGGTTTGTAAGAAATTTGGAGAGCTCATCAAACCATTAACTTTACAAACTACTGCTCTAATTTGGAATCTGAAACAGCAAGCTACTCCAAAATGATGTCATCGCACTCTAAGTTTGACTGAGTGGACAGAAATAACTCCACTGTTTTCAGCCACTGTAGACGAAGTTAATAAATGCTGATTAAAAGAAAACCACGAAACCAAACAGCATGACATTTTCTGAAAACACCAATCATGACACAGTTACTTGAATTTCAGCTTTTCAAGCTTTTATAAAAAATATGTAAAAATCGTTGCACATGATCTTTAAATAGAGCCATATTGAAGAAGAACATGAAGCTGAATACCTTCCAACAAGCCACACTTCCTAACAGCAAAGAAGACCATAACAACATGGAGCAACAAGATCATGCTGCTGAACATCTCTCTGTTGTTAATTTAGCCAATCACAGTCAAGGAGCTATACTGTATACAATACACACTCCTTAAGGGCTCAGTCAGCAGCCAGCCATAGTGGTGTGAGGAGGACTATGCTGATTACCAATTGAGATGGGGGAGTGGGGTGGTGGGTCACACTGGATGGGGTGGGGGACAGACTGTAGATTACCAGGGCATGGCTTTTTTGCATTTAGGGACAGCGATCAGTAACTGGGGAGGTGGGAGGGACCACTGCACTATGAAAAAATATTTTTCAATATTGGGTGAGTGATTAGGGACTGGGGAGACCACCACACTATGGACAAATATTTATCAGTATTGGGTGGGTGAGTGGGATGGGGAGGGACCACTACACTATGGCAAATATTTTCCACTCATAGGGTCAGTGATTGGAGAATGATGGGGGCACAGTGCCTTCACCACCAATTAGGGTTGTGCGGATTACTGACCAGTTTTTGTTGGCAGTAATTTCTCTATGCAAGGGCCTTAGCAAATGGCCCTTGCATGGAGCAAAATCTTTGTGAATGGTACTATGGGGATATGCAGATCCCCTCCCCTTGTTTTGCATTGTAGCCCCCCTCCAAACTTTGCCCAGGTGCAAACACAGTTTGCCTGAGCAAACTGGACTTTGTGGATTCAAACTCAAAATCCAGTTTGTCCCAGGGAAACTGGGTTTGCACCTTGGCAAAGCTGAGGATAGCAGAAGTCATCAGGCAAAAATACTGTTGTCCAGCAAAAACAGTTTGATGCAGGCTAAAATATACACAGGGAAGACAGAAAACTCAATGTATAGTAATTTCAGCAGCAATCCTTCACTGGCTAAACCATTAACATGCCCATTTTACTTCCCTGTTTTCTTCATTCAAATTAGCCATTAATCCGTTTTAAAAATAGCCAAGGAAATAAACAATACACTGAGGTTGAATCTTTGGATGTGAGAAACCTATTCATGCCAAAATCCACACAATGATTTTTTTTTGCTGAATAACACAAACTTCTGCCTCAGTTAATCTAGAAAGTTTAAAATTTTTACCCTAAAAAAGTGACAACTGCAGATTATAGCAGGTAGCAAACCTCACATCTCTGTTTTGCCCATAGTCAGGAGTTTTGAACATTATTATACATTTATTTCCCATATTCTCATTTCTTAAATTCCATTACATGTGTCCTTTTATAGCATGACTATTAAATCCTGCAGTGTGTGTGGTTTCTAAGAGAAATGTTCTCCCATGGGGGCCTGTAGGTCAGTGTGTTGTATTGTGAATCTACTGTACATAAATTCATGGAGGCTTTAAGGGTCTGGTTGGTTTCACCTACATGCAAATCATTTGTACACTTTTTCAGCTGATTAAATATATGAGTCTTAGAGTCACAACTATGCTCACCCTTGAGGTACAGTAATAGATTTTCCCAGTATGTGGGGAATATAACTGTTGCATTCATTAATACTGTATGTGTGCAGGTTTTGCATCTTGGTCTGTGGCATCTTCTTGTATCTGATTCCTCAGTGCTAGTTTTACATAACTAGCCACTGACAAATTCCTGCAGTAGAATTGGAGGGTGTCTGAATGCCAACATTGGTGGTTAAGGAAATACTTCATGTAGGTGTGGGTCATCATTTAGAAGGGACTGAATGTCTCTCAAGATATTATGGATAAGTCTAAGGGAAGGGTTGTCTGTGGCAACTGTTGATACCCAATTGTGTACTAATTTTTTGTGGCTATGGGTGGAGCCAACAGCCATATTGCTTTAGCTTGAAAAGGGGTTTCCATGAGCTAGTCCACTGGAGCAGAGGGTTGAGGCACTGGATGCCTTACCTCATGCTTTGCTGGCAACCCGGGTTCGGGAGTGACCTCGGGTCGTCGGGGTGCAGGCATGGGGGGAGGGCAGAGCAGGATTGACCATGCCAGCAGGCAGCTCTCCTATCCAGAGGGTGGTGAGGGTGGGTTGGTACCCAACATAGTTATGCTACAGGTGAAAGTTTAGTTGGTAGCATAGGTGGAGAGGGGGAGACAGAAATATCTGGAGGTGGAAGAGGATGAGCTGGTACCATGGGGTGTGATGCATGCCTCCACATGCTCACACAGACATGTGCCAGGGCCTTGGTGGTGGGAAGTCAGGGAGAAAATCAATAAAAACACGTATGTCCCCGTCACCAGTTGTCAGGAGGAGGAGACGGGGACCTAGTAGCTATATTAAAAAAAGGGGGGGTTCAATGGAACACATTTTTAAGTAGTTTTCAGTGTATCCTTCCATAATACTGCAAATCCCTATGGCAGTTAAAAAATGCTTCCTTCTTTCTTTTTAGGATGATGGACACAGAACTCCAAGCTACTTTTCTCTGAGAGCAAATGTGTACACCTCCCAAACAAATCTAAATATAATTAAAACTATTCAAGGTTCTCAAAAACAGCCAGAGTGAAAGCTATTCAGAACAAAAAGACATTTCACATGAGGGTAGTGACTAATCTGAATTCTTTATATTTTGTAAAGATGGTCTTCCAAACAACCTCATTTGTTTTTCTCAGAGTGAACACAGTAGGAGTGATGGCAAACAAATGTAAATATCTTGGAACGTATACAATTAGCAATATACAACCAATATGAAAGTTTTTCAGGACACAATGGCCTTTCAAATGAGGGTAGTCCCTAATATGAATTTATTAAATTATTTTTAATATATGCCATACTAAAGGTGAAACTTGAGAAGCAAAATGAGAATTCAGGTAATCAGATGGCAATAGTTTAACAAATATAATTAGTGCTGCTTAATGAATAGGCTCATTGGAAAGACATTTTTGCACTTAACAACTTTCATATCTTTTTATCTGTAACTTGCAAACATTTAGGGATATTTACATTTGTTTGTCCACCTGGGAACAGAAGTAGGAGGTTGTTCAGGAAAGACGTTTGGTTTTATCTTCTGTTTTAACTGAAATATTTGAATAGTTTTATACTTGAAATTAGTTCTGTGTGTTAATAATTACTACTTTGAGTTAGAACTGTTACTTGGGTTGTGATATTGTAACTATTGGGGCTTGTGTGCTAGGTGTGGGAACACTTGTTTGGCAGTGATAATTAGAGTGAAACTTAAATGTGATGTTTGCCTGTTTGGTAGAACCCTCCACCCACCTTGTTTTGTAGGCTTTCTTAAATACTGAAAGCCACTGGGGTTGGGGTTGAAGGGCTGTGCATTGTTAGTGACTGAAATTTGAACAACAGGAACTGATGGCCTATGGCATCATACGGTACCTGATGTCTTCATACACACACACTGTTAGTGGGACTGGACACACACTGGACTGTATGTGTTTGTGAGACTTGAGAACTTTATTGGTGGGGTTGAAATTGGGTTCATAAATAACTGTAGTCAGTATAGAGAGAGAGACTGTATTCCAGAGGGAAGGGACTGAGAAAAGAGATCTGTGGCATTATGAACAGAGAGGGTCAAACAGGGTGGTCATATTCAATCATGGCAGGCATCTTTGGAAGGGTTGTAGGCTGCACAGGCTGTGGGATGGCAATAATTCTCAATTGGGCCTGGAGAGAGGGAGGCTGACCACTCTGTAGACAGCTATCTTGTACCAGGAGTGAAGTATATTGGTTAAGGAGTAAGCTGGGGGAGTTGGGAGATGTCCAAGGATAAGGCATGTGGATATGGGCGGCAGAAGGGTGGGACTGAGGGGAGACTGGGGCAATGCTCAGAAATTACAGGACGTTATCTTACAGCAAGCAGGAGGGGGGATATTAGGGATAGAGGACCCTTAGATAGGGATGTTGACACTAAGGGCAAAACACACGGGGTAAACATTCTGAATATAAAGAGAGTGGAGGGGAAGAGTCAGGAGGGGCTATTGTGGGGAAGCCTAAAAGAGCAGACTGTGGGAAGGGAGCTCCTAAGGAGAACAGGGCAAAAGGGGAGGAAGAGGGGCAGTTTAGAGGGACATTCGGGGTGAAACTCAGGTTACTTGATGGAGGTTGGCATAGAGTGTTACAATAAATTTGAGCTACTAAGCAACCTAGAGGGGGAGGAAGGGTTGATGGAAATGAGGAAACTGATACAGAGGCTGGGGTGAGGGAGTCAGATACCCATAGGGCATCACAGACCAGCAATGGAAAAGATAGAAATAGTCCCAGAGGGAGAAGGGGAAACATAAATGTTAAGCAGATGGGGGAGATACAACATATTGCAGACATGAGGGAGGAGAGCATGACTGGAGAGAAACTGGGAGACAAGGAGGTGAGGAGGGGACCCCCTTCAGCAGAGGGGTCTGTACCGCGGATGGGGCTCTAGGTAAAGGAGACCCACAGAGGGCCTCTGTAGGTAGGGGTACTATTACAAGGGGGGAGGATGGTGGTGTGGGGGAAGGGGAAACCATCAGGGCCAGGATAAATTGTTCAGATAAGAGAGGGTTAAAGGGGACACCTATTCGGGGGGTCTGAGTTAAGTGGGCAAAATAAGAAGGGAGGCAGAAAGGGGAGGGTGACAAGGGGGTCTCTAATAAGGCAGGAAGACTCCCATGGAATTGAGATTACGAATAAAGGGGGGATGGGGTGAGAGCGCATAGTGGAGGTAACTATAAGGATGATGACTGTGTTAAGGTGCTGTTATTGGGAGACTCAATGATTAGGGGTATCCAGTGGGAGGGACAAGAGGGTGGATGCCATAGTCAGGTGAAGGTAGTGAGTATCTCTGGACTGACAGTGCACAGAGCAAAGTTCATGGTGTACAAACTGGTTAGGGATTGTGGAGGGAAACCAGATTTCCTGGTGCATTTGGGAACTAACAATCTAGAGGGAAATAGCGTTTTGGAAATCCAAGTAAGGTTCCAAGAACTTGCCAGAGTCTGTCAGGATAATGGAGGCAACATTTCCTTTTCAGAGATATTGCCAGTACCAAAGGTCTCACTGGAGAAAAAAAAATTAAGATCACAGAGGTTAATGACTGGCTCAGGAAGTGGGGTGAAGAGAGTGGGTTTGGGGTGTTAGGGAACTGGAAAGGAGTTTGGGAGGATAAGGGACTGTATGCCAAGGACAGGCTTCATATTGCCCCATTAGGGAAGGAAGTCCTTAAACGGGGGTGGCTGACTACATTCAAGAAAGGTGGGATTTAAACTTGTGAGGGGGGAGGGATAGGTAGGGGCTGACCAGAAGCCCTCTCCTCCAGATGAGGGGAGTAGCCTTCAAAGCCAAGGGGGGAGTGGGTAAACAGACTGGGGGGAGGAGGTTTCAGAAGGAGCAGAGGGAGGATGGAAATATAAGGAACCTGGATGGGGTTTGACAAAGGGGATCAGGGATAAGGGGGGTGGTGTTAGTAAATGCCAGGAGCTTTGGAAACCAGTTGCCAGAGTTCCAGGCCATGCTGTTCAGGGGGGCTGGACGTGGTGGCAGTCACGGAATCGTGGGCCAACAAAAAACATGACTGGGACTTAAACATGTGGGGGTACACTATGCTTAGGAAGGATAGAAAAGAGGGCAGAGGGGGTGGAGTGGCTATGTTCATTAGAGATGACATAGAAATTGCTAGGGTAGAAGAGGCAGAGGGAAATGTGGAGACCTTATGGGTCACCTTATGAACCTCAGCAGGAGGTAAGGTCAAGCTGGGTGTAGTATATAGGTCCTCTGGGAGGGGGGATGTTCTGGAGGATGGTTTACTGGGCAACATCATTGCCCAGTGTGGACCAAAAGGGGAAGGAGTGGTGTTGATGGGAGACCTTAATATGCCAGGTACAAACTGGGGAACCATGTCCTCTAAGGTGGCTAAGGAGAAGGAGGCTGCTGACAGCTTCCAGGATGTGTTCTAACACAGCATGTGATGGAGCCCACAAGGAGGGCATGTCCTGGATGTGGATCTGGCAGATGGGGGGTCTGGTAAGGGACCTGGTTGTAGAGGATCCCCTGTCTGGGAGTGACCACAATACTGTCTGATTTCAAATAAGCATGGGGGGAGTGGGGGAGAGATCTATGACACTGGCAGTGGACTTCAGGGGGGCAGACTTTGTGGGCATGGGAAATATTCTCAAGGATCACTTGAAGGGGATTACATCACTAACAAATGTGGAAAACAGATGGGAGATCATAAAACTGGGACTTCATAAGGCATTCAGGACCTGCACTAAGGTGAAACGTAATGGAGCAAGGTCACATAAACCATGCTGGTGGTCCAGTGAGGTTCTGGTAGCAGTCAGAGAAAAGATGGTGGCCTACAAAAAATAGAAAACAACAAGAGGGGATAGGGAAAAGGACATGTACCATCTTGCATCTAGAAAAATCACCCAGATGGTGAGCGGTCAAAATCCAGTAAACAGCAGTGATTGTCACAGGGGATTCATGGAAGGGAAAAGGAGTTCTTCCAGTACATTGGGGAGTGGAGAAAAACTAAGGGCCATCTTGGCAGATTGAGATCAGAAGGAGGGTGGTTGGAAGAGGCAAGAGATTAAACGAGTACTTTGCCTCTGTGTTCACTAGGAAGGGGGATGGGATATCTACAAAGCAAGGCATGATGGGGATAGAAGCGGTAGTGAGTGGGATCAGGGGAGCAACAGAAATGGAGCAAGAGGGAGGGAGAGGTGCTTCAGGGGTGTCACATCAGGATAAGGACAAAAAGGCCAGTAAGGTGGAGAGAACAAATGATGCTATCTCCACTGAAAGGGTGTGGGTAGCCCTTAAGGCCCTAAAGAAAGATAAAGCTCCTGGGCCGGATGGCATTCATCCGAGAGTACTATGGGAATTGATGGACATACTGGCTGCACCCCTGGTGGAGCTCTTCAACAGGTCGTTTGAGACAGGGAGGGTACCTAGGGATTGGCGAGAGTCACATGTGGTTCCAATCCATAAAGGGGGGTCAAGGGAAGTACCAGGTAACTATAGACCCATCAGTTTGACCTCAGTGGTGGGAACATTAATGAAGAGTATACTGAAGGAATGATTGGGGGTGTACTTGGAGGAGGTGGGAGATCTGGATAGTTGGCAACATGGGTCTGTGCCTGGTAGATCATGTCAAACCAATCTTGTGGAGTTCTACAAATGGGTGACATCAAAACTGGACAGGGAAAAGCCTGTGGATGTATTATTCTTGGACTTCAGCAAGGCATTTGACTCTGTCCCCCACAATGGTTTGGTGGAGAAACTGATGGGGTTGGAAGTATGCCCTTTGATGGTCAGATGGATTGAAAACTGGCTAGCTGGATGCACCCAGAGAGTAGTGGTCAGTGGGGAGCTCTCGAACCCTAGAGAGGTTGGTAGTGGGGTACTGCAGGGCTCGGTCCGGGTCTGATCCTTTTTAATGCATACATATCAGACATCAGGAAGGGTATAGGGTGTGAAATGAGTCTCTTCTCTGATGACTCCAAGATGGGAAAAGTAGTTGAGGGGAAGAGGGGAGGTTGGCCCTGCAAGGGGACCTGGACACCGTGGAATGCTGGGCTCACACATGGAAATTAAATTTCAATATCACCAAGTGCAAGGTGTTACATCTTGGGCAGGGAAACCCTAAACACAGGTACACCCTGGGAGGGGTGGCGCTGGAGGCCTCAACAGGGGAAAAAGACCTAGGGGTCATGTTGGATGCATGTATGAATAACTCTGACCAGTGCAGGAGAGCAGCTAGCAAGACAAACAAGACCTCTAGGAGCAGGGAAGTGATTGTGCTGCTGTACAATGGACTGGTTAGACCACACCTTAAGTACTGTGTACAGTACTGGAAAGCACACTTTAAGAGGGACATACAGCTCCTGGAGAGGGTACAGAGGAGAGCAACTAAGATGATACGAGGACTAGGGGATTTGACGTATGAGGACAGACTTGAGGAGCTCTGCCTGCTTTCATTGGAGGAAAGGAGAGACGGGGGACATGATTGAGGTCTTCAGGTACCTCAATGGAATAAACAGGATAAACATGGAGGGGATGTTTAGACTAAAGCAGGGAGGTATCACCAGAGGGCATGGTTTGAAGTTGGAAGGTGGAAGGGTGAGGGGGGGAAGAGAAGGAGGTTTTTCACTGAGAGGGTGGTGAACCCTTGGAATGCACTGCCTGGAGAGCTGGTGCAAAGATCCACAGTGGAGGGCTTCAAGAAAGCATGGGACAGACACAGAAAATGGATGTATCAGATGATGGCCTGGCCCAAGGGGGTGGGAATGGATGATAGGGGTTTCTGGAACACAAGGAGGGAGGGCCTCAGCACCCAACTAGGGATCTGAGGTTCGAGCAGACTTGATAGACTGTAAGGTCTAATCTACTGGTAATTTGTGTTAGTATGTTATTATAACTCCTATTACATTTCTAAACAGTCTCCGTTTTACAAATTACTATACCACTTAAGTTAAATTCTAAGTTAAATTCTAAACCAAACTACCTTGTTCATCTCTTGTCATGCCTAATTTAAAGTGGACAGGAATTGATTACTTATGTGCAGCTGTCTGAAATGACTCTATTTTCATAAATTATATTTATACCGCTAACGTATCCCTATTTAAGTGTGCCTGAATAAAAGCTGAAGCTGTCAGTTGTGTTTTGTATTGTTTTCTCTGTATGGACAACATTCTGTGCAGTTCCTTTCATGGAACCAAAAATTTTGATTTTTGACTATGTCACTTCATGGTTTCAGAACTGTGGGCAGTGTACTGATAGGTTTCTGCCAACAATTCTGAAACCATGAAGCCACAGAAAAATGTGTTGCTGTATTGCTCCTTGTAACACAAAAGCCACAGAAACAGATGATGTGATAACTCTTATTGGACCAACAGAGTTGTTACAAAAGAACACAGGTGCTTTTAGCTAAGGATTACACAGCATCCTTTGTCAGAAAAACATTGGTAGTTCTTCTAGAGGAACGTGCTTTCTCAAAACCCAGATCATAAAAAAAAAAAAGATGAAAAGTTGTTAAGGACCCCATTGGTTGAAACCGCATTCACAAAAACAACATACCCCTACAGACAGCAAAATTTCTAGCAAAAGAAAATTATCCCAAGGTCAAATGACACTGACAAGAAAGTTCACTCCCTGAGAAAAGCTATAAACCAACTGAAGCTTCATTTAAAAACATGCATGGGGCAGTCATAAGGCAATTCTATGGGGTGGGGGTAGAAAGAAGTAGGCTGCTGGTTAACTAGGAAACTAGGATCTGCAGCTTATCCATTAGGTAGGGAAATGGGCAGACTGGGTGGGCCAAGCGGTCCTTATCTACCATCAAATTCTATGTTTCTATGTTTCTGTGTATGTGTCTGTGCTAGCATTAGTAAATGACAGTGATTAAAACCACAAGGAAAAATAGCTTAAAGAGCAGCTGACAACTTCAGCAGAACTTTAACAAAATATAATATTTAGATAAAGTTCAACTTTCATTTCACATTAGTTCTTTATTCCTCCTCCCCATTGTTTATCGCTGAGGTCATTTGCATGAAAACAGGATTTTTGCTCCTGAAGAGTTCATCTATTTCTGTTGCTGTGTCCCTACCTGAGGTCATAATGCACTGCTTGTGACATCACAGTTATTCTCATGGCAACAGATTGTGAAGTCACAACAGAGCATTATGACTTGAAGTAGGGAGTAAGCTATAGAAGCAGATTAACTTTAAAGTAACTGTAAGGGATAAAAATCATGTATGCATGCACATTTCCTCAGTGATAAATAATGAGGAGGAGAAATACAGACTATATATATATATATATATATATATATATATATATATATATACAGTGGCATGAAAAAGTATTTGCCCCCTTCCTGATTTTCTCTATTATTGCATATTTGTCACACACTGGATGTTTTCAGGTCTTTAGACAAAATGTAATATTAGATAAAGGGAACCTGAGTGAACAAATAACACTTGTATTTTTTTTTACTTATTTCATTTATTTAATGAAAAAAGATAACCAACACCAACTGGCACTGTGTGATAAAGTAATTGCCCCCTAGTTAAATCAACCCAATTAAAGGGATAATTAGAGTCAGCTGATTGAACACAGCCAGGCTTGATTACAGCCAGCCCTGCTCAATATAAACCTCACTTATTTTGACCCTTACCATCAGAGTCACGTTGCCAGCACAAAGATTCAACAAGCACATTATGCCACAATCAAAGAAAGTTCCTGAAAAGATCAGAAAAAAAGTTGTTGCTATCTATCAGTCTGGAAAGGGTTACAAAGCTATTTCTAAGGCTCTGGGACTCCATTGAACCACAGTGAGAGCCATAATCTCCAAATGGAGAACACTTGGAACAGTAGTGATTCTTCCCAGGAGTGGGCGGCCTGCCAAAATTACTCCAAAAGCACAGCGTAAAATCATCCTGGATGTCTCAAAGGATCCTAAAACAACATCCAAAGAACTGCAGGCTTCTCTTGCCTCAGCTAAGGTCAGTGTTCATGACTCCACAATCAGAAAGAGACTGGGCAAAAATGGGCTTCATGGGAGAGCAGCAAGGCAGAAACCACTGCTAACCAAGAAGAACATAAATGCTCATCTCTCATTTGCCAAGAAGCACCTGGATGATCCACAAGCCTTTTGGGAAAATGTTCTATGGACAAATGAGTCCAAAGTGGAACTTTTTGGATGACATGGATCCCATTATGTCTGGCGTAAAGCAAACACAGCATTCCACAGTAAGACCATCATACTAACAATCAAACATGGTGGTAGTAGTGTGATGGTGTGAGGATGCTTTGCTGCCTCAGGACCTGGACGACTTGCAATAATTGAAGGAACCATGAATTCTGCTCTGTACCAGAAAATTCTTAAGGAGAATGTCCGGTCATCCGTCCGTCAGCTGAAGCTGAAGCGTAGTTGGGTCATGCAACAAGACAGTGATCCAAAACACAAAAGCAAGTCCACATCAGAATGGCTGAAAAGAAGTAAAATTAAAGTTTTGGAGTGGCCTAGTCAAAGTCCAGACCTAAACCCAATAGAGAAGCTGTGGCAGGACCTGAAATGAGCAGTTCATGCTCAAAAACCTACCAATGTTACTGAATTAAAGCAGTTCTGCATGGAAGAGTGGGCTAAAATTCCTCCACAGCGATGTGAAAGACTGATATTGAATTATAGGAAGCGTTTGGTTGCAGTCATTACAGCTAAAGGTGGCATAACCAGTTATTCAGTGTAAGGGGGCAATTACTTTTCACACAGTGCCAGTTGGTGTTGGTTAACTGTTTTCATTAAATAAATGAAATAAGTAAAAAAAAAAAAACAAGTGTTATTTGTTCACTCAGGTTCCCTTTATCTAATATTACATTTCGTCTAAAGACCTGAAAACATCCAGTGTGTCAAATATGCAATAACAGAGAAAATCAGGAAGGGGGGCAAATGCTTTTTCATGCCACTGTATATATGTGGAATACAAACAGAATGTTACCTACTTATGTTTTTCAAAGTTTTCTTTTAGGCATCAGTAGCTCTTTCAGCTATACATAGTAAATAATGTTAAAAGTCTTATAAATATGAAAATATCTATGTGTTAAGTAAAGAATAGGTTAGAAGACAACCTGACCTAGTGTAAATTAAGCATTTACCAGCTGTTTCACACTGTGGTGCCAATCACATTTTATAGAGTGTACTGTTCAGATACATTTTTCTTAAACTCTGTGTACAATAAGTCCATATTACTCATGAATAGTCAAACTTATACTGTCTTAAACATGATGGGCTGGATTTTCACAGCCCTTAGAATGGCACAAGGTGCTAGCATCAATCATGCTAGATGGAACATGCACCTTGTGCGAAGGGCTGTGCCTCGAGCAACTTTGCAAAGCAGCCTGTGGCAATCAGCAGGCTGCTTGCACCAAAGTGTGCCTGCACCAGCCTTGCACCACAAAAGTGGCTGCAGTATGGTGCTGGAGGTTTGTGGCAGATGCAGGCTGCCATAACCCCTACAGTGCCATTTTCAGAACCCTTCCCAGGGACAAAGGGTTAAATACTGTTAGACCAGCCAAGAGCTGGTCTAACAGTACTTAGACAGCCACTGAGGGGTTGACAACTGTGTCATGCCACTGTGTCCTCCTGCCAGACACAAGAGTCCCAACCCCCAAATGTGCCCCTAAATGTAGAATACCTGGTCATCCAGTGCCCCCACCACCACCACCAAGCTCTGATCCACCAGTACACTAAAGGGTAATCTACAGTTAACCCTAGCAATGTAGTGCCATCTCCACTTTGATCCCCGGTATTATGACTACAAATCGGATTTAGTGGATTCTCATCTCCACCCCAGCAGGTGCTCCACCACCCATTCCTCCCCAGTCTATATTCCAGTTGATGACTGGCATGGCTTCACACACCACCACAGCTGGCACTGAATTAACTCGACAGATCACGCATGTATACAGTAAGCACTCTGTCAGTTCATTCGACAGCCGGCAGTGGTGGTATGCAGAGAGCTCTGCCAGTCGCAGAATCAGGGTACAGACTTGAGGGGGAACAGGGTGGGGGGGGTGCTACCTGCCCGGATGGGGAGGTCACTAGATCACCAGGGATTTCTGGTCATACCATTTATTATGGATTGGAGCGGGGAGAAAACTACATTGCTAGGGTAACTCTGCGTTACCCTTTAGTGTATAAGCAGATCGGTGTGTGGTGGTTGGGGGGAGTAGGAGCCACTGCTATGCCCCCATCCAAGGGTGCAGATCACAACCAACTGCCCCACAACTAGTGTGGCATTCCTTGTGGTTGTGCCATCTGTTTGGTGCATCACCACTATTGTTGTAAGCTGTGGGACTTAGGTGCTGGAAACCTGTCCGATGGAAATTCAGATGCAGGGTTCCGGACACACCAGCACTTGACACAAGCTGCCATTATCGCAGCTTGCACCAGAGTTTTGAAAATCCAGCACCATATATCTGCAATTCTGTAACAAGTAACTTGTGTATGTGTATATTCAAAACCCAAACCTAACACAGACCCCCTTGTAATTGAGATACTGTAATCCTAATATGTCCATATATCAACATGTGTCCATATGTACCTAGTCTGCTGTTGTATTAAATAACAATTTTATAAATCTAAAACCAAAACAAAACATAACTGACAACTTCAGCTTTTTTCAGGCACAGTTAAATAGGTATCATTTAGAGGTATGAATATAATTTATGAAAATAACGACATTTGAAACACTTGCACGTAAGTAATCAATTTCTATCCCCTTTTTCTCATTCAGACTCATTGTGTGTTTCAAACTTTGGAGACAGAACTCCAAACTACTTTTCATTGAGAATCTTCCTAAGGCACTGTGCAGAATTCTTAGCAAATGTGCACACATTCCAAACAAATCTAAATATCTTTAAAACTATTCCAGGTGAACAACAACAACTAGTCTGTAATCTGCATTCCTTATATTTTGTAAAATATGGTCATCTTATTACCTGTATTTCCATTTTTGTTTTTACAAAATTTACATTTCTGATGACAATTAAAAAAAAAAAAACTATTAAGAATTTAGACTAGTGACTACCCTCACTTGAAAGGCCTTTTTGTCCTGAACACAAATATGTAAAATAGTTCACTTGGGGCACAGAAATCCAGGGACAGAGTACAAAATGAGTGGAGTGGTATCGACAACATTAAGAAAGCACACATCGCCGGCACGGTGGCGCTGAGGGTTGAGGCACTGGATGCCACACCTCGTTCCATCCCGGCGACCTGGGTTCAGGAGTGAGCCTGGGCCACCGGGGGGAGATAGGCTGGAGCGTCCGATGATGGCTCGCCTTCTCCGGGGAGGGAGGGTTCTCTATCCTGGCAAGCGGGGACCTCTGGTGGAGGATGGGAGCATGACCGCAAGTCGGGGTCCGAGGGGCTGGATTGGTTGAAGACGTAGGTCAGCAACCAATCAGCCTCGGGACTACAGGGAGGGGGGAGGGGCATTGCCAACGTCGGCTTTTGCGCCTTGACATACAGGCCCATGATGTCCCACAGGGAGAAAATTGGAAATACCCCCCTGGAGCCGAGAAGACGGAGCACCAAGCTGGGGTCTCTATGGGCTGGAGCCAAGCCTGCAGCCCCACGGACCCTGACACTTGCTAGATTCAGGGGATTGTCCCCACCCTGACCCTGCCTGGGGGGCATCCGCGGCAGAATGGATGGACCTGGGACAGACAGGTAAGGCTCCAGCAGAGACCCGGCTTAATGGACGACTCCCGATGATGCGGGTCCAGTGGGTAGTAGGTGGGGAAAAATTGAGGGACAAAAAAAAAAAAAGAAAGCACACATTCAAAAAAAAACCTTTTACATGCAGTTGTTTACTGTTTAACAATATTATGCATCTACGGCTGCCACTGTACATATGATGCAAACCCATAATCACATTCTTCACTTGAAGCAAAAAGGGGTGGGGGTAGAGGCCATAACTGACTCCTTGTTTTCAAGTTAAAAGGGTCAGTTTTTGCAGGAAAAACGAGGAATGGGGTCATTTCTAAAATGTGCAGACAAGCATGGGGACCACTTTTTTCAAAGCATGCCACCACCACCAGCTATCACTTCAAGACTGCTACTACCCCTGCCTAATACAATCAGGGGAAAACCAGAAGTAGTCTACCAGCACTGAGATCAGATATGGTTAAGGTACATTTACCAGAAATTACTGCTTAGAAAAGAATGAGAAAGTGACAGTGATGATGAGCAAATCCCAGGCCAGATCTCTAGCTTGTTAATAGCCTCCTCCAGAGACTGATTTTTATGGCTGTGTGGGCCAAGCTCCACAGATGTTATGCCATCATCAGATTTGTATAAGAGCACTGTGGAAGCATGTAACTGGACTGCTGTCTGATGTTGTGCCACAGTGCTCCATCATAATTTCCAGTGTTTTTGTTTATGCAGCACTACCCTTCTGTGGGCTGCATAAACATACCCATTTCCTGGTGTGCTACTTTTCCATTCTGTGACTGCAGAAGTGATGGCCACCATGTGCAACATGGTGGCGCTGACTTAAAGTGTGTATGCACAAGTATCATGCATATGTATGTAACCCCCACACCATCATTGGCTAGCTGTCACCCCCCTTACAAGATCTTCTGCCAACTACATGGCATGCAATTTTCTTTTGGCAGAACTACACTCATGGCACCACCCCTAGCATTGGAGTGTATACTAGGCTTATTATCTAGAGGATGGAGTGGGGGTACATACTAAAATGAACCTTTTTATTTA
The DNA here is from genome assembly GCA_016271365.2 of Neoceratodus forsteri. Taxonomy (NCBI): domain Eukaryota; kingdom Metazoa; phylum Chordata; order Ceratodontiformes; family Ceratodontidae; genus Neoceratodus; species Neoceratodus forsteri. The sequence continues at coordinate 877,409,866 of CM057459.1, forward strand.
CAACCAAGTCCAGGGGAAAGGATGCTAGGCATATGCTAGACCTAACTGTTGAGGGGCCCCAATAACGTTCACACTAGAAGCAACAAGCAGGCTGTCTGAAGCAGTAACTGAGATTTTGCAGTATGGCTTTATTTACAGATGTTATTTAAAGCAAGGGTGGTTCCTGCAAAGGTTTGTCATTGCAATACAGGCACACTCACCTTTGCAGGACACTTTGCTAGGCAGTACTATTTCCAACAAAAACATCTCTATCTTTTTTCCAAAGTGTATATATGCGGGATGTGCCACACACTTTAAACATTTTCCACACATTTCCTTTTCCAAAGTGTATATCTGTGGTGTGTGCCACACACTTTAAAATCCTCCTTGTGCATGGTCTGTGCCCAGGGAACATTGGTGCCCATTTATGAACCAGTTAGCTCTGCCTGAAGCTCCAGATGGCATCCCTCCCACCCTTTGCCCCAAACAGCCTCTGCCATTCTTTCAGGATTGCACCAAATGAGTCTCCAGTCCCCAATTAATTGCTAAAGACTCCTAACATTAACTTTAAATCCATCACAGTTATGGTGTAAGGGGTCCTGACCAGAGTGATCTAGCCTTATCTATGGCACACACACCTCAGACGACTCCCTTAAAGAACAGTCTCAAATTCTGTACTCACAGATTAGTTGTTCCTTCCTCCTAGTCATGCAAAGAACAAAAGGCACCTTTCTTCCTATGGTAGCTGCCAGATTATACTCATTGTTCTTCCTAAAGGCAGTTGTGAACTTCAGGAACTTCACAGGATTGCCCCTTGGATCCACAAGAATTGCATTCCCTCTCACTCCCCCTGGAGTGAAGCTAAAGACTCCTGCAGGCAAACTCAAGATTTTACCAAACTAGGGTGATAAATACCAGGGCTCCTTTTGACAGAGCCCCAATGGCAGACATCCTGTCACTCTGACTGCCACACTTGAACTTACTGATGAACAGTCTAAGCTCCCCAAGAGCTGCCAACTCTAAAATGGTTATGCTGCTGTGAGAGTTCTAAATGACATAATCATCCTTCTTTCAGGCTAGCTGAGTAAACAACGACATCATTATGTAGAAAGCTCCTAATGAGCTCCCCACCAGCTGCCTTTTCATACCTGCCTAAGACTAGTACTAATGGGATTCTAGTAACCTTAGGGGACTGGGTTGTTACACATAGTTATGTCAGCACTGCCATGTTGCACAAGGCTGACTCCAGGTCAAACTGCAATGTGCAAGTATCATGCATGAGCAGTACTGTAATCACTGCAATACTATGGCTGACTCCAGTGTAGCAAGAACATCACATATTCTTTTCACTGCTCTTGCAACTCTTGAAAGCTCTCCACAGCTATACTGGCTCTGACCAGAACTTGTCTTTGTATGCTGTGAGGTCCTGTTGGGGCACTTGAGGGGCCAAAGCAGTTTGTTTATTGATAGTCCCGTGATCCTCTTGAAAATAAGATGCTACATCTCATTGCTGCATCCTAGGGTTTCTCAAATGGTGAGGCCAGTCTTCCTGGGGAAGCCCAAACCCGTTATAGGGGAGGTACGAGCAAGTCTGAAAAGGTACTGTACATTTTGAGTTTTAGATAGTTTGTGTGAAGGCATGAGGCAAACTGAAAGAGGGAAACAGTAGGTGAATTTTTGTATATATTTACTAATCAGGGACCAGGAAATGCATGCTGAGTGAATGCTCTTTTCAGGTGTACCCAGGGAAGGGGAAGGAGTGAATACAGTTCAAATGTTGACTACAAGACAGTCAAGCAATACAAAATGAACAATAGTGCAAACAAAGAGGAACACTAAACATATAATGAGAGGTAAAAATTGGCCAAATAGACTGGTAGCAGAATAGCCCAAATACAATTGTTAGGCAGAGAGGTAATAGGAGCAAATGCAGGAGGGAGCCCAAAGGATCCCTGAGAAGTTCCTTAAGAGCATGAAGAGAGGGAGAAGCAGAGGTGGGTAAGAAGGTTATCCCAGATAGAGGAGAAACAGGCAAAGAGAAAGCAATTTGAACAGTGAAGGTATTGCAATAAGGGATAGCTGGTTCAAGAGTAAAATAGCAGAGTACTGTAAGTGGGCTGGCCTGGGAAGGGGGGGGTACATGGGGAGACGTTAACAATAGGTTGAATAAAATGAGAGCCAACTGCTTGAAAGAGTTTCATTTTATTCCTGAAGTACTGTGCAAAGTATGCCATTTTTTCTATGGGGAGGCCCAAGATTATTTGAATATTTGGGGGAGGGTCAAGATATTTTTCTTGACTTGGGAAGGCTCACTATGAAAAAGTCTGACAACTAATGTTGTATCCCAATTGGAGTGATTTAAAAAAGTAGTGACTAGCAAATATTGCTGTTCTTAAAGTCTGCTTTAGGAAAGTCCTTTCTATGTAAACATTTAATAATTTATAGGCATCCTGCTGTCACATTCCATCCTGGGATAGGAATATGTGTATTCAAGCTGATTTATAACCTAGTACTTCAAAGACTGCCCTTGTTGTCTAGACATAACATCAGTTTATGTGTAGCTCTCTCTTTAAGTTACTTCCTTATTAGCAGAACTGTCACACTTACGTACAAAAAGCTTATTTATATCTGAAGTGCTTGAATTTACTACTCAAATTAACAGTGAATTCTCAGTATAAAATTGTCTCCATTTTAGCTGTTTTATTAGGCTGCTTCTGAAGGGTTCTATGTGGGCTCAAAAGTCTGTTAGAGAAATAAAATGCATTACAGCTTTTTTAAAACAGTTCTGCTCTAACATTGCAGCACAACTTCCTCTTTTAAAGGGAGATACACCAATATATTGTTATCAGTCTTTGACAATGCAAAATACTCTAAACAATTGGATTCCAGTGGCCTGATTCTCAAACAGGATAGACTGCTGCAAGTTCCAGGTGTGCTGAGCATATGGTGCATAGGACTTGAGGCAATTACTGGCAGGCAATCAGGAGGTTTGATCTCGTGCACCATATGGCATGAGTTAGACCAGTTTTTGCTGGTCTAACATCGCAGATATTTATATAGGTTTTGTACCACATATTTGGCATGTCTCCATAAAGGGGGTAAGGTGCCATACATGCACACCACATTTGAGAATTGAGTGCAAGGTGCAGCAGTGTGCGGTACAGCTGCAGGGTTTGATGCAGGGCTTGAGGAAGCCCTGCATCAGTCTTTGAGAATCAGGCCCTAGGTGTTGTCTTGTGTATGGTGAACTGGGGAAAAGGCAAAACATTACAGAAGTCAGAAAAAACAATTGCAAAACTATAAAATACAGTATATGAAAAATAAACTATAGAATAAACATTTTGAAGGAAAAGGGAGAACAAATCTGACACTGTTAGTAATGGTAAATGGTAGGTGAGCATAACACATAAATAACTGGTACACATCTATATTGCAAGGGAAAGTCAATTTTAAAGTTTCAAAAACTCTCTAGCAAAGGATTGGCTGGCCAAAGATACAGTAAAAAGCTATTCCTAAGTCATTCAGTTCTCACTGACTTTGTGCCATTAAAGCAATCATTTAAGAGAGTATTGGAATTCATGTTTAAGTTTCTGTAAAGCAGATTTGTAATCAGTTTTTTATATAAGCTCAAAACACATGCAAATTCAGATTTCATCTTTGTTTTCACCTTAATGGATTTTGCAAGTATGGAAGGAGTGAATTAGAAGAGCAGTACTACTGTAGCCTGGCCGATTGTTGCTAGCTGGTGTTATGCAGAAACACCATGTGGGACATTTGGGTTCAGGATCTGGCCCAACTCCACCACTGCAGGCCAGTGAGAGCTGGAAGTGAGCACAGAAGCATCACACATCAATCCCTGGGAGAGGAAGAAGACCATCCTTTTCAGTGAGGAGAACCTGTATGTGGGTAAAGAGGGTGGAACTGATGCTGTGGATGACCTTGCAGTGTCATCCATTCTCCACCATGTGTTGTTTAGCAAATCAAGTTCTCTTCCCACCATTTGGTTTGTGGCAGGCAGAATTCTGAAAGCTTAGCCAAGAGTAGGTTCTTCCTAAAAGAAGATTAATAGGATGACAAGCTGGCTGATGCAGTACTTGCCAAACTAAAAGTAATAGCAGCAGGTATAGCTTTTCAAGTGGAAGTAAAAAAATATATATATGTCAGAAGATGCTCAGGCTTTTCACATGATTGTTTTCTTTCATCATATGATATTGTCTCTTACTGTGTGCAGTCAAGTGATGTGCTTCTCTTGTACTTACAGCCATTGTGACAGTCAAACCAATTCTGTGATAGTTCACGCAATTCTGCTAGTCTGGAAAAAACGGCAGTAATGATGTCTTGCACTGAATATGTAGGAAGGCAGCTAAAACTTGGTGTTCAGAATAATTTATATCATCAGTACAATAAGTATTTATGAAAGGTGTTTTTCAGCTCATTTCCCAGGAAGGAACTATTTATTTACATCCACCATTACAGGAATTTAACACATTCTGGGTCTTTGATCTATAGTAACAACAGTTTTCTGGTCCCCAGTACTTCACCATTTCCTGCAGATTTGATTACTTTTCATCATTTGACTCCTGGTACCTTGGACAAGATTACTATACTACATATCTCTGAACATAACTGTCTGCATGGTTTAATATTACTACATCAATAATGCAACCTGACCTGTTCCTGCTGCACCTGCTCCTTCTGACCCTACTGGCATCCCACACTACCAGTATATTTAAATGCCCACTGCAACCAACCTCTGATCACCTGGTTGATAGCTCCTTGCACAAAAGAGGAACGGTTACCAGTAGTCTCAGTTGCAACAACACTCGTCTCTTCTCCCAAATACTAGGATACATGAACATGCTACTGTGCCCACGGTCGACCCTACCATCAAACTATTTCTCCCTGTTCATTCTATCGAGAGTCAGGTCACTACAGACAACAACTAAAAAGAAGTATAAGGGAAAAAGTGCACGTAGCGGTCACTGCCGATATCTTAAGGAACTCCTAAAAAGACTAATACTGCTACTCCTGCTAATATTGGGCAATGTTCACCCCAACACTGGACCACTCCTAGCTACCCCTAGTGATCAACGTAGAACAGGGACCCTCTCTCTAGCTAGCATCAACATCTGCAGCCTTACCAAAAAATTAGATGCCCTCACTGCCTGGACAGCACAACATAGCCCAGATGTACTATCTGTAGTTGAAACTTGGTTGTCTCCAGTTATCTCTGACACTGCTATGGCAATACCTGGGTATGCTATCTTTTGGCAGGATCAACTATCCAAAATAGGGGGCGGCTGTGCCCTTTATGTTAAAGATTCTATGACAGGGCATGCCCTGTCCCTACCCATTAATGGAGATGAGGTTCAGGTCCTTGCTACTAAAGTCATTCTTGGGGCCCATAACAAAGCTCTGATGATAGCCTCTGTATATATTCCACCTAAACTTACAACAACAAGCCTGAACCCATTCTTACCTGCATCAGTAGTCTAAAGCTTAACTAAGAAGTTATATTGCTAGGGGATTTTAATGTCAACTGGCTTGCCCCCAGTGCAAGCAACTACAAGGATGCCTTGGCAGCTGAATATAGAACATAGAACTATAGAACAGGGACCAGTACCTTACTGGACTGGGTACTCTCAAAGTGCCCTGACCATATTAGTCACACAACAGTTCTCCCTGATGCCATTAATAACCATTCCCCAGTCCGGTGCATATGGTCAAATAAATTCAATAAATCAATGAACCCCCAGCGAAAACTGTCAACAGTTGGATGCTAATCAAGGGACACCTTGCACCAGACAATAAGACTGCTCCCTATTTGACACTACTCTGGATGTTGATGCTACACTTCAATACTTTATCTCAAAGTTCAATGCAGCATGTGATATCCATGACCCCTTTAAGAAACGCAAAATTAAAGGCCTTGACAACCCTTGGATCACAGGTAAACTCCTATACCAACTAAAAGCTTGGGACCTGCTATGGACTTGTTCTACAGCCTCTGGCAACCAAGCAGACATTCAGGCATACAGGGCCACCAGGAATGCCTGTACCAGAGCTATCCGCACTGAAAAAGTTAGCTGCTATAGGAGCACCCTATCAAACTCATGGTCAGATGGAAGGAAATTCTGGCAAGATCTCTCTGAAGTGATAGGGAAAAAGTCCAAAGCAACTCCTAATATGATAAAGATGGATGGCAGCAACACCCTGGACCCCACCACAATTGCCAATACTTTCAATCTGGCATTCACTGAACTCAGCCATGTGCTTCCCTCTAACTTCTTTGACACCAACCAAGCCACGGCCTCCCAATATCAACAGACTCAGGATACAAATCATCCACATTTCTATTTCAAGGCAGTTACTGAAAGGGATGCCAAAAAATACCTTTTCAAGGTGCTTGGAAAATCCAGATCAAGTGGGGACACACTTGACTTGAAGCTCATCGCCCTCACCCTGGATGATGTCTTGCACCCTCTTACCAAGATTATTAACCAGTCCCTCATGCTCTCCCAGTTCTCACTCAAGTGGAAGTCTGCCCTGGTGACCCCAATACACAAGTCTGGAGATAGGACATTACACTGTAACTACAGGCCCATCTCCATCCATCCCCTTTATCCAAAGCTCTTGAAAAAATTGTCACAGACCAGTTGGTGGAGTACTTGGAGAAATACAACTTGCAATGCCCACAGCAACATGGCTTTCACAAAGGACATACTGTAGCACCACCTCTGCCCTCCTTGAATTTACAGGCCACATTCATCTAGCACTAGACCAAGGACAACTTTCTGGTGCCATCTTTATAGACCTCTCGAAGGCCTTTGATAAAGTCAACCATCCATTACTACTGGAACAACTTGGTAACTTAGGGCTTTCTCATGATACTTTACAATGGTTCAACAGTTACCTCTCCAACCGGTCACAATAAGTTAAGATTGGTGACTCCCTCTCCTCCAAACTACCTGTCTGGTCTGGTGTTTCCCAATGGTCAATATTGGGACCCCTTCTTTTCAGCATCTTCCTGAACAATCCCCCTTCTTTTTTTTTCCTCCAATTGTTTAACCAGGTGAGACACACTAAGCTGAAAGCTTTTTTACAGGTGCAGCCTGGGAGCACAGGAAAGCTAAATGACTTGCTCAGGGTCACACAATATATGCAAGTGGGGGCTGTGGGATTCAAACCCAGGTCTCCAGATTTGCAGCTCAAAGCCTTAAACCACTGAGCTATACTGTCTCTCCTTCTGCCTATGATGAAAACATTATTCTGTATGCTGATGACGCAGTGATTTTCTCTAAGAATTCTGCCCCCCCCTCCCTTAGAGAAACAACTGCAGGAAAGTTTCAAGCAAGCTGAGGCCTGGTTCATCCATGGCACACATAACAAACATAAACACCAACAGATGGCAATCGGAAACAGCTTGGGTGTGACCCTGGACCAGACACAGACTTTCAAATACCTTGGTATAACCCTGGACCCTACTCTGTCCTTCTCCAGTCATATCAATTCACTTGCGAAATTTGTAAATATCCATATTGGCCTTCTCTATAAACACAGACACTGCCTGACACCAGATGCCTTTAAGCTAGCAATACTCAGCTCTATTGTCTCCATCATTGATTATGGGCTTGTTATCTATGGAGCAGCCACATCTACAGCACTATGGTGAATCTTTACAATGCTGAATAGGGCCTGCAGACTCCTTACTGGTGCTGTCCACCGCATGCATACCTGTGACCTTTATGAAAAGTCAAACTGGCTACAACTTCAGGGAAGGATTACTTTCCAAACCTGCCTACTAGCAAAATAGTCATTGATGGGAGTCATGCCCCCTGGGGTTCAGTCTCTCTTGAGCCCAGCCAACCACCCCCGTTACACAAGAAGCTCTGACAACTATTCGCTGGCTGTTCCCTGCTGTTGCACTACCCAATGCCAGCAGTCTTTTGCAGGTAGAGCCCATAAGATGTTTAACTCCCTGGGCAGCAATCTCACCAACTTAGGCACCTTCTGCTAGTTCAGATACAAGCTACATCAAATGATTGCATCCAGAGCCACCTGTGACTGTTTCTCCTAACCTCCCAGGTAGTTGCTTCTGTTGTTCGGTCCTCTCTGCTATCACCACCTCTGCCTGCCACCACCCTTCCCCTTCCCCATATCTACCTCTGCCTCTCTCCCTAATCCTGGTCCACCACCTTCCTCTCTTACCCTCCTTCAGCTCCCTTCCTCTCTCCCTTTTCTAATCTGCTCACCTCACCCACTGTTGCACTTGTTCCCCAATCCTTGCCTCCCACCCACCTCTCCTTCTAGCTCCCTCTCAGTTACCCCTTTACACCCACTCTCTCTTCCACTGTCCTAGGCTGCCTGACACAATTGGCAGCAACTCAGTTTTTTCTACCCTAACTTTCACTTTGACAGTGCCCTTCTGGCAGCTTTAATCTATGTAAATATTATTTGTTGTGACTCATCATTCTTAAATGTATGCCTGATTATGTTGTTCTAACTGTTATTTATATCACCTGTAGCTTTTAGACCATGTATACCCTGTACTGAATTTTGTATTCAAACTGTTTGCCTGCTAATCTCACATAAACTGTGCTTCTATTCTTTGTATACTGACATGGAACCTTTGTAAAAGAGCCATTGGCTCAAAGGTATTTATCCGAAATTCTAATAAATAAATAAATAAATTACGTCAAACTCTGACTTAGTTGGAACTGTCATAAAACTATAAAGGTATAGTATTTAGAAGCAGTATTTGGCACTTACATACTGTACATAATCAGTGCTTATCACTTGGTCAAACCACCTCTCCCTTAATGCTGCTATGAAAAGACCATGTTTATGATATTTGGTAGAGGCTTGCCACTAAGCTCTGTACTATAGAACCATTGTCTTAAGGACCCTTAATGGTAGTACCCAGAAGAAGTTTTGCACTTCAGGTAACCTGGTATGTGGTTGGATCAAAACCTTGATTTTTCCTAACATATTGACAGCATGCACTAACAACTCTGCCACAAGCTTCATGTACTCTCCCAAACATGTCTTGCTTCTCATTTCAGGTATACCATGAGATTAAAGATTAAGCTGTCATTTTTTAACTACACAGATGTGGTTTGCAATTCTGCCCCTTAAGCCACACTTGCATATTAGACCCAATCATGTACTAATTCTGCCATTTCACCTGAAACGACACAACTCTTACCTAACGCTTCTTTTTCTATCTTGACATTCCTGTATCTCCTTTTATCTCCCCCATTATACTTCCACCTCACAAAATACTGGTTTTCTATCTTTTCTTCTTCTATATCCTCATTCCTACCTTCTGTCCCTTCCCCTATTCCCATCTGGTCCACTGATGTCAGCTCTTTTTTTGTTCAATGTTGTATAGCTGCTTCTGGGCAATCCGGCTTCGCTGTCTACCTCTTGACTATCTCTCTCTCTCTCTCTCTCTCTCTCTCTCTCTTTCTCTTGTACACACTCTCTGACTGTCTCTTTTTCTCTGTCTCTCTCTCTATTCCTCTATCCTGACTCCTAACCTCTCCTTGGATCCCCCTTTACTCTCGTCTGCACTGGCAGCTATCCTGATCTTTTCCTTTATCCTCTTTATTCTCTCTTTTTTATACCTTCCTCTGTATCTTCCCTTCTTTCTGTTCTTCGTCTTACCCCTTCTCTCTCTTCCCCTCTTTTTTTATACCTGGCTTATCTCCTTGATGCAGAACACCTTTGTTGGAGCTTTCCTTATGCCCTCGCCCACAGTGGAGGCAATGCTCACTCCTCTTGTCCTTATCTTTTATATCCACCCTACATATCACTGTCCTTTGGCAAGCTACAATGTTCCCAACTTTGTTGTCTTTTCTTGTATTTCTAGTTCCATCAGTATGTAAATGCTGTTCCTTCTTGCACCATTAACATGTTTTTATAAATGTTAGCACGGTTGTGTATAAAATATATTTTGTATACTTATTTACTGTCGTAATTTTGTATTGTACCAACCTACTGATATTTTTTTCAAAACTGCCACCCTCCCTCCAGTCACACCATGAAATATGCCTTGGATCAGTATGACTTTCTGGTCAACAAATTTAATTAAATTGAGTTGAATCTTCAAATGGTTGTAGCATGCACAACGTTTCGATGATATGCACAAAACTGAAGTGATGTTATTTATTCCATTTCTGTTATCACTGATCGCATGATCGGGCCCACCTCTTAGCGATTTCCCAGACTTGAATGCCTCATCCCCAGTGATCCCTATTACCTATGCCTCAGTGTGGGGCATTCAAATTGTGGCCCTCCAGGAACACACATCCAGAAATACACAAGGGTGTTCGGAGCCTGTGAGTGCAAGGCCATCATTCTGTGTGACAGAAATGTATTTTTCCATAGATTCTCACATAGAATTCTGTGTTTTGCTTAGCCAGTCAGCATTCTCCTATCCATGCATCCTTCTTATGCTGCCCTGCCATCTGTGTTCACTCAGGTGATGGTAGAGCAATGAAGTCTGCAACGCCCCCTTCCTGGAGAGGATGAGAGTCTTCTGGGACGATTGATCCTCTTATACTGGCACCCCACTGTTGAACCTTATTTATTCATGAAACTAGGTCATGAGTATCATCATGAGTGGCAAGGCAACGCTGCCAAGACACCAGTTTGCTGGCACAACTGGTGGATAATTCTGACTTACAAAATGTGCACAAAAGTTTGTACATGCTAATTGGCTGAAAGCCTTTTCAGCTGTGTCCTTATAGAGCCATAACTTTGCAACCAGCACTAATTCTAACAGACTAGCCCTCTAACATCAGCGCATCAGTGTGCCATCCTGAAAAAATTCATGCCAGCCTCCCCTAATGAGTAATGTGTGGTATAGCTGCAGGGGGAGAGCAGTGGCACCAGCAATAAAAGCAGAGGAAAGCCAGTCAGTGTGTGTAAAATCTGCTTCCCACAGAAGTTGTAAATAGTGTATTTTCAATATTTTGTTTTGCTAGCCCACTCAAACTTCTTCATCACAGTTCCAGCTCTCAGTTCAGCTGCAAATCCGTTTGTGCCAACGATCTCCCGCTGCAGGTAGAATCGAATGGATCCCCAACACCTGCAGCGTGAGAATGGTGGCATCAACAGAGAAAGCTGAAAAATACCAATGCCTACCAGACTGTAAGAAAGAATCTCACCTCCAATGCACAAGCCGTTTGTGGTCTTAACTCAGCCCCACACTTAGTCCACATCTGAAAACAGTGCCTGCACGTCATACTGTACATTTGTCCTCAGGTGAATACAAAACCTGGCACTGAATAGAAGCTGACCACAGTCTGACAGTTCCCTAAAACAAGACAATTTTGAAAAAGTGATAACCCCACATGTATCCTGGCAAGAGAAACTCTTTTAAACTGCAAACAGCTGAAAATTATACTACAGGGAAACATCACTATAGAGGCTCCTGAGGGACACGCTCACTCCCGAAAAAGCTGACAGCATGCAGACAATGACAGATGATGGTCTGTTTGTTAGAATACAAAATTCAGTAACAATAAAAATAAATGAATACTAACTAAAACGGCACATGTATGTGTTGGGATGGGGGATGGTGCTCCACTGTCATCACAAAACAGTACAACTCTCCAGTTAACCAGTCAACATGGCACCGTTGTTACTCCCTGGGAAAGACATTCTTAAAAAAGCTACACAAAGAGTAATAGACAGACATCCATAAAACTGTGAATAACACCCAGGCATACAATTTTTCTGTAGCAATGATGGACACACAACCTGAGGAATACATACTGTAGGAAGCCCTGCAGTGGGGATAACCCACTTATTAAAGTACTTTAATAGGGGGACTATTTTTTTGTATTTCAGCTATTAAAACCTTTTTTTAAAATATTTTTCACATTTCAGTTCTATTTTTTTTATATACTGTAATTACTTGGGGGCCCATTTTATAGGCACAACAAGACACTCCAAGGTGTGGGTTATGGCCTGCTAAGAGCACTTCCCAGGTGCTAAAGGCACTCGATGCAAGAGCCTTGTGCCTCATAATGCACCTGGGGTGTGCTCTTATCAGGCCTTAATCCACACCTCATCGTGTCTTATTGCTTGCTTCTACCATTCCATGTCTATGTTTTCCATATTCTTGTATGGACTTCTGCTATTCTTAATGTCCTCCATGATATAAAAGGCACTGTCCTATAAGGGAAGCAACATCTACTTTATTTGGTGCAGTGGCTGCCAACTTCCCACTTGAATGATGCACAGTTGTGTGCTAGCATTCACAAGGTGACAGATATGGACACAGACTTTCTGGGCAATTAACACCAGAGTTTTCATACTGTAGTGATGCTGCAGAAATTCCTAAGCTATAAGACGTATGCAGTATATAAAGCATGGTGCATGTATTAAGCTACCAAGTCTGATTATCATTAGGATGGTGCAAGCATCATCTAAAATAATAAACTCTGATGAAAAAAAAAAAGCAGTACCTACAGTAGTGATTTTCACAAGCCCACTCAGCAGGTCATGCCCTCTGCTCCCACAGTGCCAACTTCTGAGTATAGTCTTCGAATCAACCTTTGGTCTCAAGTCCTAGAGGGATTCAAACTGTGAACCTCTTGCTAGCATACCCAATGAACAGGCTCAGATAATCCTGCTCTTCAAGGAAGTACCAGACATCTTTTGCCTATGGGCACCTAACCAGGTGTACAAAATGAACCTTTAGCACTCTATAAAAGACCTCAGATAAACTCTTACCTTTTTCCCAGTTTGGTATTACCAGTATGCTATGCATAGTGTCAACTTTAACCACATATGCTTCACTTGTCAAAGAAAGAATTTTGGAGGCACACCAAGCTGCCTCTTTGAAATAGTAGTTTACTTTAAAATAGATAAAAATATGTAAAATATAAATACAGAACAATATATCACAAAACCATACAATCACTTAAAAAACAAGATTACAAATACAAACAAAATCTCCTACCACAGTACACTTAGACTTGACTTTCTAATGTATACTTTCTAACAGTCCCTGATGTTGATTTTTTTTTCGGAGTCCAAACATGTATGTCACTAATTGGTAAACAGATTAGTGTTTAAAACTGGCTTTGCCAACCTCTTTGCATGAGGTCACCTAGCCCCTCCCTGTCAGAATATAAAAATTATACAAAACTGGATGTCTTATCATTCAGAAGGTAAATTAACTAAGGTGACAACAGCAAAAACTCATTTCCCCATGTGACTTCCCAATCAAGTCTGTGATTTTCCAGTATTGTCTTTCATCCATGAGCAGTTTCCTGCTTCACAGACATCAAAGAAACATTTATGACTTAACAACTAAGTCAGGTCACACCTGAAAATAGGCACTTGGTTGTCTAGTGTGCTTACCTGGTAAACAAAAGTAAATAAATAAGTGACATAACCTGTATTCTTCCTCTAAACTCATAAAAGTTTATGATTTTCATCCTAGCAGCTGGCAGCTCCAATTAAGCCAGATAAAGAGTAGATCCTTAATTTGTGTCTCTTCTAGCCTGCAATTATCTCCCGGCTTTTAGGTTAACAGCTTGTAGTTGAAACCCTGGGGGGGGGTAATCTCAGAGGCTGTCTAAGCATGTCTCTTGAGAGAAACTCAATAACACATTTTTATATTACAAAAATCATAGAGTAATCAGAACCAGCTGTCTAAGTGTCACGGTGATCACTTCAGGTTCATTCTTGTCTAGTCACAGTCAGCAACTTTTGACAGAAACTGCTAAGAATTTATTTTATTTAGTTACTTATTTAGTTTTTGTTGACTGGGTAAGTGCACTAGACAAATCCTGCCTATTTTCAGGCATGACCCGGGGGAGGGGATTACAGATGATTGCCAAATGACCATGAACCAGATTAAGTTGTTGGTAGAATTTTTAGTGAATGAGGGAAATTTGGCCAGGACACCGGGGAAATTCCCCTACTCTCCAGCCAGGGGACTCTGTGGCTATCTGTAGGAGATGGCCACTTCTGAGCAAACTTCGAGGGAGATGGACGTTGGTGGTGCAGGGGAGCCGGCCTCCTCCTCTGTACCTGCTACTCGAGAGGCTGCTGTTTCTGATGAGAATTTTTCTATGTCTGATATGCCTGAGGATTTCTTTGATGTGTCTCTGAAGGATGTACGTGACATGGCTTCCCCTACTACGGATGGTGTTTCTGTTACCGGTAGTTCTACTGCCCTTGCTAACAAGGAACATACTTTGGCTTTGTTATTAGAAGAGGAGGAGTGCTGCACGTGTCAGAAATCTGTTTTATTGACTGAAATAGCTGCATTGCACTTACTTCCCATACCTGCTTCTTCTTCTGCCTCCCGTTCTGCTGCGTCACTCCCTAGTGAAGTCTGTGCTGTTTCGGAGTGCTGTTTAGCTGTTGACCAATCTCCTTCTGTGGTGGCTGACAGTAGTAAGCATCTTGTCAATGCATGCCTAAAGCCACTGGCTGGTGCCAATTGTCCCGGTCAGAGTGTGACTGTCTCCCCATCGCTGCTCAAATGCCTTGGTGTGCATGGTTCGGTCTTGTTGTCTAAGGAGCTGGTTCTGCCTGAGGTATGTTTTTCTTCTCCCACCCTGGGACATCCGGAACTGCATGGTGTGACTGTTTTACCTAACGCTGCTGCTGTTTCTTTGTCTGTGGGGTTTGAAGCTGCTGGTGGGTCTGTTTCGGGTGTTACCCCCCTTCCTAAGGTGAGTTGGTCCCCTGAACACGCTATTTCTGGGGTTGGGTGGCTTCAGCAAATGGACGGGACGTGGCTCCTGGATCCTAATGATGCTGCTGTGCAATGCTATCATCTTGACGCTAGTACTGTCCCTGCTACATCCCCTAAGCCTTCAACCTCTGTTAACCCTGTACTTCCTGAATCTAGGGTTGATGTTTCAAATCTTATGGATCTCGAGGGGACATCCATGATGGATTTGCAGGATGGTGATTTGGACCCTACTGGTTCTACTGCCACAGATGCTTCTCACCAGAACCCTATGGTTTCTATTGCTCCCTGTTCCTACACCATCTGCCTGGTTTAATCCTCAGTTTAAGTTAACTGACTAATTCTTTCACAAGGGTGAACCTGCCCCTCGGAAAAACGCTGTTCATTTGATCTATAAAGGGGGCTTGGAAGAACAGCCTGATAGATTGTACATTGCTAGGTGCTTACTTAAGGGTCCCCTCCATTTTGTCTCATCTGAAATTTATGCACTGATACATATTGGCAGTTCTAAATTTGACATCAGCTTTAAATCTCTTTCTAATTTAGAGAAATTTTGGACTCTCTATAATAAGGTCAAAAATACTCCTTTATGGGTACCGTTTTTAGCGGTTCCTTTGACTAAGACTGCTGTTAAGTTAATTACTATCCTGTTTTGTAATGAGGGTGTGCATATTGAGGATATTCTTTTTTGGCTACGAAAAAGGTGTGATGTGTTGGATAAACCTGTTCCTATTCTTGATAGTGAACAGATCTGGAATGGTGGATGGAAATTGAGGGTGAAACTTTTTTCCACAAATAATGGGCCTGTACATCTTCCCAATAGTTTTTTTCTTGGGAAGGATAGGGGTAGTTTATTTTAATATGGTCAGCCTAAAACTTGCTTAAGTGTGGGTCTTGGATGCACCTTAATACGGCTTGTCATACCACTAGGTGTACTCATTGTTTTGAATTTGGTCATTTGGCTACTAATTGTCTTAATTTATTTAAGTGTAATTTATGTGAACAGACTGGGCATGGTTATGCTAAATGTCGTTGGGCATCCCATAGCTGGAATGATTGTCCTTCCCACAAAGGTTTGATTAATATTGCCCAACGTATTCAAGCTACTAAGGCGACTGCCCCTGCCGGAGTTGACCCTCACTCCCCTCCATTTCTCCCTTCAGAGACTTCCCTTGTGGTAGAGAGCCTTGTACTTGATATGGCTCCTCCTGAGACTAGTGATGAGGAATGAGCTGTTCCCTTTATGGCTCCTACTGCTCCTTCTAGTTCTCCTGTACTGTCCACTTCTGTCCCGTTTACATCTCCTGATCCATCTGCTTCTGTCCTTTCTGCTCTAGATGATTCTGGTGTTGTTGACATGCCCCCCAGACTCTCAGAAGCCTTTTAAGAAGGTTACTGCTAAGAAACGTAATAGATTTGGTAAGGCCATTCTACCAAAATCTTCCCTTTTGGCCTCTTCTTGTCTTGAGATACCTGGAAGATTGGTAATCAGTTTTCGGTTTTAACACCTGGAGATGAGTTTGATGGTAATGACTCTGACCACTCCTCTAGAGCTTCCACTGTCACTGACTTTACTTCTGAAGGTGAGGATAGTGAAGTTCGGCCTGTGGAATCTAGCGTACAGAGGCCCAGACGTCGAAGGGTGGTTAAGGCTCCTTGATGATTTTTTCTTTTTTGTTTATTTTATTTTTCCCTCACTTTATGGCATCCCTGACTATTTCCATTCTTAATGTTAATAGCATTAAGAGTCATAGGAAGATGGCGACTACCTTGACCCTTTTACAACAACATCCGGTTGATATCTTTTTCATTCAGGATACTAGGCTGAAAATGTCTCTTGATATTAAACTTGCTACTAACCTATGGTCTAAGGGTGCTACCTTTTGGTCTATTGGGGAATCAGCTTGTGATGGGGTTGGGATCTTGTTTGCTAATTCAGAGTTGCAAGTCTCCCAGATTGGTTGATATTTACCCTGGTGTTTATTGTTAGACATTAATTTTAGGGATGATAGATTTAGATTGATTACTGTTTATGCCCCTCAGACCAAGGCTCAGTGAGTGGCATTGTTGTCTGATATTCAACCATATCTTCACACTTCTTGACTTGTTGTTTGGGTGGGTGATTTTAATTGTGCTCTGAGTACCTCAGATAGGGGTTTGAAAATGTCAAAATTGTTTTGTGACTCCAATAAGCTCCTCAATGTACTCCATACTGCTCAACTGATGGATGCTTATCGACATGTTCATTCCTCTCGTGGTAATACTTTTTTTAAGAGATCTTTGTCCACTCACATTGATTTTGTTTTTCTTTCAGCTGTTTTGCATGTGTCCTCAGCTGTTTTGCATGTTTGGGATTTACTGACCATAGATCGCTTACTGTTTGCCTTGATTGGGGCACTGTACCCAGGTGTAAAAAAAATATCTGGTGTCTTAACAATACCTTGTTGTCCGATGTTGCTATACGTAGATCCTGGAAAAGGGAGCGGGCAGCTCGGCTTTCTGTTATTGATATGTATGATGATTTGGCATCCTGGTGGGAGGACACCAAGCATGATTGGAAAGCCTTTTTTCAGGCCCATTCTTGTACCTTTGCTACCTCACATTACTTTGAATACCTTCATCTTCGGGGTCAGTTGCAGCGGTTAATTTCTTTGACTGAAACTAAGAAGTGTGATTATAGCGTTCAGATACATCATGTTAAAAAGCAAATGTTGTCATATCAATATGATAGGTCTAAATCTTTGGAGCATGAGCATCATTACGGTTTGAAAATGCATAAAGGTTCCTTGGATCCTTTTCAGGATTGTAAGGATAGGATGAGTAGTCATATAGTTACCTGTTTAAAACCCATGGATGATGATCTGGTTACTTCCCCAGGGACTTGATTCTTGTAGTTTAACAATATTTAGATTCACTTTATCGAGCAGATATAAATGTTGACTCCACGGCTTTGAATTTTGACACTTTGCATTTGCCTCAGGTGTCGGATTTCAGTAGGCAGCAGTTATTAGCACCAATTAATGTTGATGAAGTCAATGTTGGTATCTCCTCTTTAAATCCAGACTCTGCTCCTGGTACTGATGGTTTAGGTGCTGCTTTTTATCAGTCATTTAAAGATGATCTGGTCCCTGTTTTTGTTAATGTTCTTAATGTTATGCTGTCTAATTCTGCCTTGGTGTCCTCCATGAATTGTGATCTGGTGCTTTTATTATATAAAAAGGGGCCAAAAGAAGATTTACGAAATTGGAGAACGCTTAGTTTATTGAATACAGACTTAAAGGTTCTGAGTAAGGTGTTACTCAATAGACTGTCTATGGTGGCTAAGGGTTTACTTTGTCTGCACCAATCATGTTTTATTCCTAGACTGACTCAATATGACAATTTATTGATATTACGAGAGTTCTTTACTGTTGCACAGCATGGCAGGTTACGTGGTTATATTTTAAGTTTGGACCAGGAAAAAGCCTTTGATCAGGCATCACATGATTTTTTGTTTTCTATCTTGGCATCTTATGGTATACCAGATGCCTTTGTGGCCTGAAGTTGCACTATGTATAGATCAGCATTACTTCTTCCTAATGTTAATGGCTGGATTGGTAACCCAATCAGGATGCAGCTTGGTGTGCATCAAGGTTGTCCCCTGAGCCCTCTTTTGTATGTTTTTTCCATTGATATTTTGCTTAGCATGATAGTACAAAATGTCAATCTGGCTGGCTTAAGTGTTAACCTTGATGTTCCGCCTGTGAAGATTTTGGCATGTGCAGATGATTTGGTTCTTTCTCTATCTGATGTTAAGGAAGGGTTGTTTGTGCATGATGTTTTATCCTTATTTTCTTTCTGTTCTGGTTCCAAGATAAATTATGCCAAGAGCAGAGGTGTCCCTTTAGGGGATACCCTAGTGCCTGAGTTGGGTTGTGTTTCAGGTATTCCAGTCAGTGCAGCTCCTCTCATTATTTTGGGGGTTGAATTTGGTTCTGGTGACATAGCCCATGCTAATTGGTCTACGAGGCTTGATAAGGCTAAAAATACCACCAACAGCTTAATCTGGTTCATGGTCAGTTGGCATTCATCTGTATCCCCATCCCCCGGGTCGTGCCTGAAAATAGGCAGGATTTGTCTAGTGCACTTACCCGGTCAACAAAAACTAACTAAATAAATAAATAAAAGACTATGCAGCTTCTGGCTAGATGGAAAGGGAGGCAAATTGCTAAACGTAAACATCTTTTATTGATTAAATCATTATTAGTTCATATTTTTTGTATGTTAGTTATGTGTTTCCTCCCCCATTCTCTTTGTTTACTTCCTTATTTAGTGTTTTTTCCAGGCATTTTGTGGGAGTAGGTTGAACCCCATTAAATGTGGATATACTTACAGGAGTATTTGGGAAGGTGGTGTGGCAATGGTGCATCCGATGGCCTTTTTTTTTGTCTTTTTGTATCTTATAATTTGAGTCCTCTCTTAAGTCCTGGAGTGAAGCCTTGGCATCCTTATGTAAGCGCCTGGTTCTCCCAGGGATTACCGCTTTGGAAAATAGGTAAATCAGCTCCTTTTTTGAAGCTTCCTTTTTTTTCCTAAATATGGTTTGGAAATATTTAAACAGTTATTGAAATGGGGTATTTCAGTTTTACATTTGGAGACTAGAGATAGGAAAATGTTGTACCATCTTGTTGTCTTTACGGAATTTCCAGATGCTGTACATTTTCCGGATTGTCCTCAGGACTCCTTGGCTGTGGTTCTGAAGTGTTTATCTATTAAACGATTGCCAGATTTTGTTGAGGATAGTGCTTGGTTGAGCTCTTATGGTAGATTACCTGTTGGCAGTAATCATAAACATAAACAAGTTAGTGATAGGTATTGTGCTAGGACGTCCTGCATAACAGTTTTGGAAACACAAGAGCACCTTTATTTAGAATGTCCTTATGTTAAATCCTTTTGGGTTTCTTTAGCTTCCAAATGGAAAGAACCTCTATTTGCTTCTCTTACTTATCATACATTGCTTTATGGAGCACATGATGGGGAATGGTCTATGTATAATAATGATACATTATTATTGGTCTTTTTCATCCTTCGATATTATATTTGGCAATCAAGATGTTTATGGGTTATGCAATAAAGATTTGTTTTGCTTGACACCATTTTTTATAATGTAGCATGTACATTGCAGAAAATTCATGATCATGACTTTAATTTTCTGGGTCTGTTAACGGGCAAATTTTTGTGGGTTAATTGTGAACATTGGGTGTTGACTGTTTAATTGTTTTTCTTCTTTTGTTATTTTTTATGTATGTTTTTGCTATTTTTTTGGTTTGTTGTATGTTTCTTTTTTCTGTATTGGAGTCCTCTTTCTCAACAAAATTTCCCCTACTCTTTTTGATAAGTGTTATGGGATCTTTAACATCCACCTGAACTACCACCAATCCAGGCATATGAGATCTCAGTTTAACATCTCATCTGAAAGATGACACCTCTTATGCTGCACTGCAGTGTCAGTGCTGGGATATTAACCAAAGTTCCAGATGTGGGAACTGAACCCACAGCCCTCTGATCTCCCGGTCTCAGAGGCAAGTGTGCTACCTACTGAGCCACTGACACTGACATAAAATGGACATAGCCATCACTGTTAATTGCTTATTTGCTAGGTGATTCCAATCATTATGTCAAGTCATCACACAATACACTGTGACAATGGTGTCACAACATGAACAGGCAAAAAGGAACCTGATGCAGAGCACCAGTGGCACAATTCCAAGATATCACTGACTCAGAAATTTAGGGCATGACAAAGCTTTGCACAGAAGTATGTGGGGAACTCCTTCACCTCTATAACAAGAGTATTTGAGGTCAGCACTGAAGCCAACACACTTTATGTGTTGACATTTTGAGTATTGTAATAGCTATGCAATTTTAGAAACTATTCAGAATAAAGGTGTGTGAAAAAAGTGTCTGCTTGCAAAATTTTGGCAAAAGGTGGAATTTCACTTCCATGAAGCTTCAGAAATGATTTTGCCAACTTTTGCAAAATTCTGCCTTTTAACTGTGAAATTATTGTAAGTAGTGCTGAACTACTGATTAAAATGTATTGGTTCTGCAAGAAAATAATTCTGTTGTTTGTGCTTTGAAAGGTGAAATATTCACTCAAGTGAGATTTTAAAATTTGAGGTTTGAAAAGCGGAAACTGGAAAACAAATGCTCGTTCCGTAAATTCAGCTCAGTAAACTTCCTAACCGATCTAGCTATGATCAGGTGGCAAGACCTATATCTTGCCAAATCTGCTGATGCCGCCACCTCTGTCCTAAATGACAACCTCACCACCTTAATTAACAAGCATGCTCCTCTTATTAAAATGAAGATGCGGAAAATCTCGCATCTGTGGTTCACCCAAGAGCTCAAATCTGCACTTACCAATAGAGGCAAGCTATGGGCTAGGGCCAGGCACACAAAGAACCCGACAGACTGGCAGGCATTTAAAACTGCCAGAAATGCCAGTGTTAAAAGTCTACGTGCTACTAAAGCAAACTTCTACATCTCCACTCTGGAGTAGGCCAAAGGGAACTCCCAAAAATCTGGAAGACACTGAGATCCATTGAAGGCCATCCTGCTGCTTCCTCCCTTCCCACCAAGATTCTGGCCAAGGACGGAATGGTTGAAAATAAACTGCAAATCCTCAAAGAACTTAACCTTCAC
The DNA here is from genome assembly GCA_016271365.2 of Neoceratodus forsteri. Lineage (NCBI taxonomy): Eukaryota > Metazoa > Chordata > Ceratodontiformes > Ceratodontidae > Neoceratodus > Neoceratodus forsteri. Next base: position 877,431,251 of record CM057459.1, read on the forward strand.
TTTGCCACTGCTGGGTTGGCATTTGACTCCTCTCCATACGCTAGCCGAGTGAATAGCAACACTAGCCCAGATTCTACACATGCTACTCCACCTCATCCCTTCCAGTTGTGCCTGTTTTGCTACAAAGAAGTCGAAGACATAATTCTTAGTCATGACACCAAGAAAAGTGCAGGGGACGATGGCCTTGAATCATTTTTCTTGCGGTTAGACTATGCCCAGTTCACAGCCCCCATCCTTCACATCTTCAATATTTCTATTACCACAGCCACTGTTCCATCCTGCTGGAAATCTGCCCATGTTCTTCCTCTCTTCAAATAAGGAGATCCTTGTGACTTAAACAACTACCGTCCTATCTCTATCTTGCCCGTTATCTCCAAAGTGCTGGAAAAACGTATATACAACCAACTAAAAAATCACTTTGAAGCACACTCACTCCTAAACCCGGCCCAATCTGGCTTCAGGCTGATGCACAGTACCATCTCAGCCTTGGCTAAAGTCTATAATGACTGGATCCATGCTATGGACACCAAGAAGGTTGCTGATGCAGTCTTTCTAGACCTCAGTAAGGCCTTCGACACTGTAGACCATCACCTCTTAATCACCTGTCTTGCCTACATAGGTGCCACTCCACTTACCTTACAGTGGTTTAACAGTTATCTCACAGGAAGGATACAAAAAGTCAAAGCTGATGGTCTACTATCTACCCCCCTTCCAATTGCCAGAGGAGTCCCTCAAGGCTCCATCCTAGGACCAATCCTTTTTTCCCTGTACATCAACAACAACCTTGACTCCCACATAAAGAACTCTAGCATACATTTCTTTGTGGACAATGCAGTTTTGTACGCATCAGGCTCGTCCTTAACTGAATTCAGGGAAGCACTGCAAGCTGACATTATCCAGTTAGAAAGCAACCTTATCTATGCCAAGCTTCTCTTAAATGCCAAAAAAACCAAGACAATGATTTTCTTGAGATTTGCCTTGTCTGGTGCCCTACCAACCCCACCTAAAAACTTCATAGTTACCTCCCTAGGTGAACCCTTGGAAGTCATACTTAAATTTAAATATCTAGGTATCTGGATAGACAAAAAGCTTTCCTTCAATGACCACATCGAGGATCTATCAAAGAGGCTTAAAGCACGCTCTGGTTTTCTTCTTTAGAAATAGGACCCTCTTTTCTCTTGCGACCTGCAAAAGATTTGTCCAAGCAACATTCCTTCCCCTTGCTTGACTACGGAGACATTATCTTTATTTCCTCCCCAACCTTGAGCCTATCTAAACTGGACGTACTCTATCACCATGCTCTTTGCTTCATTACTAACTCTGCGTACAGGACCCACCACTGTGATCTTTATGTAGCAGTTGGGTGGACCTCTCTTGCCACCAGATGCCTCCTGCATGCTGGCATTTGGACCCTCAACTTACTACTCCACAAACTGCCTGTCTATTTAATGTCTCTCATATACATCTCACATAGCGCCTACTCCCTAAGGAAATCTGACCTTATCCTACTAGATGTTCCCAGGACACGTACCACAGCTGGCCAAAGAGCTGTCTCATAGGACTTCCCAAACATTTGGAACCAACTACAAGCCATGCTGAAGCTAACCAGCATCGTATCAATTAACTCCTACAAAACACTAGCTATCTCTAAATTAAAAGACATATGTAGGAGCTACTAGGCCCCCAATGCCAAGTCAACTTGCTAGGTACCAACTGGCCATCTACTTATTAAGCTGAAATGTGTTGCATAATTTAGGGCAAGGTTAAAGCTGGAATGTACTGCATATATAGCATAAGAACTTCTATTGAGTATACCTCTTGTATTATATATTTTTTCTTTGGAGTTCTACATTTTATATCTCCTGTCTATGTAATTGCAAACTGTATGTGTATGTGCCTCAGGTTTTCCTTGTGAATGAGCTTGCTTAAAGGAGTCTTTCCTGCAATAAACTTGAACTTGAACAAACCATGGTCCATAAAGTGGAAATCATGGTGAACAGGCAAAGACAGCACAGAGAAGGGGAGAGAGAGAGAGAGAGAGAGAAAGAAAGAGACAGAGGTTGAGAGAGATAAGACAGAGTCAGAGAAAGAGTGGGAGAGTAGACCAGCCAGCAGCCACATTGCCTTTTGTTCAGCCATTTTTTTCTATCTACTTTAGTTTTGCACTTTTCCTTTCAGTCATGCTGGCAGCATCTGAGGGTGTGCAGGATGATGGACAGCAGCAGGTGTGGGGGGAGCGCAGCAACTGCAGGACCAACAGGGGGCACCAGCACAGGAAATTCATTTTGCTCAGTAGGCCACCACCTGTGGAACTAATCGAAAACTTGCCTCACCTTTTTCAACTCAGGAAGTTGCATTGCTGGTTAATTTGATCAGCAGCCACGCAAAGTCTCTGTATGGGCCTATAAAAGTGCAGCTGAATCAGATGAAGGATTTGTTTGCCAGCATCAAGGCCAACAAGGATGCAGAGGGAGGGTGAAGGATCCCATGGTCCATCAAACAGCTGAAGCACAAGTGGGATGACATACAGCATTGGGACCCAGAAGTCCTTAAGGTGCTGGAAGTTGTGGTGACACATCCAGCAGAAGAATCTTGCCTGAAGAGGAAAAGGGTGGTGAAGGACAGCAGCATCAGTAGTAAGTGTCCTTTTTTTCTGAAGAGAGCTATTTGTTTTGCTCTCCCTGACTACCTATGCCTGCCATTGCCCCTTCCCCCCCATGTGTTCCTGACCTTGTTTGCTGCACCCCATACTGTCTTACTGGCATGGATCTATAAGAGGCAATGCCCAAGAATGGTGGGGGCCATCACATATGGCCTTGGAGAGACTTGGCTTTTCTAGGTTTTCTCCCTGCCTCCCCAGAGCAATGGCAAACATGCTAAGCATTCCTGGATGGAGGCGCATGCACACTCCCAGAATATGAATGCTCCTTCCACTCTCCACTGTGTTACATCAGACCCTGCTCTGACACCTGGCTGTCACTGGGTGTCAGCCTAGAGTAAGGAACTGAACTTCCCAATCCAGGAGATGAGAGCAGCCAAGTGGCTGCGTGGCTACAATCATCCCTCAGCCATCCCTCAAGCCACACCCAGAGGCCTGCACTTGCTTCCGAATTCTGGTCTTCAGCATTGCTCGCGTTGTGGCGTTCAACAGTTTAACCCTCTGTATCACCAGGCTAGCTCCACCAGGATGTGTAGTTAACGTGATTCATTAGATGGATGGTTATACATTAAAAACTGTTGTATGAAACAGTGCAAGTAATTTTTTCAGCCCATATTCTGTAATTGTGGGTACACATACTGTGAACAAAATCTTAACAACAATACATTAGTTTTTTTTCTAATTTACCAAATTTATTTATTTAGACAGCAGTTTGGAAAACCTTTGAGCCATAGGCTCATTTACAAAAGTACCTTGTCACAGTAAGACAAACGAAAATACACAGTATAACAGTATAACACAGTATATCAGCAACTTAAAACATAGATACAAACAAGCTGGTACAGGTAGGATTGATGCAAACAATACCAGAGTTATGTTGTCCTTAGCAGCTTAGTAGTAAGCTTTGTCATTAGTATTGAGTACGGCTTTGACTAGTGGCAATTACAGCTTCGGGTGTTAACAAGGTGGTTCCGTAAGGATGTTTTGAAGCACAATATAGTTGGAGCTTCGGAGATGGAGGGGAGCAGTGTGTTGAACCAGTAGGGGGCCCTAAAGCTGAAGGCTCTTTGGTCGTGAGAGTTCCTAGCTCTAGGGATAATAAGAGAGGTTTTCCCAGAGGTCCGACTATGAACTAGTGGGACAGAGTGGCGGATGGTGGTGGTCAATCCTGGTGGGGATAGCCCAAGGAGGGTCTTTTTTGTAAGGGTACAGGTCAGATATTTGAGGCTCTCATCAAGATCAAGTACCAGCACTTTAGCGTACAGTAGACAGGTGTGTGTTAGCCTAGGTGCCCCAGTAATTAACCTGCAGGCCTTATTCAGAGTAGTGTGAATTTTATGGAGTGCGGTCTGATCAGCAGCACCATACACTGGCAGTCCATAGTCCACTAGGGACAGGATAGAGGAGGTGACTGTGAGTCGAAGAGCCTCCGGGGGGAGGCAGTGTTTATACTGATGTACTGTACATACTTGTGATTTTGATGGCATGCATGACATTTTGCACCTTACTGCTACACGTTTTTGGAGGTCATGGAGTGTCAGAGGTGGTTGTACTTGTAATGTGTCTTAAACATGGTCATCCAACTGTGTGATTGAACTGCAGAATGCTTAACCACAGCCATAGAAACATATGAACATAGAATTTGACAGCAGATAAGGATCGCTTTTGCGCTTCACCCTCCTACTCTGACCATGTTCCCTATCTACTGTCACACCTTAGACTTTATTTGATCTTTGGCTTTACCCCCCTTTCCTTGCTTCTAAGGTTACCTTATATCTATCACATGCCTTTTTTATTTCAGTGTTCAGAGTCTTGTTTCAGCATTGCTTGAGGAAAGCAATTATCATTGTCTCCTTTTCTGAAAGCAACATTTCGTCCTTGCCCTCAGATAAGTGGTGCAACTGGGAAAAAAATAATTGCAGAGAGAAAAAGGAAAAAAGAGAAAGAGAATAAAACAGGGGTAGATAATAGAATATCCAAGGTGACACCACGCAGGGAGAAAGATCAATTTTTTATGACTGCTCTCCATTCAGAATGTTTAAAAATGGGTGCCACAGAGTATTACATTTATCAGAGGCATTAATGGCTTGATAATGTATCCTCTTCAGCCTAACACATTCCATTACCAAGTTTATAAATGCTTCATATTTGGTAGGATTTGAATCCTTCCAATAATTTAAGATTGATTTGTTTGCATTAATCAATATTAATTTTATTAATTATTGATAACAGTAAGGAATATTTGATTCTTCAATTATATGGAATAAATAGAATAATAGATAGGCGAGTGTCTATTACAAGGGAATTATATCATAGAGAGGTTCTGAGGCCAAGAGAACCTCGAGAGAGAAGCTCGAGAGGTTCCCTTGACCCCAGAACCTCGAGATGGTATAATTCCCGAGTCATAGACACTCGGCTATTTTTAATTTTTTGTAATACATGGATGCGAGTTTTCTTGGCAGTTTGTGAGGTGCTGTGACTCCAGGGCAGGCTGCTGTTGCAGGAAGGACTCAGACAGTGACTCTCTCCATCTCCACACTCCCCCACCCGCCCCCGCCTGCTCGCTCGCTCAGTGTCTCTGTTGAGCTGCTTATTTTTTAGGGCAGTCCTACCTTTCATTGATTTCTTGTGATGCCATATGCAGGATTATAGAAACAGTTTTGTGGCAAAGAATCAGCAGGAGAGCGAACGGATTATTTTCTCTCGCTAAGCGAGAGACAGATGCCATTTTTTTCAAACTGTTATGCCCGCCCACAGAGACACTGAGTCTTATGAGGAGGCACGATCTGTGGTACGTCAGCACGCATTAAGTGTACAGTATTGGAGGGTTTTGAGACTGCGCTGTTCTGGTTTGGTGATAATACTATCGTTCAGAGCTTGAACTATAGTATTACGAGTTTTGAACGATAGTATTATCACTTGGCAACGATAGTATTATCACTTTACCTGCAGTGTATTACAATGAATTTTTTGTATGCATTTTGGTAGTATTATTTTTATAATCCATATATTACAAAATAATTCCAGGGTTAAAAGGAAAGTGCAGACATTTAATTTGGTGTTTCATGACACTGATTTCTTTCCAGAAATCATTCAGATTGAGGCATGTCATAAACATGTGCACCAAAGTCTTCATGTGGCAAGTGCATTGCTGACATTTTTCTGAAATACTTGCATTTAATTTGTTCAATTTATTTGGTATGTGACTCTCTGAAAAACATTAAATTGAATTTGTTTCAATTTAGTGTATTGTGACACTGAAACATGAGAGGAAACAATATCTTTCCATTGAAATTTAGATAGAAACATAGTAAAATAGAGATTTTCTGGCAGAAATGGACCACTTGGTCCATCTGGTCTGCCCATTACCCCTTCCCTGTCTGGCATATCTTACACCCTTTACTCTCTGGCCTTGTTACTTCTGTTTAGCCCCATGTAGTTGTCCCAAGTCCTTTTGAATTTGCTCACCTTGTCTACCCCCAGCACCCATTCTGGCAGCCTACTCCAAGTACCACCACTCTATCATTGAAGAACTGTCCCCTCATATTCCCCTAAATCTACCCCCTCTAGCTTGAGTGTGTGTTCCCTAGCTGATTTTTCACTCTTCCTGAATATGCTTCTTTCTCTCACCTTGTTTATTCCATTTAGATAGTTGAATGTTTCCACCATATCCCCCCTGTCCCTCATCGTCTCCAGCGTGTACAAGTTTAGTTCCTTAAGTCTTTCTTCATAGGACCTCCTATACAGACCTTGAACGATCTTGATTGCCCTTCTCTGGACCCAATCCACCCTGTCCCTGTCACCCTGTAAGTGTGGTCTCCAGAACTGAACCCAGTATTCCAGAGGTGGTCTGATCATACTTTTGTATAGTGGCATGATCATCTCCCTCCTCCTACTTGTAATGATCATTCCTATGTATGAAAGCATTCTACTTGCCCTCCTTATAACCTTGATGCATTGGTTACCCTCCTTCAGGCTATCCTGGGATGTATCCAGTTCTTTTTTCCAGACTTTTGAAAAGGGGTTAGATATATGCATATATCCTACAGTAAAAATAAATATATTTTCCCTATTGACTTATTCTTTGAGTCTAATGTAAAGAAAAAAATTATTCCATAGGTGTTATTAAAGGTAATTTTAAGTCTCCCTGACATTTCTTCACTAGCTGATGAATATGTTATTTTATTTATTTATTTAGTTTTTGTTGACCGGGTAAGTGCACTAGACAAATCCTGCCTATTTTCAGGCATGACCAGCGGGGAGGGGGATACACATGAATGCCAGCTGACCTTGAACCAGATTAAGCTGTTGGTGGTATTTTTAGTGAATGAGGGAAATATGACCAGGACACCGGGGAAATTCCCCTACTCTGCTTGCGCTCTGTGGCCAGTACAGGGCTGTGATAGCTCTGCTGCATGGCAGAAGCTCTGCAACACTGTGAGTAGATGGACACTAGCATGGAAGCTCCGGCTAGCATTGCTCCACAGATTGTCATGGAATCCACTGTTTCTACCTCTAAAGATGAGGCTTCTAATCTGGAGATGCTGCCTGTTGCTCCAGAGCTAATTGGTGCAATGCCGATTTGGGAGGTATGCTCTACTGTATCCACAAGTCCTATTTGCCTTTTTCCTGCTGATGGAACTTCTGAATCCGTGCCTGTTGTTGTTCCTATGGACGGTTCTTTGCAACACATGCTTGCGGTTATGGCGACGGATGGTTCGGTGATTTCGGAGGTCCACGCTGTTTCGGATCATCACCCTTCTAGGTCTCAGGTTTTGAGACACCAATTTGATTTATCAACACAAGATTCCAACAATTTTCAGGACTGATCGGAGGAGGACTCTTTATCCAAAGCTGGATGGACGCAAACTGCTATGGGGACTTGGGTGCCTGACCCTGCCTGGAAACCTGTTTCATTTCTACCATCTAAGCATGCCATCTCCCTGAGCTCAAGTATTGGCAATGATTCTTCTGCTTCATGTGATGTTACTAGTGTGCACCTATTGTTGAAGGACTCTGAGACATTTTCTGGCCCCAGTACATCCTCGGGGGGGGGGGTCAAAGGTTGCTGCTGCAGCAAGTAGTAGAATTAGCTCAAACAAGGGTCCTGAAACCCTTCCTCATGTTCCTATGGCTGACTTGTTCAAAAATAAGCTTGAACAAGCTCCCAGGAGGAACGCAGTTAGACTACGATATAGAGGGGGTCTAGGTACACATCCGGATAGATATTATGTAGCTAATACCCTGCTTAAGGGCTCCATGTCATTTCTTCCTTCGGACCTGTTTGCACTTATACATGCTTCTGGGGAGGACTCTTTTGATGTTAGCTTTAGACTTAATCAAAGCTTAGAAAAATTTTGGGAAAAGTATTCTGTTTTAAAAACTACTCCCTTATGGCTTCCCTTTTTGGCCATCCCTCTGACTAGACCACAAATCCGGTATATAACTGTCATGTTCAGAAATGAAGAGGTAAATGTCAGCGACATTTACCATTGGTTACAAAAACGTTGTGCTATCCTTGGTCCCCCTGAGGCTTTATTAGACTTAGAGGGTATCTGGACTGGGGGCTGGAAATTTAAAGTGAAATTGTTTCAGGTGAATTCTGATATTATCCATCTCCCAAACAGTTTTGTTTTTAGGGAAAGATAGAGGAGTGTGTTTTTATAGTTGTCAGCCCCGAGCTTGCTATAAATGTTGCTCACAAACTCATATTAGTAGCTCTTGTGACATGATGATTTGCTCACTATGTGGGGGGTATGGGCATTCGATGGACCTCTGTCAGAATATTTTTCAATGCAACTTGTGTGTCGAGAAAGGGCATGCCTTTCATCAATGCCCCTGGGCTAAAAGAAATAGAATTGAAGGATGGGATCATGATGACTTAGTAATTCAGGCTCAAGTTAAATTACACAATCCTGTCCTTAGTGAACCTACACCAGTTCCTGATGTTCATCTATCGGCAGTGACAAATTCAGTATCTCTTGTGGATAACTCTGGCCCTTCTTCAACCCCAGATCAGGATTCTGAGATGGATGGTGTTTCTGATAGGCCCACTATGCCCCCCACCCCCATTTTTGAAACTGTTAAAGGATGAAGATTTAGCAGGTCTTCACTGAAAATCCCTGCTCCCTGTCCTATCCCTACTGCTAATATTTTTTTACACTTACAAGATGATCTTGGGGATTCGGATTTGGAATCTGACACTTCTCATAGATCTGAAATAGTCACAGAAGATGAAGAAAGTAAATCCACAGAATTGGCTAAAGACAAAAGGGGAAGAAAAGGGAAAAAAATGAAAGCAAGTAACAGCTTGAAAGGGGGACTTTGCTGAACACTAGGTTTTTATGGCCACTTTACGACGATTATCCTTTAATGTTTGCAGCTTAAAGTTGTATAAAAAACAAATTTCTGTTTTGGCTTTTTCTGTTTTGGCTTTTTTTGCAACTCTCCCTGTGGACATTATCATTGTTCAGGAAAGTCATTTTTCCTCACTGACTGAGGTAGACAGTATAAAAAAAGATGGCACTGGGGACCTTCGTTTTTTTGGTCCTTTGGACTGGAACCTGTGGATAGGATTGGCATCCTTTTTAAATCCACCCATTTTCATATATTTCGACTTCTTGATATTAGTCCTGGTAGAGCCCTAATTCCGGATAGCTCCCTAGGAGACTTTTCCTTTCGCCTTATCAATATTTATGCCCCACAAAATAAATCAGCCAGGATTGCATTATTTGGGGAAATTAAGCCATTTCTCTTTACTAGAATGCATATTATTTGGGGAGGGGATTTTAATTGTAGTTTGGATACCCCTTTGTCTGGAGCCACTCAGAAGAAAGTATATTGTGATTCTAATGCTTTGACATAAATTCTTGCTGACTCCAGTATGAAGGATGCCTATCGTGCATTACATCCCAGGGGTAATGGTGCTACATATCATAGATTTATTTATGCCACAAGAATTGATATGTTTTTCTTTTCTCAACACTTACATCCCATTCATTGTAGATCTCAACCCTCAGAATTTTCCGGTCATAATATTCTTTTTTGTACTTTCAGTTTGCATTCTCTCCCTCCCAAGATTTTTTCAAAATATAATTGTTGGAGATTAAATATGTCACTTCTTGACAATCCTTCCCTTCTTTCCCAGATTGAAACCTTTTTTGCGTATAGGGACTCTGTTTTTTGTGCTTACACCAATTTACTGAGTTGGTGGATGGACACAAAAAGGGAACTAAAAAAGCTTATGCTCTCTTTTGGAAAAGCTAAAACTAACTCTCATTATTTGCATTACCTTCTTTTACAAAACCAGCTATATAAGTTAATGTCCTTTCCTTCTGACTATAAGCGTGATTTGTCTTCTCAAATTAGAGCTCTGAAAGAACAGATGAAATCCTATCAATATAATAAAGCAAAGTCCTTAGAATTAGAATTTAAATTTGGAACCAAGAATACACCAGCTTCAGATCCCTTTGAGGCTTGTAAGCAAAGACTGGAGGCCACCCTTATGACCCAGCTTGTTTCCCCCACTGGCCTCTTGCTTAACAAGGATATGGACATGTTAACACTTGTTCAACAATATGTTAGTGCTTCTTTTCAGGATAGGTCTGATCATCCTTTGCCTGATTTTTCCAGTTTCACTGCTCCACTCCCCCAAGTATCTATCTCTCAAGTAACCTCATTAATTCAACCTATTTCTTCCCAGGAAGTGGAACAGGCTATCTCGCAATTAAGTAAGGGTACTTCACCTGGGTGGGATGGTATCCCTAATGAATTCTATAAACTTTTTCTTTCTTACATGATTTATTTTCTGCCAAAGGTACTTAATTTTTTGTTGTTCTCTTCTACTGCTCATTCAGGGTTTGGTACCTCATTACTTTTTTTCCTATACAAATCAGGGAACAAAACTTTATTATCTAATTGGAGACCTTTGAGTTTGCTGAATAGCGACTACAAAATTTTGACTAAAATCCTCAACAATAGATTATTATTGGTAGCAGATTTTCTTATACACCCAGCTCAGACTTGTGCTATTCCCCATAGATGCATGCAATACAATTTATATCTCTTAAGAGACTTATTTGAACTTAGTCATACAGGTCAAATCTCAGGATATATTGTTGCTTTAGATCAAGCTAAAGCCTTTGATAAGGTTAAACATAATTATTTATTCTCTGTATTTTTGCAGTATGGTATTCCAAAACCTTTTGTAAAGTGGATTTCCATCCTGTATGAGAGCACCACTAGCGTCCCCATGGTTAATGGTCTTTTTGGTACTGAGATATCTATATCTGTCGGAGTAAGACAGGGTTGCCCATTGAGTCCGCTTCTGTACTCTTTTGTTTTGGACCCTGTGATCAGGCAAATTGTATGGGACATGAGTATTATTGGACTAGCACCCTCCTCTACTTTACCAATTGAAAAATAACTGCATACACGGATGATGTTACTTTATTACTTAAAGATATCCCTTCTTTAACTAATGCACTACAATTTTTTTCTAATTTTGGTACACTATCGGGAGCCCAGATTAATATGAACAAAAGTTTTCTTTTTCCTCTACATCCTACATCTTCAGTTCCTTCTGATATTAGGGGCATTCTGGTTGTTTCTTCACCCCATAAAATTCTGGGCATTTGGTTTGAGACAGGGGACTTAGCCAGCTACAATTGGGAGAAACAATTATATACCAGGGAGTTTAAGATTCACCGCTGGAAAGGATGGAAATTTGGAAAAAAAAAGGGTTGTAATTATTAAAAAAATTTCTGTTACCTGTTTTTTTGTATTTAAGTTATGTGTTTCCACCTCCTCTTCATCTGGAAACAAGAATATTAAGTCTCTTTTTTCAGATGTTATGGGGCAACAGATTGAACCCGGTACGTAGGGATATTACTTATCTCCCTATTAATAAGGGAGGGTTGGCCATGATTAACCCCATTGTTTTTTACCACTCCTTGTTTTTGTTTGAATCTTTTTCTTATATTTGGTCTCCTGCCACTATGGCCTGGCAATACTGGTCCCAGTTTTTATGGTCTAACTATTTAAATAAATGGTCTCTTTTACCTCCTAAAATCTTATTATCTGACTCTTTGCCATCCTATGGTATTGCTACTTTGAAAAAAATTACAGCAATGGAAAATATCTTTTCCACATTTACTTACTCTTTCCAGAAAACCCTTTTACAATTTTATTGTGTTTGAGGTTCAAAAAAGCATTTTTCTCTTTCCCGACTGTGTACCTTCTAAAAGGTTTTTTTTTCTCTTAGGAAGTTAACAGATTTTAGGATTCCCCCACATATTTGGGATATTGTATGGCTTTCTATACAAGGTAGGTTAGGGTTTAGAGGTAATTTAAAATATAAACCCACTACAGAATGATTTTGCTTATGGCCTACCTGTATTAATTGCAAAGAAACTATGGTTCATTTTTTTGTTACTTGTAAACTTTTGGCAGGACTCTGCTGTACATTGAAACTTACCCTTTTTAGTTAATACTACCTATCAAACCATAGTTTTGGGTGATTATACAGGGATTTGGCATTTATATCACAAAAGTACCTTGAATGTTTTCTTTGCTTTCATACAGTATTATTTATGGCAAGCTCGCTGCCAATTTATTTTTCAGCAACAAACAGTATTATTTAATACCATGTTTCTGCAAATTGAGGATGGGTTAGCTTCTGTAAAAACTAGAGATATTGTTATATTTTCCAAACCTAAAGTTGATTCTTTTGGAAAATTTAATTTGTGTATAACTGATGGTAAACCTGTTTTCTTTTGTTTTTCTTCTCTTCGTGTTGTTGATTTTTTTTATTCTTTTTGTAAAAAATTGTACTTTGGTTATATTTGTATTTCCTTTTTGTGATGTTATGTTTTTTCTTTAATAAAACTACCCCTACTCTTTTCGATAAGTGCCATGCGATCTTTAACATCCACCTGAACTACCACCAATCCAGGCAGATGAGACCTCGGTTTAATGCCTCATCCGAAAGACGGCACCTCAGAAGTGCAGCACCCATCTCATGCGGAACTACAGTGTCAGTACTGGGATATTAACCCAAGTGCCAGATGTGGGAATTGAACCCACAGCCTTCTGATCTCCTGGCCTCAGAGGTGAGTGTGCTAACTACTGAGCCACTGACACTGACAAGGTAAATTATATCGTAGTGCAGTGCTTTAACCACTAGGCCACACAGTCTGCACACATTCTACATGTAGTATTTACTAAACCTAGCACACCCAATTCTAGTGATTGATACAATTTTTCTATTTTAAGCCTTGATCTCTTTCCTGCCCAGACAAACTTTTTAATATTCTTTTCTAACTCACTGAATATTTTTTTCTCCAGTCTGATTGAGAGGGTCTGAAACAAAAATACCTATCATGGGAGGACATTCATTTTAATGAGGTTGACTCTTCCCATAATAGTGAGGGGAAGAAGTGCCCATCTATTAAATTTAGAATAGATATTTTCAGTCAGTGGTGTAAAATTTAATTCAAAAAAGTTTATTCAAATCTCTACAAATTTCAACACCCATGTATTTAATACTATCCTTACATTCCCCTATTATGGTTGGTATATTCTGATTCAGTTGATTCATTTCCAAGTTCATTATGTCTAATTTTTGATTATTAATTTTATATCTAGATATTTTGCTCAATTCATCGATTAGGTCAGATATTTTTGGTATTGAATTTTTCATGTCTTTTGTATATAAAATCACATTATCCACATATAAGACTATGGATTTAATGGTATTATTAATATTTATACCAATTTCAGGGCCCAGTTTCCTAACTGTTATAGTGAAGGAGTCTATGAAAATAGAAAATAATAATGGAGATAACGGGCAGCCTTAACACATGCCCCGTAACAGATTTAATGGTCTTGAATAAACTTTGTTCATTTTAATCCTTGCTACTGGGGATGTATATATCATATTTATCTAGGATATGAATTGATCTTTAAAGCCCAATTTCTTTAGAACTCTTTTAAGAAAGCCCCAATTGACTCAATCAAAAGCCTTCTCTACACCTAGTGCAAGCAGGGTTGCCTCCTCATGAGATGTTTGTTCTACCTGCATAATATTATGTGTCTGTCATATATTAGGTGACAACCTTCTAGTTTTAATAAACCCAATCTGATTTTCATGTATTATTTTGTGTATAACCAGATTTAGCCTTCTTAATAACATTTTGTGAACATTTTATAATCTGTATTGAGCAATGAAATTGGATGGTATGAACTACATTTTTTTCAAATTTGCATCTTGTTTTAACAGCAAGGCCACTATAGCCTCATTGAATGATGGAGGGAGGGTGCAGCCCTGCTCAAACCCAGATAAAATCATATGCCAAATGAGTGCTAGGACCTCTGAAAATTATTTATAGAATTAATTGATAAAGGCATCAGGCCCAGGGGCCTATTCATTTGGTAGCTGTCTTATGGCTTCTTCTACTTCTTCTATTGTAATTTTCTTATTTAACATTAAGATATCTTCTTTTTCCAATTGAGGGAATTGTAATCTTTCCAAAAATAGCTCCATATCTGCCACTGTATGATCAATATCCAGTGTAAATATATTTTGATAATAACCATAAAATACTTCATTCATTTCTTCATGATTATATATCATCTTTCCTTAATTATTATAGATCCTATGTATAGGAAGATGTTCTAGCTCACACTTAATTTAATAAGCCAACATTTTGTCTGGTTTGTCATTTAAAAAATATTTCAGTTTGACCCTTGCCGTGATTTTCTCTATATGAGTACTAGATTCTTTTTTATGCATATCATGATGTTTTAAAACTTCCATAAGATCTTTCTTCAACCCAGATGCTATATGTCTAAACTGAGCCAACTGTAGTTAAGGTGCTTTCACCTAATATTATTTTTTTTTTCATTTTATATGAATAACAACTAATCATGAACCCTCTTAAATATGCTTTTAAACAATCCAACACTATGTTCATAGATATGTCTGCATTCATATTCTGTCTCAAAAAAGTATTCATTTTTTTTTTCTTTTGTTACATCTATGTTGGTCCAGTTAAAGATATCAAACCATTTGTTCCTGGATGATTTCTTCTGGTAATTTATTTTTTAGGAACTCATGCTTTATCAAAGTGGCATCTAGTCTTCATATTTCTTCTCTTATAATTTTATTAAATTCAATATCCAGATGGCTTGGAACTTGATCTGATGTATTTATTAGGCTGTACCTGATGTTTCTTTATCATTCCTAAAACTGATTTTGAAATAAATATATGGTCAATCCTTGAATAAGATTTAAACACCAGTGAGTAAAAAGAATATGTTTTAGATTTTGGTACAGGTCTTTGATATGAATCAATTAAAACTAGTTCTTCTATAAAGCCTTTATTAATAACAACGGTTTCTTTTTTTTCCTTTCTTAAATCTCTATGCAATTCAAATATGGCAGGATTTAAATATCCCCCTATAATTAAGGATGGTGGATATTGAGATAATTTCACAAAGAAATCCAGATAAAAATTTAAATCTTCCTCATTTGATGCATATATATATTAGCCATAGTAAATTTAAAGCCCTCTTTATGCAAGTTACCAATCAAAAATCTATTGTGTGGGTCAGCATAAAAGTCCTTAATCTGAATCTGGAGTGAATTCTTTTAAAAAAAATAGCCATGCCCCAAGCCATCATGGAGAATGATGCATATATCCCTGTAGACCTATAAAGTTTTGATACATACATAAAATCTTCCTCAGATAAATCTGTTTTCTGTAGCATTAAGCAGTTGGCCTTATTCATTTGTGCTTCTTGTATTATTTTCCTAATCTTATCCCTACTGTGGGGAGTCTTAACATTCCAATATAAGCATTGTATACCCCACATTTTCTAATCTTAGCAAATAACCAGTTGTATACCCTCACCACTCCAGTCAGTCCACATTAAACATGAATATACTTAGATCAACAGCCAGAGTAATATCTTTTTTATTCATGCTGAACCCATTCTTTTTCTCACATCACCCAGTGAAACAACAAAAGAAGATAAAAAGTGTGTGACATATAATCACCATCAACCATTTAATCCAGTACCAACCTCCCTCCATTCCAAATTCCACCCCAACACACTTCCCCCCTTCTTCCTATGCTAACAAGAAGTGCTGAGACACCTCCAGTGGGCATTGGACCCCATCCTTTGCTAAGAAAAGACAGCTGAGTACCTATTGTGTACCCCCATTATGTGAGTGAAGGTGAGCCTAGAGAGTGCAAAATGGACATGGCAAACAGTGCACTCAAGAGAGGAAGAGGATGATTTGTTTTATACATATAAGTTGCTTCTTCTTTCTTCATCAGCTGCCTTATAGTTGATTATTAACATTCAGATTTAATTATCAAAACTGAGCTTCTAATACTTTTAATTAGGGCTATATTTCCTCATTGGGACTCCTTGATTCCATTATTCTGGTGTGGAGTTTGTCTCCTGATGAGAGGTTGTGGATTGCCTTCTAAGATCTTCCTTCCTTATCTGATTCACATTATTGATCAGAGCCCCATCTTCTGGAACTGAAGTTTCTTTATCTGCAGTCCATACCATGTGCTTAACAAATGTTTCCACTTCCCGGGGTGAAAAAAAAAATATACTGTAAGTTGAACCCAAAAAAATAACACTCTTAATTTAGCCAGTGGAATAAATGAAAACTTGACCTGGTGTTCTCTAACTTGATTTCATACTGACTTAAAGGCCTTCTTCTTTTTATAGTGTTTCTGGTCCAAAGTCTGGGAAGACCTGCAATGTAATACCCCTCACATGGAGCCCTTTTTACACTCTTGCTTTACACAGTATGTGTTCTCTATCCTGGTAGTGATGGGGTTTTAAATATACCAATCTTGGCAATGTGTCTTTGTGGTTTGGATTAAAAGCTGCCCTATGGACACTATCCAGTTCCATCTTGCATGTTTCTGGGGTTGAAGATGAATTCCTAGCCTCTGACAACAGTTCCGCAAACTACCCCTCTGGATCTGTTCCCTCCACTCCTTCAGAAACTCCTCCAGGAACTCCTCCAGTCTTTAGATTATGTCTCCTATTTCTGGTTTCCAAATCCTCAGTTTTATTTCTCAGTTCTTCTAGCTCTTTTTGTTGTTTTTGTACTTTGTCAACAAGGGGATTTATTTTTTCTTCTTGCTGTACCACACTAGTTTCGAGATTATCCAGTCTGATAACCATGATTTCCACTTCCGTTGTTAAAACATTTAATGCAGCTGTGAAGTCATGCACAGAATTGTTGATCTGTGTGAAACCTGCTTTCATTTCTGATAACAGATCTGCATTTGTATTCCCCAAAATGAAACCAGCGTCTTTAAAAGATGAATCCTCCACCCATGTGTCCTTTGAATCCTGTGGATGGATTTTACCATTTGATTTTCACCAGTCATTTTATTAATATGCTCTTGCCCCAGGAGAAGTTACTACCAGTAGTGGAAAATAAGGTTTGTTCTCAGTCACAGTGAGAGTGCTGGAGATGGAGAAACTCTGACCAACTCATGGGAGAATGAAAGTGTTGAAGTAGATTTTCTCCCTTTATGAGTAGTATATTTTTCTTATTTGCTTGTTCCCCTGTTCTTTTATTTAAAGTGATTACAGATCTTTTATTGAACATTTTCAATGTGAAAGTTTTCTTTCAATGTAATGCTTACAGTTTAAGCCTGGCTAAGTTAAAGTACTAAGTCCTCTTCTTGTTTATATGTTTTCCCTGTCTCTCATCTCTCTCTCTCTCTCTCTCTCTATATATCTCTCTCTCTCCTGCCCTTCTTTTTTTTTCTCTGTCTCTCTCTATCCTGCCCTCCCCCTCCTGCTCTCCCAAATAACTCACCTAATCTACTCCCACTTTGTTTGACTTTAGATGCCCAGTTCTTTAGTTTCTCTTCTGCTCCCTCCCACTGCCTGCTGATACTTAAATTCTCTCCCTTCCTTTGCCCTCTAGGTCCCATCCAAGCCCTCAGGGGCTTTGAACCAGCCTGGTTAATCTCCTCAGGACTTCACCGTCTGCAGTCACTCCTCTGAGGGTCTCTCTCATTGCAGGAGCCAGGATACCCACACCAGGACCCCAGTGCTGACATTCCCAGTGCTGCTACTGTATCAGTGGGTTGGAAAGGTGTAAAACCATTTTTCCCCACCTGCCCCCCACCTCACCCACCCTGGGTGGACCTTTACTTATATAGTGTTTCTCCTAGTCATATGACTAACAGCCTGAATCTTCATTGGCTTCTTATCATGCATTGCCGCTAGGGGGCTGATGAATAAACTTCCATATTTCTCACTATCATGCACAACCTGAAGCAGCTCATTGGTGTTTTGGTCTGGCAGTATTTGTCTTTGGCTGTTGCTCTTATCTCTTTCTCCTACTTGGTCCCTATTATCATTCTATCCTGTTTCTCTCCCAGTTTTTACACCACTGTATAAACTCTCACCTGTCTTGAGTTTGGGCTGAGTCTCAAATTCCTGAGTCTCTCCGCTCTGTTAGACCCCAAATCAGGTGCTATGACTTGCTACCGACTGGGTATTGGCCTTATCATTCTACTCTGCCTGAATGTCTCCTCTCTTTCCTTCCCCTGTGACTACCAAGGGAGGGTTGGTGACCAAAGAAACTTTTGCTTCTCAAACTTTCTTATTGCCAAGTCATAGCCAATGCCCTATTGGCATTTTATCCTGTACTTCAAAGGTCTTCCTTACAAAGTACTTGCGGCTCTTGTTAAATTGAAGCATACAGGCATTTATATTTCAGTCTTCCACCCGGTTAGGCTCCACTTCCTCACTTTTTTACTGCTGCTTCTGTCTGGTGATATTAAATCCAATCCAGGAACCCCTACTCACTTCAAAGCAGTCAATGTATTGGGACTGCAGTATCTAGTAAAGGTATCCTTATTGCACACATGAATATCAGAAGTCTAATATGTCATAAGGATGAGCTAGAGGCTTGGATTAAGGACTATAATCCAGACATTCTCTGTCTTATGGAAACATGTCTAAAACCTAAAGTACCAGACTCTCTCTGTGCTATAGGCAGCTGCACCCTGATCCACAGGGATAGGGTGGTGGCAAAACAAGGTGGTGGTGTTGCCATCTATTACAAAGACCACCTCTCCATAAAAACTGGCTACCACCCAGTCATGTCCACCTCATGTGAACATATCCATGCCACTGCTGCATTAGGAGCAAAGAAACTCCACATCCTCTATGTCTATAGTTCCCCTGCTGAGGGCATGGCTGGACTCCAGGACCTACTTGACAGGTTCCTAGCAAATATAAAAAATAATGAGGTTATAATCTTAGGGGACTTGAACCTGAATTGGCTGGGGCCTAATCAGAGTTCCCTGGCATCAGTGACAAGTAACCATAACCTACATCAGATAATAATTGAACTGACCAGGACAACAAATTCGATGGTTACAGGTACCCTGTCAGACTGGATACTCACAGACCATGTTGAGCATGTGTATTCATCTGGAATCTTTGCTGATACTATAACTGACTATGCTCCTATTTTCTCTTTGTGGACCTCAAGTGCCCCTCCCTTCCCCAACCTCACTATGTGATGTTCACAAACTTTGCAAACCTGGATGCAAATGCTTTTCTTCAGGATATATCCCTTGTTGACTGGTCAGAGATCTACCACACAAACTGTGTTAGCAAGGCATTGCAAATCTTCCTCAACAAATTCTTGTTTGTTCAAACTCGGAGTGCTCCCAAGATCACCAGGTGAGTCAGGGGTAAAAATTTCAGGTGGCTTCACAAGGACCTGCTAAGCAAACAAAGTAAAAGGGACAGCTACTGGAGGTGCTTTAAACAGTCTGTGTTGAAGTCGGATTTTAACACCTATAAGGCTCACAGAAACCGCTGCAAGAAAAAAATCAGAACTGCAAAAAGTAAATACTTCAGGGACCTGCTTACCAGTTCCGCATGTGACTCTAGAAAATTCTGGGCGCATATCAAATCTTTTCTTGGCTCATCCCAACACAGCACACCACCTGACATGGTACTAAATGGGTTTCATTGTAATGACCCTGTCATGATGGCGAATGCTTTTAATGTGATGTTCTCTGATCTGACCATATATACCACCTCCTTCAAACCCCAAGCAAGTTGTACTCAGCCCCAGGCCCCGGGCATGGTATCGTACCCCAATACACATCCCTCTATATCTCCATATACCCCACCTTTCTATTTTAAGGATATAACATCACTGGAGGTCCACACACTTCTTAAATCCATGTCTGACAGTTCCAGTTTAGGGTCAGACTTCCTTGAGCTACTCCTTCTTATGCTTGCTGCTCTGTATATTGCTTCTCCTCTAGCAAAAATCTACAGACTGTCCCTGTCCTTCTGCATTGTACTGGACATCTAGAAAATAGCTCGGATAACCCCAGTTTACAAGAAGGGGGACAAGAAGGATATAAACAATTACTGCCCATTTGCTATTCTATCTGTCCTGTCCAAACTGCTTGAAAAAGCTGTGGCAAATCAAACAATTGAATTCCTCACAAAACATAAGGTGCTTTCTGATGCCCAACATGGTTTCAGACAGAACCATAGCACCTCTAAAGGCTTGCTAAAATTTACCTCTGTTGTACTTGCAAATATGGATGAGGGGTACCTTACCGGTGCCAGCTTTATCGACCTAACCAAGGCTTTTGACCTGGTTGACCACCCCTTACTCTGGGCTGGGCTGCTAAATATGTGTTTCTCCTCTCTGGCTGTAGACTGGTTTAGCAGCTACCTCTCTGGTAGATCTCAAATGGTGAAATTTCACTCTGCTGTATCTGACTGTGCTTCAGTAAAGGTTGGGGTACCCCAAGGCTCTAGCCTGGGGCTGCTTCTTTTCTCACTATTTATTAACAATGTTCCTGGTACCCTGGCAAACTACTCATTCCATTTATATGCTGATTATCTTGTCATATATACTAGAGATACCAAAATTGATAACCTAAATTCTGCGCTCTCCTCTGATTTCAAGAACATTCAACACTGGCTCCACAACCATAAATTGGTTCTAAATGCCAAGACAATGAAGGTCATGCTTCTAGGCTCGGCTGCTAAGCTCAGAACTGGTCCTTCATCCCTTACTGTACATGACCTAGAATGAACCGTATTTGAATCTGTGTCATCTTTCAATTATCTTGGAATTATGCTGGACCAATCCCTGGATTTTAACCTACACATCCAATCCACCTGCAAAGCAGTAAATAATAAGCTGGGAGCTGCTTACAAGACAAGCTACATGCTAACGCCATGTGCTAAGCTCACCATTGCCAAGGGAATCCTACTTCCTTCCCTTACTGTACCTACTGTGCTTCTGTCTTTGTGGCTGCTCAGAAAACATCCCTCCTGAAGTGGGATATTACTTTCAGTAACATATGCCTATACGCATCCTCAGCCACGTGATTAAAGCACCGTTGTCAGTTATATGCTGACCTTGGGTGGCTGTCCCCTTCTGCATCTATGCATTACTACCTGGGCTCCCTGACTGATTCTATCCTTAGGCTAAATGTACCAAAATCATTGGATGTGCTACTCACTTCTATAACCTCTGCTCATGGGCTTCAGTTCCTAGATGTCATACCTCTAAAAGCACTAGTGCTTTTGGGCATATAGCACCTAAATTTTTGAATACTTTTCCCCGGCACTCAGGCAGACCGAGATCCATAATACATTTAAGAGTGAACTTAGGGGTTATCTACTGAGTACTGACTCTTGTGCTCGTTTTGACCCCACCTGATTCAGCACCTGCTCTTGCCTGCTCCTTAGTTACAACACCTGCACTTGCTGTCCTTCCTAATTTCTGATTTGTACTTTTACTTCCAATTTGTACTTATTTGTTTCTTAGAGCCTCTACTTCTCCTCTCTATTTTTTCATTCCTTTTCTCTTCTTATCACACTTGTGTCTCTATTGTGTTTTCTTTTATCCACTCTCTACCTCTCTCCTGTTTTTCTGCCCCCTCCACCTCTACTCCTACCTTCCTCCTGTTCTTTTTTCCTTCTCCTGCTATGTCTGGCTTACATACCTCTACCTGTCTCCATCCTGTTATTCTCCCTACCTACCTATGCTCATTTTTCTGCAATGTTTAAGTGTTATGCAACTATCTTGCTCTCCGTATTGTTTATTGAATTGTACTTTTCTCCTCGCTACTATCTTGCTGCACATCTCCTGCTTCATTTTTCAGGCACTACATGAAGATAAATTGCATTTGTATTACTGTCTGCCTCTAGTACTGCACCTTTGTTAGCACTAATGTTTTGCACTTTCTATACAATGATTGCTACCTTGAAATTGAATCTGCCTTATACTGTATCTGTATTTGATTACTATGCCTCTGTTCTCTCTCGGGTCATGCCTGAAAATAGTAAATTTTGGCTAGTGCACCTACCCGGTAAACAAAAACTAAATAACATTTTGAATTACTCCCTGAAGTTCCTGCTGACTGTAAACTGCAGATAGAGAGTTTAGGGTCTGTTCAATATCGAGCTCTTCCAGCTGCACTCTACTGGAGGGTTTTCTTATAGATTTCCTTTTTATCCTCCTAGAAAATTGACAAAATGTACTATTTTTGGTTGTTATTCAGAACTTTTTTCTTGTTTGTCCAGCCCTTCAGATGTTGTGGAACAAAACCTTTTAGTGCTCTTGTGTCTTAAGCTTCCACCACTGGGCGAAATTGTTTTGACGTGAGACACTTTTTTTTTTTCCTTTTCCACCCAATCTCTAGGGTACTAGGGGATAAACATTCATAAGGAAAACAATCTCTGTGCATCCAGCCTCCTAAAACTGCTTTCGTTCATCAAGCTTCCTGCCTCAAGACAAAGGGAGAGAACAGTTTCTCTCCTGTCCAAAATTCAGTCTTTCTCTAGCTAAGGGCCTGACACACCACCGTGGTCCCATAGCTCACACCTGTTCTTCCCCTTTTTTCCTTCCCCTGGCACCTCGCATGCTTCCCTTGGTTTGAATGCTATCAAAGGAAAAAAGACATTGGTGCTCTGCACAATGTATGCAGCTAGCAGCTAAGCACATTAGCATAGAAAGCACAGAAAGCCTCAGTTATCCAACATTTTCTCACCGTACTTATCTGAAATTTTCACTTGCTACTTCAACCCTCAAGTTCTTTTCAATCCTTACAGGCAGACCATGTTGTTCACATTTTCCGCTTTCTATGTATTGAATGCCATTTTCAGCCCTGCAGCTCTGCCGTCTGTGCTCTTCTCATTCATGACCATCCGCAGCCTTCTTGAACACTTTCCCTCATTGCATGCCTTCTTAAATCACATTACAGTTTTTGATCCCACCCACCACCTCTTCAGGGAGGCTGTTCCAGGCATCCACCACCCTCTCTGTGAAGAAGTGTTTCCTTACTTTTTCCCTGATTCTATCCCCTTCTAGCTTCATTAGATGATCCCTTGTTCTTGTGCAGTCTTTTCTCTGAAAAAGGCTTCCCTCCCGAAGCTTATTTATACCCTAGAGGTATTTGAAAGTCTCTATCATATTCCACCTCTCCCTCCTTTCCTCCAGTCTGTACATATTGAGGTGCTTCAGTCTCTCCTCATAGGGCTTTTGATGCAGATCCCAAACCATTTTAATCACCCTCCTCTATAGTGCCTTAACTCTATGTCCTTTTGGAGATGAGAACTCCAGAACTTGACACAGTACTCTTAGTGTGGTCTCACTAGAGATTGGCACAGAGGTAGTACCACTTCCCTCTGTCTGCTGGTGTCCGTGATATGCCTCCCTATGCACTGTAGCATCCCACTGGCTCACCCCACTGCCTTGTCACACTGTTTGGACACCTTTAAGTGATAACACCAAGATCTGTTTCCTGTTTGGTGTTCACCACTAGCACTACCCCCATTTTCTACTCTGCCTCTGGATTTCTATGTCCTAAGTGCATTATTTAGCATTTTTTGTATTGAAATTTAGATGCTACTTTCTACAGCACTCATTAAACTTATATAGATCTCTATTCATTTTTCCACCCCTCCCACAGAGTGTCCACTGTATTGCAGTCAGACCTTTGCATCATCTGCAAAAAGACATACTTTCCCTTCTAGTCCCTGTGCAATGTTACTTATAAAGATGCTAAAGATGACTGGTCCAGTACTCCATTCATCCACTGTCAAGCTTTCCTGTCTGGCAGTGATCAGTGTTGTTATTCACTGCAGAAGATGTTTTGACTGATGTTGTTTATCCTGACATGTAACCCTCCATATTCATGGAACTCTTTGGCTTTTTCCAATGCTATTATATCAGTAGTGAACATGAAGTTTTGTGTCCTTCTCCCCTAAGTGTGTATACTACTCTTACTTACGTGATTATAGTATGTGTTCATCCCCTGTGATGTTGTCCACAGTGACACCTTACCTTACCCATTGTATGGAATGATGACTACTGTCCCTTGAATGTTGTGTTTTTTTTCTGTGAACCCTGAAATATCTTGTTTCTTTTCAACAGCTTACTTGAACATGCTCCAACACTTGGTGATACAAGTACCACCAGCAGGCCATCCATCTCTACAGAAGACAGCACTGGTGTGCCCAGTTCTTGTAAGTTATTTTTATTTAGTTGCATTGCAATTGACCGTGCTGATAAAAAACTGAGTAGAAAGGAAACAGCAATATTTGTGGTGCTTCAACAAAACAAATGACCGATATCTGAAGAGTACAGCAGTGAAATAGAAACAACTTGAAGTTTCTCCATCCTAGTTGATGAAGTGAAAATGATTGCTTAGGAACAGGTAGAGCACACTTACGTCTCCTCTTCAGGTCATGAAGAAGTATTAATGTTACTCCTCAATGGACCCTATAAAAGATAAGACAAGATATAATAAAGTACAATACCAATGGCTTGCAATACATAGACCCTGCCCATGTGCTGTATAAACTGTGATTTCATAAAATGTCACAGCGTACTGATGGTGGTATATGTCAGGAGGAGCACACCACTTCATCTGTACCAGAAAGGGGAAGGCAAGACATTGGTACTTCTTGGACGGTCAATTCTTTACAGGTCTTAAGTTCCATGCAGTACCAATCATTATGAAAATGAGAATGACAATTGTAAAACTTTGTGCTGTCTCGGTATGGTGCTAGGAATCAACCTATGGGTTTGTGTTTACTGTGGGGGGGGTAGTGCCAGTTACATACTTGCCATAGAACTTTCATTCGTTTTATTTATTTATTTAAGAGTTTAACCAGAAGAGCATGCTGAACAGATTCTTGCTCGATTCCAGATGCGTCCTGGGGACAGGGTACAAATGGGAAACATCTAATCAAGTACATTACAAGTTACAAGGACATTAACTATATAGACCGCACATCAAAAGTAAAGAGAGGTTTGCATAAATACAGTACTAGAGGCCTATTATTCTAATACAGACAGGCTATAAGAAAAAGTAAAGAGAGGCTTGCATAAATACAGTACTGGAGGCTTAATATTTGAATACATCAGACTTTAAGCATTATGCATCAGGAGGGGAAGGTAGAGAGAGTGCAGTATATTTGATACAGCCAGTCAAGGCAGGGACTGACTTTGTTACTCTCCAGAGCTGCCTCCCTAGATCTATCTAGGAGCAAGTACAGCTGCTAGTGTAATGGGCACTGAGGCAGAGGTTTTGTTGCTGAGAGTTAGTTGAAAGCCTGATGTTGGTTGGTAAAGCATTCCAGATGTTTAACATGCAGTATTTGAAGGCAGCTTGACCTTTGGTTGAGCACATGAATGGTACAAGGAGGAGCCTGGGGTCAGCGCTTCTGAGGGAATAAGTAGGGGGGGTTGGGTTGAGAGGGAAGACATGAGGTAATGGGGAAGGAACTGTGACCAGTATTTGGCTATAGTCCTAGCACAGTGAATCTGTCTGCAGGCCTGGAGTGAAGGCAGGGCTAGGGAGCTATATGGGGTGCAGTGATGAGTCATTCATGGGCAGTCCAGGCAGAAGTGACAGAAAGAGTGGAATAGTGTGTATAGACTCGTTAGAGAGGATGGAGGAGCAGCCCCATAGACTACGTCACCATAGTCGAGTGAAGGGAGAATCATCTTTTGAACTATTTCTTTCCGGGACGGTGTGGAGATACTATCCTTGTTACAATAAAGGGCTCCAAGTTTAGGGTGGATTTTTTTGTGAATTAATTTGATGTGCGTGGAGAAATCAAGGTGTTGGTCTAATCAGACCCCTAGGCATCTGAAGGAGGTGCAAGCCTCCAGGGGGGTTCCATCCAAGGCATGGACAGCAGGGCGAGCGACCAGGCGGGAGAGTCTTGCCTGCGGCCAAAGGTTAATGAGATGGTTTTCTTTGGGTTTAGGAACAATTGGTTGGAGTGGAACCAGTGCTGCACCCTGTTGAAATCCTGTTCTAGTGCTTTGGCCACTTCACCAACGGTGGGGCCTGTGGTGTACAGGACGGTGTTGTCCGCATACATGTGGATAGAGGTGTGTGTGTGCAGGCCTTTGGGAGATCATTTAAGAAAATGGAGAAAAGTAACAGACCCAGGACTGATCCTTGGTGGATGCCACTAGAGACTGGCAGGGGACTAGAGGTGTGCAGGCCAACTTTTATGGATTGTTGCCTGCCTATCAGGTAGGCATGAAACCAGCTAGTGGCAGGGCCAGAGAGTCCGGTAATTTTTAGTTTGGTTAGTAGCAGTGAATGGGAGACGGTATTGAAAGCTTTGGCCAGATCCATAAAAATGGCTGAGGTGATGTGCCTGTGAGGATGTCATTTGTGAGCCTTATTAGGGAGGTGATGGTTGAGTGCAATTTGCGAAAACCAGACTGGTATGGGATGAAGAAAAAGGAGGCATCTAGGTAAGAGGAGAGTTGGATAACAGCAAGATGTTCCTGCAGTTTGACCAGAATTGGTAGGAGGGAGATGGGGCAGTAATTTCCTGGTGAGGAAGGGTCACCACCATTGGGGAGGAGGATGACAATTGCCTGCTTCCATTCAGCTGGGATTTTGGCTAAAGAGAAGGAGAGTTTCAAAAGGTCGGCTAGTGGGGTGGCTATGGTGGGGGCAGACAAATGTAACATCTTAGAGTCCAGGCCCATGGGGCAATTGCCTTTGTTAGGGTTGAGAGCCTGCAGCTCTTTTAACACTTTGGCAGGGGGAGACCAGGCAAAAAGAGAAGCTGTGCTGTTGGGAGGTGGACTGTGTTTTTGGGGAGGTGCACGGCATGGATGGGCATCAGATAGTTGATAGAAGAGGGTCCGTACTGCTGGTAAAGAAGGTATTGAAAGCGGGAGGTCACGTGATGCGGTGTCCTGAGAAAGACGCCTCTCTGTTTGCTCTGACCTTCTGCCCACTAAATTTGCTTAAAAAACCCGTTTTGTGGCAAAATTTACCACAGATCATTCAATTTTCAGCTTCCTAAATGGTCGTGCCTACTAGACAAGTAGTCGATGGAAGAGGAGATGTGGAAAATTGCTACTAAACACACACCTCCTGCAACACCAGAGAAGGACTCTAGGGCCTCCTCCTTGCAGTCCTCGCAGCCTGCCACTAATGAGAGCTCCGATTCAGATGCCCTTACCCTCTCTAAGTTTTTAGAGGAGTTTCAGCCTTTTAAGGTCGAAATGCAGAACATGGCAGGAGAAATAAAAGGCATCTCGAGCACTTTGGAGGAGCTTTCCAAGAAAACAGCTGATAATGAAGCACGCATACGCTCTGTTGAGAGGAAACAGGACAAAGCCGAGTTGGATTTGTCAGCCATGAGGCAAAGGATAGTGAAGATGGAAAATAAAGTGGAAGATCTGGAGGGTCATAGTCGCCGCAGTAATGCGGTAATTATATGTCTGACCAAAGGTGAAGAGGGCTCCGACCCTATTAAGTTTTTAAGAAGTTTGTGGAGAAGGTGGCAGGCCCTTCCCCCTTTGGAGCAGGCTATATTATAGAGAAAGCCCATTGTGCACTACGCCCCCCTCCCCTTGTTGGAGCCCCCCCAGGTCATTCATATTTCGCTTTTTGAATTTTCAGGAGCAGGCAGCACTTTTTATACAAAGCTTAAGAAACATAAGATTTGCAATGGGAAGGCAAAAAGTTGAGGGTGGCACAAGATTTGCCTTTATCTGTGCATCAGAAATGAGCCACGTTTCACAAATTGGTCCTCAAACTGATTGCCGCAGGAATCAAGTTTCGCATGGGCTTTCCTGCATGGCTCCAAGTTTTCCTAAATGGCTTCTGGCAGACCTATGAGGAAGTGGAGTTGGCAACTGCAGGGCTTAAAGAAGCGCTTCCTGACCTATTCAAGTCCACATGAATATCGACCTGGAGTTGTTTGCTATGCTGTGCTGTCTTCTGGTGGAGTTGTTTAGCTGTTGCTAATCTACAGTTCTCAATAAACTCTCTGGGGCTAACTCTGCAACAAGTTGTTTTGTCCGGTTATCCACTCCTATGCTGTAATTACCATGGAGGGTGACCATTTTGACCTAAAAGAGACATTTTTTTCCTGCTTCAGCTGCTGTCCCCAGGACTGCCTAATATTATACTGACTTTTTATGCTTTAACTACTGTTAAGCCCAGCCTTGCCTTCGGGTATAAAAATGAGGTGCTAGTGGGAACCTGTGGTTATTCATTTTGGTTTTAAATAATGGGTGTCTGGGCAGTGGTAGTGCTTCCAAGCTAAGTTTTATTTTAGACAGGAATAGCTGTTTATTTCTGTAGGGGTGATGTTTTGATTTCAATGCAATTGGGGGAAACGCTCAGTTCTCTTTGTGTTTATAATGAGATCCCATCTCGAACCATGATCCCATCTTGGTCCATATAGCAAGCTCTGGTCTTTCCATGGCTTCCCCTTCTTTTGCTCCAAAATGCTACCATGCACTAGAAAAGGGTAAGCTTGAATACCAGGTGGGGACCTGGAAATTGCAGACAGGTGGAGACAACATGGTATTTGTATGCTTCAATCAGGAGTTTGTAAGCCTCTCTGTTACAACCCTGCTAGTGTGTTCTCCTTGGAGGGTCCCTTCCTTATATTTCCCCTACAAGAACGATGTAGTCACTGCTTCTGGAGCAAGTAAAGTGGTCTGGATAGTGACCATGGAGTGCACAGACTCTCCCTTATTTTAGAGAGGATGTTAGAGGCCTGCACACTCTCGGTTTGTTGTGCCCATTGTTCAGGGGTTGCTCCACAAGAGGGCGTCTGAGACTATTATTTCCACTTTTGCTGTTGGTGTTTTACACACCTTGCACTCTGTGGTACATGTTGGTGCATTGTTCATGGGGGTCACAGGGGGAAGGGCTATTTTCTTTGTGGGGCTTGTTTAGATAATTCCCCCTGAATTGTTAAGGGGTGTTGCTAAGTAGTAGGAAATGGGGATACTTTATGGAGCGTTCTGTACACAAAGGGGTACTTTTGTCCTGGTTTCTTGGTTTGTGAGGGCGGGAGGTTGGAGGAGGGACTTTTCAGACTGCTGATCATCATGTACTATGCAAAAGAGGGATGGGAGTGGGAGGAGGGGGGTTAGGGTTTATGGGGTGTTTTGTGAGGGGGGTTTCAGGGGGGCAGTTTGGGGATAGGATTAAGTAATGGTAGGGCTGGGGGGCCGGTAGAACAACCCAGCACTCATCACATCTGGAGCATTGTTGATGTTATATACGAGTACAAGCTGCACTCTGAAAGATTTTTGAATGGTGACAAGGGTGATGGCTAGAAGCATTCAATTTATTAGCTGGAACGTTAAAGAAATGAGGCATAAAACTAAACAATATAAAATCTTGAAGCACTTAAACTATTTGAAGGCAGAAATTATGTTTTTGAAGGAAACACACCTGCTTAAGGGGGAGGCTGACAAAATGAGACTGCAACAGATTGGGCAGACTTTTGCGGCAAAGGGCACGACCCAGAGTAGAGGGGTCATGATCCTTCTGCACGTCAGTTCCGTTCAATCCTCTCCAAGTAGTATCTGACCCTCTGGGCAGATTTCTGTTTGTAAAAGGTAGATTGCATACCCTGGATATTGTCTTGGGTACTGTTTACGGTCCTAATGTAGACTCCCCTAGCTTTTTTGTCCAGATAATTGAAGCCCTAACTCCATTTTTGGATACTCCTATGGTCATAGGGGGCGACTTTAATCTTGTTTTTGATCAGGCTCTAGACAGATCGGGCCAATCCCATCAAGGTCTCTCCCCAGCACAAAGAGATTTCAGGGATTTGATGGACTCTGTAGGTCTTTGTGACGTGTGGCGTTTGTTGCATCCCAATACAAGGGAGTACATTTTTGTTTCACAGGTTCATGCAACCTCCTCGCGGATTGATTATATCTTTATTTCCCAAGTTCTTTTACCAGGGGTTATAGGCTTTCTCACTCTATCTCCATCCTTCTCAGAGATTTTTAAACAAGACTTAACGAAACTGAGAGAAGCCTACCTGGCTATGCTGGTGGAACAAGTTGAATTTGCAATATTGAAAACAAAAGCCATATATACCGATCAGGGTGAGAAAGCGGGTTGAATGCTAGCGTTGCGCATTAAGCAGCAGGAATCCACCAGATTTATTCCTGTGGTCCATTCCCCTAAAGACAACTCCTTTAAAGTCCTACCCTCAGAGATAGCGGAGGAGTTTACAAGTTATTTCAGGGATTTATATGGCCCTAAGACTAACCCACCAGCTAAGGATAGGATCTACGAATATCTGAGGGATTTACAATTGCCGTCTCTTACACAGTCCCAGCAGAAGGCCTTGGAGTCTCCCATCTCTGAGGGTGAGACAGAAAGGGTAATTAACTCCCTTCCATCAGATAAATCTTCGGGCTCGGATGGGTTCACCTTCAATTTTTATAAAGCCTTTTCTAAACAACTGACTCCCATTCTCCTACCACTATTTCAGTCTATCCTCTCTGGTCAGGTATCCGAACCCTCCCTTTTCGAGGCATTGATTGTTCTGCTGCCCAAGCTGGACAGGAAGCCTGACCAGATCTCAAGTTATAGGCTGATCTCCCTTCTGAACCACGATAGTAAAATTTTGGCAAGATTACTAGCCGATCACTTGGAGGTAGTACTTCCCTTTCTAATTGGGGCCAAACAGGTAGGTTTTATGAAGGGGAGATCCTTGGTGGATCATCTGAGGACTCTGGCTCACGTCTTCTTGGCATCCAGGGATGCTCCTCATCCAATAGTCCTGATCTTGTTGGACGCCAAGAAGGCATTTGACAGAGTCCGCTGGGACTATTTGTTTGCAGCAATGGAGGTATTTGGTTTCTCCATGAAATTCTGGAACTGGGTTAGCTCGCTATATAAGTTCCCCTCCGACAGAATCTCATGTAATGGGGTTGTCTCTAGTCCCTACAAATTGCATGTGGGGACCAGACAAGGATGCCCCCTATCTACCCTCCTTTTCAATACATACTTAGAGCCCCTTATTAGGATGTTATCAGGTGCCCAGGGCATTTCTGGCATCTCTCTAGGTGAGCAGGTGGTTAAAGTTGCGGCGTATGCAGATGACCTCCTGTTGCAAATAACACATCCACTCTCATCTATCCCTGTTATTCTTAAGACAATAGACGACTTCAGCAAGGTCTCAAACTATAAACTTAATGTAGGAAAGACTGTAGTTTTTCCTCTATTGGGTATACAAACAAGAAATCATCGCATTTGGGCTTACTTGGAAGTCTGACTGTATTAAATATCTGGGACTCCTTTTAACTTGGAATGC
Source organism: Neoceratodus forsteri (assembly GCA_016271365.2). Taxonomy (NCBI): domain Eukaryota; kingdom Metazoa; phylum Chordata; order Ceratodontiformes; family Ceratodontidae; genus Neoceratodus; species Neoceratodus forsteri. Next base: position 877,462,575 of record CM057459.1, read on the forward strand.
TGCTCGGCTTAGACAACTAAATATCGACGCCCTGGTACACAAAATAGAGCTAGACCTTCGCAGATGGACCCTACTTCCCCTTTCTCTTCGGAGCAGAATTAATCTAATTAAAATGAATGTTTTTCCTCGTTTGTTCTACCCCCTCAATATGTTAAACATATAGCTCCCCCTGTCCTGGGTTAAAAAAGTGCACAGTACGATTTCTACCTTTATATGGGGGGATAAGAAGGCTAGGATGGCATTCCACAAATTAGCTGCTCTGAAAGTTAAAGGAGGATTAAGGTTTCTCCACATTGGGCTGTACTATTGGGCTAGCCAGGCCAACAAGTATCTCAGGTGGCTGACCGCGGATCAGTGGTCTACTTTGGCCATGTACACCCCGATCTGGTTAGTCGTGGAGTCTGCCTCCATAAAAAAACATGGTTATTCCCCTGCTGCGCTGTTATACACCAAAGTTAGTTCCCTATCTGAATCTCTACGCAGATCCCCTATAGCAGTTTCGATTAAGGTTCTTACTCAATTGTGTGTATTTTTGAAATATGAGAATCTCAAGGATTTATTTCAACCCTTGAGAGGTAACCCCGATTTTCTACTAGATAACAAGCCCCTTTCAGTCAGCTGTCTTCCTCAGCTAGGAGATTGTTGCCTCGATGAGCTTATAACACCCAATAGACAATGATGCTCTTCAGCAGATATTATACACAAGTTTATGATACCCCGCATAAGTATTTTTAAGATTTTCCAGCTTCGTCATCTCCTGGTTAAGGTAATGGGTTCAACTCCCCCTCGGCTACCCATATCAGCTTTCAAGCTACCTTAGCGGAGCTGTCGGGTTCGCCCCATGCTGTATCCAAAATATACAGTGCCTTATTTACCTGGGCCTATTCTGATAATTATGCTCCCATCACTTTTTGAGCTTCCCTTTTCCAGGGCAAAGACTTGGACTGGCCTCTTCTGTGGCAAAGCTGCCATAAGTTTCTCAAGCAGGACAGACTCAGGTTAATGCAATTCAAAATTTTGTACAACATTTATTATTCTCCACAGAAGCTGGCCAGATTGGGTTTGGTGTCCTTTCCTCTTTGCACTAGATGTCAACTGCAAGGAGGAGATCTTCTTCATATTTTCTGGAGCTGTTCTAAAATCGTCCCACTTTGGACTAATATTAAACAGCATGTTGACCCTCTTCTAGGGCTCTCAGACTTGTTCACCCCAGAAATATGTCTTCTGGGGGAATTTTCCTCCATTTCGGTGGTGAACAGGAAGTATCATATAGCTTTAATTTTGCTGTCTATTAAAAAAGTGGTTCTAAGACACTGGAAAGATACGGAGGTACCAAAGTATGTTGAATGGCTTCAGGAGTTACTTGCAAATCTCAGAACAGAGACGACTATTGCCAGTCTTTACAATAAAATTAGGAAGTTTGACAAGATCTGGGGCTTGTTACAAACTCTCTATGCACTGCAAGTTTAAGCATTAGTAGGCCGCATCCATAGGTACGGTGCTGAGTATAAAGGTTATGCTGGGTAGTTGGGGTGGGCGCTGGGTAGGGTGGGGGGGAGAATGAATCATTGCACATTTTGTACCTGATGTGAGTGGATTATGTTTTATGCTGTTATGATTCATTCTCTGTATTGAAAACTTCAATAAAATTTGAATGTAAAAAAAAAAAGAAGGTATTGAAAGCAACGGCTACATCACCCTGGTCAGAGATGGTGGCACCTTGGATGGTTAGGGTCGGGGTCGGAGGTTGGGTTGTGGGGAGAGGATGGATTTGATAGTTTTCCAGAAATTTGTTGGTTAATTGAGGTTTGAGCTGAAAGCTGTCATGAAATAGTGTTTTTTGGCCTGGCGTATAAGTCTGGTGCAGGAGTTGCAGAGGGCATGGTAATGCTGGAGTGAGGTTTAGGTACCCAATTTCTTGTATGTTTTCCATGCCTGTTCCTTGATGTGGCATTGGCTAATGTTAGCGGCAGTGACCCAAGGCAGGTGGGAGCCTATAACCCTTTTTTTCGCAGAGGAGCATGTGAGTTCCACACTGCAAGGAATTGGGCCTTGAAAGTTTAGAGTGCATAGTCAATGGAGGGAGCCATCGGTTTGAATGACCAATCTACGTGTGTTAGGTTGTGTAGGAGAGATGCTAGATCTAGGGAGTTGTAGGACCTTGAGAGCAGCGTCCTTGGGGGGAGGGTGCGGTTGGCCTCTGTACTTTCCTGACCATGTAGATCATATGGTGATCACTTAGGGAGTCTGGGAGCAGACCAGCATTAATGATCCTGTGTGGGTGTGAGGTGAGGGCCCAGTCCATTAGGGAGTGGTTTTGATTTTTATTGTTTAGGTGTGTGGGGTGAGAGATTAGTTTTGTGAGATTTTGAGTATTTATTTTTGTGCGCAACTTGACACTGTTTTTGACCAGCCAGTTGAAATTAGTGTCATACAGCAGCAATATTTGTTTTCAAATGTTGTTACTTGGTTTATTTGGGTTACTTGGTTTATTAAGACACAAGAAGGCATAGCCCATCGAGAGTGTCTCCCATTCCTGGTGGGTATATCAGTTGTGATGTGGCCCAGGTCAATTTAGATGGTTGCCCAATAGATTTCTAAAAGTTAGGAAGGTTTTGGAGTAGACTGCCTCCTGTGGTAATGAACTCCAGGCCTTTGCTACCCTGATCATGAAAAACGAATCTGTTTTACACGTATTTACTCTTTGATGAAGCTGTTCATTGTGACGTCTGAGATTAACATTCCTAGGAGCATATTTGTATTCACATTTTACTACTAATTCATTGTTGTTTAGTATTTTAGATAAGTGCAGCAGGTTTCCCCTTGCCTTCTGTCCTCCAGCCTGACTAAGACCGTCTCTTGAAGTCTAAATTCATATGGCAGGTTTCTTTAAGAAGGTATTAGCTTAGTTGCTCTTTGCTGAACTGACTCCAACAACTTTATGTCTTTAATATAATATGGACTCCAGATAGGGGAACTTGAGTCCAGATAAGGTCTTATATAAGTTGTGTATAATGGGATAATGAAAGATTTTCTCCTGTTTAAAAATGCCTGTTTGACTGTTTAATAATGAGTTTGCAGTCTGTGGAATTTTTTTACAGTGATCACTGGAGATAAATTTGTTATTAACTAATATCGCTCTTTCCTTTACAGATGATTTTAGCATTTGATTATTTAGACTGTAGACATAATTTGGATTATTTGTGCCAAAATGGCGAATAACACATTTTTATCATAATTTAACATAATTTTGTTAGTGGTACACAAAAGTTATTTTTTTTTCTAAGTCTCTACATATTGTTAAATGTTTTTCAATTGAATCAGCTTCACCCCCAAGTTTCGTGTCATCTGCAAATTTTGTAATATTATTGTTTATGTTTACATTGATGTCTTTTATGAAAATGTTAAAGAGAGTTGGTCCCAATACAGAGCCCTGAGAAGCCCCACTCATAACCTCCCCCATCTTAGACAAACAGCCTCTAATCCTAACCCTCTGGGTCCCGAGGTTAAGCCAGTAGCCATTCAATAATCTTAGGATTCAGACCTAGTTTGAATAATTTCCTAATTATGTAAAAATGTTTTTTTTTTTGAAATTCAACTTTATTAGTTTAGCAAATAACACAATGCAATGAAGCCAAACACGACTGTACATGTAATAGGAGAAGAAAAACACAGAAACAAACAACAACCCGCAAAAAAAAAAGGGGGGGAACCCCCCTTACCTAATCCCAACCCCCTCCCTCCTAAAAGAACCCCCCTCCGCAAAACAACCCACAACAATGAATAGGATTCTGTACCGACAGGGCTATCATTATAATTACTCTAACCCCCGAGAGTGTGCTTTTACATTAGATAAATCAGGTTATAACATAGTGCCAGAGTTGATACCTTGTAATAGGCTTAGGGATAGAGGGAAAGGAGATGCAAAGGAAAAAAGGGGGAATAAAAAACAAGGAGAAGACCGGGGCTAAAAAGGGTGCTAGAGCCCGAACCAAGAGGTCAGTGGTGTAGATAGAGTGAGTATAGCTTGTCCCATTTTTTATGAAACAAATCTATACGGTTACGTAAGCTAGCTGCAAGTCTCTCGAAGTTAAAGCAAGCTGATAAGTCTTTTATCCATTCGGTATATGTTATAGTTAGTTGATCAGTCCAATGCTTAAGGACCAGCCTTTTGACCACCATAGAGATTAAGGCAATATGGTACTTGTGCTCCTGACAATCTATGGTGGTATAGTTACCTAGGATGCAAATATTGACCGTGAAGAGGCGATCAAGGCCTAAAAGAAGGTCCAGATTATCCTGAATAGAACACCACAAGGGGGCTACCTTGACACATTGCCAGAAAATGTGACGTAAATTCCCTTCACCTTGTGAACATCTAGAGCAAAGGGGAAGAGATAGTTTTTTTAAATGGAACAATTTAACTGTGGTGTAGTACATGTTATTTAGTATATGATACTGGGTAAGTGTAAATCTATCTTGGGTATGGTATTTGTGCAGATCCTTCCATAAACTGGGCCAGTTAGGAGTGAAATCAGGGGAAAGAGAGAGCCAAATACGAGAGCCTTCGAGCAGGTATGGGGAGTTATAGTCCAGCAGGTAGGAATATATTAATGAAATGGAGTGGGCTCTGGGTGCTTGAGTTTCGATTTGAGAAAGGAAAGGACTGACCTGTGATTCACGAGAAACCGGTCAAAAATTGACATTGATGAGATGCCTTATTTGATATATCTTGAAGATAATGTTGTTGGTAAGGTCAAATTTGGCAAGTATGTCAGGAGAAGAGAGAAGGGAGCCTTGGGAGTAGAAATTACCCACTGTAGTATCTTTAATTAGTGGGATCCAACCAGGGGCAATTAGAGAGCTTCCCAGTCTAATATTGGGGTTAAGAACAAGGGGTTGTGCTAGATCTGATTTGGGTGAAATTTTGAGGTAGTAAAGACATTGGGCGAGGGTTTTAAGAGAAGTAATAATAGTTGGGTTTGAAATCCAAGAAGTAAGCGCCGAAGTGGGGGTGAAGAAGATTGTTTTAGGATCTATTTTGGCATCTAAGAGAATTTGCCTCTCGATCAGAAGCCAGAGCGGGGGAGGGCAAGTAGTTGTATCTGAGAACCATCTGCCCAGCTTAGAGAGGTGGGCCGCCCAGTGGTAGAATATTAGATTGGGAAGGCGAAGGCCCCCTTTATCTTTGGGGAGGCATAACTTAGAGAAGGAGCGTCTGGCAGCTTTATTTTGCCAGACAAATTGCGAAAAGATGGAATGGAATTGACGTAAGTGTGAAAGCGGTAGCCAGAGGCCTAGTAAATTGAGAGGGTAAAAAATACGGGGAAGGACATTCATCTTGATAATGTTAATCCTGCCCCAAAGAGAGATGGGAAGTTTAGCCCATCTTTGTAAGTCTAATTGAATATTAGCTTTGAGGTCGTCTAAATTAAGCTTTTTGAGCATAGCCAGATTGGAAGTGAAATGTATACCCAAATATTTAATTGACTTGGGGGACCATCTCATACCAAACTTAGAGAGGTCATGTTTGTGCGTAAAAGAGTTCAGAGGGAATATTTCTGATTTAGATATGTTCAGCTTATAATGGGAGAGGCAGCCGTATTGGGTAATGATTTGGAGTGTCTGCTCTAATGATTTGGCAGGATGAGCAACATGAAGCAAGATGTCATCTGCATAGTCAGAACGCACCAGCTCCTGCTTTTGTACCGGGCATCCATGAATGAGTGGGGAGTGTTTAAGTTTGAGAAGAAGAGGTTCTAAATACAGGTTGAACAAAAAGGGTGAGAGCGGGCAGCCTTGTCTGGTGCCAGTGTGAAGGAAAAAGATTGATGAAAAGACCCCATTGCAGTAGATCCTAGCTGAGGGGGACTTATATAAAACCTGAATCCACTTGAGGAAGACAGGTGGGAAGTCCATTTTGACCAGAGTTGCCCTCAGAAAGTTCCAGTTGACTCTGTCGAATGCTTTCTCAGCATCTAAAGAGATCAAGGCCATAGGGGTATGGGATAATTGGGCAGCATTTGAGATGTGAGAAAGAGTTCTGAGGTGGTCTGCTGGGGAACGGGCTTGAACGAATCCGACTTGTTCTGGACTGAGGAGATGAACCCAGACCTTCTTGATCCTCTCGGCTAGGATCTTGGATAGGATCTTCATATCGCAGTTTAGGAGAGAGATGGGACGGTAGCTCGCCAGGTCTTTGGGAGGCTTATTAGGTTTAAGAAGTACAACGATTGTGGCTTCTAGTAGAGTGGGGTCCAGGGCCTCAGCGTTGAGCAGAAAATTATACAATTTAAGGAGTAAGGGGGCAAGATCTTTGGTAAAAGTTTTATAGAAGTTCGAGGGGTAACCATCAGGACCCGGAGCCTTGTCCGGAGCGAGAGAGTTAATGGCATTTTCAATTTCAGAAAGAGTAATAGGGGAAGCAAGGGCATTTTTATGGTATACTGAAAGATGAGGAAGGTTGAGGTCTGATAGATAATTTTCTATGTCCAGAAGGGGCACCGGGAGACTGCTATAGAGATTTTATAGAAATCTTCAAATATCTGTGTAATGTCCCTGGAGGTAGTTTTGATTAGGCCTTCAGGGTTTGCAAAACCTGGATTAATCTTGAGCTCTCTAATGTGCGTAGTCTTAAGGCCAAAAGCCTACCGGCTTTTTCGCCCTGATCAATATATTTAGATTGGGTTTTTAATATGGTATACTCAGCTTTCTCCTTAAGTAGGTCAGCATAGCCATTTTTTACTTTTAAAAGGGATTCAAGAGAAGCCAAAGGGGAGGAGGGAGTGTATGAGCTCTCCAATTCCTTAATTTTGGATAGTAATAGGACTGCACGGGCCTGCCTAGTCTTCTTCCTTACCGAGGCTAATTTAATTAGCTCTCCTCTAAGGTAACATTTCAGGGAGCACCAGATGATATCCATCCTCTGGGATGAATTCATATTGATCTCGAGGAAATTAGAGATGAGATTTTTAATGCGAGCTACAGTTTGGGCTTCCTTAAGGAGCTGGGTGTTGAGTTTCCAGATCATGTCACGTTGAAAATTGGGGTCAGGGGAGATTTTCGCCCAGACAGTGGCATGGTCGGACAGTATTATCGGTTCAGTACCGGTCTGGAGAAGGCCAGGAAGGAGAGAATTACTGATTAAAATATAGTCTATTCTAGACCAAGATTGATGGACTTGGGAGAAAAAGGAGAAGGATCGGAGGGAGGGGTTAGTGAGACGCCAAGGGTCACATAACCCTAATATTTGCACAAAGTCTGCTAAAGATTTTTGAGCCGGGGATGCAGGCCGATTAGGATCCTGAGATCTATCCAGAGAATGGGATGGTGGGACATTCCAGTCCCCTCCCAAAATGATCTGTGAGGGTAGAAGGGTACCTAACTTGTCCGCCAGGGTCATAAAAAACTCTGGGCTCCCCCCTACTGGACCATAAATTGAGCCGAGGATGACCTTACAGTTATTGAGGGAACCTTTGACCAGGACAAACCTGCTGTCAGGGTCAACCAGTGTCTCGTCTGTCAAGAAGGCAACGTAATTTTTAATAAGGATGGCCCCCCCGCTGGATCTTGACCCGCTCGCTGCAAAAACTTGAGAGAAGTCAGATCTGACAAGCCATTTTTCCTCACTCTTGAGTAAATGGGTTTCTTGTAGCATGAGTATCTCAATTTTGAGTAAATCTCAGTGATTGAACACCTGAATCCTCTTGGTTCTTTCCCTGAACCCTCGCACATTCCAAGTAGCCATTATAACTGAGTTTGTAGCCATTTCAAAAACAGTAAGATAGAAATAACCATAGTAAAGCTTTTGGTATAAATCGGCGTGAAAAGGCACACTCTGACTCCCCCTACCAGACTGGTTAGGAACTGTGAAAAAACAAAGCCAGGTCTTTGGAGTGATACAATCCAACAGCAAGAATAGAAAATAAAATATAACCCTTGAAGTTTAGCACAGACCAGCCTCAGAAACCCCCCCCCCTTGTCCCCCCAACAAGAAAAACCCCTACAAACTATGTACATTCTGGTGTCTAATGTATTAGTAAGGAATTGGTGAAACCAATGACATGCAGCTGTGCACCAGAGCCCCATGGCAAATCCCAAGGTTGACCCAGTCGTTAAACCAGAAACGCTAAATGCTATCGAGGGAAGTGGAGACAAGGTGCATGCCAGGAATATCCCACAAGATTTAATGAGAAATCCCCAACCAGAAGAATTAGGGCTGAATATCCCCACTTTATGAGCTTGTGAGGCAGCATCCTTTGGCCCCGAGCGTCTCCGGGATCCCCCCCCCACCCACCAGCACTTAGTCTTTAGGTCCCGGCCAGACAACGGCCTTGTAAACCAGTGGGACCTATCGGGAAAAAAAAAGCCCAGGGAAGCTTTGCTTAGGGTAGTAACCTTTTGATTCTGCCGCTTAAGTAAGCCTGAGCACTGGACTTACCCCCATCTGTGTAAATCTGCAGTCCATGTGAAGGCAAGCGCAAGGAATGAAAGTGGGGTCAGGTCAGAATCGCGAGGCTGACTTTAGCGTTGTTCCCCGGGTGGGGCAGAATATGCTGTGGGACCAAAACTAGTCCGCCTTCAAATTGGTCAGACCGAACCATGAGCTACCAACCCAAATGATCCGGGGTTATTACTGGGACCAACTAAAAATGGACCACGGCCTACCGCCACCAGCGCTAAAGCCCCTGGATACCCCAGCCTCCCAGAAAAATGGAACAGCAAAACAAATACATCAGGTAAATAATCAATCCTGACATAGCAAAATGTGAATGCCAAAACATAGGCAACAAGCCAACCACTGGATTAAAGAGAGTCAAGTCATTTGTCTTTGAACAGATTGGGTAGCCTGGAGGTTAAATCTTTGGTAGCCTGTTCAGGCGACTCGTAGGTTGAGGAAGAGCCATCGATCGTGATCTTAAGTGTGGCAGGGTATAGCATTCTGAAGCAGATACCTGCCGCAATAAGCTTCTGCACCACAGGATGGAATGCCGTTCTCTTCTGTCTGGTCTCAGCTGGCAGATCCTGGGCAATCCGTAGTTTAGTAGGGCTCCACATAATGGCTTGCAGCTCACGAGCCTTCATGAGAACATGTTGCTTTTCGATATAACTAAGAAATTTAACAATAATCGGCCGCGGGGGAGAGTCCCGGTGAGGGCCGTGGTCTCAGGGACCTATGAGCTCTCTCCAGGTGATACTGAGGGTTGAGAGGTGAGGGGCCGACGACTTTTGCCAAGAACTTCTGGAGAAAAGTGATGGTATCTGGTCCTTCTTCTTGCTCAGGCAGGCCCAGTATCAAAAGATTATTTCGCCTACTACGTCCCTCTAGATCCTCGGTCTTGATTTGCAGTTTCTTCACTTGCTGTTTTAGCGAGATAATTTCAGGATCCACTGTGCCCCTCCATTTTTCCTGGGACCGGATCCTAACCTCGGAGTCGGAGACCCTGGTAGTGAGTGAGGTAAGATCCCCTTTAATCAATTTAAGCTCAGACATGATGCCCTCAGTACTTCCCAAATGGTAGCGATTCCACACTGAAATTTCTCTTGATGAAGGACTGCTTGAGGAAGCAGCGCCCTGCTTCTCCAGGGTTATTGATGGCCTGGCTTTCTCGCTTTTGGTAGTTTTTCCAGCGTAGCTGGAGGGGTATGCCGCATCACGGCCTGCTTCATCTCTGCCTCCATCCTTGATTCTGATAGCAGGATGCAGAGAAAGAACGCACAGAGGCCAACAGGCAGAGAATGAGAGGCAGTTTGGTACTATTATTTCCTGTGTTGGTTGTAGCTAACTGCTTTAAAAAGAGATTTATGCTGATAAGTGGTGGGATCCCAGAGACAGCACAGCCATTCAAGGAGCTAGCATCACGTGACCTCGTAAAAATGTTGATTTGGGGTGGACTGTGGCTCTAACATGGAGCACTGCATTTTGCTGTGTATATGTGTAATGGTCTGCTTTTCTGCTTTGTGTTGTCTAGGGATAATGTCTAAAACTGAATGCCTGAATATGAGTGCTGTAGGTTGATGTGTGTGTGCTGGGTTCAAGGCCTGGTGAGTTACGACATAGTGTTCAAATCCTGACAGGGACAATGTAAATGAAGAACCATCCTAGTCCCATACTAGGCCTTCAGGTGTGTGGAATCTGGGTGCCGTGTACTGGCAGGCTACTACTCCTGCCTTGCAGGCCTTAACAATGTTAAGGGGCCTGTGCTCTGTTTTTTGTGGAAAAGGGGGGTTCTTTCCCAAAGATAACATGGTGCTTGCATCCTGAGTTAAAATATAATGGGCCATATATTGCTGCAGTACAACCCCCTTGGATGCGGTACCTAGTACCCACCTCCCCTTACAGTCACCCCACACATGTATTACCATAAAGCAAACCTTATTTCAATATACAGTGGTACTGGTACAGAAGTTGATCAGTACTGAAGTAAAGATGGGGTACACTGGGGTATGCTGAGGCAGGATCACATTACAGCCATTGCAAATTGAATAACCTGAGTGCCTCAGCATGCCTCGGCATCACATCAATACTGATCAGCTTTTTTATGACAACCACTGTACTTGCAATTATTGACTTAAGCTAATAATATGCTCATGAGACAAATCTTTAAAAGGTTTTACAACAATTTATTTAGAAAAGGGTAGGCTAGGGAAAAGGAAATTGGATGTAGAGGTTAAACATTTTACCATTCAGTGTTTGAAACACCAATCAATCACTGTAATCCCCAAAAACAGATTCAGTGCATGCCTCACTCCAGCACATAATTCAAATACTGATTAATACTTTCTATCTATCTGCCTCAGCCCTATGACCATTCCCCAACTGTTACCAGTTCCCCAGTCAAGTAGATAGAGGCAACAAAACTGTATCCCTGGGTACCCAGTTGTTGAAGCATTGCTGGCCTGATGCATTGCAGCTTATTGGTTGTGCATGTGCACTTATCAACAAATTCAATTCAAACCCCTGGCTTTGTGTCAATAGTTGATTATGGAAACTGATTAACAATTTATGGCAACTATTTGCAGTTCACCATATGCAGGGCAATCCCTGAATTACTCACAGTTTGCATAAGTCTCTTTGCTTGTGCAGCTGATCAATTTTAGTATGTAGATCAGGGATACTGTGTAATGGGATCAGTAGTGCCTTTGAAGGTGACATGGTTGAGACAAGTAGCAGGCTATGGCAGCTTGGACCTTTGAGTTTTTTTTTATTTATTTATTTAGGGATTCGGATCATACCTTTGAGCTCAGAGCTCCTTTACAAAGGTTCCACATCAAACAGTAACAATGACAACAATAAAAAACAGTTTACATACAATACTCAAATAGAAGGTAGCTAGTATACAATAAGGTTACACTGTCATTCATAGTTCCATTGGTGATAGTACAGCGTCAAGAGCATTCAACTAGGGTAAAGGACAGTGTTTATATGTAATGAAGGAGATAAAGAGGTGTGACACCTAGTGTGAGAGTCTGAGGAGGAGTCATGGTGAGGTGGATGGTAGACTGGGGGGGAGAGTGGGCAGCCACAAGAAGTGGCTTTGTCTAGGAGGTTAGGAGGTAGTGGTAGTAGGTTGGTTTTAAGGTTGATCCAGTGGGAGAAAAGGCATGGTTGGGAGAGGAAGACAGAGGGATAGGGCAAGAAGGAAGAGTGGGAGTAAAAAGGAAGGGGAAGGAGAAGGAGAATGTGGATGAGTGGGCATTATGGGTGTTAGAGTCCTAGTGGCAGTCACAAACTGCCCGAGTAAGAAGCTGCTGCCTTAGGCCATTTTTGAATTGCGAGATGCATTGGGAGTTCAGAATGTGCACTGGGATTTCATTGAACCATTGGGGGGGCCCCATAGCTGAAAGCATGCAGTCCCTGCACAGTTCGATGGAAAGGTGTTTATAGGGCCTCCCTCATCCTGCCTCTGGTGGCATAGCTGGTAGCACTTGGTGTTAGGATGCTAGAAATGCACGGGGCAGTTTTACCCATTAGCACCTTTTTTCCAAGGAGACATGTTTGGAATATAATCCTGTTCTTCAGTGGCAGCCAATTGGTCTCCTCGTATAAGTAGCATGTGTGGGTATTTTGATCTGCAGCCATTGTGAGCCTACATGCCTTGTTGAGGGCAATGTAAATCCTTTTTAGTGCAGTGTCTGTTGCTGCACCGTAGACCACCAATTCATAGTCAATGGTAGAAAGGATGGATCTGGAGACTGAGGGACGGAGGGCATCTGTAGTGAGATACTTTTTATGCCTATATAGTACACCCAGCTTGGTGTTCACTGCCTTTATCACTGTGTTGATGTGTTGGGTGAAGGTGAGGCAGTCATCAATAGTGACCCCCAGGTACTTGAAGGAGTGCACTTGCTCCAGCGGCTCACTGACTTTATTGGAGATGGTGAGGGGAGGGAGCTTCTTTTTATGCTGTGGGCTGGCTATGAGCATCACCTTGTTTTTTTTGTAGTTTAATAGAAGTTTATGGCTACAGAACCAGTCTTCCAGCTTGTAGAAGGATGTCTGCTGCTCGTAGTGGAGGGTGACTATTGATGAACTGCTGGTGAGAAGCACAGCATTGTTTGCGTAAAGTATCAATTTAGTGTCACAGGCTTCAGGAAGATTATTTAGGAAGAGGTTGAATAGTAAGGGCCCCAGTATTGACCACTGTGGGGCCCCTAAAGATACCTAATTGGAGCTAGAGTCTGTGTGCCCGATTTTTACACATTGACTTCTGTCTGTTAGGTAGTCCTTGAACCAGCAGACAGCAGTGGTTGCAACCCTCAGGTTCAGTAGTTGAGTCAGGAGGAAAGAGTGATTGACAGTGTCAAAGGCTTTGGTGAGGTCTATGAAGACTGACCCTACCTCGTGTATGTATAAGTCAATGAAAATAATAAAAAATTTAAATTGGAAAAAAAAAAGACTGACCCCACCAGCTTTCCTTCGTCTAGTGCCTTGTGTGAGTAATCAGTGTAGTCCAGCAAAGCAGTGGAGGTACTATGATTCTGCCTGAAGCCATGTTGGTTGGGACATAACAGGTTGTAGTTGTTGAGGTAATCTGTGAGTTGGGAGACAACAATCTTTTCCAGGGCTTTAGATAAGGGAGAGAGGATGGATAATGGCCTATAATTGGTGGTGCATGTTATATCACCATTCTTGTGCACCAGCATCACCAGAGCCTGTTTCCAGATCCCAGGGAACTGTGCAAGAGTCAGTGATTTGTTAAATAGTTTTGAAACTGGCACGATGATGAAATCCAGTGTTAGAGATTAGGGAGTGTCATATCGACTCCATCACTCCCCATTCTGGTCTTGCCTAGTATTTTTTTTATGTATTTGTAAGCTTCTTTCACTGACACTTTTTTGAAGTAGAAGACAGGGATTGAGCCTCCTTGAGGCATGCAGTTGGTTTGTTCCCCAGCAGGGTGCAGGTAGCCAGGGCGTAGCACTCCAGTCAGGTCAGTAAACGCTGTGTTGAAAGAATCCACAATGTTCCATTGGTCAGTAATCATTGCGCTGTTTATATTGAGTGAGTGGGGGATCTTCTTTTCATCCTTCCCAAGTAGGTTTTTGATGTTCTCCCAAAAACTCTTCCCATTGCCCCAAGTTTTATTAAGCTGCTCCTTGTGGAAGTTGGGCTTTGCTTGGTGGATAAGGTTGGCACAGTGGTTTCTTGCAGCTCTATAGCTTTGGAAGTTGTGTTTGCTGTGAGAGGACCTGGCTTTTTCCCAGAGGTTGTCCCTTTCCTTCATCTGGTTGAGGAGATCCCCTGTGATCCAACCATTAACTTGACCCTGAATTTTTCTTTTCCTCAGTTGTGCAAAGATATCACAAATCTTGTTGAAGCCCTCTATAAAGAAACTTAGGGCCTGGTCAATATTAGGCGCATGATCTATGGGGGACCAGTCATGATGGGAGAGGGCAGAGGAGAGGGCCCCAAGCTTGCCCTTCCCCAAGACCCTACTATTAATTATGATAGGTAGGGGCCTGCTCAATTTGTTTGACCATGTGAAAGTGACTGGGGAATGATCACTTAAGGTGTCAGGCAGGACCTTAAGTTCAGAGATCTGAGAAGGGGAACTCAAGAAGAGCCAATCGAGGAGGGTGTCTTTTCCTGTTTTGTGATTTTGCCTTTTTGGGCTGTCTACAAGTTGGGTCAGATTGGAAGTAGCGACCATGTCCATGAAAGGTGTAGATTCACTGCCATCCCAGCTGATGTTAAAGTCACCTGTTATGAGAAGCTCTGTGCCCTTAAGAAAGGTAGAAAATTGTATCCAGTACTTTTGGGAGGCCATCCCTGGCTTTAGTGGGTGGAAGATAAATCGAGGCTAAGATTAGATATTTGTTGTGCCATCCAACCTGTGCTTTTATTGCTAGTAGTTCACGATCATCCTCGATCCTGGTAACAGGGAGGACCGAGCAGCATAGGTAATCCCTGGCATAGAAAAGGACTCCTACGCATCTCTTGCCACACCTGTCTTTCCTGAATGTTTAATATCCTGGGAGTATCACTTCATTGTCTTTTATCTTGCTAGATAGCCAGGTATCTGTTAGACAGAGAATGACAGGTACATGGTGGGACATCCAAGCTTGGAGTAGGTCAAACTTTGCTATAAGGCTGCAGATGTTCAGTGCAGCTACTTTCAGGCCTTACTCATGTTTCCCCTGCATTTGATACTGGTGGTGGGCCAGGATAGGCACGGACGTTACCTGATAGAAGAAGAAGCATGAGTATTATTTTCCTGGCTGAGAGGTTTATGCAGATGGTGGAGCATATCTTGTGCATCTTGAGTTGAATCATGAGACATGGTCTTGGCTTCCCACCAACTATTGTCAGTAAACAGTCTCTCTGAATCAGACACACTGGTAAAGGCTTGAGGCAGAAGACGGGGACATATCCTCTCACCTCAAAACCAGAACTTGGACAAAGAAAAAAACATTTCACCATGCCAGTGCTCACTTAAACAGAAGAGCGAATCTCCTCACTTCACTTTTCATCCACAGTTCACCAGGGGCACATGGCGGTTGTAAATGTACAGCAGAAACTTTGAGCAATAATGCTAGGGAGCAGGTAGGTGTCCAAACCATGTCTCAACAGAATGTCATACAGCACCATAGTCATACTGACATGTTGGAGAGAATACAAAATCCATTGCATATGTCACTGACATTGTTAAATGTATCTCAAGTAACATTATTTTTTCTTTCCTTGCAGTCCCGACTAAGACACAGCAATTGAGTGCATCCACCCCCACCAAGTAAAGGACCAGAAGAGCTGTCAACTGCCTGGGACGTCTTCAGAAGATGTTCAAACTTGCTCAAAAGAAAGATCAGGACGGTCATGTGATGGTCAGCGCGTGTGAGTCTCATTAACCTTGGCTCTGCTTCCCAACCTGTCTACACAGCTGGAAAATACCTGTTTTCAATCCATCTGAACTGCTTCTCAACCTCATTCAGTCAGCTAAGCTTCTCAGGGAACACCTGTTTGAATTCTGGAACATCAAGTTGATCACGAGCCACCCATTCTATGGAAGAGGAGATGCAGCCTGTCGGCCTGATGCACACCCCACCGCTCACTCCGGAGAAGGCCAAGGCTCCTATAAAAGTGAAAACTGCACCAGGGATGCAGACAAAAGCCAGCTCTTCTCAGATGCCCCTCATGAAAGAAAAGTTCATTCAGGAGCTCTCACCAATTAAGGATGCATTGCTCAGCATTACAGAGCATCTAGCCACTTTACAAGCAGCTTGAAAGCCTCTCACGCTGCATGGGCAACATGGAAACCAAGACCACCTCCTCAGAAAATTGTAGATCGCATTAGGTCTCCGAGTCTATGGCCCTCCACAAAAGAGTTGCAAAGCTGGAGAATAAGACAGAAGATCTGGAGGGCTTTAGTCATCGGAATAATCTCTCAAAAATAGGACTGCCAGAGGGAGCTGTGGGCCAAAACCCCATCCTATTTCAGCAAAACTTTTTCGAGAAGATAGCAGGCCCATCCTCTAATGGTCCTGGATACATTTTTGAATGGGTCCACAGAGCTTTACAGCCCACTCCTCCCTTGAATAGTCCACACAGACCCCAATTCTCAAATTGCTCAATTTTCTGGACAAGACTCATATTTTTGCTAAGCTGCGGGATACAAAGGAGGCCCTTTGGGAGAGTAACAAGCTGAGGATTACACTGGATCTCCCTCGCTCTGTACAGCTAAAGAGGACCGAATACAACATGTTCATATCCAAATTCCTCATGACTGGGATCCATTTTAAGATGCTGTACCTGGCTAGGCTGCAGGTGACCCACCAGGGAGCAGTAAAAACCTACGAATCGGAAAGCCAAGCCAAAATTAAACTAGCTACTCTCTTTCCAGATCTGTTTCAAGCCCCCAAGTGACTGGGAGTTTTCTGCTTCATGTTGTGGATTCTTTGGGACTTATGTTAAAAACTATTTTTTGGGAGAGACTGTGGCAATGCTGGGGACTCTGATTATCCTACGATTTGTAATTTTCACCTCATCTTTATGGAGATGCTCCCTTCCTAGCCCAGACCATCTCATAGACAACCCTGCTTTTTCTGGACTTTTCCCAGTCTTCTGGACCCGTGGTTAGGGACCTTCCTGGGTCCAGAGAGCTGGGATCAAATTGGTGTTTGAAATGCTGGGCATGGAGTAGGGGATCCGGTTGCAGCAAGCTTAAGATGCACCAGATTTTTGGGAGTGATGGGGGTGTGGGATCGCTGCTTGGCCTGCTTTTGTGGGATTCCCATGATGCTAGCTGTTTGAGGATGCAGTGAACTTGGGCAATAAGGGATACCCCCTTGACTCGTAGAGAGTTCGATATTGTAGGCCTCATGAGACATGAGGGTGGGGAGGGCTTCCTTCATGGCCCTGCTGGAAAAGTTCAGAAACTGCATCTTGCAGCTAATGGAGTGACCAGAAGAGGGAGTTGGTCTCTCCAACTTCCCTCTAATTGATAACTGCAGGCAGTTAAAAGCAGAATACAGGAGGGACGCAGAGGGGGGCAATTTGCCAGTGGCAGCTAATTGGGCCTTCTGTTGGTGACTGAAAGCTCCAAGTCCCTGTCTGCAGGTCTATCATGGCTAGGGCAATGGTGGGAGTCCTTCCCTGCTTGTGTGCCGATGGTCCTTTTCCATCTGACTTGATGGCGACTGACTTTAACAGCTCCTTGGGTCTGACTGGAATCCCTGGGGTGGGCTGGAGTGCAAATGTCCTCAGCTGGGGGCCTTCCTTGGTACTAGGATCCTGAAGACCATGGAGCAGCCTAAGGGTGGTGGGGAGGTGGGAGATAAAGACATGCGGCTATTACTCCCTAGAAAAGCATCCAGAGTGACACTCTTAAAGGCAGGGGCATACTATGATGGAGGAATTCCAAGCATTTGTATTCACTTTCAGGCATAGATACTAGTGGATTCCAGTGCTACAGTCATCATAATGGGATATGTCTGGTGCTGCGGATGAGGGCATCACACTCAGGATTGGAAATAGCTTTTGTAGTTATATGCACTATTGAAGCTATGCTTTAGTTATATGGTACATGCTGTGGGGATGGGTGGGGGGCTGGAGGCCCACAAGATGTTTTGGTACATCATGGGCAAAATGTTTTTGGAGCTGCGGCCTAAAGGGCTGAGGGGGCTGATTGTTGTCTTTGGGGTGTTGGGTTGTTTCATGTGGCTGTTCTTTGGGAAGGTTGTACAAGGGGTGAGGAGGGACCTCGGGGAAGGGGAGGGACACCTGTAGCACTTTACCTGCATAACGCCAAGTTACTTAGAGGCAATTGAATAAGGGGAACAGGTGGTCATGAAGGGTTCACTTCAAAGTTCATTTATTGGAACATAAAGGGGGCCAACAAAAAATGGAAGAGGTATACGATTTTGGGACATCTTAAGAAATTTCATTCAGACATAGTTTTCCTGCAGGAGACACACCTCAGGCAGGTGGATATACATTACTTCAGGATGGCCTGGGTGGGACAAATTTATGGAGTGGGCTCAGCAATAAAAAGTGAGGGATATTCGTTCTGATTTGGAGGGGAACCCCTTTCGAACTGATTGCCTAGTGGAAGGATATTGAAGATCATTTTTTGTTTCTCCACAGTCACCTGGGGATAACAGATTTGGTGGCAGGAAGGGTGCATGGTCCCAGCATTGATTCTCCTGCTTTCCTTGCCCATTTGGCAGAACAATTGCTGCCATTCTCAAATCTCCTTATTTTTATTATAGGGGACAGGAATTTGGTGGTCCACCCAGACTTAGATAGATCTGATGATCACAGGAAGGGGCTCTCACTGGCTCAATGAGGGATCAGGGACCTCATGGAATCATTTGAGCTAGGAGACCTATGGTGTATCTTACATTCCGATGAACAGCAATACACCTTCTTCTCTCCTCCCCATAAGTCCTGTATCAACTATTTTTTAATTGCTCTCTCCAACCTCTCAGGTCTCCTTACTTGCGAGATTCTGCCCACCATACACTCCAACCATGCCCCAGTGTGCATGAAGCATTTGTTGTAGGGTCATGAAGAGTGTGACAGTGCTTGGGGGCTGAACACAACTCTTCTTAAAGATCCTCAGTTTGTGAAGTCACTCGAGGAGTACATTTGCACCTTTTTTGAGCTTAACAAGAGAACCGTAGATGGCATTGATACCCTGTGGGGAGCAGCTAACTGTGCCATCAGGGGGGAGCACATTTGTCTAGACTCAAAGGTCAAGAAACAGAGGGAGAAAAAGACTAAAAGTCTGCTTGCTCAAATCAGTTCTCTGGAACATAGTGTATTTGCTTCCAATGAGCAGACCAATTGGGCCAGGCTCCATATCTGCAGGGTACTACACTTTGGCATGCTAGCGGAACAGGCAGATCTTTCCCTTCAAAGGGTTAAGTTCAGATATCTGGAGTCTGGGGAGAGGGTGGGCAGACTGCTGGCCTTTAGGCTAAGACAAACAGAAAAGTGGTGAAATCCTTACCAATCCATGTGACATTGCTAATACTTTCTTTTGGTTTTACAAGAACCTGTGTGATGTAGACCCAGTTCAGGAAGCTGATTTGGCTCTTATTGACAATGGCATGGACTCTAGTTCTCTCTCCAAGCTTACAGACTCTCAACATGACATAGTAAAAGCCCCTATCTCTCAAACTGAGGTGCAGCAGGTTATTGGGCAACAACCCAAGGACAAAGCGCCTGGACTGGACGACTTCCACAACCAGTTTTACACCACTTTTACGGACTTATTAGCCCTAGTTCTTACTAAGTTATTTAATTATTTGTGGAATTCTGGCCTTTTGGATCCCACGTTCACCCAAGCATGGATCTCGGTAATTGCAAACCAGGGAAATTGCCACTGTTACCCAGCAACTACCGACCAATGTCTCTTTTAACTCTGATCTAAAAATGTTGGCCTAAGTCCTGGCCAATCATCTGCATAAAACCAGGCATGGGCGTATCATCCCCTCAGAGGTACAGTTTGTATCGGGGCATTACTCCTCTGATCACATGCGAAAGATTCTTCATCTTATTAGGTTAGCAGGAGATACAGTAGAAAGGTTCCAAGAGTCCTGGTCTCCCTTTGACACAGAAAAGGCATTTGACTGGGTCTCCTGGCCTTTTCTATTTGCCACACTATAGAAATTTGGCTTCCCCCATCAATTTACTGAATGGCTGAGGGTGATATACTCACAACCATCACTGAGGATTAGATGTAATGGAATCTTTTATGAATCATTCCCCCTACAACGTGGTACCAGGCAGGGCTGTCCCCTATCCCCCTTTTTTATTTAACCTCTACCTGGAACCCCTGATTAATTCCTTGCAAAATCACTCAGACATTCAGGGCATTTCTGTCAGAGATTCAAGGTATAGCATTTCGGCCCACGCAGATGATCTGCTCTTATACTTAGAAAACCCCAGGGTCTCTTTGCCAGCAGTCCTGAATGTGATTAACACCTTTTCTCAGGTAGCTGTATACAAACTGAATGTGGATAAATCTGTGGTTATACCCCTTAACTCTTACATCCAAGAGTGCAAGATAACAGATTTGGGTCTAGCTTGGGAACCCAAGACACTGTAGTAGCCACAGACATTGCCAGCTATTTTAAGATATTTCACAAAATTTCTGAAGAGTTTCTCTCTGCTGCCCCTACTGTGTAAATGCAGAAAGCAGGAGATGTTTCAGGCAATATCACAGAAATTTCAGGAAATAGCTAGCAGTGTCTGTGGCTGCTACTGTCAAGGTATTCAGACATGTTTAAACCTTAGCCAAACTCAACCTCTTCCCCATAGCTTGCACGATAGCAGCCAACTTGCAGAGATGGAGATCCCTCCCTCTTTCCTTGTGGGGAAGGGCAAATATTATTAAAATGAACATTCTTCCCTGGCTGTTGTTTCTGTTAAACATGGTCACTCTGTTTCTTCCTAAAGTCTGGTTTTCCTGTCTCCATTCCTCTTTTTCTGACTTTCTCTGGCTGGGAAAAGTGACTTGCAAAGCATATTCCAAACTGTCTTACAGGAAAGAGCTGTGGATTTGAAACTTTTTACCTTTTATTACATTAGTGTGCCATTCATTGTTGTAGGATCTTCACGTGGCATCTGGGGCCCTTAGACACTTTGGGGGATGGTTATACACCGTTATGGATCCTTATTGAGAGACATCTTTGTCGGGGTCAGTGCCTTGATGTGGCAAGCCTTATTATTCTTAAGACCTCTGACCTTCTGAAACCCCTCCTCAATTCACTGATATGGTGGTCTCTGCCAGATTCATGCACAACTGGTATGGATTTGCACAAGGATCTTTCCCAACCATGTGTCAGGAACCCTCATTTCAGGATAGCTAACCACACAATCCCACTGGGCTTCTGTCCTGCTATGACTGGAGTCCCAATCACTTCCTTAATCAACCAAGGAAGGCTTTACTCTGCACGAGAGGTTCAAGAGACATTTTCCATTCTGGTATATCACCCTTTTAAACACCTCTAACTAACTAGGGTGTCAGGAAGTCTAAACCTCACTTTTAGGTTTTTGGCAATATTGGGAATGCAAGTCATTACAGACACATTGCATAAGAGTAATAAACTTGTTTATTACTACTAAAAAGGATAAAATCACAGTTGCCCTAAGCAGCTTTTACCGATATGAACTGGGAGCCAGTGCTAAGCGTTCCCTATACCTCAAGGTTTCTTTGTGTCTCTTGGGATCTTCGAGGTACAAGGCTAGTGTATCACATTACATACCTATGATAATTACTATGGTTATTGTAAGATAGAAACATTTTTAGTTACAGAGATGAGCCCTATTGGCTAAATTAGAGGTGGCTTCACAGTCCAAGATAACATTATACAATTTTGTGATAGTCATCAGTTTGTGAAACAAAACAGTTTTTTTATACAGAGTCTTACATGACTCAGTGCAGTAGTACAAATCACCAAAAGGAGGCACTGCTGACTTACATATTATAATTATTCCAAGGACAAAGGTGCCCCCATGATGGGGGGGGAGCAGGCCCAGGCCTGGTCCCAACGGCACCACCGATAGCAGTTATTAATGTGAAAGATAGGCAAGACATAGAAACGATGATTGAAACTGCAATAGGTAATGTACCTCTTCCTGAGAGAAGTAAACGGGCCATTAAAACCCAGATTAGACAGCTTTTGCTGGAGGCTGGCACTCAGGATGGTATTGTTCATACGGCAGCTGAGGCTGCAGCTCGGGCCGCCCTAGATGGCAACCGAGACAATCTATCTCTGCCTGATCGACCCAGTAATCCCCTACAAATTGCCTACTCTGTTCAGAAAATAGCTGACAGCATCAGTCGGATGAACCTGTCCAACATCCTCAGCTGTCACTTAAAAAAGGTGAGCTCTAAATGTGAGATGCTTAGCCTCGCTGCAGAATACCAGGTCCAGATACTATGCCAGACCATCGATCCTAGTTTGTGAGCCAAACTCCTGACGCCATCCACCAGGATGGGAATGCCACCTTTGATGAGGTTGCAGCTGAGCTCATTTCTGCTCACAGCCCTGATGTAGTAAGAGTGATGCTTGCAACCCCTATAAAACAGAATGCAAAGGATAGTCCAGCAACTTACCACCAGAGACTTTGAATGGCCTACCGAGCAGAAAAGCACCTGACACAAGAAGCTGCGGATGTAGATCTTATTGAATATAAGACCCTGTTCCTTAGGAACATGATTCCTGCAGTATGAGAAAAGGTAGAGCCAACCACCTACCCCAATATGGATAGGTTTGCCGACATCCTTCGGAAAACCGAGAGAGTTTACCAATTCTACATCCATGATCTGGGCTCCGGTTCCAAGAAGGTAGCCACCATGGAGCCTGCTCCAGAGGCCACAATGCACTACACTGTGGAAGGGCAGGCCCAACACCAACAGTCCCAACATCAACAGGCCCCTCCAGCTGATAACCAACACCCCCAACAGACCCAACACCAACAACAACCACAACAACAACAACAATGTGGTGAGAACAGGAACTGGCATAAGAATAAAAAGCATAAGGGTAAAGGGAAACCACAACAACAAAGAACAGGCCCTTCGTATAGGGAGAAAGCCAAAGAAAATCAAAAATTTCGAGAGCTCCTGGGACAATTGCACTCTGTAGCGGATGCTGTTCCTGCACAAGCCCTTGCGGCAGTACAGCCATCGACCCAGACCCAAATGGGTTATGGGGATACTGGAAGTGCAGGCCTTCAGGCCCATACAGGCTTGAACCCAGAAGCTCCTCCCTATATAGCATCAGTGCAGCAGGGTGAAGTGATTCACAAGAGTCAGGCCCAACCTCTCCATGCACCCAGCAGTACAGATTGACAATTACAGGCCCCAGTCTGGATTGTAAACAAGCTGGTCTTGGATATAAACGGAAGGCTCTGCACCTAGGCCGAGGTCGAGGACCGCCTACTAGTAGTCTTGTTAGATACAGGTGCAGCTGTATCTGTATTACATGATAAACATCCAGACACATTCCCTTGGTCCACCGGATGGAGGACCAACATGTCAGGAGTTGATGGTACTAGGCTACCAGCATACCATTCTCTACCTCTACCAGAAGAGCTAGGCCATCTGAAGGCCTCACACACTTTCCAACTGATGGTAATGCATAATCATCCTAGTATCATAGGAATTGATTTCCTTGCACCACATGGCTGTGTCATGGATCTAGCTAATATGCTACTGATACAGATTCAGGGTCAATACCATACCATTTTGATCCCTGATTCACACATTGTGGTGACAATCTCCACCAATGATAAGGAGTATGATGTCATAGATTTGTTCAAAGGTCATGAGCTTTTTCCAAAGCTTCTCCCCATTTTGCAATGACTTTCAAAAGTGTTTGCAATTAACAAACACGATTGCGGCAGAATGCACTCTGTCATTGAAGTGCCAGGCCCAGCACACAAATGGCAAAGACAGTACCCTTTTCCAACTGAGGCCTTGCCTTCTCTTAGAGAAACCATCAAGTCACTTCTCAAGCAAAGAGTAATCAGAACTTACGTTTCCACTGCTAACTCCCCATTGTGGCCAGTGAAAAACTCACAGGTGCCTGGAGACTTACTATTGACTACTGGAAACTAAATCATGTCACTCCCAGTTGTTCCCCAACTGTGGCATCAGCACCCGATATGCTACAACTCTTGATCCCTGACCTGAAATGGTTCAGTGCCCTGGACATTTCCAATGGTTTTTGGTCATTACAGTTGTCCTTTAAGAATCAATATTAAGTTTGCCTTCGCCTTTGAAAGAAGACAGTACACTTGGACTTGCTTGCTGCAAGGATTCCATAATAGCCCGTCCCTGTTCCATCTGCACATGATGAACCCCTTCGAGAGTTTCTCTACTCCCCAATGTCTCTTGTAGTATGTGAATGACCTGTTGCTGACAACAGCCACACAGGAACAACATCTGGATTTCTTGGACAAACTACTAACTCTCATCCAAAAAGCAGGCCTAAAATGCAATCCAGCAAAAGCACAACTATGTCAGAAAGAAGTACTCTTTCTGGGTCTGAAAATAACCGACCAAGGTCAAAGCCCTACCTAAAAAAAGATACAAAAATTGCAAGACTTGCCATTGCCCACCAGTGTGGCAACTCTTCAAAGGTTTCTAGGTATGGTAAATTATTCAAAAGATTTTATTTGTGATTTTGCTCAAAAAGCTGCTCCTCTGTATGAGCTACTCAAAAAGGACATCCTATGGACTCGGGGCCCTATACACACCCAGGCTGTGGCATCACTAAAGCAGGCCCTGGACTCTTCCACAGCTCTGGTAAACCCCAATCCAGCACTACCCTTCCATCTGGAATGTGCCAGCTCTGACATTGCCATGTCAGCAGTGTTGTCCCAGAAGGTTCATGGCACCCTGAGACCCATTGCATATGCATCACAACTCTCTTCCCAGTGGAACAGAGGTACAGCCTTTGTAAAAGGAACCTTCTGGCCACCTACTGGGCTGTCAAGCACTTCCTGTATATCAATGGGTACTCTCCACAGATCATCAACACCAATCATACCCCAACCATCTTTCTGCTCTAAGACAAACTGAAGAATGGGTCAGTCTCTAACACCAGACTGACACACTGGTCACTTCTTCTCCTGGATACAGACATACAGGTACACCCAACAAAAATTCCATCTATGCGGGTTCATGGACTCCTTTTCCAATGAGAACCCCATGACTGTACACTGCAATCACCTGATCTTCCAGACCCAAGTCCTTTCTTCCCTGCCATGCCACAAATACTTGACAACACCTCTTTGTGTCATGTCTTTACTGATGGTTCAGCACCCTACTATCAGGGAGAACAAATCACAGGGATGAGCATTCTAGTGATTTACCCTTACGGGAACACTGTTAAAATATCTAAGCGTTGCAGTGTAGCATCATCACAGTATGCAGAGATGGCAGCGGTGTCCTGTGCCCTCGAGTTCATCCAGCATAGTACCGAGGATACTATCATTTTTACAGACTGTAACTGGGTTTGTTGTTCTCTTACAGAATTTCTTCCTTTCTGGCAGAAAAAACTCCTTTCTCTCCTCTGATGGCAGCCCAGTGAAGTACAAGGAATTGGTAATATACATACATTCACTGGCATAAAAATTTGCACTCAAACTCTATGTACATAAAGTCAAAGCCCATTCTCTCCATGACCCCTATCGTGCCTTCAATGACACAGCAGACACCCTCGCCAAGGAAGGGGCCCGAGGGGGGGGGACACCTGGATGATGGATCAGCCAGAGGCCAATGCGGCCGTACAAATTGCAGCACTCAGGAAGAAACCTGAACCCTTTTCCCCCTTGGACCTCTCAGCAGCCCAACGTGTTGATACTAAACTCAAAAAAGCATTCAGAATCCTTGACAAAAGTACTGAAAAGAGACTTCCCACACATAAACCCTATTGGAGGCATAAAGGTAAGTTACACTAGTCACCAGATGACAAGCTCATCTGGTACCAACCAGATGATTCCATCACCAAGTTGTGGGTTGTCCCCAGACACCTAGGTCTGAATTCTTGCACTAAGTGCATGACACACCCACTGGTGGACACCAGGGAGTGGAAAACACACTCCAAAGGCTTAAGACCACTGCCTGGTGGCCTGGTGTCACCAAAGATGTTAAACATTACATAGACAATTGTCTCATTTGTATGCAAAACAACCCCATCCCTACCAAGTGAAATGCCAAACTCTTAACACAACGACACTCTGGCCCTTGGCATACAATACAGATTTATTTTATTGGCCCCGTGACCAACACCAGCAAATATAACAAGTATGCTCTTGTGGTAACTGATCTCTTCTCTAAGTGGGTCAAAGCTTTCCCCACTAAGACATGCACTGCTAAAACCACTGCCAAAATCCTGGTAAAACAGATTTTCTCCAGGTAGGGCCAACCTCTCAAGGTAGACTCTGACAAAGGAACCAGTTTTACAGGTGAGTTGATAAAAAAATCCCTTGAACTCCTTGGAGTTCAACATAAGTTTGACATACCTTACCACCCCCAGTCCTCAGGTCAAGTAGAATTTATTGAGGACAATCCCAAAACCTGGGATTCCCTACTACCGTTTCTCCTTATGGCAATTAGGGGTACACCCTCAGCCACTACCCAGCTCACACCCTTTGAGGTGATGACTGGAAGACAAATGAATTTACCGGAACACCTGTTTTTTGACCTGCACACCTCCACTGCAGACCATGTGTCTGTAGACCAATATGTGAAAAACTCAAAAAAAAAACCTCATATACACACACACTTGTATGCTGCCAGCTGCATGGGCAAGGCCAAGCAACAATCCAAAATGCAGTTTGACAAACACGCACAAAAAGTAAATTGGGAGGTTGGAGATCAGGTAATGATACTCTGATTTGCACATCCCACCCATTCCTTCTCCAACAAGTGGGAAGGCCCATACCCTGTTATCAACAAGCTCAGTCAGACTGTCTATAAGGTTAGACTCCTACATAACAATAAGTTGACTGACAAATAGTTACATGAAAACCAGCTAAAACTGTGTAAAGGAGCGTAATCACTTTTCCTCACCCCATCGGGTGGAATAGTACTAACTTACTAATGTTTAATTTTGCTTTTCTAAAACACTGACAAGATGATTACCTTGTTCCATTATCTCCTCCTCTCAGGAGTTATCCCTTGCATCCAAGGCACAGTACCAAACCTCCTACCACACCTTGATCTTCCAGCATCTTGTGAAATCCATCTGGAGGAGGTCCCCAGTACCTAGGTTTGGGATCAAATGTTTCAGCCTCTGTAGGAGGCAAGGGAACTTGATATTGATACAGAAAAACTTGAAACTACACAGATAGGCAACATGAGGGGAGAATTTTCAAATCATCCTGTCTGTAGTCACCTACTGTGTGTACATCCACAGTAGTTTATTTTCTTTCTCTAAATGTTGCTTATCTAACGTTACTTAATCAGCCACTGCTTTTCTCCTAAAAACAGCCTGAACTGTGAAAGCCATCATCGGCTCTAACAGTATATATTTGCAGCAAGCACAAATTACAAGGGCAAAGGGCAGTTGCCCTTGCAATTTGTTTGAGAGACTGTTCCTTAATACATCTCTCCACATTTTCTTAAACCTGGGGTCCTCAGACCCTCTTCTCCTTACTTTTTTTCTCTCTCTCTATATATTATGTATTCTTATACTTACAGTGATGATCAGTGTCACCGTCCCCTAGACGTTACGTCCTGATGGGGAATTCCACAGTAGCCTTATCATTTTATATCCAGGGAAAAACCTGATCACGAGGTGACACGGACCGGAGAACTGATCCTGCCAACTACGTCAAAAACTGTGAAAGCAAATTCTCTCACTGTAAGTGTTACCTATAAAACGTCCCCGTCGTCACGAGGGCAAAAACCACTAACACTGGTTTTATCTTCTCTCTTTGCTTTATTTGATCAAACCTTTCACATGCATGCGGGAGTTCTGCAAAGGAGAAGCTCCCCGATTACAATTTATAGCAGTTTTTATACACTATTGGCGTGGCTTCACTTGTTTTGTCTGCTTACAACAGATGCACAGAACTCTATTATCAGCATTTTTCCTTATAAGGAGTTGTTTTTTACTTTACTCGGTTCCTCTTTCTTAGGCAGCAGCAACCAGTTCTGTCTAGTTCTATTCAGTTCACAAGGCTATGGCTTTCACCTTTAGTAAGCCAGTCTCATCCAGCCAGTGCATGTACACTCTTTATAGCTTTTAATGAAAAATCCCCCACAATCTCCTTCAGAGGAAGTTTCCATCAATATACCCAATAGTCTAATTGCTAACCAGGAAGGTTCAGATGTTACCTCACTGCCTCGGTTGTTGCTCCTGATAAATCTACCCTTCAAATTGAGTGGCAAACCACATCACAAAGACAAATTCTCCCAGTGGCCAAACTCGCCAAAAAAACTTTCCAGCGTTTGCCCAATGCTAAATTATCCCCAAATGGTTCTCTGTCCTTGTTACAGACTGCATTAAAACATTCTGGTTTGTACAACCATAGACCCCTTACTTGAGTTAGGTTCCTATTTTACCCCCCAGATTTGTCTGGTGGGCCACTTCCCCCTAGAGATGTTAAGCAGTCATGAAGCCCACATGTCTCTGATATCGAGTGTGGCCAAGCTTATCATTGTTAGACATTGTGTGGCCCAATCCTGCCCCTCTCTAAAAGAATGACATTGTGAAATATTCCAGGTTCTAGAAATGGAGCACCAAATTGCTAAACAGCAGGATCGACTAGAGACCTTCTTGAACAGGTGGGGATCATTGGTGGCTTTCTTACCTCTTTTACAAAACCCATGAGTATTGTTAAGTTAAGGGACTGGCTAAATAGTCAGACTTCTTACTGGACCCCGGGCAGAATGCCCACCTGACAGCAGTCTTAAGGTGCCCACCTTACAATGACCTGACAGCAGGGAGTAGGCTCCTCTCCTTCCAACAGCTGAGTCGCCCCTACTACTTAAGTTTTGTAGTGCTTCAGGAAGAGAGAGGGATAGGGCAGGTGGGAGGGATGGGTGTGGGGTTAGATTTAGGATGGGGTAGCTGTTCTGTATTATGATTTTATAGTTCACTGTTATTGTTGTGTCACCTACTGTTTTACTGTCACAGCTCCCTTTATGTTGGTGTATACTTCTTGGCTGTACCCGAATATAGAATGGCTGCTGTTGTTGTTCTGGTTTTGTATTCTTTTGTAGAAATACCTAATAATGTTTACTAAATTGAAAACAAAATAGAAAGACCGGCAGCACCAAGTGGTGCTACTGATCCTAAGGTTGCATCTGTGATGCAGGAGGGAAGAGTTGCATCAGTGGATGAACATTAGGTACCACTGGCACTACAAGCCATTGTGACCAAGATACAGAAGGACATTGAGGGCTGAAGAAGGACACAAAAAAAGTTGCTGGCAGACCAGCGTCATGTTAAGTCCAGACAGCTCCATTTCCAGTCTGCCGTTGCATGCCTGCTGAGCACACAGTGCAGAAGGAGAGCATAAAAAACAACAACGTTGCAGTTCATTGGAGGAAGCAGCATGTGAAACCTGCTGCCCCAGAGAAGTAAGTTGTGGACAGTGACTCTCGCATGGTGGTGAAGTAAATTTTTCTCCACAGTTAAAAGTGATGTGTTTTTTTTCTTGATATTGATGTTTCATTGTTGTTGAATTGTGTACATAGTTGTTTCTTTGAAATTTAACTTCATTGTTGATCTTATTACCCCTTTTTCATACAGTATAAAACACTGAATTGTCAAAAAACACTTGTGTGCTATGACTTTCTTACAGTGCATTTAAAGGTTGGTTGCTAATATATCAGTCAACATACTGTTGTGTGACTATGCAGTTTGGCTTCTATTTCCTTTTACAATCCAAACTGTTTTACAGTTTGTTGTGATCAGAATGATGTCTGAGGTAAGGACCCTGGTTATACTCCCAAGTCCAGGGACAACATACTTTTGGTCCGAGTCAGCAGGGGTGGGTAAAAATGTAAGTGTGGTGAGACAGTCTGCACTGTCTGAGGGACCGGGGGGGGGTAAGGTCCATGGATGGAAGTCTACTGATGTAGTTCAGGTGGACATGACTGACCATAGTGGATGTCAATGACACAATTCATTTTTTAAGGAAATGGAAGCCAGTGCAATGAATGGATAGGCGCACAACAACTTTCATGATACAGAAGTAGAGAAGAAAATAAGGATAAGCAGCAGTGGATGCAGCTGCATTTAATGTTGCTCATGGAAATTATTTACAACAGCTAGGCTTGGAATGTTCTGTCACTGGTAACAAACAAGTTATTTGCATTGCGGCCTTTGAGTTGATCACTGCTGTACTTCCATTTAATGTGGATTCAGATCATCTGTACAAGTACAATGCCCACTTCTGTTGCTTGTGATGCTTGACAGGCCCATACTTGAAATTCTGATAAGGTAAACTTACCATTCCCTTTCTCCAGCATGTACAACTATACACTGATTTAGCAACCCACTGTCAGGGGATGCTGTCCAATAGTGGTCAACTGGTAAACTTACAAGTACTGATGTGTTTTGACAACACAAGTGTAGGTAATCTCATTAAGTTGCACATATTACAAAAAGTATTACATGGGTGTGGCAGCTAAGATTCAATGCAAAGAAGTGCAAGATCATGCACCTGGGGCTCAGAAATGCAGTAGATGTGTACATGATGGGGGGTGAGGTACTGAAGGCCACCAAACAGGAAAGATACTTGGGAGTAATCGTATCTGATGATCTAAAGGTTACCAAACAATGTGAGAAGCCTGTGAGGAGAGCCAGTGGAATGTTGGGGTACATAAGGAGAGGTATCTCCAGCAAAAGGAAGGAGATAGTGATGCCACTGTATAGAACATTGGTGAGACCTCATCTGGAGTACAGTGACCAGTTCTGTAGGCTGCATTTCTGGAAAGACATAGAGTAGCAGTGGTTCAAAGAAGGGTAACAAAAATGGTGCAGGGGCTGCACCAAAGGTCATTTGAAGGAAGACTGGAAGATCTCAATATGTATTTCTTGGAGGAGATGAGAGACAATGGGGATATGATAGAGACTTTCAGATACCTTAAGGGTGTGAATAAGGTACAAGAGGGTGGCACCTCTTAAAAAAAGATGTTCAAGAACGAGGGACCATGATATGAAGATAGAGGGTGTAGACTTAAGGGTAACATGAGAAAGTATTTTTTTCATGGATAGTGTGGTGGATCGATGAAGCAGCCTCCCAGTAGAGACTGTAGGGGCAAAAACAGTATGGGAATTCAAAAATGTATGGGATAGACATAAAGGAACTCTAGCAATATGAAAGAGAGGGTGAGCCACAGATCATTTTGGATTTGCAGTACATGAAACAGGTAAGGAAAATGAGCATACTAAGTGGGCCAAACAGTCCATATCTGCAAGCGAAATCTATGTTTCTATATTTGGAAGTAAGACAGAATCATAAACCTTTCCCTGACTTTAGTTGTCAAAGTACGGTATGAAAACTGTGCTAGAGTCTGCAATTCACATGTCCTTTATGGGGATGAGTGAAGTGCGGAACAGGTAAAATAACAAGGTGGAACAGGTGCTTTGAGTGAAACATCAAGGATTTTGAACACCTTTACTTCATAGACTGGATGTTTACCTTGCACCTTTTGTACATTATTGAATAAAGCAAATCTTTCACTGACTCAAGACCGATAAAGGACAAGCAAGAATGGTAGTCAAAATCTTTCTGCTCTTCCGATCTGTATCGGAGGGTTCCTTGGTGCGGAAGCAACAGCGGTTGTGGTGGACACACAGGTTGGCAGATCAGCAGCAACAGAGTGACTAGTAGTTTTTCCTTGTGTGGTTCTTTGGTACAGAAGCAACAGCAGTTGTGGCAGACATACAGATTAGCGGACCAGCAGCAAAAGCAGCAGACTGGTTAGTGGTTCTTCCTTGTGTGGTTCTGTGGTGCAGCAGCAACAGCAGTTGTGGTGGATGTACAGCTTGGCAGACCAGTAGCAGCATCCATAAACCATTACACAGGTAGACTTGAGAACACAATTATAGGGGTAGTTGCAGAAACACAAAGGAAACAGCATGGCATGCATTAGTTAACAGTGGTGGACCAACTGTTAGGCAGCACCACACCTCCAAGTCTGACCATCCTCACTTTACCTAAAGTAGTACCACCATAACAGATCTGTGCCTGAGGAAGTCATTGGTACCCCCCCCAACTTAATGTCAGTCTGAATGTACACCTATACCATTCCCACAATATGACCTGTCTGAAGAAAAAAATTGCAAAGCATAACAAACATACAGTACAAGAGTACGTACCTGGGCACATGTGACAAACACACCATAAGCACAGGTCTGGCGAAACACAAGAAGAAGATGTTATTAGTAGCAGCAAACAACATCAGCATCCATAAACAATTACATAGGCAGACCTGAGAAGAAGGAAAGCAAACAGTAAGTTGAACAGAGGGACAGACAGACATTGAATCAGTGGAACAGTGGAACTTCATGGTAACCTGAACTGGAAGCCAAACCAATATGTGATTTGACATACGGTCAGTCGTGAGCGTCATTAGTCCTTCCAGAACAAGAGCTTAACAGTAGGCTACCTTTAAGAAACACTAAACCATCCTGACCTGATGTGAAGGGATATCTCAGTAAAGACCCAAACAAAGACAATTTTCCTGACTAAAAGCAGAAAGGTCATTGACAACACTTCTGTGCCCTTGCTGGAGAGAACTGTTACAGGCATCTAACAAAACCTTCTGTGAAGTAACATTGACTTATCACAACACATCTCTGTCTGCACATTTTACCACGAACACATCAAAAATGGTGCTTCTGAAGTCAGCAGCACTCCTACTTCCAGAGTATGGTAGCTTAGCCAGCCACTGCCCCTGCTGGCAGCCTTCTGTAATGAGCTGTGTCAGTGCACCTCAGTCACGTCATTAAAAAAACAAAAGAAGTTTAATTGCAAAGAGATGTCTTACTTTTAATTACCTGCTTTGGATGTTCAGGCTGTTGTACAAGCACTGATGAGGGTGAAATCATCATAGCCACAGCAGCAGATGAAATCCAAGGTAGAGGACCTGGAAAAAGGAACATAAGAAAAACAATGCCTTTTATTTTTTTTTTTTTATCGGGTAGGTACACTGGTCCAATGGACCATTTCAGGCATGACCCGAGCCATACAGATGGCACACAAAATAGGAATAGTCAAACATTGCAATTCCAGTTACATCGGACAAGTACAATAGGGTACAGGTTTGAATAGTTACAAGTACAGATAATGATGAGGCACATTTATATAATGAGTTGTTTCAATTAGGCAGTGAATAAGCAGTAATACAAGAAGTAATAGTCATAGGGGGAAGGGGGGCAAGTGTATGTTACTGCTGCCTTTAAGGAGGCTTTATAGTGAGTCCAGAAAGGGAGCAGAGGGAGACAGGGAGGTCATTCCATAATTTGGGTGCTACAATGGAGAAAGCACAGTCATTTATTATAGGGGAACGGGAAGGAGGAGAGATGGAGGGAGGAGGACAGTATGTCAGAAAGGGAATGGAGGGGGACAAGAGAGCACAGATGGTGGTGACATGTGGAATTAATAGCAAATGAAGTTGACTTGTTGATATTTTGGGGACTTACAGTGGAGGGACGCTAGAACTTCTTAGTGGGTGGGAGCAATGTCTCTTGTTGAGGAGGGAGGAGCAAGGGGATATGTTAGAAACAGTGAACACTTAGCAGTTAAATGGCCCTTCCACAGGTGCGTCCTGTGATCTACAAGCCACCAGAGCAGCAACACATATTATGTGGCTGTACTTGATGATAACATGTACCTTGTGACACAGATACTCCTAAGATACAAGTCTGATGATGGTGCTGCCGCTAATGATGATGATGATGAGTTTTTAGCCATGCAGCCTTGCAAGATGATCATAATGCCATCTGCACACAAAAAGGACAGCTCTGCAACAAATGAAACACTGATTTCTTGAACACGAGTGTTTTGTACCCTGCTCAGTAGCAACCTGTCATGCATACCTGCACAAATGGGGTGCAAGGCACATTGGGCAGAATAATAATACATCACCATCTGCATCACACTGACCTGAGTACTGCACGATGCCCCCATGTAATTATCAGAAGTGAGTGACATATTCTCAACAGGGGAAGGCATACTCAATCAGACATGACTCATCTTTTGGGATCGACTGTGACTAGAGGAAGCAGTAAGACAAAACTCCTGGTTTCCTCACCTGGAACAGTCATTGATCATAGGGGAATGGGAAGGGGGAGAGATGGAGGGAGGAGGACAGTATGTCAGAGAGGGAATGGAGGGGACAGGAGAGCATAGATGATGGAGACATGTGGAATTAATGGCACATGAAGATGACTTGATAAGCATTGCATGGTGTCGTCATTGTAATAAGTTACACAAGTTAGTAGGACATATCATCACTGAGTGTACAAAAACTACAAACATTTCAGCTCACCTGTGTGACACAGGTGGTTGAAGGAAATGTGATGGTGTTTCCAAGTGGATGGCAACAGACTTAGACCACCGTAGCAGTAAATACCATTATGTTAAGGTACAGCACTTTTCTCATGTCTTCTTTTTCCATCAGTGTTGCAGCAATAAGTAATACACTCATCACAGTTATTGAAGTCATAACCTGCAATGTCCTGATATGATCAGATTTTGTCAGCCCACATTGTCAGAATGTTTTGCTTCATGGTTTGGGGTAGCTCTTGTGTTGCTGTTGTTCCGCACAACTTGTCTTTACTTTTCATCTGATTGTGCAGTTCAGAAATGTTTAATAACTATTACTAGCAGTTTTCCCTGTGAAACACTGTGCATACATTAATGTTGTATTGAGGTTGTTTCAGTGGAAAGTGCACCAACAGTTGTGTACCTCAACACACATAGCCCCTGTGCCAGTGTCAATGTTGTCCTGACATTGTAGAAGGTGACGTGATGTTGATAGACTCTGCTTGTTGATGCTGTTATGGTTGTTGCTTGGCAGTACATTTGTCACTCTAAGTAATGTTAGATAATATCAATACATTATTTATGCAGACAATGCAAGTCACGGTACATGGGCTCAGTGCTGAGCAATGTTGATATCTAATGTAGTAAGGCAGGTGGCAGTGATACTGGACGATGTGACCTGTGATTAAGTGGATATTATTTGACATGGTGGTGGACTGATCATCAATTTGTAACAGGTGATAAACAGGTAGGTCATTGCATTTTTTAATTCCAGTGGAAGACATTGTGGTCAGCTAGTCATCACTATGTGGTATGACAGTCTGGGAATGGGAGGTGAATTACGTTTGTTTAGTTGCAGGGGAATGGCAACAATAGACATCATGTGGAGTTCATTTCTTTTTAGGTACATCAAAGTTTTCTATGGGAGTCTAATGTAGAGTAAAATTATTCCACAGGTGTTATTAAAGGTAATTTTGAGTCTTCCCAATGTTTCTTCACTATCTGATGAATATGTAAGTATGTTTAACCCATAGGCTGTTCTTGTATTATATAGCAGCTTAAATAGAGGTAGTTGTATATTGGTTTAAACAACACTGTGTTGGATAAGTTACTTTTAAAAAGTAATCAGTTACAGTTACTAGTTACTGTCCCCAAAAAATTAATCAATTACAGTTACAGATTACTCAGATGCAAAAAGTAATCAGGAAGTGTAACTAATGCATATTATATTTCATATTACTTTTAATACATGAAGTTCGTTTACTCATGGATTGTATTTATGAGGTCTTGGAACACCCAAAAATCATCAAAAACAATCGGAATGGAGTCTTAGACAAGAAATCAGTTTGTATGTTATTTTATTTCATGTTTTCTGTGAAAAATAGGAAAACAGTTGTCGAACATAAATAATATAAACATGTAATGTCACATTATAATAAAGCAGCACATCACATCATGATAGGATGATACATTATATTTCTTAAAAAATATAAAGAACCATACTACTACATATTATGTCATGTATTATTAGTAAAATATAGTATATTATGTCAAATGTTCTTATTACATGGATGCTGCTATTCCCTATTGTCATCTGTGGAAAGCTGAAAATATATGTTACGATACAACTTTCAGTGACAGAGTATGACAGTACATATGGTACCTCATCTGATTTGTCTTTCCTCTGTCTCGCCCTCCATTTCCCTCAGTCTCCCATTCTCTCTCTCTACCTTTCTTTCTATGCCTTTCTCTCTTCCCTTCTCTCTCTCTCTCTCTCTCTCTCTCTCTCTCTCGGTCTTTCAGTCTGTCTCTCTCTCTCTCTCTCTCTCTCTCCCACTCTGTCTCTCTCTCTCTCCTCTCTCTCTCTCTCTCTCTGTCCCTCTCCCTCACATGAAGAACTGCTGCTAGTAATAGTTGTTAAACATTTTTGAACTGCACAATCAGATGAAAAGTAAAGACAAGTTGTGCGGAACAACAGCAACACAAGAGCTACCCCAAACCATGAAGCAGAACATTCTGACAATGTGGGCTGACAAAATTTGATCATATCAGGACATTGCAAGTTATGACTTCAGTATTGTGATTTGTGTATTACTTACTATATCTTGCTCTTTGACTGACTTGTTTAGGCAGCAGCAGAGGAGGGGATGGAGGACAGGGCAGATAGGTCGGTGGCATGGCAGACAGGTAATGCCTGCTGGTAAGCTGCCTACAGCAGACCAGTAGACTGTTAACAGACCTAACTGTATCATGCTTACTGACTGACTTGTCTATTTCAGACAGCGTGGGGCAGAGGTAAATGACTTGTGGCATCCAGAGGTGGTGGTGCCTGTCAGAGTGTCTTTTTAAACTAGACAAGGAGAATATCATAATCATCAAGAAACTAAATGTAATCATGATCATTAATGACTAGTCTACTGCAGGCAGCAAAGGAGAGTTGAAATAAATGGGTTACTGTTGTGGTGACCAGAGGTGGTGTGACCGTGGTGGTGTCTGTCAGCGTGTATTTTTAAACTGGATAAGTAGACTGTCATCAAGAGACTAAACTTCATTACGCTCATGAGTGAACAGTCTACCACAAACATTGTGGAACAGTTGTGATACATGACTTGAAGTGGTGGTGCCCAGAGATGGTGGAGGTGTCTATCAGTGTGTTTATAAGATGGACAAGGAGACCATCATCAAAACAGAAGAGACTAAACTTAATCATGCTCATTGATTGATTCGTCTATAGACACAATTGGAGGGATCGCAAACAGATAAGTGGCCACCGGTGTTGCTCAGGTCATGCCTGCCTGTTAAGCTACTTAGTAGAGAAGTAGACTGTCAAGAGACTTAACTGAATTATGCACTTTAACAGACTAATCTACAGACAGCAGAGGACAGTTCCAATAAGCAGGCATTGGCACCTAGAACATGGCACAAACCCATCACTGTATTAACTGTTGGGCAATCAACACCAGTGCACCTTGACAGTCTGAAGTCCTCACTTTTTTAAAGAATACTAATAATTTTGGAACCATGGTATGTTTCTCTGTATACTCAGATTTGGATAAGTATTTTTTTAATTAGGTGACAAACAACAAGCACAGTAGCGTAGCAGTAGCACACACAGTCGACAACAACATTGTGTCATACGTTGCAGCACTGTTAGAGATTCTCAGAAGCAATCCATGACCACGACCAGAATACAGCTATTTATTCCCAGTAAGTTTTGCTGCAGCGTAAAAGTAGCTGCATTTCAAAGTTTTCATCACCAGGTCTGTTTCATCTAGGTGTAAGGACCTGTCTACCAACACTGAACAGTCTTTCTACAGGAGCACTTGATGGTAGTGCTGTATTGTAATGCAGGAATATTTTCTTGACTGTTGGGAAGTTTTGTAAACTTTCAACATTTTTATTGTTGTCTTTCAGGTACTGCTCCAGTACATGAATAACTCCACCATCACAGGTAGGTTGTGGAGTTTCATCAAGTTTGAAGAAATCATCATCATCATCCTCAGGATTGTCTTCAGATGATGGGCTGCCATGAACAGTGTCTTCCTGATGTGACAACAACACCACTTCATTCTCAAGCAAGTTTTTTGCAGCTCGGTCTTCCCCATCATTCGCTAGCCATCTTAAATGAAATTGTGGTAATGTGACGCTAGTGACAATCAACTCTCTCTGCTCAAAACTGGTACTAAACTGAGTGTCTACCGCTTTCAAGATTGCATCCAGAAGTGGCACTGCATACCGTAATACTGGTCTCATATCAAGCAATTTTGTTTTCAAAGCAACCGATCTTGGAAGAAGATAGCCCATGCAACATTTTGTTTCTTCCTGCAAAATATCCAGCAAATTTTCTAAGGCTGCATTACTTTACAGTACTCCACTAGGAAAGCAATGTAATTTGCTTAAAATCTTGTGAGACCAAGTGCATCGCATATGTTATGCAAATCTTCTTCATCTTTTTTGACAATAGACCTTATTTTGTCAACCGCTCTATAGTACGAATTCCACCTTGTGCCATTGGGGATGACTAGTTTGGTACCAATTGTGTCAGAGGCAGTTTCACTGGCTTGAGAACTTTGGTGTACTTTGTTCCAAAGAGCTGAGCATTTGGCCATTGTGCTGCAGAACACCTTTTTTGTAGGCAGCATTGAATGTAGCAGATTGTATATCCTTCACTGCTATTAGGTTCAGGGTATGAGCCACACAGCATTGATGAGAAGGAAGATTTTAAGTCTCTTTCATGTCTTCATCCACATCACCTAAAATGCGGCACACATCAGTGAAGCTTACAACATATTCTTCGTGTCATTGTCTTCTTCAGCAGTACGACTGCTGCTTCCCCCCTGCCTGCTGCTGCTGATAGTCATCATCGTCATAATTGTCCTCATCATGAACCATGACAGTGCCAATGGTGGGCGTGATATTGTCAGAGCCAAACATGTGAAAAGCCTTAACAAAGTTTGATCCGTTATCCATGACAGTTTTAACAACCTTGTTATGAATGCAATATCTCTAGTGTATCTGCTCCAGTTTTGAAGAAATAATATCATGTGTGTCTGCCTTTTATTCTTGTGCATACCAGTGCTTCTAATTTTCTCAACAATGTTTTCACATATAGCCAATGTGCAGTGACACCTAGATAGCAACTATTATGTACCATCCAAATGTCAGCTGTAGTACAGATGTAAGATACTGTACATTGCTGAATTCAGAAATCAAGTCTGATTTCATGTTTTGGTGCAGTTTCTCTATTCTGTCTGACAGTGTTTTATGTGTCATGACTTTCTTATTTGGCTGCAGACCCATGATTAATCTGGCAAATAAAGGCTGTTTAACAATAGTAAATGACTGTTGCTCTTTTACAACAAACTGAATAATAAGTTTGTCAATGCGAGACTGACTGACAAGGGAACTCTTTGTGGGTTCAAATAATTATTGTTGTAGAAAACATTTTTTTATTTTATTCACAGCCACTTCGGATGACACACAAGTTCGGATGACTCACAAGTTCCACTGCAGCTTGAGCTGGAAAAGTCATTGTCCACCTCTTCTTCATTATCATCTCGTGACCTTTTGTGAGCAAAGGTGGTCACGTCTGGATCAGTATGACCACTGCTGCTGCCTTTTGACACAAGTTTTTTGAATTTTTTCGAAGATGAAGGATGGATGCGTTCCATATGTTTTTTTAAGTTTGACGTGCTATTTTTTGAGGTTGACAGCAGCTTCACTTTCGGCACACAAAGTTTACACTGAATAGAAATGTTTTTTCCCTTATCAGATTTTACCTCAAAGAACTCTCCCAAATACCACTTTTGAAAAACAGACACATCCGGTAACTGTAAGCCACTATGTGGCGGTGGTGGTGTAAAAGAGGATGAAGAAGTGGAGGAGGATGCATTTTGCAATTCAGCCTGATCAGTCTCATTGTCCTGTTGTGTTTCTTTCTGGTTAACAGACATATTTTTTTTTAGAATCAGCCAATTTCTCACCAGAGATGCCAAGAAACAACTGGTCCAATCCATTTTCCTATCATTGGTTGATTACTCTGACTTCCTCTACAGCCAATACCCCAACTCTTACATGGCTAAACTGGACACACTCTACCATCGAGCACTGAGGTTTATAACGGGACTCCCCTTGGACACACATCACTGCACCCTATATGCGGCAGTGGGATGGACATCACTAAAGTTCAGGCGCCACAGAAACGCCGCTCTCTGGACCTGTAGAGCCATCTCTAATAAGCTGCCTTACTATATCTCCTGCTGTCTTCCCCTGAGTATAATTGGGAAATACGAGTTAAGAAGTTACTCAGCTATTACACTTAAAGTACCCGAAACAAAATCCCGCTTTGGCAGGGCAGCCATAAGCTTCGTGCTACCTACCTTATGGAACGATCTACAAAAAACCCTCAAATTAAGCACTCTAATTGGTATAAATGCTTTCAAGATGCTTTATTTCCGTACAATCGAGAAGTATGTAACTGCTTCACCCACTCAGACCCAGTACCGGTGTCTGCACTGGTATATAATACGCCTAGACCCAATTTTAAGTACTGACCCCCAGCTTGCTCCTCACCAGCCTAATTGTTCTCTCTCTTATCCCCCTGTCTTATCAACACTAGGCCCATCCATCCCTTATTCTTCCTTTCCCAACCTCGGATGAGCTCACTACCCTGGGTTGTGACATCCTACCATGCCGTGCTATTTAGCATTCAATCCGGGGCTCACATACTCCTTTCTCCATCCACCTTCTCTACATCCAGCTTTACCAACTTCTTTCTGTGCACCGTGCCCTCCTAGCCTTTCTCCCCTACTTCCCTCCCTCTCTTCCCCCTACCTTCACCTCTACCTGGTGTATATTTTAATTTTTAATTTTTTTTCTTCCATTACTTCCTCCTGCAACCTTAGATAACCTGCTTTATCTTCCTATAGTCACTTCTATGTATGTAAATACCGTGTAATCTGTACAATATCTGTATAATTCTATGTACATATGAACTTCTTTTTCTTCCTCTCTGTAAAGAGTATTATCTGTATTGCCTTGTAAATACCTGTGTTGACCTGTATACACAATTGTTCATGCTTCACCCAGGTCCATCTTGCAAATGAGCTTCTGCTCAACTATGAACACCTGGTTAAATAAAGACTTGATTGATTGATTGATTGATTGATTGATT
This sequence comes from Neoceratodus forsteri, assembly GCA_016271365.2. Taxonomy (NCBI): domain Eukaryota; kingdom Metazoa; phylum Chordata; order Ceratodontiformes; family Ceratodontidae; genus Neoceratodus; species Neoceratodus forsteri. Next base: position 877,503,215 of record CM057459.1, read on the forward strand.
GATTGATTGATATTAACTGCCAAGGAACATGCCATAATGTGAAAAACTAACAACACTGAAGTTACTGATGACATGGACACTGACAGACAGACAGTGACACACTGCACACTGACACTGGCTAATCAGTAATTAGAGTATGGTTTCCCTACAACTAAGATTACAGTTTTAAGACAAATTCAGCAATATAACAATAACTGCACATACTACTAATGTAAGTGCTTCAGACAGTAACAGTGCATCTAGATGGACAATCCATACCTTATGTATTACATATGGCTTGTTAATTATTGACTGAGCAATGCCAAACACTTTTGTTCTTTCACTTGCTCTGGTTATGTAATAAACAGCAAATTACCCTGCCCAAGGCTACCAAAATGTAGACATGGACAACAATCAGGGTCTTGATATGAGAAATTCTGAATGATTGCAAAAACTTACAAGACTAATGTGCTTACACTGTATGAAAAACATTGTCTCACAGTGTGAAAATGTCAATAATACTGTCTCTTTTTGCTATTTACTGGTCTGCACCCCCTGACCTGATGCAACAAAATGTGCTATGTGTCTTCTGTGCTCTTTCTCTGATATCTGCCTTAGTCTTGCTGAAGCCTGAAGATTTGGATGATGATGATGATGATGATGATGATGATAATGATGATGGATAGTCGGATAGTTAGTTCTGTTTCTCACGCACCTTTAAAAAACAACAAATAAGAAAAGCTATGGTGTGCACGCTCAGCACAGTACACTGCCACATCTATTTTAACTACAGTACAGCGCAATCTCAATTAGCTGAACCCCACTTATCTAGACCATACCTCTCTATTATCTGAACTTTGTTATTGTACCTCAGTTCTCTTAACTTTCAAAGGTGATAAAAAACAGTTTTTGTAGGTACACCACCTTGAGATGCTTTTCTGTTTTCAGTTAAGTGTTGATTGGAACCAGTATTCTGAAATGGTTAACTTCAGTGGTGAAAGATCAATTCTTTGGTCCTCTGTAAATGAAATACCAGGAATACTTTTCTCACAATTACTCACTATATGATGAATGATTGATAATGTACTGTCTTGCACAAGTTGCATTGCCTGAACATTGATGACTGTTTGTTAAGTCATGTGTGCATCACATGAGTCAAGACTGTAAATTATGTATTTTTTTACTGGTAAATAAATCAGAAATATATCAAAAAGCCTGTGTCTGTCTTTTTTTTTAATAAATGAATACAGTAAATATTTTCTATGTTGCTTTTGCTTGTATTTATTGCAGTATCTGCACAGACTGCAGTCAGCAAGCGCAACACATGGCATATTTTGATTGAAAATGCGGACATCGCAGTGCCAGTCAAGATGAGCATTAGGATAGTGTGATCAGTGCCAATGGACCTGAAACTTTCAGATACATCAGTCACAGCAGTGCAACAGTGCAGTGCATAGAACATGTACATGCGCGCTGCACTGCTATGTCTCAGTCAGCAACTACAGTGTAGTAAATGCTAAATATGCCTCAACTGTCTGTAATCTCACATAGCAGCTGACTCCAAAAACATCATCTTTCACATTGGGCCTGACTGATATGGGAATGCAGCATGCACGTTTTCTGTTAAGTAGAACTAATACTATTGGTAAGGTGTCTTATTAACAAATATATAATAATTGTTCAAAGTTTAAACAGTACTACTAATAAAATGCTGTAAAATGACTTGATGAATTTTGATAGTCAATTTCTGTAAAACATATCCCTTTGGACCATCAATCTCTTTCTGTACACAGTTACAAGGGCCAAATTATTCAAGCACTGTTAACTGTACTTCATTTAATTTTAAGGCATTCCTCCATCCTCTGCAGTGGTAAGATTTTGGAAGCCATGACATCATGCACAAGGTTATGCACAAGGTGGAGCAATGACATCATGACTTGGTCAGCTATGGCAACAAGTTGAATTCTGAGGTGCTCCCTTGCTCCGTTATCATTGTTGTGGACAAGACAGCAGATGAAAGCACTAGCTCTGTACCTCACTGATTAGCTTAAATATAAATTAAATGAAACTCTGAATGGTGAGTGTTTGACTTTAACTCTGGATTACTACTTAAAATGTATCATTTGTATTGATACAGTGTAAATGCAACTATAAAAAAATGTAATCTTCTGTGATGTCTGTGTGTGTGTGTATATATATATATATACTGTATATATATATATATATATATATATATATATATATACACATCTTCTTTGCCAAAAAAAAAAAAGCTATGTTCATGCAGTCATTAGGATTGAGGATGAAGTGACAAATGTAGGAAAACATCATGTTAGGGTTTCCAACCCTAAAACTTCTGCCCACCCTTGAAGCGAATGAGGGGTGGAGACTTCCTTGGGGTCATCAACCTTAATGCTTAACCCATTGCAGTAACACAAAAGTTAAGATGTGCTAGAGACAAGTGTGTATGTTTCATGAGTGCATACAATGGAATGAGCATTAGGGCTGACAACCCCAAGGAATACTCCACTTCTCATTTGTTTTAGGGTTGGGGCAGATGTTTTATGGTAAGAAAACCTAACATCATATTTCCTTACATTTGTTGCTTTATCCTCAAACCAAACTGATGCTTTAATGTAGTTTTTTATTGCAAAGAATGCCCTTACTTTTTTAGATATTGGAATCATATTCTTATTTGCCGGTGGGAGCACAGGCCCCTTTTGCCCCTGCACTCCAATCCCTTCATAGATGTGTATATGTATGTAGCTGTGGAAGGGGCCTGCACTTCCATTTATAGGACAGCAGTGACCAAATTGTAAGCATAGTCATCTTATTACTCCACTTCATGTACCCAGTACAGAACATTTTCAAATCCCCACCAAAATGTAATTCCACTCAACTGTAACACCATTCCTTGCCACAGGTGAGAAACATATTTTGGCCAGGATCTGTAAAATTTCAGCTGTGACATACTGTACCTGAGGTGGTGTAATAAGAAGGTTATGTTGAAAATTTGGGGTAAAAATATTTAAAATTTCCAAAGTTACAAGCGTGCATAGCAAAATTGCAACAAATTTAATTATTTATTTTGTTTTATTTATTTTACCAGGAGAGACACACTAAGTTAAAATCTTGTTTACAGGTGTGACCTGGGAGCACAAGGAAGGTAAGTGACTTTCTCAGGGTCACACAGTATGCAAGTGGGGGCTGTGGGATTCAAACCCAGGTCTCCAGGTCTGCAGCTCAGAGCCTTAAACCACTGTGCTATACTGGAAAAACTTTGGCATTTGTAACTATTTTGACCCCAAATGTTCAACATAACCTTCCTATAACCCTACCTTAAGAACACGGGTAGGAAAAAGTTTCAATTCCCTACCAAAAGGTGAATTTGTCAACCAACCACAAAATCACCTTTCACATGAGAGTTGTGTAGCGTTACTGATATGGTTCATGAGGTGGGTTCCCCAAAATTCCATGTTAAAAATTTGGTGTCAAAATGTGAAAAAATAGCTGAGTTATGAATAAAAGTTGAAATCCTCATTGAAATACATTGAACAGTATTTACCACAGTTTCTCATATTGCAGACGTTCGCTCCAGTAGAGAAAATGTGTCTTTGAATGTAGGATAGAACTTGAACCTGGGACCTGTTGAGGTGAGTGAGGGTGTGTTGGAGTGTACTGGGGGATGTGAGGTGGTCGGTGCTGAGGGGGAGATGGGGGGCTGTTTGGCGAGGGACCATTGTCTTTTTTTCAGGGAAGAAAAAAAACCATGAAGGGATGGTTTTATTTATTATACAGCCATAGACACCGATGGGCTGGTGGTGGAGTGGCACTAGACACCAGGGACATCAAATTTCAGCAGGGGGACTGTGGTTGGAAAATGGGGAGGATGGAAGGATCACTGACCTTCCAGTGAAATTATTGTTTACTACCATGATGGTGATTGGAGATTGGGGGAGGGAGTGGTATCCCTGGACCACCAGAGTAATTGTTTTTTAATACACAGATGGGGATCAGAGAATGGGGCAGGGGAAGGGATCGCTAGACTACCATGGAAACTATTTTTTAAAATGGGGACAGTGATCAGACATCGGGAGAGGGGAGAGGGAATCCTAGACTACCAGGGAAATTATTTTTTAATACAGAGATAGTGATTGGAGAATGGGGGAGGGACCACTAAGCTAACAGGGAAATTATTTTTCATTACAGGGATGGTGATCAGACAACAAGGGAGGGGGAGGGACCACTGGAATACTAGGGGAATATTAGTTTATCTTCTGGGGACGTAAATCGGTAGCTGGGGGTGCCACTAGACATCAGGGAGCTATGACAATTTGAACTGTCTTTGACCTTTACTGTTGGCAGTCTTTTCAGTTTGAACAGTAAAATTCAAACTGTAAAGAACTGAGAATGATTATTTTCCGATCAAACAGTCTTTACCTAAGTGAGTGACTGGCCAAATTATTCTCACCATGCTAACTGATTTTTGCATTGTTAATTTTAACATACTAAAAAAAGAATTCAACAAAGTATATGAGGGAGACCTAATTAGAGGTCTTGTTTATTAGTTACCAAGTAGTACTTGGGTAGAAAAACTTTGTTGAAACACAAAAAAAAAACAAGGTGGCTGACATCATAAACAATATTTGTATGAGCATGAGCAGTAAATCCTTAACAATTAACAGATCAAACCGTTTTCATTTACCTGCCTGTCTGGTGGATTTCACAAAAATTGTTATATTTCAAAAATGGTAACGTTTTTTCACCAAACCATCCAAAGGCACACCCTTGGTACAGACCCCATCATACCTGAAAATTTCTGAGAAATGTGATTCCATCTGGGCTGTAGATGACTGCAAAAGTGTTTTTATTTTTGTTTTTTTACCACTTAATATCTCAAAAACCATACCAGATGCCATCACAAAACTTATCACATTTAGAGACTCTGGAAGAATGACTGCACATTCCACATTTGGGGCTATTTCGTCAAAGTACACCAAGGTTATTACAATTCACATTTTTGGATTTAACATTCATAGATTCATAGAAGTAGCCAGCAGATAAGGACCGCTTGACCCACCTAGTCTTCCCATGAAAACCCCCAAGCAGAATTCATCTACTTGGGGGCTCTCAAACCTGTCCATCCCATTGCCAGGATACCCATGTGTTTATCCCAAGTTTGTCTGAATTGCTTGGTCGTATCCACCTCACCACCTCTTCTGGCAGTTTCTTCCAGTAATTCACCACCCTCTCAGTGAAGAAGAACTTCCTCCCATTTCTCCAGACCCTGCCTCCTAACAACTTCATACCGTGTCCCTTGGTGTTAGAAGCTCCACTAAGCTGAAACAGACTCTCCACTTGTACCCTATTAACCCTGTCAAGTATTTAAATGTCTCAATCAAATCCCCCCTTCTCCTCTTGTCCTTCAAGGAGTACAGGTTCAGTTCCCCAAGTCTTTGCTCATATGAAAACCCCTGCATTCCCAACATCATCATGGTAGTCCTCCTCCTCCTCTCACTACCTTTAATCTGTCCCTGTCCTTTTGGAGATAGGGCCACCAGTACTGCACTCCATATTCATGGTGCGATCATACCAGTGCTGCCTACAGGGGAAGAAGCACCTCTCTCCTCCTGCTGGTGATCCCTCTTCCTATGCTGTACATCCAAGCATTAGATTTGCTTTCTCCACTGCTTTCCCACACTGCCTTGCCACCTTGAGGTCATCAGTAATAACTATTCTAAGGTCCCTCTCCTCCGCTGTGGCTTCCAGCAGCTCCATCCCTCCCCAAGACTGTATTCTGCACTTGGGTTTCTATTCCCCAGGTGCATGATTTTGCATTTCTTAGTGTTGAAACTCAGTTGTCACCTCCTGGACCACTCCTGCAACTTAACCAAGTCAGTCCTCATCCTGCCCACCCTCCCCTCCCTCCCAAATATCTACCCTATTACTGAGCTTTGCAACATCAGCAAACAGGCATGTTTTACCTGCTAGAGCTTCTGTAATATAGCTGATATAGACTTTAAAAGCACTGGTCCAAACCCCAAACCCGGAGGTTCCCCGTTGCTCAATCTCCTCTCCTTCAAGCATATCCCATTTACCACCATCTTTTGATTCATATCCATAAGCCAATTTTCCACCCATTTATCAATCTTAGATCCCACCCCCAGTTCACACAGCTTCAATACCAGCCTCCTATGTGGGATGGTGTCAAAGGCCTTCATGAAGTCCTGTTAGGCCACATCTGCTACCCCCCCCAATTCAAAACCTTAGTTACTTTATCAAAGAATTCAGTGAGGTTGGTCTGACATGACCTACTCCTCATGAATCCATTTTGTCTCTGGTTTTGCAGCCCACTTGCTTCCAGGTAATCCCCAATCCTTTTTTTGATGAGTGCCTCCATTATCCTGTCAGCTGCTGAAGTAAGACTTACTGGCCTGTAATTTCCTAAATCTTTTCTACTTCCCCTCTTATGTATCAGAACCATGTCCACCATTATCCAGTCCCTTGGTATTTCCCCTGTATCCAGTGATCTGTTGTACAGGGCAGCCAGGGAAGTGGCCAGGACCTCCCTGAGCTCCCACGGCAGCCTAGGGTGCACTGCAACTGTCCCCATGGCTCTATCCACCCTGAGTCTGGCCAGTTCTCTGTAAAATCTCTCCTCAGTGAAGGAACTAGTGTCCACCCCATGCTAGATGATCCTCCCCCATGTATTTTGGGCACATCCCCCTCCTCGACTGTAAATATTGAGCTTAAGTAATCTCTGAAGACTTCAGCCTTCTGGCTGTCCTCCTCCACTGGAACACTTCCTTCCCCCACTAGCCTGACCATGCCCCTGACATTCCTTCTTTCCCCAATACCCCAATATATCTGAAAAACAACTTGTCAACCCCCCACTTCCTGTACTTGATAGCCTATCCTCTGTACTTGCTTTGGCCTTCCTAACAGCCTTCCCCACCTCCCTCTGTCATCACTGGTAATTTCCCCTAGTTTCACATTGATGTAGTGTACCAACCATAAAGATTTCTCCCTCAGAAAAAAGGCTTGGCCTCATATAGAAAGAGAATCCTTTTTTATTTCATACAGCTATCCTGAAGTGCTGTATCAACCCTAACTATAGAGGTGTGACTGCACTCATATAATATGTATACAGTATATATTATAGGGGTGAGATAGTGTCCCTATAATCAGGGTTGTACTGGTAGTTCTAGGTAAAACCCTAATTTTTGCACTTTAATAACTTTGCTACTGTTAAATGGATTTGCATGAATTTTTGCATCTCTGGATGTGCCAAGGTTTGTTCTGTTCGGATGTGCATATTCCGAGATATTACTAGTATAAAAAGTGAACTATTCACATTTTTTCCCATTGATTTGAATGGAATGTTCTTTGAATTTGGCTACCACCCAGACAGCTTGAAATTTTGGGCTTACATTTTTCTATATGAGGACAAGTCTTTTTCATGAGGGGAAAATTGTTTGTCATTTGCAGCCATCTAGTTTTCCATTTTCCCCTACAAATTCTAATTTCAAAAGCCACAAAAATGACATTCCAGACAGTGACCAGCACATGTACCTTGTTTATTGGGACCTTGTTAGCTGGATTTTACACCTAACTGTTGGAGAAAATCCCTTGAAATATTCTTTTTTTCAAAATGATGAATCTTTTTTCATGAGTCATGATATTCACGAGTCATGAAAAAAGATTTATAATCTTAAAAAAAATATATATTTTAAGGGCATTTCTCCAAAAGTAAAGTGCAGAATGCAGCTAAGGGGGTCATGATAAGCAAAATACTGTACATGTGTTGATTGCTTTCCATAATGCTGTTTTTATGGCTTTTTTCTGGTGAGTGGAAAGTCCTGTTTATTCCATGAAGCATTGCTGCTACCTAGACTGACAGAGCTCAGTGAATTCCTCAAAAAATCCACCTTTCTCCAGAAAAGATCCCCCCTCCCATTGTGGAGACAACACCCTTAATATATATGTCCAGGATCTATAAGTCTCATAGTTGCCTTCTTAGAGAAATGTTTCCAGTAACACTATGCTGTCATAACTTTTATTCCGATGCAGGTTATTATCACTAGTTAATTATTATTGCTAGATGAGAGTCACTGATTCATCTAATTGCTCCTCTTTTTGCAGAGAGCCTTTTTCTATTGGGTTTGCACTATGTACCCGGGAGGGTCATGCCTCATGAGCCCCACAATGAATCCCTCACCGAGGCTAAATGCCACATTCATTATAAGTCCTAGTCTTGCTTGTTATTTTTTGCATTCTCAGTGGTGGTTTGCAGTGTGTGCTATGAGAATTAAATGACAGCCCCTCTCTCTCCACCACTCAGGTTTTCAAAGAAGGTACACCCTGACCAAACCCAGAACTTGCTGGCAATGAGGGACTTCAATTTAAATACATCCACTTTGGTACCCCCCCCCAAGCACTCAGGGTTTTAAAGAAGGTGCACCCTGACCAAGCATGCTGGCAACAAGGGATTTAACTTTAAAAACAACCACCCAGGTACCCCTTCCCCCAGCCACCATTCAGTTCTTGAAATAAGGAGCACCCTACGCAACAGAGTATATAGTGGGCCGTTAACCAAGGACCTCACTTTAAAATACAACCACACTGGTGCTGCCCCCTGCCCTGCTACCTTTCAAATCTTGAAACAATGAGCATCCAGCTCAATAGAGTATACTAGGGCAGGCAGCCATGCTCCCCCCATCTCAAGCAATACAATACCTTTATAAGCAGAGTAGAGTAGAGTCTGTTGTCCAAGGTTTGTTATGCTGACAGTGTTGAGTATATATGAATCCTTCTTACATGTAGTACAGACTCCTCTCCCTCTCCTCAACTCTTTCTTGACAGCACTCCCCAACTACCATGGCTTAGAAGCTGTACAACATCAATGCCAACATGCACTGATTCCTAGTGGAACCCCCCAACCTCCAAATGCATCCTCCCTGTAATACAGAATATGGTCCCAAGATGTCTTTTTTACACTGTAAAAATAAACAGTCCCTCACCAATATGATTCCTAACCCAACCTCCCACTGAGCACCCAGCTTCTTGTACCCCCCACACTGCCCATGCACCCTCACTCACCTGAACAGGTCTCAGGATGAAGATCTACTCTCTGACCAAAGACACGTCTTGTTGCCGGAAACGCCGACTGCTATATGAAAAAGTAAGGTTACTGTGGTTCAATGTATTTCAATGGAGTGTTCAACTTTATGGGGCATACCTTTGCCATTTTTGCATATTTGTGATGTCAGATTTTCAACATGGCCATTTTGGGACTCGACCTCATGAACAATGTCAGTGGAATGACACAAATCTCTCCAGAAAGGTGATCTTACACTCACTTGACAAAATCACCATTCAGGCAGGATTTAAAAATGTTCGCCTCCCTTGTTCATCAGGAGGGGTCATAGGAAGGCTATGTTTAAATTTTAAGATCAAAATATTTAAGAATGGCAAAGTTATGTACATACATTAAAATTTTGCTACACCCCCTTGTAACTTTGGCAATGTTAAATATTTTGACTCGAAATGTTCAACATAACAATCTTTTTACACCACCTCATGAATGTTACACCTGTCATTTTTCAAACCCTGGCCAAACTGTGTTTTTGCACCTGTGCTGAGCAATGGCCTTGCAATGTCATGTAATCACATTTTGAGGCAATTTGAACATTTCCATTAGTGGGTTCATTAGGTGGGGTAATAAGAAGGCTATACTGATAAATTAATTCTTGTTTTACTACAAATGCAAGTGCATTAAGAAAGGAAGGGGAGTGCAGGGTCCCACACACAACTGAGGATGCAATTATACTATCTCAAAAAGTAAGGAAATTCTTTGCAAAACCTTGTTAGTGCATTAGTTAGGGCTAAAGTGACAAAAGTAGGGAAATGTGGTGTTAGGGTTTACAACCCTAACACCCCACACCCACCCACCATGCAGCAACAGGAAAAGTCATTACAATTTCATCTCTCCTGTGTCTTTTCTAATCGGTCATGGAGTGTACCTTGGGGTTGTGAGCCCTGACACTCGCCCCATTCTCATATACCCTACATATTTCAGCTTCTTTCATAATTGAATGGGGTGAGTGTTAGGACTGACCACCCCAAGGCACACCCCATGACTGATTAGGAAAGATGCAGGAGAGGTGAAACTGTAATGGTTTTTTGTTGTTGCTGTCTGGTGAGTTGGGGTAGTGTCTTAAGGTTGGAAACCCTAATGCCACATTTCCCTACTTTTGTTAATTTTACCCTAACTAGTGCATTAACAAAATTTTTGCAAATAATATCTATCTATCTATAAGAACATATGAATTTTCTGGCAGAAGGAGACCGTGTGGTCCATTTAGTCTGCCCTGGTTTTCTACCCACCACTAACAATTTGTATTGCTAAGGTGACTATCTATCCCATGCCTGTTTAAATTCACTGACCATATTGGCTGCCACTACATCCAGTGGCAGGCTGTTCCAAGGGACTACCACCCTCTCCGTGAAAAGTACTTCCTAACATTTGTTTGAATTTACCTGCCACCAGGCACATGTTGTGTCCTGTAGTATGTGCAGCCCTGTTTTCCTAGAAGAGATTCTTGGTTTCTACTGTGTTGACCCCTTTAATAAATTTAAATGTCTCAATCATGTCTCCTCTGTTCATCCTCTGCTTGAGGAGAATAAATTTAACTGGCTAAGCCTAGCTTTGTACTTTTCGTGGTGCAGACCCTGCACCATTTTGGTGGCATGTCTCTGCATGGTCTATGTCTTTTTAGGTGAGGTCTCCAGAACTGCACACAGTACTCCAAGTGAGGTCTCACCAGGGACCCGTACAGCAGGAGGATTACATCATGCTTCCTACTGGTAATACCCCTACCAACATGTCCGAGGATGCTGCTTTCCTTTAGTGCCACTTTTTCACATTGCTTCCCTACCTTTAAATTGTTTGAGATCATGACACCAAGATCCCGTTTCAGCTTTGTTTCTTCTAGAAGTTTCCCTTCCAGGACATACTTCATGCATGGGTTCCTTCTACCCAAATGTATGACTTTACATTTTTTGTCATTGAATCTCAACTGCCAGTTCCTGGACCATTCCTCTAGCATCCTGAGCTCTACCTCCATTTCTGCAGTCCCTTCCTTTGTGTCCACCTTGTTGCAGAGCTTTGTATATCTACAGAGAGGCAGCCCTTCCCTTTCAGTTCTTCAGCGATGTCACTAATTAATATGTTGAAAATTATGGGGCCTAGTACTGCCCCCTTCAGCATGCCACTTGACACGTTCCCCTCTTGGGACAGGGTGCCATTTGCCATAACCCTCTGTGTCCTGCCTTGCAGCCAGCTTGTGATCCATTTAACTACTTTGTGATGGATGCCAGCTTGCTCCAATTTGTTGGCTAGCCTTCTGTGTGGGACTGTATCAAAGGCTTTACTAAAGTCCAAATACATCATGTCCACTGCTGCCCCCTGGTCTACTTTTCTTGTAACCCAGTTGAAGAATTCTATCAGATTTGTTGGTATGAGCATCCTGATGTGAAGCTGTGCTGCTTTGGGTCAAGTTGCCCACTCGCTTTCAGGTAGTTCATTGCCCTTCCCTTAAGCAATATCTCTATTATGTTACCCACCACTGAGGTCAGACTTACTGGGTGGTAGTTTCCTGCTACCTCCCTGGTACCACTCTTGTTCAATGGCACAACTGTGGCCCTTTTCCAGTCTTGTGGTACTATACCCTGTTCCACTGAACTGTTAAACAGTTGAGCAAGTGAGGCAGCAACTTCATCCCAAAGTTCTTTTAGAACTCTTGGGTGTATTCCATCAGGGCCCATTGCCTTGTCCACCCTTATTTTACACAACTCCTCAAGGATCCTTTCTTTTGTAGAAGGGGATATGTCAGCTCATCTGGTATAGGGAAGTGTCCTGGCTGGTGCTGGACCTTTACCAGTGTCTTTCTATCTGTCTAACAATCTATCCAACAATCTGTCTAACAATTTATCTATCTGTCTGTCTGTCTGTCTGTCTGTCTGTCTGTCTGTCTATCTATCTATATATCTATCTATCTATCCATCTAGATATATATTATAGTAGTGCAGTAGTGCCACTATTTTTAGGATTGAGCAGGGAATTATATGTTAAACCCCAAATGCTGCACTTTAATAACTTTGCAACCATTCCACAGATTTGCATGACACTTTGCATGTGCAGTCTAATGGGAGAAGATCTCTTGACATATCCAGTTTCATTCCAGTTGGATGTGTGGATTCTAAGCTGCAGAAGTGAAAAATGCAAAAAAGCAGTGTTTTTTGTCATCACATAGTGCCCAGATGGTTTGGAAGTTTAGTCTGAAATGTTCTGGGTATTAAGGGCTTGCCTCAAAAGGATTTGCTTTTCTGGGTTTGCAAAAAAAAAAATTAATTAATTCCAAAGTTATTAAATTTTAAAATGTTGGGTTCTGAGCATGCTCAGTCAGCCGAAAAATAGCTGTATGAAGTTTTTGTATGGGGAATCCTTTTTGTGAGGGCAATAATATTTTATTTGTTTGCCACCATCTTGTTTTCTTTATTCCCTTAAAAATTCAAATTTAGAAAACCACAAAAATGACATTGTGGAGATTGATCAACACGTAGCTTGCTTACTGGGACCCCCTTAGCTGGATTCTGCACTTACCTCTTACAGAAATTCCCTGGAAATGATTTTTTTTAACATTATAAATCATTTTTCATGACTCTTGATATGAAAAAAGATTTATTTTTTATATCATGAGTCACGAAAAAAAGATCCTTTTTTGTGAAGGGGAAATTATTTTCCCTTTGCTGGCATCTTTTCCCTGGTGTCTAATGGCACCCCCCTCCATCCAATCACTGTCCCAGTAATAACATTACAATGTCCTGGTGTCTAGTGGCACCCCCACCCTCCAATTGCCCTCCACCGCCATTTTTTTTAAATATTATAGTTTATCTTTCTCCCTTGTGTCTAGTGGCACCCCCTCCAATGTCCACTTTATCTCTGGTTTCTAGTGGTGCCACCCCACACTCCAATGGTTGTCCCTCTTGATTATTCTGGTTGCCCGGGTGGCTAGTGGCACCACACATCCTCAGATGTCCATTGGACACTGAAAAAAAAGTTCCTTAATGTCCTTTTTTTATCTGTAAAAAAAAAGATCCATTGGTGATACACCCCGCTCACCCCAACCTCCCACTGAACAGCCAACCTAGACCCTCACACACAACCATATTCATCTGAACATGTCCCAGTCTGAAAAGCCACTGTACAATTGAAGACATGTCATGCTGCTGAAACCTGCGACTGGTGTATGAGAAATAAGGTAAGTGTGGTTCAATGTATTTAAATGGTGTTTTCAACTTCAGTGCATAACTTTGTAATTTTTAAAGATTTTGACACCATTTCAACATACCCTTTTTTGAGGCCCCTACTCATGAACAATGTTGGTGGCATTCCTCAGATCTTGACTGAAAGGTGATTTAGCTCTCAGTTGACAAATCACCTTTTGGGTAGAGATGTACGAAAATGGTAAATTTCGCCTAACTAAATATTTCACGTAATTTCTGCATTATGCAAAATGTTTTGCATAGGAGAAATGTAATTTCACCTCTGATTCCGCTTTTGTGTAAAGTGAAATTTTGCCCAATTTCACCAATTTTGCTTTTGCGTAAGGCAACATTTTTGCCTTTATCCTGAATTTCACCAATGTTTTCAATTTCGCCATTGAAATTGCAATGCATTGTGAGTAGATAGATGAAATATCATGTGCAGGCTGTTTCTTTCACAGTATCTTGTCTGTTGAGTCGGAGAGCAGTTCAGTGTGGTGCATCACAGCCAATAAACCCTTCAAAAACCTCTTGATTTGTGATTTTTGAGAGTTAATTGCTCCCAAAATCTCAATTTAGTTCTTAATTCTACAAGTGAACATTTGTTTTGTTTTTATATCTTTGGATAGTACTTAGTTAAACTGAAGTAGTGTTTTAAGTTTCTCTTTGTCTATGTCTGTGAGGGAGTTGAGTGGAGAAAGGTTGACTGTGTGGTGTGTGTGTGTGTGTGTGTGTGTGTGTGTGTGAAAGCAGAGTAGTAGGCTAGTTCCTAATATTTGACAGATTTCTCACAAGTTGTGAGTGAGTTTCTGTAATTTCTTTTAAGCCTTAATATTTTTTATTTGTGTGCTACTTATCATAGGAACAAATCAGGAACTTTAGCTGTTAGGCCATTATTGTCCTGCACATAAGAATTACAAAATTTGATAAAGACAATTAAATTTGTGTTTGTCAAGAGCTATCTTAAACTGGATCGTAGTTGCACACAAAACCACAGAAGCAAGCAAAGCATTTCATTGGGTAACTGTTCGTTGTGAAAACCAGGCACCTCTTTTGCTGGATTTATAACTATCTCATGTTAGTTGATATTAATGTCCCCGGTTAGTAACTAAGGTTTGCCGTCAATGTAAAACTAGAGATTCCCATATAACAGGTTCCCTACTTGCTTTGTAAATCAAACACATATCCCCATGATATAGCCTATACTGCATCAAGTATAATCCATGCTCACTTAGTCTGTCCTCATAGGGGAGAGTCTCCAAACCCTTAATCCTTCTTGTTGCCCGTCGCTACACCCCCCCTCCAAATGCCTCATATCCTGTTTGAGACGAGGTTGCCATACAGAGCCACCGTACTCTAAATGAGGTCTGGCAAGAGAATGATAAAGAGGCACGGTCACCTCTCTTTCTCTACTTTTAATGTTCCTCATAATTGATGCCAAAATCCCATAGGCTTTTTTAACAGTTATTTTACAATGATTGGAAAAATTGTAAATTCTAATTCTTTGTTGATCTATATTCCCAAATCCTTTTCTACATTTTCAGTTGTTAAACTAACCCCATCTATGTAATACTGAAATTCATGGTTGTTTCTTCCTAGATGCATTATCTTACATTTTAATAGTTTAAATTTTAATTTAATCCCCATGGCTGATGTATGCAGAAGATTAATATTATCCTGAAATGGCTTAGCATCTGTTTGATTGGTAACTACCGCACCACATTTCATATCATCTACAAATGTTATAAGCCATGCATTATTATCACAATTTAAAGAAGAAACCAATATCCCAAATAAAGCGGGCCCCAACACAAATCCCTGAGGTACACCGCTAGGTACCAAAGTCCAGTTGGATGACTGACCCTTAATATAGACATGCTGTTTCCTATTGTCTAGCCAAGCAGCAATCCACCTAAGGACAAAACAATCTATACCAAAATTACTCAATGCGTCAAGCAATTCTCTATGTTATTTGTTATATTTTTCTTACATATTGACCCTTTTTTGGGTAACTTTATCTGAACAGTTACTACATTCTGACTGAGTAGTTCTGTTCCTGTTTCCCTTTGCTTAATCACTTTTGTGATTTTTTTTTTATTGAAAGTATTTGTGTACATTGACCACTTAACTTGTCCATATCCAGGTACACTTGCATTGTTGAACTGCTCAAAGAAACTAATATTGTAATCTAGCCTCTGCATTGCAGCATTCCTGTTTTTCTATTTAATTTGCTTACCATATTAACCCTTTCCTCCTTGTTACACCACTGTTGTTTACTATCTGACCTACTATATAAAAAACTACATAGTTTTCAAGATAGTGGTGGTCCCTGCATGAGTTTTGGAGGTGACTTTATTCATTTCAGATCTTGTTGTCCCTTCTGTCTGATATATCTGTAAACCAAAACTGTATTTAGTAAGTTCTAACACATTGCAGTACATGCCTTAATGAGACACCACTTATCCAGACCGTAGTTCATATTTTGACATAGAGGTGTTTTGTGGGGTTGGTTTATCGTTTTGTTTTTGTGAACCTACCAGTACCTACCCAGTTATTATCATGTTGTATAATAATTATTCCATTTAAAAACTGACATTTCCTTAAGAACTACTTAAGTATTCTTTTCAGATTTACTGCACAACGTTGTTGTGGTGGTGTTCCTGTCAGTTTTGTATTGAAAGTCTCTTACTTCTGTCCTCCTGTTACCCCATGTTACTTAACTCGTGTTTTTGTAACTGAAAAAGTAAAATAGTGTTTTCACACTTGAAAAGGCTACAGCAGCAGTTGTAGGTAGTAATATACACTACAGTGCAGCTACCTATTCTGATTCCACCCCCCTGTAGATAGCACCGCAGGTGTTAAATCATACTTATTTAATAGAAATACATAATAATAATATAGTTCCAGAGGAACCCAAATGAAACAAGCATATAAATATGCCTTCCAAGAGATGTTCAACTTCAGGTAAAGGTGCCAGGTTGAGAGGTGGCTCAAAGAAGTCTGTTGGAAAAAGCAAACCTTTTTCTGAATCAGTTCCCTCTGTGATCTCTGCTGCTGCTGTGGCAGCCAGTAGAAGCAAAATCAAAGTTAGAATTGGCTTGAGGTCTGTGACTCATTTTTTTACTGCCCAGTCTGTAAATAGCATGCTCGTTGGGGATGATACTGTGAATAAGGGAGACATTCACACCAGTAGAGGCACGGAGGTCTGGGAGGAGGTCAAAAAAGTTGTCAGTGTGACTGTTGTTCCTGTTCAAGGAGGAGCTGATGGTGATGAAGGTGATAGTATCCAGCTTCAGTCTGTTTCTCCTGGAGAAGGAGATAAGGAAATTCCGCCCCCCCCCCACAGTGAGGAGAAGCCAGAGAAGGGAACAGTTTGTGTGGCAGTAGACAGTGAAATGGATGAGGAGGAGGATATAATATGTTTTGGTACAGATGATGATGATGAGGTGTTGGATCTCCTGTGGGGGCCAGAAGTGAAAAAGATGAAGGGTGATGATGTAGCCCATTTAGATGACAAGACTGAGGGTGAGGCTATCAGCAAGCTTACAACAAGCAGTCCAGTCACCCCACCTCCTAAACGTAGCATGGTGGATATCGTTCAAGTGGCACAAAAGCTAAAACTTCCACACCTTTGACTCCGCTGTCCAAGTCTTAGTCCCATGTCAAATCTAGAGCTGCAAAGTCCCTAGTTTGGGATTTTTTCATGCTTGATGCAGCTGATGACACTTTGGCAATATGTCAGCTGTGTCAAGCACATGTAAGTCATGGAAAAAGGGGCATCCACATAGGCACCAGTGGCCAGCATGCCCACTTGAAAAACAAGCACGCATTGCACTAGCACCAATACCAGAAAGATACCAGAGCTGTTGGTGGGACTTCCCTTGTCAAGCTTAATGTTAGTGACAGCAGTGAAATACAGCAGAAAGAGGGAGGGATGAGTGGGTCAGTTGAGGAGGAGTGTGAGGATTCATTTTCTTGCTCAAGCAGTGGGCATAGTAGCAGTGGAGCTGCCACTCCCTCAAGTTATAAAAGTACACCACCAGGCACCAAATCCACCAAAATAACCATTTCATACATGCTGCACATCCCAGACTCCAAGAGTCACCTGGTACCCCAGCAAGAACAACAATGGTGGCACAAGTAAAGCGTTTTTGTTGACCCGGTCCCAAGATGCAGCCCACACTGAAGAGTGTGTTTGAACGGCACTCAAAGTACACCCCCATCATGCTGCTGCACATGAGCTGAACACAGTCACAGCTGAAATGCTTGCCATCAACCTGTTGCCCTTCTTCTTCATGGAGAATCCAGGATTTCACTGTTTGATGGTGCATGCCTGTCCCAAATGGCAGGCGACATCGTGAACATATTTCCCAAACGTGCCATGCCCGAAATCTACAGCAGAGTTTCACAGTCTGTCCCACATGCCATGAAGCATTCTGCCTCAAAACACATCTACCTTAGCATGGATATATGAACAAGTGGGCAAACATCAGGCAGCTCATATCTATGCATAACAGTACATTGGGCACAGGTGGTTGTTGATTTGGGGTCTGGCAAAAGCTGCATAAAGAAAAATTGTGGTGTAGAAACACACCTGGTATTCATCAGAATGCAACCATAACTATGCAAAGTGTTACAGGGTCTCACACTGGTGAGAAAATGCTGAATGTTTTGCTAAATCAGATTGATGGGTGGCTGAATGCACACCTACTCACAGCGGGGTTTATTGCCACTGACAATGGCTCCAATGTGGTTAAGTGCATTACTGACAGTGTTTTTTTCAGAGTTTCCTGCCTGGCATACTGCCTTAATCTAGTTGTGCAGCAATTTCTGAACCATGATGACATAAAGGAAACTATGTCTGTCGCCAGATGCATCTGTGTGCACTTTGCACATTCTGCAAAGGCCCTTGACTAACTGCATGAGCTGCAGCACACTAACCATCTGCCTCAGCACTGTATGACGCTCAATGTGGTTACCAGGTGGAAATAGAGATTGGATCGGATTTGACACTGGACTGTAATTTTCACCTGAAAATTCAGCCGTACATATATGAGGCTGAGGTTGTTGTGAGAGGGATGAAGAGCCAGACATTCTCACGGGGCAGCTTGCAGTTCGCAATGAGCGGCGTGATATAGATGCTGAAGCATGATAGTCTATTTACACTATATAGCAGTGCGTTTTGCTTAATGAGTGAAGAAAGCCCCCCATAACATATTTTTTTTTTGGTACACTGAAAAGTCTTCAGGTATTACTATTACACTGGGTAGCCATCTGTGAGCGCTTCGTTTTGCTCTGTTTTGCTCCGTTTTGCTCCATTTGATCTATTTATTTTACTTTTCTTTTGGCTCGTTCGCTGAGTGGTTACGCTGTTGTACCGTTGTGTCAAGGACCACATTATTTGTTGTCCTGTCTCGTCAATTGTCATTAACTACTCGATTTTTTAAGCTATTTGGAACTTGCCTACCTGAAGTCGTATTGTGCCCAGCCATGTCGTTTTCAGCTGCTGTGTGGTCCTGTGGTTAGCTGCTGGCTGTGTGCTAGGAGCGGCGTGTGGAGCTGGGTTGACTGCCTCTGGTGCTGTGGAGAAGAGTTTGGTTGCTGGTGGCCTGGGGTTCTGGTGGCTGCTTGCGTGCTTGGGGTGAACGCTGGACTGGACTGTGAGGAGGAACGCTTCGTGGTGGAGTGTTGGTTCCCATTCGGGGAAGGATTATCGCCGAACCAGGAAGAGGAAGTAATCGGGATCATACCGTGACTGGACTTACTGTATGGAGGAAGCGTCTGGGACAGACGAAGTTGTGGATTATTTGAATTAAATGGTCCAGATTCCCTGGTCCGTACAGGGAGTGGGTTCTCTGCCTCCGGAGGGTGGTGGGGTTAACCTTGCTTCCTTAGTGAGAGGGGGGTACCATCGGAGGGTGGTTCAGCCTGTCTCATTGCTGTGAGGGTCAGGTTGAGTCTGAACTTCTGGTCGATGCTTTCTCTGGATGTTTGCAGGATTTTACTGGAGCTGGATTTGTGTGAACTGCTACTTTGGTGATGTATACTTGAACTTTTGTTATCTTCAATTATACTTTGGGATACGATTGGGAGGACCGAAACCTGAGCTATTTAGTTCAGTCTTGTGAGAGAAGAATGTTTAAAGTTTTTTGGGCCATACTAGTGGTGAGAGCACAAAAGTGTGGATACTAAGAAGAAGAAAAGACCTTGAATGCTTGTTTTGGTTTTTCCTTTAGTATTTTGGAAATTGAAATTTTGGGCCAAACTTTAAGGGTTTTGTGTAGGTGAAAAAAAAAATCCTTTTCTACAGTGGTGAGAGCACTGTGGGAGGGGGTAGATACATTTATGTGTAACACATTGTTATGGAATGTTTTATCCTTGATAGAGTATTTTGTTAGGGTTTAATTTTAGTTAGTTTTGTTTTGCTTAGTTATAATAATTATATGTTATTTGTATGTTGTATTTTAAATTTTGTTATTTATATATTCTGTTGGGGTTTTGTATTAGTTGTGTTACTATGTGTTGGAATGAAATAGGACAGTTGGTTATTATTCCCCCTCCAGGCTCAGGGATCTCCGT
Organism: Neoceratodus forsteri; assembly: GCA_016271365.2. NCBI lineage: Eukaryota > Metazoa > Chordata > Ceratodontiformes > Ceratodontidae > Neoceratodus > Neoceratodus forsteri. Next base: position 877,523,099 of record CM057459.1, read on the forward strand.
CCCTTCTCCTGTCCCCCTCTGTCTCCGGGAGTCTATAGAAGGTGTAGGGCTCTGGGTATTGTGAGGGGGAGGAGGAGGGTGGGCTGGGCCTGGGCGGGATGGAAAGGAGCGGGCGGATAGGGATAGTGAGGTCAAGGAGATGCCCTGGGGTGAAATGGGCTCAGGAGAGGGGGTTCTCCCTGTCTTGTGCCCATACCCAAGGGTTCTGGTTACCAGCAGGTAACACGGTCATCGTCAGAGGTCCATCCTGCACGAGCGGTGTTGTGCAATGCTAGGTCTATTAAAAACAAGATGGCTATTATAGCCAATCTTGTTGGGTCAGCTGACCTGGCTTGCATCACCAAGACCTGGCTGGATGAGAATGCTGGGCCAGTATTAGCCGCAGCAGTTCCGGCCGGGTACTCGGTGCTACACCGCTCGAGGCAGGATCGTAGGGGCGGGGGTGTTGCCATTTGTTTTAAATCAGAATTGGGCCTGGTGGAGGTACCAGTGAGAGTCACCGGATCCTTTGAGTGTGTCTTAGGTGAGGGTGTGGGGTGCAGGATACTTCTCGTATACTGTCCACCAGGTGACGGGAATGTTTTCCTGCAGGAAGTCGCATACTTCATTGTCGACCTAACATTGGGGTCCCCCCAGATGGTTGGTTCTGGGTGACTTCAATGCTTGGGTCAACGATGAACTCTCACGTTTTGGTCAAGACTTCCTCCAGTTGATGTTATCACTGGGCTTCACACAGGTAGTTTCCTCCTCGACCCATATTGATGGGCACTCATTGGATCTGGTGTTCCTTCTGGGGATGGGGATATCTGATGTGGTGGTGGAATCACTCCGGATGGTCTGACCGTCACTCCATTAGGTTCAATTTTGAGGCCGCCCCTACTAGGTCAGCCCCTTCGGATATGGTCCGGTACCGCCCATTGAGGGGTGTGTCCCCAGATGACCTGATGGCAGTACTGGACCTATCGGATCTTCCGATAGATTGCTTGGATCCAGGTGACCTAGTACAGGCCTATAATAGGGCAGTTACAGGGGGCCCTGGATTCTATTGCACCTGTTCATGTTCGTCTGCTCACTCTTCATCCCAGGTCTCCATGGTTTGATGAGACCATGAGGGAGTTGAGGAGGGTTGGACGAAGGCCGGAGAGGCGTTGGCGGAAGTCCGGTCTGGATGATGATAGACTTAGTTTGATGGACCATTATATGGCCTATCAATCCGCAATCTCTCATAAGAAGGCAGAGTTCCTGTCCAGGGAGATAGCGGCTGCACAGAATAGACCAGCCCAGCTATTTCGGACTGTGAACAGACTGTGCAATCCAGTCTGTCTTCAGCCCGGGAGGGCCTTTTCCACAGAACGGTGTGAGGAGTTTGCTCTTTTCTTTGCAGATAAGGTTGCCAAAATCAGATCGGATGTCCGCTCTTCCCTCTCCAATGGGGGTAGTGATGGTCGGCCGGAGATGTCAAACACCCAGTTTGCATGGTCTGACTTCAGCCTCCCCAAAATCGAGGATATTGTGATGGTCATCTGAGCGCAATGACCAACCAGCTGTGACCTAGACCCTGGCCCCACATGTCTCCTAGTGGATTGTGTGGATAAAATCGGACTAGTGCTGGCTTTGATAGTCTGGAAGTCTTTGGAGAGGGGGACATTTCCTGAACCCCTTAAAGAGGCTATAGTTAGGCCTCTTTTAAAAAAGCCCTCCTTAGACCCAGATTGTCTAGCAAATTACAGACCAGTCTCTAACCTACCCTTTGTGGGTAAGGTTATTGAGAAAGTGGTCGCACTGCAATTGGAGTATCATCTGACCAACAACAATATCTACGATGCTCTCCAATCTGGATTTAGGAAAAGGCACAGTACCGAGACAGCACTTGTTCGTGTACTAAATGACCTCCTAATAGCGAGAGATCGTAGGACCCGTTCTAACTTGGTACTTCTTGATCTCTCTGCAGCATTTGACACTGTTGATCATGGAGTGCTGTTGGAGCATCTGCGGTCCATCTGTGGACTATCTGGTATGGTCCTCAGGTGGTTTAGATCTTACCTCGAAGGTAGGACTCAGAGGGTGGTGTCGGGAATTTTTTCCTTGGCATCAGTCTCCCTGCCTTGCGGGGTACCACAGGGCTCTATTCTAGCACCTATGTTATTCACAGTGTATATGCTGCCTTTGGGAGTGATTATAAGATGATACGGACTGGGTTTTCATTGCTATGCTGATGATACCCAGCTGTATATGTCTTTGTGCCCGCCAGGATGCTGCCTTGTCGGTATTTAATAACTGCCTTGCAGAAGTCCAAGATTGATGAGTGGGAGTTGGTTGAGGTTAAACCCCAAGAAAACTGATGTGTTGTGTTGATGAGGTCGCCGTGAGGCGGGTTTGCCAGCTGGATCGCATTCTGTCTTATGGCTTTGCAGGCGCCACTGACAACCCCAGATCAGGTGCGGAATCTTGGTGTAATAATTGATGACCACTTGATGCTTAAAGCTCAGGTGTCAGCAGTGGTCAAAACTTTCTTTTTCCATCTGAGGAATATCGCCAGGGTGAAGCATCTGGTTCCTCCAGAAGATCTTCCAACATTGATCCATGCCTTTGTTACCTCCCGCCTTGACTATTGCAACTCCCTGTACCTAGGGCTATCAGGGGTTGAACTTTGCCGTCTGCAGCCAGTGCAGAATGCGGTGGCCAGGTTGTTGACTGGTTCTTCTAGATCCAGTCATATAATGCCTGTGCTCCATGGACTGCACTGGCTGCCAGTACTTTGGCGAATCACCTTCAAGGTCGGTCTTCTGACCTATAAAGCTCTACATGACCAGGGACCAACTTACCTGAAAGAGCTCCTTTGCCCCTACTGTCCCTCCCGCCCTCTCCGATCCACTGATGAGGGATTGCTGGAGATTCTCAGGGTCTGTTTAAAATCTTCGGGGGCTAGGCCATTTAGTTTTATGGCCCCGACCCTGTGGAATTCTCTACCTCGTCAGGTGTGAAATAGTCCGACTGTCCTGATCTTTAAAGGAGCCTTGAAAACCCACCTTTTTAGTCTAGCTTTTAATGATTTATAATAGTTTTAAACTCTGTTTATTTATTGTTTTATGTTATTGTACAGGCGCTTTGGATTGAAGAAAAGCGCCTCTTATAAATAAAAATTGATTGATTGATTGATTGATTGAACTCCATGCTGTACATGCTGGACCAGTTTTATGAGCAGAAAAAGGTGGTTTCAGATTTCCTACTGCTGCACACCATCCAGGACAGTGCTGGAGTGTTTATCACCCTAACAATAGAGCAGTGGTGATAAATGGATGGCATAATACGTATTCTGCATCTGTTTGAGCATGCAACACAGGCTGTGAGTGGGGACACTGCCTGTATAAGTCACTCAATACCCCTTATATGTGTGCTGAGGCAGACATTGGTAAATGTCCATCACCAGATGGAGGCAAGTGATGATTACAGTTCTGTTCGTGTAATGGATCATATGCTCCATGCACTGGACAGCAATACACATATCTCTGGCATTATGCAGTCTAATGAGTTTGCTATTGCAACCATGCTGGATCCTTGGTACAAACGTGGCTTGCCTGCCATGATTGAAGAGGGTCATGTGTGAGTGGACAAACTGACCAGTTACCGTGTCAGATAGGTACATGGTGCACAGATGAAAAATGCAGAGACACAAAGGGCACATATACTAGGTGTTGCTACCACCACCACCAGTAAATCATCAGAGGCCACCAAATCAGAGAAAATGTCAAAATTGCAGCACAGCACAGCAGGTAATCCCATTTGGGATGCTCTGTACCAGGTGGGAGTGGAAGAAATTGAAGACAAGGAAGAGGAGCATGATGAGGCAGCAGGACTCAGGGCAGTACAATGTATGGTGGATGCCTACATGGGAGACACCAAGCATCTTGGCATCACGGATGAGCCATCGGTGTATTGGAGCAGTAAAGCGAGTGATTAGCCTGCATGGCATCTGTCGCATCTAAATACTTCAGCTGCCCACCATCCAGTGTCAATGTGGAGGGGGTGTTCAGTTCTGCTGGAGCCATTGTGCATGACCGTAGGACAAATCTGCCACTGAAGAATGTTTCCATCCTAACATTTATAAAAATAAATGAGGCTCACATGCCACATAACACAGTTATTTCAATGATGTTGCCCCAGGAACTCTGTCTCTGAGACAATAATGACAATGAAGACTTCCACTCTGGTAAGGCCTCTAGTAGCAGGGAGGTAGATGAAGCAACAATGATGACTGAATTTCCACCTGGTGATGACTCTAGTCTCAAAAACTATGAGGGCTGCTTCATGTATAATGTTTCAGTGGAAGAAGGCTAAAGGTTTTCTGCCCCCCCCCAGCCACCACCAGCACCCTCCCATTTCCACTGAATATGCTGTTTTTTGTTGTTGTTCTACATTTGAAATTTTATTTTGCTGGTTGTTCTGTGTTACACATCCAGTTAAACCATTTAATTTGATTACCCAACCTAGTAACAATGTTTTCTTCTTTTAATTTTTGAAAATGTATTCGCCCCTGCTATGCTAACTGGAATGAATCACAGCAATACACAATGGTCCCATCAAGCAACAAATACTGAATTGCATCTTCCCAGTTTCCACATCTACCTCCACCATGAGACCATTAACGAGTGTCTAGTGAGTGTGCCACCACTGTATATATGATGTAACAATAACAACTTTGTCGGACAGTGCACAGCCAGTACTATGTTACTCAGAAATGCATGCATACTCCAAACCATCCCCACGTATACAATTAACCAACATGTAATCTGCCTCTTTGTCATACATCCTAATGTGTATAATATAGACTTCGACAGTCTGGGCCATCACTCTCATATTACCAAGAAATATTGCTGAAAATCTATGAAGCTGATAGTTGCATTCTCCAGCATAAACAACAGTCTCAGACCAGCACATTAATGCTGCAGCTGAGTCCAGCTAAATTACTCCTCCTCCTCCAACAGTCTTCCACCAAGAAGAACCACTTCATTGCTAATGCCAGCACATTTGGGGCCAGTACATCAACCTACAGTACACAATGCAGCACTTTCATCCCAGCAAGCACACTTGGGGTCGTTTTCCCACCTGCAAAAGAAAAAAGCCACTCAGAGTCAGAAACCAACACATATCATCATCAAGCAAGAAATATATATGTTCTTCCTCCATGGCCTGTCTTCTGTTCAACTGATTCATGTTAATTAGATTTCAGCTGTTGTCATGTTATTACTTATACCTCCATTGTGCTGTTATGCATGCCTTTGATGTGATAGAATGTTAAGTATGCATGCAAGGCAGCACACCTTAATGCATAAGTTTTCTTAATGTATTTCCATTTCACTCTATGCAGGGTGTGCCATGATCATGCCATGTGAGACCAGGACTGCGGAACAAGGATGATACATCGACATGGCACTTTCATAGCCTAGTCAATCCACTTTGCAAGCATCATTATGTACAGGTCAGTATTGGAATTTTAACGTTTTTCACTTGCTAGATTTTGTGTATTCCATTTCAGGTATGTATGTCCTGGTATGTTTCACCAAACCATTAGCTCGTAATTGAAATCATTTCAGCAGTGGAACATTTTTGGGCATGTTGCCAACATCGATGGTAAGTATCAGCACAGATAAGTATCAATGCTAATTTTTTTTTCTTTTGATATTTTTTCTCCATCATGTTACAGATGATATTGGTTCAAACAACATCTGTCTTGAATCGTGTGACTGGTAAGGCAAATGAAATTTTCTGTTCAAAAGGAATTAATTTTTTAATACTGGTAACAGTGTTAGTTCAGGTAGCATCATAGTGCAGGTGATAAATGGTTATGCTGCCATTTACAGTGTCAGTTGCACATTCGTGGATAAAAGTAATATATCCTTTATCGTCTTACAGTGGTTCAATCAAGGGACTTATTTAAGCTGCGTATGGGTGATTCCACAGTGTCAATGGCAAAACACATGACAATACAATCCAAGGTCACAATTTTCAAGTTAGCCCAGCAGTATTTATAATATGTTTATTTTCCTTCACAGGTGTCCGTTGATGATGATGCAGTATGTTTTTAATTGTCAGCAGTGGCCCACACCTCGCAGGTGCAGCACCTTTATTCAGCATCCACACACCATGATGGAAGACTTGTATTTAGTCAACAATGTTGTACAGAGATGGGATGCATTGGCAAATGTCCACCAGAAAATTAAACAACCATTCCAATTGAAGTACTTTGTACCTGGCAAATAAGAAAAAAATAAGACATTTTGAGCATTGTTACAACTACGTGCCCCCCCACCATCATTACATAAAGCAATGCTTACATCAGGGAATGGTTGTTAAACTGGAACTCTTGACATGAACAGACTATGTCTGATGAGCACAAACAGCAGCCAGATTGGAAGGTAACAGATGCACACAGCAGAGGAATTCCTGAATATTGACAGACTCATATAGAACATAGTTACTGTCAAAGTCTGACATCTCTGTACTGCAGTAACCACAAACGTAATACTTAACCACATCCACTAACCCCTCACCAACCCTCAACCACCTCCTCCACCACCCGTCCACCAAAGACCATCACAAATTAACCCCCATCCTGCCGCCGACGAGTTAACTCGTCCTACATTAATTAAGCCCCTGCTGCCGCCGACGGCATAACTCGTCTTTTTAAACATTTTTTTTTCAGAGCTACAGAGCACATAGACAGTTTGAATTAGTAGAAATATGCCTAGTGATATGCAAAGCAGGGACCTCTGACTTTCTGTTATTGGTATCACTATTAACCAATCACAGCTCACCACATAACAATAGCTCCTTTTTTGTACTCATTTGACTGAGATTTGACGCACTTGCATTTTCCCCTTGTGGACTGCAAGCTGAGCTGGAACGTCTCCCGATTGTCTGAAAGTGCTATTTCGAACAGTTGCCTGAGATCTACTGCTTCGTGTCAACATAAGCAACTCTGTTGTGAGGTCAGTCATTTATTCTGTAGTTTTGAAAAAATGGGCACTAGTAACTGTACTTTCATGGCAAACGAAATGAAAGATGTGAGGTATTTGAAAGGGGCCAAGTCTTTTTAACAATTAGTAAATTAAGAGGCAATGGTGCAGACTATGGGGTACCCACCACAAACTTGTTTTGTGTCAGCAATTTATGCAGCCGTGAGTACCACACACCATTTTACAAATGTTTTTCCTTCAAATTAGTGAGCTTAGCCGAGGATGTCATTTTTCCTAATCTATGGGACAGAGTTTACCATGATACAGTACATCACTTTTTTTTTGTATTATATTTTTTCCTGGGTACGATAGAAATATTGTTTCAGCATGGATTTTGGAAAAAAAAAGTAGATCTTCAGCGCATTCGCCAGTCAGTGCTGGGCACGTATATTTTTTTTTTAATTTGTTGATCAGTAGCCTTTTTTATATTGCAGTTGAATGAAATACCACTTTGTTGTGTCATAGCTTTTTTGGGGGTGAGTTGTGCGAAATTTGAAGGAAATGGAAGCGGTATTCGAATGAATGTCTCTTTTTGCTGTGCTTCCCTCTAGTATGCTATCTGAAAATGACCAGGAATCAATATAGCGCACACTTACTGCATTGTGTACCAATTTGTGCTAAATTGTCCCCATTTTACATTTTACTTTCATATATTATTTTTCTGGGTAACCTTCGATAATGGAATAGTAAGTGTTTGTGGAACGCTATTAGAATGCTGCTCGTTCTTGTCAGTCCTCGCCCCTTTTTTTTTGCAGTCCATTCGCACGTTTATTATCCTGAACTCAGAACCTCTTCAAGCTACTTCATTTGCCTAATTGCTTATAAAACTCAGAGACAAAAGAAATGGAATATTGTATAAACTCAGGAAGCCTGCTGCATGGCGTGGCAATAGGTTTACTTTGGTTTTATTTTGCACATTTTAGCCCCTGAGTGCAGGGGCAGACTGGCAAGGGGTGCCTGGGATGCTAATTGCATCCTGGCCTGTCAGCATGTGGCCTGACACTGTGTGCTGCCTTGCCTTTTTTTTTTCGTGGCACCGAGACGATTAAACTATTTGCTTGCCTCTATTACGTGCTGCTTACTGTCCCGTGCCCGGATCCGGATGTTCTCTGTCTGGCTGTGGAGAGGGCAAGAAGATGTTATTTTGATTGGCGCCATGCACCATTTCTTGAACGGAGACGGAGAGAGGAGGTCAAGTGTTTGTGTTCACTACACAGCTGCAGTGCTCCTGGACAGACAGAGGATGCATGTAGGCCCTACACTAGTTGTTAGTTGCGGGATTGTGGGCTGCAAGTGCAAGGTAACAGTCGACTGTGAACGACAGTCCATTGACATCTGCAAATATTTAAATTATTTTTCGTCGACGAGTTTGCCGGTGGGTGGGTGAGTGCTTCCGACTCCGAAGGTACACCCATACAGTACACTGAGCCAAGCTGGCGTTCTTAAAAACACCATCGTGTGCTTCGGTGCATGCCTGCCCTGCCTCTGGCCTGGTTGTAGGTAATGTAAACAAGTAAATTAATTTATTTTGAAATCTGTACGATTTCTCTTTCTCTGGTTATGACCCGACAGGACTGTTTCTTCAAAGCAGTACACAAACTAGAAAAGGGTGTGGTTGTCCCCAGTGAAACAACCACTAGCATATTCTGGAACACATGTTATACTTTATGTAGCAACTCATTTAGAAATTATTGTCAATCAAGGCTGTATTTAACCCATTAAGTGATGATCTGTGTGATTTTTAATCTTCTATACCATCACCTTCTACCCGTAATTGCATAACTGGCATTTTACTTTCCCCTCAAAAATCCCCAGTCGACCTTGTTTTCATTGTAAGATAATACAAAATAAGATTTATAGCTATATTGGTTTAAAACCGTAGTCCATTTTAAAGAAATTATGTTTTGAAAGGGTTACAACTGTAACTTGTAAAGCCTGGAACATACTTCTTTTCAAATGAAATCTTGGAGTCAGATTGACATACATACATCTTACCAATACTGTTTTCATGTGTCTACACATGTTGATATTTATTTATTCATTTAAAATTACTCTAGCCAGGATGACCATATGAGATACAGCCTTTCATTTCAAAACAGTTCCAGGGAGGATGGCAATAGTCAAAAGGTTAACATAGTTCAGCAGGAATAATCATATATGGGCTAAAATAAACTGTGACGGTTAAGTACAAGTAAACAGTGATCAAAGCAAGCAAACAAAGTTGGGCCACAATAGACAAAGAGCATGGGCATTGTTATTCAGCATGATCTGTTTGAGATTCTGTATCAAAACAAATACAGGGGGGTTCTAAAGTGGCTGAAAAGGCTGGATTTGAACACCTGCAAACTGGAAGCATTCCTTAGATGGCAAGGGAGTTTGTTTCAGGTGTCTGGTGCTATAAATGTAAAGGCCTTTTACAGAATTCACTCTGCATCCTGTGAATTGAGAAGGCAAGTGTGGATGCTGAGCAGAGTGTGAGGTGGGCTGGGAGATAATCAGGGGTTTCTCCTTGCACAGTTAGTCAATGCAGAAAACCAGTAACAATCACACCTGATTGATGGACTTTGGCAGTTAGCTGGTCATCCAGCAGACAATGGAATATCACGGAAAGAGCCCACCATGCCTTAGAACCCTTCCCCAGTCCCCCTGAGTGGCCACGAAACATAATTCTTAAAATGTTAAACTACAGAGACAAAGTTTACATTCAGCAGAAGGCTTGGGAGAAGGGGGAACTGTACTGGAACTCAAGTCAGTTCTATATCTTCAGTGATTTACACTCATGTTTGGCAACTCCATGAGGAATATCGGGGCATTTTCTCTAAACTCAAGGCTGCTGGCATTCGTTATTGCCTCCTTTATCCAGCTAAATTATTGCTTACCACTGAGAGTGGTACCAAGCAGTTTGAGTCAGCGAAGGAGGTGTTGGCAGGTTACCTATAATTTTCCCTGATCTCTTCCTCAGCAGAAAGGTTCTCTGCCAGTTTTGTTATTTCTCACCAAGGGCTCTCTGAGTGTCTGGACTACACCCAGCTCCTTATTTCAGTCTGCACAGTAAGTCCAGGTGGGTGAGTCACCCATGCTGCTTTGTTGGAGAGCCCTGGTTCTCCTGGCCCTCATGACCAACATCTTAGGGAGCTGCTGCACATTAGATCCCAGTGGGGAAGATGGTAGCGCTTCTTCTGGGAAGGGCCATGTTTCTCCTGGCCCTGATGACCTACACCTCAGGGAACTGCTGCAAAGTGAGTTGGCACAGTGGAGTCCACAGTGTTGCTTTGGTGGAAGGCTGTGGTTCTTCTGGCCCTCATGACTCATACATTGGAGAGCTGCTACATAGTGAATATGGGTGGGGGAGATAGCGGTGCTGCTTCTGGTGAGGGCCGTGGTTCTCCTGGCCCTAACGACCAACACCTTGGGGAGATGCTGCTCAGTGAGTCCTGGCTTGGAAGTTTCCGACGCTTCTTTGGGGGAGGGCTGTGGTTCTCCTGGCTGTCAGGAACAACACTTCAGGGAGCTGATGCATAGTGAGTCTGTGTCAGGGAATCAGCACAACTGCTGTGGGGAAGGGCTATAGTTCTCCAGGCCCTCATGACCAACACCTCAGGGAAGTGCTGTACAGTGAGCACTGGTGGGGGAGTGTGCTTCGGGGAGGGTCATGCTTCTCCTGGTCCTCAGGTTGAACACTTCAGTGAGCTGCTGCACAGTGAGTCTGGGCATAGGAGTTGGGGGTGCTGCTTTGGGGGAGGGCCATGATTCTCCAGGGCCTAATGACCAACACCACAGGGAGCTGCTGCACAGTGAGTCCAGCTGTGGGAGTAGGCGGCTCTGCTTTGGGAAGGGCTGAGGTTCTCCTGGCCTCACGATACATCTCAGACATCTGCTGCACAGTGAGTCCAGGCAGGGAAAGTTGGCCCTTCCTCCTGGGAGGGTCACTATTCTCCTGGCCCTGCTGACCAGCACATTGGGGAGCTATGCACAGTGAGTCTGGGTGGGGAGTTGGTGGCAGTTTTTCAGGATGAGCCTGGTTCTCCTGGCCTCACAACTAACACCACTAAGGAGCTGCTGCTCTGTCGGTATGGGCATGGGATTGCGGGCTCTTTGGGGGTAGGCCATGCTGCTCCTTTAACTCATGACTAAGACCTTGTGGAGCTCCTGCACAGTAGGTACAGGTGAGAGAGTCAGTGGTGATGCTTCAGGGAGAGGGCTGTGGCTCTCCTGGCCTTCTCGACCTAGACCTCAGAGAGCTGCTGCACCATGAATCTGGCCATTGGAGTCTTGGGCGCTGCTTTGGGAAAGAGCTGTGGTTCTCCTGGCCCTCATGACCCACACCTTGGGGAGCTACTGCACAGTGAATCTGGGTAGGGGAGTCAGCATCACTGCTTTGGCGGAGGGCTGTGGTTCTTCTGGCCCTCACAACCAACACATCAGGGAGCTTCTGCACAGTACATCCAGGTGCTAGATTCAGGGGTGCTGCTTTGGGGATGGCTGTGGTTCTCCTGGCCCTCATGACCTACACTTGAGGGAGCTGCTGCTGATTTGAGCAGGGGTACATGGCGGCCTCCTCGGGAGAGCTGTGGATTTCTCCTGTAGCTCACGATCAGCACCTCAGGGAGCTGCCACAGAGAATCATCGAGGTGGAAGTTGGCCTGGCTGCTTCAGGAGAGGGCTGTGGTTCTCCTCGCCCTATTAATCAACACCTTGGGAGCTTTTGCTGTAAGTCAGTGGCAGAGTTTGTGGCACTGGTCAGGGTGGGTCGTGGGTTCTCCTAGCCCTCATGACCAACACATCAGGAGCTGCTGCACAGTGAATCCGGGCATGGAGTCGGTGGTCTGCTTTGGGGAAAAGGTGGGTGCTTCTCCTGGTGTTGGCGATCAACATCTCCAGGAGCTGCTGCACAGTGAGTCTGGGCATAGGAGATGATGCTGCTGCTTTGGGGCAGACCGTAGTTCTCCTGGCCTTGGTGACCAACACCTCGGGAGCTGCTGCACAGTGAGTCCGGGAGTAGGAGTCCACACACTGCTTCGGGGAATGGCTGTGGTTCTCCTGGCCCTCATGACACACACCTTGGGAGCTGCTGCATGCGAACCCAGGGAGAAATGGAGCTGCTTCGAGGAGGGCCGTGGTTCTCCAGGCCCCCGCGACCAATACCTGGGGCACTGCTGCACTTTGATTCTGGGTGAGGGGTTGGCGTCGCTGGTTTGGGAGGGCTCTGGTTCTTCTGGCCTCACAACCAACACATCAGGGAGCTGCTGCACAGTGTGACTCTCAGGTGGCGGAGCTCAGCTGCACTGCTCGAGGAAGGCAGTGGTTCTCTGCCCTCACGATGACCACCTTGGGGAGCTCTGCTGGTGAGTCTGGGGGGAGTTTCAGGCTGATCCTGGCCCTCATAAACAATACCTCAGGGAGCTGCTACACAGTGAGTCCAGGCGGGAGTCGGTGGCACTGCCTCCAGGAATGGCACCCAGCTTTCCTTGTCTGATGATCCTTTGTGGGGAGTTGCTACAGGGGATTCAGTGGTGCTGCTTGGGGAGGGCAGGACTTTCTCCTGGCCCTCATGGCCAAGACCTCATGGAGCTGCTGCACAGTGAGTCTGAGCTGGATGTTGGTGGTGCTGCTTTGGGGTAGGGCAGTGGTTCCTCCAGGCCCTTATGCACCAACACCTCAGGAGCTGCTGCAACAAGGAGTCCAGGTTGGGAGTCAGCCAGATCTCTTGAGGGAGAGCCCTGGTTCTTCTGGCTCCTCACTATCAACACCTTAGGAGCTGCTGCATTAAGGAATTGAGATGTGGGAGTGGGTGGTACTGCTCAGGAGAGGGCTGTGGTTCTCCTGCCCTCAAAAATCACCACCCTTTGGGGATTGCACAGTGAGTCCAGTGTATAGAGTTTGTAGCTATTGGTCAGGAGGGCCGTGGTTCTCCTGGCCCCCTCATGACCAACACCATTATCAGGAGCTGCTGCACAGAGTCCAGAGATGGGAGTCGACATTGCTGCTTGGGGTAGGGTCGGTTCTCCTGGTGCTGAGTTCAACACCTTGGGAGCTTGTTGCACAGTGAGCCTGGGCAGGGGAGACGATGAGGCTGCTGCTTCGGGGCAGACCTTGGTTCCTCTGGCCTTGGTAACCAACATTACCTGGGAGCTGCTACACAGTGGGTCCAGGAGTGAGTCAGCCACACTGCTTTGGGAAGAGCTGCCTCCTGGCCCCCATGACTCCTATACCTTGGGGAGCTAGCATGTGAATCTGGGTGGGAGAATGTGGCACTACTTGAGAGGCCTGTTTCTCCAGGCCTCTGACCATCATCTTGGGAGATGCTGCACTTTGATTCTGGGTGAGTCGGTGTTGCTGGTTTGAGGAGGTCTGTGGTTCTTCTGTGCCCTCACTACCAACAGCTTTGGGGACCGTCTGCACAGTGAGTCTGGATGGGGGAGTTCATGGCACTGCTTCTGGCCCTGACAAACAACACCTCGGGGAGCTGCTACACAGTGAGTCCAGTAGTGAGAGTCAGCCAAACTGCTTTGGAGAAGGGCTGTTGCTCTCCTGGCCCTCATGACCTACACCTTGGGGAGCTGCTGCACAGTGATTCCAGACAGGATACATGGTGGCCCTTCTTTGGGGAGGGCTGTGGTTCTGTACCTCATGATCAACACCTCAGGGAGCTGCAGCACAGTGAATTGAGGTGTGGAAGTCGACGGGGAGCTTCAGGAGAGGGCTGTGGTTCTCCTCACCCCATTAACCAACACTCTTGGGGAGCTTCTGCACAGCAAGTCCAGTGGCAGGAGTTCGTGCACTGGTCATGGGTGGGCCGGGGTTCTCCTAGCCCTCATGAGCAACACGCTAGTGAGCTGCTGCACAGTGAATCCAGGATGGGAGTCAGCGGTGCTGCTTTGGGGAAAGGTGGTGTTTGGTGTTGATGACCAACATCTCGGAGCTGCTGCACAGTGAGTTCAAGAGGAGATGACGCTGTTGCTTTAGTAGACCGTGCTGTTCTCCTGGCTGGTGACCAACACCGGGGGAGCTGCTGCACAGTGAGTCCGGGAGGGAGTCCACCACACTGCTTCTGGGGAATGGCTGTGGTTCTCTGGCCCTCTCATGACACACCTTGGGGAGCTGCTGCTGAGTGAATCCAGGTGGGGAGAATGTGGAGCTGTCTCAGAGGAGGGCCGGTTCTCCAGGTCTCATGACCACACCTGGGGCACTGCTGCACTCTTTGATTCTGGGGAGGGAGCTGCAGCTGATTTGGGGGGGACTGTGGTTCTTCTGGCCCCTCAACCAACACATCAGGAGTGCTGCACAGTGACTCTCAGGTGGCGGAGTCAGCTGCACTGCTTCTCGAAGGAAGGCAGGGTTCTCCCACCCTCATGGCTAAAACCTTGGGGAGTTTCTGCACAGTGAGTCTGGGTGGGGGAGTTTTCAGCTGGATCCTGGTCTCTGACAACAACACCTCAGGGAGCTATCACACAGGAGTTCAGGTGGGGAGCTCAGTGGCACTGTCTTCCAGGAATGGCCGCATTTTCCTTAATGATCACCACATGGAGGAGCTGGGCATGGGGATTCATAGTGGTGCTGTCGGAGGGCAGTGGTTCTCCTGGCCCCTGGCGGCCAAGACCTCAGGAGCTGCTGCACAGTAAGTCCGGGCAGGGATGTTGGTGGTGCTGCTTTGGGGAGGGCAGTGTTCTCTCCAGGCGGCGACCACCACCTCAGGGAGCTGCACAAGGAGTCCAGGTGGGGGAGTCATCAGATCTTCTTTGGGGGAGAGCCCTGGTTCTCCTGGCCCTCACTATCAACACCTCAGGGAGCTGCTGCACAGTGAATTGAGATGTGGGAGTGGGTGGTACTGCTTCAGAAGAGGGCCGTGGTTCTCCTGGCCCTCAAAATCAACACCTTGGGGAACTTCTGCACAGTGAGTCCAGTGGCAGAGTTCATGGCGCCTGGTCAGGAGGAGTCGTGGTCTCCTGGCCCCTCATGACCAGCACATCAGGAGCTGCTGCACAGAGTCCAGGCAGGAGCTCTACATTGCTGCTTTTGGGGGTCGTGGTTCTCCTGGTGCTGAAGGCTGGCCACCACCTGTGGAGCTGTTGCACAGTGGAGCCTGGGCAGGGGAGATGAGGCTGCTGCTGCCTGGGGCAGACTGGTTCTCCAGGCCTGGCAACCAACATCTCGGGAGCTGTTACACAGTGAGTCCAGGAGTGAGAGTCAGCCACACTGTTTTGGGGAAGAGCTGTTCCTCCTGCTCTCATGACCCACATTGGGGAGCTTCAGCACACTGAATCTGGGTGGGGAGAATGTGGCTTACTTCTGGGAGAGGGCCATGTTTCTCCAGGCTCTCTCATGACCAACATCTTGGGGAGATGCTGCACTTTGATTCTGGGTGGGAGTCGACGTTGCTGGATTTTGGGGGAGGTCTGTGTTTTCCTGGCTCACTACTCAACAGCTTTGGGGAGCTTCTGCACAGTGAGTCTAGGCGATGGAGTTCACGGCACTGTTCCTGGCCCCTGACAACAACATCTCGGGGAGCTGCTAGTGAGTCCAGGTGAGGGAGTCGGTAGTGCTGCCTCCAGGAAGGCTGCAGCTTTTCTGGCCTCATGGTCAACAACACATGGAGGAGCTGCCAGCATGGTTGTCCTGGCCCTAATGACCACCGATTGAGGGAGGTGCTACAAGTGAATCTGGGCAGGAGTCGCAAGTGCTTAAGGAGGACTGTGGTTCTCTGGCCCTCATGACCAACATGTAGTAGTAGTAGTAGTAGTAGTAAAAATCTATTTTATGCAGGATAAGCTGGAATAAAACATCTTAGGACAAGTCCTATATTATAGATGCTACTGTTCAATCTCAGTAAGACATACAATACAAAGGACAGTAACAAATTTAACAAACGCCATAAGTCATCATTTACACTTCCATGTAATACCTAAGACACTCAATTTCATTACACATACATCGCATCTCAATCTTATATTTGAACTCCTTCAGAAATAAATTTACATCACTCTATCTGACTATGGATTCTTTATTTACTGAATTACATATTTGGAACATAATAGCTGCACAGTGAGCCCAGTCTAAAAAGTCGGCGGTTTTGTTTCGGGGAGGGCAGTTGTTCTCCAGGCCATCAGGAACAAACACCTCTGGAGTTTGCACATGAGTCCATGTGGGAATCGTGTGACACTGGTTTTGGGAAGAGCCATTGTTCTCCTGGCTCATGACCAATACTTTGTGGGAGCTGCTGCACAGTGAGCCCAGGTGGTGAGTTTGCAGAGCTGCTTCTGGGAGGGCTCTTGGTCTCCCTCTGGCCCTCAGAGACCAACACCACAGTGAGTTGTTGCACAGTGAGTCCTGGCGGGGAGTCAGAAAGCTTAATTCAGATGAGGGCCTTGCTAAGCTGCTTGTTCCTCACAACCAACACTCCTGAGCTGCTGCAGAGTGAGTCCAGTTGGGGAAGTCGGCAGCACTGCTTCGTGGGAGGGATGAGAGTTCTCCGGCCATCACGACCAACACCTCAGGGAGTCTGCACAGTGAGTCTGGGTGGGGGAGTTGGCAGCAGTGTTCAGGATAGGGCCTGGTTCTCCTGGCCCTCACAACTTACACTAAGGGAGCTGCTGAACAGTCAGTATGGGCATGGAATGGGGTGCTCTTCGGGTAGGGGCTATGCTCCTCCTTTAACTCAATGACCAAGACCTTGAGAGCTCCAGCACAGTGGGTCTTGGTAAGGAGTCAGTGGTGATACTTCAGGGAGGGCTGTGACTCTCCTGGCCTTCTCTGACCAAGACCTTGGGAGCTGCTGTACCATGAGTCTGGCATTGGGTCTTGGGCGCTGCTTTGGGGTAGAGCTGTGGTTCACCTGGCCCTCATGACCAGCATCTAGGGGAGCTGCTGCACAATGAAACTGGGCAAGGAGTTGGCAGTGCTGCTTCAGGGGAGGGCAGTGGACCTCAAGACCTACACCTTAGGGAGCTGCTGCACAGTGAGTCCAGGTGGGGGGAATCGGCAGAACTGATTTGGGGAAGGGCCATAGTTCTCTTAGCCCTCACCAAAGCTCAGGCAGCTGCTACATGGTGAGTCCTGGTGGGAGAGTTGGCAGCGCTGCTTTGGGGGAGGGTCGTGATTCTCCTGGTCCTCATGACCAACACATTGGAGAGCTGCTGCACAGTGAGTCAGGGTGGGGGAGTTGTCGGCACTGCTTTGGCTGAGATCATTGCTTCTGGTTCTCTCTGGCCCTCACAAAGAACACTTCAGGAACTTCTTGACAGTGAGTCTGTGTATGGCATTCAGGGTGCTGCTTTGGGGAAGGGCCTAGTTCTCCTTTCCTCATGACCAACACTCTCGGTGAGCTGCTGTAATGGTGAGTGTGGGTGAGGAAATCAGCTGTGCTGCTTTGGGCAGAGCCATGGTTCTCCTGGCCTCACGACCTACACCTCATTGGGCTGCTGCACAGTGACTCGGGCAGAGGAAGTCAGTGGTGCTGCTTTTATTGGAAGTATGTGGTTCTCCTGGTCTCTCATGACCAGCACCTCAGGGAGCTTCTCCACAGTGATTCCAGGTGGTGGAGTCACCCAAGTAAGCTGCTTTGGGGACACAGCCCTGGTTCTCCTGGCCCTCATGACCAACACACTCTCGAACTGCCGCCACTGAATCTCAGTGGGGAGATGGGTGACGCTAGCTCTGGGAGGGCCATGTTTCTCCTGGCCTCTGATGACCTACACCTCAGGGAACTGCTGCAAAGTGAGTTGAACAGTGAAGTCAGCGTGGCTGCTTTGGGGAAGGCTGTGGTTCTCCTGGCTGTCATGACTACACCTTGGGGAGTGGCTGCACAGTGAATCTTATGAGTAAATGTTGTGACTTTAGCTCGTCTTCCAGGAAGCTGGTTTGAAGACCTGGGAGAGTATACCGCATAAGGATCCAATGGACCGGCTCTCTTACCAGTGCACTGAACTGGCCTGATGGTGGACTAAAAATACAAGTGATCTTTTCTCACCTTTTTTCTCTGTTTGGTATAGATGGCTTCACAGATCTGAAGCCTTTTTGAATGGGACATTGGGCACACCAGGGATTTGGGTTAGGTATGCAGCATAGCTATTTACTGCTCCATATCACTGGCTGGTATTACTTACTTAGGTTTATATGTGGTTTCTTCTGTTTGGGGCCCGGTTTGACGGTTGTCTCATGGGTTGCTGAGAGGTTAATCATGTGGCGTGAGACAGATGGGAGTCTGATTAACCAGACAGGTAAGTTGGTTGTAGGGGGTGGGGTTGTAGTTTGGCTAGTTTGAAATATAGGGCAGGGATTGTCTGGTTGGGGGGAGGGTCCATGACTACACAATGTTGTGTTGTGCAAATTGGTTTTTCCATCACAGGGCCCCAACCAGCTACAACTCTGGCCTACTCCGGGCAACGGTCCTGGCTAGCCCACTATCCCCCACCTGGGTACCCAGAGAGTGTGACTGTGTTAGGGACTCTGAATGCATACACAGCTGGGTAATTGACAAGAGTATTTAAGCTAATTAACCTGATTACACCCATCCCATGTTCAAATCCCCAGAATAAATCAGATCTGTCTTTTTTCTGCATTCAGCCTGATTGTGGTGCCTGTTTATGCTCGAAGTACTGTACTGTTTCTATTTGCTCTGCCTAACCTTGTTTTGCAGGGAGTCCCCAGGGTCAAACCGAGGAACCAGCCTTGGTGGGTGCAAACAGTGGGTGCTTGCTATGGGTATATTGGTGGTATTGTGAAGGTAGTTACTGGCATCGCTAGCTTCACTAAGCGGGTAAGGGTTACACAGTAGTGGAGCCAGGTTTGGGATCATTTGGGAGCCAGGGAGGGCCATTCAGCCAATGACAGGCTCCACAATGGGCATAAACAGTGAATAAAGATGGTGGCAGGGCCGCTACTCACACCACCACCATCATCTGAGACTTTTGAGGAGAAATTCTCTAAGTTGTTGCTGGTTGAAGGAAAACTGTAGAGGACTTTAGAAACTGTTCCTGCCACCTGGGTGTGTTCCTTCCCCAACACCCCCTCCCACTCCAGCGCCTGTTACTGCCTGCAAAGAAAAGCCTTGCCTCAGAGGCCTGCCCCCTTGTCAACATTACTACCACCACCCCAATGGAACTGGTCTGCATAGACTTCTTGAGTTTAGAGCCTGACCAGTGAAACATTAGTAAAGTGTTAGTGGTTACGGATCATTTCACAATGTATGTACAAGCTTTCCCCACCAAAGATCAAAAGGCAGTTACCATGGCCAAGGTGCTAGTGGAAAATTTCTTCATCCACTATGGTGCCCCCAGTGGATTCATTCCAAGTAGGCAGGGGTAGTAGCGATGCAACCTGGGAGCACAAGGAAGTTAAGGGACTTGCTCAGGATCACACAATATGCAACTAGGCGGCTGTGGGATTCAAACCCAGTTCTCCAGATTTGCAGCTCAGAGCCTTAACCCACTGCACCATACTGCCTCTAAAAGCAAACCTCTAAGATTGGCAGAAGGGACCTCAGTTTAACATGTTACTGTATCTGAGGGATGGTACCTCTAATGTGGAGGCCCCAGTGCAGCATTGCATGGTCAGTGCAATTGTCATGATCCGAGGACCTCAGTGCTGGACCTGACCTTTGTGACCTTCCTTGTGAGACAACAGTAAGACACACTGATATGACCAATAACACTAATCAGTAAACAGCAGAAAGAGTTAAGTAGGGTATTGAGCTTAGAGAGGGAGGTAGCAAGGGCAGTGCCATAGACCACGTATGTGTAAAAAAGAAGATTGGGAGAATCATTTTAGAGACCAGCTTGTGACGATGGGAAGGGAGAGGGAGTCTTTATGTCGATAGAGAGACATCACTCCAAAATCTCCCCCATTAGACTATGATTATGTTCTCGTATCACAAACCCCTCATATTGGCTGAAAGGTTCCTTGCTGTCCCCCGTTTATCACCTTCAGATTTTTGTATTTTGAAAGTCTCAGTCATATTCCCCCTTTCCCTTCTTGACTCCATGGAGTACATATTCAGGTCAGGCAGTCTCCAAGTGTCCATAGGTTCCTGCTGCTCATGTACAATTTCCATTGCTCTCCTTAGACTGATTGTAAGCAGTACTCTAGGTGCAGCCTCACCAAGATAGTGAAATTTCTCCTTAGAAAAAGCTCTGCCAACTTTGTATGGGCAGTATTCTTGTGAATGTTACTTATGATAACACCTAGGTCACTGTCCTCCTGAGGGCTGATCTAACCTGCCCCCCATCCAGTGCTATGTTTTCAGGTTCCTTTTCCTCTGTGCATGTCCTTGTACTTTTTGGCATTAAATCTGTATTGCCAGGTCTTGGACCACTTTTACAGTTTTGATAAGTCCTCTTTCCTGTTCCTAAACTCTTTCTCATGGTCCTCCACCCTATCAGATACCTTAGTTACTGTCATTTGCAAAGAGGCACATTCCCCTGAATCCTTCTCTAATGTCACATATAAACAGACTGAAGAGCACTACTGGGACTAACTTCACTACTTTTACTGGTGGAGGAAGGAGGAATGGGGTGCTCTTGGGTTAGGGAAAGGGAGTTACTTTACTTAATTTCTTGGTGGAGGAAGATGAGATGCAGTGATCGAGGGTGGGGGAAGGGTGTTTTGTTTTTAGTTTTATTTTGGTCCCAGACAGACTGACATCAGCAATGGCAATGTGGGTCACATGACTGACTACCTAGGACATGAACAGTACTGGCAAAGTCTCGCATGATGTTAGTGGTCCATATAAATACCTTGCACATTATGTCACGCGGCAGTGTGAGAGCAAGCAAGCAAGAGAGGGAGTACATGGGTCTGGAGTGATAAAGAGAGAGCAGTGATGAGTGAGAGGAGGACACTCAAGTATGAAGTGGCAGAAAAAATTGAACAGGGTATCCAATCTGGCCAGGGATGACTTGGGCACAACATTGTAGTCTACATCACAGTGGGTAAATATTGGGAGGATCATCTTCGGGACAAGTTCATGCCTTGCCGGGAGAGGGAGGCAGTTCCTGTATAAAGCACCAATTAAAGAAAAAGGATTACCTTGTGTATTTGGCTTCCACCCACACATTCAGTCATTGCAATGTGAGCTGGTGTGTACAGGCAGATCAAGGGCAGACTAGTATAATAAATCCTTGACATGATGTGCCATTGAGAGAGAGATTGCTCAGCAGACCAGGTACAGATGGGGCAGAGAAGGAACACTGAATGATCTAGGAGCAGGACAAGGAAGCATTTTCGCTTCAAAATTAGTTTTATCTTTCTTGTGGTAATTTGTATTTATCTTTTTTTTTTCTTTTTTTTCCTTTCCAGGGCCCACAGGAACTGATTTGTCACGGCAGGCCATATCTGTGACCAACAAACAAAGGCTGTTTGCCAATAGTAAGGTAGGAAAAAAGGGGCCCATTTTTAAACAAATTTGGAGGGTACATGAAGGGAAGGGGGGATTGCAGTCCTTGGTCCAGAAAAAATGGTTGATGGATTTCTACTACCATCACACACATTTTTTTTTCTGACCCAAGAACAGAACTCAAGCCAAGATTGGGTCCCTCTTGGAGTAATACAGCATAGTAGAAGCCAAATGTCAACATATTGACTTTAATTCTGCATTGTAGCAGCATGCCTTTGTCTTACACTGAGAATACTGAACAGAAATATTCATTTAGTAAAGCTGCCTTCTGCTTCTCATCTTCCTCCCCCTGAGCCTGACCACCCTGTCACTAGTTTTGCACTGTCTGGTCTTGTGTTTATTAAAAGAATGCCTTGTCAGCCTCTTGAACCCTCTCTACACATCTTAGCTTCACATCTGCTTTTGCCTGTGTCAGTTTTCTCTTGGCCATCCTCAGCCTTTCTCGATATTATTTACTAGAAACATAGAAGTCTTTCGGCAGAAAAGGACCACACTCCCACCTAGTCTGCCCATTTGTATAGCTATCTGCTAAGACATGCCTCCCCACCCCCAACACTCTCCTGTGTCTGTTCCATGTATTTTGAAGCCTTCCACTGTTTCTGCAACCATTCATCTGAAGCCTATTCCACTTATCCACCACCCTCTATGTGAAATAGTACTTCCTAATATTACCCTTGAACTGTCCCCCCTCAATCTGTAACCCATGCCCCCTCATCCTCTGATTCTCTTTTTAGCAGAAAGATGTTTTACAGTGGCACCCAGATTATACCCTTAAGGTACTTGAAGGTCTCAATCAAGTCCCCCCTCTCCCTCCTCTGTTCCAGGGAGTATGTGTTCAATTCTCCCAACTTTTCCTCATAGGACAGGTGGCTGAGCCTCTTTACCATCTTTTTGTTGCCTCTCCTCTGAACTCACTCCAGCCTCCCCCACGTTGGCATCGATGTGTTCGCTGTAAAGGTTTTTTCACGGGATCAGTATACAGATAAGGTGGAGTTTTCATTTCTGAGGAGACTGTACACACTTTGGTGACCTTGAGGCTGCTCAGAAGGGATGGTCTTCACCCTAATGAAGAGGGGACCATGGTGCTGTGATAGGTATGTATGACACACCAAGAAAGCTTTTAAATTAGAAAGAGCATGTAGCACAGTTGAGGACAATCAATCACACAGCTGAGGGGAGGAGGTTAAAAGGGACTCCCACAGCATTAAAGTAAACAGTAGGAACAGGTTAGGAAGGTGGAGAAGGGGGAAATTGCAGTGGGACTTATATGAGAGAGGAAAGCAGTCATATTGATGGAGCAGTATGTATAGGGCTAGAGAGGAAGGAGCAATGGGGATGGTGGAGAGTAGCAGAGGAGATCTGGGGCACATAAAAGAGGGTGAAAGAGCTGGGGGAGGAACTGATGTTTGGGGAATTCAACATGACAGACAGGGACTCCAGTATCCCATTAGCAGAGTCCGCAAGGCAACAGATCCTGATAGATAAAATGCTGGAAGCATTTCTAATCCAGATAATTATGGAACACACTAAGGAAGAAACCATACTGGGTCTGGTCCTGACAAATAGGGACAGTGTGGGGGAGGTGAAGGTGTGGGAACCATTGGGATCAAGCAGTCATAGGGCTAAGTGGGTTAAGGTCAAGCTGCTGGCAGATTGGATGCACTCCAGGACTGTTGTACTAGACTTCCTGAGGTCAGATTTTGGGATGACTACAGGCCCATTAGCCTAACCTCAGTTAGTGGTAAATTTTTAGAAATATTACATACATAGAAACATACATAGAAGTTGATAGCAGATAAGGACCGCAAGGCCCATCCAGTCTGCCCATTATTTCTACCTTATGAATCTCTCGTTAAGCGACAGAAAAAATGGCAACGATTTCAAATTCCCTGTGGTGCTATGGTCCAATTAGGCAGCAGGATGAGCACAAGGATAACTGAGTGGGCCAAATGGCACTTTTGGCTGGCACTTTTTATTTGCTGGGCATCTATTGAAAGTTAATGTACCCCCCTGGCAGGAGTACTAGCCAATCGGAGCCCAGCAAATAAAAAACACATTTTCTAAGGAAAGATAAAGACAGGCTGTAGATAGTGTAACATAAGGTGACCAAAAGGATTCAGGGCCAACAGGGAAGATCTTATGAGGATAGGAGGAGATAAAGACTGGCACAGCTCCTCCACTTACCACCTTGCTCAGCCACCATCTGAATGATAGTGAGTGATCATACAACTGCTATAGAAAAGCTAATTCAACAGCAGATGGGCACACGCTCCCTGTCATTCAGATGGTGGCTGCCTAAAGTAGTTAAGTGGAGGGGCTGTGTTGGTTGCCATCTCTGACCTCTTCAGCTATGTCATTGAAC
The DNA here is from genome assembly GCA_016271365.2 of Neoceratodus forsteri. Classification (NCBI taxonomy): domain Eukaryota; kingdom Metazoa; phylum Chordata; order Ceratodontiformes; family Ceratodontidae; genus Neoceratodus; species Neoceratodus forsteri. The sequence goes on from CM057459.1 coordinate 877,546,866, forward strand.
AAGGCAATTGACCTCCCTCTTAGTCCATTTCAGCAAAAGTACAGGTAGAAGCAGGACACAACTGAAAATGAGAGCTGCATCACAGCTGTGCTATCCATCTAAAATGGATGTGTTGGGGGTGAGAGGCAGCAGCCAGCACAGGTCCATACAAGCCAGTGAGCTTGAGCCTGTACAGTGTACAGCAATAATGAATGCTTAGCAGTACTTCTTGATTGGGGGTGCAACTCTCATGATTACCACCAGCAAAGTAATGGACCCTCTCCAAAGCAGCCAGCAAGATATCACTGTGAGACAGTTTGGGAAAAACCTTCAGTACAAAGGTCTAGGGAAAGGACATGCAAAATGTTTACACACAGTGACACCACATTTTCAAGAAGCCTAAAGTGACACATGGCAGTGGAGGACCTGCTTCATATTTTCACATAGGGAGGGACTGATGTACAGGTAGAGCAAGCGGCTTACAGAAGGTTACTAAGTAAACCAGTGGCTGTGGCGGGATTCAAATATGGGGATCTTGTAGTTCACAGCTCTGTACTCAGTAACCAAGCACAACACTGCCTCTTCAGTTGGTAATAAACAAAATGTAATAAAAACAGTGTTTAAAGTAGTCATTGCACATGCTGTTCAGTTGAAAGTTTAACTATTGTGACAGGAATGCAAGGTCCACTCCAAGGATGTCAATTGCAAGAAATGCCCAGCTTCCTCTGGTGGCTCAATCACAGGCTGCTGCAACCCTGGATTACATATCAACATACAAACATACGAATGTGCCAGCAGAAACAGACCTCCTGGTCTGTAAATGTCTGCTTGAGTGTGCAGCTAGCGCCCCTCGGTCATATCTGCCCACCTCCCTTCCCTTTTGTTCACTCTTGGCCATTCTCAGCGTCACCTACCAGTACTCTCCCCTATTATCTGTCCCATGCTCGTTTAAAGCTACCCACCATTTTGCATGATATCACCGTCTGTGGTAGGGCATTTCACTTTGACACCATTCTCTCTGTGAAGTAATGCCTCCTCATCTCCCTCCTAAATCTTCCCCCCTCTATTCTTAGCCCATGCCCTCTAGTGTTCCTTCCCTTCCTCAGTTTAAAAACCCTATTGGCTCCATCCTTGTTGATTCACCTCAGATACTTGAAAGTTTAGATCATGTCCCCCCATCCCTCCTCTCTTCCAGGGTGTTTACTTCACCCATCCCATTCTTGTTGTCTCTCCCCTCCATTCTCTGTGTCTCATCCCTTCTTACTAACCAAGCTTTCATCCACTGGCCTTTCTCTTGCATCTGTAAGCTGATTTAATTCCTACCTCTCTGGCGACTCCAACAAGTCAAGGTTGGTGAATCCCTCTCTCCCTCTCTCACAATACATTCTGGTGTTCCCCAATGCTCTATCTTGTGCCCTATACTATTCTCCATTTTCTTAAATGATCTTCCACCCATATCCACTGTGGTAAACCCTTCACAAACTTGACTCCATCTCCTCACCCCCCCATTCACCACCCTTGATGGCTCCCTACTAGACTTAGTCCCCCATTACAAGTACCTGGGTATATGACTGAACTCCCAGCTTGACTACTGTAAACATGTTGAACACATCCATGTTAAACTTCAACCTAAACTGGGCACCTTATACAATGGAACAAAAAAATGATCATCAGGCATCAGGCATAAGCAGGGTTAACATACATCTTGGTTCAGGCACATATATAACATAAGAATAAGGTACACATATATTTTACCATCACATAAATCACAAGTAAACTGTATTCTAGCACTAAATGTGGGTTTTTGTGCACAGGCCAGGCAATGGCAGGCTGATTAAAAAAAACATATTTGACTTGCACAATCCAGGGGGGGGAGACTGGATGTCAAGAGATCTCTTACCTGGTACATGACAAACACTAAGGACCATAGAAAGGACAGGAAACAACTGATCTTACTTTGAGAGGGTTCCTGCAGTAGGTCTTCACATATAGGTCTGCATCTCCTGGCATCAGAACTGCACAGCAAACTTGTAGCTAGCAGTCGTCAGCAGGGGCCGTGCCCCATCGTCGGGTGATGTGACATCAGCGTGACTATAAAGGGGGGCAGTCCCATGCCTGTCATCCAGTTTTTTCCTGCCATCACCTTATTTATCCCTTTCAAGTACTTGAAGCTCCCAATCATGTCCCTCCTCTCTCTCTTCCTCTCTTCCAGGGAGTACATGTTCAGTGCCCTCAACCTCTCCTCGTATGACTTGCCCTGCTGACCTGCTATTATCTTTGTAGCCTTCTTCTGCACTTTTCCTCTCTTCCATGTTTAGGTGGATGTGGGATGTGATTGAAAAATCGCTGGAAAAGAAGGACCACCTTAGAGAGTCCTCGGTTGAAAAATCTACTGCTTCCAAGAAGCATAAGGAGAAATCTAATGAGCTGGAGTGCAAGGTGCTCAGTAGCTCCCAATGACAGTCTTACAACCTGAACCTATTGACCGGCCTTTGCCTTTGGCCCCAGCGCTGTATCAGGTCCCGGCGCCAAGGCCCCTTTGTTCTTCTCAGCTGCCATCCCCTCCGTAGGATGTCATGATGCCGGACCCCCAGCAAATCTATAATGATGGCGGGTCTGACCTTGATTCCCTCGCTGCTGGATCTGATGACGGGGATGTATTCCAGACCCAGCTTTTTTGGACCTTCTTGTTCCCATGAAGAAGTACTTTGATTGGGAGTCTGAGGATTGCGACCCTATGTGGCAGAGGCTCGTGGAGCACCTGGATCTAAAGTCTATGTCCCCGGTCCCCATTCCTCCGTGGATCACCCCCTTCTGCTGCTTCCCGGCTCACTTGGTCCTTTTGTTTGCTTCGGCATTGGTCCCTCCCCCCACTTCCCTGCTCCTGCCTTGTCCTGTTTCCTATCTCTGTGATGTCCCTCTCCAAACCCCTCTCTCCTACTTGTGCTGTTTCTTATCCTCCGCTGCCACTTCTCTGTCCTGGTTAGTAAAGGGGGGGGTGACATGAATGATGAATGTAGGGTGGTCGAGTTACGGTACAAAGATTTAGGGATTGGCTATTGGTCTGGGTGGGGGTCCAGTGCCAGGAAGAGAGGTCAGAAGGGGGCAAGTGACAGCATTGAAGAGGGTCAACTTAGGGGAATGTATTCAGATTAGGAGTATGTGGAGTGGAGAATCATAGTAACTTTCTTGTTCTCTTGCCTTTGAATGCCAATCTGATGCACTGGTTTGTTACTTCCATTAAGGCTCCTTTAGATGCTTACACTGTTATTCCACTCCCCCTCCTGCCCTCATTCTCTCCAGAGCTCTTTTGAGAACTCTCCCCACTTCAGCAAAGTCAGCATTTTTGAAATCCAAAACCTTTGTCCTAGTATGACTTGAGTTAGTATCTATCCTTATGCTAAACTAAACTATATTGTGATCGTTTGATCCCAGTGTGGGGGAGTTTTGAGAGAGTGAGATTAACTACCATGCTATATTAGGGTGCTATAGCACATGTTATCAAAGTGCATGTTTGGACGATTTGACAGTCGAACTGTGATTCTGTGATGGCACAAATTATGAAGGTGCATGTTGTGCCAATTTGACAGTTGCATGTTATCAAGTTGCACGTGCCAATTTGATGGTCTAAGTGAAAATTTGTGATAGCGCATGTTATCAAGGTGCATGTTGTGCCAATTTGTCAGTCGCATGGAACATTTGTGATAGTGCATGTTATCAAGGTGCATGTTGTGCCAATTTGTCAGTCGCATGGAAAATTCATGATAGCACATGTTGCCAAGGTGCATGTTGTGCCAATTTGATGGTCTAAGTGAACATTCATGATATCGCATGTTATCAAGGTGCATGTTGTGCCAATTTGACAGACGAAGTGAACTAGATGCTTCATTAACAGAAGAGGTGCAAAGAAGGAATTCCATTAAAAGGGTCAGTGAATGAACTTAATTGATTGCCCAGGCAACAATGGGCCAGTGAACGAAAAAGGAATATCACCTATCCCAACCGGGATACTACAGTCACTTGAAAATTGGCCATCTAGGCAGAGAGCACTAGTCTTTCTAATCATCTTTACTAAAAACAAATTTTCTTCTATCTGTTAACTAATTTTATTCCTTTATGTCACTATTAATATTATTATTATAATACTTCTTCAACAGTAGTTTTTTTCTTATGCACCATTACATTCTAATGTAGTCCAATGCACCAGCAGTATCTATCCACTATCGGTTTCTTATCTCATTATTGTATCTTTTTCATATTAACCTATTGTTGTTTCTCTTTCACATGCCTGAACAGATGAGGACTCCTTCACCATCAGATAAGTATTGTTCTACAGTGAACATGTCATATATTAATAATTTATTAAGAACTACAGATCCTTTGTGACTCCATTCCTGTATTTTATTTTTCAGTACTGACGGACATCGTCCCTTCAAGATTCCTGCTTCTGACTCCACAGTATCCTGGTAAGATGTTCTCCACATATTACTTGGTTGTGTCTGGTATGGGAAGGGTTGCATAGGATATGTGTCCTATAATCCCAGATCTTACTTCGAGAGGGCTCTTGCAGTAGGTAATTACTTATAGGACTGATGCTGGCAGGTGGCAGGACCCCATGGAAAGATTTCTACCTAGCAGTCCCTAGCGCCCAACTACCACACAAGGACGGACATTCCCTGTGCCTGTTCTGCCTAGGCCCTGATCACCCAGTTGAGAAGTGCCAGCACTGCCTCAGCTTCAACGCAGCTACCCGGAAAAGGCAGCAGCAATCCTTGGAAGCCCATATTCTGAAAAAGAAGAAGATGAGTTCAATGTAAAAGGAGCGCAAAAAAAGAGGCAGGCGTCCACTTCCCCCAAAGGCCATCATAAGAAGGATAAGGAGAGGTACCGGAACAAGGGCTCCTCTACTGCATCTCCCTTGGGAGCCGCTGGGACACAGGTAATGTCCCCTCCAGGGGACTGTTCCTCGACGGACGACTCGGAGGTTTGACCTGGATCTCAGTCATTCCTCTCTGAAGGTACACATGGTGGCCATCTCAGCCTATCATGTTCCCTTCACAGACAAAACTTCTGCTCAATTGGAGGCCTCTATCTGAGGCCCCCCATCAGTACTCCCGGGTCAAGTAAGAAGCCACTCCACCAGAGGAGTAGCTGCCTCAGCAGGTTGTTTCAAAAATGTGTCTGCGGCAGACATCTGTGCTGCCGCCACTTGAAATTTCATCAATACCTTTACTAAACACTACAGTTTGGATGTTTCTGGCCCACGGTGGGAAGACAGAGGAGTTGGGGAACTAGCAGGATAGAGAGTGGAAGCTGGGTGGAGTGCATTGCTGGCAAGAGATGGTATCCAGTAGAACAGTGCACACCAGGTTGTTCAATGGAACCACAATTCCCTCCCATATAAGGCGCTACAACATGTTAACTGTTTCCTGGTGTACAATGGCCCCTCACAAGCCCTCCCATGCCAGGCCACACCACCAAAAAAAAAAAGATTACGTTTTCTTAAATGGACCATAATTCTCTCCCATATAAGGCACCACAACAATTTAAGCATCCCGTGGTGTAAAATGGCCCACAGCAATCCCTCACATTTTGATTATGCAGAGTATACGAGAGACGGCTCTTGTATGGCTGGGGCGGGCATGCAGTTTGAATTTTAATATGAGAATGTGGAATACAGATGATTGAGCAGTGTAGCCGAGTTGTACTATGCGGTATCGGGGGTCACTGGAAATGGATGTTTCTTATTTTGAATCAGAATATGGTTTGTATCAGATACAGCACTGTTGATCAGTGTGATGTAGTGGCGTTTAGGTACAGCAGTTATTTACAAGCTGGTGTTTGATTTTAGGAGCGTGAGTGGGTGCATGCAGAAGGGAGGATCGAGGTGCAAGAGCACTATTAGCTCTCTGTTAGTCTTGTATATTTAAAAAAAATGATGGGACATGGGAGATTGTGGCAGTTAAATTATGTAGCATTGGGGGCCAGTATGTCTCGGTTAGCGAGTCAAAAAGAAATGGTGGACATTTGAAAAGGTAAGAGGGGTTTTTAGCCAATTAGAGATGAGGGTGGGCAGCAGGATTCTGGGGATGGGGTTGGCTGGGCTGGTACTTTTAATAGCTGGGCATCTGTTGTCTGATAGATGCCCAGCTAGAGAAGTGCCTCAGCCAATCAGAAGGCTGAATTACTTTTACCCATTTTCTAAGCTTTATTAATAAGACATAAAATTGGTTGCTTTTATCACTGAATTAAAATGTATTATGTGTTCTTGCAAATGTTTAAGGTCAATTTAATAACACTTATCCTGACTTGATCCCTTAGAATTTTTTGTGCATCATCTTCATTGGGACAGCACCCGAAAATCAGAAGAGAACAATGGTTGATTTTTACATTTATCAGTTCACTGACACATAGACACTTTTGGAATGTTTGACTTTTGATGGATATCAGCTGTACTGTGAATTGTTGATCCTAACTTGATATATGTGAAGTTCTTACTATGTTGTGATACTGCATATTGTATGGTTAATTAAAGTTGCAAGTTCCAAAACATGAAAGGTTCCAATTTGGTGATTTTCTTGACTAGTAAGGAAATACACTATTTGCTTATAACCAGGTAACATCAGGGGGCATTAACACACACTACAGGTGGCAAAAATGCTGACTGATGTTATCCGGTCATAAACACATAGTCATTTACCTTGCAAATCTGATATTCTACTTGGCTTTTCATGTCAGCCGATGCCAAGCATCCCACACACACACACACACACACACACATATATATATATATATATATATATATATATATATATGCAGTAATCAAGTGTTCCTTAGGTCAGTTATTAAGGAAAACAATATTTGTTTATAACCGGCAACATCAGGAGGAATTACAACTCACTGGAGGGTGGTAAAATGCAGACTGATGTTATATAGTCATAAACCTATAGTGATATATTGAGGTTGACATTGTACACTAGTGAATGCTTAACTTGATGTTGCACCTGATACGGGATGGGATGTTTCTATTATCATATCACTGGGTCTTCCCGTATGTGTGAAAATGAACTTGAGTATTCCGTTAAAGTTATTACATGTAACTCTTCGAATATAACTTATTTCTTTTGTCTTTCAGGTTGATTCCTTGCAGTATATTTGACATGATTCAACAGAACATAGAATATTTTGTGGTATGTTTGAAAATATAAATCAGTGCACAGTGGGGAGTTGGGGGAGTAGGATTTATTGAGCCAAACTGGTATTCATAGGGGCTTCATTTTTCATATTATTGTTAGAATCACCCAACAAAGATAACTTGCAACAATGATGTGATTTTTTTTTTGTTTTGTTTTTTTCTCTGCACCTTACAGAATAATCATCATGGCTAAAAAATGACTACATTGGATATTTTGGCCGAGATCCAGATGTGTAGTGAGTCTGATTTCTCCGAATCGCATAGTGAAGATGATGTTGAAGAAAGATTGTACAATCTGGATCTGGTGGAAGTGCGGAATGAGTCTTCTGAAGATGAAGAAGTTACTGATCAAGATTATATGCCGGATGTGGAGCAAGAAGATCATGAAGAGACCCCCACAACATCAGTAGGTGCAATGCATAAGAAGACTCATGGTAAAAGGGCTCGGTCATCAGCAGAACAAAGCGTTAGAAGAGAAGACGAATGGGAAGAGGTGACAACAACAAGTGACAATGGACACCTATTCACTGCAACTTCAGGTCTCCAAGTACCAGTCCCAGAAAGTCCACTTGGATTTGTACAACTGTTTTGCCTGACAGATGAAGATTTGGAGCTTATTGCAAGGGAAACAAATAGATATGCCAATGATTTCTTTCTGGTACATCCAATTGATGAGTTGCCACCACATTCAAGGGCCAGGGCTTGGAAGATGACTGACAAAGAAGAACTGACGAGTTTTTTTGCATTATACGTTGCGATGGGACTGGTAGTGAAGAGCAGTAAAGATGAATACTGGGGATTGGATGAAGTCACCTACACACCATTCTGGGGCAGTGTGATGGCAAGGAACCGATTCAACCTAATTTTTTCTTTTCTCCACATGGCTGACAACTCGAATCGAAAGCCTAGAGGGATAGAGGGATTTGATCAACTTTTTCACATTAGGGAGATACATGAGCAATTCCTGAAGAGAGATCATGAGAAACCTATCTTCCCAACCGGGACCTCTCCCTGGATGAAGGTATATGTCTGTGGAAGGGAAATCTAAGTAACAGAACATTTAATCCACAAAAACAGTGAAGCACGGAATCAAGGTGTACACCTTGTGTGAATCAAACTCGGGATACATATGCAACTGGCAATTCTATACAGGCACAGTCGACGAGGAACAGAGCAAAGGACATACATACAGAGTTTGTTTTGATCTTGTTAGAGAAGAACTGCGAGGGAAAGGCTACAGGATTTACAGAGACAGATACTACACTGGACCTCAACTCTACACAGATCTATTTTTATCTGGAGTTGGTGCAACTGGAACTGTTATGCCCAATTGCAAGGGAATGCCTCCCAAAATAAAAGACATAAAGCTGAAGATGAAAGAAAAGGTTGCATTCAGGAAGACACCAATGCTCTGTATGAAGTGGAGAGACAAGAGGGACATATACATGCTGTCAACAACATCAAGTACTGAATTTGTCGATACCAGAAGAAAGGATTGGAAGACTGGGGAGTTGATAAAAAAAGCAAAATGTATACTGGACTACAACAGATACATGGGTGGAGTTGACAAAAATGATCAGCTGGCAGGGTTTTACAATTTTAACCGGCGATGCAAGAAGGTATGGCAGAAGGAGTTCTTTTATTTACTGAATGCAATGTTAATTCAGGGGTACATAATGTACAAGAAATTTTCCCCAGAAAGAAAGAAGATGACGCACTTGGAATTTCAACGAACTGTAATTAAAGAACTTATAACGACAAGCAAAGAAATAGATGATCTTCCACAGCATAACCAAAAATGGGAATCGACAAAATCGGATCCATGTCAACGACTGCAAGGAAAGCACTTCCCATCAAAAATACCAAGAACACCAAAGAAGCTGTACCCTACCCGAAGATGTGTGGTGTGCACAAAGAAAGGGAAGCATAAGGAATCGACCTACTGGTGTGCAGATTGTGGCAAGGGCCTGTGTGTAGATAAATGTTTCTCCAAATACCATTCAAAGATGAAATATGGGATACCCGGATCACCGAATACAAGCGATAGCGACACATAATAGTAAATCGCTTGACAGGCGCAGATTCCCGATATCGGGACTGAGATGGTGGAGTGATCGAGATGTAAGATAGGTGGGAAATGCCGAGTGCTGCATCCCGGAATGGACTACACAAGACTTCCCTCTATCATAGTCAGCATTGCCTATCCATTGAACACAATGGCATGTTTTATAGTTGCTGTCTCCCAGTGTGGGAAGACATGGGGTGTCCATTGTACACCATGGAATGGTTAATTGGCGTAGATTCCTGGTATCGAGACTGAGATGGCGGCGTGATTGAGATGTAAGATAGGTGGGAAATGCTGAGTGCTGCATCCCGGAATGGACTGTACAAGACTTCCCTCTATCATAGTCAGCATTGCGTGTCCATTGGACACCATGGCATGTTTTATAGTTGCTGTTTCCCAGTATGGGAAGACATGGGGTGTCCATTGGACACCATGGAATGGTTAATTGGTATAGATTCCCGGTATTGAGACCGAGATGGCGGAGTGATCGAGATGTAAGATAGGTGGGAAATGCCGAGTGCTGCATCCCAGAATGCTGTCCATAAAAACAAAACAATGCAAAATACAGTTTTTCGTATCAAGTTTTTATTCAAGTACAGTTAAATGTGGATTATTTAGAATAATGCATATCATTTCTGAGAATAAGAACTTTATAAACTGCTGCCAATTAGAAATGATTTCCTGTTCTCTTTAATCCAACTGTGGTTCCAGTTTGTACCAGAAGCACTATACTGTTATATACTGTTCCTAACCTTGTTTTACAGGGGGTCTCCAGGGTTGAACTGGTGGAACCAGCCCTGGTGGTAAGTGCAAACAGTGTGGGGAAGTGTATACAGAATAGGGGCTACTGTGAAAATGTTTGTTGCATATTGTCTATGCTACTAGAAGGGGAAAAAGGGGGATTACAATGTCCCTGAAAGCTGTATCCAGGTTAGCCTTGTTACTAACAACCCTGTCCTGCAGGTGGAGGCACCCGTGTCAGTACACATGGCCCTTAACCTGCAACTAGCCATGCAGGCAGGGGTAGTAGCCCTTGAGATAGCGCCACCTAGGGGATACACGAGTGTGGGATGACATGGGAAGGCTGAACAACATGTACTGCTTTATTCATGCTAGGTCATCAAACATGACTACTGCAAAATACCTTTCCCATTTGGTAACCATCAGTTTCTCAAACCACCAATCACATAATGTTTTCATGAGATCTTGTGCCGCAAATGCATAATTTTGCTCTAAGTGCCACTATTAGTAATCACTCTTAAATGTTTTTTATTTCCTGGAAGATACCAGACATGTTGTCTTGAGCACTACTGCCTGTCATAGATTGGATACACTCCGATGCTATAATATGTATGTTTTCTTAATTCAGATATGCAGTGTCCAGAGAAGACTATATGGATCTGCAGACACTCCTTCATGCATTGGGCAGGGATTGGAGAGTGGTCTTGAACTGGGGGACCAGTGTTGACCTTCGATACTCCAGTCAATGTTCGTTGGTTAGGTGAGAGGAGTATACTTTGCGATCAACTGGTGCCAATGTTTCGACGGGAGTGCCTGAGGGGATCCAAACCAGATGTCATCATCATCCACCTGGGAGGCAATGATTAAGGATTGAAGACATCAGTGATGCTGCTACGGAAGATGAAGGAGGACATTGCCTTGATCAAGCACCGAATGATGAAAACCATGATCCTTTGGTCTCACATTATCCAGCGTCGGCAGTGGAGGAATGTTTCTGATATGAAGAAAATGGACAGAACAAGGAGAAAGATCAACACAGAGATGGGGGCATTCATGAGAGGATTGTCAGCCGGCGTGGTCAAGCATGATGGCATCATGTCCCTCTTCCCAGAACTGTATCGCCAGGATGGTGTCCACTTAACGGATCAGGGAAGTGATATGTTCTGCAGTGACATCAAGAGGGCTGTAGCTCCAATCCTATAGAGGTATGAAATTTATAGATGCAGTGGCTGGGGAATGTACAGTATATAATCCAATGGACTATAACTTTCAGGTCGTCATTGGTATAATGTCTTTAAATTCTGTGTTTCAGATTGGAGTATATAGGCTAAAAGTTTTTAAAAGCAAAGAACGTATACGGATATATGTTCCAAATGCCCTATCGACTGTCGTCGGGGTCATCTTCCATATGACAATCACTGTAATCTATATACACAGTGCGTTGTATCTAAATATGTCCCCTGGCTTCAGAAATACTTATGCAACAGTCAGAATGGGAAATAAATTGGAAATAATAAGTGCATAAGGTAGGTTACTACGTGATGTCACTAACGGTAAGTTACAGTTTAGCTTAGGTTTTGAGATGTGTGTATTGATGTACAGTATGTATTCATGTTTCAAACTTAATTCAGGGTTTGACCTCATGAAACTGCTAACAGTGTTAGTCCAGCTGGGTACCTCAACAGTGATTCACACTTGCTACCCATATCTAGCAAAATGGGTGGTGTACTTTGTTTTTTTACCTTAATTTATTTTTTTTTGTTTTACCTTTGTCATACCAGGAGAGAAACACAGCAATGATGCTACATTACAACATTTTACATCTTGACTTCCTATGATACTACTCAGCTGATACTTTCTGGGATTACGGTAAGAGACAAACTAGTTTGTCTAACAGGCTGTGGAAAACTTGCGGTGTTAACATAAATAGCCTTGTAGACCTACTAGTACGCATTGCACCACAACAAACTTCACCTTCACCGTCTCATCAGTTGGACTGAATTATAATGCTTGGCCTAGTTCTGAACACTCCAAGAGATGACTTCATGTGAGGTTGAGCTACATTACTTTGGTTAAATTAAATATCACAGAGTATGTAAAATGTTGATGCAATGGTGTAGCATAGGGTAAGATCAGACAGTTTTTTATCTACAGGTCACAAGCCTGAAGACAATATATTGAATTTAGAAAAGGGAAAGGATAGGGCTTTTCTCCACAGGTTTTAGAATAGAGAAAGGGTATGGTTTTTCTACACAGGTTTTAGAACAGGGAAAGTATAGGGTTTTTCTCCACAGGTTTTTTGAATAGGGAAACAGTAGGGTTTTTCTCCACAGGTTTTAGAATAGGGAAATGATAGGGTTTTTCTCCACAGGTTTTTGAAAAGGGAAAGCATATAATTTTTCATCACAGGTTTTAGAACAGGGAAAGGATAGGGTTTTTCTTCACAGGTTTTTTGAATAGGGAAATGTTAGGGTTTTTCTCCTCAGGTTTTAGAATAGGGAAATGATAGGGTTTTTCTCCACAGGTTTTTGAAAAGGGAAAGGATAGGATTTTTCTCCATAGGTTTTTGAATAGGGAAAGGATATGATTTTTCTCCACAGGTTTTAGAATAGGGAAAGGATAGGGTTTTTCTCCACAGGTTTTAGAATATGGAAAGAATAGGTATTTCCTCCACAGGTTTTAGAATAGGGAAATGAGAGGGTTTTTTTGCCACATATTTCTGGCATTACCATGTCTAATGGAATGCTGTTTGTGTATGATGATCCATACACTTGAAAAAGTTTTGCATCAGTGAAATGTGGGCCACTGATGGTAAATGCTAATGGTAATAAAAAATAGTAAACTATTTTGGTTTCTTTCATACTGTGTAGTACACTATATAAGATACTGTATGGTGGCCTAAATACACACCGCTTTCATTAACACCTTACTTAATTTGCTGTCCTCACTGTAACTGTGAGATACTGAAGAAACTAGGTCCATTTTCTATTAATTATATAAAACTCATGGGTGACGTATATCTTGTATTTCATCTTTGAATCTTAGGGTGAAGGTGTATCATTGCTGTGTATTGACAACCACCAACTATTTTATATAATGTATGGGGAAAAAATAACGCAAAACATGGGACTAAGGCATAGTAGGATAGGGTAACATAAGAAAAATGTGCTAATTATCCAAGGGCAATACAGTGATCTAAAACATAATAGTATAAGATAATACTAGATAGGTTTTTCCACTGTTCAAATGCATAAATGCTGGAGATAGATACAGGAAAAGACAGATCTTACTTCGAGAGGGTTCCATCAGTAGGTCATCACATATAGGACTTGCACCACCTGGCATCGGGCTGCACGGCAGACTTTTCTGGCAATACCTGAAGGGGGACCACCCACCCAAAGTCACGTGACCAACAGAACCCCTTCCAGTGCCAGGTTAGGTTGTGCCGGTTATGACATCGGTGACCCTGCCATGGGTTGTCTCAATGCCGGACCCTCCCCCATCTACACAACAGCGGGTCTGACGTGGATTCCTCTGATGCCAGGTCTGACATTGGGTGGCTTATAATCAACCCTGAACTGTCCCGCATAACCCTTTTGGGTATCCAAGGGATCCCTACCCGGGGTACTCCACTCCAGATTGGAGTCATTTGAGGGCAGTTCTACCCTGGATTTTGCCCTTACTCCAACTACATGGGGTTTCAAGGGTATTATCCTCCACGGACACCCTCCTCCTCCTCTCCCCAGTCTCAACGGATCCACCTCCCTTCCTTGGCTACCGGTTCAAGACTCTGATTCAGTCTTGGTAGCAAGGGCCCAGGTCAGAACTGGTTTCAGATCTGGAAACTAGGCTCCTGCAACCACAGCTTCCTATGTCTCCTTCTCAATCAGCTATCTTGCAACTGTCCATGTCTTGGGGAAGACTCGGCAGGACATTTCCCTACCGGACTTTAGACACCGTCCTGTCAAGGAGAGTGGACTTCATGATGTGTTATATAAGAGGGAAAGGATAGGCTTTTTCTCCACAGGTTTTAGAAAAGGCAAAGGGTAGGATTTTACTCCACAGAATTTAGAATAGAGAAAGGGTGGGGTTTTTCTACACAGGTTTTTGAAGCTGGAAAGGATAAGATTTTTCTCCACAGGTTTTAGAATAGGGAAAGGATATGGTTTTTCTCCACAGGTTTTTTGAATAGGGAAATGCTATGGTTTTTCTCCACAGGTTTTAGAATATGGAAAGAATAGGGTTTTTCTCCACAGGTTTTTAAAAAGGGAAAGGATAGGATTTTTCTCCACAGGTTTTTGAAGAGGGAAAGGATAAGATTTTTCTCCACAGGTTTTAGAATAGGGAAAGGATAGGATTTTTCTCCACAGGTTTTTTGAACAGAGAAAGGGTAGGGTTTATTTCCACAGGTTTTAGAATAGGGAAAGGATACGGTTTTTCTCCACAGGTTTTTGAAAGGAGAAAGGATAGGATTTTTCTACACAGGTTTTAGAATAGAGAAAGGGTAGGGTTTTTCTACACAGGTTTTAGAACAGGGACAGTTAGGGTTTTTCTCCACAGGTTTTAGAATAGGGAAAGGACAGGGTTTTTCTCCAAAGTTTTGAAAAGGGAAAGGATTGGATTTTTCTCCACAGGTTTTAGTACAGGGAAAGGATAGGGGTGTTTTCCACACATTTTTGAATAGGGAAAGGATAGGGTTTTTCTCCACAGGTTTTAAAATAGGGAAAGAATAGGGATTTTCTCCACAGGTTTTAGAGTAGGGAATTGAGAGGGCTTTTTGCCATATGTTTCTGGCATTACCATGTCTGATGGAATGCTCTTTGTGTATGATGATCCATACACTTGAAAAAGTGTCGCATCGATGAAATGTGGACAACTGATGGTAAATGTTAATGGTAATAAAAAATAGTGAACTATTTTGGTTTCTTTCATACTGTATAGTACACTATAAGATACTGTATGGTGGCCTAAATACACACCACTTCGCTAACACCTTACTTTAATTTGCTGTCCTCACTGTAACTGTGAGATACTGAAGAAACTAGGTCCATTTTCTATTAATTATATAAAACTCATGGTGCACGATATCTTGTATTTCATCTGTGAACCTTAGGTTGAGGTGTATCATTGATGTGCATTGACAACCACCAACTATTTTATATAATGTATGGTGAAAAAATATCGCAAAACATGGGACTAAGGCATAGTAGGATAGGGTAACATAAAAAAAAGTGTTAATTTTCCAAGGGCAATACAGTGACCTAAAACATAATAGTAAAAGGTAATACTAGATAGATTTTTGCACTGTTCACATGCATAAAGGCTGGAGATAGATATAGGAAAAGATAGATCTTACTTCAAGAGGGTTCCTTCAGTAGGTCATCACATATTGGACTTGCACCACCTGGCATCGGGCCGCACGGCAGACTTTTCTAGCAATACCTGAAGGGGGACCACTCGCCCAATGTCACAGGCCCAACAGAACCCCTTCCAGTGCCAGGTTAGGTTGTGCCGGTTACGACGTCGGTGACCCTGCCGAGGGCTGTCTCGACACCGGACCCTCCCCCATCTACACAACGGCGGGTCCAACGTGGATTCATCTGATGCCAGGTCTGACATTGGGGGGCTTATAATTGACCCTGAACTGTCCCACATTACCCTTTTGGGTATCCAAGGGATCCCTACCTAGGGTGCTCCACTCCAGAATGGAGTCATTTGGGGCAGTTCTACCATGGATTTCACCCTTACTCCAACTACATGGGGTTTCAAGGGTATTATCCTCCACCAGACACCCCTCCTCCTCCTCCCCCAGTCTCAACAGGATCCACCTCCCAAACCCCTAGCTACTTCAGATTTCAAGACCCTGATTCACTCTTGCTGGCAGGGGGCAAGGTCAGAACTGGTTTCAGATCTGGAAACTAGGCTCCTGCAACCACAGATTCCTATGTCTCCTTCCCTGATCAGCTGTCTTGCAACTGTCAATGTCTCAGAGAAGACTCGGCAGGACGTTTCCCTACTGGACTTTAGACACTATCCTGTCAAGGATAGTGGACTTCATGATGTGTTATATAATAGGGAAAGGATAGTTTTTTTGTCCACAGATTTTAGAACAGGGAAAGAGTAGGGTTTTTCACCACATGCTTTAGAATAGAGAAAGGGTAGGGTTTTTCTCCACAGGTTTTAGAATAGGGAAAGGATAGGGTTTTTCTCCACAGGTATTTTGAATAGGGAAAGGGTAGGGTTTTTCTCCACAGGTTTTAGAATAGAAGCAGTTTGATACAGAAAATGATTGAACGGTAGCCACCATCTTATTTTTGGTCATGTGACCCAGGGATGTAGATATGTGTACAGTCTGGGCCTTCATTTACTTATTCACTTCCTAACATATAAAACAAGCTGCTTTTACTTTTCCTTTTTAATTTATTAGCTTGCACCTCATAATGCAATAGGTGGACACCCCATTGACATGAATGGGCATACCATGGGTGGTTGGATATGGCACCCCTTCTATCTGCAGTTGGGTCTGTAATGAGAAATTAGGGATCAGAAATTTCATCCAAGCCCCTGCAGATGTAATAAAAGGTGTAATGCCTTGACATTTACCCGTTTTATAATATAGTTATCCCTACAAATGTGTAACAGAAGCAGTTTGACAGAAAATGATTGAACGGTAGCTGCCATCTTATTTTTGGTCATGTGATCAAGTGGATGTAGATATGGGTACAGTCTGGGCCTTGATTTACTCATTCACTTCCCCATCATGTAAAACAGACTACATCTTACTTTTACTTTCTGAATTTATTTGTATGTAACCCATAATGCAATAGGTGTGCCCCTCATGTGCCAGCATGGCTTTCCTTAGGTGGTTGGGTATGGCACCCCAGCTATACGGTGGTGAGTCTATAATGTGAAATTAGAGATCATAAATTTCATCCAAGCCCCTGCAGATGTAAGAAAAGTTGTAATCCATTGAGATTTACCACTTTTATAATGTAGTTATCACAATAAATGTGTAACAGAAGCAGTTTGATACAGAAAATGATCAAATGGTAGCCACCATCTTGTTTTTGGTCTTGTGACGAAGGGGATGTAGCTATGGGTACAGTCTGGGCCTTAATTTACTCATTCTTTTCCCTGTCATGTAAAATGGACTACTTTTTACTTTTAATTTTTTAATTTATTGGCATGCACCCCATAATGCAATAGGTGGATACCCCATTGGCCAGCATGGGCATACCATGGGTGGTTGGGTATGGCACCCTGGCTATCTGCAGGTGGGTCTGTAATGTGAAATTAGGAATCAGAAAATTCATCCAAGCCCTGACAGATGCAAGAAAAGGTGTAATCCATTGACATTTACCACTTTTGTAATGTAGCTATCCCTACAAACATGTAACAGAAGCAGTTTGATACAGAAAATGATTGAACGGTAGCCACCATCTTGTTTTTGGTCATGTGACCCAGGGGATGTAGCTTTGGGTACATTCTGGGCATTGATTTACTCATTCACTTCCCTGTCATGTAAAACAGGCTAATTTTTACGTTTACTTTTTGAATTTATTGGCATCCGCCCATAATGCAACATATGGACACCCCGTTGGCCAGAATGGACATACCATGGGAGGTTGAGTATAGCACCCCGACAATCTGTATGTGGGTCTGTAATGAAAAATTAAGGATCAGAAAAATCATCCAAGCCCCTGCAGATGTAAGAAAAGTTGTAATCCATTGAGATTTACCTCTTTTATAATGTAGTTATCACAATTCATGTGTAACAGAAGCAGTTTGATACAGAAAATGATGGAACAGAAGCTGCCATCTGATTTTTGGTCATGTGACACAAGGGATATAGATATGGGTACAGTCTGAGCCTTGATTTACTCATTCACTTCCCTGTCATGTAAAATGGGTTACTTTTTACTTTTACTTTTTGAATTTATTGGCATGCACCCCATAATGCAATAGGTGGACACCCCATTGGTCAGCATGGTCATACCAGGGGTGGTTAGGTATGGCACCCTGGCTATTTGCTAATGGGTCTGTAGTGTGAAATTAGGGATCAGAAAATGTATCCAAGCCCCTGTAGATGTAAGAAAGGTGTAATCCATTGACATTTACCACTTTTATAATGTAGTTATCACAATACATAGATACATAGACAGTGTCGGCAGATAAGGGCCTATGGCCCACCCAGTCTGCTCATTTGAGCTTGTAAGTTCAGTTTGTTTTCCTAGACATCTGTTGCCCCTTGCCTCTGACCTCCAGAATTCCTTTATGTCTATCCCATGCATTCTTAAATCCCGTGATTGTTTCAGCCCCCACCACTTCCTCTGGCAGGGTGTTCCACTTGTCCACCACCCGTTCTGTGAAGAAATTCTTTCTCATGTTTCCTCTGAATCGTCCTCCCTCCAACTTCATCCCATGCCCTCTAGTCCTGGAACATCTTTTTTGCTTAAAAATAGTGTTTTCCTGCATCCTGTTCCTCCTGTAAGATACTTGTGTCTCTATCATATCCCTCTCTCCTCCTCTCCTCCAGGAGTACATATTCAGTTCCTTCAACCTGTCTTCATAGGACTTGTGATGCAATCCATGCACCATCTTTGTTGCCCTCCTCTGAACCTTCTCTACCCTGTCTATGTCCCTACATATGTATGGTCTCCAGAACTGTACACTGTACTCCAGGTGGGGCCTCACCAGTGTCTTGTATAGTGGAATTATGACCTCCCTTTTCCTGCTGGTGATGCCCTGCCTATACATCCCAGCATCCTATTTGCTTTACCTGCTGCCTTGTCACACTGTATCCTCTACCTTGAGGTCATCAGAGATGATAACCCCAAGATCCCTTCCTGCTTGGTGCATGCTATATCCTCACCCCCCAACTGATATACTGTGCCAGGGTTTTTGTGCCCCATATGCATTATCTTGCACTTCTTTGCATTGAATTTCAACTGCCAAACCCCTGACCATTCTTCAAGTTTCTTCAGGTCACTTATCATTCTGTCTACACCCTCTGGTGTGTCTACTCTGTTACAGAGCTTTGTGTCATCAGCGAACAGTGAAATTCTGCCTTCTAGGTCCTGCACAATGTCACTGATGAAGATGTTGAATAGGACCGGCCCCAGCACTGATCCCTGTGGTACCCCACTGGTCACTCTTCCCTCTGTGAAGTGACAGCCATTTACCACCACCCTCTGTGTCCTACCACCCAACCAGTTACCTACCCACCACACTACTGTCCTGCCCACACCCATATTCCCCAGTTTGTGTAGTAGTCTTCTATGTGGTGCAGTGTCAAAAGCCTTGCTGAAATCCAGACAGGCCATGTACACTGCCCTCCCCTGATCCACCTCCCTAGTCACCCAGTCAAAAAATTCAACGAGGTTGGACTGACATGACCTCCCCCTGGTGAAACCATGCTGCTTGGGTCCTGTAGTCCATTGACAGCCAAATGTTCCACCAATCTCTCCTTCAGTAGTGCTTCCATGATCTTCCCCACTACCGAGGTGAGGCTGACTGGTCTGTAGTTCCCTGCTTCCTCTTTGTTCCCACTTTTGTATAAGGGGACTACATCTGCTGTCCTCCAGTCTTTGAGTACCTCCCCTGTTTCCAGTGATTGGCTAAACTGGATAGCCAGAGGTTCAGCCACCACCACTCTTGGTTCTTTAAGGACCCTGGGGTGCACCTCATCTGGCCCCATTACTTTATCAACTCTTATTACTTCCAGTTCCTTCAGGACCCTTTCTTATGTAAAGGGACTTGTGTCCATTTCTGCACTATTCTCACCCCTTGTACTCCCTTCAGACCCATTACCCTCCTCTTCCTCAGTAAAGACTGAGCAGAAATACCTGTTCAATATGTCAGCTTTACTGTTGTCATCCTCCACGTGGCCCCATCTTCCCCTTCAGTCTCACTATCCCTCCCTTGTCTTTCTTTTCACTTATGTACCTGTAAAAGGTTTTGTCCCTCTACCACTGATTTTGCAATGTGCTCTTCTGTCTGAGCTCTGCTTCCTTACTGACCTCCTGCCTCCTTTGCTTCTCCTGGTACTTCTCCCTATCCCCTTCTGCCTGTGTCTTTTTGTATTGCCTGAATGCAGTCTTTTGGCTTTCACTTTCTTTGCTACCTCTTTGGAAAACCATAATGGTCTCCTCTTCCTTTTCCTCTTGCTAACCTGTTTAATGCATAATTCTGTTGTTCTTGTAATCCCATTTTAAATACTACCCACTGTTCCTCAACCCCTGATTCCTGTCCATTCCTTATGCCTCTTTCAAGTATCTCCCATTTTCCCAAAGTCTGCCCCCTAAAATCCAGGATGATGTTTTTGTGTGGTTTGGTACTGCTCTTTCTTTGATTTCAAACAACAATGACTGATGGTCACTGTTTCCCAGGTGCTCCCCCACTGTTACCCCCATCACACTGTCCCTGTTTGTGAGCACAAGGTCCAGTATTGCCTTCAGCTGAATTGGTTCCATGACCAGTTGCTTGAGGAAGGCACCCAGAAGGGAGTCCAGGATAAATATGCTCCTAGTTGATGCTGCTGCTGGGATGCTCCAGTCCACGTCTGGAATATTGAAGTCTCCAACCAGTACTACCTCACCCTTGTCTGCCATCCTTTGGATGGCAAGCATCAGCTCCCTATCTGTTTCTTCCTCCTGGGCTGGTGGTCTATAGACCACACCTGTGCGGATGGCATTCCCCATTTTCCTTTCCAGCTTAACCCACAGAATCTCTCCCCCCATTTTGTTCCTCCTGGATCTCTGTGGCCCTTATGTCATTTTTCACAAACAGTGCCACTCCTCCTCCCTTCCTGCCTGCTCTGCACAATAAATGTGTAACGGAAGCAGTTTGATACAGAAAATGATTGAACGGTAGCCGCCATCTTGTTTTTGGTCCTGTGACACAGGGGATGTAGCTATGGGTACAATCTGGCACTTGATTTACTCATTCACTTCCCTGTCATGTAAAACAGGCTACTTTTTACTTTTACTTTCTGAATTTATTGGCATGCACCCCATAATGCAATAGGTGGACACCACGTTGGCCAACAAGGACATACCATGGGAGCTTGGGTATGGCACCCCAGCTATCTGCATGTGGGTCTGTAATGAAAAATTAAGGATCAGAAAAATCATACAAGCCCCAGCAGAAGTAAGAAAAGTTGTAATCCATTGAGATTTACCTCTTTTATAATGTACTGATCACAATACATGAGTAACAGAAGCAGTTTGATACAGAAAATGATGGAACGGAAGCCGCCATCTTATTTTTGGTCATGTGACCCAGGGTATGTAGTTATGGGTACAGTCTGCAGATGTAAGAAAAGTTGTAATCCATTGAGATTTACCAGTTTTAAAATGTAGTTATCCCTACAAACATGTAACAGAAGCAGTTTGATACAGAAAATTATCAAATGGTAGCTGCCATTTTGTTTTTGGTCATGTGACCCAGGGGATGTAGATATGGTTACAGTCTGGGCCTTGATTTACTCATTCACTTCTCTGTCATGTAAAACGGGCAACTTTTTACTTTTACTTTTTGAATTTATTGGCATGCACTCCAAAATGCAATAGGTGGACACCCCATTGACCAGCATGGGCACACCAGGGGTGGTTGGTTATGGCACCTCGGCTATCTGCAAGTGGGTCTGTAATGTGAAATTAGGATCAGAAAATTCATCCAAGCCCCTGCAGATGTAAAAATGTGTAATCCATTGACATTTACCAATTTTATAATGTTGTTATCCCTACAAACGTGTAACAGATGCAGTTTGATACAGAAAATGTTTGAATCGTGTCAGCCATCTTGTTTTTGGTCATGTGATGCAGGGGATGTAGCTATGGGTACAGTCTGTGCCTTGATTTACTCATTCACTTCCCCGTCATGTAAAACAGGCTACATCTTACTTTTCCTTTCTCAAGTTTATTGGTATGTAACCCATAATGCAATAGGTGGACACCCTATTGGTCAGCATTGGTATACCAGGGATGATTGGATGTGGCACCCCCGCTATATGCTGGTGGATCTATAAAGTAAAATTAGTGATCATAAATTTCATCCAAGCCCTGGCAGATGTAAGAAAAGGTGTAATCCATTGACTTTTACCACTTTTATAATGTAGTTATCCCAATAAATGTGTAAGATAGGCAGTTTGATACAGAAAATGATGAAACGGTAGCTGCCATCTTGTTTTTGGTCATGTGACCCAGAGAATGTAGCTATGGGTACAATCTGGGCTTTGATTTACTCATTCACTTCCCTGTCATGTAAAATGGACTACTTTTTACTTTTACTTTTTGAATTTATTGGCATGCACCCCATAATGCAATAGGTGGACACCCCATTTTCCAGCATGAGCATACCAGGGGTGGTTGGGTATGGCAACCCGGCTATCTGCAGGTGGGTCTGTAAGGTCAAATTAGGGATCAGAAAATTCATCCAAGCCCCAACAGATGTAAGAAAAGGTGTAATCCATTGATATTTATCACTTTTATAATGTAGTTATACCTACAAATGTGCAACAGAAGCAGTTTGATACAGAAAATGATTGAACTGTAGCCGCCAGCTTGTTTTTGGTCATGTGACCCATGGGATGTAGCTATGGGTACAGTCTGGGCCTTGATTTACTCATTCACTTCCCCACCATGTAAAACAAGCTACTTTTTACTTTTCCTTTTTGAATTTATTGGCAGGCCCCCATAATGCAATAGGTAGGAACCCTATTGGTCAGTATGGGCATGCTCAGGGTTGGTTGGTTATGACCGGCCATCTGCAAGTGGGTCTGTAATGTGAAATGAGGATCAGAAATTACATCCAAGCCTCTGCAGATGTACGGAAATTGTAATCCATTGACATTTACCAATTTTATAATGTTGTTATCCCTACAACGCGTAACAGAAGCTGTTTGATACAGAAAATGTTTGAATGGTGTTAGCCATCTTGTTTTTGGTCATGTGACCCAAGGGATGTAGTATGGTACAGTCTGTGCCTTGATTTACCATTCAATTTCGTCATGTAAAACAGGCTACAGCTTACTTTTCCTTTCTCAGTTTATTGGTATGTAAGCTATAATGCAATAGGTGGACACCCTATTGGTCAGCATGGGTATACCAGGGGTGGTTGGGTGTGGCACCCCAACTATATGCTGGTGCGCCTATAAAGTAAAATTAGTGATCATAAATTTCATCCAAGCCCCGGCAGATGTAAGAAAAGGTGTAGTCCATTGACTTTTACCACTTTTATAATGTAGTTATCACATTAAATGTGCAAGATAGGCAGTTTGATACAGAAAATGATGAAACGGTAGCTGCCATCTTGTTCTTGGTCATGTGACACAGAGGATGTAGCTATGGGTACAATCTGGGCTTTGATTTACTGATTCACTTCCCTGTCATGTAAAATGTACTACTTTTTACTTTTCCTATTTGAATTTATTGGCATGCACCCCATAATGCAATAGGTGGACACCCCATTGGTCAGCATGGGCAAACCAGGTGTGGTTGGTTATGGCAGCCCGGCTATCTACAAGTGGGTCTGTAATGTGAAATTAGGGATCAGAAAATTTATCCAAGCCCCAACAGATGTACGAAAATGTGTAATCCATTGACATTTACCAATTTTATTATGTTGTTATCCCTACAAACGTATAACAGAAGCAGTTTGATACAGAAAATGTTTGAATGCTGTCAGCCATCTTGTTTTTGGTCATGTGACACAGGGGATGTAGTTATGGGTACAGTCTGTGCCTTGATTTACTCATTCACTTCCTCGTCAAGTAAAACAGGGTACATCTTACTTTTCCTTTCTCAGTTTATTGGTATGTAACCCATAATGCAATAAGTGGACACCCTATTGGTCAGCATGGGTATACCAGGGGTGGTTGTGTGTGGCACCCCAGCTACATGCTGGTGGGTCTTTAAAGTAAAATTAGTGATCATAAATTTCATCCAAGCCCCGGCAGATGTAAGAAAAGGTGTAATCCATTGACTTTTACCACTTTTATAATGTAGTTATCACAATAAATGTGTAAGATAGGCAGTTTGATACAGAAAATGATGAAACGGTAGCTGCCATATTGTTTTTGTTCATGTGACCCAGAGGATGTAGCTATGGGAACAGTCTGGGCATTGATTTACTCATTCACTTCCTTGTCATGTAAAACGGACTACTTTTTACTTTTACTTTTTGAATTTATTGGCATGCACTACATAATGCAATAGGTGGACACCCCATTGGCCAGCATGGGCATACCATGGGTGGTTGGGTATGGCAACCCGGCTATCTGCAGGTGGGTCTGTAATGTGAAATTAGGGATCAGAAAATCAGTCCAAGCCCCAACATATATGTAAGAAAGGTGTAATCCATTGATATTTATCACTTTATAATGTAGTTATCCCTACAAATGTAAACAGAGCAGGTTTGATACAGAAAATGATTGAACAGTAGTACGCCAGTTTGTATTTGGTCATGTGACCTAGGGATGTAGCTATAGGTACAGTCTGGGCCTTGATTTACTCATTCCTTCCCGCCATGTAAAAACAAGCTACTTTTACTTTTCTCTTTTGAATTTATTGCGAGCACCCAATAATGCAAAGGTGGACACCCCATTGGTCAGTATGGCATTCCAGGGGTGGAAGGTTATGGCACCTGCCATTCAAAGTGGGTCCGTAATGTGAAATTAGGATCAGAAAATTCATTAATGCCCGCGGTAGATGTACGAAAATGTGCAATCCATTGACATTTACCAATTTTAAAGGTTGTTATCCTACAAACATGTAACAAACAAATGATACAGAAAATGATTGAATGGTGTCAGCCATCTTGTTTTTGTCATGTGACCAGGGATGCTTATGGGTACAGTCTGACTCTGATTTACCATTCAACCCCTCATGTAAAACAGGCTAGCTTACTTTCCTTTCAGTTTATTGGTATATAGCTATAATGCAATAGGTGGACACCCTATTGGTCAGCATGGGTATACCAGGGGTGGTTGGTCTGTACCCAACTATATGCTGGTGTGCATATAAAATTAGTGATCATAAATTTCATCCAAGCCCCAGATATGAAAAGGTGTAATCCATGACTTTACCACTTTTATAATGTAGTTATCATTAAATGTGCATAGGCAGTTTGACACAGAAAATGATGAAAGCTAACTGCATCTTGTTTTGATCATGTGACACAGAGGACATATAGGTACAATGTGCTTTGATTTCTATCTATTCCTGTCATGTAAAACGTACTACTTTTAATTTTCATTTGAATTTATTGGCATGCACCTCATAATGCAATAGTGGACAACCAATGTTCAGCAGCGACATACAAGGTGGTGTTGGAACATCGACTATCTGCAAGTGAGTCTGTAATGAAAGTAGGATCAGAAAATTCATCCCAGCCCCTGCAGATGTGAAATGTGTTATCCATTGACATTTACAACTTTAATGTTATTATCCTACAAACAACAAAACAGTTGAAACAGAAAATGTTTGAATGGTGTCTGCCATCTTGTTTTGGTCATGTGACCGGGATCTAGCTATGGTACAGTCTGTGCCTTGATTTACCATTCACCGTCATATAAAACAGGCTACATCTTACTTTCCTTTCTCAGTTGTTGGTATGTAACCCCCAATAAGCCAGGTGGACACCCTAATGGTCAGCGTATACCAGGGTGGTTATAGCACCCCAACTATATGCTGGTAGGTCTAAAAGAAAATAGTGAACAGTAAATTTCATCAGCCCCGGAGATGTAAGAAAAGGTGTAATCCATTGACTTATACCACTTTTTATATGCAGTTATCACACAAATGTGTGAAAGGCAGTTTGATACAGAAAGTATGAAACTAGCTGCCATCTTGTTTTTAGTCATCCAACCAGAGGATTAATCTATGGGACAATCCGGCTTTGATTTACTCATTCACTTCGTCATGTAAAGGACTACTTTACTTTTCTTTTTAATTATTACGAACAAATAATAATAGTGAACACCCCATTAGTCAGCATGGGCATACCAGGGGTGGTTGGTTATGGTACAGACTATCTGCAAGTGGGTCTGTAACGTGAAAATCAGATCAGAAAATTCAACCACTAAGAAGTACAATGTGTAATCAAGTGACATTTACCAATTTTATAATGTTATCCTACAAACGCGTAAAGAAGTAGCTTGATACAGAAAATGTACAAATAGTACAGCCATCTTCTTTTTGGTCACTGACCAGGGGATAAAGCTGGTACGTTGTGCCTTGATTTACCATTCACTTCTCCGCCATGCAAACAGGATACATCTTACTTTCCTTTCTAGTTGATTGGTAACCATAAAGCAGTAGGTGGACACCTATTGGTCACATGGGTGTGCCAAGGTGAGTTAGTGGCACCTCATATGCTGGTGCCTATAAAGTAAAAATTAGTGATCATACATTTCATCCAAGCCCCGCAGAGTAAAAAGGTGTAATCCATTGACTTTTACCACTTTTATAATGTAATCACAATAAATATGAAAGATAACAGTTTGATACAGAAAATGATGAACGGTAGCGCCATCTTGTTCTTGGTCAGGTGACCCAAAGGATGTAGCTAAAGGTACAGCCTGGGCCGTTATTTACTCATTCACATCCCCGCCATGTAAAACAAGCTACTTTTAATTTCTTTTGAATTTATTACAACACCCATAATAACAGGTGGACAACCCATTATTCGCATGAGCATACCAGGGTGGTTGGTGATGGAACCCGTTATCTGCAAGGTAATGAAAGTAGGATCAGAAAATTCATCCGGCCCTGCAGATGTATGAAAATGTGTTATCCATTGACATTTACAATTTTATGATGTTATTATCCCTACAAACAAGTAACAAACCAGCTTAAACGAAAATATTTTGAATGGTATCAGCCATCTTATTTTAGTCAGTGACCCAGGATGTAGCTATAGGTACAGTCTGTGCCTTAATTACTATTCACTTCCGCCATATAAAACAGAACACATCTTACTTTCCCTTTCTCAGTTTATTACATAAACCTATAATGCAATGGTGGACACCCTATTAGTCAGTAGGTATAAGCATGGTGGGTGGCACCCAACCATATGCTGGTAGGTCTATAAAGAAAAATTAGTGATTGTAATTTCATCGCCCCGCAGATGTAAGAAAGTGTAATCATTGACTTTACCACTTTTAATGCAGTTATCACAATAAATGGGTAAGAAAGAAAGTGATAAAGAAGGTTGTGCCATCTTTGTTTTTGGTCCCATAACACAGAGGATGAATCTAAATGGCAATCTGGGCTTTGATTACTCATTCACTTCCCCACAGCAAAACGGACTATTTTTAATTTTTCCTTTTGAATTTATTGGTACAACATAACATAAGTGACCCCATTAGTCAGCATGGGCATACCAGGGTGGTTGGTTATGGCAACCGCCATTCAAAGTGGGTCTGTAATGTGAAATCAGATCGAAAATTCATCCAAGCCCCCAGATGCAACAAAATGTAATCCATTGACATTCCAATTTTATAGTGTTGTTATCCTACAAACGTGTAACGAAGCAGATTGGATACAGAAAATGTATGAATTGTCAGCCATCTTGTTTTAACACATTCCAGGATGTAACTATTGGTACATCTGTATGATTTACTCATTCACCCGTCATATAAAACAGGATACATCTTACTTTTCCTTTCTCAGTTTATTGATATAACCCATAATGCAATAGGTGGACACCCTATTAGTCAGCATAGGTATACCAGGAGGTAGTTGGTTAACACACCAGTATAACTGGTAGGTTTATAAAGTAAAATTAGTGATCATAAATTTCATCAGCCCGGCAGATGTAGAAAAGGTAATCAATGACTTTTACCTCTTTATATGAATAAATGTGTAAGATAGGCAGTTTGATACAGAAAATGATGAAAGCGGTGGCTGCCATCTTGTTTTTGATTACATATGTCCCCAGGGATGTAGCTAAAGAAGGGTACAATCTGAGCCTTGATTTTACTCATTCACTTCCCGCCTTGTAAAACGCTACTTTTCATTTGAATTTATTATTGGCAGGCACTCCATAATGCAATAGGTGGATACCCATTGGCCACATGGGCATACCATGGGTGATTAGTATAGCACCTAGCTATCTGCAGGTGGGTCTGTAATGTGAAATGAGAATCAGAAATTCATCCAAGCCTGACACGATGCAGAAAAGGTGTAATCAGTGACACCCACCACTTTGTAATGTAGCTATCCTACAAACATGTAACAGAAGCAGTTTGATACAGAAAATGATTGAACAGTAGCCACCATCTTGTTTGGTCATGTGACCCAGGGATGGAGCTTGGAACATTCCAGGCATTGATTACCATTCACTTCCTGTCATGTAAAAGGCTATCTACGCTTACTTTTGAATTTATTGGCATCCGACCATAATGCAACATATGGACACCGCTGGCCGAATGGACATACCAGGAGGTTAGTATAGCACCGACAATCTGTATGTGGGTCTGTAATGAAAATTAAGATCAGAAAATCATCCAAGCCCCTGCAGATATGAAAAAGTTGTAATCCATTGAAGTTACCTTCTTTAATGTAGTTATCACAATTCAGTATAACAGCAGTTTGATACAGAAAATGATGGAACAAAAGCCACATCTGATTTTTGGTCATGGACACAGGATAGATATGGGCAGTCTGAGCCTCGATTTACCTTATTCACTGTCATGTAAAATGGGTTATTTTTACTTTACTTTTGAATTTATTGGCATGCACCCCATAATGCACAGGGACACCCATTGGTCACATGGTCATACCAGGGTAGTTGAGTATACAACTGGCTATTGCTAATGGGTCTGGAGTGGCAAAGTAGGGATCAGAAAATGTAAGCCCTGTAGATATGAAAGGTGTAATCCATTGACATTCACTTTATAATAAGCACCAATACATACAGACATAGACAGTGTCGGCAGATAAGGGCCTATGGCCCACCCAGTCTGCTCATTTGAGCTTGTAAGTTCAGCTTGTTTTCCTAGACATCTGCTGCCCCTGCCTCTGACTCAGAATTCCTTTATGTCTATCCCATGCATTCTAAATCCGTGATTATTTCAGCCCCACCACTTCCTCCCCAGAGTATTCCACATCCACCACCCGCTCTAGAAGAAATTCTTTCATGTTTCTGAATCGTCTCCCATAACTTCATCCCATACCCTAATCCTGGAACATCTTTTGTAAAAATATGTTTTCCTGCATCCTATTCCTCCTAAGATACATGTATCTATCATATCCCTCTCTCCCTCCCTCTCTCCAGGGAGACACAATTCCCTCCAACCATCTTATAGGACTTGATACAATCCATGCCATCTTGTTGCCCTCCTCTGAACCTTCTTACCCTGTCTATATCCTCACATATATATAGTCTCCGAACTGTACCTGTACCAGGTGGGGCCTCACTAGTGTCTTGTATAGTGAATCAGCCTCCTTTTCCTGCTGGTGACTCAACTGTACATCCAGCATCCATTGCTTTCACCTGCTGCCTTGTCACATGTACCCTACCTTGAGGTCATCAGATGATAACCCAAAGATCCCTTCCTGTCGGTGCATGCTATATCCTCACCCCAACTGATATAATTAAAGGTTTTGTGCCCCATATGCATTATCTGGCACTTCTTGCATTGAATTTCAACTGCCAACCCTGACCATTCTTCAAGTTTCTTCAGGTCACTTATCATTCTGTCTACCCTCTGGTGTGTCTACTCTGTTCAGAGCCAGGTCATCACCAGAACAGTGAAATTTGCCTTCAGGTCCTGCACAATGTCACTGATGTTGAATAGGACCGCCCCAAAACTGATCCCTGTGGTACCCCACTGGTCACTCTTCCCTCTGGAGTGACAACAATTACCACCACCCTCATGTCCTGCCACCCAACCAGTTACTACCCACCACACTACTGTCCTGCCACACACTATTCCCAGGTGTAGTCTTCATGTGGTGCAGGTCAAAAGCCTGCTGAAATCCAGACAGGCCATGTACACTGCCCTCCCGATCCACTCCCTAGTCACCCAGTCGTACCCAACGAGGTTGGTGACATGCCTCCCTGGTGAAACCATGGGTCCTGTAGTCCATTGACAACAAATGTTCACCAATCTCCTCAGTAGTGCCCATGATCTCCCCCACGACCAAGGTGACTGGTCTATGTTCCCGCTTCCTCTTATTCCCACTTTTGTATAAAGGACACATGCTGTCCTCCAGTCTTTGAGTACTCCCCCAGTGATTGGCTAAACTGGATAGCCAGAGGTTCGCCACCACCACTCTTGGTTCTTAGGACCCTGAGACGCACCTCCCTATCTATTACTTTATCAACTTCATTACTTCAGACACTTTTGCCATATAGAAAGTGTAACACCAAAATTCTACTTTCCTACCTAGTAATACTATACTAAAGCTGCTACTACTTCAGATAACTCATCGCCTGACCTGAAAGAGGATACACCAGGTGCCCCTCACACCTTATCTGAAATTCCAGTACATTGAAAATGATCCTCCAAATTACACTACTGTTTAAAAGACTGGACTGTCTCTCATCTCATAATCGAACTTTAAAAACTAGGTATTACGTACTCAGCTTCAGCTGAAAAGTGAGGATTGTTTAATTTACTTGTAACAGCTAAGTCCTAACAAGGTGAAAGTCCTACTCCCATGCAGCCACCTCCTCATCCAGCACCAAATGCCTTGTCCAAATTTCACAACCTCACAAGAGCGGGTAATTATCACCTGGTAAGTCTCACCTCCATAGTGTGCAAACTCATGGAGACAATACTAAAGGAAAGACTGGTGTCGTACCTGAAGGACAATTGCCTCCAGGATGTGAGGCAGCATGTGTTTGTTTCAGGTAAGTCTTGTCAAACCAACCTGATACAATATTATGACGGGTGACAGGTGAGCTGGATAAGGGTCATGCGGTGGATGTTCTTTACTTGGACTTTAGCAAGGCCTTCAATTCTGTGACTCATGGGTGGCTTGGGGGGAAGCTAACTGGTGTAGGGGCAAAAATGATTAACTGCATTACAAGCTGGCCGAGTGGGAGGCTGCAATGGGTGGTGGTGAGAGGGGAGCTCTCAACTCCAAGGCTGGTGATGAGTGGGGTGCCACAGGGCTCTGTGTTGGGGCCAGTATTGTTTGGGCTCTTCATATCAGACATTGCACATGGGGTGGTGAGCAAGATAAGTCTGTTCGCTGATGACACCAAAATCAGAGCAGTGGTGAATGTAGAGGAGGGATGGAAGCAGCTGCAGGGGGACCTAAGCAAGCTAGAGGAGTGGTCAGAGAGGTGGCAGCTGGGGTTCAATGCAAAGAAGTGTAAGGTTATGCACTTTGGGGTGAAGAACCCAAGGAGAGAATACTGTCTGGGAGGAGTTAAGCTGGGGATCACTGAGGAGGAGAAGGACCTGGGGTAATGATAACAGGGACCATGGACAACACTGCCCAGTGCAGAAGAGTGGCTGCAAAAGTGAACAAAATGCTGGGGTGCCTAGCGAGGGGGTTTTCATCCAGGCAAATAGAGGTGATCTTGCCCCTCTACAGGTCGCTGGTAAGGCCACACTTACAGTATTGTGTGCAGTTTTGGAGGCTGTACCTAAAGCTTGATATCAGACTACTGGAGGGGGTGCAGATGAAGGCAACAAAGATGATATGTGGAATGGAAGAGACAGACTATGACAGCAGGCTGAGAGACCTGAATGTGTACACCCTGGAGGACAGAAGTGACAGGGAGGACATGATAGAGACATTCAAGTATCTGAGGGGAATCAATAAGGATGGGGCAGATGGGGTCTTTAAGATAAGGAGGGGGAGGATCACAAGGGGGCATGGGCTAAGAATAGAGGGGGGAAGATTTAGGAAGGAAATGAGGAGACACTATTTCACAGAGATTGTGGCAGTAAAATGAAATGCCCTACCAGAATGGGTGGAATCATGTAATACTGTGAACAGCTTCAAAAGGGCATGGGACAGGGAACAGGTGAGAGTGAGGTGGAGGAGGTGGGGGTGGCATTGGGATGACAAATGGGAGGGGATGGGGCAGCTGCAAACTAGGGTGCTAGCTGCACACTCAAGCAGACTTAGATAGATCTGCTCCTCTGCCTATGATATCTCTCTTATACATCTTATTCCAAGCCACCTCAAAAAAAACATTATCGAAGGGAAAGACATTCACTTAGTCTACCTCCTCATTTCCTCTCATGATTTCCTTGAGAACAGAGTTGTCTCTTGTGGTAACATTTCTGTATTGCTAAAATCTAAGGACCCAGGGCTTACAAAGAAGTTAACAATTCTGGAATTTGTTATCCCTGTCAGCCTATATAGAGATATTGTTTGTTCTGCATTCCCATCCAAGTATGAAGAACTGGACTCTTATTTATACCTCATAGTGGATCTGAGAGTCAGATACGGAGGCACCCATTTCTATTACTACCATTGTTCTTTCTCTTTCAAAGCAGCTGCCACTCTAATCCATTTTCATATTACGCTCAATTAGGCCATACTTGATAGTGTGCTATTTTAGCCCTTTTCTGTCAGCTATGTATCTTATTCTCCCATTTCGGCTCCCTTTCTCCTTTGTCGATCTCTCAACCACCTAATCTTCCACAAAAGGACTCACCTGTGGACCCAGCTTCAACCTCCTCTATGTTTACTCACACAATTACTAATCCTGGTGCTCTTCCCCATTCCAGTCACAACAGACCCGGTCATCCAGTAACTTATGTGGGAAATAAAGCAGTTTGCAACAATTTCAGTGCTACCGGTTGTTCAGTCAGTTGTCGCTACCTTCTTGTTTGCAGTTTCTGTAGCAAAGTCCATCCAGAATCATGTACTCTCAGCTAAAACAATGACTATTCCATCTCTCTACCTAAGTGGATCATTTCCATCCTTCCGTCTACCATAGATGCTTATCTGAATTACAGAAGATGTTCATACCAACATCTTGAAATATAACCATCAATGCTCTCAGTTTCATTTCTTGTCACCAGCCTCACTACTTTAGACCTACATGGAGGTCTTGAACCAACTAGATCTGCATGGAAATCTTGTTCATACCAACTACACTCTCAAACTCCATTCGTTGAACATCCCTACTCCATTTCTGCTGACCTGCTTTGAGGTCCTGAAATCCATTCCTGTACTTTCCCATCAACAGTGCATCCCTGCTTGAGGAAGTCTCAAGAGGAAATCAGCTTCATCATAGCTGTTTCAATATGTACCTGCAGACCTCGTGAGAATCAGAGATAACAGCGATGCCATTCCCATTCATTCCAGTTCGATCTAATATTTAAAAAACCTATCTTACAATCTTTCCCATCCAAATCATCTCATCTGAATACCAAGTGCACATTTGTCTAGCTTTAGGATTGTCTTCTCACAGTATGCCTAGAGGAAGGGCAGTTCTGTAGCCATGGCTCCTCAGAGGATCCCCCACAGGTTTTTTTTTTTTTTCATCTCCTGCATGCTATCCTTCACACTCTGTGCGAGTTGGAGGAGGTTCTTATGCTATCAAATTTTTGGACCTTCATTCCCACTCTGCCCCTGGCTTCTTGACCAAGGGTGGAAGTGAGTAAGGCCAAAACAATTCATAATACATAAGTTTGTACAAGCACAAGTTGTTCCCACAAATTGAATTCTTAAGAAAACAGAAATGACTTCCACTGCAAGAGATTAAAAGAATACATGTGCCCCATAAAGTTACGTTTATCTTGGTGTTTGGGAAATACAGCTTTCACAGGACAACCTCTGCATTAGACAAGTCAGCTCTACAGTACATGTTTTCTCTCACTCTCTCTCTCTCTCTCTCTCTCTCTGTCTTTCTCCCTCCCTGCTCTTCCCAGTCAGGAGGAAGATCAGCTTAATTTACTAAGGCACATAGATTCAGTTAGACTGTTAACATCTACAGAAATTCTTGTGGCGTTTGTTGGTCCAATGACTGCTGTGTACGGTTCAGGACTACCTGGGACTATGACATGCATGATGTTGGGGGTGATCTGGGATCATGAGGGGCCACTAAACTACCAGGGATCTTACCTACTTTACACATAGTACCATTATTGGATTGTACATACAGTCCCATACACAAACAGCTGGACAGGTGCCAACACTGCAGCTGCTTCCCAGCTCTCCCGACTCCCCCATGCCACCTCCATCCCAACCGCATCCAGTAGCATTGTCATATCCCTCACACATAAGCAAGCCACTTAGATCATCTCCTGGCTGGTCTAAGTGGTGTTGTTTGCAGTGTCCATGGCAGGGCTGCAACATCCAAAGAATGAGCATATTGCTGCCCTGCCATGGTACAAGTCCCCTTGCAACTAGGTGCACCACCATGTTGGGTGCAATGGTGGTGCAGGGACACTTCAGGGCAAGGGGTCCCAGGTCGGTCACAGCTCCTGACAGAACATTGTAATTGGTGTAAACTGTGATGCAAGAAACCACTTGTGTAAATTCTGATTGATGCAAGCTCCTTGTGTTACTATGGGGGCTTTGAAAATTTAGCCTCTGGCTCAATGCAAAGAAATTCAAAGTTATGCACACTGGAGCCAATAGCCTGAGGACTTAGTACAGCCTGTAAGGGGTCCTGTTCTCTACACCAGGAGGAGAAGGACCTAGCAGTGATAATAACTAGTGATCTAAAGCACTCAATGCCATATAGGTGGTCAGCAGCAAAGGCAAATAAATTGTTTAGCTGTATTACCAGAGGGATCAGCAGCAGGCAAGAGAAGGTAACACTGCCATTGTACAGGTCTTTAGTGAGACCGCATTTGGAGTACAGTGTGGAGTTCTGTTTTCCATACCTTAAAAGGACATAAAACTGTTTGAGACAGTCCAAAGGCAGGCAACAAAAATGATTATGGATCAACAGGGTAGGATGAATCAGGAGAAGGATGAAACACTAATATCTTCTCAAAAGAAAAGAGAGAAGAAGAAACATGGTTGAGATCTTCAAAATATTGAAAAAAGAGGTGGACAAAGAAGGTCTCTTCAGGCTAGTGTGAACAAAACATGAGGGTGCAAAGTTTTAAATTGGAGGAGATTTAGAACAAAGGCCATGAGGCAGGTCTTCACTGACAGAGTGGTGGTGGATTGGAATGTACTTCTGGAGGAGGTGGTTACATTGAAAATGGTTGGTAGCATCAAGAGAAGATGGGATAGAGTAAGTGGAAAAATAAGGGTCAATGGAGGGGAAGGGCATATTGGGGAGGGGGTGCAGAGTCAGTAGCTTATGCTAAGGGTACTGCTATATGAGCAGACTAGATAGCCCTAATGGCCTTATTCTGCTGGCTTTTTAGTATGTTCGTATGTAAACTTGGAATTCCCTTACCTCATTGGGAGCTCCATAGGCTGCTTATCCAATTTCTTAAACAGCTGGTTAGGTCAGGTAAGGTAAGGTAAGTTAAGGTAAGGTAAGGTAAGGTAAGGTAAGGTAGTTTACCTCAGAGAGGCTGACCACATGATCCCTGTCCACTTCCTGACTCTCTAAGCTGCCCCTGTCATCTGACATTTTGTGATGTCTTTCTAGGCTGAGCGTGAGGGTGCATTCCTTTCACTTGAATGGAGCTTCTTTTTCAAATATGATTTAGGTTTTTTTATTTTAACTTGGGTTTTGGTACCAATTGATCCACCGGTTCCACTAAGTAGACTCTTGTTAGTTGAATCCTGGCATCATTCATTACAAAGCGCAATTTAAATTGGAAAAACACGTTTGAAATAGGTGTTCCAGTCAAGAAAATGGAGCATGCCTCGCTAATCGTCTCAAAAAGACGTCACAAAAATGTTGCCGTGAAGGCGTGCCAGAGAGACAGGAAGTAAATGGACTGTGTAGCCAGCACCTTGAACAAATTATGATCCCGTTCCTTCCTTTGAGGCTATCTAAAATTGGACAAGCAGTCAGGAGCGCTCTGATGAGGTAAGGGAGTTGCCAGTTTCTTGTTTGTATAATTGAGATAAGGCAGAAAAGGTGCTGTTTAACCTCAGCTTTAACATGGAAGCATTTGGGTGCAGGCCATCCAGGCTCAGAGCTTTGTCCACCCTGAGTGCTGCTAACCCTTTTCCTACTCATTCAGTCATGATATCACCCCCACCCCATTTCATGTGCCTCATATGACTGCCTTGATCCTGCTTTTTGATAGGGTCCATCATCTTCTACTGTAAACACTGAACAGAAGTAATTGTTTAGGACACCGGCCTTCTGCTTGTTGTCTTCCACAACCCTTCCTTCTCAGCTACTCTGACAGACCTTCCTCTAGCCTTCCTTTCTTCCCGAATGTATCTAAAAAAATCATTTTTCCCTCCTTTCTCACCCTCAGTGATAGGCAGCTATGTGTCTGCCATTGCCGTTTTTACTGCCATCGTCACCTGTTTTAACTTTGTAAATATGTTACTGTTTGTTCTGTCCTTTTTGCTGGGGAGCCAGGCTGTTGCAAGAGGCTTCTCACTTTTCTATGTTGCCTTACAAAGTAAGCAGTGTTTTAGAAACTTAGGGTTACCACCTTTTAAGAAGCCCAAAGTGGGACATTTCTTACTGAAACATTTTGCAGGATAATATGTAACCTCAACCAATGTGACAGACATGTTTTCTCTATATCATCAGAATTAAGACTAAGTGTTGTCGTTTTTTAGTTGCTTCTATTGTTTCTTATGATTTGAAAGGTATTTTAGTTAATAATTTATAGTTTTCTGCAACATGAAGAGGAAAGCTAGAAAATATTTCTCCTACCGTAATGTGAGGACATGTAGTATTTTTCATGTTTTTGTGCAAGACACAGCTGCCCAAATCAGGACTGTACTGTGAAAATAAGGACAGGTAGTAACCATATACTTAGGGTAATTGCTTCTGAGCTGGAAGAGCCCTTGTAACAGCTATTTAACAAATCATTGGAGTCAGGGATAGTGTCAGGGGATTGGTGAACTGTGGATATAGTCCCGCTGCACAAGGTTGGGCATGGGGGACTCAGGCAACTGTCCCATTTAATATGTTTATTAGTGACACAGGGGAAGCTATGTAGTGTAAGATGTGTCTTTTTGCTGATGACACAATGCTCTTTGGCAGGTTAGACAGTGAGCAAGGGGTGAGGGAGCTTCAGAGGGATCTAGAAAGGCTTGACAGGTGGTTGAAGGCCTTGCAGTTGAGATTCAATGACAAGAAGGACAAGGTGATTCACTTAGAGAATAAGAACCCATACACAGAGTACTGGATGGAAAGGGCTAAGCTGGACACTTCCTCAAAGGAGAGAGATCTGGGAGTCCTCATCAGTGACTCACTTAAGCAAATCAGCCAGTGCAACAAGGCCCACAGCAAAGCATCTAGAAAGCTGAGGTGTATATGAGGGGTTTTGACAGAAGGCAGGAAGTTGTATTGCCCTGAGATATATCACTGGTGGGGCCTCACCTGGACTACTGTGCCCAGTTTTGGAGTCCTCACCTGAGAAAATACATTAGTAGGCTAAAATCAGTGCTGTGAAGGGACACAAAAATATTTTTGAGCCAGGAGGATCAATTGTACAAGGAACATCTGAAAACCCTGAACATGTACTCACTGGATGCCAGGTGGGGGGGGGGGGGCATGATAGAAATGTATAAGTTAAGTAATGGGTATAACTAGGGTAAATTCCAAGGACCTGTTTGTTAGAAATAGAGATGCAGTTATGAGGGGACATGATGGGTGATTACTGGGAGATAAATTCAAGAATGATGTGAGGAAGTTCTACTTTACGGAAAGGGTGGTAGAGCCATCGAACAGAACAATGGCAGGGGTTTTGTGTGCACAGATCATTAATGGGTTCACACACGAGTGAGACATGGCCAAAGGACCCATCATTTTACTTGGGGGACCCAGGAAGGGGGAATAAGCAGACTGGAGGGCATAAATATAACATTATGGCACTAGACCAGGAGGTATAATAATACCAATTATGATCAGACTTGACGGCCATTGATCTTCTTTTGCCATCCAATTTTATGTTTCTATGTTACAAAATTGACATTTACTGCCAATGACTAATACCTAAATAACAAAGAAACCCTATCCTTTGCACAGTGTAATAAGAATTGCAAGTGTTCCTGCCCTGACAGCTCAGCAATGAATGAGATCTCCTATGTTTTAAAGTCACAAAAAGAGAATATAGTAGAAGCCTAATCTTTAGGAAAGCAGACTTTGCTTCATTCTCCACATCCAGAATTCTGCTCATTTGTTGATCATATAAAGAATGAACATTTAACGGTGCTTACCTCACTCTGTACATTAACACCATGAACGTGCTGACTATGCAGTTGCTCCAGAGTCCCAGTTTTTGTTTTCTTTCACATAATCAACTAATTTAAAAGACTACCCCTAGCAACACCACCAGTCCTCAAGTCACTCAGTTACCCTGTCGCCATCTGTGGATGGTCATGCTGTATTTCAAATGGTGACCTTTCCCTTTGGAAAGCATAAAAAACAGAAACTGTTTTTTTCTCTTCCTGTTATTTTTTTTCACACCCACCACTACTACTAGTCCTACTGTGCCTTGATACAGTGCTCACTTACAGATGACCATGCCAATAGCACTTCCGATACATTTATAATGGTGCTACAATCCGTCAGCGCTGCTCAGATTGTACTCCTAGTATGTTGTAAACATTGATAGATACACAGTATGTATGCAACAAGACACAAAGGGGTGTGTTTGTGCTGTCACAATGCACACCAGGGTGTTGTGAGATACAATGCTGCAGGCACAGTACCTTCTGCCCTGGGTGTGTGTTGTGGCAACGTGATGCACAGACCACAGAGTGTCTTATTGCACTTATGAAATGGCCCCCAAAAAACTCTCTTACCTTTTACAAACATGACACTGACACAGATATCATTTGTAAACGATAATACATATTTATTTAACATTTGTATTAAGTGGTATCGAGTTAATATTAATTAGTTCTGTCATTGTTCCTCCTGCAACTACCTTCACTATTATCGGCTGCTACAGGCCCCCTTCAGCAGGGCACAAAGTGATTCAACATCGGAGGTATTCATCCTTGGTGACTTTAATCTTGAATGTTTCTCATCAAGTTCCTCCCCAGTAAAAGATCTCTGCGACACACTCGGTCTGACTCAAATCATCGCTGAGGCTACCTGCCCAAACAATAAAAAAACAGCTCACAGCACCTTATTAGATCTGATCTTAGTAAACAAACCCCACCTCATTACCCATTCCAGCATATTCTTCGATGATCTGAGTGATCACTGCCCCATAGCCTACATAAGGTCCTCCCCTAGGCAAACATCCACTTCCAGATATATCTATAGGAGAAGTCTCCATAACTTTTACCCTGCTGCCTTCCTTTTGACCTTCAAAATTTTCATTGGCAAGATGTCGACCTGGCCACCTCTGTGGCTGAGGTGCATGATCTCCAACAGGATATACTTCTTGGGGTCCTAGATTGACATGCTCCACTACTCAAAATGCACACCAGGAAAAATCCTGCCCTTGGTTTACCACTAACTTGAAAACCTTGTTGAACCACAGGATTGTGCTAGGAAAAAGCTCGAAAACTATTCTCCCAGCTGATTGGTCTGCATTTAGAACCATAAGGAACCAATGCACCCAGCGTAGTCAAGCTGAGAATGGTAGATACTTCAGAGATGATTTAGCCTCTTCCATTAACCATCCTGCAAAATTTGAGAATATTAAAGGAAGTGGAAGGGCACCACCCTCCCAGCTCCCTCCTTGCAAGAATCTCCACTGGTAACTACTTTATCACTGATAAACAAACTATCCTTGACCTCTCAATAACCATTTTGCTACCGCTTGGCTAGCATTTGACTCCTCCCTGCTAATACCCATGCAAGAACCTTGTGGCCCAGCACTTGCCAGATAGCTCACTTACCGCCGCCACCCATGACACTCCCTTCTCCTTCTGCACGGTCACTATAAAAGAAGTGGAGAACCTTCTCCTGTGCTTTGAAGCCAGTAAGAGCATGGGCGCCAACCATATTGACCCATATTATCTAAAAATAGGCTATTATGTGTTATCCCCACCCATTACACACCTTTTCAACTTGTCCATCTCGCAGGGCCTTCTCCCACAAGTCTGGAAAACTGCCCACATTGTCCCTCTCTTCAAATCTGGTGACCTGTGTGACTTAAACAATCATCAACATATTTCACTCCTTCCCATCCTCTCTAAAATAATTGAGAAAATCATCAACTCGCAGCTTAGACTGCATCTGAAAACTTTCAGCCTCCTAAACCAAGTACAGTCCGGTCTCAGGCCTCATCATGGTATGGTCTCAACTCTTGCCAAGGTCTCTAATGACTGGCTAAAAGTGCTGAATGACAAAAAACATGTCAGTGCCCTTTTTCTTGACCTCAGCAAGGCCTTTGATGCTGTGGATCATGGCCTGCTCCTGCTTTCCTTGCAAAAAGTCAGTTTCGATGCCCAAGCACAGAAATGGTTCTCTGATTACCTATCCAACTGATTACAGCAGATCAAAGCTGATGGGGACCTCTCTCCTCCTAAATCTCTTATGAGAAGTGTGCCCCAAGGGTCAATCCTAGGCCCTTTACTATTTGCAATCTACATCAATAACTCTGACTTTGGTTTAAAAACTGCCAACATTCATCTCTTTGCAGATGATATGGTCCTTTACTTGGACAGACCCACCCCAGAGCTTGCTTGCAGTGACTTACAATTAAACTTCAACTGCCTGCAACAGAATCTCCTTCATTTAAAGCTCCTACTAAATGCTTAAAAGACCAAGGCAATGCTCCTCTCTCCTCCTGCAAAATTACCTGGTCACAGTATGGGACCTCAAATTACTAACCTACTTCTGGAAAAGTTGGAGTTCATAACTAAATTTAAGTACTTAGGTTTCTGGGTTGACCGTAAGTTGTCCTTTACTGTTCATATTGAGGAATTTGTGAAAAAATTGAAATAAAGGCTAGGTATGTTCTTCCACATCAGGCACCTACTCACTTGCAAAGCTAAAGTCTGCCTTGTTCAATCTATCTTCCTTCCCCTCCTTGATTATTCAGATTTCCTATATGGACAAGGACCCAGCACCACTTTGCCTAAGCTCGACTCACTCTACCACTGTGTGTTAAGATTTATCACCGGTGCCC
Source organism: Neoceratodus forsteri (assembly GCA_016271365.2). Taxonomy (NCBI): domain Eukaryota; kingdom Metazoa; phylum Chordata; order Ceratodontiformes; family Ceratodontidae; genus Neoceratodus; species Neoceratodus forsteri. The sequence continues at coordinate 877,587,960 of CM057459.1, forward strand.
CATTCTACACCCATCACTGCTCCTTGTACTCAAATCTTGGGTGGCTATCCCTTAATGTTAGATGTCAGAAAAATGCAGTCACCTGGACATATCGAGCTATAATACATATTCTGCCCCAGTATATTCTGGACTGTCTGCCTGCCTCGCCTAGGAACTACACCCTTAGGAGCACTCTGCATATCACCTTAGCGGTTTCTAGGGTCAGAACTTGACTGGTGAAGCCTCCATAAGCTACTGCCCTGCCTGTTCTCTGGAACAGAGTACAAAAAACTCTAAAAATTGCATTACCTGTCAAGCTGACCATGTTTAAATCCCTGCTCACACGCTTCTTCATAAAGACCTATAACTGTTTCCAGCATTGACCTTTCTCCTTCTTTGCTTGGGCCTCCTCACATATGCCTCTGCTGTCTACTCCCCTCTCTCAAGTTTCTTTGTACTTAAGTGTACACAATTAGTACTTGCAGCGCTGACCAGTATTATTGCATACATGATAAAACTATGTATATAGTTACTGTTCCATAATTATTATTTGCCCTATATGTATTTTGTGCTACCTGGCTTTGTTTTTTTTTTTTTTTATTCTTTTTACTATTGCATTACTTCCTGTATTTTTTTATTATAATTGAATTGGTATGTCATGTATACATTCCCAGGTCTATCTTGCAAATAAGTATTACTCAATGATGTTCCATCAGGTAAAACCCTTACCTTATCTTATTCTTGGTTGGACCAACTCAGTATAGCGAAGACTTGTGATTTGCTTGTGATCTGTAATTAATTACCGTGAAACCATACGCTCACTCTCAGTACCCGCCCCCCAAATACCCACAAAAGTGTTTAAATTCTGTACCTTTCTCCTCTCTCCTCAGAATCTGCTCTAGGGCATGCTGGAGGTCACGAGGGTCCCTGGACAGCCCTCCCCCACCCCCATTTCTGACTGCAGGTACGCTGACACAATTCCGTGCACTCAGGACTCAGGAGAGCTTGTGAGGCCCCGGCAATGCAAGCATCAGCTCCCACCGCCCGCCGCCACCCTTGTTGAGCACTCCTTTATAGGGCTCAGTAACCAATCAGCCCATTTCTTCATCTGCAGCTTATATTGTTCCATCACTAGGGGCATAAGCTGCTCTCACCACTCCATCAGCAGGTTTCAAATGACAATGATTCTAGCTCTGCATACTTGGTAACTTGGTAATTTGGACATAAAAAGGCCGAAGCCCATCGAGAATGTCCTCCACACATGTGGACGATTAATAAGTTTGTTATTTATTCAAAAGCCATCTATCTAATTTAATCTTGAAGGTATTAATGTTCTCACAATCAACAATTTCCTGCGGCAAGGAATTCCATAATCTCAGAGCTCTTATATTGAAAAATTGCTGTCTCTTATTTGTTCTTGTTTTTTCAATTATAATTTGTTTATTATGGAGTCGGGGAACAATTCTCCTAGATGCAAAGACATGCCGCAAGATTCCATTAATATAGAAGATGAGATAATTTTAAATAATTGTAACATGTCACCTCTTAATCTTCTGTTTTCTAGTGAATATAATCCTGTTCTCTGAAGCCTGGCTGCGTAATCGTGACGAGAGAGGTGGGGTATGATTTTGTTGCCCTTCTTTGTACCCTCTCAACTTTTACAATATCCTTTATCAGATATGGGCTCCACAAGGAGAGCCGAAATCCAAATAGGGCCTGACATGAGACTATATAGTGTCATGATACATTCTTCGGTCTTAGAAATGAAGGTATTTTTATCCTCACGTAACAAAGCATTGGCTTTGTTTGTTACTATATTATAATGATTTAAAAGGACAAGCGATCGTCGATCATGATACCCAGATCCTTTCAACAACCGAGTCTCAGATTTTGGTTCCATTGAGATAATATGGTTGTAGAGGGTTATTTTTACCGAAATGCAGCACAGAACATTTGGATACATTAAAAGACATCCTATTGGTGGTGGCCATGTTTCAATGATTTTAAGTCTTTCAATATAGTGTTCCTACTGTAATCATTATGCACAGGTCCCCCAGTTTGGTGTCATCCGCAATTTTGATAACTTATTCTGTGATCCGATCTTTAGATCACTTATAAAATGCCAAACAGGGTGGGGCCCAACACAGATCCCTGGGGGACCCCACTTGTTACAGGTCTGTCCTCTGATAATACCCCATTAATTCTAACTGTTTGAGTTCGTTCGTATAGCCAGTTATTCACCCAAGTTACAATACACTTAGAGAATCCTAATGTAACCAGTTTATTAATTAATATTGAGTGTGAAACCTTGTCGAATGCCTTACTATAATCCAGCAGAACAATGTCCACTGGAATATTTTGGTCAAGCTTGTTACTTATAGAGTTATAAAAAGACAACAAGTTTGTAGTGCATGAGTACCCCGGTTTGAATCCATGTTGCGTATGATCATATATATTAAGTTCGAGCATTTCTTTATCTATTAGACATTTGATGTACTTTTCTAATAGTTTACAAGGTATAGAGGTTAAACTGATAGGTCTATAATTCTCAGTTTTAGAATGCACTCCTGTTTTAAAATTGGGGTAACAATAGCTGTTCTCCAAATAGTAGGCACAATTAGTTCAGTAAGTGACTTGTTAAATATGATTGTAAGTGGAGTGACGATATTGTCTATGGTTCCCATAAGAAATTTGGAAGTAATACCATCGGGGCCTGGGCTCGTAGTTGGTTTCAAAGTTCCCAAAAGTTTATAAGTGTCAGAAATAGTAATGGTATAATTCTGAAAAAAGAGATTATGAAAGATCATTCTAGGTTCTTTGTTTTGTTCGAAGACAGAACAAAAGTACTTATTAAATTCAGACGCCGTCACCATATCTGAGAGAATAGTTGAATTATTGATAATTATTGGACCTACTTTATTAACAGCACCCTTTTATTGTTTAAATATGAGTAGAGACTTTTATGTGAATCCTTGGTGTGGGCAATCCTGAATTCTAGGTTCCTTTTAGCCAAGATAATAGATGTTTTTAAGTTTTTTAAAGCATCCTTGTACTTAGTATAAATGTCCTTCTTATCCTCCGGTTTGCTCTTTTTTAGCAAACTAAATAATTTCTGTTTATGATTACTAAGTTTTCTGATATTGTTACTATACCAAGCAGAGACCTTCCCTTTATTATTGTATCTCCTTCTCACAGGTACATGTTTTTCTTCTAAATTATGTATAACTTTTTCAAAGGTGTTCCAAGCATCATTTGCATTAAGGGGTGCCAATAATGAGTCCCAAGATAGAGCTGCCAGATGTTCGTTAATCTTAGTAAAATTAGCTTTCTCATATTGTTTGATCATGCAGCTGTTATTAAGGTGACTTGTATGAGTTAAGGCCATGGAAAATTGAATAGTCAGATGGTCACTGTTACCCAGGGGATCCAACACCCGTAAGCTTGATAAAGCTGTATTCATGTTAGTAAAAACTAAATCAAGAATATTGCTCCCTCTAGTGGGATCTCTTACATGTTGTGTAAGGCCAAGATCAGTAATAGCAGAAATCAACTGTAAATCGTATGGGTTATGTCCAGAGAGAGTATCCCAATTTATTGCTGGGAGATTAAAATCCCCTAGAATTATGTCTAAGCCATTATCTGCTATTTGGGCCATTTCAGAAGTTAATTGGTGTAGATAAGCAAGGTCTGAAGAAGGTGGCCGATAGCAGTTCCCAACCAAGATTTGGGGATGCCCTTTGGGCTGCAAGTATACCCAAACACTCTCAGTAGATACTGTTGTTGAAACCTCAAATGAGGGAATATCATTTGTTACATAAAGACTAACCCCTCCTCCCTTGATCGTCAGGTCTGTTTTTGAAATAGTGTTTAAATCCTGGAATATTTACTATCCATTGTTTATCCTGGTTACCCCATGTTTCTGTTATAGCAATCAGGCCGATGTTAGATTCCTGAATTTTTATTTCCATTTCCACCATTTTAGGAATGCTAAGTGCTCTCGCATTACAAGTCAAGATATTCAATTTACATGTATTATTTAGAGATGGTTTATGGATTCCAATCTCCCCCTTCAATTTCAGTTTAAATTGTTGTTAATAAATGATAGAAATTGTCGACCTAGGAGATAACTACCTCTACGGCTGAGGTGCAATCCATCCCAGCAGAAGAGGGCAGGGTTATCATTGAACTCCTCCCAGTGGGTAATGCACATGATATCCTGTCTTAGGCACCATTTCCGAAGCCATTCGTTCATAGATTTAATCTTCCTTTGAATATAAAAGGAGGCTCTAGGTACTGGGAGAATTTCCGAAATACCAATATTACATCCCGTCTCATTTAATACGTTACAGAGAGCAACTAGATCCTGCTTAAGTTGTTGTAATGGGGTTTTGCTATATCATTTGTCCCAGCATGGATTATTACTAAAGGGTTAGTGCCTGCTGTATGTAGGGCAATACTGGTCATGGCAGTTATGTCAGAGACCTTGGCACCCCTATAGCTTAAGCAATATCTATTAATTTTATCAGGATTACAGATGTTTCGATCTATGAATTTAACCATAGAGTCACCTAGGACTACAACCTGGGTAGGGGTACTGTTTTTGAAGAGGAAGATATGAACTATTGTCTTGAGCAATATTAGACGGACACTTGACCCTGCAATTATCTATATCAGTAAAGGAAGCCAGTGGTTCATAGGAATTATGTAGTAAAATTGAGAGGTGGCAATCTTAGACTCCTCTGTTTGTAAGTTTGAATTTTATTCAAAGCAGTAGTTGACCAAGTGGTAGTGTCAGACACTATCCGCTTGTGAGGGGGGTCCAAACAATGTGGATTAGAGCGATTTGTTCATAGGATAAAGTGGTCTTTGTTCTCAGGTTACCCTTGTTTCAATGGAGTGTTAGTGATTTTACTGTGGGACTTATTGATCACTTGGGTACCCTGGGGGCAATTTACAAGAAGAAGGGGGTAATTATTGGTTTCTAGTAGGGAGGACATATGATCAATGTATTCTTCTAGTGCTTCTATTTCTGGATCAATAGTATGCTGGGTAATATCAGAAGTAGCCTCCCCAGGATTACGGAGTCGGAATATTTCGTCCTGTAGGGTTTTAATCAGAATACATCTATCACATACATAATTCGCAACTTGTTTGCCTACTGCGTACATTTGACAACACGTACAGTATTTATTTGCTTTCTTCATTGTGATGTTAACTAAAGTTCCAACTATTAGTACAATACCTTGGATTTCCCTTTATGTATAAGACCATAGATTGTTGTTTAAGACCGCTGTCCCGATGGTTGCGATGGACACGATAGACACGCGCTAAGACACGCATGTCTCTGCTCGCGTCTCGTCGCGCGGCCCCGCGCCGCCTTCGCCCGCTTGCTAGAGCGAGTGTTTTAATGCTAGTCAGACGGAGCGCGCTCGTCACGCCACTTCCGGTTTCACGCTAGCACAAACGAGCTGAATTAAAAGTGTTTTGGGCTTTAAAATAGCCCTTGCAGTATATTTTAGGTTACAAACGGTCCCTTAATAGGGCACAGTCAGTTAAAGGTGGAGAATAGCTGGTAAACTAGGAGGCACCAGGAGAACAGTCCTCCAGTGTCCCATACTGCCCCTGTGGTCCTAAATCAGGAAGTTAGTGAAAAACACAACCACAATAAGACAAGATGGTATATGTAATAATAAAAAAAATAGAGCAATCAAATACAGTTCACAATTGCAGCATACACTCTCAAAATAAGAGTGCTATCTGCTGCCCGTTCGCTAGAGTGAGTGTTTTAATGCTAGTCGGACTGGAAGTGCTCTCATGCCACTTCGGTTTCAAGCTAGCACAAACGAGCTGAATTAAAAGTGTTTTGGGCTTTAAAATAGCCCTTGCAGTGTATTTTAGGTTACAAACGGTCCTTAATAGGGCACAGTCAGTTAAAGGTGGAGAATAGCTGGTAAACTAGGAGGCACCAGGAGCACAGTCCTCCAGTGTCTCACACTGCCCCTGTGGTCCCTAAATCAGGAAGTTAGTGAAAACACAACCACAATAACACAAGATGGTATATGTAATAATAAAAAAAAATAGAGCAATCAAATACAGTTCACAATTGCAGCATACACTCTCAAATAAGAGTGCTATACCTGTTAACCCTGCTCTGATCAACATCCAGATACCTCACCAGGCAATTGCACCTACCACTTCCAAGGCCCTATACCACTTTTACCCTCTATGGCAGCCTGGCTGGCAGTCACCTCCAAATCAACACTTGAGCCCTCCTCACGTCCCCAACCTCTATCTTCTGTCCCTTGCCTTGTCCACTATTACATGCCTCACTCTTCCTTCCAGCCTCCCTATCCCTTGCTCCCCACTCTTAAGGGCCCTCAGGTTATAGCTTGAGCCTCCGCACAACATCTAAATGGCACCCCATTCGCAGGATCTTCCTCCTCCTCCTCCTGGTCACATCAGGTAATGTTCACCCAAACCCTGGCCCTGACACAGCGAACACACCTACCCTCCCCCAACCACCAGACTATGTATTGCCACCCTTAACGTCTGCAGCCTATTAAAAAAATGGGACGCCTTCCAGGGCTGGGTCTACCAACACCAACCAGATATTATTGCGTTCACTGAAACTTGTCTCTCCCCACTGACCCCTAACTCTGCCTATAAACCTCAGGCAACCTTTACCGGGCGGATCGACAAGGTAAACATGGGGTGGCGCTGTATATACTAAAGAGGTCCTTCATGGACAACTACTCCCCACCCCAACTGCATCCTGGCCCACAGGCCATCACTTTAAAAATCACACTAGGCACAACAAAACACCCTCACTCCTCATCAACACAGTCTATATCCCTCCCAGGGAGCAGACAGTGGCCTTCCACCTGTTCTGTCCTACCTGGCTACACTTCCACCACTAGCCGAGAAAATTGTACTAGGGGACTTTAATATCAACTGGCTGGACAAAGCTGCCACACCATTCAAAGACGCCGCTACTGCCCAGGACCTTATACAGCTCGTCACTTCCCCCACCAGACTAAACCAGCGCACTGGGTCCTCCTCACTACTGGACTTAGTGTTCACCAACCGCCCTACAAAAATCGCCAGTACAACTGTATTCCCAAATGCCCTTAGTGACCACTCCCCATTACTCTGCTGTTGGACGAGCAAAACCCCAACCCCCCCACAGACTAATCTATCAGCGCAAACTTGGCCCAGGAAAACTTGTGCAACTAAAAATCTATTTCAGGTCAATGGACTGGTCGATTGTCATGAATACCTTTGACACTGACCTAGCCCTAAACCACTTCATCCTCACCTTTAACAATATCTCTGACAAAGTCGCCCCAATCACCAAAAGAGTGGCCAAAGGAAATCCAGTGCCATGGGTCAGTGAGCATTGTCAGTGGTTCCAGGATCTCATGCGTAATAGAGACTCCCTATGGCACCTCTCCATCGAGACTGGCCTGCCAGCTGACAGGCAGAAATATAGAGTAGCTAGAACAAATACATGGTCCTGTGTAAAACAAAATGGAGTACTACCAGACCTCACTCACCAACTCCTGGGGCTCAGGATGAAAGTTCTGGAACAACATCAAAGACCTGCGTGGTAAAGCTACTAACACCACCCCTAGCCAGGGTCGATGGGTGCCTTACCTCTGATCCAGCCCGAATGGCCGATGCCTTTAATGACGCCTTCTCCAATCTAAGTCGGGTTCTCTCTCCTAACTTCTTTGACCCCACCGCAGACACCTCCCCCAACCCCCATCTGCCCCACCCTTTTGCCTGCATGTCATCTCTCCTAAGGGTGCTGAGCCTTACCTCAGGAGGGCTCAAGACACTCCCGATATAGCAGTGACACCTTAAACTTGAAATTACTTTGATTCTCACTCACTGAGGTGCTCGACCCCTCACCCATATTCTAAATAGCTCTTATGCCAAGGAAATTCCTCCCACTGGAAATCTGCCCATATCACCGATCTTCAAAAGTGGGGACCATACTAACAACTAACCACCCATTTCCATTCTCCTCCCTATCCAAGGCCCTTGAGAGGATATTCTCTGACCAGCTAATGGACCACCTAGACAAACACAACCTGCTTAGCCTGCAGCAACATGGCTTCCAGAAGGGTCATAGCACCACCACTGCCCTTCTGGAACTCACCTCACATCCACTCTGCTCTAGATAGAGGACAAATCACAGGGCTGTCTTCATAGATCTTACTACATGCTCAACACCATCAACCATCCGCCTCCTACTATCCACTCTGACCAGTACGGGATTCTCCCCAGATGCCCTGGTTAGTTCTCCGACTACCTGTCAAACCGCTCCCAGAAGGTTAAGATAGAAGACACTGTCTCCAGTAGGCTACCTGTCCTCTCGGGTGTCCCACAAGGGTAAGTCCTGGGGCCATTACTTTTCAGCCTCTTTCTAAATTCCCTCCCTAAGACCTGCCCTGAGAACCTTCTCCTCTATGCAGATGATGCCATCCTCTACACATCCGACACCGACCCTCTACAGTTCCTCCTCTCCCTCCAGTCCTCCTTCAGCTCCTCAGAAATATGGCTAGCAGCCCATCGCCTTGTCCTGAACTATTCCAAGACTAAGGTAATGTACTTCTCCCATCCATCTAATTCAAAAAAGGCACTTTTTACACAACTTAGGACTGCCAACCACACCACCCTTGACCAGGTGGACTCCTTCAGATATCTAGGCCTAACACTTGACCCTGTACTCACATTCCACCAGCATATCCACCTCCTTTCTACTACCCTCAACGTGTGGCTCGGGCTCCAGTATTGCCTCAAACACTGTTTTACCCCAACTGCATTAAGGCTAGCTGTCTCCTCCTCAGTCCTCTCCCTACTAGATTATGGTCTAGTCATCTATGGGGCAGCTAACTCCTCGGCACTCAACAGACTATGTGTCTCCCTAAATAAAGCTTGCCACCTCACCTTAGGCTGTGATTAGCTAACTCATACATGCACACTGTACAATGCAACCAACTGGCTTAGCCTTGACAATAGGATCAAGTTCTACACATTCCTCATGGCAAAATAAATTGCCCTTGGTCCTGCCCATCAGGTCTCGCCCACTAATAAGACCAGCCCAATCACTTAAGCACACTCAGAGTTATGGTAAACACCTACTGTCTGTCCCCCATTGCCGTACCTCCCTATACCAGAGGTCCTTCAGCTGCAGAGCCCCATCCTGGATAAATAGTCTGCCCCCACCGATTGCAAATGAGAACAGATTAGGATCTTTCAAAACCACCCTTAGATCCCACCTACAGGCCTCAAACCTTTGTGACTGTCTTTGACCAATCCTTCATCTAATGACCGGCCTAGGCTATGGCCGGCTCCCCCTCCTCATAACCCTGCCACTAACAGCGTCCCTCTTGTATAGCTCAGCACTGTTATGCCATATTGTGTTGCTTTTTGCCCTGCACTGTTATACCATATTGTGTTGCTTGTCTGCCCTAACTTGACCTAGGTCTCCTCTGCGAGGCCCACAAATGCCTCTGTAACTACTGTTAATGTAAATACCTGACTATGTACTGCTGTACTGCTATGTAACCTCTCTTCTCATATGTAATACTTGTGACGTGGAACCTTTGTAAAGGAGTCCTTGACTCAAAGGTACTTCCGAATCTCAAATAAATAAATAAAATAAAGATTGATTGATTGATTGATTGATTGATTGATTGATTGCAGTTCACGAGTGTGAAAAAATGTCTACTTGTTGAAATGTCAAAGTTCAAAGCTGCTCATTGATATTCTATATGCACTATGCCCTGGCTGTTTGGAATTTTTAGTTGTTGTTGCTTTTTCACCTTTGTGTTCTGCTCCCACTCAGATGGATCTGAGCCAATCAGGATGAAGTTTTTAACCTACCCATTTCATAATCTACCATAGCCCATTCCACTGACATGCAGAAGAATCTATGCCATGCAAGATACAGTTTGTGTATTTTTCCTTGGTTTCCTGCATTATCATGTATACCATTCAAGACGATCTTCAGAAGCAATGTGAAAACGACATATTGTACTGAAATTTCTCGTTCTCAGTTGCAAAGTCCTCTGTCACCCTATATAAAATAGTATCCTTTTACGACAGTGTCTTTCCCTGCCTCAGTAACATAAGAACTGCTGCAGGCTCTCCACAACTTTCTCTTCATGAAGGCATTTATGCACTTTGATATAATGTAATATATTATACTTTAGATTAAATCATCTGACTTCTGTTTCTTTGCAAGCCTTGGTGACAGAATACAGGCAGAGTATGTTTCATTGGTACCATAACTTTATGCATGTGCTACAATTTGAAGAAAACTCTGGTCTGAGTATTTAAATCACTATTCATCAGAGAATATGGAAGGGCTAACACTGTTGTAAACTATTAATTCTATACTGATGTTTTTTTCTGATGACATTAACTTCAGCTTACTTTTACCAATCTCATTAGGTTGTCCAGAGAGATCCAGTATGATCACTGCTAGCTAGATGTCTTAGGTCTTATTGTTTAATCATCAACCCTCATGTAAACTCATTTTGCAAGTTCCACCAGGTGCAGAATGATTAAAAATCAAGACAGCTTACCTCATCTGGAGAAATTTTATTTGTCTGTTATGGTCCCCAGCCTAGGGAGAGAGGTAAAGCAGGATGATGATGCTGTGGAACAAACTTCTGATTCCCCCTTCCCCCCCAACAGCAGCTTCGGCAATAGAAAATATGTACTGGTACAGGGAATCATCTAGTAAGGGTCCAGGAGTGATGAATGAACCAATAAATTTAGAGAGCAATAAGACCCTTCCTGATATAAGTTTTCGCTAATGACTTTGGCATTACCCTGTAAAACCTTTTATTCCACAGTTAAAAATAAAGCAGACTCTAGAGATGAGTAAATTGTTCATGTTTTAGATGATGGCATTTAGATGGCTAAATTGGACTAAAGAATGGAGGTTTGCCATATACTTGAATTACTGAGCTACCTGTATCTCTGGAAAAGACTAAGTATGAGGTCATAATACACCAGAAAAAAAAAAATACACAGAAAAAAAAATAACTTTTGATTCACCTATTACTACAGAGAAACACAAAATTGTGGCTCTCCAGAGGAAATTAGAGGCATTAAGGAATCAAAGAGGTATCAGAATTTACACCTCATTGGGATCCCTACTTCTGTTAATGTTAAAGAGCAACTGACACCATCTGGCCAAAAGTGCTATACTGCAGAATTAGAATAAGTATAACCCAACAAATCTCGTATCAAAAAGTAGATTTCTATGTTACTTCATTGTAAAGTCATTAGCCATTTTGTAACCCTGATTTCACAACCTTTTCAAAAAAAGCCTGTTTCAGTGAAGAGCTCCTACTGCTGTCATTAGTGACCTCACAGTCTAGTATTCTGTCAGCAAGCTTATAGGACTTGGTTCTCTAAAGTTGTAAAGATCATGTGCAGTGCTTTTCAGAAGTAAAACAGGCAGCACGAGTCAGTAAACATTGCTTTAAAAACTTTGTATGTTTCAAGTTTTATAACAAAGCTGACAATATATTGTCTGGGTGCCTTTTTGCTGTGGTCCTTTTTTCCTGTGTTGTTGGATGCTGGGTCATAGCACATTGTTGTGAGGTTTGTAGATGGAATACATTTCTGATGTGGTGAAAGGCTGAGATCATTCACACCTATCATTCAAATGAGATGATTTCCAAGAATGGCACTTGAAAACAATTACCCCATCTACTTGTCAATGGTTGTGGGACAGATTCATTTATGTTCTACTCTACAGTACAATGATCATTTTACAGCACTAACCCTTCCAACCTTAGTAGGAATGAACATATATAATGCCCCCAGTAAAACTTATTGTAAAGCAGACATTGACAAACAGCAGTGAGGTTACCAGCATTACAATACTAGCAAGCAGTCCATATCTTTTCCTTCAGCACTAAGGGATGTGATCCCATATCCTCACATCTTGGCACCTGATCTCTGCCCCATATGCTTCCTGCCCTTGTATCCTGGAATCAGACATTTCTTCCTATTTCCCCTCTTCAGCCTGCTTAGACTTCAAGGCCATTTCAGGCCTACATATCAACCACACCAAGTCTGGGAGTTCCCACTGAACCCCTCTACATGTGTTAGGTTATATCAGGTGGCTCTTGGAAATGGTGTGAGACTGGGATAACTAACTGTACTTGTTACACTTACATCACAGTTCACAACTTCTGCAAGTCAACATCTCTCCCTCTTAGGTCACTCAAAGAGACCGGGACAGGTGGAAGCTCTTTAATTTATCACTGACTGGCAAATTGCTGCCATAAAGATGGGGAAAGCTCCCAAAATGTTGTATCTCCTGTCCCATTTCCCCATAGTTATCCCCAGCCTTTGGTTCTTCAAAATTAATGCCTTGATAGGCTCCTTTCTGTGGGATGGTTGACAGCACAGATTTAGAAGGAAAACACTTGTCTGAGGGAGTTGTGGCCTCCCAAAATTTGATGAATACCACAATGCATTTATCTTAGCCCAGACTGTAAAGTTCCTCATTCATTCTACCCCTCCCCCATTAGGGTAGCCATAGAAAATCAGGTTTTAGCAGATCCCAACTCTATAACAGTTCTATACATTAAATCAAGTGGGTAGATGTCCATCAACCAATTAAATACAAAATCACACATGCTCCCACAATGCAAAGCATCATGGGCTGCATATGCAAATCACCACAGAATATTGTGCTGTTTCAACTTTAAGCAGAAATGCATGGTGCCGAAAGGCCTCTCACACAGTTTGCAAAGGGTGCCAACAGAAGACATAAACACGTGTTTCGTCCTACTAGGACTCGTCAGTATGTCTCGTCTGTTTGACACCCCAGTGGAATGAACCAGCTACCCTAAGATGGTCTATCAACCAATTATCCTGATCTCACATAAATACTGGACACAAATTTCATCTTTTCTGAGTCTCCTAGAGGATTCTCTGTCACATGCCCCACTCTGGGACAACAAAATCTTCTGCATAGGCAATATGCAAGTCCCTGGAGGTACATGGAAAGTGGCAGTGATTTGTCATGTGCAAGATCTCTGTCTCTAGGGTCAGTGCTACTTACTTTCCTTTGAAAAACTAACTACACTTCTCTGCATCCCTAAAAAGGATTTCTGGTTTTAATTACAACTAGGTCCCTTCTCACCCGCACCATAGGGACTATCATGGGGGGCACATACCAGCAAAATAAATGTCTGACTATGTTGAGAGGAGTAGCAGGTGACATTTACAAAACCATCAGGGATGGACCTCCCCTACTATGGTGTCAGATAGGATTAAATGACAGGATGAGCAAGGTATTGTGATCTCAGAACACCAAAGGCGTGCCACATGGTTCCAAGCACACACACTTGCTGTAGAGATACTAAAATGCTGCATACTGTATATATAAAAAAAAAATACCTCACAGGTCTTACAGGACACCACAGTCCTCAAAGCCTTGGAATTCTTCCATACAAATACCTATTGGCATTGTAATAAGCAACCGGATCCCTGTCCCATACTATGGTTCTGCCCTGCCATCCAGCAATTCTGGACATCAGTGCTTAGATTTTGTGAAACTGTCTGCACTCTTGAAATAATCATTAACCCCACACTCATACTACTTGGCATCCACACTACACCATGGCCTGGGGAAGCTGATGACTGTCATTTAGAAGTCTCAAGGTAAGTTTCTTATTTCTGGTTTTAATCTCCCCCAAGTCCCTTCCACCTCCTCTAATTGCAGGCTATGGCTCTGATGGCCTCAGACATAGCACCACACTACAGGCACCCTCTTGGGGAACAGAATTCCTGGATTGAGGGACAAGCTATGCCAGAATATGGAAGTCTCCTTCCCTGTGCTGGCTTATGTTGCACTCAGCAGCACTGGACAGCCCTGGCTGTACCTATCCTGTCTCCCTATGTCTGCTCCTGAACTTGGGTCACCAGCACAGCAGCTTGATGGGTTTCTGCTGTATCATCGACTGGTCAAGACATACTTCTTTTTCTTTCTATATGTCTTTTTGTTCCCCAATTACTACCTCTGCCTTACTTGTTAATGGGAGAAACATTAGTTTCTTGTTTTTGTTTTTACTCCCCGATATCCCAGGACCCTGAATCACAGTCATGCATGCTCATGCACACTGCAGCCTCAGTTAGAGTACCCTCCTCCCTCCCCTGGCCTAGTGCCCGGGTTCCTATAACTTGGTGTTGCCACCTGGCCTCCACTGGGATTCAGCTAAGAGCTGGGAAACTGACATCCCTCCCAAGAAAGGAGAGCTATGTTACAGCTGCTCAATCCAGCTCTCGCCTCCCTCGGCTGACCCTGACAACCTGATCTCGCTTCCAGAATTCAGGTAGTCAGCGTGGCATGAGGTGTGGTGTTCAATGACTCAGCCCACACTGCCACAAAGCTGGGTCAAGGCATCCTTTTAAAACAATTGGGGCCAATATATACATTTCTATTGATAAGATGCCTCATTCTCAGTTGCTAGGGACTGATACTAAGTGGACGTTTTGTGTTCCCTTGTGCTATACCTCTTAGCTATGCAAAAAGAAGGGTGTGTGAAAACTGGACTGTCAGAACTGGACCAGACTGGTAAAAGATAAACTGGTAAATGGACTCAACTTACACCCATTCTGGCTGGTCCAGCTTTCATCAATCTGGTCTGGTCTGGTTCAGGTAGGTAGTTTACCATGAAGTTTAGGCAGAGGTAAAACATGAACTACTGGAGCTGAAATGGACAAGAGAAGTAAAACCAAGCCCAACAAAATGTATGCAACTTGTAGTTGTACTTGTAGTGGCCATTGTAGTTGGTGTGGCTTTCACCAATCTAGTATATTCTGGTTCCTACAGACCACTTTCCACCAAGCAAATGATTAGGGCTGAAAAGATGATCACTGAAACTAAACCACATTAGATCAGCAAATGCTGGACTGGAAAAATTCCCACAACTTGCACCCTATCTTTCTAGTCTGGCTTTCACCTATTTAGTCAGGTCCAGTTTCAGCAGTCCAGTATTCACCAAGCACGTGGTGGTGTCCTCCTCTGGTATTGCTCAATGATGCTGCAGTGTGGTCTGAGACAGTGACTGTAACATATGACTCTGCTCAACTGAGGAAGGAGAGTTGTGGAAACTAGAATGCTGTAAATTCTAGCCTATGATGCATGACTACATAAGCATGTGAGTAAAAGCATTGCTCCCTACCCATGTGATTGAAATGCCTCCACACATCTACCAGGCTGTGATTGTCAGCATGATTATGTAAAAGCCAGGCACTCCTGTACTTGGATGTCAAGATGACAGTAGACTTACTAAGATCAGTGTCCCATTCTAAGTTATTGTCTCCCCAGTATCCAGTGACCCTTAAAACTGACATTTCCATAAATATTTTGAGGCAAAGTCCCCACTGTCGGTGTTGGGCCCATATATAACCCCAGTGTCTAGCAGGTCCCCTGAGTAAATGAAGACCTGCCCCAAGGTGTATATCCCTTCCTCCCAATACTACTTTAGTGAGCTTACCAGGGAAGCTAAGACACATCCAGATTGCTGTGCCTCTAGGTTTAGAATTAAGCAACATCTTCTCCCCAAACCATGGCCTGCCAGGTTGGGCATAAAACACTTAGAGCACAAGCACTTAACATGTCTCTGAATCATAGGAGCATGAGTAGTAATGACTCCGAGTAGTCAGTTTTAGGAAATCCAGGGTTGTATTATGAATCCTTCTCATTTCATCCAATTGATGGCAGCTAAAGCCGCAAGAAAAATGTTCTCATAATGTCATGAGAAGTCTCCTTTATCAATGTTGGTGTAATTAGTAAGCCCATTGTTGAAAATGCAAAAATGCAAAAACTTGGGGGAATGATCATTTAGTGAGTCAGCAAGTATTCCAGATCCTCTGATGTGATCACTTCTGCTCACTGGTAACCACTCCAGGAGGTAGTGGTGTCTTGTCTAAACATTGTGGCATGTGGGTTCATTAATGAGTTGGCTGAGTTGCAGGTCTTGAAGGGAGGACTTAAAAGATGCAGGGATTGACACAGATCCAACTGAGTTTAAAATCGTTAAGTATTATTTACTCTCCAAGGCAGGCGATAAAGCTGTTAAAGACAGGCCTAGTCATGGGGTGTGTTGGGGTGGGGGCTATAGGCACTACCTATTAGTAGTGATTTTATGTCACCCAGCATGAGCTTCACTAGAAGGAACTCACAAGGAGAATGATCCTTGGTAATTAAGGGGACCTACATCATCCTAGTGGTGTCTCTCACATACAGAAGAACACCACCTCCTTTCATATTTAGCCAATACTTCCTATAATCCCCAGGTTCCATGTCTGCCAGTATCCACCTCCTCTCCTCCAGTCCCATCACCCCACCATCTCTGGAACTTACCCCAGCTGACCTATTACAGTGCCCCATGGATTACCCCCCTGAGGCATAGCCTTCCAGGGCCTCCCTGCTTAATCCCAGGAGGTGTTTAGATTGGATGAGGGTCAGGGAAGCCCAGTGGGTGAGTGAGGGTCCTACGAGAAGAGGCTGACATCATCCCAGTGACCATTGTATTTTTCTGTTTTCTGTCCATGAAAGCCCTCAGGTGGTAAGGGAGGCAGCATGACAGATGCACAAATCTGCGGGCGTCCTCCACAGGAAGTGTCTTCCCAACTGGAACTGCCGCTCCTGCCTGTGCCACCACTCATTGTCACTGACATAGTGGTATCATGGTGGAGCAAGTGACCCCCCCCCCACCAGAGGAGGACAGCATCAATTGGGATGCTCAATCCTTCTTCCCGAGGCCGACTCCCCCGGGTGGCCCTGGCTCGTTCCTGAAGCCAGGTCACCGGAATGATGGCAGGGAAGGCATACGTGCCTCTGCCCTCCATGCCACCAGCCTGGCCAAGCTAATAATTCTTGAATGTAGAGCAACAAGGGATGGCCACTTCATGGGGATGATGCTGAGTTTTAGCCAAGTTTCAGTCACTATTAGGGTGTCAGGGTTTTAGAGGGACAGCCACACTTCCAGGTCAGGTAATTTGGGCCTAAGGCTACTAATATTCAGATAAGCTTTTTGTAGCTTCCTGGTACTAGACCTCAATGGGTCAGAATGAATGATTTAGGGGACTAGAGTTGGGCCTGATGGCTCCAGCATAGAAGCAATAGAGATGCCACTAAATTACTGGAAAGCCAGTAGCTGACAGGAAGTGGCTGATACCACAGTGGACTCAGGTTGGAGTAAAACAGCATATGTAGGAGCATTTTATGATATATATATTTTTTCCAAATGTTTAACCAGGAGTAGCACACTAAGCTGAAAGCTTGTTTACAAGTGCGACCTGGGAGCACAAGGAAGTTAAGTGACTTGCTCAGGATCACATAGTATGCAAGTTGGGGCTGTGGGATTCAAACCCAGGTCTCAAGATTTGCAGCTCAGAGCCTTAAACCACTGCACTATACTGCCTCTCTTACATATATCCCTTACGTAGCCAACAGCAAAGGGGAATACAGTATGTTACAAAACAGACCTTGGGTCTAAAGGGGTAGGTGTGGTAACTGTGATGCATGTTGTGGTGGGGGGGGTTAGCAATCAAGGAATCAGTCTATGCAAAGAGAAAAACACATGCAGTCAACAGACCCTTGTAAACCATTTAATTGCTAGGTATTTCTTACAGCAAAGCTCAGAGGAATGGCAGTAAGGAAGGTCTAGCAGTTTATTAGTAACCTTATTTGGCAATAGCTCAGGAGGGTGGGGGCAACCCTAATATCTAATTTAGGGTCACATAGACAAAGACGCTTCCATGTGATAATAGAGATCGGTGTTGGGGCAAGTGTACCCCAAAAATAAATTTTGGCGATGAACACTCACAGTGAACAGCAAGAGGGCACCTGAGATTTAGGTTTCTGTCTTTTATGTGGGGGGCTCTGCCCCCTAGACCCCCCCTACTAAAAGATTCTCAACTTCAGGGGGGCGCATGTCGGGAGGGGGTACACAAGCAAAAAAAAAAAAACCCTGACCCGGCACTAAAAACCATGAGCTTGCCCAGAACCAAACCCGGCACCCTCCCAACCTCACCCTGCCACCAACCCACCATGCTAAATGGCCAGCTCGGCAGCCCACCACCACACTTAACCCCACAAACCCTCCCTCCCCTTCCGCCCATCGCATGGCGTGGTCCCACCTCACCCCCGTGCACTTGTGTGTGTATACAGAGCCACATCCCATTGCTATATTCGCCGAACCCCCTATCCAGTCACCCCCCTGCCAGATAGCCCTGTGCACAGGCACCGTGATTGAGTCACCCTTTTTGAAAGTGCTCAATCATGGTCACCTTGTACGCAGTATACTGATAAAGACTTACCTCAGGTACTAGTAGGCAGTGGCTCAACAGGTGAGTGGAAGAGGGAGAACTGAAATTTAATAACCACCTAGACTGGGAGCTGTATATAGATACAAAGTAACAATTGTAGGGTAGGAGCCTTTTAAATCATCACACTTCAACAATGTATAGTGATAATTTTCTTTCTTTTCTTTTTATTCTCTGTTCCCCAACATTTCATTCTAAAATAAAGCTTGCTCATGGGGTATAATTGTTTTATGTTCTTTTATCTGTTGATGCATAATTTTTTTGATACATTTTGATATTGAAACTTTCATGTACTAAAATATTTTATATGTGTTTATATACTCAATCTACTGCATTAGTCTAGTACAACACATCACAGCTGTGCATACATATTGACCTCTTTTTCAAATATTTTCTTTTCTTTTTAGAGGTTCTTGCTTGGATTAGTTCGGTGTGTTATTAGTATTTTGCAAATATAAATAAAACTTTTGTAGTAATCCTTCCTAGTTGATGCCATATGTTTCAGGTACATATTTAACTACAGCCCAAAAGCGGCTCGTCCCCTTTAACTAAGGTAGCAGCCTACCTTTGTTTTTCACTCAGGCTGCTTCCCTTGGGATGTTACTGTAGTTGTTTCTGTAAAAAAATGAATGTTTTTCTCTTTGTTTAGTATTTTTACTTAGCGCTCCACGTTTTACTTAATCTGAATCGGTAGTCAGCTTTCTGTTTGTGTAGTTTGAATCTCTTACCTCCCACTACTTCATCTGCTGTTTACTGCATTGCAGTAAAGTGGACATCTGCCTTGAAGCTGCCAGCTCCTTCTTCTCTCACTTGTTTTGTGCTTTCCTGTGATGTGATCCATGGTGACATCACATCGAATGCTCCACATGTGCAGAAGGGTTGCCATCCAACCATACACTGTCCACTAAAGTCACTGAGTCTGCACAAAACAGGCTTTATTTACCTGAAACAGTGGCAAAAAACATTCTCTTTCTATTCTTTTATCATTTTCAGCTGTATTCTTCAGTTACAATAATGGACATTATATACTGCTACTTGGGTATTCACGATCCGTGGGGAATAGGATGCTTAGGGTTAAAGTATCCCACTGGATGAGATCTTAACACTGCTTTGCTATATTGTTCAAAAATTTTTTATATCAATTGCACCAGTTGCCAGGAACAGTTAACATCTGTATATTTCAATAGTTGGACACTTTGGCTGTGATATTCAAACTGCACCAGGCTGTGGCGCAAGCCTGGGCGCAGCTCAACTTAGCTGCGCAGGGGTGTGGCCTGGGCGATATTCAACAGAGCTGCACTATGGCTCAGCAGCTTTGAATATCGCACCTTGGCTACCCCCACTGTGCATGGCGCAGTTGCACTGCACCAGCGCAAGTGGCCAGAGTGGAGCAGGGAGATGTGCTAGCACAAGTGCCATTGTGCCATTCACAGCACCTGCGATATTCAAAAGGAGACATGCAAATGGGACCATAATTTATGCAAGGTGCACATGGGTCCATTTGCATGCCATTATGGCCCCATTTGCATCCCATTAGCATGCAGGTGCGCCGATCCCCGCCAACTTGCACCTGGCACCCTGCCAGGCAGCAGCCATCAGGGACCGACACCCCCTGCAGCCCGATCACGGGCATTTGTCTAAAAAAAGACTTCCTCGTCCAATATCACTGGTGGTCCAGTGGACCTCTATGTGCCTAATCGCGGGCATGCAGGCATGTGTTATAATAAAAAAGACTTCCTCATCCAATAGCCCTGGTGGTTCAGTGGACCGATTGCTGCCCGATCGTGGGCATCTGTTTAAATAACCCCCCCCGGCCAATATCCCCGGTGGTCAAGTGGACCGTACTCTGCCCAATCACGGGCATCTGTAAAACATAAAACATCCTATTACCCTGGTGGTCTGGTTACCCCTCCCCACCCACCCACTGGCCCACGCCTGATCCCCCGGTCAGCTGGCGGGCAGCAGCACCCAACCGCCTGCCGCCCGCCGACTGACACCTCGGTAGGGCTGCGTGCCCATTGGTTCTCGCGTGAGCCAATGGGCGTGCAACCATACCCGTCCACACATTCAGATATGCTAGATGAAATCATTCACATATCTGGAATGTAATAATTAACATGAGCTGCGCCCATTAGTTCGCGCTGTGGAATAAAGAATGCTACGGCGATGTTCAATCGGTGGGCAACAGAAAGCGGCAAGTGAGGTGCTGCCCCCGACCGCGAACCGAGCGACAGGTGGGGTTCAGTGGGTAGGGAGGGGGTGCACCCAGACCACCAGGGTAATAGGACATTTTATGTTTTACAGATGCTGGTGATCAGGCAGAGTGTGGTCCACTGGACCACCAGGGATATTAGCCAGGGGGGTAATTTAAACAGATGCCTGCAATCGGGCAGCAATCGGTCCACTGGACCACCAGGGCTATTGGATGAGGAAGTCTTTTTTATTATAACACATGCCCGCAATCGGGTACATAGCAGTCCACTGGACCACCAGGGATATTGGACAGTTTTTTTTTTTATTTAAACAGATGCCCGCGATCGGGCATGTGGGGGCACTGCCAGGTGCATCCGGAACTCAGGTGGCCACCCACAGGTGGCAGCTGCCGTGCTGTGCTCTGCAATGCGGCAGCTCACCTGTGGGTGGCCATCAGTTGTTCCTTTTTTTTTTTGGCTTAACTTTGTGCTGGCGCAAGTAGGGGTTGTGCATGCATGCATGACTCTGCACATCTCGGGCTGAATATCGGGCTGTGCAGGTTATGTATGGGCACACCCCCCTACCTGTGCCTGCATACATTACTGATGCGCTCTGGCGCATCAGGATTTGTGCAGCACACTTTTCCCTTTTGAATATTGCACTGGGGCACATCATGTTGCACCATGCACAACCCTTTTGAATATCTGGCCCTCTGTGTATAGATTTTTGTTACAATTTTGACCACAAAGTTACTTTTCAAATACATGTCATTGGGAGGTCAAATAATTTGACCTCCTCATAATATTATCCATGAATTCGTTTATTTTGCTTTACATTTGTTGTCTCTAAATGATTTGTATATTCTTATATGTATTTATTTAATCTCTTGACATTTTTCTTTTGTATTCCTTTGGTTAGCTTTTTGAATTATATATACAGTATGTCAACTGTTTTACAGTACCCCAATGCCTTGTTGATATTTTCTTTTATTCTGTCGCATATCTGGTTATGAATAGTTCTTTCTCACAGTATTTCACTTATCAATATCATTATTAATTTTTACTGTTTTTTCAGTATGTTAACAATTAAAAAAAAAAGGTTTTAAACAGTACATAACCTAGCTTCTTCGCACACAACATGCAATAATAGCTGTTCGGTTACAGACATTCCAGTTAGTCTCTTCATTCATGCCTATATCTGTGGAACAAAGGCTTATAATATCACTTTTTATAAGAATGCACTTGGATTCAGCTCGGGCCTTACCCAATAATTATTTCATAAATTACCAAAAATAATAAATATTCACATGTGATATTATCCTATACTCTCCAGATTCAAAAATGACAGTGAAAAACACTGTTGCCACACTTTGGATTATATAAGGGATAAATATATGTTATTCACTTATGTACAAGTCCTAAATATTCATAACTAGCATAACTATCAAGCATAATAAAATTAATATAAAAAGAAACTGTAATGTAAACAAAACAGATTTTAGAAAATCAAGTAAATCATATAAAACAAATAAAACAAATTTCAGCAATAAGCAATGTAAATAAACAAGCTATATTCAGCATAATAAATGACAGTTTATACTATTTCTTTAGCATACTTATAAACAGCATGAGCTTTTCTTTTTAGTATGAGAACTTGCAACTCATTACACTAGTGTTTCAGATTATCTTGGTATGATACTTATTTAAACTTTATTGGGCCAGATATTCAAAACTTTGCCCCGGGGCTAAATTAGCACTGCCCGGCTGGCAAACTTAGCCCGGAGCACAAAGCAAGCCATATTCAAAAGGAATAGCCCGGGGCAAACAGCTTCTGAATATAGCATGGGAATGAGGCCAGGAAAACTAGGCTGGAAGTGCAGGGCAAACTTAGCCCTGGAATAAGACAGCTCTGAATATGGCAACCAGGAAGTGCAAACCACAACAGCAACACAGTGCACAGCGATGTGAAGGTAGGTAGAGGTGAACTATGTTGCCAATGTGTATGCCAGTAAATGTGTGGACCCAGTACAGCTGCATGCAGTAGTGTATGTGAAAGTACAGTGTGCAAAACTGTAAAATATTCCCAAACTGTTTGCTCAGCATTTACACGTTTGCGCGGGTTTAGTGCAGGGCTAAACCGTTAGCTAAACTTTGCCATATTCAAAAGTGACATGCAAAGGAGCTACTTAGGTAGTCTGTGGGCAAACATCCAGATTAGTATCTCATTATGCCCTGATTTGCATGCAGTTTGCACCAGGCTAACTGTTTAGCCCTGTGCTAAACCCATGCAAATGTGTTAGCGCTGCGCAAACAGCCTGCAGAATATTATGTGGTTTTGAACACTACTTCCACATGCGTTGCTGCCTGCAACTATACTGGGACAACACAGCATAGGCACAGATGGTGGTGGTGCTGCATGTAACTGTCACACTGTAGGTCATGCTACAGTGCACAGCAGACACTACAGTAGCAAGGGGGCCAGTAGTGTGTGGACATAGCAATGCCTGTGGTGTGTAGGGCAGTGATGATGACTGCACTATACACAGTGAGAGGCCCAACCTGCAGGTGTTTACTGACAGTGGACATTACTGTTACACTGTTGTGTGACCCACAGATGCTGCACCTCTGGCATGGGATGCTCGCAGTGACATATACATGTCCGGCTTTGTGTGCTGTGGTAGTTGTACAGCTGTGCAGTATGTGGCTGGGGGGGCATATATTATCTGAAAGGCACACTGGTATTGGGATATTCCCAATACTGGCCCATGTGCACTGCATGATGTGTCCCAGCCTTGTTGCCACACCTGGTCTGTGGCACAGCCTGGTCACCCATACACTCTCCCCTCAACATCCTCCATGCCCACAGTGTTGCATGTGTGTGTGCTGGCATCTGTTGGTGTCCACAGAAGTGTAGTCCACAGGTGTGTGCTGTATGACCACAGTACCATGCTGTCCACTGGCAGCAGAGTCACCACTTACTGCCTGGCATGGCTGGGACTGGTGGCAGATGATGGCATCATTGTGATGTCATCAGTTAGCAGCATGCTTCCTCTATGTTTGGCTTTGTCTATGTGTCATATTTATTTGATAGGGTCATGCAAAACCCGTGCAAAACCAGCACAAACACCGCACAAAGCCATAGTGTCATGCAAAGCTGATTGCCCAGGGTTAAGACAATGCTTTTTCTGGGTGGTAATGTGCACTATAGTTAACTTCATGCTAAGTAGCAAGAAACCACTTTGCATGGCACTAGTCACTGATTATAGCATTGTGCTTGTATTCATGTCAGTTTGTCCCTTGCAAACATTATGATTTTGCCCAGTGCTAATGAAGTTTGCCCTCACTATTTGGCCTTTTGAATATAGCTGACCCATGCTAATCCTAGGCAAACCTGTGCAAATGATTTTTGCCCAGCGGAAAGTTTTGAATATCTGGCCCTTGTATGTAAAAAGGTATTATCTTTAGATTTAAATTTAGCTTAACTATAAACCCAAGGTTTGGAGCTAAAATGGACTAAGTTATCACCACAGATAGCCAAATAAGTACTAATAGAAGGATAAAGAATACTTTACTACAACAGGACACAGAAGGTAATTGTAAATGGAGTCCACTCTGAAGACAGGGGGGTTACTAGTGGGGTACCGCAGGGTTCAGTACTGGGTACTGTCCTTTTTAATGTCTTTATAAGTGACATTGCAGAGGGACTGGAAGGAAAAGTATGCCTCTTTGCAGATGACACAAAGATCTACAACAGGGTTGATACACAAGGAGGCATGGGAAGGATGAGAAGGGACTTGGCAAGGTTGGAGGAATGGTCAGAAGTATGGCAGCTTGGATTCAATGCAAAGAAGTGCAAAGTAATGCACCTGGGAAACAAAACCCAGGGGAAGATTACACAGTTGGGGGGAGGTAGTAACAACAACAAAAATGGAAAGGGACCTGGGGGTAATCATAACAGATGACCTTAAGGTTGGCAAGCAATGTGAGAAGGTGGTAGGGAGGGCTGGAGGGATACTGGGATGTACAGGGAGAGGTATCACCAGCAGAAAACAGGAAGTTATTATCCCCCTGTACAGACAGTTGGTGAGACCCAATCTGGAGTACTGCATCCAGTTCTGGAGACCCCATCTCCACAAGGACATAGGATGGAGGCAGTTCAGAGGAGGGCAACTAAAATGGTGCAGGGTCTGCAACAGAAGCCATACGAGGAGAAACTAAAGGAGCTTAATATGTATACCCTTGAGGAAAGGAGGGAGAGGATGGACATGATAGAAACATTTAAGTACTTCAGCAGAATCAACAAAGTCCAAGAGGGTAGCATCTTTCAGAAAAAGAGATGTGCAAGAACAAGGGGACACAATCCGAAGATAGAGGGGGGACGGCTCAGGGGCAATGTGAGGAAGTATTTTTTCACAGAGAGAATGGTGGACTCATGGAACAGCCTTCCTGAGGAGGTTGTGGGGTCTAAAACTGTGGGAGAATTCAAGAATGCATGGGACAGACATAAGGCAATTTTTGTGGGGAGTAGGAAGAAATAAGCTGTTGGTTAAATAAGATCTGCAGCTTATCCTCTAGGTAGGAAGCAGGGTGACTAGGTAGGCCCGTGTGTCCTTATGTTTTTTCTTTTTTTTTTTTTTTTTTGTTTATGTTTATGTTTATGTATTAGTGTGGTCTACTTTTTAGCTTTCAAAGTGTTGGTGATAACTTTGGTTTGGATGACAAATGTCCTTGTGGTGGTTTGGCTTTAGTCTGCTGTCTTTTTCCTTTGACGGAACTGTAGAGTCTTTTACATCATGAAGCAATGCAGGCTGGATTCTTGCTTGACATCACAAATCATTAAAGTCATCAGGATGTAGTGGGAAGAATCAGACAAGATTTTGGCAGTTCAGCTGAGTCTGAGAAGATCTCTCCTGTGGACAATGTTGTTTTGGGTAACTGACTCTGTACTCTTTTCTGTTTCAGTTCACTGCTTTTGAACCTGCAGTGCTGATCTTTCTTCAACAGTGCTTTTGTTGCTGGCTGGTAAATTCAAAGTTCAGGCTTTAACAGAATTCCAAACGTACTTTAATCCATTCTCAGTATGCAAAACATAGGCCTTACTTGATCCAGTACTGGAGAAAGTCCTTTCTGTAATAGTCAGTTAGAAGTTGGTTTAACCCCCTTGCTGCAATGTCAAAACCAAATAATGTTCCAAGCAGTTGTGGCTTTCCAGGCTTTTTGTGAAATCAAGCTCATCAAAATTGTCAGGACAGCCACAGGTCTTCACACCAAAAATTAAGCAATTTGTGTAGCTTTGGATCCATTAATGTTCCACTTATGGTGACATACCATCAAGTTATGATTGGTCTATCACTCTTGAGGTGTTACTGTTATCTTCCTAAGCAATTTTTCCAATATGACCTCATCCTGAAAAACTCTTTTGATATAAAATAACTTTCTTTGCATCTCGTGCGCCTTTGTACATATATAAGACTAACATTAATAGATGCAACTAAAGGAGAAGATTAATTTGAGTTCAAACATGATGGTGTCAATTTAATCTAATTTATAATTTATAAAAGCATTATAAAACTTTTCCTTTATAGATATCTAAAATATTTAATTTCAGATATACATTTTTCTGTTTAAATGATGTTACTTTAGCTTCTACTAATTAGGAACTGTATGGTGTAAAACTTCTTTAAGACAGTGATTTCCTTTTGACTATTTTCTTGAGACACTATTCATCATTAGAAAAGCATTCCTATAAACTTTAGATGGCTTTCTTTCATTGGCAACAAACTACAAATTTAATATTCATCTTTAGCTTCCTAATATGAGCTATCTGGGATACCAGATTTGTCTAGTTTTCTAATAAGAACATTATAGTTAAATAAATTATATTCATAACTTTTGGCTTCATTCTGCAACATGAAGCCTGGTAAGCTTATTTATCATACTATTGTCTATTGTCCAGGGAGTTGAATCTTGCTTGGCAGCCTACTATTCCCAGTTGGTGGATATGCAATACCAGGAAAAGGAAGTATGTCTTGGAACCTAAACCAATCAAGTGAGTATGTAACTCAGTGGTTAGAGCATGGGATGTGGTTCTGTGGACCTGGGTCCAATTCCCAGGAGATCACATTATTCTTTCTCACTAAAATTTGTGATGTAAATTGTTTAGTGGTGGATGGCTAATACTGCACCCCCAAAGTTTATTTTAGCCCCAATTTTCAGTGATGTTTTTCTCAACATGGTTTGAGGATATAATTAATTGTCTGTCAATCCTCCTGTCATATTCATTTTAATGGAGGTTCATTATTTAACAACCACTCTACTGCCATTAGGAGCCCCTCCAATGAGTGTGTGTGTGAGTGTGTGTGTGTGTGTGTGTGTGTGTGTGAGTGTGTGTGTAATAACCTTTGTCATATCCTTAATAACTTATTCACTGCAGGTAATCTGTTATCAGCCACTCTGTCAACAATACTGCTTCATTCAGTGTATTGTATTTTGGAGTACAGAACAGTACAATATGTCACATTAGCAGCACAGGCTGCTGCAACATATCTCAGCAGCTCTGTTGAAACTTTGCCTCCCTCCACAGCCTTCTGATTTACATAATGAAATGATTGTTACTCATTAGTTGTAAGCAAGGGTGGTAGTAACTGGCTGTTTCAGTGACATGTGAAATTATTTTTACCTCTCATGATGTCAAGTTAACTCATTTCTAAGCTAGTTCTACCCAGATCTCAGTTTGAAGAAGTAAAATAAAACCTATAAACAAGCTTATGCATGTGTGCAGCTCCCAGTCTATGGGATTGTAACCTTGTCCGCTACAGAACTGATTTGCTGCTATGTGAGCTTTTAGAATGGCTTCAGGTTTTCAAAAAGATGGTCTTCTTGTTATGTTGGATAAGTTGTTTAGGTAAAGTCTAAAGGGAAATCTTTTCGTATAAATCTAAAGTTTTACTATGGTGCTTTCTATCGCAAAATGTGTTTTTAAGAAATTCAATTCTAAGTTGATTGCAGTGACAGTGGTTCTACCACACTATGGTACTTCTTGTTCTCAAGAGAAGTGTGAAACTCCATTATACTAAAAACTCTGTTGTTTGATGGCAAGAGGAGATACTTTTACTAGACTTAATAAGAAGGTTGAGACATGCAACACTGACCAGCACTAACCAAGCTTCCTGCACCAAGTTGTCAAAAAGTAATAGAAAGTAGTAGAAAATAATAGTGTATTATAGTTACAGTTATTAATTACTTTTTTATACAAAAAGTAATCAGTAATTATAATTGATTACTATTTTTAAGAGTGACTAGTAACTGTAACTGATTACTTTTTAAAGTAACTTACCTATACACTGTACAAGACTCTCTTATTCTAGCAAAAATGTCTCCAGTACACCTGTGCTAGAAATTTGAACATTTGGACAATTTATTTATTTTTACTTTTTACGTTTAAGATGGAAACATTTCCTGAACTTATAATGTATTATTATGTCCTCATAGAGCCATGTATTGCAGCATAAGTGTGGTTTCATTTGCATCTGCATTGAGAGAACAGTTCAGCCTCGATTCACCATTTCTCACCCAACAAAAGTGCATGCCACTTCCTCATACTGCAAATGAGTGGCTCTAGTGGAATATATTTAAAACAGCAAAACAACTATTGCTGACAGCAGCAGAGCTCAGTTACACTGCCCCCTAACACACACACCAAAAATTTGTATTTCTGAACGTTCCATTTTTATTACTGAAGACATTTTACATGAAAAACATTATCTTTGTTCTTTACATTTCATCTGTCCTGACTGCTTTTTCCTGCCTTTAAATCCCCAATCTTTCTGCTTTGCTAATCAGTCTGCTATGGCACCATGGTAATGGGATTATGATGTCACTATAGCAGAAGATTATAAGGCAGAAAAGCAGTAGGAATAGATGCAGTCCAAGGGGCAAAAAGACAAATTTTCTTCAGTCTTAACTCAATCCCTGACACTATCTATATCTATCCCCAGGTTAGGGCTTTTAAACTGAGTTACGGAGCACATTATGTCCAACTCTCACTGTGACTGCAGATGAAACTTACTGTAGTTAAAAAAAAACCTAAACAATTTACTGCAGTATTTGCTCCTGTATATGCATCTTGTATTCACATCACTGATGTGACCATATTGTGTGTATTATGTATTTGTTTCACCCATGTAGTTAGTGCCTTATTGCTGTATTAGAGCAGTAGTCTGTATTGTCCTGGATTTCCCCTTTTTCCTTCTTACAAAAGACAGAGACCATTGTTTGTTGTTTGTGCTCAGATTGGCAATTAATTTATTCATATTCATAATCCAACATCTCCATTTCCATTTATTTATTATCATATTTGAGAAATTTCATTTATTTCATCCATATCAGTCTCGATTATCCTCCTCAGGTGAAAACCTGGGTGCCTTCTGTTTCTCCTTTTCTGCTAGGTAACGTGACAACTTAGATCGCTTTCTTTCTTTGTTTGTCTTCTCTTCTTTTGTTATTCCTTTTTTCTTCCCCTCCCCCTTTTTCCCCCACTAGCCAGTTCCAGCTTAAGTGCGATGCATGGCTTCCCCATACTTAGGGGTATCACTCTACCTTACCTCAGGGATGATCCTCTTCCACCTACCCCTTTTTTTTTTTATACCAGCTTTTACCTGTTTTTTCCATTCCTCTATGAAACCCATTGTTTCTGTAATGAATATATCTATGGTTAGGTCCAACAGGTGCTCACCATCTGACTGTAGAAGTCCTCCACCCATTCTTCTACCCCCCACAGTATCACCTGTCCCCACATCTGCCTTATCAACATCCCTACCCTTCTATTTATCTTTTTTCTGGCTCTCCACCACCCTGTGGCTGTGTTCCTATCTCTATACCCTTCTTGATATCATATCTGACCAGGCGAGACATACTTGAGGCCACCACTGTCTTATTGCCACTAAGTCCCTTTTTCTCTGTAAGTATATGTGTACTCACGGTCTGCCTACCAGGTTGTTGCCCCCTAGATGTATAATGATTAGGTCTGGACTGGGCCGATGTCCCTTGAGTTCCTTCAAAGCGGGCAGGACCTGTGCCCATCTCATCCCCCGTATGCTATGCCATACCAACTTACACTGTCTTGCATCCTGGTATAGCTGCTTTCCTCCAGCCTTCTTCTCTGCTCTCTTACCAGCCCAGTAAATATAGGAATGGCTGCAGATCCAGACTTCCGTGATCCTCCCCCTACCTATGGGTTTCAAAGAAAATTAATTAATTTACACATACTCTTAGTGCCCTTACTGTATTATCCCTCCCGCTTTTTTCCTTTCTTTGCCCCCCCAACTCCACCCCCCTTTTACCTGTGCTCCCCTGTAGGAGCACCACAACTCCATTTTTTTTACCACACTTTTCCTTTTCCACTTTTTTTTTTTTTTTTACTTCAGCACTCTGATGTATCTTTTATAACTTGCAGACCGCCACCTCCCTTTTTCCAAAATGCCGTTCATGGGTTCTCTATTGCTGCCCACTGTGAGGCAGCCCTAATCCGTAGGGAATGGAATGAGTAATTAGCTGAGTCCTCCCCCAGAAATTGCATGCCCTTTTTAGCACTGCTGTGACTTGATAGATTGTGACCCTTTTTCTGTCACCATGTACAAATAGCTTTCCGTCCTGGTCTACACTGCTCTGCGTATGAAAACCCATAGGCCTACATTGGGCATATTGCAATCTCTGATTGCCCTTTCAGTGTTACCATGCAACCTTTTCCTTTTTGGTCCATTTTTGACCTCCTTAGCTTGATCCGTATCTCTTTCACCCCCCAACTCACATCGTCCCATTCCACACCTCCTTCCTTGTCTTTCCCATGGCCTACCACCTCACTCACTCTCACAGTCCCGCAAACATTATCACATAAATTGTGTGAAATAGCTGGGCCTCCTCCTTTGATTTGCATATTTCTGGGAGCACCTCTTTTAGCCTTATTAGCCACTGCTCCCCTATTGGCCTCCTATTATCTCCTGGCCCATGTTTCAACCTGCCCCATCCCTGCATCATTCTCCTGATGAGCAGTGATTTTGTTGGGTCATTCCACTCTTTTCAGGCTGCAGATCACCTAATCCCTCAAGATAAACCCCCATTGTGGTGTGAGCGGTCCCTTTCTGCCATTGCTCCATGGTGAACATTCTCAACTGTTCCTCTGTGAGCGCCAACTTACTCCATCTGTGCTCTGCCTGAATGTTTGAAACACTGTCCAGGCCTCATGGTAGGCCCTCAGAGTCTGAGGCACCCATGAGCTGCGAAACAGCAGTTCTGCTCTTTTGCCAATGTCCCAGATGTTCGTTGGTATGGATGTTTTTGTTCCTCCTTGCTGGTGCCTTCTCAAAGCGGTCCAGCTGCAGACAGAAAAGCTGTCAGCCAGGTATTGTGTACCCTTCTATGTGTTTTGCTCTGAATGACATGTTCAGCTGCAAAGCCCTTAACACTAAATGTCATAATACCTTATCTCCCTGTTGTTGTAATACATCAACCACTACTATTGTCACACCAAAATGTCACCTTCTGATCCTATAATTCCTCCCTCAGACTCAGGTACATGCCCATATGGGCATGATATCCAGTAGTTTTATATCTCTCACTTTTCCATCCTTCACCCAGCTGGTAGGCCATGGTTCTGCAAACCACCTGCCCCTCAGGTAACCCTCATGCCTAGCCCCCAGCAGCGTCTCGTGTGAGGTCGAGTCTGTGTTGTACAGCCACCCTCTTGCCAGAAAGAACACCCATTATACTCCTTCAGGAATTCTTCCCATATTCTAAAATCCTCCCTGACACCTTGAGTCAAATCAACCCAGTGATGTGGTCTGGTGACCCTGCTGTAGCCCTAGCTAACCTTCTTGTGAATGCTCGCTTCCTGGTCCGATGGCCCTGCATGCGAAGTTCAGGTGCCCCAGCACCTGCTGCACCAACTTTAGTTTTTGTACCCGCCTCCTGTTGGCATGTACCTGGATTAGTTCCTTCAACCTCATTTTTTTTATCCGGTAGTCTAAATACTTCATCTGGCATCTATCTCGATCCCCAGGAATTCCATAACCCTGCTTGGTCCCTCTGTTTTTTTCTGTGCCAATGGGACCCCAGCTCCTGGGTACAATTCCTGAAACTTACCTGTTATCCTCTGTGTCTCCTCTTCACCTTTCCTAATGAAAAGGAAAATCATCCAGGTAATGATGACTGACTTAACCCATTTTTTCTTGAATATCCACTGCAAACATGTGTGCTGAATACCTCAAATGTAGCACATGCTGTGAACACCCTATTGGCATTGCTTTGTCAACATACTGTCCCCACTTTTAAAACCCACAGATCCCAGTCCTCCTCTCCTGACCGAAGTAGTCTAAAAGTGACTCACGTCCTTTTTGCCATCCACGCATCTTCTGTGGCTCAGATTATCTGGACTGTGTCCTCTAGTGTTGCATATGTCACCTTACTATGTTTCTCACTGATGAAGTCATTCACTGACACCCTTCTGGATAGGACAGGTGGTGGATCACCCTGTATTCCTTTCTTGTTTCTTGGGTACCAACCCAAAGGTGATGTCTGCATGTTTTCCAAGGGGGTGTTAAATGGGCCATCTCCTCTTCCTGCTGCTTTTATTTCTCAATCTTCTGTCTTAGCATTTCCTCTTTCCTTTACTGACCCCAGGTTGCTTGCCTCCCTCGCTTGCCTGGGTCCCTACACTGCAATGAAAACCCTGTGTTAAAACCACTTAAAATCATAACTTTTGCATGTCGTGTCCGGATATCTGTCCAGACAAACTGTCCATGCCTTCCAGGTTGATGGGGGTCTGGCCATCCCAAAATGTCTCTCGTTGTGCCACCTTCCCTCCTCCCCCACCCTCCCTCTCTTCCTGTCTGACCTTCCTTCCTTCAGTGGTTCTGACCCTCTATTCCTGTTGCCCCTACCTCTCCTCCTTGTTCTATGTTTGCCTCTTAAACCCTGTGACTATCTTGAAAAAACTGTTGGTCTGATCCTTGCCTCCATGCCCTTGTGCTCCCTGGGTCCATGTTGTTCTGCATTTGCTTGCCGGGTGCTCTCCTCCGCATTTTGTACAGGCATGCTGAAAATGACACTGAGGCCATGAGCAAAAAGCCCCTGTTATAAGCCCTCAGCATCTCTGTGATGTAACCCTTTTTGCTCCCACTCACCTTGGTGTGGACTGATCTGTTATGTAATCCATCCATAAATCTATCTGCTTGGTGTCCCATCTTATATCCCGTATATGCCATTCTCTGTTAAACTATTCACTAGAGATATCCATCCTCACCCACCTTTTGCTTTTGCTCTCGTATTATCAATGAATAGATAATGGTGGGATGCCTAGCTCTGGCCTCTTTTCCAGAATGATGGCTGAAAAAGTGGCAAAACCTAGGAACCACCCATCCTAAGTCTTCTTTCAGTGTACTTGTCATCCTCTTTTTCCCTAAAGCACTATGGCAGCTGTATCCCTCTTACCTATGCCCTCAGTTTCTTCATATTTGGCTGCCTCCTCACGGCTCATCAAAGCAGATATATCCACATATTCCTCTTCCATATTTTTTCCTTCATGGCCAGTGGCACATGCTTGCCTATTCTCATCCCAGCACTCATCTCTCTTGTACCTTTTCCCTCTCTTTCCGCTCCTTTTCATTATTTTCTGGCACCTCTTTCTCCATCCTATCTCCGCCAGAGCAGATTCCATCTGACCCAGCCCTCCTGTCCACAGTGCCACTACAATTTGCCCTATATATTCTTTTATACTATCACCACTGCCTGGATGTTACCTGTAACCTTGTCCTGGCAGACTGCTTGAGTCCTCAAAGGTCCCCTTGCTTCTCCCTCTGATTGAGGTGGAGGTGGAGGGTGAGCTACTGGGTCTGGCTGAAGGACCTCCTGTTCTGGGCATCATGTCCGGGTTCTGCAGAGATCCCCTCTTGATCTGGGGTGGGTACTGGCATCACTGGGTCCCACCGGCCACAGGGGACCTGGATCCACTGCCTTGGCAGGCCCGCTGCTCACGGTGCTACTCTGCAGGGACTTGCTAGCCCTTCGGCTGGACATTTCCCTTCCCACCTTTTCCTAGACCTCCTTTTCTCTTTTCCCTGGCCTCCTGGTTCCTCCCCTCCACCAGTTCCCACATTTTGTTTGCTTTTTCTGCCAATTCAATTATAGCCTTCTAAGCATCTTCCTTTGATGGCCTGCTCTTCTTAGGTGCCATGTCCATCTTATCTTTGCTCTGTGAAGACAACTACAGAAAACAAAAAAGGGTTATTTGTATATCTGTACCTCCTTGTACACCTTCCTCCTGTCTGTCACTGCCACCCACCATGCTAATCACAGACAGGCCACCCATGAAGGACCCCCATCCTGCCTGGCAGGTCACCATATCCCTTGGCTGTTCTCATCCATGCCTCACCGAGCTGCCTGTGAATGTCCCGCACCCCCTTGTCTCCCACTCAAGTGCTTCCTTATTTTAATTTGGCCTTGCGCCTATAAAGCAACCTGCCATCCCTCAGTGAGGCCTGTATTGTGCTGTCCCCCAGGAGCTCCTCCTCTAGCTGCTGCCATTTTCTGGTCTCCCCCACCCACCTGGGCTGACCAGGGCACCCACCGTCTGACTCCTATTCCCCTTTGTAGGACACAGATGCACCATGTGGTCCAATAAGTTGGCCCCTGGCCCTATTCCGGCCTGTGCTGGCCTCTTTTATCCTTGTGGTACCCCAAGATGAGGGAAAAGGCCCCCAACTGCAAGCAGCACCCAGCCAGTGCTGGCCCACTTTCAATGTGACCCTTCACCATATGGGACATCGCCCGTGAGGTCCAGGTTGGGATCCCCCATTATCCCTGGGGCTCTCCCAGGCCCTTCATTCTCTCCCAGCATGCCTCTCCCAACAGGAAGGCTTCCCTGTACCCTCTATTCGTGGAAATAGCCCTAACTCATGGGCACAGCCCCTATCCCATATCTCCTAGTGGTATGTGATGTCACACCGCGTGGTCCCTTGTTCACTCACCCTCCCATGTTCCAGGGCCCCTCCCCGCCCAGTCCATCAAGATAAAACCAGTGAGTGTGCTCTTCTGCAGCCCCTCACCTGGTGTGTGCCACATGCCACATGTGGTACATGCGTTGAGGCACCTTAAAAAGCCTTCCTTCCATCCCAGGTGACCGAGTGGCCCAGTGGGCCTTCTTTAACAAACTTCCTTGACAAGTCACCCCCAGCACACAAAAACAAGGCCCCATGATGCTCGCCATGCGGTCCCAAGGTCACGCTCACCCTGCCCAGTTTTCCAGCATCCTACAGACCTCAGACATAAATTGTCTATCCAAGCAACCTCCCCATGCCACCTTAAAATGTGAAAAAACCTATAACCAGTGTTTGTCTAGCAATGCCCCGTGGCGTGTGACACACGCCAAGCTGCCCCTAATCTCAGGGCCTCTTCTAGGCCTCACACTCCTCCTTAGGCCCGGAAAGGCCACCACATAGCTACCAGCTCCAAGAAGGCCAGCAGGGGGGTTTCTACCCACCTTTCTACGGTGTATGCCACCCTGCCTAAGCCAACCATCACCTCAGGACATCTTCTAGGCCTCCCATCCCTCTCCAGTCCTTGCCAAGCCCTCAAAATAGTGACCAGGCCTCCCGAAGTTTCACATAGGGGTTTTTACCAACCCCACCACGCAGCGTGTGATGTCACGCCACATGGTCTCAACTCTCGCTTGCTCCCCCATCCAAATGGCCTCTACTGGGCCCACCACCCATACCATGCCACCACTCAAAGGGATAGCTTTCCACTAAATGCATACCCACAGGCCTGCTTTGTTACCACTTCCCCTATAAAAGCGTGCGGCATCATGCCCCGTGCTCCCTATTCACACACCCTGCTCAGGGGCTTTTCAGGTACCAATTTAACATCACAATCACCAAGAACATAAATCTTTATAAAAATGACCCTCATGAGGTGTGTACTTTGCCCCACGAGGTCCTGGTTGCTTTCTTATCCACATTCTGAATACTCAGTATCACCCACAGTTCTCAGCTGTATACTGTAACATGCATTATCTTAAACTGTATATATTCTTCTTCTCTTCCTCTCGCTCTTTCTTTAAAACAAAAAGCTTATCTTCCTGCAATACGATTAGCTTGTTTCCTTACTCTCTCACCTGATGCACAAACCTCAAAAAAGCCAATCCGACGCGCGTTGCAGTTGATGTAAATCAAAACTCCAAATAAAAGTGGCTGAGACCCCCTTGTGCTGTCCCTTATGTACCTCCCTTCACCCCCCTTTTCCTGCTACCTGTCCTTTGTTCTGGTTCTTGGCCCCTCCTTCTCTCCCCCTTCTGAGCACTACCATTTCCATGACAGAGGGAAGGGGTGCACCAAGGACAACCTGGTCTGCCCCTTAAAGGGGCAAACTCCATTATGTATCTGTGTTGTTATACTTTTTGTATTCTGTGTTCTACTGTATCAATCTTATTTATGTAAGACGTGGATCCTTTGCAAATGAGTCTTTGACTCAAAGGGTTGTAATTCTAGACCATCAATCAATAAATAAATAAATAAATAAATAAATAAATAAATAAATAAATAATGGATTCTCTTATATACTAAAATTCAAGTTTTGCTTTTTTTGGTAATGTTATGAAATGTGATTCCTGCTGATGCCATCTGTTAGTGTTTTGCTGAAAACCGAAAAATTACTTTAAAAGTGATCAAGTGGTACACTATTTATATTGAATGGAATACATAATGCACATCAAAGGAGTCAATTATTTGTTTCTGATCTTATTCAACACAGGGAAAAGCAACAGAAAATGTTTTAAGTTCCTTGCAGACTACAACAACGTCTTCTGTCCTTCCACTTTTCAAAGTGGAATATTGTGGCCTAATTCAATCTTTAGAGGACATAACTGCATCTCTCTGTGTTTTTTATGCAAAATGAAATATTGTTCCCTCTCTACCCCTATTCTAACATAAGGGCACAGTCACAAAAATGTGTAGCTCTGCAAAAGAATAATGTATTTTTTCAGCCCAAATGTCAAGAATCCTTTCTGAACCTTTTGTTGTATCCTGATTTAAATAGGTTTGTAGCTACATCTTCCTATAATACTGTAAATGTTCACTTTGGGGATCACTTGAAAAAATGAGATGTAATGGTTGGAGTTCATGTGTGGCAGTGACGGATTTTGATGTTTGGATCACACAGGGCATGGTTTTTAGTGACACCTCTCTCTCTCTCTCTGTCTCTCTGTCTCTCTGTCCTTATTTCTCTCTCTCTCTCTCTCTCTCTGTCTTCCCCCCTCCATCATGTTGCAAGGGGGCTGAGAGATGGAAACAAAGAGAAGTTCAATGCTTTCCTTTCTGAATGGACCTAAAGTTTACAATAGAGATTATTTTAGTGTCCCCTTCCCTATTAGGTCACTGATGCACACTTAACAAATGAATAGCAGTTGAGAATTTTGCACTTTATGGTAACAAATGTTTTTTTTCCCCCTGTGTGTTTTTTTACAATGACATGACAGACAGCAGCAAATAACAGCTTTGTTACATCACACTTACCTGACTCAATTACAGTAAATGACCAGACCACCATAGCAGTCTAGCTATTCCACTACTTGCAAACATCTACGCCAGTGCTCCACATTAGGGTACATGCTAAGTACTGACCTAGAACCAAAGTGGGTTTCATTTGATAAATTTATGTATTTATTTAAATCCATGATTACAATTACCTTTGAGCCAAGGATGTTTTACAAAGGTTCCATGTCAGGAGAGTACAGACATGTTAAACATATTAAACATGGGCATACAACATTAAAGAGAGCATACAACCATGTTCATCAGTTTGGATATGGCATCACGGTAAATAGGATACATGAATAACACATACAAAGAATCATTTCAGAAACCTAGAAGAAATCAGGGAGGAAGGGTGAGAGGATGGGGTGGTGGCCAAAAAGACTAAAAGAGAAAATAGATAGACTTGGTATTTAACAACCAGGGCCCTGCCATTCTTACAGTTTATATATCTGGGGACACTATTTAACCAGAAAAGGCACACCAAACCAGAACTTGATTCCAGATGCAATCTGACAGCACAAGGAAGTTAAGTGACTTGCTCAGGGTCACACAGTATGCAAGAAGGAGCTAATGGGATTCACACCGACCTCTCTAGGTTTGCAGCTCACTGCCCTTAACCACTGTACTATACTGCCTCCTATTTCATTTGGACCTACAAGTGGCCATTGTAAGAACTCTGCAAGCAACCCATATGAGGCATGCTTTATATTGTTTAATTTTTTTTCTACTACCATGCCATGGTTTTCTAATTTTGTTAGACAAAAAAGAGCCAAGACATGAAAACAGCAATGATGTCATTTTTTGCATTACTCTAAAATGCAGTAGGATACCTGCAGTTTAACAGTGGCAGAAACAGCCTGTTAGCTTTAGCAGCTCTTTGTATGTTCATGCATACACACATTGTGTATTCACAATAATGAGTCTGAGAAACATGTAAGCCACAATATAGTCTGATAATATGACATGTTGTTAATTGTCTTACTTAC
This sequence comes from Neoceratodus forsteri, assembly GCA_016271365.2. Classification (NCBI taxonomy): domain Eukaryota; kingdom Metazoa; phylum Chordata; order Ceratodontiformes; family Ceratodontidae; genus Neoceratodus; species Neoceratodus forsteri. Next base: position 877,626,075 of record CM057459.1, read on the forward strand.
CTCTACTGTCACTATGTCCTGTGCGAAGACATGTCTATTCTACTAACGTTGCACCACTCCACATTGTCGTTGTAGACCTCCTTCAATACATTGTTCAATAGATATAAAATACATTAATCAAAACCATTACAGTACATGGCAGCACTTCTGTGATTGTTGTATCTTCCTGACTTACTAATGCTTTTCATGTTTTGCACTAGGCTAAGACAGAGAGACCCCCTGCTGTGTTTCAAATGCAGACCTCAAGAGATCCAACAGGAGATAGAAACACTCTAGACATAGACTGCCAGTCTGATAGCATGTCATAAAACATACAAAGTATCACTTTCTGCTGCTTTTCAATGCTACAAAGGGCTCTATAGCAATAACAAGTCTACAGATAAGACACATCAAAGTACAGCACTGTTCTCAAACCATATTTACAAACTTAGAAATCCAAAAAGAGAAAATAAATTGTCTACCGTAAATCTCAGGGCTGCTCAGCTACAAAAAAGAGCTGCAGCTTCAGTGCTCTTTATTAATAAATACCACTACCAGCTGTGTTAATGGTGAGCAAATTCATAGGTGGTCAAATGGTAGGGGGAAAAACTCAGAGAAAAAGTTTCCATAGCACTTTAAATAATGCAAGAATGATTTATTTTCCACAACTTAACTACAAATTGCAATAAAGTGCTTACACCAATTCAATGTAATACAAAAGTACAGTCTCCTACCATGCATATGCCCCGCCTGAGTCCAGGGCATCTAGGCACTAGCCGCACTACTAGCCACTGCACTTCGGCGCTGTGGCTTCCTGAAGGGCTGTGATTCCATATCCCCTTCATTCTTCAATACTCAAAGGGCATGTGCAACATAATTAGAAAATCCTAAAATTTAACCACTACCTTAATCACTTAAATGCAACTAAATTTATCAACAAAGTAGCCATTACAGCTTATGTTCTATTTATATGTAAAACATTTCTATTGCAAATAATTTAAACATTGCTTAAGTTCTAAAATAATAGACTATTCACATTAGATGTATTCACAGCATATGCAGTTCAAGAACCTATGCTCTGCTATAAGTATGACTGCATTGTTACACACTTTAGGTTTACAATGTGTATATAAAAATATATATGTGTAACAAGACGTCCCATTCAATATACCCTCTTAAAAAAAATACAGTACCATGCCATATCAATCCATTTAAATAAGCAGCTATGTTAATTCTATTGTTCCTAATTCGAAAACAAATACTAAACTCCAAATTCACAGTATCATAATACAACTGCTACTCAATTCCATTTAATTTACTAATGTCCACCACTGAATGGGCTCGCCCATAACAGAGTCAGACTGCACTCATTATTGATGCTATTTACTCGCTAAAACGAGTCACATGCAAATCTTATCCAATTCATTTGCAGCCCATAATTAAGGCTTCAAATTCATATTTATCGATCTTGACAGCAAAAGAAAAAAAAACTCAGAACAAGGACAGACAGAAGTAATACAGGATGGGAATAAAGCAATTCGATCCAATTTTCAGTATTTCTTGCATTTTAAATGTTATGCTTCAGTTCTATATTAAATTGTATGTGATTGATTGAAAGAAAAAACAAAAATGTCCCCCCCTCCAATTGGTTAACCAGGAGAGACACACTAAGCTGAAAGCTTGTTTACAGATGCAACCTGGCAGTACAGGTAAGTTAAGTGAATTGCTTAGGGTCACACAGTATGCAAGTGGGGCTGTGGATTCAAACCCAGGTCTTCAGATTTGCAGCTCAGAGCCTTAAACCACTGTGCTATACTGCCTCCAATGTAAACTATTTATTAATATATTTGGCAATTTAGTTAATTGTCCAGCAATTTTAGCATAATCAAACACTATGCATTTAATAGTAATGGAGTCACACTACACCTAGCAACTTTGCACTTTGATGACAGATCAATAAATATAAATCTGAAGACTTAATTATGGGCTGAAAATGACTTGGATAAAATCTGTATGTGATTCATTTCTCAATTAGTAAATACTGTTGATAATGAGTGCAGTCTGACTGTGTCATGGGCAAGTCCATCCACTGATGCACATTAGTAAATTGAATTGAGTGGCACTTATACTACTACATTTTGCACTTGGAGTTTAGTATTTCTTTTAGAAATAGAAACAACACAATTAACATAACTGCTTATTTAAATTGATTGATATGGCATGATACTGCATTTTTTCTAAGAGTGCTATATTACATAGGACGTCTTCTAACAGATATATATTTTATATACAAATTGTGAACCTTAAGTGTAGAACAATGTAATCCTATATATATATATATATAGCATAGCTTAGGTTCTTGAACTGCATATGCTGTAAAAACATTTAATGTAAACAGTCTATTCTTTTAGAACATGAAGCAATGTTTAACTTAATTTACAATATAAATGTTTAACATGGTTTTGCCAAGTAAAGACCATCAATAATGACTGCAGTCTGACTCTGTTATTCACACTTCACATGCAGGTATTGGAAGGAATGGGTTGACAGATAATCTGTTACTATACCTGCACACTGAAGCAGACTTAGATAGGCCAGGTGATCTGTTTCTGCTGGCACTTTCATGGGTTTGTACTTTCACCATATACTGCAAAACATATGTTTATATGGTATAACTACATTCTTAACATTACTATCTTTATCATACCTCTGCATCCCTATGCTTTCTATGGCAAGCCTACCTCTGCACACCTTGCCTTTTTCCCTCATAGGTACCCTTCCCACCATCTGCCCCTCAGTTGTTACTATGTTACTATCTCCCAACACCTCTGTACACTGAAACTGTCTGCCATTACTGTTACAGCCCATGACACAAAGGCACACACCCTCAACACCTCTCACTCTCTGCAAGGTGGGGTGGAAGCTGGCATTACTACAATACCTCACTACCATTCCTATTATGCATCTGTCACTCCTGCACTACCAATGCCAATACCAGCAAGCAAACATTCGGCATTGACAAATGCTTGTTTGTTTTGAGTAGATTGTTTCATTCCCTTTCCCTTGGGGCTAATTTTTTTTCCTTTCCTTTCTGTGGGCACCTTCACTGTATTTAGATCTGACCCTTTTTTTCCCTTCGGCTTCTTCTTATTCCGCTCTCCCTTACCCTTTTTTTAATTTTCTTTTGTGAGCTAATTAGCCTCATTCAGGTAAAAGGGAGTTATTTTGTCTCTTTGAATCATTCAAAGGCCCTTTGATAATTGAATCACTCTCAGATACTAGTTCTGTTTTAATTAATTCCTTAAAGAGATTTCATTTTAAGGCTTAATGGTGTGCTAATGTTGATTTAATAGTAGTAATCTCATCTCTCAAAATAAATAATTGTTCTAACTATAGTACATTTGCCATATGTGGGTCTTGTAAAGCTTTGATTAATCATGGAGTAAACGGTGTGGGATAATTTGGCACTAAATCAGACACTTTATCAACATGCCTGCCTGATTGTTTCTTAGGAAAATTACTCATATTAGGAGTAGCGATTGTCTTGGACTGTTGTCTCGAAGGGGACCTATCAAGGGAAGAAACTGAATAATTTAAATTACTTAGGGACTTAGAGAAGAGTTCTCACTCAAACTCCATGGAATTATGTATAGAGATACTGCCTTCTTGGTTAATACTGGTAGTATGTATTTTAGGAGTATTTATACTTTTATTCTTTATACTATTACTTGAATCAATATAATAAATTATTTGGGTTCCTTTATTATTGCAGCTTGGTCAAACTCATCCCCCTATTGGTTTAGTTGTGTGATGGAAGTGCATAAAATGTATCTGTTTTTGACTGTTTATCTTTGGGATTCAAGTCCTGTACCCTTTTCCCACATCATAGTTCCTTTTGTTTTTGACCATTTAAGTCTAAACTTTAGAAAGTTTTGTTTTCTTCCCACACTCAAGGTATTCTTCCTCTACCCCTTTAGTCTTTTTTGCAGTTTTTATACCAGATTCCAGACTTGCATTGGTATTACCCTTGCATACTTGACCTCTGGTTGTAACTCCCATCCTGAAATTGATTAATTGGCTTTGATCCAAAACTTGTTCTGGTTAATATACAGCTTAGCTCAAAATACAAAAAGTGCAACAGATAAAGTATATAAGAGCAAAAATAGATGAAAATATACAGTTTATATATGAATTATCAATAGCCAATAGAAAAGCACTAATTATCAAATTCACTGTTTCTATCAGACATTAGATAAATCTTTGTATGCGTTTGGCTTCTATTCCTTTACTAAACTTGATATTTCCATCTAGCCCTTTTCCAACACCATTTCTTTAAAGGCTTTTTGAAAGGTCACTTCCCATTGTGATCTTAAAAGAATTCTCTTAAATCTGCAAAACCTCAACGTTTCCAAGATCAGTCATCCAAGGTTGTCAACAGCCAATGGTGCAAATTTCTACTGGAGATGGTTTCTTGGTATTTGCATGTGTTAAGTTTCCTGAGATTTTAATTACTGGCACTCTTTCACAGTCCCAAAAAGTTTCTTCCGTATGCTAAAAATGACAATAAACATAAAAAAAAACATAAATGAATATAGTCCAAAATATGTTCTAATATACACACACACCATTAATTATCTTACTCTGTTATATCTATTTTCCTTCCCTTCCTACCCTGTAACCAAAAAGCAAGATGGGGGGACCAAAAATCTTAAAAATAATTTGTTTTTGTATATTAGGTAGTCTATCAAAACAGGCCAATATTAATTTTCAGACACTTACTCTAGCTCCATTTAGTTAGTGTACTTGTAACAGCACTGGGGAAGAATGTCTACATTAAGATGTTTTTATGCTGTACTCCAGAAACCTATCCTCCAGTTGCCTTCTACATTCAAAAGAATCTCCGATTTCTCAGTAATCTCTGAGCTGCTTATCATCCATTACGGAGATTTTACACAACACTAAATGACCTCTTGTCAAACAGAGCAATTTTACAAGTATAATTACTTTTACAAAATAGCTAAAATAGATAAAAATTTGCTAGGCTTCAACATGATCCTTCACTGCTGGTTAAGGAGAAGATGGCACTGACTCTGTAAGAAACACCAGGCATGCACATTTTCAATTCAAGCCAGAGAAGCACTTTGAGAATGTGAACTCCTTCTTACCCCTCCCTTAAAACCTGTAATAAATGGGAACTTTAAAATCTAGTTAATAAAGAGCTTTCAACTTCAGCGATTTCAAGATATCAGCACAAAAGAGGCTGTAGCTATATAAAGCTATCTGGGTAATGTAATTCAAAACCTAAAAGGAATCTAACAGCAGTACAGATACAACAAGTGAAGGATCAAAGCTGTTAATTTTGTACCAGTTTAAAGTTTAGGTATTTATTTGTGCTAGAGATAGGTGACTCAGGTCTTTCATTGATCAATCAATGTTCAACTATTGGCCTTCCTCTTTAATTTGTCATCACGTAGGGAGTGGAGAACATGAGCCAGTGGTATTGGCTATCAGCTGGAAACTAATTTTAACCTTTGCTCTTAAGCACCTTTGACTACTTTAATACCCTTAGTTCCTTTTTTCACATAACCACTTTATCACCCCAGCACCTAGATGTTCTAACACACTATAAGCACTTTAGCACTTTAGCCTTTTACACACAGCTCCCAGGCTTTTATCTTTCTTGGATTTTATACTAAACTCTTTTTGGCCCAGTTTTTAGCACTCTAGGACTTTAGCACTTTCAGCACTATAAGTGCTCAACTTGACACTTGTAAAGGCTCTAATACATTCAGAGCTCTATTCTATGTGTATAAATATGGATACAAATAAAAATACCTTTCGCACTAAACCCGTGTCCTTAAATCCATGTCTTTATCCTTCATATATTTGGCAGATCCTTGGCTAAATTGATATTCTTTTGTCAGGTTCTTAAAATCCCTTTCCTCTGGTATCTTGTCCCAGTAGGTGCAGTGCACTATTTCTCTATCATCTTTTGGTCCCCAGTGGGACACGCTGCCTTCCTGCCTCCAGGGAGGGCCCTCATCGTTTGAAATCCCTTAGCCCTAGAGACAGAAAAGAAGAGCACAAGAACAGGACACCACTTACTGATAGCACAGTTGGTTTAGAAAGAGACTGAGTCTTAAAATATAAATATGGCAGTGGTGGCATACCTGCTATAAAAGTCAAAAAGCCTTATCAGTCTCCTGCCTCTCACTGTCCTCTTCATAGTGATGGTGCACAGCTGCCTTTGCTTGTTACCAGGAGACTGCAATATATTTACTCAAGGTATTATCAAACACCAAGAACAGTACATAAAGAACATATGCAGGGGGTTACAAATGAGGGAAGAGAAATGCATTGCAGCCAGGTGGCAGGTAGCAAATATGGCACATACACAAATAAGTCCTTCTTAGCAGGGGGTCCAAAAGGGGTATCAACAGAGATACATTCCATCCATTCAGGGGGAATGGGGCTGTAAGAAATTACAAGCCTGCCAGACAGTGGGGTAGCAAATGGGGTACACATGAAAACAGACCATGTTGAATGGCCAAAGGACTGTACACATAGATACCCACCAGGCAGGTTGGGTAGGTTCCTTAATACAGGGCATTCATGCTGGGGTTAGGACTGCCTGGTCTGGGTCACAGGGCCAAATGGCAGTGTCACATGGGTACTACCTGTGAGGAGGGACATGCTGGTGAGGGGTGGACATGAACAACCTACGTGTGTCCCCTACCTCCTCCTGGTATAGACATTATATCTGTACTGTACCCAGTATGGTTAGCGGGGCTTCATTCATGGTACAGGGTTATGAGCATGGGGATAAAGTTACTGACCTCAGCCATGGCCCCAGAGGTACTGCCTCTGGGGTGGATCAGGTCACTACCTGGTGCATGGTGTCCTTGGTGACCTGTGAGGACTGGGGTGCATAAATCGTTAAAATCTGATCAAGGTATACATTTATTTTAGTATATAATGGGCAACCTACAATTAAATGTCTTAGGTTTTCTTGAAAACCTTTTTTACATGAGCACTCATTATTACCGTGTATTTTTTTTATCCATTATAGTTTCTCTATTGAAGAAAATATATTTAGCTGTAATTAATTCAAATTTAGACCATCTGATATTTTTCCATTGTATTTTTGTAATTGGCAAAGCCAAATATTCTTCTATAAAATGCTCCATTTTATTATTCTTATACCATGCAGCACATTTCTGATTTTTTATATCCCTCATATTCTCTTGCTGAGCAGCTAAGATAGCCTTCTTCTTCACTAATTATTTATATTGAAGAGCAATTGTAATAGTTTTATCTGCATCACACCATTAATGTTGTAACTTAGGTTTATGCAACATTTTACATAAATAGATCGGCCATTTAGAGTTAATCCCTTTTTGTTTCCAAGCTTTTTTTTTCCAGCAGACACATTTTTCTCATGGCTGTTCATTATTTTAATCCAATAGTTTACCAAGCAAATCTCCTTTATCTTACTTTTTTTTATTTTTCCTAATTCCACCCTTACTATGGCATTGGCTGTTGGGAGGGGAGCATTTAAGAGGCATTTATAATAATACACTAATGGAGTTTCCAAAAGACCATCTATATTATCTTCATATCCCCAAATTTCCACTCCATATAATTATATTGGGTTTATGTTTGCCTCACTTGCTATTAAAGCTGGTATCAATGTATTCCCTCCAAATTGATTATTACATTTTAATAAAGCCTTAGCACTTAATTTAGTTTTAATATTTTGCTCTTTTATATATCTCATCCATTTACCATTATATGTAATTTTAATCACTAAATATGAATATTCATTTACCACTTCCACCAATTGTTTATTTATGTAAACCTTAATTTCAGAATGATCCCCATGGCTAGCACCACATGCCATAACTTCTGTTTTATTTAGATTCACTTTCAGTTCTAGATGGTTATGTTTTGTGAGAAAATGTCAATTTTCTTTTGTAATCCACTTTTAGTGAGGGATAATAGCAAAATATCATCTGCATAGGCCAGAGAATAGACCCTTTGTTTATTTATTATGGGGAATCCATATTATCTTCAAACTTATATTCCAATAATGTAGTAATGTAAATGTTAAACAGGGATGGTGCAAGTAAACATCTCTATTTAACCCTTTATTTGTAGAGAAAATTCAGTTAGCTCCCTTTTTACTATATCTAACTGCAGTTTTAGTATCTGTATACAATAAATAAATAGGGAGCAAAAGTGAAAGGAGTACCTTTTTTAAACAAATTTCACAATATTTTCTATTAATCAAGTCAAATGCATGGGAAAAATCAATAAATAGCGTGATGAGTTTCATTTTGCATATATCTATATGTTTTTCCATTAAATGGGCCAAACAAAAAACATTATCTGTTGTAGAGACATTCTCTTTGAATCTGGCATGGGATGGGGATAGTATTTCTCTTTTACTCAGTCAGTTTATCTAGTATAATGCTTGCAAAAATCTGAGGATACATTTAATAAACCAAAGGGTCTGAAATTATCTTGATCATACATGGATGCCTTTTATGGATAGGGACAACGATATTAATTTTCCATTCCATTGGTATGTATTTAAATTGGACACATAAATTGAAAAATATTGTTAGTAATGGTATCCAGAAATTGTTGAATGTTTTATATACTTCTGGAGGGATTAAATCATATCCAGGTGCCTTACTGTTTTTTTTGTAATCCTATTGTTGTAGATTCTATATCATATTCAGATAAAATTAGTGGCTCAAAACAATCCTTGCTAATAAATTAAATATCCTGGTCCAGACGTTCGTGCCTATGGTAAAAAAGTATAATAGAGTAAAGAAATCTCTCCCTCCATGATTGATGCGACCAGTTAAAAAAGCTATAAATAATAAGAATAGGATGTTCAAAATAGCTAAGCTGAGTGGTGATGACTATAACTGGGATATGTACAAACAAAGTCTGAAAGCTACGAAAAAAAGATTGAACAGGCCAAAAAGAACTATGAGCTTAGACTAGTTACGAAGGTTAAGGATAATTATCAATCCTTTTATACATATATTATTGATAAAAGGGGATCAAATAGAAAAATTGGGCCTATATTGGATCAAGGCAAGAGATTAATAATGGTTAATGTGGAAATGGCAAAATATTATAACAATTACTTTGCCTCTGTTTTTGGCACAAGTAATGTATATACCATTACCCAACATAAGGATTATGATCCCAGTTTTGTTGTGGATATAGCTGAGGTGGAAAAAAAAATTAGATCAAAGTAAAGCTCAAGGTCCTGATAAAATACATCATAGGGTACTTAAGGAGTTGGTGGAACAATTGACAGGCCCGGTGATCTGCCTTTTTCAAAAATCAGTAAATGAATGTGAGGTCCCAGATGTTTGGATGCAGGCTGAAGTCATTCCCATATTTAAAAAGGGATCTAGGCAGGAAGTTGGAAATTATCAGCCAATTAGTCCTACATCAATACTGGGGAGAATATTGGAAACTTTCCTTAAGGACTGTATTATTAATTTCCAGCTCATGATAGGTAATATAGATCAATCACAGCATGGATTTGTAAAGGGTGGGTCATGCCAAACAAATCTTTTGGAGTTCTGTGGGAGGGTGAATAAGACATTGGATGAGGGGAGACCAGTTGGTGTCATCTTCTTGGACTTTGCCAAGGCCTTTGACAAAGTTCCCCATGACAAACAGATAGAAGCCTTGACTGAGATGGGTATTCCTGGTAATATTACCCAATGGATTGAGTCTTGGATGGTAAATAGGATACAGAGGGTCTGTATAAAGGGGGATTACTCCAGTTGGGTGAATGTGGAGTGGGGTCCAACAGGGCTCGGTCTTGGGCCCAACTCTTTTAATTTATATATTAGCTCCATGAGTTTAGCACCAGATATTCGGCTTTCTAAATTTGCTGATGATACTCAGATTGGCTGCACAGTGGAAAGCAGGGATGATGCTGATGATCTGCAGTCAGCTTTAGCATATTTAGAGGTATGGGCTCATGACCATGGGTCTGTTTTCAATGTGGATAAATGTACAGTGATGCATATGGGGTGGAATAATAACAATTACCCATATAGTTTAAGTAATAGACTAATCAAAGTGGTTAGTGAAGAATGTGACTTGGGTATTAAAATTAGTAACAACTTCAGTTTTAGGCCCCATTATAATCAAATTATTAAAAAGGCTAGTAGTATCCAGTATTGCATCCACAAACATATTAAATGCAGAAAAAAAGAGGCCATGATCCCTTTGTATACCTCTCTGGTGCACCGCTATGTGGAGAACTGTGCCCAGTTTTGGGAACCATGGGGGAAGGACAATATTAAATCCTTGGAGAAAATACAAAAGTGTGCCACACATAGGATTAAGGAGGTCCAGAGCATGGAGTATGAAGATCGGCTCAGGAATCTGGGATTATACTCTTTTAAATTCAGCAGATTGCATGGGGATATGTGCTTTATTTATAAGGCTTTAAATGACACAGTATTATGGGATCAATTGAACCTGGTTCTTAGGGATCAGACTTATAATACAAAAGCACATCCACTTCAGATAAAAAAGGAGAAGGTAAATATGGTTAGGAGGAAATATTGGCTCACAGTTAGAGTCACTAATACATGGAACAGGCTCCCCATTGAGACTGTGGTTAGTAGAACAACAGAGGAGTTTAAGAACAGGCTTGATAAGTACCTAATTAGTAATAAACTATCTGTTATGTGGCGAGCACATGGATCATTGATCTAAATAATTGCTCTGAAACACCTATGAAACCACTAGTAGACCTCTGTCTATCTCACATAACATCATTTTGTCTCCTATTAAATATTGAGTGAAAGTGTGCCACCCATGCATCTTTGGAAACATATGTTGATGGTGAGGAATATGTGTTACTCCTTTGCCACTAATTTCCAAACTCTACATTTGTCATTCATCTGTATAATTCTAAACATTTCTTCTCATTGATTATTTAAAGCTTGAGTTCTTTTTATTGTAGGAACCTATTATGTGATTTTCTTGCTGTATTAAGTCTACAAAATTGGCTCTAGCTGGATGTTCTTTAGTGCATCTTATTAGTTTAAGTTCTTTTTTGCTGTAATGCATGATTTATCAAACTATGTTTTTTATATTATTCTCAATATGTTTTTCTCTCTATATATCCTTAATTATATCCTCATTTAACTGATTTATTAAATGTTCAGTTAGATGAACATTAATAGAACATTGATTAATTAATCCCCCCCAGTTTCATATCCCAACCTGAAAAGACTTCATCCAATATATCATCATTTATTTTTGAACAGAGAAGTATTTTTTCCTCATAATAGCCAGATTCACCTGTGGGGTCACTATCTCACTAAGTTTTTCTTCTCCCATGTTTAATTTAACAGCTAATTCCAGTGACGCATGGTCACTCTCAGATCTAATTGAGATTTTCAAATTCTGAAAATTTCCATGGTGTTCAGGAGTACATAATATGTAGTCTATCAATCTCTGTCCATTATGGGAGAAGAAAGTCATTTTTCCTTCCCAAATCCCCATTTAATCATCCATTTAATGTTAATAAGGGAGTATCTTCTATAAATCTCTGTAATTCCACCCCATTCCCATTTTTACCAATATCCATACTATTTCTCAAGTTACAGTCTGTTACAATCAGTTCAGACTCCAAGAATATTAAATTATCATAATTTGCTATCTGGGCATTAAGGTCTTCTGCTGCTATTACAATTCAAGTTGGATATTTCTTTATAATATCCTCCATGTCCATATGCAGATTATTTCACAATTTTTTATTACCGCATTTTCTACTCTGGTGGTATGTAGATATTTAACATAGTATACTGCTCAACCTCCCATTTTAATGACAGTATTATATAATTTCTCTCATTCTTAAAAAAACTTCAATAACTGTTATGTTTTTACTAATTTTAATATAAGATATTAATCCACCTGAAAGTCTTCCAAATGTTTACACTTTATTGCTGGAGATTGAAATGTCCTAAAATCATTCAGGTCAATCTTTTTATTAACCCACATTTCCTGAAATAGTATTATCTCAAATTTGTTTAAAAACTGAGGCCATTCTTCATCAGCCAATTTCACCATAATCCCAGCTGTATTTCATGCTGAGAAATTGGCTTGAATACTTTGTGTTGGATTATTTTCATTCAAATTTGATTGGTGTTAAGTACTTTGTTCTAGTCAAATATCTTCATGCCCTTGAGATAATGTCTGTCTCTGCATTTCTAACTCCCCCAATCAATTAATGAAAAACCTGCTTTATCCAAACGTTCAACTTTCCATAATAATCTGTTAGCTATCTGTTTTGTACCACAGTTTATATTAGTGTATATCCCACTTTAGGGATCACCCTCTCTACTTCTTTTATTTCATCATTCTCAATTTCCATATTCATCATGCTGGTTAACAATGCAATCACAAATGGTTTAAGCATCTCATTATTTTCATTGTATATTATATCTAACCCAAATAATTTCAATACATGACCATTCTCCTGTCGTCCCTCCTCCTTGTTATTTTTTGTTAAATCCCATTTTAATTCCATTATTATCTTTACAAAAATATCCACAGAGATATCTCTCTTACTGAGATCTCCTCTGTAGTATATTGGCCAAGTATTGTTTTCTGTCTAATAGGTGACTGTATTTCTAAACCCAATGTCAATAAATACTGTTGCTTAAACCATTTTCTTTTTGCTATCTCCATATCAGCAAGCAGCACATAAACCAGGTTCTCATGATCTTGTACATCTCTCATTACATATAACATATCCTCCTTTCTAATACCCAAACCCAATTCTACATTAAACAAATATTCAAATAATTCTTTCAATGTGTTGGTGGTTTAATAACTTTTTTGATACATTCCTTTAATTCGAACTACCACTTCACCTCCCTCTAACTTCCTCATTATCCGTCATTGAGAAAGTACCTTAAATTCAACCTCTTTCCCAGCATTCTCAATTGTTAATTTATTTTGTTCATTAGCTTTACCAACCTCCTTCATCTTTTCCAACTTCTTTTCAGACCTATCAGTCACTATAATTTTCTCTTGAATAATTATAGGTTCTAAAGAATACTTTCTCCTCAATTCTAATACTCATTTCCTTCTTTTCCCCTCCTCTCCTTTTTAACTTGATTTTGTTGCCCTTTTACCATGCTTTGATTTCCCCTTACCTTCTTTTTACTTTCCTCTGAATAGATTCACTTTTATTTTGGGGGAGTCAGGTATCTGACGTGAGGAAAAAGAGGGTCTCCATTTATCAGACTTTAGCTCAACCTCCTTCACTTTATCTATTTGTATTTCCATTTCCTGTATCTTATTCTCTAGTTTACCTGTTCTCTTGATAATCATCTGCGTATGCCCTAGAATTCTTTCTCTAATATCATTTAATGCCTCCAGTAAGACTATATTCACCATTAATGGACGAGCTAATGCTTTTATTGTATATTTTGATAGTGTATTAGGACATTGTGCTAATAGTTCTGGTTCTAGCTTTATTTTCTCTATCTCCTTATCTAAATTCTGAAATACAGTATTGGGTGGTCCTGCTAGAATAGAGGTATTTGAGTTTTCTGCCATTTCAAGTTCAACCATACTTCCAGATAAATCAAGAGGGCTAAATGGATCCAATTTTGTGGCTTCCTGAGTTCTCTTCTCTCCTACATTTGGCTCTTCCCCCAATGAGATACCTTTTAAGAAGTCTTGATCATTTATAACTTGACCTTTAGTTTCTAGATTGTTTTCTGTCTCTAAAAACATTGTTTTAACACCCATTCTAGTTAATCTAATGTTTCCACTTATCGGGAAATAATCAGGTATTATTTGGGAGGGCCTTATTATACCATTCCCCTTTCCATTAGGCTTCCCTCTTGTTCTCACTTCCTTTCTATATCCTTCTCAGTATACCCTCTACTCCCATTTCCAATATTCCACTTTATTTGATCCTTAAATCTATTATCAATTTCCCTCACTATTACCTTCATTTATAACTTCCTATATCTTTCACTCTGTGTTTCTTCTTTATTTCCCTCACTTTCCTGTGTCTTTTAGGTTCTAAATCATCTTTTTTATTCATACTCTCATTTACACTAAAGTTAGTCACTTTTCTTTTTGAGCATGTATTCTGATTAATACTCTGATTATATTGTTCCTTTACTTTGTTTACCCTTTTAAGGGTTTGTTTCCTCTCTATTGGTGTTGATGTTGTGATTTCAAGTTCACCCCTAAACACAGAGCCCTTTTAGGTTTTCCACCCCTCTGTAATGGTTTACATGGAACCATTATAATCTGACCACTTCTAATATTCATACTATATTACATACCTCTGTTAATGGTATAGATATGAATATGGATGTTTTTAAATCAAGTTTTAGATCAAATGTGCTGTAAATGCACATACACAAACACTGAGATGTATATCAGATGTATAACAAATATCTAGCAGGCTAAATAATAGGCTGCAAGAATAATCAAGAAAGGAAATTAGTCCCAAATATGTCATAAAATACATCTCAAAATAGTGAATTCAAAAATCCAAACCAAATCCGAGACCATGCCCAGATGTCTAAGAGCTCATCTGAGGATTCTTTGCCACTGCACTCCCAAGTTTCCACCTTTAGGAACCCAGAGATCCTGAGTTTTCAGAGCTCTTAAAATGTTCTTCAGGTTTTTACAATTTCAGACAATCTTAATCCATACACTGCCCTCTGTTCTCTTCTCATGATTCTCATAATTTTCACAAGTCCTAGCACAATCTTGTAATAGTACTCTTATGCAGTTCTTGTGCAATTCTTAATGCATCTGGCTTTAAAAAGTTAAAAACTCTCAACCACTTAGTCAGTCCCAAAATCTAGATCAGGGTCTGGAAGAAACAGAAGAAACAGTCGATCCCAGAGTCCAGATTCCCAACCAAATTCCCAATGGATGAAAAGGTCTCCTTTTTGGTTTATAATTCAGTTCCAAAGGACATGTACATAAATTTCATAAAAAAAGTAAACAAGAACGATACCTTAGTAAACCATTCTCTCCTGTGATATTTATAAATATTTATAAAAAAACTACTTATCCCCAGCAACAAAAAATAAAAAAAAAACTATTTGAAACTGTATTAAAACCACTTCTATATATAGAGAACAAAACACTTACGCATTGCTGCAGTTAGTAATTGTGAAGTTTAGATGTGTATTTCAGTGCAAAGCTTCAATATACGCAGGTACTTATTCAGGTCTCAATCACCAATCAGTCATAATATCTGAGCCATGTCACACAAGCACAAAACATCGAATAAAGAGCTAACTTGAAAATTTCGGCAATTCAGTGGTGAAATGAACCTTAGCAGCCACTCCACTCCACTCCACTCTAACATGCACCCTTCTGGAAAAGCACAAGTGAATCTGACCCAGAACACAGGTACATGCACTTTTAATGTCTTGCAAGGGTCATGTGACCTGAATTGCCCGTGAAAAAATTAAATGTAAGTTTTATACTTTATACTTTTGTATACTTTATATAATATACAGTACCTTCTTGTTTATTTTCTTTTTATGCTATACCTCTCACCTATAATCTTGACATGTCATTTTTTGGGGAAAAAACCTGGAAACAATACTAAGCGAGAAAGCAAAATCAGCAAATGGCAAGAACAAAAAACAACACAGTTTGTAGCCCACAGTTAAGGAGAGGGTTCACAGAAAAATGTAGAAAGTAAAGAAATTTATAAAATGTATAACAGGGTTTAATGAAAGAAAGCTAGAAAAACAGGGCACACAAATTTAAAAAAACTGTATGGAACTATAAGAAATTTTAAAAACACAGAAGGACTTTTCCTTTTTTTTAAAGTGTTTCCATTCAGAGCATTTGAGGGAGGAACAGTCTTCACTTTCTGTATATACTTTTTTATTTCACAGACAAGCAACCTCATTAATTCAGCTCCTATTCCAGCTGACAAACCTGCCTCCTCTCTTTCAACTCTGTGCTGAAGGCTGCATTAGCATCCACACTCCTTACAACTGCAATGAAAAGCAAAAAAAAAAAAATGAGAGGAAGGGAACCAAAACTAACAATCTGAACAAAAAATTCCAGAAAGGCTGCTCACTTAGACTGGTATGGCTCAGGAAACTCTGTTCCAGGCAATGCTAGCATACCTTTTCTAGTAGAAAAAGACAGTGTTGAGCAGCTCCTGCAGCCTGCACTTCCCCACAGTACAGCAGTGTGTGGTGGTCTTCCATAATGGGTCAGCAAAACAATTGCTCCAGGAGGCTAACAATGGCAAGGCTGTGTCTCTCAAAACATTGCAGCTCTCGTCTTATTAAGTCTTTGCAAGCCCCCCTTCTTAACAAGCATCCAGTTTTTTTCTAAAATGGTCTTGTAAATTTTCAATGTTCTTGTCAATTTCATGCAGGTGCATCAAGAATACAATGTCCCAGAACTGAGGCCCAGTCTCCACAGCCCTTCCAAACAAGGACTTAAAAACTGCTCTCAGGTTAACCCATTGAGTTCCCAATAGCTTTTTGTAATCATCTCAAACTATAATTATATACATTTCAACTGTAACACTACATAATTTCTAAACAAAGGATCCCAATATCAGTTACATTTCCACTTAATGATTTGCTATATATTTTATACCATCAGATATGCAAGGGATGAAAAGACAGAAACAGCAATGGAAGATTGAGAGACAGTAAGAGGCAAAGGATTGCGAGGCTGTCGGCATGATCAAATCCTAGGTCTCACAGGAAAATTTGGTTGCGCAACCAGACAGACAAGCAACAGGAAAGGAAAGAACAGAACAGATCCCTGCATTCAAATTCTCCATAACAACTGGGACAAGGTCCTAGTCAACCCTGTCACAGACAGGTCTGGTCAGATGACTGTAAAGGGGTGTTCATGTGGTTCTCAGCAGCCAGACTGCGCAGACTCACGTGACACTCACACTTTCCTGTTTGTCAGTGTGAGAAACATGTAGTGGTGTCTGTCTTATCAACATGGCTTTTCTCTTGGCCCTTTTTGTTACTTTTCATGGAGCTGCAATAAATAAATAACCTGACCGGTGGTTTGACTCTGTCACTCCTCTTGCTGCATTAGGTTCTTGGTGGTCATCACAGGCTGAGGCAGACTGAAAAGCTCACCTTGAGTCCTGAACTGGAAACTTAGAGCTTGACCATATCCCTACCATACTGTAGTCTCTGAGGGCTGCGGCAGCATTCACCCCGGTTTAACTGCAGGTAGTGCTTTATTGGCCAAAGCCAAAGTAGAGCCACAGGAATGGAGAAAACTGGGGGTTAGAAAAAAAAAAGGAAAACATATGCCTGATAAACATGTGTGTGACTTGTTTCGGTCCTCAATTTCAGTTAAACAAATATAAGCCACAGTCTGTCAGTAATGGAGATGAGGCCATGAGAATAAAAAAAAAGTAATAATGATAAATTAAATGACGCAGTATGTCAGTACTTCCTCTGTAAGGCAACATTCTGTGCTTGCACATGGGGGTCATCTAGAAGATGGCATTGTGCCTTACACAGTCACACTGGAAAGGACTTTATCATTAATCGCAATGTCTTTTACCATAAAGTAAATGCTGATTGATCCACAGTGTGTGTGAGGGAAGCAAAGTCTGTATGGAAGCTTACAAATGCAGTTTGTTCATATTATCTATTTTTATAAATTAATTGTATTTTATTTATTTTACCTGGTTGGTGGACTGAAACAAAACCATTTTTTGCCATGCCTATGTATGGTAAACAAGTATACAGGTTGAAATGCAGCATATGCACAAAGCTCATTAATTGCATCAACCCATATTTAATAACTTATTAAATAATTGATGCAATTAATACAGCCTGAACTATGGGGTGGTTGTGTAGAAGGTCTTATATGGCAAATCTGGAGATAGTAATTTATTGTGGCTGAAGGACTGCTGCAAAAGCCCTCTGTGCACTAATCATATGCAGTCCATTGATTCATATGATCAGAGCTAATCCTGAAGATTATTAGTGTTCCTGAAAAAAACTTGGGAAGGGTGCTGTGCACTCATCTTATGAATAAGCCACCAATGCCAATTTTTTTTTTGAAATTCTATATCTTTATTAGAATATATTAAACACACAAAGTATAACAAGTATGAAAATAAACAGCATTACAATGAGAACCAGAATCAAATTCTTGGTAACATGACACCAGACTTTAACAGAATCAGATTCAAAAGGATAACCTACTAAAATACCCAACCACCCACAACCCTCCCTCCCTCCAACCCCCACTCCCACCCCTGAGTGTGTGCCTTATTAAAAAATAACATGACAAAGCGGTATCCAAAGGTGAAACTACATCAACAAAGACAAAACATCAGAAGAGAATAATACCTACTAAAACTGACAGAGGCACACAATACATATGCCTTAATTTAGATATAAAGCATATAGTTTACCCCATTTCTGGTTGAAGGAGGCTATGTGATTTCGAGAGCTAGCAATTAACCTTTCAGTATTGAAACAGAGAGACATTTCTTTCATCCATTCAGTATATGATGTTACCAATTGGTCCATCCAATGCTTGAGAACCAGCCTTTTAACTGCTATAGAGAATAGAGCTATATGATACCTATGCTCCTGGACACTAATATTAGATAACATCCCTAAAATGCATATTTCAATAGTAAACAGCTCTCCCAGCCCCAGAAGGGGGTCCAGATTGGATTGAATTTTGTTCCATAATGGAACCACTCTGTCGCAGTGCCATAGAATATGTATCAGGTTCCCATCAGCTGCGCCACACCTTGTACAATTAGTACAAGGTAATCTGCCTAATTTTGCCAATTTAACTGGAGTATAATACAGATTATTTAAGATATGATACTGTATAAGGTTGTGCCTATCTAGAGTGAGATATCTATGCAAGTCCTCCCAAACCTGACCCCAAATCGAAGGGGAGTCTGGCAGAAGCGAAGCCCAGATTTTAGAACCAATAAGGGCATTAGGGAATTTAATTCCCAATAGGAAGGAATAAATCTTAGAAATTCCATGGGATCTATATGAGAGTTTGTGTATCGGGTCTAAAAAGGACCTAACTCGGGACGGCATGAATGTGGTCCTAAAAATGGAGACCATAAGATGTCTCAGCTGGAAAACCTTAAATATATATATTTCTGAGGGATGTTCAGTTTAACTATTATATCAGTTGAGGAAAGGAGAGAATCCTGAGAAAATAAATTTTCCACAAGAGTATCCCGAAGTTGAGGAAGCCAGTCTGGGGAAAGCGGGAAACCCCCTATTTTAATGTTAGGGTTAGAGATGAGAGGTTGTGCCATATCTTTTTTGGTTGAAATACTAAATAAGTTCAAACACTGAGTCAGGACCATTATGGAGACCCCTACCACTGAATTTAGTAAAAGAAAAGGTAATGCAGAAGTAGAATAGTAAAATACTCTAGGTGAGTAAAGCTTATACATATCCAAAAGCCTTCTCTCCAGTTGGAGCCAAATGGGAAGATATGTATCAGGCCTGGCCTCAAGCCATCTCCCCATTTTAGACAAATGACTCGCCCAATAATATAGCATGAAATTGGGGAGGCGTAGTCCGCCTTTCTCCTTAGGTAAATTAAGTTTTAAGAAGGTCCATCTAGGATGTTTGCCTAGCCAGATGAATTTAGAGAGAGAAGAGTGAAGCTGCTGAAAATTGGATTCTGGGAGCCAAATGTTCAGTAGATTTAGGGGATAAAAAAATATGGGGCAGAACATTCATCTTTATAATGCTGATGAGACCCCATAAAGATAATGGGAGGTTGACCCAGCTTTGAAGATCCTGCTGTATCTTCATCACTAAAACATCCAGATTAGTTTTCCTGAAATCGTCTGGGTCTCTAGTAAGATGTATGCCTAAGTATTTAAGAGAGGAGGAAGACCATTTCTTACCAAAGTGACTGAAATTGGCATGAAGCGTGAGGGCATTTAATGGAAATATAACAGATTTGGATAAATTAATCTTATAGTTGGCTACCTGACCAAACTGATCAATAATTTGTAGTGCATGTGTTAGTGAGAGTTCCGGATTAGTCAGAAGTAAAAGAATATCATCAGCATAGACTGAAAGAGTCAAAGGCTGCTGGTATACTAGACAACCTGTAACCTGTGATGAGCTCTTGATGCTAATTAGCAGGGGTTCCAAGTATAAATTAAACAAGAAGGGAAACAGGGGGCAACCTTGCCGAGTACCAGTGAACAGGGGGAATCGAGAAGAGAAAACCCCATTAGAGTAGATTCTGGCAGTAGGGGACTTGTATACCGTCCGAATCCATTGAATAAAAGTATCCGGGAACCCATTCTCTTCAGAGTAGCCCAAAGAAAGTCCCAGTTTACTCTGTCAAAAGCTTTTCTGCATCCAATGAGATTACAGCCATGGGAGTCTGGGAATCTTGGGCTACCTGAAAATATGCAGAGGGTTCATAGGTGATCAGCCGAGATCTGCCTTGAACAAACCCTACCTGTTCGGGACTCAGCAAATTAGATCAAATCTGCTTGATTCTGAGAGACAGGATTTTAGTTAAAATTTTAATGTCATAATTTAGTAGTGAAATTGGATGGTAACTGGCTGGATCTCTCTGGGGTTTATCTGGTTTCAAAATCAAGACAATCATGGCTTCCAGTAAAGTAGGATCCAGAAGATCTGGGGTGAACAGATAGTCAAATAGTTTCAGGAGAAGAGGAGCAATCTCCTTACTAAAGACTTTATAGAAATTGGAGGGAAAACCACCAGGACCAGGGGATTTGTCCGATGCTAACCCTTTATTGTTTTTATTATAAATGTTCCGACACATGTTGCCACTTTGGTTTCTTCAGGGACCAAGGACCTTGCCTTAAAATTTGTAAGTTTGTATGCATCAAGACATATACAAAACTGACTATAATTATTTAAGACTCTGCTTCTTAGAAGTCCTTGTATTTATTTGTATACCATTTTAAAAGACATTGCCCCCTTGAAACATTGAGGTGTGGTGGTGGAGAGGGGGTGCGCTGTTGATGAGGACAGCTGCAATTTGAAATGCAGATTCCAGCATATGCAGAAATTCTGCAGTGTGTGGGCACTGATCCGGGTCAATTTATCTACAGAAGAGAAAAACAGAAATTTAAAAAGGGGAAAAAAGAATCCTGAGTTGAAGTCAAAGACCTGGGGCTGTGGAGGGATGAGACTGACAACCTGAATATTGATGCATTTTGTAACTCAGCAGTTATTGGCCTAAAAATAATTTAACTCCTACAGTTTCAAAAATTTTCCAGGGGAGCATGCCCTGGGCCACCTATAAATATTTGTAATCCCCCCACACCAAATCCTGGCTATGCCCCTGAAAATAGAATTCCTTAGTAGTATTTTACCTGTCAATTAGTTTAGCCTTCAGTTTAGCATTCATTTTGAGCCGATGCTAATGTTAAATACTGCTGACATATTTACTGTTATTAGTATTAAACCTTTAGTTTAGCAGTCATTCTGACCCAATGCTAATGTTAAATAATGCTAACATGTTTAATGAAAGTCATTATCAATCAGAGCCAGTATACTGATTTCACAGAACAACAGTAGGAGTGCGTGGACAGCAACCTAAAATAAATACAAAGAGTTACTGAAGATCGTGACATATAACTCCATGAAATCTTCAACTGGACCATAAAATGCACATAGTGTTGCAAGAACCTTGTTTTCATTAAGCAAACAATTTATTGATATCCATGTTGTCTGACTTTCACAGATCTGGAAAATATCTAGCATGCTTGATGAGCACCTGTGCAGAACACAACTGAATTAATAAAAGTTGCTGAAATTATAGAATCATAGAAATTGGCAGCAGAAAAGGACCCATCAGTCCATCAAGTCTGCCCCTCCCACTCCTTCTTAGTCCACCCTCCTCCTACTGAGGGTTCCTCCCAGTAACCCCATGTTCCTGTCCCATGCTTTTTGAAACTTGCCACAGTATCAGCCCCTACCACTTCCTATGGCAGCCTTTTCCAGGATTCCACCACTCTCTCAGTGAAGAAGTTTATAAACATTTTTTTTCAAATTACTTTTTTTGCTATGCTTAAGAATAATTCAAAACAGTTTAGAGCAGATTAACACAATTTTTTTAGCTTACATGATTAAATGCATACATTATAATAAAACTGAACCCACTGGTTCACTGGTGCAGAAGCATGGTGACCATCTGTGTCACTGATGACCTGGGTTCGAGAACGGACCTGAGATGTCAGAGGGCAGGTGGGGGGAGAAGGATCAAGCATCCTCAGGACAGCTATCCTTCTCTGGGATGAGGGTGGGTAGCATGACTGGCACTTGCTGTCCTTTGGTGGAGACCAGGAGGGCAGCTGCTGCAGGCACAGACATAGTTCAGAGGGCTGGGACAGATGTCAGTGTCAACTTATGACATCTTTGCATGTCTTGCCCCCTCAGGGAGCATAGAAGTAAAAATGGTTCGCCAAGTAAATGATGTCACCTGGACCTTGCTGCATGCCCCTGACCCTCACCTCTAATACCACTTAAGGCCTGCCAGGAAGCCGGTGGCCCCACCCTGAGGGGGTATTAGCTGAAGTGTTGGAAACGTCCCCCTCTGCCTGTTACCACAGTACCAATTATGCCATACAGCACCACCTGGGGGGGGGCCACAGTGCTCAGGTGGAAAGAGGAGCTGGTGGGATGTTTGGTGGGGTTAGTGGTAGGGTGGTGGGGCAACCTATGTGGGTCAGGTAGGACCCCACCAAATCAAATTATAAGATTTAACTACTTTACAAAGTTTAACAATGCAGGCCAACATGCTGGTGCAGAGGTAGTGACTGCTTGCAACACTGATGATATAAGTTTGTTAGTGAACTCAGGCTGCTGGAAGACTGGGCAAGGGAATGTGAAGAAGGATGAGCATCCCAAATACTGCTGTCTTTCTCTGGAGGCAGCAGGCAGTGGCACCCGGCAGACACTGACCCCTGGTAATGGATACTCTCATTAGCAGCGCTGTACATCTTGCTCTCACAGAACTGATACTGGAACACTTTGACCAAGCTTTGAGGCATGATGACATCACTGGAGACAGTTCTGCTGCAGATAGATGAAGGGCTGGGGACCTTTCTAGGTCACAGTCAGGCTCTGAAGAAACTGATCCATGGGGGTGGCATTTGGCACTGCAGCAAGGCATCTCAGGTTCAGGAATGGACACAGGTGTCAGAGGGTTTGATAGGTGGAAAAGGACTGTGCATTAAAGGGGTGGCTCCCCTTCTTCAGGGGGAAGGAAGGCTAGTGCCCAATGCAACAGAAAGACCCTGGCAGAGGCAAACCTGCAACATTATAATAAGATTAAACTACTTTACAAAGTTTAGCAATGTGGGCCAGCACACCAGTGCAGTGGTAGCAACCACTTGTAACACTGATGAAATGGGTTCAGTAGTGAAATCAGGCCATTGGAGGACTGGGTGAGAGTGTGTGGATAAGGATGAGCATCCCAAAGACTGCTCTCCTTCTCTGGAGTGCAACATGCACTGGCACCCAGTAGACACTGACCCCCCGGTACTGGATACCCTACTAGCTGCTCCCTACTACTTACCATTGCAGAACTGTTATGGGAACATTGTTGTGGAGCTTTTAGGCAGGGTGATGTCACTGGAGACAGTTCAGCTGCAGATGGAGGATGGCTTGGGAACCTTCTTAGGTTAGCTTTAGGCTCTGAAAAAGCTGGTCCAGTGCACTGGTGCAGTGGAAGGGCATCTGTATACAATGCCAAAATCCCCCTACAAGAATAGACTCAGGTATCAGAGGACTGGCTGGGTGAAGAAGGACTGAGCATCCAAGGAACTGCTATCCTCTAGGGGAAGGGGGGGGACTGGTGTCTGGCATGATAGAGACCCCTGACGGAGGCAAACACACAACATTATAATAAGGCAGAGGGATCTACTGCAACTGGTGCCTAAATGTCTAAGAGGTGGAACAGACTTTGGGTTTGTCCCATGTATGTCATTGTACATCCCACCTCCAGGGAAATACTGCAGCAGCAAACATCTGATCCCCAGGCATGACACCCCAGCTTCGCTGCTGTTCTTACTGCCCTTTATTGCCCACTGGGGAGTCCTGCTCCCAAGGTCACATCCTTGGGGGTGTCCTTTCTTGTCCATTGGGAGGGGGTGCCCACCTGGCACCCTGACCAAGGGGATAAGCCAGGGCATGATGGAATGGTGCAGAGTAGGGGCTAGGCTCCCATGGCAGGGATTTGGGGCCTGGGTCAAAACAAAAGCTGGACTGGGCAACAAAGGTGAAGCTGGATGTCATCTCCATTGCACTGCCAGCTGTGGTCACATAGCTGATCACTTAGGTGGCAGCAGTCCTGCAGAAGTAGTGACCCACCCTCTGGTATGATCAGTCCTCTTTCTCCCAGCTGACCCCTATTGTGAGTGGTAGCATTACTGCTGTGCAATGGGCTGGTCCTGAGACCATTTTATAATTTATTTTGTTCTAGTAGGTTCATATACCTGGCAACAGCATTCTCTTTTCTTCCATGACAAAGAAGTCCTTGGGGGGCAGTAGAGAGTAAAAAGGTAGCATTCGTTATCAGCTTGGCTCCAAAGTAAGTATTTACACTTTTGGAGCATTGCAATAGTGAAAGGTACAGGTATCCCATGAAAACAGAGACTGCAAACAGCGAGGATACAAGAACGCTTCAAAAATAGCAAGTTCATTTTGACTACCTTGTGTTCATAGCGCCTGTTTATTTGAGCAATGATAGTGTCGCTTAGCACTGTAGGGAGTACAGGTAGAGAATATTGTAGTCATCAGTGTTTGGGAAAGCAATGTTGGCTCTGTAGCCTAGAGAGTAGAGTCATCAGCTCTGTGAAGGTTTGCTGCACCCTGATCTGGGTTCAGATCTCAACATTACTGATTTTTTGTCTTGCACCACCCTCTCTCACATTCCCCTCAACACGCTCCAGAGTAACACCTCCATCCACAACCCAATGATAACTCCCTCACCACCTTCTTTCCCCAGTCCCATCACCCCACAATTTTTGCAGTGCCATCAGTCCCTCCACAGTCCTCTCCAGCACCCTCAATGTCTCCATAGTCTCCCACCATATATACCACCTGCACACACAGTACTTCCAGTGATACCAATCAAGAGAGGTTTGTGCAAGGCACCTGGTCAGGGACCTGGAAGGGGAATACAGTAGTAGTAGGGAAGTCAGACAGGGCAGTTCTGGCTACTAAGGGAGTGGTCAGCTATAGGGATGCTGGACTTAGGGCTGGTCCAGCAGCAGGGAGTCTTGGGGGAGTAGAGGGTGGTTGAGCTGTAGAGTAGTGGTTCAGCTAGAGGTAGGGTGGTAAGGAGGCTAGCCCAGCTGCATGGATGGTAGCTGGCTATGATGGGGAGGGTGGTGTTGTGGGGGTGTGGAGTAGAGCATGTAGAGTGAAAAAGAACTCACTAAGACCCATGGTGTGTTGCCACATTAATTAGCTCTGTGCCCAATTTGTTCCCAGATTAGCCCCCCCATGCAATTTAATATATTAAATTTATTCTGGGGGTGAATTGTCAGGGAATGATTTGTACAGTGGTCTGAGTAACACCGGAGCTAGTACCGCATGAGATCTCATGGAGCAAATAGATTGGGGTGAATTTACATGTTACCATGCACTGAAGGAGTGAGTGCCATGAGCCTCATGAGGGGGCAGTTGAGAAGTATGTGGTCAGCCCCCCCCCAGATCTGGCCCTTCTGCAACTGCCCCCCACCCTCCCTGCAGCTGAACTCCCATAGCCAAAAACTAGCTGTGTCTCACAGCACGTGTGTGGCAGCACCTTTTCCACGAGGGGCACAGCAGTGTTGGGGGGGGGACAAGGCTGGTCTGTGGGTAGGAATGGAGTTTCAAATGCAAGTAGGAAGTTCAGGTGATGGGGCTGGTACAGAGCAAGGGAGGGTGGCCCAGTGACAAGGAAGATGAGTTTGCCAAAGGTGGGGCAACTACTGTAGCTCTTGAGCACCCACAGCCATGGTGTCATACACCCTGTCCTATCTCTTCTAGCCTTGGCAGTAGGCTCTTGAGCCCTATTCCCAGCTTCAGGCTTCTCAGGCCCCATAGCCAAGTCATTTGCCTGCTAACTACCCTGATTATGGCAGTAGGCTCCCAAGCCACCAATGTGAATGTCCTGGGTAAGGGCAGCATGGATCTGGTGGTCCTCTGGGTTGTCCAGATTGGAAAAAAGAGTGAAAATTTGTGGGATAGTGTAGCATGTGGGACCCTGGGAGGTCTGGGCAGTGGAAGAGGGGAGGCCATAGCTGGGGAAACCTGATATGGGGGGTTCTCTTTGATGATTAAGATGTGTAAATAGGCTCTGAGAGGTCCTACTGGTGATCTGCAAGGGGCAGAGTATGGCCCAATGGGAAAACCTCCCACCTGCCTGCAGTCAGCTGGGCATCCAATCTAAACTTCCCCCTCCTCATTCCTCATCTTCTCCCTAGGTTAGGGTGGTGTGTCAGTGGCAATGTCATAAAGGAGGAGCTGTCTGCCTGAACTAATTGTAACATTTTTTTTAAGTTTCTTTTCATGCTGAAGTCACAATAAGGGATGGCTGTGGCCATTAGTGTGGTCAGGGCATGGCGTGGGAGCAAGGGACTGCACAAGGTTGGGTCTATTCAAATTTATTTAATTCACTTCAGAAAGGGAGCATATGGCAAAAGGGTGTCCCTAATCAAAATTATCTAAATTTATTTAAATTGCACTCCTTCTTGGAGCATAGAGAAGGGGCAGACTTCATTCAAATTAAGTAGCTCCTAGAGGTGGAGCAGAGTGGGGAAGACCCTGAACTAGATAGTAAACAGGGCTTAAGCAGAAAAGGCAGGGTAAAACCCCAGTTATAGACAATCCAGCCAGTTGGGCTAGAGAATAAGGGCTAACTGGCCACATTTTTTTTTTTTTAGTATTCAGAAACAAGCATCAGTGGGACCAGTTTGGTGAAGTATGCCCTGATTATAAATTAAGAGCACCCCAGGGTGATAAAGGTAACTAGTAGCCAAGTGGCCACCAGTAACCAAGCTAAGGCTAGTGTTGTAGATGGCTATGGGTGAGGCATTGAGTTTAGTAACCCATGGCTGGAGTTGTGGCAACCATGCTGCTGTGGTGGCTAACTAGTTGGTGCACTATCATCCCCTTGCTCGTGACTGGAGCTGACATCTTAGTGCAATTTAAATAACAAAATTCTGCAATTTTACAACACTAGCCTTAGCTTGGCTACTATAGCCACCCTTACTATCCTGGGGCATTCTTAACTTTTAATTTGGGAGCTTACTTCCCCTAACTGGCCTCCAGCTGCTTATTTCTGAATATACTTCTTTCTTCACTTTATCATGCCTTTGCTTCTTCTGAAGCCCCTGTTTAATCTGGGGCATGTCCTGCCATCTGCCCCACCTCCTGGAACTACTAAATTTGAATGCCGCTTACCCCTGCACTATGCTCCAAGCAGGTGCATGATTTAAATAAATATTGAATATGGCTGTCCCTCACTCTGTGCTCCTACTGGAGCAATTTAAATAAAGCTGTATAGTTCCCTCACATAGGGTAGCCTCTTGCATAACATGTGTAATTGGCATCCAGCACCTCAGCCCTCACTGCCACTGGACCTGTTCTGGCGATATGTTTTAATGTTCTTGTTGTTTTCTAGTTGCTTACTTTTACTTGCCCCTGCTGTCTGTCTACTAAATACTGTAGTTAATGTAACAATTATTTATTCCTCTGATCTTCAAAATGCATGTAGCTCTCCCTGTTAATCACACAACTGCTTTTCACAGTCTCTAGTGACCATGCTATGATGTCATAAAAGCAGATGTGAGAGTAACAGGAAGAGACAAATGTTTTCAAAAGTTTTATATACAGCATGTCTGGAAGGGTTATATGTTGGTGTGCTGTAAATCTTGGAAAACAATATTAAAATAAAAAAAGCATGTTCTAGTAAACTGTAATAGCTGAAACATCTTATTCTTTAAAAGCGCAGGCTGAAATGCATAGTCAACAAGATGAGGGCAGTATCACATTGGAGACTGGCAGTCCTCCCCTTTCAAAGAAGATATCATCCTCTCGGATGTTCTGTACTCCTCCCCCTGTCTTGCCCTGTGATGACTCAGGCTCATTCTTAGACTGGGGTCATCGGTGTTACAAGTGGTTGTGCTAGCGATGTGCCAGCAGGCCGACCACAGCTGCATACATTTATGGTGTGTGTATGTTTATATATAGGTGGCATGAAACAAGTTACCCCTCCCCCCAATTTTATTATAAGAAATAAAAATAGATTTGCTGCATGTAATTTATAAAAACAAGATGGTCAATTAATAATAAAACACAACACACAATTATTTTTGTACAAACTTTTATTAAGACACGTTGGTGGCATACTCTGATAATCTGTTTGTCTATACTGGTAAGAAGACATAACACTGCAGACTGATAGTCCTCACTGAAGTCTAATACTAAATTTAGTAGTAAAGCAGTCATTAATTTGTCTTAGAAGACTAATTTTAGTTATTTTTAATCATCTATAATTATCATTAAAAACACAGCTTCTAAGCATACTTAATTCTAAGAATATTCAGCAGACTACTTGTTAAAGAGTAAATTATTACTAAATGAAGATTAGAAATAGAACTGCAATGCTCTTCAATGTACATTTTTTACTACTGAATCATAAATGAAGATTACAATCAGCCAAGTAATTCAAAGATTTGAATTAGCCATACAAGGCTGGGTACATTCGCATGCATTTCTCTTCTAGTAAGCAAGGAGGCAAATAAAACAGCCAGCAACATTAAATAATTTTACAGAAGGTAAGAAATCATAACGTGGGTTTTGATAGAGAAATAATATCAGCAAAAAAAAAGTGTCCCTTTAAAAAGTCTACTGAACTACATTTTCCAGAAGTCTACACAGTCTGTGAACTACATTTCACAGCTCACTTCCCATTTGCTGTCCACACTGAAGAGAAACGCAAACTGCAAGAGCACAAACAGCCTCCATTTTGAAGAGAAAACTTGTTGCTAGCAGTAAAGATTCACATGTATAGGAGGTAAGTGCTTATCTTTAAACAGAAAAGTGCATCATTTTAACTCCTGAAATGTTAAATACAGTAAGGAATTATTATTCAGGGTTTATTTAATTGAAATGTGCAGATTGCACCATCAGTATTTTGTTATGAATATCGCTCTGCTCTAAACTCATGTGGCTACAAACCGTTGAAACGTCTTTAAATGCACAGTTTATTTTCAATCAAATAACCCTTAAAGTGCCTAGTGTGCATTATGCATGTAATATTTGTGGTATTCTTTTTACTGATTTAGTTACTTTAAGGTTGTAGTTTCTTCTGGGGAGGGGAAGGGAGTTATTAGCAGCAGGAAGACTGTATGCATGAGCAAATTGAGAATGTATTTGCTATCTGTATATCCAGAGTAGCCTTACTGCAGGGTAGCAGTTAACCATTGTTTTTCCATCACAGTACCAGCTTTGATTAGAATGCAGTGGGGGTTTTTTTCAGACCAAATGGATTTATTCGACTTTGTTAGCATAATTATTGAGAAATTTTTTGGTGGCTGTTTAAAAAAAATACTGTGTTTGATGTGTTTCACAATTATATGTTTTGTTCATGCTTTCATAAGTAACAAGCTGTGAATGAGCTTGGCACATCCAGCAGACTGGGGTTTGATTCTCACAACCCCCACTTGCATAGTGACTCTGAGCAAGTCGCCAGTGTTCCTGGGTCACCTCTGAAAATGGGCACCTGCAGGCCTAGTGGGCCTACCTGGTTACCAAAAGAATACAATAAGCCAATACCAGATAATGTTTTGTACTGGGAAGTATGTACTGCTAACTACTTCCACCTGGTAGTATTTCCACCTGAACGGTAGTAATACCATTTATTAACCTGTCTAACCCCAACCTCTAAACCAAGTCTCAAACTCACTGGGTGCATAGTTATGGATTGATTCTTCTCACACGCTGTGATGTCATAATGTACTTCCCAGCTTACTGCCATGTAATGCATCACTCCTAATATTTTTTCCAAGTTGCAACTACCCTTCTATCAGCAGGGACAGTCTATGCTTGGGAGGGGGGCTACTGGCAAGAGTTTTGACAGGAGCAACCAGTTGAGAGGCTGCAAGATGGCTGATATATGCACAGTACATAGTTATATCAGATGACTTAAAGGTGGGCAAGCAATGAGAGAAGGCAGTAAGGAGGGCTGGGGGGATACTGGGATGCATAGGGAGAGGCATCACCAGTAGAAAACAGAAAGCTGTTATCCCTCTGTACAGACAGTTGGTGAGACCACATCTGGAGTACTGCATTCAGTACTGGAGACCCCATCTCTTCAAAGACATAGGGTGGAGGCTGTCCAGAGGAGGGCAACCAAAATGCCATAAGACATATGAAGAAAAAGACTAAAGGAGCTTAGTATGTATAGCCTCAAGAAAAGGAGGGAAAGGGGGCACATGATAGAAACTTTCAAGTACCTCAAGGGAATCAACAAAGTCCAAGAGGACAGCATCTTTCAGAAAAAGAGATGAGCAAGAACAAGGGAGCACAATTTGAAGATAGAGGGGATGGCTCTGAGGTAATGTGAGGAAGCATTTCTTCACAGAGATGGTTGTAGATGCATGGAACAGCTTCCAAGGAGGTTGTGAACTCAAAAACAGGTGGGGAATTCAAGAATGCAAGGGGAGACATAAGGCAATTCAAGTGGGGGAGTAGGAGGAAGTAGGCTGTTGGTTAACTAGGATCTGCAGCTTATCCATTAAGTGGGAAATGGGCAGACTAGGTGGGCCGTGTCCTTATCTGCCATCAGATTCTATGTTTCTATGTTCTATGTTACAAATTATGATGTCTGACTAAGTTTTCATACAGTTTCATATTGCACTGGGTTGAGGGGGCCATGTGTTTGTGTTGGGTGGAGCTGAGTTTACCGTGTGTGTGTGTGCAGCGCGTGTGTGTGTGTGTGTGCATGCTGTCTGAACCATGTGTCCTGTTGAAGCGCAAGTCCAGCACTGAGTTTATAAAGCAACTACTTTTTGGTTAAAAAATTTGTTCTCCTTTTTTTTAAAGTACATGAGCCTAACAGTCCAAATAAATGTTTATTTCATGATTTAAACAAATCAGTACTATAGGCAAAATATTTTTATTTCATCACTGAACACTGACAGTACTCGAAATGAAGCAAGCCCCAGTAATTGCAAAGCAAACTTCCATATGAAAAGTGGGTGATTTGGGTTTAAATAATGGACATGGATGTTTAAATTCCTCGAAAGGCCAATACTTTTCAATAACCCACCTTTTGGGAACTCAGTGGTACAAATGACCACTTCCATTGTTAACTGATATGGAGAGGACCAGTAGAGCTGGAGCAAGCCGCATAGAGGGAATGTCTGATTGCCTTTTCCAGTGAGCAGGGGGCACTTGTGATTTTGACTCCCACTGCTCACCACTAGTCCAGATCCTCTGCCACCATCTAAAAACTTCAGCCACCCACTTCTACAGTGTTTACCTGACAGTGGAAGGCCAGAGGAGCACAGATGTGAGGAAGTGCATGTCTTTTAAAGCTGTTCTGGCAAAAGGGAGGTCCCCCACTGCTCTTGGACCACCAACTCTAGATCCAGAGACATGAGTGAGGGATCTGGGAAGGCCGCAAAAGTTGTTTTTAAAGGAGCACTACTGGGAAGGATGCTTGAACCACAGGTGCATAGATTGTGGCTCGAGCACCTCAACCTCCCCACCAAAGTCCCATTATTTATTTAGTAAATAAACTACCTCAGCGCTCATAAAATTTCATCTCCTTGGGGTGCAGCCAGCATATTGATAATGGGAGGCGTAGCCCCTGGGAGATCACAGTGGCAAAATCCACGAGATGATGATGCAGCATTGCCTCTTTGGCTGTATTACCCACATGGTCTAAGATATTAAAATCTCTGTACCCACATGGCATATATGCACATTTTGTAAAAATGGTACCGGGTATGCAAAATATGGAGATTTTAATATATACGACCATATGGGCAATAGAGTCAAAGAGGTAATACCATGTCATCATCTCGTGGGTTTTGCCACCTCGATCTCCCAGGGGGCTGCGCTCCCATTACCAATATGCTGGCTGCAGCCCCTCAGGTGAGATGAAATGTTACAAGCAATGAGTTACTTATTTACTCAATATATATTGGGACCTGGGGGATTGGGGTGCAGGCCACAGTCTGTGCACCAGTGGCTCTAGCACCCTTCCCAGTAGCACTCCTTTAAAAGCACATTTAAATAAGCTGGCTGCTGGGAACTGTAGTCCTGCCCCAACACCTGGCATTTCTAGCCCCAAGAGCACCATTGCCACCATACTTCTCAACCTTTTGTCACTGAAATGAGGGACATCAGACCCTCAGAATGAGGGACACTTCCTCAAATCCTGAAGATACAAGCTCAGAGCACTGTGGGAATTATTGTGTTTAATTGTACAATGTTTATTTTGGATTCACCATCTTACAATATGATGAATTTCTGCTTTGAAGTCTTAATTGACACCACATTCTCTGTGTGGGCAGCAGCTTTTCCGTAATGGACAGAACACTTGGGTAAATGAAGGTTGTGCCGTAATGAGGGACACTTGAGAGATATGCCACTTTATTTTTTACAGAAGGGTTACTAGCCCCCATTGGTCTTCACTAGCCTACCTGAGCTAAGTAAAATACTGGCACACAGAGCCACTAGTATAGACAATGGGGTTTTAGCTGAGTTCCCTTCCCAAACCTCACTCCCTTCCCTGGACTTTTACTCTTTTATTGCTTTTTTATTCTACCCTATTTTTCTATTTTATTTTTTACAGTTCTGACAGAACAAGGGTTTCTAAGCCTCATCAGATAAATATATTTTTGTCTATCCTGTCCCTTCCTCCCTTTTGAACCCCCCTAAAGAGCTGCAGATCCTTTGTGACCCCTTTTCCATCTTTTATTTTACAGTTAGTGTACATCACCCCTATGGACTCCTGCCTATGGCTCCCTAGGGCAGGTAAGTCCCTATATTTTATTTATTTTATGCGCGTTGACTGTAACGTGGTGGTTGTGCCCATTGCAGCGGTTTTAGAATCTGCATGAGCATGTGATCTGAATAAATTTGCATGCATTGCCATCTGCTGCCTGAATGGAGATTGAAATGAATTTTCAGTCTCTGTTATGTTTTAATTCTGTTTTTAAAGTGGCATGTCTACCTAGTCTTTCTCTTTTAATTCCCTGCCAGTTTAGTGGCATGTCTCTTTCCACTGCAAACCCAAAGATTATTAATTTTGGTTCCTGGCAGTCAAGTGACCCCCGTAAACCCTGAGATTATGATGGTAACTCTCTATTATTGGCATGCCTTAGCCCCATCCTCAAGATTATAAAGGTAAAGTTTAGTGGCACTCAACCTCATCAGAAATATCAAACTATGACAAACCCTCCATGATAGTGCAGTTTCTCCTCCCCTATCCCTGCAGTGGAATTGTGCAGTTACCCTACAGCCCAGTGGTATCACCCTCTTCACCTGATCCCCATTATGGTATCCATACACCCCACCACTCCTCTCCTGGCCCACTCATATAACGCCCACATCCCATGTCTGAAATCTGATGCCCTAGCAAAGCCCATTTGTGAGTAGGCAGATTGTGTGGCGACCCCCACAACCACATGGTCTGCAGCTGGTCGGATGGTAGGGACTGATCAGTTTTACAGTATGCATGCACTCTGTCCCTATCTACACAGGGTCAGAGAGGTGTTGAAAGGAGTCTGTCCCATCCAATGCTCTGCACACAGATGAGGATGAGCTTAGGGTCAAATTGGAGGGGGGGGTGACACTGGACTACCAAGGCATTGCACAGCTATCTCTCAGGGATTGGGGAAAGGGACCACTGGACTAGCAGGTAGTGATTGCCATAGTTTTATATTATTCCTGCAGGTTAAGGGAGGGGAATTCATTAGACTACCAGTGAGTGTATGCTTTTTATCTCCTATAGTGGGACCTTCATGGTCTCTCTCCCTCCCTCTTCTTGCTTATCAGTCTTTGTTTCCTATGATGACCCTGAATACATGCGTACACACACACTTACTCACCCACTTACTCTCTCTCTCCTGCAGTGGTGCCTGTCTTGTCATGTTGCACTTGATCTTCTGTTCAGTTTGTCTCTTGCTGCAAGCCTGCATTTCGGGTCTCTCTCCTGTTGCAGGCCAGTCTGTACAGTCTCCATCCCTCTCGTCTTCCCTCCCACCTGCCTGTTCGTATCCCTCTTTGCAAGCCTGTATATCTGAACTCTTTCTCTCATTGCAGGTCAGTCTGTTCAGTGTCTGTAAGCCCCCTGCACAGTAGTGAGGCCTGCCTGTCCATTCTCAGTCTCACTATCTCTCTCCTTTAGTGGAGCCTGTCTGTCTAGTTTCACTTGATTTCCTGTACTGTAGTAGGCCTGCCTGTTCATGTCTCTGCAGCTAGCCTGCAAGTTGGGTCTCTCTCTCTCCTTTTACAGGCCAGTCTGTACAGTCTCTATCCCTCTGTCTTCTCCCCCTCCTTGGCCTGCCTAAGTGGGGCCATGGAGGGGAGACTAGTGTCTGGAGGAAGAGGGTTGCTAGTGTTTGGGGCTTTGGAAGATTGGTCAGCAAGTCCATATACTATACCCCTTCTCCCTTCTCCCTCCTTTCCTTTGGTATTTATAAATGGAGGTCCTTCATTCTCTCAGACTTTTGACCCTGCACCATTTTAGTTGTCCTCTTCTGGACCACCTCTGCTCTATGTCCTTCTGGAGATGTGGTCTCCAGAACTAGGAACAGTACTCTAGGTTAGGTCTCACCAGTGATCCACACAGTGATATCACCACCTCCCTCTTGCTGTTGATATCCCTCCCTATGCACCCTAGCATCCAACTGGCTCTCCACACTGCCTTGTTACACTTGTTAGCCACCTTTAGGTAATCAGATATGGTTACCTGAGGTCTCTTTCCTGTTAGGTGATTGCCAGTACCACTTCCCCATTTTGCACTCCACCCCTGCGTTTCGGCACACCAAGTGCATGATTTTGCACTTCGAATTGAAACTTAAGTTACCACACTTCTGACCACTCCTCAAGCTTTCTTAGATTCCTATTCATTTGTTCCACCCTCCTGGAGTGTCTACCATGTTGCAGATCTTAATGTCATCTGCAAAAAGGCAAACCTTCCCTTCTAGCCCCTTTGCCATGTCACTAATAAAGACATTAAAGAGGACTGGTCTCACTACTGGTGCTTGTGCTACCCCACTAGTCACCATCCCTTCCTCCGAATGAACTCTGTTTTCCACCACCCTCTGTGCCTATCCCCAAAATAATTTCTTACCCAGTTAATCACCTTTAGACCCACTCCTAGGCTGCTTGGCTTGTTTAACGGTGTCATATGGAACAGTGTCGAAGGACTTACTGAAATTTAGATAGGTCACAGTAAAACTGAGACATAGAAAGTAGACAGAAGAAGTCCATTGGGTCTGTCTTAAGGCCCTACCTCACAATACTCTTAGACTTGCCTTTATCCTCCCTCCCCACTAGTGTTCCTTCTTTCTTTGCTTATGCCCATAGGTGGTGACTCTTTACTGGGATGTCAGGAAGTACTGGCACCAGACAAGTACACCACCAAACAGGCATTCTGATGACATGGTGAACTAGCACTGCTTGAATGTTTATTGATTACGATTTATATTCTCTGTATGCTCTGCATGAGGATGTAATCTCTGCATTAAGTGAAAATCTTTATCATAAACATCCTCAGCTAGAGGTGTACAGAAAAAAACTTCCACAGGTGGAATTCAAGTAAAAGTCTGACTTTCAGTGGAAATTCCTCTTGCAATCACCCCCAAAAAGCCCGGGTAGCTAGCAGTCCCTCTCCATGCCACCCACCTGACATTTAATTTAAAAAGGGTGGCTAGCAGTTCCTCTCCCCCACCTAAGATTTAGTAAAATGATCCCTGGTGGTTAGCGGGCCCTCCCCCCACCCCATCAGGTAGTACTTACAAGGATGAGTGCTGTACATTTTCAGTAAATCATCCACTGTACTCTGGCCTTCTCATAATGATGTGTTTTGGGGAAATAAAAATATGACATGACTGAGTAGGGTTACACACACACCACAACATGAAACATCCCTGCTGTGCAAGATCAATGTAAGGTGGCAACATTGATCCTGCACAATGTGGTATTAGGCATGTTGCAGTGCTTGTGGTGCATGTGTCATGCATGCTTTAGTGTGTGTGTGTGTGTGTGTGTGTCTTTGTTTCTCTCTGTGGAACGCTATGTGAATGTCATTAATAAATTGTAACTTGCATCAAGAATTAATCTGAATTTTCAAGTAAATCAACTACTATACTCTGGCCTTCTCATAATATTGCTGCATTTTGGGGAAACAGAATATGACATTACTGAGTGGGGACACGCATGCACGCACACACATGTACACACTCGCGTAGGTGGGCAGCCGTGGAGGAAAGTGGGCTTGTACGGGTGGCCTTAATGAATTAATATATGAATTGGGTGCTGTAGAAGAGGGGGGGTTAGTGAGTGTTGCCAGCTGGGGTTGGAGGGGTGTTTAGGACAGAGACATGGGAAAAAAATAAACGAGCATTTGCTCAGATTGGTGGCTGGCAGTAGATGTTTGTGAGTTTGTGCCAGTCACCTTAAAATTAATTTAATAATATGAATTGGGTGTTTGGGAGGACAGTTGGTGGGTGCTGTCAGTAAGGGGTTGGGGTGTTGGAGGCATTCAATTTTTGAAGCTCAAATGAGTGTTTTATTTCGGTGGCCAGCTGTGGAGGTGGGTGGGTTTTGTTGATCATCCATTGTGGGACTTGAATTGTGGGTGCCAGAGCTGGGTGTGGGATTGGGGGGCTTGGATTTAGGAATTTGGACTGAGAAAGAGGGCTGGGGGCTGTTTTTTTGTTTTGATTGTTTTTATTGCATTTCCCCTCCCCAAACCACACTTCCCTTCCTTTGTTTCTACTCCACTGCATTTTTTCCTAACTAACCTAATTTTGTTTTTATTTTGCAGGTCTGACAGGACATAGACCCAGACAAGAATAGCTTTGTACCATCCTGTGCTTTTCATTCTGCTGTCCCTCTCTAAGAGCTGCGGATCAATTATGATCCTTTTTCTATTCTTTTATTTACAGGTGTGACAAACAATATCTCTCAGAGACTCCTACCTATGGATCCCTAGTGCTCAGGTAAGATTCTCTACTTAACCTACATTGGGTGGGTTGGCTGTATGACTGTACAGTAACTGGGAACCCGCATCTGCTACAAGGGGAGTTTTCTTTGTGTCTTTATGATGGACATCGATGTTATCTAGGAAACTATGAGCCCCAACCTCAGTTTGTTACTGCTCCTGTATCTACCCACTCACTTAATTTGTTCACTGACCCCTCTTGCTAGTCTTTTGTGGAGGTTCTTCCATTGAGTAATCATTTTGTTTCTTTGTAAAGACTAGGCTTTGACTTTTAAGGCACCTGATAAGAACTTTGGTCATAATGGGGCACATTTTACACATGGTTGAGTTTTGCATCTCACAGATTCTACATTTATAGGCTGTTCTGCCAGAGAACATAGTTGCCTTTTGGGAAGGGAAAATTGTTTAACCAGAAGTAGCACACTATGCAGAAGTTTGTTTCTGGATGCAACCTGGAAGCACAAGGAAGTTAAGTGACTTGCTCAGGTTCACACAGTATGCACCTAGGTGACTGTGGGATTCAAACCCAGGTCTCCAGATCTGCAGCTCAGAGCCTTAACCCACTGCACTATACTGCCTCATTGAAGCCTTTTCTTGATAATCTTGAGAGCTTCTGTCCTTGCCAGACCAATTCCCCCCCCCACACACACACAGAATTTGTGGGACATCCAAGTTCTTGTCTCACTCTGTCAGTTAAGGGTGGTTTTAAATGGTTGGGAGATAAGGCGCTATTGTCGGGTAAACATCCAGTCCAGAGAAAGGTAAGAGTGGAGAAGGGTCCTGAGGGTACAAAGAAAGAGTAGTGCCACACTCTGGAACAGTGTGGAAGGAGCACAGAGGGAGTAGTGCATCTCCTATGTTCAGCAGGGAGGAGCAGCACATGTCCTGTTATCAGGTGGGAGGGGGAAGCACAGGACCTGTGTTCGGGAGAAGGGAGCACAAGTCCTGTATTCAGGGGGGAGGGGAAGGGTAGCACAAGTCCTGTTTTTGGGGGGAGGGGAACACAGTTCCATTGTTCTCGGGAGGGGGAGCACAGCTCTTGTAATTTGGAGAGTGAGTGGGAGCACAGCTTCTCTTTTGGGGGGTTATAGAGGGACAAAATGTGTGCCAGCATACAAATAAGCCAGTAAAAGAAGGCCATTTGGTCTATCAAGTCGACTTAAATTGTGAAGCCCCTGATCTTGAGATTGGTGTATCTTGTCCCCCCTCACTGCCAACCCTAACATTTCCCTTCATCCTATCTGCCCCTTTTTAACCCCATCTGTCTTCTGATTGACTGTGTTAGATGAGACCTCATTCCACTCTTGACACCACACATTCTTTAAAGACGTGTCTCAGAGCTTCTTGGACTCCCCCCACCATGTTTGTAACAGAACCCCCTTGTGGTCCAGTTTTCACTAAAATGGAAAAAAAAAGGTAACTGGTATCCACCTTGTTAGGTACTGGAAGGTTTCAATCATGCCCCGTCTTTCCTCCTCTCCTCAAGTGAGTACCTATTCAGTTCTTGTCATCTGTCCTCATATGTACACATGTTTTTCCACCCTCCAACCTTCATTGCCCCCTTAAGGCCCTAGGGGGAGCATCATGATATCAGCCCCTTGGCTTTTTTGGGGGGATAGTTGGGACTGAACATCATTTATGTTGTGGTTTCAATTGGGATTCAAGTAATGACATTCTTGCGTACACCCTTGCCCCAACACTTCTCCACCCCAAACCCCTTAATCAGCCAGGGGCAAGATACTATAATAATGCTTCATGTATTTTGGTGGGGGTAACAGGAGAGCTTTTAGCAGTAGATGAGGCTATACCCCCCCACTCCCACTTTGTCAAGTGAATTCAGCTTTATTTTGATGGTAGCACCCAAATGGCTTGAAAACCCTGTTCCTTGAAGGTGTGTGTGTGTGTGTGTGTGTGTGTGTGTGTGTGTGTGTGCAGGGG
The DNA here is from genome assembly GCA_016271365.2 of Neoceratodus forsteri. NCBI lineage: Eukaryota > Metazoa > Chordata > Ceratodontiformes > Ceratodontidae > Neoceratodus > Neoceratodus forsteri. Next base: position 877,665,267 of record CM057459.1, read on the forward strand.
AAGGATGACTGAATATTTCCATTTAATTCTGTGACTGTGTGTCCCCATCCCTCATTAAATATCCCACACCTTTGTGTGGGGCAGCCCTTGATTTAGAGCTTTTGTGACACTTTTCATGTAACTTGTTGCTGCATACTATATATTCTGCCTTTTATTATCCTTGTCACAAGCATCACATCCCAGAATCTACCCTGACAAGTTTTTGCCAGCTGCCAGTCCTGCTGCCCTTTCTTTCCCCCAATTTACATTTTATCCCTAGTCCAGTAGTTAGTCTTCAGGGATTTACCCTGTTGACAGGGATTTACCTTATTTGGGCCAAGGATCCAAACTGTCATTTACAAGGTTACCGTTTTTTTTCCATCTTGTTTTCACACACACAAACAAACACACCTTCCCCTGCAGCAGAAACAAGCTCCCTGGCCTAGCCATAGGGGGTCGCTGTGGTGGTGGAACCCACTGCTAACCTTCCCAGGCCAAGCAACAGCTGTCTTGGCCATGGTTTGCCACCTGACTACCTGGGCTTGCTTCTGAACCAGGGTCATCTGTGCGGCAGTGCAATGTGCTACCATTGGGCCATCGGGGGGGGTGCCCTCCTGCCCTATTGAGATTAAAGTCTAACACTCTGCAGGAGAGTCTGTGAAGCACTTCTTGCAGGGTATGCCATCGCTACCATGACAATTTTGCCACAACAGACATTACAGAGACAACAGTGGAAGGTTGTTGTAATGTCAATGCGGGACCCTCACACTGTTTTCTGGGGGTCTTGCTCCTCTCCCAAAATCAACTCTGACTTGGAGTTGATATATTTTAGTTATGGGTTGCAGGGGGCAGAGACCCCTGCATTGGGGTTTCAGGGGAGGAAGAAACCAAAGTTTCCAGTGAATGGCTTTATGCCGACCGCAATTGTGGTTGACATAAAAGCATCACTGTAACAATGGTAAATAACAAAACTGTTGACCAACTGTCATAGATCCTTCTGGCAGTCAGAATCATAGGATATTGGGTGGGAGTTATGGCAGGATCAACTAGATAAAGCATAAAGTATGCAACAGCAACTTACATAAAATGTCATTTCCCTCAAAGTACCAATTGGAGGCTGCCCCACATTAAGGTGGGCACGAGGTCATAATGTGGCAAGACATAATGCTGCATGGTAAAATCATGCTGCCAATACAGTGCGATATTGCCATGCAGCATATGTCTTTTTTTTGTGGGGGGCTCCACCCCCACACCCCCCTTTATTGGGTGCTGTGTCCCCCAGACCCCCCACTAAGGATTCTCAAGTCCAGAGGGTCCCAACTCGGGGAGCGCACAATCCGTGTAAATAAATAAAATGTCTGGGACCAGGATTCAAACCCCGTCCCAGATGCAGTGCCTGGGTTCCTGCTGCTGTGGCTCAGTCCAGTGAGCCACGACAGCTGTTCTACAGAACCCACTCTCAGCAGAGGTCTTCTCCTCTGCCTGGGAGTGAGTGAATGGTGCAATACCGCATACAGTAGTATACATGATATTGCACCATTCGCTGGCAGGGACAACGCTGTGTTGAGTTAGTTATAATGTTGTACGCTATTAGGCGTACGACATTATGACCCAGTAGGACTAAGGTGTCTGACCTGTGTGATGGTTGTTCCACTTTAATTGGAACTTGTGTTCCTTTAAGGCTGGCTGGAGCAAGGTGGGGTGATTGACTGCTGCCCAAATAGCCAGTGAATACTAGGTGGGACTTTCTGTCTGGAAACCCATTAACTCTTTCTGTGTCCTCTGTACAGCTTTGGTACAAACAGCATGAGCACCACTCAAAGGAGAGGAAGGTAAGCCTACCAGGACCAGAACCCAACTGATTTTATTTAAAGAGTCACTGATACCTCGAGAAGAACTTTGGAAAACATAATATTTGTGATTTTGGAATTTCTTCAGTAATAAATAATAGAGATGAGAAATCTACTAAAGATACAGAGTATACAAGCTAGATTGTGTCCAGCAATTATGTTTTTCCAAGTTTTCCCAAGGGCGTCAGCTGTTCCTTAAAGAGACGCTGGCAACCCCCTTAGACCTCAGATTATCCCTTGTTTAAAAACACATATTATGACTGTTCAGATGCTGCGGAGACTGCTGATGTAGCTGGTTGGTTGATTCTGGTTCTTTTTTTCTGTTAAACCATGAAAAACAGACTGCCCACCACACTGGTGTTACCATACCAAAACATGTTTGTTTACAATCCTTGATCAACTCCCACTTCATTAATGCTGGACCTAGGAACACAACTGACAGGGCCTAGATACTCAATATGAAGTTGGAGTAGACAAGAATATTGTATCATGAGTGGCTTCACTGTTTGGTGGGTTTCTGTTGTTCTGGAAGTATGCAGTAAAAATAGATCCAGGATTCTGAACGAAGTTGTCTGTAACTATAATTTAGCAAGCATTTCAGTCCTACTAAGCAAAAATTCAGATACAAAAAACAGCAACATCAATGGATTTTAGAGTAGGTAAGCACTCATAAAATGTGGAGTTTTAACTAGAAATAATATGAAGCAAAAAAAGGTTGACAGTGTCCCTTTAACAAAAAAATATCCATTAGGGCACTCCATGTGCTGCCAGTTGTTGAGGAAGTGAGACGTGGATGGCACCCCCACAGTCCTTGTAGAATGCTTAAGCTTCATGTAGGCTAACCTGTTCTCACATAGCTTCGTCTGTGTGTTTCTATAAATCACATTCTTTCTTATGAAACATGTATGTTTTCATTTAGAAAAATCCAGGTCTATAGGAACAATGTCATTGTAGACTGAACCTTTTCCCTGTAAAACACATGAATCCTGTAGATTTGAGAACCCTTACTGTGCAGCCTGGGTCAGAAAAGAATGAAGGCAGTTTCTCAGAATATTTCAAGCAAGACACAGTAAGCCAAAGCAGCTGTTGGATTTCTGCTTGGAACATCAATGGCCCAAGTTGGGGAACAGACCCAGGAGTTGGAGGGCCAGCTGAAGAAGGATCCAGCATCCTGGTGACTGCTCTGGGGAGATAAGGAAACAGTGTCTGGTGCTTTACGGACCCCTGGTGGAGGCTGGGGGTACCGTGCTACCAGCACCATTGCACTGGGGCTGGCAGGGCAGCCACTTGACATTATTTCATGTTCATACCCTCAGGGAGCAAAGCATAGGAAAAAGTTACCCCCCCACCAGCATGACAATCCTCTCTGCTGTTGTAATCTCCGGTGCCTCTGTCCGGGAAGGGGGGGTCCCCTCTCCCATGACCCTGACCTCAGAGATTAGCTGGGGCTTGCCATCAGTGTCTGGGAGGGGGAGCTCTCCTGGCCCCATCCAGGGGGGCAAGCTTGGGCATGGGGGGATGGCAGGCAGGGCAGGTCTGAGAATTGGGAGGAACCAGGACCAAAAAAAAGGAACTGTGAGCGTTGAGTTCCATTTACTAATTTACTTGTACTTTACTCTGTTTGGTTGTTTCAGTCCATTTATTTATTTTCCTTTTCAGCCATCACTCTCAATCCTATGGGAAGGTCTATGGAGTACCCTAAATTGTGTTAGATAATGTATTCTTCAACTGTCTTACCTTTGTTGTCTTTCTTTCCCAAAGAACTGCAGATCTGTGTGACCCTTTTCTCTTGATTCTTATTTTACAGATCCCTGTCTACTTGGGTTCCTTACCTTAGGCTCACCTAGAATCAGGTAAGAAAAACCTTTAAACACTGCTTATACTGGATGGGGAAACTGTAATGGTACAGTTTAAGATTTTACCCTGAGACTCTACTTGTATCGCTTTTGTTAATCACACAACATTGTGCAAGCAATCTATTTTAATAATTTCCGTGTGCCAAACAACATGGGGGTGAAAGAAAGGTAATGGGAACAAAAAATGCCTACCAGAGTTTATTTTATACATTCCCAGTATGGCTTATGTGAAGTAAATAGGAAACAGTTACTAGGACTTTTTTCTACTTGTCCTTTATTCAAAATGTGACATACATGGAATGCTGTTTCAGGCAATGAGGATTCCTGTCTATCCATTGTATAATTAAGCAGTAATACACAACAAGGTATGTTATATCATGGTATATTGTCATGCCTGGTGTGTTGTGAGGCACGAGGACATTGGCTGTGTGCCTCATGCACCTGAGAAGTATTTGTTCACTGCAAATTATATGGGTAAAGCCCAACAACAAGCAAAAGCCCATTTTGATAAGCATGCCAAAGAAGTTGACTGGCAAGTTAGAGATCAAGTCATGCTTCCAATACAGGCCACCAGCTCACTATTTACCAGCAAATGGGAAGGCCCATTTCCCATTGTTAAGAAACTCAGCCCTGCTGTTTATCAGGTGAGCGTTCAGCATCAAAAACAGTTCACTGACAAGTGGTTCCATGCTAATCAGCTCAATTGTATAAAGGTGACTAATTACTTTTCCCAACCTCTTAGGGAAGAATAGTACCCCTCACTTAACTAATTGCCTCCACAGTCTCACTCTGAGATTACACCACTTGTCTCCTGAATCTCCTGTATACGTTTAACAGTGAATCCTGGGCCTTTCTAAGCAAATCAAGCCATAGTCAGCATGTCGCAAACAAATGCTAATAGCTCAATAACCGTACATGCTAGACACAAAATATGAGTGGCAGAGTTATTCAGCACAAAATTGCCTTTCCAATGGTGGTATGCATGTAATAATAAGTAATTTAGTTTTTTTCCATACTGGTTGAAACCGGAAATTAAAATATTTATTTCACTAAAAAAAGGCAACATAAGCCATTTTTTATTGGAAAATATGTCAAATATCAACACCAAATTAAGCATACAGACATTAGATGGTGTTTTACTATTATGTTTGTTAAAAAAAATATCTCTTTACTATGAAACATAATTTTTCCCCATTTTAGTCAAGGCGCTTTGGTGAGATTTGAGGGATGAATCTCAACCACACACACCATATCATAAACAAATGCATATAACTCCAAAAGTATACATGATACACACAAAGTATCAGCATGAAAGATGATCAGCACAAAATTGCCTTTCCAACAATGCTATGCGATCAGTTGTAATCAATACATTTTTTTTTATGCCTGATGAAGTGCCAAAAAAGTGCATTTAATTCAAGCTGCTTAGGTGAGTCTTGATGGAAAAATGTCACCATACACACCATACCATAAGCAAATGCATTTAACTCCTAAAGTATACATAACACACACAATGTATCAGTAGCACAGTTGTTCCACACAAAATTGCTCTTCCAATGGTTCTATGCAATCAGCTGTACTCAATTTGGTTTTTGTTTATACTGGCTAAGATACCCAGAATGTGTGTTTTTCAAAGTGCTTAGGTGGTTCTAGATTGATTAAAATGTCATAAACAAATATGAATAACTCCTAAAGTGAGCATGATACACCCAGATTGTCAGTGGCAAGGTTGTTCAGCACAACATTACCTTTCTAATGGTACTATGCAGTCAATTCTAATCAATTCTGGCTGGCAAGTAATATTAAAATATGTGAGTGACTTCTCCAGATGTTTCTAGGGCACACAGGAAGTCTGTAGGTGACTTCTGTAGGTGTTCTTGGACACACTGTGTTAGATTTGCTGGACGCCCACAGACGCTTTCAATTAGGCAAATTAATCCTTTCGTTTTTTCATATACTGGCAAGATGGCTATCTTGCACCTCCTTATCCTGGTGGGACTACTTTCTTTGATTTACTCTCAAGACAAACCCCTTCGACTGAACACCGACAATGTATAGCACATTTGCTTGACAAACTTGAATATTCAGCTAGAGATGCACCCATCTCTAGCCCCAGGGAGTTCGTCAGATAGATATTCTCAACAGATTGATTACTGTTAAGAAGGCTCAGATGCCTATATTAATGTCATGGTTGTTGCCCCAGACACAACCACATTACAGATATAATGGGAAACTGATTTTTACTGGCTAGACACCTCACGTAGCATGTTTATCTACAGGAACTTTTCACAGATGGCCTAGTACTGGGATTGCACCAAATGGTACACTCTCTATTCGACAAGCTGCTTCTAGACATACTGGTCTATACAACCTAACTGCTCTGATAGGCCTACCTTTGTAATCGCCTCACCTCTGAGGAGTCACAAGCCTTCTGTCTACTACTATATGGCTACTGAAGCTATGTTTCTTCTGTGGTCTCCCCACTGAAGAAGAACTGACTGAATATCTCCTCAGGAGCTTGGTCCTCCTAGTGGTCTGACCACCACTTCCTTCCAGCAGCTTTGATTAACAATGTACAATTTATACATGTTCCAGTTATTTTAATTTCATACATTGAATATGGCCAAGTTTGGTCTCTGTCACACAACCAACACTTCTAAATTTTTCATTATGATACTTCTTGACAATGTAGCTGCATACCAAACTCGCACAAATGATCCAGTCAGTGGACCTCATACCACTGAACACTTAGGAGTTTTTAGACACGCAATTCATGCTAAAAGTAAACCATGCACTAGGCATGACACTGCAGATGTTACCAGTGCAGCAGGCACCAACTGTGGCCTTTTTGGTTCAGAAATGTTGAGCTGGAATAGAGCAGATATAACTGCTATTAAAGCACAAACACTTACCTTTCAACAAGCTATTGAAAATTCTGTTTTACCACCACTGTTACATGATGTAGATGGTTTAAGTAAGGAAGAGCATTTTACTGTTTATAACATGCAAGAAATTGCAAAAGGGTTCAACAACACTAGAAAGAAAATGAATGAATTGATTTTTCAAAACAAGGAGGCAGACAAGCAATATATTGCCCATGAACTTTATGCTCCACTTATGGTTCTTAAGCCATTGCCACTGTTAACAATCTCTTCAGGGATTTGGAAAGAGGATGCATTCCAGATATTATTCATGATAGGAGAATGTCTAAATGGTATTGTCCCCATTGCAAATCTACTGCATGCATTACATTGTGTATGTCAAACTCCATCAATATTTATATGTCTACTGCTAGAAATCTTGGATGTTTCACGTTATCCAAACCAAGCCCCATGCTATTTTACTAAACATTGTTCAATCCATGGCGATATGTTAATAATTCGCCATGTCACTACCTCACTTTGATCCTCAAACTTCTGTCTTTGACAAACTGGCAACTATTAATTCCATCAGACATCTTGATGACAACATTTCTGAGAACAAACTGACTTGCCTTCTTTGCTTGTACACCACCCTGTTCTACAAGTTTGGGTCGCACCGCATACCAACTGCTGCATCAAGAAGGGATATTATTATCTCTGCCGCCTGACATATTTGACATTGTTAAACCTGTCTGTGGCTACTTCCAGAAAATCTGAAATGGTCATTTTCCTTGGATGATGATCTGCCATCTAACTTGACTGAACAATCATCGCAAGCTGCATCTTCAGTGCCTACCACTGAAATAACTGCATCCCAAAGCTACCCAGAGGAGGTACATTGCTTCACATCATGGCTCACCAACCAGTCATTCACTTGTCCTATACGTCTACAACAATGGAGAGTTCCAACTGTATGAGTTACCTACAACTCCAATGGGCAGTACTGTGCAGTGACAAATCATTATTCCTTTGCCTATGGTGCCAAAACTTGTGCTATTAATTTTCCTAACTTCTGTTTTACTCCACAGCAGAAAACAGTCATTGGCCACACTGTTATTACTCCTGTTCCTCTCCCCAAACCAGATGTTATTGATACTGATCAGTAATACTTCCTCGCCTTGTCTCAAATTTGCCTATCTTTGATGTACACATTGACCCTTCGACACTTTCTTTGAAATCCCTTTTAGTTAGAAAGGATTCACATCTTATCTATATTAGCAATAATATTTCTAAAGCTGGTGATGATCTCAATACTCTTATTCATGATGGTAATTTAAGCACTCTTTCAAATACTTGGTTAGAATTAACGTTTAAAGCTTTTGTTATTATGCAAGCATTTTTATTGTTTTCTTATACAACTCTTTGCTGTCTGGCATACTTTAGACAACATCATAAACAACTTGAATTTCTTTACAAGACACATGCCTTGGGCTTGTAAATGACAGCTTCTGCCTCCATCCCATTACTTTTGCCTGTGGTTGTTGCCTTTTCTTTTGAAGGCAACAAGAGGGGGATGTAATCCATGGTCCAGCACCCCTGACGGCACCCCCACCTCGCGGGCAGCAACTTGTGAAGGTATATGTACTAATCTTAGGGTGAAGACACTTGTCATATAAGCATAAGTGTTAGGCTCTGTGTTCTATTATGTTTCGCTGATACATATTAGGCTTCATTAATATACACACACATATATATATATTAGCCATAAGAAATGCTTTTTGCTCTATTTCTTACTGTTTGTTTCATATGTAAGGCAACAGTGCCATCTTTAGTAATTTCACACCACTACACCTATCCTTGGATTATAGAGGTCTCATTGTATTGTTATCTTTTTTTGCAAGCCATGCAACTTTTCATACTAGTTAGGATAGTTACTCAGAGTACCCGGTTTTGTCCAATTATATACATTTTATGTATCTTCCTTAGCCATTGCAATAGTTATTATCAGGGTATAAGACCCTTTGTAACACATAGCTTCTCTGAGAAGAGAGAAACTGTTTGCATTGCCTAGGTAAGGAAAACTGGTGTTCTTCTGGTGTTCATACTGTAATGGTAGTAAGTCTGTATTACTTATCTGTAATAAATCTCATGTATTACATGAGTACCACTTGTCTGTTGTCTCTTCCTTTTGTGCCATTCCACCAAGAACATGAGAGGGTGATTTATTACCCAGTTACAATAGATGTGCAGTTAGATTTCACCACCACTAATTTATTTCTGTTAAATTAAGATTGGCATTTATTAGTTCCTTTTCCCTTGTTTAGTAATCTACTGCTGTTCCTCACATTATGCATTTTAATGTTTCAGAAGATATTTTATTAAATATCAGAGCCTTATTGAACTCTCTCTCTCTCTCTCTCTATATATATATATATATATTTATATATATATATATATATATATATATATATATATATATATATATATATAATCTTTGCAAAAAACTATGTTTAATGCATCATTTAGGGTTAAAGCAGAAAAGTCAGGAAATGAGAGCATTAGGGTTGCCTCTAACCCCCCAGCTGCCATCCTCCCAGCTGATAAATAAGATGGTGTGGTTGGGCTTGTCAGGCCAAAATTTCATCCCATTCCATGTGTAAGCAGGGATATGCTACAGTAAAGGAGAATGGGTGAGATTTAGGTTCACAAACCCAACAACACACCCCATCGCTTGTTAGTCTGTGGAGGATGGTGGGTGGGTAGGAGGGATAGAGGGAAACTCTAATGTTCTCATTTCAGATTTTTCAATTTTAACCATAAATGATGCATTAAAAGTAGTTTTGAAAAATAATTTTCTACTTTTGAGAAAGCGTGTATTATAACTACTAAAAACATATGCATAGCTAAACAACATATATTGGTGGAACTTCCCTGGAGACAGCAACTGTACAATGCAGTGCAATAAATTACTGCTCTGTCCTACCAGTAAAGAGGTGTTAACTAAACATTGACATCATTACTGAGGTGATAAATTGGTTGGAAAAATCTACACATGCTTATTTGAATAAGCAGTTTATTTTGAGAGGAATGGTCTAGAAAGTGGAAGCTGAGGTTCAATGCAGGAAATGCAAGGTACTCCACCTGGGGACCAGAAACCTGGGCCAAGTGTACACCCTGGGGGAAATGCTGCAAGTCTCTGATGGCTGAGAGGGACCTGGGGTGGTGGTGGATGTCAAATGAACAACCTCGGAGACTTGTAGGAGGGCAGCAGACAAGGCCAACAGGATGCTGGGATGCATCGCTAGGGGATCACCTCCAGAAGGAGGAAGTGATGCTTCCTTTGTATTACTGCTTGGTGAGGCCACACCTTGAGTACTGCGTGCAGTTTGGAGGCCATACTAAAAGAGGGACATTAAACTCCTGGGAGGGTCCAGGAGGATGGCAACCAAAATGATTTGGGGCTTGGGGACAGAACCTATGAGGAGAGGCTCGAAGAGCTAAATATGTACACATTGGAAGAGAGAAGGACCGGGGACATGACAGAGTCTCTCAAGTACATGAAGAGGGTAAATAGGGAGGAACAGTCAGGTGCTTTGAAGGAAGGAGGAGGGGCCACTAGAGGGCATGGGTGGAAGCTGGAGGGGAAGATTCAGGGAGAAAGGACGAGGTGCTACACTGAGAGGGTGGTGGAGCCATAGGAATGCACTGCCTAGGGGCAGGTGGAGGCAGAGATGGTGGAGGGTTCAAGAGGGTCTGGGACAGGTACAGGGGAAGGGTTCTGGAAGCAAAATCCAATGCAGCAAGAATATCCAGAACTGGGAAGGAAGAAGACCAAAGAAGAAGGGGGCAGCAAGGTCAGCAACCAGGGTGGGGTTGACATCGAGCAGACTCGAAAGACTGTTAGGCCTATTCTGCTGGCATTTTAGCATGTTAGTATGTTTCGTCAACCACTCTATGCATAACTTGTTATATTAACAAAGGGGTTATAACAGTGCACAAGACAACTCCCTACCCACCACCATGTCACCAAAGAATATATACGAAATGTAAACTCCACCGATCAAAAATGTTTCGGTGGTTAATGGTGTGGAACCAAGGTGTAAAGTCTTTACCTTCCACTGCCATAAAATCAACCTGTAATAGAAACATTAGAGAAGAGTATACTATACAACAACATGTTCACTTTTTGGGGGGGAGTGAGCAAAATGTGTATTTTGATAGAATATCAGTGGCTGAATGCAAGAAATGCTGATAGGGATGCTAAATAAAGACTCCTGATGCCCATTAACAAAACAACAAGGTCATTTTAACAAACCTACTTCCCTTGTTAAATAAAGATCAGCTTTCGAGGGCGTGGGTTTGAAATCCAACCGTGTCCTCCAGACATGTACAATGTTCAATAGCAAATGTAAGCATATGTTAAAAAAGCCTTTGTCACTGTATTAGAACTTGTGTGTTTGTGTGTGTGTGTGTGTGTGTAAAACTTTGTTTTGTTTTGTGTGTTAATGCAGATAAAATCAGCTCACTTTGGGATCAAACTCAGCAGTCCCTGAATTGATAATTTTTATCTCCCATGGGATGGACCAGACTCCATAAACTTTGGGAACTGCTTACTTTTCTGAGTGCTTTCCAGGCCTGATTCAGTTTACCAGAAGGGGTTGTCAGCTAAGACCACCAGCAGCTGCCAGATGCAAAAGAGGAATCTGGAGGAGGATGATGGTATTAGAGAAACTGAGGTAAACACTCAATGTGGGGGGTAAATAACCTTGTAGGCTCCCCAAAACTTTTAATCAGCCCACTCAAATCCTTGTTTTCCCTACAGGTCAAGCAAGAGAAATCTGCATGTGCCCAGCAGAACCAGGAGGAAGTTCCCTGTGCTGGCTTCTTGTGTGCTCTCCACTGTGCTGTCTCTGGGTTCTCTAGATCCATGGGCAAACAATGTGCTCAAAGAGCTGGTGCTGCATGCTCCCTGCCCCACTGCTGCATAGCTATGAGGGTAGGAGATTGAAAAAACATGCATATACTGGCCACCAAATGAAACACTCTTTGTTTCTGTGAGTTAGGCCCCTCCCCCCTGTTTAGCACATCTGTGGGCATAAACAGTACAGCTTGACCATTGGTGGCCAGTAGCGGCATGTTTTTTCAATCTACAAGGGATAAATAGCATTTTTCTCTCATAGAAATTACCTGACTCACTCATCATAAATGAAATGGGCACTGCTGAGTGATTTTTTCAGTGTCCCCCGACCCTGATGCAGTTCAAGACAGGGTCAGGTGTGTGCAGACGTACAGAACTGCAGTGTTTGCCATAGAAGAAAGGAACTTCAGAAGGTTATAGTGCTGCTGAATGCCCAAGCACATGAACGGTAAGCAAGGCATCATTAATATGAGGAGTGGGGATGGCATGGTGACAGGAAAGTAATAGTTTAGGTTGTGCAACCATGGGACACCAGGGAGGGAATTAATCAATAACTTTTTTCTCTCCCAAAGAAATACATTTTTCTCTGTATGGCAACCAGCTGAGGATTGTGGGTGGGGGACTGTCTGTGCCAGTCACCAAATAACAATATAAAGTTAATCAGTAGTCTGGTTTAGAAATACAGTGTGGTAGTTGGGGGTGGGGCATTTTAAAAAACAGTGTGGGTGTCCATTTTGGAAATAGACTGTGAAATAAACTTTCCTGGTTGAAGCAGCTGATGAACGATTCTAGTCATACTATGATGCCCATTTAAATGAATTATAATATATTTGTAAAATGGATGTAGATGATACAGTTTAAGTATAACACAAAAATATATGGGGAATGTCTTTGCCTCATGTTTCATCCATGCTGAAGTAGTGGAAAAAAGGAGGCCATATTAAAACCACCAAAAAAAAATAGAATGTCAGTCCAGATAGATTGCAATGAAAACATTCTAGATTTTATTTGAACGCTTTGTGTCAGAAATGTTAAATTGTTGCTAACTCCATTGGTAGACATGGAGAGTCTGTCACATTTAATTTAGTTTTATGTCTTCATGTGTATATATATATATATATATATATATATATATATATATATATATATATATACACAGGCAAACTCCACTTAATGCATTGTCAAGATTAGTCTTCATTGCAGTTAGTTGAAAATCTCCCTGCACCTCAACCGTGAGGTGACAGTCGCCAGCCCCAACCTCACCCCATCACATGTAAAGCAGCAGTAGAGAATGGGGTGAGAGTTAGGACTGACGACCTCAATGCTAATTCCAATGCCAGTTGGGGGGGGGTCTGGGGTCCAGGTGTTTTCAACCCTAATACCTAATTTCCTCATTTTTTGTCGCTGGAACAGCCCTAACTAATGCTTTGCTAGAGTTTTTTTGCCTCTAATTTCCTTCTTTTGAGAATGATAATGAGAAATAGTAGATGTAATGCAGCGGAGCGACGAGAGCCCGCACATACAGCGACAGGAAAGGGCTCAGCTCCATGCAAAGATGTCTTGTGGCATAGTAACAAGAACAGCATGCCAAACAGAAGCATTAACAGTGGCGCATATGGTAGATGCGTTTTAATGAGAACAGAAAGGGTAACGACACGTGTGACGGAACGGTCTGCCAAGTGATGTGTTGTCACATAGTAACATGATGCCTGCAAACGGAAATGTCAATGGGCATGGTGACGCAAAGTGAAACAGAAAGAGAAACAGTACCGTAGACACAAATGGCAAAAAATAACAGAAACGCAAGCGCAAAGGAAAACGCAAAGGATAAAGCACATGGTGGTGTAGACGGCAACGGTAAGTGAAACGGGTATGGAACTGCAAGCAGAAAGGGCAATGGTAACAGTAATGTAAGTGCACAGGCTGGTTTTGCCCAAAAGCTGCATAGAGAAAGACAGTGAGTACAAAGAATATATGCATAATAATGGGTATCAGAGCAGAAAATGAGGACTTGGAATACTAAATAGGTTATATCTCAGGAACCGTACGACGTAGAAAAAAAAATTAAAAGTCATATGATTTATGACTGTCCTGGCTATTTATACTTAGCCCCTAATGGGGGATAAGCATTTTTCCGACGAAAGTCCAGTATCTCGTCACCGCTTCCTAGATACTGGACCCTGAAAGGTGCGGAATGCCAGAATGTTATCCTATGGGAAAAAGAGAAGTTTGGAGTGTCATAACTTTGCCTCCCTGTAATATTTTTCACCAAAACACTGAAAGGCACATCTGTGGGCTGTTGGCTGTGTTCCCTCCAAATTTCAGGAAAAAAGACCAAACCGTTATTTTGCAGCAGGGTGCCAAAGGATTCCTGTAATGCGTCTGGCGCCGTAAAGTTATCCTATGGGAAAAAGCATCAACTTTGGAGTACCGTAACTTTGCCACCATGTAATATTTTGTCAACAAAACACTGAAAGGCACATCTGTGAGATGTCGGCTGCGTTCCCTCCAAATTTCAGCCCAAAACTCCAAACCGTTCTTTTGCAGCAGAGTGCCAAAGAATTACTGTTATTTTGGGCATAGTGTCGCGAGTAGTGTCGCATTCTAGAAAGCTTTCACAAAAATTTGTATACTTTAGTGAGTTCAACACTACTTTGAGAAGTACTTTTCCAGAAATCTGAAAAACATATTTCTGGGTGTTTTACCCAAAATAAAGACATGGCTATCATCCTCAGGGTCCGACTAGGTGAATGCAAAAGAATTAGTTGCTAGAGGGTCCCAAATTTAAATGCCAAGCATTTTTCTGATCACTAACTGAAAACAAGATGGCGGATTTGCAACAGTAACAGGGCCATTTGCGACAGTAAAAAGTGCATTTCGCGACACTGTCAAACTTTTGTTAACTTTTCCCATTGACTTATAATGGGAAATTGTTTTTAATAACTTTTGAACGTTTAATATTTTCACAAAATCTTTGAAAGACACATTGTGGACCCTGACGCACATTCTCTAATTTCGGGCTGGTCGGCAAACCGATGCGACCTGTAAGCCTTGACAGTAGAATTCCAGAAAAGCGTAACGCATGCGCAGATCATGCTTAATAACTCTGCAGCTGTATATCCAACTGGTACAAAACTTGGCAGATCCCAAGGCCTATGCTTCTTAATCATGTATTCCAAATTTCAGGCAAATCCATCAAACAGTTGCAAAGTTATTAAGGTTCAAAATTTTGGGTTTAACATAGAAATGGCTCCTCAACCCTAACTATGGTAGCACTACCGTGCTACCATAATATATATGTATATATATATATATACACATATATATACAAACACACACACACATTATGCTTTTGGACATCACTTGTTGGCATATATTAGTTTAAAATATTTCAATTGACAAACATACATTGCATATTGATAGATTAACGTCATTACATTCAAGCCCTTAGTGTGCATTTTTCTTACTTACAACCCTAACTGACTGTTTGCAAGTGTAAAAAGATGCAAACAAAAACAGGGAAGTGACAGTTAACTTTTAGTGTGTTTATGCCTGATAGTCCATTACAGCATTGCAATCAAATTGTTATATAACAAGAATTTCAAAATGTAATAAGTACAGACATCGTTCTACATAAGACTACCAATGCTGCACGTTATATATTACAGCGCCCTGTGTCTTGAAAAATTTTACATGCATAATTCTTTAATTCATAATGTAATTACAAAAAAAAGCCAAAAGACAAAGCATAAATGCAGCGGTAATCTTTACAGCTGCACACCAACCCGATGACGGAGTGAAGCAAATTAACAATTCGGGTGCTGTGAAACCACTACAACACTGATCAAGCTGACAGGCCAGTAGGAGGAGAACTTTATCAGTATGATATCAAAATGCACAATATGATATAGTGAGAGAGGCAGCACCAGCAAGTATAGTGAAAATGTAACAAGTAATAATGAGACACTAACCATTGCAATAGTATGATATATTCGGCTGAACCACTGGGACACAAACTGTATGACAGCTTTTTTTTTTAATGGGCATTAGACACAGTATGCCCGATGCATCGACACAGTTCTGACAATGCATCCCAAAATGAAGCTGTTCAAGTCTCTGGTACAAATATAGATAGATCATCTCGTCTTTTTGGTTTTCAATGAATTGTCATAATATGTTCTAACCACCAGCTTATGTATTGGGATTAGAGAAGGGATGTGTATATATATGTATGTGTGGGATGGGGGGATATGCAGGGACCATCATGCTTGTTAAATAGACATGGTTATATCACAGAGAAATATAGTGTCATTATGACTGACAGCCTAGTCACTGCTCACCCTCCCCACACAACTGCAGAAACTGGAGGAGAGAAACATAACAATCCTTTGCTTGTGTGTAGATAATCTTTTCGCGAGCAGCTAAAATAAGGATATGTATTAAACTATTAAGATATTCACTATCTACTTTTGTAACATCCATGAGACAGGATATTGATAAAAAATGACTGAAATATTCCTGTCCCCTTTATCTTCGGCCGCGGTCCCGGCTCACTAACAATCTTTGACTGCGAGGCTGCAAAATAATTGCCCATGACCACGGCCGAAGATTTTGCCGGCTCGAGGCGGAAGATAGTTAGCAAGCCAAGATCAAAGACTGTAAAAATATAAAAGACTATTTTCTGACAAAACTTAAACAAACCAGAGGCATGGGTGGATAGAGGGAAGCTCCCTGATCTAAACTCATGCCTCAATTATTTCACAAGTCACCCGTGAGGTGAAATAGTTACTTTTTTTCCAACCCCAAACTGAAAATAAGATGGTGGCCATCACAATCAATAAATTTCTCATGGTCAAAGATTCTTTGATCACGATCCTGCAAATTCTTTGATCGTGATGGCCAAAAACCCCATTCTTGTTTCACAAAACAACCATATAAATTTTCCCATAGACTTATAATGAGAGCTAAAAAGTTTAATAACTTTTGAAAGGATTAATATTTTTTCACCAAACAAAAAGTGGCGTGTTCCTTCATCCAAGCTCTTTCTAAGTGCCAAGTTGCAGACTGGCAGACCACATGACAGCCACGCAGCACCAAGGACAGAATCCCAAAAACTGCCCACAGAATTGCAAAAGTACATTTTTCAATGTTTTAATGTGCAAAAATCATAGGCCTGACTAAAATGCAATATGGCAAATCAAGAGATCTGCCATGCCACACCATGCATACCAAATTTCATGCAAATCTGTTAAATGAGTCCAAACTTATTAATGTGCAAAATTTCTAGTTTAACACAGAAGTGCCTTCATGACCCTAAATATACGGTGTGACTGGGCCCCTATAATATATATATATATATGTATTATCATTTCAACAAATACCTCATCCTTAAGTAAGATATCAATTTTCCAAGATAGTCACCAACCACCAAATTGTTAACATCTAAAGAAAAGAATACTGATGCATCCTTAAAAATAAGTATATTTCTATATTTCAATTCTTATGTTGTATCTCATGTAAAATTAAACATGCACTGTATCTATCCTGGACTATGTTTTTGTACATTTAAAAAGAAGGAATATCCTTCCAGTTTGTTTTTTTTAAATCTAAGGGCATCTTTTAAGTTAAAGACCCTCATCAAATTGCATATGTCAATTACTGCTTTTCTCTTCTGTTCTGTTCTATAGAACCTAGCAATCTGTTGAAAGGATTTAAAGTGGAACCGTCAGCACCAAGGAATCCACACTCAAGTGTGTGGCAGGTTCCATAGGTGGAAGAGTGGTTCAAAAATGGTCAGAACAAATGATGTCACAAAATGACAGCTTCATAGTCTCAGAAGGCATGTTATCAATATTAGTGTGTGGCAAGTTTGATACCATCAGTGCTTCATGGTATACCACTGTTTTTAGGTTTTTAGCCACTTCAGAGGGATGTTTTTTAATCTATGCCATCTCTCCCTGCCACAAGAGTTTAAGTAAACTTTATTACTGTAATTACATCTACTATATTAGTGAGCACAGGGTTGGAAAAAGTCATGGAAGTGGCTAGTTCCAGACCTGTTAGTTCTTCCAGTTATTCTAGGCATCAGAAGCCTTACCCCATGTGCCATTACTTTGGGACCCACCTCAATTCACAAGTTATGCTGATCTGGTCAGTCTCATCCTTGAAACCCACAAATTACATTTTCTCTTTTGCAATCCCTAAACCAAGGTTTACCCTGCTGTAGTATTATAAATTAGCTACAGTCTCTCCCACCAGCCACCATTAGCTACTAACAGCAACAGGCTGGGTTGTAAACTTTTAAAAGTAATGCAACTCCATGTTAATGTTTCTGCAAAATCTGGGCTGTAGAATTACTAGGTATACTGACCCAACAGCGACATGTCAACATCGACTGACACTACAACGACAACAGCGCCAGGTCACTGGTGTCAGCACTGGACCCTGGCACTGTTATCTGGGGGTCTTGCACCCCATCCCCTAATTGGCTTTGACTAGGAGTTGATTATATTAAGTGGGAGTGTGTGGGAGGCATAGCGCCCCACTTTGGGGGTTTGGGGGGCTTCGCTCACAAAGAAAACATGGTAAACAGTGACTATCTTTATGCCGACCGTAAATGCAGTCAACATAAAAGTTTTGCTGTACCGTCAGTTGACAAATGTTTTGTTGACAAATGGTTATAGATCCGAATTACTACATTCATTATGTTTGCTTGCACAGATGTGCAAGAAACATAGTGCCATCATACGGGTTTTCCAGAGGTGTGTCAGCCTCTTCCAGTTCAGTCAGTGTGTTTGCAGGCACGGTCGCAGAGTGCCAATCATTGCTCCAGCTGTCTATGACAGCTGAAAATGCAGTGGCATACAGTTGAAAGGGAGAGCTCTGCTTGAGTGAGCAGAGCTCCCCCCTTGTGCCAGCGGCCGCCGCACACTGCATGCTCATCGCCTTCCCCCAACACTGCACGGCCGACGGGGTGCCTAATCCTGCCGGCTCCCTAAAGTATCCAGGTGCCATGCTGGGGCCCACCCAGCGTGGCAAAATATTAAATGGCGGCGTGGGTGCCTAATCCCCATCAGCTCCACTGTCTCCCCCCATGCTGTCACTGGCGGGGTGTCCAATCCCCGTCGGCTAGCCTGCCCCGAGTTCCAAGGTGCCACGCTGGGAGCCCACCTCAGCATGGCAACAGATGCCATGGCTGATGGGGGTGCCCAATCCCAATTCAGCTCCACGCCCCCCCAGCCGTCCTTCTGCCACGCTGGGAGCCCACCCCAGCGTGGCAAATGTCCCTCGTCGTTGTAATAAAAAAAAAACCTGAAAAACAAAAAACGGTCCCTCGCAGTGTCTGCACTCACTGTGCACCCTGCCTCCCCACACCCCACCACCCCATACTTACCTCCGGAGTCTGGCGTGACGATCTTCGGTGGACCGGGAACACGTCTGCACTCTTCAAAGCCGACCGCGAACTGAGGAAATGCCGGTAAGCTGTATAATGGGATAGATAGGGTTTTTTCAACTTTGTTGCATATCTCAGGCATTTTTTGGAATTTTTTCACCAAATTTTCAACATGGAGTTTTTGGGACCCTTCCTCATGAATTCTTGCACTATCATGGCGTTACTCGGGCAGGAAGGGTGATTTTGCAGCCACTGCATGAAATCACCTTTCCGAATGATTAATGAAATAACACTGCCAGTATTCATAAGGTGGGCTCTCAAGCCTATTTTGAGGTGAGTGAAAAAAATCCTAAAAATGACTGTTTCAAGCATGCATTGCACAGTTCCTCACGACGCTCATAAGTTCATAAATTTTAAATATTTTCACTCCAGATTTTCAACATTGCCATTTTACCACACCTTCTTATGAGCAGTGTAGCTGTCATTTTTCACATCTCACCCAAAATGTGTTTCCGCCCATGTAGCGCACAATGGTGCAGTCGGTGTGTGAAATCAATGTACGGGACACATTAAGAAAATCACAATGACACTGTTCATGAGCAGAGGTCTTAAAATGGCTATGTTGAAAATTTGGTGAAAAAATTCCTAAAAATGACTGTTTTATGAGTGTGCGTTGCGCAGTTCCTACGCACGTTCATAAGTTCGCAAATTTTCAATATTTTCACTCCAGATTTTCAACAGTGCCATTTTACCACACCTCCTTATGAGCAGTACAGCTGTCATTTTCATCTCGCCCACAACATGTTTCTCGCATGTAGCGCTACTGGCAGTCGGGTGTAGAAATCAATGTATGGGACACGTTAAGAAAATCACAGTGACACTGATCATGAGCAGAGGTGTTAAAATGGCTATGTTGAAAATTTGGTGAAAAAATTCCCAAAAATGACTGTTTTAGGGAGCGCTGCGTTGCTCGGTTCCTATGCGCTGGCAAGTTTGTGATTTGTGATATTTACATTAGATTTTCAACAGTGCCATTTTACCTCACTTCCTTATGAGCAGTGCAGCTACCATTTTTCACATCTTGCCCAAAATGTGTTTCCGCACATGTAGCGCAAATGGTATAGTCGGTGTGAAAACAATGTTTGGGACAGATTAAGAAAATCACAGAGACACTGATCATGAGCAGAGGTCTTAAAATGGCTATGTTGAAAATCTGGTGACAAAACTCCATAAAATGACTGTGTTAAAAGTGAGCATTGCGCAGTTTCCGCACCCTGTAGGTTCATGAATTTGTAACATTTTCAGTCCAGATTTTCTCCAGTGGCATTTTCCACACCTCCTTATGAAAAGTACAGCTGTCATTTTCCACAACATGGCGAAATGTGTTTTCACACTTTCAGTGCAGAGATATTAATAGTCTGTGGGAAATCATTGTTCGGGACAGACAAAGAAAATCACACTGACACTGTTCATAATTGGAGGTCCCAAAATGCCTGTGTTAACAATCTGCTGTAAAAAATCCCAAACTAGTTACATTACGGGTGTGCGTTGCACAGTTTCTACCTGCTTCATGGACTTCACCAGTTTTTTAAAGATTTTCACAGCAGATTTTCAACATTGCCATTTTACACCTCCCCCCATGAACAGTACCGCTGTCATTTTTCACATCCTGTTCAGAATGTGTTTTTGCACCTGTGGTGCCAAATGCCATAGTCGCTGTGCAAAAGCAGTTTTGGCTAACAAACTGATATTGCCACTGTTCATGAAGTAGGGTCACAAAAAAAACATGTTGAAAATTTGGAGTGAAAATACCAAGCAATGCCTGAGGCGTTGGGGTTTCCGACCATAACGCCCACCCTGTAAGTATGACAGACATCAGGGTGTGACTTGGGATTTTTGCCTGTCATCTCATACCATTCCACCCCATCCACCCTGCAGCCAGTGAGGGCATCAAGGTGTGCCTCAGACTCTTGGACCCAAACTTCACCCCATTCTCCTATACCGCACCCATCTCACCATATTTCCTGATGGAATGGGGTCGCGCAGAAACAAAGACCCCAAGGCACACCGTGACACTTGTCAGTGTGTCCTGCAGGGTAGGGTGTGGTGAAATGGCATGGTCGTTATGCCTGACGGACCAAAGGCACACCCCAATGCTTGCCACTCTGCAGGGTGGTGGTGTGGTTGGCTTCAGTTCAATACTTTGCTGCCATTCCTATTATGCAGCTCTGTAACTTCTACACTACCAATGCCAGTGCCAGCAAGCAAACATTCGGTATTGACAAATGCTTGTTTTGCTGTAGACATTCTGTGCAACTGAATTTTTCCATTTTCACAGAGTAGGACTGTACTTTGAAAGGCTTGAGTGGACCGCTTCTAATAAAGCACTAAAAATATTGACCAATACTTTAATTCCATTTTTGATTGCCCCTTATTCCATTTTGTACCATACCCTTAATGGGTTAATTTACATATTTATTTATGTGGGACACTGACCCACAGGGAATAAAAAGTAAGGATCAAATGAAAACAAGCATTTCTGAATGCCGAATGTTGTTGCGCTGGCATTGGCTTTGGTAGTGCAGTCGCGGAAACTCATTTTGGCAGGATGTGAAAAATGACAGCTGTACTATTCATACGGAGTGTAAAAATGGCAATGTAGGTGAAAATGTGTATGAAATATTGCAAATTTGTGAAATTACAAGGGTGCATGGAATCGCAATACACTTATGTACAGTCATTTATGGAGTTTAAGCACCAAATTTTCAACATAGGCATTTTAGCACTTCTGCTCATGTATAGTGTCACTGTCATTTCCTCAAACTGTTCCAAAAGTGATTTTGCACAGTGACCATGCTATTCTGCACCAGCCATGCGAAAACACATTTTGGGCAGAAGAATATGTAAATGACAGCTGTACTGTTCATCAAGAGGTGTGGAAAAATGCCAATGGTGAAAATACAGAAAAATATTACAAATACAAGCGTAACAAAGCGTGCATAGCAAATTGCACAATGCACGCTCGTAACACAAGTCGTTTTATGGAGTATAATCACCAAATTTTCACCATAGGCATTTTAGGACCTCTGCTCATGAACAGTATCACTGCTTTTTAATAATCTGCTCCAAACACTGATTTCCCATAGCGAATCGTGTTGTACACAGTGCGGAGACACATTGACCAGGATGTGAAAATGACAGCTATACTGTTCACAAGGAGGTGTAGAAAAATGACAATGTTGAAAATCTGGCATAAAAATATTGTGAATTCGCAAAGTTATGAGCATGCATAGCAACTGCTAGCGCATGCTCATAAAACAGCCACTTTTTGATTTTTCTGGAATTTTGCAACATAGGCTTCTGTGAGCCCACCTCATGAACACTGCCATTGTCCTTCATTAATTGATCCCAAAAGGTGATTCACGCAGTGACTGCGAAATCACCTTTTGGGACCGATTAACGTCATAACAATGACAGAATTCATGAGGAGGGGTCCCAAAAACCCCATGTTGAACATTTAGTGGAAAAATTAAAAAAAATTCCCGGGATATGCATCAAAGTTGAAAAAACCCTATTTATTCCATTATACAGCTTACCAGCATTTCCTCCGTTCGAGGTCGGCTTTGAAGAGTGACGACGTGTTCCCGGTCCACTGAAGATCGTCGTGCCGAACTCCAGAGGTAAGTATGGGGTGGGGAGGCAGGGTGCGCAGTGGGTGGGTGTGGGTGGTGGGTAGGAAAACTACAAGGGATCGTTTTCTGTTTACAGGTAGTAAAAACAAAACATCATGGACGGTTTTCTTTTTAGAGGTGGTTTCTTTTGGGTGGTACAGTAGCTGATGGAGGATTGCAACCCCATCAATACAAGAAGAGGGGGACATCGTGCCAGTAGAATTAGGCTTCCCCATTGGCACATTAAATCAGGAAAGGGGGAACAGATGCCACAGGGACTGGGCACCCCCATCGGCAAACAACAAAAGCGGGGGGAGACACATTCTGCCTACAGGGATTGGGCTCCCCCATCGGCACATACTTGAGGGACAGGGTAAGCTGACTGGGAGATTGGGCACCCCTGAAGTCAGCAGTTTAGCAGCCACCTTGCCGCCATGTTTCTAGCTGGTGAAGCACATAGGAAGGATCTGCTGCATGTGATGAGCTTTGCTTGCATTACAGTGGACCTTTCCTTAGATGTGCTCGCCACATTAGTATGCATGGTGTGGTGCCAGCATGCAGGCTGATTGAGGAATGAGGGATGCACCTACTGGTGCATGCCCTGCATTTGCCCAACAGTGACCGCACCTCCAAATCTGCACTACCACAAGATGTTGGCTGCGCAAGCACGCCAACATAAAAAGGGTCATTATATATTGTTCAGTCATTCCCAGAGTTGTAAAACATAAGCTTAAAAGTGTTACACTGGTTATAAGAGCAGGTTGTTCTCAAAGGAGAAGAAAAGGTGGGTCAAAACTGAAAACTGTGTGGCACTTGTACCAATCCCACTCTGAAATGAACACTGAAATCTTTCTTCGATATGTTGCTTGCACACACATGTGCAGGAAACATAGTGCCATCATCATTTTTTGGAGGTGTGACACCGTCTTCAATTCAGTCAGTGTGTTTGCAGGCATGGCCCCAGTTCCCTGATCACTTCTGCAGCTGTCTATGACAGCAGTTCAAAATGCAGTGGTCGTACAGTTGAAAGGGAGAGCTCCGCTTCAGTGAGCAGAGCTCCCCCCCCCAAAACACACACACATGCAAGCATGCATGCTGTGTGCAGATGTGCTCCCTTCCCACCATGCACACACTGTATGGCTAACAGGGGTGCCCAATCCCCTGCCGGCTCCACGGCTGCATGCCCCCCCGAAAAAGCTTTCCAGGTGCCACGCTGGGAGCACACCCCAGCATGGCAGAGCTTGTTATAGCTGACGGGGGTGCCCAATCCCCCACCATCTCCACGCCCCCACAAAAGCTTTCCAGTTGCCATCCTGGGAGCCCACCCCAGCATGGCAAAGCTTGTTATCTTCGATGGGGTGCCCAATCCCCGTCGGCTCCAGCCCCCAAACAGCCTTTCCAGCTGCCACGCTGGAGCCCACTTAGCGTGGCAACATCCTGTGTCATCTTAATAAAAAATAAATAAATCTGTAAACAAAAAATGGTCCTCGTAGTCTCCTGCCCCCACAACCTGCACCCCCATACTTACCTCCGGACCTCGGCGCAGCGATCTTGGTGGATCAACGGCCTGCACTCTTCAAAGCCGACCGCTGAACTGAGGAAATGCCGGTAAGCTGTATAATGTAATGAAGAGGTTTTTCAACTTTGTTGCATATCTCAAACATTTGTGAATTTTGGGCCAAATTTTCAACATGGGGTTTTAGGACCCTCCTCATAAATTCTTGCACTGTCATGGCGTTAATTTTGCCAGAATGGTGATTTCACAGTCACTGCATGAAATCACCTTTCGGACAAGTAACAAACGACACTGCCAGTGTTCATAAGGTGGGTCTCAAAAGTCTATGTTGAAAATTTAGTAACATTCAAAATGACTGTTTCTGAACGTGCATTGCGTGGTTCCTCGCGCGCTAATGAGTTGGTAATTTTCAATATTTTCACTTCAGATTTTCCACATTACCATTTTACCACAACTCCTTTTGAGCAGTACAGCTCTCATTTTTCACATCTCACCCAAAACGTGTTTCACCATGTAGCGCACAATGGCGCAGTCGTGTCAAGCAAATCAATGTAGGACACATTAAGAAAATCACAGTGGCACTGTTCATGAGCAGAGGTATTAAAATGGCTATGTTGGAAATCTGGTGAAAAATTCCTAAAAATGACTGATTTCTGTTGCGATGCACCAGTTCCTACATCAGCTCGTAAGTTCGCAAATTTCAATATTTTAACTCCAGATTTTCAACATTGCCATTTACCACACCTCCTTATGAGCAGTACAGCTGTCATTTTCATGTCGACTAAAACATGTTTCCGCATGTCGCGCACAATGGCGCAGGTCGGTATGTGAAATCAATGTATGGGACACATTAAGAAAATCACAGTGACACTGTTCATGAGCAGAGGTGTTAAAATGGCTATGTTGAAAATTTGGTGAACAAATTCCTAAAAATGACTGTTTTATGGTGTGGTTGCACAGTTCTACCATGCTTGTAAGTTCGCAAATTTTAATATTTGACCCAGATTTTCAACACTGGCATTTTACCACACCTTCTTATGAGCAGTACAGCTGTCATTTTACATACGCCCAAAATGTGTTTCTGTGCATGTAGCGACAAATGGCGCAGTCACTGTTCGTAATCAATGTTTGGGACAGATTAAGAAAATCACAGTGACACTGTTCATGAGCAGAGGTCTTAAAATGGCTATGTTGAAAATTTGAGAATAAATTCCTTCAGCTGTCTCTGCAATGTTACTAATGAAGACTCTGCAGCACCCCACTGGACACCCCTCTCCTAGACTGCACCCATTTACCACCACTCTCTGCCTCCTGTCTGTTAGCCAGTTTCTAACCCAGTTTACCACCCTTTCCCCCATGCCCAGCCTACCCAACTAGTTTATCAGCTTCCTCTGTGGGATGGTGTCAAAGGCTTTGCTGAAATCAAGGTAAGCGTTGCCCACTGCCCCACCCTGATTCACTTCCTTTGTCACCCAGTCAAAGAAATCAACCAGATTTGTTTGACATGATGTCCCCACTGTGAATCCATGTTGTCTCTGGTCCTGGTCTCTGATGGCTTCTAGATGCCCCACTATCCTTTGTTTAAGCAATGCATCCATGATCTTCCTCACTATTGAGGTGAGGCTGAACAGCCTATTGTTACCTGCCTCCTCCCTGTTGCTGCATTTGTGTAGAGGGACCACATGTGCCCTCCTCCAATTCACTCATGTTGAATGACTCAGTGAACATGGCTGCCAGAGGTACTGCTATCTCCCTTCGCAGTTCTCTTAATATCCTTGGGTGTATGCCATCTGGTTCCATCGCTTTGAACACCTTCAGTTTAGTGAGCTCCTGCAGGCCTCTTTTGCCTTTGAATGGACCATTGTCCATCTCTTCACCCTAGCAGCTGCTGTACTGCTGTGGCCCTTGCCCCTCTATTGTTCTGTGAATACTGGGCGGAAAGACCCAGTGGATGACTTGGGAGGAAGGCATGGAACTATCACTTCCAATACCTAAACAGCACATACAAGCAAGCAACATTCGGCATTGACAAATGCTTGCTTTTAGTCTGCTTTAGCACTTCTGCTGCTTTGACTACATTGCCAGCACTGAGCTAGCAGTATAGCCTAGAGGCTAGACTAAGGAGTTATGATTGTCAAGGCCTCCACTTGCATACTGTGTGGCCCTGAGCAAGCTGCTTAACCTCCCTATTGCTCCCAGTCCCAAGTAGCTCCTGAAAACAGGTCTTCATCCTTGTGAGCCTTACCTAGTTATCAAAGAATAAAAATAAATGATGAAATAAATGGAGCTTTCATAGATTTTCATCACTATTTTCAATATGCTGTTTTCAGTCCATTCTACTTTGCAATCCATTATTTTGTACACTCATTAACATTATTTCTGGTGACTAAAATTAACTAGCATGCAGCAGACAGTGCTCCCTGACTGTATATGATAATAGTTGTACTTAAACAGCTAAGAATACTGATGAAAATCTGGTCTGAGTAAAGGAAGCACTAGCTTTTTTTCTAAAGTACAAAGAAGTGCTAAAGCACACTCAAAGTTGGAAAAAGATGGCATCAGAGCAGACAAGACAAGTTCTAAAATGTAATGAAAAAGTATAGATCAATATTTCTTACCATAACATGCACTGCTCCTTTGAATATTAGCTCCACTTACTTCCAATAAAAGCCCATGCCAGGCTCACCTTTCTTATTCCATCCCTTTCTCCCATACTCATTTGAAGAAATGGCTTCTGCATCTACTTCAACATCACCAAATCACTCTGAGGAGGGCCCTTCTTCTTCCCATGAGAGGGTGAAGGAGAGACCCTCTAAGGACTCTTCAGGCACTAAAATTCCTGGTAAAGAAAGTTCTGAACACCATAAACATAGAAGGCTTCCTCAGCAGTTTCTGGAGTTGGTTCCTGCTAAAAAGAAGCAAAAATAAAAGCATGTTGCTGCACCTCCTGCTGGAGAAGCAAAGGAACTCCCAGCAGACAGAATCAAGCTGCCCTCCGGGGAGCACACAGCAAATGTCTTACAGGTCCTCCTGGCCATTCAGTCAGTCAGTGGGTTCCCTTTTGTTATCCCCAGTAGATGCTGGGCCACTTCCCTTCATCACAGGAACTAGTGTCCCAGCAGATGCTGGTAGAGTTCCATTACTACAGGCATTAGTATCCCAGCAGATGCAGATCTGCTGGGACACTTTACCTAGCACATACACTACTGTCCCAGCAGATGCCCCGACACTTCCCTTCATCAAAAGCAGTAGTGTCCAAACAGATGCTGGCAGAGTTCCATTATTGCTGGTACTACTGTCCCAGCAGATCTGCATCTGCTGGAACACTTTCCTAGCACAGAGACCACTGTCCCAGCAGATGTTGGGACACTTCTCTCACCAATTGCACTAGTGTCCCAGCAGTTGCAGATCTGCTGGGGCCATTACCTAACACGGACACTCTAGTCCCAGCAGATGCTGGGACATGTCCTCACCACTATCTTTAAGCACCTACCACTTTGTCAGTCATGGTCGCCTCGGTTTGTATTGCCTTTGCTTTTGGAACTTCTTTTAGACCAGATGGTTGTGAGTTTGACCCTGGGACACGACAATTAAAGAACATTTAATAAACATTCCTAAAATCTCTTCCTAGAGTAGCATCATCTAAACTTTGCCATAGCCAGGTGGCAGGGGAATGGAATGTCTATACCTCAGAAATGTATATATTGCATACTGTATTATGAAGTCACCAGTTACTAAAACATGTTTAAATACATTCAGTTAGGGAACTATAAGAATAGAGTTTCCAAGATTGAACTTTTAAAGTGGTTTAAATACACTTGCTGGCTAAATACATAGTACATCTTTTCTCATGCTTGGAACACTATTAACTTTCCAACAGTGAGCAAAATAATCTGTTTAGTACTGTATTGTAGATGAGCCAGAGATGAGAACAATAGCACATGAGGAACTTAAGGATATCTTTAACCTACTACTGCTACCACTGCTGGTATGAGTGATGGTGGCTCAGTGAGTAGTGCATTTTACTCTGAAACATTTTAGACTAGCTGGTATGAGTTTGGAGTCAGGGCATGACAATGATAAAACCTTTAGATAAACATTAATTTCAATGGGCTTGTGCAAATAGATATGATGTATGCTTGTGTGACTTCCGATACATTGTGGCTGTTCACCTCTCTAGCCATGGGATATACCACTCTGTAGGGGTACAAAACAAAGGAATCCAAGAGGAGGGTTCCTCCTATAGGTGCCATGGGAACAATTCCTTGGCTAAAGGTAGCTTAGGAAGGAGCCTATGGGAAAGAGAGGACGAGATGCTGGTGGAGGAGGGTGAATGGTGGGGCAAAGAGGAAAATGAATGAGGATTGGCCCAGAGGAGGCCTTTTAATGCCTGGCTGGGGAGTGTTTTGTTGCTCCACCCATTGAACTCGGCCAGCCCTCAGCCATCAATTTCAATGGGCTTACTGCAGCTGGATGAGATGTATGCTTGTGTAACTTTGATACATTGTGGCTGTTCACCTCTCTATCCATGGGATATACTACCCTGTATGGGGTACAACACAAGAAACCATAGAGAGGTTCCCCATAGGTTCTGTGGGAATAATTCCTCTGGAGATAAAGTTAACTTAGGAAGAAGCCTAAAAGAATAATACACGAAAGGTGTTTGAAAGTAAGAGGCAAGAAGTCAAAATAATCTCAAGAATGGATGATTATTGTGATATGCTGATGGGCAGGATGAGAGGAAGATGAGAGGTGATGGGAAGTAAGTAGCAGAATGGAATCTGACATGATGAAGAAGGGTGGGACTTCCTAAGGAGAGAGGGAACAGCTGGGCCACCATCCGACTCCATCCAACAGCAGAAATAAAATATGGAACCTAAGAAAACTCCAACCCTATCTAATATTATGACCATTGGCATGGAGGAGAGGAAACACCCCCTTTGAGGAGGAAACTTTTAGGTATCCAAGGCCTAGGACAAATTCTCTCAGGCTGAAGGATGTTTTGATTAGTGATCAGCTCACTACTGCAATTTAGAATTGAGATCAAGGGAGAGGAAATATTTCAATTTAGAGGAAGTTCTCAATTTGTCCTTCTAAAGGGACAGCATTAATAATAATAAATTTATTTATAAAGCGTGTTATCAATTGCCAAGGTGCCAAGGTGCCAAACAATATAAAAACAGATCAAAATCATACAAACATCAGACATCAGTTCAGTTAAAATACATAACTATAACAATAAACCAGAAAAAATAAAACATTCTATTGGTTGAGGGTTGCGAACAATGTCTCTGCAAATAAATGCTCAAAAGCAAGAGAGGAGAGAACGATGACTGCTGAGGCACTCAGCTGAACTATATGAGCCTATGAAATAGACCAGATAAAGCACAGGTGGTCAGACAGAGAATGGTGTAGAGGGTGCCTCTGAACCTGCTTGGGCAGCTAAAGGATCCCTGTTGATGAGAAGCCAATGAAGCCAGCTCTGAACCAAGGGGCAATAGATATGGAAGGCATGTCTCCAAGTGGAGAGCAGGTCTAGTGGAGGTAGCATGGACCTGAGAGGGTTTTGCTCGAGTAGTCGATGTGAAGGAGTAGACCCACAGAGCGGTTGTATGAGCAAGGGACACCCAGATGTGGTCATAAGGAGACTGATGGTGATAATAACCACAGGAGTACAGCATTTCAATGAAGAAGCATAAGGCCCACTGAGAGGTATGCTCTATTAATTGATGCGAATGAGTAGACCCTGAGGTCGGACTGAGTAAAGGAGATCCCGATTCATGTCATAAGGAAGCTACCCATGATTGGTAGCCACAGGAGTACATGCCAACTGGGTCCATTGATAGCCAAATTAGGAATGGATAGAATTACATGAAGATAGGAGAGAGAGTGGCAGGGCAAAGCTGGCAGCAGATGGTGAGGCAGGCAGTACCAGGAGGACATCTGACTAGGTTTCACTAGAATGAGGGAATAGGGGTATGGTGGTAGCAGGAGGGAATAATGGGATGGCAGGATAGAGAGGCCACAAAAAGAAAGCAGAGGTCAAAGAAGGAGATGAAAGGAGGGAAGAGTGAATGGGAGGAGGATGGTGAACGCCCACAGTGGGGAAGCACAGTAAGGATGAGAATAAGAAAGCACATCATGGCAGAACCAAGAGCAAGAAGCAGTGAAGGCCAGAGCTAAAGATGAGCGATGGGGAGAGAGGAAGAGGGACAGAGCAGGATGTGAGGTTGGAGCAGAGCTGACAGCCAGAACAGGCTGGTAATAGCTACGATGGGAAAATAGCTATTGGTACAGTCTGTGCCTTGATTTACTCATTACTTCCCGTCATGTAAAACAGGATACATCTTACTTTACCTTTCTCGGTTGTGGTATGTAACCCATAATGCAATAGGTGGACACCCTATTGGTCAGCATGGGTATACCAGAAATGATTGGATGTAACAGCTATAGCTAGTGGGTTTATAAGTAAAATTAGTGATCATAAATTTCATAAGCCCTGGCAGATGTGAAAGGTGTAATCAATGACTTTTACCACACATAATGAATAAATGTGAATGGCAGTTTGATACAGAAAATAATGAAAGCAGTAGCTGCCATCTTGTTTTTGGTCATGTCCCAGGGATGCAGCTAAAGGTACAACCTGGGCCTTAATTCTCATTCACTTCCCGCCTTTTAAACAACTACTTTTACTTTTCCTTCTTGAATTTGTGTGGCACCATAATGCATAGGTGGAAACCCTATTGTTCAGCATGGGCATACCAGGGGTAGTTGGTTATGGCACCAGCCATTGCAAGTGGGTCTGTAATGTGAAATTAGGGATCGAAATTTATCCAAGCCTAACAGATGTGAAATGTAATCCATTGACATTTGCAATTTTATTATGTTGTTATCCTACAAAGGTGTAACGAAGCAGTTTATAAATGTTTGAATGCTGTCAACCATCTTGTTTTGGTCACGTGACCCAGGATGTAACTATGGAACAGTCAGGCCTTGATTTACTCATTCACTTCACGCCATGGAAACAAACTACTTTTACACACTTTTTGTATTTTTGGCAGGCCCATAGCAATAAGTGGACACCCCATTGGTCAGGTACCAGGGTGATTGGTTATCAAACCCACATCTGCAAGTGGGTCTGTAATGTGAAATTTGGGATCAGAAAGATGTCAAGCCCCTGCAGATGTATGAAAATATATAATCAGTGACATTTACCAATTTTATAATGTTATTATCTACAAACATGTAACAAACAATTTGATGCAGAAAAATTTTGAATAATGTCAACCATCTTGTTTTAGTCGTTGACCCAGGGGATGAACCTATAGAACAGTCTGTTGTGATTACTCATTCTTCTCGTCAAGTAAAACGGGACATCTTACTTTCCTTTCTCAGTTTATTGGTATGTAACCATAATGCAATAGTGGACACCAATTGGTCGCATTAGTACCTGGGGTGAATGGGTGTGTCCTCAACTATATGTAGTGGTCTATAAAATAAATTAGTGATCTACATTTCATCAAGACCCGGCAGATGTAAGAAAAGTTAATCCATTGACTTTACCACTTTTATAATGTAGTAATCACAATAAATAACCAAGATAACAGTTTGATGAAAATGATGAAGCAGTGGCTATCTTGTTTTTGGTCATGACCCACGGATGTAGCTAAGTACAATCTAGGCCGTTAATTACTCATTCACTGCCCATATAAAACAAGCTACTTTTTAATTTTCTTTTCAATTTATTGGAGACTTACATAATGCAATAGGTGAACAACCTATTGTTCAGCATAAACTACCAGGGTGGTTGGTTATGGAACCCGGTTATCTGCAAGTGGGTCTGTAATGTAAAGTGGGATCAGAAAATTATCCGACCCTACAGATGTATGAAAATGTGTTATCATTGACATTCCTTTTATGATATTTGTTATCCCTACAAACAAGTAATAGAAGCAGGTTGAAACGAAAATGTTGAATAATGTCAGCCATCTTGTTTTTAGTCATGTGACCCAGGGATAGCTATGGGTACAGTCATGCCTTTATTTACTCATTCACTTCCGTCATAAACAGGCTACATCTTTTCCTTTCAGTTTATTGGTATGTAACCCATAATGCAATAGGGCACACTAATGGTCAGCGTGGGTATACCAGGGTGACTGGGTGTGCACCCAACTATATGCTAGTGGTCTGTAAAGAAAATTAGTGATTATAAATTTCATCAAGCCCCGGCAGATGTAAAAGGTGTAATCCATTGCTTTACCATACATAAAGCAGTTATCACAATAAATGTGTAAAAGGCAGTTTGATACAGAAAGTGATGAAAAGGTTGCTGCCATCTTGTTTTGGTCATATAACAAGAGGATGAATCTATGGAACAATCACGGCTTCGATTTACTCATTCACTTCCTGTCATATAAACGGACTGCACTTTCCTTTTTGAATTTATTGGCATGCACAACATAATGCAATAAGTGGACATTGGTCATGGGCATACCAGGGGTGGTTGGTTATAACACCAAAGCTATCTGCAAGTGGGTCTGTAATGTGAAAATCAGGATCAGAAAATTCATCAAACCCCTGCAGTATACGAAAATGTGTAATCCATTGACATTTCCAATTTATATTGTTATCCTAAGCGTGTAAGAAGCAGTTTGATGAAAATGTATGAATTGTCAGCCATCTTGTTTTAGTCATTTGACCAGGATGTAACTATTGGTACAGTCTGTTACCTTGATTTACTCATTACTTCCCGTCATGTAAACAGGATACATCTTTTCCTTTCTCAGTTTATTGACATAATGCAATAGGTGGACACCTATTGGTCAGCATGGGTATACCAGAGTGGTTGGATAACACCCAGCTATATGCTAATGGGTTTATAAATAAAATTAGTGATCATAATTTCATCAAGCCCTGGCAGATGTAAAAAGGTGTAATCAATGACTTTTACCACTTTTATAATGAATAAATATGTAGATAGGCAGTTTGATACAGAAAATGATGAAGAGTAGCTGCCATCTTGTTTTAGTCATGTGTCCAGGGATGTAGCTAAGGTACAGGACATGATTTACTCATTCACTTCCCGCCTTGGAAAACAAGCTTCTTTTACTTTTCCTTCTTAATTTATTGGCAGGCACTCCATAATGCAATAGGTGGAAACCTATTGTTCAGCATGAACACCAGGGTATTTAGTTAGGGCCACCTAGCTTCTGAAAGTGGGTCTGTAATGTGAAAGTGGGATCGAAAATTCATCAAGCCCCAACAGATGAAGCAATAGCAATCCATTGACATTTACCAATTTATTATGTTGCTATCCCTACAAGCGTTAACAAGCAGTTGATGCAGAAAATGTTTGAATGGTGTCAGCCATCTTGTTTTGTGTGTGTGACCAGGGGATATAGCTATGGGTACAGTCTGTGCCGTTCTCATTCATTTCCTCGTCAAATGACAAGACATCTTTTCCTTTCTCAGTTTATTGGTACAGCAACCCATAAGCAATAAGTGGGCACCCTATTGGTCAACATGGGTATGCCAGGAGTGGTTGTGTGTGCTTTAACTACTGCCGGGGTCTTTAAAAAAAAGTAGTGATCATAAATTTCATCAAGCCCCGGCAGATGTGAAAAGGTGTAATCCATTGTTTTAACACTTTTATAATGTAGTTATCACAATAAATGTGTAAGATAAGCAGTTTGATACAGAAATGATGAAACGGTAGCTGCCATGTGTTTTTGTTCACATGACCCAGAGGATGTAGCTATGGAACAATCTGGGCTTGATTTACTGATTCCTTCCTGTCATGTAAAACGGACTTCTTTTACTTTTAGTTTTGAACTGGCATACCCATAATGCAATGGTGGACACTCCATTGGCCAACATGGGCATACCATGAGTAGTTAGTATGTCGACTACCTGCAGGTTGGTCTGTAATGTGAAGTGGGGATCAGAAAAGTCATCCAACCAACAGATGTAGAAAAGGTGTAATCAATGATATTTATCACTTTTATAATGGTATCCCTAAATGTGTAACAAGCAGTTTATACAGAAAATGATTGAACAGTAGCTTGTATTTGGTCATGACCCAGGATGGAATATGGGTACATCAGGCCCTTGATTTACTCATTCTTCCGCCATGTAAAACAAACTACTTTTATTTTTAATTAATGTGTATTGGCAGAGCACCCCATAATGCAACAGGTGGACACCATTGGCCAGCATGGGCATTCCAGAAATGTTGGTTATAACACCCGACTATCTGCAAGTGGGTCTGTAATGTGAGTAGGGATCAGAAAATTCAGTAATGCCGTGCAGATGCGAAAATGTGTACTCAGTGACATTTACCAATTTTATAGGTTGTTATCCCTACAAACATGTAACGAAGCAATATGATACGAAAATGATTGAATGGTGTCAGCCATCTTGTTTTAAGTCATGCGACCAGTGGATACGCTAAGGGTACAGTCTGTGCCTTGATTTACTCATTCAATTCCCGTCTTAAAACAGGCTACAACTTACTTTCCTTTTCTCAGTAGGCCAGTGTATATAGCTATAATGAAGGTGGACACCTATTGGTCAGCATGGGTATACAAGGGGTGGTTGGGTGTAGCACCCAACTATATGATGAAGCCTATAAAATAAAGTAGTGATCATAATTTCATCAGCCCCGGCAGTGTGAAAAGTGCAATCATTGTTTTACCACTTTTATAATGTAGTTATCATTAAATGTGTAAGATAGGCAGACTGATTATAAAATGATGAAGCAGTAACTATACCATCTTGTTTTGGTCGTGACCCAGGATGGCAACTATGTAATTTACCAATCTGGGCTGATTTACTCATTCACTTCCTGTCATGTGTAAAACATACTACTTTTACTTTCCTTTTGAATTTGTACCCATAATGCAATAGGTGGACACCCTTTGGTCAGCATATGGGCAACCAGGGAGGTTAGTTATGGCCCGACCATCTGCAGAGTAGGTAATGTGAAGTGAGGACCAGAAAATTTATCAAGCCTAACAGATATACGAAAATGTGTAATCCATTGACATTACAATTTTATTATGTTGTTATCCCTACAAGCGATGTAACAAGCAGAACGATACGAAAATGTTGAATGCTTTCAATAAATAACATTTTTGTTCATGTGACCCAGAGTGTAGCTATGTGGCCTGCAGTCCAGGCCTTGATTTACTCATTCACTTCCCGCCATGCAAAACAAGCTACTTTTACTTCCTTTTTGTATTTTTGGAAGGCACCCATAATGCAATAAGTGGACACCCCAATGATCAGCATGTTCGACCAGGGGTGGTTGGTTATGGCTCCGGCTATCTGCAAGTGGGACTGTATGTGAGTGGCATCAGAAAATTCATCAAAGCCCATACAGATATGAAAATGTGTAATCCATTGACATTTACCAATTTTATATGTTGTTATCCCTACAAACATGTAACGAAGCAATTTGATGCAGAAAATGTTTGAATGGTGTCAACCATCTTGTTTTAGTCATTGACCCAGGATGTGTATGGGTACAGTCTGTGCCTTGATTTACTCATTCACTTCCTCGTCAAGTAAAATAGGGTAAATCTTACTTTCTTCCTCCGTTATTGGTATGTAACCCATAATGCAATAGGTGGACACCCTATTGGTCAGCATTAGTATACCTACGGGGTGGGTGGTGTGGTACTCCAGCTATATGCTGGTGGGTCTATAAAGTAAAATTAGTCATACACATTCATAAGACCCGGCAGATGTGAAAAATTAATAATCCATTGACTTTTACCACTTTTGCCAATGTAGTAATCCTGGCTAAATGTGTAGACTAAACTAAGTTGATACAGAAAATGATGGCTTGATGACTGCCATCTTGTTTTTGGTCATGTGACCTGGGGATGTAAGCTAAAGGTACAGTCACAGAATTAATTTACTCTTTCACTTCCCGCCATGTAAAACAAGCTACTTTTAATTTTCTTTTCGAATTTATTGGCAGGCACCCCATAATGCAATAGGTGGACAACCCATTGTTCAGCATGGGCATACAAGGGTGGTTGGTTATGGAATTCCAGCTATCTACCAAGTGGGTCTGTAATGTGAAATTAGGGATCAGAAAATTCATCGGCCCCTGCAGATGTATGAAAATGTGTTATCCATTGACATTTTACCAATTTTGTAATGTTGTTATCCTAAAACAAGTAGCAAGAAACAGTTTGAAAGAAAATGTTTGAATAATTGTCCCCATCTTGTTTTGAACATGTGACCCAGGGATGTAGCTATGAGTACAGTCTGTGCCTTGATTACTAAATCACTTCCCGTCATATAAAACAGGCTACATCTTACTTTTCCTTTCTCAGTTTATTGGTATGCCAACCCACATAAACCAATAGGTGGACACCCTATTGGTCCATGGGTATACCAGAGATGATGGCGTGGACCCCAACTATATGCTGATGGGTCTATAAAGAAAAATTAGTGATAATAAATTTCATCAAGCCCCGGCAGATGTAGAAAGGTGTAATCCATTGACTTTTACCAGTTTTATAATGCAGTTTTCACAATAAAGGTGTAGAAAGGCAGTTTGATACAGAAAGTGATGAAGCAGTTTGCTGCCATCTTGTTTTTGGTCATGTAACAGAGGATGAATCTGTAAAATTTCAATCCAGACTTTGATTTACTCAATCACTTCCCTGTCATGTAAAACAGGCTATTTTTTCTTATCCTTTTTGAATTTATTGGCATGCACAACATAATGCAATAAGTGGACACCCCATTGGTCAGCATGGGCATACCAGGGGTGGTTGGTTAAGGCACACCGGCTATCTGCAAGTGGGTCTGTAATGTGAAAATCAGGATCAGAAAATTCATCCAAGCCCCTGCAGATGTACGAAAATGTGTAATCCATTGACATTTACCAATTTTATAATGTTGTTATCCTACAAACATGTAACAGAAGCAGTTTGATACAGAAAATGTATGAATGGTGTCAGCCATCTTGTTTTGAGTCATTGACCCAGGATGTAACCATTGGATCAGTCTGTACCTTGATTTACTCATTCACTTCCCCGTCATGTAAAACAGGATACATCTTACTTTTCCTTTCTCAGTTTATTGGTATGTAACCCATAATGCAATAGGTGGACACCCTATTGGTCAGCATGGGTATACCAGGGGTGGTTGGATGTGGCACCCCAGCTATTTGCTGGTGGGTTTATAAAGTAAAATTAGTGATCATAAATTTCATCCAAGCCCTGGCAGATGTAAGAAAAGGTGTAATCCATTGACTTTTACCACTTTTATAATGAATAAATGTGTAAGATAGGCAGTTTGATACAGAAAATGATGAAAGCAATAGCTGCCATCTTGTTTTTGGTCATGTGACCCAGGGGATGTAGCTAAGGGTAGAATCTGGGCCTTGATTTACTTTCCATTTACTTCCCACCTCATGAAACAAGCTACTTTTACTTTTCCTTTTTGAATTTATTGGCAGGCACGCCATAATGCAATAGGTGGACACCCATTGGTCAGCATGGGCATACAGGGGTGGTTGGTTAGAACTTCCAGCTATCTAGCAAAGGGGTCTGTAATGTGAAGTAGGGATCAGAAAATTCATCAGTCCCTACAGATGTATGAAAATATGTAATCCATTGACATTTACCAATTTATAATGTTGTTATCCAGAAACGATGTAACAAAGCTGTTTGATACAGAAAATGTTTGAATGGTGTTTGCCATCTTGTTTTTGGTCATGTGACCAAAGGGATGTAACAATTGGTACAGTCTGTGCCTTGAGTTACTCATTCTCTTCTCAGTCATGTAAAACAGGCTACAACACATTTCTCTTTCTCAGTTTATTGGTATGTAAGCCATAATGCAATAAGTGGACACCCTATTGGTCAGCATCGTATACCAGGGGTGGTTGTGTGTAGCACCCAACTACATGCTGGGGGTCTTTAAAATAAAGTAGTGATCATAAATTTCATCAAGCCCCGGCAGATGTAAGAAAGGTGTAATCCATTGCCTTTACCACTTTTATAATGTAGTTATCACAATAAATGTGTAAGATAGCGGTTTGATACAGAAAATGATGAAACGGTAGCTGCCATATTGTTTTTGTTCATGTGACCCAGAGGATGTAGCTATGGGAACAATCTGGGCTTTGATTTACTCATTCACTTCCCTGTCATGTAAAACGGACTACTTTTTACTTTTAGTTTTTGAATTTATTGGCATGCACCCCATAATGCAATAGGTGGACACCCCATTGGCCAGCATGGGCATACCATGGGTGGTTGGGTATGGCAATCCGGCTACCTGCAGGTGGGTCTGTAATGTGAAATTAGGGATTAGAAAATTCATCCAAGCCCCAACAGATGTAAGAAAAGTGTTAATCCATTGATATTTATCACTTTTATAATGTAGTTATCCCTACAAATGTGTAATGACAAGTAGTTAGATACAGAAAATGATTGAACAGTAGCCGCCAGCTTGTATTTGGTCATGTGACCCAGGGGATGTAGCTATGGGTACATTCTGGGCCTTGATTTACTCATTCACTTCCCGCCATATAAAACAAGCTACTTTTTACTTTTCCTTTTTATTGGCAGGCACCCATAATACAATAGGTGGACACCCATTGGTCAGCAAGGGCATTCCAGTGGTGGTTGGTTATGGCACCCCGGCTATCTGCAAGTGGGTCTGTAATGTGAAATTAGGGATCAGAAAATTCATTAATGCCCCTGCAGATGTACGAAAATGTGTAATCCATTGACATTTACCAATTTTATAAGGTTGTTATCCCTACAAACATGTAACAGAAGCAATGTGATACAGAAAATGATTGAATGGTGTCAGCCATCTTCTTTTTGGTAATGTGACCCAGGGGATGTAGCTATGGGTACAGTCTGTGCCTTGATTTACTCATTCAATTCCCCGTCATGTTAAACAGGCTACAGCTTACTTTTCCTTTCTCTGTTTATTGGTATGTAAGCTATAATGCAATAGGTGGACACCGTATTGGTCAGCATTGGTATACCAGGGATGGTTGGCTGTGGCACCCCAACTATATGCTGGTGCGCCTATAAAGTAAAATTAGTGATCATAAATTTCATCCAAGCCCCGGCAGATATAAGAAAAGGTGTAATCCATTGACTTTTACCACTTTTATAATGTAGTTATCACATTAAATGTGTAAGATAGGCAGTTTGATACAGAAAATGATGAAACGGTAACTGCCATCTTGTTTTTGGTCATGTGACCCAGAGGATATAGCTATGGGTACAATCTGGGCTTTGATTTACTCATTCACTTCCCTGTCATGTAAAACGGACTACTTTTTACTTTTCCTTTTTGAATTTATTGGCATGCACAACATAATGCAATAAGTGGACACCCCATTGGTCAGCATGGGCATACCAGGGGTGGTTGGTTATGGCACACCGGCTATCTGCAAGTGGGTCTGTAATGTGAAAATCAGGATCAGAAAATTCATCCAAGCCCCTGCAGATGTACGAAAATGTGTAATCCATTGACATTTTCCAATTTTATAATGTTGTTATCTTACAAACGTGTAACAGAAGCAGTTCGATACAGAAAATGTATGAATGGTGTCAGCCATCTTGTTTTTGGTCATTTGACCCAGGAGATGTAGCTATTGGTACAGTCTGTGCCTTGATTTACTCATTCACTTCCCCGTCATGTAAAACAGGATACATCTTACTTTGCCTTTCTCAGTTTATTGGTATGTAACCCATAATGCAATAGGTGGACACCCTATTGGTCAACATGGGTATACCAGGGAAATTGTTGGATGTAGCACCCAGCTATATGCTGAGTGGTTTATAAAGTAAAAATGTGATCATAAATTTCATCCAAGCCCTGGCAGATGTAAGAAAAGGTGTAATCCAATGACTTTTACCACTTTTATAATGAATAAATGTGTAAGATAGGCAGTTTGATACAGAAAATGATGAAACGGTAGCTGCCATCTTGTTTTTGGTCATGTGTCCCAGGGGATGTAGCTAAGAGTACAATCTGGGCCTTGATTTACTCATTCACTTCCCCGCCTTGTAAAACAAGCTACTTTTTACTTTTCCTTCTTGAATTTATTGGCAGGCACTCCATAATGCAATAGGTGGAAACCCTATTGTTCAGCATGGGCATACCAGGGGTATTTGGTTAGGGCACCCTGGCTATCTGCAAGTGGGTCTGTAATGTGAAATTAGGGATCAGAAAATTCATCCAAGTCCCTACAGATGTATGAAAATATGTAATCCATTGACATTTACCAATTTTATAATGTTGTTATCCCTACAAACGTGTAACAGAAGCTGTTTGATACAGAAAATGTTTGAATGGTGTTAGCCATCTTGTTTTTGGTCATGTAACCCAATGGATGTAGCTATGGGTACAGTCTGTGCCTTGATTTACTCATTCACTTCCCCGTCATGTAAAACAGGATACATCTTACTTTTTCTTTCTCAGTTTATTGGTATGTAACCCATAATGCAATAGGTGGACACCCTATTGGTCTGCATTGGTATACAAGGGGTGGTTGGGTGTGGCACCCCAACTATATGCTGGTGCGCCAATAAAGTAAAATTAGTGATCATAAATTTCATCCAAGCCCCGGCAGATGTAAGAAAAGGTGTAATCCAATGACTTTTACCACTTTTATAATGTAGTTATCACATTAAATGTGTAAGATAGGCAGTTTGATATAGAAAATGATGAAACGGTAGCTGCCATCTTATTTTTGGTCATGTAACCCAGAGGATGCAGCTATGGGTACAATCTGGGCTTTGATTTACTGATTCACTTCCCTGTCATGTTAAACGTACTACTTTTTACTTTTCCTTTATGAATTTATTGGCATGCACCCCATAATGCAATAGGTGGACACCCCTTTGGTCAGCATGGGCATACCAGGGGTGGTTGGTTATGGAAGCCCGGATATCTGCAAGTGGGTCTGTAATGTGAAATTAGGGATCAGAAAATTTTCCAAGCCCCAACAGATGTACGAAAATGTGTAATCCATTGACATTTACAAATTTTATTATGTTGCTATCCCTACAAACGTGTAACAGAAGCAGTTTGATGCAGAAAATGTTTGAATGGTGTCAGCCATCTTGTTTTTGGTAATGTGACCCAGGGGATATAGCTATGGGTACAGTCTGTGCCTTAATTTACTCATTCATTTCCTCGTCAAGTAAAACAGGGTACATCTTACTTTTCCTTTCTCAGTTTATTGGTATGTAACCCATAATGCAATAAGTGGACACCCTATTGGTCAGCATGGGTATACCAGGGGTGGTTGTGTGTGGCACCCCAGCTACATGCTGCGGGGTCTTTAAAGTAAAATTAGTGATCATAAATTTCATCCAAGCCCCGGCAGATGTAAGAAAAGGTGTAATCCATTGACTTTTACCACTTTTATAATGTAGTTATCACAATAAATGTGTAAGATAGGCAGTTTGATACAGAAAATGATGAAACGGTAGCTGCCATATTGTTTTTGTTCATGTGACCAGAGGATGTAGCTATGGGAACAATCTGGGCTTTGATTTACTGATTCACTTCCCTGTCATGTAAAACGGACTTCTTTTTACTTTCAGTTTTTGAATTAATTAGCATGCACCCCATAATGCAATAGGTGGACACCCCATTGGCCAGCATGGGCATACCATGGGTGGTTGGGTATGGCAATCCGGCTACCTGCAGGTTGGTCTGTAATGTGAAATTAGGGATCAGAAAATTCATCCAAGCCCCAACAGATGTAAGAAAAGGTGTAATCCAATGATATTTATCACTTTTATAATGTAGTTATCCCTACAAATGTGTAACAGAAGCAGTTTGATACAGAAAATGATTGAACAGTAGCTGCCAGCTTGTATTTGGTCATGTGACCCAGGGGATGTAGCTTTGGGTACAGTCTGTGCCTTGATTTACTCATTCACTTCCCCGCCATGTAAAACAAGCTACTTTTTACTTTTAATTTTTGTATTTATTGGCAGGCACCCCTTAATGCAATAGGTGGACACCCCATTGGTCAGCATGGGCATTCCAGGGGTGGTTGGTTATGGCACCCCGGCTATCTGCAAGTGGGTCTGTAATGTGAAATTAGGGATCAGAAAATTCATTAATGCCTATGCAGATGTACGAAAATGTGTAATCCATTGACATTTACCAATTTTATAAGGTTGTTATCCCTACAAACATGTAACAGAAGCAATGTGATACAGAAAATGATTGAATGGTGTCAGCCATCTTCTTTTTGGTCATGTGACCCAGTGGATGTAGCTATGGGTACAGTCTGTGCCTTGATTTACTCATTCAATTCACTGTCATGTAAAACAGGCTACAGCTTACTTTTCCTTTCTCAGTTTATTGGTATGTAAG
Organism: Neoceratodus forsteri; assembly: GCA_016271365.2. Lineage (NCBI taxonomy): Eukaryota > Metazoa > Chordata > Ceratodontiformes > Ceratodontidae > Neoceratodus > Neoceratodus forsteri. The sequence goes on from CM057459.1 coordinate 877,707,695, forward strand.
CTATAATGCAATAGGTGGACACCCAATTGGTCAGCATGGGTATACCAGGGTTGGTTGGGTGTGGCACCCCAACTATATGCTGGTGCGCCTATAAAGTAAAATTAGTGATCATAAATTTCATCCAAGCCCCGGCAGATGTAAGAAAAGGTGTAATCCATTGACTTTTACCACTTTTATAATGTAGTTATCACATTAAATGTGTAAGATAGGCAGTTTGATACAGAAAATGAAGAAACGGTAACTGCCATCTTGTTTTTGGTCATGTGACCCAGAGGATGTAGCTATGGGTACAATCTGGGCTTTGATTTACTCATTCACTTCCCTGTCATGTAAAACGTACTACTTTTTACTTTTCCTTTTTGAATTTATTGGCATGCACCCCATAATGCAATAGGTGGACACCCCTTTGATCAGCATCGGCATACCAGGGGTGGTTGGTTATGGAACCCTGGCTATCTGCAAGTGGGTTTGTAATGTGAAATTAGGGACCACAAAATTTATCCAAGCCCTAACAGATGTACGAAAATGTGTAATCCATTGACATTTACCAATTTTATTATGTTGTTATCCCTACAAAAATTTAACAGAAGCAGTTTGAGACAGAAAATGTTTGAATGCTGTCAGCCATCTTGTTTTTGGTCATGTGACCCAGGGGATGTAGCTATGTGTACAGTCTGGGCCTTGATTTACTCATTCGCTTCCCCGCCATGTAAAACAAGCTACTTTTTACTTTTCCTTTTTTGTATTTTTTGGAAGGAACCCCATAATGCAATAGGTGGACACCCCAATGGTCAGCATGTTCATACCAGGGGTGGTTGGTTATGGCTCCCCGGCTATCTGCAAGTGGGTCTGTAATGTGAAATTAGGGATCAGAAAATTCATCCAAGCCCATGCAGATATATGAAAATGTGTAATCCATTGACATTTACCAATTTTATAATGTTGTTATCCCTACAAACATGTAACAGAAGCAATTTGATGCAGAAAATGTTTGAATGGTGTCAGCCATCTTGTTTTTGGTCATGTGACCCAGGGGATGTATCTATGGGTACAGTCTGTGCCTTGATTTACTCATTCACTTCCTCGTCAAGTAAAACAGGGTAAATCTTACTTTTCCTTTCTCAGTTTATTGGTATGTAACCCATAATGCAATAGGTGGACACCCTATTGGTCAGCATTGGTCTACCTGGGGTGGGTGGGTGTGGCACTCCAGCTATATGCTGGTGGGTCTATAAAGTAAAATTAGTGATCATACATTTCATCCAAGCCCCGGCAGATGTAAGAAAAGGTGTAATCCATTGACTTTTACCACTTTTATAATGTAGTAATCACAATAAATGTGTAAGATAGGCAGTTTGATACAGAAAATGATGAAATGGTAGCTGCCATCTTGTTTTTGGTCATGTGACCTAGGGGATGTAGCTAAAGGTACAGTCTGGGCCTTAATTTACTCATTCACTTCCCCGCCATGTAAAACAAGCTACTTTTTAATTTTCTTTTTCGAATTTATTGGCAGGCACCCCATAATGCAATAGGTGGACAACCCATTGTTCAGCATGGGCATACCAGGGGTGGTTGGTTATGGAACCCTGGCTATCTGCAAGTGGGTCTGTAATGTAAAATTAGGGATCAGAAAATTCATCCGAGCCTCGCAGATGTATGAAAATGTGTTATCCATTCACATTTACCAATTTTATAATGTTGTTATCCCTACAAACAAGTAACAGAAGCAGTTTGAAAGAGAAAATGTTTGAATGGTGTCAGCCATCTTGTTTTGGTCATGTGACCCAGGGGATGTAGCTATGGGTACAGTCTGTGCCTTGATTTACTCATTCACTTCCCCGTCATGTAAAACAGGCTACATCTTACTTTTCCTTTCTCAGTTTATTGGTATGTAACCCATAATGCAATAGGTGGACACCCTATTGGTCAGCATGGGTATACCAGGGGTGGTTGGGTGTGGCACCCCAAATATATGCTGGTGGGTCTATAAAGAAAAATTAGTGATCGTAAATTTCATCCAAGCCCCGGCAGATGTAAGAAAAGGTGTAATCCATTGACTTTTACCACTTTTATAATGCAGTTATCACAATAAATGTGTAAGAAAGGCAGTTTGATACAGAAAGTGATGAAACGGTTGCTGTCATCTTGTTTTTGGTCATGTAACCCAGAGGATGAATCTATGGGTACAATCTGGGCTTTGATTTACTCAATCACTTCCCTGTCATGTAAAACGGGCTATTTTTTTCTTTTCCTTTTTGAATTTATTGGCATGCACAACATAATGCAATAAGTGGACACCCCATTGGTCAGCATGGGCATTCCAGGGGTGGTTGGTTAAGGCACACCGGCTATCTGCAAGTGGGTCTGTAATGTGAAAATCAGGATCAGAAAATTCATCCAAGCCCCTGCAGATGTACGAAAATGTGTAATCCATTGACATTTACCAATTTTATAATGGTGTTATCCTACAAACATGTAGCAGAAGCAGTTTGATACAGAAAATGAATGAATGGTGTCAGCCATCTTGTTTTTGGTCATTTGACCCAGGGGATGTAGCTATTGGATCAGTCTGTGCCTTGATTTACTCATTCACTTCCCCGTCATGTAAAACAGTATACATCTTACTTTTTCTTTCTCAGTTTATTGGTATGTAACCCATAATGCAATAGGTGGACACCCTATTGGTCAGCATGGGTATACCAGGGGTGGTTGGATGTGGCACCCCAGCTATTTGCTGGTGGGTTTATAAAGTAAAATTAGTGATCATAAATTTCATCCAAGCCCTGGCAGATGTAGAAAGGTGTAATCCATTGACTTTTACAACTTTTATAATGAATAAATGTGTAAGATAGGCAGTTTGATACAGAAAATGATGAAACGGTAGCTGCCATCTTGTTTTTGGTCATGTGACCCGGGGATGTAGCTAAGGGTACAATCTGGGCCTTGATTTACTCATTCACTTCCCCGCCTTGTAAAACAAGCTACTTTTTACTTTTCCTTCTTGAATTTATTGGCAGGCACGCCATAATGCAATAGGTGGACACCCATTGGTCAGCATGGGCATACCAGGGGTGGTTGGTTAGGGCACCCTGGCTATCTGCAAGGGGGTCTGTAATGTGAAATTAGGGATCAGAAAATTCATCCAAGTCCCTACAGATGTATGAAAATATGTAATCCATTGACATTTACCAATTTTATAAAGTTGTTATCCCTACAAACGTGTAACAGAAGCTGTTTGATACAGAAAATGTTTGAATGGTGTTTGCCATCTTGTTTTTGGTCATGTGACCCAAGGGATGTAGCAATGGGTACAGTCTGTGCCTTGATTTACTCATTCACTTCTCCGTCATGTAAAACAGGCTACAGCTTACTTTTCCTTTCTCAGTTTATTGGTATGTAAGCCATAATGCAATAAGTGGACACCCTATTGGTCAGCATGCGTATACCAGGGGTGGTTGTGTGTGGCACCCCAGCTACATGCTGGGGGGTCTTTAAAGTAAAATTAGTGATCATAAATTTCATCCAAGCCCCGGCAGATGTAAGAAAAGGTGTAATCCATTGACTTTTACCACTTTTATAATGTAGTTATCACAATAAATGTGTAAGATAGCAGTTTGATACAGAAAATGATGAAACGGTAGCTGCCATATTGTTTTTGTTCATGTGACCCAGAGGATGTAGCTATGGGAACAATCTGGGCTTTGATTTACTCATTCACTTCCCTGTCATGTAAAACGGACTACTTTTTACTTTTAGTTTTTGAATTTATTGGCATGCACCCCATAATGCAATAGGTGGACACCCCATTGGCCAGCATGGGCATACCATGGGTGGTTGGGTATGGCAACCCGGCTACCTGCAGATGGGTCTGAAATGTGAAATTAGGGATTAGAAAATTCATCCAAGCCCCAACAGATGTAAGAAAAGGTGTAATCCATTGATATTTATCCCTTTTATAATGTAGTTATCTCTACAAATGTGTAACAGAAGTAGTTAGATACAGAAAATGATTGAACAGTAGCCGCCAGCTTGTATTTGGTCATGTGACCCAGGGGATGTAGCTATGGGTACATTCTGGGCCTTGATTTACTCATTCACTTCCCCGCCATGTAAAACAAGCTACTTTTTACTTTTCCTTTTTGTATTTATTGGCAGGCACCCCATAATGCAATAGGTGGACACCCCATTGGTCAGCAAGGGCATTCCAGTGGTGGTTGGTTATGGCACCCCGGCTATCTGCAAGTGGGTCTGTAATGTGAAATTAGGGATCAGAAAATTCATTAATGCCCCTGCAGATGTACGAAAATGTGTAATCCATTGACATTTACCAATTTTATAAGGTTGTTATCCCTACAAACATGTAACAGAAGCAATGTGATACAGAAAATGATTGAATGGTGTCAGCCATCTTCTTTTTGGTCATGTGACCCAGGGGATGTAGCTATGGGTACAGTCTGTGCCTTGATTTACTCATTCAATTCCCCGTCATGTAAAACAGGCTACATCTTACTTTTCCTTTCTCTGTTTATTGGTATGTAAGCTATAATGCAATAGGTGGACACCCTATTGGTCAGCATGGGTATACCAGGGATGGTTGGCTGTGGCACCCCAACTATATGCTGGTGCGCCTATAAAGTAAAATTAGTGATCATAAATTTCATCCAAGCCCCGGCAGATGTAAGAAAAGGTGTAATCCATTGACTTTTACCACTTTTATAATGTAGTAATAACAATAAATGTGTAAGATAGGCAGTTTGATACAGAAAATGATGAAACGGTAGCTGCCATCTTGTTTTTGGTCATGTGACCTAGGGGATGTAGCTAAAGGTACAGTCTGGGCCTTAATTTACTCATTCACTTCCCCGCCATGTAAAACAAGCTACTTTTTAATTTTCTTTTTCGAATTTATTGGCTGGCACCCCATAATGCAATAGGTGGACAACCCATTGTTCAGCATGGGCATACCAGGGGTGGTTGGTTATGGAACCCTGGCTATCTGCAAGTGGGTCTGTAATGTGAAATTAGGGATCAGAAAATTCATCCGAGCCCCTGCAGATGTATGAAAATGTGTTATCCATTCACATTTACCAATTTTATAATGTTGTTATCCCTACAAACAAGTAACAGAAGCAGTTTGAAAGAGAAAATGTTTGAATGGTGTCAGCCATCTTGTTTTTGGTCATGTGACCCAGGGGATGTAGCTATGGGTACAGTCTGTGCCTTGATTTACTCATTCACTTCCCCGTCATGTAAAACAGGCTACATCTTACTTTTCCTTTCTCAGTTTATTGGTATGTAACCCATAATGCAATAGGTGGACACCCCATTGGTCAGCAAGGGCATACCAGGGGTGGTTGGTTATGGCAGCCCGGCCATCTGCAAGTGAGTCTGTAATGTGAAATTAGGGATCAGAAAATTTATCCAAGCCATAACAGATGTTCGAAAATGTGTAATCCATTGACATTTACCAATTTTATTATGTTGTTATCCCTAGAAACGTGTAACAGAAGCAGTTTGATACAGAAAATGTTTGAATGGTGTCAGCCATCTTGTTTTTGGTCATGTGACCCAGGGGATGTAGCTATGGGTACAGTCTGGGCCTTGATTTACTCATTCACTTCCCCGCCATGTAAAACAAGCTACTTTTCACTTTTCCTTTTGTATTTTTTGGCAGGCACCCCATAATGCAATAGGTGGACACCCCTTTGATCAGCATGGGCATACCAGGGGTGGTTGGTTATGGCACCCCGGCTATCTGCAAGTGGGTCTGTAATGTGAAATTAGGGATCAGAAAATTCATCCAAGCCCCTGCAGATGTATGAAAATGTGTAATCCATTGACATTTACCAATTTTATAATGTTGTTATCCCTACAAACATGTAACAGAAGCATTTTAATGCAGAAAATGTTTGAATGGTGTCAGCCATTTTGTTTTTGGTCTTGTGACCCAGGGGATGTAGCTATGGGTACAGTGTGTGCCTTGATTTACTCATTCACTTCCTCGTCAAGTAAAACAGGGTACATCTTACTTTTCCTTTCTCAGTTTATTAGTATGTAACCCATAATGCAATAGGTGGACACCCTATTGGTCAGCATTGGTATACCTGGGGTTGGTGGGTGTGGCACTCCAGCTATATGCTGGTGGGTCTATAAAGTAAAATTAGTGATCATAAATTTCATCCAAGCCCCGGCAGATGTAAGAAAAGGTGTAATCCATTGACTTTTACCACTTTTATAATGTAGTTATCACAATAAATGTGTAAGATAGGCAGTTTGATACAGAAAATGATGAAACGGTAGCTGCCATCTTGTTTTTGGTCATGTGACCCAGGGGATGTAGCTAAAGGTACAGTCTGGGCCTTGATTTACTCATTCACTTCCCGTCATGTAAAACAAGCTACTTTTTAATTTTCTTTTTCGAATTTATTGGCAGGCACCCCATAATGCAATAGGTGGACAACCCATTGTTCAGCATGGGCATACCAGGGGTGGTTGGTTATGGAACCCCGGCTTTCTGCAAGTGGGTCTGTAATGTGAAATTAGGGATCAGAAAATTCATCCGAGCCCCTGCAGATGTATGAAAATGTGTTATCCATTGACATTTACCAATTTTATAATGTTGTTATCCCTACAAACAAGTAACAGAAGCAGTTTGAAAGAGAAAATGTTTGAATGTTGTCAGCCATCTTGTTTTTGGTCATGTGACCCAGGGGATGTAGCTATGGGTACAGTCTGTGCCTTGATTTACTCATTCACTTCCCCGTCATGTAAAACAGGCTACATCTTACTTTTCCTTTCTCAGTTTATTGGTATGTAACCCATAATGCAATAGGTGGACACCCTATTGGTCAGCGTGGGTTTACCAGGGGTGGTTGGGTGTGGCACCCCAACTATATGCTGGTGGGTCTATAAAGAAAAATTAGTGATCGTAAATTTCATCCAAGCCCCGGCAGATGTAAGAAAAGGTGTAATCCATTGACTTTTACCACTTTTATAATGCAGTTATCACAATAAATGTGTAAGAAAGGCAGTTTGATACAGAAAGTGATGAAACGGGTTGCTGCCATCTTGTTTTTGGTCCTGTAACCCAGAGGATGAATCTATGGGTACAATCTGGGCTTTGATTTACTCATTCACTTCCCTGTCATGTAAAACGGACTACTTTTTACTTTTCCTTTTTGAATTTATTGGCATGCACAACATAATGCAATAAGTGGACACCCCATTGGTCAGCATGGGCATACCAGGGGTGGTTGGTTATGGCACACCGGCTATCTGCAAGTGGGTCTGTAATGTGAAAATCAGGATCAGAAAATTCATCCAAGCCCCTGCAGATGTACGAAAATGTGTAATCCATTGACATTTTCCAATTTTATAATGTTGTTATCCTACAAACGTGTAACAGAAGCAGTTTGATACAGAAAATGTATGAATGGTGTCAGCCATCTTGTTTTTGGTCATTTGACCCAAGGGATGTAGCTATTGGTACAGTCTGTGCCTTGATTTACTCATTCACTTCCCCGTCATGTAAAACAGGATACATCTTACTTTTCCTTTCTCAGTTTATTGGTATGTAACCCATAATGCAATAGGTGGACACCCTATTGGTCAGCATGGGTATACCAGGGGTGGTTGGATGTGGCACCCCAGCTATATGCTGGTGGGTTTATAAAGTAAAATTAGTGATCATAAATTTCATCCAAGCCCTGGCAGATGTAAGAAAAGGTGTAATCCATTGACTTTTACAACTTTTATAATGAATAAATGTGTAAGATAGGCAGTTTGATACAGAAAATGATGAAACGGTAGCTGCCATCTTGTTTTTGGTCATGTGACCCAGGGGATGTAGCTAAGGGTAGAATCTGGGCCTTGATTTACTCATTCACTTCCCAGCCTTGTAAAACAAGCTACTTTTTACTTTTCCTTCTTGAATTTATTGACAGGCACTCCATAATGCAATAGGTGGACACCCCATTGGTCAGCATGGGCATACCAGGGGTATTTGGTTAGGGCACCCTGGCTATCTGCAAGTGGGTCTGTAATGTGAAATTAGGGATCAGAAAATTCATCCAAGTCCCTACAGATGTATGAAAATCTGTAATCCATTGACATTTACCAATTTTATAATGTTGTTATCCCTACAAACGTGTAACAGAAGCAGTTTGATACAGAAAATGTTTGAATGGTGTTTGCCATCTTGTTTTTGGTCATGTGACCCAGGGGATGTAGCTATGGGTACAGTCTGTGCCTTGATTTACTCATTCACTTCCCCGTCATGTAAAACAGGCTACATCTTACTTTTCCTTTCTCAGTTTATTGGTATGTAACCCATAATGCAATAGGTGGACACCCTATTGGTCAGCATGGGTATACCAGGGGTTGTTGGGTGTGGCACCCCAGCTATACGCTGGTGGGTCTATAAAGTAAAATTGGTGATCGTAAATTTCATACAAGCCCCGGCAGATGTAAGAAAAGGTGTAATCCATTGACTTTTACCACTTTTGTAATGTAGTTATCATAATAAATGTGTAAGATAGGCAGTTTGATGCAGAAAATGATGAAACGGTAGCTGCCATCTTGTTTTTGGTTATGTGACCCAGGGGATGTATCTATGGGTACAATCCTGGCTTTGATTTATTCATTTACTTCCGTGCCATCTAACACAAGCTACTTTTCACTTTTTTCTTTTTGAATTTATTGGCATGCACCCCATAATGTAATAGGTGGTCACCCCTTTGGCCAGCATGGACATTCCTGGGGTGGTTGGGTATGGCACACCGTCTATCTGCAAGTGGGTCTATAATGTGAAATTAGGGATCAGAAATTTCATCCAAGCCACTGCTGCCATAAGAAAGGGTGTAATCCATTGACATTTACCACTTTTATGATCTTGTGATCTCAATAAATGAGTCACAAGCATTTTGACACACAAAATGGCTGAATGGTGTCAGCCATCTTGTTTTTGGTCATGTGACCCTAGGTAGGTAGCTATAGGTGCAATCTGGCCCTTGATTTACTCATTCACTTCACTATCATGATGAAACAGGGCTACTTTTCTTAATCGATTTTGTGGACGCAATTCTATAATCCAATAGTACCCTCAGAGGCAACATGGCCCCTACCTTTGGTGGTCCGCTCTGATCACTCATAATCTGTAGGTGAGAAACCAATGTGAAATGTGTGTTTATATAAAGAATTTGTAGCCTGAAAGTGAAAATCAGTTACATTTTAGACAACAATTTTTATCAGTGATGCAACCGATTTTAACGTTTTTACAAACTTCATTATTTTTTGCGAATACAAATTTGCAAAAACAATCAAAATTTCACTAAATAAACATATATATATCTCCAAATGTCTTTTTTGGAAAAGCTATATTTTCACTTTGAATTATAATTGTGTTAGTTTCTTACTACCCTGACAAAAAAGGTTTACCAAGGAATTAAGAAAAATTATGTAATAACATCATAACCGATAAGTGTACAATCCCAGTGAAAAAATCTCTGGCAGCAGGGATATGCAATTTTCAGAAAAACCTTGGCAGTGTAAGGGTTAAGAAATACTTACCATAAGTTAGATGCTACAGGCCTCCATCAGCTGCATTACAGCTGCTGCATCACCTAAATAAGACTCTGGGATCACTAACCTTAGAAGTCATAACTTTAGGAGACTTCAATTTGAATTGACTTGCCACTGCCTCGGCACCCATAAAAGCCTTTTGTGACTTCATTGGGCTGACACAACTTATTAATGAACCCACGAGACCAAATACAAAGAACCCAAACAATAGTTCTCTACTGGATCTTATCTTAGTAGGTAAACCATATCTATTTACTCATGCTGACATATTTTTCGCAGATACAAGTGATTATTGTTACATTGCTTGTGTAAGGGCATCTAAAACAGTCACATCAGATTCAAAATTTGCCACAAAAAGAAGATGTTGCAACTTCAACCCCTAAACATTTATTACCCTACTAAGAGATTTATTATGCTGGCAGAACTTTTACCTTGCAAAATCGTTGGACACGGCTTACAACATCTTTCATGAAATCATTGCAGGAGCTCTGGATAACCTTGCTCCACTGAGTAAAGTCTGTAATAAGGTGAAATCCTGCTGCTGGTTTAATCCAGAGCTAAAGACTATCTTACAAAAAAGAGATGCATTTTGGAAAATGGCATGGAAATCTAAGCTCCCGACTGACTGGACCTTGTTTAGGAGGGAGAGGAATCTCTGCACCAAGCTGGTCAGAGAGTCAAAGGTCACTTTTTATTGTAGGGAACTTGATGCATCCTCGAAGTGCCCCAACAAATTCTGGAAAACCTTAAAATAATTAGAAGGATACACTCCTGGAAACTCACTACCCGCTAAAATCCTATTTGGTGGCACCTCAATCTCTTGTGAACCCTCCATACTTGAACACCTCAACAATCATTTTGCCACTGCAGGACTAGCCTTTGACAGCTCTCCTGCCAATAACCTATGATCCCAACTTGGTGCATAAGACCAAGGAACCCCAGTATCTAACTCCTCATTCTCCCTGCAGCCAGTCTCGTTGAAGGAGGTCGAAGACCTTCTGTTACAGCTGGCTATCAAGAAAAGCCCTGGAGCTGACTTTTTAGACCTCTACTACCTGAACATTGTTTATCAGTTCCTAGCTGTCCCACTTACTCACCTCTTTAGCCTATCACTCTCCCAGGCTGTCAAGCCACCACTGTGGAATACATCTCAGGTCATCCCCCTGTTTAAATCCAGAGATCCTGCAGGCCTTAATAATTACATGCTCATCTCCTTACTTCTGATCTTATCCAAACTCCTGGAAAATATTTTGAGTAACCAGCTCACAAAATATCTAGAATCTGAAAATCTAATTAACTCCTTACAATCCGGTTTTAGGGAATGACATAGCACTGTTACTGCTCTTGCTAAAGTGACTAATTACTGGCTACATGGACTGGATGATAAAAACTTTGTATGCGCAGTATTTTTGGACCTAAGCAAGGCCTTTGATACTGTAGACCACAATCTGCTTCTTACATCACTCAGGAACATTGGCCTGGACCATCACTCCCAAAAGTGGTTTGCTAATTACCTTGCAGGCCAGTACCAGCAGGTCAAGGCAGAAGGGGAATTTTCTCCATTAAAACCTCTATTGAGAGGAGTTTCCATTGGTTCCATATTTGGTCCTCTACTATTTGCAACATATATTAATATAATTAATGACAACACCAAAACTGCCAACATTCACCTCTTCGCTGACTACACGGTACTCTGCTCCAAAGGACCCTTTCCTACTGCTGCTTGCGATGTCCTGCAGTGTGATTTTAATCTGCCGCAATTACAATTGTTAAATCAGAAACTATTACTAAACGCAAAACAGACCAAAGCAATGTTATTCTCACCTTGCGCATATGATGCCATGTCTATAACATCCCCTCAGATCACTTCACTACTGGGAGAACCCTTGGAATATGTGTCTAAGTTCAAATACCTGGATGTCTGGATTGATCATAGGTAAGGCTGTATTATATTCATGGCAAAAAAGGAATGATTTCACAGTGTTTGCATGGAAAATCTAAATAATTACTCGGATACATCGCTAATTTCATTTAGCATTGAATACATCTTTAGATTTTCTGGCTTTATACTTCATCGAATATCAGTCAGCATAGAACCGTAATGAGAAAATGATCTCTCAACACTGGCACTATGGGCTACTAACTAACAATTTAAAACAGCTGTAGATAAAGAAATCAGTCACACAATTAAACAACTATGCTATTAAGTGCTTAAGTGTTTAAGCAATCCATGATTTCATGATGTTCTACATAGTGTTAGCAATTAGGAAATGACTGAATGATTCGAATGCTGTCAATTTAAGTGTTTAGGAGATGATTAACTAAATGTCGGGGTAATCAGGAGATGAAAGAAAGACATTGATACCATTTTTGCCAAAATTCACGGAACCTGCCAATTTTCACAGTATCCGTGAATTTTGTGTGGACCGTGAATTTATTACAGCCTTAATCATAGGTTATCCTTTAATGATCACATATTAGAGCTGCTATAAAAGCTCAGACACAGGCTTGGTCTTTTTTACAGGATAAACCAGTTCATGACAAGAGAGGCCAAGATGAGTCTGGTTCAGTCCACTTTTCTTTCCCTTCTTGACTACACAGACTTCTTATTCTGTCAGGGCCTGACCGCTGCACTCTCTAAGCTTGACACACTTTACCACAGAGCTCTAAGATTTATCACTGGTCTCCTTTACTCGACCCATCATCGTTCCTTATATACAGCGGTGGGCTGGTCATCTCTTAAGTACAAACTGCAGAGAAATGCAGCCATTTGGATGTTTAGAGTCATTTCCAGTAGGCTGCCTCAATATATATATACATATCAGATTACTTGCCATTTTGTACAGTAGGCAAGTACTCATTAAGAAGTTCCTCCTATATTTTACTGCTTATACCCAAGGTAAGCTTTCGATTCAGTAGGGCATCAATAAATTATATGCTCCTCCTACTAAGGAATATGATACAAAAATCCTTGAAACTGGTCCACTCTTTGTTGGTAGTTGCTTTGAAAACAAGCTATGCTTTCTTCTTCAATGAATCCTGTAATTGTTATCATTGAACCAGTCTTGTTCCCGATATGGAGAACTTGGGTCAAAATGCTGGTTATTCACCGCTCTAGTTTCCCCACCTACACCTCTTGCACTTACCAGTGTTCTCTATCTCCACAGCATTGATCTTCACTCAAACTTGGCTTATGGTCTTAGAACTGAATCTTTCTCCATGACTATAGTACTGCCTGGCCCCTCACCCCTGGTTACCTACCAGGTATATGCTCCAAAAAATATGGTCCTCTGAACCAGCACTCTAGGCTTCTCAATGTCCTCTCCCCTCAGTACCCTTTCCTAGCTCATGCTCTAAAACTGTCCTAGTGCCCCAGCATTTTCAGGCTTCTATACCTCCTCAATTACTGGCACTTCCTTTCCATACCCCTTTATCTGCCCTATGTTCTTCCACCAGTCATCATCACAGCATCAGGTGCTGTACTATCCTCCCTGCTCCCTCCTCTGGTAGCTTTGGGATTTTATACCTGTACTTAAGTACAGTTATCTTAACCAGCACATAGACCTCTAAAATATCTATGTATTATACATATTATGGCTAGTTCTGCTGACTGCATCATTTAGTCCAGTATTGAACAATGAAATGTTTATATACTGTAAATATTATGTATAGTCCTGCTGATTGCACCATTTAATCTGCAATTGACCGATGAAATGTTTATACACTGTAAATAACTTGTCTAGTCCTGCTGATGGTATCACTTAGTCTCTGTAATTCTATGCTATTTTACCCCTTGTCTTTTGTCCAATGTAAGTATAACTATATGTTCAGTCCAGGTCCATCTTGAAACTGAGCATTGCTCAATGATGTTCACCTGGTGAAATAAAGATTTTGATTGATTGAATGATTGAAGTAAATGAATTGCACACATACTAAGCAGCAACAGTGCACCTGGAGTTAACAACACCTGAATTCATGCATGTTGACAAAAGCAAAAGTAATACAATCAAAATCTGACTCAGATATCTGAGCTGCAGTCACCTCTCCCTCCCAGTAATGAAAAATTCAATATTTACCTTGTTGTTGTGCAGTGTGAAATGTGGTGCATCCCAACATCCCATATCCAAATCCTGGCATGCATGTCATGGTGGTGTACTCCTCAGTACACTACATAATATAAAATTAGTACAAACATACAGTACAAGCACTCAAGACGTCCCAACAGCAACCCACCATCCCCCTTCTCTTGCACCCAAAAAAATAAATACGGACAGATACTTAGTGTGCAGCAGCATTGATCGACTATGTAAAGAGGATCCCCATGAAGCAGACAAAGAATTACTTCTTGTGGCAACTAGTCAGAGCAGCAGGCAGCAGCTACAGGCAACAGCAGCAGCACACAAAATGTCAGTCAATCCACACTGATTTAAAACCATGCAGCCAACAGAATGAACCAGGGCAGCATCACTGTGAAATGATAATTCCACAGTTCTCAGTCAATTGAGAAACCAGTAGCAGGAGGAAGCAAGTGCAACTTTGAGTAGCAGGACCATTTTGCATAAAGATTTATTTTTCTCAGTGTGGTAAATTGGCTTATGTTATGTTGAATGTCAGGCAGTGGCAGCACCACAGTTGGGCCTGAAAACCATATTAAATGGTGCAGAAAACAGCAGATGTGGGTCTTTTGTGAATGTGAACCATGTAACTGCATGTCTGACATGAGATTTCAGTCTGAGTTTAAAGTACCATTTTTTTAGGAAACATTTCTGGACATGTGCTGCCTGTGCTGCATTCACAGAAACAAGAAATCAGTTGTAAATGGTGGACCAAAGACTATTGTTTGGTCTGAGTGGGGGTTTGGGCACCATAAAACATCATGGCTGAGACCTTATTTCAGTCTGAAGTTACTGTAACATTTTTTTGGAAACATTTCTGGACTTTTGGGCCATGTTACTCATTGGCAACACCAAGATCAGACATGAAACCATTGGTAAACAGTGTGCCAAACAACATGTTTTGGTCCAGGTGGAAGGTGTGCAACATATAACAGTATGTCTGACACTTGATTTAGGTCAGAAAGTACTGTGCTATTTTTTGGGAAACATTTCTGGACTTAAGTGCCATGTTAGGCAGTTGCAGCACCATGGTTAGGCCTGAAAAGCATTTCAACAGTGCATAAAACAGATATTTGGGTCCTCATGGTGGATGTGAACCATGTAACTGCATGTCTGACACCTGATTTCTGTCTGAATGTACTGTGCAATTTTTGGGGAAACATTTCTGGACATGCACTGACACCATATTTCAGTCTCAATTTGATGTATCATTATTTCTGTAACATTTCTGGACATTCACTGCCTGTGCTACACTCGCAGAAACAAGATGTGGCCTAAAAACAATTGTAAACAGAGGCCAAAATAGCATTTTAATGTCTGGGTGCTGGAGAGGCAATGTAAAACATCAGAATTGACACCACATTTTGATCTCAATTTGATGTAACATTTTTCCTGTAACATTTCTGGATATTTATTGCCTGTGCTACACTCACAGAAACAAAATGTGGCCTAAAAACAATTGTATACAGTGGACCAAAGACCATTGTTTGGTCCGGGTAGGGGTTTGGGTGCCATAAAACATTATGGCTGAGTCCAGATTTCTCTCTGAATTTAATGTACCATTTTCCTGCAATGTTTCTGGACATTTACTGCCTGTGCTGCACTTACAGAAACGAGATGTGGTGTAAAAACAATTGTAAACAGTGGCCAAAACAACACTTTAATGCCTGGTTGCTTGTGGAGCACCATAAAACATCAGACTGACAGAAGATTTCAGTCTCAATTTGATGTAACATATTTTGGTAAATATTTCTGGACTTGTAGGCCCTGTTTGGCACCAGCAGCAGTGAGTTTCAAGCAGAAATATTTGGCAAACAGGCCTTAAAACAGCTATTTAATGTCTGGGTGGTGATGTTGGGGGGGCACAATAAACAATCATGGCTAAGACCTGATTTTGATCTGTGTTTACTGTAACATTATTTGGGAAACATTTCTGAACTTATGGGCCATGTTAGACATTGGCAACACTCTGTCTAACTCTACATTCTCAATGTCATCCTAATTTTTTCTGGTCCTATTTCTCATCTTATCATGCCTACTCTGCCCAGCATGGCTTCAAGAGGCTATGTTAAACTGTGGCCTTACTAGAGCAAATTTTGGACTGGGTGGTGGGGGTGTGGTTGGGCACTACAACACCAAGTCAAGATTGTGGTAAACCATGGGGACATGCGTGTTAAGCACAATAAAATTTACATTATGTTTAACTTTGTTATAAAAGTGCTCATGTTTCTATGATTATTGAGTACATATTCAGACTGATCCTGCACACAACCAAAACAACTGCCAGGCCACAACATCGCACATAGCTTTGGGAAAAAATGTTCATAGGAACAATTTACAAATTACAATACTTTTCTTTTGTGGATAGGAGTTGGAAACACATACAGAAGGACTAACATAAACCAAGTAGAAAGGTACACTGATTATCGGTAAAGACTAAAATTGACTGACAGACAGGAACACATGACAGGGGGTGCATACAGGGTCAGGTCAGTGACAGGGTATACATTTGAAAGAGGAAAGGAAGGGAGCATAAACATTGCATAACAAAAAACTGGACAACAAAAAGAAACAAAAGGATATAGAAGAAGAAGAGGACAGAAAATATATAAATATATATTTTTTTTGCTTTATGTTCTTTTTAGAGGGTGCAGAAAAGGGAAGAGTGACAATAAGAAAGCAAGGACAGGAGAAAGAAAAGAAAAAACAAATTGCTGCCAGTACTGCACTGACATAATCTTTTCTGGTCTGGACCGTTACACTGCACTGGTGCCAGGTGTCACAACCCCACTCAGCAAGTCAACCCTCTACTCCCAAAGTGCCAACCTCTGAGTGTAGAATTGTGAACAGTTAACAGAACAAGGTAACCCTCTTGTCTGTTTTGTTGGTTCAAGTCACCTTTGTCACAAGTTCTGGAGGGATTCAAACTGATAACCTCTTGCTAGCATACCCAATTGTCAGGCTCAGATAATTCTGTCTTGAGGTGGTCAGATATCTTTGCCTATGTACACCTAACCAGGTATTACAAAATGAACTCTTAGAACTCCATGCAAGACCTAGAGAACTCTTATCTGTTTCCCAGTTTGGTACCACAATAAGCTCATGTACAGTGTCAACTGTAAACATCTAAGCTTCACTTATAAAAAAGAAATTTCAAGGCACACCAAGCAGTTTCTATTTTTAAAATATAGCTTTACTTTAAAATAGATAAAAAAAATAGGAAAACAGTAAATACAGAGCACAATATCCCAACACATACAGTCTTAAAAACAAAACAGGTTTAAAAGTGAAAATTCCTACAACCCATACACTCAGACTGGTCTTAGCTAATGTATCCTTACTTTCTTAATCTTTCAGTGCTTTGATGTTCCTCTTTTCTCAGTCAGATAATGAATGTGTCTGTGAGGTCTGCTCAGTATACTTAAAAGCAGTCTTGAGCTGGCCTTCTGTCTGAGGTCACCTAACTCCGCTGTGGTGTATTAAAATTTATATTTTATAACACAGGATGTCCTAATAAGATATTTGACAAAAATAGGTGACATGAATCTCCTCTCTTCATGTGACTTCCCCCAACCCAGTCTGTGATCTGCTTCACACAGACATCAAAGTCTCTTTGATGTAATTAGCTGACTTCCTTGGGAGTAACCCCAACACATGCACATTCCCCTTTCCTCATGACACCTAGTGCAAGTCAAAGGATTTCCCTGAGGGCATTTTAAAATGGAAATATTGGTCCCTGGCTTCAAAGCAAATTGGCAAAGTAATTGCATCTCAGATATCTGTAGTTTAACCTACATCCTGTCCTTTGACCTTATACCAGGGAGGTTTGATGTGTCAGTTTCAGCAAGACTGTAGTTTCTACTAACAGACACTCCCTTGCATATTTTATGCTGCAGAAAAAATATCATATTGTAATCAGAACCAGCTGTCCACGTGCCATAATCCTCCCCAAAGAGACTGAATTTGTGGGCTCTACCCAAATCAGTTCACTCCTCATAGACATGAGACAGCCCATCTGAGTTCTGATTGGTCAGTCCAGACCTATGTAGAATGGTCATGTCAAATCCTTGCAAAGCAAGCCTCCATCTTAGTAATCTACCATTGTTCTTCCCCATCTATGTCAGCCAAACCAGGGGGTTGTGATCAGTCTGCACCACAAAATGCTGCCCATACAAGAATGGTTCCAATTTCTTTAGGGCCCACACTATGGCAAGACACTCCTTTTCCACAGTGGAGTATGACTGCTCCCTGGGAAGTAACTTTTTACTCAGGTAGAACATTGGGTGATCCCTCCCTTGACTGAATGTCTGACTCAGTACTGCCCCAATATCCATGTCTGAGGTGTCAGTCTGAACTATAAAAGGTTTTCTATAGTCAGGACTTGTCAAAACAGGAGCACTGCACAGTGCCTCCTTTAGTTTGGAAAAGGCTTCCTCACAGGCTGGGCCCCAAGTAATTTTCTTGGGCATCCTTTTCTTTGTCAAGTCAGATAGAGGAGCAGCTGGGGCACTGTAATTGGGTACAAATGTTCTATAGTACCCTGCTGACCCAAGAAAACTTCTGACCTGCTTCTGAGTTTCTGGTCTGTGCCATGCCTGGATGACCTCTATTTTTATTTGGTTAGGACAGGGCTGTCCCTAGCCTACCACATGCCCAAGGTATGCCACCTCTCCCATGGCCACCTGGCACTTCTCAGCTTTGACAGTGAGCCCAGCCCTCTGTATCCTGCCCAGCACTTCCCTTAGGTGGGATAGGTGTTCCTCCCAGCTGGTACTAAAGATGTCAGTGTCTTACAGGTACACCACGACGTACTTCTCAGCACCATTTAACACCTGGTTCACCAAACTTTGGAAAGTGCCTGGGGTGTTCTTCATTCCGGAAGGCATTACTTTAAACTAAAATAAGCCTATCAGAGTGATGAAGGCCGACCTCTCCCTAGCTCTGTCCATCTATTCTACCTGCTAATGCCCCTTTGTCAGGTCAATGGTTGTAAGGTAGGTCACCCCTCTCAACTTGTACAGGAGTTCATCCATCTGGGGCATCAGGTGGGCATCTGACTTTGTGACTGCCTTCAGTCCATGATAGTCCACACAGAAATGAGTTGAGCCATCTGGTTTGGGTACAAGGACTATGGATGAGGCCCAAGGACTGTGGGATCTCTGGATTACCCCTAAATCCAGCATCTCCATCATATGGGCATCTGTGTCCCTGTCTCCACATCATGTGTTGCTAAGGGGGTTAGTCCAGGCTTGGTGCTAAACAAGGGGGCAAAGTCTGCTAAAACCTCCCATACTTCCTGGATCTGGCCAGGGGCCAGCTGAGGAGACAATTTTACTGCCTCCACAGAGGACTCCCATTTACTCTCTTCCAGCATGTCCAGAAGGGGGTCTTCTTCATCTGTCCCCTTCCCATGACTACACACTGCAAACTCTATGTCAGCCCTATTTGCATATGGCTCATCATGTTGACATGGTACATCCTTTCTGTCTATCTTCGGTCAGATAACACCACAATGTAGTTCACGTCATTTACCTTCCTAACCACTTTGTACAGTCCTGCCCACTCAGCCTGCAGCTTGTCTTTCCAGACCGGAATAAGGACCATGACTTTCTGACCAACCATGTACAAGCGAGCACTAGCTCTGAGGTCGAACCACACTTTTTATTTCTGTTGGGCAGCTGCAAGGTTGCTCTGAGCTGTCTCCATAAGCTCCTTCAGCCTGTCCCTAAACCTAAGGACGTTATCCACAATGGGAGTTCCCTGGGTGGTGTGCTTGCCTTCCCAGACCTCCTGGATCAAGTGCAGGGGCCCACGTATTCGGTATCCAAATAAGAGTTTGAAGGGGGAAAATCCTCTCAACTCTTGGGGCACCTCCCTGTATGCAAGCAACAGGTGGGGAAGGTATTTCTCCCAGTCCCTCCCATGCTGTTCATCAAATGCTGGAGCATTGACTTTAGGGTACCATTGAATAGTTACACAAACCCATTGACTTGTGGGTGATAAGGTGTTGTGCATCTCTGCACCACCCCACACTTCTGCCATAAACATTTCATGAGGTCCAACATGAAGGAACACCCTCGATCAGTGATTACCTCCTGCGGAAACCCAACACTGGAGAAAATCCCAAGTAAGGCATCTGCCACTTTGTCCACAGTGAGGACAGGATGACTTCCTCTGGGTACCGGGTGGCATAATCCACCACAGTCAGGATGAATCTCTTCCCTGAGGAGCTGGGGGTATTTAAAGGTCCCACAGTACCCATTCCCACCCTCTGGAATGGCTCCTCTACTATGAACAATGGTATCAGGGCAGCTTGGGTTTTCTTGCCTGCCTTCCCTATTTCTTGGCACCGGTGACAAGACCTGTAATACTCCTTCATCTGCTGAGTGAAGATGGTTAATAGAAATTCTGGGCTAACCACTGCGTAGTGCGTGTGATTCCCCAATGAACAGACAAGGGAATATCATGGGCAATCTTGAGCAACTGCTAGCAATAACACTGGGGAATGGCAAGCTGCCTGCCTAACATCCCTCCCTCTGTCTGTACTGCCTGAGTATACATAAGTCCATTTTCCCAATAAACTTTATGTCTGCCGTCACCTCCCTGTGTGCTATCAGAGTCTGCCCTAGCCCTCAACTTCTCTAAACTAGGGTCACTCTTTTGAGCAGCTGCAAACCCCTCACACAGTCCCAAGGCATGGGATAGGTTCCCTTCAGTCATTAAACTAGGGACCCTAGAACTAGCATCATGGCCCTCAGGATCATTGTCAATCCCAACCCTCTGACAAGGGGTCACCTCACCCTCTTCAGAGTAACCCTCTGTAGCTGTGTGGTTGCTTGCTACTGGGGAAATTTCTACCCCCTTTTTATCAGTCTCCCCATCTGGAAACACAGGCTGGGGAACCAGCCTCTCTGTGGTTTCCACAGTAGCGTCTGTGGGGTTCATGGAACTACAATTTTCCCTTGCCACTTGGCTACTGGTAACTGCACATATTATCCCCTGCTGGAGATTGTTACCCAGGATCACATCCACTGCTAATGTTTTGGCTACAGCCACCTGCTGCACAGTTCCCCCTGTTTTACCCCAGTCTAGGAGAATATTAGTGAAGGGCAATGTTTTCTCCCCACCTGCAAAGTCCTGTACGGTGACATATTTATTGGGTATAAACTGACCAGGCTGTACCAGATCCCCCTTTACCAAGGTCAGGGATGCCTCGTGTCCCTTAACCCCTGCGTGTCTACACCATTCCCCATGACTAGGTGCATGTGTTCCCTCATGTTCACTGGCATGCTTCTACGGACACACAAACAACCCACTTCTTTTCTAGCACCTGGCTGTGTATTATTGCTCACCTTTTTGGGACAGTGTCTGTCAATATGCCCAGTTTCTTTACACAACCAACATTCAGTTCTCTCAGAGAAATCTTTTCTCTGAAACCTGGGGCTAACTGGTTTTGGTGGCGGCAGTGAGGGTTTTAGCTGCCCTGATGGTGCGCTTGTCCCTTTCTGTGCTGCTACACCCACCCCATTCATTCTCAAAGTAGGTCTGCTCTTGGCATAGCAGTCATAGAGTTCAGCAGCCTCTTGCACTGTTTTTGGATCTTGGTTCTCTAGCCAAGTTTTTAGCTCGGCTGGGCATGCCCAATAAAACAGTTCTAATAAAATCACATTTTCATTTTTATCAACACAGTTTGCCTCAATTCCTTCCCACCATTTTAAAAACTGACATTGTTTCATGGCTAGCTCCTTGTAGCTCATATCAGGGCTTCTCCTGAGCTTACACAATATAGCACTGTATGATTCAACAGTTAATTCAAACTTTTTTAACAGTGCAGCTTTAAGTTTGCTGTAATCATCACTGTCCTCATTGTCCATTTGACCCAATGCATCCCGAACTTTCCCGGTAAGTAGTGGGGATAGCTGGAAGCTACAGGAATCTCTAGGTATTTTAGCCTGAATACAAACTCTTTCAAAAGAATTTAAAAAGGCATCCATATCCTCCCCCTTTATAAACTAGGCTATTAATTTGGAGTTCAATTTGTAACCCAGTCCTGCAGTCCCAGTTAAACCTAAGCCACTTACCTGCTCTTGTGCCGCTGGTTGGAGTTGTATCTTCTCCAGTCCGTGTTGCCTCTGGTGCTCCTCTCTCTTCTCATCTGTAGCTCGCTGGTGCTCACACTCCACACGGTCTTCCTCCCAATGTTCCCGTTCTGCCTCACATCATTCTCACTCTGCATCACAGTTCTCACTCTGCCTCATGGTCCACCTCTCGCTTCTCTTGCTCCCTCTTCTCTTGGAACACCAGCTCCATCCTACACAACTCAATTTGCAGCTTGAGTACCTCTGGATTCAGGATACTGATGACCTTCCCCTGCTGCTGTGGCTCTTAACTGACAGTGGCCCTGCTGTCCTCCTCACTGGACATGGACACAGCACCGACCACTAGCCCTTCCACACTTGAGGTTTGGTCCTTTTCATTCACGGTCAGTGACTCACTAACGTGGGTATCTGCTACCATCAGAGCATCTATGAGGTTCTGCTTTTCGGCAGTCACCTCGAACGCGACTCCTCTGTCCCTGTGCAACTGCTTTAAGTATTCTACAGTGTGCTTGCTGTAGTTTGAAGCCATCTTTCCTGACTACTGCTACTCTGACTGGCACCTTAGAAAAAAATAAAATGGGTAGGTATTTGACTATAAGCCAAGGGTTATAGTTCTGTTTCCTTTTAAAATAAAACACCTCCTTTCTTTTTTTCCAAGTGAGCTGAACAGTCTCAAGCTGACACACTGAACAATAAAGCTTATACCACCAAACTTTATATGCCACCACTGCCAACCAATCTGTCACAGCTCCACTCAGCAGGTTAGCCTTCTACTCCCAAAGTGCCAACCTCTGAGTGTAGAACTGTGAACAGTTAACAGAACAAGGTATCTCTTTTGTCTGTTTTGTTGGTTCGAGTCACCTTTGTCACAAGTTCTGGAGGGATTCAAACTGATAACCTCTTGGTAGCATACACAATTGTCAGGCTCAGATAACTCTGTCTTCAGGGGGCCAGATATCTTTGCCTATGGGCACCTAACCAGGTATTACAAAATTAACCCTTAGAACTCTATGCAAGACCTAGAGAACTCTTATCTTTTTCCCAGTTTGGTACCACAATAAGCTCATGCACAGTGTCAACTGTAACCATCTAAGCTTCGCTTATAAAAAATAAGTTTCAAGGCACACCAGGCAGTTTCTGTTTTTAAAATATATCTTTACTTTAAAATAGATAAAAAAAAAGGAAAACAGTAAATACAGAACACGATATCCCAACACATACAGTCTTAAAAACAAAACAGTTTTAAAAGTGCAAATTCCTACAACCCATACACTCAGACTGGTCTTAGCTAATGTATCCTTACTTTCTTAATCTTTCAGTGCTTTGATGTTCCTCTTTTTCTCAATCAGAAAATGAATATGTTTCTGTGAGGTCTGCTCAGTATACTTAAAAGCAGTCTTGAGCCGGCCTTCTCCCTGAGGTCACCTGACTCCGCCTTGGTGTATTAAAATTTATATTTTATAACACAGGATGTCCTAATAATATATTTAACAAAAATAGGTGACATGAATCTCCTGTCTTCATGTGACTTCCCCAACCCAGTCTGTGGTCTGCTTCACACAGACATCAAAGTCTCTTTGATGTAATTAGTTGGCTTCCTTGGAAGACACCCCAAAACATGCATATGCCCCTTTCCTCATGATGCCTAGTGCAAATCAAAGGATTTCCCTGAGGGCATTATAAAATGGAAATATTGGTCCCTGGCTTCAAAGAAAATTGACAAAGTAATTGCATCTTAGATATCTGTAGTTTAACTTATGTCCTGTCCTTTGACCTTATACCTGGGGGGGTGATGTGTCAGTTTCAGCAAGACTGTAGTTTCTCCGGACTGACACTCCCTTACATATTTTACATTGCAGAAAAAACATCATATTGTAATCAGAGCAAGCTGTCCACGTGGCATACCAGGTACCAATTCTGCCCTGCCACCACCACCACGCAGCTCCACCAGGAGTTCAAATATTTTATGTTGCTCCTCAAAGAGTTTCCTTAGGTCCCCCCTGACCTCCTGGCAGAAATCATTAAACTCACTGCTCTGAGCTCCCACCTCTCTGTGCACCACTGCCAGGTCTTCTTGTCTCACTGCTGCTGGTGCTGGAACATGAGCAGCTGGGACAGATCCAGGCTGTGCTGGGTCTCCACCATGAACCCGACAATGCCTGTGTCTGTGGGGTGAGGGTGATGGGGGCACTGTAGCTGCTTTCTGCTGCTGCTGCCACTGCCTACTCATGTGGTGCCTCTGCTGACCACTTGCCCCTTCCTCCTGCTTGCCCCTTCCCCTTCTAACTGCTACGTACCCCAGGCTGCTCTACCTGCTGCTGCCAATTCTTTTTGTTTTTTTAGCCAATATGCAAGGTGGTGGTGCTGCAGATGGCTCCTTTGGCCACCAGTGCCAAAATTACCCCCAGTGTTGCCCATTCAAACAGATCTGCCACAAAAGTTGTAGATCACCACTGTGTTGTCATTGGTGTTGTTTGTGAAAAAACAGCACACAATTGATAACACTTTCTGTGGGGGGGGACCAACAGCTGATGTCTTGGAGCTGGTGACCACATCACGCTTCTGCTCAGAGGAAGCAGAGGGGTGTATGCTCCAGCTGGTGAGGAGGGATGGTATCTGGAGGTGCCGGCTGCTGCTCCTTGGGGTTGAGGGCCAGATGCTGCTGCTGGACAACAGAAGGATCCTCATCCTGCTGGGTATCACACTGCTGTTGCTGGGAGGGGGTGAGGGGCTCATGCTGCTCCTGGGGAGTGGGAACTACATTTTCCTGCTGGGGTGGGGGCACATGCTCCTCCTGTTGGGGTGGGCACAGACCTAAAGGCCCACCTGTAAATTAAAACACTGGGTGGGGGGTTTCAGCTGCCTTCTTCCCAGTGTCCAGCTTGTTCTTACCTTTCACATCCATTATCCTACACCTCACCTAACTACTTACTACAAAAAAAAAACAAGCATTTGTTAATTCAGAGTGTTCGCTGTTGGTATTGCTCTTGTACATGCCTCCCATATGTTTCTCTGTATATTCCTCTGTCTTGCATTTTAAAGATGGGCATTACGGTTGGAAAACCTAATGTCCCAGGCATTTGTTGCCATTTTTCCTCCAAATTTTTAACATGGACTTTTTGGGACATCACCTCATGAAAAGTACAAGTATCATTTTGTTACTGAATCCCAAAAGATGATTTTGCACAGCGATTGTGCCAGTCGGCACCACAGATGTGAAAATACATTTCAGGTGGGATATGAAAAATGACAGCTGTACTGTTCATGAAGTGAAATGGCGATGTTGAAAATCTGGAGTGAAAATACAAAAAAGTGGTGAAGTTACAAGTGTGCATAGAATGTACAATGCACACTCATAATGCAGTAATTTTTTGGAATGTTTTCACCAGATTTTCAACATGGCCTTTTTGAGACCTCCCGTCATGAACAATGGCACTGGAATTTTCTTAATCTGTCCTGAAAGTTGATTTCATACAGCAACCATGTCATTCTGCCCCACAGGTGGGAAAACACATTTTGGGAAGGATACAAAATATGACAGCTGCACTATTCATAAGTGGGTATGAAAAATGACAATGTTGGAAATAAGGAATAAAAATCTTAAAAATTGATAGCGTCGTGAGCATGCGAAGAAACTGCACAATGGACACTTGTAACACAGTCATGTTTGTGAGTTTTTTCACCAGATTTACAACAAGAGCTTTTTTGGGACCCCACCTCCTGAACAGTGGCACTGTTATGTCATTAATTGGTCCCGAAAGGCAATTCTGTGCAGTGACAATGAAATCACCTTTTGGGACTGAGAAATGAAATGACAGTGACTCTGGTCATGAGGTGGGGTCCCAAGAACCTCATTTTGAAAATTTGGGACCAAAACTCCCAAAAATGGCTAAGATATCAACCTAAATCGAAAACCCTCCATTCACTGCCATTATAGAACTTACTGGCAATTCTTCAGTTTGCAGTCATTTTTTGAAGAATGCAGATGTTTTCCCGATCCACTGAAGATTACTGATCCTGACCTCCAGAGGTAAGTATGGGTGGTGGTGTGGGGAAGTCCGGTGCACAGAAGGAGGGTGCGGGTTGGGGAAGGGGGTTGGGGATGGCAGCAACAACAAGGGACCATTTTCTGTCTTTTCAGGTTTAAAAACAAAAGATGTCATGGGTCTGTTTTCTGTTTTTGTACAGGGAAAATAATGGATTTTGGCACACTGGGGTGGACTCACAGTGTGCCAGAGTACTGGAGGCTTCAGTGCCAACCAAGGGACTGGGCAACCCAAGGTCAGAGGTTATGTGTGTGAATTGGAGGGGGGAGAATGCATCCAACAGCAAGAGTGGGCATCTCGCTGTCAGAAAAAATGATTAAATGCTGATCCAGGAATTGGGCACCCTGAGGTCAGAGGTTATATGTGTGGGGGGGATGCATCCAACACCAACAGTGGGCATCTTGATGTCAGAAAAACCGCAGCGTGGAGGAGGCAGGCAGGAAAGTGCTTCCTCCCAGCCAGCATGGAGATGACAGGATGCAGTCAACTGTTTGCTCTGTGGTGACCTGCAGATGAAAGGAAAAAGCCAGCTCCTGATTGGTGAGGCTTTTTCTTTTCATGCAGACCACTGAAGGCAAAACAGCATCAGGACCAGCATGACCGAGGATTGGTGTGATGTTGTCAAGCCCCATGCAGAGCACTCTGCATTGGACAGACAGTGTCACACCCCTAAAAGTCTACTCTCCCAAGGAGTTTGACATGCATGAGCGAACTCAAAAATGAGAAAAAGAAAGGGGAGAGAGTGAGAGAGTTTAACACACACACACACACACACACACACACACACACAGAATCTCAGTCACAGAAAGCAAATAATAAACACACACACACCAGATAGACTAAAGAAAAGAGAACAACTCTATTATTTTTTAAACTAAACACTGTGTACCACACAAAACAATCTCTCTGCTGCTGCCTGCTTCTCCAAAATTTTCAGCCATGTAGTAAAGGAACTGAATCTGTCACTTACTGCCTGTTTACAGTCACCTATGTGACCTGCAAAGAGTAAATCATGTGACAAGTACAATTTCACCTCATTTCACCTAATATTAACACTTGGTGAAATTTCCAGTGAAATTACTAGGCAAAATTTTACCAAGCAATCGGCAAAATTTTGCCATAAGCATGTAATTATGCAAAATATTTTACTGGGTGAAACTGGTGATTTCTCTGAGATTATGCTGGTGAAATTAAATTGCACAACATCTCTACTTTTGGGCCAGATTTCGAAATGATCACATTATGTGTTCATGAAGTGAGGTTTGTTGAACATTTGGGGTCAAAATATGTTAAAATGGCAAAGTTGTGCAAATCAATTGACATTTCATTATGCTCACTCGTAACCTTCATAATTTTCAATATCCTCCCCCCCACACAATTTTCAGCATAACCATTTCTTTACTCTGCCTCATGAATGTGACAGCTGTCATTTTTTCAAATCTTGGCCAAAATGTATTTTCACGCCTGTGGTGTGGAATGATGCTGCAGTGGCACAGAACAATGTTTTAGTGGTGACTTGATAATTTTTAGTGCCAGATTCATGAGGTGGGGTAATCAGAAGGCTCTGTTAACAATTTAGTTGTTGTTGTCCTATAAATACATATATGTATCTATGAAGGGATGGGGCCCCTGCATTCCGACAGGCAAGTAAGGCTACAATTACTCTGTTTTAAAAAGTAAGGAAATTCCTTGCAAAAATCTTTGTTAATGCAACATTTATTGTTCAGGCTAAAGCAACAAAAGTAGGGAAATGTGGCTTTATGTTTCCAACCCTAATATGCCAACCCCACCCCTAAAGGAAATCAGGGGCAGACTCTTCCTACGGTTTGTCAACCCTAAAGCTCACTCCATTAGGTGTGTGTGTTTCTGGAGTGTACAGAATGGATTGAGCTTTAGGGTTGACAGCCCTAAAACCACATTTTCCTACTTTTATCACTTTAGCCTGAACCATTAATGTTGCATTGACAAAGATTTTTTGCCAATATATATATATATATATATATATATATATATATATATATATGTGTGTGTGTATATATATATATATAAATATATATATACTGCGTTAATGCTCTAGTTAGGGATAAAGCCACAAAAGCAGGGAAATGTGATATTAGGGTTTTCAAAGCTAATTCTTCACACCCATTCTGCACACACCAACAGGGGTGGGGGGAGGGTGTCTTGGGTTCATCAGATCTAATGCACCCAGGATTTTGGGTGCCCAGAAAATATATTAGTGGGCACAATATTAAAAGAAAAACATCAGACTCTAGCTAAACAGGTCTCATTTAGCTAGGTTCTCACATTTATTTAAAAATTTCAGCATTTTTGTGTATTTTCCATGTTTGTTGGTTCGTGGAAAAGATTCACAAAATGGCAATTGGCACAGCTCAAAAAAATGTTTTATGCCCTGCCAGTCCAGTGGTGTAAAACCAAAAACCACCGTTGACAGCATCAAATCTTTACTTTCACCACAGAGCATTATCTGAAAAACCCTACTGTGCATGCGCAGGTCGGAAAACACAAAAATGTAAAGCCCAAGCCCAGTAACTCTGGAACATTTGATATTTTTCCCCTGACCCATCAAGGTACTACCTAGGGGCATGACACATGTCCCCTGCAAGTTTTGGGTATAATATCCTTTCCATGTAGGCTGTAGGTGAAAGCAAGGGAAAAAAAAACAGTTTTAAGTATAGGAAAAACATTTTTTTTTTTTAAAAAATGACACATGGGTATCTCAGGAACCACAAAAGCAACCCCACAAAAATGTCTGTACATCAAGATCTTGTTTCCTATACAATACATACAAAATTTCAACTCATTTCATCAAAGAGAGCCAATGATATTAATGTACAAAATGTGAGATTTAACAGGCTACTCAACCATAACTACACTGCTGCTATTGTGCCACTATAATATTCATTGCAAAAATGACATCAATGAAAACATTAGAATTGAAGAAAGAAAAGAGCATAAAGATGGGAAATGAAACAAAAACATCAGTGGTGGGGTCTTCCCATAGGTTGTCAACCCTAATGCCCATCCCTTCCCCCAGACTGTAGCCTCCTGTCTGAAGCACAAGGTAAAGTTCCAAGTTAGTGCCTCATAGTGATACAGTATGGCCAACATGATCTGTGGGCCCTGCATGAAGACATCGCGTCTGAGCTCATCTGATCAGAGGAGGGGGGTCATTAGGGTTGACAACCCCAAGGAAGACTCCACCACTGATTTGCCAGTACCCCATAGACCCAAATCCCTAATGTTTTTTCATTTCCTTTCTTTGTGCATGTTGTATTCTTCATCCCTAATGTCTGCATTTATGTAGTTTTTTTTGTACAATGAATTTCCATTCTTTTACGTTCACTTGCGCGCATGCACAAGGAATATTTTGGGAGAGTAGCACACTTTGGAGGTGTGCCTCTCCCTTTCAATCCACTGCTCTGTTGAGCAGGAATGGTGGTCCTGCACCAATGGGTGCAGGAGCTGTGTATGACAGCATTGGTCTTCGCTTCAAAGAAAACCACTGCTGTCATACAGAGCACCGCATCATGCTGCCCCCCCGTGTCATGCAACCCCCGCTTCACACCACCCCCAAATCTTTACTGCCATGCTGGAAGCTCACTCTTCAGCTTGGCAAACATCCCACGTTGTTTGCCAAAGGGTGCCCATTCCCCTTCGGCCCTCCAGCCCCAGCCATCCTTCTGCCACACTGGGGCCCACCCCAGCATGACAAATGTCCCACATAGTCTTTTTTTTCACCTGTAAAGCAAAAACGGTCCTACAGCGCTTCTCCCAGTCCCCCACAACCTGCACCACCACTGTGCACCCAGCCTCCCACACACCCTCACCCCATACTTACCTCCGGAGTCAAGGCGATGATCTTCGGTAGACCGGGAACACGTCTGCACTTTTCAAAGCTGACTGCGAACTGAGAAAATGCCGGTAAGCTGATAATGGGCTAGATAGGGTTTTCAACTTTATTGCATATCTCAGGCATTTTTGGAAATTTTTGCACCAAATTTTCAACATGGGGTTTTTGGGACCCCTTCTCATGAATGATGTCACTGTCATGGTGTTATTCAGGCCCGAAGGGTGATTTCACACAGTGACTGCATAGTGACTGCGAAACCACCCTTCGGGTCTGAATAGCGCCATGACAGCGACATCATTCATGAGAAGGGGTCCCAAAAACCTCATGTTAAAAATTTGATGCAAAAATGACTGTTTTACGAGCGTGCATTGTGCAGTTCCTATGCAGGCTCGTAAGTTTGCAAATTTTCAATATTTTCACTCTAGATGTTCAACATTGCCATTTTACCACACCTCCTTATGAGCAGTACAGCTGTCATTTTCACATCTTGCCCAAAATGTGTTTCCGCCCATGTAGCGCTCAATGCGGCATGATCGGTGTCGAAACTCAATGTATGGGTCACATTAAAGAAAATCACAGTGAGCTGATCATAAGCAGAGGTCTTAAAATGGCTGTGTTGAAAATTTGTGAAAAATTTCTAAAAATAATTGTTTTACGAGCATGCGTTGTGCAGTTCCTACGCATGCTCGTAAGTTTGCGAATTTTCAATATTTTCACTCCAGATTTTCAACATTGCCATTTTACCACACCTCCTTATGAGCAGTACAGCTGTCATTTTTCACATCCTGCCCAAAACATGTTTCTGCCCGTGTAGTGCACAATGGCGCAGTCGGTGTGTGAAATCAATGTACGGGACACAGTAAGAAAATCACAGTGACACTGTTCATGAGCAGAGATATTAAAATGGCTGTGTTGAAAATTTGGTGACAAAATTCCTAAAAATGACTGTTTTACGAGTGTTCATTGCGCAGTTCCTATGCATGCTCGTAAGTTTGCAAATTTTCAATATTTTCACTTCAGATTTTCAACATTGCCATTTTACCACACCTCCTTATGAGCAGTACAGCTGTCATTTTTCACACCTGCCCAAAATGGGTTTCCACCCATGTAGTGCACAATGGCGCATTCGGTGTGAGAAATCAATGTATGGGACACAGTAAGAAAATCACAGTGATGCTGTTCATTAGCAGAGGTTTTAAAATGCCAATGTTGAAAATTTGTGAAAAAATTCCTAACAATGACTGTTTTACAAGCGTCGTCTGCACAGTTCCCATCGCACGTCAGAGGGTTTGCGAATTTTCAGTATTTGCATCCAGATTTTTAACATTGCCATTTTACCACACTTCCTTATGAGCAGTACAGCTGTCATTTTCACATCCTGCCCAAAACGTGTTTCCGCCTATGTAGTGCAAATGGGGTAACAAAAAGGTCATGCTGAAAATTTATTGTGCAAATACCAGCAATCGCACAGGGCATTAGGGTAAAGCACCATACGTGCCAAACACCACTGCAAATACCTGCAAGCGAACATTCGGCATTGACAAATGCTTGTTATAATAGTGGAATTGACCTGTGCAAAATGAGATAACTACATTACTGGAGACAGTTCTGACAAAATGCATGGCCATGCAGGCCTTGGTACACATGTCAGTACCTTGTGGGTAAGGCTCCCTGACCCACCACAGGATGTGGCATCTGCACCAAAACACTGCTCCATCCCTACCCAGACTGGGGCTGGTGCTGCATACTGTAGCACCTTCCCATCAGCCTTGTTCCATTAAACCAGCTTACTGATTTCCAAACTGAACTAAGCTCACTGGCATGGTAAGGCAACATGGTTCTCAGTAGTGCAATGAACATCCCTGCAAACAACATAATTTCATAAACTCTTTATTGTTTAATATTTTGACCACAAAATTTCGACATAATCTTCTTATGATCACACCACTGGTATGAAAACATGTTTCAGCCAGGATGTGAAAAATTTTTCTTAAATTTTTTTTATTTAGTTTTTGTTTGCTGGGTAGGTGCACTAACCATAACAATAACTATTTTCAGGCACTACCCCGCAGCATACAAAACAAACTTCAGGAACTAACAGTAACAGTACATTAATAGAAGTAGTCAAGATAATGGGTACATACAAGTAGGTAGAAATATAAGTAATACAGTATCACAGGTGAGTGTTAACAACACAGTCAAATTGCAATAAAATTAGGGCTTAATGACTATTTTGCAGGCTCGACCCATGAGAGTTTCAAACAACTTCTGAAGTAGACAGTAATAGTCATGCTCATGAAGTAGTGTGATAAGATGGCTATGTTGAAAATTTGGGGTCAAAATATTGAAAATTACCAACATTATGCACATGCACAGAAAAATATCAGTGTATGCTCATAAATTGGTCATTTCTGGAATTATTAAACCAAATTGTCAACATTGCATTTTGGAACCCCTCCTCATGAACACTGATGGTGAAATTATGTTAGTCAGGCCTGAAAAGAGATTTCCCACAGTGACTGTGAAAGCACCGCCTGAGGTGGATTAAATAAATTTCACTGACAGTGTTGATGAGGTGGGTCCCAAAAGGCCATGTTAAAAATCTGGTGAAAAGTCAAAAAATAACCAAGTTATGAGCATAAGTTCATAACCCTTTTGAAATACATTATATGGCACTTATCTGTATTCCTCAATTCCCGGTTCGACTTCAAAAAGTGCAGATGTGTCTCGGTCCATAGAAGATGCCAGCGTTCAAACTTGGGTGGTAAGTATAGGATGGGTGGGTAGGATGTGGATGCTCAGTGGAAGGATTGAGATGGGGAGGGTGACGGCGATGATGACAAGGGACCATTTTCTTTTTTTCAAGAAACAACAACTATTTAATAAAGCAACTTGGAGAGACTGTGGGTGGGCTCCCCCATGCCCTACACAACCTGGGGGCTTTACATGCCGCTATAGAGACTGAGGCCCACGATGTCTGCAAAGATACAATATATACATCAGGCTTGGGGGTTGCTAGATCACCAGGGAGTGGTTTTGTTTTTATAAAAAGAATGTGGTGGCTGGGGGGGATGCTAGACCACCAGAGAGGTGTTTTTTACTGATAAAAACAGGACTGTGCTATCATAATCAATACACACTTCATGGTGGGGCTAAACGGCATCAGTAGCACCCTCCCTTATGAATGAGTCATGACACAGCAGGGAACATCCAATAACATTATACAAAATGGACTCCATTTTATGATTTGCTTACAAACATGACAGTCTGTCATATATCATTCCCTGCTGCATCATGACTTGTTTAGTAGGTATGGGGCTACTGCCACTGTGTAGCTTAAGTGAAGTAAAGATGATATTACTGTTTTCATTCTGGGTTGGAGGCATGGAACTCTAGCTACCAGGGACTTTTTATTATTATTAAAAGGGCTCAGAGGGTGCAAGACCATCAGAGTCCTGGTTGATGAATCAACACTTTATGTTATAGGTATCGTTATGTGATGTATCCTATTCTGTGGTATTGTGCTATAAGATGCACCTCAACATATGATATGACACACATAACAAAATATGACAACAGGACATCTTACGTAAAAGTTCAGCTATCCATAGAACATGATTTTTTAAATTGTGCATGCTCACAAATGGAATTTTATTTTAAATAATTTAAAACTACTTAGCTGTGAGAGGAAAACAACAGAAGCATGTACTGTACCTTGTGCCATTGAACCTGAAAGTTTCATGTTTTAAATTCTTATACTTTTTCAGGTATTGGGAGCAAAATAAAGTCTTAAAACAGAGACTTTTTCATTGTGCACCTCTGTAGCTTTGCCCCACTGAACTGATCTTCATGAAATTTTCAGGATCAAGAGAACCAGGCACAAATGTTGCGCATTCTAAATCCGATGTTAATTGGCTGAAAGGGACAAAGTTATTAAGGTGCAAAATTGTGGTTTAATAGTAAAGTGCTTACTCAACCATAAGATACAGGCACTACTGTCACTACTGTACCTGTATTATATATATATATATATATATATATATATATAATAAAAAACTCCATTTAATGCATTAGTTAGGGTTGTTCCACAGTGACAAAAGTGAGAATTGATTGTTGGGGTTGAAAGCCCCTTGAACCCACCCGCTCACACCTCAACCAGCATCAGGGTGCACGTTAGGGTTGCCAGCTTTAACTCTCACCCCATCAGATGTGTGAAGAAGCAGAGGTATAGGAGACTGGGGTGAGAGTTAGGACCGACAACCCCAATGCGCAACCCAATGCTGGTTGGGGGTCCAGGGGGTCCAAGGGGGGGCTTTCAACCCTAACACCGAATTTCCTCACTTTTGTCGCTGTGGAACAACCATAACTAATGCATTAAATGGAGTTTTTTGGCTCTAATTTCCCTTCTTTTTGAGAAGGATAATGAGAAATAGTGAATGTAATGCAACGGAGGGAGCATGGAGCCCAGGTGCCCACAAATGCAAATGGTAATGTGCATGGTGATGCAAAGCAAAACAGAAGTATAAACAGTACTATAGACACAAATGGTTAAAATAACGCAAACGCAAGCGCAAATGAAACGCGAAGGGTTACGCACATGGTGCCATAGATCGGAACAGTAAGTGAAATGGTTACGGAGCCGCAAGCAGAAGCAGTAAGGGTAACAGTAATGTAAGCACACAGGCTGGTTTTCCCCAAAAGCTGCATTGAGAAAGACAGTGAGTACAAAGAAGGTATGCATAATAATGGGTCTTGGAGCAGAAAATGAGGAGTTGGAATACTAAATTGCTTACATCTCAGGAACCGTACGACGTAGAAGAAAAAATTTAAAGTCATATGATTTATGACTTTTCTGGCTAGTTTTTTACTTAGCCCTTAGCTGGGGGCTAAGTGTTTTTCTGATGAAAAGTCCGTATCTCGCACTGTTTCCGAGATATGGGCCCTGAAAGGCGCAGCGAACGCCGTAATGTTATCCTAAGGGAAAAAAGAGATGTTCAGAGTGCCATAACTTTGGATTCCTGTAATATTTTTTCACCAAACCACTAAAAGGCACATCGGTGGGATGTTGGCTTTCTTCCATCCAAATTTCAGGCCAAAAGACTAAACCATTATTTTGCTGCAGGGCTGCAAAGGATTCCTGTAATGTGGTGGACGCCGTAATGTTATCCTATGGGAAAAAGCATCAACTTTGAAGTGCTGTAACTTTGATGCCCTGTAATATTTTTTCACTGAAATACAGCAAGGCATATTTGTGAGATGTTGGCTGCATTCCCTATAAATCTCAGCCCAAAAGACCAAACCGTTCTTTTGCAGCAGGGTGGCAAAGAATTGCTGTCATTTTCCCACAGCCTGGAAAAGTACTGTCGAACTTTGCGAAAGCTTTCACAAATTCATGTGACAGTGTCACAAATGTGAAAGTACTTTGCGAAAGTACTTTTTCCAGAAATTTTAAAAATATTTCTGGGATGTTTTACCCCAAAATAAAGACATGCCTAGCATCCTCAGGGTCCGACTAGGTGAATACAAAAAGAATTAGGTTGCTAGAGGGTGCCAAATTTAAATGGCAAGCATTTTTCTGATGGCCAACTGAAAACAAAATGGCAGATTTGCGACAGTAAAAGGGCCATTTGCCAAAGTAAAAACTGCATTTGCGACACTGTCGAACTTTTTGTTAACTTTTCCCATTGACATAATGGGAAATTGTGTTTTGAATAACTTTTGAACCATTTAATATTTTTTCACGAAATCTTCTAAAGGCACATTGGGGTCCTCAGCCACACATTCCCTGAAGATTTCGGACCGGTCGTGCAAACCGTGTGACCTGTAGAGATGAGCAAAGAATTCTAAAACAGCATAAACGCTGGTGCAGATCACACTTAATAACTCCGCAGCTGTATATCAGAACAGTACAAAAGTTGGCAGATCCGAAGACGTATGGTTCTTGATCATATATTCCAAATTTTAGGCAAATCCATTGAATGGTTTCAAAGTTATTAAGGTTAGGGTTAACATGTAAAGGGCTCCTCAACCCTAACTATGGTAGCACTACTGTGCTATCATAGTATACATATATATATATGTAATAGATATACCAGTCTTGGGTGTGTGGTCGCGCTCTGATATACGCACACCTTGGTGTGCGTTCAACCACCCAAGGCGTGCGTATATCAGAGCGTGACCGCACATCCAAGACTGGTATATCTATCTTATAAAATGGTCCCTGTTGTGAAAAAATAGAAGAAATAGTTCTATGTGGAGATGGTATAGGATGAAACAGATACAGAATAGGCTGTTTAATATGAATTATTTTTAATGAATAAACATTGAACTGGATAACAGTGTAAGTGAATACAACAGTTGAACATTAACTTTTAATGAGTACTGTCACTTTAAGAGTGCTTCATTTTGGAAAGACAACGTTTGCTGAACAGTGAATTGCAGTGGCAGGAAGTGCTTAATGCTTTACGGTGCCAAGAACTGGTGAACTTTAACATAACAGTTTAACAGTTTTAATTTGAAGTGGATGTTGGCTTTTGCTTTCATTTGTAGTAGATGTTGAATTGAAGGTTTCCATGCACCATGATGTTTTGCATATACGGTGCAAGTGGATGCGGTCCTGCAGGTAAGTGATGGGGGACTGCTTCAGGCTGTTTATTCTGTGTTTCACTCATTTCTGTTGGTTTCGGTGATATCTTCTGCATTGTTTTATGTGGGTCTGTGGAGGACCGTTGGAGAACGGCTGCGGTTTGGGGCTGCACTGTTATTTTTACGGAGCTTCCGGGTGACTTTTGAATAGGGAAATCCGCTTCGTAGTCTTCGGGGTCTGTGAGGGAGTCTGTGAGGAAATCTTCTTCTTTGTGGTGTGTTTTACTGTGGATGGGATGAGCTTCTTTGTCCTCTGGTGGTCTGAGGGAGGTGGTTGATGTGGTTGCTGGAGGCAGTGTTTTCCATTGCTGTATCTCGGAGAAGGCGGGCTGCTGATGCTGCTGCTGTGTGGTAGTGTACACAGGGCTCTGCAGAGGTTTGGCTGCTGTTATGCTGGGAATCTCGACGGTTTGGGGCAAAGTTGTGTTTTTTGGTGCTGGTTGGCAGTCTGATGAGCTTGTGCCAGCCAGTATGTTTGACCAGTTTTTCCAATCATGTAGTGTGGGTGCCCAGTATGATTTTAGGCTGATTTATGATTTGTGGCCTGTTACAGCCATGATCTGACGTGATTCAAGACCTGCTGAGGAGAGCAGCTGAACAACAGTTGATCTTAGGCAGTGGTTTGTATATGTACAAGACAGTCCTGCTTCCATAGACAGGTGAGGCATGAGGGAAGATAAGTAAATAATTCCCATAGGCTCTTTACTGTATCAGATTTTCTGTTTGTCTAAGAAGTCCTGTGAGGCTCTTTTGGGGTGTAGGAAAAAAGCTGTGCTTTCAGGTAGGCATTTACTGAGATACTTTTTGAAAGAAAGCACAGGGCAGAGAGGATCATTTGACTGTGCAAAAACAAAACCTCTTAAAGTGGTTTGGTTTAACTCTCTGACGTCTTTATGATTTTTGCTGTCTGGGTTGTATTTTAGGGTTATGTACTGTAACCCATTTTCATCAGTTTTTATATGGAAAGAGTCTCTTTTTAGTTCTCTTTTCCCTTCCCTTCCCCTACGAGCCATGAATATTTGTTGGTCGAACCAGACCTTTCTGACTAGTCCTGCAGCTGTGTTTGGTGATAGTGCTGGAGAGTGCTTTAACTTTTTGAAGTCTGATTCTGTGAGGCATTCATGGTGTTGAGTGCAGTCTCTGCCTTCTTTTCTGTATTTTTTAATGACGGAGACAAAAACTTTGTTTGCAGATTGAAAATCTGTGTCTGTGACAAGATTCATTTGTCGTGATAGAGGCAGTGAATTTAAATGCCTGTTGAGTCCTGCTCTTAAACCAATAAAACTTGACACGCCATACTGTTCGTCTGAGGAGTTTCTAACTGTGGCATAAAATTCTTTCAAGGTTGTGTTTAATTTATCTGGTGTTACTGTTTTTAAATCAAGGTCTATTTGCTTTTCTGTTAGCCAGTCTGTAAATACTTTTGTTGCCCAGGCAGTTTGCTTTTTAGTATTTTTTTCAGCTTTGTTTTCTTCTATGTTATCTATTTCTTCAGGGTCAAGGCTGGCATGTCTACTCACTGTTTGCTGTGCTGGATTCTGAAGTGGCTGCTCAGGTAAGTCCTGTTCAAGTTCCTTGATAAGATCATCATTGTACCAGTCATCTTTGATGAGGATTGATGCCAGGTCCTTTGAGGTATATGGTAATTCTGCCATTTTTTGAAAATTTTCTGTCAGATATTTGTATTTCTGTCACAGTGAGGCAGTGGTGTGCTGCTTTTCTGTCAGTAGTCTCTGTGTGAGTGATGCTATTGTTTACACTTGTGGAGTGATACTGCTGTGACTTTGGCGATGAGGTTTGGTCAGAGTGGGAAGTAGTTCAGGTGTATGGTCGCGGAGGTGTGCGGTCGTTGGGAATAATGCATGGTCATGTGATTTAGTGTGTCCAATCATGTTAGTGGGATTTCTGTCATTTTAACACACCATTTTATAAATATATATATATATATATATATATATTGCCCAAAACTTTGGTAGACTGTGGAAGACATGGTACAATGGTTACTGGGGAGAGAAGGATGTCATGGGGAGTCTCATGCAGCTGAAGACATTATGGTTGTGGTATCATACCCCTGCGGTGCTTCATTGGATGAATCTGCTCCACCATTCCAAGTGTTGGCATTGCAATGGAGCAGAGGGTACTTTGTTGCACATTTTGTGGGATTGTGCCGAGATATCATCCTGGTGTAAGGAGTTGATTGAGGTAATGGAGTGTACGCTTAGGGTGAAAGTGGCCTGGAACACCTCTGTTTTAGTTCTGATAACACTCAGATCCTCCCTGTATATCTAAATATCAGAAATCAAGGTTTATGATGGCTATTACAGAGGCCAAGTGTCCTTTGCTTTGGTTGGTGCACAATGAAGATACCTACTATTCATCAATGGGTAGACTCCATGCTGAAAGTGGCTGGGTATGAGCAC
Source organism: Neoceratodus forsteri (assembly GCA_016271365.2). NCBI lineage: Eukaryota > Metazoa > Chordata > Ceratodontiformes > Ceratodontidae > Neoceratodus > Neoceratodus forsteri. The sequence goes on from CM057459.1 coordinate 877,746,473, forward strand.
CTCCATTATATCCCTGAGGAAATGTGATAGTTTCATTCAGGTCTGGGCCCCTTTTCCAACTTTCTTAGGGATTCCTTTCTTTCAGGTGAGTGTAGTTATATCCCTGTACTGGTTTTGGAAGGGCTGGTGGAATTTAGGTATTATTATACATTTGGGTGTTATTGCTGGCCAACCCTGGCCTGATTCAGTACTCTATACATCGAGGGTTTGGTTCCCCAGGCTCTTACCCCCTCTCCTAGGCCACTCCTTCTCTCCTCCTCCTCCTCCTCTCTATTTCTATTTTCTTCTTTTCTCTTATGCTGATTTTGCTGACTCGTAGGGATTTTGGGAGAGGTGGGTCACCTCTTGGCTCTGTTGCTTGGTTAAATAGCCTGTAGCTATTACAATCAGGAATCGATTGGAGGTTGTGACTTTAGGCTTTGTCACTCACTGGACTTTGTTCTGTTATGTTTACTAGGTTTGTTGCCCCTTTTGACTGTTCTCACTTTACAATTACATTGTTTTATTATGACTTGAAGGTGCTTGCTTCAATTTTTGTGCATTCCATATAGTACTGTATAATTGCTCTTACTTTTACTACTCCTATATTGTATATCCGAGGAGTGTAAGCCCCAGCCAGGCATCTTATGGAAATTGATATGTACTTGTTTTCTTGTTCTGATTTGTAACATGTTTATAAACTATAAAAAAAAAAGTTAGGAAATGTGGCATTAGGGCTTCCAAACCTAACTCCCAGCCCCCACACTGCACATACTAACAGACATTGGGGGTGTGCCTTGGGGTTGTCAGCCCTAACACACTCCCCATTCCATAAGTAAATAAGCTGAGATGGGTAGAGTATAGGAGAATGGAGTGATTGTTATGGCTGACAATCCCAAGGCATACCCCCAACACTTGTTGTTGGGTGCAAGGTGGTGGTGGGGTGTTAGGGTTAGAAACCTTAACATCACATTTCCCTACTTGAGTTGCTGCAACCCTAATTGATGCATTAATGAAGTGTTTTTGCAATTTATTTCTCATTTTTGAGAACAGCATAACCGTGTCTTTATTTGTTCATGGAGTGCATAGCCCTGTGCTCCCCATGGATGTAGATGTGTATGTGTATATATATATACACTAAAATCACACATGCCCCACAATGCAAAGCATCATGGGCTGCATATGCAAATCACCACCGAATATTATGCTGGTTCAACTTTAAGCAGAAATGCATGGTGCCAAAAGGCCTCTCACACAGTTTGCAAAGGGTGCCATCAGAAGACATAGACACTTGTTTTATCCTACCAGGACTCATCAGTATATTTATGTAGCTGTAGCTGGGCCCTGTGCTTCCATTAATGAGACAACAGTGACCAAATTGTCAACATAGCCATCTTATCACCCTACCTTATGTACCTGGTACAGAAAACTTTTGAATCCCAGCCAAAACATAATTCTGGACAACTGCAATGCTATTCTGTGCCACAGGTATGTAAACACATTTTGGCCAGGATTTGAAAAATGACTACTGTGACATACATGACGTAGGGTAATAAGAAGGCTAAGTTGAAAATCTGGGGTCAAAATATTTAAAATGTCTAAAGTTATGAGCATGTGTAGTGAAAATTGAATGAAGGGCCATAACTTTGTCATTTTTAATAATTTTAACCTCAAATTTTCAACATAGCCTTCTTATAACCATGCCTCATGAACAAGGTTAGGAAAATTATCAGATCCTCCCAAAGGTGATTTAACCAACCAACCTTGAAATCACCTTTCAGGCAGAAGTTGCATAAAGTTAGACATATTGTTCAAGATTGTCCCTCAAAAGGCCATGTTGAAAATTTGGGGTTTAAATCTCAAAAAATGACTAAATTATGCATAAAAGTTGAAACCTCATGGAATACAATGAACCACATTTACCTTAGTTTCTCATATTTCAGTTCCAGTGGCAAGATGTGTCTTTGATTGTTGAGTGGATCTTGAACCTGGGACCTGTTCAGGTGAGTGAAGTGTACATGGAGGTGTGGGGTGGTGGGTGTTGAGTGGAAGATAGGGGGCTGATCGGTGAAGAACTGTTTTTTTTTCTTTTACAGGTTTTGAAAAAAAGTAAGTGAGGGACTGTTCTCTTTATTTCAGGGTTCTACCAGAAATGGGAGGTTGGAGTGCCACTAGACACCAGGGAACAAAACTGAAATAATTGGTACCTGATAGGAGGGTGGGGGGGGTGCAGCTAGACATCAAGGTATACAAAAAAAATAATGGGGATGGTGATTGGTGGGTGGGGAGTGTTGCTAGACAGCAGGGAATAAAAAGTAATGGGATAGCAATCAGAGGGTGGGGTATCACTAGAAATTGGTGACAGGTAATGGAGTGTTAGGGGCCAGCAAACACAAGGGAAACAGTAGCTCACAGATCACTTGAAACTGGCAGCAGGAGCTAAGCTGTGGCTGCAGAAATCAAGAAATTCCTGCTGTTGTCATATAGAGAATTGGGGGGGGAGCACTCCTGTTGCTAATTTGGGCACCCTGGATCCTGGGTTCCCAGAAAAAGATATTTGTTGGCATCATTTTAAAAGACAGACATCAGAATGTATATAAACGAGTACCATTTAACTAGGTTCTGATGTTTGTTTTCTGAAATCCATTCATTTTATGTGTTTTCTCTCTTAACTGAAAAACAAAATGGTGGTAGCTCGAAAAGGATTTCCCATCTCCGAGACAGGTGATGACCCATCTGCAAAAAAGGATTAGCGCCGCTACAAAGGATCCTTTTGAGCTGAACATCTATAATTTCCAATTGAAAATAATGGGAAGTTCAAAATTTAATAACTTTGAAACTGATTAATGTTTTTTTCACCAAACCAGCAAAAGTCACATCTGTGAGGCAAAGCCTACCTGCCCTAAAAATTCCAGACCTCAATTTAAAACAGTTTCCGAGATACAGGTGGACACATAAACAGTAAAACAACATGTATATTACACAATTGCTCACACTCTGTATTTCTAAAACCACTCAACTGATTGGAACAAACATTTTCACATCAAGACATCTGCCCTCAAGATTATGCATGCAGAATAGCTTGCAAATCTGTTGAAATGTTACAAAGTTATTGAAGTACAAAAATTGGGCTTTGACATTAAACTGAGCACTTAATCCTAGCTATAGGTAGCTACGCATCACTATAATTAATTGCAAAACTCTCTGTTAATGCACCAGTTAGGGTAACATAACACCACAAAAGCTGGGAAATGTGGAAATAGGATTTCCAACACTAACTACCCACCCCCACACCCTCAAGCAGCAAAAGAAAAAAAAAACATTAGATTTCTCGGTCTCCTGAGTCTTAGCAAATCAGTGGTGGGGTCTTCTTTAGGTGGGGTCAACCTTAATGCTCAACCCATTCCATGAGGAAACAATGTCACTCATGATCAATGGGGCCCTGTGTGAAGACAAGTACAACAAATTGTGTTAGCAACTTGTGGTAAAACATACTTTTCTACCTTTGAAGAGTGTATCATTATGATGCAGTGGCTTGGAGCTGTACCATGTGCTTGGAAGTAGTAGGATTGACAATTCACAAGGAACAAGGATTACCCCACTACTGATTCATCAAGACTCAGGAGACCTAAAACCCTGAGGTGTTTTCCTTTCGCTGCTTGGACGGTGGTTGTGGAGTGTTAGGGTTGGAAACCTTAACACCACATTTCCTAACTTTTGTATTATTACATAAAGAATAATGGATGTGCAGGTAGTTATAATGAGGATTTAACCCCCCTCCAAGGGATTGGATGCTACATAAACCCTGAGAGTGAAGGTCAAGGTGTTTATTAGGGCATCCCATGCTGAGGGTGTGTGTGAAATCTAAGTTGTATACACCTACCCATCCTTTATTTTGTAAAATTGCTGGGGACTGTTTTTTCCCCACAGCAACTATATAAAATAAATGTGTATCTCTATGAAGCCAAGCCACAGACCATTGGGATTTCAATGCAGTCCACAGCGGCTTGGCTCCTGACTTAAACCACTGTTTAGTTTTTTTTTAATTTCTGACTGAAAAAAACAGAAACATTTTATGTATCCAGTCATATATTTACTTTAAAAAAGAACTTACTGCCAACTGCTATTGATGGCGAACTGCAGAGAGTTGAGGAGTGGGACAGCAGAGAACATGCAGAGCTGAGGAACAGCACAGCTAGCACATGCATTGAGATAGGAAAACTGGTTGCATGTTTGTTGTTATAACCAACTGGTTATTATGATAAAATTAGAACCTGATTTCCCTATGGGAAAATACAAGAACCAGTTATTATACTGGTGCATTAACAATGTTTTTTTTGCAATGAATGTCCTTACTTTTTGAAACAGTATAATCAAATCCTCATTTGCCTGTGGGTAAGAGTGTAAGAGGTTCCACTAGACACCCAGGAAAGATTTAATCAGTAGGTGGATGGTGATCAGAGGGAGGGGAGTACCACTAGACACCAGTGAAGAGAATTACATTTTGGGGATGGCAATCAGAGGGTAGTGGGTACCACTAGACAACAGGAAAGATAAATACATTGCAGGGACAATAATCCAAGGATATGGAATGCCACTTGACACCAGGGCAACATTACACAAATCTCCAATAAAAGCAAACAATCTGTGCTCAACCAGACCGCTGGCATTGCTGCTGTGGGTACTAGCGACCCCCAAATGCCTCCAAATAACTATGAGTAGTGCACTCATGAGGAATGAACAAAAATGTAGTCCACTACAGAAATTTCACAATTTAACATAATGTATTACCGGGACACACAATGGAGACACATCAGACTACTCCACAACATTTCAGTCAAAAGACCTTCATCGGGGGGGGCAGTGTCTAGATGTGAACCATATACATTTATAATAAGACCTAATTACCATCACTATCAATTAATTGCACACCGATATAAAAATCTATTAAATGCCCATAGACCACACCTAGATAGTCTGTAACATCACAATGTAATTTAGAAACGTTATCACTGTATACGTACAGTAGTGCAGACTACAGTGTTGTCCACAGACAAAATGGAATATCACAAACCCAGTGACTAAGGAGAGTATAGATCCACTAGGTATTTTCACAGTAAGGTGTGTCAGTAATTGAAATTAATCATCCCATTAATAGCAGGGGCACTAATCATTCTAAATATTAACATCAATGGAATACTGCCTTATTCATTTTCAGCCTAAGTTAAACTGACTGAATTCCCTGAATATGGAAAATATCAAACAGCATCCTGCTGCCATGTGACTGATTACAGTTCAAGCACAAATAACCTTTATATGATTTAAGTGAGCTCATTAGGACTTTAAACCCATGAGGCAATTAACAGTTCAGTGCATCAAACAATGCACAACCCATTAACATAACATAAGTTCAATCTCAAAAGTTTAGAAAGATTAAATGCAGCCAACATAAAGAATTGTTCCACAGTAACTGGCTGCCTTAAAGCTGATCACAGGTCCACTATAAAGAAAACAAAAATACAACAGTGTTGTAAGAAACTCACTAGTTGTCCGAGTCATTTTTGTTAGCACACTTGAAATCCCTCCCCGGACCCCCAAACCCTGAGTACTGTCCTCTCCCTGTCCTCTCTCTGGCAACACTATTTTCTGATACTTTACTACATGAGCTGAAAGGAGAGAGAGTTGAGGGAGAATGCAACTCCGGTTTTCTTATCTCAGTTCAGGAGGTAGGAAATGCAGGTAGGTGAAACTGGGACCACCATAGGCAGTGATTCAGCACTGGAGTACAGTATAAATAAAATTTAAAAACCTGGGAAAAGAAAACAAAAGAAACGATGTGGTAGGAGAGCTCTAGAAAATAATCTTGAGAATTGGGAGTTGGGAGCAAAAGTGGGATTGCAAAGTACAGCAGTAGTACTTATTAAAATTGAGAGCTCTAGTACTGTAGAAATAAATACAGTTGCAGTCAAAGCAAATATTATTTGTTTGCTTCCTTGTATACATAAAGGGCCAGATATTCAGAGCAGTTGCATGGGCACTACTACAAACATGTGCCACAGAGTGATATTCAACCACTGCAGCTGCGTGGCGCAAGACTTATTGGCCGTGGCACAAATGTAATGTATGCAGCAGAAGTGAAAGGGGGCATTCACATGAATATGTGGTGCAATGGCATATTTAACCCAAATCCATGGCACAAGTCAGGAGCAAACCACAGGATGCACCAGTCAGATTTGAGCCTATAAAAACAGTCTCAAACACACACACAGCAGATGCGCAACTCTGAGCAGTAAGCCCAGCACCATGGACTTAGCATCATTCTTGATGGAGCAGGTAATGAGGAGTGTGAGGAGGAGGGAGGAACAGCAACATGGCCAATTAATGGGCCCATTGGCAGTATGCCCAACACAGATGGTACCGTGCCCGCCTCACCTTCAAGGACTACAATGATGTACAGATCGTGGGTCAGTACCACCTGAACAGGACAATTCTGAGGCAACTCTTTGAGCTGTGCAGTGATGAGCTGTAGGCACCCACCAGACAAAGTCATGCCATGTCTGTGGAGACCAAGGTAACAACAGTGATGTGCTTGCTTGTCAAGGGCACCTTCAAGCCCAGGTGCCGTCCACAGGATCACCAGTTGGCCATGTCCCGCCTCCTCACACAGTTCCTCAACGCCTGCTGCCACATGCTTCAGAATACATATGATTCCCATGCACAAAGGCAGAGTGTACAACAAGCATGGAGAACTTCCACAGGGTGGCACGCATGCCAGGAATGATAGGGGCCATAGACTGCACCCACATGGCAATACGCACACCATCTGGACCCAAGGGGGTGACATATATCAACCAGAGGGGATACCCATCCATCAACTGCCAAGTAGTGTGCAATGTCATGGGGTGCATCATCAATGTCTGCACTACACACCCTGTGAGTGCACACGATACCTACATCTGGCACAGTTCCATACTGTGACAGAGACTCGAGCATGGGGATATCCCCATGGGGCACCTGTTAGGAGAGAAAGGCATCGGGATGGAGGCAGGTGCAGAAATGCCAAGGGACAACAGCGAAGACACAGAGGGGGTGGGATGCAGGAGGCAGAGGGCAGCAGGAGCAAAGGAGCAGCACAAGCACAGCAGAGAGAAAACCACATCTTCTCCCCACACAGGTGACAGTGCGTACCACTGAGGCCCTTTCTGCTCATCCCCTTCTGGCGATCGTCCTCTCCCACAGAGAAGAGATACAATGAGGCACACACTGCCATGCGCAATGTCATCAAGCATGTCTTCGGCATGCTCAAGATGCAGTTCCATTGCTAGACAGGTCAGGTGGCGCCCTACAGTACAGCCCGTTGAAAGCCTGTATCCTATTCCTGGCCTGCTGCATGCTGCACAACATGTCCATTGACCATGGGATAGCCATCCAGGTGGATGAGGGTGACAGCAGTGGGGAGGACGGTGAAGATAGGTCACAGGGGCGGTGTTCAGCCACCCATGGGGAGGCGGGACCCCAGGCTGGTGGCGGAGACATAGAAACATAGAAACATAGAAACATAGAATTTGACGGCAGATAAGGACCGCTTGGCCCACCCAGTCTGTCTATTTCCCTACCTGATGGATAAGCTGTAGATTCTAGTTAATCAACAGCTTACTTCCTGCCCCTCACTAGAATTGCCTTATGCCTGTCCCATGCATTCTTGAATTCTCCTACTGTTCCTTACTCCACAACCTCCTCAAGGCTGTTCCATGCATCCACAACCTCTCTGTGAAAAATACTTTCTAACATTACCTCTAAGCTGTCCCCCTTTATCTTCAAATTGTGCCCTTGCTCTTGCACATCTCTTCTTCTGAAAGATACTACCTTCTTGTACTTTGTTAATTCCCTTGAGATACTTGAAAGTTTATGTCATGTCCCCCTCTCCTTCTTTCCTCAAGGGTGTACATATTAAGCTGCTTTAGTCTCTCCTCGTATGTCTTCTGGTGCAGACATTGCACCATTTGTTGCCCTCCTCTGAACAGCCTTCGCCTGTCTATGTCTTTGAGGAGATGGGGTCTCCAGAATTGCACGATTACTCCAGATGGGGTCTCACTAACTGTCTGTAGAGGGATAAAACTTCCTGTTTTCTACTGTTGATGTCTCTCCCTATGCATCCCTGAATCCCCCCAGCCCTCCTTACTGCCTTCTCACATTGCTTGCCCACCTTTAGGTCATCTGATATAATTACTCCTAGGTCTTTTTCGATTTTTGTTGTTATTAACTCACCCCCCATTGTGTACTGTTCCCCTGGGTTTTTGTTTCCCAGATGCATTACCTTGCACTTCTTTGCATTGAATCTGAGCTGCCACGTATTTGACCATTCCTCCAACCTTGCCAAGTCCCTTTTCATTCTTTCCACCCCACCTTGTGTATCAATCCTGTTGCAGATCTTTGTGTCAGCTGCAAAGAGGCATACCTTTTCTTTCAGGTGCTCTCAAATGTCACTTATAAAGATATTAAAGAGGACCAGTCCCAGTACCGAACCCTGTGGTACCCCACTAGTTACCCTCTTTTTCTTCACTGTAGACTCTGTTTACTATTACCTTTTGTGTCCTGTTGTCCAGCCAGTTTTTATCAGGCTACCACCTTGGGACCCATTCCAAGGCTGACTAACTTGTACATTAATATTTTGTGTGAGACTGTGTTGAATGCCTTGCTAAAATCTAGATAGGCCATATCCACAGCCCCTCCCTGGTCTACTACTTTGGTCACCCAGGCAAAGAAATCTATTAGGTTCATCTGACATGACCTTCTGCGGTGAAACCATGCTGCCTTGGGTCCTGTGAGCCACTAGCCTCTAGGTACTCAACAATTCTTTCCTTCGAAGTGATTCCATCATTTTCCCAACCACTGAAGTCAAACTAACTGGTCTGTAATTTCCTGCCTCTGCCCTGCTCCCACTTTTTTAAAGTGGAATCACATTTGCCCTCCTCCAGTTCTCAGCTAACACTCCATCCTCCCATGATTTGTTAAAGAGAGTAGTCAGTGGTGTTACTAGTTTTACCCTTAGTTCTTTTAGTATTCTTGTGTAAATCCCATCAGGCCCCATTGCTTTGTCCACCCTCAGTTTCAAGAGTTCTTTTAAAACCCTTTCTTCTGTGAATGGACTGGTATTGACTCCCCTATTCAGAGTTCCTCCCTTGTTTGGTTTAGGCACCTCCCCCTCCTCATCTGTTGTGAATACTGAGCAGAAGTGTTCGTTCAGTATCCCTGCTTTTTCACTGTCACTCTCTTCCCACATTCCCTCCCCTTTGTTAAGTCTCTGTATCCCTCCCTTTGTCTTTCTTCGTTCCCTAATATACCTATAAAAAGTTTTATCCCCCTTCTTAACAGAGTTGGCTATCTTTTCCTCAGTTTGTGCCTTTGCTATTCTAACTACCTTCCCTGCCTTCTTCTGCTTTAACTGATAACGTTCTCTGTCCTGCTTCTTCTGTGTTTCCTTATATTTCCTGAATGCTATCCTTTTCTCCTTAACCATCCCTGCCACCTCTTTTGAGAACCATAGTGTGTTTTTTCCTTCTTTCTGTTTTATTGATTTGCTTCACACAAAGGCTTGTTGCCTCTATGATGGCTGTTTTGATTATTCCCCATTGTTCCCCCACCCTTCCTTCTTACACATTTGCTAGTGCTTTTCTAAGGCACTCTCTCATTTTCCCCAAATCAGCCTTCCTAAAGTCCAATACTCTTGTTTTTGTATGGCTTGACTCTATGGCTGTGTTTACTGTGAACCATACTGTTTGGTGGTCAGTTGTTCCCAGATGGCTACCCACTTCTAAATCTGAGATCCTTTCTCCTTCCCCATTTGAGAGTACCAGGTCTAAGATTGCTCCCTCCCAAGTGGGTTCCAACACTAGCTGTCTGAGGCATGCCCCCTGTAGGGCATCAAGAATGACCCAACTCTTGGATGTGCCTGTAGCAAAGGTACTCCAGTTAACATCTGGCATATTCAGGTCCCCCATCAACAATATCTCCCCTTTTTCTGCCATTTTAAGAATGTCTTCTATCATTTCCTTGTCCAGTTCCTTCCCCTGAGATGGGGGTCTGTACACAACCCCCATGCGGATTGTGGTGCCATTTTCTGTCTCCAGGGTGACCCATAGTGACTCATCAACTTCCTGTTTACTCTTTAGTTCTGTAGCATTAATCCCTTCCCTTATATAGAGAGCTATTCCTCCTCCTCTTTTACCCACCCTGTCCCTCCTGTAGACTGTGTATCCTGGTATGTTGACTTCCCACTCATGGTTCTCTGTGTACCATGTTTCAGTAACTGCCACAATATCCAGGCATCCCTCTTCCATTAAGGCCACTAGTTCAGGGAGCTTGTTGCACAGACTACGGGCACTGGTACTCATCACCTTCCATTTATTTTTTATGGCCCTACCCCTTTTAGCCCCATCCCTGTCCTTAACACCTTTTTCTGCATTTATCCCTGTCCTGCTCCCTACTGACTTCTCTGCCTTGGTGTTTACCTCTCTAACTACTGCACTTTGTGGGGGGATGCTGGGATTTCCATGCTCCTTTTCAGTGCCTCCCCCCTTGGCTAGTTTAAATGCTTGCCAATGAAGCATTTAAACCTGTCACCTAGGATCCTGGATCCCCCCCCAGACAGATGCAGACCATCATGCTAGTATAAGCCTGCATCCCTCCAGGTGGCTCCCTAGTCCCCAATGAAGCCAAAACCCTAAGCGCCACACCAGTTTTTCAACCATTCATTGAATCCCATGGTGTGGAATACCCTAGCATCATCCTTGCCATAGACAGGCAGCACCTCTGAGAAGGTTACTGTACATGCTACTAGTCTAAGGCCCCTCTCCAACTGCACAAACTCCTCTTGCACCACTCTGATCTCATTTACAGCCTGATCATTTGTCCCTAGGTGGACAATGACATCCAGCTCCCTCCCTCGTGCAGCTGCTCCCATGATCCTGAGGATTCGCTTCCTATCCCTCCAAGCCATGGCGCCAGACAGGCACCTTATCCCCTTTTTCCCTTCCTCCACCACGTCTACCCCCCTAATGATTGAGTCCCCCACCAGGAGTTGTTTCCTTCCCCATGGGGTCTCGTGCCACCCTCCTATGGGTCTCCATTGTGGAGGTTCCCAGCAACCTCCTTGGTCTCCACTGTAGGTGCCTCCACAGAGGAACCACTCTTTGCCAGAACAGCATATGAATTGTGGAAAGCTACAGCTGGAGGAATGCACCTGTGTTCCACCACCCTCTCCCTCCCTGAGCCCACCTTGGTCCAACCGCTCCTCTTTCTTGGCAACCTCTGAGGTAACAGATTTCGTTGACTGGGTGACCAAAATAGTAGACCAGGGAGGGGCTGTGTACATAGCTACCTAAATTTTAGCAAGGCATTTGATACAGTCCCACATGAAAGATTAATACACAAGTTATCCAGCCTTGGAGTGGGTCCCAAGGTGGTAGCCTGGATAAAATTGGCTAGACAACAGGACGCAAAGGGTAGTAGTAAATGGAGTACACAGTGAAGAAAGGAGGGTTACTAGTGGGTACCACAGGTTCAGTACTGGGACCGTCCTTTTAATGTCTTTATAAGTGACATTGCAGAGGAACTGGAAGGTAAAGTATGTCTATTTGCAGACAACACAAAGATCTGCAACAGGGTTGATACACAAGATGGAGTGGAAAGGATGAGAAGGGACTTGGCAAGGTTGGAGGAATGGTCAAATGTATGGCAGTTCAGATTCAGTGCAAAGAAGTGCAAGGTAATGCACATGGGAAACAAAAACCCAGGGGAAGCGTACACAATGGGGGGGTGAGATACTGACAACAGCAAAAATGGAAAGGGACCTGGGGGTAATTATATCAGATGACTTAAAGGTGGGCAACCAATGTGAGAAGACAGTAAGGAAGGTTGGGGGGATACTGGGATGCATAGGAAGAGGCATCAATAGTAGAAAACAGGAAGTTGTTATCCCTCTGTACAGACAGTTGGTGAGACCCCATCTGGAGTACTGGGTGCAGTTCTGGAGACCCCATCTCCGCTAAGACATAGACAGAGTGGAGGCTGTCCAGAGGAGGGCAACCAAAATGGTGCAGGGTCTGCACCAGAAGACATACGAAGAAAGACTAAAGGAGCTTAATATGTATACCCTTGAGGAAAGAAGAGAGAGAGGGGACATGATAGAAACTTTCAAGTACCTCAAGGGAATCAACAAAGTCCAAGAGGGTAGCATCTTTCAGAAAAAGAGATGTGCAAGAACAAGGGGGCACAATTTGAAGATAGAGGGGGATGGCTCAGAGGTAATGTGAGGAAGTATTTTTTCACAGAGAGGGTTGTGGATGCATGGAACAGCCTCTCTGAGGAGGTCATGGAGTCAAGAACAGTGGGGGAATTCAAGAATGCATGGGACAGACATAAGGCAGTCCTAGTGGGGTGTAGGAGGAAGTAAGCTGTTGGTTAACTAGGATCTGCAGCTTATCTGTTAGGTAGGAAAATGGGCAGACTAGGTGGGCCAAGTGGTCCTTATCTGCCATCAAATTCTATGTTTATATAGACGAATCTAACAGTGGTAGCCCTTGTGGTCCCTGGGTGGGGGAAGAGGTTTCACGAATCCTAGCCAGGTCAGCCTGGAGACGGGCAACCTCCTCCCTCAGACCAGGGAGGTGCCTGCAAACAGGGCAGCATCACAGCCTCCAGAATGTCTCCCGGAACACTGCTGCTCCACAGCCATTGCACTGCACCATTCCCATCTTGACTTATTTTGTGTCCCCTCTCCTGTTGCTTTGTATGCTTATTGTCTCCTCCCTCTATGTATTTTTACACTTACTTTCCTACTGCCTATGTGCCCTTACAACTCTTGCCCTTCCTGTTCTGGGACAGGAACTTCCTGTAGTCTTCAGTAGTCTCCTTCCTCCGTGCTTGGATTCAGACCTCCAGCAGCCAGGTGGGATAAAGAGTTTTTTTTTTTTGTTCCTTCAAGGTTGCTGAAACTAATGAGTCTCAATGATCCTTCCCTTCCTACTGCCAAACAGTAAGTTCCTGTTGTCAGTCAAATTTAGTGGCTATAAAACTAGAACTGGCTTTGGGTGGGAAGGAGGGAAACTAGTAAAAAATCTGTAGTTCTGGACTTCTGTTTCTTGCTCTGCAACCAGTTCTCTTCTGCTAGAAACAGCTAGAAGCTGTAATTGGAGACAGCTGCTTTTGTACACCTAAGCTGCTAAGCCACACCCCCAATTAGATTCACTCTCTGCTCTCAGTAAATTAAGGTGATACTGCCCCTTCCTCAGAAAAAACACTTTTTTTTTACTTTAATGAGACCCCTTCTTCTAATAAAGTATCTGTTTGCTTAATCCAAACAGGTACTACTTCTGCTGAGACAGAAGTGATTAATTAGTGAAAAATCTGTAGTTCTGGACTTCTGTTTCTTGCTCTGCAACCAGTTCTCTTCTGCTAGAAACAGCCAACAGGTATAGAGGATTTATTAAAAATGATGTTGACGTACTTTTGAATGAGGCTGATATCCAATCTGTCATGAAGTCAGTGTCTGATGCTGCAGAAGAAGCAACTTCTGCTAGCAGTGTTTACTATACTAGAGCGTCCTTGGTTAAGGAACACATTGCATTTAATTACATGAAATGTTGTGATTCTTCCCAATGCAACTTAGCATCAGCTTTCCTGAGAAGACTGAATGTACTGCTTTTATATGCAGTGCATTAATACTTTAGCTGTAACCTTAAAACAAATTTCTACCAACCACATGAACAGTACCATTGCAGCTGGTTTGCATTACTGGCAGCCACTGGACATGGTCATGCCCATAGGACCCACCGCTGTGCTACATCAACTCCATGGTCCAAGGGTCTGGTGACCCCTGCATGGTGGACACTGGGCTCTGATGTGGCCATCCCTGACAGCCCTGGTGCACAGAACAGGCAGGGACAGAACAGACAATAAGCGACATGCCCAAATGAGCCACAGCTCTCCCACAGTGTGCACTGGACAGCAGAGACACACTCCAGTGGATTCTTCCCAATGCAATTTAGCATCAGCTTTCCCTGAGAAGACTGAATGTACTGTTTTTCCTATGCAGTGCATTAATACTTTAAGCTGTAACCTTAAAAACAAATTTGCTACCAACCACATGACCAGTACAATTGCAGCTGGTTTGCATCACTAGCAGCCACTGTGCATAGTCATGCTCATAGGACCCCCCGCTGTGAGATGTCAACTCCACAGTCCTGGGGTCTGGTGCATGTGCTGGGGCTGTCGAGGATGGCCACATCAGAGCCAGGTGTTCAGCATGCAGGGGTAGCCAGACCCCAGGACTGTGTAGTTGACATCGCACAGCAGGGGGTCCTATGCGCATGACCATGCCCAGTGGCTGCCAGTGATGCAAACCAGCTGCAATGGTACTGGTCATGTGGTTGGTAGAAAATTTGTTTTTAAGGTTACATCTTAAAGTATTAATGCACTGCATAGGAAAAGCAGTACATTCAGTCTTCTCAGGGAAAGCTGATGCTAAATTGCATTGGGAAGAATCCATTGGAGTGTGCCTCTGCTGTCCAGTGCACACTGTGGGAGGGCTGTGGCTCATTTGGGCATGTCGCTTATTACCTGTTCTGTCCCTTTTCCTAGGTCTGCTGTGGGTACAGCCACGGTGGAGGATGGGCAGGGTGGTGGGGGCACTGTGCAGCACACTGGTCCAGCAGCGGAGGATGGCATCATTGTTGGTGCAGCTGCTGCATGAGATGATTGCGGTTAGGAAGGAGATGCACCAGCTGGTGGCAACATTATGTGGATGACCGTAGCCCCTTATCATTGGGGCACAGCTCCTATTTGTCATGACCTTCCGCTATTGTCCTGCCCATCCCCACATCCCATTGTATAGCCCCTGGACCCTATTCCCAACCTCCTGTAACCCTCTCCAGTCCCTTGTTTGCACTGTATATAGTTGCCTTGTTGGCCCACTTCTGTTTGTTACCAATGCTATTAAATCCTTTTCATTGCTACATCTCTGTGTCTGTATTTTCTTTGCAGGTGGTGTGTGAAGCTATGCTGCAAATGTCTGTTGTGGTGTGCTTGGCCGTGTCCCTGGTGTCCCACTGCTGTCCCTTGACCCACTGTGCATGTGTACACTGGGCATGTGTGCCATGTCCCTGTCTCTGTCCTGTGCATGGCCCTGTTTGGTGTGTCTCACAGTTGCCTGTGACTGCCCCTGAACCTTGTGCCCTTGTCTGCCTGCTTTGTCCTTCTGTCCACCTGTCATGCTACCCAACCCTGGTGTGCCCCGTGGTGCTGTGCCCTTCACCACTCCAGGCAGTGGACTGTGTTTCACTGGGTGGCCTGTGCCTACCTCACCCCTGGACCATGGACCTCTGTGTTTGTGTGTTCTCCTGGCACCATGGCCACAACAGCCTCTGGCACAGCCTGTTGGGTATCTATTTTGTGGCTCTGCCTTTAGTGTGCCACTGGTGCTGGTGTGTTGGCCTGGTGCTTGTGCCACAGTTGGTGGGCAAGGGTACTGTGTGCACCATCCCCTGGTGCCCTGTGCTGCCTCCAGGACAGTGTGCCCCTGTTCTCTGCTTTGCCATGATGGTAGGTATTGTGCCCCTATGCCCTGTGTGTCCTTTCCTACTGTCTCACTGACAGGCAAGGATGTATATAGTCATGTAATCTGGTCACAAACTCTTGTGAAACCATTTTGACTACATTGACTAAAAAGGATATCAGAATACCATGAGCAATGTTATTATATCCCTAGTCTTTTGGCATCTGCAATGCAGTGTACTCACTTTTTGTATGGCAGAGACTGAATTGGTATTAGTTACAGTACTGCATATGCACTTTTTTATTTTAATTTTTTTAAAACATTCATTTTCCAAATTGTAGTAATGTAGTAGTAAGTAGTAGTAATGATTTATTCATAATAAGAACATGGTAGTAATCCATTGAATAAAAAATATGATCATTTACAAGGGATTCCATATAAAAAACAGTATTCTAATGACATACAATGCACATTTAATGATAATAATAATGGTGTTTCATGGTATCCATAACAAACATAAAAAGAAATGTCTATCTATCGCAAACAGTGCAGGGGCAATGCTTGAGCAAGTTCAACTGTTTAAATATCTGGGTGTGATCCTCAACAGCACCCTGTCATACTCTGAACACATTGAGAACATTGTCAGGATTGTGAATACCCACATAGGACTGCTTTATAGACACAGGAACTGCCTCATAGATGAAGCTATAAACATTGCTATTCAGAACTCTGTTATCTCAATAATCGACTATGGGTTAGTGATATATGGATCTGCTGCTGACACTGCACTTTGACGAATAGCCATAGCCCTAAACAAGTCATGTCATCTACTGACTTCAGCCCCATGCCTTTCACACACCTGCAACATCTATGAACAAGCAAACTGGCTCCAACTTTCCAGCAGACTCAAGTACCAGACCTGCATTCTAGCCAAAAAGATCACCTTAGATCTCCTACCCTCAAGGGTTCAGTTCTTACTAGCTCCCCATTGCAGCCCCCACCTAATCAGAAGCTCATAAAATCTCACCTTTTCTGTTCCATGCTGCTACACTACCCAAGGACAATGTTCCTTTATATCCAGAGCCTCATCTTGGTACAACTCGCTTCTACCTGCAGTTACCAACAACACTACACTGGGCACTTTTAAGTGTAGCCTTCATCAGCACTGTGTCGCCAGAGCCTCCTGTCACTGCTTCTCATAACTTACCTAATCTTCCTTTCTTCTCCTCCTAGTCCCCCTTCCCAAGTTCCTCCCCTCCTTACCACTCTCTCCCATCTCCTTCCTTTCCTGGTATGCTTATGAAAAAATAAAAACAACAAATACCTTTTCTTTTTCACTCTTTCCTATTGTCTTATACTTATTCGAACTATCCTGCTTCTTTTCTTGTCAGGGTGGCCAACCTGACAAAAAAATCTCTTTGCTGTCTTATCTCTTTTCAGGTCTATTAAAACTAAATCACCCTTTCTCATAATAAATAAAAAAATACCCAACTGTCATGATGATAAAAGTGCAGTTTCCTGAAGAAGTATTCTGCTATCATTTTTCTGTTTAAATTTGCATCTGTCCTTAAAATAGACTAAAATGCTGCAAAGATGAAACAAACCATAATGGTACCTGAAGAGAGCCTGTAATTAACATTCTGCTTTCTCTCTATATAGCTTGTTTATATAAAGAAAGATCCTGCCTGGTTCAGTAGTTGCGAGTTGTAGAGCAGTGATGAGGTGTGTGCATCTTCACACATCACAAGGCTTGCACACTTGTGGAGGATCAAAGCACGCTTGCACAGGAAAGAATAAAACAAAAGCCACAAGCCTGAAAATCACAACTGCTTGTTGCGATTATGAGAAACAGTGTCTGTGAGCCGAGGAGATCGCACTTGCAACTGTGTACAGTTGCTAAGGAGATAGACTACTAAAGATGTCTTCCCCAAAGTGCTTTCTTAGTGTACACTGCCAGGATTCACAAAATAAAGACTAAAATATAAGAAAAGGACTCTGAGGATAGGCAGAAGTCTGACAGAGCACATTAATGCTGCACAGAAGGGCTGTTTTCTCTTGGTTTCCAAACCCTTTAAAAAAATAAATAGGCTGAGTGCTGGGAAAAGCCGTCAGCTGCAATTTCAGCCGTTAGGAAATTAACAAAACAGGCAGAAAGTGTTTAAAGCAGCATAAATTCAGTGAAATAAATGCAGTATAAAAAATGATTCTCTGAGGTGCAGAGAGCTGGTATTTGCATGCTATCTGTTTTTTAAAGGAATAAAATTGCATTTCTGTCATTTTTTTTGTTACTGTTACAAAATGTCTTTCCTTTCTTCTTAAAGCTGTACAATACTGTGACTGGAAATAGGAGAAGATAAGGAGCATGCCCTTCATCTTCATTTTATTATCCAGTTCACATTATCTTGTAGATTTTGATTAGGAAGAAAAAAATAACTATTTTTTTTTTACCTGGAGCTTTCAGTAGGCCCTGTTTAGAGCTGGCCAGCAGTATATATGCAAGGAGGTGATGATGTCATCAAAAGGGAGGCTTTAATTGTACCAGAAGGAGACTATATAAACCTGTTTTGATAAGCTAAGGAGGAATGGAAGTGAGAGAGTGTTCAGTAAGGTTCTGGACACTGAGCAAGAAGGAGCTTGCAATAATGAACGTTATAGCTGTTAAAAGAAGGAAGACAGATCAAGAAGAAATGATTTTCTGTTTTAAGTGTGCTGGACTTAACACTTTATTTTCCTTTCTGTGACGTAACAGTACTTTCTTTATTTTGTTATTCTTTTGCTTTTGAACTTTATTTTGGACTTTATTTCTGATTCAAGAAATAAAATGATAAATGCAGAAATTTGCACTTTTTATGCATCAAAGTTCTAAGTGTCTGTCATTGATCTCACGCTTCCACACACTGGTGTTCTTTTTTTTTTTCTTTTTTTTTTTTCTGTCTGGTTCATCCCTTCCACTCTATGACTATGCCTTTTGTCCCACACTACTTCCTCTTTCACTCTTCTCCACTAACCCTGATCCTGCCCTACTTATTCCTCCATCTGTACCCACCCTCTCTTCTCACAGATTCTTGCACCTGTACCTGCCCTCTCTCCTAATTGCTTTCAGTCCATCTGTGAATTATTGTACAACTGTGAATTATTGTATGTATGTTCTGAATTCTATATGCAAATTAATGTACCTGTCAAAGCCTATGGCTGCTGTAAATTGTCTTATTTATTATTGTCTTCGACTACCTGTATGTGTTGTTCTCGTTTTCTAACATGGAACTTTGTAAAAGAGCCTTGGCTCAAAGGTGTCTTCCTAAATTATAATAAATAAATAAATGTAGTTACAATATATAAAACATTAAGTATAAATATAAATGTTTGACAAAAATATGACATTACAATATACATTGCACATGTGCCTATAAAACACAAAGGGGTACTCTAAACAACAAAGTTCCTAGATCACTAACATCCTGATTAATAAAACATTCCTTAAACCATTTATTTATATGAGACCAGCTCACATTACTTGATTGCATTCTTAGATTGGTGGAAACTTGTTCCAATGTTGGGACCCAAACATAAAATTCTAGCACTTCCGTGCTTTGTTCTCTTTCTGGGAACATCAAACTCAATATAATGATTTGATCTCAAATTTCACCCAAGGGCTTCCAATTTAAATTCACTAATAGTATATTCTGGGACATTATTTTTGATAACCTTATACATTATTTTTTGATAATTGTATGTTGCACTCTCATTATAAAAGTCATTGTGCTGGTATCCTCACCATGGATTCAACCCTGATACAGTATGCTTATTGTTAGCAATCTAAACTTTGAACAGCTGTTATAAAACCTTTTGAGTTCACATATGTATTTTTTTCTGTTTTTGTTTGTTTGCTTTTTTCATAGCATGGGGGTGGGGATTTGTGAATAAGCTAGCTGAACTGTAATCTGAGCAGATCATCTTCTTTATTATTACTTTTACATATGATAAGATCAATATGGCTGAGTTCTGGGTTTAACAAAAATAACTTGGTTCACATAGGTTATTTTTTTTTGCTTTTGTTTTTATGTTGGTATGTAAGACACAAAAACATGTATAACCTTGCTGGTGTTGAATTTGAGCAGATCTGCATCTCTATACATATGTAAAATGTTCAATATTATGACTATGTTCTGAGCTAGATGCAGGAACACATTGTCAATATGACATTATTGATGTTATTTATTTGGTGGGCATTTGATTTTGCCATTTTTTTAATTATTTTGAAGTTTCTGAACTGTTTTCAGCTCAATGAAAAGTGGCAAATGGATCGAATTGATCCTTGACTACTTTGATCAAGAAGATTACATGACATTTGATACTGTCAGTTATTATTAATGTAGCACTCATATTCAATTATATTAATTTAACAAATATTTAAATGCCTAACTTTGTTAAGCTTTAAAAATCATGCATGAACAGTTAAAATGTGTCATGTCTTGTGAAAAGGAATAGGAAGAAATTGTCACTAACCATTGCAAGCGTGTTAGGAAGACATGCATGAACGAGCATCCCATGAGTGCAACATGCAGTTATTTAACTTTTTTAGCCCAAACTAAAATGTCTTTCTTGTGCATAGCAGTGTATTAAAAATTCATATAGTGCACTGGTGGGGATTTGAACCTGCTGCCTTGCAATGATAATTATTATGGGATTAACATTTCACTCTACATCATGGATTCAGTCTCTGATTTGTTTTAAAACTAATTTTCTATATGTATGATTGTCCAAGTAATATTTGATATAGTAATTATCTTGTGTACGTTGTCTGTAATCCAATGGTGAAATGCAGGAAGGCAGCTCCAAATGCTGATGTACCACAATTGTAAAGAAGGCAATCCAAAACATGACAAAAGGGCACCATCCACCAACAAAAATAACAGTAGCTCGTAGTTTATTGGCACTTGTTTTACCAGTGAATAAACTGATACAGAGTGAGAGCCATGTAGTGTGAGATCCCCTCCTTGTTAGGCCCAACTGGTTTTGCACATGCACGCTTCCTCAGGGACCTGAAGAAGTATGCATGCACAAAACATGTCAGGCCTAGCAAGGAGAGGGTCTTGCATTACATGGCACTTGCTCTGTATCAGTTTATTCATTGATAAAACAAGTGGCAATAAACTATGAGCTACTATTATTTTTGTTGGTGGATGGTGCCCTTTTGTCATGTTTTGGACTATATTCAAATGGTGTCAGATGTTTTGTGTTATCATTCAAATTAGTTTTTATTTTCAAACTATCACTGGCATGTAAACAGTTGATTATTATTTATACACCTTGAACTGCCTCAAACTGCATGGCCTTATTCAGATCATAAGCAATGACAAACATGACCCCTCTCACTTGACTTGCTCATTTCAAAATGCAGCATCTGCATTTTAACATAAAGGTGGACCTGTCATGGCACCAGTACATCCACAATAAATTAGTGGGAAAAAACAAAATTGGTTTGGTACATGAGAAGAGCACCTATGGATGTGCAAAACTAGTAACTGGCAATGGGATGGAGATTTGCAGTTTTGTGGTCAGTAAAGGTGATATGGCTGAATAACAGATTCACATGAAATTTGGCATGCATAGTCTCAATGGGTGGATCTCATGAAGTGCCAAGTTTCATTCGGGCCTGATGTGTGGATTCTGAGCCGTGCATAGCAACAATGTAAACAATCACTGTTTTGTTTTTATTGCTGTCATTTTGCAATCAAGTAGTGCCCAGACTGTTTGTAATTTTGGTCTGAAATTCTCAGGGCAAAAAGGGCTTTCCTCAGAAGGATTTTCTTTTGAGGTGTGGTGAAATAATATTAATCCATTCTTAAGTTATTAAATTTTAAAAAGTCATTTTCTAAGCATGGTCAGCCTAAAAAATAGCTGTAAAACTATTATTCATGAATGCCTAGAGTCACTGCATAGCTCATGAATAATTATGAGCTTATTTGCATGCATGTTTTTTTTTTAAATTGAGAGAATTAGAAAAATTGAATGAAAACTACTAGTTATTCCTCCTTGGTAAGCTTGATCTGTTCAAAATCACTGTTTACAACAATTTATTTTTAGTTTCACCTGTTCACACTGCAAGAAGTATAGTTATGTATGTGCTCCATGGTTTCAAAATGTCAGTGTAAGCCTAGCTAATGAATAATTATGAGTGTATTTGCATACCTGTTTTCTACAATTGAGGGAATAAGAAAACTGGCAGATATTTTGTTCTCACTACAGAAATAGGAGACTGCATCTCTCAGTAAATAAATTGTGTCAGCTATACAATGCATGCAAAATTATTCATTTCTTTGAAAATAAACATCTGAGATCTTATATTGTTGTCACCACTACAAAACTAGGAGACTGCACCTCTTAGTAAGAAAAAGAAGACTAATTCACATTGTACACACAGGCCACATATTCAAACTGTGCCAGGCTGTGGTGCAAGCCTGGGCACAGCTCAACTTAGCTGGGCAGGTGCGTGGCCTGGTCGATATTCAACGAAGCTGTGCTATGGCTCAGCAGCTTTGAATATCACACCCTGGCCACCCCCACTGTGCATGGTGCAGTGGCACTGTGCCAGTGCAAGTGACCAGAGTGGAGCATGGAGATGTGCTAGTGCAAGTGCCATTGCGCCATTCACAGCACCTGCGATATTCAAAAGGGGACATGCAAATGGGGCCATAATTTATGCAAGGTGCACATGGGGCCATTTGCATGTCATTACGGCCCCATTTGCATCCCATTAGCATGCAGGTGCGCCGATCCCCGATAACTTGCGCCTGGCGCCCTGCCAGGCAGCAGCCATTGGGGACCGATGCCCCCTGCAGCCCGATCACGGGCATTTGTCTTAAAATAAACTTCCTCATTCAACATCCCTGGTGGTCCAGTGGACTGCTATGTGCCCGATCGTGGGCATGTGTTATATTAGAAAGGACTTCCACGTCCAATATCCCTGTTGGTCCAGTGGACTGCTATGTGCCCGATCGTGGGCATCTGTTCCAATGAAAAAAAAACCCCGGTCCAGTATCCCTGATGTTTCAGTGGACCAAATGCTGCACAATCATGGGCATCTGTTCCAAAGAAAAAAACCTAGTCCAATATCCCTGGTGGTCCAGTGGACCAAATGCTACCCGATCGCTGGCATCCGTTTAACAGAAATCTTCCTATTTCCCTGGTGGTTTAGGGTACCCTCCTCCCCACCCATCCACTGAGTCCCACTTCCCTGCTCCCCCCGGTCAGTCAGCGAGCAGCAGCACCCCAACCGCCTGCCACCCGCCTCTCACCGACTGACACCTCGGTAGGGCTGCATACCCGATGGTTCTGGCGTGAGCCAGCAATGGGCGTTAGCCTGTACTACTACACATTCAGATATGTGAATGAATCATTCACATATCTGTAATGTGTATTACAGTCAGTCGGCGGGCTGCAGGGGTGGCAGGCAGGTGGGTGCTGCCACCCGCTGGCTGACCGGGGGTGGGGCGGTGGGACCTCAGTGGGTGCAATTCAGCAGCTCACCTGTGGGTGGCCATCAGTTGTTACTTTTTTATTTGGCTTAACTTTGTGCAGGCGCAAGTAGGGGTTGCGCATGCATGGCTCTGCACATCCCGGGCTGAATACTGGGCTGTGCAGGTTATGCATGGGAACACCCCCCCCCCACCTGTGCCTGCATACTTTACTGATGCTGTCCGGCACATCGAGATTTGTGCGGCACACTTTTCACTTTTGAATATCGCGCCAGGGCACATCAGTGGGTTGTGCACGGTGCAACACTGTTGTGCCATGAGCAACCCTTTTGAATATCTGGGCTGCAATGTTTTGCTATGCACATCTACATATTAGGTGCTATACCATAGCTGTCACTACTAAAATAGGAGACTGCACCTCTGAGTAAGAACAATTTAAGTAAACTTTATAATCTACCAAGAATTCCTCATTGCTCTTTGTAATTCAGCCTGTTAGCTGTTTTATATATAGCATCTTTTATTTTATATAACTGGTGAGCAATTTTTTCCAACCTGAGTCTTAAGACCCTGTGTGACGCATCACACAGGCACAAATACACACACACACACACACACACACACACACACACACACACAATCTCTCTCCTCTGCTTTTCCTCAGTTAGCATATTATTTAGTTTTATTTTACTTTTTGTTTTAAATTGTAGTTTGAAATCTCTCTTATCTAGTGCTGTAGGCACTCAGCCAGTCATTCAGTTCCCACTTGTATCGCTTTATCGCCTGAAGCCGTGAACAGCAGGATCAACCAGAGAGAGATTTAAAATAACAAATAAAAGTAGAATCTGCCAGATAGATGAAATAAATGATGATGGATGGAGAAAAGAAGCTTGTTTCTAGTAGCTCCAAGCTAACTATCACATGGAGCCACTATGTTTGCAGAACTGATTTAACCTGCCCACACATAGAACAAGAGTCAATGAGGGAGCTCTATGTTTTGATAGACAGAGCGCATGAATGCTGTAATGACCTGTGGGTTATTATGGTGAATATCGACTTTTGCTGAGCCCTAAGAATAAATTACTTGCCAGTTATTATGCTGCTGTAACCATTAACAAAATAAGAGTTGGCTGATTTAACAAAAATGAAGACTGTATGTTCAAGTACAGTTATGATAATAAATGATATAAGGAATAAAGTATGTATGCTGGTACATAACAAGTCTGTGTTTCCATCAGAGGGTTATGAGACAGCATATGGACCTCAAGAGCAAAGCTTGAGAGGTCCATGCTGGAATCTTATCCCAAGATGGAAACACAGGGTGACTTGTGTATTGGTACTCATACCTTATTTGTTACAGTATATGGTTCTCAAGGTTTAAAAAAGTTATTTTTCTGAAGTTTCACTTTAACAAGGTCTTATACCTTGTGTTCATGCTCTCTGTTACTGTCAGCTCAGTGTGCTGCAAAGTCCATCAGTGGATGCGGTGCAAGCCTGCTGCAGTCCTGGCAGTTGAAAGATTGGGGACAGCAGTTTATTTAAAAAAAGACAGATTAAATTGCTATGGTTTGGTAACACGGAGTTGACTAAGGCAGTCTGCATCCAAACTCTTTCCTTGAACTGCTCACTAACCAGCACCACCATGTCTGTTTGGATTTTTTGTTTCAACAGCAATCTTTGGCCGAGTCACATGTCAGATAATGTAGGGGTGATGAATATTTATTATAGAATGTGCACAGTAACTTTTATATCATGCAAAACAACTTTTAGAATGTGCAGAAAGGGAAAGCATATTAAAAAAAAAACAGTTGCATTCAGAATTTCCACACAGGATGAGCAATCATTAACTTTATTTTTTAAACTAGAGAAAATACTAGCCAGAACAGTTGACACTGCACTTTTCAAGATGAAAAATGTTATACTTTTATAGAAATGGTGACGAACTATTGTACTGCAATGCTAACGTATTGTACATAAAATGACATTTAATAAGGAATTATATGACACACACAGTGAAGGTTCAAACCTCTGTCATATAAATCTTTTTTTTTAAAGTGTCATATTCTCACAAAGTTTTGCCTAATGAAAAAAACAAAACAAATGTGTGTGTATCAAGTTGTGTAAGACTTGGAAGGAGGTACTTATCAAGGAATAAAACAAACATTTTTTCTTTGGAAAAGGATATAAAATTCTACTGTGCTGCATCTGTTTTTTAGTAAGTTATCCTAGAAAAACATTTTATTTTCTTTTCATTTACTTTATTCTTTGATAACTCAGTAAGGACCTGTAGGCCAAAGGCTTGTTTTCTTGGGTGACTTAGGAGCATGGGGATGTTAATTGACTTGCTCAGGGTCATACAGTATGCACATAGAGGTTCTGGGAATCAATCTCATTCATTGCTCGCTACGCTTGCCTTTAGGCTATACTACCCACCCTCATAGGACTAGGCTTCAGCCATTCTGAGTGTAATATATATTAATCTTATGCCATTTAGCAATACAGTGCTGACATTTAAGCATGCCATCTCATTTCACCATGGGCTTCTCTGAAAATGGGCAATATTTGTACAAAGGCCCTCATTTAAATAAAATGAAATGAAATAAAATGTATAATGTGTCCAGTCCTTTCAAAACTACCCAGTACTATCATTTCTCTACAATCATAGATCCGTGTTTATTTTATTGATAACTTTTGCTAATCCTCTTTTTATTATGCGTCCCTGTACTATCAGTTTGCCAATGAGATTCCTAAATATATATTATACTACTGAATGAATTACTTTGAAGTCATTTGTATGCAGTATTCTATCAATATTGCATAGTATTGTAACTTGTTCTTATTATGTCCTCCCCACCATATCCTGGTCCTATAATTACTCATGACTGCTGTATCCTTCTTATGCCCCTAGCACAGCAATCTGTTACCCTCTTTCCTGAATATGCAGATCTGTATATCTAGTATTAGCTAGTACTTAGCAGGATTAGATGCATACAACACAGAAAATGCTTAACTGATGCAGTACTGCCACATGGAATTAATACTTGCCAGTGTGGGAGGAAAAAAGTTGATTCAGAGCCACTAGCAGTAAAAACAGCCAGAATAAAAATTGGAATGTGTTACATTTATGGCTGCCATTCATTTACATAAGAACTTAAACCCAAGTTGCAAATAATCTTGCAGAACTGTTTTAGATAAACATAGATGCTAACTCTGATGCTTACTGTTTAACAATCTAGATGATTATGACTCAGCTAATCCTTCGTTTAGCTCTTTCAATTACATCTAGAAGCAAATGCAATAAAAAAATGCATTACAGTGACAAAATGAAGTCTGATTAAAACTAGTTGGAGTCTCTCACTCCTGCTGTTATAATCCCTTATACCCTAGGTGATGTTTCAGCAGAGACATGGTAAAATTTGATCAGCTTTAAATTGCTGGGAGGTACTTGTCTATCCTGCTCTCATGTAGTTAAACATTAGCAAGCATATGTATTTGATAGTATAATTACCTGTCAGCTGCTGGACAAGAAATGAATAAAACACTAAACATTCCATGAAAAACCCTGGAGGTATTAGATCATTACAAATATATAATGTATTTGCATTTAGCTTCGCAGAAAATGATTACCAATTCAATACACAGAGAGAAACAGAAATGTGTTTCTTGAGTAAAGGCCATTTAAACATTAAAAATGTAAATGAGGTGAAATAACCACTGTTTGTTATTACTAAGAACAAAGTGGACATTAAATGGTTTTCAAAACAAAAGTCTTGAGCTGGTTCTATGGCCTTGAGTGGTGGAGAGCTGATGTGGCATGCTGGTGGCTCAAGTTCATGCTACAAGCCCAAGATGCTGCAGCAGATCCCAGCAAGAAAGGTTATGACACTCTCCTCTGGGGGAGGTCTCAGAACACCACTCACTGAAACACACCATGGGTGGAATATGGATGTGTTGCTGGTGGCATGAGTGACCACATGTCATCCAGCACCCTCTAAGTTCACAAACAAGTGCCCACAGCAGTTTGGGAGAAGTGGTAGGACATAGGGAGGGAAAACTACTACTGGCAGCAAGATGATACTGGATTGGATTGCTACACACTCAGTAGACATGTATAAAAACCCTTTCCTCTACCTTGGAACCAGAACCTGTATGATCAGTGTTCTGCCCTGTTGAGGCCTTGGCCAAGTATAAAGTGGCACCCTGCCTTAAGGGAAGGGCAAGTTAAGTTTGTACATATACTGGAAGCACAACACAAGGTTCGGGATAAGGATGGCAGACTGGGCAATGGTGTGGAGTCACAGAATGGGGCTAGGCAATATGGCAGGGTAGAAGGTAAGAATAATAAGAAGACCATGAACAAATACAATAAAAATATAAATCTGGTTACATCTTAATATTGCCAGAATGAGAGTTCTATTGATTAAAGATGTGTGGTCAGTGAAAGTCTGAACTGGCAAATCGTTCAGTTCAAACTCAAAGAACATTTTAAGGGTTTAAATGGATTCTGCTATGTAGTGCTTCTTCAGGCATTTGTAAAATCACATTTTGTGATTACCGAACCGCTGTAGAGCGCTTTGATGAACACAGTGGGTAGCTGAAATGAAAAGTATGAACTGTATATTGTTCTAAACAATGTGTATACTCCGCTTAATTTAATATGGAAAACAAGCAAAATGTCACTCAGCTGGTTCCTTATCCAATTACTGCAAGGGTGATTCACAAATGTAAGGAGTGCTGGGTGTGAGGGGGGTGCTCCATACATTGGTTATCACCCGGCCATAAGGGATATGTGCTTCCCAGGACACTGCCAGGACACTACCACCAGCCACAGTGCCAATGTGGGGGCACTGCAGACCTCCTACAGCCCATGGGACAACAAGGAGGGCTGGGAACAGCTAACTGGGCACCCACTTCCTCCAAGCTGGCAGTGCACATTGCGCCTTCGGTAGACATCAGTGCCCTGCATGCGCAAGGGATCTGTTAACAGACCAGGTCTGGACATCCCATTGGATGCACTCCCAGTTGGCGGAAATGTCCTCTGTGAGTCCACATGATGGGGAGGGCAGGACCATGGACAGGTGCTCCGTGGGTGCATGTGGTAGTGAATGCCATGCACCCTGAGCCTGTCTGTGGCCACAGAGCTATACAGGCAGGATACACACTTCTGGCATGTAATTCCCACCCAGTGATGCATAGGGCCCAATGTTAGTAACTAACTAACTAACTAAGTACAATCACAATAACAAACAGTTGAGCAAACATTCAGTACAGGCGTAGCAGTATTTAAAGTACAGTACAGTATTACGATACACAAAATGACAGATGTGTATCAGTATTTGGGAGGGGACATTCAATTTGGCTATGTGCAGGAAAAGATAAATTAATGCTTCTTCTTTAGCTTAGACATATGAAGACTAGTGATGCAAGTTATGTCAGATGAAAGTTATTTCCTGATTTAGGGAAGTCTATAGCTGATTGCAGCTTGACTTGAACATTTTTTTTCACTGTGAATGTGCAGCCTTTTAATCAGCTGAGATCTTAACATATGATAGGTGTTAGTGGCAAAGAGGAACAAATTACAAAGTTTGTTACGGAGTTGATTAATTTAGAATTTAGTGTTTAGTATGGAAGTCTGTTACTCTTGGTTACCAGAAGTAGGTTACCAATACCTTAGCATGTAAAGATGTAATATTGGGGCCAGTGGACAACAGTCAGGAAGGAGGGTGGGAGGTGATGTGAGTGTATAACAGCAGTGCAGTTGGTTCCCACCTTTAATAAAGGTAAGATCAGCCCAGTATTGGAAGGAAGGGCTGTGCAAAGCAAGTGAGGTCACAAG
The DNA here is from genome assembly GCA_016271365.2 of Neoceratodus forsteri. Taxonomy (NCBI): domain Eukaryota; kingdom Metazoa; phylum Chordata; order Ceratodontiformes; family Ceratodontidae; genus Neoceratodus; species Neoceratodus forsteri. The sequence goes on from CM057459.1 coordinate 877,775,316, forward strand.
ACTATGTTTCTCTTGTAAAGTTAGTATTGTATATAGAAACAAGCTACCTTACTATCTGAGGTAGGGCTGAATATTTTATTTATTTATTTGAAAACTGGTGATAGGGAGATGAACTCTGAGCCAAGGCTCATTTCCAGGTGATACTCAGAGGAAGGGAACAAAGGTTTAAAATTCATAGCATAGACAAATTTCAGTGTTATAATAAGTGCAACTCAGAGCACATGAAGATCAGATTAAGTGCACAGTGACAAATAAGGCATAATCAACAAGCTGAAAAATTCAGCAAATGTATGAGGGACTGTTACGGGGAGAGAAAACAGGAGAAAGTTGGGGAGGAAAGAAGTCTCAGCTGATAGCTGTGTGAGCCAGGATGGTTAGAGAAATGGAGGGAAAAGGGGAGCTGATTCCAAAGTGAGAGAAGACAATAGGCAACAGCTGATTTGCCAACAGAGGTATTGGAATGCAGTAAAGCAAAGGTACAAGGATCCCTGGATCGGAGGAAGCAGGGGGCAGAGGGAACAATGCAGAGGAGTGATGAGAGGTAGGAGGGAAGGGATCCAAACCAGTATTTAGATATAATGGATGTACATCGTATCTGGCAAAGTGAGGGTAGAGAAGGAGGATGTATAAGGATGACTAAGCTGAGCAGTGATGAGTTCTAGAGGGGGACTGGTAGCAAGAGACAGAAGCAGTTACAGAGGGAAGATAAAGGTAAAGGGGCCAGGTTGTGAAACAAAAAACAAACAAACATGAAAGTAGCTGACTCTCAGTCAGGGGTGTAGTTGTAAGGACTTTCATCATTTACCAGGCAGTACCAAAAGTCTTAAAGTCAACCAACACCCTGTCTGGTGTAGAGATACAAATGCCACATCTTGGGATACTGTGAAGCAGATCTATCTAAAAAGAATCTGAGGCTTCATCCACCATGGGGTTGTCATACACTATGAAATATAGGGGTTTAGTTGAAGCAGGCAGGGCATTGCTGGGGGAGTGGTCAGAGGGCCGGAACTGTGGGGTGTTTTGACCTGGAGGATGTTCTAAGTCTATGGTCTGCACTTCAACTGTGAGAAGGGTGGAGATTTTGGGAGCTGAGCTTGAGGCTGCTAGAGCTGAAAAACATTTCCTAAGAGCCAAGGCTAGCAAGTAACAATGAGGAGAACATATACTATTGCCTTTAGTGGGCCAAGGCCTATCCCGGCAAATGGGCTCTAGTTGGGAGGCAGGGAGGAGGCTGGGAAGTTACATGAGGGTGTATCAGCAGTGCAGTTGGTACCCACCTCCAACAGGTTTACCAACTGTTACAGGAAGCCCCCCGACCCAAATCAAGGAAAATGCAGGGATCAACACTTCTGATATAGGTGCTCTAGCTAATGTGCATTAACAAGGAAAGGGTAGGAAACCAAAGGGTGTAGAAAAAAAGCCATGGTAGTAGGAGAATTGATTGTCAGGGACACTGATGGAATGGTGCATTCCACACAAGATGTTGATAAGGATGTCCACTGTTTCCCAGGAGCAAGAGGCAACACACTTGAAAAGAAAAGGATGGAACTTATCAGGAGTGATATGGGGAGACCAAATACAATGGTGCATATGGTCATAAATGATCTGTCCAAGAGAGTTGCACAGGAATTAAGGGGAATCTTCTGCACCTTAAGCAAGATGCTTATTGGTCATACCACAATCATGCTGTAGTGACAAGGAGCAGTTGAATACTGAGAAGTTCAATGCATAGCTGAAGGGCTAGTGTAAAGGAGAGTGTTTCTAGTAAATAGGAGATTGGGGCTGAACCTGGTGGAGATGGAGCTTTCAATAGGGATGGCCTACATCTCCTGGGTGGGGGGGCACCAGGTGTGGGTGAATAGGTTCACACAACTCCTAGAAAAGATATTAAACTAGGTGAGTGGAGGCAGTACAGTTGAGGATGGGCACATCTGTACAGCTGAGGCAGGCTGAGAAGTTTTCTTCCAAAACTAGTGCAGGTAGAAGAATCAAACACAGTGGGGTGGGGAGCGCAGACCGACATTAGAGCAGATCAAACTTGACTGAAGTGTGAGGTCAAGAAGAATTTGAGGTGGATAATGGAGCACAAACAGAGAAGAAATGTGCAATGCAGCAGAGGCACAGGAAAAAAATCAAAAATAGTCAGATATCAGGAATGGCAAAACTGGTTATGCATGGTAATCTGCACCAATGCCAAAACCTGTGAAACAAATCCTGCAGCCTTTAGGGCAATAATGGCAGAGGCACACTTAGACATGGGGCTGCAGCTAAGATGTGGGTGGCCTAGCACCATGACTGGGATCCGTAAGTACCAGATGACACATTGCTCAGGAAGTAAAAAAGGGAGAGAGGGTGGTGTGGCATTATATGGCAAAATGATGACAGGGATACAGAGATAGAGACAATCAAGGTAAAAGCCATGGGGGAGTAACTAAGGTAGGAATGGATTACAATCAAGGCCCCTTGATTTCCATGATCCAGCAGCCACAGTTTTCTGCACAATTTAATATAAAACGCAAAATAATTATTCAGCAGTTTACATAAACTGTGGAATACTTTTCAACAGTCTACATAAACTGCAGAATAGTTTTCCCCAGTTTACATAAACTGAGGAATACTTTTCTAGGATTTTACATAAACTGAGGAGTATTGTTTCACAGTTTACATCAACTGAGGGATATTATTTTACAGTTTACACAATCTGAGGAATATTATTCTGCAGTTTACATAAACTGAGGAATATTGTTCAGCAGTTTACATACACAGAGGAATATAGTTTCACAGTTTACATAAACTGCAGAATAGTTATCCACAGTTTACGTAATTGAGGGCTTTTGTTCCACAGTTTACATAAACTGAGGAAGATATGCCCCACATATGGTGACAACAACACAGCGACATACCTCCTTGTCGCCAAAATCAACGCTTTGCTGACAGGTCTCTGTGTTGGTGTATCTGAGACTGGGGCACACTGTCTTCCATTCTTATACCCCTCCCTGGTCAACTCTCGACCTGGAGACAGGACCAGGAGACATTTGGGTTGTATGTCTACCGCAACTTGAGGGCTTACATAAATCCCATCACTGAGATGCTGATCAACAAAAAGTGATGTCTAACCAGCATTGTACAGCCACTGAGGAACACTGTTCCGCAGTTTATATAACTGAGGAATATTGTTCCACAGTTTACATAAATTAAAGGATACTGTTCCTCAGTTTACATAAACTAAGAAATGGTGTTCCACAGTTTACAGTACACATGACTTCTGCTCACCGTTATCCAGTCAGGCTAACACCACCTCCATCAACGCAGTGTCAGTTATCACTCTCCATGACCTCCGCCCCACATTCAGGACACCCCAACATACATGGCAGGACCACACAATAGGGACATATAGAAAGCAGAATGAGCCAGCCACCCAAAACATGCAGTGAAATGATCGCTTAAATACTTGCACGCACCCTGCTAGCCATCAGTGAGGCTTCAAGGAAAGTGCTTAGCATCCCCCCCCCCACAGACATAAACCTCCTCACATAAAGCAGCCCACCACTAGGAGGCACTAGTCAAATGTGGAGTCTGCTCAATAAGCTGAGGCAATAGAGACTAGGCCAGACTCTGATATTTTTTTTTTCTAATTGTTTAACCAAGTGAGACCATCACCATAATATAACACTTTTCATAAGCAATGATTGCAAGTGTAAAAATAATCAAAACTCCATGTGCACATGGGATGTATATAGGATGGGATGTTGATATCCAAAACTGATTTTGGTTTATAAATAAAATCACATGGTACATGCCTGGCTTAAGCACACCATCTAACAAAAACATTTTCACATTTTATATACAGGTAGTTTCTACTTTTAACTTTTCTGACAGCCTACATTTTGTTCTATGACTCTTCTGAAACACCATGAGCATGGTGGAGAAATACTAGCTAACTATTTAAATAATATAATAAGCTCCATGATTTTTGCTGTTAATTTGTGGTGTGTTAGCCAGACATGTACCATGTGATTTTATTAATGAAAGAAAATCAGTTTTGGAACTGTATATATGCGCACGTTACCTTATTTATGTGCCTCAGAACTTTGCCCACTGCCGCAGAAGTAGGCCTAATGGTGCCGCAGAACTTCATAGTCCCTACCAAAGAAGTTAGGTCTACTGTGCCACTGAGAACAGTGGACCTTGATTACAAGCCTCCAGCATGGAGGCAGAAGGCAGGCAATGAACTGTGACATGAGATTAACAGAAGGGCAAAACTAGGTGAAGTTTCTGATACTGAGGACTTCAATCTGCCAGATGTGCAGTGGAGCACCAAGAGGAAGAGGCAAGGCCCAAGGGGACATAAAACAGGAGGTAATACTGAACCAAAAGGTCATGGAGCCCACTGGGGATGGGATACTTTGGACCTCATCCTCACCAACTGGGATTGCATAGGGAAAGTAACAGCAAGGGAACTACTGGGATCATATGATCACAGAACAATGTGGAATAAAGTCAGGCTTAAAGCTGAGCGGGTACTATCCTGGTCCAAAGTCCTAAATTTCAGAAGGGTTAAGTTTAGGAAGATAAGGGAGGTTTTAGGGGGCAAAGTAAGACAGACACTGTGCACCATGAAAAGTACCACACCTTGCCTTGTCAGGTATGCTGCCATCAGAGCCAAGCAATTTGTGAATACTCTTGGTGCTGAGGTAAGGCAAAAGGGGAGAGCTGTGAACTGGTATTAGCAGTTGAGTATGACCCATTTGGTTGATATGTGAGCACATTGTTGTGCTCACTCAGCTGTATCGATTACAGTAGTTAGAGGTGATCGTTTTGTTTGCAGCTTCTTTGTTCTTCACGGACCATAAACCTGGATTGTTCTACCGTTAGACCTCCTACTGATTCAAATGTTTTGTAGCTAGCCACATGTATGAGTAAGTAACTTTTACTGCATTTTACAGCTTTTCCTCCTATATTTACTTTTTGTGCAATAAAGCTATTTTGGGGAATTTTTTGACCATCTCTTAGTCCTTTGAAATCTCTGGTGCTGCCCTGCCACAAGCTTGCTTAGTGGGCCCTTGTATTTTTCTAAGCTAGCTACCCGGTACGTGCACATGGCCAAGTGTTTTTAGAGAGTGAGACCCCCCTTTCTCCTTGTGGTTTATGTGAATGAGGGTATCTTTGCCTTGCTGATCCAGAATGATAAGAGGGCTATAGAGATAGAGACAATTAATGCACAAGCAATGGGGGAGTAATTAAGATAGGAGTAGATTGCAAGCCTTCAGCATGGAGGGAGAAGGCAGGCAATGAACTGTGAAATGAGATTAACAGAATGGCAAAACTAGGGGAGGTTTCTGATACTGGGGACTTCAATCTGCCAGATGTGCACTATAGCACCAAGAGGAAGAAGTAAGGCCCAAAGGGACATAACATAGGAAGAAATACTGAGCCAAAAGGTAATGGAACCCATTGGGGTAGGGACACTTTGAACTTCATCCTCACCAACTGGGATAGCATAGGGTAAGTAACAGCAAGGAAAGTACTGGGATCGTATGATCACAATATGGTGTGGAATTAAGGCAAATTTAAAGCTGAGAGCGTACTATCCTGGCACAAAGTTCTGAATTTCAGAAGGGTTAAGTTTTGGAAGATTAGGGGGGTGTTAGGGACAAATTGAGACAGACAGTGTGCACCAAGAAAAGCTCTACACCGTGCCTTCTCAGGTATGCTGCCATCAGAGACAAGCACTTTGTGAATACTCTTGATGCTGAAGTAAGACCAAAAGGAAAGCTTTGTACTGGTATTGGCAGTTCCCAAGCTTGAACTTGAGATCTTTCCTGTGTGATGGCCTGACTGAGACATGAAAATACACATCTTTGAGAACCAGTGATTCCAGTGAGTGACTTGCCTAGAGATGATTGTATCATTGTTTTCAATATGATCATCCTGAATTTATCTTTCTTTATACGGTTGTTTAGAGCTCTGAGATCCAAAATGAGTTGCTATTCCTCATTTTTCTTGTGAGGTAGGAAGTACCATGATAATTAACTCTTGCTCACTGAGAAACAGGGATCTTTTCATTTGCTGCTAGTAATTGTTTTTTTTTTACTTCCAGTTCCAGCACCAGCCTTTCTGTTGCAGAAAGTGTCGGAAAAGTTTTGTGTTTTTGCAGTCTTGCAAATTTTTTGAACTGCAGAGACAATCCAACACCTACTACATCCAGAACCAACTTGTCTGAGGTAATGTTAGCCCATTCATGAAGGTAGGTCACCAATCTTCCCTCCACTGGCAATGGCTAGGTGACTAGAGCAGAACTGTCAAGGGTTTTGATTTGGCTGGGGCTCAGGTACTGGTGCTGCTGCAGAAGTATGCTATGTGTCCCTTCTGCCCCTGCAGAATCATCTTCGTGGCTGATGTTCATATGGGGCGCATGGGGTATAAACGCTTCGAGTGTAACCTGCCTCCTCCCCCCCCTTCCATAGGGCCTATAGCATGTAAAGTACTTTTCCTTTTCATTCTTACTCTTGTAAATGGTTTATATGCATCCACTTTTTCATGTATGCCTCTGTTTTGTCACCAAAAAGTGACTTTTCCTCAAAGGAGAACTCTATTAGCTGGCTAGTGGTGCAAATAGCTGAGGCACTCCAAGCATATTGTCTTTTCCCATGCCAGTGACTCATGCATTTGAATGAGCTCTGGTTACCATGGGTCAGTGGGGGAGGGGGAGACAAGAAAGGATCAAGCAATCACCTGGCATCTTTTGTCTATTGGAAAGGGGTGGGAAGCCTTCCTGGTACTTGGTTACAATGAGGGGGAGACCTGGTGGTAGTGCCACAAATGGGAAGCAAAATGTAGATCTGGGGGGATGGACAGAGCTATGATTACAGATTCCAGAATGTATGCTTGCCTCCATATGCATGCATCTTCCATGCTGCTGCTGCAGCATTTGGAGTTAGGAGGAGAAAGTAAAACAGAAAAAAAACAAGCAGATCCAGGATTTATGAAGGCACTTGGGGACACCTTGACTTGCCCTTTCACTCCAGCTGGTGCAGTGCTTCTGGAAGTGAGTACACTGGGGAAAGGATTGCCCTCCACTCCCTGGCCCCACTGTCAGGGGAATCCACTGGGAAATTCACTCCCCAGAGTGGACTGTGTTAAAAGGACAGTCAGAGGGTGACCCAAGGAAAAAGTGGCTGACTAACCACCCCAGTCTGACTCTGGGTGAGAGAAATATCTCTATGGCAAAAAGGAGAAATCCATTGCTTTGGTCTGGATATCTTGGGAAAAGATGGTAGTCCTTAAACAGGAAAATCTTCATAAAGACATTGTAAGAGCTAAAACTCTAGCTGCAGTATCATTAATATCCACAGCAATGTGACAATGGAATTTAATGGTGCCCAGGGCTGATCTTCCTGTAACAACCAGCTCCTATGCTAGTTCACTATCTGTTATATTAACAAGTGCCAGAATTGTGTTCCACAAATCTTTCTGGTACTTTGCAATATATGGTGAATAGGCTGCCTGCCTAATGAGCAGGGAAGCTGAACTATAAACATTCTTGGCCATAGCATCCACTTTCTTGGAGTCCTTTTCAGGAGGCTGGGAAGTGAGTGTAATTTTTTGCTGTCTGGCAAGAAGTAGTCTGGACTACACATTGGTGAGCAGGGTGGGCATACAGATATTCCACCTCTTGTTTCTCCACTTCATGTTTTCTTTCAATCTTTTTATCAATGGCTGTAGCTAAAGTAGGGGCAAAGATGAGATTGCTATGTCATTCTTATGAGACTTAAGTATGGAGACTAGTAACCTTCTTGAAGGTGCTATACCCATCGTGTTTATAAATTATGCATCCTCTTTGTCCTCCTCAGTTTCCTGAAGGAGGATGTTGAGAGTATCAACCATTAGGTCCTTAAATGAGAAAAGAAGTATAGTCCTCATTGCCCTCAGGAGGACAATCCAAATCTTGCTAAGGTAGACCCTCTGATTCATTGAAGTCACCTATATCCTCTTGCAAATAGTACTCCTGTTCCACCTCCTCCACAGTCCAATAGCCTGGAGCCTGAACCTGGGAAATTGAGGTGGCATTTACATTGTTAAAATTTCCTATAGTCTGGATCACCTGGAAAATTGTGACATCTTTGATATGTCATTAGATGAGGGCATGCTTTCTGTGCCTTTTCCATTCAGGAGGAGTGGCAGTGATATGTTTTTCTTTTAATTTCGTTTTAGCAGACACCATTTCCAGTGACTGCACAGAGGCACTTTTACTTATATTTTTGCCATCAACAAATTCAGGTTCCCCCTTTCAGACAACCTGGTATATGATCCATTTTTGCCATGCTTTTCAGATGGCTAACCGGCTTTGTCTTTTTTATTGCCCTTTACATTCCTTGATGCTGCTATTGAAAATGAGGAGATAAAACCTTCTGATGCATGCTCTCCACCATCATTGGGAACTCCCTAAGAGCTTTGCTGTTATTTTGAAGACATTAAGAGGCAGACTGAGAATCTGTAATGACTGCTAATTTAGTTGCCCTTTATTTAAGGTTTTGGGCAAAAAATAATGTAAGACTCACAGTAAATAATGTTCTGGTCTGATCCCAGGCAGTCACCACAGATCTCATGGCAGACATCATGAGCAATCTGTGTTTGAAAGGCGCTACAATGAATTGAATATATTTTTTTTTTAATCTGTGGATTCCCTAGTTCTCTCCTATATTCCAGTTTAGGGATATCCTAGTAAAAACTGAAATCAATTCCAAAAAACAGTAATTAAAAAAGTAAGAAAGTGAGAGCCCAGTAATAAAAAAATCTCTTACCTCAAAAAAAAAATCCTGTCAAAGCTCAAATCTTGGTTTCTTGTACAGGAAACAATTGATTAGGATGAAAGGGCATAGGCAGAAATAGAAATGTAGAGGGCTTCTGTTTCTGAACAGCACATCTTAAAAATAGGGCCAATGACTACAAAAAGAGCATATAACTGTTAAAAATGCTAAAAAAAAATTAAATTAAAAGAGGGTAGCCTCAGAGATGGTCTGCAGTTCCCAGAAATTAAAAAAGCAGCTGGAAACACCAGAGACATAAAAGAAAATATGCCAACTAAATGCATAGCATTTAATAACGTAGTGAAATATTTAAAATGCTAACTAATTACTTATTTTAAAATAAATAAGCAACTGGGGACCCAGCCATACTGCAGCTTGACTCGGGGTGACCATTCTTTCTAAGCGAAGAAACAGATTTTGGTAACTGCCAGAGTGGAAGGTGGCTACAGAGTTTTTTAAGCCACTGTTCTAAATTCTACTAGTTAAAAAAGAGTTCTATCTATAGGGTATCTGTCTCCTAGGAGATGATTCTTAAAATGTTACCATTAAATGAGGTATTCCTGTCTTTAGAACCCATTATGGTTATCAAATGGTGCTGCTGAATCAGTGAGGGTAAAAAGGAAGTGTTTATTCCATAAAAGGAACCTAGATGTACAAGGACAGTGAAAACATACTAAAAAACTATGAGAATAGATAACAGAAGTGTGATGCAGGTGAAGGAAGAAGCAAAACTAAGGCAGGTAGAGAGGTCAGTGAGGGAGACAAGTCATTTGCATGCTATATTTGGGAACAACACAAAAGAAGGGGAAGAGAGATTAGGCTGAAATGGGGAAAGAATGAGTAGAAGATAGGAAGGGCAAGGAGAATCTGTTGAACAATTATTTCTGTTCAGTATTCACAACAGAGTACATGGATCCTCTACGACGGCTGTATCATCATGGCACCCAGCACTGGATCTTTTGTAGAGTTAGATGGATCCCATTACAATGAGCTAGTGCTGAAGCAACTTAAGGCAATAATTATAAATAAATCTATGTATCCTGATGGGTTGCACTTGAAGGTGTTAAGAGAAATGGAACAGGTCCCTGGCAGATCCACTTACATACCTCTTCAGATACTCACTGGAACTGGGAGAAGTGCCAAAAGATAGGAAAATAGTTAATGTGATCACTCTACATAAAAATCTGGGTCACGAGGAGCCAGGAAACTATAGATAAGTCAATCTGATGTCTATAGTAGGAAGGATCTTAGAAACCTTTATAAAGGAGAGGATTATAGGTTCCTGGAGGTAAGTGGACTGCAGGCCTAAGACAACATGTCTTTTTTCAAGTGGAAGGTCATGCCATATGAATCTCATCAAGTTTTTCAGTTGAGTGACAAGAACAGTAGACATGGAACAACATATAAACATGCTACTTCTGGATTTAAGTAAAACCTTTGACACTCAAGGTTGGTGAAGAAACTGGGCAACTTGAGGATTGTGGAAAAGATAACTATGAAGTGATAATGCAGTTATTTTGTTACCAGGACCACGCATATCTGATTTAAAGTCTACTAAGCATTTTGACTTTGAGAATATTCAAACATTGCTTCAGCATCACAAACGAGTGTTAAAATGACCACAACCAAGTACTTGTTAATTTTGTTTATCAAATGTTAGAGTTTTCCACATACAACTCCACTTATTACTATTAATACAGTGCCTTATACTGTCTTGAAAACAAACAGGTACTCTAGCCAGGGCAAGCCCAGTTGATGTACAATCTAATGATTAGAACTGATATCTTATTAATTACTCAGACTCGTAAATAGGGCTGTATCATGTTAGAGAGAAAAACAGTAATACTCAAAGCATAAGCAGTGGAAGGATATATATCCTAGTACAGTATATAAATACTAGTAACAGAAAACAGCTATGCATACTCATAATACTAAAAAGGGTTCAACGCATTTTAGTTTGGCAGAGCAAATACAGAGCAAAATACTTCTTAGCTTTATTTACAGTAGCCCCCCCCCCCCAACCAGCAGAAGGTATTCTTTTCCAGATTGGATTGTGACTTGTGAGCACTGGTTAAGGTGTTGTTGTGACTTTGCATCTGCATCTCTTCTTGATTGCACAGTGCAATCTTAATCTGTCTGTGCTTTTGCATCTGTTTAGAGCCCAATCTCCATAACTGCAAGCCGCAGTTGTTGTTTATTTTCGCTTCACATCCACTGGCCCAGACTGAAAGTTCAGAAATCTAAATTTTTTTACAGTTTTCTTTGTGATCACTCAAATGCCTGCAAAGAGACATGCAAGCAAAGCTGTTTCCGGCCATGGCACTGCTGCCAGTGGCAAGACTATCTGTGGGCATGGTAGTATGTAGAAGTGCATAGCTAATGTTAGTAAAGGGATTTTTCTATCAATGTTTTTTATAGCACAATCTGTAGCTTCGCTAATAGTTGGAAGAGATGATGTCCTAGTTGGTGGTGTTAGCGCAGTTTCTGCTGGCATGAGTATTTCTGCCTGAAGTTACACTTCTGACAACTTAACCTTATCAAAAATAGGTGACCATGATAGAGGCACTAGGAGAGGGCACTGGCTTAATTAGTAACCCAGTCCCTAGTGCTTTGCAGGAAAGGCCCTAGGGATACAGCAGCCGGATGGGGGTGTGAGTGACTATAATGACATCCCGTCACTATACATATGCATGTGCAGGGGGTGGGAGCAGGCATGCACAGTGAGGAATGTAGGTGGTGGTACCACAGTTGGTTTCTGTGCCAACCCCATGGCGTGGTGGGTGGGTTGCCAGTGTTGGTCAGCAGGGTACTGGGTTTGGGTTTGGGTGCTGGTACATTTTTGTTGCGCCCGGCCCAAACCTTTTTTATTAAATGTTTTCATTCCCCCCCCCAACATGCACCCCCCTAGAGTTAAGAATCCTTTAGTAGGGGATGCAGGGGGTGCAGACCCCAGTGGGGGGGGCATGGGGGAACCCCCAAAAGAAAACATTAAAATCTAAGACTCAGGCACCCTTTTGCTGTGCGCCGGAGTGTCAGAGTGCCAAAATACATTTCTGTAATTTTGGCTTCTGCATAACAGTGATCACCTTTAGGCTTTTGCCGCTATGACATAGTTCCAAAAATATAGTTGAGTCTAAAGATGTGACTGACAGTGTTAATAATGTCATACTCCCATTAGCAACCCCATGGTAGCTGAACATGAGTCTGATCCTGGCAACGATAACTCATAATGTCACATTTCTTCCAGAACTGTTGAGGTCATGCCTTGCCATCCAATGTTTCTAAGTGTGGCGAAAAATATCGGATGATGATGATGATACTGATGTTGTGGTTGGAACATGTTCTCCACATGACAGCATCCAAGCTGAAATGTGGATGTGGATGATGTTGATGAATATGATGATGATGTCAGTGACCTCTGTTGGGAGCCAGAGAAAAGAAAAGTAAAGTTGGCTGTGTCTGGGTCTGTTGGCGTAATCCCCCTCCAAAAAAGTTGCTATTTAGCAGTTCCTGTTCATGATAATGATCCAGTAATATTCATAGGTAGTCATGGTGGGCAGTTGGAGTCCAAGAGTGTCCAGCCTGAAAATCATGTAGCACACCCACCATTTCAGGGGTTAAAAACAGAGTCCAATAAGCAGCATCAGGGACATGTTAAAAGTAGGAGATCATAATGCCTTGTTTGGGATTTTTTTGTCCAAGATGCAAATGATGAGTCAGTTGCAATCTGCTAGCTTTTCCATGCACATGTGAGTCAAGGTAAAAGGGCAGTCATCTGGGCATGGGGACCAGCAGCTACATCTTAAGAACAGGTACATAGCACTGTGGACCCAGCAACAGATGGCAGCTAATGCCATAGTGGGGCGTTCACCCTCATCATCAACCTTATTGAGCATGTTATCCCTTCCATGTGTGTAAGACCAAGTAGAACTGTCTGCAGTAGCAGTGAAATAACACCAGAGGATTACTACAGGCATGATGAAGGGGAGGATTTTGATTTAGAAATCTTGTCAAGTGGTGGTCAGACTAGCAGTGGTGGTGGTGGTGGTGGTCAATGCAGTATGTCTAGTGCAAGTGGTACATTAACCCCTGTATGTGAAACAGGGAAAATAACTTCATTTGTAGACTTGTCACCTGTATACCCCTCTTCATCACATGTCCCCACCCCACTCCTGGCCATTTGCAGAGCAGAGCCATTTGTCACACTCCATTCAAAACGTGTAAGTCAGCCCACACTGGAGAGTGTTTTTGCCCATAACCTCCTGCCTGCCTGAAGCATGTGACCTACACTGTGTAAGCCATGTGATGTGTGTGGGATGCCTGTGAATTCTCACTCCACCTTAAGGTGGAATAAGGCAGAGTGCACAAAACAAAATCATAATTACAATGCAAAGTGGTGAAGTGAGGGTTTAAAATGGGCCCTTCTCATAGCAGAATACTAACGTGAAGTGGCCATTTTGCGTCCAGTTTGCGGGCAGAATTTTACTTTGCTGCATCTCTAGTCACCATGCAAGGTTCATCATATGTTCTGCACTTTATTAGCCTCTGATCTCTCCAGTTTCAAATAATATTCTGTGATCTTGACACCAGCAGCCCTGAAGACTCACCCAGTCACTTATACGATTCAGCAAATGTTCAGGTACTGCTCGGACACAATTAAATCCAAACTGTCCTCTTTAGAGTGTACTTCTTATTTTAACCACTAAGTAGCCACATCTTTCAATTTTTGAACCGCCCTCTGGGTCAGATTCCATCTTTAAAATAAATTTGTGTGAAAGTTTCATCAATAGCTCTCTTCAGTTATCCCAATCTGATCTAGAAAAAACACCATTACCTGATCATAGTCTCTGGCAATGGCATCTCCTAGGCTCTGATAAGCAACTTGTGCATCTCCAGTCAGATATGGTACAAAGTGAGTGGCCAAGCAGTGCTACTGGCAACACTCAGAAGCTATAAGGTAGACTTCAGGGTCATCCTCATAACCCATATTTGTTAGCATGGGGTGAGGTCCTATAGTGACAGGATTCTTTTTGACCTGGATCTTGGGAACAGTTTCTTTCTATGCTTGCAGCACCATCTTCATTAACTCCTGCCATTGCTGCTCTCTCTGCACCTGCTGTTGTGCCTGTTGCTGACTTCTCTCAGAATACAATTGGGCTTGCTGGGTCATCCAGGCCATCCAGTTCCTTTGCATTTGGACATGTTGCACCAGTTGTTGGTTTCATTGAGACTGCTGTTGTGCTTGCTGAACCATCCAGTCCCTTTGCATCTGGGCCTGTAATGTTTGCTGTTCTGTGAGTCATTTCAGTATTTTGCCCAATTCTACTGCATCTTGTCACTATTTAGACAAGAGGAACTTCAATCCTACCATTGCCACCATATGTAACAGTGCTATAGCAAGCCTGTACTTTTGGGGGAACCCTCAGGAAAAAAAGACCTCTAGGCAAAATTCAAAGAAACAAGCAGTTGCTTTACTAAAGCCCCAAACAATGGTTCAAAGCAGCTTACTTTTGGCAAAGCAAATACAGAACAAAATACTTTTTTTAGCTTGCTTCAGCTCTCTATTTCACAGCAGCCCTGCTCTCTCTCTCTCTCAAGCCCACAAATAATTCCTCTTGATTTTTCTGGTTTCTCTTATTCCTCCTAGTTGAGGCTCATTTTTGCTGTTCCTCTCAGGTATTTCAAGCTGACTATCAGCCAGTGTATATGGCCTTTGAAGACCCAGGCCAAATATCAGCAGGGCTGGGATTCAATTCACTTGTTTTACTGCTAGTACCTTAGTGGAAAAGAGGTCCTAGGTGAAAGTTGTATAGACTATTTACATTGCTTATTTGTTATTCTGCAGGTAAGGGGGTGCTGTTCAGAGTGATAAGCCCATAAAACAAAATTTCTCATTTTGCTTCACAGCCTTCTCCTCGCACTCATCATTGTGAGTTCTACAAGTCCCTAAGTTGGTTTTCCTCTGATCTAATGTTTTATTATAAGAGGGGTATCACGGTAAAAAAATCCCATTGGTCTGATCCCCCATTTGCTTCACTGCATTTTTCTTTTTCAAGAACAGCATATCCCCATTATGTCTACTAATTGCAATTTGTTTTCCTTTTCCTTTATACAAACAAGAAAAAGTGCACTGTTCATTGGTTTTTCAAGCTGGCAAAATGTTTTATATTCTTTACCTCAACATATTGATTGTGCTAAACCATTAGATACACTTATGAGGGTCATTATAAAGTCCATTGTTAATAATCTGGAGTGTAATTATTTTAACATATGCTGTATGCTCTTAGAAAGTACATCTTTACTAATTAGGAGAGTAATTATGTTGACATAAGTTGTATGCTCATATTATTTATTATTGTTTTGTATATTTTTTGTGTATCTAATTAACTAACACACATGGGGTATGTAGCACATGGACTTAGAGTATAAATAAAAAGGCTAAACTAATCTCACTATGGTAGGCAGGTAAAAACAACAAGAAACAAAAAAAAATGACTGAATGGAAGGACTCAGATGGAATGGAGTCAGACCTGGGGTGTCCAACGATTAGTATAAGACAAGTTATTTCTAATATATTCATTTGTGATACAAGGAAAGATACAGTGACATAGAAACATAGACTTTGATGGCAGATAAGGAACACTTGGCCCACCTAGTCTGCCCATTTCCCTATCTATTGGATAAGCTGCAGATCCTAGTTAACCAAAAGCCTACTTCTTCCTACCCCACCAGAATTGCCTTGTATCTGTCTGTCATAGAGGCACAGGTCAGGAAGCATAGGAAAACCAGAAGCAGTTGTAGAATTCACCAGAAATTATTTATTTACACTAGCAGTATCATAAAACAATACGCTTGTTCATAATAATCATGTACAGAGGAGAAATTAATTATTTTTTCTTTCAGTCTCTGTGTCCTTTCTTCTATATTTCTTTGCAGTTGCAGCTTTGCTCTTGTATAAGTCTTTTCAACCCCAATCTTAGCAAGCATCCTGATCTTGTAAGTGTTCTGTTCTTGTAAGTTTCAGGAGCTGCTAGAAGACAGTGTGCTTATTGAGGCCCCCTTTGTACAGCTTTTGCAAAAGGCTCAAACATTTGCACTCAAATAACTCTAGCTTCCAATGGCTTTTTGCAGTCATCTCAAATTATAATTATATACAGTTCAAAAGTAACACTATATATTTTTTAAACACAAGGGATCCCAATTTCAGTTACACTTCCATACAATGATATGTACATATTTCTATACCAGCGGATATGCAAGGGAGGAAAATAGACAGCTAGGGAAAACTGAGAGACAGTGAGAGGCAAAGAATTGTGAGATTGTTGGGGTGATCAAGTCCAAGTCTCACAGGAAAATTGGGCTGCGCAACCATACAGAGAATATAGAAAAGGAAAGAATAGATCCTTGCCTTTAAACACTTACTCTAACAAATGGGACAAGGTCCTATTCCACCCTGTCACATACACCTCCCTCCTTAAGAGGGAACCTGTTTTATTAAACAGGTTTCTAAAACTTGTATTCTCTACTAACATTTGCTGCCTTCAACAAGTAATCACATATGCATGATCTGTTTTTTTCTAACAGTACAGCAAGCAGCACAGTTCAGACCCATACATTTGTTTTTCAACCTCCAGCATCCTCAATTCCTAATCCATATCTTCACAGGTAATCAGCATTACTGTTCTATTTATAAGATTTGTGTATCACAGTAAATTTAAATGGCTGTAGTGCCAGGTACCACCTTGTTATTCTGGAATGTTTTTATCTTTAAGCTGGTTAAGCCAACATAGAGGATTGTGATCAGTTACAAGAAAAAAGTCAGTTCCAAATAAAAATAACACTTAAGGGACTCCATGGCCCACTTTGCTGCTAGACATTCCTTTTCAATAGTGGAGTACCTTTCCTTCATGCCATGCAATTTCCTACTTATGTACAGAATAGGATGTTCTGCCCATCTATATTTTGACTCAGTACTACACCTAGGCCTACCTCAGATGCATCTGTTTGTAGCAAAAATTGTTTCTCAAAGTCTGGGCTTCTTAAAATGGTGCTGAACATAATGCAGCCTTTATTGCTTGAAGAGTTTCATCACATTCTGGGGTCAATTTCACATTATTTGGGTACTGTTTCTTCATGAGTTCAGTGAGGGGAGTAGCTAACTCTGCAAAGTTGGGAACAAATCTCCAATATAACCAGCCAGCCCTAAAAATGACCTAACATGTTTTTTGTTTTAGGTACAAAGCTCTTAGCTACAGCTTCTATTTTAGAGACCTCTGGCTTAACTTCTCCATTTCCCAACACATAACCCAAATATCTGGTTTTCTGCATGCCCAATGCATATTTGGTAGAATTAATAGTCAGACCTGCATTTTTGATAGCTTGGATAACTGCTCGTAGGTGTTCTAGGTGGCTTTTCCAGTCTGGACTGTACACCACAACATCATCTAGGTATGCAGCACAATAACCAGTGTAAGGGGATAAAATGACATCCATTAACCATTGGAATGCAGCCGGCACACTATGCAAACCAAAAGGCATGGTGGTGAACTGATAGAATCCTATGGGGTGGCAAATGCAGTTTTATTAGTGGATTCTTTAGCTAACGGTATTTGGCAGTAACCCTTGGTGAGACTGAGGGTACTGATATACTTTGCACTCCCCAGTCTGTCCACCAAATCATCTATTCTGGGCATAAGATAACTTTCAAATTCTGACACTTAATTAAGTTTCCTATAATCAAGGCAGACTCTAACACCTTCTTTTTTGTTTACAATTACCTTTGGAGATGCCAAGCTCAACTCCTTTATGATACCTGATTCTCTCATTTTTTGTATTTCCTTAACCACATTGGCTCTTAATCACTCTGGCAACTTCTAAGTCTTTTGTCTAATAGGATGAGCATTCCTTGTCACTATTACGTGCTCAACCCATTTTGTTCATCCTGGTACCATGGTAAATGTCTACAGTTTGTTCTGAAGTTAAGGAAACATTCACCTTTACAGCGTCAGCTTTACTGTTTGTTCAAGTCTAACATAAGCTATATCAATATCTTCCTTGTCAGTTTCTAGTAAAACTAGTAAAGCAACTTTTGACATTTTTCAACCCATTTCTTGAGAAGGTTAGCATGGTATATCTCAGTAGGATTTTTCCTGTCATGGGTCTCAGTCTCATAGTTAACAGTGCCAGTACATCTAAGAACCTTATATGGCCCTTGCCACTTCATTAACAGTTTATGTTATGTTCTGGACAACAGAAGAAAAACCTTTTTACCTGACTCGAAAACTTTTTTTTTACCCCATGATCATAATATACCTTCCGCAGGTTTTGGGCCTCTTCCTGATTACTAGGGCAATTTCAACATATTTTGCCAACTTCTTTCTTAGGGCACACATATAAGAAGTTATAGATAGTTTCTGAGTGGGGTCATCTTCCCAAGTTTCTTTTATCACATCCAGTGTCCCTTTTGGCTGCTTTCAATAGAACATTTCAAATGGTGAAAACCCTGTTGATGCCTATGGCACTTCTCTGTAAGCAAAAAGAAGGTAAGGCAAGTATTGGTCCCATTCCTTCCCATCCCCTTTTACAAACCTTTTTAACATGCTTTTTATGGTTTGGTTAAATGCTCAACAAGACCATCTGTCTAAGGGTGATGAGGGAAGTACTTATGGAAGTGATACCTAGTAGTCTGTACAACTCATTAAGCAATGCAGCACCAAAATTACTACCCTGACCAGTAAAAATTTCTTTAGGTATGCCCACTCTGCTGAAAATTTCAGCAAGCTCTGCTGTAACTTTTGGGGCTATAACAGCACACATTGGAACTGCTTCTGGGTATCGAGTAGCATAGTTGCATACTACCAGGATAAATTTATTACCCTTTTCACTTTTGTCTAAAGGACCAACCACATCCATTGCAGTTCTCTCAAAAGGCACGTCTATCAAGGGTAGGGGAACTAGGGGCACCTTGTCTTTTCTAGTGACTGACACTACGTTTAGACACTCAGTACAGGAATTACAATAGATAGCAACATCTTCATGAATTACAGGCTAATAAAATCTACACTGCAATCTGGCAAGGGTACGATCCCTCCCTGAGTGACCAGCCATAGAATTATCATGTGCTATCTGTAACAACTTTGTTCTGTACTTCTGAGGTATAAACAAGTGTTCCATCTGTTCCTGTATCTGAGATTCAATCCAAACTCTGTACAGTAACCCATTACATTTTTTAAATATTGGTCCACCCTGTTTTGGTTTTACTTCCAGCTGCTTAAAATAACCCTGGAGAGAAACATTGTTAGCTTGTTCTGAAAGAAAATCACAATCAGTTATCAATTTAGGTTCAGAATTTTCATATGTTAACCCTTTATGTCCATCATGGAAAGGGACCTGGGGGTAGTCATATCAGATGACCTAAAGGTGGGCATGCAATGTGAGAATGCAACAAGCAGGGATTGGGAATACTGGGATTTGTAGGAAGAGGCATCACCAATACAAAACAGGAAGTTGTTATCCCTCTGTACAGACAGCTGATGAGACCCCATCTGGAGTACTGCATGCAGTTCTGGAGACCCAATCTCCTCAAGGATATAGACAGGATGGAGGCAGTCCAGAGAAGGGCAACTAAAATGGTGCAGGGTCTGCGCCAGTAGACATATGAAGAGAGACTTGAGGAGCTTAATACGTGATACCTCGAGGAAAGGAGCGACAAGGGAACATGATAGAAACTTTCAAGTACCTCAAGGGAATCAACAAAGTCCAAGAGGGTAGCATTTTTCAGAAAAGAGATGTGCAAGAACAAGGAGGAACAATTTAAAAGATAGAGGGGCAGCTCAGTAATGTGAGGAAGTAATTTTCATGGAGAGGGTAGTGGATGAATGGAATGGCCTTCCTGAGGAGGTTGTGGAGTCAAAACAGTGGGGAATTCAAGAATGCATGGGCAGACATAAGACAATTCCAGGAGTTGGGGGTAGGAGGAAGTAGGCTGTTGGTAACTAGGATCTGCAGCTAATCCATTAGGTAGGGAAATGGCCAGACTGGGTGAGCCAAGCAGTCCTTATCTGCCATCAAATTCTATTTTTTGGGCTTTGTCTTTCTTTCCTGGATTTCTGGATCTTGGAGCTGTGCTGAAGCAATTCCAAATCTAAATCATTGAAAGGAAAAGTGTCACCACCATCTGAAATTTTCTTTGCCTGAGCTCTCATTACCACTGCTGCTGAAACATCAGGATTCACACTCTCTTTGATCAACTTACTAAGTCCTGGGAAGTCATTTCCAATAATCACAGGTACAGGTAACTTAGGTACGACCCCCCACTTTCATTTGGTTGTGACACACCCTTAATGTTCAGCGTCACTTGAATGGTAGTGGGATAGTATCGAGTGTCCCCGTGGATGCAGATGGCACCAGTACCTAGTTCCTTTGCACAGTGTTTTCCCAGAACTTTAACATGCACTAGGGTCTGTCTGCTTCCCGAATCAATGAGTGCATTCCCAGTCTTATACCCCACCTTCACAACTGTTAAGTACTTGTCCCAGTTTGCCAAGGACAAATCTGTTCCAGTGCCCCTTTCCTTACTATGACAGTTTCTTGCAAAATGGCCTGGCTTATTGCAGTTATAACAGATAACGTCTTTGGACACAGATTTGTTGCCCCCACCAAAGTTCTTATCAGGCTTGAAGTTTAAATGGAAAAAAGAGTGTCTTACCTGTGCTTGGGATGTTACCTCACTGCTGTGGCATTTATCTTGCCATTTAGCAGTCATCAACCAAAGAAACAGCCTTTTCCCCACTCTCTGGTCAGTGTTCCTTTACCCTCAGCTGCATATCTGTAGGCAAGATGTTGATGAATTACTCCATGGCAAATGTGTCAATGATCTGTGGGACTGTTTTGCTCTCTGGTTGGATCCATTTTATCAGAAGTTCTCTGAGTTGGGTGAAGGCTTCTCGAAGATTATTGACCGAATTGTACCTCAGAGATTGAAATCTCTGCCTGTAGGTCTCTCCAGAGATGTCATACCTTTTCAGGATTCCACTTTTCAACAGGTGATAGTTTTCTGACTGTGCAATGTCCATACTGCTGTGGGCAAGTTGGGCTTTCCCTGTAGGTAGGGTACCAGTCTGATTGTCCACTGCTGCTTTGGCCATTGTCAGGCGGTGGCAACTCTTTCAAAAGTTGTCAGGTATGCCTCAATATCATCTGGGGGACACAACTTTGTAGGTTTAATGGATTTTAAGTTGCTTGCATTTTGCTGCTCATCTGGGTCTCTGCTGGATCCTCTGCCTTTGATAACTTGCAAGGCATCCAGCTATTGCTGCTCTCATCACTGCATCTCTTCTCTTATCTGCTACTCTTGTTGCTGCATCTCTTTTTCTCTCTGCTTCTCAGTATCTTTTTGTTGTATAGTCCACCATTTGAAAAAAGTCCATCAGGCTTTCAGTTTCTGTCAGTGTCTGTTCTTTTTCCATAACTTGTGCTGGCTGAACAATCTCAGACTGGACTTCTGTCTGCTAGTTTGACTGCCATTCTCCTGGTAAAAAACTCCTGGACTTGCTGCTGCGGAATCCATACTTTTCTCTGTGCTTCCCTGGTACTAGGTCCAGTACCCACACACAAAACTCCTGTCTTAGGGAATGCATGGCATACATCCCACTTAGGCTGACACCATCTGTCATCAAGGCATGGGTCAGGAAGCATAGGAAAACCAGAAGCAGTTGTAGAATTCACCGAAAAAATTATTTATTTACACTGACAGTATCATCAAAAGAATAAACTTGTTCATAATAACTATGTACAGAGGAGAAATTCATTTTTTCTTTCACCTCTGTCTCCTTTTTCTTCTAAATCTCTCTTACAGTTGCAGCTTAGCTCTTTTATAAGTCTTTTCAACCCCCATGCTTAGCAAACATCCTGTTCTTGTAAGTGTTCTGTTCTAGTAAGTTTCAGGAGCTGCAAGAATACAGTGTGCTTTTTGAGGCCCCCTTTGCACAGCTTTTGCAAAAGGCTCAAACATTTGCACTCAAGTAACCTATAGCTTCCAACAGATTTTTGCAGTCATCTCAAATTATACTTATATACATTTCAACAGTAACACTATATATTTTATAAACACAAGGGATCCCAATATCAGTTACATTTCCATAGAATGATTTGCACATATTTCTATGTCAACGGATATGCAAGGGAGGAAAAACAGACAGAAAAGAGAAACTGAGAGACAGTGAGAGGCAACGAACTGCGAGATTGTTGGAGTGATCAAGTCTGAAGTCTCACAGGAAAATTGGGTTGTGCAACCAGATAGAGAAGAGACAGAAAGGAAAGAATAGATCCTTGCATTTAAACACTTTGTCTATTAAATGGGTCAGGGTCCTATTCCACCCTGTCTCACTGTCCAATGCATTGCTGAATTTCCCCACTGTTTTTGACCCCACAACCTCCTCAGGAAGGCTGTTCCATGTGTGCACCACCCTGTCTGTGAAAAAAATACTTCCTCACATTGCACCTGAGCCATTCCCCCCTCTGTCTTCAAATTGTGCTCCCTTATTCTTACATATCACTTTTTCTGAAAGATGCTACCCTCTTGGACATTTTTGATTCCATTGAAGTACTTGAATGTTTCTATCATGTCCTCCCCTCTCCCTCCTTTTCTCGAGAGTATACATAATAAGCTTCTTTAGTCTCTCTTCATATGACTTCTGTTGCAGACCCTGCACACTATTTTGGTTGCCCTCCTCTGGACTGCCTCCATCCTGTCTACACCTTTGCAGAGATGGGGTCTCCAGAACTGCACACAGTATTCCAGATGGGGTCTCACCAACTGTCTGTACAGAGGGATAACACTTCCTGTTTTCACTGTGGTGATGCCTCTCACTGTACATCCTAGTATGTCCCCAGCCCTCCTTACAGCCTTTTCACATTACTTGTTTACCTTTATGTTATCTGATATGACTACCCCAGTGTCCTTTCAATTTTTTTGTTGTTAATATCCCCATTTTGTACTCTTCACCTGGGTTTTGTTTCCCAGGTGCATTACTTAGCAATTCTTTGCATTGAATCTGCTTCGCCATACTTTTGGCCATTCCTCCAACCTTGCCAAGTCCCTTCTCATCCTTTTCCACCCCATTCTGTATCAATCCTGTTGCAGATATTTGTGTCATTTGCACAGAGGCATACTTTTCCTTCCAGTCAATCTGCAATGTCACTTATAAAGACATAAAAGGACCAGACCCAGTACTGAACCATGCAGTACCCTGCTAGTAACCCCCCTTTCTTTGAAGTGGACTCTGTTTACTATCACCTCTGTGTCCTGTTGTCTAGCCTGTTTTATACCCAGGCTACCACCCTGGGACCCACTTCCAGGCTGGCTAATTTGTTTATTAGTCTTTTTTGTGGGTCTGTGTCAAATACTTTACTACAGTCTAACTAGACCAAGTCTACAGCCCCTCCATGGTCTACAGTATGCATCTTTGCAAATGACACCATGATCTGCAGTACAGTGGACTCAGGGGTGGGGGTAAGGGCCATGATGAAGGATCAGGAGAAGCTGGAATGGCAGTCTAAAGTGTGGCAGTTGACAAAGAAACAGAAACATAGAAACATAGAATTTGATGGCAGATAAGGACCTCTTGGCCCATCTAGTCTGCCCATTTTTCCTACCTACTGTAACACAATAGATCCTACTTGATCTCCATCTTAGCCCTCCCCTGCCTAATGACTAAGGTTCCTTATGTCTATTCCATGTGTTCTTGAATCCCAGTACAGTTTTTACCCCCACTGGAAGGCTGTTTCAGGCATCCACCACTCTTTCTGTGAAGTACTTCCTTATGTTTCTGAGCCTGTCACCTCCAGCTTCATAGCATGCCCCTTGTTCTTGGAGCATTCTTTTTTCTGAAAAACTTCCTTTTTGCACCTTGTTTATACTAGTGAGGTATTTGAAAGTCTCTATCATATCTCCCCTTTCCCTCCTTTCCTCCATGGTGTACATATTGAGGTCCTTTAGTCTCTTTTCATAGGGTCTGTGGTGCGGGCCCTGCACCATTTTAGTTGCCCTCCTCTGGAACGTGTCTATTCTGTCTATGTCCTTCTGGAGATGTGGTCTCTAGAATTAGATACAATACTCTAGGTGAGGTCTCAACAATGATTTATACAACGTTGTCACCACCTCCTCTTTTTGCTGGTGATACTCCTCCCTATGCACCCCAGAATCACACTGTCTGTCCATACAGCCTTTTTCACACTGTTTGACCACATTTAGGTAGTCAGATATGATTACCCTGAGGTCTCTTTCATGTTTGGTGGTCATCAGTACCACTCTTTCCATCTTGTATCTGCCCCTGAGTGTCTATGCCCTAAGTGCATGATTTTACACTTCTTCACATTGAAACTTATTTGTCACACTCTTGACCACTCCTCAAGCCTTCTTGATCCTATTCATTTTGTCCACACACCCCCAGAGTGTTCACCTATTGCAGATTTTAGTGTTATCTGCAAAAGGCATTCCTTCACTTCTAGGTTCTCCATAATGTCTCTAATAAATACATTAAAGATGACCAGTCCCAGTACTGATCTTTGTAACACCCTGCTGGTCACCCTTCCTTCCCTGGAGTGAATTCCATTTACCACCACCCACTGATGGAGCTTACTCCAGAGCTGCCAAAACAGCGCTAGTGGCGACATCCTCTACAGCAACAGCTGCAATGCTGACTGTTGGCATTGTAGCCACAGGGATGTAGTGCACACAATCGGGAGCTGTGCTCCCAAACACCCCTTGTGAGGAGCTCCACCCCACACACCCTGGTCTCTAGGATTCTTACTCCAAGTCAGAGTTGGACCAGGGGTCAATCACCCAGCAATGCAGTCCCGATTGCCGCAAAGACCAGTATAGCGACAGGTGGGTTTTGCTTGATTTCTGGTGCTGTACTGTTTTTGCCATTGGGGAGTCACTGCGGTGATGGTGTATGCCTCTGATGTCTATCCCAAACCAATCCTTTACCCAGTTTACCACTTTTGGACCCACTCCCAGGATGCTCAGTTTGTTTACTAGTCTTCTGTGTGGAACTGTGTCAAAGGCCTTACTGAAATCATGGTAGACCACATCCACCACTCCAACACATTCTACTTCCCTGGTCACCCAGTCAAAGAAATCTATCTGATTTGTTTGATAAGACCACCCCCTCAGTAAATCCATGCTGCCCTGAATCCTTTAAGCCACTGACTTCAAAATATTCCACAATCCCTTCCTTCAGCAGTGATTCCATTAATTTCTTCACCACTGAATCCAACTGCAGGGAGAGGGAAGACTCAGTGAGGGGAGCACAGAGAGGTAGCCAAAATGTCTGTCAGCATAATCTGGCACTGTATTGACTCTATGCCATAATCGTGTCACTGTTGTGATGGTATACATTCTTCTACTGGAGGTGGTGCTATCAATGGTCTTGTAAACTGGTTTTGTTTGGAGACTGACTAGCCTTTGCTTAGTTACAAAAATCATGGAAACAGTCTTTATGGCACTGAGAGAGTTGGTTTAGGCTAACCAATGTTGGAAATGTTCAAAATCACATTGTTGCAAAGGTTCCAACTTAGGAACAGAAGCTCATTAAGCACAAATTACAGTGTCATCCACATTCATATGATGGAATGGAGAAACAGACTGAGGGAGGTTGTTAAGAAAATGGCAAAGCAGATGGTACTGATCTGATTGGAATGGGAGGAATAAGGTGTGGCTAACCTGATCTGACTGGCGTCTGTTGAAAGGTTAGGAAAGAATCAACCAACAGCAGTATCAGACAATCCTACCCCTCTAAGCTTATACAGGATGATTGGATGGGCCACAGCCTTGAAGATAATGGCCAGGTTGATGAAACTGATGCAATGATCAGGATCTGGTTTATACCTGGTACGTTATTCAGTGACCCAAATAGGAACACAGTGATGGAGTGTATTTTCAGAAGCCATACTGATAGGACAGATTATAAAGGAGCAGTTAAAGATGTATGAGAGAGCTGAGGAAGGTCAAGATTCACCTGTACCATGGCCAAAGTGGGTTGAGCAAGATGGGATGGTAGTTATCAGGGGTAAAGGTGTCTCCTTATTGTGAGATAGGGTGACTTTAGCCCACATACAGACATGGGGACACAATCAGTTTGAAACAAAATATTGAGAAGGTTTGCAATGGAAGCAGTTACAATGTAGCAGGGGCAGAGTGTTGAAGAAGCCTGGGTTGCTATCCAGCAAGTTTATTACTTCCATAAGGACTGAGGGAGAGCAGCACAGCTAATGTGGTAGCTGTGGAGATTGGGAAGAGGGAGATGAAGGTGAGAAAATTGAGACATACAAGAGTGATGGAGGTGGTAATGAGAGAATGAATGGTTTGCCAAGGGGAGATGGAGTGAGAGTGGAAAGAGAATATGGAAGGTTTTGAATCTGTTGATGAAAGATAGATATCCAAATACTGCTAATGAAGCTTTTGCTTAGCAGGCAGTGTACCCTTTTGCAAGCTACCTTGCAGTCTGTATGTGACTGCACTGCTTAAATCAGATACATGGGGTCCAATTTTAAAACAATCAGTACTGGCACAAAGGTAGTTGGTGCAACAGGCTCTTTGCTCCACGACTTGCACCAGTCTTGATTTTCTAAGGCAGCCAGTGCCACTGGGCAGACTGTCTGCAACAATTGGGCTGGCACCATCCTTGTGATGGCTGCACTGGTGCACCATGGCTGAGGGGGGCATGTACCTCGGCAGGGCTGACATATCCTTACATTAGGATTTTGGAAGCCCCACAATGGGTGAAAAGACATTGCACTTAGACCCTTCTGAAGCTGGTCTAACCTGCCATGCATCACTGCTGGAGCCCCCACTGAGTGGGGGGTGACCCTGTTCCTCTGTGGGAAGCCATCTATATAATCACCAAGCCTGCCATACCACTGCTGGAGTGACTGGTAGTCCTTGGCAAGTTAGAGCCTGCAGCCACCCCCACATGATGGCACTGGTGCACCATCCCCCACACAGACTTGCACTGTCCCTGCATTTTCTCAGTCATGGGCAGTTGTCACCCCCTCCCACCAGCTTGTCTCATCCCAACCAGTCCATGAAGCAGACCATGCACTGGATGACCTGCCAGCCACCAGGGCGATCAGCCAGTGGGTCATCACTGCAGGCCACTGCTTCCACAAGCCCATCCTGCAGCTTGTGGCATTCCCTCCGGTGTGCTGTTTCTTCAGCACAGCTGTCAGCTTGTGGCACACCTGGAGACTTTGGCACCAGGATCCCACTTTTTGTAAAATCTGGTGCAGGGTCCCTGGCACAACCAGGTTTGATGCAGGTGATGGCAAGGCAAGGTAAATTTTATTTTTCAGGCACCCAATCCTAGAGGCTCTGGGTGCCGTACAATCAAATACATCAAGGAACAATTAAAACCCTATAAATAAAATATAAAACATTCCCATGAAATACTTAAAATCAGACCACCAAAATGGGTGTCTGACCTGACAACAGAATTCTAAGGGGCTATTAAGCAAAATATCTCAGAGACCTTATCTGAAGGACAGTGTCTGGGAATGCCTGGCTGAATAAAAGGTCTTGAGGAGGGCTTTGAATGCCTCACCTGAAGGGGCCTCCTTACTGATGGAGGAAGTGAATTTGCCAGGATGGGGCTGGCAACACTAAAAGATCTGTTACTGGCAGTTGTTAATCTCATCCTGGGAATTGCAAGGGGTCCCCAGAGGAGGATAAGAGGGAGCGGACCGGGGCAGCAGGTGTTAGAAGGTCCGACAGGTAGCCAGGGCCCAGTCCATGTAGAACCTTAAAGGTGCACAAGCCCACCTTAAAGATAACCCACCATCGAACAGGCAGCCAGTGCAATTCACGTGGCACTGAGGTGATGTGACAGTATTTAGGCTGTCCTGTCAACATCCTGCAGCCACATTCTGCACTAGCTGCAATTGATGGACGGCATCTTCAGACACCCTGAGGTAGAGCACATTACAGTAGTCAAGTCTTGATATCACAAATGTATGTACCAAGGTGGAGAGTCCCAAGGGTGGAACTAGGTGTTTGATCCTAATGATATTCCTCAGGTGGAAAAAGCTAAACCAGACAATGGATGACACCTGTGATTCAAGTGTCAATCCACTGTCAAGGATAACACCAAGACTGAACACCCTAGGAGAGGCCTTCAATGGCACATATCCCAGAAACAATCCAGTCCCTGCACCAGAGGCCAACCTATCATGCCTCCTGTTTGACTCCACCACCAGTACTGCTGTGTTATCGGGGTTCAGTTTCAACCAGCTAGAGGCCATCCAGTCATTAATATTGGCCAGGCAGTTGTTCAGTACATCCACTGCACTGGATGTCCCAGGGGCCAAGGATAGATACAGCTGGGTATCATCGGCATAGCAATGAAAATCCAGACTGTACTTCCTGATGATCCCACCCAGGGGCAGAATATACATGGCAAACAACACTGGTGACAAGACCAAACCCTGAGGTACTGCACAAAACAGAAGGCTGGGGGGGAGAAATTCTCCATCCAACCCTTTGCCTCCTTTGTGGGATAGGACTCAAATCAGCAGATGACAGTGCTGGCGAGTCAACAAAATTCCCTCAGGTGGTCGAGTAACATACAATGGTCCACCGTGTTGAAAACTGAGCAGAAATCAAGAATAATGAGAATTGTCCCCTCTCCTCAATCTCTCACCCTGAGGAGATCATTGTGCACCTGAACTAATGCGGTTTCTGTACAGTGCCCA
Source organism: Neoceratodus forsteri (assembly GCA_016271365.2). Lineage (NCBI taxonomy): Eukaryota > Metazoa > Chordata > Ceratodontiformes > Ceratodontidae > Neoceratodus > Neoceratodus forsteri. Next base: position 877,803,875 of record CM057459.1, read on the forward strand.
GCACTAAACCCTGACTGGAGCAGCTCGAAGATATCAAAAGCCATGAGGTGTTCTCTGAGCTGCTGCACCACAATCTTCTCTACAACCTTTCCCAGAAATGGAAGGTTAAAGACAGTACAGTAATTATCCTTGATGTCAGGGTCTAAAGATGTTTTCTTCACTAGGGGTCTTACCACTGCCTCATTCAAGGTATCTGAGAAGAACCCCTCCAACAAAGAACACCAGACAATCAAGATGAACACCAGGCCTACAGAGTCAACACATTCCATTAAGAAACGAGTTGGCACTGGGTCCAGTTAGCCATATGTGTGCTTCAGCCTCGAGAAAACCTCAATGTTCTCGGCTACCTCCACTGGTTTAAATTCCCTCCATCCAGGTGGCATGCACCTCAGACACTCTGTGCGACCACTGTTAGCCACACTGTGGCTCACTGTCAGAATTCTCTGCCTGATGGCAGACACTTTATCCAAGAAGACCTGAACAAACTCATTGCATAAAGCATCAAAAATGCTTTTTTTGGCTGTAGACAAGTTGGATGTAATTGCCTGTCCATAGTCCGAAAAAGCATAGCTGGTCAGGTCTTCCCAATGGCAATCTCCCTGGACAGAAACACTGCCTTCTTATGGTTGATTGCCTCCTGGTACACAACATAGTGTGCACACTGGGCCAGTCTGTCCATCTCCAGTGCAGTCCTCTGCCAGCAGCACTCTAACCTCCGAGTCTTGACCTTCATCGCCTTGAGCTCCCCATCAAACCAAGGGGACCTCAAGTAAGAGGATCTGGGTCATACACTGATCGGTGCAAGGGAGTTGAATGCCCCAGACATTGCCTCATTATAGGCAGTGACTGCTTCACCAACACCCCCTATGCATGCACTGCCCACACTAGATAGGTCAACCCTCCAGGGTCAAACCCCTCAAAGGGCAGTAGCTTACCATCTCTGCAGAAGGAGGGCTCACAGGGGTGGCCCTGAAAAGAACTCCACTGTGCAATGATCAGACCAAATGATCAGATCAGTCTTTAGATTATCAATCTCAAGCCCCGTCAAAAATACCAAGTCCAACATGTGACCACCCTGGTGAGTCGCGGTAGAAACCTCTTGTGACAGACCCAGAGATGACATCAATTGGAGGAAGTGGTAACCCAGCCTAGATGATTCATCATCAACCCAAACACTGAAGTCCCCCAGAACTAAACACCTGGGGGCCTCCAATGTTTTACCGATGACAAAGTCGGCTACTTCCTGCAGGACCTCTCCTGCCACCCCAGGGGGTCAGTAAATCAGGAGAATCCTATAACCTGCACCTGGACCACCCCAGATGGCCACACATTCAAATGAACTCAGTGTTCTCACTGGGTGCATGTTGAAGCCTAGCTCAGATCTAAAATAGATGGCCACACCCCCTTCCCGCATTCCACTCTGGGGCAGTGCACAATGGAGCATCTGTGGGGGCAGCAGCCTCTAAGACCAGACCAGCATCATCCCATACCCAGGTCTCCACAATGCATGCCAAATTGACTGACAAAACCAGATCCACTATAACTGCAGTCTTATTTCCAATCGATCTGGTACTGCACAGTACTGCCTTCGACACACTATATGCAGATCTAACCAGGCATTTTAAAATTGCACCCACGGCTTCTTTCTTCACTCAAAATGTAGTATTTGGCTTGGAGCTAAAGCAGATTAAAACTGGATTGGGGTGGTAAATAATGAATGTTAATTAATCTTCCTGTAGCTGTCTTGAAGCAAGTAGTGTTGGCATGGCAGTGAAAGAGTTTTCTGATATTTGTTTGTGGTGATGTGACAGAATCTACAACCCACTAAAGCCATTGCCCACTGGCTCTATTAATTTTCAAAATTATATATAATGCATCAAAACCAAAATGAATGCATCAACATACAAAAAAGTTGAATCGCTATTTTAATTTAAAGCATGTGTGTACGAACTGAAAACTGTAAACTGCACTTCTGTCCTTTGTAACTTATTATCTTATACCACTAAGGATAGTTTCTGAAAAAAGGAAGCAATGCTCATTGCTCAGTGTACTCACCAAGTTAACAAATACATTGAATTGAATATTATCCTACACTGTCACTCATTTACTTGACAAGATTATAGTATTAATGCATATATTTTAATATTTTTGTATATTTTACAAGCACACACGCACACGAACAACACAATGCACACACTCTTTAGATTAAAAACAACAGACATGATATAGGAATAGAAAGTATATACTAGATTTATGACTCAAAGCTGTGAAGTGGTTATGTCACTCATAATGGCAAGCATACTGTAATGGTTTCACAAGAGAATAATATCCATTAACAGTGGTAGAGATGGTGATGATGAATACAATGACATTATTGACAGATCCAGCAATACTAATGTTGACTCTGAGTCTTTGTGTAATGAGTTGGTTGATGACAATATATAGAATAAAGTCAGAATGACTGTGGTATGAATTTGTTTTACACACTTGAGCTTTATGCTGCAATATAAACCTTAAATGTAATGCTTAAGCTGTTTGTGAAGGCAGCACATACCAAAAGTTGTTAATATACTAGTATTAAGTCTGTCCACCATATTTTATTTTTAACAAATATTGCTTTTTTTCCCCTTGTGTGAAGTCTCCCCTCCACTAGTATTGTGGGAAAAAAACTCACACCAACACCCTAGAGCAAAATATCTACCACAAATGTACTGTTTACTCTGCATAAGCCTTAGCAGTTTATTTCTTTTTATGTTCACTTGCAAAGCATGTCAACATATTTGTATTTGTCTGAGCTCTGAAAGGGCTTTTTGGGGCACGTCTCTGCTCCACCTATCACAGCTTCAGAATACTGAATCTAATCCCTGATTCACCCAATCACTGCCTTTCTCCTCCTTTTCCCTTTGATGTCCTTGCCCAATCACAAGGCTGGAAAATAAAAAGTGGAAGTGGGGTTTCTTGTGTATCTTGTATAGTAGTTCCTACTAACGACCTTTCCTCTGCTGTATGTTCCACACATCTGCTACTGTTCTGTACATTGCTTCTCAGGGAAGTATAGTGATGTTGCACAATGGTCATTTTTTTTTTGCTGTCTGTAGCTGCTATGTCAACATGCACCAACCCTTAAACAAACAGATGGTGGTTGCCTTACCACTGGAATGACCTCCTCCATACACAAACATTAAACAAAATTGGTGGAGAATGCTCAATCCCACTGCTGATGTCTCCCACCTGACCTAGTTAGTACACAAAGACAGTTTTGGGTGTGCAACCCCATAGCCAGTATCCCTGCTGCCTGACTCAGTCAGTACATAAAACTGGTGTCATGTGCTGAACTTTGCCACAATTATCCCTGCTCCTGCCTGACTAAGATGCTAAAATTGCCAGTTGGTGCTATTAACAAATGTCAGGATCATCCCTTTATACCTGACAACCTTTTCAATAAAACTGGTGGTGGGTGCTCAATATCACCAGTGGTATCCTCCCACTCCTGAGCCTGACCCATCTCTTAAATCCACCATTTGAGTTATAACCCCCAGTGCCAGCTAGCACCTCCTAAACCACAGTATGCAATACCAGAGTGCCCACCCACAGTGCTGTCAAACAACTCTCCAACACTGGGGTATCCATTCCATAGTGTCAAAACCTGTAAAAAAACTCTCTTAATGTTTCTTTTTTTAACATGAAATGAAGAAACATTTCCATCAGTGTTTTTCAGCCCTCTGCAACCCCTCTCCCCACCAAACCCCTCTTTCCACACACACCACACCACTACCTCACTTACTTTTCTAAGGTACAATGACACAATCTCCTCACAGACAAAGAAGCTCATTCCCCATGGTACTCATCCACAAACTGACTGAAAACAAGGTATGTTTGAAGTTCTTTATAATGCATCTTGGACTTTTGCTCATAACTATGTTATTTGTTAAAATTTCTGTTTCAGATGTTAAACATAGTCTTGTGTTGCCCCACCTCATGAACAAGACATTTCAAATCACCTTCCTGAAACATGTTTTTGCAGTTGCTTTGTGAAATCACCATTTGGAGTTTAATAAAAAAAATTCTACTTGTCTTGATTACAAGGAGGGGGCATAATAAGACAAAATAAAAAATTGTTGGTCAAAATGTAAAAATAAATTAACATTGTGATGAAATGTTGAAGGTTTTCAATGTTTATTTATAACTCTGTTGTGCAGATTTTGACCACAAATTGTCTACAGAGTCATTTTATTACACCACCCCATGACCATGACAGGTTTCATTTTTCAAATCCTGCCAAGAGTATTTTACACTCATGCAGCAAAATAACATTGAAGCTATGATTGTATTATAAACACCTGTCATGTTAATAAGGTGAGGTCATAAACAGACTATGCTAATAAGTTGATGTCAAAGTCTCACAAAATAACAAAACTATGAACATTTTATTAAAGACACCTGTCATGTTCATTAATGTGGTGTCATAGAAAGAATATGTTAGAAATTTGGGGTCAAAATCTCAAAAAGCAATGTTATAACCAAATGATGACATTTTTAACTATTTACTCAATTTTTGTCTTACTTTTTGAACTCAAATTTTTCTCATAGTCAAATTTTTACACTCATCTCATGAACATGGCAAGTGTCATATTCAACCCCCTCTTCAAAACCCATTTTCATGGTTGTCCCATAAAAATCATGTTCTGGACAACATTTGGTAAATTACATCTGTCATGCTCATTGTGCAGGGATAATTAAAATAATATTTGAAAATTCAGAGTCACAGTCTAAGAAAATAACACAATTATGTGTGAACCTCTTCATTTCCTGATCATGGCAATTTTAGTATTATAACTTATGTTATTCATTTGTTAATTTTAAGTGCTACACTCTCTATGCCCAACAACTACATCACAAATACAAGCAAGTGAACATTTCACATTCACCAATGCTTGCTTACTTAGTTGGCTGATTTTACCATTTTTCAAGTTTCAGGTTTTTAAACTAACATGCACATACTGTGTACATAATAGCCAGCAGCTAAGTAAACCATAGCTAGCAGAAACAGAGCATGCCAAGAGTCTGCATTTGTTTTCCAATCCTATTTTACTCAGTTGAGACATCACAACCATTTAATGTAACTCTCCCAGCTGTATTTCTCTCTACACATCTCCAATTTGTGCAGGGTGGATAACAGTAAGCTTGCATGGCTTACCTGGCTAAACATGTCCTCGCTCCTGCAGCGTGTCTTATCCTTGCTAAAGGAGTGCTCTTACCCTCCTTAAACTATGGACTCCTTTGCTAAGTCCTTCTTGTCTAAGTGGGATGTGGACTATAATAACATCTGCTATGGGAGGCCAGGCCTTTGTCATTTGTGCACCAAGGCTATGGAACTCCTTCCCATGTTCTGTTCATAGCAACTACTCTCATTGCCTCTTCAGAAGGTCTTCATGGAATTATATGAAAGATAACTCAGCCTGCACTTAAATATAACTGTTTTTCTCTTTCATTTATTATGGAGGACTGTAGGATTTCCCTGATTTACTTTATAGGCTTTAACCATGCTCACTGTACTATAAGCTTCTACTTTATACTGTACTGTTGATATTACTGCTGCTGTATCCAATCCAATTTTTTTATTTTTTTTTATTTTAATATTTCTATGCTTTGGCTGTGTATTTTTGTATTATACTTTGCCTTGCATCTTACATTTTACTTTTGGTTGTAGCACTATGTATCTAATATGCTCATGTCTTCATTTTCTGTAGTTTTCACTTGTTTTTATTCTTCACATTGTAACCTCTTCAGTCATGGCACTCGGTCATGATAGTGCCAACAACAATAGTGTGGAAAAAATAATGCCAATTTTGTGTTTAAGGCCCCCGCACCACCTGGACTAACATATTCTTACTCCGGGGGAAGCAGATCATGGGGACAGTTATAATTCATGGGGCCATAGAATACAGTCTCCATGGCCCCATGTACAAAACCCTAAGTCCTGGGTGCAAAGAAAGTTGGAGACCAGGACTCCACTGTTGCTAACTGAGCTGCTCTATTTATCAGCCCTCCTTAGAAACATAGAAACATAGACTTTGATGGCAGATAAGGACCACTTGGCCCATCTAGTCTGCCCATTTCCCTACCTACAGGATAGGCCACAGATCCTAGTTAACCATCAGCCTATTTCTTTCTGCTCCCCACAAGAATTGTCTTATGTCTGTCCCATGCATTTTTGAATTCTCCCACAGTTTTAGACCCCATAACCTCCTCAGGAAGGCTGTTCCATGCATCCACTACCCTCTCTGTGAAATAATAGTTCCTCACATTGCCCCTGAACTTCCCCTCTCTATCTTTAAATGGTGTCCCCTTGTTCTTGTACGTCTCTTTTTCTGAAAGATGCTACCCTCTTGGACTTTGTTGATTCCACTGAGGTACTTAAAAGTTTCTATCATGGCCCCTCTCCTTCTTTCCTCAAAGGTATACATATTAAGCTCCTTTAGTCTATTCTCGTACGGCTTCTCTTGCAGACCCTGCACCATTTTAGTTGCCCTCCTCTGGACTGCCTCTATCCTGTCTATTTCCTTATGGAGATGGGGTCACCAGAACTGGATGCAGTACTCCAGATGGTGTCTCATCAATTGTCTGTACAGAGGGATAACAACTTCCTGTTTTCTGCTGGTGATGCCTCCTTATGCATCCCAGTATACCCTACCCCTACTGCCTTCTCACATTGCTTGCTAACCTTAAGGTCATCTGATATGATTACCCCCAGGTCCCTTTCCTTTTTGTTGTTGTTACTACCCCCCATTGTGTATTCTTCCCTAGGTTCTTGTTTCCCAGGTGCATTATTTTGCACTTCTTTGCATTGAATCCAAGCTGCCATACTTCTGACCATTCCTCCAACCTTGCAAGTCCCTTCTCATCCGTTCCACGCCTCCTTGTGTATCAACCCTGTTGCAGATCTTTGTGTCATTTGCAAAGAGGCGTAATTTTCCTTCCAGACCCTCTGCAATGTCACTTATGAAGACATTAAAAAGGATTGGACCCAGTACTGAACCCTGCGGTACCCCACTAGTAACCCCTCTTTCTTCAGAGTGGAAGCCATTTACAATTACCTTCTGTGTCCTTTTGTCCAGCCAATGTTTTACCCAGGCTACCACCCTCGGACCCACTCCCAGGCTGGTTAATTTGACTATTAATCTTTTGTGTGGGACTGTGTCAAATGCCTTGCTAAAGTCTAGGTAGGCCATGTCCACAGCCCCTCCCTGGTCTACTACTTTGGTCACCCAGTCAAAGAAATCTATTAGATTCATCTGACATGACCTTCCTGCTGTGAACCCATGCTGCCTTGGGTCCTGTGCCCCACTGGCCTCTAGGTACTCAAGAATTCTTTCCTTCAGAAGTGACTCCATCACTTTCCCTACCACAATGGTCAAACTGACAGGTCAGTAGTTTCCTGCCTCTGTCTTGGTCCCACTTTTATGAAGGTGAATCACATCCACCTTCCTCCAGTCCTCGGGTACCACACCATCCTCCCATGATTTATTAAAAAGAGTAGCCAGTGGTTTCACTAGTTCCCCCCTTAATTATTTTAGAATTCTGGGTGAATTCCATCAGGCCCCATTGCTTTGTCCACCTTCAGTTTTAGGAGTTCTTGCAGAACCTTTTCTTCTGTGAAAGGACTGGATCCCCCCCTATCAAGAGTGCTTCAGTTAATTGGATTAGGCACTTAACCCTCCTCTTTTGTGAATACTGAGCAGAAATATTCATTCAGTATCCCTGCTTTTTCACTGTCCCCCTCTGCCCACCCACTGTTCATTCTATTCAGCCTCACTATCCCTCCCTTTGTCTTTCTACGCTCGCTGATGTACCTATAAAAAGTTTTATCCCCCTTCTTAACTGAGTTGTCTATCGCTTCTCAGTTTGGGCCTTTGCTATTCTGACTTCCCTCCTGCTTCCTTCTGCCTTAACTGGTACAGCTCTCTGTCCTGCTTCTTCTGTGTTTCCTTATACTTCTGGAATGCTATCTTTTCTTCCTGACTTTCACAGCCACCTCTTTTTGAGAACCATAGTGGCTTTTTCTTTCATTTTGATTTGTTTATTTGCTTCACACAAAGGTTTGTTGCCTCTGTGATGGCAGTTTTGATGATTCCCCATTGTTGCTCCACACCTCCTTCTAGCCTGTTTGCTAGTGCTTTTCTGAGGCACTCTCCCATCATGGCTAAGTCAGCCCTCCTGAAGTCCCAAACCCTCACTTTTGTATGGCTTGACTCTGTAGCTGAGTTTAACATGAACCACACTGTTTGGTGGTCACTTGTTCCCAGATGGCAACCCACTCCTAGATCTGAGATCCTCTCACTGCCCTCGTTTGAGAGTATGAGGTCTAAGATTGGTCCCCCACAAGTGGGTTTCAAAACTAGCTGTCTGAGGACTGCCACCTGTAGGGCATCAAGAATGGCCCTGCTCTTGGATGTAGCTGCAGCAAAGGTGCTCCAGTTAACATCTGGCATATTCAGGTCTCCCATCAACAGTATCTCCCCTTTCTCTGCCATCCTATGAATGCCTTCTATCATATCCTTGTCCATTCCCTCCCCCTGACATGGGGGTCTGTACACAACCCCTGTGCAGATTGTGGTGCCCTTTCCAGTCTCCAAGGTGACCCACAGTGCCTCCTCTCCTGCCTATTTACTCTTTTATTCAGTTATCCCTTCCTTTACATAGAGAGCTACTCCTCCCCCTCTTCTCTCCTGTCTGTCTCTCCTGTAGGTTATGTACCCTGGTATGTTAACATCCCAGTCATGGTTCTCTTGCCACAGGAACAGCTCTTCCAGCCTCCTGGATTCTGGTGCCCTTGTGCTATATCAGCACTATGGACAGTAACCAGGGGAGCACTTATTGAAAGTGCTGTATATCCCCTCTCGCTGTCCATGATACCACTATACAAACTAACACTTTGTAGAATGGAGCTATTTATGTAGTGCTAATTGAACTGGGTAACCTTTCCTGTTGGGGTACCAAAGGCAAAAGGACCCTTGTAGAGGGTTCCATCCCTAAAGGTGCCACGGGAAGCTTTCCATGGCTAAAGGTACCTTAGGAAAAATCCCCAGGAGGATAGAGGCAAAGAAGGGGAGGACTGAAAGGAAAAGAGACTGAGAGGCGAAGAAACACTGCTTCAGAGCGAGGTTAGGAGGAACTGTTTATATAGCCCTGGAAGTGGGAGTGGCTGATTGCTCAGCAATTAAACCACAGGCATAGCCTTTCAATTCAATAACCTACACAACCAGTATAGTGTTATGCTTGTGCAACTGTTTTACCTTGCTTTGGCTGTTCACATTCTCTATTCCAGAAGAACTGAAACCCTGTAGGGGTACCAAAGGCAAAATAACCTTAAAGAGGGTTCCACACCTAGAAGTGCCACAGGAACCTTCTCTTGGCTAAAGGTACCTTAGGAAGACTCCCCAAAAGAACTGTAGCAGTGTCAAAGGAACATTAGCGATTGATGGGTACAATACAGAGAAGTAGAGTAACAGCAACAGGCAGCTTGATAAACATAAATCAGATGCAGGTTAGCAGAATAGCAAATATATAATGGATTGCACGAATGACTGCAGGGAGCTTCCTAAGGAGAGAGGGAATGGCAAATAGGAATACCATCCACCTCCATCCAACAGCAGAATCTACCTAAGTAAATTAGGGAATACTGCCTAAGGCTAACTAAATATTATGACTTGAGGCATGGAGGAGAGAAAAAAAAACCTTTGACAAGGAAATCTCTGGGGATCCAATGCCTAAGTCACCTTCCCTCCGGGCTTGGGATATTTCTTGATTAGTGATGGCTCTGCTGCTGCAATTTGGAAACCCAATTAAAGTGGGGTAGAAAATATTCCAATCTGGAGGAAAGCTCTCCTCTATCCCTCTAAAGGAAATGCCATGGAGGGTTGTGAGCTGGTTTGCTCTGCAAAAAGTCTCCAAGGTGGGAGGAGGAGAGCAGCAGCTCCTGAGGAGCTCAGCTGGCTTACCAATCTAAAAACAAACTAGGTGAAACAGATGCAGTCATGGGGAGAATAGATTAGAAGGTGCCACCGAACCTGCACGACAAGCCAAAGGAGCCCCTTAGACTTAAAAGCCCCACACTTTGCAGCTGAAGTCTTGAATTCTGCATCAAGAGATGCCATCAATACATCTGCTGGGCTGAAGCTCTACCTGGAGTGAGGTTATTCCCACCATGGGCAAGATGAAAAGGACCCCACACCAAGTTTCACACACTCAAGTTGCAGACTTCATAGGTGCAGAGTGAGTTTGTCAGCTGCAGGGCAAGCCCTGTGCCATGGTAACTAATGGTCATAGTTGGCATGCCTCTGATTATGGAAGACACAAAATAGAAGGAATATAACAGAAGTGCAGAGCACTGAAACCCCTTAAGTAGGTGAAAGCAAGGAAAAAAACAGTTTTAAGTATAGGAAAAACATTTTTTTTTTTTTTTTCCAAAAATGACACATGGGTATCTCAGGAACCACAAAAGCAACCCCACAAAAATGTCTGTACATCAAGATCTTGTTTCCTATACAATACATACAAAATTTCAACTCATTTCATCAAAGAGAGCCAATGATATTAATGTACAAAATGTGAGATTTAACAGGCTACTCAACCATAACTACACTGCTGCTATTGCGCCACTATAATATTCATTGCAAAAAATGACATCAATGAAAACATTAGAATTGAAGAAAGAAAAGAGCATAAAGATGGGAAATGAAACAAAAACATCAGTGGTGGGGTCTTCCCATAGGTTGTCAACCCTAATGCCCATCCCTTCCCCCAGACTGTAGCCTCCTGTCTGAAGCACAAGGTAAAGTTCCAAGTTAGTGCCTCATAGTGATACAGTATGGCCAACATGATCTGTGGGCCCTGCATGAAGACATCCGTCTGAGCTCATCTGATCAGAGGAGGGTCATTAGGGTTGACAACCAAAGAAACTCCACCACTGATTCTCAATACCCATAGACCCAAATCCTAATGTTTTCATTTCCTTTCTTTGTGCATGTTGTATTCTTCATCCCTAATGTCTGCATTTATGTAGTTTTTTGTACAATGAATTTCCATTCTTTCGTTCACTTGCTGGCGATGCACAAGGAATATTTTGGGAGAGTAGCACACTTTGGAGGTGTGCCTCTCCCTTTCAATCCACTGCTCTGTTGAGCAGGAATGGTGGTCCTGCACCAATGGGTGCAGGAGCTTTGTATGACAGCATTGGTCTTCGCTTCAAAGAAAACCACTGCTGTCATACAGAGCACCGCATCATGCTGCCCCCCCGTGTCATGCAACCCCCCGCTTCACACCACCCCCCCAAATCTTTACTGCCATGCTGGAAGCCCACCCCAGCTTGGCAAACATCCCACGTTGTTTGCCAAAGGGGGTGCCCATTCCCCCTTCGGCTCCTCAGCCCCCCAGCCATCCTTCTGCCACACTGGGAGCCCACCCCAGCATGACAAATGTCCCACATAGTCTTGTTTTTTTTTTCACCTGTAAAGCAAAAACGGTCCTACAGCGCTTCTCCCAGTCCCCCCCCACAACCTGCACCCAACCACTGTGCACCCAGCCTCCCCACACACCCCTCACCCCATACTTACCTCCGGAGCTCGGCGCGATGATCTTCGGTGGACCGGGAACACGTCTGCACTTTTCAAAGCTGACTGCGAACTGAGAAAATGCCGGTAAGCTGTATAATGGGCTAGATAGGGGTTTTTCAACTTTATTGCATATCTCAGGCATTTTGGAAATTTTGCACCAAATTTTCAACATGGGGTTTTTGGGACCCCTTCTCATGAATGATGTCACTGTCATGGTGTTATTCAGGCCGAAGGGTGATTTCACACAGTGACTGCATAGTGACTGCGAAACCACCCGCCGGGTCTGAATAAGCGCCATGACAGCGACATCATTCCGAGAAAGGGTCCCAAAAACCTCATGTTAAAAATTTGATGCAAAATGAACTGTTCTGCGTGCATTGTGCAGTTCCTATGCAGGCTCGTAAGTTTGCAAATTTTCAATATTTTCACTCTAGATGTTCAACATTGCCATTTTACCACACCTCCTTATGAGCAGTACAGCTGTCATTTTTCACATCTTGCCCAAAATGTGTTTCCGCCCATGTAGCGCACAATGGCGCAGTCGGTGTGCAAACTCAATGTATGGGTCACATTAAGAAAATCACAGTGACACTGATCATAAGCAGAGGTCTTAAAATGGCTGTGTTGAAAATTTGGCGAAAAAATTTCTAAAAATAATTGTTTTACGAGCATGCGTTGTGCAGTTCCTACGCATGCTCGTAAGTTTGCGAATTTTCAATATTTTCACTCCAGATTTTCAACATTGCCATTTTACCACACCTCCTTATGAGCAGTACAGCTGTCATTTTTCACATCCTGCCCAAAACATGTTTCTGCCCGTGTAGTGCACAATGGCGCAGTCGGTGTGTGAAATCAATGTACGGGACACGGTAAGAAAACCACAGTGACACTGTTCATGAGCAGAGATATTAAAATGGCTGTGTTGAAATTTGGTGACAAAATTCCTAAAAATGACTGTTTTACGAGTGTTCATTGCGCAGTTCCTATGCATGCTCGTAAGTTTGCAAATTTTCAATATTTTCACTTCAGATTTTCAACATTGCCATTTTACCACACCTCCTTATGAGCAGTACAGCTGTCATTTTTCACACCTGCCCAAAATGGGTTTCCACCCATGTAGTGCACAATGGCGCATTCGGTGTGAGAAATCAATGTATGGGACACAGTAAGAAAATCACAGTGATGCTGTTCATTAGCAGAGGTTTTAAAATGCCAATGTTGAAAATTTGGTGAAAAATTCCTAACAATGACTGTTTTACAAGCGTCGTTGCACAGTTCCACCTGCTCAGTGGGTTTGCGAATTTTCAGTATTTGCACTCCAGATTTTTAACATTGCCATTTTACCACACTTCCTTATGAGCAGTACAGCTGTCATTTTCACATCCTGCCCAAAAGCGTGTTTCCGCCTATGTAGTAGCACATGGGGTAACAAAAGGTCATGCTGAAAATTTATTGTGCAAATACCAGCAATCGCACAGGGCATTAGGGTAAAGCACCATACGTGCCAAACACCACTGCAAATACCTGCAAGCGAACATTCGGCATTGACAAATGCTTGTTATAATAGTGGAATTGACCTGTGCAAAATGAGATAACTACATTACTGGAGACAGTTCTGACAAAATGCATGGGCCATGCAGGCCTTGGTACACATGTCAGTACCTTGTGGGTAAGGCTCCCTGACCCACCACAGGATGTGGCATCTGCACCAAAACACTGCTCCATCCCTACCCAGACTGGGGCTGGTGCTGCATACTGTAGCACCTTCCCCATCAGCCTTGTTCCATTAAACCAGCTTACTGATTTCCAAACTGAACTAAGCTCACTGGCATGGTAAGGCAACATGGTTCTCAGTAGTGCAATGAACATCCCTGCAAACAACATAATTTCATAAACTCTTTATTGTTTAATATTTTGACCACAAAATTTCGACATAATCTTCTTATGATCACACCACTGGTATGAAAACATGTTTCAGCCAGGATGTGAAAAATTTTTCTTAAATTTTTTTTATTTAGTTTTTGTTTGCTGGGTAGGTGCACTAACCATAACAATAACTATTTTCAGGCACTACCCCGCAGCATACAAAACAAACTTCAGGAACTAACAGTAACAGTACATTAATAGAAGTAGTCAAGATAATGGGTACATACAAGTAGGTAGAAATATAAGTAATACAGTATCACAGGTGAGTGTTAACAACACAGTCAAATTGCAATAAAATTAGGGCTTAATGACTATTTTGCAGGCTCGACCCATGAGAGTTTCAAACAACTTCTGGAAGTAGACAGTAATAGTCATGCTCATGAAGTAGTGTGATAAGATGGCTATGTTGAAAATTTGGGGTCAAAATATTGAAAATTACCAACATTATGCACATGCACAGAAAAATATCAGTGTATGCTCATAAATTGGTCATTTTCTGGAATTATTAAACCAAATTGTCAACATTGCATTTTTGGAACCCCTCCTCATGAACACTGATGGTGAAATTATGTTAGTCAGGCCTGAAAAGAGATTTCCCACAGTGACTGTGAAAGCACCGTCTGAGGTGGATTAAATAAATTTCACTGACAGTGTTGATGAGGTGGGTCCCAAAAAGGCCATGTTAAAAATCTGGTGAAAAAAGTCAAAAAAATAACCAAGTTATGAGCATAAGTTCATAACCCTTTTGAAATACATTATATGGCACTTATCTGTATTCCTCAATTCCCGGTTCGACTTCAAAAAGTGCAGATGTGTCTCGGTCCATAGAAGATGCCAGCGTTCAAACTTGGGTGGTAAGTATAGGATGGGTGGGTAGGATGTGGATGCTCAGTGGAAGGATTGAGATGGGGAGGGTGACGGCGATGATGACAAGGGACCATTTTCTTTTTTTCCAGAAACAACAACTATTTAATAAAGCAACTTGGAGAGACTGTGGGTGGGCTCCCCCATGCCCTACACAACCTGGGGGGCTTCTACATGCCGCTATAGAGACTGGGCCCACGATGTCTGCAAAGATACAATATATACATCAGGCTTGGGGGGTTGCTAGATCACCAGGGAGTGGTTTTGTTTTTATAAAAAGAATGTGGTGGCTGGGGGGGATGCTAGACCACCAGAGAGGTGTTTTTTACTGATAAAAACAGGACTGTGCTATCATAATCAATACACACTTCATGGTGGGGCTAAACGGCATCAGTAGCACCCTCCCTTATGAATGAGTCATGACACAGCAGGGAACATCCAATAACATTATACAAAATGGACTCCATTTTATGATTTGCTTACAAACATGACAGTCTGTCATATATCATTCCCTGCTGCATCATGACTTGTTCAGTAGGTATGGGGCTACTGCCACTGTGTAGCGCACAGTGAAGTAAAGATGATATTACTTCTGTTTTCATTCTGGGTTGGAGGCATGGAACTCTAGCTACCAGGGACTTTTTTATTATTATTAAAAGGGGCTCAGAGGGGTGCAAGACCATCAGAGTCCTGGTTGATGAATCAACACTTTATGTTATAGGTATCGTTATGTGTGATGTATCCTATTCTGTGGTATTGTGCTATAAGATGCACCTCAACATATGATATGACACACATAACAAAATATGACAACAGGACATCATGCTTTCGTAAAAGTTCAGCTATCCATAGAACATGATTTTTTAAATTGTGCATGCTCACAAATGGAATTTTATTTTTAAATAATTTAAAAACTACTTAGCTGTGAGAGGGGAAAACAACAGAAGCATGTACTGTACCTTGTGCCATTGAACCTGAAAGTTTCATGTTTTAAATTCTTATACTTTTTCAGGTATTGGGGAGCAAAATAAAGTCTTAAAAACAGAGACTTTTTCATTGTGCACCTCTGTAGCTTTGCCCCCACTGAACTGATCTTCATGAAATTTTCAGGATCAAGAGAACCAGGCACAAATGTTGCGCATTCTAAATCCGATGTTAATTGGCTGAAAGGGGACAAAGTTATTAAGGTGCAAAAATTGTGGTTTAATAGTAAAGTGCTTACTCAACCATAAGATACAGGCACTACTGTCACTACTGTACCTGTATTATATATATATATATATATATATATATATATATATATGGCAAAAAACTCCATTTAATGCATTAGTTAGGGTTGTTCCACAGTGACAAAAGTGAGGAAATTCGGTGTTAGGGTTGAAAGCCCCCCTTGGAACCCCAACCCGCTCACACCCTCAACCAGCATCAGGGTGCACGTTGGGGTTGCCAGCTTTAACTCTCACCCCATCAGATGTGTGAAGAAGCAGAGGTATAGGAGACTGGGGTGAGAGTTAGGACCGACAACCCCAATGCGCAACCCAATGCTGGTTGGGGGGGTCCAAGGGGGGGTCCAAGGGGGGGCTTTCAACCCTAACACCGAATTTCCTCACTTTTGTCGCTGTGGAACAACCATAACTAATGCATTAAATGGAGTTTTTTGCCTCTAATTTCCCTTCTTTTTGAGAAGGATAATGAGAAATAGTGAATGTAATGAAACGGAGGGAGCATGGAGCCCAGGTGCCCACAAATGCAAATGGTAATGTGCATGGTGATGCAAAGCAAAACAGAAGTATAAACAGTACTATAGACACAAATGGTTAAAATAACGCAAACGCAAGCGCAAATGAAACGCGAAGGGTTACGCACATGGTGCCATAGATCGGAACAGTAAGTGAAATGGTTACGGAGCCGCAAGCAGAAGCAGTAAGGGTAACAGTAATGTAAGCACACAGGCTGGTTTTCCCCAAAAGCTGCATTGAGAAAGACAGTGAGTACAAAGAAGGTATGCATAATAATGGGTCTTGGAGCAGAAAATGAGGAGTTGGAATACTAAATTGCTTACATCTCAGGAACCGTACGACGTAGAAAAAAAAATTTAAAGTCATATGATTTATGACTTTTCTGGCTAGTTTTTTACTTAGCCCTTAGCTGGGGGCTAAGTGTTTTTCTGATGAAAAGTCCGTATCTCGCACTGTTTCCGAGATATGGGCCCTGAAAGGCGCAGCGAACGCCGTAATGTTATCCTAAGGGAAAAAAGAGATGTTCAGAGTGCCATAACTTTGGATTCCTGTAATATTTTTTCACCAAACCACTAAAAGGCACATCGGTGGGATGTTGGCTTTCTTCCATCAAATTTCAGGCCAAAAGACTAAACCATTATTTTGCTGCAGGGCTGCAAAGGATTCCTGTAATGTGGTGCGCCGTAATGTTATCCTATGGAAAAAGCATCAACTTTGAAGTGCTGTAACTTTGATGCCCTGTAATATTTTTCACTGAAATACAGCAAGGCATATTTGTGAGATGTTGGCTGCATTCCTATAAATCTCAGCCCAAAAGACCAAACCGTTCTTTTGCAGCAGGTGTAAAAGAATTGCTGTCATTTTCCCACAGCCTGGAAAAGTACTGTCGAACTTTGAAAGCTTTCACAAATTCATGTGACAGTGTCACAAATGTGAAAGTACTTTGAAAGTACTTTTTCAGAAATTTTAAAAATATTTCTGGGATGTTTTACCCAAAATAAAACATGCCTAGCATCCTCAGGGTCCGACTAGGTGAATACAAAAAGAATTAGGTTGCTAGAGGGTGCCAAATTTAAATGGCAAGCATTTTTCTGATGGCCAACTGAAAACAAAATGGCAGATTTGCGACAGTAAAAGGGCCATTTGCCAAAGTAAAAACTGCATTTGCGACACTGTCGAACTTTTTGTTAACTTTTCCCATTGACATAATGGGAAATTGTGTTTTGAATAACTTTTGAACCATTTAATATTTTTTCACGAAATCTTCTAAAGGCACATTGGGGTCCTCAGCCACACATTCCCTGAAGATTTCGGACCGGTCGTGCAAACCGTGTGACCTGTAGAGATGAGCAAAGAATTCTAAAACAGCATAAACGCTGGTGCAGATCACACTTAATAACTCCGCAGCTGTATATCAGAACAGTACAAAGTTGGCAGATCCGAGACGTATGGTTCTTGATCATATATTCCAAATTTTAGGCAAATCCATTGAATGGTTTCAAAGTTATTAAGGTTAGGGTTAACATGTAAGGGCTCCTCAACCTAACTATGGTAGCACTACTGTGCTATCATAGTATACATATATATATGTAATAGATATACCAGTCTTGGGTGTGTGAGTGGCGCTCTGATATCGCACACCTTGGTGTGCGTTCAACCACCCAAGGCGTGCGTATATCAGAGCGTGACCGCACATCCAAGACTGGTATATCTATCTTATAAAATGGTCCCTGTTGTGAAAAAATAGAAGAAATAGTTCTATGTGGAGATGGTATAGGATGAAACAGATACAGAATAGGCTGTTTAATATGAATTATTTTTAATGAATAAACATTGAACTGGATAACAGTGTAAGTGAATACAACAGTTGAACATTAACTTTTAATGAGTACTGTCACTTTAAGAGTGCTTCATTTTGGAAAGACAACGTGTGCTGAACAGTGAATTGCAGTGGCAGGAAGTGCTTAATGCTTTACAGTGCCAAGAACTGGTGAACTTTAACATAACAGTTTAACAGTTTTAATTTGAAGTGGATGTTGGCTTTGCTTTCATTTGTAGTAGATGTTGAATTGAAGGTTTCCATGCACCATGATGTTTTGCATATCTGTTGCAAGTGGATTCGATCCTGCAGGTAAGTGATGGGGACTGCTTCAGGCTGTTTATTCTGTGTTTCACTCATTTCTGTTGGTTTCGGTGATATCTTCTGCATTGTTTTATGTGGGTCTGTGGAGGACCGTTGGAGAACGGCTGCGGTTTGGGGCTGCACTGTTATTTTACGGAGCTTCGGGTGACTTTTGAATAGGAAATCCGCTTCGTAGTCTTCGGGGTCTGTGAGGGAGTCTGTAGGAAATCTTCTTCTTTGTGGTGTGTTTACTGTGGATGGGATGAGCTTCTTTGTCCTCTGGTGGTCTGGGGAGGTGGTTGATGTGGTTGCTGGAGGCAGTGTTTTCCATTGCTGTATCTCGGAGAAGGCGGGCTGCTGATGCTGCTGCTGTGTGGTAGTGTACACAGGGCTCTGCAGAGGTTTGGCTGCTGTTATGCTGGGAATCTCGACGGTTTGGGGCAAAGTTGTGTTTTTTGGTGCTGGTTGGCAGTCTGATGAGCTTGTGCCAGCCAGTATGTTTGACCAGTTTTTCCAATCATGTAGTGTGGGTGCCCAGTATGATTTTAGGCTGATTTATGATTTGTGGCCTGTTACAGCCATGATCTGACGTGATTCAAGACCTGCTGAGGAGAGCAGCTGAACAACAGTTGATCTTAGGCAGTGGTTTGTATATGTACAAGACAGTCCTGCTTCCATAGACAGGTGAGGCATGAGGGAAGATAAGTAAATAATTCCCATAGGCTCTTTACTGTATCAGATTTTCTGTTTGTCTAAGAAGTCCTGTGAGGCTCTTTTGGGGTGTAGGAAAAAAGCTGTGCTTTCAGGTAGGCATTTACTGAGATACTTTTTGAAAGAAAGCACAGGGCAGAGAGGATCATTTGGCTGGCAAAACAAAACCTCTTAAAGTGGTTTGGTTTAACTCTCTGCGTCTTTATGATTTTTGCTGTCTGGGTTGTATTTTAGGGTTATGTACTGTAAACCATTTTCATCAGTTTTATATGGAAAGAGTCTCTTTTAGTTCTCTTTCCCTTCCCTTCCCTACTGAGCCATGAATATTTGTTGGTCGAACCAGACCTTTCTGACTAGTCCTGCAGCTGTGTTTGGTGATAGTGCTAGAGTGCTTTAACTTTTGAAGTCTGATTCTGTGAGGCATTCATGGTGTTGAGTGCAGTCTCTGCCTTCTTTCTGTATTTTTAATGACGGAGACAAAACTTTGTTTGCAGATTGAAAATCTGTGTCTGTGACAAGATTCATTTGTCGTGATAGAGGCAGTGAATTTAAATGCCTGTGAGTCCTGCTCTTAAACCAATAAAACTTGACACTCCATACTGTTCGTCTGAGGTTTCTAACTGTGGCATAAAATTCTTTCAAGGTTGTGTTTAATTTATCTGGTGTTACTGTTTTTAAATCAAGGTCTATTTGCTTTTCTGTTAGCCAGTCTGTAAATACTTTTGTTGCCCAGGCAGTTTGCTTTTTAGTATTTTTTTCAGCTTTGTTTTCTTCTATGTTATCTATTTCTTCAGGGTCAAGGCTGGCATGTCTACTCACTGTTTGCTGTGCTGGATTCTGAAGTGGCTGCTCAGGTAAGTCCTGTTCAAGTTCCTTGATAAGATCATCATTGTACCAGTCATCTTTGATGAGGATTGATGCCAGGTCCTTTGAGGTATATGGTAATTCTGCCATTTTTTGAAAATTTTCTGTCAGATATTTGTATTTCTGTCACAGTGAGGCAGTGGTGTGCTGCTTTTCTGTCAGTAGTCTCTGTGTGAGTGATGCTATTGTTTACACTTGTGGAGTGATACTGCTGTGACTTTGCGATGAGGTTTTGGTCAGAGTGGGAAGTAGTTCAGGTGTGCCGTCGCGCTGGGAGGTGTGCGGTCGTTGGGAAATAATGCATGGTCATGTGATTTAGTGTGTCCAATCATGTTAGTGGGATTTCTGTCATTTTAACACACCATTTTATAAATATATATATATATATATATATATATTGCCCAAAACTTTAGTAGACTGTGGAAGACATGGTACAATGGTTACTGGGGAGAGAAGGATGTCATGGGGAGTCTCATGCAGCTGAAGACATTATGGTTGTGGTATCATACCCCTGCGGTGCTTCATTGGATGAATCTGCTCCACCATTCCAAGTGTTGGCATTGCAATGGAGCAGAGGGTACTTTGTTGCACATTTTGTGGGATTGTGCCGAGATATCATCCTGGTGTAAGGAGTTGATTGAGGTAATGGAGTGTACGCTTAGGGTGAAAGTGGCCTGGAACACCTCTGTTTTAGTTCTGGATAACACTCAGATCCTCCCCTGTATATCTAAATATCAGAAATCAAGGTTTATGATGGCTATTACAGAGGCCAAGTGTCCTTTGCTTTGCGTTGGTGCACAATGAAGATACCTACTATTCATCAATGGGTAGACTCCATGCTGAAAGTGGCTGGGTATGAGCACCTCCATTATATCCCCTGAGGGAAATGTGATAGTTTCATTCAGGTCTGGGCCCCTTTTCCAACTTTCTTAGGGATTCCCTTTCTTTCAGGTGAGTGTAGTTATATCCCTGTACTGGTTTTGGAAGGGCTGGTGGAATTTAGGTATTATTATACATTTGGGTGTTATTGCTGGCCCAACCCTGGCCTGATTCAGTACTCTATACATCGAGGGTTTGGTTCCCCAGGCTCTTACCCCCCTCTCCCTAGGCCACTCCCTTTCTCCTCCTCCTCCTCCTCCTCTCTATTTCTATTTTCTTCTTTTCTCTTATGCTGATTTTGCTGACTCGTAGGGATTTTGGGGAGAGGTGGGTCACCTCTTGGCTCTGTTGCTTGGTTAAATAGCCTGTAGCTATTACAATCAGGAATCCGATTGGAGGTTGTGACTTTAGGCTTTGTCACTCACTGGACTTTGTTCTGTTATGTTTACTAGGTTTGTTGCCCCTTTTGACTGTTCTCACTTTACAATTACATTGTTTTATTATGACTTGAAGGTGCTTGCTTCAATTTTTGTGCATTCCATATAGTACTGTATAATTGCTCTTACTTTACTACTCCTATATTGTATATCCGAGGTGTAAGCCCCAGCCAGGCATCTTATGGAAATTGATATGTACTTGTTTTCTTGTTCTGATTTGTAACATGTTTATAAACTATAAAAAAAAGTTAGGAAATGTGGCATTAGGGCTTCCAAACCTAACTCCCAGCCCCACTGCACATACTAACAGACATTGGGGTGTGCCTTGGGGTTGTCAGCCCTAACACACTCCCCATTCCATAAGTAAATAAGCTGAGATGGGTAGAGTATAGGAGAATGGAGTGATTGTTATGGCTGACAATCCCAAGGCATACCCCCAACACTTGTTGTTGGGTGCAAGGTGGTGGTGGGGTGTTAGGGTTAGAAACCTTAACATCACATTTCCCTACTTGAGTTGCTGCAACCCTAATTGATGCATTAATGAAGTGTTTTTGCAATTTATTTCCTCATTTTTTGAGACAGCATAACCGTGTCTTTATTTGTCTGCGGAGTGCATAGCCCTGTGCTCCCCCCATGGATGTAGATGTGTGTATGTGTATATATATATACACAAAATCACACATGCCCCCACAATGCAAAGCATCATGGGCTGCATATGCAAATCACCACCGAATATTATGCTGGTTCAACTTTAAGCAGAAATGCATGGTGCCAAAAGGCCTCTCACACAGTTTGCAAAGGGTGCCATCAGAAGACATAGACACTTGTTTTATCCTACCAGGACTCATCAGTATATTTATGTAGCTGTAGCTGGGCCCTGTGCTTCCATTAATGAGACAACAGTGACCAAATTGTCAACATAGCCATCTTATCACCCTACCTTATGTACCTGGTACAGAAAACTTTTGAATCCCAGCCAAAACATAATTCTGGACAACTGCAATGCTATTCTGTCCACAGGTATGTAAACACATTTTGGCCAGGATTTGAAAAATGACTACTGTGACATACATGGCGTAGGGTAATAAGAAGGCTAAGTTGAAAATCTGGGGTCAAAATATTTAAAATGTCTAAAGTTATGAGCATGTGTAGTGAAAATTGAATGAAGGGCCATAACTTTGTCATTTTTAATAATTTTAACCTCAAATTTTCAACATAGCCTTCTTATAACCATGCCTCATGAACAAGGTTAGGAAAAATTATCAGATCCCTCCCAAAAGGTGATTTAACCAACCAACCTTGAAATCACCTTTCAGGCAGAAGTTGCATAAAGTTAGACATATTGTTCAAGATTGGGGTCCCCAAAAGGCCATGTTGAAAATTTGGGGTTTAAATCTCAAAAAATGACTAAATTATGCATAAAAGTTGAAACCTCATGGAATACAATGAACCACATTTACCTTAGTTTCTCATATTTCAGTTCCAGTGGCAAGATGTGTCTTTGATTGTTGAGTGGATCTTGAACCTGGGACCTGTTCAGGTGAGTGAAGTGTACATGGAGGTGTGGGGTGGTGGGTGTTGAGTGGAAGATAGGGGGCTGATCGGTGAAGAACTGTTTTTTTTTCTTTTACAGGTTTTGAAAAAAGTAAGTGAGGGACTGTTCTCTTTATTTCAGGGTTCTACCAGAAATGGGAGGTTGGAGTGCCACTAGACACCAGGAACAAAACTGAAATAATTGGTACCTGATAGGAGGGTGGGGGTGCAGCTAGACATCAAGGTATACAAAAAAATAATGGGGATGGTGATTGGTGGGTGGGAGTGTTGCTAGACAGCAGGGAATAAAAAGTAATGGGATAGCAATCAGAGGGTGGGGTATCACTAGAAATTGGTGACAGGTAATGGAGTGTTAGGGGCCAGCAAACACAAGGAAACAGTAGCTCACAGATCACTTGAAACTGGCAGCAGGAGCTAAGCTGTGGCTGCAGAAATCAAGAAATTCCTGCTGTTGTCATATAGAGAATTGGGGAGCACTCCTGTTGCTAATTTGGGCACCCTGGATCCTGGGTTCCCAGAAAAAGATATTTGTTGGCATCATTTTAAAAGACAGACATCAGAATGTATATAAACGAGTACCATTTAACTAGGTTCTGATGTTTGTTTTCTGAAATCCATTCATTTTTATGTGTTTTTTTCTCTCTTAACTGAAAAAACAAAATGGTGGTAGCTCGAAAAAGGATTTCCCATCTCCGAGACAGGTGATGACCCATCTGCAAAAAAAGGATTAGGCGCCTGCTACAAAGGATCCTTTTTTGAGCTGAACATCTATAATTTCCAATTGAAAATAATGGGAAGTTCAAAATTTAATAACTTTGAAACTGATTAATGTTTTTTTCACCAAACCAGCAAAAGTCACATCTGTGAGGCAAAGCCTACCTGCCCTAAAAATTCCAGACCTCAATTTAAAACAGTTTCCGAGATACAGGTGGACACATAAACAGTAAAACAACATGTATATTACACAATTGCTCACACTCTGTATTTCTAAAACCACTCAACTGATTGGAACAAACATTTTCACATCAAGACATCTGCCCCTCAAGATTATGCATGCAGAATAGCTTGCAAATCTGTTGAAATGTTACAAAGTTATTGAAGTACAAAAATTGGGCTTTGACATTAAACTGAGCACTTAATCCTAGCTATAGTGGTGCTACCGCATCACTATAATTAATTGCAAAAACTCTCTGTTAATGCACCAGTTAGGGTAACATAACACCACAAAAGCTGGGAAATGTGGAAATAGGATTTCCAACACTAACTACCCACCCCCACACCCTCAAGCAGCAAAAGAAAAAAAAAACATTAGATTTCTCGGTCTCCTGAGTCTTAGCAAATCAGTGGTGGGGTCTTCTTTAGGTGGGGTCAACCTTAATGCTCAACCCATTCCATGAGGAAACAATGTCACTCATGATCAATGGGGCCTCTGTGAAGACAAGTACAACAAATTGTGTTAGCAACTTGTGGTAAAACATACCTTTTCTACCTTTGAAGAGTGTATCATTATGATGCAGTGGCTTGGAGCTGTACCATGTGCTTGGAAGTAGTAGGATTGACAATTCACAAGGAACAAGGATTACCCCACTACTGATTCATCAAGACTCAGGAGACCTAAAACCCTGAGGTGTTTTCCTTTCGCTGCTTGGACGGTGGTTGGGGAGTGTTAGGGTTGGAAACCTTACCAATTTCTAACTTTTGTATTATTACATAAAGAATAATGGATGTGCAGGTAGTTATAATGAGGATTTAACCCCTCCAAGGGATTGGATGCTACATAAACCCTGAGAGTGAAGGTCAAGGTGTTTATTAGGGCATCCCATGCTGAGGTGTGTGAAATCTAAGTTGTATACACTCTACCCATCCTTTATTTTGTAAAATTGCTGGGGACTGTTTTTCCCCAGCAACTATATAAAATAAATGTGTATCTCTATGAAGCCAAGCCACAGACCATTGGGATTTCAATGCAGTCCACAGCGGCTTGGCTCCTGACTTAAACCACTGTTTAGTTTTTTTAATTTCTGACTGAAAAACAGAAACATTTTATGTATCCAGTCATATATTTACTTTAAAAAGAACTTACTGCCAACTGCTATTGATGGCGAACTGCAGAGAGTTGAGGAGTGGGACAGAGAACATGCAGAGCTGAGGAACAGCACAGCTAGCACATGCATTGAGATAGGAAAACTGGTTGCATGTTTGTTGTTATAACCAACTGGTTATTATGATAAAATTAGAACCTGATTTCCCTATGGGAAAATACAAGAACCAGTTATTATACTGGTGCATTAACAATGTTTTTTTTGCAATGAATGTCCTTACTTTTTGAAACAGTATAATCAAATCCTCATTTGCCTGTGGGTAAGAGTGTAAGAGGTTCCACTAGACACCCAGGAAAGATTTAATCAGTAGGTGGATGGTGATCAGAGGGAGGGGAGTACCACTAGACACCAGTGAAGAGAATTACATTTTGGGGATGGCAATCAGAGGGTAGTGGGTACCACTAGACAACAGGAAAGATAAATACATTGCAGGGACAATAATCCAAGGATATGGAATGCCACTTGACACCAGGGCAACATTACACAAATCTCCAATAAAGCAAACAATCTGTACTCAACAGACCGCTGGCATTGCTGCTGTGGGTACTAGCGACCCCCAAATGCCTCCAAATAACTATGAGTAGTGCACTCATGAGGAATGAACAAAATGTAGTCCACTACAGAAATTTCACAATTTAACATAATGTATTACGGACACACAATGGAGACACATCAGACTACTCCACAACATTTCAGTCAAAAGACCTTCATCGGGGGGGGCAGTGTCTAGATGTGAACCATATACATTTATAATAAGACCTAATTACCATCACTATCAATTAATTGCACACCCGATATAAAATCTATTAAATGCCCATAGACCACACCTAGATAGTCTGTAACATCACAATGTAATTTAGAAACGTTATCACTGTATACGTACAGTAGTGCAGACTACAGTGTTGTCCACAGACAAAATGGAATATCACAAACCCAGTGACTAAGGAGAGTATAGATCCACTAGGTATTTTCACAGTAAGGTGTGTCAGTAATTGAAATTTAATCATCCCATTAATAGCAGGGGCACTAATCATTCTAAATATTAACATCAATGGAATACTGCCTTATTCATTTTCAGCCCCTAAGTTAAACTGACTGAATTCCCTGAATATGGAAAAATATCAAACAGCATCCTGCTGCCATGTGACTGATTACAGTTCAAGCACAAATAACCTTTATATGATTTAAGTGAGCTCATTAGGACTTTAAACTCATGAGGCAATTAAACAGTTCAGTGCATCAAACAATGCACAACCCATTAACATAACATAAGTTCAATCTCAAAAGTTTAGAAAGATTAAATGCAGCCAACATAAAGAATTGTTCCACAGTAACTGGCTGCCTTAAAGCTGATCACAGGTCCACTATAAAGAAAACAAAAATACAACAGTGTTGTAAGAAACTCACTAGTTGTCCGAGTCATTTTTTGTTAGCACACTTGGAAATCCCTCCCCCCCCGGACCCCCCAAAACCCTGAGTACTGTCCTCTCTCCCTGTCCTCTCTCTGGCAACACTATTTTCTGATACTTTACTACATGAGCTGAAAGGAGAGAGAGTTGAGGGAGAATGCAACTCCGGTTTTCTTATCTCAGTTCAGGAGGTAGGAAATGCAGGTAGGTGAAACTGGGACCACCATAGGCAGTGATTCAGCACTGGAGTACAGTATAAATAAAATTTAAAAACCTGGGAAAAGAAAACAAAAGAAACGATGTGGTAGGAGAGCTCTAGAAAATAATCTTGAGAATTGGGAGTTGGGAGCAAAGTGGGATTGCAAAGTACAGCAGTAGTACTTATTAAAATTGAGAGCTCTAGTACTGTAGAAATAAATACAGTTGCAGTCAAAGCAAATATTATTTGTTTGCTTCCTTGTATACATAAAGGGCCAGATATTCAGAGCAGTTGCATGGGCACTACTACAAACATGTGCCACAGAGTGATATTCAACCACTGCAGCTGCGTGGCGCAAGACTTATTGGCCGTGGCACAAATGTAATGTATGCAGCAGAAGTGAAAGGGGGCATTCACATGAATATGTGGTGCAATGGCATATTTAACCCAAATCCATGGCACAAGTCAGGAGCAAACCACAGGATGCACCAGTCAGATTTGAGCCTATAAAAACAGTCTCAAACACACACACAGCAGATGCGCAACTCTGAGCAGTAAGCCCAGCACCATGGACTTAGCATCATTCTTGATGGAGCAGGTAATGAGGAGTGTGAGGAGGAGGAGGAACAGCAACATGGCCAATTAATGGGCCCATTGGCAGTATGCCCAACACAGATGGTACCGTGCCCGCCTCACCTTCAAGGACTACAATGATGTACAGATCGTGGGTCAGTACCACCTGAACAGGACAATTCTGAGGCAACTCTTTGAGCTGTGCAGTGATGAGCTGTAGGCACCCACCAGACAAAGTCATGCCATGTCTGTGGAGACCAAGGTAACAACAGTGATGTGCTTGCTTGTCAAGGGCACCTTCCAAAGCCCAACGGGTGCCGTCACAGGGATCACCCAGTTGGCCATGTCCCGCCTCCTCACACAGTTCCTCAACGCTCTGCTGCCACATGCTTCAGAATACATATGATTCCCATGCACAAAGGCAGAGTGTACAACAAGCATGGAGAACTTCCACAGGGTGGCACGCATGCCAGGAATGATAGGGGCCATAGACTGCACCCACATGGCAATACGCACACCATCTGGACCCAAGGGGGTGACATATATCAACCAGAGGGGATACCCATCCATCAACTGCCAAGTAGTGTGCAATGTCATGGGGTGCATCATCAATGTCTGCACTACACACCCTGTGAGTGCACGATACCTACATCTGCACAGTTCCATACTGTGACAGAGACTCAACATGGGGTATCCCCATGGGGCACCTGTTAGGAGAGAAGGCATCGGGATGGGCAGGTGCAGAAATGCAGGGACAACAGCGAAGACACAGAGGGGGTGGGATGCAGGAGGCAGAGGGCAGCAGGAGCAAAGGAGCAGCACAAGCACAGCAGAGAGAAAACCACATCTTCTCCCCACACAGGTGACAGTGCGTACCACTGAGGCCCTTTCTGCTCATCCCCTTCTGGCGATCGTCCTCTCCCACAGAGAAGAGATACAATGAGGCACACACTGCCATGCGCAATGTCATCAAGCATGTCTTCGGCATGCTCAAGATGCAGTCCATTGCTAGACAGGCTCGGGTGGCGCCCTACAGTACAGCCTGCTGAAAGCCTGTATCCTATTCCTGGCCTGCTGCATGCTGCACAACATGTCCATTGACCATGGGATAGCCATCCAGGTGGATGAGGGTGACAGCAGTGGGGAGGACGTGAAGATAGGTCACAGGGCGGTGTTCAGCCACCCATGGGGAGGCGGGACCCCAGGCTGGTGGCGGAGACATAGAAACATAGAAACATAGAAACATAGAATTTGACGGCAGATAAGGACCGCTTGGCCCACCCAGTCTGTCTATTTCCCTACCTGATGGATAAGCTGTAGATTCTAGTTAATCAACAGCTTACTTCCTCCTGCCCCTCACTAGAATTGCCTTATGCCTGTCCCATGCATTCTTGAATTCTCCTACTGTTCCTTACTCCACAACCTCCTCAGGAAGGCTGTTCCATGCATCCACAACTCTCTCTGTGAAAAAATACTTTCTAACATTACCTCTAAGCTGTCCCCCCTTTATCTTCAAATTGTGCCCCTTTGCTCTTGCACATCTCTTCTTCTGAAAGATACTACCTTCTTGTACTTTGTTAATTCCCTTGAGATACTTGAAAGTTTATGTCATGTCCCCCTCTCCCTTCTTTCCTCAAGGGTGTACATATTAAGCTGCTTTAGTCTCTCCTCGTATGTCTTCTGGTGCAGACATTGCACCATTTTGGTTGCCCTCCTCTGAACAGCCTTCGCTCTGTCTATGTCTTTGAGGAGATGGGGTCTCCAGAATTGCACGCATTACTCCAGATGGGGTCTCACTAACTGTCTGTAGAGAGGGATAAAAACTTCCTGTTTTCTACTGTTGATGTCTCTCCCTATGCATCCCTGAATCCCCCCAGCCCTCCTTACTGCCTTCTCACATTGCTTGCCCACCTTTAGGTCATCTGATATAATTACTCCTAGGTCTTTTTCGATTTTTGTTGTTATTAACTCACCCCCCATTGTGTACTGTTCCCCTGGGTTTTTGTTTCCCAGATGCATTACCTTGCACTTCTTTGCATTGAATCTGAGCTGCCACGTATTTGACCATTCCTCCAACCTTGCCAAGTCCCTTTTCATTCTTTCCACCCCACCTTGTGTATCAATCCTGTTGCAGATCTTTGTGTCAGCTGCAAAGAGGCATACCTTTTCTTTCAGGTGCTCTCAAATGTCACTTATAAAGATATTAAAGAGGACCAGTCCCAGTACCGAACCCTGTGGTACCCCACTAGT
The DNA here is from genome assembly GCA_016271365.2 of Neoceratodus forsteri. Classification (NCBI taxonomy): domain Eukaryota; kingdom Metazoa; phylum Chordata; order Ceratodontiformes; family Ceratodontidae; genus Neoceratodus; species Neoceratodus forsteri. The sequence goes on from CM057459.1 coordinate 877,833,119, forward strand.
TACCCTCTTTTCTTCACTGTAGACTCTGTTTACTATTACCTTTTGTGTCCTGTTGTCCAGCCAGTTTTTTATCCAGGCTACCACCTTGGGACCCATTCCAAGGCTGACTAACTTGTACATTAATATTTTGTGTGAGACTGTGTTGAATGCCTTGCTAAAATCTAGATAGGCCATATCCACAGCCCCTCCCTGGTCTACTACTTTGGTCACCCAGGCAAAGAAATCTATTAGGTTCATCTGACATGACCTTCCTGCGGTGAAACCATGCTGCCTTGGGTCCTGTGAGCCACTAGCCTCTAGGTACTCAACAATTCTTTCCTTCAGAAGTGATTCCATCATTTTCCCAACCACTGAAGTCAAACTAACTGGTCTGTAATTTCCTGCCTCTGCCCTGCTCCCACTTTTTTAAAGTGGAATCACATTTGCCCTCCTCCAGTTCTCAGCTAACACTCCATCCTCCCATGATTTGTTAAAGAGAGTAGTCAGTGGTGTTACTAGTTTTACCCTTAGTTCTTTTAGTATTCTTGTGTAAATCCCATCAGGCCCCATTGCTTTGTCCACCCTCAGTTTCAAGGTTCTTTTAAAACCCTTTCTTCTGTGAATGGACTGGTATTGACTCCCCTATTCAGAGTTCCTCCTTGTTTGGTTTAAGACCTCCCCTCCTCATCTGTTGTGAATACTGAGCAGAAGTGTTCGTTCAGTATCCCTGCTTTCACTGTCACTCTCTTCCACATTCTCTCTCCCTTTGTTAAGTCTCTGTATCCCTCCCTTTGTCTTTCTTCGTTCCCTAATATACCTATAAAAAGTTTTATCCCCTTCTTAACAGAGTTGGCTATCTTTTCCTCAGTTTGTGCCTTTGCTATTCTAACTACCTTCCCTGCCTTCTTCTGCTTTAACTGATAACGTTCTCTGTCCTGCTTCTTCTGTGTTTCCTTATATTTCCTGAATGCTATCCTTTTCTCCTTAACCATCCCTGCCACCTCTTTTGAGAACCATAGTGTGTTTTTTCCTTCTTTCTGTTTTATTGATTTGCTTCACACAAAGGCTTGTTGCCTCTATGATGGCTGTTTTGATTATTCCCCATTGTTCCCCCAACCTTCCTTCTTACACATTTGCTAGTGCTTTTCTAAGGCACTCTCTCATTTTCCCCAAATCAGCCTTCCTAAAGTCCAATACTCTTGTTTTTGTATGGCTTGACTCTATGGCTGTGTTTACTGTGAACCATACTGTTTGGTGGTCAGTTGTTCCCAGATGGCTACCCACTTCTAAATCTGAGATCCTTTCTCCTTCCCCATTTGAGAGTACCAGGTCTAAGATTGCTCCCTCCCAAGTGGGTTCCAACACTAGCTGTCTGAGGCATGCCCCCTGTAGGGCATCAAGAATGACCCAACTCTTGGATGTGCCTGTAGCAAAGGTACTCCAGTTAACATCTGGCATATTCAGGTCCCCCATCAACAATATCTCCCCTTTTTCTGCCATTTTAAGAATGTCTTCTATCATTTCCTTGTCCAGTTCCTTCCCCTGAGATGGGGGTCTGTACACAACCCCATGCGGTTAGTGGTGCCATTTTCTGTCTCAGGGTGACCCATAGTGACTCATCAACTTCCTGTTTACTCTTTAGTTCTGTAGCATTAATCCCTTCCCTTATATGAGAGCTATTCCTCCTCCTCTTTTACCCACCCTGTCCCTCCTGTAGACTGTGTATCCTGGTATGTTGACTTCCCACTCATGGTTCTCTGTGTACCATGTTTCAGTAACTACCACAATATCCAGGCATCCCTCTTCCATTAAGGCCACTAGTTCAGGAGCTTGTTGCACAGACTACGGCACTGGTACTCATCACCTTCCATTTATTTTTATGGCCCTACCCCTTTTAGCCCCATCCCTGTCCTTAACACCTTTTTCTGCATTTATCCCTGTCCTGCTCCCTACTGACTTCTCTGCCTTGGTGTTTACCTCTCTAACTACTGCACTTTGTGGGGGGATGCTGGGATTTCCATGCTCCTTTTCAGTGCCTCCCCCCTTGGCTAGTTTAAATGCTTGCCAATGAAGCATTTAAACCTGTCACCTAGGATCCTGGATCCCCCCCCAGACAGATGCAGACCATCATGCTAGTATAAGCCTGCATCCCTCCAGGTGGCTCCCTAGTCCCCAATGAAGCCAAAACCCTAAGCGCCACACCAGTTTTTCAACCATTCATTGAATCCCATGGTGTGGAATACCCTAGCATCATCCTTGCCATAGACAGGCAGCACCTCTGAGAAGGTTACTGTACATGCTACTAGTCTAAGGCCCCTCTCCAACTGCACAAACTCCTCTTGCACCACTCTGATCTCATTTACAGCCTGATCATTTGTCCCTAGGTGGACAATGACATCCAGCTCCCTCCCTCGTGCAGCTGCTCCCATGATCCTGAGGATTCGCTTCCTATCCCTCCAAGCCATGGCGCCAGACAGGCACCTTATCCCCTTTTTCCCTTCCTCCACCACGTCTACCCCCCTAATGATTGAGTCCCCCACCAGGAGTTGTTTCCTTCCCCATGGGGTCTCGTGCCACCCTCCTATGGGTCTCCATTGTGGAGGTTCCCAGCAACCTCCTTGGTCTCCACTGTGAGGTGCCTCCACAGAGGAACCACTCTTTGCCAGAACAGCATATGAATTGTGGAAAGCTACAGCTGGAGGAATGCACCTGTGTTCCACCACCCTCTCCCTCCCTGAGCCCACCTTGGTCCAACCGCTCCTCTTTCTTGGCAACCTCTGAGGTAACAGATTTCGTTGACTGGGTGACCAAAATAGTAGACCAGGGAGGGGCTGTGTACATGGCCTACCTAAATTTTAGCAAGGCATTTGATACAGTCCCACATGAAAGATTAATACACAAGTTATCCAGCCTTGGAGTGGGTCCCAAGGTGGTAGCCTGGATAAAATTGGCTAGACAACAGGACGCAAAGGGTAGTAGTAAATGGAGTACACAGTGAAGAAAGGAGGGTTACTAGTGGGGTACCACAGGGTTCAGTACTGGGACCGGTCCTTTTTAATGTCTTTATAAGTGACATTGCAGAGGAACTGGAAGGTAAAGTATGTCTATTTGCAGACAACACAAAGATCTGCAACAGGGTTGATACACAAGATGGAGTGGAAAGGATGAGAAGGGACTTGGCAAGGTTGGAGGAATGGTCAAATGTATGGCAGTTCAGATTCAGTGCAAAGAAGTGCAAGGTAATGCACATGGAAACAAAACCCAGGAAGCGTACACAATGGGGGGTGAGATACTGCAACAGCAAAATGGAAAGGGACCTGGGGTAATTATATCAGATGACTTAAAGGTGGGCAACCAATGTGAGAAGACAGTAAGGAAGGTTGGGGGATACTGGGATGCATAGGAAGAGCATCAATAGTAGAAAACAGGAAGTTGTTATCCTCTGTACAGACAGTTGGTGAGACCCCATCTGGAGTACTGTGTGCAGTTCTGGAGACCCCATCTCCGCTAAGACATAGACAGAGTGAGCTGTCAGAGGAGGGCAACAAAATGGTGCAGGGTCTGCACCAGAAGACATCTGAAGAAAGACTAAAGGAGCTTAATATGTATACCCTTGAGGAAAGAAGAGAGGGACATGATAGAAACTTTCAAGTACCTCAAGGGAATCAACAAAGTCCAAGAGGGTAGCATCTTTCAGAAAAAGAGATGTGCAAGAACAAGGGGCACAATTTGAAGATAGAGGGGGGATGGCTCAGAGGTAATGTGAGGAAGTATTTTTTCACAGAGAGGGTTGTGGATGCATGGAACAGCCTCTCTGAGGAGGTCATGGAGTCAAGAACAGTGGGGGAATTCAAGAATGCATGGGACAGACATAAGGCAGTCCTAGTGGGGTGTAGGAGGAAGTAAGCTGTTGGTTAACTAGGATCTGCAGCTTATCTGTTAGGTAGGAAAATGGGCAGACTAGGTGGGCCAAGTGGTCCTTATCTGCCATCAAATTCTATGTTTATATAGCAATCTAACAGTGGTAGCCCTTGTGGTCCCTGGGTGGGGAAGAGGTTTCACGAATCCTAGCCAGGTCAGCCTGGAGGCGGGCAACCTCCTCCCTCAGACCAGGAGGTGCCTGCAAACAGGGCAGCATCACAGCCTCCAGAATGTCTCCTGAACACTGCTGCTCCACAGCCATTGCACTGCACCATTCCCATCTTGACTTATTTTGTGTCCCTCTCCTGTTGCTTTGTATGCTTATTGTCTCCTCCCTCATGTATTTTACACTTACTTTCCTACTGCCTATGTGCCCTTACAACTCTTGCCCTTCCTGTTCTGGGACAGGAACTTCCTGTAGTCTTCAGTAGTCTCCTTCCTCCGTGCTTGGATTCAGACCTCCAGCAGCCAGGTGGGATAAAGAGTTTTTTTTAGGTTCCTTCAAGGTTGCTGAAACTAATGAGTCTCAATGATCCTTCCCTTCCTACTGCCAAACAGTAAGTTCCTGTTGTCAGTCAAATTTAGTGGCTATAAAACTAGAACTGGCTTTGGGTGGGAAGGAGGGAAACTAGTAAAAAAATCTGTAGTTCTGGACTTCTGTTTCTTGCTCTGCAACCAGTTCTCTTCTGCTAGAAACAGCTAGAAGCTGTAATTGTAGACAGTTGCTTTCGTATACCTAAGCTGCTAAGCCACACCCCCAATTAGATTCACTCTCTGCTCTCAGTAAATTAAGGTGATACTGCTCCCTTCCTCAGAAAAAAAACACTTTTTTTTTTACTTTAATGAGACCCCCTTCTTCTAATAAAGTGTCTGTTTGCTTAATCCAAACAGGTACTACTTCTGCTGAGACAGAAGTGATTAATTAGTGAAAAATCTGTAGTTCTGGACTTCTGTTTCTTGCTCTGCAACCAGTTCTCTTCTGCTAGAAACAGCCAACAGGTATAGAGGATTTATTAAAAATGATGTTGACGTACTTTTGAATGAGGCTGATATCCAATCTGTCATGAAGTCAGTGTCTGATGCTGCAGAAGAAGCAACTTCTGCTAGCAGTGTTTACTATACTAGAGCGTCCTTGGTTAAGGAACACATTGCATTTAATTACATGAAATGTTGTGATTCTTCCCAATGCAACTTAGCATCAGCTTTCCCTGAGAAGACTGAATGTACTGCTTTTCATATGCAGTGCATTAATACTTTAAGCTGTAACCTTAAAAACAAATTTGCTACCAACCACATGAACAGTACCATTGCAGCTGGTTTGCATTACTGGCAGCCACTGGACATGGTCATGCCCATAGGACCCACCGCTGTGCTACATCAACTCCATGGTCCAAGGGTCTGGTGACCCCTGCATGGTGGACACTGGGCTCTGATGTGGCCATCCTGACAGCCCTGGTGCACAAGAACAGGCAGGGACAGAACAGACAATAAGCGACATGCCCAAATAGCCACAGCTCTCCCACAGTGTGCACTGGACAGCAGAGACACACTCCAGTGGATTCTTCCCAATGCAATTTAGCATCAGCTTTCCCTGAGAAGACTGAATGTACTGTTTTCCTATGCAGTGCATTAATACTTTAGCTGTAACCTTAAAACAAATTTGCTACCAACCACATGACCAGTACAATTGCAGCTGGTTTGCATCACTAGCAGCCACTGTGCATAGTCATGCTCATAGGACCCCCCGCTGTGAGATGTCAACTCCACAGTCCTGGGGTCTGGTGCATGTGCTGGGGCTGTCGAGGATGGCCACATCAGAGCCAGGTGTTCAGCATGCAGGGGTAGCCAGACCCCAGGACTGTGTAGTTGACATCGCACAGCAGGGGGTCCTATGCGCATGACCATGCCCAGTGGCTGCCAGTGATGCAAACCAGCTGCAATGGTACTGGTCATGTGGTTGGGCAGAAAAATTTGTTTTTAAGGTTGCATCTTCAAAGCTGTTAATGCACTGCATGAAACGTCAGTCTTCGAAAACTGTCTTCGTTAAGGCGAAAATCCATTAGTGTGCCTGCTGTCGGCATCACCTGAAACTGTCGCTCATTTGGAGCGTACTGTGTCGCCTTTACTAGGTCTGCTGTGGGTACAGCCACGGTGGAGGATGGGCAGGGTGGTGGGGCACTGTGCAGACACTGGTCCAGCAGCCGGAGGATGGCATCATTGTTGGTGCAGCTGCTGCATGAGATGATTGCGGTTAGGAAGGAGATGCACCAGCTGGTGGCAACATTATGTGGATGACCGTAGCCCTTATCATTGGGGCACAGCTCCTATTTGTCATGACCTTCCGCTATTGTCCTGCCCATCCCCACATCCCATTGTATAGCCCCTGGACCCTATTCCCAACCTCCTGTAACCCTCTCCAGTCCCTTGTTTGCACTGTATATAGTTGCCTTGTTGGCCCACTTCTGTTTGTTACCAATGCTATTAAATCCTTTTCATTGCTACATCTCTGTGTCTGTATTTTCTTTGCAGGTGGTGTGTGAAGCTATGCTGCAAATGTCTGTTGTGGTGTGCTTGGCCGTGTCCCTGGTGTCCCACTGCTGTCCCCTTGACCCACTGTGCATGTGTACACTGGGCATGTGTGCCATGTCCCTGTCTCTGTCCTGTGCATGGCCCTGTTTGGTGTGTCTCACAGTTGCCTGTGACTGCCCCTGAACCTTGTGCCCTTGTCTGCCTGCTTTGTCCTTCTGTCCACCTGTCATGCTACCCAACCCTGGTGTGCCCGTGGTGCTGTGCCTTCACCACTCCAGGCAGTGGACTGTGTTTCACTGGGTGGCCTGTGCCTACCTCACCCCTGGACCATGGACCTCTGTGTTTGTGTGTTCTCCTGGCACCATGGCCACAACAGCCTCTGGCACAGCCTGTTGGGTATCTATTTTGTGGCTCTGCCTTTAGTGTGCCACTGGTGCTGGTGTGTTGGCCTGGTGCTTGTGCCACAGTTGGTGGGCAAGGGTACTGTGTGCACCATCCCCTGGTGCCCTGTGCTGCCTCCAGGACAGTGTGCCCCTGTTCTCTGCTTTGCCATGATGGTAGGGTATTGTGCCCCTATGCCCCTGTGTGTCCTTTCCTGTACTGTCTCACTGACAGGCAAGGGATGTATATAGTCATGTAATCTGGTCACAAACTCTTGTGAAACCATTTTGACTACATTGACTAAAAAGGATATCAGAATACCATGAGCAATGTTATTATATCCCTAGTCTTTTGGCATCTGCAATGCAGTGTACTCACTTTTTGTATGGCAGAGACTGAATTGGTATAGTTACAGTACTGCATATGCACTTTTTATTTTAATTTTTTAAAACATTCATTTTCCAAATTGTAGTAATGTAGTAGTAAGTAGTAGTAATGATTTATTCATAATAAGAACATGGTAGTAATCCATTGAATAAAAATATGATCATTTACAAGGATTCCATATAAAAACAGTATTCTAATGACATACAATGCACATTTAATGATAATAATAATGGTGTTTCATGGTATCCATAACAAACATAAAAAGAAATGTCTATCTATCGCAAACAGTGCAGGGGCAATGCTTGAGCAAGTTCAACTGTTTAAATATCTGGGTGTGATCCTCAACAGCACCCTGTCATACTCTGAACACATTGAGAACATTGTCAGGATTGTGAATACCCACATAGGACTGCTTTATAGACACAGGAACTGCCTCATAGATGAAGCCATAAACATTGCTATTCAGAACTCTGTTATCTCAATAATCGACTATGGGTTAGTGATATATGGATCTGCTGCTGACACTGCACTTTGACGAATAGCCATAGCCCTAAACAAGTCATGTCATCTACTGACTTCAGCCCCATGCCTTTCACACACCTGCAACATCTATGAACAAGCAAACTGGCTCCAACTTTCCAGCAGACTCAAGTACCAGACCTGCATTCTAGCCAAAAAGATCACCTTAGATCTCCTACCCTCAAGGGTTCAGTTCTTACTAGCTCCCATTGCAGCCCCACCTAATCAGAAGCTCATAAAATCTCACCTTTTCTGTTCCATGCTGCTACACTACCCAAGGACAATGTTCCTTTATATCCAGAGCCTCATCTTGGTACAACTCGCTTCTACCTGCAGTTACCAACAACACTACACTGGGCACTTTTAAGTGTAGCCTTCATCAGCACTGTGTCATGGAGCCTCCTGTCACTGCTTCTCATAACTTACCTAATCTTCCTTTTTCTCCTCCTAGTCCCCCTTCCCAAGTTCCTCCCCTCCTTACCACTCTCTCCCATCTCCTTCCTTTCCTGGTATGCTTATGAAAAAATAAAAACAACAAATACCTTTTCTTTTTCACTCTTTCCTATTGTCTTATACTTATTCGAACTATCCTGCTTCTTTTCTTGTCAGGGTGGCCAACCTGACAAAAAAATCTCTCTTTGCTGTCTTATCTCTTTTTCAGGTCTATTAAAAACTAAATCACCCTTTCTCATAATAAATAAAAAAAAATACCCAACTGTCATGATGATAAAAAGTGCAGTTTCCTGAAAGAAGTATTCTGCTATCATTTTTCTGTTTAAATTTGCATCTGTCCTTAAAAATAGACTAAAATGCTGCAAAGATGAAACAAACCATAATGGTACCTGAAGAGAGCCTGTAATTAACATTCTGCTTTCTCTCTATATAGCTTGTTTATATAAAGAAAGATCCTGCCTGGTTCGTAGTGCGAGTTGTAGAGCAGTGATGAGGTGTGTGCATCTTCACACACTCGCGCGCTTGCACACTTGTGGAGGACTGTGCGCACGTTTGCACAGGAAAAAGAATAAAACAAAAAGCCACAAAGCCTGAAAATCACAACTGCTTGTTGCGATTATGAGAAACAGTGTCTGTGAGCCGAGGAGATCGCACTTGCAACTGTGTACAGTTGCTAAGGAGATAGACTACTAAAGATGTCTTCCCCAAAGTGCTTTCTTAGTGTACACTGCCAGGATTCACAAAATAAAGACTAAAATATAAGAAAAGGACTCTGAGGATAGGCAGAAGTCTGACAGAGCACATTAATGCTGCACAGAAGAGCTGTTTTCTCTTGGTTTCAAACCCTTTAAAAAATAAATAGGCTGAGTGCTGTGAAAAGCCATTAGCTGCAATTTCAGCCGTTAGGAAATTAACAAAACAGGCAGAAAGTGTTTAAAGCAGCATAAATTCAGTGAAATAAATGCAGTATAAAATGATTCTCTGAGGTGCAGAGGCTGGTATTTGCATGCTATCTGTTTTTTAAAGGAATAAAATTGCATTTCTGTCATTTTTTTTGTTACTGTTACAAAATGTCTTTCCTTTCTTCTTAAAGCTGTACAATACTGTGACTGGAAATAGGAGAAGATAAGGAGCATGCCCTTCATCTTCATTTTATTATCCAGTTCACATTATCTTGTAGATTTTGATTAGGAAGAAAAAAATAACTATTTTTTTTTTACCTGGAGCTTTCAGTAGGCCCTGTTTAGGAGCTGGCCAGCAGTATATATGCAAGGGAGGTGATGATGTCATCAAAAAAGGGAGGCTTTAATTGTACCAGAAGGAGACTATATAAACCCGTTTTGATAAGCTAAGGAGGAATGGAAGTGAGAGAGTGTTCAGTAAGGTTCTGGACACTGAGCAAGAAGGAGCTTGCAATAATGAACGTTATAGCTGTTAAAAGAAGGAAGACAGATCAAGAAGAAATGATTTTCTGTTTTAAGTGTGCTGGACTTAACACTTTATTTTCCTTTCTGTGACGTAACAGTACTTTCTTTATTTTTGTTATTCTTTTTGCTTTTGGAACTTTATTTTGGACTTTTATTTCTGATTCAAGAAATAAAATGATAAATGCAGAAATTTGCACTTTTTATGCATCAAAGTTCTAAGTGTCTGTCATTGATCTCACGCTTCCACACACTGGTGTTCTTTTTTTTTTTCTTTTTTTTTTTTCTGTCTGGTTCATCCCTTCCACTCTATGACTATGCCTTTTGTCCCACACTACTTCCTCTTTCACTCTTCTCCACTAACCCTGATCCTGCCCTACTTATTCCTCCATCTGTACCCACCCTCTCTTCTCACAGATTCTTGCACCTGTACCTGCCCTCTCTCCTAATTGCTTTCAGTCCATCTGTGAATTATTGTACAACTGTGAATTATTGTATGTATGTTCTGAATTCTATATGCAAATTAATGTACCTGTCAAAGCCTATGGCTGCTAAATTGTCTTATTTATTATTGTCTTCGACTACCTGTATGTTGTTCTCGTTTTCTAACATGGAACTTTGTAAAAGAGCCTTGGCTCAAAGGTGTCTTCCTAAATTATAATAAATAAATAAATGTAGTTACAATATATAAAACATTAAGTATAAATATAAATGTTTGACAAAAATATGACATTACAATATACATTGCACATGTGCCTATAAAACACAAAGGGGTACTCTAAACAACAAAGTTCCTAGATCACTAACATCCTGATTAATAAAACATTCCTTAAACCATTTATTATATGAGACCAGCTCACATTACTTGATTGCATTCTTAGATTGGTGGAAACTTGTTCCAATGTTGGGACCCAAACATAAAATTCTAGCACTTCCGTGCTTTTGTTCTCTTTCTGGGAACATCAAACTCAATATAATGATTTGATCTCAAATTTCACCCAAGGGCTTCCAATTTAAATTCACTAATAGTATATTCTGGGACATTATTTTTGATAACCTTATACATTATTTTTTGATAATTGTATGTTGCACTCTCATTATAAAAGTCATTGTGCTGGTATCCTCACCATGGATTCAACCCTGATACAGTATGCTTATTGTTAGCAATCTAAACTTTGAACAGCTGTTATAAAACCTTTTGAGTTCACATATGTATTTTTTTCTGTTTTTGTTTGTTTGCTTTTTCATAGCATGGGGTGGGGATTTGTGAATAAGCTAGCTGAACTGTAATCTGAGCAGATCATCTTCTTTATTATTACTTTTACATATGATAAGATCAATATGCTGAGTTCTAGGTTTAACAAAATAACTTGGTTCACATAGGTTATTTTTTTTGCTTTTGTTTTATGTTGGTATGTAAGACACAAAAACATGTATAACCTTGCTGGTGTTGAATTTGAGCAGATCTGCATCTCTATACATATGTAAAATGTTCAATATTATGACTATGTTCTGAGCTAGATGCAGGAACACATTGTCAATATGACATTATTGATGTTATTTATTTGGTGGGCATTTGATTTTGCCATTTTTTTAATTATTTTGAAGTTTCTGAACTGTTTTCAGCTCAATGAAAAAGTGGCAAATGGATCGGAATTGATCCTTGACTACTTTGATCAAGAAGATTACATGACATTTGATACTGTCAGTTATTATTAATGTAGCACTCATATTCAATTATATTAATTTAACAAATATTTAAATGCCTAACTTTGTTAAGCAAGTTTAAAAAATCATGCATGAACAGTTAAAAATGTGTCATGTCTTGTGAAAAGGAATAGGAAGAAATTGTCACTAACCATTGCAAGCGTGTTAGGAAGACATGCATGAACGAGCATCCCATGAGTGCAACATGCAGTTATTTAACTTTTTTAGCCCAAACTAAAATGTCTTTCTTGTGCATAGCAGTGTATTAAAAATTCATATAGTGCACTGGTGGGGATTTGAACCTGCTGCCTTGCAATGATAATTATTATGGGATTAACATTTCACTCTACATCATGGATTCAGTCTCTGATTTGTTTTAAAACTAATTTTCTATATGTATGATTGTCCAAGTAATATTTGATATAGTAATTATCTTGTATGCGTTGTCTGTAATCCAATGGTGAAATGCAGGAAGGCAGCTCAAATGCTGATGTACCACAATTGTAAAAGGCAATCCAAAACATGACAAAGGGCACCATCCACCAACAAAAATAACAGTAGCTCGTAGTTTATTGGCACTTGTTTTACCAGTGAATAAACTGATACAGAGTGAGAAGCCATGTAGTGTGAATCCCTCCTTGTTAGGCCCAACTGGTTTTGCACATGCACGCTTCCTCAGGGACCTGAAGAAGTATGCATGCACAAACATGTCAGGCCTAGCAAGGAGAGGGTCTTGCATTACATGGCACTTGTCTGTATCAGTTTATTCATTACAAACAAGTGGGCACAAACTATGAGCTACTATTTTTTGTTGGTGGATGGTGCCCTTTGTCATGTTTTGGACTATATTCAAATGGTGTCAGATGTTTTGTTTATCATTCAAATTAGTTTTTATTTTCAAACTATCACTGGCATGTAAACAGTTGATTATTATTTATACACCTTGAACTGCCTCAAACTGCATGGCCTTATTCAGATCATAAGCAATGACAAACATGACCCCTCTCACTTGACTTGCTCATTTCAAAATGCAGCATCTGCATTTTAACATAAAGTGGACCTGTCATGGCACCAGTACATCCACAATAAATTAGTGGAAAAACAAAATTGGTTTGGTACATGAGAAGAGCACCTATGGATGTGCAAAACTAGTAACTGGCAATGGGATGGAGATTTGCAGTTTTGTGGTCAGTAAAGGTGATATGGCTGAATAACAGATTCACATGAAATTTGGCATGCATAGTCTCAATGGGTGGATCTCATGAAGTGCCAAGTTTCATTCGAGACCTGATGTGTGGATTCTGGCAGGCATAGCAAAATGTAAACAATCACTGTTTTGTTTTATTGCTGTCATTTTGCAATCAAGTAGTGCCCAGACTGTTTGTAATTTTGGTCTGAAATTCTCAGGGCAAAAGGGCTTTCCTCAGAAGGATTTTCTTTTGAGGTGTGGTGAAATAATATTAATCCATTCTTAAGTTATTAAATTTTAAAAGTCATTTTCTAAGCATGGTCAGCCTAAAAATAGCTGTAAAACTATTATTCATGAATGCCTAGAGTCACTGCATAGCTCATGAATAATTATGAGCTTATTTGCATGCATGTTTTTTTTTTAAATTGAGAGAATTAGAAAAATTGAATGAAAACTACAAGTTATTCCTCCTTGGTAAGCTTGATCTGTTCAAAATCACTGTTTACAACAATTTATTTTTAGTTTCACCTGTTCACACTGCAAGAAGTATAGTTATGTATGTGCTCCATGGTTTCAAAAATGTCAGTGTAAGCCTAGCTAATGAATAATTATGAGTGTATTTGCATACCTGTTTTCTACAATTGAGGGAATAAGAAAAACTGGCGAGATATTTTTGTTCTCACTACAGAAATAGGAGACTGCATCTCTCAGTAAATAAATTGTGTCAGCTATACAATGCATGCAAAATTATTCATTTCTTTGAAAATAAACATCTGAGATCTTATATTGTTGTCACCACTACAAAACTAGGAGACTGCACCTCTTAGTAAGAAAAAAAGAAGACTAATTCACATTGTACACACAGGCCCAAATATTCAAACTGTGCCAGGCTGTGGTGCAAGCCTGGGCACAGCTCAACTTAGCTGGGCAGGTGCGTGGCCTGGTCGATATTCAACGAAGCTGTGCTATGGCTCAGCAGCTTTGAATATCACACCCTGGCCACCCCCACTGTGCATGGTGCAGTGGCACTGTGCCAGTGCAAGTGACCAGAGTGGAGCATGGAGATGTGCTAGTGCAAGTGCCATTGCGCCATTCACAGCACCTGCGATATTCAAAAGGGGACATGCAAATGGGGCCATAATTTATGCAAGGTGCACATGGGGCCATTTGCATGTCATTACGTCCCCATTTGCATCCCATTAGCATGCAGGTGCGCCGATCCCCGACAACTTGCGCCTGGCGCCCTGCCAGGCAGCAGCCATTGGGGACCGATGCCCCCTGCAGCCCGATCACGGGCATTTGTCTTAAAATAAACTTCCTCATTCAACATCCCTGGTGGTCCAGTGGACTGCTATGTGCCCGATCGTGGGCATGTGTTATATTAAAAGGACTTCCCGTCCAATATCCCTGTTGGTCCAGTGGACTGCTATGTGCCCGATCGTGGGCATCTGTTCCAATGAAAAAACCCGGTCCAGTATCCCTGATGTTTCAGTGGACCAAATGCTGCACAATCATGGGCATCTGTTCCAAGAAAAAAACCTAGTCAATATCCCTGGTGGTCCAGTGGACCAAATGCTACCCGATCGCTGGCATCCGTTTAACAGAAATCTTCCTATTTCCCTGGTGGTTTAGGGTACCCTCCTCCCCACCCATCCACTGAGTCCCACTTCCCTGCTCCCCCCGGTCAGTCAGCGAGCAGCAGCACCCCAACCGCCTGCCACCCCGCCTCTCACCGACTGACACCTCGGTAGGGCTGCATACCCATTGGTTCATAGCGTGAGCCAATGGGCGTGCAGCCTGTGCATACTATACATCTCAGATATGTGAATGAATCATTCACATATCTGTAATGTGTATTACAGTCAGTCGGCGGGCTGCAGGGTGGCAGGCAGGTGGGGTGCTGCCACCCGCTGGCTGACCGGGGGTGGGGGTGGGACTCAGTGGGTGCAATTCAGCAGCTCACCCTGTGGTGGCCATCAGTTGTTACTTTTTTATTTGGCTTAACTTTGTGCAGGCAAGTAGGGGTTACGCATGCATGGCTCTGCACATCCCGGGCTGAATACTGGGCTGTGCAGGTTATGCATGGGAACACCCCCCCCCCACCTGTGCCTGCATACTTTACTGATGCGCTCCGGCGCATCGGGATTTGTGCGGCGCACTTTTCACTTTTGAATATCGCGCCAGGGCACATCAGTGGGTTGTGCACGGTGCAACACTGTTGTGCCATGAGCAACCCTTTTGAATATCTGGGCTGCAATGTTTTGCTATGCACATCTACATATTAGGTGCTATACCATAGCTGTCACTACTAAAATAGGAGACTGCACCTCTGAGTAAGAACAATTTAAGTAAACTTTATAATCTACCAAGAATTCCTCATTGCTCTTTGTAATTCAGCCTGTTAGCTGTTTTATATATAGCATCTTTTATTTTATATAACTGGTGAGCAATTTTTTTCCAACCTGAGTCTTAAGACCCTGTGTGACGCACACACAGGCACAAATACATACACACACACACACACACACACACACACACACACACACAATCTCTCTCTCCCTCTCTGCTTTTCCTCAGTTAGCATATTATTTAGTTTTTATTTTACTTTTTGTTTTAAATTGTAGTTTGAAATCTCTCTTATCTAGTGCTGTAGGCACTCAGCCAGTCATTCAGTTCCCACTTGTATCGTCTATCGCCTGAAGCCGGTGAACAGCAGGATCAACCAGAGAGAGATTTAAAATAACAAATAAAAGTAGAATCTGCCAGATAGATGAAATAAATGATGATGGATGGAGAAAAGAAGCTTGTTTCTAGTAGCTCCAAGCTAACTATCACATGGAGCCACTATGTTTGCAGAACTGACGAACCTGCCCACACATAGAACAAGAGTCAATGAGGGAGCTCTATGTTTTGATAGACAGAGCGCATGAATGCTGTAATGACCTGTGGGTTATTATGGTGAATATCGACTTGCTGAGCCCTAAGAATAAATTACTTGCCAGTTATTATGCTGCTGTAACCATTAACAAAATAAGAGTTGGCTGATTTAACAAAAAATGAAGACTGTATGTTCAAGTACAGTTATGATAATAAATGATATAAGGAATAAAGTATGTATGCTGGTACACAACAAGTCTGTGTTTCCATCAGAGGGTTGCGATACCAGCATATGGACCTCAAGAGCAAAGCTTGAGAGGTCCATGCTGGAATCTTATCCCCAAGATGGAAACACAGGGTGACTTGTGTATTGGTACTCATACCTTATTTGTTACAGTATATGGTTCTCCAAGGTTTAAAAAAAAGTTATTTTTCTGAAGGCTTCACTTTAACAAGGTCTTATACCTTGTGTTCATGCTCTCTGTTACTGTCAGCTCAGTGTGCTGCAAAGTCCATCAGTGGGATGCGGTGCAAGCCTGCTGCAGTCCTGGCAGTTGAAAGATTGGGGACAGCAGTTTATTTAAAAAAAGACAGATTAAATTGCTATGGTTTGGTAACACGGAGTTGACTAAGGCAGTCTGCATCCAAACTCTTTCCTTGAACTGCTCACTAACCAGCACCACCATGTCTGTTTGGATTTTTGTTTCAACAGCAATCTTTGGCGAGTCACATGTCAGATAATGTAGGGGTGATGAATATTTATTATAGAATGTGCACAGTAACTTTTATATCATGCAAAACAACTTTTAGAATGTGCAGAAAGGAAAGCATATTAAAAAAAACAGTTGCATTCAGAATTTCCACACAGGATGAGCAATCATTAACTTTATTTTTAAACTAGAGAAAATACTAGCCAGAACAGTTGACACTGCACTTTTCAAGATGAAAATGTTATACTTTTATAGAAATGGTGACGAACTATTGTACTGCAATGCTAACGTATTGTACATAAAATGACATTTAATAAGGAATTATATAGACACACAGTGAAGGTTCAAACCTCTGTCATATAAATCTTTTTTAAAGTGTCATATTCTCACAAAGTTTTGCCTAATGAAAAAAACAAAACAAATGTGTGTGTATCAAGTTGTGTAAGACTTGGAAGGAGGTACTTATCAAGGAATAAAACAAACATTTTTTCTTTGGAAAAGGATATAAAATTCTACTGTGCTGCATCTGTTTTTTAGTAAGTTATCCTAGAAAAACATTTTATTTTCTTTTTCATTTACTTTATTCTTTGATAACTCAGTAAGGACCTGTAGGCCAAAGGCTTGTTTTCTTGGGTGACTTAGGAGCATGGGGGATGTTAATTGACTTGCTCAGGGTCATACAGTATGCACATAGAGGTTCTGGGAATCAATCTCATTCATTGCTCGCTACGCTTGCCTTTAGGCTATACTACCCACCCCTCATAGGACTAGGCTTCAGCCATTCTGAGTGTAATATATATTAATCTTATGCCATTTAGCAATACAGTGCTGACATTTAAGCATGCCATCTCATTTCACCATGGGCTTCTCTGAAAATGGGCAATATTTGTACAAAGGCCCTCATTTAAATAAAATGAAATGAAATAAAATGTATAATGTGTCCAGTCCTTTCAAAACTACCCAGTACTATCATTTCTCTACAATCATAGATCCGTGTTTATTTTATTGATAACTTTTTGCTAATCCCTCTTTTTATTATGCGTTCCTGTACTATCAGTTTGCCAATGAGATTCCTAAATATATATTATACTACTGAATGAATTACTTTGGAAGTCATTTGTATGCAGTATTCTATCAATATTGCATAGTATTGTAACTTGTTCTTATTATGTCCTCCCCACCATATCCTGGTCCTATAATTACTCATGACTGCTGTATCCTTCTTATGCCCCTAGCACAGCAATCTGTTACCCCTCTTTCCTGAATATGCAGATCTGTATATCTAGTATTAGCTAGTACTTAGCAGGATTAGATGCATACAACACAGAAAATGCTTAACTGATGCAGTACTGCCACATGGAATTAATACTTGCCAGTGTGGGAGGAAAAAGTTGATTCAGAGCCACTAGCAGTAAAACAGCCAGAATAAAAATTGGAATGTGTTACATTTATGGCTGCCATTCATTTACATAAGAACTTAAACCCAAGTTGCAAATAATCTTGCAGAACTGTTTTAGATAAACATAGATGCTAACTCTGATGCTTACTGTTTAACAATCTAGATGATTATGACTCAGCTAATCCTTCGTTTAGCTCTTTCAATTACATCTAGAAGCAAATGCAATAAAAAATGCATTACAGTGACAAATGAAGTCTGATTAAAACTAGTTGGAGTCTCTCACTCCTGCTGTTATAATCCCTTATACCCTAGGTGATGTTTCAGCAGAGACATGGTAAAATTTGATCAGCTTTAAATTGCTGGGAGGTACTTGTCTATCCTGCTCTCATGTAGTTAAACATTAGCAAGCATATGTATTTGATAGTATAATTACCTGTCAGCTGCTGGAGACAAGAAATGAATAAAACACTAAACATTCCATGAAAAACCCTGGAGGTATTAGATCATTACAAATATATAATGTATTTGCATTTAGCTTCGCAGAAAATGATTACCAATTCAATACACAGAGAGAAACAGAAATGTGTTTCTTGAGTAAAGGCCATTTAAACATTAAAAATGTAAATGAGGTGAAATAACCACTGTTTGTTATTACTAAGAACAAAGTGGACATTAAATGGTTTTCAAAACAAAAGTCTTGAGCTGGTTCTATGGCCTTGAGTGGTGGAGAGCTGATGTGGCATGCTGGTGGCCTAAGTTCATGCTACAAGCCCAAGATGCTGCAGCAGATCCCAGCAAGAAAGGTTATGACACTCTCCTCTGGGGGGGGGGGAGGGTTCAGAACACCACTCACTGAAACACACCATGGGGTGGAAATATGGATGTGTTGCTGGTGGCATGAGTGACCACATGTCATCCAGCACCCTCTCTAAGTTCACAAACAAGTGCCCACAGCAGTTTGGGAGAAGTGGGGTAGGACATAGGGAGGGAAAAACTACTACTGGCAGCAAGATGATACTGGATTGGATTGCTACACACTCAGTAGACATGTATAAAAAACCCTTTCCTCTACCTTGGAACCAGAACCTGGTATGATCAGTGTTCTGCCCTGTTGAGGCCTTGGCCAAGTATAAAGTGGCACCCTGCCTTAAGGGAAGGGCAAGTTAAGTTTGTACATATACTGGAAGCACAACACAAGGTTCGGGATAAGGATGGCAGACTGGGCAATGGTGTGGAGTCACAGAATGGGGCTAGGCAATATGGCAGGGTAGAAGGTAAGAATAATAAGAAGACCATGAACAAATACAATAAAAATATAAATCTGGTTACATCTTAATATTGCCAGAATGAGAGTTCTATTGATTAAAGATGTGTGGTCAGTGAAAGTCTGAACTGGCAAATCGTTCAGTTCAAACTCAAAGAACATTTTAAGGGTTTAAATGGATTCTGCTATGTAGTGCTTCTTCAGGCATTTGTAAAATCACATTTTGTGATTACCGAACCGCTGTAGAGCGCTTTGATGAACACAGTGGGGTAGCTGAAATGAAAAAGTATGAACTGTATATTGTTCTAAACAATGTGTATACTCCGGCTTAATTTAATATGGAAAAACAAGCAAAATGTCACTCAGCTGGTTCCTTATCCAATTACTGCAAGGGTGATTCACAAATGTAAGGAGTGCTGGGTGTGAGGGTGCTCCATACATTGGTTATCACCCGGCCATAAGGGATATGTGCTTCCCAGGACACTGCCAGGACTACCACCAGCCACAGTGCCAATGTGGGGCACTGCAGACCTCCTACAGCCCATGGGACAACAAGGAGGGCTGGGAACAGCTAACTGGGCACCCACTTCCTCCAAGCTGGCAGTGCACATTAAGCCTTCGGTGAACATCAGTGCCCTGCATCGCGAGGGATCTGTTAACAGACCAGGTCTGGACATCCCATGGATGCACTCCCAGTTGGCGGAAATGTCCTCTGTGAGTCCACATGATGGGGAGGCAGGACCATGGACAGGTGCTCCGTGGGTGCATGTGGTAGTGAATGCCATGCACCCTGAGCCTGTCTGTGGACACAGAGCTATACAGGCAGGATACACACTTCTGGCATGTAATTCCCACCCAGTGATGCATAGGGCCCAATGTTAGTAACTAACTAACTAACTAAGTACAATCACAATAACAAACAGTTGAGCAAACATTCAGTACAGGCGTAGCAGTATTTAAAGTACAGTACAGTATTACGATACACAAAATGACAGATGTGTATCAGTATTTGGGAGGGGACATTCAATTTGGCTATGTGCAGGAAAAGATAAATTAATGCTTCTTCTTTAGCTTAGACATATGAAGACTAGTGATGCAAGTTATGTCAGATGAAAGTTATTTCCTGATTTAGGAAGTCTATAGCTGATTGCAGCTTGACTTGAACATTTTTTCTCTGTGAATGTGCAGCCTTTTAATCAGCTGAGATCTTAACATATGATAGGTGTTAGTGGCAAGAGGAACAAATTACAAAGTTTGTTATGAGTTGATTAATTTAGAATTTAGTGTTTAGTATGGAAGTCTGTTACTCTTGGTTACCAGAAGTAGGTTACCAATACCTTAGCATGTAAAGATGTAATATTGGGGCCAGTGGACAACAGTCAGGAAGGAGGGTGGGAGGTGATGTGAGTGTATAACAGCAGTGCAGTTGGTTCCCACCTTTAATAAAGGTAAGATCAGCCCAGTATTGGAAGGAAGGGCTGTGCAAAGCAAGTGAGGTCACAAGACTATGTTTCTCTTGTAAAGTTAGTATTGTATATAGAAACAAGCTACCTTACTATCTGAGGTAGGGCTGAATATTTTATTTATTTATTTGAAAACTGGTGATAGGGAGATGAACTCTGAGCCAAGGCTCATTTCCAGGTGATACTCAGAGGAAGGGAACAAAGGTTTAAAATTCATAGCATAGACAAATTCAGTGTTATAATAAAGTGCAACTCAGAGCACATGAAGATCAGATTAAGTGCACAGTGACAAATAAGGCATAATCAACAAGCTGAAAAATTCAGCAAATGTATGAGGGACTGTTACGGGGAGAGAAAACAGGAGAAAGTTGGGGAGGAAAGAAGTCTCAGCTGATAGCTGTGTGAGCCAGGATGGTTAGAGAAATGGAGGGAAAAGGGGAGCTGATTCCAAAGTGAGAGAAGACAATAGGCAACAGCTGATTTGCCAACAGAGGTATTGGAATGCAGTAAAGAAAGGTACAAGGATCCCTGGATCGGAGGAAGCAGGGGGCAGAGGGAACAATGCAGAGGAGTGATGAGAGGTAGGAGGGAAGGGATCCAAACCAGTATTTAGATATAATGGATGTACATCGTATCTGGCAAAGTGAGGGTAGAGAAGGAGGATGTATAAGGATGACTAAGCTGAGCAGTGATGAGTTCTAGAGGGGGGACTGGTAGCAAAGAGACAGAAGCAGTTACAGAGGGAATAAAAGGTAAAGGGGCCAGGTTGTGAAACAAAAAACAAACAAACATGAAAGTAGCTGACTCCCAGTCAGGGGTGTAGTTGTAAGGACTTTCATCATTTACCAGGCAGTACCAAAAGTCTTAAAGTCAACCAACACCCTGTCTGGTGTAGAGATACAAATGCCACATCTTGGGATACTGTGAAGCAGATCTATCTAAAAAGAATCTGAGGCTTCATCCACCATGGGGTTGTCATACACTATGAAATATAGGGGTTTAGTTGAAGCAGGCAGGGCATTGCTGGGGGAGTGGTCAGAGGCCGGAACTGTGGGGTGTTTTGACCTGGAGGATGTTCTAAGTCTATGGTCTGCACTTCAACTGTGAGAAGGGTGGAGATTTTGGGAGCTGAGCTTGAGGCTGCTAGAGCTGAAAAACATTTCCTAAGAGCCAAGGCTAGCAAGTAACAATGAGGAGAACATATACTATTGCCTTAGTGGGCCAAGGCCTATCCCGGGCAAATGGGCTCTAGTTGGGAGGCAGGGAGGGAGGCTGGGAAGTTACATGAGGGTGTATCAGCAGTGCAGTTGGTACCCACCTCCAACAGGTTTACCAACTGTTACAGGAAGCCCCCCGACCCAAATCAAGGAAAATGCAGGGATCAACACTTCTGATATAGGTGCTCTAGCTAATGTGCATTAACAAGGAAAGGGTAGGAAACCAAGGGTGTAAAAAAAGCCATGGTAGTAGGAGAATTGATTGTCAGGGACACTGATGGAATGGTGCATTCCACACAAGATGTTGATAAGGATGTCCACTGTTTCCAGGAGCAGAGGCAACACACTTGAAAAGAAAAGGATGGAACTTATCAGGAGTGATATGGGGAGACCAAATACAATGGTGCATATGGTCATAAATGATCTGTCCAAGAGAGTTGCACAGGAATTAAGGGGAATCTTCTGCACCTTAAGCAAGATGCTTATTGGTCATACCACAATCATGCTGTAGTGACAAGGAGCAGTTGAATACTGAGAAGTTCAATGCATAGCTGAAGGGCTAGTGTAAAGGAGAGTGTTTCTAGTAAATAGGAGATTGGGGCTGAACCTGGTGGAGATGGAGCTTTTCAATAGGGATGGCCTACATCTCCCAAAAGGGGGGGCACCAGGGTGCTGGTGAATAGGTTCACACAACTCCTAGAAAAGATATTAAACTAGGTGAGTGGAGGCAGTACAGTTGAGGATGGGCACATCTGTACAGCTGAGGCAGGCTGAGAAGTTTTCTTCCAAAACTAGTGCAGGTAGAAGAATCAAACACAGTGGGGTGGGGGAGCGCAGACCGGACATTAGAGCAGATCAAACTTGACTGAAGTGTGTGAAGGTCAAGAAGAATTTGAGGTGGATAATGGAGCACAAACAGAGAAGAAATGTGCAATGCAGCAGAGGCACAGGGAAAAAAAATCAAAAAATAGTCAGATATCAGGAATGGCAAAACTGGTTATGCATGGTAATCTGCACCAATGCCAAAAACCTGTGAAACAAATCCTGCAGCCTTTAGGCAATAATGGCAGAGGCACACTTAGACATGGGGGCTGCAGCTAAGATGTGGGTGGCCTAGCACCATGACTGGGATCCGTAAGTACCAGATGACACATTGCTCAGGAAGTAAAAAAGGGAGAGAGGGTGGTGTGGCATTATATGGCAAAATGATGACAGGGATACAGAGATAGAGACAATCAAGGTAAAAGCCATGGGGGAGTAACTAAGGTAGGAATGGATTACAATCAAGGCCCTTGATTTCCATGATCCAGCAGCCACAGTTTTCTGCACAATTTAATATAAAGCAGAAAATAATTATTCAGCAGTTTACATAAACTGTGGAATACTTTCAACAGTCTACATAAACTGCAGAATAGTTTTCCCAGTTTACATAAACTGAGAATACTTTCTAGGATTTTACATAAACTGAGGAGTATTGTTTCACAGTTTACATCAACTGAGGGATATTATTTTACAGTTTACACAATCTGAGGAATATTATTCTGCAGTTTACATAAACTGAGGAATATTGTTCAGCAGTTTACATACACCAGAGGAATATAGTTTCACAGTTTACATAAACTGCAGAATAGTTATCCACAGTTTACGTAATTGAGGGCTTTTGTTCCACAGTTTACATAAACTGAGGAAGATATGCCCCACATATGGTGACAACAACACAGCGACATACCTCCTTGTCGCCAAAATCAACGCTTTGCTGACAGGTCTCTGTGTTGGTGTATCTGAGACTGGGGCACACTGTCTTCCATTCTTATACCCCCTTCCCTGGTCAACTTCGACCTGGAGACAGGACCAGGAGACATTTGGGTTGTATGTCTACCGCAACTTGAGGGCGACATAAATCCCATCACTGAGATGCTGATCAACAAAAGTGATGTCTAACCAGCATTGTACAGCCACTGAGGAACACTGTTCCGCAGTTTATATAACTGAGGAATATTGTTCCACAGTTTACATAAATTAAAGGATACTGTTCCTCAGTTTACATAAACTAAGAAATGGTGTTCCACAGTTTACAGTACACATGACTTCTGCTCACCGTTATCCAGTCAGGCTAACACCACCTCCATCAACGAGAGTGTCAGTTATCACTCATGACCTCCTACCTACATTCAGGACACCCCTAACATACATGCAGGACCACACAATAGGGACATATAGAAAGCAGAATGAGCCAGCCACCCAAAACATGCAGTGAAATGATCACTTAAATACTTGCACGCACCCTGCTAGCCATCAGTGAGGCTTCAAGGAAAGTGCTTAGCATCCCCCCCCCCACAGGCATAAACCTCCTCACATAAAGCAGCCCACCACTAGGAGGCACAAGTCAAATGTGGAGTCTGCTCAATAAGCTGAGGCAATAGAGACTAGGCCAGACTCTGATATTTTTTTTTTTCTAATTGTTTAACCAAGTGAGACCATCACCATAATATAACACTTTTCATAAGCAATGATTGCAAGTGTAAAAAACAATCAAAACTCCATGTGCACATGGGATGTATATAGGATGGGATGTTGATATCCAAAACTGATTTTGGTTTATAAATAAAATCACATGGTACATGCCTGGCTTAAGCACACCATCTAACAAAAAACATTTTCACATTTTATATACAGGTAGTTTCTACTTTTTAACTTTTCTGACAGCCTACATTTTGTTCTATGACTCTTCTGAAACACCATGAGCATGGTGGAGAAATACTAGCTAACTATTTAAATAATATAATAAGCTCCATGATTTTTTGCTGTTAATTTGTGGTGTGCTTAAGCCAGACATGTACCATGTGATTTTATTAATGAAAGAAAATCAGTTTTGGAACTGTATATATGCGCACGTTACCTTATTTATGTGCCTCAGAACTTTGCCCACTGCCGCAGAAGTAGGCCTAATGGTGCCGCAGAACTTCATAGTCCCTACCAAAGAAGTTAGGTCTACTGTGCCACTGAGAACAGTGGACCTTGATTACAAGCCTCCAGCATGGAGGCAGAAGGCAGGCAATGAACTGTGACATGAGATTAACAGAAGGGCAAAACTAGGTGAAGTTTCTGATACTGGAGGACTTCAATCTGCCAGATGTGCAGTGGAGCACCAAGAGGAAGAGGCAAGGCCCAAGGGGACATAAAACAGGAGGTAATACTGAACCAAAAGGTCATGGAGCCCACTGGGGATGGGATACTTTGGACCTCATCCTCACCAACTGGGATTGCATAGGGAAAGTAACAGCAAGGGAACTACTGGGATCATATGATCACAGAACAATGTGGAATAAAGTCAGGCTTAAAGCTGGTACGGACTATCCTGGTCCAAAGTCCTAAATTTCAGAAGGGTTAAGTTTAGGAAGATAAGGGAGGTTTTAGGGGGCAAAGTAAGACAGACACTGTGCACCATGAAAAGTACCACACCTTGCCTTGTCAGGTATGCTGCCATCAGAGCCAAGCAATTTGTGAATACTCTTGGTGCTGAGGTAAGGCAAAAGGGGAGAGCTGTGAACTGGTATTAGCAGTTGAGTATGACCCATTTGGTTGATATGTGAGCACATTGTTGTGCTCACTCAGCTGTATCGATTACAGTAGTTAGAGGTGATCGTTTTGTTTGCAGCTTCTTTGTTCTTCACGGACCATAAACCTGGATTGTTCTACCGTTAGACCTCCTACTGATTCAAATGTTTTGTAGCTAGCCACATGTATGAGTAAGTAACTTTTACTGCATTTTACAGCTTTTCCTCCTATATTTACTTTTTGTGCAATAAAGCTATTTTGGGGAATTTTTTGACCATCTCTTAGTCCTTTGAAATCTCTGGTGCTGCCCTGCCACAAGCTTGCTTAGTGGGCCCTTGTATTTTTCTAAGCTAGCTACCCGGTTCGTGCACATGGCCAAGTGTTTTTAGAGAGTGAGACCCCCCTTTCTCCTTGTGGTTTATGTGAATGAGGTATCTTTGCCTTGCTGATCCAGAATGATAAGAGGGCTATAGAGATAGAGACAATTAATGCACAAGCAATGGGGAGTAATTAAGATAGGAGTAGATTGCAAGCCTTCAGCATGGAGGAGAAGGCAGGCAATGAACTGTGAAATGAGATTAACAGAATGGCAAAACTAGGGGAGGTTTCTGATACTGGGGACTTCAATCTGCCAGATGTGCACTATAGCACCAAGAGGAAGAAGTAAGGTCAAAGGACATAACATAGGAAGAAATACTGAGCCAAAGGTAATGGAACCCATTGGGGTAGGGACACTTTGAACTTCATCCTCACCAACTGGGATAGCTATAGGGTAAGTAACAGCAAGGAAAGTACTGGGATCGTATGATCACAATATGGTGTGGAATTAAGGCAAATTTAAAGCTGAGAGCGTACTATCCTGGCACAAAGTTCTGAATTTCAGAAGGGTTAAGTTTTGGAAGATTAGGGGGGTGTTAGGGACAAATTGAGACAGACAGTGTGCACCAAGAAAAGCTCTACACCGTGCCTTCTCAGGTATGCTGCCATCAGAGACAAGCACTTTGTGAATACTCTTGATGCTGAAGTAAGACCAAAAGGGAAAGCTTTGTACTGGTATTGGCAGTTCCCAAGCTTGAACTTGAGATCTTTCCTGTGTGATGGCCTGACTGAGACATGAAAATACACATCTTTGAGAACCAGTGATTCCAGTGAGTGACTTGCCTAGAGATGATTGTATCATTGTTTTCAATATGATCATCCTGAATTTATCTTTCTTTATACGGTTGTTTAGAGCTCTGAGATCCAAAATGAGTTGCTATTCCTCATTTTTCTTGTGAGGTAGGAAGTACCATGATAATTAACTCTTGCTCACTGAGAAACAGGGATCTTTTCATTTGCTGCTAGTAATTGTTTTTTTTTACTCCAGTTCCAGCACCAGCCTTTCTGTTGCAGAAAGTGTCGGAAAAGTTTTGTGTTTTGCAGTCTTGCAAATTTTTGAACTGCAGAGACAATCCAACACCTACTACATCCAGAACCAACTTGTCTGAGGTAATGTTAGCCCATTCATGAAGGTAGGTCACCAATCTTCCCTCCACTGGCAATGGCTAGGTGACTAGAGCAGAACTGTCAAGGGTTTTGATTTGGCTGGGGCTCAGGTACTGGTGCTGCTGCAGAAGTATGCTATGTGTCCCTTCTGCCCCTGCAGAATCATCTTCGTGGCTGATGTTCATATGGGGCGCATGGGGTATAAACGCTTCGAGTGTAACCTGCCTCCTCCCCCCCCTTCCATAGGGCCTATAGCATGTAAAGTACTTTTCCTTTTTCATTCTTACTCTTGTAAATGGTTTATATGCATCCACTTTTTTCATGTATGCCTCTGTTTTGTCACCAAAAAGTGACTTTTCCTCAAAGGAGAACTCTATTAGCTGGCTAGTGGTGCAAATAGCTGAGGCACTCCAAGCATATTGTCTTTTCCCATGCCAGTGACTCATGCATTTGAATGAGCTCTGGTTACCATGGGTCAGTGGGGAGGGAGACAAGAAAGGATCAAGCAATCACCTGGCATCTTTTGTCTATTGGAGAAAGGGTGGGAAGCCTTCCTGGTACTTGGTTACAATGGGGGAGACCTGGTGGTAGTGCCACAAATGGGAAGCAAAATGTAGATCTGGGGGGATGGACAGAGCTATGATTACAGATTCCAGAATGTATGCTTGCCTCCATATGCATGCATCTTCCATGCTGCTGCTGCAGCATTTGGAGTTAGGAGGAGAAAGTAAAACAGAAAAAAAACAAGCAGATCCAGGATTTATGAAGGCACTTGGGGACACCTTGACTTGCCCTTTCACTCCAGCTGGTGCAGTGCTTCTGGAAGTGAGTACACTGGGGAAAGGATTGCCCTCCACTCCTGGCCCCACTGTCAGGGAATCCACTGGAAATTCACTCCCAGAGTGGACTGTGTTAAAAGGACAGTCAGAGGGTGACCCAAGGAAAAAGTGGCTGACTAACCACCCCAGTCTGACTCTGGGTGAGAAATATCTCTATGGCAAAAGGAGAAATCCATTGCTTTGGTCTGGATATCTTGGGAAAAGATGGTAGTCCTTAAACAGGAAAATCTTCATAAAGACATTGTAAGAGCTAAAACTCTAGCTGCAGTATCATTAATATCCACAGCAATGTGACAATGGAATTTAATGGTGCCCAGGGCTGATCTTCCTGTAACAACCAGCTCCTATGCTAGTTCACTATCTGTTATATTAACAAGTGCCAGAATTGTGTTCCACAAATCTTTCTGGTACTTTGCAATATATGGTGAATAGGCTGCCTGCCTAATGAGCAGGGAAGCTGAACTATAAACATTCTTGGCCATAGCATCCACTTTCTTGGAGTCCTTTTCAGGAGGCTGGGAAGTGAGTGTAATTTTTTGCTGTCTGGCAAGAAGTAGTCTGGACTACACATTGGTGAGCAGGGTGGGCATACAGATATTCCACCTCTTGTT
Source organism: Neoceratodus forsteri (assembly GCA_016271365.2). NCBI lineage: Eukaryota > Metazoa > Chordata > Ceratodontiformes > Ceratodontidae > Neoceratodus > Neoceratodus forsteri. The sequence goes on from CM057459.1 coordinate 877,861,031, forward strand.
TCTCCACTTCATGTTTTCTTTCAATCTTTTTATCAATGGCTGTAGCTAAAGTAGGGGCAAAGATGAGATTTGCTATGTCATTCTTATGAGACTTAAGTATGGAGACTAGTAACCTTCTTGAAGGTGCTATACCCATCGTGTTTATAAATTATGCATCCTCTTTGTCCTCCTCAGTTTCCTGAAGGAGGATGTTGAGAGTATCAACCATTAGGTCCTTAAATGAGAAAAAAGAAGTATAGTCCTCATTGCCCTCAGGAGGACAATCCAAATCTTGCTAAGGTAGACCCTCTGATTCATTGAAGTCACCTATATCCTCTTGCAAATAGTACTCCTGTTCCACCTCCTCCACAGTCCAATAGCCTGGAGCCTGAACCTGGGAAATTGAGGTGGCATTTACATTGTTAAAATTTCCTATAGTCTGGATCACCTGGAAAAATTGTGACATCTTTGATATGTCATTAGATGAGGGCATGCTTTCTGTGCCTTTTCCATTCAGGAGGAGTGGCAGTGATATGTTTTTCTTTTAATTTCGTTTTAGCAGACACCATTTCCAGTGACTGCACAGAGGCACTTTTACTTATATTTTTGCCATCAACAAATTCAGGTTCCCCCTTTCAGACAACCTGGTATATGATCCATTTTTGCCATGCTTTTCAGATGGCTAACCGGCTTTGTCTTTTTTATTGCCCTTTACATTCCTTGATGCTGCTATTGAAAATGAGGAGATAAAACCTTCTGATGCATGCTCTCCACCATCATTGGGAACTCCCTAAGAGCTTTCGTTGTTATTTTTGAAGACATTAAGGAGGCAGACTGAGAATCTGTAATGACTGCTAATTTAGTTGCCCTTTTATTTAAGGTTTTGGGCAAAAAATAATGTAAGACTCACAGTAAATAATGTTCTGGTCTGATCCCAGGCAGTCACCACAGATCTCATGGCAGACATCATGAGCAATCTGTGTTTGAAAGGCGCTACAATGAATTGAATATATTTTTTTTTTAATCTGTGGATTCCCTAGTTCTCTCCTATATTCCAGTTTAGGGATATCCTAGTAAAACTGAAATCAATTCAAAAACAGTAATTAAAAAAGTAGAAAGTGAGAGCCCAGTAATAAAAATCTCTTACCTCAAAAAAATCCTGTCAAAGCTCAAATCTTGGTTTCTTGTACAGAACAATTGATTAGGATGAAAGGGCATAGGCAGAAATAGAAATGTAGAGGGCTTCTGTTTCTGAACAGCACATCTTAAAAATAGGGCCAATGACTACAAAAAGAGCATATAACTGTTAAAAATGCTAAAAAAAAATTAAATTAAAAGAGGGTAGCCTCAGAGATGGTCTGCAGTTCCCAGAAATTAAAAAAGCAGCTGGAAACACCAGAGACATAAAAGAAAATATGCCAACTAAATGCATAGCATTTAATAACGTAGTGAAATATTTAAAATGCTAACTAATTACTTATTTTAAAATAAATAAGCAACTGGGGACCCAGCCATACTGCAGCTTGACTCGGGGTGACCATTCTTTCTAAGCGAAGAAACAGATTTTGGTAACTGCCAGAGTGGAAGGTGGCTACAGAGTTTTTTAAGCCACTGTTCTAAATTCTACTAGTTAAAAAAGAGTTCTATCTATAGGGTATCTGTCTCCTAGGAGATGATTCTTAAAATGTTACCATTAAATGAGGTATTCCTGTCTTTAGAACCCATTATGGTTATCAAATGGTGCTGCTGAATCAGTGAGGGTAAAAAAGGAAGTGTTTATTCCATAAAAGGGAACTCAGATGTACAAGGACAGTGAAAACATACTAAAAAACTATGAGAATAGATAACAGAAGTGTGATGCAGGTGAAGGAAGAAGCAAAACTAAGGCAGGTAGAGAGGTCAGTGAGGGAGACAAGTCATTTGCATGCTATATTTGGGAACAACACAAAAGAAGGGGAAGAGAGATTAGGCTGAAATGGGGAAAGAATGAGTAGAAGATAGGAAGGGCAAGGAGAATCTGTTGAACAATTATTTCTGTTCAGTATTCACAACAGAGTACATGGATCCTCTACGCGACTGCATCATGGCACCCAGCACTGGATCTTTTGTAGGAGTTAGCAAGGATCCCATTACAAATGAGCTAGTGCTGAAGCAACTTAAGGCAATAATTATAAATAAATCTATGTATCCTGATGGGTTGCACTTGAAGGTGTTAAGAGAAATGGAACAGGTCCCTGGCAGATCCACTTACATACCTCTTCAGATACTCACTGGAACTGGGAGAAGTGCCAAAAGATAGGAAAATAGTTAATGTGATCACTCTACATAAAAATCTGGGTCACGAGAGCCAGGAAACTATAGATAAGTCAATCTGATGTCTATAGTAGGAAGGATCTTAGAAACCTTTATAAAGGAGAGATTATAGGTTCCTGGAGGTAAGTGGACTGCAGGCCTAAGACAACATGTCTTTTTCAAGTGGAAGGTCATGCCATATGAATCTCATCAAGTTTTTCAGTTGAGTGACAAGAACAGTAGACATGGAACAACATATAAACATGCTACTTCTGGATTTAAGTAAAACCTTTGACACTCAAGGTTGGTGAAGAAACTGGGCAACTTGAGGATTGTGGAAAAGATAACTATGAAGTGATAATGCAGTTATTTTGTTACCAGGACCACGCATATCTGATTTAAAGTCTACTAAGCATTTTGACTTTGAGAATATTCAAACATTGCTTCAGCATCACAAACGAGTGTTAAAAATGACCACAACCAAGTACTTGTTAATTTTTGTTTATCAAATGTTAGAGTTTTCCACATACAACTCCACTTATTACTATTAATACAGTGCCTTATACTGTCTTGAAAACAAACAGGTACCTAGCCAGGGCAAGCCCAGTTGATGTACAATCTAATGATTAGAACTGATATCTTATTAATTACTCAGACTCGTAAATAGGGCTGTATCATGTTAGAGAGAAAAACAGTAATACTCAAAGCATAAGCAGTGGAAGGATATATATCCTAGTACAGTATATAAATACTAGTAACAGAAAACAGCTATGCATACTCATAATACTAAAAAGGGTTCAACGCATTTTAGTTTGGCAGAGCAAATACAGAGCAAAATACTTCTTAGCTTTATTTACAGTAGCCCCCCCCCCCCAACCAGCAGAAGGTATTCTTTTCCAGATTGGATTGTGACTTGTGAGCACTGGTTAAGGTGTTGTTGTGACTTTGCATCTGCATCTCTTCTTGATTGCACAGTGCAATCTTAATCTGTCTGTGCTTTTGCATCTGTTTAGAGCCCAATCTCCATAACTGCAAGCCGCAGTTGTTGTTTATTTTCGCTTCACATCCACTGGCCCAGACTGAAAGTTCAGAAATCTAAATTTTTTTACAGTTTTCTTTGTGATCACTCAAATGCCTGCAAAGAGACATGCAAGCAAAGCTGTTTCGGCCATGGCACTGCTGCCAGTGGCAAGACTATCTGTGGCATGGTAGTATGTAAGTGCATAGCTAATGTTAGTAAAGGATTTTTCTATCAATGTTTTTATAGCACAATCTGTAGCTTCGCTAATAGTTGGAAGAGATGATGTCCTAGTTGGTGGTGTTAGCGCAGTTTCTGCTGGCATGAGTATTTCTGCCTGAAGTTACACTTCTGACAACTTAACCTTATCAAAAAATAGGTAGACCATGATGAGGGCACTAGGGAGAGGGCACTGGCAATAATAGTAACCCAGTCCCCAGTGCTTTGCAGGAAAGGCTCCTAGGGGATACAGCAGCCGGATGGGGGGTGTGAGTGACTATAATGACATCCCGTCACTATACATATGCATGTGCAGGGGGGTGGGAGCAGGCATGCACAGTGAGGAATGTAGGTGGTGGTACCACAGTTGGTTTCTGTGCCAACCCCATGGCGTGGTGGGTGGGTTGCCAGTGTTGGTCAGCAGGGTACTGGGTTTGGGTTTGGGTGCTGGTACATTTTTGTTGCGCCCGGCCCAAACCTTTTTTTTTAAATGTTCCATTCCCCCAACATGCACCCCCTAGAGTTAAGAATCCTTTAGTAGGGATGAGGGGGTGCAGACCCCAGTGGGGGGGGCATGGGGGAACCCCCAAAAGAAAACATTAAAATCTAAGACTCAGGCACCCTTTTGCTGTGCGCCGGGGTGTCAGAGTGCCAAAATACATTTCTGGCACTCTTGGCTTCTGCATAACAGTGATCACCTTTAGGCTTTTGCCGTTATGACATAGTTCCAAAAAATATAGTTGAGTCTAAAGATGTGACTGACAGTGTTAATAATGTCATACTCCCCATTAGCAACCCCATGGTAGCTGAACATGAGTCTGATCCTGGCAACGATAACTCATAATGTCACATTTCTTCCAGAACTGTTGAGGTCATGCCTTTGCCATCCAATGTTTCTAAGTGTGGCGCAAAAATATCGGATGATGATGATGATACTGATGTTGTGGTTGGAACATGTTCTCCACATGACAGCATCCAAGCTGAAAATGTGGATGTGGATGATGTTGATGAATATGATGATGATGTCAGTGACCTCTGTTGGGAGCCAGAGAAAAAGAAAAGTAAAGTTGGCTGTGTCTGGGTCTGTTGGCGTTAATCCCCCCCTCCAAAAAAAGTTGCTATTTAGCAGTTCCTGTTCATGATAATGATCCAGTAATATTCATAGGTAGTCATGGTGGGCAGTTGGAGTCCAAGAGTGTCCAGCCTGAAAAATCATGTAGCACACCCACCATTTCAGGGGTTAAAAAAACAGAGTCCAATAAGCAGCATCAGGGACATGTTAAAAGTAGGAGATCATAATGCCTTGTTTGGGATTTTTTTTGTCCAAGATGCAAATGATGAGTCAGTTGCAATCTGCTAGCTTTTCCATGCACATGTGAGTCAAGGTAAAAGGGGCAGTCATCTGGGCATGGGGGACCAGCATACACATCTTAAGAACAGGTACATAGCACTGTGGACCCAGCAACAGATGGCAGCTAATGCCATAGTGGGGCGTTCACCCTCATCATCAACCTTACTGAGCATGTTATCCCCTTCCATGTGTGTAAGACCAAGTAGAACTGTCTGCAGTAGCAGTGAAATAACACCAGAGGATTACTACAGGCATGATGAAGGGGAGGATTTTGATTTAGAAATCTTGTCAAGTGGTGGTCAGACTAGCAGTGGTGGTGGTGGTGGTGGTCAATGCAGTATGTCTAGTGCAAGTGGTACATTAACCCTGTATGTGAAACAGGAAAATAACTTCATTTGTAGACTTGTCACCTGTATACCCCTCTTCATCACATGTCCCCACCCACTCCTGGCCATTTTGCAGAGCAGAGCCATTTGTCACACTCCATTCAAAGCGTGTAAGTCAGCCCACACTGGAGAGTGTTTTTGCCCATAACCTCCTGCCTGCCTGAAGGCATGTGACCTACACTGTGTGTTTATGTGATGTGTGTGGATGCCTGTAATTTCACTCCACCTTAAGGTGGAATAAGGCAGAGTGCACAAAACAAAATCATAATTACAATGCAAAGTGGTGAAGTGAGGGTTTAAAATGGGCCCTTCTCATAGCAGAATACTAACGTGAAGTGGCCATTTTGCGTCCAGTTTGCGGGCAGAATTTTACTTTGCTGCATCTCTAGTCACCATGCAAGGTTCATCATATGTTCTGCACTTCTTATTAGCCTCTGATCTCTCCAGTTTCAAATAATATTCTGTGATCTTGACACCAGCAGCCCCTGAAGACTCACCCAGTCACTTACACGATTCAGCAAAATGTTCAGGTACTGCTCGGACACAATTAAATCCAAACTGTCCTCTTTAGAGTGTACCTCTTATTTTAACCACTAAGTAGCCACATCTTTCAATTTTTGAACCGCCCTCTGGGTCAGATTCCATCTTTAAAATAAATTTGTGTGAAAGTTTCATCAATAGCTCTCTTCAGTTATCCCAATCTGATCTAGAAAAAACACCATTACCTGATCATAGTCTCTGGCAATGGCATCTCCTAGGCTCTGATAAGCAACTCTGTGCATCCCCAGTCAGATATGGTAGAAAGTGAGTGGCCAAGCAGTGCTACTGGCAACACTCAGAAGCTATAGGTAGACTTCAGGGTCATCCTCATAACCCATATTTGTTAGCATGGGGTGAGGTCCTATAGTGACAGGATTCTTTTTGACCTGGATCTTGGGAACAGTTTCTTTCTATGCTTGCAGCACCATCTTCATTAACTCCTGCCATTGCTGCTCTCTCTGCACCTGCTGTTGTGCCTGTTGCTGACTTCTCTCAGAATACAATTGGGCTTGCTGGGTCATCCAGGCCATCCAGTTCCTTTGCATTTGGACATGTTGCACCAGTTGTTGGTTTCATTGAGACTGCTGTTGTGCTTGCTGAACCATCCAGTCCCTTTGCATCTGGGCCTGTAATGTTTGCTGTTCTGTGAGTCATTTCAGTATTTTGCCCAATTCTACTGCATCTTGTCACTATTTAGACAAGAGGAACTTCAATCCTACCATTGCCACCATATGTAACAGTGCTATAGCAAGCCTGTACTTTTGGGGGAACCCTCAGGAAAAAAAGACCTCTAGGCAAAATTCAAAGAAACAAGCAGTTGCTTTACTAAAGCCCCAAACAATGGTTCAAAGCAGCTTACTTTGGCAAAGCAAATACAGAACAAAATACTTTTTTTTAGCTTGCTTCAGCTCTCTATTTCACAGCAGCCCTGCTCTCTCTCTCTCTCTCTCAAGCCCACAAATAATTCCTCTTGATTTTTCTGGTTTCCTCTTTATTCCTCCTAGTTGAGGCTCATTTTTGCTGTTCCCTCTCAGGTATTTCCAAGCTGACTATCAGCCAGTGTATATGGCCTTTGAAGACCCAGGCCAAATATCAGCAGGGCTGGGATTCAATTCACTCTGTTTTACTGCTAGTACCTTAGTGGAAAAGAGGTCCTAGGTGAAAGTTGTATAGACTATTTACATTGCTTATTTGTTATTCTGCAGGTAAGGGGGTGCTGTTCAGAGTGATAAGCCCATAAAACAAAATTTCTCATTTTGCTTCACAGCCTTCTCCTCGCACTCATCATTGTGAGTTCTACAAGTCCCTAAGTTGGTTTTCCTCTGATCTAATGTTTTATTATAAGAGGGGTATCACGGTATAAAAATCCCATTGGTCTGATCCCCCATTTGCTTCACTGCATTTTTCTTTTTCAAGAACAGCATATCCCCATTATGTCTACTAATTGCAATTTGTTTTCCTTTTCCTTTATACAAACAAGAAAAAGTGCACTGTTCATTGGTTTTTCAAGCTGGCAAAATGTTTTATATTCTTTACCTCAACATATTGATTGTGCTAAACCATTAGATACACTTATGAGGGTCATTATAAAGTCCATTGTTAATAATCTGGAGTGTAATTATTTTAACATATGCTGTATGCTCTTAGAAAGTACATCTTTACTAATTAGGAGAGTAATTATGTTGACATAAGTTGTATGCTCTATATTATTTATTATTGTTTTGTATATTTTTTGTGTATCTAATTAACCACACACATGGGGTATGTAGCACATGGACTTAGAGTATAAATAAAAAGGCTAAACTAATCTCACTATGGTAGGCAGGTAAAAACAACAAGAAACAAAAAAAAAATGACTGAATGGAAGGACTCAGATGGAATGGAGTCAGACCTGGGGTGTCCCAACGATTAGTATAAGACAAGTTATTTCTAATATATTCATTTGTGATACAAGGAAAGATACAGTGACATAGAAACATAGACTTTGATGGCAGATAAGGAACACTTGGCCCACCTAGTCTGCCCATTTCCCTATCTATTGGATAAGCTGCAGATCCTAGTTAACCAAAAGCCTACTTCTTCCTACCCCCCACCAGAATTGCCTTGTATCTGTCTGTCATAGAGGCACAGGTCAGGAAGCATAGGAAAACCAGAAGCAGTTGTAGAATTCACCAGAAATTATTTATTTACACTAGCAGTATCATAAAAACAATACGCTTGTTCATAATAACTATGTACAGAGGAGAAATTAATTATTTTTTTCTTTCAGTCTCTGTGTCCTTTTTCTTCTATATTTCTTTTGCAGTTGCAGCTTTGCTCTTGTATAAGTCTTTTCAACCCCCAATCTTAGCAAGCATCCTGATCTTGTAAGTGTTCTGTTCTTGTAAGTTTCAGGAGCTGCTAGAAGACAGTGTGCTTATTGAGGCCCCCTTTGTACAGCTTTTGCAAAAGGCTCAAACATTTGCACTCAAATAACCTCTAGCTTCCAATGGCTTTTTGCAGTCATCTCAAATTATAATTATATACAGTTCAAAAGTAACACTATATATTTTTTAAACACAAGGGATCCCAATTTCAGTTACACTTCCATACAATGATATGTACATATTTCTATACCAGCGGATATGCAAGGGAGGAAAAATAGACAGCTAGGGAAAACTGAGAGACAGTGAGAGGCAAAGAATTGTGAGATTGTTGGGGTGATCAAGTCCGAAGTCTCACAGGAAAATTGGGTTGCGCAACCATACAGAGAACATAGAAAAGGAAAGAATAGATCCTTGCCTTTAAACACTTACTCTAACAAATGGGACAAGGTCCTATTCCACCCTGTCACATACACCTCCCTCCTTAAGAGGGAACCTGTTTTATTAAACAGGTTTCTAAAACTTTGTATTCTCTACTAACATTTGCTGCCTTCAACAAGTAATCACATATGCATGATCTGTTTTTTTCTAACAGTACAGCAAGCAGCACAGTTCAGACCCATACATTTGTTTTTCAACCTCCAGCATCCTCAATTCCTAATCCATATCTTCACAGGTAATCAGCATTACTGTTCTATTTATAAGATTTGTGTATCACAGTAAATTTAAATGGCTGTAGTGCCAGGTACCACCTTATTATTCTGGAATGTTTTTATCTTTAAGCTGGTTAAGCCAACATAGAGTTATGATCAGTTACAAGAAAAAGTCAGTTCCAAATAAAAATAACACTTAAGGACTCCATGGCCCACTTTGCTGCTAGACATTCCTTTTCAATAGTGGAGTACCTTTCCTTCATGCCATGCAATTTCCTACTTATGTACAGAATAGGATGTTCTGCCCATCTATATTTTGACTCAGTACTACACCTAGGCCTACCTCAGATGCATCTGTTTGTAGCAAAAATTGTTTCTCAAAGTCTGGGCTTCTTAAAATGGTGCTGAACATAATGCAGCCTTTATTGCTTGAAGAGTTTCATCACATTCTGGGGTCAATTTCACATTATTTGGGTACTGTTTCTTCATGAGTTCAGTGAGGGGAGTAGCTAACTCTGCAAAGTTGGGAACAAATCTCCAATATAACCAGCCAGCCCTAAAATGACCTAACATGTTTTTGTTTTAGGTACAAAGCTCTTAGCTACAGCTTCTATTTTAGAGACCTCTGGCTTAACTTCTCCATTTCCCAACACATAACCCAAATATCTGTTTCTGCATGCCCAATGCATATTTGGTAGAATTAATAGTCAGACCTGCATTTTTGATAGCTTGGATAACTGCTCGTAGGTGTTCTAGGTGGCTTTTCCAGTCTGGACTGTACACCACAACATCATCTAGGTATGCAGCACAATAACCAGTGTAAGGGGATAAAATGACATCCATTAACCATTGGAATGCAGCCGGCACACTATGCAAACCAAAAGGCATGGTGGTGAACTGATAGAATCCTATGGGGTGGCAAATGCAGTTTTATTAGTGGATTCTTTAGCTAACGGTATTTGGCAGTAACCCTTGGTGAGACTGAGGGTACTGATATACTTTGCACTCCCCAGTCTGTCCACCAAATCATCTATTCTGGGCATAAGATAACTTTCAAATTCTGACACTTAATTAAGTTTCCTATAATCAAGGCAGACTCTAACACCCCCTTCTTTTTTGTTTACAATTACCTTTGGAGATGCCAAGCACTCCTCAACTCCTTTATGATACCTGATTCTCTCATTTTTTGTATTTCCTTAACCACATTGGCTCTTAATCACTCTGGCAACTTCTAAGTCTTTTGTCTAATAGGATGAGCATTCCTTGTCACTATTACGTGCTCAACCCATTTTGTTCATCCTGGTACCATGGTAAATGTCTACAGTTTGTTCTGAAGTTAAGGAAACATTCACCTTTACAGCGTCAGCTTTTACTGTTTGTTCAAGTCTAACATAAGCTATATCAATATCTTCCTTGTCAGTTTCTAGTAAAACTAGTAAAGCAACTTTTGACATTTTTTCAACCCATTTCTTGAGAAGGTTAGCATGGTATATCTCAGTAGGATTTTTCCTGTCATGGGTCTCAGTCTCATAGTTAACAGTGCCAGTACATCTAAGAACCTTATATGGCCCTTGCCACTTCATTAACAGTTTATGTTATGTTCTGGACAACAGAAGAAAAACCTTTTTACCTGACTCGAAAACTTTTTTTTTACCCCATGATCATAATATACCTTCATGAGTTTGGGCCTCTTCCTGATTACTAGGGCAATTTCAACATATTTTGCCAACTTCTTTCTTAGGGCACACATATAAGAAGTTATAGATAGTTTCTAGTGGGGTCATCTTCCCAAGTTTCTTTTTATCACATCCAGTGTCCCTTTGGCTGCTTTCAATAGAACATTTCAAATGGTGAAAACCCTGTTGATGCCTATGGCACTTCTCTGTAAGCAAAAAGAAGGTAAGGCAAGTATTGGTCCCATTCCTTCCCATCCCCTTTTACAAACCTTTTTAACATGCTTTTTATGGTTTGGTTAAATGCTCAACAAGACCATCTGTCTAAGGGTGATGAGGGAAGTACTTATGGAAGTGATACCTAGTAGTCTGTACAACTCATTAAGCAATGCAGCACCAAAATTACTACCCTGACCAGTAAAAATTTCTTTAGGTATGCCCACTCTGCTGAAAATTTCAGCAAGCTCTGCTGTAACTTTTGGGGCTATAACAGCACACATTGGAACTGCTTCTGGGTATCGAGTAGCATAGTTGCATACTACCAGGATAAATTTATTACCCTTTTCACTTTTGTCTAAAGGACCAACCACATCCATTGCAGTTCTCTCAAAAGGCACGTCTATCAAGGGTAGGGGAACTAGGGGCACCTTGTCTTTTCTAGTGACTGACACTACGTTTAGACACTCAGTACAGGAATTACAATAGATAGCAACATCTTCATGAATTACAGGCTAATAAAATCTACACTGCAATCTGGCAAAGTACGATCCTCCCTGAGTGACCAGCCATAGAATTATCATGTGCTATCTGTAACAACTTTGTTCTGTACTTCTGAGGTATAAACAAGTGTTCCATCTGTTCCTGTATCTGAGATTCAATCCAAACTCTGTACAGTAACCCATTACATTTTTTAAATATTGGTCCACCCTGTTTTGGTTTTACTTCCAGCTGCTTAAAATAACCCTGGAGAGAAACATTGTTAGCTTGTTCTGAAAGAAAATCACAATCAGTTATCAATTTAGGTTCAGAATTTTCATATGTTAACCCTTTATGTCCATCATGGAAAGGGACCTGGGGGTAGTCATATCAGATGACCTAAAGGTGGGCATGCAATGTGAGAATGCAACAAGCAGGGATTGGGAATACTGGGATTTGTAGGAAGAGGCATCACCAATACAAAACAGGAAGTTGTTATCCCTCTGTACAGACAGCTGATGAGACCCCATCTGGAGTACTGCATGCAGTTCTGGAGACCCAATCTCCTCAAGGATATAGACAGGATGGAGGCAGTCCAGAGAAGGGCAACTAAAATGGTGCAGGGTCTGCGCCAGTAGACATATGAAGAGAGACTTGAGGAGCTTAATACGTATACCCTCGAGGAAAGGAGCGACTGGGGAACATGATAGAAACTTTCAAGTACCTCAAGGGAATCAACAAAGTCCAAGAGGGTAGCATTTTTCAGAAAAAGAGATGTGCAAGAACAAGGAGGAACAATTTAAAGATAGAAGGGGGCAGCTCAAAGGTAATGTGAGGAAGTAATTTTTCATGGAGAGGGTAGTGGATGAATGGAATGGCCTTCCTGAGGAGGTTGTGGAGTCAAAAACAGTGGGGGAATTCAAGAATGCATGGGGCAGACATAAGACAATTCCAGGAGTTGGGGGTAGGAGGAAGTAGGCTGTTGGTAACTAGGATCTGCAGCTAATCCATTAGGTAGGGAAATGGCCAGACTGGGTGAGCCAAGCAGTCCTTATCTGCCATCAAATTCTATTTTTTGGGCTTTGTCTTTCTTTCCTGGATTTCTGGATCTTGGAGCTGTGCTGAAGCAATTCCAAATCTAAATCATTGAAAGGAAAAGTGTCACCACCATCTGAAATTTTCTTTGCCTGAGCTCTCATTACCACTGCTGCTGAAACATCAGGATTCACACTCTCTTTGATCAACTTACTAAGTCCTGGGAAGTCATTTCCAATAATCACAGGTACAGGTAACTTAGGTACGACCCCCACTTTCATTTGGTTGTGACACACCTCTAATGTTCAGCGTCACTTGAATGGTAGTGGGATAGTATCGAGTGTCCCCGTGGATGCAGATGGCACCAGTACTTCAGTTCCTTTGCACAGTGTTTTCCCAGAACTTTAACATGCACTAGGGTCTGTCTGCTTCCCGAATCAATGAGTGCATTCCCAGTCTTATACCCCACCTTCACAACTGTTAAGTACTTGTCCCAGTTTGCCAAGGACAAATCTGTTCCAGTGCCCCTTTCCTTACTATGACAGTTTCTTGCAAAATGGCCTGGCTTATTGCAGTTATAACAGATAACGTCTTTGGACACAGATTTGTTGCCCCCACCAAAGTTCTTATCAGGCTTGAAGTTTAAATGGAAAAAAGAGTGTCTTACCTGTGCTTGGATGTTACCTCACTGCTGTGGCATTTATCTTGCCATTTAGCAGTCATCAACCAAAGAAACAGCCTTTTCCCCACTCTCTGGTCAGTGTTCCTTTACCCTCAGCTGCATATCTGTAGGCAAGATGTTGATGAATTACTCCATGGCAAATGTGTCAATGATCTGTGGGACTGTTTTGCTCTCTGGTTGGATCCATTTTATCAGAAGTTCTCTGAGTTGGGTGAAGGCTTCTCGAAGATTATTGACCGAATTGTACCTCAGAGATTGAAATCTCTGCCTGTAGGTCTCTCCAGAGATGTCATACCTTTTCAGGATTCCACTTTTCAACAGGTGATAGTTTTCTGACTGTGCAATGTCCATACTGCTGTGGGCAAGTTGGGCTTTCCCTGTAGGTAGGGTACCAGTCTGATTGTCCACTGCTGCTTTGGCCATTGTCAGGCGGTGGCAACTCTTTCAAAAGTTGTCAGGTATGCCTCAATATCATCTGGGGGACACAACTTTGTAGGTTTAATGGATTTTAAGTTGCTTGCATTTTGCTGCTCATCTGGGTCTCTGCTGGATCCTCTGCCTTTGATAACTTGCAAGGCATCCAGCTATTGCTGCTTCATCACTGCATCTCTCTCTTATCTGCTACTCTTGTTGCTGCATCTCTTTTTCTCTCTGCTTCTCAGTATCTTTTTGTTGTATAGTCCACCATTTGAAAAAAGTCCATCAGGCTTTCAGTTTCTGTCAGTGTCTGTTCTTTTTCCATAACTTGTGCTGGCTGAACAATCTCAGACTGGACTTCTGTCTGCTAGTTTGACTGCCATTCTCCTGGTAAAAAACTCCTGGACTTGCTGCTGCGGAATCCATACTTTTCTCTGTGCTTCCCTGGTACTAGGTCCAGTACCCACACACAAAACTCCTGTCTTAGGGAATGCATGGCATACATCCCACTTAGGCTGACACCATCTGTCATCAAGGCATGGGTCAGGAAGCATAGGAAAACCAGAAGCAGTTGTAGAATTCACCGAAAAAATTATTTATTTACACTGACAGTATCATCAAAAGAATAAACTTGTTCATATTATTCATGTACAGAGGAGAAATTCATTTTTTCTTTCACCTCTGTCTCCTTTTCTTCTAAATCTCTTACAGTTGCAGCTTAGCTCTTTTATAAGTCTTTTCAACCCCATGCTTAGCAAACATCCTGTTCTTGTAAGTGTTCTGTTCTAGTAAGTTTCAGGAGCTGCTAGAATACAGTGTGTTTTGAGGCCCCTTGCACAGCTTTTGCAAAAGGCTCAAACATTTGCACTCAAGTAACCTATAGCTTCCAACAGATTTTTGCAGTCATCTCAAATTATACTTATATACATTTCAACAGTAACACTATATATTTTATAAACACAAGGGATCCTAATATCAGTTACATTTCCATAGAATGATTTGCACATATTTCTATGTCAACGGATATGCAAGGGAGGAAAAAGACAGAAAAGAGAAACTGAGAGACAGTGAGAGTAAACGAACTTAGATTGTTGGAGTGATCAAGTCTGAAGTCTCACAGGAAAATTGGGTTGTGCAACCAGATAGAGAAGAGACAGAAAGGAAAGAATAGATCCTTGCATTTAAACACTTTGTCTATTAAATGGGTCAGGGTCCTATTCCACCCTGTCTCACTGTCCAATGCATTGCTGAATTTCCCCACTGTTTTTGACCCACAACCTCCTCAGGAAGGCTGTTCCATGTGTGCACCACCTGTCTGTGAAAAAATACTTCCTCACATTGCACCTGAGCCATTCCCCCCTCTGTCTTCAAATTGTGCTCCCTTATTCTTACATATCACTTTTTCTGAAAGATGCTACCCTCTTGGACATTTTTGATTCCATTGAAGTACTTGAATGTTTCTATCATGTCCTCCCCTCTCCCTCCTTTTCTCGAGAGTATACATAATAAGCTTCTTTAGTCTCTCTTCATATGACTTCTGTTGCAGACCCTGCACTATTTTGGTTGCCCTCCTCTGGACTGCCTCCATCCTGTCTACACCTTTGCAGAGATGGGGTCTCCAGAACTGCACACAGTATTCCAGATGGGGTCTCACCAACTGTCTGTACAGAGGGATAACAACTTCCTGTTTTCTACTGGTGATGCCTCTCACTGTACATCCTAGTATGTCCCCAGCCCTCCTTACAGCCTTTTCACATTACTTGTTTACCTTTATGTTATCTGATATGACTACCCCCAGTGTCCTTTCAATTTTTGTTGTTAATATCCCCCCCCCATTTTGTACTCTTCACCTGGGTTTTTGTTTCCCAGGTGCATTACTTTGCAATTCTTTGCATTGAATCTAAGCTGCCATACTTTTGGCCATTCCTCCAACCTTGCCAAGTCCCTTCTCATCCTTTCCACCCCATTCTGTATCAATCCTGTTGCAGATATTTGTGTCATTTGCACAGAGGCATACTTTTCCTTCCAGTCAATCTGCAATGTCACTTATAAAGACATAAAAAAGGACCAGACCCAGTACTGAACCATGCAGTACCCTGCTAGTAACCCCCCTTTCTTTGAAGTGGACTCTGTTTACTATCACCTCTGTGTCCTGTTGTCTAGCCTGTTTTATACCCAGGCTACCACCCTGGGACCCACTTCCAGGCTGGCTAATTTGTTTATTAGTCTTTTTTGTGGGTCTGTGTCAAATACTTTACTACAGTCTAACTAGACCAAGTCTACAGCCCCTCCATGGTCTACAGTATGCATCTTTGCAAATGACACCATGATCTGCAGTACAGTGGACTCAGGGGTGGGGGTAAGGGCCATGATGAAGGATCAGGAGAAGCTGGAATGGCAGTCTAAAGTGTGGCAGTTGACAAAGAAACAGAAACATAGAAACATAGAATTTGATGGCAGATAAGGACCTCTTGGCCCATCTAGTCTGCCCATTTTTCCTACCTACTGTAACACAATAGATCCTACTTGATCTCCATCTTAGCCCTCCCCTGCCTAATGACTAAGGTTCCTTATGTCTATTCCATGTGTTCTTGAATCCCAGTACAGTTTTTACCCCCACTGGAAGGCTGTTTCAGGCATCCACCACTCTTTCTGTAAAGAAGTACTTCCTTATGTTTCCCCTGAGCCTGTCACCCTCCAGCTTCATAGCATGCCCCCTTGTTCTTGAGCATTCTTTTTTCTGAAAAATACTTCCCTTTTGCACCTTGTTTATACTAGTGAGGTATTTGAAAGTCTCTATCATATCTCCCCTTTCCCTCCTTTCCTCCATGGTGTACATATTGAGGTCCTTTAGTCTCTTTTCATAGGGTCTGTGGTGCGGGCCCTGCACCATTTTAGTTGCCCTCCTCTGGAACGTGTCTATTCTGTCTATGTCCTTCTGGAGATGTGGTCTCTAGAATTAGATACAATACTCTAGGTGAGGTCTCAACAATGATTTATACAACGTTGTCACCACCTCCCTCTTTTTGCTGGTGATACTCCTCCCTATGCACCCCAGAATCACACTGTCTGTCCATACAGCCTTTTTCACACTGTTTGACCACATTTAGGTAGTCAGATATGATTACCCTGAGGTCTCTTTCATGTTTGGTGGTCATCAGTACCACTCTTTCCATCTTGTATCTGCCCCTGAGTGTCTATGCCCTAAGTGCATGATTTTACACTTCTTCACATTGAAACTTATTTGTCACACTCTTGACCACTCCTCAAGCCTTCTTGGATCCCTATTCATTTTGTCCACACACCCCCAGAGTGTCTACCCTATTGCAGATTTTAGTGTTATCTGCAAAAAGGCATTCCTTCACTTCTAGGTTCTCCATAATGTCTCTAATAAATACATTAAAGATGACCAGTCCCAGTACTGATCTTTGTAACACCCTGCTGGTCACCCTTCCTTCCCTGGAGTGAATTCCATTTACCACCACCCACTGACGGGTTTACCCAGAGCGCTTTGACAGCGTTAGTGGCGACATCCTCTACAGCAACAGCTGCAATGCTGACTGTTGGCATTGTAGCCACAGGGATGTCAGTGCACACAATCGGGGAGCTGTGCTCCCAAAACACCCCCTTGTGAGGAGCTCCACCCCCACACACCCTGGTCTCTAGGATTCTTACTCCAAGTCAGAGTTGGACCAGGGGGGTCAATCACCCAGCAATGCAGTCCCGATTGCCGCAAAGACCAGTATAGCGACAGGTGGGTTTTGCTTGATTTCTGGTGCTGTACTGTTTTTTGCCATTGGGGAGTCACTGCGGTGATGGTGTATGCCTCTGATGTCTATCCCAAACCAATCCTTTACCCAGTTTACCACTTTTGGACCCACTCCCAGGATGCTCAGTTTGTTTACTAGTCTTCTGTGTGGAACTGTGTCAAAGGCCTTACTGAAATCATGGTAGACCACATCCACCACTCCAACACATTCTACTTCCCTGGTCACCCAGTCAAAGAAATCTATCTGATTTGTTTGATAAGACCACCCCCTCAGTAAATCCATGCTGCCCTGAATCCTTTAAGCCACTGACTTCAAAATATTCCACAATCCCTTCCTTCAGCAGTGATTCCATTAATTTCTTCACCACTGAATCCAACTGCAGGGAGAGGGGAAGACCTCAGTGAGGGGAGCACAGAGAGGTAGCCAAAAATGTCTGTCAGCATAATCTGGCACTGTATTGACTCTATGCCATAATCGTGTCACTGTTGTGATGGTATACATTCTTCTACTGGAGGTGGTGCTATCAATGGTCTTGTAAACTGGTTTTGTTTGGAGACTGACTAGCCTTTGCTTAGTTACAAAAATCATGGAAACAGTCTTTATGGCACTGAGAGAGTTGGTTTAGGCTAACCAATGTTGGAAATGTTCAAAATCACATTGTTGCAAAGGTTCCAACTTAGGAACAGAAGCTCATTAAGCACAAATTACAGTGTCATCCACATTCATATGATGGAATGGAGAAACAGACTGAGGGGAGGTTGTTAAGAAAAATGGCAAAGCAGATGGTACTGATCTGATTGGAATGGGAGGAATAAGGTGTGGCCAACCTGATCTGACTGGCGTCTGTTGGAAAGGTTAGGAAAGAATCAACCAACAGCAGTATCAGACAATCCTACCCCTCTAAGCTTATACAGGATGATTGGATGGGCCACAGCCTTGAAGATAATGGCCAGGTTGATGAAACTGATGCAATGATCAGGATCTGGTTTATACCTGGTACGTTATTCAGTGACCCAAATAGGAACACAGTGATGGAGTGTATTTTCAGAAGCCATACTGATAGGACAGATTATAAAGGAGCAGTTAAAGATGTATGAGAGAGCTGAGGAAGGTCAAGATTCACCTGTACCATGGCCAAAGTGGGTTGAGCAAGATGGGATGGTAGTTATCAGGGGTAAAGGTGTCTCCTTATTGTGGAATTGGGTGACTTTAGCCCACATACAGACATGGGGGACACAATCAGTTTGAAACAAAATATTGAGAAGGTTTGCAATGGAAGCAGTTACAATGTAGCAGGGGCAGAGTGTTGAAGAAGCCTGGGTTGCTATCCAGCAAGTTTATTACTTCCATAAGGACTGAGGGAGAGCAGCACAGCTAATGTGGTAGCTGTAAGATTGGGAAGAGGGAGATGAAGGTGAGAAAATTGAGACATACAAGAGTGATGGAGGTGGTAATGAGAGAATGAATGGTTTGCCAAGGGAGATGGAGTGAGAGTGGAAAGAGAATATGGAAGGTTTTGAATCTGTTGATGAAAGATAGATATCCAAATACTGCTAATGAAGCTTTTGCTTAGCAGGCAGTGTACCCTTTTGCAAGCTACCTTGCAGTCTGTATGTGACTGCACTGCTTAAATCAGATACATGGGGTCCAATTTAAAACAATCAGTACTGGCACAAAGGTAGTTGGTGCAACAGGCTCTTTGCTCCACGACTTGCACCAGTCTTGATTTTCTAAGGCAGCCAGTGCCACTGGGCAGACTGTCTGCAACAATTGGGCTGGCACCATCCTTGTGATGGCTGCACTGGTGCACCATGGCTGAGGGGGGCATGTACCTCGGCAGGGCTGACATATCCTTACATTAGGATTTTGGAAGCCCCACAATGGGTGAAAAGACATTGCACTTAGACCCTTCTGAAGCTGGTCTAACCTGCCATGCATCACTGCTGGAGCCCCCACTGAGTGGGGGGTGACCCTGTTCCTCTGTGGGGAAGCCATCTATATAATCACCGAAGCCTGCCATACCACTGCTGGAGTGACTGGTAGTCCTTGGCAAGTTAGAGCCTGCAGCCACCCCCACATGATGGCACTGGTGCACCATCCCCCACACAGACTTGCACTGTCCCTGCATTTTCTCAGTCATGGGCAGTTGTCACCCCCTCCCACCAGCTTGTCTCATCCCAACCAGTCCATGAAGCAGACCATGCACTGGATGACCTGCCAGCCACCAGGGCGATCAGCCAGTGGGTCATCACTGCAGGCCACTGCTTCCACAAGCCCATCCTGCAGCTTGTGGCATTCCCTCCGTGTGCTGTTTTCCAGCACAGCTGTCAGCTTGTGGCACACCTAGACTTTGGCACCAGGATCCCACTTTTGTAAAATCTGGTGTAGGGTCCCTGGCACAACCAGGTTTGATGCAGTGATGGCAAGGCAAGGTAATTTTATTTTTCAGGCACCCAATCCTAGAGGCTCTGGGTGCTGTATAATCAAATACATCAAGGAACAATTAAAACCCTATAAATAAAATATAAAACATTCCCATGAAATACTTAAAATCAGACCACCAAAATGGGTGTCTGACCTGACAACAGAATTCTAAGGGGCTATTAAACAAAATATCTCAGAGACCTTATCTGAAGGACAGTGTCTGGGAATGCCTGGCTGAATAAAAAGGTCTTGAGGAGGGCTTTGAATGCCTCACCTGAAGGGGCCTCCCTTACTGATGGAGGAAGTGAATTCCACAGGATGGGGCTGGCAACACTAAAAGATCTGTTACTGGCAGTTGTTAATCTCATCCTGGGAATTGCAAGGGGGTCCCCTAGAGGAGGATAAGAGGGAGCGGACCGTGGCAGCAGGTGTTAGAAGGTCCGACAGGTAGCCAGGGCCCAGTCCATGTAGAACCTTAAAGGTGCACAAGCCCACCTTAAAGATAACCCACCATCGAACAGGCAGCCAGTGCAATTCACGTGGCACTGAGGTGATGTGACAGTATTTAGGCTGTCCTGTCAACATCCTGCAGCCACATTCTGCACTAGCTGCAATTGATGGACGGCATCTTCAGACACCCTGAGGTAGAGCACATTACAGTAGTCAAGTCTTGATATCACAAATGTATGTACCAAGGTGGAGAGTCCCAAGGTGGAACTAGGTGTTTGATCCTAATGATATTCCTCAGGTGGAAAGCTAACCAGACAATGGATGACACCTGTGATTCAAGTGTCAATCCACTGTCAAGGATAACACCAAGACTGAACACCCTAGGAGAGGCCTTCAATGGCACATATCCCAGAAACAATCCAGTCCCTGCACCAGAGGCCAACCTATCATGCCTCCTGTTTGACTCCACCACCAGTACTGCTGTGTTATCGGGGTTCAGTTTCAACCAGCTAGAGGCCATCCAGTCATTAATATTGGCCAGGCAGTTGTTCAGTACATCCACTGCACTGGATGTCCCAGGGGCCAAGGATAGATACAGCTGGGTATCATCGGCATAGCAATGAAAATCCAGACTGTACTTCCTGATGATCCCACCCAGGGGCAGAATATACATGGCAAACAACACTGGTGACAAGACCAAACCCTGAGGTACTGCACAAAACAGAAGGCTGGGGGGGAGAAATTCTCCATCCAACCCTTTGCCTCCTTTGTGGGATAGGACTCAAATCAGCAGATGACAGTGCTGGCGAGTCAACAAAATTCCCTCAGGTGGTCGAGTAACATACAATGGTCCACCGTGTTGAAAACTGAGCAGAAATCAAGAATAATGAGAATTGTCCCCTCTCCTCAATCTCTCACCCTGAGGAGATCATTGTGCACCTGAACTAATGCGGTTTCTGTACAGTGCCCAGCACTAAACCCTGACTGGAGCAGCTCGAAGATATCAAAAGCCATGAGGTGTTCTCTGAGCTGCTGCACCACAATCTTCTCTACAACCTTTCCCAGAAATGGAAGGTTAAAGACAGTACAGTAATTATCCTTGATGTCAGGGTCTAAAGATGTTTTCTTCACTAGGGGTCTTACCACTGCCTCATTCAAGGTATCTGAGAAGAACCCCTCCAACAAAGAACACCAGACAATCAAGATGAACACCAGGCCTACAGAGTCAACACATTCCATTAAGAAACGAGTTGGCACTGGGTCCAGTTAGCCATATGTGTGCTTCAGCCTCGAGAAAACCTCAATGTTCTCGGCTACCTCCACTGGTTTAAATTCCCTCCATCCAGGTGGCATGCACCTCAGACACTCTGTGCGACCACTGTTAGCCACACTGTGGCTCACTGTCAGAATTCTCTGCCTGATGGCAGACACTTTATCCAAGAAGACCTGAACAAACTCATTGCATAAAGCATCAAAAATGCTTTTTTTGGCTGTAGACAAGTTGGATGTAATTGCCTGTCCATAGTCCGAAAAAGCATAGCTGGTCAGGTCTTCCCAATGGCAATCTCCCTGGACAGAAACACTGCCTTCTTATGGTTGATTGCCTCCTGGTACACAACATAGTGTGCACACTGGGCCAGTCTGTCCATCTCCAGTGCAGTCCTCTGCCAGCAGCACTCTAACCTCCGAGTCTTGACCTTCATCGCCTTGAGCTCCCCATCAAACCAAGGGGACCTCAAGTAAGAGGATCTGGGTCATACACTGATCGGTGCAAGGGAGTTGAATGCCCCAGACATTGCCTCATTATAGGCAGTGACTGCTTCACCAACACCCCCTATGCATGCACTGCCCACACTAGATAGGTCAACCCTCCAGGGTCAAACCCCTCAAAGGGCAGTAGCTTACCATCTCTGCAGAAGGAGGGCTCACAGGGGTGGCCCTGAAAAGAACTCCACTGTGCAATGATCAGACCAAATGATCAGATCAGTCTTTAGATTATCAATCTCAAGCCCCGTCAAAAATACCAAGTCCAACATGTGACCACCCTGGTGAGTCGCGGTAGAAACCTCTTGTGACAGACCCAGAGATGACATCAATTGGAGGAAGTGGTAACCCAGCCTAGATGATTCATCATCAACCCAAACACTGAAGTCCCCCAGAACTAAACACCTGGGGGCCTCCAATGTTTTACCGATGACAAAGTCGGCTACTTCCTGCAGGACCTCTCCTGCCACCCCAGGGGGTCAGTAAATCAGGAGAATCCTATAACCTGCACCTGGACCACCCCAGATGGCCACACATTCAAATGAACTCAGTGTTCTCACTGGGTGCATGTTGAAGCCTAGCTCAGATCTAAAATAGATGGCCACACCCCCTTCCCGCATTCCACTCTGGGGCAGTGCACAATGGAGCATCTGTGGGGGGGGGGGCAGCAGCCTCTAAGACCAGACCAGCATCATCCCATACCCAGGTCTCCACAATGCATGCCAAATTGACTGACAAAACCAGATCCACTATAACTGCAGTCTTATTTCCAATCGATCTGGTACTGCACAGTACTGCCTTCGACACACTATATGCAGATCTAACCAGGCATTTTAAAATTGCACCCACGGCTTCTTTCTTCACTCAAAATGTAGTATTTGGCTTGGAGCTAAAGCAGATTAAAACTGGATTGGGGTGGTAAATAATGAATGTTAATTAATCTTCCTGTAGCTGTCTTGAAGCAAGTAGTGTTGGCATGGCAGTGAAAGAGTTTTCTGATATTTGTTTGTGGTGATGTGACAGAATCTACAACCCACTAAAGCCATTGCCCACTGGCTCTATTAATTTTCAAAATTATATATAATGCATCAAAACCAAAATGAATGCATCAACATACAAAAAAGTTGAATCGCTATTTTAATTTAAAGCATGTGTGTACGAACTGAAAACTGTAAACTGCACTTCTGTCCTTTGTAACTTATTATCTTATACCACTAAGGATAGTTTCTGAAAAAAGGAAGCAATGCTCATTGCTCAGTGTACTCACCAAGTTAACAAATACATTGAATTGAATATTATCCTACACTGTCACTCATTTACTTGACAAGATTATAGTATTAATGCATATATTTTAATATTTTTGTATATTTTACAAGCACACACGCACACGAACAACACAATGCACACACTCTTTAGATTAAAAACAACAGACATGATATAGGAATAGAAAGTATATACTAGATTTATGACTCAAAGCTGTGAAGTGGTTATGTCACTCATAATGGCAAGCATACTGTAATGGTTTCACAAGAGAATAATATCCATTAACAGTGGTAGAGATGGTGATGATGAATACAATGACATTATTGACAGATCCAGCAATACTAATGTTGACTCTGAGTCTTTGTGTAATGAGTTGGTTGATGACAATATATAGAATAAAGTCAGAATGACTGTGGTATGAATTTGTTTTACACACTTGAGCTTTATGCTGCAATATAAACCTTAAATGTAATGCTTAAGCTGTTTGTGAAGGCAGCACATACCAAAAGTTGTTAATATACTAGTATTAAGTCTGTCCACCATATTTTATTTTTAACAAATATTGCTTTTTTTCCCCTTGTGTGAAGTCTCCCCTCCACTAGTATTGTGGGAAAAAAACTCACACCAACACCCTAGAGCAAAATATCTACCACAAATGTACTGTTTACTCTGCATAAGCCTTAGCAGTTTATTTCTTTTTATGTTCACTTGCAAAGCATGTCAACATATTTGTATTTGTCTGAGCTCTGAAAGGGCTTTTTGGGGCACGTCTCTGCTCCACCTATCACAGCTTCAGAATACTGAATCTAATCCCTGATTCACCCAATCACTGCCTTTCTCCTCCTTTTCCCTTTGATGTCCTTGCCCAATCACAAGGCTGGAAAATAAAAAGTGGAAGTGGGGTTTCTTGTGTATCTTGTATAGTAGTTCCTACTAACGACCTTTCCTCTGCTGTATGTTCCACACATCTGCTACTGTTCTGTACATTGCTTCTCAGGGAAGTATAGTGATGTTGCACAATGGTCATTTTTTTTTTGCTGTCTGTAGCTGCTATGTCAACATGCACCAACCCTTAAACAAACAGATGGTGGTTGCCTTACCACTGGAATGACCTCCTCCATACACAAACATTAAACAAAATTGGTGGAGAATGCTCAATCCCACTGCTGATGTCTCCCACCTGACCTAGTTAGTACACAAAGACAGTTTTGGGTGTGCAACCCCATAGCCAGTATCCCTGCTGCCTGACTCAGTCAGTACATAAAACTGGTGTCATGTGCTGAACTTTGCCACAATTATCCCTGCTCCTGCCTGACTAAGATGCTAAAATTGCCAGTTGGTGCTATTAACAAATGTCAGGATCATCCCTTTATACCTGACAACCTTTTCAATAAAACTGGTGGTGGGTGCTCAATATCACCAGTGGTATCCTCCCACTCCTGAGCCTGACCCATCTCTTAAATCCACCATTTGAGTTATAACCCCCAGTGCCAGCTAGCACCTCCTAAACCACAGTATGCAATACCAGAGTGCCCACCCACAGTGCTGTCAAACAACTCTCCAACACTGGGGTATCCATTCCATAGTGTCAAAACCTGTAAAAAAACTCTCTTAATGTTTCTTTTTTTAACATGAAATGAAGAAACATTTCCATCAGTGTTTTTCAGCCCTCTGCAACCCCTCTCCCCACCAAACCCCTCTTTCCACACACACCACACCACTACCTCACTTACTTTTCTAAGGTACAATGACACAATCTCCTCACAGACAAAGAAGCTCATTCCCCATGGTACTCATCCACAAACTGACTGAAAACAAGGTATGTTTGAAGTTCTTTATAATGCATCTTGGACTTTTGCTCATAACTATGTTATTTGTTAAAATTTCTGTTTCAGATGTTAAACATAGTCTTGTGTTGCCCCACCTCATGAACAAGACATTTCAAATCACCTTCCTGAAACATGTTTTTGCAGTTGCTTTGTGAAATCACCATTTGGAGTTTAATAAAAAAAATTCTACTTGTCTTGATTACAAGGAGGGGGCATAATAAGACAAAATAAAAAATTGTTGGTCAAAATGTAAAAATAAATTAACATTGTGATGAAATGTTGAAGGTTTTCAATGTTTATTTATAACTCTGTTGTGCAGATTTTGACCACAAATTGTCTACAGAGTCATTTTATTACACCACCCCATGACCATGACAGGTTTCATTTTTCAAATCCTGCCAAGAGTATTTTACACTCATGCAGCAAAATAACATTGAAGCTATGATTGTATTATAAACACCTGTCATGTTAATAAGGTGAGGTCATAAACAGACTATGCTAATAAGTTGATGTCAAAGTCTCACAAAATAACAAAACTATGAACATTTTATTAAAGACACCTGTCATGTTCATTAATGTGGTGTCATAGAAAGAATATGTTAGAAATTTGGGGTCAAAATCTCAAAAAGCAATGTTATAACCAAATGATGACATTTTTAACTATTTACTCAATTTTTGTCTTACTTTTTGAACTCAAATTTTTCTCATAGTCAAATTTTTACACTCATCTCATGAACATGGCAAGTGTCATATTCAACCCCCTCTTCAAAACCCATTTTCATGGTTGTCCCATAAAAATCATGTTCTGGACAACATTTGGTAAATTACATCTGTCATGCTCATTGTGCAGGGATAATTAAAATAATATTTGAAAATTCAGAGTCACAGTCTAAGAAAATAACACAATTATGTGTGAACCTCTTCATTTCCTGATCATGGCAATTTTAGTATTATAACTTATGTTATTCATTTGTTAATTTTAAGTGCTACACTCTCTATGCCCAACAACTACATCACAAATACAAGCAAGTGAACATTTCACATTCACCAATGCTTGCTTACTTAGTTGGCTGATTTTACCATTTTTCAAGTTTCAGGTTTTTAAACTAACATGCACATACTGTGTACATAATAGCCAGCAGCTAAGTAAACCATAGCTAGCAGAAACAGAGCATGCCAAGAGTCTGCATTTGTTTTCCAATCCTATTTTACTCAGTTGAGACATCACAACCATTTAATGTAACTCTCCCAGCTGTATTTCTCTCTACACATCTCCAATTTGTGCAGGGTGGATAACAGTAAGCTTGCATGGCTTACCTGGCTAAACATGTCCTCGCTCCTGCAGCGTGTCTTATCCTTGCTAAAGGAGTGCTCTTACCCTCCTTAAACTATGGACTCCTTTGCTAAGTCCTTCTTGTCTAAGTGGGATGTGGACTATAATAACATCTGCTATGGGAGGCCAGGCCTTTGTCATTTGTGCACCAAGGCTATGGAACTCCTTCCCATGTTCTGTTCATAGCAACTACTCTCATTGCCTCTTCAGAAGGTCTTCATGGAATTATATGAAAGATAACTCAGCCTGCACTTAAATATAACTGTTTTTCTTTCATTTATTATGGAGGACTGTAGGATTTCCTGATTTACTTTTATAGGCTTTAACCATGCTCACTGTACTATAAGCTTCTACTTTATACTGTACTGTTGATATTACTGCTGCTGTATCCAATCCAATTTTTTTATTTTTTTTTATTTTAATATTTCTATGCTTTGGCTGTGTATTTTTGTATTATACTTTGCCTTGCATCTTACATTTTACTTTTGGTTGTAGCACTATGTATCTAATATGCTCATGTCTTCATTTTCTGTAGTTTTCACTTGTTTTTATTCTTCACATTGTAACCTCTTCAGTCATGGCACTCGGTCATGATAGTGCCAACAACAATAGTGTGGAAAAAATAATGCCAATTTTGTGTTTAAGGCCCCCGCACCACCTGGACTAACATATTCTTACTCCGGGGGAAGCAGATCATGGGGACAGTTATAATTCATGGGGCCATAGAATACAGTCTCCATGGCCCCATGTACAAAACCCTAAGTCCTGGGTGCAAAGAAAGTTGGAGACCAGGACTCCACTGTTGCTAACTGAGCTGCTCTATTTATCAGCCCTCCTTAGAAACATAGAAACATAGACTTTGATGGCAGATAAGGACCACTTGGCCCATCTAGTCTGCCCATTTCCCTACCTACAGGATAGGCCACAGATCCTAGTTAACCATCAGCCTATTTCTTTCTGCTCCCCACAAGAATTGTCTTATGTCTGTCCCATGCATTTTTGAATTCTCCCACAGTTTTAGACCCCATAACCTCCTCAGGAAGGCTGTTCCATGCATCCACTACCCTCTCTGTGAAATAATAGTTCCTCACATTGCCCCTGAACTTCCCCTCTCTATCTTTAAATGGTGTCCCCTTGTTCTTGTACGTCTCTTTTTCTGAAAGATGCTACCCTCTTGGACTTTGTTGATTCCACTGAGGTACTTAAAAGTTTCTATCATGGCCCCTCTCCTTCTTTCCTCAAAGGTATACATATTAAGCTCCTTTAGTCTATTCTCGTACGGCTTCTCTTGCAGACCCTGCACCATTTTAGTTGCCCTCCTCTGACTGCCTCTATCCTGTCTATTTCTTATGGAGATGGGGTCACCAGAACTGGATGCAGTACTCCAGATGGTGTCTCATCAATTGTCTGTACAGAGGGATAACAACTTCCTGTTTTCTGCTGGTGATGCCTCCTTATGCATCCCAGTATACCCTACCCCTACTGCCTTCTCACATTGCTTGCTAACCTTAAGGTCATCTGATATGATTACCCCCAGGTCCCTTTCCTTTTTGTTGTTGTTACTACCCCCCATTGTGTATTCTTCCCTAGGTTCTTGTTTCCCAGGTGCATTATTTTGCACTTCTTTGCATTGAATCCAAGCTGCCATACTTCTGACCATTCCTCCAACCTTGCAAGTCCCTTCTCATCCGTTCCACGCCTCCTTGTGTATCAACCCTGTTGCAGATCTTTGTGTCATTTGCAAAGAGGCGTAATTTTCCTTCCAGACCCTCTGCAATGTCACTTATGAAGACATTAAAAAGGATTGGACCCAGTACTGAACCCTGCGGTACCCCACTAGTAACCCCTCTTTCTTCAGAGTGGAAGCCATTTACAATTACCTTCTGTGTCCTTTTGTCCAGCCAATGTTTTACCCAGGCTACCACCCTCGGACCCACTCCCAGGCTGGTTAATTTGACTATTAATCTTTTGTGTGGGACTGTGTCAAATGCCTTGCTAAAGTCTAGGTAGGCCATGTCCACAGCCCCTCCCTGGTCTACTACTTTGGTCACCCAGTCAAAGAAATCTATTAGATTCATCTGACATGACCTTCCTGCTGTGAACCCATGCTGCCTTGGGTCCTGTGCCCCACTGGCCTCTAGGTACTCAAGAATTCTTTCCTTCAGAAGTGACTCCATCACTTTCCCTACCACAATGGTCAAACTGACAGGTCAGTAGTTTCCTGCCTCTGTCTTGGTCCCACTTTTATGAAGGTGAATCACATCCACCTTCCTCCAGTCCTCGGGTACCACACCATCCTCCCATGATTTATTAAAAAGAGTAGCCAGTGGTTTCACTAGTTCCCCCCTTAATTATTTTAGAATTCTGGGTGAATTCCATCAGGCCCCATTGCTTTGTCCACCTTCAGTTTTAGGAGTTCTTGCAGAACCTTTTCTTCTGTGAAAGGACTGGATCCCCCCCTATCAAGAGTGCTTCAGTTAATTGGATTAGGCACTTAACCCTCCTCTTTTGTGAATACTGAGCAGAAATATTCATTCAGTATCCCTGCTTTTTCACTGTCCCCCTCTGCCCACCCACTGTTCATTCTATTCAGCCTCACTATCCCTCCCTTTGTCTTTCTACGCTCGCTGATGTACCTATAAAAAGTTTTATCCCCCTTCTTAACTGAGTTGTCTATCGTTTCTCAGTTTGGGCCTTTGCTATTCTGACTTCCCTCCTGCTTCCTTCTGCCTTAACTGGTACAGCTCTCTGTCCTGCTTCTTCTGTGTTTCCTTATACTTCTGGAATGCTATCTTTTCTTCCTGACTTTCACAGCCACCTCTTTTGAGAACCATAGTGGCTTTTTCTTTCATTTTGATTTGTTTATTTGCTTCACACAAAGGTTTGTTGCCTCTGTGATGGCAGTTTTGATGATTCCCCATTGTTGCTCCACACCTCCTTCTAGCCTGTTTGCTAGTGCTTTTCTGAGGCACTCTCCCATCATGGCTAAGTCAGCCCTCCTGAAGTCCCAAACCCTCACTTTTGTATGGCTTGACTCTGTAGCTGAGTTTAACATGAACCACACTGTTTGGTGGTCACTTGTTCCCAGATGGCAACCCACTCCTAGATCTGAGATCCTCTCACTGCCCTCGTTTGAGAGTATGAGGTCTAAGATTGGTCCCCCACAAGTGGGTTTCAAAACTAGCTGTCTGAGGACTGCCACCTGTAGGGCATCAAGAATGGCCCTGCTCTTGGATGTAGCTGCAGCAAAGGTGCTCCAGTTAACATCTGGCATATTCAGGTCTCCCATCAACAGTATCTCCCCTTTCTCTGCCATCCTATGAATGCCTTCTATCATATCCTTGTCCATTCCCTCCCCCTGACATGGGGGTCTGTACACAACCCCTGTGCAGATTGTGGTGCCCTTTCCAGTCTCCAAGGTGACCCACAGTGCCTCCTCTCCTGCCTATTTACTCTTTTATTCAGTTATCCCTTCCTTTACATAGAGAGCTACTCCTCCCCCTCTTCTCTCCTGTCTGTCTCTCCTGTAGGTTATGTACCCTGGTATGTTAACATCCCAGTCATGGTTCTCTTGCCACAGGAACAGCTCTTCCAGCCTCCTGGATTCTGGTGCCCTTGTGCTATATCAGCACTATGGACAGTAACCAGGGGAGCACTTATTGAAAGTGCTGTATATCCCCTCTCGCTGTCCATGATACCACTATACAAACTAACACTTTGTAGAATGGAGCTATTTATGTAGTGCTAATTGAACTGGGTAACCTTTCCTGTTGGGGTACCAAAGGCAAAAGGACCCTTGTAGAGGGTTCCATCCCTAAAGGTGCCACGGGAAGCTTTCCATGGCTAAAGGTACCTTAGGAAAAATCCCCAGGAGGATAGAGGCAAAGAAGGGGAGGACTGAAAGGAAAAGAGACTGAGAGGCGAAGAAACACTGCTTCAGAGCGAGGTTAGGAGGAACTGTTTATATAGCCCTGGAAGTGGGAGTGGCTGATTGCTCAGCAATTAAACCACAGGCATAGCCTTTCAATTCAATAACCTACACAACCAGTATAGTGTTATGCTTGTGCAACTGTTTTACCTTGCTTTGGCTGTTCACATTCTCTATTCCAGAAGAACTGAAACCCTGTAGGGGTACCAAAGGCAAAATAACCTTAAAGAGGGTTCCACACCTAGAAGTGCCACAGGAACCTTCTCTTGGCTAAAGGTACCTTAGGAAGACTCCCCAAAAGAACTGTAGCAGTGTCAAAGGAACATTAGCGATTGATGGGTACAATACAGAGAAGTAGAGTAACAGCAACAGGCAGCTTGATAAACATAAATCAGATGCAGGTTAGCAGAATAGCAAATATATAATGGATTGCACGAATGACTGCAGGGAGCTTCCTAAGGAGAGAGGGAATGGCAAATAGGAATACCATCCACCTCCATCCAACAGCAGAATCTACCTAAGTAAATTAGGGAATACTGCCTAAGGCTAACTAAATATTATGACTTGAGGCATGGAGGAGAGAAAAAAAAACCTTTGACAAGGAAATCTCTGGGGATCCAATGCCTAAGTCACCTTCCCTCCGGGCTTGGGATATTTCTTGATTAGTGATGGCTCTGCTGCTGCAATTTGGAAACCCAATTAAAGTGGGGTAGAAAATATTCCAATCTGGAGGAAAGCTCTCCTCTATCCCTCTAAAGGAAATGCCATGGAGGGTTGTGAGCTGGTTTGCTCTGCAAAAAGTCTCCAAGGTGGGAGGAGGAGAGCAGCAGCTCCTGAGGAGCTCAGCTGGCTTACCAATCTAAAAACAAACTAGGTGAAACAGATGCAGTCATGGGGAGAATAGATTAGAAGGTGCCACCGAACCTGCACGACAAGCCAAAGGAGCCCCTTAGACTTAAAAGCCCCACACTTTGCAGCTGAAGTCTTGAATTCTGCATCAAGAGATGCCATCAATACATCTGCTGGGCTGAAGCTCTACCTGGAGTGAGGTTATTCCCACCATGGGCAAGATGAAAAGGACCCCACACCAAGTTTCACACACTCAAGTTGCAGACTTCATAGGTGCAGAGTGAGTTTGTCAGCTGCAGGGCAAGCCCTGTGCCATGGTAACTAATGGTCATAGTTGGCATGCCTCTGATTATGGAAGACACAAAATAGGAAGGAACATAACAGAAGTGCAGAGCACTGAAACCCCTTAAAGGAGTAGTACACCCAGAATGTGCAAAAAACATATGTTATGTAGAGTGTTTTGATATGTATATTAAATCCTGGTGTGTTCTTCCCTCTGTCTGCTATTTGGAGTTTTTCCTAAATTGCCTGCTAGCAGTATGGTAGTTTTATGACCCCTGGGGATCTCCATAACAAAATAGCTTTATTGGCTTTCTTTCTCCCAGGATGCCCCCATCTCATGTAACAGTGATGCAGCCATGCCCTTAGATTGAGCATGTGTATTGCTTTAAAATTAGTTTAGCAACAGCAGAGCCTTGTAACTTCTTATCCAGGGAGCACAAATGGCAACAGTTAGTTTAGCAGATACATGAGAGCAAGTTAACTGGGGTTTCTGTAAGACAATAGCTACTAAATTGCTCTAATTCACTATTTTTGTTTTCTCTGTGCATCAGATCTAGCTAGCAGGAGTGTTGTAACATCAAAAACACAAATAATGAATTAAAGCTATTTAGAAGCTGTTGTCTTACAGAAACCCCAGTTAGCTTGCTCTCATGTATCTGCTAAACTAACTGTTGCCATTTGTGCTCCCTGGATAAGAAGTTACAAGGCTCTACTGTTGCTAAACTAATTTTAAAGCAATACACATGCTCAATATAAGGGCATGGCTACATAGATACATAGATACATAGACAGTGTCAGCAGATAAGGGTTTATGGCCCACCCAGTCTGCCCATTTGAGCTTGTAAATTCAGTTTGTTTTCCTAGAAGTCTGTTGCCCCTTACCCCTGACCTCCAGAATTCCTTTATGTCTATCCCATGCATTCTTAAATCCCATGATTGTTTCAGCCCCCACCACTTCCTCTGGCACGGTGTTCCACTTGTCCACCACCTGTTCTGTGAAGAAATTCTTTCTCATGTTTCCTCTGAATTGTCCTCCCTCCAACTTCATCCCATGCCCTATTGTCCTGGAACATCTTTTTTGCTTAAAAATAGTGTTTTCCTGCACCCTGTTCCTCCCTGTAAGATACTTGCATGTCTCTATCATATCCCCTCTCTCCCTCCTCTCCTCCAGGGAGTACATGTTCAGTTCCTTCAACCTGTTTTCATAGGACTTGTGATGCAATCCATGCACCATCTTTGTTGCCCTCCTCTGAACCTTTTCTACCCTGTCTATGTCCTTACATAGGTATGGTCTCCAGAACTGTACACTGTACTCCAGGTGGGGCCTCACTAGTGTCTTGTATAGTGGAATTATGACCTCCTTTTCCTGCTGGTGATGCCCCTGCTCATACATCCCAGCATCCTATTTGCTTTACCTGCTGCCTTGTCACACTGTTTCCCTACTCTTGAGGTCATCAGAGATGACAACCCCAAGATCCCTTTCCTGCTTCGGTACATGCTATTCCTCACCCCTAACTGATATATTGTGTCAGGTTTTGTGCCCTATATGCATTATCTTGCACTTTGCATTGAATTTCAACTGCCAAACCCTGACCATTCTTCAAGTTTCTGCAGGTCCCTTCTCATTCTGTATACACCCTCTGGTGTGTCTACTCTGTTACAGAGCTCTGTGTCATCAGCGAACAGTGAAATTCTGCCTTCTAGGTCCTGCGCAATGTCACTGATGAAGATGTTGAATAGGACCGGTCCCAGCAATGATCCCTGTGTTACCCCACTGGTCACTCTTCCCTCTGTGGAGTGACAGCCATTTACCACCACCCTCTGTGTCCTGCCACCCAGCCAGTTACCTACCCACCACACTACTGTTCTGCCCACACCCATATTCCCCAGTTTGTGTAATAGTCTTCTATGTGGCACAGTGTCAAAGGCCTTGCTGAAGTCCAGATAGGCCATGTCCACTGCCCTCCCCTGATCCACCTCCCTAGTCACCCAGTCAAAAAATTCAATGAGGTTGGTCTGACATGACCTCCCCCTGGTGAAACCATGCTGCCTTGGGTCCTGTAGTCCACTGACAACCAGATGTTCCACCAATCTCTCCTTCAGTAGTGCTTCCATGATCTTCCCCACTACCGAGGGTGAGGCTGACTGGTCTGTAGTTCCCTGCTTCCTCTTTGTTCCCACTTTTGTATAAGGGGACTACATCTGCTGTCCTCCAGTCTTTGGGTACCTCCCCTGTTTCCAGTGATCGGCTAAACAGGATAGCCAGAGGTTCAGCCACCACCTCTCTTAGTTCTTTAAGGACCCTGGGTGCACCCCATCTGGCCCCATTGCTTTATCAACTCTTATTACTTCCAGTTCCTTCAGGACCCTTTCTCGTGTAAAGGGAATTGTGTCCATTTCTGCACCATTCTCACCCTTGTACTCCTTCAGACCCATTACCCTCCTCTCTTCATCAGTAAAGACTGAGCAGAAATACCTGTTCAATATGTCAGCTTTACTGTTGTCATCCTCCACGCGGCCCCCATCCTCCCCTTCAGTCTCACTATCCTCCTTTGTCTTTCTTTTTTCACTGATGTACCTGTAAAAGGTTTTGTCCCCTCTACCCACTGATTTTGCAATGTGTTCTTCTGTCTGAGCTTTGGCTTCCCTTACTGACCTCCCTGCCTCCCTTTGCTTCTCCTGGTACTTCTCCCTATCCCCTTCTGCCTGTGTCTTTTTGTATTGCCTGAATGCAATCTTTTTGGCTTTCACTTACTGTTACATGAGATGGGGGCATCCTGGGAGAAGAAAACCAAAAAAACTGTTTGTTATGGAGATCCCCAGGGGTCGTAAAACTACCATACAGCTAGCAGGCAATTTAGGAAAAACTCCAAATACCAGATAGAGGGAAGAACACACTAGGATTTAACATACATATCAAAACACTCTACATAACATATGTTTTTTTACATTCTACTTGTACTACACCTTTAAGTAGATCATACATGTTGTATAGCAGCACATAGCAGACTAAACCTCCAAGGGCAGCATAAGCAATGAGTGGACCTGCACATAGGCCTGTAATACAGTGTAAGCAATGATCAGACCTGTATGTAGATCTGAGAGGCAGCAATTTGCATGACTTGCAGGAGGAAAGCCAACCAGCCCCATTAAGAAGCCAATTAAAAGTCATTTAAATACTCAGAGGATGTTAGCTGAGGAGACAGGATTCGAACATAAGGTATTTGGACTACACTGGTCCACAACTCTGAACTACAATGCCCCAGTCACCCACGATAGGAAAAACAAGGAAGCCACAGTAAAGCACCATGATCCACATGCAGATTTTAAAACTAGTTTACAGCAGTAGCTGTAGCTGAGCTGAACTCCAGAGAATAATGAAGCAGCATACAAAAGTAGTTGAGCAGCATCCAACAACAATTATTTTTATAGCTTCTGGGAGTAACTATGATGAACAAATTTCAGGATTGTAGGGAGAGGCAATGCACTGCAAACAACAGCAATATTGCTTGGTATAATTACATGGAAGCAGGTTTGAATGCCATGGGCTAGCTTTGCCAAGTGAGCCTGGATAGGTGCAAACAATTAAGGTAGATAAGCACTGGGAGCAGAAGCAGGGAAGCAGCAACTGAGCTGAAACATACAGATAACAATTGCAGTTGCACTGAGGGTTTTCTGAGATCTGTTGAGGAAATGGGAGTCAAAATAGCACAAGCACAGGACAGCACAATACAAACAAAGGACAACAGGATGCTAGAGAAACCAGAAAGCCCACAAAAAGTAAAATGCAAAACAAAAACACAAACACAGGAGGACAGGAAACAGGCAACACAAAGAAGCATGCAGCAGCTGTAGGCAAGCAATATTAAGCAAACAGCAGGAGAACACAAAACAAAAGTCCAGCAGAAACCAAGCAGAGTTGACAACAGCAAAACGGGGCGGGAAGGCCCAGCAGGTCCCAAGGAAAAGGAAAACAGACATAGCCTCTTGCTGCAAAGAAAAAGTGCTTCAGAGTGAGGCTGGAAGAAACTGCTTATATATAGTAGCCCAATAAGGCGGGATGGCTAATTGCTCGATCGTTGAAGCACAGGCACAGCCTTTCAATTATACAAAAGTATAATGATGACTTTTGGAGGTGTGCTATAGGAGCCCTTGGACTGCTGCTCCTGCTTCTAGGAATAGCCTGAAGAAATGTTTCAGGGATGTCAGTAACAGTGAGAGTCAGAGAAAACATTTGACCAAGGGTTTTGGGAGTGGGAGTAGTACAATCTGTGAATAACTGAATTGTTAATCATAGTAATATGTGGAAGGCTGTTTGAGAAATGTTAAGAATTCAGCCTTGTCTGGATCTAGCCTTGAGTAATATGTTGGAGCAACATCCCAAATTGCTCTGAAAATTCTTTCCAAGAGAAAGATTGTAGAGTTTAGCCCAGAAAATGCAAACCCACATTAGCCAGTATAGGTCAAATGACTTACAGTACCTGGCTTGCTGTATTGCTGTATTTGGATTGTATCAACATTCCTAATAGAGATTGGCTCTGCTAGATAAACCTATCTCATATACAGTAATCAAGTGGCACTTCATCAAAATCTTTCTCCAAAATATCAAGCAACACTTGTGTTTATCATCCAAATGCTCCAAAATGTCCTCAGTGTCACTGATATCTAACTTTCTTGTTTCTGTGCCATGCCTGGTACTTGCAGTACTGTGGTAGCCAGTGTCAAGATGCACTACATATGGCATATTTGGATATATTGGTAAATATCATAAATGTCCCATGAAAACCGATTGAGATTTCTTGTGAAATATTGTGATAAATCTGTATATTTGGTATCATGTCACTGGTTACTACTATATGAGAAGGCAAATGATAAGGTGCAGAAGATTATGTATAGTTTGCACATTCATGTTGCAGTCACACTTCTCTGTTGCTGCTGAATAAGACTTCACAATACTTCCTGCTTCATAAACTCTATTTGACCAAAAAACATGAACAAATATTTATATTTGTTATCCAGCAGCAATATTCCTGCAATGAGTATATCTGATTTAATGGTGTCCAGCCTTTCCACAACTTGCCTAAGAACCATCTGTGAAAGATGCATGACCATACAGTGGTAATGAGACAAGAATTAAACAGCACTTTGAAATGCTATGGAAATGCTGGGCAGGAAGTGAGATATGCATGCAGCAGCAACTCCATTGTCTTCAACAGTAATTAAATCCAGTTACATCAAGGTACAGTTAACATCAGGTGTACTGGAAGCATGCTGATGTAGAAGTCAATTTTTCATGACTACCACTGTATCTTACTGTAGCTGCTGCTCAGACTAAAAAGAAGTTCTGGTATTACCATCATGGTCACCACCACTAACAACAATACCACCACCTTCCCCAACTTTACTTTGTTCACTTGATATTGCTGTAGATCTGTAAAAATGGTGCATGTGCCTTTCAGGTGGATTTGGTATGAAAGTGACTATTCAAAGTATTGTCAAATCTGCAGTGAAGTCCTTCCCATATCAATGCCAGCTAGACCAGAAATTAGTCTTGCAACAATTTGAGCTCTCCCTATTCAAGTACCTCACTTTTCCAGCATTTTCCACCACTTTGAGCAGAATCCTATTCCCTTTTAATCAGCACTTTAGTGTGCAGGCACCATTCTACCCTTTCACAGTTCCTAATTCAGGACAGATATATAAGCAACACTTAACTTTATGGGTAATTATCCTACCGCTTAGCAGTTCAGTGCATTTATGCAGTTCTTGACTTTCTATGTAACACTTTTCAATAGCACTTTGTCCATAATTACCACACAAGTCCCAATGTGTCCAGCTTGTTCAGGTCTTTCAGTATCTTTTCCTGCAGAGTCCCAGTCGAACAATTACAGCTGCTTCAAGAAGAAATATTCCTTTGCCTAGCTGTGAGATCCACATGCTGCTCCCTGTTCCTTCAGCTGCTCTCTAAGACCATTGGTAACACCTTCTGCCAACTCTTCCTCTTATCTTCTTTTCTTCTCCCTTTATTAGAGTATTTAATAGAGGTCGGGGTTGGGGAGGCTGGATGAGAAGAAAAGCCTTCCTACAGAAGCAGCTCCCCATGCTACTTTCTCAGTCATTGACTGTGGCCTGTAGCCACTGCTCCCTCTGGTGGCCTGACTGCTGATGTGGTCAAATTCTCCCACTCACCACTGACTGCAGCAAAAAAGCAGGCTCCTCTTCCCCCAAATGGCTGCTGATGCAACCAGCCAGCAACTGCAGTCTATGGGCTGGAATGGCTTTTTAAAGTTAGGCTGCATGGCACCTTTTCTCCTGATAGGGCACCTGATTTCAGTACTGTCCTGATAGGTCCTTAGGCCAAGGACTTGATAGGAGGAAAAACATCCCCACTGAAGCAGCTCCCCATGCTGCTTTCTCAGCCACCGACTTCGGCCTGTATCCGTTGCTTCCTCTAGCTGCCCAACTGCCGATGCAGTCAAATTCTCCCACTCGCCACTGACTGCAGCAAAAAAGCAGGCCCCTCTTCCTCCAAACAGCCATTGATGCAACCAACCCTCAGCTCATCCCCTCCTGATCTGAGGCACAGACCACAGCCTCAGTACCCCTAACTATAGAATCCCATACTAGATGTACCCTGTTTCTAACTCTCCCTTACTGGCTGCTGCACTCTTTAGCATGTATTACTGCTACTGAGGCCTTTGTTTTAAGAGAGTGGTCTCTCCACAGAGAGGGGAACATGCAACACTTCACTCAGAGGATGGAAATTGTTGCTTGTTGTGAATCTAGGGACTGTCCCATACCCAAGTTTCTGTCATCCTTCAGCCCCCTCCATTCCCAATACCTTCCAATCCCATAGCAAACACCTGCAGGTTGCTTTATAAAAGGAACAACAATGGACACTCCCAGCCCCAACTCCACCCTACTCTGCAGCTGATGAGTTACGGTCCATGCTGCCACCAGCTCGCAGTGGAGTACCAGCAACCTCCTGCACACTAGGCAGCCCACACCTCTGCAGAGTACCCTGGACAAGGGTTGCACCCCAGGTTCCACTGCTAACTAAATCCCCTTCCCTTGGGCCCCACATCTGCCATCAGTATAGTAAATGACTACTTTATGCCCCTTCTGTAATGGCATTAATATTAAGTACAATAGTTAGGAATATTGCCTTCTTTATACTATCATGATAGATTTAGCTCAAGATACTTCAAACAGGGTATGCTTTCTGAGTTAATTCTTCACAAAATGTAGGTGCAACCCCCTACATTGCAGAACAAAGATATTTTTGACTCTGGGAACAATAGCCAGAATTACAAAAAAAAAAAAAGATGCTCTGATTGGGAAAATGAAAGACGTGTGGAGAGTGGAGGATATCTGGCATGGATGATGGAATGGTTTTACTGCTGACCCTGACCACCTAAAGAGAAACAGAGTAGCTTCACTTTTTAATTTTTTTATTTTCTGGAAATTTGGCGTAATGATTCATAGTACTGAGAGACAATCAGCTAAGCATCTGAGATATTGAATATGAATACTCACATACCCCTAAAGGATTTTTTCATTATAATGTTCCAAATAATAGCCCATTTGTAGTATTCAGGGAATGTTATTCATTAGTGAGGCACTCCTAACTTGCAGATGTAGTTTATTTTCAAGTCAGACTAGTTTGTGACCACTGTAAGTCTTATTGATTTGGCTGTGCATTTTTTTTTACAACACAGAAATGTGAAGAATTAAAAATGTATCCCTTCTGCAGAAACTATGAGATGGGCTTAAGATTTTGACCAGTCTGATTGGTTGATAGTAGTGTACTAGGGTTGTCTAGTACACAGCTAAAATCTAGTCCTACCAATAAGGATACAGTACATCTCAGAAATTCATATGTCTATAT
The DNA here is from genome assembly GCA_016271365.2 of Neoceratodus forsteri. Taxonomy (NCBI): domain Eukaryota; kingdom Metazoa; phylum Chordata; order Ceratodontiformes; family Ceratodontidae; genus Neoceratodus; species Neoceratodus forsteri. Next base: position 877,900,115 of record CM057459.1, read on the forward strand.
TAGAATTTTGAAAAGTTATACAGTTGCCATTTTTCACCTGGTAGAAAGTAGGGCTGTTACCTGTCAGGTGTTTTACATGATGATCCAGTTTTTAGGGTCTCTATCCAGTTTTCCAGTTTTGTTCGGATATGTACAGGTTTTTTTAACCATTCGAGTGCTCACATACTCTTGAAACAGTATGTCACATCAGTCATTGTTTCAACTGTACAGCCAAGTTACAAACATGTTCTGTTTTCAGTTTAGCCTCTTACTTATAATATCAGACAACATAGGAGGTGTAAAGTATGATCATTAGGACCATTAGCAGTTAGTTAATCTAATGTTTTCAACTGTGTATTTTAAAGCAGCTCTGCAGCAAAGCTGGTCAAAAAGTCTGACTATACTTATGCAACAGTAAAAGGTACAATTATCATCCACTTTCATGTGCTGGCAACTTTTCCATCTCTACCAGAATGTAAGTATTTTTAAGTGTTTTGAATGATTTTTTCCAACTCAATTAAAAAGTATGGTGACTTATTTTGGCTATGAAATAGTACTGTGGCCATGAAAAAGAAATGGATCCAGAAAAAAAAAAGAAATATAAAGTACACTTAGAAAGCAAACAATGTATTTATTATAAAGTAAATATTTTTATACTATTTATAGCAATTCTGTTGCCCCCCCATCACCTCTGTAAACGAGAGTCCCTTTATCACTGTATGTTCATCTGGTAAAACAATTTCAATAAATAATTAGCAATAACCTAGAAAAGCAAGTTTATCAGGTACAGTATGTTAACCTTTTCGTTGAACTACTGCTTTAAGTATTATCATTTACTGCCTCATTAATGTCTTCACTAACATTCTAGCTCCCAACCCCCCTCCCTTTCCCACCTTGGAGAATGAAGCATATTACACTTGTTCTATGTCCCTTGAAATCATCCACAATTTCAGTACAGCGAAAACCACCAACAGAGTATAATGCCTGTAGGATCCATATAGGGCTGCAAGCTGAGGACTGCAGGGAACTCTTGAGTCTTAGTAATGATGATTTCACTGCTAGTTAAAATGAAATGTGTATTGCAAGGTGTGTCCTAATTAATTGTGGTTCCTTAATAGTCCATTACCTTTGCATAACACCTAGAATTCATGTAGACACCAAGACACAAGTTGTTCTAGTTCTTTTTATGAGCAGAAGGCATAGACTTCTCCTATGTTCTGAGGCTACTCATTATTGCATGAACTCTGCTGTTACTTTATTATATGTGCCACACCTCTGAACTCTTGTCTTTACCATCATATGTTGTTGTCTGGTATCTATGCATTTTACTGTATTTTAAAGCTGAAAAAAAAAATAAAAATGTTTATGCAAAAAAAATTCAGTTATGCAAAAAAATTACTTTGGAGGAGGAACAATGCATGATCAGTCAGGAAAATGGGTTTAAATTAGGGGTGATGTTTAGTGAGTGGTTTAGTATCTATTTCACCTCATCCAAAGGTGGCAAACCTAGGTTAGAATGTTAGAAACAGACAACTGAAATTTTCAGTTATAGACAGTTCACTGTAATGAAAACAAGCTCCATAAATAGATGTTGTATGTTTCTGAGAAACCACTTAATACTGTTTAGAAAATGGGCAAAGACAATGCTCTCTTCTGATTGGCTGAGACACTTATTTAGGTGGACATCTATCAGACAATAGATGCCCACCAAATAAAATGTTCCAGCCCAAACCTGCCTCATGCCTAGCCAAGTATCCTTGTGCCCAGCCTGCTTGGTCATTGGCTGGAACACTGGGCTCACAATTTCAAACTGATGCCATTTTTTTGCTGCTCGCTAAGCCAAAATAAATGCAGAGTCACCCCACCACACGCATACACATGGGCAATACAGACCCCTGGCACAATTGTAGTTTTTCTTTTTAATTTGGAACCCTTGTACATTATTTCAGGTATATCCTTGACTCCTCGCTCCCCCTAAAAGCTGCCTCTTTTAGTAACACTGTCCTTCTCTTCCAGTCCATTTTTTTGTGATATCATTCTCAATGCTACCAGAACCACCTTTCCCCACTCCGTCAGACTGCCCTCCCATTACGTCCTCCCCCCCACGTATGCCACTTTTGCAACAAATGTAACAAAATCATGTAAAAAAAAAATAAAGGTTTATTTTTAAACACTAGCACATCGCGTGCTCACGGCTGTACATGACACTTCCTTAACTCCCTGTGTCATCCCGGCTCCACTCCCACTCCTCAAAACATTACCAGATCTGTTTGCTTGATTTTTTAATATTTCTTTCAATGAAAATCAAGTCCTGTTAAATCATTGCCTCTTGCTTCATACACACGGTCTCCCTGATCACACGCCAGTGTCCCAGAAATGTAAAACTAAACACATTTATGACCAAAATAAAGCTTGGCTACAATAATCATGAATTGAGTTGACCTAAAGAGAGCTAGCTCTGGCAGCACTACTGCATATGACACTACAGGTATTTTCTTCATTAACCATACCACAGATGAATCTCCATGTACGGTACAGAAAACAAAGAAAGTACCGCTCCTGTGACACACAGTATAGCTATCAGGATTAGCGCTCTGTCTGTCTCTTGCTATAGAATCTATAGATAATTTCTAATTTTCCAGTCAAGCTCGTCTATCATCCAAGCAAGCGTCCCCTCAGCTGCTGTACAACTAAAGAAAATAAAGTAAAAAAGTAAAACTAAATACTGCCTCACTCCCACAGTTAATCAGTGCACACCACTCTCCAGCCTCTGTCACTGACGTCTCGCACTGACACGCAACGGAATAAGAAGAAGTCAGAGAATGAAACAAATGCCTTGAATGAATATAGAAATTGGTGGTGGGGAGGGGGACGTTTTGACAATGTTAAGCCCAGTGAGTGCATGTGTGTGTGTGTGTGTGTGTGTGTGTGTGTGTGGGGAGGGGGGTGCAACCATGGCAATCACCTCCAAGTACAGAGACTCTAGTAGGATGGCAGTGTAATGCAGACAGAGGAACTATTTTACTACAAAATAAACAAAACACTTCAGGGTTTTAATATTTAAACAAAAACTTTTTTTGCAATAATATATAATACAGTGGCCCATTTTCTAAGTGCAATAATACCCTCCAGGGTGGGCAGTATTGGGCAATACTGGACCTTCCAGGGGCTATAAGGCCCTCAGCCTGCGGCGTCGGGCCTCATTACGCCCCTGGTGGTCCGCTATTGCCCAATACCGCCCACTGTGTCGGGTATTATTGCTTACTTAGACTCTCAGTTCTATTCTGTTGTGTCTGCTTTCTCACTGCTACATGTTAACTTTTCATGATTATGATCGCCCAGCTGCTCCGATTATAAATAACCACTGACTTATTTCAAAAATAAACAGGAAATCATTTATTTCTTTTTACACAGTGAACAGAAATCACTCACATGGATCTTGTCTTCCTGCTGAGCTGATAGCATTCCTCATAACCAAAAACAGATGCTCTATGAAGGTATGATCACCAATTCAGTTCTGGCATCTTTCCTCCCAACTGCTAGCAACACTCACTCATGCCTGCTCACACTACTCACCTGCTTGCACCCATAATGACACTCTTAGAAAAATCCCTAACTTCCTCAAAGGACAGCTCATTGAACTGAAAAATGTTAAAAATATATCCCTCACATAGGATTTCAACAGCTCACAACACTTGACCATCCCACTCGCACTTCTCACCCTCTAGAACCCATCATGAGACTGGATCATGACCCTGCCAGAAATCAATACTGTAACTTGCTAGCCTCCAGTTGCTGATCATTTGACTGCAACATGTTAAAAATAAATCCCACACATGGGATGTATCTTGTATTTTAATCAAATTCCAGATACTTCCCTAATAAATAAAATGGGGGGGCATGAAAAATTAAAAAATACAACTTCAGAGGACACAGTAGGAAAAACATCCACAAATCAAAACAAAATATGGCAAACTAGTGCAGGTGGAGTAACTATTTTATTTAAAATAAAGACACAGATGTGTCTTTTTTGTTACATAATTCTATTAATTTAAATTTTGACATGCATGTATAATTAAGAGTTCCATTTCATAAGCACAATAAGACACTCCAGGGTTGTGTGCTAGCCACTTCTAATGCATGTCCAGGGACTGAAGGCACTCATCCTGTGACTTTTTTCATTACTATGCCCCAGACCCTATAGCAGAAGTATCTAGTGCACACTCCATTATGTCTTGTTGCTTACTTATGTTTGGTTTGCCCGGTATAAATTCTACAGATTCCACTGGAAATAGACATAGAAGGCCCAGTATGGACCATAGGCATCCTTGCCTCTTCCATCCCTGTGTAAAATCAGGGTAACTTGGTACAATTTACATTTATTTCTACTGACTGAACCTTGTTGCTTGTCATCTCAACAGGGCCCTACCAGGAGTTTCCCTAGCCGTTGTATATGTTATTTTATTTATCTGTTATGATCTCCTGCTTGTAAGATGTATGACTCCACTCTATAGGGATTGTAAGGAGGATCTCCTGCTCTACATTAATAAACCCTCAGGGTCGCTAGAAAATGCCATTGACATGCTTATCCTACATGACCTCCTCAAAAATGGTGTCCCATACAAACTCATGATAGGCATTTGGCAATACAGTACGAGTATCCACCCACATCCCCCAAGCACCACCCCTGGGTTACACTCTTAATTAATCCATTGTTAGCAGGAGATGCTGAGTTAAATCCCATCATTAGTGTAGCTAACAATAGGATGTTCTGTCCTATTGTTCATGACTGGGCAAACACTAGGTACTGAAAATTTTGCATATGAATATAAACAGTCTGATACCAAATTTATGCGAGCTGGAAGTGTGGACCCAGCACTATCTCCCTGATATTATTAGCATCTCAGAAACCTGGCTAAAACCAAGTGTTCAATCCCATAAGTTCGAGTTACCAGGGTATATTGCCTATAGACATGACAGACATCTATGAAAAGGGGGATGTCCTCCTCTATAATTGATTTGGCTTCTCCACCACAGAAATCATACTGCCAGCCTTAAATAACTTCCACTGTGAGCCACTATTCATGTCCATTGCCCTGGGTGAGGCTAAATCCCTCTTATATAGGGTGTAGATATAATCCTCTGAATGTTGCCCCCTAGCGCTGACCTCCCTCATAACTTCTCTCACTGACCGGTCTTTAGAAGAACTCATAGTCTGTGGTGATTTCAATCTAAATTAGCTCAGTTTGAATCAGAAAGGATACAAATCTTCAATTGTGTATGTTCATCTTGCTCAATTAATTGAGGAATCCATCAGACTAAACTGGAAATCAGGGAATCACACACTCTTTAACTAGGTCTCTGTAAAAAGAGCTGAAAGAATAAAAACTGTTGGGATCCTACCCGATCCCCTCATTGATCACTTGCCAGTATATTATTTTCACACAGCACTTTTTCTCTACAAGTGGCCACTCAGCCCAGGGAGAAAAGAAAACAGCCGCTTAATTCGGTCACGATAACAAAAAGCTTTGTTTAATATTAGAACATGCTTTTAAAAGGCACACAGCACACCATGTACATGTAAAGCAGCACTCCCTCACATCAACATTTCAAGACTACTACGTCTCTTTCTCAAGATGCTAAGGGGATACAAAGCCCACTAGCAATTTCAAGGCTCCTCTTTCTCATCACGTTTTAAAAACTCACGAATAAGAAACAAATCTTAATTGACATATGCTAACCATGCTTAGGTGTGTCTAATTCATTTTACAATCTTCCCTATTACACTCAAATGTGGTCTTTTACAAGTACATCCACTCTTAATACAATAACACATTTGCTGTGTAAATACTAGATGCAAGAAGGGAGAAATACAGAGTGAACCTCCCTCACCATACATTTCCAATGTATTTCTCTCCTTGCATCCTCTACTCCAAAGTGCTTCAAAACCACACCCTAAAGCGTAAACGTGATAAAAACGTTTTCCTTCTAACTTCATTTCTACATGCAGTTATGCACCACTACACTAATTAAAACCTCCTTCTTTCTTTTGAGATTATATAACAGGAAACAGCACTTAGATGTTTACTGAGGATATTTTACAAGTACATCCACTCTTAATACAATAACACATTTGCTGTGTAAATACTAGATACAAGAATAGAGAAATACAAAGTGAACCTCCCTCACCATCTCAGGCATTTTCAATGTATTTCTCTCCTTGCATCCTCTACTAGAAAGTGTTTAAAAACCACACCCTTAAGTGAAAACATGCTAAAAACTTTTTCCTTCTAACTTCATTTCTGCATGTATTTATGCACCACTACGCTAATTAAAATCTCCTTCGTTCTTTTGAGATTATATAACAGGAAACAGCACTTAGATGTTTACTGAGGATATTTTACTATACAACAGTACAGACTTTTATTTAACTTTCACTCCACATCTAGCTCTTCTTTCTCAGAAAAGGAGCAAGTTGAAATTGTTCATTTAGTCCTAGTGGATATGATATTTTCAACTTATACTGCCAGAAAGTTTCTTTACACATTAACTCATTATCCAGGTCCCCTTCCCTTTCTGTCATTCTTACATGTTCCAAACCCAGAAAAAGGAAGGCATGTTCTGGCCTACCCATTTGTGCAACATGTGCTGCAAGGGCATTGTTCCAATTCCTCTGTTTTATGCACCTCAAATATTCGAGAATTCGTTCTTTAAATTTTCTCTCTGTTTTTCCCACATAGTATTTTCCGCATGTGCAAGTGGCTAAATATACCACTGCCTCAGTTCTGCATGTAATCAAAGATTTTACATGATGCTTTCTTTCCAACTATGGTAGGCAAAATTCTTTCTCCACTTGCACAAACCTATATGCTGCACATCTTTCACATTGTTAATTTCCTCTTAGTGCATCCATCTTAGTTTCATTCTGTCTCTTCAGGCTGTGGATAAGCATGTCTAACAAATTCCTGCTTCTCCGATATTCCCTTGGTCCTTTTGAGACAAAATCCGTCAGTTTAGATTGCACTTTTATTTTGTGCAAATTTCTCTTTAACATTTCTTCCACTTGTTTTGCCTGTGGACTGAAGGAGGTAACAAAGTTAGGGCCATGATAAACATTTTTCTTTCTTTTATTTTCACCCTGGCCTCTTGTCAATGTGTTCCTCTGTAAATTTCTTGCTCTTTCTAAGGCTTTCTCTAGATTCTCCCAAGAGTATCCTCTATCTAAAAATCTTGCTGTCTCTTCCTCTGCTTTTTTGTTAAAATCTAATTCTGAGCTGCAATTACATACTAACCTCATATACTGACCATAAGGGATATTCCTTGTTACATGTTTTGGATGACAATTGTCCAAATGTAAAACAGAATTTCAATCTGTTTCCTTACTAAAGAGATCTGTTCTTATGTCTCCATTGTTTTCCTTATTCACCATCAGGTCCAGGAAGGGAACTCTGTCCCTACTTTCATTGATTGTAAACATTAAATTTTCATTAGTGCTTTGTAAATAACTAACAAACTTGTGCAAATCCTGGCTCGTTCCTTTCCAAATGGTAATTAAATCATCTATAAATCTCTTGTAGAGCTCTATACTTTCAAAAAATACATTTTGTTCTTGGGTATAAAAAAATGTTTCTTCCCAATCAGCCAAATACAAGTTTGCATAGTTGGGGGCCATCACTGCCCCCATCGCTGTTCACTTCAACTGATGGTACATTTGCCCTTTAAACAGAAACACATTCATTTTCAAAACCATTTCTGTAAGAATTACTAGCCACTTTATGGACACATTAGTATACTGGGATTTCTTGCATAATATCTGCCTCATGGCTTCTAACACCTCCTGGTGGGGGATGTTGGTGTATAATAATTAGATATCTAGGGTTACTAGAATTCAGTCAGCCCCCATTTCTATCTCATTCAGAATTTCCAATACTTGTTTGGTATCCCGTAAATAGGACCTATTTGTTGTTGTAATCTCTTTAATATGTACATCCATATATTGTGCTATTTTCTCTGTCAGGGAACCAATACTTGACACCATTGACCTCATTGGGGGCCGTTCCAAATTTTTATGAACTTTTGGTAAGCCTTGTATTGCTGCTGTGACGGGATTTTGCACAGTCAAAAATGCACAAATCTCTTTGTTAATGATGGCTTGCAGCATCATTTCTTCCAAAAGGGAGTCTATTTTTTCTTTATACTTCAAAGTCGGGTTAAATGCCACTATTTTACAAAACTTGTTATCTGCTAAATGTTCCAGCATAAACTCTTTATACTCAACTTTTTCCATCACCATCAATCCCCGTCCTTGTCTGCGGGCTTGATGGTGATGGATTCCACCTGTTGTAGCCCTTTCAGAGCTTCTTGCTCTTCATATGTCAGGTTTCTCTGACCTTTCCAAAGTGGTCGCTTAATTATTTCCTCCACCTCTATTTCACGTGCTCTCAAAAAAGTTTGAACCGTTGGATTCATTGCTGGTATATAAGCTGATTTTTTCTTACACTTTGGCATTCTCTCCTGTTCCAAAAGACTCTCTTCATTTCTCTCATCAACATGCGGATGCTCATTTCCACTAGGGTCCTCTCTTTCTCTGTTCTTATTGTTAAAAGCTATGTGTAGATTAAGTTTATGTGCAAACACATGCAGATCGACTACTGTTTTAAACTCTTTTATGGGACAAGTCGGTACAAATGACAATCCTTTATTTAGAACCTGTTGCTCTAAATCACAAAATATATACTTAGAGATATTTATCACCAGCGTCTTTTGTTCCATATTTTCAGCTAAATTATCAGATGGATTTATCTCCCTCTCCTCATCCTGCTGTTCCGGCCTCCTCTCTCCCTCCTCCTGGCTCTGTATTGAGATGGAAGTGGAAGGTAGCCTTTGTGGTTCCCATTAACTAAGATGGGCAGAAAGATCTGATTGAGAACTACAGACATATCTCTCTCTTCTCTGTACACTTGCCAAAATCCAGGAGAAGCTACTGTATGACCAACTCCAGGCCCACGTTGAGTTTAACCACTCCCTGATTAGCGACCAGTGTGGTTTAGGTTAGAATCACAGCACCAACACCTCCCTGGTGCATGTGACTTCCAGCATTCTCAATTCTATGGAAGATGGTATGGTGATAAGTGCATTTTTTGTCAACCTGACAAAAGCATTCAGCTTGGTCAGTCATGACCTATTATTATGTAAACTAAAGGCTATCGACCTTGATTATCTCTCCTGCCACATGTTCAACAACTATTTATTCAGCCAGAAACAGAGGGTAAAGTGGCAGGGTGCAATGCTCTATCCTTGGTCCCATTCTATTTTCCATCCTATTTTCCTATTCATACAGGATATGCTCCTCCGCTCTGGTGGGGGTTGGGGCTACAATGCAACAATACTCAGACAATGCTGTTTTATATAAATCCTCTGCAGGCATTTAATTGGATTAACAAAAACCTGAAGAGTGACATCTAGCTTTTTGAAAACCGGTTCCTGTTAAAGAAACTGGTTCTCAATGTTAAAATTAAACGCCTTGCTCTTTCATTATAGAAGGCTAGGTACTGAGAGACAACATCTTCTCAAGCTGGCTATCAGTGGAGGCACTCATCTTGAAGCTGTTGAATCACTCATATACCTTGGGGTAGTGCTAAACCAAAACATGAACTTTGCACGTAGTGTGTATGCAGTAGTCAAAATATTGCACCAGAAGTTTAGCCTCCCTTACAGGCATGTCCCCATCCTTTCTACGGATGATCATCTAGCCACTGGAAACAGTACCTTAATGCTTATCCTCTTCTATAGTGCCCAAGTACTACAGTCCATTTGTGAATCTAAACTGAGCAGGCTAAGGACACTATTACTGAACTGCATGATTTGTAGCTGGTGCCAACTCTAGAGACCACCACTATGGAATGCTTGCTGCACTGGGGTGGCCATCTTTTGAAGCAAGACTGCAATATCCTAGGTACTGCCTAACCTTTAAGCTAATGACATTTACTGCATCCCCTAGCCTTAAAGGTATAATTAAGTAAGTTTAAACAACATGCGAGCCTCCTGAGATCCACAGCTAGCCCATTGCTAGAAATCCCTAGGGTAAGATCAGCACCTGAAAGGAGAGCCTTTTCCTTCATTGCCCCTCTCTATGGATCTCATTACTCCATGAGATTCTTAGCTGCCCAACTCATAGTCTGAAAAAAAAGGCTCAAAGCCTTCTCCCATTTGGTGAACCCGTGCAAGAGCAACTAATGACCTGTTGCATCCTTTGTTGATTTATCTCTTCGAGCTGGACTTGAATGCTCACCATTCTCCTGATTCCTGGGTCGTGCCTGAAAATAGTCATTTTATGGCTAGTGCACCTACCCGGTTAACAAAAACTAAATAAATAAAATAAATAAATAAATGATGGACTCTGGAGACCCTCCAAATTGCCTACTTATGCAAACTGTGCTGCTATCATATGTGTTATTGATATATGCATCTGCATGTATATTTTGTGTTGCTCATGATTGTAACTAATTTCTGTTGTACATTATGGCCTGGATATTTAGAAGGGTTGCGCATGGTGCAACACTGTTACACCACGCACAACCCACTGATGCACCCTGGTGTGATATTCAAATGGGGATTGTTCCTGGCACAAATCCTGATGTGCCGGATCACATCAGTAATGTATGCAGTGCAGGTAGGGGGGGCATGCACATGCATACTCTGCACATCCCGATACTCAGCCCGGGATGTGCTGAGCCCATGCATGTGCAACCCCTACTTGCACTGTACACAGGTGAGCCAAAAAAAAAGGAACAATGGCTGGCCACCCACAGGTGAGCTGCCATATTGCAGGATGCAACACGGCAGCTGCCATGAGTGGGTGGCCACCCAAGTTCTGCCTGCACCTGGCAGCACCCCCCCATACCCGATCGTGGGCATATGTAGAAAAATAATCATCCTAAATCCCTGCTGGTCCAGTGGACCACTTGCAGCCTGATCACGGGCATATGTTTTAAAAAATAGAGGTCCGATATCCCTGGTGGTCCAGTTGTCTGCTCGGATCGTGGGCATAAGTGAAAATAACAGAAGTCCAACATCCCTGGTGGTCCAGTGGACCACTTGCAGCCCGATCGTGGGCATAAGTGAAAATAACAGAAGTCCAATATCCCTGGTGGTCCAGTGGACTGCTCACTGCCCGATCATGGGCATAAGTGAAAATAAAAGAAGTCCAATATCCTTGGTGGTCCAGTGGACCACTCGCAGCCCAGTCATGGGCATATGTTGTAAAACGTAGCAGTCCAATAACCCTGGTGGTCCAGCAGTACCCTGTCCCCAACCACCCACTGTGCCCCACCGCCCGCTCCCGGTCATCGGCAGGTGGCAGCACCCCACCCACCTGCCACCATGCTGCCCACTGACTGACACCGTGAGATGAAGGTATTGTACAATCTATTGGTCCACAGCATGAGCCAATAAGCGTGCAGACTGTACTGTACTATGCAGTCCAGATATGTGAATGGATCCATTCACATATCTGGATTGTGTAGCACAGTATGAACTTCTTTTATCGTCACTTATGCCCATGATTGGGCTGTGAGCGGTCCACTGGCCTGCCATGGATATTGGACTTCTTTTATTTTCACTTATGCCCATGATCAGGCTGCAAGCGGTCTACCAGGGATATCGGACAGTTATTTAAATCAACATATTCCCGCGATCGGGCAGTGGTTGCCACACTGTGCAGGGGGCTTCGGTCCCCGGTGGCTGCTGCCTGGCAGGGTGCCAGGCACAAGTCACCAGGTATCAGCACACCTGCATGCAAATGGGGCCATAATTACATACTAATGGCTCCATTTGCTCCTTGCATGCATTATGGCCCCATTTGCATGTGCACTTTTGAATACCATGGTTGTTGCGCCTAGTGCAATGGAACTTGCACTAGCTCATCCCACTGCTCCACTCTGGCCACTTGCGCTGGTGCAGTGCCACTGTACCATGTGCACTGCGGGTGGCCAGGGTGTGATAGTCAATGCTGCTGTGCCATTGCGCAGCTCCATTGAATATCACTCTGTCAATGCCCCTGCGCAGCTAAGTTGCACTGTGCCCAGGCTTGCGCCACAGCCTGGTGCAGTCTGAATATCTGGGCCTGTATGTATAATTCCACTCAGATTTATTTTCTACTCTGTAAATGCTGAGTATTTTTCTTTTTTTTTGTATCATATGTAACTAATTCCAGGTCACCACTGAAAAAGAGACTGTCATGTCTCAGTGGACCTTCTGTACCTGGTCATTAAAATAAAAAATAAAAAATTTACAGGTCAGGATCAGGACAGTCATAGCTCCCACTGACAAGCTGGATACATATACTGTACTTATAAACAGGAGTCAGAGAAGGATGGCCACTGGGCTGGTTGGTCATTAGGAGCTCTGTCTTGAATTCTGTAAAGAACTCTGTTAGGGACCCTATTTGTGGAGTTATCAATACTGTATTTTTCACTATATAGTGCAATTGTTTTTAATTAGTTGTAGTTACAGTTTTTTTAGTGTAATCAGGCATTATAGTGAATTAAAGTAGGAGTTTAGTGTTTTTTGTTTTTGGTAAGGATTGCTGCAAGCAGTTCGCAATCTTTAGGTCCATCCAGTTGCCAAATGAAAACAGCCTGGGATGCTGAAACAGTTTTTAACTGGTAAAGCTGCTTTTTGCTGTGCTAGACTGTTTCTTTAGCACCATGTACCACATACCTAGTCAGAAGGGAGTTGGGCTGGTGAAATTGAAGTGCCGCTGCCAGCATCTTTGCTGGTTCTTCTGTCCTTGGTAGGGTTGAGTTGTACAGTATATTTCAATGTATATCAGAGGTTCCGTGGCTGTGGTAAGTTGATCTAAGGTAGCTGAGTTGGAGCTAGATGTCTTTGGAGCAAGGGAGTGAAACCAGACTCCTGCAAGTTTGATAGAATGGTGTCAGCACAGATCCTATAAGAGAGGTGGCCATGACTGAGAACAGCATTCTCGGCTGCTTTTGGTGGAACTGTACTATGGAGTGATCTTTTTGTGGTATTCTGGACATTCTCTGGCATCTGATTACGAAGCCTTAAGACTGTGGCTTAATAGAGTGTGTGCAAGGTTGCTGTGGGAGGGCTGCCCTAAACTGGGCTTAGAAGATATTGTCCAAGAATTCAGAGAGAGGATGAGCAGCAGGAGACTAGCAGGTGGAATGTGCCTCTTCCGATTCGATTCTCTACTGCTGATTCCTTCATTCCCCTCTCTGTACAATGTGCTGGAATCTCTACATTTTAGAATATGTCCAAGCTCAGTGGCAGTGTGCTTGTTTGGAGTCTACCTTTTTCTTCCTCAGTGAGAGCTGGGGGGTAGCAGTGTTGTCCTGTGGACACTAGTTCAAGGGCAGTATAGTGCAGTGGTTTAGGGCTCTGAGCTGCAAACCTGAAGACCTGACTTTGAATCCTACAGCCCCCACTTGCATATTGCATGACCCTGAGTAAGTCATTTAACTTTCATGTGCTCCCAGGTAGCACCTGAAAACAACCTCTGGCTTAGTTTGCTTTTCTTGGTTAAAAAAATTCTCCAAAAAGAACATTTTCAATTGTAATTCACAGACCTTTATGGGACTTGATATTTTTGGACATTGTTGTCCTGCTGTGAACCATATTTATTATTTTAATCTCTGTGTTGATTTAGTTTTATTTGTTGGAGTGTCTCGGCGTATGCATGTGGTAATTTGAGTGTCTGAAGTTGAGTGTAGTGTGCTTGGACTTGCGTGGGACTGGAGGGTGGGTAGTTCTTTTGTGGGTGGTTGTTTTGGGTATTATGTTGGGAAGTGCCTGAAAGTGGGTGTAGTGGGGGACATTTTAAAACAGTTTGATTTTTAGTCAAGCTGGGATGTCCCATCTAGAGTGGGCCCGGAGGATCAGCTATTCCCATCCCTACACCAAAATATGTGCCCCTTCCACAACCACCCCCCTGCCAAGTGCTGCATACTGATGGTGCAAGAAAGGTTTGGATTTGGAGTAGGCATTGAGGTGGAGTATGTAACTTGTAGAGGGCTGATGGGGAGGATGCTATTAGGGTAATGAGGACAAAGACTCCAAAGAACAAGGCCACTCATACTCTGGTTTTGTAATTAAACCATTGCTCAGTTTAAAGTTTAGACAAAGTACTTTATTAAGTTAAAGGTAGCAATCTTTCACGCACTCTCACCAGTGTGCACCTTCAATTTTTCATGCAGCACCATGTCTGTTTCCTCAAGACATGGTTTCCCAGTGCATAATGCACCCATCTAAAGATGTAATTTTAAAGTGCTACACTAATATTCAATACCTACAATAAAATTCATCAAAGGCATAACTTTAAAGTACAAATGCAAACTACTATAAATAAATAGCGAAAAAAACTCACATCCTAATATAAATACTTTGTGCACCTAGTAACCCTTCTAGTATAACCTAGATACAGTGTACAAAATTAGAATCTTGTACAAATGCATATATGTAAATATGAAAAAGATATAGTCACAGAATGAAGGGGAAAAGGGGAGGAGGGGAGGGAGTAACGGGGTGTGTGGGTTGGGGAAGGGGGTTATGTAGGTGGAAGAGCAGGAGAATGGAGATTTTGGTAAGGGTTAATATGGGCGGAGAGTGGAAGGGAAAGATAGAGTGAGAGATCTCAAGGCAGTTGAATGAAAACCTCTGTCTGCACAAATCTATAAGATAATACACCTTTTGTAATGAAAATATAATTAATAATGCACCCTGTATATGATCTAATCAATTTAACTGGGCCAACTATGATATATTAGAAATAATAAATTGGAAACATTTGAAAATGTCCACAGTCTACAACCAGTCTCCCTAATATTATGTTGTATCCGAGTACAATTATCCTAGTTTTTTTGTGGAAACTGCCACAATCATAAATCACAAATTTAAATAATTCATTGAGCCCTGGATAAGTCATCACTCTCAACGCTTACTGCCAAAAAGTCTCTCTCTTTAAGAGACTGTTATTAACATCCCCCACATATGTTCTGTCTAACTTTCTCAAAACCAGTTCCATGTGATATGGGCGAATGCAAAAGAGCAAGCCCATATCAGCAAATGGATAACAATGAGGACGGGAATGGCAACCATGCTTTTTCTGTGGGGGGCTTCACTTCCACACCCACCTTTATTTGATATGTAACTCCAAGGTCAAAGAAAGGGAATATCGATTTCATAGTTTTGGTACTTGCCATTTTCTGTTCAAGGTAATTTGGTCTTGCTCTTTTGCTTTCACCCAAATCATTGGATACCCTCCAAACCCAGGAATCTGAAAGCATCTCCTATACCACTGTGCCTGATGTGAACTGCTAATGCATTGGTGACATCATTTTTAGGGCTGCGTTGGCATATCACTGCAGTCCTCTTGTGAGGACTAGTAGAAAAGCAGCTTGTGAATGAACAACCTTATGAGGTGACAAAAGACCCCTCCACCTCTGTTCACCATGGCCCATGCCACCTTCACTACTTTTTATGGCTGCAGACCTCTTGCTTTGAAAAAGCACTCCTGCATTTTGCTTCTTTCAGCAATGCAAAAATGTCTTCACTCTTCAAAACCTGACAGCAAACTGAAGAAACAGGTATGCCTTTCAATGTATTTTAATGTCCACCACAAAAAAGGCACAACTTTTGACTCATTTTCAGATGAAGACCTAAACTGTGTCAAAAATGTCACCTCTGCCTCAAACACTTGGGGCTCAACTTTTTTCTCCTTTCAGCACTATGGACATGTCTTCACTCTTCAAAGCCTGACCGTGAACTAAAGAAACAGGTATGCCATTTAATGTATTTCAATGTCCATCATACAAAAGGTGGAACTTTTTGACTCCTTGTCAGATGAAGACCTAAACTATAACACTAATCTGTGGCATAATGTTGTTTGTGATTGGTTGGCATCCATGGCACTCCAGACATTACCTCATAGGTTTTAGCCCACTTGATAGGCTAGTGATGCACTGACCCAGATCAAATTTCTAGCATATCCAGGTCCCAGAAACCCCTGCTCTCCAGTTTGAATCGTGCATCTGATCAGGCAAGAAGCACACCAGGAATCCCTGTCTGCTCTTATAAGGTAGGACCTTGGATCAAGGTTATAAGAATTCCTTTTGTTTTAGACACTCGGGCACAACTTATGCAGTTACAGTTCATTTTTGTCTAGAAATGTTGCTAGGAGAAATAGATTAAACTAGCCATCTGCAGGTGTAGCTAGCTCAGGTATTCCCTGGGCTCAATGCTAGGACTGCATGCAGAATGTATGCAGAATGTTACTGTGCATGGATCTGTTAATCTTGAGGGTTGGCACGCTTTTGGAAGGCATAGTTAACTAATTTACCATTTGGGCCCGAGCGGTACGCCTTGGTACCGCTTGGTGCAGTCTGCTTCCTCCTTGCATGTTCCCCTCCCTCCCAGCCTTCTCTGGCCTGAAGCCTCATGGTTCACTCTGCCCCAGCATTCCGTGATCGGCCTAGACCCGCTTCCGAGGTCGGCCAGCAGCCTACTCTGACCACGTGATGACCACGTGGTCTCTCTGAGGGCACAGTTCTCTTCCTTCCCCCTCCCAGTAGCCCTCTGGATGCAGCCTGGCCACCCCTCTGGTGCCACATGGTGCCAGTTCTGCTGCGGGAAACTCCTCATGCTTGGTGCATACTCTAGGCCTCTGGTTGGACCTACTCCCCCCTTAGATGCTCTGGTCCAGTGTCTAGAGGGGCCTCCTGCGACTCAGCTCCTCATCTCCAGGCCGCCGACACCAGGACGGCATTCAGAAGCTCGGGTTCAGATCCCAAGAGGCCACATTATCCTCTCACGAGGACGCCCGTTTTTCTCTTTCTGCCTCGCGGTCTGCCAGGTTGGGGGGAAGAGAGAGAGTACTCGCCGGGGGGGCAATGACTCCCCCTCAGCTCCTTCGGCTTCAGCAGGGGAACCCCCTGTGGAACATCTCCTTCCTCTTACGGGGCCAATGGAGGCAGTATAGTGCAGTGTTTTAGGGCTCTGAGCCCTCCTAAAGACCTGGGTTGCTCCCACAGCTCCCGTTGGCTACTGTGTGACCCTGAGCAACCCTCCCAATTCCCTAGCACTCCGAGATTGCTCCAGTAAACAAGGTCAGCTTAGAGTGTCCCTTCTGTTTTAAAAAAAAAATAGAAAAAAGGATAGAGTAGCGCCCTCGTGCATTTTCTATATCTGGGTGATGGGAAGAGGCAGGGCAGTTGCCCCCGGGCCAACAGTGTTTTTTTTTTAAAAAAAAGGATATATATATATATATATATATATATATATATATATATATATATGGGAGAGTTTTTAGGCTGGGCGATCAACCGTTGCCTGGGCCTCCACTCGCCCGCAGGGTCCCTCCCACAGCGACCCTCCAGTGACACGCCACTCCTCCTCCTCCTCCCCTCCCTCCTCATTGGGGGGGAACTTAGACCATTCCTTTGGGATTCACCCTCTACCTCTCGGGTCCCTCCCACAGCGACACGTGCAGGTAGCTGCTCCACCGGACTCCCCCCTCTCTCTCCCCAGTCTCCATGGCTCTCTCCCATAGCAAGCCATGGCCCAGACCACTGAACACCAATCATCCTTTCTCTTCATGGCCTTGTGGTGGGGGTCTTCACATAGCACCCCACCACCTGCATACTATCTCGGCCTAGGGAAAGTCTACCTCATTGGCTTTGGGGGGGTGAAGAGGGGATCGCCCTCTGGGCGTCGCACAGTTCCACTCTAAGGTCTCCTTTCTCTCTTCCCCAGATGGTCAAAGCAAAGAAATTCTCCTCGTGCAGCACCACCCTCCTGACCCAAACTCCAGGTCCCCTCTGTGCGGCCTGCCTCCTGGACGACGATGATTCTTCTTTGGAGCAAACTCCACCCATGGGCCCCGGTAACCCGGGGACCAGCAACCCCACGTGGATGGATCCTAGCTCCCTCCTATTCCAAAATCAGCAGGCCGCGGTTGCCATGATGGAGAGCCAGCAGAACTTCATGCTCAAGATCAAGGAAAAACTGGAATCCCTCACCCAACACAGGGCAAAGCCACCCAGCCCCGAACCAGACAAGGCAGGAGGGCAACCAGAGGAGCTTCCACCCCCAGAGGACACCACCCCAGATGTCCCACTCGACAACGTGCATGAAGACGGGGAGAAGGACAACAGGGGGGAAGAGAACGAGCCAGACTCGAACGAGGAGGACATGGATCTCCAGGTGACCCCATCCCTGACATCGAGGTTATGCTCCTTTGACACGATCCCAGGGCTCAAGAAGATTATCAAGGCCACCATGGGTTTTGACACCGAAGAAAGCAGGCCCGAGTCAAAGCTCGACCCCCTGATTCAACTGAGACAGTCAACCGTTGAGACCTTCCCAGTGTGCCCCGCGATAGAGGATATTTTCAGTAAGGAGTGGCAATCCCCCAAACTGGGCAGAATGTCAAACCATAAAAATCTAGACAGGATGTATCCGGTCCAAGGGGAAAAATCAGATGCCTGGTGCAAGGCTCCCACCATTGACCCCCAGGTGGCGGCCCTTAGCAAAAAGACTGTGTTACCATGCGGGACAACAGCACTCAGAGACCCGATGGACAAGAAAGTTCAGGACATGCTCAAGAGGGCTTTCGAGATCGAGGGCACCGCCGCTAAGGCAACCACCACAGCTATCTACACGGCCCGAGCACAGATCCGCTGGCTCGAGCAGCTTCAAGAGCAAGCCACCCCCAAATTGAGGGAGGCAGAACTTTTGGAATGTACTTTGGATGCAGCTAAATTGCTGGCCGACATGGCAGTAGACACCCTGCATCTTCATGTCAGGGCGACCGCCATCACCAACCGTGCTCGAAGGGCACTGTGGCTGAAACTATGGGATACAATGAGTCAAAGACTTTGCTCCAGAACTTACCTCTGCGTGGAAAACATGTTTTTGGGGTAGGGCTACAAGATTATTTGAAACAAAAGGAGGAGGGCAGAGATATCCTAAAGAATAAGTCCAGGTTCTCCTACCTACCCTCCTCGAGGCAGAGATTTCGGGGGGAGGGAATCATATCAACCACACAGAGATGCACAGCTATCAGGACACTCCTTTCAAGGCAGAGGCACCTCCTCCGGCTTCCGTAGCCCATACCCTCGGAACTATCAGTCCTCCTCCTTCAGAACCCGAGGTCAAAGATCCAGAGGACGAGGTAGAGGCTACTGGGGTAGGCAACAGTGACTACCCTCTCCCAGCCCCACAGGGCCAGGACCCCTACCCAGCTGTGGGACAAAGACTAACCCTGTTTGCTCACCGCTGGCTCCACACATCGGACAGGTGGGTTCGAGACGTGGTAACCAAGGGATATTCTATAGAACTATCCTACGCCCACATTCCCCAAAGGTTCATCTCCTCCCCCATAACCAGGAGAAGGGCATCGCCACACCAGGTCCAACAGATCCTGTCAGAACTGGTTCGGAACAGGGCCATTCAACCCGTACTGGTACCGGAACAGAATCAAGGGGTGTACTCAATTTTCTTCCTAGTGCCCAAGAAATCAGGGGAGCTCCTGCCTATTCTGGACCTCAAACACCTAAACCACCACGTGGTCTCACACCATTTCAAAATGGAAACCATCCGATCCACCCTTCGATGCATTGGGGTAGGTGACTTCCTGATGTCCATAGACCTCAAGGACGCTTACCTCCATATCCCCAACATTCAGAAACACAGACAATTCCTTCACTTCCACATCCTAGGCCACCACTTCCAGTATCAGGCCCTGCCATTTGGCCAAATCCTTGGCCCCGACAGTCTTTACCAAGGTCTCCATAACCTTGGTAGCCAGACTCAGGGAACAGGGACTGGACATCATCCCGTTTCTGGATGACTGGCTCATACGGGCCCGGTCCGAAAGTCAGGCATGGATACAAAAGGAATCTTCCCTGCAGGTGATCAAGGACCGTGGCTGGGTGGTAAACTGAGAGAAGAGCCACCTCATCCCCACCCAGCAGATCAAGCATCTGGGAGCGCTCATCAACTCGGCTCAGGGGTGGGCAAAACCGTCCTCCTCGAGAATTCACAACCTGAGAGACCTAGCCTGTCAGATGAAGGCCTGACTCAGCACAACGATGGGAAAGATAGCCCAGTTGCTGGGCTATATGGCCTCATGCATAGACCTCATGCCCTGGGCCAGGTGGCGCATGCATCTGCTCCAAACTTATGTGCTGACTCGGGGGGCATCGAGCAACCACAACCTCCAGGTGGTGGTACCACTACCCCAGACTGTGAGACTATCCTTGGCATGGTGGACGGTGGAGGCAAACTTGTCCAGGGGAGTCCCCCTGGAGGCACCTCACTCAATCATCATAGAAATGGATGCGAGCCTCTCCAGTTGGGGAGCTTGCCTGGGAGACACAATGGCACAGGGCCTATGGTCACCAACAGAGTCGGAGCTCTCCATCAACATACTGGAGATGAGAGCCATGTTTCATGCCCTAAGGGCATTCAAACATCAGGTACACGGGCAGTCGGTCTTGATCCCGTCCGACAACCGAGTCACCATGGCCTACATAGCAAAGCAAGGCAGGACCAGGAGCAGAGCTATGCTGAGGGAGGCAACAGCAGTCCTCAACTGGGCCCAAGCTGACCTCAGACACCTGACCGTGGTTCATCTAGCAGGAAAGCTGAACGTCCGTGCGGATTGGCTCAGCAGGCAACAGGTACAACCGGGGGAATGGCAATTACACCCGGACCTATTCCAGATGATCCAAGCGACATGGGGAACCGTGACCATAGACCTCATGGCAACACAGGAGAATGCTTAGGTCAGAGATTACTATTCGCGCTTCAGGGACAGTCTCTCCCAGGGAACAGACACCCTGTCACAACCTTGGAGGCGGAGCCACGCCTATGTATTCCCACCGCTTCCCCTGATCCCCCAGGTTCTAACCAAGATACGGGAATCACGACACACAGTTATGCTGGTGGCCTCATACTGGCCATGTAGGTTGTGGTTCGCAGCGGTCTGAGAGATGTCACTTGCCAGCTTCAGAATACCCTAACAAACAGACATGCTCTCACAGGGGCCAGTGCTCCACCCGACCCCGTGGACCCTGAAGCTCACGGCCTGGGTCCTGAGAGGAGGAGGCTGAGGGCAGCGGGCTACCATGATTCTGTCATCAACACCCTACTCCAGTCTAGACGGTCTTCCACCACCTCCACATATGGGAGACAATGGTCTATTTTCTCCCAGTGGTGTCTGGAACGGGGCAGAGTGCCTGAGCAGACTGACATGGCTAACATCCTACTGTTCCTCCAACAAGGAGTAGATGAGGGATTAGCACTCTCCTCCCTCAGGGTGCAATTATCAGCCATAGGGTTGGCTACAGGTCTCATCGGGGGACACACCCCAGGAGCTCACCCCGACGCCACTCGCTTTCTAAGGGCAGTGGAGATCCTCCACCCGAGGACTCGAACGACCGTTGCCTCGTGGGACCTACCACTAGTTCTAGAGTCCCTCAGCTCCACCCCTTATGGACCCCTCCTTGAGGCGGACCTGTTCTGGATCGGCCTCAAGACATGCTTCCTGGTGGCATTCTGTTCAGCTAGGAGGATTGGAGAACTTGGGGTCCTGTCCTGCGCGGAACCTTACATGGTGTTCACCCCGATAAGGGTCTGCCTGAGAATAGTCCCAGCTTTCCACCCAATGGTATACACTGGCTTTCACAGAGAACAACCCATCAAACTACCAACCTTCCCAGAAGGCTCTCAGCAGGGCCCCAATGCGGTCCCATATTATCTGGACATGGGATCTGCCCTCTCAGTATACCTGGCCAGAACCCGTTCCATCCGAAAGACAGAGAGACTGTTCATCATCTCTAAGGGACAGAGGCAGGGCAGAGCCACCTGTAAGGCCACCATTGCCGGGTGGCTAAGGAGAGTCATCCAGAACGCTTACATAACAAATCAGATGAATCCCCCTCAGGGGATCAAAGCTCACTCCACCAGAGCAATCGCCACCTCCTGGGTGGAAAGAGCTAAAGTATCCTCAGAGGACATTTGTAGGGAAGCCACGTGGAGCTCTCTCCACACATTCACCAGGCACTACAGACTAGAGCAGCTGCAGGCCATTCAGCCCACTTTCACCACTCAGGTCCTGGCAGCAGCATCCTCAACCCCTCACTCTTAGCCTACTCTGTTCCCCCCCTTGGGTACTTCACTGCTTCTTATCTACCCATGAGGTAATGTCTGGAGTGCCATGGATGCCAACCAATCACAATGGGTGTTTACTCACCTGGTAAAGGTGATTGTGTTGGTTGGCATCCATGGCACTCCAAGGCCCTCCCTTCAGAGTGCTCAGAGTGACCGGGACTGGACTAAGGGGATCTCATCCATGGCAGGACCTACAGGGACAAACAACTACTATGTTTTTTTTCTTAAGGTGAAGCTACCAGTCGGATCTTCGTGACCGAGATTAGTTTGTAATTATTAGGGAAAGAATAAAAGCTCAGCCCAAGGGCCTTTGATACTACGTCGTGGTCCGCATCCTTCTTGGTTTCCGACCATCTCTCTTGTTGTCATCTTTGACTGTGCCTAGGCTGTATATTTCTTTCTCTTGTGCTAACAGACCTTAATTTTCAGCTGTGGAAGATTCAAACTGGAGAGCAGGGGTTTCTGGGACCTGGATATGCTAGAAATGTGATCTTGGTCAGTGCATCACTAGCCTATCAGGTGGGCTAAAACCCATGAGGTAATGTCTGGAGTGCCATGGATGCCAACCAACACAATCACCTTTACCAGGTGAGTAAACACCCAATTTCTTATCCCTACTCTCCTCCATGACAGACATTCAAATTTTATGAGGGGTTCTGTGGCAAGATCAGTTCTGAGACAAAATCAGGGACATCTCTAAAAATCAGGGTGTAGCCTGTAAACCAAATCTATGTTACTCTTCAGAGAAACATTAATGATATCTGGTGCTACTGTCCATTCTTGAGTTTCATTTGCCCATTTCTTTTTTTGACTGCTCCTGACTGCCCCAAGTCATATCTGCCTGCCTACCTACTTCTGAGATCATGCCACCCAGTTTGGGCTAGTCATTCCTGAGTCATGTCTACCTGCCTTTTCATGAACTCCCTGAATTAAGTTTTGCAGGACTGAAACTTAATGAGGTATAGTAACTTGTTCAAGATCAAGAGTCATGTCTACCTGCCTGTTCCTGAACTGCCTGAATTAAGTTTTGCAGGACTGAAACTTAATGAGTTAAAGTAACTTACTCAAGGTCACACAGTGAGTCTGTGCTAGGATTCAAGCCAGCATTTCCAGTTTGGCAGCTTGTGTTACCAGAGTGCACTGTCTTCTTGGTTTGGCTGAAATGGCATATTCCCCCAAAAATCAGATCTGTCCAATAAAGCCTTTCATATTATCAGAGGTAAACTTTGATCAAATCATGCATTTCAGACCATGTGTGGTGTGGCATATGAAAAACAAATATTGAAACTGCCATCAACTTTTTAGTGAACAATTAGCCAATAGTGTGTGTCACATTTTTTTTTAAAAAATAAGCGATACTGTGTGTTGCCTTACTGCAAAATCAACATAACATTACTGGATCAGAAAATAGAGAAAATTAAAATGCATGTGTCTGTATATATGCCATTCAGCCTGCCTTGTTATTTAAAAGGGAAAGTATTTAATGCAATAAACTGCAGGAGTAATACTCATTTGCTAAAGCAGTGGCTTTCCCACACTCCCAGAAAATAGGGTGTGGGCTGCTGACAGGTCACTGGAGTAGCCATGGGTTGTGGTCAAGATCACTATGATGTCCACTGCAACACTTAGAATAAGGTTTTCCAAGCATGTCTTATATAAAACGTAGTGGGTGGAAAAGCTTTGCAGCCCATATGATTCTATTAAAATGGGCTTTCACAACTGTTATGATTCTGGTGAAAGGACACTACTGCTGTATTGCTCTATACAATCTGTACTAAGATGTCTAAGTTACTGCAGTACCATTTTGTAAACATTAAAGTGTTGTGCTATATAACACTATACAGCGCTATTCCTAACATTGAACTTCATTGCAAAAACTTACTATATGTACATAAAATAATTTAAAATTACTTGTGCATGCTTTTAAATCAAACCTCCATTGATTTGTAGTGCATAAAAGCTTTTTTAAACAAAAAAGGAACTTGTGGTTTTGTTGTGCTTTTTCCTTATTTAATATATTTTATTTTTGATGTGAATGTATTTTCATGGGTTTTGCCTGTCAGTGAAAATAGTGAAAATAAAGCTAAAGCAAAAATATCAAGGTTTACAGTATGTTACATTACAATACTTAGCTTATTTGTTGCTAAAGTATTTTTTTCCTCCTTGAGGAATTTTATGGGTTTTTTTACAGTGCAAAATTGTGTCCTTCTATGGCCTCTGTAGCTGTAGTTTTTTTGCCTTGTTGTGATGTACTTAGGAGCACTTTCCCTCCCAAAATCCACACACACACACACACACACACACACACACACACACACACACACACACACACACTGGTGAATATCATTAAAATTCCATTGATCTTACGTTTTTGTTCTAATCTATGTAATTTTTTAAGTGTCTTTTGTGGAGTGGAAAGGAGATGAATATACGAGGCTGATCTGTGGGTACAGTATCTTACAGCACATTCGGTCAGTTTTGCACTACTGCCATTTATCAATGCAGACATTCAAAAAACAATTACTGCAGGGTTTTTATTGTAGCTGGAGAGGTTGCCGACTGATGGCTTTTTAGTGTCAAATGTATGAGCTTGGCTTTTCTCCACCTGGCACCATGACCTCAACTCTCTGCAGTCTGGCAGGGGAGAATCTTGGCTCTCCTCATCTGAAGAGTTGGGAGTAGGTAGCTGCAGTTGACATTTAATACCTTAGGTTGCTTTTTTGACTTTAAATGCAAGAACTTCCATTTCTGAAACAGGATCTTGTGCCCAAAGTACTAAAGTCTAATAATTACTTCATTTTTTTTATTAATTTTTGGCAGAGAACAGCAAGAGGAAGGGGGTGCTGTTAGAACTTTACAACTCTACTGGGACTAAAGAACTAGAACTCTACTACTAGGATCTTCAATTTAGGGTGAAAACAACAACAAAAGAGTTATTGTGTTTGTTTGAGCTGGGTGAAAGGAATTATTTGTGCAATTAGCTAGGTAAAGAAGGAAACTGTGAATTGAGGGAGTGACTTAGGCAGCAGAAAGCCAGGTGTTTGCATTTAAATCTGCCCTAGATAGCTTTTGGCAGAGAACAGCAAGAGGAAGGAGGTGCTGTTAGAACTTTATTACTCTGCTGGGACTTTATTGCCCTCCTTCCCTTCCCTCAACCCTTAGCCAGTTCTAGTTTTATAGGCACAAGAGTTGACTGTTAACAGGAAATTCCTGTTTGGGAGCAGGAAGGGAGTTATCACTGTGGCACAAAAGACTCACAATCCTAGAAGGAAAAGAGTAGTTCTCCAACCCCCCCAGCTGCTGGAGGTCTCACTCTGAGTAAGTAAGAAGGAGACTAATGAGGAATATAGGAACTTCCTGTCCCAGAACAGGAAGAGCAGGAGCTTTAAGGGCATAGAGGCAGTAGAAAAGTAGGGAGAAAAATATATATAACATAAAAAATAAATAAATAAACACACAGAGCAAAGAGTAAGCATACAAAACAAAAACTGAGGGGCCACATATAAGACATGATGGAAGTTTTAAAGTACAGTGGCTGTGGAGTGGCAGTCTTCCAGGAGATGTTCTAGAGGCTGCATTGTTGTCCCATCTGCAGGCACCTCTCTGGGCTGAGGGAGGAGGTTTCTCATCTCCAGACTGAGTTGGCCAGGATTCAGAGGACCTCCTATCTGACCCAGGGACCACCAGGGCTGCTGGCACTGCCTCAGAGGTTGCCAAGAAAGAGGAGCGGTTGGACCACATTGGGCTCAGGGAGGGTGAGGGTGGTGGAAGAGAGCCACATCCCTCCAGTTATACCTCTCCACAATTTGTATGCTATTCTGGCATAGTGTGGTCCCTCTATGGAGGCCTCTGGTGTGGAGACCATGAAGTATGCAGGGTACCTCCAGAAAGGAGACCCACAGGAGGGTGGCACAGGACCCCACAGGGGAAGGAAACAACTCCTGAAGGGGGACTCCATTATTAGGAGGGTAGAACTGGGGAGAAGGGGAGAGGGAGGTAAGGTGCCCACCTGGTGGCATGGCTTGGAGGGATAGGGAGTGAATCCTC
The DNA here is from genome assembly GCA_016271365.2 of Neoceratodus forsteri. Lineage (NCBI taxonomy): Eukaryota > Metazoa > Chordata > Ceratodontiformes > Ceratodontidae > Neoceratodus > Neoceratodus forsteri. The sequence goes on from CM057459.1 coordinate 877,926,335, forward strand.
AGGATCATATGAGCAGCTGCACAGGGGAGGGAGCTTAATGTCATTGTCCACCTAGGGACAAATGATCTGGCTGGGAAAGGGATCAGAGCAGTGCAGGAGGAGTTTGTGGGGTTGGGAAGAGGCCTTAGACAAGTAGCATGCACAGTAACCATCTCGGAGGTGCTGTCTGTCTATGGCATGGCTGAGGCCAGAGTACTCTGCGCCATGAGATTCAATCAATGGTTAAAAAACTGGTGCCGAGCTCAGGGTTTTGGATTCATTGGGGACTGGGAGTCCACCTGGAGGAATGCAGGCCTATACTGGCACAATGGTCTGCATCTGTCCAGGAGGGGAAACAGGATCCTAGGTGATAGGTTTAAATGCTTCAGTTGCAAGCATTTAAACTAGCCAAGGGGGAGACACTGAAAAGAAGCAGGGAAATCCTAGCCTCCCCCAAAAATCTGGATTGTTAGTGAGCTAAACACCAAGATAGAGAAGTTGATAGGGAGAAGGGCAGGGTAAATGAAGAAAAAGGCAGTAAGGGACAAGGATGTGACAAAAAGGGGTAAGGCCATCAAAAACTGGCAGGTAATGAGTACCAATACCCATAGTCTAGGTAATAAACTCCCCCAGACTGGTGGCCTTGATGGAAGAGGGACTCCTGGATATTGTGGCAGTCACAGAAAAATGATACACAGAGAACCATGACTGGGATGTCAACATACCAGTGTACACAATCTACAGGAGGGACATAGAGGGTAGAAGGGGAGTAGGAGTAGCTCTCAATGTAAAGGAAGAGTTCAAAGCAATGGAACTAAAGGGTAAACAGGGAAAAGAAGAGGCACTGTGGGTCACGCTGGAGAAAATAAATGGCACCAAAATCTGCATGGTGGTTGTACACAGACCACCATCTCAGGAGGAGGAGAAGGACAAGGAAATGATAGAAGGCATCCTTCGGATGGAAGAGAAAGGGGAGATATTGTTGATGGGGGACCTTAATATGCTAGATGTTAACTGGAGCACCTTTACTGCAGCCACATCCAAGAGCAGGGTCACTCTTGATGCCCCCCTTGATGCCACAGACAGCTAGTTTTCCAACTCACTCAGGAGGAAGCAATCTTAGACCTAGTACTCTCAAAGGAGGATGGATAGAGGATCACAGATCTTGAAATGGGTAGCCATCTGGGAACAAGTGACCACCAAACAGTGTGGTTCACGATAAACACAGCTACAGAGTCAAGCCATACAAAAGTGAGGGTACAGGACTTTAGGAAGCCTGACTTTGTCAAAATGAGGAAGTGTCTCAGAAAAGCACTAGCAAAGAGGCAAGAAGGAGGAGGAGTGGAGGAACAATGGGGAAACATCAAAACTGCCATCACAGAGGCAAAAAGCCTTTGTGTGAAGCAAATAAACAAATCAAAATGAAAGAAAAAACCACTGTGGTTCTCAAAAGAGGTGGCGGGGAAGGTTAAGGAGAAAAATATAGCATTCAGGAAGTATAAGGAAACCCAGGAGGAGCTAGACAGAGAACTGAACCAGTTAAAGCAGAAGGAAGTGGGAAAGACATTCAGAATAGCAAAGGCCCAAACTGAGGAAAAGATAGCCAACTCAGTTAAGAATGGGAATAAAACCTTTTATAGGTACATTAGGGAGCAAAGAAAGACCAAGGGAGGGATAGTGCATCTTAATAAAGGGAAGGATGGGTGGGCAGAGAAGGACAGTGAAAAAGCAGGGATACTGAATGAATACGTCTGCTCAGTATTCACAAAAGAAGAGGAAGGGGTGACACCTAATCCAATCAATAGAAGCACTCTGGATAGGGAGGTCAATACCAGTTCTTTCACAGAAGAAAGGGTTTTGAAAGAACTCCTAAAACAAAAAGTGGACAAAGCAATGGGGCCTGAAGGGATTCATCCCAGAATTCTAAAAGAACTAAGGGGAGAACTAGTGACACTGCTGACTGCCCTTTTTAACAAATCATGGGAGGATGGTGTGGTACCTAAGGACTGGAGGAGGGTGGATGTGATTCCCCTTCACAAAAGTGGGAGCAAAGCACAGGCAGGAAACTATAGATCTGTTAGCTTGACCTCAGTGGTAGGGAAAATGATGGAATTACTTTTGAAAGAAAGAATTGTTGAGTACCTAAAGGCCAGTGGGGCTACAGGACCCAAGGCAACATGGATTCACAGTGGTATAGTCATGTCAGACGAATCTAATAGATTTCTTTGACTGGATCACCAAAGTAGTAGACCAGGGTGGGGCTATGGACATGGCCTACCTAGACTTTAGCAAAGCATTTTACACAGTTCCACACAAAAGATTAATAAACAAATTAGCCAGCCTGGGAGTGGGTCCCAGAGTGATAGCCTGGGTAAAACATTGGCTGGAAAACAGGACACAGAGGGCAGTAGTAAACAGAGGAGTCCACTCTGATAAAAGGGGGGTAACTAGTATGGTACCATAGGGTTCAGTACTGGGTCCAGCCAATTTTAATGTCTTTATAAGTGACATTGCAAAGGGACTGAAAGGAAAAGTATGTCTCTTTGCAAATGACACAAGGATCTGCAACAGTGTTGATACACGGGGGGGGAGGATGAGAAGGTACTTGGCAAGTTTGGAGGAATGGTCAAAAGTATGGCAGCTTAGATTCAGTGCAAAGAAGTGCAAAGTAGTGCACCTGGGAAACAAAACCCAGGGGAAGAGTACACAATGGGGGGAGGTAGTAACAACAGCAGAAATGGAAAGAGACCTGGGGATAGTCATATCTGATGATGTAAAGGTGGGCAAGCATTGTCAGAAGGCAGTAAGGATGGCTGGGGGACACTGGGATGTATACAGAGAAGCAACACCAGTAGAAAACAAGAAGTTGTTATCCCTGTGTTCAGACAGTTGGTGAGACCCCATCTGGAGTACTGCATGCAGTTCTGGAGACCTGGTCTCTGCAAGGATGTAGACAGTATAGAGGCAGTCCAAAGGAGGGCAAATAAAATGGTGCAGGGTCTGAAATAGAAGTCATACGAAGAGAGATTAAAGGAGCTTAATATGTATGCCCTTGAGGAAAGGAGGGAGAGGAGAGACATGATAGAAACTTTTAAGTACCTCAAGGGAATCAACAAAGTCCAAGAGGGTAGCATCTCTCAGAAAAAGAGATGTGCAAGAACAAGGGGACATAATTTGAAGATGGAGGGGACGGCTCAGGGGCAAGGTGAGGAAGTATTTTTTCCACAAAGAGGGTGGTGGACACATGGAATGGCCTTTCTGAGGATGTAGTGGCATCAAAAACATTGGGGGAATTCAAGAATGCATGGGGCAGAGATAAGGCAATTATTGTGGGGGTAGGAAGAAGTAAGCTGTTAGTTAAATGGGATCTGCAGCTTATCCAATAGGTAAGGAAATGGGCAGACTAGGTAGGCCAAATGGTGCTTATCTGCCATCAAAGTCTATGTTTCTATGTTTCTGTGCTATCATCCTGCTCTTTCATTCAAAGCCAAAAAGCTAAGCAACCCTATTTAGATTTTAAGGGAAAACTAGCACTTTTCAACTGAGTAACCTGTCTTCTAAATCGGTTTAAAGACAAAAAATGGAATGCAGCTGATATTGTGGCATTTTCATTTCTAGTTGTTTGCTGGCAACTGTAGACACTTTTTTTAACAACTGTGTGTGTCTCCTTCTCCCACTCTGCCTATCTCAAATGAGTTGTTTGTAAAAGGTAGGTATGTAGCCTGAGGCGGTGGTGGTGACCTGCTACCTCTACTTTGATGCCTGCAATTCAGTCATAACCATGCTAGAGAAACAATTTAATCTTCAAGTGGCAACACTCTAAAGGTGAATACTTTTCAGCTATTTGACAGTGCATTTACACATTTTTCAACTGACCGGCTCCATTCAGATAACCTCCAAAGCTACAATACTTTTCTTTGTCTTATTCTGTATTTAGCCACCCTTCCTTCTTAAATATAGACATTTGTATGAAAATGGCATGTCTGCCCCCAACCCAACAATGACAGTAATATATTTAAATTACAGTAGGTAGAGAGGAGTGGAGGATTCAGACGGGGATTTACTGCAGGCTCCCCAGTCTGAACACTAACCAACCTTGTACAACTAGCCTGTGGATGGCCACAGAAGTATAGCAATGTTGCATCAATGGATGTTTTCTGTCTCAAATTTCAGACATATCTGAAATGTTTAGGAGATATTAAGTTTCAATTAAAGCTTGGTGACAGTAATAAGAAGTTGGAAACTAGCAAACAGAGAGGTCTGTGAAGGCAATATATTGAATTTGTAGATATACAGTATGAAGAAAAGAAGCAAAGTATTGGCACCAGGGACACATAAACATGTAGTGTGAGCCATTACTAAAATGTGCTCATACAGAATCTGCATAAAATGTACATTTTTTATCAGTAGAATTACACAACAGCAACATATCTTTCATAACCTCCAACCATTGAACAGGCCCATAATACAATAGACATCAATGTAGTAGTACTGAAAATTCAGAAATAAACTCAAGCTCTGTGAAGTGTAAAATGTTTTTTAAGGTGGAATTATTATCCAAGAAAGATAGACATATATCATGCTATTTTTTTTATGTTTTTTGTAGAATCAGGTAAAGTTCACAGATTATGAAAAACACACAGCAGTATGAATCATTGGAATGGACAGATGGATCAAAGATGCAGAGAAAAGTGAGAGAACACTGCTGCGTGAAATTACTCAGTGATTGTAATTCATAATTTAATTAATTAATATATAGTGTAGCCTTCCCTATGATTCCCATGCCCCCCCCCAATCGCAACAGGAAATTAGTCCTGTGGTCACTGTGTGGTTACCTGGCAAAATATGTTAAAATATAGCACCTGACATAAACAGACGTACTAGGAGGTAAATGGCAGCAAGGTGCGTGCATTGCCTGATGTGCAGTAATATCTGTTGCCTCCATTTTCCTTTTACTAAAGATTTGCCACTAAGCATTTTGTGTTGCTTACACAGATAATGTAGCTTGCAGTATGCATTAATTTTCTTTATCGGTTTAGGTTTGAACTTTTCAAAGTTCTGCTACACAGTTTCTCATTAAGAATACTATATGGATGCACCTTTCTTCATTGCTTAGAAGTGAAAGCCTATAAAATGTTATTACTGCACATGTTAAAATGTGCAACTTGTCATGCTGAGTTTTTTTGAGCCTCTCTGGTCACCTGAAATAATAGTGATTTTTCCCCCTTAGGACTGTCACTGGTTTTCAGTGGAGTTGGTATACAATGCTGCACTAAATGTGTGGACTTTTGCCTGTATGGTCTTGACACTTGGGTGTGTGGAGTGAGGAACTGTAAATTTTACAAAAATAAATAACAGAAGTGACACTGCTTGTTTTACATAAAGTAGTTTTCAGTACAGTATCTGCAGTTCCATGGAACCAAGTCTATACACACAAATGCCCTTCTGACTTAAAAGTGTAGGACTATCCTACCTCTCAATTGACCCTGATCTCCAAGGATGTCTCTAGGTTTTGAACCCCTGGCTTTGATCCCCTAAATTCCCCATATCCCATTGTCGCTTGACTGTAGAGATTTACAGGTGCAGAATACTGTCAAACATTAAAATTGCAGTCTACTATTTCAGAATGTGTTTTACACTAAGTTCTTCAAAAAACTCAGAACACGGTGGAAGCCACTGTATTTACTTGAACAAAATAATTATGATGTTTGTGAAACTTTTATCCAAGTCAGCTGAATAAACTATCTGAATCATCAAAATCGAAGTTCAGAGTATACATTGTGATCTGGTGAGAAACAAACACATGCTGTACCACTATTTATTTAATTATTGTGTGTTGTAATAGAAACATAGAAACATAGAAACATAGAATTTGACGGCAGATAAGGACCGCTTGGTCCACCCAGTCTGCCCATTTCCCTACCTGATGGATAAGTTGCAGATCCTAGTTAACCAGCAGCCTAATTCTTCCTACCCCCAACCCCTAGAATTGCCTTATGACTGTCCCATGCATGCTTGAATTCCACCACTGTTTTTGACTCCACAACCTCCTCTGGAAGGCCGTTCCATACATCCACAACCCTCTCTGTGAAAAAATACTTCCTTAAATTACCTCTGAGCCGCCCCTTCTATCTTCATATTGTGCCCTCTTGTTCTTGCACACCTCTTTTTTTTGAAAGATGCTATCCTCTTGGACTTTGTTGATTCCCTTGAGGTACTTGAAAGTTTCTATCATGTCCCCCTTCCTCCTTTTCTCGAGGCTATACATATTAAGCTCCTTAAGTCTCTCTTCATATGTCTTCTGGTGCAGACCCTGCACCATTTTAGTTGCCCTCCTCTGGACAGCTTCCATCCTGTCTATGTCTTTGCGGAGATTGGGTCTCTAGAACTGCACGGAGTACTCCAGATGTGGTCTCACCAGCTTTCTGTACAGAAGGATAATAACTTCTTGTTTTCTACTGGTGATGCCCTCTCCCTATGCATCCCAGTATTCCCCCAGCCCTCCTTGCTGCCCTCTCACATTGCTTGCCCACCTTTAGGTCATCTGATATGACTACCCCCGGGTCCCTTTCCATTTTTGTTGTTGTTAGTATCTCACCCCCCATTGTGTACTCTTCCCCTGGGTTTTTGTTTCCCAGGTGCATTACCTTGCACTTCTTAGCATTGAATCTAAGCTGCCATACATTTGACCATTCCTCTAACCTTGCCAAGTCCCTTCTCATCCTTTCCACCCCACCTTGTGCATCAACTCTGTTGCAGATCTTTGTGTCATCTGCAAAGACATACTTTTCCTTCCAGTCCCTCTGCAATGTAAACATAAAAAAGACATTGAGAGGACCGATCTAATACTGTACCTGCGGTGCCCACTAGTAACCCCCTTTCTTCAGAGTGGACTCCATTTACTATTACTCTCGTGTCCTATTCTCCAGCCAATTCTTTACCCAGGCTGTCATCTTGGGACCCACTCCCAGGCTGGCTAACTTGTATATTAATCTTTTGTGTGGGACTGTGTCAAATGCCTTGCTAAAGTCTAGGTAGGCCATGTCCACAGCCCCTCCCTGATCAACTACTTTGGTCACCCAGTCAAAAAATCTATCAGATTCGTCTGGCATGACCTTCCCACTGTGAATCCATGCTGCCTTGGGCCCTGTGCCCTCTGGCCTGTAGATACTCAACAATTCTTTCCTTCAAGTAGATTCCATCATTTTCCCTACCACTGAGGTTAAACTAACAGGTCTGTAGTTTCCTGCTTCTGCCTTGCTCCCACTTTTGTGAAGGGGAATCACATCTGCCCTCCTCCAGTCCTCAGGTACCACCCCATCCTCCCATGATTTGTTAAAGAGGGTAGTCAGTGGTGTCACTAGTTCTACCCTTAGTTCTTTTAGAATACTGGGATGAATCCCATCAGGCCCCATTGCTTTGTCCACTTTCAGTTTTAAGAGCTCTTTCAGAACCCTTTCTTCTGTAAATGGGCTGGTATCAACTTCTGTATCCAGAGTGTTTCTACTGTTTGTTTTAGGTACCTCCCTCTTCCTTTGTAAATACTGAGCAAAAATATTTGTTTAGTATCTCTGCCTTTCACAGTCACTCTGCCCACCCTCCTCCCCTTTATTAAGTCTCACTATCCTCCTTGGTCTTCCTTCACTCCTGATGTACTTATAAAGGTTTTATCCCCTTCTTAACTGATTTGGCTATCTTTTCCTCAGTTTGGGCCTTTGCTGTTCTGACTGCCTTTCCAACTTCCTTTTGCTTTAACTGATACAGTTCTCTGTCCTGTTCCTTCTGTGATTCATTGTACTTCCTGAATGCTTTCTTTTTCTCTTGAACCTTCACTGCCACTCCCTTTGAGAACCATAGTGGTTTCTTACCTCGTTTCATTTTGTTTATTTGCTTTACACAAAGGCTTGTTACCTCTGTGATGGCAGTTTTTATTATTCCCCATTGTTCTTCCACCCCTCCTTCCTGCCCATTTGCTAGTGCATTCCTTAGGCACTCACCCATTTTGGCAAAGTCAGCCCTCCTAAAATCCAGTACCTTTGTCTTTGTATGGCTTGCTCTATTGCTGTGTTTATTGGGAACCATACTGTTAGATGGTCGCTAGTTCCCAGGTGGCTACCCACTTCTACATCTGTGATCCTCTCTTGATCTCCATTTGAGAGAACCAGATCTAAGATTGCTCCCTCTCGAGTGGGCTCCAATACTAGTTGTCTAAGGCATGCCCCCTGTAGGGCATCTAGAATAACCCCACTCTTAGAAGTGGCTGCTGCAACTGCACTCCAGTTAACATCTGGCATATTCAGATCACCCATCTCAGCAATATCTCCCCTTTATCTGCCATTCTAAGTATACTTTCTATCATTTCCTTGTCCATTTCCTACCCCTGAGAGGGGGCTCTGTATACGACCCCTGTGCGGATTGTGGTGCCATTGCTTGCCTCCAAATTGACCCACAGTGCTTCTTCTCCTCCCTGTTTACTCTTTTGTTCTGTTGCTTTGATTTCTTCTCTTATGTAGAGAGCTACTCCTCCTCCCCTTTTACCCTTCCTGTCCCTTCTATAGATAGTGTATCCTGGTATGTTGACGTCCCAGTCATGGTTCTGTGTGTACCATGTTTCTGTGACTGCCATGATATCCAGATCTTCCTCCTCCATCAAGGCCACTAATTCAGGAAGCTTGTTACCCAGACTACGGGCATTAATACTCATTGCTCTCCATTTTTTGATGGCTTTACCTTCTGTAGCGGCATCCCACACTGACCTTTCTACCTTGGTCTTTTTCTCATTTAGTACCCTGTTTTGTAGGGGGAGGTTGGGATTTTCATGCTGCTTATCAGTGCCTCCTCCCTTGACTGGTTTAAGGGCCTTAGAGGGATGTCAGGATTTATAATTTAGCCATTGTATTTTGATACACATGGAGTAATTACCATTCCACTGGTCTTTTTTTTGTTAAACAAATAAACATTAAAATATATATCTATTTATATATATATATATATATATATATATATATATATATATATACATACATATATATATATTCATTGCAAAAAAACTTTGTTAATGCATCAGTTAGGGTGATTACTATAACAACAAAAGGAGGGAAATGAGAAGTTAGGGTTTACAACCCTAACACCCCACCCCCACCCTGCACAATTTGACAGATGTGGGGGGTGAGCCTTGCTGTCATCAGTCATAATGCTCATGTCATTCCTCCACTATCCCCACCCTGAAGACATTGACAGATGTTGGGGTGTGCCTTTCAGTCATCCACCCTAACGCTCACCCCATTCCCCTATTCTGTACCCATATTACGTTACTGGAATGGGGTGAGCATTAGAGCAGACAACCCCAAGACACACCCCAATGCCTGTCAGTGTCTGCATTGTGGGGGTGTGGTGAAATGGCCTAAGTATTATGGCCAATGACAGCAAGGCACCCCCCCACATCAGTCAGTCTATGCCGGGTTGGGGTGAAGATGGAGCATTAAGGTTGTAAACCATAACACATCATTTCCCTCCTTTCCTATAGTGCTCACCCTAACTGATGCATTAATGAAGTTTTTTTGTACTAATTTCCTTACTTTTTGAAATCTAGATTTACTGTTTGCCATATTGGTCCTTGTAAGAATAGATCCAGAAGCAAATTATTTGATACCTTTTACTGGATCAACATAGATGTTACTTTTTGAAACAGTGCAATCTTACCCTTATTTGATTGTGGAAGCATTGCTCCATAGTGTGTTGTGGGCCCTGTGCTCCCATGCATGCATATTGTAATTGTCCCAGATTTTCATTTGAGAGGGCAGATCCCTCTGGGCCCTGTGCTCCCATCTATCTATAAGTGTCCCTCTGGGCCCTGTGCTCCCATCTATCTATAAGTGCAGAGACATTGCAATTAACCCTCATGTCCCAGTGGAAAGCCTGAGACCTCTGGGCCCTGCGATCCCATTACTGTATAATGGAAGACCTGTGTTCCCATTACTGTGTAATGGTATCCATATGTGGTAGCGCAAGGCCCTCTGGAGACATATTGCAGGCCTTGAGACATTCCAGGTACCCCTTGAATCGCAAATGGGACAATATCACAGTAACCATAGGAAATCTGAAAAAATTCCACTGCTGTTGTACTCATGGCCTGGCAACCTGAACATTCTAAGTGAAAAATCCGTATCTCGAGCTGTTTCTGAGATATAGCTGCTGAAACGTGCCATGACCACCACAATGTTATCCTATGGGAAATTAGCAAATTTTGGAATGTTATATGTATGAAACTAATCTAAATTTTATCACCAAACCAGCAAAAGTCACATTTGTAGGGCAAGCTCTTTGTACCCTGCAAATTTCAGGCCAAAAGACCTAGCCATTTTTTTTTGGTTTTTTTTTTTGCAGTGAAGTGACAAAGAAACAGCATTTTTTTAATAGTAGTTTTGAAAAGTTTCGCAAGGTTTCAAAAAAATCTGCAAATGTTTTTTGCACCTGATCATAATGTCATATGCTTAATAGCATACGGCATTTTGGCGAATCCCAGACCTGTGCACACTTCGAGTTGGACCCCTGGAGTTGGAATCTTTAGTGGGGGGGTGAACCCCCCACAGAACAATAAATAAACAGAAATCACGGAATGAGATTCTGCCGCACGACAGTCTGCCATGCAACATTATGACCCCCGTGCCAATGTTTTTCAGAAACTTTTGTAAGTTTTCCTAAATTTGTGAAAGTTTTTTTTAAAACTTGTGAAGGTTTTTGGAAAACATTAGTAAATTTATGGGCTTTTACTATTGCACAAAAAGTGTCACATGGGACATCTTTTTCCCATGGGAAAAAAGAAAATGAAATAACTTTTGAACAGATTCATATTTTTGCACCAAACCTTCAAAAGGCATTTTGTGAGTCCAAGGCTTTCAAACAAGAAATGCATCACACAAATATCTACACTAGTTTGTGAGATACACATGGCAAAAAATCTGGCAAAAACTCGACAAATGTCTGGATTTTAAACATTCATAACTTTTGAATCGTTCAATGGATTCACGCAAAATTTGGCATAGCAGCAGATCTTCCCAGGGCACTTCTTGTCATCAAAGTGTTGTGTAAATCCATTTAACAGTTCAAAAGTAATTAAGGTTCAGACATTCAGGTTTAACAGTAAACTGTCCCCCTCACCCTAACTATATTGGCAGTACTGTGCCGGTATAATATATACTTAAGTATATATATTATAGTGGTGCGAAAGTACCACTACAGTTAGGGTTGAACAGGATGTTTGGGGGGGGCAATTTTTTGTACCTTAATAACCAGAAAAATCTGCCATTGCTTTCTCAAATATTCTCTGCTTTAAGGGCAAAACAAATAAACTAACCACATTGGGGAAAAAACATCCAAAGAGAAATGGCACAGATGAGAAGCAGAAGCAGAGCAGCACCACAGCCATCTTGATATGCAGAGGGGCTCTGATTTGCAGGAAATGATGACAGAATGCCTGAAATTTCAGTCCAAATGACCTAGCCATTTTTTTGCAGTGAAGTGTGAAAGAAAACGCATTTTTACTAATAGTTTTTAAAAGTTTTGCAAAGTTTCAAAAAAAATGGCAAATGTTTTTTGAAAACTTTCACAAGTTTTCCAAAAATTTGCAAACATTTTTGAAAACTTGCTTACATTTTGTTTTTAAACTTGTGAAGATTTTTGAAAAAAACATTTGCAAATTTATGGCCTTTTGCTATCACACAAAAAGTATTGCATGGACATCTTTTTCCCATAGGAAATAATGGGAAAAAACAAAATTAAATAACTATTGAATGGATTCATATTTTTGTACCAAACCTTCAAAAAGCATTTTTGTGGGTCCAAAGCTTTCAAACAAACAAAAAAACAATATCTATAACAGTTTGTGAGCTACACATGATAATAAATCTGGCAAAAACTTGACAAATGTCTGGATTTTTAAACATCCATAACTTTTGAATCGTTCAATGGATTCACAAAAAATTTGGCATGTCATCAGACCTTCCCAGTGCACTTCATGTCACCAAAGCATGTGCAAATCCATTGAATAATTCAAAAGCTATTAAGGTTAAAAATTCAGGTTTAACATTAAACTTCCCCCTCACCCAAACTATATCGGCACTACCACACTGGTATTATATATATACTTAAGTATATATATTATAGTGGTGCGATAGTGCCACTATTGTTAGGGTTGAGCAGGATGTTTAATATTAAAATACATTTTTTGTACCTTAATAACTTTTCTCTCATTTAATGAATTTGCACACAGTTTGTCAGAATCTCAAGATCTTGAAAGTGTTGTGCTGTATCACTGTTCCTGAACAGTTGGCAATTTAACCACTAGCCTTTGAGCCTCCAGAAAAAATCTTCCATTGCTTTCTCAAATATTCTCTGTTTTTAGAGCAAAACAAATAAAGTAACCACACTGGGGAAAAATACATCCAAAAAAACATGGCATGGCTGATAAGCAGAAGCAGAGCAGCACTACAGCCATCTTAATATGCAGAGGGGCTCTGATTTGCAGGAAAATATGACAGAATCCCTGAAATTTGTAACGTGTTCCCCTACTGATAAACAGGCATAACAAAAAAAGGGTAAGATGTTTATGGGCACAAGCTGATGGTATGAAAACTGCCACCAAAAAACAGATTTCTTTGATAAAAAAAAAATTGACTGATTAAAAAAAAGGATCGATTGATAAAAAATTGGAAATATTCACAATCAATATGGTTGTTTCATTCCACCTTCTTCTGTCTTTATAGCTTTCATGTCAGGCACCACTCATTATTATAATGCCCAGGCTGATTACTCTGATACAGTAGAGGTAGTAGGTGCTTTAATCAGACTTTGAATCCCTCCCAGTGGGATTTCTACTGGAAACAATAATGGTTACTGTGCTGGTAACTATTGTGGAACCTATTATTGCCTGTGTTGCTACCACTTAGCTCACAGTGCCGCTCAACCTAAAATCACTTGACAACCAAATTCTTGGGACAAAAGGTAGGTGCTAACCATTTAAAATGATTGGTATTAACCATTTAAAATGATTAGTGCTCACCCTTATGCTGGCTAAGACATACTTTTTGATAAAGAAAATCCTCGGGGGAGAGGGGAGCATTCACTAGTAATCAGCAGCAGTCTTAGACAGACTCACTGGCAACATCATTTCAACTGTACTCACATTTAATTTCAGTCATGTAACTGTAAATCCTTTCACCTGGCTGGGCTACTCAGGTACAACATGTGCAATGCAATTCATAGAGAAAGTGCTTAAGTGCTCAAATGCCAGAGTGTAAAAAACAGAGCCTTGGCATCCAGACATATAAAAATAATTGCTTCTTAGCCCTGTTGAAAACATTGCTGCTAAACCCCAACACTTCATCTTACTAATATATACAGTATATATATATATAAGTTATATGTGTAACCCCTTCAAAAAATGACAATGTTGTGTCAATCGCTATCCCCATATGTTCCTTGGTGTTTAGTCTCACCATCATCCATCAAACAGCGTGAGAGTTGGACAACTGTTTAAAAATGTGTTTTGCACTTGACATATTTTCGCATTGCTGTTTGTGTAATGGCACCCACTTCCCTGCACTCCAATTCCATGTCCCTACAATGTTTGGAATTTCCTGACCTGCATACTGAAGTATCAATGTCTTTTTTTCAGGTAAGGTTGATTTCAGGGGGAAAAAATTATACAAAAGCCCCTTTCGAATGATTAAGCATTAGCTAATCAAACCTTGCCAGGTATTGCAAACTATATGTGATTTCCACATTCATGGTCAATGTGTATACTGATGGACAGCCACTGCAAGAATTGGGGCAGCATCCTTCCTCTCCATTTCATCCCTAGTGAGTTCAGTGACTGGATGAGCATGTTTCACAGATAGAATGTGCTTCTTACTGAAATGCAAAGTAGCAGACTCGGTTCTGCCACCTAAATCTGAATGGAACAATGAATCTGCTGTAACTGAACTTCGGGCCACCACCACCACCACCAACCTTTCTGTTTGGTCACTTCCAAAATTCTCTAGATATTTTCATTTTGTTTTGATGTGGCCAAAGGAAATCTGAAATGTCTTGCTACTGTCATCTTTCCTCTACAAATAATTCAATGCTGACATTGCTTGGGGGGCCCAACCAGCTCAAATAACATCTTATTGATAAGGTAACACTTTATTTTAAGTGTCCTTTGTGATGCTTGGCCAGCTGGTTATGATTGTTCTATGATATTTGTAATATAGAATATAGTAGGTGATTTGTCTCACACAAGACAGCTGTGCTATGGGTGCTCCCCCCTTCCCCAAGTTTCAGAGAAGATACAGGATATGTTTACCTAAAACCAGGAGGTAATTAAAAGACTAGGGGGACTTAATTAGGGGTCTTCTGTTCTTCTGGCTTAATTAGAAGTGACCCAGCTGATAGGATATAGGGCTTGTAAACTTTTATAATGTCTTAGATGAAAAAAATATGTTATCTCACCATGGTGCTAAAAGGTTATAAAATCTTTTGATTCCTTGGAAAAACAGGAACTGCTTAAGATCAAAGGAAAGGATTGATTAAAGACTGTCATAATTTGGGGAAAACAGTTTTTGCTGAAGTCACAGTATTTAAAATATCTACTGACAGGAAGATCATTGTTTGTAATTATATTTTTTTTATATTCTAAAAGGAGGAGCTAGATGATATCATAGAAGGTATATGTGTGAGAGAGACACAGTTAAACTAAGACTTGTGCCTGATCTTTGTGACATAGCTTTTTGTGCTCTTAAGAAACAAGATCTAACTATAAGCACTATAGAGGTAATACATTAGATAGAAAAAGTCTAACTGTATGTTGGTAGGAGTTTGTCTGTAGTTTTCTTTGCTTTTCTTTTAAGTGATTGTATGTATTGTGATATAGTGTTCTGTGTTTATATGTTACATATTTTTACCCATTTTAGTAAAAATATTATTTAGAAAGACTGCCTGGGTGTGCCTTCAAAGTTCTTTTTGAATGTGACATATAGATGGTTAAGACTGACAAAAACTGTTCATAAGCTTAATGGTGTTACTAAACTGGGAAAAGGTAAGAATATACCTAAGGTTTTTTATAGAGCTTTAAGGCTTCATTTTGGAAACCTGGTTAGGTGCCCTTAGGCAAAAGATATCTGGCATCCCCCCAAAGAGCAGATGATCTGAGCCTGTACATTTGGGTACGCTAGCATAGGGTTCACAGTTTGAATCCCCCCAGAACTTGAGACTAAAGGTGATTCAGGTCCACAAGCAGATAGGAGGATTACCCTGTCTGTTACCTGTTCACAATACTGCACTCGGAGGTTGGCACTATGAGAGCAGAAGGCCTGACCTGCTGAGTGCGTTTGTGACAGATTTGGTTTGCAGCGGTGTTGATAAAATTGGAAATACATGCTTTAACTGTCCAGTGTGTCAGCTTAATACTGTACAGCTGACTTACAAAATAAGGCAGTGATTTATTTTTAAAAAGGAAACAGAACTATATCATTTTGCTTACAGTCAAGTTCCTAACTGTTTTATTTATTTTCTAAAGTGCAAGTTAGAGTAGACATAGTTAGGGAAGAAGATGGCTTCCAACTACAGCAGGCACACTGTAGACTACTTGAGGCCATTGTGCCAGGACAGAGGAGTCCTGTATGAGGGAAGAATCACCAAGCAGAACCTCATGGATGCCCTGATGGCAGCAGATGCCCAGACTATTGAGTCACTGACGGTGACTGTAAGTTACCAGACCTTGAGCATGGAGGGACCAGTGGCCAATGCAGTGTTCAGATCCGGTGAGGATGACATCAGGGCCAGTACCAGTGAATGGACACAGCAGCAGGGGAAGTTCACCAGCATTCTGGAGCCAGAAGCAAACAGGGTGCAGATTGAATTGCGCAGAATGGAGCTGGAGTTCCATAGAGACACTGAGCGAGAGAAATGAGCCACAGAGGAGAAGAGGGAGCAAGAACAGTGAGAGGCTGAATGAGAATGGCGAGAGGCAGATCGAGAACAGCAGGAGGCTGACCATGAAGAGTGTGAGCACCAGTGAGCCACAGAGGAGAAGAGAGCGTGAGAACAGTGAGAAGCTGAACATGAACAGTGAGAGGCAGCATGTGAGGAGCATGAGTGCCAGAGGCAACATGAACCAGAAAAGTTACGACCCCAGCCACCAGCACCAGAGCAGGTAAGTGACTTGGATTTAACTGGAACTATAGGATGGGGTTACACATTGAATTCCAAACTGATAGCTGAATTTAAAGAGGGGAAGGATATAGATGCCTTTTTAAATTACTTTGAAAAAGTCTGTATTCAGGCTAAAATTCTAACAGGGTCCTGGAGCTTCCAGCTATCCCCGCTACTTACTGGGAAAGCTCGGGATACATTGGGTCAAATGGACAATGAGGACAGTAATGATTACAGCCAACTTAAAACTGCACTTTTAAAAAAAGTTTGATTTAACTGCAGAAGCATACAGAGCTAAATTCCATAAGCTCAGGAGAAGCCCTGATATGAGCTACAAGGAGCTAGCCACGAAACAAAGTCAGTTTTTAAAGCATTGGTGGAAAGGAATTGAAGCAAACTCTGTAGATAAAATTGAAAATGCCATTTGTTAGAATAGTTTTTTGGGGTATGCCCAGCAGAGCTGAAAACCTGACTGGAGGACCGAGATCCCAAAACAGTACAAGATGCTGCTGAACTCTCAGACCGCTATGCCAAGAGCAGACCTGCTCTGAGAGTGAATGGAGTGGGCGTGGCAGCACAGAAAGGGAAGAGCGCACCTTCAGGGCAGCTAAAACCCTCACTGCCTCCACTGGAACCAGTTAACCCCAGGTTTCAAAGAAAATAGTTCTCTGTAATTATATTTTTTTATATTCTAAAAGGAGGAGCTAGATGACATCAAAGAAGGTGTATGTGAGAGAGACACAGTTAAACTAAGACTTGTTCCTGATCTTTGTGACATATCTTTTTGGGCTCTTAGGAAACAAGATCTAACTATAGGCACTATAGAGGTAATACATTAGATAGAAAAAGTCTAACTGTATGCTGGTAGGAGTTTGTCTGTAGTTTTGCTTTTCTTTTAAGTGATTGTATGCATTGTCATATAGTGTTCTGTGTTTATATTTTACATATTGTTATCCATTTTAGCAAAAATATTATTTTGAAAGACTACCTGGGTGTGTCTTCAAAGTTCTTTTTGCATGTGACGTATAGAGGGCTAAGACTGACAAAACTGCTCATCAGCTTGATGGTGTTACTAAACTGGGAAAAGGTAAGAATATGCCTAAGGTCTTTTATAGAGTTTTAAGGGTTCAGTTTGGATACCTGGTTAGGTGCCCTTAGGTGAAAGATATCTGTCCTCCCAAAGAGCAGATGATCTGAGCCTGTACATTTGGGCATGCTAGCATAAGGTCCACAGTTTGAATCCCCCCAGAACTGGAAACTAAAGGTGATTTGGACCCACAAGCAGACAGGAGGTTTATCCTGTCTGTTACCTGTTCACAACACTGCAATTTGGAGGTTGGCACTGTGGGAGCAGAGGGCCTGACCTGCTGAGTGTATTTGTGACATCCTTAACTAAACTGTAATTACTGTATAACAATGTTGTAATTTCACTGTAACTATTGTGCAGCTACATGTAACTACGAACATATGAACATATGAAATTTCCCAGCAGATAAAGGCCTAGAGGTCTAGCAAGTCTGCACAAATGTGCAGCTAGCACCCCTTATTCTGCAGCTGCCCCTCATTTCCACCCTTCCCCTTCATTAACCATCCCCTTTGTCCTGTCCTACTATACTACTACTATGCAGTTGTTAACTAGCTTCACATGTGAGTATGGTGTAATTATGTAACTTGCATACATGTGTAACTACTACAGTCTCCCTTTTGGCACAAATCATTTCATTCTGACAAGTGTAACTACACATGTAACAGCTGTTGCAAAGTGTAACAGAAAATCTATTGTGCAATTACCACTCTGTCTCTTCTGACATTGTGTTATTTGTTCGTATAAGGGCAACTACACATGTAATAGCTATTGCAAATTGTAACAGCAAATATGTTGTGTAACTGCTATGTTACTACTTTTGGCATTATTAAATCTGTTCTTACAAGTGTAACTACATATAAATGCAGGTCATGTGCACTGTTTCAACTGTCTATGTCTAGCTGACATTTATTTAAAAGGTAATCACACAGAAAAGTGTTAAAGTGTAATCAGAATGGTAACTAAAATATGAATACAATGCAACTTCAGTCTACCACAGCTAAATGCACTGACTGGCAACTCTTCCATGTCTCTATTCCAGTTTTTCCTGAACTTACAGGTTAATGAACATGCAGTCTAATATTGTGAATTGATATGTAACTGTACACAAAAATAACCATTTGCATAATTACTGACTGGCACTAAAACAATATTGTGGCTAAGAAATAATGGTGCTGTTTTCACAGCTAATGCCTAAGTAACATATATTTGCAGTTGCACACACTTGCATGTATCATATGTACTGTAGTTGTGATGTAAGCTCTCATTCAGAAATCAGTTCCTCATGAACATACTGCTTACTAAACATACAGTTTAATATTAGACCCTATTCACATGGTGGCAGTGAATGTGCCAAATGTGCATTCCCAGACCTGGTGATCAATAGTAGCCATCCAATCAGATGGACTGACCAGGAGCAAACTGGATCCTGCACTCTGCATGGATAGGGGAATTGTGAGTTACGGGTGGTCTTCCCATTATATCTGTTTGTCAGTAAGGGGATCTACTGGTCTGCCTATGTTTACCACCTTGCCCCCAGCCCTCATGGTATAGTAAGAGGGCTGGGATAGCTTTATGTGAAGGATGATGCTATGGCAACCACACCATTCAGCCAGTGGGAAGGGCATGCAATGGCTAAAGATGGTTCTCTGTGCATCCAGCACCACCCACCACCACTCTACACAGCAGATTGGTGATAAAGCATGATATATAGTCATGCCCCACCCTCAGCCACCTACCTAGGCAGTAGCAGGCCAAGAGTATGGGAGTAGAAGATGTGTGGGTCAATGCTACAGAAGCAGCAGATTTCTTAGTAACTACAGCACTGTTACAAGCCAGTAAGTAATTATGTAAATGATTTATATTGTATAAGTAAACCATGTAGTTGTAGAGCAATTAATGTTAGATTGTGTTTTTATTAAGCAGTAAGTGTATGAGGGAATGATTTCTGAAGGAAAATATGCATCAGAACTACAGCATTGACATTCAATGAAAGTGTATAGTAGTTACACCCTTCTTCTTATGCTTTATTTTAAGTGTCAGTTTCTGCATACTTACTTTGCAAATACATGTTAATTAGGAATTAACTGTTGAAACAATGTCACAGAAGCAGCATATGCCTTAGTAACTATAGCACTGTTACACCCTTCTTCTTACACTCTAAGTGCCAGTTTCTACGTACTTAACTGTATTTTGTAAATACACGTTAGTCATTAACTGTGGAAACAATGCCATAGAAGCAGCACATTCCTTAGTAACTACAACACTGCTACACCCCTCTTCTTACACTTTAAGTGTCAGTTTCTGGTACTTATTTTCGAAGTATTGTACATATTAGTTAGGCATTAACTGTGGAACAATGCCACAGAAGCAGTACATTCCTTAGTAACTACAGTACTGTTTAAAGCAAATAGGTAATTGTATGAATTAATGATTTTTTATAGTATAGCAATTTACAATATTATATTGCATGTTTAGTTTTAGTTCTTTTTTTTTTTTGGTTGCACAGTATACAAGTGGTGGCTCTGGGATTCAAAACAAGTTCTCCAGGTTTGCATGTCAGTGCTTTTAATCATTACACTATAATGCAGCAAATTCATGAGGGAATGATTTCTGAAGGATAATGTTAAGTGTCATGAAATACAATGTAAATACTGCATAACTACACTGTAACTGCACTATGTAGTTGTTAACTAACTTCACAATGTGTGTTGTGTACTTACACAACTTTAAATGTGCTGCTTTTGTGAGATTCACCCACATTTGTACTGCACCCATACCCCTCTCATGCTGCTGCTCAGGTGGGTGACTGGGGGTAGGGCATGGCTACCCTCGGCTGAGAGTCCTAATTCTTCTGTACTTAAGACAAAACTGCTCCATTGTACAATTCGAAACAGTCATAAGACTGACTGATTATACATCATGTATATTGCACCCACACTTTAGTTGCTACTTCATTGTGTTTCAGCTGTATTCTTGCACTTAGTTGTACGATGCTGTACTCAGTATATTCAATGTATTCTATTTCCTGTACTTTTCTCTGTTAATGTAAGTACATCTCCTTCGAAAAGGATTTAATTATTCCGCAAAGCTGAAACAGTGCACACGACCTGCATTTACAGTATATGCAGTTACACTTGTAAGAACAGATTTAATAATGCCAAAAGTAGTATCATAGTAGTTACACAACAGATTTACTATTACAATTTGCAATAGCTATTATATGTGTAGTTGCCTTTATACAAACAAATAACACAATGCCAGAGGAGATAGAGTGGTAGTTGCACAATTGATTTTCTGTTACACTTTGCAACAGCTGTTACATGTGTAGTTATACATGTCAGAATGAAATGATTTGTGCCAAAAGGGAGACTGTAGTAGTTGCACATGTATGCAAGTTGCGTAACTACACCATACCCACTTGTGAAACTAGTTAACAACTACATAGTAGTTACATTTAACTATGCAGTAGTTACAGTGTAGTTACTTCATGCAAATTGTGTGCCACTATTTAACACACAACTGTGAAACCAATTAATAACTACATAGTAATTACATTAGTAGTTACATGTAACTACACAGTAGTTACAGTGAAGATACAGCATAGTTATACATTAATTACAGTGTAGTTAAGGACATTTAACATAAAGTGTTACTGTTGATAAAATTTTGCCATGCCACATTCTGTGTTTTAACTGCTATTTCAACTGGTCTGATATAGGATGCACCAAATGGAGTCAGTATAACGCAGTGGTTTAAGGCTCTGAGTTGCAAATCTGGAGACCTGGGTTTGAATCCCACAGCCCCCACTTGCATACTGTGTGACTCTGAGCAAGTCACTTAACTTTCCTGTGCTCCCAGGTTGCACCTGTAAACAAGCTTTCAGCTTAGTGTGTCTCACCTGGTTAAACAATTGAAAAACAAAAGTGATGCAATGTGATTTCATTATTGCACGCACACTTTTGTAAACTTGATGCTGTTAATAAGCAAAATCCATACAAATGATGTAAATGACACATTTTTGCAATGACTTCTTTCATTTTCTGTCAGTGGTGCAGTCACAGTCACTGTCTTGGCATAGTTGGCATGGCAAATTCTGGTTTTGTGCATAGGCTCATTCTGTTGAAACTGATTGAATTATATATTGTCAGGTGTCAGTCCAGCTGCAATGGCACTATTCTGTGCCTTGCTTGCCTATTAGACAAGAAATCACATATAATGTATGCTTCTAAGGAGGGAGGTAGGGATGGGAGAGCAGGGTCCAAAGGACCCTGCATGCCCACCGTAAAATAAGGATACTATTATGCTATCTCAAAAAATAAGGAAATACATTGCACAAAAATAGTGTTAACACTCTAGTTAATGATAAAGCCACAAAAGTAGGGAAATGTGGCAATAGGGTTTTCAAAGCTAACACTCACACCCATGCTGCCACACACCAACAAGTGTCGGGTGCCTTGGGGGTCATTGACCCTAACACTCACCCCATTCACTAAGTCAATAATCTGAGATGGGTACAGTATAGGAGTACTGGAGGCAGTATAGTGCAGTGGTTTAAGGCCCTGAGCTGCAAATCTGGAGACTTGGGTTTGAATCCCATAGCCCCAACTTGGATATTCTGTGTGACCCTGAGCAATTCACTTAACTTCCCTGTGCTCACAGGTCACACCTGGAAACAAGATCCAGCTTAGTGTGCCTGTCCTGGTTAAACAATTTCCCCTTTCCCTTTCCCTCCCAGGTCACACCTGTAAACAATCTTTCAGCTTAGTATGCCACTCCTGGTTAATCAATTGAAAAAAAAAAAGAATAAGGTGCACATTAGGGTGGATGAGCCCAAGGCACACCCCCGATGCCTGTGCAGGCTGGGTGTGGGTTGTTAGATTTGAAAACCCTAACACCACATTTCCCTACTTTTGTGGCTTTATCCCTAACTCAAGCATTAACAACGTTTTTGCAATATAT
This sequence comes from Neoceratodus forsteri, assembly GCA_016271365.2. NCBI lineage: Eukaryota > Metazoa > Chordata > Ceratodontiformes > Ceratodontidae > Neoceratodus > Neoceratodus forsteri. Next base: position 877,948,551 of record CM057459.1, read on the forward strand.
ATATATATATATATATATATATATAAAACTTTATTTGGCAAAAAGCATCACAATGTTATTTACAACACCTTTTGTCATTTACAACACAACGAACATACTACATTTCATCTGTAAGAAATTCTTCCCTGACCTATCCATAACTTATTTGTTTTTCCCTGGTATGGCACTCCCATATGACCCTCCCTCTCAGTACCCATTGCCCTCCCAAAGATAACACTGACACTGGGGGTATCCAATCTCCAAGTGCCACCACCTGGTATTTTATATATATATATATATATATATATATATATATATATCCATCCATGTCTGTTGCTGGTGCCCCTGTAACTGTTCCCTTACTCAACTCTCCCACTCAGAACACCCCCCAAAAAACACATAACTATGACACTGGGGGTGCCCAATCCCCCAGTGTTGCCATCTCCATTTTTTTTTATATTTTAGCCTGCAACAAATAAAACCATGTATTGAGGTCTGATGCTGGTGTCCCTGTAACTGTTCCTTCTTACCAAACCCACCCTCTCAGCAATCCCTGCCCCCCCAAGCCTCATAACATTGACACAGGGGTACCCATTCCCCCACTGTCATCACCTGAAATATAGAAAACTGTCCCTCTTAATTGCCATTTTCATTTATGATAGTAATTCCTCCCTACATCCTGCTGCAGATACCCTCCCTCTCATTTAATGATTGACATTTTTTGGTTCTCACATCTCTGCCTCCCCCAACAAACACACAAAACTCAGTGTGGTGGGTGAAAGAGCGAGTTTGCAATTCATTGCTCAGAAAGCCAATTAGTTTGCACTGCCCCCCCCCCACACACACACACATATGAAGGCCTGGATGCCTTGAATAGAATGCAAGATAATCAGTACTTTTTTCTCTATTAATTTATTAAATAAAAATCAATAACCATGAAAAATGTATTCAGATTCACTGGTGACTTTTAAAAGGTTAATTTAGATCCCTGTGTTCGGGGAGGTGGCAAAACTATGAAATGAAGGAAGTATTATGAGTAGCTGAGTGACAGTGGGTGTGAGACTGATCACACTGTAGCATGACTGTGAATTGTATTAGATTGTTGACATACAATCTCTTTAATTTTAGAGTTGCATGACCTGTTCAGAACCAAAACTTGCAGAGACTTCTAACATGCCAGTCTTGCACAGATACAGCTGTAATCAACAAAAAGATTCAATACTTTGGGTGCGGGGGCTTACAGTAACTGTACAGTGTGGCACTGTTCTACAGGTACTCTAAAAGTGCATCACTGAAGTTTTTCTACAGTTCTCCAGTAAGGTGATTTTTGGTGTTGAAGTTCCCTCATATTTGGCATGAAAATGCACAAAACATATACTGTGCCCACTGGGTCATTCTTCAATTGAAGCAGAAGAGTGTCCAAACATTAGAATGTTTTTTTAAGTATTGCGGGAAGAATAACAAGAAAGGGTCTAAATAAAAAAACATAAAGGTTGATTTTTTTTTTATAAAAGTCTTTTTGGCAATGGGACCACGTTTCTGTAATCTGAATTAAAAGTTCAGGCATGCATTTAGCCACAGCAAAATTAAAGCCCTGAGTACTGGAAATTTGATGTAAAAATATTTCAAAAATAACAAAGTTATGAACCTACACTGAATTTTGTGAACGCAGACTTGTACGTTCAGAAATATAAAATATTTTTACCTCAAATTTTCCTCATAGCCATTTCCTTATGACACCTCATCAATGTGACAGCTGTCATTTTTCACCTCCTGCCCAAAATGTGTTTTTCATCCTGAAAGTTGATTTTGCAGTCCCTGCACAAAATCACCTTTAAGCCAGGAGTTGAATACTTTGTCTGCCTTTCATCATAAGGCAGGGTCATAACAAGACTATGTTGCAAATTTTGTAAAAATATTACAAAATCACAAATGTATGCATCTTTGTTACATTTTCCAAATGCAGGCCTTTAACTTTGGTAATTTACAATATTTTTACCCTGTATTCCTCATCTGCAGTCCTATCGTCTCTGGCCAGAGTTTGTTCTCTATAGCCTTCAAATGTTTGCTCACTCTATGTTTAAGCATCCTCAATGTTTTTCCAACATAAAAGCTGGAACATGAACAGGTAGCCAGATATATCGTCAAGTCTGTGGAGCAAGAAATAAAGTCCCATGCCCCATAGCTCTCATCGGTCACTGGATGTGCAAAGACCTGACTAGACAAAATGTTGGTGAAACAAAACTTACATGAGCCACATTGAAAAGATCCTTTGGGTAATGACATAAAGGATGTTCCAGATTGTTGATACAGACTATGTACCATCTGTGTTTAAGATCCTTGCCTCTTCACTATACCATACAGGGGAAGGGGTAGGTGGGTGCTGCAGTAATTTCCTCCAGTTTCCTTTCTGTTTGTAAGATGTACCAGTTCTTGTATATTATTGCATGAACCTGATTAGCCTGTGGACTAAAAGTAGCCACAAAGTTAAGTTACTTTTCATCAGAGCCAAGTTCATTTACATTTTGCCTCCTATTCTGTCATATTAGATCCATTCTGTCATAATTAGCCACCCTCATTCCATTTTTTAAATGTGATCATCATTGTACCCTCTCTGCTTAAAATTCTTTGGTAACTCTGTAGTGCCCTTCAAGTAATCCTGTTGTCCAGTACAGTTTATTTAAAGGCACATATACTATCCAACAGGAATATTTTCAACCATATGTCTGTGATGGGTGGGGGTGAGTGAAACATTGCTGCTTTTAACTTAATAAAATACTTTGTTTAAATTTTAAACTGAGCCATGGTTTAATCACAAGATCAGAGTTCAAGTAGCTCTGTTCTTTCCAGTCTTTATTCTTGGATTTTTTTATGTGGGCACCAAAAGGGGATTCCTTTAGCCACCTTTTGCTTTTTTAGATTCCTGAGGATCAGGAGATGTCCTGGGGTGAAATGAGGGCTTGCAAGAAGCCAAACATGTTCAGTTCCTATACCTATGGATTCCACCAGGCCACATGGGCTGGTAGCTCAGGGGCTGGCTGCCACCCTTCATCCACTTCAAGTGTGGTGGGCAATGCTAGATCAACCAGAAATGATTCTGCAGTTATGGAGGATCTTATTTCCTCTGTTGATCTGGCTTGCATTACAGAGAATGTCTGTGTGATAACTCTGGCCTGGTACTGCAGTCAGCGGTACCGTCTGGGTTGTCCATTGTGTAGTGCATGAGGAAATACTGTGAGGGGGAAATAAGTTTTAAATCTGATCTGAACATGATGATGGACCCAGTTAGGGATACCTCATCATTTGAATGTGTGGTGGTGCATGGGGTCCGGGTGCAGATCGTAGAACCCTCCTCATGAATTGACATCTGGAGTGTGAGGGGCAATTTCTGAAGGAAATCATGGACTTTGTTGCTGAAAGACTGTTAGAGTTGCCTAGATGACATATTCTGGGTGACTTCAATTCTTGGGTCAATGACGAACTCTTGCATTTTGGTCATGATTTCCCTGGGGCATGGAATCCCTGGTCCTTGCACAGGTTATTACTTCTGTGACCCGTTACCACAACCATACCTTGGAATTGGTATTCAGTCTGTGGCTTGAAATCTGAAGCATCAAGATTGATCCAGTCAACTGGTTGGATCACTGTGCCATCAGGTTCACTTTCAGGGCCCCCACCTTCTTTTTTAACACCTGCGACAGTAGTCCAGTTCCTTCCTATGTGAGGGCTTTGGTCAGAGGGACTCATGGCAGTTCTGGACATCTTGGATATGTTGTCAGGATGCACTAATGGACCAGAGGAAGCAGTAGCAGCCTATAACGTGGCTGTCATGGAAAATTTTGATCTTCTTGTTCTAGTTTTTGTATGCTTGCTGGCCGTACACCTTGACTAGCCATGGTTTGAAGGTGAGTTGAGGGAGATGAAAGCAAAGGGGTGTAGGCTTGAGTATTGTTAGAGGAGATCCAGGACTGAGGAAGACATACTGGCTTTGACGTCTCACTGCGATGAATATCAAAGGGCAAACATTCAGAAAAGGGAAGAATTTCTGTCCAGGGAAGATTGCTGCAGGGAGGAACTGACCAGCTTAGTTCTTCTGGACTGCAGACAGGCTCGGTTCTTCTTAGACAGGGTGTCCTCTATTAGGGCTGGGATCTCACCAAGTGTGCTGTCACAGCCCAGCAGTGGGAAAAGCCTGCGAGTCTGCAATTCATTCAGTGGATTGGGGAGAGTTTCATCCAGTGACAGTGGAAGAACTGAGTGAGGTGATTTTGAGTTGTTGCCAACATCTAGATCCAGACCTGATAGGTCTATTCCCTGGGTCATGCCTGAAAATAGGCATTTACTATGTCCAGAGCACCTACCTAATTATCTAAAATAAATAAATAAATATTTATGAGCTGAGTGGGGCATTTTGGCCTGGTATTAGCAGAGATTTCCAGTGCTCCTTGTCAGAGTGGCTGATCCCAGTGGTGCTGAAAAGTGCATTGGTGAAACTGCTTATGAAGAAGCCATCTTTGGACCTGGATGTCCTGGTGAATTACCAACCTGTGTCTAACCTGCCCTTTTTGGGCAAGATTATTGAGAAGGTGGTTGCACTACAGACTGAAGCACACCTCACTGCCTTTGGCATCTATGAGACTTTCCAGTCTGGCTTTAGGTCTAGGCATAGCACAGATACTGCACTTGCTAAGGTGCACAATGACCTGCTCAGGGTGAGAAATAAAGGAGAATGGTCAGTTCTCATTCTCCTTGATCTCTCTGCAGCATTTGACACAGTGGACTATGTGCTGTTATTGGACTGGCTCAGGGAGTATGCTGGACTCACTGGTAAAGTCATCTTCTCGTTCAAATCTTATCTCAGTGTCAGAACACAGAGAATAGTGTTGGAAAGGTTTTCATCACTCCTGAAAGTTCTGCTTTGTGGCATACACCATGGTTTGATCCTTTCACCTGTGTCATTTGTGTTGTATATGCTTTCCATGGGTTATATCATTAAGCAATATGGGCTTAGGTTTCACTGCTATGCAAATGATGCCCAGATCTATATGTCTTTTTTGCCAGATACACTGAGTGCGGTTGATGTGCTTAATGGATGTCTGGTGAAGAGCCAAGGTTGGATGACATCCAGCTGGTTGAGACTTAACCTAGATAGAAATGAAGTACTGGTGGTAGAAATGGACCCGGGGGGAATGGCAACTACTGAGAAGGGACAGGGCTTTGTCTCAGCTCCTCTGTGTACTTGGATGTCACAAAGGTGAAAAATCTGGGAGTTATTCTGGATGAGTGGCTGACATTTGAGACTCAGGTGTCAGTAGTAGTTTTAAATGGCTTTTACTATCCAATCAGCATCATCTGGAGATTACTTATCCACTGGCATCCCTATATACCCTTATATATACCCTTTCAACTATAAACCAGCTTGCAGTTAAGAAGGCCAGCAACACCAAACAAACTACCTTGGGGTGCAACCACCTACTACTACTTTTGACTACCTCTTTTGGCATTGCTGGTACCATACACGTCCTTTTGTTCTGCAAATTTTGGACTCCCCGCTGTTCTGTCTAACCCTTTATGTGAATCCACTTTATTAACCCTCACTCTCCTTCTCTCCCTCAGCCGAGAAACTGTCGCCCAGGCTCCCAGCTCCTAAGCCGCGGGATTCCCGGCTACCGGGGCGGTCGGCGCCCCTCTAGCCGATGCTCAAGACCACAGACACGGACCCAAGGCCCTACAAGGTACGGCAACTGCCGCAACTTTTTCGACCACCCCCTCCCCACCTCCGCTGATTATTAAATACAGTAGCTCCTGCCAAAATATTAGTCCACGTCCCCTGGCGCAGTGACCCACCAATAGAGACTTAGCTCATGATCCCCCTCTTCTCTATCCAGCCTACGGGATCTAACTCTCAGGGCCTCGCCTTACTAAAACGCATAGGCTCTCCTTGGCTGTGCCTTCACCACTAAATATCTTTAATGCTATCAAATTTGGGTCGACCTGGATCAGAAAGCTACTGATAAGCTGCATTAATCCAGCAACCCCACTGGCCCCTGGGCTAATTCAGTGGTTCCTTTTTGAGGTACCATCATGTCGGGCCCTATATGGCTCCTTTTACTGCCTCTTCTTCTGCTGATACCAGCTGCCCAGCATTGGACACCTGAACTACCATCATGTTTGGTCTACAATGGCACCTTGTGCTGTATACCACATGGCAACTTATCCTATAATTGCCTCTGTGATTCCAAGTACCAGTACCTTGAACCCTGCTCTTGGACCACACATACCAGTAGTACTTATAACACTTCCCCACCACAAGGCCCACCTCCCACCACGCAGACTTCTATCTCCTCCCCGCCTATTGTGGTAGGGGTACTAGCTTTGCTACAACAGATCAGCTCTTCTATGGTGGCTACTTTCCAGTCCCTAAAAACATCAGATCTACTAGACGGGAGAAAGGCAGGAATTACAAGCTTATAATTAGCGCTCTTAGAAAAATCCTACTTATCCTCCTGCTTTGTTCAGGCAACGTAGAACTCAACCCTGGCCCCCCAGAAGCTATTGCATTGCCAGCAGAACTAGCAAATTTAAAAGGAATAAGCTTCTTGCATATTAACGTATGTAGCCTCCTTAAAAAGATAACCTTAATACAAACCTGGGTAAATCATACCTCTCCTGACATACTTGTGATTTCCGAAACTTGGCTTAGACCCAGCACCACTGATAGAGAAGTAAACATACCCAACTATGCCTTGTTCAGAGCAGATAGGCATGCCAGAGGAGGAGGGGTAGCGATCTACGTTAAAGACAAATTTTCTGCCTCCTGCTTATCCTCGGCATCTGTCACCGCAATTGAATGCCTAATTCTCAAAGTGGAAATTACACAGACTACTGCACTCTGCGTAATAGGATGCTACAGACCACCGTCTGCTGGCCTACAGCTTGTGTCATATCTAAGTGACAAGTTGGGACAGGGACTGCCAGAAACTATTATTTTAGGAGACCTCAACTTTGACTGGCTCTCTAACACAGCTGCCCTTGCATCCTTCTGTGATGAACATGGGCTGACGCAACTTATTACTGAACCAACACGGCCAAACGTGAAGAACCCCAGTAAAGTACACTTTTGGATGTGCTAATGTGAGCAAACCTCATCTCTTCTCCCACGCTGATGTCTTCTTCTCAGGCGCCAGCGACCATTGTATTGCGGGAGTAAGATCACCAACAACCCAGCACCCATCAGCAAGTTCTCTATGAAGAGATCCAGGCGCAACTTCAATGAACATGCCTACCTAAACGAGCTTTAAGTACTCCCTGAGTGGCAAGATTTCTACCTGGCCAAAAACGATTACGCCAGCTACAATATCTTCCACAACATTCTATCAAGGGCCCTTAATAAGTATGCTCCCCTTATTAAAGTTCGAACTAGGACCAAAACCTGTAAATGGCTCACCCCTCAGATCAAGTCCTTGCTTCTAGAAAGAGATAAGCTCTGGAAAAAAGCAAGCAGACTGAACACTGCAGAGGATTGGAACCAGTTCAGGAGACTATGAAATTCATGTACCAAAACAATCAGAGAATTGAAGGCCACCTTCTTCAAATCCGAACTCGACTCTGCCACAAAGAGCCCAATCAAGCTCTGGAACACAATCAGTGATCTGCTAGGCCACTCCCCAGAAAATTCACTCCCGACCAAGATTACCTCTGGCAACTTGACTATAACCGAAAAGATGGATATACTTGACTCATTCAATAACCACTTTGCTACTGCAGGCATGGCATTTGATAACTCCCCTGCAAACATACTTCACTCCCAGACTGCCAGCCAACTGCCTGAAACTCCGATAGCTTCGCTGCCTTTCTCACTTCAACCTGCCACACTGAAAGAGGTAGAGGACCTCTTGCTTCAGTTGGATACTAGAAAAAGTGCTGGGGCCGACTCCTTTGACCCTTACTTCCTAAATATTGCCTACCACGTACTAGCAATACCCGTCACCCACCTTTTTAACTTATCCCTGTCTCAGGGCACCTTACCACCTATATGGAAGACAGCACATGTCATACCACTGTTCAAATCAGGTGACCGTGGTGATCTCAATAACTACAGGCCAGTTTCCCTCCTTCCGGTCCGTCCAAGCTCCTAGAGAAAATTGTAAATGCACAGCAGAGGACTCACCTTGAGTCTAGGGAACTGCTAAATCCTATGCAGTCCAGATTCAGAGCTAAACATAGCACTATCTCAGCCCTCGCCAAAGTTACTAACGACTGGCAGCGTAATCTTGAGAGCAAAAACTTTATTTGTGCTGTTTTCCTTGATCTAAGCAAGGCTTTCGACACCGTCGACCATAGTCTGCTCCTCTCCGCCCTTCAAACCATAGGTGTGGACCCCTCCTCTCTGCGTTGGTTCACTGACTATCTTACAGGGCGCCTTCAACAAGTTAAAGCCGAAGGAGGCCTGTCCCCCTTAAAAACTCTGCAAAGAGGGGTACCTCAAGGTTCTATATTAGGGCCCTTATTTTTTGCAATCTACATTAATAACATCGACTACTGTATAAAAGAAGCCAACATCCATCTGTTTGCAGATGATACAGTTCTCTACGTGAGTCGCCCAACACCTGAAGCTGCCTGCAATGACCTACAGTCAGAATTCAACCTTTTGCAAAGCCAACTCCTCCACAAAAAGCTACTCCTTAATGCCAAAAAAACTAAAGCGATGGTCCTCTCCTTTTGTCCATACAGCTAACCCTGTGTCCAGTGGGACAGTTCCCAAATTACCACAGTTCTAGGTGAAAACTAGAATTTGTTACAAAATTCAAGTATCTGGGAGTTTGGATAGACCAAAGACTGTCCTTCATTGAACATATCGAGGACTTGCTAAAAGCGACTTTGCAAAGTCTTGGACTGTTTTAGAATCAGCCAATTTCTCACCAGAGATGCCAAAAACAACTGGTCCAATCCATTCCTATCATTGGTTGATTACGCTGACTTCCTCTACAGCCAATGCCCCAACTCTTACATGGCTAAACTGGACACACTCTACCATCGAGCACTGAGGTTTATAACGGGACTCCCCTTCGACACACATCACTGCACCCTATATGCGGCAGTGGGATGGACATCACTAAAGTTCAGGCGCCACAGAAACGCCGCTCTCTGGACCTATAGAGCCATCTCTAATAAGCTGCCTTACTATATCTCCTGCTGTCTTCTCCTGAGTATAATTGGGAAATACGCGTTAAGAAGTTATTCAGCTATTACACTTAAAGTACCCAAAGCAAAATCCCACTTCAGCAGGGCAGCCATAAGCTTCATGCTACCTACCTTATGGAACGATCTACAAAAAACCCTCAAATTAAGCACTCTAATCGGTATAAATGCTTTCAAGATGCTTTATTTCCAGTACAATCAGAGAAGTATGTAACTGCTTCACCCACTCAGACCCAGTACTGGTGTCTGCACTGGTATATAGCCACGCCTAGACCCAATTTTAAGTACTGACCCCCCAGCTTGCTCCTCACCAGCCTAATTGTTCTCTCTCTTATCCCCCTGTCTTATCAACACTAGGCCCATCCATCCCCTTATTCTTCCTTTCCAACCTCGGATAGAGCTCACTACCCTGGGTTGTGACATCCTACCATGCCCTGTACTATAGCATCCAATCCGGGGCTCACACATACTCCTTTCTCCATCCACCTTCTCTACATCCAGCTTTACCAACTCCTTTCTGTGCACCGTGCCCTCCTAGCCTTTCTCCCCCTACTTCCCTCCCTCTCTTCCCCCCTACCTTCACCTCTACCTGGTGTATATTTTTATTTTTTTTTTCTTCCGTTACTTCCTCTTGCAACCTTAGATAACCTGCTTTATCTTCCTATAGACACTTCTATGTATGTAAATACCGTGTAATCTGTACAATTCTATGTACATATGAACTTCTTTTTCTTCCTCTCTGTAAAGAGTATTATCTGTGTTGCCTTGTAAATACCTGTGTTGACCTGTATATACAATTGTTCATGCTCCACCCAGGTCCATCTTGCAAATGAGCTTCTGCTCAACGATGAACGCCTGGTTAAATAAAGACTTGATTGATTGATTGATTGATTGATCCCAGCCACACTAGTGAATGCATTTGTGACTACTGAAACTCTCATTAGCTTGGAGTCAGTGGAGGTACACTGCGACACCAGCAGCTGGTGCAGAACGCAGCTACTAGGTTACTGACTGGCATTTCAAGGGCGTCATGTCTCCCCAATACTGCATGATCTGTGCTAGATGTCATTTAAGCGGTACATCTCCTTTAACATTGGTCTCTTAACTTATAAGGCCCCGCATGGGCTGGGGCTGGGCTACCTAACTGATCACTTGCACCATCATGTGTCCTCATGTCCTCTCCACTCCACTGAGGAGGTCCTGCTTGTAGTTCCCAGGTGAGGATAAAAACCTCAGGAGACCTTTCTTTTAAAGTAGTTGGACCAGCCCCCTGAACTCTCTTCTGAGAGCCATATGGGAAGGTCCCTTTGTGGAGACCTTTAAGCGGGGTCAGAAAACCGTCCTGTTTACTGGTGCATTTGGGGATTGAATTCCACACAGTTGCTAACATCCCAGTTTTTATTAATCTACTGACATATGACTTTATTTATTTAGCAATGTTTTATTGTATTTATTATAGTTTCATTCTGTGGTATGTTATGTATTAATTACTTGTGATTGTTATCTATTGTTGCTTCTGTTGAATGCTGTGTTGGCACCCTGAGTCTTCAGTGAAGCGTGCCAGATAAAAACAAAGACTGCTAATACTGCCACCTCTCTGGAAAGTCAGAGCACATGGATAACTGGACAGGCACAGTACCAGTAGATTTAGAGGTCGCTCTCCTACCCTGTTTCTTTCTCATTTGTTTTTCATGAGAGCAATGCACTGTGAAATGCTTATATACAACAGCTACATGAGCCCATTATGAGTTGACATGACCAGATATTGTCCCCATATCTGTACATTATTATGGTTTTCAACACTTCTTGCAGGGAGTAATTCTACTTTTATTATGATTATTAGCATTATTATTAATATTAACAGAAATAATGAAGACCTAATGTATATGGGGAGGGTAAAGGCAGACTGGTGTTGTTAGAGGGTTGAGTGGCTTTTTCTAGCTGCAAGAGTACAGGACAACATCCAATAGTATAATTAGGGCTGGAGAAAATGCAAGTTATTTAAATTCTGCAGAAATTTTTAAATCCACTTTGTAAATGTGGGGAAGCAAAATCTTGTAGTGTCAGCGAGCTCTCTTTAAGCCTAGTCACGAACCCACATCCGCATAAGCACGGCACATATGTGATGTGCACAACAATATATGATGGTATACCATGCATGGCAAGCAAAGGTGGCATTCCTGAAAGACAATGGTCCAGGGAAGGGAGGGAAGATGCATAGCTACATGCCAGACACATGCACCTGGGGTGTGTATCCATGTAGTGGTGTGCCTGCAGAACTGTATGAGCATGCACAATGTGCACTATGTCACCCAGGTTCATGACCATGATGTGCATTACTATGCAAGGTGGAGGAAAACTGTAAACTGCAGCCACATAACACATGCACACAAGGTACAGCATGGAATGGCAGTCATGCACAGATCCACTGGCACAGAACCAGAATGAACCTGCTGTGCAGACACCCCACAACATGTAGGATGCAGTGCAATACCCATGATGTCTGTCAGTGGTGGACATGACATACAGTGGCACCAGGTAATGTGCAGGACAGCTGGCACAATATAGTGCAATATACAGACACAGACACAGAATATGAAGCCCACAAAATTGCACACCTTCCATCAGTAAACACCGAGGAGTCCCACAGAGGGCACTGTGGGAAATGTGTGAGGTGCACACAGAGGTGCCTGGACCTACAGACAGGTGCAGCCAGTTCCCCTAAGGTCCATGCTCCTGGACAGTGCCTCAGGAATGCAGAAAAGGACTGCAGAATGGAAACCATAGAACCCATGTCTGCCCCCCCTAGTCAGGGACATATCTGCCAACACAAACGGTCAGACCATGGGCGGACACAGGACAGAGGCAGTGCCTGCTGCTGTCATACATGGCAAGCACCAAGTAGAACATGTAGATATCCAATGCCCCAAAACACTTCACAACTTTGGGGAATACCAATACATTCCAAGGGCATGGGCACAGCACAGACCATAGGGATGGATGCAAGGACTCTACACCCCCGGTGGCACACCGGCACTCTTCCCACAGGCAGCACAAGGTGCAGATCACTTACAGCAGAGATTTGAAATGTAAGGACCCACATCAAACCCACCCTACACCCACAGGCCCAGACAGTGGACACACACCACCACCACCCAGAATGATTAGGACACCGGTGTAAATATGAAAATAAAGATTTACTGAATAAACAACACTTGAGCCTCATAGGCCAAACCCATCTCCCAGAAACACATGACCCCCCATTCATTCATTGGGGTCCTTGGAATCTCCACTACACCATGGGGACATTATAGTGGTGTTCTCCTGCAGTTCCAGAATCAGTCACCAGAGTGGTCTACGATACCCCTGGTAGAGAGCAGAGAGAGGACAGCTATGAGTAATGGGGACACAGTGGGACAATGCTGGCAACAGCATGCACATACATGCACCACAGTCAACAGCTGTGAATACCTTGGAAGTTTCCGCTATAGCCCATAGCTCCCCCAACTTATCCTTATAATTGACATCTTGGGTACCCACTCACTAAGAAAAGAAGAAGGGGAGGTATAAGTGGAAAATTCCTCCATCGTGACACCACCACAATAGATGCCACGCTGTCCGGCTGCTCCTCCTTTTCCAGTATAATGATGTCTGGCTACCCATGAAAGTCCTGTGGAGACATAAGTGGAGAAGAACAGGCTAGTAGCACAGTACACAATACCTGTGTCACACACAGGCACCAGCAGTAAGTGCACCACACATATCACAGCACAAAGAGTCACCCACTGTGGACAGAAGAAGAATACCACTGATGTAGGGCATGCAACGTGTAACAGGCGTACACACAATGAATGCACCATATGGCCTGTACCTATGGGACATAGACATGGCAGCAGCATACAGTATGGTAAAATATCTACATACCTCCACCAGCTCCATCACTGTCCATATACACCCCAGAGATTTTCAGTGTATGTAGTGGAGGACACACTTTTGGGGGTAAACACCACGGCATTTCACCTCTGGTGCTGTTGTGCTCTGAAGCATCTGCACTGCAGCCACTACGTCGAGACACAGCATGGTATGGTGGGCATTGACACCTGCTTATGTGCATGACCCCACAGCCATGCTGGGTCACACACACCAGTTAAAGTGGGACCTTTAACTGTGGTAGCAGCTGCTCAAAACAGTACAGAAAGTGGTATACAGCGAGGTGTAGCTGTCAGTACAAGTAGCACTGTGACTACATGGCAGTCCACAAAATGTGCCCCAGACTACTCATGAATATTCCCATCTGGGAGGGTGAGCAGGAGAGGGGAAAAGGCTAGGAGGAGATCATCAGGCCCTGAATATTCAGGTCACACGTCACTGTGGCTTGAGCTCCAAGATACACAGTGCATGAAGTGGTTCAACCTGAACCATGATATGATCTTTGAAATCTACCATATGCTCTGGGAACAGCTGGAACCCAAGACATAGAGGTCATATGCCATGTCCATTGAAGCAAAGAAGCTGCATGCCCTGTCATACTATGCCATGAGTTCCTTCCAGAGGGTTGCTGGGGATGTCACCATTCCGGTGTGATCCAGTCGTCTGTGTCAAGGGCCTTGCAACAGGTCACGGATGCTATATACCATCATGTGCATGATCACATATAGTTCCCATCATCTTCTTCAGAGATCTATGCCAGTAAGGAGGCATTCCACACCGTGCATGGCATGACCAATGAATTGGATGCTATCGATTGTACCTACTGTATGTGGCAATCATAGCACCTACAGTACTGTGGACAAGGAGGTATACAGAAACAGAAAGTGCTTCCACAGCATCAACTGTCAGTTAGTTTGTGATGCAGATGGTCTTTTCACAAATTTGTGTGCCAAATACCATGGCCTGACCCATGAGACCTACATATTCGATGGCTCTAGGTTGAGTGGCCAACTCACAACATGCGGTAGGGTCAATGGGTGGCTTCTGGGTGAGTATGGACATGTAACATACATACCACAGCTGTGCACAGTGCTTCAGGATACTAATATGCCCCTTCTGTACCTAATGCCTTGGTGACGGGGGATGCCTTCTGACCATACCTGATGACCCTGGAATGATGACGACGGAGAGAAATACAATGAGCTGCACAGAAAAACCTGTTCCATTGTCAAGAGGACAATTGGGGTGCTGAAGATGCAATTCTGTTGCCCGTATCACACTGTGGTATGATTTTTTTTTTTAAATTAAGTCAACTGTATTGGTTTTAAATATACACATGACATGAAACAATTAATTTCATAACGAGTCAACTGCAACATACAAACAGTTCCATATCCCCCCTTATTCTGCCCCTCCTCCCACCTCTCCCATATGGCATCAGGGTATATCAAGATGAAAAGAGTGCAGAAACTAACCAGACCTTGGTATTGAGTTAGTTTGTAACATATAAAGAGTGTGCAGTTTCTCCCAGGCTGCAGGCTGTAGGCTGGCAGTCATTTGTTCAATTTACAAGTTGAACAACAATTCTTGTAACCATTCCATATATGAGATACTTTCTGTGTCTAGCCAATACCGTAATATTAACTATTTAAGTGAAAGGGTTATAATAGCCATGTAGTATCTGCGTTGCCTTACAGCCACACCTGCATAGTCACCAACCAAGCATATTTCTGCCACAAAAAGCTAATCTAAACCAAGCAGGGGGTCAGCCTTTTGTCTAATAGTAGACCAGAAAGAGGAGATTTTGGGACACTCCCAGAATATGTGGAAGTTCTGACATCTTACATATTGTAGGGATGGGGCTCTGTCCATTTTATGGAGCTTCACTGGAGTCAAGTACATATTATTGAGAAACTGAAACTGCATTAGTCTCAACCTGTCTTGTGTAGCATAGGTGTGACAGTTCTTCCATATCTTGCCCCAGTCTAATTCTAGGTGAGGGATCCTGGAGGTCCAATACCCCTTAGCCCCATCCAGAGAGGGGAAGGCTCTGTCAAAAAGGCTAGCATACAATTTAGACACTCCATGGGGTAGCCTGTCTATGAGAGAGAGGGAGTGTAACCCCCCCCCCCAGTACGTTCCTCCTCCATGGATATTTCTTTTTTGTTAATCAATATATGTGAAACTTGGTAAATTTTGAAGACTTTGGCTCTATCGACCTTATGAGTCCTCTTAATGTCTCCAGAGGTGCAGCAGACTCCTTCTGTGAAAAGTCTTTGGCACTAGTCTCCACTAGTTGCGAGATCCAGTGTGGCTATTTTAAAGTTAGGATTGCCCATCAATAGTTGATCTAGATCCATATTACATTTGTATTTCAGGAAGGAACAAAGCTGTGTATGAATCTTCACTGAGAGTGGGAGTTATGTAACCCGGGAGCAGGAGGACTTTCGGAGATAATCCTTCCAAACTAATGCATTCCTTCTCTATTGTAGGCCAGATGAGCACATATGGGACTGCATTCAATTCCTCCAGCATTGCAAGCCAGTGCAGATATTTATTCACTTGGCTAGCCCAGTAGTACAGCCCAAAATGCAGTAACCTAACCCACCCCCCTGGGTTTTGGTGGTGGTCATTTTGTGGTATGACCTTCACAGAGGTTTACTGAACTATATGAAATCCGTGACGACAACATGTGCTTTCGTAACCCATTTAATAGGTAGCCAAAAATGTATTATATTAAGTGGGTAAAATATTCTCAGTAGTATATTCATTTTCACCAAATTAATGTGCCCCACAAAAGGAAAGAGGTAGGGCCTTCCAATGAGTTAGGTCTTGTTGGATTACCTGCAGTACTGCATCCAAGTTAAGTTGCCACATCTTAAGGTCACTCCTAGCCAGATTAATGCCCAAGTATTTAAGGTTGTGGTGGTTCCATTGTATTCCAGCTTCCACTGCCTCACTCTTAAGTGTTCTATTATTTAGGAGAAAAAACAAAGGTTTTACCCAGGTTAATTTTGTAGTTAGAAAGCAAACTGTATTCCTTGATGGTCTCCAATGTGGCCTGAATTGAAGTCTGCGATTCAGATAGATGCAGTGATATATCATCTGAATATTCTGATAATTTCAACTCCTGGGTTGCCAACTTTATGCCCTTTACCCCAGGGTTCCTATTGAGTTTGATAAGAAGAGGCTCTAGATAGATATTGAACAGCAGTCATGTTAATGGGCAGCCTTGCCTGGTACTCGAATACAATGGAAAGGTAGAAGAAAAGACCCCATTACAATATATTCGGGCACCCAGGGTTTCAACATATGGCCCAGATTCACTGAATGAACTGTGAAGGGAGTCCAAATCTGTACATGGTTCTGAATAAAAATTGCCAGTCCACTTGGTCAAAAGCTTTCTCCGCATTGAGGGACATCAGAATAGCCGGTTGGGCTGAGTTCCTGGATACGGAGAAATTGCAGGCCAATTTATGTAGATGGTCAGAGGAGGTCCTCCCAGCCATAAATCCCACCTGTTCTTTGCCTATTAAGGAAGGAAGCACTTTATTTAACCTATTTTCCAGAAGTTTGGCTAGAATTTTAATGTCATAATTTATCAGGGAAATTGGTCTATAACTGGTGGCTTTATCTAGCTCCTTTCCTGGTTTGCGTAGTACTACAATTAAAGCTTCAAGTAATTGCTTATCTATAGTATCAGCTGAGAGTACACATTGGAACAGTTTGTGCAACCAGGGGGTTAATTTATCAGCAAAAGCCTTGTAAAAATTAGAAGAAAACCCGTCTGGACCCGGGGCCTTGTCCAGAGGCAAAGATTTAATAACCATCTGGATATCAGCTTCCTCAAAGGGGGCTATTAAGCCTTCCTTTTTTCCTTCATTTAAAGTTCATAATAGGATAGCAGCCAGGTAGTCATCGACCCTTCTCCTTTCTGGGAGATCTGCCATTGGACTATAAAGGCTAACATAGCAATATTGAAATTCAGTGTCAATTTCCTTCAGGGAGAGTTTTAGGGTTTTATTAGATGATGAACGGATGGCTTTTATGATTCTTGCAGCCTCTTGTTTCTTAAGCCTTAATGCTAGTAACTGAGCAGCTTTTTCTCCTTGGTTTATGTAAGTTTACATAAGTTGTCCAATTTTTCAGTATGGCAAATTCGGCTTTCTCACGTAGGAGCTCACTGTATTGATCCCGAAGCCCTATAAGACTATGTCTAGCCTCTTCACTGGTATTGGGTGAGAGGTGTGCCTCCAAGTCATGTATCTGGGTTAAGAGGTGTGAGGCCTTTTTCTCCCATGTAAATTTCCTGGTTAATGCTAAGCAAATCAGTTCCCTTGATAAAACATTTTAGTGCTCCCCTTTCCATATCTGCTTTACCTATGGAGTTCAGGTTAGCCGAGATGAAGTCATCTATTGATTTAGAAACCTGCCTAATTACCCATTCCTTTCTTAACATTTGATCATTAACATTCCAGATAGTTTCTTTTGGTTGGCTAGGGAAAAAGAACAACTGGCACCAAACTAAGAAATGGTCTGAAATCACACCTAGGTCCATTCCACTGCCCAGTATGCCCACCAGGAGTGTGTGGCTGACCAAAAAATAATAAATTCTGGATGAGGTTCCATGCACCATGGAATGGAACATGTTTTCCCTGCAGTTTGGATTTAGCATCCGCCAGGGGTCACACAGACCAAGTCGGTTGGAAAAATCCCACAGGGATTGCTGGGCCGGAGATAGTTCCTGACTCCTCCTTAAAGAGTTGTCTAAATAATTCCATGAAGATGGAGGGGGTGTCTGCGTTGGGGCTATGTATATACTGTATATCTAGATAGATAGATATCTATATATATATATATATATATGTGTGTGTGTATATATATATATATATATATATATATATATATATATATATATATATATATACAGCCCAGGACAACCCTACATACTCTAATATGCCCTTTAGGAATAGGTAGTGACCATTGGGGTCTCAAATACATTGCTCACAGGTAAAGGGGGATTTCCGGTAAGGTAAAATAGCTAGCCCTCTACTCTGTGTGGTGTTTCCTGCTATAAACACTTGTCCAATATATTGCCTATGGAATCAATTGGCTTCAGTATTCATTAGAAGTGTTTCTTGCAGAAATGATATGTTCCCCTTGAGATGTATGAGATGTTTAAGTATTTGATACCTTTTATTCTTATTGCGGGCCCCTCTAATATTCCATGTGATCATTTTCATATATTTAGCCATCCCTTCTGCCTAAGTGTGCATTCCGAAAGTGTAACTGATGCCCTTGATCTCTACCACCCTGGTTTCAGTGATTTGCCTGATGCCATTCCACCCTACTTCCCCACCTTAGAGCAACCCCAAAACAGTTTAAATGTCTCCCTTCCCTAGAGCCCCTCGAACATATCAACAGTATAAACAGTAATATGTATTCCCAAAGTAAACCAAATCCCCTATCCCTGATCCAGTAAATAAACATAGAAAGAGCAAATGTATCAGCATAACACAATGAAATCCAATCCCCCCACCCTCCAAATCATAGTTTTCTTGGTCCATGATGTCCAGCCTCTCTGACCAGTGCCTTCTCCCACCCTCCCCCACAAGTGAATTAACTGACAATGGCTCATGATGAGTTATCCCTTTGATAGGAGCAGGTCTGTTCTTACATAAAAACTATTGAAGAGGGAGCTTCCCCTGCCATTACCCAAAATCTATACCCATCAAACTACTAAACCCCCTACCATCTATTAAACTGCCTGAATTGGATGTGAGATATTCAATGGGGTTACAATAATAACCTTGCAATCTCCCCCAGACTACTAGGACAGGCAAATTAACTGTTAGTTAACACCAATACAGTAATTATAATAAATGCTCTAACTGGGTTCAGGTGTTCTGGCCCCTTATAACACAGCAGTTTGCCACAAATTCATCTCCCAGTGCAGTAAAAAGCAACAAAAATTGTCTACTCTTCCTTCTTGTTATTGCTTGTTCTTGCCTTTGAACTTGCCAACATAGTAAATCACCACCGATGAAATCAAAAGTCCCCAGATACTATAGTAATCAGTACAAAAGAAATACAAGATTCCTTCATACCTCTCAAGAAACCCATCACCTGAAGAGAAACTGCTCCTTCAGAAACAATGTGGTCTCATTCTGGCAAAATCCAGGATGTCTCTGTCAGCCATCCCATACGAGCTCATTGTCAGGTCCCATCCAACTTGGAGTCCTGCTGCAGTCATTAATTCTATCCCTCCTCCCCCCAAGGTGAACAGATCAAAAAGGAACGCTCACTGTTTCGTCTTTCAGATATATGTCAGCGTTCGTTACTGCTTGAAGAAATCAGTGTCCATCTCTCCTGCGCACATAGCAGTAGTAAATTTAACAATCTTCTGTGATTCCAAAGATTGGGGGAATTAAGGTACATGTTTGCATGTTGAGGACAATTTACCTCTTTGACAGGACTCTGCTGGAGTCTGTGGCCATGTTCAATAAAAAAACGGTCCCTTTACTGCTTGATCCATTAATATGTCCAGCTGCTTACTTTACTTCAGCGATTCTTGAATAGGTTGGGTAATGCCTCCATTATGGCAGTTTCTGCTGCTTTTAGGTCTTCAAAGCTGGTCAAGTTACCAGCTAGTAGCACTTGAAATCTCGCTGGGTATCCCATTCTAAAATAATGCCTGCCACAATTAGTTTGGTTATGATGGGATGGAATAATAATAATAAACTTTATTTTTAATGCACCTTTCAAATATCAAGGCGTAGTACATGGTTGAAATAGTTTAAAACCAATACTAACATCATTATAAAAGCATACAATACAATTAGAGTCTGTCATTCTCAACACCATCACCATATGCCTTGTTCCATAATTGCATTTTCAATGCTTGTTTAAAACCCCCCACAGTCATGCACTCCCTAATCCAATGGGGTAGAGAATTCCAGAGGGTTGGTGCCCCGAACATAAATGCCTGGGCTAGAGAAGATTTTAAAAACACCCTCAGTATCTCTAGCAACCCCTCGTTGGCTGAGTGGAGTGGTCGCTCAGGGAGGTAAGGAACCAGAAGCTCTTTCAGGTAGTCAGGGCCCAGTCTGTGTAGGGCTTTATATGTCAGTAATCCAATTTTGAAGATGATCCACCACTGAACTGGCAGCCATTGCAGCTCCCGCAGCACTGGTGTGATGTGGGACGATCGAGGAGTCCCCATCAACAACCAGGCTGCGGAATTCTGCACCAGTTGCAAGTAGTGAATATCAACCCCTGGAAGCCCAAAGTACAGGGAGTTTCAGTAATCTAAACGTGAAGTCACAAAAGCATGGATCAATGTAGGAAGGTCCCTGGATGGAACAAGGTGCTTGATCCTAGTGATGTACCTCAGATGGTAAAAGGATAACTTATTGACAGCTGACACCTGCAAACGAAGTGTTAGCCCATTGTCAGGAATCACCCCTAGGTCTCGCACCTGTTCAGAGATAAGAAGCTCAGAGTCCCCAAGGAATAAACCTATGGATTGACCTGCTCCCCACTACCCTATCCGGTGACATGGATCTACAGCCATCACCTCTGTTTTCCCAGGGTTCCACTTCAATCAGCCCTCCTCTGCCCAACTGAGACTGGTAAATCCTGCACCACCCATAACTTGGCTTCTTCCCACTTGTTTTCCTGCAGATCCTTAATTTTGCTTAGAAAGTGATGCCATTTCTGGTAGTTCAAGAAATGGAAAATTAGTGGGCGAGGTGGAGCCTGAGCAAGAGGCATGGGACACAGGGTTCAGTGGTATAGGTGGGCCTGTATGGAGATGGGCCTGCTAGTTTGGAAATCAGTTTTGTGGTAAATAGGACAGGATCATAGCCCTCTTCCTTTTCAGGTAGCCCAATTACCACCACATTGTTCCTCTGGCTCTAACCCTCCAAGTCCTCCTCTTTGGCTTCGAGCCAAGCCATCCATTGTTTGATTGCCACTATCTCATGATCTGTCCTGGTAGCCCTCTTTTCCAGGGACTTGATTATTAGGATAGTCTGAGATAGTTACAAGACATTTATAATATGTATCACTTTTTTTTTGTAATAGCACATTTTATTATTTTACTATATTTATTTCATTTATTTTTAATTACCAGATGAGATACACCAGGCATACAGGTACCAATTTTTGGGGTACAAAGTGGGAGAGCTAACAGTCAGTTCTAAATTCTTAATGTTTTCAGAAAATCTTCCACTCTAAAGTTTATTCTGTGTCTTAGATTATAATTACTTAGTAAACAATGACTCAGTGTCAGAACATAAATATTCATATTACAGTACTTTACAAACCTTTCCAATCAAATTTCTTGCATCTGGTTGTACAAATAGTACTAAAGATGCAAAATATTTACTTTTCCATGATGTTTAACCTCTACTGTCAAGAGCTAGCAATTAATGTTCTGCATCACTGATGCAATGCTGGTGTTTGGTTTTACTTCTATTCTGTTTAGTACAATGTGTTTTACTGTTATTCCCATACTCCCACCCCTGTTGCTTCAAATTCCTACAAATCACTAATATGCATGCAGTGTGGCACATCTCTGATGGGACCTAATGTATTCTCATGTGCTTTGAAAGCAACTAACTTCCATGTGGTGTAGCTATACTGACAGTAAGAAGAAAAAAAAAAGAGTATTCCTCTTTGAGGCTTCTGTCCTGTTTCAAAAGAAATAAAATGGGAAACAAATCACTTCAGATTGTAGGAAGGATAGAGAGGACTGAATCACAATGCATTCATATTTAGTCTACTACTAGCTGAAACTCACATAGTCATATTTCTTGATATCTTTATATTGTAGTTTATTCTGTGTTACGCGACAAGTGTGAAATGGCTAAAGTCATGATCTACCACTAAACTACATAGAGTGCAGTAGTGAATGCCAAGTGAACTGATAACTCACATTGTTCTTTAGCAGCACATAAACTATAGAGACATAGTTTGTTAGAATATAAAAATTAGAAATATTACACAGCATTTAGATTTTGTTGTGCTACAAAAGTAATTAAGTAATCATGATAGAAGACTTCTGCCTAAGTAATGTTTGCTTGAACCCCACATACAGATATTATATATGCAAGCAATAGCACACAAGGGGGTGTGGGTTATGGCCTGATAAAAGCATGCCCCAGCTGTATTATAAAGCATGAGGCACTTGCTGTGAGTGCCTTTCGCACCTGGAAAGTGCTCTTATCAGGCCATAATCCATACGTCAGAGTGTGTTATTGCACTTATAAAATGGGCACAAAATTTACAGGCAACATAATGGTCAAATGTTTTAATTTTTTTTATTTTAACTTTTAAAGAGAATTTATTGAACTTTTTGAAGAAAAATAGTCCCTTAAATTGGACTAACATGAACTGTTTTATATCTTTTAGAATACATTTTATCTGGTGAGATTACTAAATTCCACTTTCTCCATGTAACAGTTATTGAGCATGAATGGTGTTGCTTGAAGTTTGTCTTGTGAACTATTGAATCACTCTATTGTTTGGAGGGTGGCCCTTTCCCTTTGAATTACATGTTGCATCACAGTTTGCATCGTCCATGGGTGGAGCCTGTGGCTGCAGCGAGGAAGTGCTGGAGCATGGCTGTTCGTCTGCAGTTTCTTGTAGAGGTATTTTCCTTTTGTTTTACTGTTTTCTGCTTCGGTGCCAGTATTTCACTCCATTGCTGTCAGTCTGCAGGTGATGCTGCCCAGTATGAGAGGATGCTCGATTCAGAGCGATGGCCAGTCACAGATATAATTTCTTTGGCCTCCAGTCCTGCTTCAGAGAGTAGTTGTATGGCAATTGTGCATACACTGTGGCTTGTGTACCATACTGACAGGCCAGCTTCTGCACTGATTTTCAGCATAAGGTTTGCCAAGTAGTTGATACTGAGGGGCTCCTGTGTATACCAATTTTCAGCTGTGTGGTATTCTGTTGGTTGCAGTTTTCTTGGGTGACAGTAGAAGGCACAAGGTTAGGTGGCAGTATGTTAATTTACTTTTGGGAGGATTTTATAGGAAACAGTGGGTTGTCTGGGAGGGCATATATAAATAATCTCTGTGCTGTTGTTTGTTCGGTTAGTTGTTCTTATGATTTTTGGTAAATTCATTGAATGTCAATGTTATATACTCTGCTTCTTGGTTATCACTTTTAATTTCAATGTGGTAAGGTTTTAGTTGCCAGTCATCCTCTCCTGTGGTGTGCCATGCACAGCTGGATATCCAACCAAACTTTGTAAAGTTGGCCATGGGGAGTCTCCAGTGACAGGATGCTGGATTTTTTAAATATTTCCAGGTCTGGGGTGCTAATTGCAGGGTGGTGTACTGATGTGTTTTTTCTCCCTCCATCTGTACTGCTTGCACACAGCTGTAAAGAAGTTGATGGCAGGCTACAGTTCATGGTGGTTGTGCAGGTTAATGGAGTGAGTCAGAAAAGAGCTGTTTAAGTGCTGGATAAGTCCAGCTTTCAGTGTTAGGAGGTTGGCCAGGTTGTACTCACTCCTATTGATCTTCCAGACTTCTGCATATAACAAGTGAAAAATTTGACAGAGGTCGCTGAATGAGACACTTTCAAAGTTTAGCTGTATTTGGTGTACGGAGTATCAATTCTACAGGATGGTAGTTGACTGCACAGTTGTCTTGTGTGTATTAAACTTGTATTTTTCTCTTTCTAGTTTCTCAAGCTTCTCAGAGGTCAGTGTGGGCTATGTACTCACAATGGTTGTCTTTCTTTTTCTTTTGGCAGGCTGGTGACTCTCCAGAACATTGCTGTCTTCCTTTTCCACAAACCTGGTGAGTATCTCTTGCAGTTTTAGCTCAAAGTGTGTCTCAGGAATGTCTGGCATTTTGTTTTCCTGTCAGGGTTTTTCTAATTTCTGATGGATGGTGATGCTAGGCTGGCATGACTTTCTACTAAGGGTGGCACAGTGATACCTTTCTTTTGTGGGCTCATTTTTGCACAAGTTGTGCTATGATAGAGTTATGTCCTGATAAGGACACCACTGGAAAAGTGTTTCAGCAAATCAGAATTAAGGAAATGTTGTGCCCATTTTATAATCTGCTCGGCCTGTTTAAAGTAACTTACCATTCCCCCCAGCTGCAGTTCCTCTCCAACTGTATGTGCACTGATTCAGTGCTAGCTCTGCAAACTTCCCCTTGATTTTTTGTCCCACCCCCCTTCCACCTCCCAGGCCTCCTTTAAATGCACACAGTCTCCGCCCACTCCTATCTGATATTTCAATGTATTGGTTACTTACTGTCAACAACTGCAATTCCTCCCATCCCCTTTTTTCAATTAAGCCTTCTAGAAGCGTTATCTCATTCTGTCTTGCTGATGCATACCATTTTGGTACTTTAGGTTTGCTTATTGCTGACTAGCATATCCTGTCTTGCTAAGGTAGTTGATTTAGGTCAGGTGATCTCTCTAGTACTTAGTCTGCTCCAGAGTAACAGCTAAGAAATTTGCTTCAAAGCCTCTCTGCCCCTAGTACTACTCTATAGTCAGGTGAACTCTTTTCTTATTAGCCTGACTAGGAGCTATACTTAAGGATTACTGCTTCAGACTCCACTGCCTACAGTAGTATTCTGCAGGGATTAAGAAATTCTCCTCCATTGAGAATCCCTCCTCTTGCCCGCACTTGTAGTGCCTATTGGGTGATAGTCTCATAATGAGGGCATATTACCTGCTTCTGTGCTTTTCCCTGCTCATCTTACATGTATTGGACCTGAATATGAATAAAAAAATAACTCCTAGAGTGGAGAATGGCTCTCTTTTTACATTGTCCAACCAGGACTTTTCCTATCAAGTAGAAGAACTTGTATGTGCTCTAACTTCCCCTAGCCTGCTGCTGGTCCTTCACCTGTACCAGCATGCAGGAACTCTCCTAGAGCCTGCTCACAGGGCTACACCACCTTCTGCATACTGCCCCTTACTCCCATTGACTTTCTTGGTCAGGATATTAGTGTATGCAGCATCAGGAAAACTGAGAACTAGCCTCAGAACTCCCTATGCTGCTGCAGACAAATCACGTAACCAAAAGAAGACCCAGCCACCCACACTTCTCCTAGGACTCTGCAGAAACTCTTGTTCCTGCTTTTACTATGCTCAGGAAATGTTGAGCTTAATCCAGGCCCTCTGGTACCATGGAATCCCCAGCAGAGCTACAAAGCCTCAAGGGGCTTACATTCTTGCATGTTAATGTATGTAGCCTATTAAAAAAAATCACTTCTGTTCAGGCCTAGGTATGTCATACTGCTCCAGATGTTCTGGTGATTACAGAGTCCTGGCTCCAACCAGTGACCAGTAACAATGAAGTTAACATCTCATCCTACTCTTTGTTCAGAGCCGACATGCAAACCAGAGGTGGTGGGGTAGCTATTTACATCAAGGATAAATTCCCTGCCTCCATAATTGACTCAGCCTCTGTCCCAAAAGAATTTGAAAGCTTGTCATAAAGATTGAAATTTCCACTGGTGTCTCATTATGTATAATAGGATGCTACAGACCCCCATCAGCTGGACTACAGTTGTTAAAACATTGAGGAAACATCCTGGGTTCGCCATATTCAGAGTGTATCATATTAGGGGACTTCAACTTAGACTGGCTCTCCAGTGCATTCACCCCACTTAAATTGTTTTGTGATTCCCTTGGGTTGTCACAGCTAATAAATGAATCTACTCATCCTAACAAGCTCAACCCTAATAACAGTACTCTCTTGGATATCAATTTAGTTAACAAACCCCAATTATTCTCCCATGCTGGCATCTTTTTCTCTGATATTAGCGACCATTGCTTCATCGCATGTGTAAGATCCACTCTTAAATCCACAACTGTACCAAAATTCTCCTTTAAAAGGTGCATACGCAACTTTGATCTCCATGGGTATATATCAGACCTAAGAGACTCCATGCGATGGCAGGACTTCTATCTAGCCAAGTCCCTGACTACAGCTTATGATATTTTCTCAGAAATTGTGCTAGGGGCTCTCAACAAGTATGCTCTTATAGTAAAAGTTTGTGCCAGTAACTAATCCTGTCGGTGGTTTACAGCAGACCTGAAAGACGCTTTGCAGAGTAGGGATGTACTCTGGAGAACTGCTAGGAAAACTAATTTAATAAATGACTGGAATTCTTTCCGGAGGGCGAGGAACCTCTGCACCAAAATGGACAGAGAAGCCAAAGTTAATTTCTACCACTCTCAGCTGGAGAGCTTCTCAAGGAATTCCTCCAAATTCTGGAAGATTATCAAAGACATTGAAGGTCACACCACTGTAAATTCCCTACCTACTAAATTATTGATCGACAATACTCTCATCTCCAACAG
Source organism: Neoceratodus forsteri (assembly GCA_016271365.2). Classification (NCBI taxonomy): domain Eukaryota; kingdom Metazoa; phylum Chordata; order Ceratodontiformes; family Ceratodontidae; genus Neoceratodus; species Neoceratodus forsteri. Next base: position 877,975,008 of record CM057459.1, read on the forward strand.
ACCGTCTATCCTTGATGCTCTCAGTAATCATTTTGCCACTGCAGGGCTAACCTTTGACTCCTCTCCCGCAAATATCCTCCGCCAACAACTTAGTTTGGATACACAAGAAAAACCCATCCCCAGTCCATCCTTCTCTCTGCAGCCTACCTCCTTGAAAGAGTTGAAGATCTTCTCCTTCAGCTGGACACTAGGAAAAGTGCTGGGGCTGACCTCATTGACCTGTACTTCTTAAGGGTTGGCTACCATGTCTTCACAGTCCCAATTACTCATCTCTTCAACTTATCCTTGTCCCAGGGTGACCTACCGCTCATTTGGAAAAATGCACTTGTGGTCCCTTTGTTTAAGTCAGGAGATCCTAGTGACCTCAATAACTACAGGCCAATCTCCCTATTTCCAGTCCTGTCAAAGATGCTGGAGAAAATAGTGAACTCCCATCTTCAGAAGTACCTTGAATCAGAAAAATTGCTCAACCCATTACAATCCGGTTTTAGAGCACAGCACAGTACAATCTCTGCTCTAGCCAAGGTGACAAATGACTGGCAGCTTGAATTAGACGAAAAAAACTTTGCACAGTTTTCCTGGACCTAAGCAAGGTGTTCGATACCGTTGATCACACACTGCTTCTGTCGTTCCTCCAGAACATTGGTTTGGATTCCCTATCCCTTAAATGGTTCTCCAACTACATCTCAGGATGACTTCAATAAGTAAAGGCAGAAGGGGAAGTTTGTCCACCAAAACCCCTACTGAGGGGTGTACCACAAGGTTCCATTCTTGGTCCCTTGCTCTTCACCATTTATATTAGCAACATAGATGCCCCCATCAAAGAAGCACAAATACACCTATTTGCAGATGATATGGTATTCTATGCTAGTAGCCCCACACCTAAAGCAGCCTGTAAAGCCCTTCAAAATGAATTTAATCTGCTGCAACTTTAGCTTATAAACCAGAAACTGCTCTTAAATGCAAAAAAAAAGCAATGTTCCTCTCGACCCTTCAAAATGCAATAAATCCTGTAATTGCTGGGACACTCCCGAAGATCACTACAATTCTAGGTGAGCAGTTGGACTACATACCAAAGTTCAAGTACCTGGGGGTCTGATTAGACCATAGACTTACTTTCAGAGATCACTTAGAAGAACTGGCAAAGAAACTTAGACAAAAACTTGGTCTGTTCTTTAGGATTAATAATCTCACAAAAAAAGACGCTAAACTGAAACTGGTTCAAACTACCTTTCTTTCCCTATCGAATTATGCAGACTTTCTATATAGTCAGGGACCTGCAGGTACTCTAGCCAGACTCGATACGCTTTATCACAGAGCCATAAGATTTATCCCAGGTCTTCCATACTCTACCCACCACTGTGCATTGTACATGGCAGTGGGATGGTCATCCCTTGCTTACAGACGGCACAAAACTGCTGCGGTTTGGACATACAAAGCTATCTCAAATAAACTGCCCCGGTATCTCTCTGTCTGTTTACCGTTGTGCACTCTGGGGAAGTATGCCGAGAAGCACCTCATATATCTACCTTTATGTTTACAAAGCAAAATCTCGCATTGGCAGAGTAGCCATCAGCTTTGTGCTCCCTCAACTGTGGAACAGGCTGAAAAAAACTTTGAAATTAACTCACCCCATCAGCCTAGCAGCTTTTAAATCTCTATATCTACATCATAATAAGGAGTCCTGTGCCTGTCTACCCTAAATAGTGACTCCTATGAGTCCAAGCACACTCTAATTACTATTGTTAAAAGACTGATCACATCTGTAATCGACTCTTCCCTCTCCCCTTTTTCTACCCCCATATCTGTCCCTTCCATATTCCTTTGACCCTGGTTCTAGCTCTAAATTTTCCATACTGTATCACTATATATCTTTTTATGTTAGGTTTTATTTGTGTTTGGTGCACCTGATATGTATATTTATTTACTTTTATGAAAAATTGTGTCCTACCCAAAACTAGCTGTATCTTCTGTTCCAAACATATACTACTTTCAATGCTACCTGCAGATACTTTGTATATACTGTATTATTGTATCTCACTTTATTTGTATTATTACTATTTTCTTGTGTGTTGCATCCCATTTATATTGTCCCTTGTTCCTTGTTAACAAACCCAGGTCCACCTCGAAAATGAGCTTGCTCAGCAGTGATCGCCTGGTTAAATAAAGACTTTGATTGATTGATTGATTGATAAGCTAAAATAATGTTTCATAGGATCCAGTTCAGCAACTGCAACTGCTCCTTCAGCTGTACTGCAATAATAATAAATATGTCACTTTTTTAGACAATTTTATTTTATGTAAGTCGCAAGATCATATTCTAAAAAAAATAAACTATTAATAAAATAAGCTTATGTGGTTAGTTGTGTAATATACAGTATATTCCATTATTGGAAACATACTGTTTAAGTAGAGGAATATAACATAGTAGTGGCAAGTGTGTGAAGCTAGTTCTACCACACAGTACTACAGCAGCTAGGGTCATTTCAGTATGTTGCTGACATTAATTTTAATAGTGATCATTAGAAGAATCGATAAGACTAAAAACAGAGTTGTGTGGGTTGAAAGGCATCTGCTGTATTGAACTGTCTATGAAAAATTAAAATATCCTCCTGCTTCTGTAATATATTTGATCCATTTTTATGAAAAATGAAATCATATGTTCACAACATATATATCTTAGACTATGCCAAGACTGACTTTTACTTTTTGTATATACAGTGCAATCATTCTGAAACGGCAGGATAGACTCCTCTCTCTCTCCATTGAATTACTTCTACTGTGCTTCTTCTTCATAAATGACATGGAAATATAACAGGTAATAGACACACTGGAGGAAAAGGAAACAGGTTTCAAAGAGGCCTGCTGTAGATATCTTGTGAGACTGGTTATGCTGTTCCTTAACTTAAATAACTATGTAAAAACACTCTATAAGCCCCTTCAAGTATTTGTATATTACTATTAAATCTGCCCTTTCCTTTTTGTCCTCCTCAGATAGATGCTAGATGAAATTGCACACAAGTGTAAAGTGTTGCATTTAGTCATAAGAAAATAAGAGGTGGAAATGTGCCTTTAATTGAAAGAACTAGCAGATACATAACAGGTTATTTTGCTAAGGGCACTGATGATGTTACAACAGCGCACAGTATCAGAGAAGGAAAAGTTAACCACATGTTGGGATTAACTAAGTAAGGTATAAGGCAAGCAAGAGTAGAAATTATACAGGTGTTAGATAGAAGAACAGTGGGCTACAATAAGAGAGGGAACTGAAAAGCTACTAAGCTTTGTGTCAAGCAGGACAGTGAGGGTAAGAGAAAAAAAAACAACTATGGTTCTCTAGTGAGGTAGAGGAAAAAGAAAGAGCAAAAAAACTAGCTGTCAGAAAATACAAAAGAATACAGAAGGAGGATGATAGGGAGAATTACTAGGAGAATAAATCTAGAGTAATGGTTTGATACTTTTATTGGACCACATAGATGTTACAAAACATATATGTTGGTCCAATGAAAGGTATCAAACCATTTGCTTTCATCTGTTCTCCCTAGGGTATCCTGTGACAATGGCAACCATGACAGAGCACTTTCAAAAAGGGTAACTCAATCACGGCAGCTGTCCACAGGGCTACTGGGCAGGGAGGGTGACCAGATGGGGGGGTCCACAAATGAGGTGACAGGATGTCTCTATATGTACATGTGTGGGGGAGGGGAGCAAGCACACCATGCGATGGGCAGAAGGGGAGGGAGGGTTTATGAGGCATAGTGCAGCAGTGAGCTGCCAAGCTGGTCCTCTGGTGTGGTGGGTGGGTAGCAGGCTAGGGTTGTGGAGGTGCTGGGTTAGGTTCCAGGTACGTGTGTTCATTTTGTTGCACCCGGCTTAATTTTTTTTTCTCCTTTTGCACCCCTTCCCAACATGCACCCCCCTAGAGTTGAGAATCCTTTAGTCCCCTTTTGCTGTGCCCTGGGAGTGTACATCACCGACATTGATTTTTGGAAATGTGCACTAACACTAATGGCAATCGCCTTTCCGCGATCGTCGCTATCACAATGAACCCTTACTAGGACCAATATGGCAACTAAACAATTTGTAGGAGAAACAAAGGGAGGCAGGAAAAGAAGTTTGGAGTGCAAAGGCAAAAACAGAGGAAAATAAAGTCAAATCAGTAAAAAGGGATTAAACATTTTTTTTTAAATATATTACTGAAAAGAGGAAGTTCAAGGGAGGGATAGTAAAACTGAAAGAGGACAGGTGGTTTCTGTAGAAGAGGACCACCAAAAATGAACATATTGAACAAATACTTCTGTTTAGTATTCATGGGGAAGGGGGTAGGAAACAGGCCTTTGTTACAAGACAATGGCATAAAGGGTTGGGAGGTGGACACTAGCCCTTATACAGTGGAAAGAGTCCTAAGGGAGCTGTGAAAGTTAAATGTAGATTAAGCAACTGGTCCAGATGTGGTGCTCCCCTGGTTGCTGAGGGAGCCCGGCGAGGAGCTGGCTGCACTTCTGACAGCCCTGTCAACCTGTCACTAGAAACAAGGGAGATATCAGGGAACTGGAGGAGGGCAGATTTAGTTCCACTCCCCAGAACTGGAAATAGGGATGAGGTAGGAAATGACAGGCCAGTCAACCTGACTTTGATAGGGGGCCAAGTAATGGAATCACTACTGAAGGAAAGGATGGATAATACCTTGTTTCCAGTGGTCTACATGATCCAAGGCAACATGGATTCAAAGGAGGGATGCCCTGCCAGGCAAACCTGATCAAGTTCTTTGACTGAGTAACAAAGGGAGTGGACCAGAGAGGTGTGCTTGATGTGACCAATCTGTATTTCAACAAGTCCTTTTACACCGATCCACATAGAAGGCTGGTAAACAAATTGAGTAGCCTAGGAGTAGGTCCTAAATTAGTAAAATGGGTGGAGAATTGCCTCAGTAGTAGGAGCCAAAGAGTGGTAGTAAATGGGGTACACACTGGTGAAGGCAAGGTGACTAGTGGGGTACCACAGGGGTCAGTATTAGGCCTGGTCCTCCTCAATGTGTTCATTAGTGACATTGCAGAAGGACTGGAGGGGAAGGTATGCCTATTCGTGGATGACACAAAAATATGCAACAGAGTAGACACACGGGGGGGTGGTGAAAGAATGAGGGAAGAGCTAAAGAAGTTAGAAGAATGGTCATGAGTTTGTCAGCTAAGATTCAATGCAAAAAGTGCAACATCATGCACTTAGGGCACAAAAAACTGGGGAAACGTACCAACTCGAGCGGGTGGGATATTAACAATCACAAAACAGGAAAGAGACCTGAAGGTTATCATGGTTATCATTTCTGAAGACCTGAAGGTTACTAATCAGTGTGACAAGGCAGTGGAAAAGGCAAGTGGAATGCTCAGATGCATATGGAGCGGTATCACCAGCAGAAAGATGGAGGTAATAATTCCCCTGTGTAGATCGCTGGTGAGACCCCACCTTGACTACTGTGTACAGGTCTGAAGGCCCAATTTCTGAAAGGAAATAAATGGAGTGGAGGTGGTGCAAAGGACGGCAATCAAAATGGTGTAGGGCCTGCATGAGTTGCCCTACAAAACAGGCTTAAGGAATTAAATATGTACTCCATAGAAGACAGGAGGGAATGGGGGGGATATGATAGAGACATTCAAATATCTCTCAGGAATAATCAAGGTACAGAAAAGGGAGAATTTTCCAAAGAAAAAGTTGCTCAAGGATAAGGGGTCACAATGTGAAGCTGGAGTGAGGGAGGCTCAGAGTAAACATGGGGAAGTACTTCTTCAAGGAGAGGGTGGTGGGCATTTGGAACAGCCTCCCAGCAGAAGTTGTGGGGGCTAGAACAGTCACAGGATTTAAGAATGCATGGGATAGATACAAGGGGATCTTAGACACAAATGAGGAGTATAAGCTAGAGTTCAAATAGGGTTTCCAGTGGCACCATAGGTAGGTAAATTAGGAAAGACTAGGTGGGCCAAGTGGTCCTTACCTGCTGACAACTTCTGTGTTTCTACATCATACCATAGTAACATTTCAAGTGGTGAGTTTAACCACCACAGGACATGTTAGAAGATAAAATACCCATTCTTTCATTTAATTACATATATTTGTTATCTGAGTATGTACGCTAAACCAAAAAGGCCCATTTTCAGGAACTGCCCAGGAAAAAGGCATGAGACTGTTTAGCAACAATTAATGTATGTACATCACATACAATGAAACATTACCAAAAGAATAAAAACATACACAGAATTATTTATGCATAAGATGTTTCCAGAGATTGTCCTTAAAAACTGCATGACTATGGCTTACACATAAGGAGTTTTGAAGACTAATTCAGAATCCAGTGCCAAAATTAGAAAGGCTGTTTGGCCCATAAGAGTTAGTACAGAGGATGTAGTAAAGAGACATGGTTGGCAGACCATAGGTTCCTTCACTTGGTTTTAGATGACAACCCAGGTAATGGTGAATGAGCAGTGGAAAATGAACAATTGCACTCTTTACAGCATGTAGGAATGCTTGTGCAACACTGGGAATAATTGGTAGGTTTGGGGATTGGAATGTTGATGGCAGGTAGACAGCATGTAATAGGATCCTTGTGCAACATAGACTGTAACTTTGTCATATGCTCTCTGTCCTTCCTGCAGGGACTACCACCCCATGTGGGTGCCATGAAGGCATAGGCACTTTCTTGTAAATGGTTCCTTCCCTAGAGGTTCTGCTTGGACAAAGTCTCCTGAGACAAAAGGTACTTTAGGAAAGGCCCAAAAATAATAAAATGAGTGAAACACATACATGCTTACTTTTCATAAGGAGAAAAGAAATATTGCAGATGAAAAAAATGAAAAATATTAGAAATGTAGGACAAAATCCAGGTCCAACTGTTGGCAGACTTGTTAATTATTAATAGATACATAATTATATGACTTTCATCACAGAGGAGAGGAGAGGAAAACAAACCTTGTGGGGGAACCTTTGAAGGACCAAGGCCTAATTTGCCCTCCCACTAGACAAGGGCTGTTTTAGTAATGGTTCAACTCTGCTGATTCACACACCAGTTCAGGGGAATATTCAAAGACAAGGTTCTTAATTTTTTTTTCTCCTAATGGGAAGACACTGTTAGGTGCCACTGAAGTTTTCTGCATAGCTGAAGGTGCCTTATTCTTTCACAAAGGAAAATGCACCACCATACAAGATGTGATTGTGAGGAGAGAATGTCTGCTGAATGACAATTTCCAGCCGCAGAACTGTTGTGAGTCTGTCCTTGACTAAAGGACTGATGATGATAAAGATAGGTCCATCAAAGTAAGAGACATGCAGAGAAGGAATAGGTGAATCATATGCAGATGTGAGAGGATTTCATTGAGAGGTACCACCAAGATGACCTTTTTGGCTAAAGTGATCCCATAAGGGAGGGCCTTACATTTAATGTACCATAAACAAAACACAGAAATGTCACCTTGTCATTCTGCGTGGCAAAAAGGAGCCCAAAATTAGTGAAAGGCCCAACCTCGAGATGCAGAAATAATGAACACTACACCTGTGTGTGCCTGCCAGTTGAGCTGCATGGCTATAAGGACACCTATGAGAAGAGGGTCCCACCCTCAGGGAGCAGTCTTCATTAAAGTAGATGAACACATCAAGAACTAGGATCCTTTACAGAAATGTAAGTGTGCTGTGTATATGCAGGCCCAGATATTCAAACTGTGCCCAAAAAGTGTGCAATAGCAGAAGCAAGCACAAGTCTATTCCGCCCATGCACAAGAGACGCGATATTCAAAAAAGGAGCAGTCCAAATTGAGCCTACAGCCAACGTCTGAATATCGCACTACCTGCGCCATAGCGCAACTAGGGAACAGATGTGATGCACTATAGCGCAACAAGGGATGTTCAGCTCAGCAGTCCAGAGGTGCCATAGCACAACCAGGGATGCCCCCCAGCTGCAGAGCAATGTAACTGCACAATCAGGGAGGTAGGGGCCCACCACCCATGCCACAGATGGGCACAGGAACACACAGCAGAACAGACATTGTCCCCCCACACCCCAAGCACAGCACAACCAGCGGAGGGCTGGAATAACCACTGGTCCATGGAGACAAGCAACCAACCCACAGCCTGGCCATGGTGCCCCATCACACCTACCGGCAAGCTGTGACTGGCACACAAGAAGGGCAGACCACCCTGTGCCACACCATCCCCCTCAGTGCACAGCACACCCTGCACCGTGACCCCCAGACACCCCCCATGAGCAGTGACCACCACTGCAGGAAACCCCATGCATGCCACCACCCTCACAGTGTCAATGCAACCCTGTGCACCACAGAACCATGCAAGCCAGCCCCACCAAGAGCACCCATCAGCAGGTTTCAGCACATGGCAATGCAGCAATGGCAGACAAAGTGCCACCACACACAGTCCCCTGAGGTACTGCTGAGAGACCGACCATGCGTTGGCACAAGAATGACCCCATATGGGACGGTCTTGTTGTTGACACCTCCACCAGTGGTACAGCACTCTGCACAGTATTCCAGTGACACGCCCCAGCCCACCACCGACCACAACAGCCAGCACAGACACCCACAGTGGTGCGTGGCAGCATGCACCACACCAGATGTCATACAGGGTCGGAACAGACACCCACCCATAACCAAGGGCACAACAACACAGGGACACAGTGGTGGGGCAATCAAGGCCCCATTGTGGGCCCATGTAAGCCATGTACACACAACCTGCAGTCCACCATGGCACTGGAGTGCCAACCACCCTGCGCAGGCACCATGGACCAATACACCACCATTAGTCACCTGGAGCACAAGCCACAGACAGTGGGGCACATCCCCTACAACACACACAAGCCACAGCATGGAGGTGGGACAATGACCATGTTGCCCACAGTGCCACCTGAGCCAGGCATGCACCACAGCAGTGACATGGGCAACCCAGCAAAGTGACGGATACAGTGTCCGCTCTGCAGGGAATGCCACCACTGATATGCCAGCAGACCATGCAGGTCACAGACAGGCATGTGTGTCGGCTGCACAGGCCATGGACGAGCCGATGGGTGCACCGTGGACACAGAGCACATGCCATGGACCACTGCACACAGTCATCCAGTGCACAGGGAACAACACACACAACACAGACACTGACTGATATCTACCCCCACACCATAGACACCTCCACATGGACACACACACATACCCATGACTGCACCACCCCTGATGCCATGCACACCACTGCAGCTGAGCACCTATAGCTCACTGCAAATCAGAGACCACCACGGTATTCATGCAAAAGTCAAATGTATTGTAAAAATAAATAAATCAACTATGTACATAAACAACAACTATATACAGGTATGTGGTGGGGGACACAAAAAAGGTGGGGGTGGGCAGGGGAAGGGGTGGACAAATGGGATGGGATAGGAGGGGTGTGAGGGTGTGAGCGTAGGTCCAGGGGGGAAGGGGAAGTCAGGGACCAAGGGACTATTGGTTTCCATGCCGGTCCAGGTTCTGGCTCCCCCATAGCTCTGTGCCTCCAAAGTACCCCCGACTCATCGATCCTCTGAAGGATAGTGATGGTCTCACATGCCAGAATGAGAAGCTCCTGCAGGGTGTCCCTGATTTCTCTCAGATGTCTCACACCTAGGACAAGGGAGCACAGTCAACAGATGTGAATGCACAACCCCATACAGCCCGCCCATTGTCCAAGGCATACGGCCATGGGACATACCACTGTGATGGTGCATGACCAGCCGCAGTGATCACATCCACAGGACCTGCCCACCCAGGCACATACAGCCATGCAGAACGCTGCACACACCCACCAGCCAAGTCACGCACAGCACCACCATGGCTGTCTAGTGACATGGCTATGTGGTGCAAAGGCAGTGGCACAGCCATGCACCTGGTGCACGCATGCACCACCAGTGACGCACACCCAGACATGCATTGCCACTGGACAGTGTTGACTGTAACACGTGACATGCATGGCAGTGATGTCAATGAATGGTGGCCATGCCCCGCTGCCCACCTTGTCACACAGCATGCAATATTAATCATGGATGTCTAGCACTCACCCACATTGGGCTGGTCAGGTGGCCATTGATGGTCCTTGGCCCGCCTGGCTGTGGCTTCCACCACCCTCCGCTCCGCACGCACTCGGTGCAGTTCGTCTGGGCCTGTGGGGACAAAAAGGGGAGAAGAACATCAGTACATTCCCTAAGCAAAGTCCCCCTGCCCCAAGAGTGTGCCCCCCACCAGCCAGACCCACCCACCCCACAACCTGTGAACACCGCCACAGCCAACTCCATACGGTCCCTCCCCTATGTGTTGGACACATACAACACTGTGACTCATTTGGATGATAACAATGTGTTGATGGAACCCCTACCTGCATGTGGTACTGTGCCCCTCCTAGCACGTGATCTCAGTCAGGCCAGTAGCTCCGGCTCCCTCCTCTGCAGGTCACCATATCAGTGCCTGCACTGCTCAGCTGTTCAGCCGCTGCCTGTCACCTCCTCGAGGGCTGTGGCCACCTCCTGCCACACCTGGGACCTTGCCCTATCCAGTGGGGCCTCCCCAAAGAGATGCCTGGGTGTGGTTCGACTGTGGCCACCAGATTTGCCAGTTCAATGGCCATCCAGGGAGCAGCCCTTCTCCGTGCCATTGTGTTAGGTATAGTAGGTAATATGGCGCTCTGCAGTGTGGTACCCCACATGCAGATGCTGCGTGGTACAGTGCTGCCATTCCCTATCGAGCTGTTAGCGAACAGCGTGATATAGGTGCACCTATGCCTGACGCATGGTGCCAAGGGGGCAAAGGTCGGGACAGGGTCAAGGGTCCCTGGCGCAAGGCCATGCACAGCGCCATCGGATGACAATGCGTGTAGCGCGATTGGCTGCTTGTGTGCCAGTGCCATAGTGGACTATCGGGCAGTTTGGCCATTGCACCTATGAAGGCCCATTGCCACAGCGCCATGTAGTGACCTTCACTATAGTGCCACTGGCACAATGGTGGCCATGCCCTGCATTGCCTACTGTGCACATCACGTCATCAGCGCGGCAGACGTCTGTGTCAGCAACCTGGGCATGCACAGTGAGGTGTACTACGCATGCCACAGAAATGCGCCATTGGCTTAGCACGCTCAACACAATTGCACAAAGCACAACAGCGCGATATTCAGCCATCAAATGCAGATCATCTGATCAGCCATTCAATGGCACAGCACCGTAATTTGCATCTAATTAAAGTTGCTCCTCACCTCATTTGCATGGATTGCGCTATAAAGGTGTGACAATGTGCTGCAGTGGCCATAGTCGGTTACTGCAGTTTATTGGTGAGTTGCATGCTGTGTGGGAATGTGGACTGTGGATTCAGGGAGATGCATGGGACTGCACAGTCACAGGTAACAACTGCCATTCTTACAGGCTACATAATGACCGAGCACATTCTTGGAGAGGAAGACAACAATGGTGGGAGGAGGAGGAGGCCAAATTTTACTAAGGCCGAAACCGAGACCCTTTTCGAGGCCTACCTGGATCAGGAGCCACTACTCAGTGGATGGCGGGGCATCCTTCAGGCCTGTGCTGCTGCATGGGAGGAGGTGGCACGTGCCATGAACCTGTATGGCAGCCTCCAGCGCTCCGTGCAGGAGTTTAAGAAGAAGATGGGCACAGACAGGAGGAGGGTAAAGGAGAAGGTGGCTGCCATCAGGGCAGCATGTGCTGCAACAGGTGGGGGACAGCCAGAAGTGGTACAACTCACCCCAGCGGAGGACGGGCTTGCTGCAAGCATGCACCGAAGTGCCATAGAGGGAGTTCCGGGCGGTGGCTTCCAGACGGGTGCTGGCCCATCTCTGCATGGTAAGTCATGCTCTGTCTGGGGGGGGTCAGGGTAGGTCACATGCAGTAACATGACTTTGCTTTCCCTTACAGATACTGAGCATCTGCATGGGTCAGTGGTGGTGGGCCTGTCCACTGCAGACAGTTAGATGGAGTCGGAGGTGGGACCATCCACCTCCATAGGTATGTGTGGTTCTATACGACACTGGGGCTGCCTGGCTGTCCACACTGATTTCATTGAGACAGGTGAGGAGGAAGCCCTGCCTGTGTCCCAGTGTGCTGGCATCCATGGATGCCAGCATGCTGTAGCTGTGGCCAGGCAGAGTCCGGCACCAGTGATGATGACATGACCGTCATGGGCAGTGGCAAGTGTGTGCCACAGGATGGACACACAGCAGGGCATTTCATGCCCATGGCTGTGGGTGGTGCCGCTGTGGGGGCCTGCATGTCAGCACAGTCCCAGGCTGTGCCTGTCAGCACCAGTGGGGCAGCACTGGTGTCTGCTCAGGACAATGGGACTATTGCTGCCACCGCCGAGGCACCACTGAGCCCTGGGGTATGGCAGCCGGAGGGGCAGCATCAGCAGTCACCCACTGGGCCTGGGGGCACGGGGTTCAGCGGCGGCATCTGTGCACCACCTGTGGACATGCCCAGACCTGGTCCTGGTGCACAGCACCCACCCTCAAGGGGTGCTGTACATCAGGCCCTTGCACACCCTGAGGGACAGGATGCCGAGGAGGCTGATGACCTCTTGGATGAGCACACCCACCTACTGTGAGCATCGGTCCAGCAGCAGATGCAGCTTGCAACATCCGTGGAAGCACTGTGTGTGGCTCTGGAGTGGGCAGAGAAGCGTCACAGCAGGGACACCGACAGGATCCTGGCACGGATGGACCATTTGCAGGAGGATGTGACTGCTGCCATTGACAGGCATGCACAGGCGTTCATTGCTGTCATGACCACAATGGGCACACAATAAGGTGCCCATGCGTCGTGGACACCACGCAGTGCACTCTTCACCCCCCGTTCCCAGCGTCGTGCGACTCCCACCCTGTTGACACCGGGTTCAGCTGTGGGCATCCTGAGCACCCCTGGTGCAGGCATGTTCGGTGTGCTGCAGACCCCTGTGTGGGCACGGTCACATTCACGCAATGGAACCCCTGGGGGACCATCGGTGCCACCCCATGAGGCCAGTGGTCAGCCTGCCAGTGCTGGTGGGTCTCGGTGAGGCCTCCCACGCATCTATGGTGGCCGTGGCACTGTGTTGTGAGACTGACCTGTCTCCCAGCATGGCTACTGTCTGGTGCTGACCTGTGTGCATTGTGTGTTTCAGTGGGCAGTGCACGGGTGGGTACCCGGTCCTGCACGCGGACACACAGTCCACCTGCACACCATCCTGGCTGCTGTCCGCAGTTACGTGTGCATGATGATGCCTGCATTGCACTGTAAGCAAAAGTGCAATGGTGCCCAGCATCTGACACATGCACATGGACAGGCAGTGGGTGTGGTGGCCTGTGGACATGTGTGTTGCTAGGGTGTGCATTCTGGGTCGGTGTGCCTTCTGGCCTCTGTGCACATTTGTTGTGTTGTGTGTGTGCATGTGTGTGTGTCCTTCAGCTTGGCATGTTAATCCTCACCCACCCCTGGCTGTGTGTGTGCCTCTGTACCCTGCCACTTCCCTCGATGGCATGCACCTCCAGTGTGGGTTCCTGCATGTTTGTGGGTTGTGCCTTGGCCACTGGTGGTTGCGTATGGCCCCATGACTTACCTGGGTTGGCTGAAGTGCTCCTCCGTGATGGTGTCCCGGTGCAGCTGTGCCAGCCAGAGCAGTCAGGGGTCTCATAGGCCAAGGGGGGGCTGCCCATCACCAGCATCACCGGTGTCCCCACCGTCCCCATTTCTGTCCCCCTCTTTGACCTGTACAGCTATCCCACATTTATTGGCCATGTTATGCAGGATGCAACAGGCCAGGAATATCCCACAGGCCTTTGAGGGGCTGTACTGTAGGGCACCACCGGAGGTGTCCAGGCAATGGAAATGTGCCTTCAGCATCCCGAACACCCACTCGATGACATTGCATGTGGTGGCATGTGCCTCATTGTAGCGTTGCTGCGATGGGGTCATGGGCCGCCAGTAGGGTATTAGCAGCGAGGGACGGAGTGGGTATCCACTGTCACCTGTGTGTAGAGGGTGGAGGTTAGTTTGGTGATCAGCATCGCCCTGCCCCAAGCCACGTAGGCCACTACCCATGGCACCTCTGGCCATGCCCCGACAGGCACTAAATTTGTCAATTTGGTTTGCATACTCACCCACTAGGTGTCCAGTGGGTATGTCCCCACTCTCAAATCTGTGGCATAGTGCTGAATGGTGCCAGATGAAAGAATTGTGTGCTCCCCCAGGGTGCATGGCACAGACATTGATGATGCACCCCCTGGCATCGCACACCACCTGGCAGTTGATGCTGGCATAGCCATTGTGATTAATGTATGTGGCCCCCTCGTGGCCAGGTGATGTGCGTATGATCACATGGGAGCAGTCTATTGCCCCTAGCATGCCAGGCATACATGCTAACCTGTGTAACTCCTGTATATTTGCTGTGTGCTCTGCCACAGTGCTGGGGAAATGGATGTACTCCTCAGCATGTGGCAGCAGTGCGCTGAGGAATTGGGTGAGGTGGTGTGACGTGGCTGACTGGGTTAGGCCTGTGGTGGCCCCGGTTGATCTATGGAAGGTACCCGTGGCGAGTAAGCACATGCAGGCTATTACCTTGGTCTCCACTGACAGGGCATGGCCCCGTCATGTGGGTGCCTGCATCACAATACTGTACAGCTCACAGAGCTGCCTCAGAATTGCTCTGTTCAGGCGGTACTGGCCCACAATCTCAGTATCAGTGTACAGCTCAAAACTGGTGTGGGCTCGGTACTGCCTCTTGGGGGCATACCACCGACGGGCCCTTCCACGGCCAAGCACCCCTGCTACCCACCTTCTCACCCCCCCATTTCAGCCTCCATGTGGAAGGTGGTACTGGCCATGTCCCTGGCTTGCATTCACCCCCCGGCAGCTGTTACTGTATTCCCCTCACCGTCCTGGCTGCTACCTTCCCTGCACCGGGTACACCTGCCTGTGCTGGCCTCTGTGCTGTGTGGCTCCCCACAAATTCCCTGTGCCTGGCTGTTAACTGTGGCCTTTCCCTGGCCTGCCCTCTTCCTGCCACTTGCCCTGTATGTGTGCCTCTGCCTCATGTGGCTTCCCTGTAGCGTTCTTGTGCCTCTTCCTTGCTCTGTTTTATTTTGGCTCATTTCCGCTATGGCACAACTTCCTCTTGCTCCACAGTTGCGCATTGAGCAAGTCTTTGAATATCACACTGAGCCATTTATGCATGGTTCCTCCCTCTTCGGTTGCGCATGCCTTCATTACCATTGCGCTGTTGCTCAGCATGATTTCAGGGGTGCAACTGCCTCCTGCTGAATATCGCAGAATGGCGCAAATTTGGACTTGCGCAGGTGCAACCCTATTGCGCATGGCTCAACTCTTTTGAATATCTTGGCTGCAGAATGCATGCCACATCCTTAATTGTGCAATGTTTTCATGCGGTTTACATAAGCAAAGTGAACCTAAGCAATCCATGTCTAAAAAGTAAATCAGGTTCGCACCCTGGAAGCAGTTCTACGTCAATATAGTGCCAATTAATGGGACAAATTTATTTTTTAATTTTATTTATTTAAACATTTTTTGCCAAGGCTCATTTCCAGGTGTAACACAGGGGCAGTTTATATACCACCGACAATTAGAGTGACGCAACTTCTGGCATTTTTTTATATGGCCCCTGAAATAATTTATAGGGTATTATGTATTAGTGTTGTAGTACTCATTAAGATCCTTCTTTTGATGTATGGATTGTTTGATGTATGGATTGTCCCTTAACTGCAAATATTGATGGAGTAATGTATTTTGAAAGTTGAAATGTGGGGAAAAATAACTAAGTCCAAATTCTTTTTTCGTATGAAGGAATCTTTTTTTCATGAGATTGTGTTGTTCACATGAAAAAAGATTCCTTCATACGAAAAAGAATGTGAAAAAAACTAAGCACAAATTCTTTTTTCATATGAAGCAATCTTTTTTCATGAGAATGGCACAAACTCAAAAATAAAATTCCTTCACATGAAAAAAGAACATGGAAAAAAACTAAATCCAAATAATTTTTTGTATGTAGGAAATCCTGTTTCATATGGCCCTATTTTAAGATTATCAAATCACCCATTTTGATGAGACGATGTGGCATATCAATCACTTCCAGAAAAATCGGACCAAGGCTAAATAATAAACATATCGCTAAATGTAACACTAATAAGAGACAAAACTTTTTCTCTATAAGAACTCCCCGTCTATGGAACACTCTTCCACAAGACATTATTGATGCAACTACTATAACGTCTTTTAAAATGAAAACAGATAAATGGCTAACCAGATAGAATCATAACAATGATCTACACATGTGGAGGACAATCTTAATGGGCCTCGGCCTTCTTTTGTCCTTTCAACCAAGTAACCAAGTATTCCTGTTTCATGAGGTCATACAAAAAAATAAAATTGCCTCATGTAAAAAAAGAAATTTTTTTCCAAAAACTAACTGCAGAATCCAGCTAATAGGATTCCGATTAGCAAGATACTTATGTTGGTGTTTCTACAGGATATGATTTTATGGGTTATAAAAAAGCAGAAACATGATGGTGATCATATGAAGAGTTTTTTTCTCACAAAACAAAATTACCCCCATATGAAACAGAATCTTTTTTTCTTGTGAGCAAATTCTTTTTTCTTATGAAACAGCTTATCCAAAAGAGCATACTGAGTATGCTCAGAACTGAAAATTCAAATCCTTAAAACTCTGGAACAGATTAATATTTTTTCACCAAACCAATGACAGGCACCACTCTGGGATACAGCCTTTCTACCCTGAACATTTCAGACTAAAATTTTAAACTGTCTGGGCACTAGGTGATGACTAAAAAAAAATTCACCTTTTTTGCTATATACATTTCAGAATCTGCACATCCAACTGGAACAAAACTTGGCAGATAAAGACACCTTACCCCAGAACCATGCATGCAAAAGTTACTGTAAATCACTTGAACAGTGGTGAAGCTATTAAAGTGAAACGTGAGGGGTTTAACAGCCTACTCAGTCCTAACCATAGTGGTGCTACTCTGCCACTATAATAATATTTTCCCTTGCAGTCATACCCCAAAGGAGAGAAACCTCATCGTATTCTGGCCCTGTTCCTAAAATATTTTGTTAAGGAAAGTCTGTTCATGTTGGCAAGGGAAAACGTTGCCTTGCCGTGGCACAGCCACAGAAACTCAATACCGCATTCCAAGACTACTCTGCCAAGTTTAACATGAATCTGGTGGCCTCCCCAGACATCTGTTGCTCCCTATAATAGCTAGGAGTTAAATACAAGATGGCATATCCAGTCACCTTTGAAACTGAGTGGAATAGCTTCTGGCATTATTTGTTGAGCCCAGGGAAAGCAACACTATGAATTTATCCCACCCCCCGGTCCCTGCATTGCAGCTCAACCAGATTCAGCAGAATCCCTTTGAACTATCTTCTATTCTTCCACATGTGTTCTTCTGGCAATGAGGGAGACTTGGGATAGGTGATGCACTCCTCCTGTTATCAGAGGTAATCCCATGGCATCTAAAATTTGGCATCATGCAAAGGAACCCACTCACAGCATGCCAGAGGTGGGAACTTCCAAGATGGTGGAGGGGGTCAGAATAGACAGTGTGCCCAGCTGCACACAGGTGTACTTTTTCTTAATTATATTCTGACTAGTGAAATTGGTTCCTGCCTCTCTACCTGATTATAGACTGCAGAGAGGCTTATGCAGATGCCAGCATCAGTCTGCAAATACATTCTAAAAGAAGTGGAGGCTATGAGAAAAGAGTTAATATTTCAGTATCAATCTGGAATCAGTGGCCAAACAGGTTATCCCAGATACTGAAGTGGTAAATTATACCAGGGCAGGTAAATCCTGCAGTGCCCTCACCAGAGTGTTACCTCACTGAAACCAAGCAAGTAGCAGATACTTTTATCTGAACATGCCAGCATGAAGTGCAGATGATGCCCCCAACAAACTGTTAGACTTTGGTATACTGCAACAGAATGCCCCGAGAAGCCATGGGGGACCGTTAGTATTCCAAACTGCATTATATTTTATGCGAGCACCTCCATACCCCCCCCCCCATAGCCAGCTGGTGTATATTGGCTGCTAGTGGTCTGTGTTGCACTTTTTTAGGGGACAGCCCCCATCCTATAACTATTAACTAAGGTAGCACCATCACTTCTGCCCCAAACCTCAGTTGCAGAATACTATTCTCACCCCCTCCCAAGACACAGATGGCTATCAGCATATCATAATAAACCACTTAATAATCATTATATTGTAAGCTCCACCACAGGTGTAATGTGTGGTAGATGAAGATTTACTCTCCCCTAGCCTAAGGGAAACTTATTTAGTTTGTTGGTCCTTTTTTCTCTGTACGATAAGCTGAGAGACTAGTAGTCTCCTTTGAAAAAGGAACTTCCATTCCCTGTGGCTGCAGTGCATTGCTAATGTCTCCTTCAAAAGTTGTAGACATCTGCCAGGGTTTTAAATAGATTTCAGGTTCACTGGTCATATATTTATGGAACATTGTATAGTATGTTTGATCATTTGCTTTGTGGCACCTGTATTGTTGGTTGTCACATTTAAGTGTATTTCTGTGCAGACAGACTGTTGTGTACAGTATTTCCCCAACCAGCTCTGGAACCTAATGAAGATATAAGCTAGAAATTGGTAGCTCCCTACAGTGAGGGCCTGTGTTGCTCCCTGCAGTTCCTTAGCTTACTGCTCTAAGAACAGACTTTCTCTCTGTGCTACACAGATGGCAGAGTATTAGTAAATAACATGACTGTAGAGGATGGATTACAACTCTTAGTGGGTAATTGTAGGTGGTATCCTTCATTACTGTATTCCCTTTATGTGCAACTATGGGTCCAACTTTAAAGCCTTACCAAATGTTCTTTTGGAATGTCCAGGGATTAAATTCCCTGGTAAAAATGAAAAGGATGCTCAGCCCTTAAAACATAACATTATGGCATTGCTTTCCTGCAGGAGACACAGCTGCTCCCTGCTGAGACCCAAAGGCTTACTAGAGAGCAAGTGGGTGAGGTGGTGTGGAGCTTGGATTCTGCAATGGCTTATGGGGTAGCTTTTCTTTTTCATAAATGTCTTAAGGCCCTAATGTTGGCCACACAGCAGTCTAATGAAGGCAGCTGGGTGCTTTCCAGAGTTCTCCTCAACTCTTAGCCAGATATTTATGGTCCCAATACATACTGAAAACTTCCTTCCTGAGGTTGTGCAAGAGCTAATGGATATGCTCAACCTAGGGACAGGCTAATCCTGGAATTTTACAATCTGGTGATGGGCGAGCTGAGGTGTCACAATCTGACCCAAGAAGTCCAGGATAGCTCTAAAGCTATTTTGGCACAATTTCACTTTACAGACCCATGCAGAAGCCTTCATCCCACAGACTGAGAATTCACTTCCCTTCAACTCTACCCTAAACCAGCAGTGGGATTGATTTCTTTCTCTCGCAATTGAAGCAAATGCTTGAAGTCCAGTATACTTCTATATGGCCCATAGTCATTTCTGACCATGGCTGTAAATATTTTACACTGGGGAAAAGTCATTCGCTATTGCTGCCTGCTGGCACATGGATTCCATTCTGCTGTCCCAACTGGACTTCAAGCAATGGCTCTCCAAAGAGATATCCACCTTTCTAGATATACATGACACACCAGATGTCACAAACGCTGTACTCTGGGACATGCTGAAAGCTTATTTATGGGGCAGAATCACCAGTTATGCAGCCTATGTCAAAAGAAAATGCTTGATGGAGATTGCTGAATTCGAGCAGCATTGAAGAAGAAAAAGTACAACACTCTTGACTCTCACCCCCCCCCAGCTTCATTGACATTTTTTTACAGCTCAAGTATTGAATAAACTTCCTCTTCTCTGCAACAGAAAGAACACTACAAAGGACATCTCACAGGTATTTTGAACTGGGTGAAAAGGCAGGGTGGCTACTTGTCTAATACATGAAGGTGCAGCAAGCTGCACAACATGGCTGTATATGGTTTCTGTCTGGGACATGTAACAGCCCAAGTGACATTAATGAGGCATTCCACTCCTTCTGAGAAGGTCCCTCATCCCTCACATTAATAAGTTTCTTAAGAGGTTTGGAATCTCTGCACTATTGGAGACCCAGCTTGCAGACCTTGAAGCATCCATTATGTTACAAAAATTACAGGCGGCAATTTGTGCCCTACTCAAGGTAAGACTCCAGGACCAAATGGCTTCCTGGCCAAATTTTATCAATCCTTCCTACCAGTAGTCAGTCATTCACTGTTGGCTATCATCTCTGTTGCCAGTGGAACCTTCCACTATCCATGTCTGAAGCCTTGATTACCCTTCCGCCCACTCTGGGGAAAGACTCACAAGTGATTGTTATCTACTTTCCAATTTCTGTTCCTAATGCAGATGCAAAATTACTAGCCAATATTCTGGTCCTCCAGTTGCAAAAGGTCATTACACACAATCAGGAGACTCATTTTGTTAAAGGCAGGATGGCTATGGATAACATATGAACAGCTGTTGAAGTCATATTGTCAGCCTCTTCTCACACAACTCCATCTCTGCTGGTCAGTGTGGACACAGAGAAGGTGTTCCTTTCAATAGAATGGGAGTACCTCTATCAGGTCATGCACATCATGGGCATAGGTCCCAACTTTTCAAGATGGGCATGCCTTCTGTATTCTAATCATTATTCATGTATTCTTACTGGCCCCACAACATCAGCCTCCGTGTGCATTGGCAGGGGAACCAGACAGGGCTGTCCACTCTCCCACCTGTTATTTCTACTAGTTATGGAGCCCTTACTTCAGAAAATTTGGCAAGCCCCAGAGGTGGAAGGTATCTATTGTGGCACTGCACAGCTCAAGCCTTGATACAGTCAGATGACATGTTTGTGGCCATATTCAACCTGACCTCATCTTTGCCTTCCTTGTTAAGTATTTAAAATAACTTCAGCCAGTTCTCAGTGCTCAAAATGAACTACAGTAAGACAGAGGTCCTTCTGTTGAATAAATTTACTTAGGAAAGTTCTATTCAACATCTGGGGCTCTAATGGGTACCCTCACATACCCTTCACCTAGGTATAACCCTTCCAGAAGACCTTAAATCAGTCATGGACCTCAAATTGAATCCTCTCTTCTTCACCATGGAGGCAAATTTCTGCAGGTGGAAAAGGCTTTGGTTCTCATCTGGTGTGTGTGTGTGTGGGGGGGGCAGTGACCTGTAAAATAATGACTTTCCCAAATGTCCTCTTCTGTTTCAACAGTTTACCCATCCCTATCCTGAGAGAGAAATTCCAAAGATCAGAACAGCTATTTGACTCCTTTTTAGTAGGATGTATCTAAGCCAAGATTCAGCATTCAGAGACTGAAAGCCCTAGGTCAGCATGGGGTTGGCACTACTCTGGCTTTGGGCATACCATCAGGCATCAGGAATAAGACATTACCTTCAATGGTTTACCCCCTACCAATTAAGTGTATCACTGGCATGGCTCCCTCTAGAAAATGGCCTTAGATGTAGGCCTCCATGGGCCATAGGGACCCATAAAGCCCCAAGTGGCTCCACTCTTCCTGATTTTCCTGTCCACCTTTTTGCCAGGCAAGCATTGTCTATAGTAATAGTAAAATCTTTATTTTTATACAGGAATAGCTGGTATCAACACACCATTAGGACCGTAGGTCCTATTTACAAGGTGGTCCTGTGTGATTTTAAAAATTTCAATAATACGATAGTGTTACCTTACATATTTCATAAAATTCCATACTATCCACAGAGCTGTTACAGAAATAAACTAAATGACACACAGGACTACAGACTAGTATTTTTACAATCATATAAGGTTTGAGCATACATTAGCTAGCTATCTTTACATATAATTCTATGTTTGATATAATTTTCCATTACATGTGCAGTGCATTTTGAGTTGCTGTTCAAAATGTGTAAGAAAATGTTTGAATTTCCTACCACTCCTTTAATAGTATGAGTTAAGGTGTCCCAAAATGTCATGGCAGCATAGGGGGAGGTCATATCACAATATTTGTTTGTTGACCTAGGAAGTTTGAATTCACTTATTTTATTTCTCGTCATAATGTATTTATGTTCTCTTTTATGACATTTTTCAAAAAGTATGCAGCCTTTTCAAAATTTATGATTTTGTACATTTGATTTGCCCATTTAAATTTCCTTATGTTTTCTAAGGCTGTCCACCCTAAGGCACTGTACATTTTATAAAGATGTGTTTTAAATTGCACTTTAAAATAAATCAGGCTAATCAATTGTAAACCACTTCTTTGTAGGTCAGTAATGTTTTGGCAGCTAATCCCTGTACATGGTCACCATGCTCCAAAATGGAAATCAACAGTTGATAAACTGTTCATTTTCTCATTTGATGGTTGTTACAAAAGCTAGTACATCTAAAAGCTCCGAGTTTGCAATTGATTCTTTTAACTAGGTCGTCTATGTGATAATCTTATTGTAAATTTGTATCAAACCATGCCCATTAATATTTGTGTTCTTTAACTTGTGCCAAGACTTTGTTATTATTGTTTTTTATGGTGATTTCAGGACTTTTGTCCTTTTTGTCATTTTTCTTTTGTATGGAAGTAAACACCATAGTTTTAGCTTTGTTATGATTTAGTACCAGCTTATATTCTGTTAACCACATGCACAGGACAGAAAATTCATTTTGTAGATTTTTCTCCATCATTTCAAAATTTGTCCCAATTACTACCAGCACAGTGTCGTCCACATAAAGCCTGACACTAGTGTTTTTTCACATATTCAGAGAGATGATTTACATGAATCAAAAACAGAGTAGGACCCAGAATTGATCCCTGCCCCCCCTTGACCAAATCATTTTTCAATAAGTCATTACGAATTAAAACTTGTTGAGACCTATTCATTAAACAGGAATGAAAACCATTTACAAGTCTCCTCGGCAATTCCAATATCCAGCAATCTTTCCTCTAGAATGTTATGGTCCACAGCGTTGAAGGCCTTCAACAAATCAACAAACATCACAGCCACTGCCAAGCCCCATCCAAGGATGAGGCAATGATGTCCACCAGGTTGATGAGTGTGGTGTCCGTGGAATAGCCCTTACAGATTCCCAAATAATATCTGGATAATAATGTACATTTCTCCAGATAATCACTCAACTGCCTCTGTACAAGGCCCTCCAATACCTTGGAGATCACTGGTAATAGTGCAATTAAACGATAGTCCGTGAGGTCTGTGGGTGCACCATTCTTGTAAATAAGAATTATTTTTGCCCTTTTCCAACTTGATAGGAAGTAACCTTCTACAAGACTCCAGTTAAAATGTAGTTCTCAATCTCAATCCCATCTAGACCAAAATATTTTTTAACATTCAGTTGTTGAATTATTTCACCTTTTTACATGAAATCACTTTAAATCTATATTTAGCCATATCATGGAACCTCTTATTCTCAGTGTGTTTTACATTCAAAGTTATTGTTGGCTTAGGTATATTAATATCATGTAGTGTCATAAAATATTCATTAAGTAAGTTTTCAGAGGATTTAGTTGTCTGGAGAAATCCTTCATTTATCATCTGTATTGGAGGTTTATTATTTATTGGCTTCTTGAGAGATTTTATAAACGACAAATACTGTTGAAGATCAGTGATTTCAATTATTTTGTTATTATAAAATATTCACTTTGTGTTGCTTAGTTTTTTGTTTTAACCTATTTCAAGCTATTTTATATGTATCCCAGTATTCTGGGTCCAGTGTTCTATTTGTAATTTTCCATAATCGTTTTTTAATACGTATCTCATTTTCAATTTCTTGGAGATCCATAGGACGTGTTATTTCCCTTGGGATGATTTTATAAAGGGGGCTCTCTTGTCACGTACTGTTTTAAAGCATTTTTTGAACTCCTGTACTGCAAAATCTAAAGAAGGGATTAAGAATAGTCTATCCCATTTGACCTATGCTATCATTACCTTAAGCTGGTCCTTACTATAAGTTTTAATGGATCTGCATCTGATATTTGTTATGCCAGATTTAACTTTGTCCTATCTCTTATCTCTAATTACAAAAGTGCTACTTATTGAACAGTGATCCCCATGATTGGCTGATTTATTGTAACATTCAATGGTCGAACTTTGTCTGATACAAAAAACAGGTCCAGTGTATTTCCTATACTTGTTTGAGTACTCTTCCTAGTAGCTGTTGGAATTACTTGAGTAACTTGTAAGGGGTTGAGGCTTTACTAGGCTATACTCTTCTGGGATATCTAGAAGGGACTAGAGACCACTTAGTTAAATGGGAGACACTGTGGCTTAACCCACATTTAGCAATTGAGGGCAAGTTAGTGTGGTGGCACTCTTGGACTGATGAAAGAATAACCACCCTAGGTTACTTGCTAGCCCCTCATCTGGTGAACTGAATTCTTTTCAGAATTTTGCTGAGAGATGGTGACTGCCCATGCTATGGCTTATATTGGTTCCTCCAGATTTGACATGCCTTTTGTGGGAGCGGTTATAAAGGTATGGAAAATACAGATGGACACTAACACAAGATTTTTGGTGCAACCCACTTTTTCTAAGAAGGATGTTTATTTTGTAATCTTAAACAACAACAGCTGTGTACCATATAAAGTAAAAATGAAACAATCAAAAAGATTCAAAAGAAAAAATTTGTGAACAATTTTCACAATGTTCTCCTTACAGCAGCACAGGACTCTTCTACACTCAGTCAGAAGACACTGACTAGAGATGCAGCGAATTTAAATTCTGCCAGCAAAGTGAACATGAAGTGGGTACTTCACATTGCCTCTCCGCTACGCAGAGTGGGCAATGCAAAATGCTCACTCTGCCGTGTCATTACCACTCCGCATTAAGGCAGAATGGCAATGCAAAGTAAGGCAAAGTCATTGTTTTTAATGGACTTCACGTTCCTCATTATGATTCTAAGTGATCCACTTGGTGTTTCAGATTTGGCAACCCCCCCACACATCACATGGCTTACAGTACTGTAAGTCACATGCTCTTTAGTGAGGCAGGAAGGAAGTGAGTCATACAAGCAGGCACTTTTACTCTCTCCTGTGCAGACAGGGAGAGAGGAGTGTGTTTTGTGACTGCTGAAACTTTGAGATCAGAGCGAGGAGGAGATTTAAACTTTGATTTAGATCCAACAACTTTTTTAAAAGCTACATTTTTTTGTCTTTTCTGGACTCTTTTTTACTTAATTTGTTATTTCTGTAAATGTTATTTTTCTTACCCTTAAAAGTAGTTAGTTGTTTGTCTGTGTCTGTGTGACTGTGTGTGTGCTGTGTGACAGTGTGAGTAGTGATTGTTCTGACTGAGGGAGCTCAGAAGGAGAGATGGACCAGGATGAGGGAATGTCTGGGGCAGGGGCAGCTCTGGGAGAGCATGGTAGTGGTAAGTGTCATACCATGCGCATGCATTTGGGGGCATGGGTGCCCATTCCTGTTGGACCACTTGAAACTTGTGAGTGTCCCAACCCCCGGATGCAGGACCAGCACCATCTCCAGTCGTGACTCTGAGGCAGTTGAACCACCACCACCACCACCACCAAGTCCAGCACCAGGTCCTCTGAAGCAGGATGTGTCTGTTCCCCTGGACCCAGGTGTGGGTCCCATCCCTGTTCAGCACCATGACCAGCTGGCTGCCAGTTCATCTGGCCCTCCCCTGCCTGTGCCTGGTCCTCCCTGCACCTCCACTGTTTGGCAGTTTTTTGACTGTGTCGGGGGGACAGCAGTGTGGTCAAGTGCCACCTATGAGAGGTGTAGATGCGCTGTGGTCCCTGGGGGATTCACCTGGGGACTGGGGGCCAGCACACCCATATGTTCAATCACCACCAATTGGAGTGGCAGGCTGCCACAGAACAGACCATGCCTGCACCTGCACCTGCTGGCCATTCTATGGCAGAGGGTGCAGCTGTGCATGGCGGCATCTCTTAGAAGAGGAGGGCCACAGTAGCACCTGCTGCTCCACCAGCACCCCACCACCACCACCACTACCAGCAGGTCATCCTGTAGCGTGTGTGGACTGCAGAGAACTATGTGTAACATAGGCTGACTTGGCAGTTCTCTGGAGTGCTGTCGAGGAGAACAACGAGAGGGTGAGTGCTGTGGAGCAGCAGCTGGATCGCATAGAGGGACATCAGTTGCAAATTATGTCCATGCTGGAACTGCTGCTGGATCACCATGAGATCCAACATTAGTTTTTTTTTCCTTACACCATGTGCTCCCCTACACCTTCCTTGCTGTGTTATAAAATATATTTCTCCACCATCCCCGACCCTTGTATGTAATTGTGCCCTTTTTCTGTTGTCTTCCCTATACCTGACACTTTGTATTCTGAGCAGTGCAAGTATACTGTGGTAAACTGCATGTGTGCAGTCAGTCTTCTTTCCACTCTGTGTATGTACTGCAGACACTGTCCAATTCCCTGACTTAAAAACACATATTACTGAGTACAATGGTGGGATGGTGAAGTCTGGAGAAGTACAGTACTACAAAACAGGCTTACAATACATTCAAGTAACTAGTAAAAATATTAATGCTGTGATTCATGACATGATTGTAAATTGTGATTTGAGACTGCATTTGTCACTGTGATGATAAAGAAACGTGAATGCCCATGGCTATACTTCCCTGGGCCCCTATGAGGTGGGGCACAAAACTCTCCAACTTAAAAACATTCATTAATGAGTACAATGGTGGGGTGGTGAAGCATGGACAGATACTATGAAACAGGCTTACAATACTTCCAAGTAACTATTAAAAAAAATTTATGTTGTGATTCATGACATGATCGTGAATCATGATTTGTTATTGCATTTGTGACCGTGATGATGAAGAATGTGATTTGAATCACGAGTCACTCATGATGATGTTCCCGACTTAAAAATGCATATTAATAAGCACAATGTTCATGCAGAATTATGCACCACATCTGTCCAGTACTCTGAAGGGAAGCCAAAGAAACAACTGTGACTTAAGTTAGAGATGGAGGTTGGGCCCTAAAGAGATGCAAATGCATGGACAGATTAAGATTACGCTGTGCACTGAAGAGATGCAGATGCAAAGACACATCACCTAACCAGGGCTCACCATCAGAAACTCAGATCTGGAAAATAATACCTTTGCCGGTTGGGGTGGGCCTCGGGGGGGGGGCAGTGTACTGCACTGCTGCAGTAACAGTCACTAGTACTAGTACCAGTAAAGATACCACAAAGAAGCACAAAAATTACACAGCTGCAGTGGATAGCAGGTTCACATTGCTGAAATTATGTGGCACAATAAAAGGTGTCTGATTTTGATGACACGCATCACACTCATACTGACACACACACTAAGTAATGCATAGCAAATTGAAAACTTCAGTAATATAACCACATATTTTAAACAAACTAAAATTATGCACTGCTGCACCACAACAATCAGGAAACAAATGGTAAGAATTATTGAAAATATTACTGTGTGTACATTAACACAGTTATACAAGAAAAATATCACCAAAACAGAAAGTACCGTCTTTTTCTCCAAGTTAATCTACCTATACCACAGATACACCCCTCCCCCAAAGCACACTTCCACTGTCTGTCAGTACACAAACTGAATTTTGTACATTAACATTCAATATCCACATACAAATACTAAGCACTCGATGATAAGAGCACAGGAGGGTTTCCTATAATCAATGAACTAAAGTTTCAGAAAAAAAAATTAAAAAGGCTTCTTTAACAGCTTTTAGAAGGTTTGAATCGCAGATAGCTCTCAGACCAGATTGTCTCCTATAGCTTCCTATACACACAACCACAAACTGAGGCTGTGCAGAACAATCTAGAGCCCATGTGACCTGAAATCCCATGAATCACTGCAAAATTCCCCCGTGGAGCTTAAAAACAAGGTGAAGTGAGGTGAAGTACATTGTTTTCAATGTGCTTCGCCTTATGAATTGGTGAAGTAGTGGTTTGGGAAGGCGGAGTAATGCAAAGTCATTGTTTTCATGGACTTTATGCTACCTATTATAACACGGGCACACCACTTCAGTCAGTGGAGTACTCCAAGAATTTGCCTCACTCCGTAAATCACTTTGTGGAGTGAATTGAGGCCACTTCGGCCATGTTTAACACTGACCCTCTCTGCTCAGGAAATACTGTTTATACCCACCCACCTGGGTCAGATGACCAAGCATCATCATGCTCCTTCATTTAATTAAATAACAGGCTAAAAGGACTTAGTTACCCTTCTATAATGAGGAGCAGCTTTAGATAATAGAAGGGACTTTCCCAGAAGGTTGTTCCCCTTTTTAAAGGTGGAAAACCTTCCACTGGGACTTGAGTGACAGATAGATCACTATAAAAGGGGTCCACAAGTGGCTGCTGTTCCCTTATACATGATATTTCATTCTTTCCCTGCTTCAGGTAAAGGCAGACTTAATTTTTTCCTTCTCCTTCAAGAAGTACATTTGTTAAAGCATTTTATGTGGCCTGAAGGAGGTTTGTGTTTTCTTTTAACCCCTTTCAGTATTCTAGCCTTTTATCTCTTCACTAGCTATGTTTATGCTAGGTTCTTTCATGACAGTAATTTTCCCATGCTGTAATCTTTATTATACAGTACAATGTATTCAACAGATAAAGTGCAGCATTTAGTAGAGGTTCTAACATTTCCATATCGGCAACAGGGTTAGAGAAAATAAAAAGGGAAAGGGTTCTGCCACTTTGCAATAAATACTAATGTACAATTAAGTCATGCAGGTCTTTCTCGGCCTACACACTAAATAGCAACTGTATCGCTTTTTGATTAGGGTGCTTTACTGTATACAATACATATCTTTTATTCTAGCAAAAATAGCCAGCCATTCTATAGAGCTATAACTGTAACTATAACTATTCTGTTTTATTGTGCATTCTGTCTGGGATCTCAAGATCACTGGAAATTGACCTCCACACATACTGACCCATGGCAGGAAGAGAAAAGAAAGTTAACGAGAAGCATGGAGGGTTGTCTGGAGGTGGCCTGCCTCCTGATGGAAATAAAAGGATAGCTTTATTAGATAAAGAATATATATAGAGAGAGGTTGCAACCTAATATACTCAAGGGGTCCTACTACAGTGGCAGGTACACACCCCTGTCACAGGGGTCTATCCCTAACAGATGTATGCCATACCACTTCAACCCAAAGTATCTCACTCTGGACATTGATCTCTCATTTCCTTCAAAGGTAAATCTCTGGCTTTCTGCTGGAACCACAGAACTCTACATTTTAAAAAGCAGCAGGGAGCCTCAGAAAGAGATTTTAAATCCCTGATGACCTTTTGGCAAAAATACCTAAAAAGCCTCACTCTGATTTTTGGGACATGAAACAACAAATAGACTCAGAAGAAAGTTTTCCACAGATGGTACAGCACCCCAGGAGTCCTCTGTAAAATGGGACTGATTTCTAATCACCTATGTTGGAGATACCAGCAGGATGTGGGCACACTCTCCCATATCCTATGGTTATGGCTTTTCCTTCAACAATGGTAGTCACAAGTTACCACTTTCTGCAGAGAGGTTACAGGGCAAATGGTACCACTTGACCTTATGTTCTGAATATTAGAGGGCAACTCCCACAAAAACCCTTAATGCAAAGTCAAAAAACATTATCTTCTTCTTGTTGCTCTGGAAGCCAAACAGCAGATACTTCTTAAATAGAGGATGAATGCTTCCTCTATACTTTTGGAATTTCTCACCATTCTTTCCAAGCTGGCAGAATAGAAGTATTTTACTCACCTTGCTAATCACAATCTGGGTAGATTTCACAACATTTGGGATCCACGTCTTAGTCTTATGCAAGTGTAAATGCTACATTTCATGCAAATGAAAGAACTGAAGCTCCCTCTCATAGGTACAGCTTCAATCCTTTCAACTAAATGAATTATCTGCCCAGCAAGCAGCGAGTTGTGTTATGACCACAGTGTGAGGTCTTTGGTCTGGACTGCTGAGCCCCTTTCAGTTTGAGCTGCAATGGGCTGGGCAGTGACACACCTCTGAAAAGCTGCCTAGTGTAAGAAAACATTTCTGGCGCATGCACAAGCAAATGTAAAAATGATGGTAAAGACTCTTTTTCAGACACTAACAAGCATAGTTTGTAAGCACCTGTTGTGGTTATGTGTACTCTTTTTCTGCATTTAAGCACATTTAAGGAGTCCTTTTGTGTGGATGATTTGACCCTGCTCCCTTTTGTATGCGTGATATACTGCACATCAGGGCACTTCACCATACTCACTGATATGCAATATGGACAGCTTTTCAGATCCTTGTTTCTTCTGGACTCTAGTGCAGATTCAAGACTACCTCCCCAGTGTTGTCTACAGAAATGTGCAATAAAAAAATGTATTTGATCCATATTTATGACAAATGAATTAATATGTTCACAACATAAATATCTTAGACTATGCCAAGACTATGACGTTTACTATTTGTATATATAGTGCAATCATTCTGAAACAGCAGGATAGACTCCTCTCTCCCTCCACTGAATTCCTTCTACTGTGCTCCTTTTTCATAGATGACATGGAAATTTGACAGCTAAAAGACACACTGGAGGAAAAGGAAACAGGTTTCAAAGAGGCGTACTATAGATATCTTGTGAGACTGGTTATGCTGTTCATTAACTTAAATAACTATGTAAAACCACTCTATAAGCCCCTTCAAGTATCTGTATATTTCTATTAAATCTGCCCTTTCATTTCTCTCTCTCCCAGATAGATGCTAGCTGAAATTGCACACAAGTATAAAGTGTTGCATTTAGTCATAAGAAAATAAGAGATGGAAATGTGCCTTTAATTGAAAGAACTAACATGTACATAACAGGTTCTTTTGCTAAGGGCACTGATGATGTCACAACAGTGCACAGTATCAGAGAAGGAGAAGTTAGCCACATGTTGGGATTAACTAAGTAAGGTATAAGGCAAGCAAGAGTAGATATTATACAGGTGTTATATAGAAGAACAGTGGGATACAATAAGAGAGGGAACTGAAAAGCTACTAAGATTTGTGTCAAGCAGGTCCGTGAGGGTAAGAGAAAAATGAGACAACTATGGTTCTCTAGAGAAGTAGAGAAAAAAGAAAGAGCAAAAAATCTAGCATTCAGAAAAAACAAAAGAATACAGAAGGAGGAGGATAGAGAATTACTAGAGAATAATTAGAGTAATGGTTTGATACTTTTATTGGACCGACATAGATGTTACAAAACATATATGTTGGTCCAATGAAAGGTATCAAACCATTTGCTTCTTCATCTGTTCTCCCTAGGGGTATTCTGTGACAATGGCAACCATGACAGAGCACTTTCAAAAAGGGCAACTCAATCATGGCACCTGCCCACAGCGCTATTGGGCAGGGAGGGTGACCAGATGGGGGGTCCTCAAATAAGGTGACAGGATGTCACTATATGTACACGTTTGGAGGGGGAGCAAGCACACCGCGTGACGGGCAGAAGGGGAGGGACGGTTTATGAGGTGGAGTGAAGCAGTGAGCTGCCAAGCTGGCCCTTTGGTGTGGTGGGGTGGGTAGCAGGCTAGGGTTGAGAGGGTGCCGGGTTCGGTTCCAGGCACGTGTGTTCATTTTGTTGCACCCGGCTTAATTTTTTTTCCTGCTTTTGCACCCCCCAAACATGCACCCCCCTTGAGTTGAGAATCCCTTAGTTCCCTTTTGCTGAGTGCTGGAAGTGTACATCACCAACATTGATTTTTGGCAATGTGCTATCACCCTAATGGCGATCGCCTTTCCGCGATTGTCGTTATCACAATGTACTCTTAGTAGGACCAATACGGCAACTAAACAATTTGTAGGAGAAAAAAAGGGAGGCAGGGAAAGAAGTTTGGAGTGCAAAGGCAAAAACAGAGGAAAATATAGTCAAATCAGTAAAAAAGTGGTTAAACATTTTTTAAATACATTACTGAAAAGAGGAAGTCCAAGGAAGGGATAGTAAAACTGAAAGAGGACTGATGGTTTCTGTAGAAGATGACCACCAAAAATAAACATATTGAACAAATACTTCTGTTCAGTATTCATGGAGAAAGGGGTAGGAAACAAGTCTTTGTTACAAGACAATGGCATAAAGGGTTGGGAGGTGGACACTAGCCCTCACACAGTGGAAAGAGAAACATAGAAACATAGAATTTGATGGCAGATAAGGACCACTTGGCCCACCTAGTCTGCCCATTTCCGTACCTACTGGATAAGCTGCAGATCCTAGTTAACCAGCAGCCTACTTCTTCCTATCCCCACCCCCTAGAATTGCCTTATGACTGTCCCATGCATGCTTGAATTTCACCACTGATTTTGACTCCACAACCTCCTCTGAAAGGCCGTTCCATGCATCCACAACCCAATCTGTGAAAAAAGAGTCCTAATGGAGTTGTCAAAGTTAATTTTAGACTAAGCAACTGGTCCAGATGTGGTGCCCCCCGGTTGCTGAGGGAGCTCAGCAAAGAGTTGGCTGCACTTCTGACAGCTCTGTCAACCTGTCACTAGAAACAAGGGAGATACCAGGGAACTGGAAGAGGGCAGATCTAGTTCCACTCCACAAAACTGGAAATAGGGAGGAGGTGGGAAATGACAGGCCAGTCAACCTGACTTTGATAGGGGGCAAGGTAATGGAATCAATACTGAAGGAAAGGATGGAGAATACCTTGTTACCAGTGGTCTACATGATCCAAGGCAACATGTATTCAAAGGAGGGAGGTCCTGCCAGGCAAACCTGATCAAGTTCCTGGACTGAGTAACAAAGGGAGCGGACCAGAGAGGGGTACTTGATGTGACCAATCTGGATTTCAGCAAGTCCTTTGACACTGATCCACATAGAAGGCTGGTAAGCAAACTGAGTAGCCTAGGAGTAGGTCCTAAATTAGTAAAATGGGTGGAGAATTGCTTTAGTAGTAGGAGCCAAAGAGTGGTGGTAAATGGGGTACACTCTGGTGAAGACAAGGTGACTAGTGGGGTGCCACAGGGATCAGTATTAAGCCTGGTCCTCCTCAATGTGTTCATTAGTGACATTGCAGAAGGACTGGAAGGGAAGGTATGCCTATTCGTGGATGACACAAAAATATGCAACAGAGTAGGCACACTGAAGGGAGGGGGGTGTAAGAATGAGGGAAGATCTAAAGAAGTTAAAAGAATGGTCATAGGTTTGGCAATCAAGATTCAATGCAAAAAGTGAAAAATCATGCACTTAAGGCACAAAAACCTTGGAGAATGTACCAACTCGGGTGTTGGGGGATATTAACAATCACAAAACAGGAAAGAGACCTGGAGGTTATCATGGTTATAATTTCTGAAGACCTAAAGGTTGCTAATCAGTGTGACAAGGCAGTGGAAAAGGCAAGTGGAATGCTCAGATGCATGGAGCAGTATCACCAGCAGAAGGATAGAGATAATAATTCCCCAGTGTAGATCGCTGGTGAGACTCCACCTTGACTACTGTGTACAACTCTGAAGGCCCGACTTCTGAAAGGAAATAAATGGAGTGGAGGTGGTGCAAAGGAGGGCAACCAAAATAGTGTAGGGCCTGCATGAGTTGCCCTACAAAACAGGCTTAAGGAATTAAATATGTACTCCATACAAGACAGAAGAGAATGGAGGGATATGATCGAGACATTAAAATACCTCTCAGAAATAATCAAAAAGTACAGAAAAGGGAGCATTTTCCAAGGAAAAAGTTGCTCAAGGATAAGGGGTCACAACATGAAGCTGGAGTGAGGGAGTAAACATGAGGAAGTACTTCTTCCAGGAGAGGGTGGTGGGCATTTGGAACAGCCTCCCAGCAGCAACTGTGGGGGCTAGAACAGTCACAGGATTTCAGAATGCATGGGATAACCACAAGGTGATCTTAGAAGCAAGAGAGAGTTATTAGCCAGAGTTCAAGTAGGGTTTCCAGTAGCACCATAGGTAGGTAAATTAGGAAAGACTAAGTGGGCCAAGTGGTTCTTATCTGCTGACAACTTCTATGTTTCTATATCATACAATAGTAACATTTCAAGTGATGAGTTTAACCACCACAGGACATGTTAGAAGACAAAATACCCATTCCTTCATTTAATTACATATATTTATTATCTGAGTATGTATGCTAAATGGAACCCACTCGTGAGGGAGCTATCTTAGACCTCGTACTCTCAAACGGGGGCAGTGAGAAGATCTCAGATCTAGAAGTGGGTTGCCATCTGGGGACAAGTGACCATCAAACAGTGTGGTTCACGTTAAACTCAGCTACAGAGTCAAGCCATACAAAGTGAGGGCACTGGACTCTTAGGAGGGCTGACTTTGGCAAGATGGGAGAGTGCCTCAGAAAAGCACTAGCAAACAGGCTAGAAGGAGGTGTGGAGCAACAATGGGGAATTATCAAAACTGCGATCACAGAGGCAACAAGCCTTTGTGTGAAGCAAATAAACAAATCAAAATGAAGAAAAAGCCACCATGGTTCTCAAGAGAGGTGGTAGAAAGTCAGGAAGAAAAGATAGCATTCCAGAAGTATAAGGAAACACAGAAGGAGCAGGACAGAGAGCTGTACCAGTTAAGGCAGAAAGAAGCAGGGAGGAAGTCAGAATAGCAAAGGCCCAAACTGAGGAAAAGATAGCCAACTCAGTTAAGAAGGGGGATAAAACCCTTTATAGGTACATCAGCGAGCGTAGAAAGACAAAGGGAGGGATAGTGAGGCTGAATAGAATAAATGGTGGGTGGGCAGAGGGGGACAGTGAAAAAGCAGGAATACTGAACGAATATTTCTGCTCAGTATTCACAAAAGAGGAGGAGGAAGTGCCTAATCCAATTAACAGAAGCACTCTTGATAGGGGGGCCGAACCCAGTCCTTTCACAGAAGAAAGGGTTCTGCAAGAACTCCTAAAACTGAAGGTGGACAAAGCAATGGGTCCTGATGGAATTCACCCCAGAATTCTAAAAGAATTAAGGAAGGAACTAGTGAAACCACTGGCTACTCTTTTAATAAATCATGGGAGGATGGTGTGGTCCCGAGGACTGGAGGAAGGCGGATGTGATTCCCCTCACAAAAGTGGGACCAAGACAGAGGCAGGAAACTACAGACCTGTCAGTCTGACCTCTGTGGTAGGGAAAGTGATGGAGTCACTTCTGAAGGAAAGAATAGTTGAGTACCTAGAGGTCAGTGGAGCACAGGATCCAAGGCAGCATGGGTTCACAGCGGAAGGTCATGTCAGACGAATCTAATAGATTTCTTTGACTGGGTGACCAAAGTAGTAGACCAGGGAGGGCTGTGACATGGCCTACCTAGACTTTAGCAAGGCATTTGACACAGTCCCACACAAAATATTATTAGTCAAATTAACCAGCCTTTGAGTGGGTCCCAGGTGGCAGCCTGGTAAAACATTGGCTGGACAACAGGACACAGAAGGTAATTGTAAATGGAGTCCACTCTGAAGAAAGGGTGGTTACTAGTGGGTACCGCAGGGTTCAGTATTGGGTCCAGTCCTTTTAATGTCTTCATCAGTGGCATTGCAGAGGACTGGAAGGAAAGTATGCCTTTTGCAGATAACACAAAGATCTGCAACAGGGTTGATACACAAGGAGGCATGGAAAGGATGAAAAGGGACTTGGCAAGGTTGGAGGAACGGTCTGACGATGGCAGCTTGGATTCAATGCAAAAGTGCAAAATAATGCACCTGGGAAACAAGAACCCAGGGAAGAATACACAATGGGTAGGGAGGTAGTAACAACAACAAAACAGGAAA
This sequence comes from Neoceratodus forsteri, assembly GCA_016271365.2. Lineage (NCBI taxonomy): Eukaryota > Metazoa > Chordata > Ceratodontiformes > Ceratodontidae > Neoceratodus > Neoceratodus forsteri. The sequence goes on from CM057459.1 coordinate 878,010,774, forward strand.
GGGACCGGGGGTAATCATATCAGATGACCTTAAGGTTAGCAAGCAATGTGAGAAGGCAATAGGGAGGGCGGGGTATACTGGGATGTATAGGAGAGGCATCAGCAGCAGAAAACAGGAAGTTGTTATCCCTCTGTACAGACAGTTGGTGAGACCCCATCTGAATACTGTGTCCAGTTCTGGAGACCCCATCTCCGCAAGGACATAGACAGGATAGAGGCAGTCCAGAGGAGGGCAACTAAAATGGTGCAGGGTCTGCAAGAGAAGCCGTATGAGGAGAGACTAAAGGAGCTTAATATGTATACCCTTGAGGAAAGAAGGGAGAGGGGGGACATGATAGAAACTTTCAAGTACCTCAAGGGAATCAACAAAGTCCAAGAGGGTAGCATCTTTCAGAAAAAGAGACTTGCAAGAACAAGGGGACACAATTTAAAGATAGAAGGAGGGCGGTTCAGGGGCCATGTGAGGAAGTATTATTTCACAGAGATGGTAGTGGATGCATGGAATAGCCTTCCTGAGGAAGTTGTGGAGTCTAAAACTGTGGGAGAATTCAAGAATGCATGGGACAGACATAAGGCAATTCTTGTGGGGGGCAGGAAGATATAGGCTGTTGGTTAAATAGGATCTGCGGCCTATCCTGTAGGTAGGGAAATGGGCAGACTAGATGGGCCTAGCGGTCCTTATCTGCCGTCAAAGTCTATGTTTCTATGTTTCTAAACCAAAAAGGCTTATTTTCCGGAACTGCCCAGGTCAAAGGCATGAGACAGTTCAGTAACAATTAATATATGTACATCATATACAATGAAACATTACCAAAAGAATAAAAACATACACAGAATTATTTATGCATGAGATGTTTCCAGAGATTGTCCTCAAAAACTGCATGACTACGGGTTACACATAAGGAGTTTTGAAGACTAATTCAGAATCCAGTGCCAAAATTAGAAAAATGAAAGGCTGTTTGGCCCGTAAGAGTTAATACAGAGGAGGCAGTAAAGAGGTGGTTGGGAGACCATAGGTTCCTTCACTTGGTTTTAGGTGACAACCCAGGTAATGGTGAATAAGCAGTGGAAAATGTACAATTGCACTCTTTACAGCATGTAGGAATGCTTGTGCAACACTGGGAATAATTGGTAGGTTTGGGGGTTGGAATTATGATGGCAGGTAGGCAGCATGTAATAGGATTCTTGTGCAACATAGACTGTAACTTTGTCATATGCTCTCTGTCCTTGCTACAGGGACTACCACCCCATGTGAGTGCCATGAAGATATAGGCACTTTCTTGAAAATGGTTCCTTCCCTAGAGGTTCTGCATGGACAAAGTTCCCTTAGACAAAAGGAACTTTAGGGAAGGCCTAAAAATAATAAAATGAGTGAAACACATGCATGCTTACTTCTCATAAGGAGAAAAAAAAATATTGCAGATGAAAAAAGGGCATACAGTCAAAAGCGCTGGGGTATTAATTGTCACGGTTAAGACGTCGTGGTCTATACATCGATAAGACAATCAGTCAATGGATTTTATGCCGTGGACATTACGGCACACATTTTAGAATCATCCCGCGATGAAAACATTGCGATATGGCCAGTGATTCTGTGTACATTCGGTAAAACACTTTAAGGTACCATAGGATAGCTTACCCAAAGAAGAGTAATGTTGACATTTCTTCAAAAAGCTGTGCCATGTGTTACAGAATGTACTACCTTTGAAACTACTTTACTTCCTGCATTTTCAGTTTTGTGCATCAATATTTCGGCCCCAACATCCGCATCAGTTTAAAGAGACACAGTGCAAGCCCCTCAATCCTGTGTCCGCAGAAAGCGTCATCTGCCTCAGTTCCCAATCAAATTCTGGAACCAATATGAGTGAGTTATTGCTGATTTGCCTTGCAGCAATAACACTCTTGAGGCATGGCACAGAGCATTTTCACGGACTGTGTCAATTGCACACTGACCCGTGCTAAGCTTGCCAGAAAACTGCGCAAGGAACATCACGCTGTGTCCCTACTAACAAGGCAGGTGGAATAAAGTGATTGAAACTGATCCATTTTATTGTGAATATTTGTCCTTATTTCAATGAACACAATTTGCCCTTTGTTGCTAGTGACCACATTAAATTTCGACATTTTGACTGACGCCTTTTAGACCATGCGACCAGTAGTCCACGACAATTAGTCCTCGACGATTTGTCCGGCAGCAATTAGTCCACTCACAGAAAAAAGTGCCATTATTAGAAATGTAGGACAAAATCCAGGTCCAACTGTTGACAGACTTGTTAATTATTAATAGATACATAATTCTTTTACCTGCAACACAGAGGAGAGGAGAGGAAAACAAACCTTGTGGGGGAACCTTTGAAGGACCAAGGCCTAAGTTTTCCTCCGACTAGACAAGGGCTGTTTTAGTAATGGTTCAACTCTGCTGATTTACAAACCAGTTCAGGGGAATATTCAAAGACAAGGTTCTTGATTTTTTTTCTCCCAATGGGAAGACACTGTTAGGTGCCACTGAAGTTTTCTGCATAGCTGAAGGTGCCTTATTCTTTCACAAAGGAAAAGACACCACTCTACAAGATGTGATTGTGAGGAGAAAGTGTCTGCTGAATGACAATTTCCAGCTGCAGAACTGTTGTGAGTCTGTCCTTGACTAAGGGACTGATGATGATAAAGATAGGTCCATCAAAGTAAGAGACATGCAGAGAAGGAATAGGTGAATCATATGCAGATGTGAGAGGATTTCATTGAGAGGTACCACCAAGATGACCTTTTTGGCTAAATTGATCCCATAAGGGAGGGCCTTACATTTAATGTACCATAAACAACATAAACAACACACAGAAATGTCACCTAGTCATTCTGCGTAGCAAAAAAGAGCCCCAAATTAGTGAGAGGCCCAAACTTGAGATGCAGAAATAATGAATACTACACCTGTTTGTGCCTGCCAGTTGAGCTGCATGGCTATAAGGACATCTATGAGAACAGGGTCCCACCCTCGGGGAGCAATCTTCATTAAAGTAGATGAACAATCAAGAACTAGGATCCCTTACAGAAATATAAGTGTGCTGTGTACATGCAGAATACATGCCACATGCTTAATTGTGCAATATTTTCATGCGGTTCACATTAGCAAAGTGAACCTGAGTGAACCAGGTCTAAAAATCAAATCAGGTTTGCACCCTGCAAGCAGTTCTATGTCAATGTAGTGTCAATTAATGGGAAAATGTAATTTTTTAGTTTTATTTATTTTTATTTATTTACACATTTGTTGCCGAGGCTCAATTCCAGGTGTGACCCGGGGGGAGCTTATACACCGTCGACAATTAGAGTGACCGCAAATTCTGGCATTTTTTTATATGGCCCCTCAATTCATTTATACAGTAGGGTATTATGTGTTAGTGTTGTGGTATTCATTAAGATCCTTCTTTTGATGTATGGATTGTTTGATGTATGGATTGTCCCTTAACTGCTAATACTGATGGAGTAATGTATTTTTACAGTTGAAATATGGGGAAAAAGAACTTAGTCCAAATTCTTTTTTCATATGAAGCAATCTTTTTTCATGAAAATGACACGAACTCAAGAAAAAAATTCCTTCATATGAAAAAAGAATGTGGAAAAAACACTAAATCCAAATTATTTTTTGTATGTAGGCAATCTTGTTTGATATGGCTCTATTCTTATTTCATGAGGTAATACAAAAAAAGAAAACTGCCTCATGAAAAAGATTTTGAAAATCTGTTAAAAACACATTTCTGGATAATTTTTTCGAAAAACTAACTGAGAATCCAGCTAATAGGGTCCCAATTAGCAAGATACTTGTGTTGGTGTTTCTACAGGATATGACTTTTATGGATAAAAAAAAAAGCAGAAACAAGATGGCGGCCATATGAAGATATTTTTTTTTCTCACAAAACAAGATTACCCCCATATGAAATAGAATCTTTTCTTCTTGGGGGCAAATTCTTTTTTCTTATGAAACAGCTTATCCAAAAGAACATACAGAGTATGCTCAGAACTGAAAATTCAAATCCTTAAAGCTCGGGAACAGGTTAATATTTTTTCCCCAAACCAATGAAAGGCACCACTTTGGGATAGAGCTTTTATATCCTGAAATTTTCAGACTAAAATTTCAAACTGTCTGGGCACTAGGTGATGACAAAAAAAATTCACCTTTTTTTCTATATGCATTTCAGAATCTGTACATCCAACCGGAACAAAACTTGGCACATAAAGACACCTTACCCCCAGAAACATCCATGCAAAAGTTACTGTAAATCACTTGAACAGTGGTGAAGCTCTTACAGTGAAAAGTGAAGGGTTTAATAGCCTACTCAGTCCTAAACATAGTGGTGCTACTCTGCCACTATGATAATATTTTCCCTTGCAGTCATACCCCAAAGGAGAGAAAACTCATCCTATTCTGGCCCTGTTCCTAAAATATTTTGTTAAGGAAAGACTGCTCATGTTGGCAAGGGAAAAAGTTGCCTTGCCATGGCACAGCCACAGAAACTCAATACTGTATTCTAAGACTACTCTGCCAAGCTAAACAAGAATCCGCTGGCCTTCCCAGACATCCATTACTCCCTAAAATAGCTAGGAGTTAAATACAAGATGGCATATCCACTCATCTTTGAAACTGAGTGGAATAGCTTCTGGCATTATTTCATGAACCCAGGGAAAGCATCACTATGCACTTACCCCCTTCCCCCGGTCCCTGCATTGCAGCTCAGCCAGATTCAGCAGAATCCCTTTGAATTATCTTCTGTTCTTCCACATGTGTTCTTCTGGCTGTGAGGGAGACTTGGGATAGGTGATGTACTCCTCCTGTTATCAGAGGTAATCCCATGGCATCTAAAATTTGGCATCATGCAAAGGAACCCACTCACAGCATGCCAGAGGTGGGAACTTCAAAGATGGTGGAGGGGGTCAGAATAGACAGTGTGCCCAGCTGCACACAGGTGTACTCTTTCTCAATAATCTTCTGACTAGTGGAATTGGTTACTGCCTCTCTACCAGATTATAGACTGCAGAGAGGCTTGTGCAGATACCAGCATCAGTCTGCAAACACATTCTAAATGAAGTGGAGGTTATGAGAAAAGAGCTAATACTTCAGTATCAGTCTGGAATCAGTGGTCAAACAGGCCATCCCAGATACTGAAGTGGTAAATTATACTAGGGCAGGTAAATCCTGCAGTGCCCTCACCTCTGTGTTACCTTACTGAAACCAAGCAAGTAGCATATAATTTTATCTGAACATGCCAGCATGAAGTGCAGATGATGCCCCCAACAAACTGTTAGACTTGGGTATACTGTTACAGAATGCCCTGAGAAGCCATGAGGGACCGCTAGTATTCCAAACTGCATTACATTTTATGCAAGCACCTCCACACCCCCCCACCCCATAGCCAGCTGGTGTATGTCAGCTGACAGTGGGCTGGGTTGTGCTTTTTTAAGGGGACAGCCCGCATCCTATAACTATTGTCTCTGTCAGTAGTTTAGTTTTGTGGATTTTCATGTGTTTTGGCTTGGAGGAATTAGTCCATTCTTGGATATGAGATCTATGAAAGTTTCCTGGACTAAGAAACTGGAAAACATCACCAGCAGATATTAGGATTCTCATTATAAATCAACTTTTTGGGAAGCCATCACAATCAAAGTAAGTACTGCTAAGAAATTCTTCAAGCTTTGACCTGGGGAGTGCAAACTGAATCCACATTTCCATCTACCTTGTTGCTAAAGGGATCTGCATGTCTTTGAGAACCATTCACAACTATTCAAACAAAGGGAAGACACTGACTAAGGGTTTTAACTTCCTGCATATGCCTCAGGCCAGTGTTCCAGGAATTTAACAGATCCTTTGTCTTGTTACTGTAGATCAAACAGTTTACTGGTCCTTTTCCTGTGGATTTGATTATTTTACATCATTTGGCAATGGGGCAAATCCTCACCCTGGAGGCACACCACCAAAATTGTTCTGTCCCTGCTCATGTGTGAGCCTTGGGCACATCTAGCTACATAATATACAACTATTCCAATGTTGCATTTTTGACATCACTATCTGGCATACTACTGTTCAAAAAAGAAACGCAACCTCTCTCTGTCTGAACTCCTCCTATGCAGCCTGAAACTTGTGAACCTCCTTCTGCTGCTATCAGGGACTGTTCACCCTAACCCTGGACCAAACACCTCCAACCAAAACAAACCAACAGGCACTCTCTCAATCATGTGCCTGAACATCTGCAGTTTACTTCCTAAGCTTGATGCACTGCAAGTCTTTACCACCCAACACAACCTGGATATTCTGTCAGTAGTTGAAACTTGGCTCACCCCTAAGATTCAGGACCAGGCAATCACCCTTCCTGGCTACAATGTCTTCCGGGTTGATCGTAAGTCCAAAAGAGGTGGCGGGTGTGCCTTATATGTGAAAGACACTTTCCCCATTGATTCCAATCTTCCAGCAACTCCTGCTCAGATTCTTTCCATCAGACTCCTATTAGGTGCCCACAATAAGGCCCTCACAGTTGTCACTGTTTACATACCTCCTAAGGAACAGGGACCTGGTCTAACCGCTGTCCTTGACTTTGTCAAATCCCACCCATCGGACTCCAAAATCATCCTTCTCGTTGACTTTAACATTAATTGGCTGTCAGCTGAAGGTGGGTCATTTAAAGACTACATTATATCAGCTAACTCAACTCAAATGTTTGACTATGCAACCAGAAAGAACTACAGAACTGGGACCTGCACCCTACTCGACTGGATCCTAACCAACCACCCCTCTTGAATCACGAAAACCTCAGTCCTCCCTGATTCACTCAGTGACCACTCTCCCATCAGCTGTACCTGGTAAAGCAAATTCTGTATGCCCCCTCCAAAAATCATAACCAGCAGAGTCCTACCCCATGGTCATCTACCCCACCTCAAATCACACCTCCGTCTGCAGGACTGGTCCCCCATCTTCAAGGCAACAGATAACTAATACTGCACTGCAGCAATTTATTCACATTTTCAATGAAGTCTGTAATAAATTTGCCCCCCTCAAAAAGCGTACAGTTAAATCGCTCAGTAACCCTTGGCTGCAGGAGACCTCCTAAAAAACCTTAAATCCAGGGACCACCTCTGGGAATTGGCTAGAAACTCTGGTAAGCAACTCGACATCCAGAATTACAAACGGGCATGCAGCGACTGCACCAAATCCATTGGGCAACAGAAATCTGACTACTATAAAAATGCCCTCACTAACTCCTGGGGAAATGGGAGGGATTTCTGGAAAAACATTAAAGATGTCATTGGGAAGCAGTCAAAATCTTCGCTGAACATACTTAACATAAATGGGCACACTAGACTCAACCCTAAAACTATTGCGAACACCTTTAACATCACTTTCACTGAACTTAGCAGTATTCTCCCCTTTGACTTCTTCCAAGATGCGTCAACTCCCACCCCCCAATTCCTCCACCCATGCCTGTCACCCACCTTTCTACTTTAAAGCACTAAAGAAACATCAAGTCCAAAACTACGTTCCTAAAGCCATCAGCAAATCTAGAACAAGCAATGACACACTTGACCTCAAGCTACTGGCCCTAACGCTTGCCGAGGTACTTGGACCCCTCACCAAGATCCTTAATCTCTCTCTTTCTCTTAGCCAATTCCTGGACAAATGGAAAATGGCCACTGTTACCCCGATTCACAAAAGTGGTGATAAGACTGACCATGTGAACTTCCGCCCTATCTCCATTCTGCCTCCCCTATCGATGGCACTGGAACCTGTAGTAGCAGACCAACTTATCGAGCATCTGGTTAATTATAATATAGTGTATGGTGGAACGTCATTCTCCACCAAAATCCATCACTGTCGAAATGTTGTTCTCCTACACTATTGATGTTTGCAGTGCAGCAGAACGAGTTTTTGTTCTACAGCACTGCGCACCTCACACACTGTGTCCTCAAGCAGCATTTGACAGTTAGGGCTCACTCCATAGACAGGACACATAGCGAAAGCAGCAATGTCGGCTGCAGTACTAATGTTTAGCGTTAAAAAGTTCAAAATGTAAAGTTCTTAAACAGTTAAAATGTCAAGCGTGAAAACGTTCAGAATGTAAAGTTCTTAAACAGTTAAAATGTCAAGCGTGAAAACGTTAAAAATGTAAAGCTCTTTTTTCCTTCTAGTAACCCAGTAAAAATGTTTTGAAGCAGAAACATGCTGTAATGATTTTTATTTCCCCAAAAAATGACGTTCCACCATACAGTATAAAGAAAAGGCATGGGGAACAGTTGACAACAGGATTATTCCACCTGTTAATTATGATGACAGATTACCTCTGCCGCGCCTCGAGGTAATCCGTCATCATAGTGCCAACTCAGTGAAAGAATAGCCCTGTTGTTAACTGTTCCCCATGCACTATCCTATATATTCTCTGTAAACAGCAACATGGCTTTAGAAAAGGTCATAGTACATCCTCTACCTTACTTGAATTCACCGGCTCCATTCACAGCTCCCTCAACAATGGACAACTAACTGGTGCCATTTTCTTCGACCTGACCAAAGCCTTCAATACTGTCTACCACTCCCTCCTGCTGAGCCAACTAAAAAATGCGGGTCTCTCCAATGATTCAATCTCTTGGTTCAAAAGCTATCTTGAAAACCGCTCCCAGCGTGTAAAAATCGGGGATGTGCACTCTGATTCCAAACCTGTCTTCTCTGGAGTCCCCCAGGGTTCAGTATTGGGCCCCCTACTCTTCAACCTGTTCCTTAACACCCTACCAGACTCCTGCACTGAACATATCACCCTGTATGCCGATGATGCAGTAATCCTTGCCACACACCAGGACCCGAAGAAATTGCAAGAAAATCTCCAACTTGGCTTCTTCTTGGTTGAGAATTGGTTCACAAAACACAAACTGATCCTTAATAAAAAAAAAACAAGGCCATGATCTTCAGCAGCTCCCATAATAAACATAAGCACTTCCAACTCTCCCTCATCACCAGATAAGGTGCCACACTGGAACAGGTCAAAATCTTTAAATACCTCAGGATCGCCCTTGACCCTCATCTCTTCTACACTGCCCACATCGATCATGTTGCCAAAACTGCTTGCTTCTGGCTAAACCTGCTATTCTGTCATAGGAAACACCTGACACCTGAAGCCCTCACTGTCACTGTCCAGAGCTCCATCCTATCCATCACTGATTATGGCATTATCATTTATGACTCTGCTACAACCACCACACTCAAACGTGTATCCACTGCCCTCAACAAGACCTGTCGACTTGTCACTGGCTCCCAACGCCTAACTCACAACTGTGACCTCTATTCTCAAAATGGATGGTTGAATCTTGCCAATTGAATAAAACACTAAACTTGTATTACTACTAAGAAAATCATGCTGGGCCTTGCCCCCCAGAATCTGTGCCCTCATACAACCGAGAATCCACACCTGCCATACCAGAGAATCGAAACCTCAGCTTCTGCAAATCCCACATTGCCGCACAACACAAGGCCAAAGATCCTTTGCTTACTGGGCTGCTAGTTGGTATAACGGTCTTCCCAGTGACATCTCATCCTCACTATCACTCAGCACTTTTAAGACTCGGCTCTGCCTAACACACACTGCCTCCAACCTCTCTGACTGTTGTGGCTAAACATATCTTTTGTGTTCCATAGCTGAAGATGCCCTTTAGGATCCACATCTACTCCTGCACTTTGTCAGCACCCCCCTCCTATATTCACCTCCCCTGCTGGCCCACGACAAATGCCACCAGGCTGCAATACCTCTATTCTGACCCGCCTTCTACCTCTCCTCTCTCTGTTCCCCCACCACCTACCTCCCCTTTTCTCCCATCCACTTAGTCTCCCTGATGTCATCCCCCTCCTTTCCTTCCCCTTCCCAGAGTTTCACCTTATTGTTCTTTTTTCCTCTACAAGACTATGTGTTTTTTTTTAATTTGATAAACTGTTATCTTTGCTTATGTTTGTCTCAGTTGTACCAATGACGTGGAACCTTTGTAAAAGAGCCTCTGCTCAAAGGTATTTGTAATCTTAGAACAAATAAATAAAAAATAAAAAAAATTAACTTAGGTAGCACCATCACCTCTGCCCCAAACCTCAGTTGCAGGATGCTATTCTCACCCCCTCCCCAGACACAGGTGGCAATCAGCATATCAAAATAAGCCATTTAATAATCATTATATTGTATGCTCCACCACTGCTGTAATCTGTGGTAGGTGAAGATTTACTCTCCTCTAGCCTAAGGTGAACTTATTTAGTTTGTTGGTCCTTCTTTCTCTGTCCAATAAGTTTAGAAACTAGCAGTCTCCTTTGGAAAAGGAACTACCATTCCCTGTGGCTGCAGTGCATTGCTAATGTCTCCTTCAAAAGTTGTGGACATCTGCCAGAGTTTTAAATATATTTCAGGTTCATTGGTCATATATTTATGGAACATTGTATAGTAAGTTTGATAATTTGCTTTGTGGCACCTGTATTGTTGGTTGTCACATTTAAGTGTATTTCTGTGCAGACAGACTCTCATGTACAGTATTTCTCCAACCAGCTCTGGAACCTAATGAAGATATAAGCTAGCAATTGGTAGCTCCCTACAGTGAGGGCCTCTGTTGCTCTCTGCAGTCCCTTAGCTTACTGCTCTAAGAACAGACGTTCTCTCTGTGCTACACAGATGGCAGAGTATTAGTAAATAGCATGACTGTAGCAGATGGATTGCAACTTTTAGGGGGTAATTGTAGGTGATCTCCTTCATTACTATGCTCCCTTTATGTGCAACTATGGGTCCAACTTTAAAGCCTTACCAAATATTCTTTTGGAATGTCCAGGGATTAAATTCCCTGGTAGAAATGAAAAGGGTGCTCTGCCCTTAAAACATAACATTATGGCATTGTAGTCCTGCAGGAGACACAGCTGCTCCCTGCTGAGACCCAAAGGTTTGCTAGAGAGAAGGTGGCTGAGGTGGTGTGGAGCTTGTATTCTGCAGTGGCTCAGGGGGTTGCTTTTCTTTTTCATAAAGGTTTTAAGGCCGTAATCTTGGCCACACTGCAGTCCAAAGAAGGCAGGTGGGTGCTTTCCAGAGCTCTCCTCAACTCTTAGCCAGGTATTTATGGTCCCAATACAGACTGAAAACTTCCTTCCTTCCTGAAGTTGTGCAAGAGCTAATGGATATGCCCAACCTAGGGACAGGCTAATCCTGGAATTGTGCAATCTGGTGATGGGTGAGTTGAGGTGCCACAATCTGACCCAAGAAGTCCAGGATAGCTCTTAAAGCTATTGTGGCACAATTTCAGTTTACAGACAAATGCAGAAGCCTTCATCCCACAGACTGAGAATTCACCTTCCCTTCAACTCTTCCCTAACCAGCAGTGAGATTGATTTCTTTCTCTTGCAGTTGAAGTAAATGCCTGAAAGTCCAATATACTTCTATATGGCCCATAGTCATTTCTGACTGTGGCTGTAAATATTTTACACTGGAGAAAAGTCCTTCACTATTGCTGCCTGCTGGCACATGGATTCCATTCTGCTGTCCCAACTGGACTTCAAGCAATGCCTCCCCAAAGAGATATCCACCTTTCTAGATATACATGACACACCAGATGTCACAAACGCAGTACTCCGGGACATGCTCAAAGTTTATATATGAGGCAGAATCATCAGTTATGCAGCCTATGTCAAAAGAAAATGCTTGACGGAGATTGCTGAATTCGAGCAGCATTGAAGAAGAAAGAGAAGAGTACAACACTCTTGACTCTCACCCCCCCAGCTTCATTGACATTTTTTTACAGCTCAAGTATTGAATAAACTTCCTCTTATCTGCAGCAATAGAAAGAACACTACAAAGGACATCACACATGTATTTTGAACTGGGTGAAAAGGCAGGGTGGCTACTTGTCTAATGCATGAAGGTGCAGCAAGCTGCAAAACATGGCTGTATATGGTTTCCGTCTGGGACATGTAACAGCCTAGTGATATTAATGAGGCATTCCACTCCTTCAGATATACGAGAAGGCCCTCAGTCCCTCACATTAATAAGTTTCTTAAGAGGTTTGGAATCTCTGTACTATTGGAGACCCAGCTTGCAGACCTTGAAGCACCCATTATGTTACAAGAATTACAGGCAGCTATTTGTGCCCCTCTCAAGGGTAAGACTCCAGGACCAAATGGCTTCCTGGCTAAATGTTATCAATCCTTCCTACCAGTAGTCAATCAATTACTGTTGGCTACCATCTCTGATGCCCGGGGAACCTTCCGCTATCCATGTTTGAAGCCTTGATTACCCTTCTGCCCAATCTGGGGAAAGACTCACAGTCGATTGTTAGCTACCATCCAATTTCTGTTCCTAATGCAGATGCAAAAATACTAGTCAAGATTCTGATCCACCAGTTGCAAAAGGTCATTACACACAATCAGAAGACTCATTTTGTTAAAGGCAAGATGGCTATGGATAACCTATGAACAGCTGTTGAAGTCATGTTGTCAGCCTCTGCTCACACTACTCCATCTCTGCTGGTCAGAGTGGACACAGAGGTATTCCTTTCAATAGAATGGGAGTACCTCTATCAGGGGATGAACATTATAGGCATAGGTCCCAACTTTACAAGATGGGCATGCCTCCTGTATTCTAATCCTCAATCATGTATTCTTACTGGCCGGACAATATCAGCCTCTGTGTGTACTGGTAGGGGAACAAGACAGGGCTGTCCACTCTGCCACCTGTTATTTCTAATAGTTATGGAACCCTTGCTTCAGAAAATTGGGCAAGCCCCAGAGGTTGAAGGTATCCATTGTGGCATCTCACAGCTCAAACCTTGATACAATCAGACGACCTGCTGGTGGCCATATGCAATCTGACCTCATCTTTGCCTTCCTGTTAAGGATTTAAAATAACTTCAGCCAGTTCTTGGTTCTCAAAGTGAACTAGACTAAGACAGAGGTCTTTCTGCTGGATAAATATACTCAGGAAAGTTCTATTCAACATCTGGGGCTCTAATGGGTACCCTCGCATACACTTTACCTAAGTATAACCCTTCCAGCAGACCTTAAATCAGTTGTGGACCTCAAATTGAATCCTCTCTTGTTGACCACAGAGGCAAATTTCTGAAGGTGGAAAAGGCTTTGGTTCTCATCTGGTGTGTGTGGTGGGGCTGTGACGCATAAAATAATGGCTTTCCCAAATGTCCTCTTCTGTTTCGACTTTTTACCCATCCTTATCCTGAGATAAAAATTCCAAAGATCAGAAAAGCTATTTGACTCCTTTTTAGGATGATGTATCTTAGCCAAGATTCAGCATCCAGAGACTGAAAGCCCCAGGGCGAGTGGGGTTGGGCAGTACTCTGACTTTGGGCATACCACCAGGCCTCAGGAATAAGACATAACCTTCAATGGTTTGCCCCCCCCCCCCACCGATTAAGTGTATCACTGGCATGGCTCCCTCTAGAAACTGGCCCTAAATGTAGGCCTCCATGGATCATAGGGACCCATAAAGCCTCAAGTGGCTCCACTCTTCCTGATTTTCCCGTCCAACTTTTTGCCAATCAAGCATCGTCTATAGTAGCAGTAAAATTTTTATTTTTGTAAAGGAATAGCCATACAATTCCATACTATCCACAGAGCTATTACAGAAAAACACTAAATAACACACAGGGACTACAGACTAGTATTTTTAATCATATAAGGTTCAAGCATACATTAGCTAGCTATCTTTACATTTGATTCTGTGTTTGATATAATTATCCGTTACATGTGCAGTGCACTTTGAGTTCCTCTTCTAAATGTGCAAGAAAATGTTTGAATTTCCTACCACTCCTTTAATACGAACATATGAAATTTGCCAGCAGATAAAGGCCTAGAGGTCTATCAAGTCTGCTCGAATGTGCAGCTAGCACCCCTTATTCTGCAGCTGCCCCTCCCTTCCACCCTTCCCCTTTATTAACCCTCCCCCTTGTCCTGTCCCATCCTCGTTTGAAGCAGTCCACTGTTCTACTGCATACCACTTCAGCAGGTAGCGCCCACCCAGCCACCACCTCCTGTAAAAAGTGTCTCCTCATCTCCTCCTGAACCTTCCTCGCTCCAGTCTCATATCATGGCCCTGGTGGCCCCCTCCTTACTTTGAACAGCCCTCTGTACCTGTCTTGTTTATTCCTTTCATGTATTTAAAGGTTTCAATCATGTCACCCCTGTCTCTCCTCTCCTCCAGTGAGTACATGCTCAACTCCTTCAACCTCCTCTCATATGATAAGTCCCCCAGCCCCTTGATCATCTTTGTTACTCTGCGCTGCACCCCCTCCAGTAACTTAATGTCCCTCTTCAGATACGGACACCAGTACTGCACGCAGTACTCCAGGTGTGGTCTAACTAATGACCTATACAGTGGCAGAATCACCTCCTCCCTGCTCGAGGATATACCTCTTGCAATACAACCTAGAATTTTGTTGGCCTTTGCAGCTTCCTTCCTACATTGTGCCGAGTTGTTCATTGACCCTGTAATGAGCACGCCCAGATCCTTCTCCTCCTCTGTCTGGGCTAGCTGCACTCCCCCCAGCTGGTAACTCCTCCCTGGGTTCTTCATCCCAAAATGCAGCACCTTGCACTTTTTGGCATTAAAGCCCAGTTGCCAGGTGTCTGACCAGGTTTCAGCTTTGCCAGATCATCCTGCAACTCCTGCCATCCCCTAGGTCATCCACCACCGCGCCTACCTTGGTATCATCAGCAAACAGACTGATCTTTGCTCTTGATGCCCCATGATATGTCTGCAATGAATATCCCAAACAACACTGGTCCCAATACCGAGCCCTGTGGAACACCGCTCGTCACTGTCCTTGGGTGTGAGAGCTCCCCACCCACCACCACCCTCTGTTGCCTTCCCTGCAGCCAGTTTCCTAACCATCTCACCAGCTTTGCACCTGCCCCTGTGTCTACTAACTTCCTTCCCAGCCTTCCATGTGGCACTGAGTCGAATGCCTTACTGAAGTCCAGATACAGGACATCCACTGCATGGCCCCTGTCCAGTTGCCTAGTTACCCAGTCATAGAACTCGACCAGGTTGGTTTGGCAGGATCTGCCACATATGAAGCCATGCTGTCTGCTGTCCTGTAGTCCTTTGGCCTCTAGGAGGGCCACCAGCCTCTCCTTCAGGATAGTCTCCATTAGCTTACCCATGATGGATGTGAGGCTCACTGGTCTGTAGTTTCCCAGTTCATCCTTGGGGCCACTCTTGTGGAGTATGATAGTATGATTTAAGGTGTCCCAAAGAGTCATGGAAGCACAGGGGGAGGTCATATCACAATATTTGTTTGTTGACCTAGGAAGTTTGAATTTACTTATTTTATTTCTCGTCATGATGTATTTATGTTCTCTTTTATGCAATTTTTCAAAACGTATACAGGCTTTTCAAAATTTATAACTTTGTATATTTGATATGCTCATTTAAATTTCCTTCTGTTTTCTAAGGCTGTCCACCCTAAGGCACTGTACATTTTATAAAGATGTGTTTTAAAATTGCACTTTAAAATAAATCGGGCTAATCAATTGTAAACCACTTCTATGTAGGTCAATAATGTTTTGGTAGCTAATCCCTGTACATGGTCACCATGCTCCAAAATGGAAATCAACAGTTGATAAACTATTCATTTTCTCATTTGATGGTTGTTACAAAAGCTAGTATGTCTAAAAGCTCTGAATCTGCAATTAGTTCTTTTAACTAGTTCTTCTATGTGATTGTCTTATTGTAAATTTGCATCAAACCACACCCATTAGTATTTGTGTGCTTTAACTTGTGCCAAGACTTTGTTAATATTTGTTCTTATGGTGATTTCAGGACTCTTGTCCTTTTTGTCCTTTTTCTTTTGTATGGAACTAAACACCATAGTTTTAGCTTTGTTACTATTTACTACCAGCTTATATTCTGTTAACCATGTGCACAGGACAGAAAATCATTTTGTAGATTTGTCTCCATCATTTCAAAATTTGTCCCAATTGCTACCAGCACAGTGTCATCCACATAAAACCTGACAGTAGTGTTTTTCACATATTCTGAGAGATGATTTACATGAATCAAAAACAGAGTAGGACCCAGAATTGATCCCTTCCGCCTCCCCTTTGACCAAATCATTTTTCAACAATTTATTTCTAATTAAAACTTGTTGAGACCTACTCATTAAATAGGAATTAAAATCATTTACAAGTCTCCTCGGCAATTCCAATATCCAGCCATCTTTCCTCTGGAATGTTATGGTCCACAGTGTCGAAGGCCTTCAACAAATCAACAAATATCACTCCCACTGCCAAGCCCCATCCGAGGATGAGACAATGATGTCCACCAGGTCAGTGAGTGTGGTGTCCGTGGAACAGCCCTTACAGATCCCCGACTGATATCTGGATAATAATGTATATTTCTCCAGATAGCCACTAAACTGCCCCTGCACAAGGCCCTCCAATACCTTGGAGATCACTTGTAATAGTGCAATTGTACGATAGCCTGTGAGGTCCATGGGTGCACCATTCTTGTAAATAGAAATTATTTTTGCCCTTTTCCAACTTGACAGGAAGTAACCTTCTACAAGACTCCAGTTAAAAATGTAGATCTCAATCTCAATCCCTAGAGCAAAAGACTTTTTAACATTCAGTTTGTGAATTATTTCACCTCTTAATATGAAATCACTTTAAATCTAAACTTAAGAATATCATGGGACCCCCTATTCTCAATGGCCCAGATATTCAAACTGCACCAGGCTGTGGTGCAAGCTTGGGCACAGCACAACTTGGCTGTGCAGGGGTGTGGACTGGGCAATATTCAACGGAGCTGTGCCATGGCTCAGCAGTGTTGAATATCACACCCTGGCCACCCACAGTGTGCATGACGCAGTGGCACTGCACCAGCGCAAGTGGCCAGAGTGGAGCATGGGGATGCGCTAGCACAAGTTCCATTGTGCTATGCACAGCAACCGCGATATCAAAACTTGACATGCAAATAGGGTCATAATGTATGTAAGGTGCAAATGGGGCCATTTGCATGTCATAATGGCCCCATTTGCATGCAGGTGCACAGATCCCTGACAACTTACACCTGGCGCCCGGCCAGGCAGCAGCCATCAGGGACCAACGCCTCCTGCAGCCGGCAATTTGCTCCACAGCCCGATCACGGGCTGCAGTAAAAAATGGAAAAACATAAACCTGGTGGTTCAGTGAACCTTCCCACGTGATCGCTGGCTATGTACATAAATAAATTTTATCTTGGTGGTCCAGTGACCACTTCGTTGATCAGGCATTGTAAAAAATGAAGATATTCGTCCAATATCTTGGTGGTCCAGTGATCGCTGTAGCTCGATCGCAGGCATTTGTAAAATCACAATATGTCCAATATCCTGGTGGTCTAGCTTACTCCTCCCACCCACCCACTGAGCCCCACCGCCCGCCCCGGTCAGCCGGGTGGGGCAGCACCCCACCTGCCTGCCGCCATGCCACCCACCAACTGACACGTGAGGTAGGGCTGTACACCCATTGGTCCGCAGCATGAGCCAGTGGGTGTATCCTGATAGACATTACATTCCAGATGTGATCCTGCTTCACATATCTGGAATGTGGTATGATATATTGCACGCCCATTGGCTCACGCTGTGGACCAATGGGCGGAGCAGCCCTATCGACGGTGTCAGTCGGTGAACGGGGGCAGCAGGCAGGTGGGGTGCTGCCACCCGCCGCTGACTGGGGAGGGGGCAGTGGGGCCAGTGGGCGGTGGGGAGGGGGTACCGCTAGACTACCAGGGATATTGGACATATTTATTGATTTTTACTAATGCCCGCAATCGGGCAGACAGCAGTCCACTGGACCACCAAGGATATTGGACATATTTATAGATTTTTTTTTACAAATGCCTGAGATCGGGCAGACAGCGGTCCACTGGACCACCAGGGATATTAGACATATTTATTGATATTTTTTTACAAATGCCCACGATCGGGCAGACAGCGGTCCACTGGACCACCATGGATATTGGATATATGTATGTTTTTCTTACACATGCCTGCGATCAGGCAGACAGCGGTCCACTGGACCACCAGGGATATTGGACATATGTATGTTTTTCTTTCACATGCCCGTGATCGGGCAGACATCGGTCCACTGGACCACCAGGGATATTGGACATATGTATGTTTTTCTTACAAATGCACATGATCGGGCATGGGGTGGTGCTGCCAGGTGCCAGGTGTTATGGCCACCCACAGCAGCAGCGCCATGTTGCACCCTGCAATGAGGCAGATCACCTGTGGGTGGCCATCCATTGTTCCCTTTTTTTTGGATCAACTTTGTGCTGGCACAGGTAGGGGTTGCGCATGCATGGCTCTGTACATCCCAGGCTGAATATCAGGCTGTGCAGGGTATGCATGAGCACACACCCCCACCTGCGCCTGCATACATTACTGATGCGCTCCGGTGCACTGGAATTTGTGCCATGCACTTTCCCCTTTTGAATATCACGCCGGGATGCATCAGTGGGTTGTGCATGGTGCAACACTGTTGCGCCATGAGCAACCCTTTTGAATATCTGGGTCAATGTGTTTTGCATTCAAATTTATTGTTGGCTTAGTATATTAATATTATGTAGTGTAACAAAATATGCATTAAGTAAGTTTGGAGAGAATTTATAGGTAGTAGTCTGGAGAAATCCTTCATTTATCATCTGTATTGGATGTTTATTATTTATTGGCCTCTTGAGAGATTTTATAAACAACAAATACTGTTGAAGATCAGTGATTTCATTTATTTTATTATAAAATATTCACTTTGTGTTTCTTAGTTTTTGTGTTAACCTATTTCCAGCTATTTGATATTTATCCCAGTCTTCTGGGTCCAGTGTTCTATTTGCAATTTTCCATAATCGTTTTTTAATATGTATCTCATTTTCAATTTCTTGGAGATCCATGGAACAGGTTATTTCCTTTGGAATATTTTTATAAAGGAGGCTATCTTGTCACATACTGCTTTAAAGCATTTTTTAAAATTCTGTATTGCAAAATCTAAAAAGGGACTTAGAATAGTCTATCCCATTTTACCTTTGCTATCATTACCCTATGCTGGTCCTTACTATAAGTTTTAAAGGATCTGCATCTTATATTTGTTATGCCAGATTTAACTTTGTCCCATCTCTTATCCATAATTTCAAAAGTGCTACTTATTGAACAGAGATCCCCATGATTGGCTGATTTATTGTAACATTCAATGGTCGAACTTTGTCTGATACAAAAAACAGGTCCAGTGTATTTCCTGCACTTGTTTCAGTACTTTTCCTAGTAGCCACTGGAATTACCTGAGTAATTTTTAAGGGTTTGAGTTTTTACTAGGCAATACTCTTCTGGGATATCTGGAAGGGGCTACAGGCCACTTAGTCAAATGGGAGACAGGCCACTTAGTCAAATTGGAGATACTGTGGCTTAACCCACATTTAACCATTGAGGGCAAGCTAGTGTGGTGGCACTCTTGGATTGATAAAGGAATAACCATCCTAGGTTACTTGCTAGTCCACTCATCTGGTGAACTGAATTCTTTTCAGAATTTAGTGGGAGATGGTGACTGCCCCTACTCTGGCTTATATTGGTTCCTCCAGATTTGACCTGCGTTTTGTGAGAGGGGATATAAAGGTGTAGGAAATACAGATGGACACAAACACAAGATTTTTGATGCAACCCTCTTTTTCTAAGCAGGATGTTTATTTTGTAATCTTAAACAACAACAGCTGTGCACCATATAAAGTAAAATTAAAACAATCAAAAAGATTCAAAAGAAAAGACTTGTAAACAATTTTCACAATGTTCTCCTTAGTGCAGCACAGGACTCTTCTACACTCAGTCAGAAGACACTGACCTTCCCTAATATCTGTCTGCTCAGGCAGTACTATTTATACCCACACACCTCGGTCAGATGATGAAGCATCATCATGGTCCTTCATTTAATTAAATAATAGGCTAAAAGGGCTTAGTTGCCCTTCTTTAATAAGGAGCAGCTTTAGATAATAAAAGGATTTTCCCTTTTTAAAGGTGGAAAACTTTCCACTGGGATTTGAGTGACAGACAGATCACTACAAAAGGGGTCCACAAGGGGCTGCTGTTCCCCTATACATGGTATTTTATTCTTTCCCTGCTTCAGGTAAGGGCAGACTTAATGTATTTCTTCTCCTTGAAGAAGTACATTTGTTAAAGAATTTTATGAGGCCCGAAGGAGGTTTGTGTTTTCTTTAGCCCCTTTCAGTATTCTAATCTTTTATCTCTTCACTAGCTATGTTTATGCTAGGTTCTTTCATGACAGTAATTTTCCCATGCTGTAATCTTTATTATGCCATACAATGTATTCAATAGATAAACTGCAATATTCAGTACAGGTTCTAACATTTCCATAGCGGCAACAGGGTTACAGAAAATAAAAAGGGAAAGGGTTTTGCTGCTTTGCAATAAATACTAATGCACAAGCAAGTCTTGTAGGTCTTTCTCTGCCTACACACTAAATAGCCACTGTATCTCTTTTTGATTAGGGTGCTTTACTGTTTACAATACCTATATTTCATTCTAGCTAAAATAGCCAGCCATTCTATAGAGCTATAACTGTTACCATAACTATTCTGTTTTATCGTGCCATTCTGTCTGGGAGCTCAAGGTCACTGGAAGTTGACCTCCATACATACGGACCCATGGAATGAAGAGAAAAGAAAGTTAAAGAGAAGCACAGAGGGTAGTCTGGAAGGATAGCTTTATTAGATAAAAAATATACATATATATATATATATATATAGAGAGAGAGAGAGAGAGAGAGGTTGAAACCTAATATACTCAAGGGGTCCTACTACAGTGGCAGGGACACACCCTGTCACAGGGGTCTATCCCTAACAGATTTATACCATAACACTTCAACCCAAAGTATCTCACTCTAGACATTGATTTCTCATTTTCTTCACAGGCAAATATCTGACTTTCTGCTGGAACCACAGAACCCTACATTTAGAAAGCAGCAGGTAGCCTCAGAAAGAGATTTTAATGTAGCCATCACTGATGACCTTTTGGCAAAAATACTTAAAAAGTCTCACTTTGATTTTTGGGACATGAAACAACAAGTGGATTCAGAAGAATATTTTCCACAGATGGTACAGCACCCCAGGAGTCCTCTGTAAAATGGGATTGATTTCTAATCACCTATGTTGGACATACCAGCAGGATGTGTGCACACTCTCCCATATCCTATAGTTATGGCTTTCCCTTCAACAGTGCTAGTCACAAGTTACCACCTTTTGCAGATAGGTTACAGGGCAAATGGTACCTACGTTCTGAATATTAGGGGACAACTCCCACAAAAACCCTTAATGCAAAGACAAAAAACACTAGCTTCTTTTTGTTGCTCTGGAAGCCAAACAGCAGATAATTCTTAAATTGAGGATGAATGCTTCCTCTGTACTTTCAGAATGGCTCACCATTCTTTCCAAGCTGGCAGAATAGAAGTGTTTTACTCACCTTGCTAATCACAATCTGGGTAGATTTCACAGCATTTGGGATCCACGACTTAGACCTGTGCAAGTGTAAATGTTACATTGTATGCAAATGGAAGAACTGAAGCCCCCTCTCATAGGTACAGCTTCGATCCTTTCAACTTAATGAATTATCTGCCCAGCAAACAGTGAGTTGTGTTATGACCACAGTGTGTGGTCTTTGGTCTGGACTGCTGAGCCCCTTTCAGTTTGTGCTGCAATGGGCTGGGCAGTGACACACCTCTGAAAAGCTGTCTAGTGTAACAAAACATTTCTGGCGCATGCACAAGCAAATGTAAAAATGATGGTAAAGATTCCTTTTCAGACACTAACAAGCATAGTTTGTAAGCACCTATTGTGGTTATGTGTACTCCTTTCCTGCATTTAAGCACATTTAAGGAGTCCTTCTGTATGGATGATCTGACCCTTCACCCTTTTGCATGAGTGATGTACTGCACATCAGGGCACTTCACTCATACGCACTGATATGCAATATGGACAGCTTTTTAGATCCTTGTTTCTTCTGGACTATAGTGCAGATGCAAGACTACCTCCCTAGTGTCTGCCATGTCAGCTGAACTGGGGATGCCCCCATTGGTCCTTTGGCAGCAGGCACTATTAACCCCACAGAACTCAAGTTCTTTGATTAAACTGATCACTAATTTACCCTCACTGGCTGGCAGTCACTGGCTTAGGAAACCACAGTGCCTGATTGAAGAACTTTGAATGAGTGCAGCTGAGGAAATTTGATGTTAATATCCTTCACTGACCCAATTAGTTGTCCCTATCTTGTATCTAATCATACAGTAGTAAATCATTTTAAAGATAAGTTGCAAATATTCTGTTTCCATTTGAGGCATTGGATTGGTCTGTCGGATGGAGGCAGGCAGCAGCTGAGTATTCCAAGGACTGAACACTGGGTGACAGTAAAATCATCGGAGAGACCACCATGAAGTAAAGAAATTCAACAGATAACTCTGCTGACACTGATGGTATTTCAACAAAAACTGCATGTGCTTTTTTTGGTGGGTGCTGTAAGTGTTCCAAAACCACAGCTGCTGCTCCATGTTGGTGTCAGGACAAGTAAGGGGGTAGGGCATTGTCGATAATGGTCTGAGCTTGCTGTTCCATCCACTGTCCTTCCGTTATAGAGGGCAAAATGTTTTATGCTCATATTATAGTGTGTGGTGGAATGCAGTTCTCACTCGAAATTCCAACATACAAAAATGATGTTCATTCACACACAAAAGAATAAGTGGAGTGCTGTACTGACCGTATGTGCAGAACAGCATTCCGTTAATTTAGACTACGAAGCTTGAGTGTTTTTTTTTTAAAGCTGAAACTGAAAACCACCACTCGCCAATATTTCTCAGTCGCATCAAAAATGGATGCGGCAGTTTGTCAGACAAGGGATCATTGAATTACTAAAAATCTGAAAAGTAGAATAAACCATTTTTAATCTGTACAAAGCTTTTTACTCAAAAATTTCAAAAAACTAAGAGTTTTTTTCTCTCGCTAAGCAAGATGTCTGGCCACCTTTTTTTTTTTTGTAAATCCCACCCACACAAGAATAGCAACCAATGGGACTGTGCACTGATAATGTAAGGATGTCCATTCCCTAGCAATCACACAACTCACCATGTTATCAAGCAAGAGATGAACAAAAGTGCAGTTTAAAAGCCAACAAAACAGTCTTTTTAAATATTTTGAGGGGCACCATACACTATAAAAAATACAGGATGGTTAACTCAATGCAGAACCATGTGTTCTGCTATCTCGGGGTCTGATTCTCAAGGACCTCTCAAGCTTCGATCTCAAGGTCTCAAGGAATCAGACCCCTCTGTGGCAGAACACACTGGTTCTGCATGGTTACCCATCCTGTATTCTTTATTTCTTCCCCAATGCTGTGTGAATTTGTTGAAAATTAAAGACATGAGAGAGAGAGAGAGAGAGAGGAGTAACTACTTTGTGAGAAGCAGCTACCTTTCTTTGTTTCTTATTAATGCTACTAGTAACAAAAACATGATGACTTGAAAATTTTCAAGCACTTGAATTTTACAGAGATACAAACCAGTGGAGGCATATTTGGTGACGAATTTAAGGGGAATGGTATTTTGTTACTAATGCAGGGATATCCCCTCATCTTTACACCTTAAACAGCCTATACCAAATACTTCAGCTTGTGTTTTCAAGTAAAGACCGATCCAAAAAGGTGACCAGGATATGTTAGAATCCAGTTGTATATGGCAATACAGTCCCACTGTCAGTCTGCATTAGAAGGCATCCTCATTCCACCAGTGTGGAGCCAAGCGGAGAAAGGCAGGTGTGAGCGGAGTGGTTCAGACCACATGCATCCAACTGGATGCCTGTGACAGTCCTGGCAGAACATCTGGGCTAACTGTGTTGGCCCAGCAGTCCTTTTCTGACAACAAATTCCATGATTGTATGAGTCCATGGTGGCATTTTTAAAAATTTTGGGGGGGGAAGGAATGACAACTCTTGGTGCTTGAAAAAGTAAAAGTGGAACTCAACATTTTGTTTGTCATCTGTTTGTGTAACTTGTCACTGCTGCTAATAAAAGTAATAAGCTAGTAATATGCATAATAAGGCCAAGATGGCGGCAGCTGTGAGTCAGCCAGAATGTTAGCTCCAGCTTTGGATGTTTTATTTTGATGTTTACTTCATTCTATTTGACTTTTTTTTTGTTTGATAAGCTTAGAGAGGGTGGAAGAAGTGAAGCAAAATAAGGGTTCTGAGCATATTTGTTAGGATGCCGTTTTTGTCGGTTTGTTTGTCCAATGTTTCAGCATATTTAACTACACTGTGCACTCCAGGAGGTTTCAGGCCATTTAGCAGTGTGACAGGCTGCAGTTTTGTGGCCCCGCCCATGAACTAAGGTTTTATCATACCCGCTGACTCACTCATTTTATTTTCTGCTGAAAGTGTTCGTTCATTACAGTGAGCACTTCCAGTTGGTTAAAGCCAGTGGCAGTCATTCAGTCACAGGGGTTTCCTGAACAGCAGTTCCACCTCCTGCTGCAGGATCCCCTCGGAAGAAACTATCACTGCCCAGTCTGTGCTGCAGTGACTGGAGGACTCCCCACCGCTGGAGCCCCGCTGAAGAAACTATCACTGCCAGTCTGTGCTGCAGTGACCGAAGGACTTCTCACCCCCTCCCGCTGTCGGAGCCCCGTGGAAGAAACTATCACTTCCCAGTCTGTGCTGCAGTGACTGGAGGACTTCTCCCCCCCCTCCTGCCACTGGAGCCCCATGGAAGAAACTATCACTGCCCAGTCTGTGCTGCTGTGACTGGAGGACTTTCTCCCCCCCCTTCCATTGCTGGAGCCCCACGGAAGAAGCTATCACTGTCCCGGTATGGCCGAGCACAGCTACAAGTGCAGAATTTCAAGCCGTGTGTTTGTGAAGGCAGGAACAATGGTAGATGAGTAATGGCACCAATTTCAAACAGGCCTCTCCATTTTTAGTCAGCATAGCATAGGTGATTGTTTTCTGGCTATACTTTTACAATTATTCCTGCAGAGTTGAGCTAGAATCGTAAGGAGCTTTAATTTCCTGCCTACAATTATTCCTGCAGAGTTGAGATAGAACTGTAAGGAGCTTTAATTTTCTCCCTACATGCAAGTCCGTTGCAATCATTTATGTTGTGACCTGGTATACAGTTTTGTCCTACAAAAGTGCAAGCAACGTGTGGATGTTATAAAATGAATTGCAAGAGGGTATAATTGTACTGTCCTGTAACTCTAACTATAAAAAGAAGTGCAACACATGTTAACTCTTCAAATTGTTAAAAAAATTGAAAAAAGTAAAGGGTGGAAGCATTTCGTCAGAGCAGTCGTACCAACAGGGACTTGCACACCTCTCTGTGCTCCATGCTTTCTAGCAAGGAAATCCTTACCTGAAAACTCAAACTGATTGCGCTCTCGCGCTGCTTTGTGGCAATAAATAATTGATCTGTTTCTCTTTCCTTCCCAGTCTGTGCTGCAGTGACCGGAGGACTTCTCTCCCCCCCCACCCCCAGAGCCCCATGGAAGTAACTGCCCAGGTATTGCCAAGCACAGCTACAAGTGCAGAATTTCAAGCCTCGTGTGCCCCGCCACCCCCACCACCACCCTTGGCAGACTCTGACATTTATAGAAGTAGTGATGTGTGTGGAAGAAACCTATCAGCCCACTCTCCCATTAGCAGTTTATAGGTTTTCCCCACTAGTGGCTGCTACACTCTACTATCCCACTCTCAAACCCTGCAAGTATCTTGCTAATTCTGTTTCTCTCCACAATGTGTCAGTTTTCTCCCTTAACTTCCCTCCCACTTGCCTCCTGTCCTTGCCTACCTCCACACCCCTTCTCATTAGGTAACGTCTTTACTCCCCATCATGAAACTTTCACCCCAATACCACTGCTACACTATTATTCCCTGAACGTTTGGATCCCTAGTGCTTCCATCCTGCCTCCATCTTTTCATGCAGGCCTAACAGCATTAATCACCTCCACACTAAATACACCTACGCACACATCACAACAGGTTACTACTCCCCACAAGCCAAAATGGAGCATGCACATTCCTAATCATTTGCTAGTGTTACTGCTCGTCCTGTCTGGGGGCATAGAACTAAACCCCGTCCCATACCCCACCAGCACCTACCAGACCCTCACATTACCAAGAGGTCTTAAACTTGTGCACCTCAACATCTGTAGTAACCTGAATAAATTCACAGCCTTTAAACCAATCATTCTATCACTTTGCCAGATGTAAGGATAATCACTGAGACCTGGTTAAAATCCCATAACTTGGGCACACAAGTATCTATACACCTATACACGGCTACTTGCTCATTCGTCAAGACTGACCGGGCAGATAAAAAGGGGGAGGTGTAGCCATGTACATCTCCTCGATGCTTCAGTTCACCCAAGTGCAGCTCTCTGTGCCCACCCAGTCCATCAACTCCCTCCTAATCAAACTCTCCCTTCCCCACTCCACTCCATTATATATTGCAGGGTCCTACTGCACCCCGAATACCTCCCAGCTTGACATGCTGGATCACCTGTGCACCCTAAAGTCTACCCCTCCCATCTGGGGGTGAGCTACATATTCTAGGGGATTTCAATTTCAGCTGGCTCCAAACAATAACTCCAAACTTCACAGCCAAATCACAGTCCTAAACCTCACCCAACAAATTTCTGAACCCACTCGTCTAAATCACAAATCTCAGAACCGTTCCCTCTTGGATTGGGTCCTTACCTCTCAACCCCATCCGATCACCCTAGCAGGACTACTCCTGGACTCCCTAAATGATCACCACATGATTTACGCTGTAAGAAAAATATTCAGACCCAAAGCACCACCACCAAGGATGTTGTTCACTAGGTCATACAAAGCACTTAACCTAGATGTGCTTCTAAGGGACCTGGTACAAGCCAATTGGTCCTTCATCTCCCAGGCTTCCTCCCTAGACTCAGCCCTACAATTCTTTAAGGACACTTTCCTTGCTGTGTGGAACACCCACACGCCCCTCAGAAGAAAAAGGGTATGGGGTGCCCACCTGCCCTGGGTCTCTGCCAAACTCGTTGACCAGTTCCACGCTAGGGACCATGCCTGGAAAACATACAAGGCAACAGGCACGCAAGTGGCACTCCAGTTTTACTGTTCACTTCATAACTCCTGCACTAGGCAAATCCAACAGGCCAAAGCCAATTATTTCAAGGCATCCTTCCTCACTAACCTAAATCACCCAACAAATTTCTGGAGAACAATCAAGTCACTCTTCTCTCCCTCGGCCCAGTCGCCCACCTCAACCCTAAATGTGGAAGGCTCCATTATCTCTGAACCACCTGAAGTGGCCGCAGTCTTCAACACCTTCTTCACCAGCTGTGCATCCTCACTTCTAGCCTCTCTACCTCACTCCCCCAAGTATGCACCCACTCCGATGCCAACATCCCCACAGATAACTGTGGAGATGTTGGCATCGGGATATATTTACAAAGCAAAATCTCGCATTGGCAGAGCAGCCATTAGCTTTGTGCTCCCTCAACTGTGGAACAAGCTGAAAAAAACTTTGAAATTAACTCATTCCATCAGCCTAGCAGCTTTTAAATCTCTATATCTACATCATAATAAGGAGTCCTGTTCCTGTCTACCCTAAATAGTTATACCCAAAAGTCCAAGTACACTCTAATTAATCTGTTAAAAGACTGATCACATCTATAATTGACTCTTCCCTCTCCCCTTTTTCTGCCCCCCATATCTGTCCCTTCTACATTCCTTTGACTCTGGTTCCAGCTCTAAATTCTCCATACTGTATCACTATATATCTTTTGATAATAGGTTTTATTTATGTTCGGTGCACCTGATATGTATATTTCTTTACTTATATGAAAAAGTGTGCCCTACCCAAAAATAGCTGTATCTTCTGTTCCAAACATATATTACTGTCATTGTTACCTGCTGATACTTTGTATATACTGTATTATTGTATGTCACTTTATTTTTATTATTATTAATTTCTTGTGTGTTGCATCCCATGTGTATTGTCCCTTGCTCCTTGTTGACAAACCGAGTTCCACCTCGAAAATGAACTTGTTCAACAGTGATCGCCTGGTTAAATAAAGACTTTGATTGATTGATTGATTAAACTGGCTTCTCTTTTCATCGGGTCACCCCACTGATTGTGCTGAAAGCCCTGCGGTCTCTCAACCTCTCAAAAGGCAAGTGCTCTTCAGGGCTTAATTTAAAAATGTTACATCTATCTGCCCCTGTAATTGCCACCCCACTGGCCATGCTGTTCAATCTCTCATGTTCTCTTGCCGACATACCATCCAACTGGAAGCATGCTATTTTCATCCCCCTCCTGAAAGGGGATGACCCCTCATTACCAGGTAACTACCACCCAATCTCCCTTCTCCTCATCCTTGCCAAACTACAAGAGTGCCTTGTCCTAGCCCAACTCTCCTCCTTCCTTGAGTCATCCTCTTTCTTTACACCTTACCAATCAGGATTCAGGAAATCGCACTCCACCATAACCTCCCTGCTAAAGTTCACCAATGCCATCTTCACAAGCATGGATAAAAGGCACACCACCTCAGCCATTTTTGTTGACCTCGCTAAAGCTTTCAACACAGTCTCTCACTCCCCTACTGCTCTCCAAACTCTCTAGTGCCAGA
The DNA here is from genome assembly GCA_016271365.2 of Neoceratodus forsteri. Classification (NCBI taxonomy): domain Eukaryota; kingdom Metazoa; phylum Chordata; order Ceratodontiformes; family Ceratodontidae; genus Neoceratodus; species Neoceratodus forsteri. The sequence goes on from CM057459.1 coordinate 878,039,457, forward strand.
CTCCGAGGTGATGCCACCAGCAGGTTTCATTCTTACCTGTTAGGTAGATCTCAATCAGTAAGAATTGGACCTAACACCTCCTCCCCCCTACCCATTACTGCTGGGGTCCCACAAGGCTTGGTCCTCGGCCCATTATTCTTCTCAATTTTCCTAAATGAACTCCCCTCAGTCTGCCCTCACACATCCATACACCTGTACGCCGATGACACCGTACTGTACGCAACAGGCCCCAGCCCCACCGATCTGGCTGCCACGCTCCAATAAGATTTTAATGCAGTACAGCACTGGTTTTGCTCAATCTGACTTTTTCTTAACGCCAAGAAAACAGTCTCCCTAACCTTCAGGACAAGGCAAAGGCTCACCTGGCTCCAGTCTACTCCCACTTTCCTCACCACTGAGGGGTCTCCTCTAGAGACTTGCACCTCCTTCAAATACCTCAGTGTCAGGCTTGACCAGCACCTTGACTTTTCCACTCACATCGACTCGATCCACAAGAAACTATGCCCAAAGCTAGGAGCTTTATATTGGAACAAAGATAGTTTACCTCTGGTAACCCGCAAGGAAATTGTTCAGAAAATGATCCTCCTGATACTTGACTATGGGGATATAATCTACAGCGCTGCTCCCAAGTCTGCCCTTGCCAGCCTCAACCCTCTTTTCCACTCCTTCTGTCATTTTGCCCTTGACTGCCCTCTATCAACTCATCACTGTGACCTGTACAGCTCCCTCGATCTCATGTTGCTCCAGGCTCGTAGACAAGTCCACAGCATCAGGACCACAGCGAAATTCTGGTCACACTCCCTTCCCCCCTATTTTGCATCTGCCCTCTCAGCCCCTTTACAACCCACCTACTCTCTCAGAAGTGGCAACTCCTGGCTTCCAAGCGTTCCACATATGTCCACATCAAAGGGCCAAGCGGCATTCAAATACCTCACGCCTAAACTTTGGAACGCACTCCGAGCAGGCATTTGTGACTTCACTAACACCTCTCACCTAAATCACCTCCTCACGGCACACTTCTCCTCAACATGCACCTGCTCATAGGGCCACCTAGGGGCTGGTCCCCAAGTCCTTTACTCGAATTTAGTCCCGCTTGCTGCACTCATAGAAAATCATCCCTGTCTAGCTCACATGTTTAAGTAGAGCAAAGCTAGGGGTTACACATGCAGGCTCCTCAAAGAACAGTAAAAACTCTTTGATTTTTCATTTTACAAGCATTATTTTCCTCTGCTGCTGTTTGAAATATGTAATCTGCATACATGTACAACTACTTCGTGATTACTATTTATATGCTCCAGTTCTCCCCTTGATGCGGTCTTTCTTCTATATTCTGCATAGTGCAACTGTAATTATGTACAGTCTTCCTCTACTGTATGTAAATTTAATTGCATCTTGTACATTCTTCTTTGTGCTTATGATTTGTATGTTTCCACTTGTCCCCTTCCCCAGGATGCATCTGGAATCGAGTGGTAACCCGCTCAGTATGCTTTCCTGGTAAAACTCTTCAATAAATAAATAAATAAGGCATTTTCAGTCACCTTTTGTGGATTTATATTTCTTTCCATCTTACTAGGAGTCTGCTGTCCAAAGGTGAGCTTTTTTCGAGGAGTTCTGAATAAAATCTTATTCAATAGAGGACTGACTGGCTGGAGGTCATGAGTGTTGGCAGTTTGATTTTCCTGTTTTTCTCCTAAACTGAGAACTGGTTGGGAGATCTGCCATTCACTTATTGTTGGAAGACTCGAACTCAGGGCACTGGGTCTCTTGGTGTGGGAGGGCTGTGTTTGGCCTTGAGTGGTGGGGGTGTTGCTGTGGAAACCTCCTACAGGAGGGTAGGGGACCCAGCAGGAAGGGGGTCTGGCCTGGTGGTTGTTGGAGGATGACCGGGGTAACTGGATCACAAGTCCCCTATCTTCTCGGGGCTGTAGCAGCTTCCTCCCTCTCTTAACCAGGGTCTCAGCTGTGCTATTATTTATTGCCAGCTGTTCTCCTGGTCTGTTGAAGCTCGCTGATGTGGTTGACCTGTGCAGCTAGCTGGGTGAATGGTTTGGGTTGGGTGGTCTCCCCTCTTGGATAGGGCACTGGGAGTTCTGTGACTGGAGGGTGGTAGGACCCTGGTTCCCGAGGGAGTCCACTAAGTGGTGGCTGGTGGCTGGAAGGCTTCCTTTTTGGTGGGACCCCAGTTCCTTGGGTGGAATAGCCCTCCCAGCTGTGGTCATCTGGCAAAGCTCTAATAGCTGGTTAATTCTTTGGTTGGATCCACTTCTTTCATGGATTGTGGTTAAGAACTGCTCCTCAGAAACAGATGATTGCTTCTTTGCTGCCTGTTTTTTTTAATTTTCCCTATTTCTTTATCCCCCCAGGGCTACCAGTCTTGTCCTACCTTCATGTCTGGCATCTCCCCAGGTACTCAGGCCGCCATCTCCTCGGGCTACCTCCAACATCCACATTCGGGCCTCGCAGCTACCCCCACGGCTTGCCCCCGAGGCGGGATGGTGGGGAGCACTCCCTCTGGAGCTCAACCCACTGGGTCAGGATCCGGTACTGCTGCACACCCTCGGTGCTGAGAGAGTCCACTTCGGAGACGGCCATCATGCCACCAGGACTGGTCCCACAGTTTTCCACTTTTTCCTCCCATACGGCTTCGGGGCATGCAATGACACCAAGGTCCTGGGCGTGCGCACGTCTGCACGCATCCAGAGCCAGGCATCTGCCCCAGCACATCCCTCCATGCCTGCCAGTGCTCTGAAGCCACCCCCAGCCGTCGCCAGGGGCTGCCAGAGCACCGATGGCCATACTCCCCCCTCCCCAGAGAAGGAGAGCAGTCCTACGGATGCTCGATCCTTCTCCTCCCCTGCTGACCCCCGACGATCCAGGCTCACTCCCAAACCCAGGTCGCCAGTGTGGCACGAGGTGTGGCATCCAGCGCCTCAACCCTCAGCGCCACCGGGCTGACCTTCTTTGCTGCCTGTTAATTTGAGGGGAGATTGTGAGAGAATCTCCATACAAGAGGTGCTGTACAAATTTTTTTAGTTTGAAAATCTGCCAGAGCGGGCGACTGGTGTTTTTCATTGGACATTTATGACTTATGCTTGTTGGCAGTGAGAGTCCCAGCAAATCAGATTAACAGTTTAATTAAAGATTAAAAACTGAATTTTTGCATATATTTTTTTATCTTCAGTCTGATCTAAGAGGGAGTGTTTGTATTAATCATTTGAGGGTTTATTTTTATTTAGGGTGGGATTACTGGGGTTTTTATTTATTGAGGGTGGGTAATAGTTTATTTTGGGAATTGTGGGCTGGAGCTTTGGCTCTTATCAGCATGTATTCACAGATTGCTCTCCCTGTTAGACACTACTCCCCTTCCGAGCTCCGGGACCTCTGCCCTTTTAGCTGTCCTCCATTGTCTGCAGTGGTCTATGGTTGCTTCAGAGCACTGGGGATAGTGGATAAAAGGCAGAGAGGCAGGGGTCCTGGACCGGGGGGGAAGGGAGAGCAGGGTGGCCGGATTGAGGTAATGATGCCCAGGAGATGCTCTGGGGTGAAATGGAATCCTGAATGAGGTTCACCTTGTCTGGTGCCCATACCCAAAGGCTCTACTCTAAGTGGGCTGGTCACTCGGTTGGCCCCCAGATTTCATCTGACTCGCACAGTGTTGTGCAATGTCAGATCTATTAAAAACAAGATGGCTATTATATCCAATCTTGTTGGGTCAGCAGATCTGGCTTGCATCACTGAGACCTGGCTGGATGAGAATGCTGGCTCTATTTTTGTGGCAGCAGTTCCTTCCAGTTTCTCTGTGATACACCATGCGATATTGGATCACAGGGGTGGGAAGGTAGCATTCAGTTTTAAATCGGAATTGAATCTTGTAGATGTGCCAGTTGAGGGAGTCAGATCCTTCATGTGTGCCAAGGTCACAGAGGTGGGGTACAGGATCATTCTCATTTACCGTCCACCTGGAGCTGAGAATTTGTTCCTGCAGGAAGTCATGGACTTCATTGTCAACATGATATTGGAGTCCCCCAGACTGATGGTTCTGGGCGACTTCAATGCCTGGGTCGATGATGAACTCTCACCATTTGGTCAGGACTTCCTCCAACTTATGTCTTCACTGAGAGTCACATAGGCTGTTGCCTCTGTGACTCACAGTAAAGGTCACTCTTTGGATCTGATTTTCCTCTGGGGAATGGAGACCTCCTACTTGGTGGTGGAACCAGTTGGATGGTCCTGTCACCACACTGTAAGGTTCAGTCTCCTTGCTCTCCCCTATAAACCTGTCCCTGTGGAGATGGTCTGATACTGCCCTTTGTGGAGAGTGTCCCCAGGAGGTCTCTTGGTGGAACTGGACCTATCGGGATTACCAGGTGCAAGCGAGGGTCCTGAGAACCTTCTACAAGCCTATAATTGGGCTGTAGTGGGGGCCTTGGACACCTTGACTCTTGTCCACATTTGCTTCCTCACCCTTTGCCTTCAGCCCCCTTGGTTTGATGGGACCTTGAGGGAGCTGAGGTAAGAGGGGCAAAGGTTAGAACATAGCTGGCAGAGATCTGGCTGGGATGCTTACAAACTTAGACTGATGGAACATTACAGAGAATCTCCTGTATAAAGGAAGAATTCCTGTCCAGGGAGATTGCTGCAGCTCAGAATCGACCAGCTCTGCTCTTTTGAACTGTGCACAGACTGTGCAATCCAGCCTGTCTGCAAGTTTGGAGAGTGTTTTCTCATAAAAAGTGTGAGGAGTTTGGTCACTTCTTTGCTGATAAGGTTACCGACATCAGGTCTGAGATCTGCTTAGCTCGCTCTATGGGGGGGGATGGTGGTCAGTGGGATGTCGCTACACCTCGATTTTGTTGGATGGAGTTTGAACTGCTGGAGATCATGGATGTCATGTGGATTCTCAGAGGTATGCACCCCTACTTGCTGTAGTTTAGATCCAGGCCCCACTTGCCTTTTATTAGGCTGCATTGATGTCATCGGCCCAGTCCTTGCGGAGATATTCTGGTGTTCACCAGAGATGGGTGAGTTTACTTGCTCCCTGAAGGAAGAGGCAGTAACTCCCCTTGTCAAGAAATCTTCGCTTGACCCAGACTGCCCTGCTAACTACAGACCTGTCTCTAATCTTCCCTTTGTGGGAAGGTTATTGAGAAAGTTGTGGCGCTCAGTTGAAGAACCATCTTACCATCCATGATATTTACGATCTTCTCCAGTCCAGTTTTCTTGAAAGGCATAGCACTGAGACCTCTCTGGTATGGGTACTCAATGATCTCCTGATTGCGAAAGATCAGAAATGACATACCATCTTGGTATTTCTAGATGTCTCCTCAGCCTTTGACACTGTGGACCATGGGGTGCTGCTGGAATGCCTGTGTGTCATCTGTGGTCTATCTGGTACAGTCCTCAGATGATTCCATTTTTTCCTCAATGGCAGATCACAGAGAGTGGTCTCATGGATTTATTCCTCTGAGGCATTCTTTCTGCCTTGTGGAGTGCCACAGGGTTCCGTGATGTCCCCCATGTTGTTTGTGGTGTATACGCTGCCGTTAGGAGACATTGTGAGGAGGTATGGGCTGGGGTTTCACTGTTAAGCAGGTGATACACAGCTCTACCTGTCCTTTGTGCCCAACCAGGATAGTGCACTCTCAGTGTTTAACAACTGCCTCACAGAAATCTGGGATTGGATGAATACCAGCTGCTAAAACTGAATTCTGACATGACTGAGGTGTTGGTGGTGGATCCTGATCGCCAGATAGTGGGGTCTGTGATGGGATGTCCCTCAGGGCTTTGGTTTGGGGGTACCCAGTAGCTGACCTCTGAATGGGTGCGAAATCTGGGGGTAATACTTGATGTCAGTCTGACACTTCATTCTTAGGTGTTGGCCGTGGTTAAGTTCCCTTTTTACCATCTGAGGAATATTGCCCGGATCAAACACCTAGTTCCATCTGGTGACCTTCCAACTTTGATCCACGCCTTTGTGACCTCACACCTGGACTAATGTAACACCTTGTACCAGTAAGCCATGAAGTGGGTGCATGAGGAAGGGCACCTCCGTTACGGTGACTCCTTCCTTGTGCAATCCATTCACGGCGACCGATGGGTAGGGCGACAGGATGAGGGGTGAGAACTAGGTGACAGGATGTTGCTATAATGATGCTGCTGGGGGTGGGAGTGAGCACAGGGAACGAGGGCTGAGAGGCTGTAGGGGTGGTGCTGTGGTCATCGGGTCAAGCTGTAGCATCGCGTCAGGGATTGGGCAATGGCTGGGGTGGCTGAGATACTGGGTTCGGTCTGGCGTTGGTGTGATTTTATTGCTCCCGGCCTGGAACCTTTTATTTTACTACTGTCACTCCCTTGACATGCACCCCTGGAGTTAGGAATCTCAAGTATGGGGTACTGTGGGCAAGCCTCCCAAGTAGGAGGGGTGCGGGGTGCAGCCCCCTCAGAAAGTAGTAAAAATATGTCCTGGTGCCATTGTGCTGGTGCACCAGGGTTGTCAGAGTGCCAAAAATGTGTTCAGCACTCTGACTGAGTGATAATGGCAATCGCCTTTAGGCATTCGCCATTATCACATAGACCACCTTGTACTTTGGGCTTCCAGGGATTGATATCCACCACTTGCAAGTGGTGCAGAATGCTATGACCAGGCTGCTGTCATCTCGAACCAGTCATATTACACCTGTGCTGCTGCACAAACTGCACTGGCTGCTAGTTCAGTGGCAGATCACCTTCAAGGTTGGTCTGCTAACCTTTAAAGACCTACATGGACAGGGACCGAGCTACCTGCAAGATCTCTTGTATCCTTACTGCCCCCACTGACCATTCCGCTTGACCATTGAGGGATTGCTGGAGTTTCCCAGGGTATGATTAAAAACTTCTGGATCACTGGCATTTTTATTTGTAGCCCCATCCCTGTGGAATTCCCTGCCTTGTCAGATACGAGACTGCCTGATAGTGGAGAGCTTTAAGACTGCTTTAAAAACGTGCTTACTAGAACTCACTTTTGGCTGTGTTCTTTAACTCTCAAAAACCAAAGGTGAGAATCCACCATTAGCTTACCAGTAAAGCGCAAAATTCAAACCTGTACTAATATCAATTCAAACATGACACTTCCCTCCCAAAACAAGTAGAGAAAAAATAAACATTAAAAATGTTATAATACTTTCATAGTTCCTTTTACATTTGCCCCTTCACCCACCACTGTGGTCACTTTTTGCTCCTAATTAGGCACTCCCTCTGGCCACTGTAGCAGTGCTGGTAGCTCCCCAGTTCCAGTGTGAGTGTAGCACTCCCATGCTCTGAAATTTGGAAATCAGTTTAAAAAAAATCATTAAAAACAAAAATTCATCATCTTTTAAATTATAACTCCCACAGAGTCCTTCCCTAAAAATGCAATTTCCCCTTTCCGTTGACAGAAAAATATATGCCGATTCCAACCCTTACTTCCGACAGCAAATCCCACAGTCAACCCGGAAACAGAATAATAGTAACAGTTCAACACTCACACTATGATGTCATTCCTGCAATTAAACAACTAGTTGCAACTCACAGGCTTGCTCTTAAACAAAATAAATAAATAAATCACGACCTACAGGCACTTTCTTGAAACAAACAAGCACATCATATTAGTGTGTGTGTGTGTGTGTGTGTGTGTGTGTGTGTGTGTGTGTGTGTTGGGAGGGTGCTTGGTTTAGGAACTAGGCAGCATGTCTCTAACACATTTATTCTACCTAGCAACAGGAGACTATTAAACATCGAAACATAGAATTTGATGGCAGATAAGGACCACTTGGCCCACCTAGTCTGCCCATTTCCCTACCTAATGGATAAGCTGCAGAGCATAGTTAACCAACAGCCTACTTCCTCATACCCCCACTAGAATTGCCTTAGGTCTGTCCCATGCATTCTTGAATTCTCCCACTGTTTTTGACTCCACGACCTCCTCAGGAAGGCTGTTTTATGCATCCACAACCCTCTCTGTGAAAAAATAATTCCTCACATTATCTTTGAGCCATCCCCCGTCTATCTTCAAATTGTGCCCCCTTGTTCTTACACATCTTTTCTGAAAGATGCAACCTTCTTGGACTTTGTTGATTCCCTTGAGGTACTTGAAAGTTTCTATCATGTCCCCCATCTCCCTCCTTTCCTAGAGGGTATACCTATTAAACTCTTTCATTCTTTCTCTGTATGTCTTCTGGTGCTGACCCTGCACCATTTTGGTTGCCCTCCTCTGGACAGCCTCTTCCCTGTCTATGTCTTTACTTCTACAGGAAGGATATCTCACCTTCAAATCATTAATAAAGCAGTTTGTTAAAACTCTTTAATGCATTTTTTCTAGCCCTTCACTTACTACACATTGTATAATCACACTATACCACTCCAGTTGTGCTGTGCTTTACTCACTCGGCCTGTAACCTCTTGACTGAACCACAGCAGGTGTGGGTAAATCTCTGCATCACCCATACCCTGGAGTGGTATATTGCATAAGTAATAATAGTATTACTGATGCTGTTTACAAAAGCCTAGGGATGTGAGTGGTCAGATGTGAAGGAATACAGATTAACTGTCTGAGAATTGAGAGGGCGGGAGAAATAGTGGTAACTCAGAGATGCTGCTGCAGTTATCTGAAACTTGAAATAATCTAGTCCTATCTAATTTCATTCTAAAACTAGGTGATGCTTTCTTGACATTGTATGCTATTGCTTGTTTATTTTACATCAATATGCAATATATGCATTTCAACTGCAAATGGTTGTTCAAATGAAGCTGTGTACCTTTACTGACTCCTATTCTAGAGCCTACTCCCTCTCTCACTCCCTCCCTGCCATCTTGAGTTCAGATAATCCTCGTCACACTTCTTGCCCTGCCTATATAATGTTTTGTTTTTTTCTCCCTTGCCCACAGCTCCCTGGATACCGTTCAGTGCTACAGATCACCTCCTAGGGGTGTTGTGAGGGCAGACAGCAATCCAAAAATCCTCCTGTCTGCCAGTCATCCTTGCAGCTCCTCATCTAACTTCTCAAGTTCAGAGACTTCATCTACCTGCTCCTCATCAGGAAGGGCAGCACAGCACTTTGCGTGGCACCACGTAGCACTAGCCACCCACCCTCCCCAACCACGTTCCCACCCTAAGGTGATATTTGTTTTATGTGAAGTGATTCCAGGTGTAACCAATCAGCTCACTTCTGCACCTGACACCCTTGGTTCCTTCTGACCTTCCCCTATTCTCAAGGTGCACTTCATAGCATCCAGCCTCCACAACATTCTGGAAAAATATTCAGCCCACCTGAGGCATATCCACCTCTACACAACTTTAGTGACTCACCTGACATACACACCCTCACATCCCCCCACTCCTAATGGTCTACCACTTCCCAGGATGAAGCCAGTCATACTTGCCCTAATAGCCATTCTGCTCACTGGACTGATTCTTGGCACATACCTCTGTGCACACATCCCATCCAATCATCAGATACGACTGTCTAGATTCCAACACTCCCTCAAGCGGGACAACACATCATGAATGGGAGCTTGAAGGGAGTACACCTCCCCCTTGGCCCTCTACTCCTAGCTCTCCTCTCAATAAGAAAGAGCCTCCCACTACCTATTTCTCTCACAATGATAAAGCACCCCAGCATGAATATCAGGTACTCCCAGCCCAATCCCTTTACTTAGCTTCAATGATACGGGCATTAACTAAACCAATTGATGATTCAGTACATTAGGGAAAAGGCACTTACCTACAGCACCTTTCCTAGAAAGAAAACCACTCTATTGCTACTGCTAATATCTGGTAATATACACACCAACCCGAGGCCTCATATTGGCCACAAACCCATGCTAACTGCCCAGGTCATCTTAAACTAGTCTCCCTTAATATTAGGAGCCTTCTGTCAAAGTAAACCCAGCTGAAGTCCTGGATTGCGCAATACAAGCCCAACCTCATATCCCTAACAGAAACATGGCTCACTCCCAAAATACTGGACTCTACCACAACATTGAATGAGTACATCTTCTTCTGAATGGATAGGCTAACTGAAAGAGGGGTTGGCTGCCTAGTGTATCTAAAAAATCACATTCAGGGACATACAGTATGCTCAACACAGGTGACAATTCCAATGACATTCAACTACTCTTCATAAAACTCTTACAAGTGGAACAAAGTGCTGAGTTAAGGCACAAAACACCATTTGGTCTTTACCAGTCTGTGGGAGTCCTTGTACATGTATTTGGCTTCATGTGGTTAACATTGAAATATGTTTTAATTGCACACTTGGTGGTCTGTTATCTTTTTTTCACACTAGGTGTGCGAGCCTTATATTTTTTACATTTCTGACCTTGTTTAGTTATAACACCCTTTTTCCTGGCAAGCCTTCTCTGTTTGCTTGAACATAACAAATCCCTAGTAGTAACCACAGTATACCTACCTCCTGGTAAGCAGGACCCAGGACTAACAACATTTTCAGAACACTTTGGTAGGATCAGTAATCAACTGGAACATGTGGTGCTAGGAGATTTTAACATTAACTGGCTGTCAAAAGACCTTGCCAGCCTGACGGATCTGATAAATAACCTTTATGTAACACAGATGGTGAAGGAAAACACAATAATTAACTACTAACCTAGGACTAGTACCTTGATTGCTTGCGTGCTCACAAGCCACCCTAAAAGAATAATTGATGTAACGATACTGCCAGACACAATTTGTGACCATTCCCCTGTATTGTGCAAATGGTCCAACAAAACTCTTAAGCCACATCCCACTACCCTCAAAAGTAGAGTACTTCAAAAAGGCCAGTTATCCCAACTTAAATACTAACTTTCACAACCTTTCTGGTCTCCCCTAGACTCTGTCTCCAGGATCTGGACCAGGCACTGGTCCACGTCATAACCACCTTCACTAAAGCTTGTGACATCTTTGCCCCAATATGAAAATGCAGCTCTAAAGGGCCCAACAATGGCTGGATAAGACAGCATCTGCTCAAACTTATGTGTACCGGGGATCAGCTCTGGTACAGAGTCAAAGCAATGGGAAGGCCAGTTGACTTTCAAAGTTATAAGGCTGCAAGCAACATTTGCACCAGTGAGATCACAACAGCTAAAGTGAATTACTATCGGGAACAACTTGGGAACCACTGGGGTAATGGGAAAATGTTTTGGACCAAACTTAAGGAAATAACTGGAAAAGACACTGAAAGCATTATCAACAATGCCCTCAGTGTACCATTTAGAAGGACAAGCCTCATGCAGCAGTCCTTCACCAATAGGGCCCCAAAATGGCTCAATGGCCTCCCTGCCTCATTGTTGAATGCTCTAAAGATTGACCATTTCAGAACAGAACTCAGAAGCTACCTCTCACAAGCGGGAAAATGCAATTGTTTAGATTAGCCCATGCAACAGCAACACCCAGGCTGCCTTACTCCTCCACACCCTCACCAGTACACTACTCCTTACCCTCTAAACCTTTCAATTTATGTCCTCCTCTACCATCTAATCGCCCATCTCAAATAGCACACACCCCTATCTCTGTTCATAACTTCACCTTATATACCTCTTCTACTGTAGACTTTGCTGTAATGTCAGTTGTTTCTCAAGACAAATGCTGTGATCTACTACTTAATTGATAGATTAATTATAACTCTTCTTTTATTTATTTATTGATAAATATCAGATAACACCTTTGAGACAAAGACTCATTTACAAAGGTTCCACGTCATACATAAGAAGAAACAATAGTGTACAGAGTAACAAGTAACATAGTAGTTAAACACAGCAGTTACAGAATGGTTGCAGGTAATTACAGAAAATACAAAGAATACAAAAAATAGCAGCTGGGAATAAAGGTTGTAGGTCTATGCATAGCATTTCAGGGCGATGGCACTAGCCATGCCCACATGTTATTCATTGGCCAAGGCTGGACAGAGATGTCCATTGTCATGGTATAGGCATGCCCAGGGGTGGCAGACCAGAGTTAGGTCCGTAGACATGGGAGATGGGAGGTGATAGAAAAATGGAGGGTCAGGTTTAGGGGAAATCACATACTGATCCTTGGGTAATAAGATCCCTTAGTTGGTACTTGAACCGACCAAGTTTGGGTTCAGTAAGAAGGGAGTTTGGGAGTGAGTTGAGCCAGGTTGGGGCCAAATATCGAAACGTTCTTTGGCCAGAGGTGCTTTTGCAGCAAGGTACCCTAAAGTGGGTAGTTGCTGACTGCCGTGTGAGGCAACTTGACAGTGGGGCCTGAAGTAGTGGGGTGAGGGCTGGAGGAAGTAATCCTGAGGTGATTTTCTTTGCGAAGAGGCAGACCTGGTACTTTAGCCTCCCATCGAAGTTGAGCCAGTTTGCTGAGGCATAGGGGGTGCATGTATGAGTGAGTATAGGACAGCCTGTAGCAAGTCTGCAGGCCTTATTGAGGGCCAGTCTAATCTTGTGTAGGTGGGTGGTGTCGGCAGCACCATAGATGATGATACCATAGTCAAGAAGGGATAGAATAGATGTAGAGATGGCTAGGCGGAGAGATTCAGGAGGCAAGCAGTGCTTATAGCAGTGAAGGAGACCAATACCTACATTGACGGCGGTGCTTAGTAATCAGATATGGTCATGGAAAGTGAGACCCATGTCTAGGATGATGCCAAGGTATTTGAAAGTGTTAACCTGTTCAAGGGGGTCATTTAGTGAGTTCAGAATGTGCAAGGGTTGTCCTAGGTTCTTATTTTGGTGGTGTGCAAACATCATGGATTTAGTTTTTTTGTAATTTAGTACTAACCTATGCTGAAAGAACCAGGATTCAGCTTCAGAGAAGGATTTCTGGAGTGCCGAGTGGAGGGCTATGGGATCAGTGTGAGAGTTGTAGAGGACTGCATCATCTGCATACAACAGCATTTTCCCAGAGCAGGCATTGGGCAGGGTGTTGAGGTATAAGGAGAAGAAAAGTGGGCCAAGGATAGAGCCTTGAGGGACCCCAGACCTGACTTGGTGGGGGATGACAGGGAGTGGGCAATCTGGACTGTCGGTTCTCTCAGACAGATAGCTGGCAAACCAGTCAATGGTCTCATGAGAGAAGCCTAACTGAGTGAGGGAGTCCAGGAGAAGTGAGTGATGCACGTTATCAAAAGCCTTTGAGAGGTCTATAAAGACAGTGTCAGTAGTGTTACCAGTGTCCAGAGATGTATGGAAGGCGTTTGTAAACTCCAAGAGGGCAGTGGTGGTGCTATGGTTCTGGCAGAAGCTGTGTTGTTCAGGACACATAGTACTATATTTGGTGAGGTAGTCTGTTAATTGCATGGTCAGGAGTTTTTCCAGGGTTTTAGAGAGGGGAGGCAGGATTGATATTGGGCGGTAGTTCCCAGGCAGGGTGCAGTCACCACTTTTAAGGATAGGAGTGATGAGGGCAGATTTCCATTTGAATGGGAACTGGCCCAGAGAAAGGGAGTGGTTCAAAAGCATGGTAAGGGGAGGAGAACTTCACTGAATGTGAATCTAAGCAGTTTTAGGTCCAGCGAGTCACTGCTGAAATGAGGTTTGCTGAGGGCTTTGAGTAGGAGAGGGGCAGCTTCACCCTGGAAAAATGCTTTGAAGTAGAATGGGGGGGGTTGGTGAGGGGGCAGTGGGGTGTGGGGTGGGTGGAGGAAAAAAAATTGGGGGGAGGACACCAGAGAGGTCAAAGAAGGTGTCATTTAATGTGTCAGCGATAAGGGCTGGTTCTGAGGTGATAGATCCATTGGCTCAGATATGGGTAGGCGGGGCAGTGGGGGCTTTGCCACTTAGCGTTTTTAGTGAGTCACAAAACTTGCTACCTGCGCCCCATGTGTTGCTGAGCAAGGTTTTATAGTGCTCAGCCTTTGCTTTACGGATATCCCATGTGCATTTATTGTGCGCTTCTTGATAGCACTGCCTATCAGAGGGTTTTCTGGTATCCTGTGCAATGTACCACAGATTGTCTCATTCACGCCATCTGGTCCAAAAGGGCTTGGGATAGCCAAGGTGTGTTGGCACCTTCAATTATTTGTTTGGATAGGGTTGCAAACCAGTTGCAGGCAGTGTTGAACATATGAATGAAATAGTTGAGGGCAGAGTCAATGTTCTGAGCATTTCTTATGGGGAACCAGTCAGTAACTAGGAGGTACTGTTTAAGCGATTGTAGTTTTCCAGGTTTGAGGCAGTGTTGTAAGACAGTTTTTTGTTGGGGGGGGCTTGTTCATACAGTACGACCATTGACATAGCACTGGGGAGTGGTCGCTCAGAGCATTGGGTAGTACCCTGATCTGTGTTGCTTTATGTGGGGAGTTAGTGAGCACTAGATCTAGGAGGGTGGCAGTACCAGTCCTCTGGTTTATTCTTGTGGCAGTGGTCACAAGCTGGCTCAGGTTCGGGGCAGTTGCAGCATCCCTAACAGGGGCTGAAGTGTCAGCCATCCAGTTTGTATTGAAATCTCCGAAGGCAATGATATCAGCATTGCCAGGGAGAGTCTGGAGATGGTTGAGGACAGAGAGGAAAGCGGTCTTCTGGTTTCGGGAAAGGATGTGTACAGAGGAGAGGAACAGAGGGGCTCTGTTACGGGCAAGAGTGATCTTCAGTGTGAGGCATTAGGCCCCGTGCTTAAGTGATGGGGAGGGGAGGATGAGACACTGTAGTGATTCCTGGTCATACAGTGCACAACCACCACCTTTCTTTGAGGTTCTATCTGATCGGTATAGTGTGAAGCCAGGAAGTGAGATCGCAGAGTCAGGGATGTGGTTATTGAGCCAGGTTTCAACTACTGAGATGACATTGAGGTGATTCTGGGCAACCCATCCTTGAAAGGAATCACATTTCTTGAGGAGGCTACATATATTGATGGAGGCGATCATGAGGCTCTTGGATGTAGTAACCCCGGGGTGGGAGGGTGGGTCTTGGGTTGGGATGTACGCTCCAGAAAGGAGTAGTAGTAGTTGGATGCGAGGAGGTCAACCTTAAATGTTTCTTCATGAGCTTAGGAGCCATTAGGATGTGGGAACAGCACTGTGCAGAGGTGGGATTAGACAGGTCCTGTAGGGAGGGAGAGGCCAGGCAGAGTAGTGTCCATTGTGATACCATGGTAGTACCAGTAGGGTGATTGGAGCATAAGGGATGCATGGTCCAATGGTGGAGTGGGAGGTATGGGTCAGTGGCCGAGGTGGGTAGTGTGGCTAAGGTGAGGAGCTTGGTGCTAGGTACAGGAAGTGTTCATAGGAGGTAGGTTATCATGATGACAAGGGGTTGGGTACCTGGTAGAAAGGCAGAAGAATGAATAGGGGGTTGTGGTCTGCGTGGTATCAAGGTAGCTGTACAACGAGTACTGCATGTGTGAGGGTTGAAAATAGGCTCTGGTAGGGAGTATGTGCATGTGAGGTGATGTAACATGGAGTAGGTGAGTTTGGGGGTTAGCAAGACTGTACAATACCAAATAATTATATATTGGCCAGCAGAGTGGCTGTTATTTAGTGTTAGATCCTGAGGGGGGGTGGTAGAGCCATGAGGGGGATCATAAAGGCTATAAGGATAGCTATCCAGTGAAGTGGTAGCATATTTATTGTAGAGATGGTTAGGTATTTGGGATTGCGAAGACTGGCCACTAGTGGGGAGGTTGTATAAGCTGAAGATGGAGAAGTGGGTTGATAGGTTAATTTCGCACCACGTGACTGCCTACTTCCCAAAATAAGTAAAAGCAGACCAAGGTTGGTGGTGGGGCGGTGGGGAGCCAAAAGCACAGTGTTTGGCAGGGCAACTCCTGGGAGCTGGGCAGAGGGCCTAATAAGCTGCAGCAGGGCGAACCATTAGCTGTGGATATGCTGTACCTGGGCAATTTTCTTGCTGTTGGCTGTGGGGAGGGCTAAATCCAAGCCCTCACAACCTCCTGGATCATCGGGTGCTTGGCTGTGGAAGAAAGGAGAGTGAGAGAGACTGATTATGTAAGTAAGGGGAAGGGGAAAGATGCGGGGGGGATGGTCTATATCAGGATTTGCTGCCAGTAAAGAATAAACTGAAACCTCCTGAGTTCCACTGCATTATAATCACTTTTTACCTGCTCTAAAACTAAAACAAGCTGGGTTCTTTCAGTAATTATTAATTTTATAACATTAGAAGCAGTCTAACATTAATTAAAGTAACCTAAGCTGCTTTCACTACTAAAACAGGCTGGATTCTGTAGCATTAATTAAGGTAACATGCTGGAAGTTGCACAGACTGAGGCTTACAGTGACAAAAAACGGAATAAAAGCAGCTTTCACTGCTAAACAGGCTGGATTCTGTAGCCTTAATTAAGGTAACATGCTGGAAGTTGCACAGGCTGAGGCTTACAGTGACAAAAAAACTGAATAAAAAAACTATCTCCACTTGTACGCCTACAGTTAATTGTTGAAGAAAAAAGGCGCCAAGTAGAACATTTTGAAAAATCCTCCTGGGAGCTGCGCAGCGTGGTCGCGATCATCAAGCAAGGCGAACCCTTAGCTATGGAGATGCTGTACCTGGGCAATTTTCTTTGCTGTTGACTGTGGGGGAGGACTGAATCCAAGCCCTCACGACCTCCTGGATCGTCCGGGGGTTGGCTGGGCAATTTTCTTTACTGTAGGCTATGGGGGAGGGCTGAATCCAAGCCCTCACGACTTCCTGGATCATCGGGGAGTTGGCTGGGCAATTTTCTTTGCTGTTGGCTGTGGGGGAGGGCTGAATCCAAGCCCTCATGACCTCCTGGATCATTGGGGGGGTTGGCTGGGCAATTTTCTTTGCTGTTGGCTGTGGGGGAGGGCTGAATCCAAGCCCTCATGACCTCCTGGATCATCAGGGGGTTGGCTGGGCAATTTTCTTTGCTGTTTGCTGTAGGGGAAGGCTGAATCCAAGACCTCACAACTTCCTGGATCATCGGGGGGGTTGGCTGGGCAATCTTCTTTGATGTTGGCTGTGGGGGAGGGCTGAATCCAAGCCCTCATGACCTCCTGGATAGTTGGGGGGTTGGCTGGTGTACTAGTATCACTGTTTCTGCATACCCCTGTGTAACTATCTTTATTATGTATGTCTTATACTTGATGTGGAACGTTTGCAGAAGAGCTATTAGCTCAAAAGTAATTAATCTGAAGTTTCAAATATATAAATAAAATGTTTCATTTTTAACAGCCAAAAGGACTGGAAATCTGTAAATAATCAGGCAAAGCATAAGTTTTACAGGGAGATCAACAACAGGAGTATTATAAATGATTGGCATTAGCTGTTATTAATGAAATGCAGAGTGGATTCCCTGTAGGTGGAGGGCCTCAATCAACTGATACAACAACTGACAAGAAACAGGGCTATCCTGGATCTAGTACTGACTAACAGGGAAAGGATCACAGATCTCCAGGTAGAAAGTCACCTGGGGGCCAGTGACCATCACATGGTATTGTTCAATTTGGCCACTAGAACTAAATCATCCCATTACAAGGCACAAATATGGGACTTTAGAGGAGCTGACTTTGGTAAGATGGCCAACAGAGTTAAACCAGCCCTGGCAAGAAGAAATACAGGTGAGCGAGTACAGGCAAAGTGGGGAGGCATTAAGGATTCAATACTTGAAGTATCATCCCATTGTGTTATGGAGAAAAACCAAGAGCAAAAGAAGAAGGAAACCATGTTGATTCTCAGAAAAAGTAGCAGAAAAGGTCAGAGCCAAAAAGTTGACCTTCAGGAAATATAAGAGAATGCAGCGGGACAAGGATAGGGAGGCATACCAAACTTCCCTAAAGGAAGCAGGGAAGGTAGTAAGGTAAGCAAAATCCCAAACCAAGGAAACACTAGCATGAACAGTAAAAGAAGGGGACAAGACTTTCTATAGATACATTAGTGAAAGGAGAAAGACCAGAGAGGGTATTGTTATGAACAAAGGGAATAAGGGGGGAGTGTCTGGATGAGGACCAAGGAAAAGCAACTATCCTTAATAGGTACTTCTGCTCAGTATTTACTGAGGAGAAGGTAGGTCAGGGCCCACAGTTCAGCACCATGGACACGGGGGTGAGGTAGGGAAATGTGCACAAGTCCCATCACAAAAGAAAGGGTCCTACAAGAGCTCGCTAAGCTCAGGGTGAACAAGGCAATGGGACCTTATGGCATACATCCTGGGGTACTAAAGGAGCTAAGGGGCGGAACTAGCAGAGCTATTATCAGAACTGTTTAGTGAGTTTCTAAACATAGGAGAGGTCCCAGAAGACTGAAGAAGGGCTCATATGACCTCGCTCCACAAGAGTGAAAGCAGGGAGGAGGCAAAGAACTACAGACTAGTCAGTCTTACCTCAGTAGTGGGCAAGATCGTGGATGCACTCCTTAAGTAAAGGATAGTGCAACACCTGGAATCCTTAGGAGTGCAGGATCCAAGACAGCATGGGTTGACAATAGGAAGGTCCTGTCAGACTAATCTCAACGATTTCTTTGACTGGGTAACCAGAGTGGTGGACCAAGAGGGTGCAGTTGATGTTGCCTACCTTGACTTCAGCAAAATTTTCGATGCTGTTCCACATAAAAGATTGATTAATGAGCTGGGTAGTCTCAGGGTGGGTCAGAGGTTGGTCAACGGGGTGGCAAACTGGTTGGCAGGCAGAACACAGACAGTGGTGGTAAATGGTATACAATCAGAAGAGATGCAAGTCACAAGTGGGCTATCTCAGGGATCAGTCCTGGGGCCAGTCCTCTTCCATATCTCCATCAGTGACATTGCAGATAGACTGGAGGGTAAGGTTTGTCTGTTTGCAGATGTCATCAAGATCTGCAACAGAGTAGATGATCCAGACAGGGTGGGCATAATGAGAAGAGATCTGGATAAACTGGCAAAATGGTCAGAAGAGTGGCAACTGGGGTTTAACACAAAGAAGTGCAAGATCATGCACATAGGGAAGAGAAACCCTGAAGCCACCTATAGGTTGGGAGGGGAGCTGCTGGCAATCACAACAGAAGAAAGAGACTTGGGTATCGTCATCACAGATGACTGTAAATCATCCAAGCAGACCACTAAAGCAGTAGGTAAGGCTATGGGGATGTTGAGGTGTATTAGTAGAGCTATCACAAGTCATAAGAGGGAGGTAATAATCCTTCTTTTCAAGACACTGGTTAGGCCCCATGTGGAGTACTGCGTGCAGTACTGGTGGCCGCACCGGCACAAGTGCATTAACAAAATGGAGGCAGTCCAGAGAAGGACAACCAAAAAGGTGCAGGAACTGCATCAGAAAACATATGAGGACAGATTAACGGAGCTCAATATGTATACCATAGAGCAAAGGAGGGAGAGAGGTGATATAATCAACATATTCAAAAACCTTAAGGACATTAACAAGGTGAAAGAGTCGAACATGTTTCAATATAAGAAAAATAGCTGGACAAGAGGACACAACATGAGGTTAGAGGGAGTCCGATTAATGGGTGATGTGAGGAAGTTCTTTTTCCCAGAAAGGGTGGCGGATGCATGGAATGGCCTACCTCAGGAAGTGGTGGATATGAATACAGTGCAGGGTTTCAAACTGGCATGGGATAGGCATAAGGGAGCAATTCATATGAGTATGAATAGATAGGCCACTGACAGAGTAAAAGCCTATGGCACATTCATAAGGTAGAACAAATGGGCAGACTAGATGGGCCTTGAGGTCCTTATCTGCTGTCAACTCTATGTTTCTATGTAAGTGCTTGACTAAGGATACCACTAGTTGTTTTACAGTGGCGTGAAAAAGTATTTGCCCCCTTCCTGATTTTCTCTATTATTGAATATTTGTCACACTGGATGTTTTCAGGTCTTTAGACAAAATATAATATTAGATAAAGGGAACCTGAGTGGACAAATAACACTTTTTTTTTTTACTTATTTCATTTATTTAATGAAAAAAGTTAACCAACACCAACTGGCACTGTGTGAAAAAGTAATTGCCCCCTAGTTAAATCAACCCAATTAAAGAGATAATTAGAGTCAGCTGATTGAACACAGCCAGGCTTGATTACAGCCAGCCCTGCTCAATATAAACCTCACTTATTTTGGCCTCTTACCATCAGAGTCACATTGCCAGCACAAAGATTCAACAAGCACATTATGCCATGATCAAAGGAAGTTCCTGAAAAGATCAGAAAACATTTTGTTGCCCTCTATCAGTCTGGAAAGGGTTACAAAGCTATTTCTAAGGCTCTGGGACTCCATCGAACCACAGAGAGAGCCATAATTCCAAATGGAGAACACTTGGAACAGTAGTGAACCTTCCCAGGAGTGGGCGGCCTGCCAAAACTACTCCAAGGGCTAGTGTAAAATCATCCAAGAAGTCTCAAAGGATCCTAAAACAACATCCAAAGAACTGCAGGCTTCTCTTGCCTCAGCTAAGGTCAGTGTTCATGACTCCACAATCAGAAAGAGACTGGGCAAAATGGCTTCATGTGAGAGTAGCAAGGCGGAAACCACTGCTAACCAAGAAGAACATAAATGCTCGTATCTCATTTGCCAAGAAGCACCTGGATGATCCACAAGCCTTTTGGGAAAATGTTCTATGGACAGATGAGTCCAAAGTGGAACTTTTGAACAACATGGATCCCATAATGTCTCACAGAAAGCAAACACAGCATTCCACAGTAAGAACACCATACCAACAGTCAAACATGGTGGTGGTAGTGTGATGGTGTGGGATGCTTTGCTGTCAAGGACCTGGATGACTTGCCATGATTAAAGGAACCATGAATTCTGCTCTGTACCAGAAAATTCTTAAGGAGAATGTCCAGTCATCCTTCCGTCAGCTGAAGCTGAAGCGTAGTTGGGTCATGCAGCAAGACAATGATCCAAAACACAAAAGCAAGTCCATATCAGAATGGTGAAAAGAAGTAAAATTAAAGTTTTGAGTGGCCTAGTCAAAGTCCAGACTAAACCCAATAGAGATGCTGTGGCAGGACCTGAAACAGCAGTTCGTGTTTGAAAACCTACCAAATGTTACTGAATTAAAGCAGTTCTACGAGGAAGAGTGGGTTAAAATTCTCCACAGCGATGTGAAAGACTGATATTGAATTATAGGAAGTGTTTGGTTGCAGTCATTGCAGCTAAATGTGGCGTAACCAGTTATTAAGTGTAAGGGGGCAATTACTTTTTCACACAGTGCCAATTGGTGTTGGTTAAATTTTTTTCATTAAATAAGTGAAATAAAAAAAAAAACAAGTGTTATTTGTTCACTCAGGTTCCCTTTATCTAATATTACATTTTGTCTAAAGACCTGAAAACATCCAGTGTGACAAATATGCAATAATAGAGAAAATCAGGAAGGGGGCAAATACTTTTTCACACCACTGTATGTTCTGTTACACAACCAATCTCATAGCACTAACAGAACTAATAGTGTATCTATTAGTTCTATGGTTGTACTATGGGAAGTTAGTAAGTGCTTGCACTTTGTTATGCTATGCAGTGCTTCTGCGCTAGCAGTAGTGATTGTAGCAGAGAGAACTGACACACCACCCAGTTAAAAAAATAAAAAACAAATTGAGGAGTGTGGGAGTGGAGCCCTTTTCTAAAAACTATATTTACTTTTTGTGTTGCTAAATGAAGGACTCTGCCCCCCACACCCCCAGTAAATGAGTATCCAGAGCCTATGCCAATACCATAGAGTGGCATTCACATAATGCCTACGGTGGGGTCCTTAGTCCTCCATATACACCATGCCACAAATCTGAATTTTGTATGCATGTGTGTTACCATTAAGATAGTCTGTTGTTTAGACACTGTCTTCCAATATGCATGTCCCTGGTTACCATTAATGTCAATGTGGAACCTTTCCTTAATTTGAGTTATCTGAGCATTTCATTTCTTTTTTTTTGTTTGTTGCTGGTATTATTTCTTCCTGGAGTCCCCTCCTGCCATCTGATGCCCCCCATCCCCTTCAGCCCCCACAACTTACCCCTCGTGGCTGAGGGTGGGGAGACCATCAACCCACCAGATCAGATCCAGTTCAGGGGAGGTGCTCTCCCGGTAGCACTGCAAGGGGACAATCATCATCCATGGCGAGGACTTCCATTTTCCATTTTTCTCCCTTCTGCAGAGCAGGGCATGCAATGACGCTGGCAGACAGAGCGCACATGTATCCTCACAAACTCCTCCAGGCATCTGCCCCATCTCTGCCCCTCTTCTGCAGTGTCGGCGCATTGCCCCCAGCCTCTGCTAGGGGCCAGCTGAGTGCCAACCACTGATGTCCCCCCTCCCCAGGGAAGAAGAGCAGTCCCTCTGATACTCAATCCTTCTCCAACACTGCCAACCCCCAGTGGCCCGTGCTCATTCCCTAACACAGGTCGCTGGTGTAGCATGAGGTAAGGCGTCCTGAGCCTCAGCACTCAGCACCACCAGGCTGGATAAGCATTTCATTTCTGAGTGTTATTATCTTTAAATGTTTACATTTGGGCAACATAAAAATGACACCAAACAATGAAACAAGGCCATGCGAGATATTGTAGACTGCTTGCTAAAGCTCTCACAACTGTGAACTACAGTATTTAGGTTATACAGTCTAAACTTAAGCAAGTCACTAATCTGTGAGCATAATTATATCTCAGTTTATGCTCCCCTGCCAATTTTCATTATCAACCCTTTACCTATTAGCCATCCTAGGGTATAGGCTAATGGCTGATGCTGATTCATGCCCATGGCATTTAAACTGCTCTCGCGTACAGTGCACATAGAAGGTTCTATATAAAACCACAAGAATGCCTTTCTGATTTAGTATTGTATGGTCACTTTTGAATTTTAGGAATAACTTGTAATTTAATTTAGCCTAATAACACTTGATCATTTTTAGCAACATCAAATGAAATAATAGACTTGTTCATTATTTTGATTTTTAGGCACCAACAAGGGCAGCTTGTAAGGGCCTATTGTGGTCAGGCACACTCTTTCCTTCATTTCATTCAAGTTCGCTACTTGGCAGTATGTGCTTTGGTTTTGTCCTTCTCCATTCAGATTAAACAGCCACTAGAGGGACTAATGGGGGTTTATCAATCATAGTCTATGAAACTTTTCTTTGTACAAAAGATCATGCTGACTTCAGAGACCAGATAATGAACTGATCCAGTTACAAGTTCAGAGCTTGTGTGTTGTATGGTGTATGCTTGTTGCAAGGTGTGTGTGTGTGTATTGTGTATCATTTGCCTGTACATTGTTTTGCATATTACACTATAAATTGTACACATCTGTAACTTGATGCTGCTCAGTACTGTTAGTACTTTGATTTAACTTTGTGCTGAGAAACTTGAGATCAGTGGTACAGAAAAAAACTGTCTCTATTTTTTTTTTTATTTAGAAATAACATGATAGATTTGCAAGTCACTGAGCAGATGGGTTGATCCAGAGATTTTAAGATATGCATCCTAGTTGGCAGGACTTGTTTTTCCATGTCGCTTGTGTTTTCGTAATCCAATTGATAAGAACACATTTCATCAAATCAGGATGTAGGATTCTTACTACCTGTTTTATAGCCCAACTTAGCATGACATGTCTTCACTTCTTACTCTTCCTTGGTCAGGAGTCCTGTGTTTGGATCTTCCAAAATGAACATGGAGTTGGTGATCTGCCCATTTAAGGTGTGGTCAGGGAACACCACTGTTGGGGGGGGCAAGTCACTGGGCATGTTGAAATGGTACTGAGCTGAGGAAAGATCCGTAGTCCTGGTCATGCTATGGTAGGTATTCAGATGTTAATACATAAAGGACTGAAGAAGGCTAAAACCAGAGAGTACAGGGTATACAAATCGGGGGGCAGATTTCAGGACATAATATAATATATCATAAAATCTACACTTCCCAGTCAGTTTCTCAAAATCCTGAGTTATTAAAGGTCAAGACTCCAATTCTATAAATAAATGGCATTAGAAACTTGTTATAGCACCACTACTGTACTGCTATAATTATTTTATGATAACGTGAATTGCCAGATTTTGAGATCTCAGCAGATTTGAAATCATACTCTTGCTGCGGTGCTGTGCATATGATATTCTACTTCAGACTCAAAACCCTAGGGAAACTAGGGAACAGTAAGGGATATGTGTAGCAATGTGTTTCATGATTTCTGTGGTCCATTTTATATGTTTGTACAGTATATGGTAAGTAAATATAGAAAAACAGTATGTTACCCCATACCAAATGTATTATTTATCCCTCTACTGGCCAAGCTACCTCCTTCCTCATGTTACCTTCAGCTGACACACACCTCTACCTACCATCCTTAGATGATGTCTAGACCAGCTATTGCTTAGCTACTACCAGTTGAAATGCCTACAGAAAGGTTTCATAGTGGCAGGCTCTAAGGGGTCAGAAGGGATCCCCTAGTCATACAAGATTAATTATTAAACTGAGAGGAGCTGGGGGCACTCCAGAGGCAAGTAGCATGGGGACATATTTGCACCATTCATGCAGGTGTCATTTTGTTCCATTTTTTTAAACATTCCCTCATAACACCCAGGCAAGGCAACAGGCAACATGTTCAAGCACCCAACCTGGGGTGGGGGTGCTGCAACACAAGCTCACTTTGAAACCCAGGACATCCTAATTCTTCCTAATCTCACTGAACTAGCACAGACTACAGTCCTTCCCTCCCCATAGCCTTAGAAAACTGCATTATAGCATCCTAAAGGCTTCAGTGGCACAGGGCATTGCTACTGTGCCCAGCACAAACCCATTTCTCCTACATAAGAGCACAGTGTGCTTTACCAGTGACACTGGGTGGGGCTCTGTGTTACTCTATTCATGAAAGAAACACTGTACCCATTGATACCATTAAGATACTATCACAGAACATACTTGCTTCCACATACACAATTCCAAAGAACTTTGTAGGTATAGCAAATGATGTACACATCCAGTGCAATGGATAATGAATTAACTAATTAACTAATTATGTGGCACAAACAAGATTAAACATAGAAATATAGAATCTGACATCAGAGAAGTACCACTTGGCCCACCCAGTCTTCTCATTTTTCCCTACCTACATTCTCACTGCACACCCTCCTTGATCTACAGGTCTTTCTCCCTTCCCCTTCCTTTCTATTATGATTCCCTGTGCTTATCCCATGCATTCTTTAACCCCACCATTGTTATTCCCCCCACTACCTCTGTTGGAAGACTGTTGCAAGAATCCACCACTCTTTCTGTGAAGAACTACAGTATCTCACATCCCTCCTGAATCTACCTACTTCCAGCTTCATCACATGTCCCTTGTTCTTGAGCAACTTTGTGTCCAAAAACTATTTCCCTCCTGTGTCCTATTTACCCCTGTGAGGTATTTAAAGGTCTTGATCATGCTCCCTTCTTCCTCCTTTCTTTCAGGGTGTACATATTTAAATCCTTTAGTCTCTCCTCAAAAGGCTTTTGATGCAGTTCCTGCACCATTTTAGTTTCTCTCTTTTGGACTACCTCAACTCTATCTGTGTCCTTCAGGAAATGTGGTCTCCAGAACTGGACACAGCACTCCAGACAGGGTCTTATCAGTTATCTATACAGGGCAATATCACCTCCTTCTGTCGGCTGGTGATACCTCTTCTTAAATACCACAGCATCACACTAGCCCTTCTGATTGCCTTGCTACACTGCCTGTCCACCTTTAGGTCATCTGATATTATTACCCCGAGGTCTCTTTCCTGCTTTTTTGCCATCAGTACTACTCCACCCATTTTGTACTCTGTGACCAGGTTTCTGTGCCCTAAGTGCATTATTTAGCAGGTTTTTTTTACATTGAAACCCAGCTGCCATACCCTTGACAACTCCTCATGTTTTCTCAGGTCTTTGCTCATCCTTTCCACCCCCGGAGTATCCACCCTGTTGCAGAACTTGGTGTCATTGGCAAAGAGGCAGACCTCCCCTTCCAGATCTCCTCCAGTGCCACTAATAAAGATATTAAAGAGGACTGGTCCCAGCACTGATCCCTGATGTACCCAACTGGTCACCCTCCCTTCCTTGGAGTGAACCCAGTTTACCACCACCCTCTGTCACCTATCCAGAAACCAATTTCTTACCCACTTTAACAAGCTTTGTTCCCACTACTAAGCTGCCTAGCTTGCTTACTAGTCTCCTATGTGCAACAGTGTCGAAAGTCTTACTGAAATCTAGGTAGTCATGTCTACTGCTCATTCCTGAGCTGATTCCTTCATCACCCAGTCAAAGAATTCTATCAGATTTGTTTAACATGCTATTTCCCTTGTGAATCCATGCTGTCTCAGGTCTTGTAACTCACTGGATTCAAGATATTCCACAATACTTTTCTTCAGCAGTGTTTCCATTAACTTTCCCACCACTGATGTCATGCTGACTGGCCCATAATTGTTAGCCTCATACCTGCTACCAGTTTTGTGAAGTGGGACTACATCAGCCCTCTTCCAGTCCTTTTGAATCACTCCAGTCTCCAATAATCTCTTAAATAGGACTGTCAAAGGTGCCTCCTTGAGCTCTATAAGCACCCTTGGATGCATCCAGTCTGGCCCCATCACTTTGTCCACTTTCATATTAGCAAGTGGTGTCAGAACTCTCCCCCTAGATAACGGACTAGTGTCCCCCCACCCCCCGCAGCCTTCAAAGCACCTGTTTCTTTTTTGTGGTCCCTTCCCTTCCACTTCCTCTGTGAACACTTAGCTGAAGTGCTTTTTCAGGATGCCTACCTTTTCCTGGTCTATTCTGTACAGTCCCTCTTTCCATTGTTAACCTTACAATCCCACTCTTGGTCTTCCTTTTTTCATTTACATACCTAAAAAATGTCTTGCCCCTTTTGACACTGCCTGGGCTATTTTTCCTCTTCAAGTTTGTGCCTTTGCACTCCTTACAGCTTTCTATGCTTCCCTCTGTTTCCCCGATATACCTCACTGTCTTCCTACCTTGTGTTTTCTTGTACCATTTGAATGTGACCCTTTTATCCTTAACCTGTTTGACCACCTCTTTTGAGAACCACTGTAGTCTCTTTTTCCTCTTGCTTTTGCTCACTTGCATGATGCAGAGGTTTGAAGTCTTCATTATGCCGCTTGTAGCTTGGCTCACTGTTCCTCCAGCCCCCCAAGTCTTCCCCCCGCCAGGTCATTTCTGAGGTATTCACCCATCTTTATAAAATCTGCCTTCTGTAAGTCCTGAAACCTCGCCTATGATACTGTAGCCATCCTTACATTGAACAACAATGTATGGTGATCACTGGTCCCCAGGTGGCATCCCATATTGATGCCTGCCCCACTTTTCCTGTCAGTGAGTACCAGGTCCAGTACTGCCCCATCACAAGTGGGCTCACACTGACTAGCTGCCTGAGGAACACCCCTTGCAGGGTGTCCAGGCCATCCCTGTTTCTAGCTCTAGCTGCAGCTGGGAGGCTCCAGTCTACATCATTTTAAAGAGTAGCACTTTTAAAAGGTATTTGTGTTTTTTACAGCAAGCTTGCATTACAGTTACTAGTGCTCAGTTAAGATATGTTTCTTAAATTCCTTGCACATTATACAACACCTATTTTTCAAACAAACTGTTCAATTCATACCTGTCACAAACTGCAAGAGACATTTTTACACATAAAGAGGAATGCTGTTTTAAACATAAATAAATTAGTGCCGTAAATCATTCTTAGTGGTACAGCTTTAAGGAAATGGTCTTTGACTTTAAGTGTCCTACATGATGAATGAGTGTCATTCTTCTGTTAAAGGGTTGCTTAAAGAAGCAGTACAAACTATCCAAGAAAAAAGCTTACCATAGCTTATGTGAGTGTAAAGTATTCAGATATCTTCTGATTTCATGTATTTATGTATTTTTTTTAAATCCCATTGGCATCTGAGTGTTTCAGTTTGAAGGGGAAGCCAACAACTGCCATCATGTAAAATAGCCAGACTATTGTAATATTTGGAGCAATTCGCCCATGAAAAACTGCAATGTGTTACTAATGTTATAATCACTCACTGTTTAAAATACACTGCTCATGATCAAGTGATACTGCAACCCCCACCCTCCATGGCAATCACAAATTCTTCCAAGTAACACCCCCAACTGACATCTGTGACTGAACATGCTACTAAAAGGGAAATAGTATAAGATTTTCAGTGCATCTCATCTTGAAATGGTAACAACAAAGTAGGTCCCATGATCCACACCAGTCTGAAGTACGCAGTAGGAGAGCATAATACTGGCACCATGGAGTGAATGCAGTGCCAGCAGTGTCCACAGCAACTGTGTAAGCAATAAGACACAGTGTGACATTGGTTACACTAATTATACCACATGTCCAGGAGTGTAGTAAGGCAGGAGGTCACAGACTGAGTGTCTTCGTCCCTTGCATGTGTAGTAAAACCAGCAAAACCAATGCCCTGAAGTGTCTTGCTATGCTTGTAAAATGGATCCACAGGCAGCTTTTAAAAAAACAAACACTCAAAATAATTTAAAAGACACAGTAGTATGATAAGATATTGATAAAAACAATGTTAAATAGTCCCTCTGCTGATGATTTCCACTTGCCGGTCATCTGTCTTTCTACACATTCAAAACATAGTGTGGTTGTCTACCACAGAATGTGAGAATACAAGAAGAAAGCAAGAGCACCGAAAACTAAGGGGTGGAGGTTGGAGAACCGTTGCAGGAAGACCAGGTACGCGAAGGACATGCTGGTTCTGATTACTCATTATGACGAGTATCAGAATGCTGTCATCCAGAAGAAGACAGCTTTTATTTATTTATTTTTTTAGTCTTTGGTAACCAGGTAAGGTCCACTAGGCAAAAGTGCCTGTTTTCAGGAGTGACCTAGGAGCACTGGGTGGTTAAGTGACTTGCTCAGAGTCACACAGTATGCAAGAGGAGGCTGTGAGAATTAAACTCAGGTCTGGTCTGCTGGATATATCAAGCTCATTCACACCTTGTTCCTCTAACCTCTAGGCTATACTTCCAGCCCAGTCTAGGATGCTTGTAGCTAGAAGAACTGAATGGCTCAGTTCCTTCAAGTTGTAGACAGGCTATTACATATGGCCTATCTGGAACCTGCCAGAACATATTCAGCTCACAAGTGTGAGGCATTCATTCTGTTCTTCTCAGACAAAGTGTCCTCCGTGAGGGCTGGGATTTCTCCCAGCGAATACCTTCCTCCAACAGTGGCAGCTGTCAAGGGGTAAGATGCACTCAGTTTCCTTGGGGAGAGTTCCAGCTGGTGACAACAGTGAAGATCTGTGGGGTGGTCTCTGGGCCCTGACCAACAGTTTGTGACCTTGACCCAGACATGAGGTGACTACTGGTTGGCTACATCAAGGTTCTGGGTCCAGTTTTGACAGAGATTGTCAGGGGGAATTTTTTGACTGGGGTTTTTATGGAGTCCCTTAAGAAGGTTCTGCTTAAGCCCCTGCTGAAAAAAAAAATCATTGGACCCCATCAGCTTGGTGAACTACTGGCTTATCATGATCTTCCACTTTTTGGAGAAGGCTTTTAAGAAGGTTGTCATGGAACAGCTCGTGGGTCACTTCATGGATTTCCAAATCTGAGAACCATTCCATTTTGGATTTAGGGTCTTTCATAGCATGGAGACCTTGTTGGTCAGAGTGCTAAATTACCTGCTCAGGACGAGAGATATAGGAGAGCAAATGATTCTCATTCTCCTTGATCTCTCCTCAGCATTTGACACTGTGGACCATGAGGTGTTGTTGCACAGGCTGAGGGAGTATGTAGGATTCACCGGCAAGGTCATCAGCCAGTTTGAGTCCTCTGTCTGGGGCAGGTCTCAGAGGGTGGTACTGAAGAATTATTCCTCAGACCCAATGGACCTGCCCTGTGGAGTCCCCCAATGCTCTGTCCTCTCTCCTATGTTGTTCACAGTGTATATGCTGTCCCTTGGCAAGGACATTAGGTGATATAAGTTGAGTTTTCATTGTTGTGTTGATGATACTCAGCTTTACCTGTCCTTTGCACCCAGGAGATCTGACGCGGCTGATGTGCTAAATGAATACTTGGCCAAGATGTGGGCTTGGAAGTCATCGAACTTGCTGGGACTTCATTCGGGGAAGATCGAGGTGCTGGTGGTTGAGCTGGGTTGAAGAGGAGGAGTGAGGGCCTCTGGTGATAGTTTGAGGCTTTTTATTGCCTGACTAAACAGGAGACCTCTGAAAAGGTGAAGAATTTGGGTGTTGTTCTGGATAACAAGCTGTTACTTGATGCTCAGGTGTCGGCTCTTGTCTGGACCGGGTTTTACCATCTCCTGATCATCACCTGAATTAAGTGCCTTATTCCCCCTGAAAACCTGCCCAAGTTAGTATATGTTTTTGTCACCTCAAGGCTTGACTACTGTAACACACTCTACCTTGGTGTCAGAGGAGGTGTAATTCAGCATTTGCAGCTTTTGCAGAATGCAGCAGCCCGGTTGTTGACTGGACACTCACGGTTCAGTCATATTACACCAGTGCTGCATGAACTGCATTGGCTGCCAGCGTGCTGGCACATCACCTTTAAAGTATAAGGACCTACATAGGTTGGGTCTGCATTAACTAAAAGAGCTCCTGTATTCCTACACCCTGTCCCACTCTCTCAGGTCAGCTGGAGAGGCCCTCCTGGAGGTACCCAGGGTTAGGATAAAATCTTCCAAGGAGTAGGCATTTGAAGTGGCAGCCCCGGTACTCTGGAAGTCATTGCCAGGGTACCTCTGGGAGGTGCCTTCTGTAGAGATCTTTAAAAAATATATGAAGAACTTCCTATTTGAGTAGGCCTTTGGGACCTAAGATAGCTATTCTGGAACCATCCAACAGTCTTGAAATTAGTCTGTTTTTAGATTTATAGCAGGTTTAGGAATAATTTTATGTCTTGTATGCTGACTGTCCTGTAGTGTGGTTTCTGTATATTTCCTTGTTGTTTGGGCACACTAAGCCTGTGGGGAAGGGTGCCCAATATAAATAAACTCTACTTCTACTACTACTACTGCTAATTCAAAATTATGCAATATTCCACCAGTAGAATGCTCCTTTCTCCTCCCTTGCCAACATATATGGAATGTTAACATGGAATAAATTAATTAAAAATTCTGCAGAATTCCACTGAACTATACACAGAGACATGCACAGGCATCAAATAGAGCCAGACCCTCAGTTTAATCTGTTGTGGGATAAGAAACAGGAAGTTATTTGCCAAACTGGTAAATAGAGATGTTGCAAAGTTTGAATTTGCTGAAGAAATTGGTGTGAATTTGTGGAAATTCACTCTTCATGAAATTTGCAAATTTTGCTGCTGATACACCAACTTCACTGTGTGATTTTATTTGTTTTGAAAGAAAACCCTAAAACTTATTACCCCACCCCTTGTGCTGTAATGCCACTTTACACCTCCAAAATACATTTTATTCTTGATATACCCCATCCCATCTCACTCTGGCAACCTCCTCACTCTTTCTCACTTCAGCCCTGCAAACTTTAGCATGGCAGTAAAGTAATAAAGTAGGAGTCACAAGACAGTGTGAAATGAATTAAAGTTGAAATACTCTACCTTTCCCCAACCTGTGCACAAAACAAACTTCCCCATCTCCCCAAGTCCCACTAACTATATCATCATAATTTAGACCCCACACTCAACCCCCGTTCCTCCAAATTTCTCTCCCACCAGCACTCAAAAAAACCTGTTAAAAAGAAAATGGTCCCCTTGTACAGAACGTCAGCTCTCTTCAGTTTATGCCTCAATAATGGTGTGAATGAATGAATGAATGAATGAATGAATGAATGAATGAACGGTGGCATCCTTTCTCCTAGTAAAATCTGACTGGCTAAATTTTCAGCCAGTCAGGTTTTACTAGGTGCAAAGGCATCACTAACCATTCAGTCAGTCCCACCATTATGGAATTACCTCACTTAGAATTAGTACAGGTCCTCACCAAAATGAGAATCCCTGAAAAGATCATTGCATGGATTAACTCCTGGTTGTCAGATGGGAAATAGAGAGTCAGCATTAGGGCATTAGGGTCATACTCTCTGAGTGGACTGAAATAATGAGTGGAGTCCCACAGGGGTCAGTCTCAGGACTGCCTCTATTCAACCCTATGTCATATCCCTTCAGTATGAACATCAGGGCTTGTGGTTGACAAAATGTACTGATGACTGCAGATTAGGGGGGCAGAGATAAATAGCCCTGGGGATTCCATCATTCACCAGGATTCTTTAAACTATATATATGATTGGTGTAATAAGTACAAACTATATCTAAATCCAGACAAATGCACAGTAATGCATTTGGGGAACAAAAATTTACATCAAACATACTATTCGCACAACACAGCTCTCATAAATGTAACTGAGGAAAATGATCTGGGTATCACCATATCAAATGACCTACAGTTTAAGAATCATTATAAGAACTTGATCCAGAAGGCAAATAGGGTGTTGAACTGTATAATAAAATATGTCTTTAGCAGAAACAGAGATGTTTTCATCCCCTTATATGGGTCCCTGGTGAAGCCAATTTTGGAATACCGTGCACAGGTGTGGTTACCATATAAGATGATGGAAATTAATATATTGGAGAGGGTTCAAAAGAGGCAACATGAATCATTACAGGTCAAAATGGTAAGGATTCTGAATCCATATTGAAGGATCTGACTTATTTTCCTTAGACAACAGAAGAGCCAGGAGTGATGTGTGTTTGCTGTATAAAGCCCAGACAGATGGTGATCTGTGGGATAGATTAGGGTTAAGCTTTAGAGAGCAAACCTAGAACACTAGGGCACATATACTCCAACTAAAAGGCAAAATATGTAAAACCTGGAAAAGACAGAAATGGTATAATGAGAGGATAATATCTGTTTTGAATGCTTTGCCACTGGAAATTGTGGGAAGCTCTTTTATTCGCAGTTTCAAGTTGAATCTAGATAAGCTACACAGTATGGTGGGTTTTCATTTTTAAACTATAAGTGAGCATTAAGGACAAAAAGTCTAATCAGCTCTGATCAACCTTTGAAACCTATGAATAGACACTGAACAAAGCAGACAATTTGGACCTCTGCAAGTGTGTAGGGGCTTACGGTGCATTCAAGTGACTATTCCATACATGTGGGGCACTCTAGAGCATCCACTATGCAAGACATATGCCCCATGGGCTAGGGACTGTGGATCACATGAGAGATATGGAAAGCCATGAGTGCAGAGCTCTGCAGACTGACTATATATATTTGGCATTCAACTGGCTCATCTTTGTGGATCATATCCATTCCCTACTGTATATTGATGCTACACTGCCACCGTTTTTAGACTCTTATGATGTCACTGATGGTGAAGCTGTGCAAAATTACATTGCACTTATGCATGTCACCTTTAATACATAACAGAGTTCTAAAAATGGTGGCAATTTTGCATCATCATAGACCTAACAGAGTCACTGTTATTACTGGACTGCTGCTCTCTGTAGGAAAATACAATACCACATTTAAATGAGATGATCATGGGTTTCAAACTATGCTGATGCTGCTCATAAATGTTCCTTTTAAAAGGCTAGTAGCACCAAAACTTATCAGACAGAAATATGTTAATAATTTTAAAAGTAATCCATTATGGCATGGGTCATAATGTCGCAAGACATTATGCCACAGCAATATACTGCTCTGCCAATATAGCACAATTTATTGCATGCAGCATAATGCTTGTTTTTGCTGGGGGGCTTTGTCCCCCCCACACCCTCTGACCCCCCCCAACTAAAGTAACTAACTCCGGAGGGGGTAACAGTAAATATCATACAAAGTGCGAAAAAAAAGGAAAATGTAATGCATCTGGTACCAGGAATCGAGCCCAGTCCCAAACGCACTGCCTGATTCCCTTCCTAACAGATGCTCATCCCATCGAACCATGGCAGCTGCTCATTGGAACCCCATCCCAGCAGAGGTCTTATCCTCTGCCTGAGACAGTGAGAGGGTGCAGTACTGCACACAGACCCATTCGCGATATTGCACCCTCTTGCTGTCCTATACTGTGCTGTTGCAGTTTCAGGGTATTGTCATATGCTATTAAGAATAAGACATATTGACCCAGTACCACCTCTTATTACATTTTATTTCTGAAATGTTTTTCATTTTCTTTGAGCTGAGCTCCTTAGGTTGTCTTCTATCTAACAGTGTTGGATGTGACGTAACAAAACAGTGCTTTACCTGGAAGCAGGTGTACCTAGTTCTCTTCCTCCTAGTACATCATCCACATGTGATCTCACTCATTGTTACATCACAAGCCCTGCTGACTTGATTGGTAATGTGTCACAAATTAATAAAATACACAGATGGCATAACCATCTGTTTTAGACCTGACCTGAGCTTCTCTGTGCACCCAGAAAGATCTACTTTCATCATTTGAATGTGTGGCCATTCATGGAGGTCCAGGTGCAGGCTACAGAATCCTTCTTGTGTACTGGCCTCAAGTGCATGAGACAGAGTTTCTGCAGGAAGTCATG
The DNA here is from genome assembly GCA_016271365.2 of Neoceratodus forsteri. NCBI lineage: Eukaryota > Metazoa > Chordata > Ceratodontiformes > Ceratodontidae > Neoceratodus > Neoceratodus forsteri. The sequence goes on from CM057459.1 coordinate 878,073,837, forward strand.
GACTTCATTGCAGAGACAGCGCTGGAGTTGCCCAGGTGGTTGGTCCTGGGTGACTTCAATGCTTGGTTCGATGACGAATTGTCGCAGTTTGTACATGACTTCCTCCAGTTGATGACATCACTGGACTTTGAACAAGCAGTTGATTTTGCAACCCACAGCCACAATCCTGCATTGGACCTACTATTCTCACTGAGACTTGAGATAGCTAACCTCAAGACAGATCTGGTAATTTGGTTGGATTGCTGCACAGTGTGTTTTTTGTTCAGGGTCTCCAATGTGACCTCTTCCGCTGTGGAGTTGGTATGCTGCAGCTCTTTAAGAGAAGTGTCAGTGGTTCAGTAAGTAGCACACTCACCTCTGAGGCTGGGAGATCAGAGGGCTGTGGGTTCACTTCCCACATCTGGCACTTGAGTTAATATCCCAGTACTGACACTGTAGTGCAGCATGAGAGGGGTGCTGCACTTCTGAGGTGCCTTCTTTCAGATGAAACATTAAACTGAGGTCCCATCTGCCTGGATTGGTGGTAGTTCAGGTGGATGTTAAAGATCCCATGGCACTTATCGAAAAGAGTAGGGGAATTTTTATTGAAAACATAACAAATTATATACAATTTAGTATTACATCATACAAAATCATAAAAAAGGGGAAAAATCAAAAACATAAATAAGTATTATTTCATACAATAACCTCAAATTTAAGAAAAACATTTTAACCAACCCCCTCCCCACCCCATTAAAAGAGTAGGGGAATTTTTATTATAAACTACACAAAACAAACAAATACAAACAATGGTAATTCATACACAAATAAACATTCAAATCAGAAATCAAACAAATAAATCACAGAGTCCTACCTAGTCTGAAAAAAAAATAATAGAAAAACCTTGCAATAAACAAACACCAAAACCAATCCCTCACTGGAAAGATCATAAGTTATCAAAACCTTTCCAAAAGGAACCCCACCTGTTCAATGAAAGCTGATTGCATTCTGCAAACTTCAATTTCCCCACATCTGACTCTACCATGTATACTAAAGTAAGTGGAGAAATGTACTGTTGTTGCAATAAAATTCTACATCTACTAATCCAGAACCAATACAAAAAGAAAACATGAAAAACGTGTAATGTGCTATACCGACTCCCAGGCTTTTCATTAGGAAAGAAACCATAATACAAACTAACTTTTTGAGGTGGAAACACTGAATTATGTTTCCAATGTTCTTTAAGAATATCCCAAAATTCCATAGCATAGAAGCAATCATAATACAAATGATCCATAATTTCTAAAATGGCTAAACACTTATCCCTCAGGCAAAAACACTCTCAGAATGATTTATGCTTCTGATTACTACAGACATTAACTCTACCATGTATACCCAACCAAGAAATATCCGACATATTCTGCAGAATACGAGAATTAGTTATGTAACTAGACAAATTTTAACTAACTGCCTCAGGAAGGGCTGAAAACGGGGCATCAAAAAAAATTGCCCTAAAATCATATTATACAAGGCTTTTTTTGTTAGAGTTCTTCCCACCCCCCACTGTATACCCCAACCTTTTATTTTATCAAACACTGCCCTCCATGTATTCAACAAAGGAGGACGGCGTTTATTTTGGTGGAGAAACTGACCTTTCTGCCATTCACCTAAAACACCTTGCAAATGCGATTTGAGGGACACATCCCACACTTTTGAAATACCTCTCAGTACAGGGACTAGATTCAAATATAAAAAATTCGTAAAAAAAAAAACAAAACAGGGTGGATCATCCCCAAACCCCCCTCTCTAACATCCAAATATAATGTGTTCCTTTTAATGGGGCTTAACTGACTACCCCACACTCCACAAAAAAAAGCAACGCATTAAGGGAGTCTCTAATGATGTAGGTTAAGAAAAAAACATTACTTAAAAATAAAAAAACTGGGATCAAATAAGTTTGAATTAAATAAATTTGGTTTTTTTGATGATTTATGCCTGTTCCAATGCAACACTTTAATATTCCCTTCTCAAAATGCCAACGTCCAATTATCCAGAGCTCCTTCTCTACCCCCAAAATAAAGTCCTAAAATCTTACAGGGTTGACATTCAACCCCATATCATCCTACCTTGGTTGGACAATCAGGAAACCCCGAAATGCTAATGCATTTCATTTTCTCACTATTAATGCAGGCACCCATAATCAACCCCAAAGAAGTAATCATATCATAAGCCAACTGCATTGCTGATTCATCAGGTAATAAAAGGCAAATATCGTCAGCATAGGCAATAAACTTCGGCAGGCAATAAGAGTCCACAGTTATAGCTCTAATCAAAGGGGACTTGCTAAGTACCCTCAACAACGGATCCAAAGCCCAAACGTACAATACGGGGCTAAGCGGACATCTCTGCCTAACTCCCTTCAAAACTCTATGGGTCCCCCCTTTCCACCCATTGTCCAAAGGTACAATGTTAGCCAATGCATAGCATAACTGTACCCACTGCACGAACTGCATGGGTATACCAAACGCCTTCAAACAATCCCAGACATAATCTTCTGACACTTCATCAAAAGCCTCAGATTGATCTAGGCTCACTAAAAAACCCTCAGGACCTCCTACTTTATCTAAACCCAGTGACATAACCTCTCTAAGAAAAATCAAGGCATCCGTTAGTTTCCTCCCAGAAACTGCACAAAATTGTTGTTCATTAATCAAATCAGGCATCACAATCGACAATCTATTCCCCAAAAGCTTCGAAAATATTTTAAAATCCACATTTAGAAGAGTCAATGGCCTCCAATTACATATATCCGAATGATCTCCCTTCTTGAAGAGAAAAACTAATAAACCTTCATACATTTGGGTGGGCAAAAGCATGTCTGAAAGAAAGGAGTTATATAAAGCCAATAACTCATTTGGCATGATTTTCCATAACAGTTTATGTAATTCTCCTGGCAATCCATTGGAGCCTGGAGAAACCCCACACTTAAGAGAAGCAATTACCAACCCCAATTCTGTCTCAGAAAAATCAGCTATCATTGCAGATTGTAAATCCTGATCTACATGCAGAAGATCTGCTGCCGCTAACAGCTGAGAAGTAAAGCAAGAAACTGGATTTGGAGTCCCAAAAATTCTATTGACATAAAAATCCAAAAAGTCCATTATACCTTTATTGTCAGAAAGTAAAATACCATCCTCCCTGCGCAGGCTAGTAAACAGGCGATTATCTACCCTAGATTTGCAAGCTAAGAAAGGATTAATCTGAGCCATTTTCCCCTTTGTCTCAAATGACTGTTCTTTAAGTAAAGAGGCCATGCGATCATATTGTTACGGCAACATTGACAAGTTAATCTGAGTAATATTTTTTGATAAATCTAAGCCATATTCATATTGTCTAGAAATCAACAATTGTAAAGAATGACGAAACGACAAGTATTTCTCATATTTCGTTTTAGCCGCTAAACGGGTCTGGGACTGAAAATAACCAATCAAGCAAATTTTAAAGGCCCCCCACCAACTCCCCCTATCATCATGTAAACCAATAGTCGTAACCTGATCATGTACAATCATCTCCAGGTCTTTAATAACTGATGAAATACTTAAAAAAGAAGCATTCAGTTTCCAAAATCCCAGACCTTTGCTCCTACACTGAGGAAAGTCCATTGATAGACCAATCAAAACATGGTCCGAAGTTTCAATTGGAACATAAAGCAATTTATCAATAAGTAAAGTTTTCGGTACAAAAATAAAATCTATTCGAGATGCTAAACTACCTTTAAAAAAAGTAGGCCTCTCTGAAACCCTCCCAACTTGATGAGAATCCCTCAAACCAGCAAGAGAGAGAATTGTAGACAAACAGGACTTATCACAGTACTGTTTCCCCAATGCCCCCTTCTGAGAGAAATTAATGTTAAAACCTCCACAAAAAAATAAATACCTCCCCGTATACAAAAAAGGTTGAATTTTACGTAACAATTCAATCCTCAAAGATTTTAACTGTGGACCATATATGGAGATTAACTGACAGGTAATACCATGCACCATAACATCTACTAACAATGCCCGGCCAGGTTCAATATCAACTAACCTAATAAGTGTAACATCCATTGTAGTGAAACAGATACCAACCTCACTACATGTTTCCTCTCCAAAAGACCAAAATGTAACACCCCAACGCCATTGTTTGCTAGCCGTTACAGTCTCCAAAAGCATATGAAAACAGGTATCCTGAAGGAGAAAAACATCATAGCCCAACAAAGAAAGAATACCATATGTTGTCTGGTGTTTAAGATGTGATTTAATACTATTTACATTCAAGGAAGCTACTGATAAATTAAAAGGTGATTAAGGAGGAGGTTTGAACAATTTATTACTGGATCTAGTTGCCTGTTTCTTAATCTCAGTATGCCTATGTCTAGAAGAACCACTAGGAATATCTGATAATGTCTGGTCGTATGGGTAACAGGAGCAGTAACTGGGACAGCAAGGTCCACCTGATCACCCCAAGAAGAAAGGATGGAGAATCTATTCTCTAAAGGCAAAGGGGGGGCTGACACAGTACTATTCTCGCTGCCATCGGAAGATAACAAGCTAAGATTAGAGTCCTGTAGTTCTTCATCTCCCCCTTCCTTATCAGTCACTACTGATGTTTGTAAAACCAGGCCCTATACCCAACTTCAAGCAAACCGAATAGGGGACCTTGGGAGTCGCAGATGCCACTGTCTCACTATGGGACCCATAATAGGAACCGGGGGGGGGCATCCATTGCGTGCACATCTAAAGATATCACTTCAGTTGAAGGCACATTAACTGACAAGCTAGGGTCAGTGTGTGAACTAGGATACCTATCATTCGAAAGCAATCCTCCCCTCCCTCTGCCTCTGCTTCTACCCCAAAACACGGGACCCGACTCCAACCCTTCCTCATCAAATCGTGAATCATGTGCCTGTGCCAATAGATGTTCTTGATCAGAGGACTCCGCAACATCTGTATTTTTCCAGGGACAGTCTGAAAAGGAATGGTTAGTTTCACTACATAAGTTACAAACCGGAGGTTCAGTACAATCCACCATAGAGTGACCCAACATGCCACAATGAAAGCACTTAACCTGGTCACATGAAGTATTTAAATGAGATAAGGATCCACATTTAAAACAACTTTTCGGCTGTCCAGCAAAAAAATGATACCCCTGTCCCGTCCTAAAAAGAAAGAACTAGGTAAATGCTGTATCCCTTCTGCATCGTGCTTTTAGACTAACACGAATAGTCCAACCCCCTGTCCAAAAACCATTCCCATCCAAAATAGGTCTCGGCTTGTCCTGTACATAACATTTCTTCTCCAACCAAAACATAATGTCCGAAATGTTCACACCCTCATTTCTAAAAAGGATTGTGACAGTTTTAACCGTGGGCTTCGTAATTGGAATAGCTTGAAAATCTTTCCAATGTTCTTGATCTTTAAAGTCATAGTACAGTCTCCAAAACTTGTCCAGGGATATCCCCGAACAAAAACTAATGTCATAATAAGAATCTCCAAGGGGGTGTATCAAAGCATAGACTTCAGCAGGCGAAAAAGACATTGAATCTATTAGCAAAACTTTCCCCACCCAAAGTCTATCCGGAGCTGCTGGTGCCAACCCTCGATATCTTAATCGGATTAAAAATCTGCGTTTAGCAGATTCTACTGTTTTTTTAAACAATCCGGCCAAAGATTTCGTACCTTGTCCCATAGGTCTCAAAGAGCTCACAGTTCCACTTGATGCAACACTGCAATCCATTTGAGGAGAGCACGATACAGACTCTGAAGCTGATACTGCAAAGTCCAGCGTAGGACTTTCTAAAGGGGATTGCAAAGCTCCTCGGGACGTCTGGATAACTTGATTGCCAGTGGAGTCTTGCGCACCTAGAAAATCAATAGCCTCACCCTGAGGCTGTGCATTCACACTGCCAGTAGCCATGGACTTAGAAATTTCACCAACAACAGGTAATACATGTAATTCTTCAAAAACTTTAAGGTGCATTGCAGAAACCCCTGGGACAGGAATTGAGGGGTCCGGAACCCACTTATCCCCAGCCCATACCCAACCTGCATGCTGTAACACCTCTCCTGGGGACCAAGTCTTTAATGGACACGAAAGTCCAGACAATATTTCTGAGTCACCATCACTACACAAAACAAGCTCCGGTAACATTTTATCAGCATTATTGCTGACGTGCTGTCCAAAATGCTTTCCACCATCAATAAGTAGGCTTGCAGGGGAACGTTTTCTCTTACTCCATTCAGCATCTAGCCTCCTCTGGCAAGTTCAAAAATCCTGTTCCGCCATATTAATTAAATCCATAAGGTGAAGTTTCTTCCTATCAAGTTCTTCTTGCAAAATTAATTCAGCATAAGAATCCATATCTGAATCTAGCTCAAGTCTCTCTGAATTCAAAACCACAGCAGCATGATAATCTGCAGACCATATGCCTCCGTCCAACATACCCTCAACCGTAGATAGGTCCGGAGCCACGAACCCACTACCTTCCTCCACCATCTCCTCTGTCCGACTGAGGTCCTCCATCTCTGCTAACAGACGGACAGTGCCACCCGTCTCCAGAGAAGGGGAATTTCCCTGGTGTCCTGGCCAAATTTCCCTCATTCACAAAAAATACCACCGACAGTTTCATCTGGTTCAAGGTTAGTTGGCATTCATCTGTATCCCCCTTCCCCCAGATCATGCCTGAAAATAGGCAGGATTTGTCTAGTTCACTTACTCGGTCAACAAAGACTAAATAAATAAAAAATAAAATTGTTCCCAGAGGGCCTAATAGTGGTAATGGACCTTTCAGTAGTAACTGTTGACTGTACAGTCAACTCGAGTGAGGTGGTGGTGGTGGCCTATAATAGGGTTGTCAACTCAGTGCACAATTCTGATGCACCAGTCTGTATACAACCTAGGTCCTCTTACTTCTGGTCCCCTGGTTTGATGGGGAGCTCAAGGAGATGAAGAACAAAGGTCAAAGATTGCAGCATTGTTGGTGTAAATCACGATCAGAGGAGGACAGGCAGGCTCTGAGAACTCACTATGGTGAGTATCGGGGGCAATCTCCTATAAGAAGGCAGCTTACTTGTCAGGGGAGATTGCTGAAGGGAAGAACAGACTGGCTCAACTTATCTAGACTGTGGACAGACTACTCCATCCAGCCTGCCTACAGCCAGTCAGAGAGGTTTTGGTGGCAAAGTGCGAGGAGTTTGCTCTGTTTTTCTCTGACAGCGACCTTCATTAGGGCCAGGATTTCTCCAACTGGTCTATTTTAGCCCAGAGGTGGTGTGTTGAATGTGTATGGGAGCACTCCTCTTGCCTAGAGTGAGTTTAGACCAGTGGGGGTGAAAGTGGTCTGTAAGGTGATTTTGAAGCTGCCTTCCACATAATGCAAACTGGACCCAGGCCTGACCCGTCTTCTAGTGGGATGCGTCGAGACCATTGGCCCAGTGTTCACTGAAATAGTCTGGTGCTCAATTTCAGAGGGGCTATTTCTTGATACCTTGAAAGAGTCACTGGTAAAGCCCCTTCTGAAAACAAAAATCTGTTGACCCGGATGTCTTGGCATATTGTAGACTGTTCTCTAACCTTTCCTTCCTGGGGAAGGTTATTGAGAAAATTGGGGCTCTGCAGCTTGAAGCACACTTCATGGCCTTTGACATCTATAAGCCCCTCCAGTCAGGATTTAGGTCTGGACTCAGTACCGCAACAGCATTGGTCAAGGTGCAAAATGATCTCCTCAGGGCTACAGATAGAGGGGAGCTGCCAATACTCGTCCTCCTCAATCTCTCATCAGTATTTGACATTGTGGACCATGTGGTGTTGTTGGATTGGGTAAGGGGACTATTTCGACACACCAGCACTGTCATCAGCTGGTTTGAGACCATTGTCATAGGCAGGATGCGGTGGGTGCTGATGGGGTTTTTCCACTCGCCCTATGATCCTGCTTTGTGGAGTTCCCCAAGGGTCGGTCCTCTCACCCATGTCATTCGCAGTATACATTCTGCCCCTGGGTGAGATCATTAGATGTTACAGCATTGAGTTTCACTGTTATGCACATGATACCTAACTGTACATGTCATTTGCACCTGGGACACATGCAGTGGTGGTGCTAAATGAATGTCTGGCTGAGATCCAGGACTGGATGCCCTCTAACTGGTTGAGGCTCAGCCCAGATAAGATGGAAGTGTTGGTGATTGAGCCTAGCCACCAGAGGGAGATGGATATTACTATGGCTGAAACAGGCTTGATGCTTGGTACAGCCTCCCTCTTATGGCATCTGCGAAGTTGAAAAATCTGGGTGTGATCCTAGACAGCAAATTGACACCTGACGGTCAGGTGTCATCTGTTTTCCAGATTGTTTTTTTTTACCTTTTAGTAATATTACCTGGATTAAAGCCTTAGTCCCTCCAGGCAACCTGCAATCACTAGTGCATGCTTTTGTAATGTCGACTTGATTACTGCAAGGCTCTATATCTCGAGGTCAGTGGAGGGGTCCTGCCTGCCTGCAGCTGTTGCAGAATGCCGCAGTCAGGTTACTGATGGGCCTTCCAAAATCCTGTCATGTGACCCCAGTTCTGCACAGCTTGCACTGGCTGCTGGTAAGGTGGAGAATCTCCTTCAAGGTGGGTTTACTCAACTACAAGGCCCTATATGGTATGGTTCCAGGCTATCTAGACCTCCTGACTCCTGTCTGCTCCTTGCACTCTCTCTCCACTCCACCAAAGAGGGCCTTCTCATGGTTTCCATTGCCCAGCTAAAACCATTGGGCAATTGTGCCTTTGAGGTGGTGGCACCGGTCCTCTGGAACTCGCTTCTTAGGTCTTTGAAGGATGCCCCCTTTGTAGAAGCCTTTATACAGGGTCTAAAAGCACACCTTTTTACAGGAGCCTTTGGGGTTCAATATTTTTCCCTTTTAATTTGTTGTTTATTTAATGATGATATTTTATAGGTTTTTGTGATAACTATAATCCTTTCTCATCTGTCTGTATTCTATACAGTGCATGAGCCCCAGGGAAAGGGCACTTAAAAAATAAAACCTTACTTATTTACTTACTAATTAAATAAATATAAATGAAATACAAATAAAATACCAACTGGGATGGTAACAATAAACAAATGTTCAGCAGTCATTAATTGTTTGTTTAAAAAGATATGTCTTCAGACTCTGCTTAAAGGCCTCCACCAAGACAGCCTCTCTAAGAGACTTTGGGGGCGAATTCCAAATAAATGGGACAGCCACCTCGAAGGCCCCAGTCACCTTAGGTTTTTAACCTGCCTATCCATACTCACAAGACGCCCTCCTTATTGGAGTAGAGAGGGCTGGATGATATGTGAAGATGCAGTAGCTCCTACAGGTAACCAGATTCCAAACCATGTAATGCAGCAAACCATCTTTGAATGAGATGCTCTACTTAATTAGCAGCCACTGTAAATCTCGAAACACTAGAGTAACATGACAGGTCCTCTGAAAGGTGGACAGTAGCCAGTCTGCTGTATGTTGGACTACCTGTATGTACCTCTATTGCCCCCTAGGTAAAGAGCATTGCAGAAATGAAGACCAGACATCAGAAACATGTATCAGAGTCACCAGAGCCCCATTGGGGATAAGATATATAATCGTGATGGCATTTATTGTTCACTTTTTTAAACTCTCTTTATTAAGTTGCATGACAAGGATACATACAATACATCATATATAGTGATATAGAACTAATACATCGCAGTGCATTTCCATTTGACACAGAAATACATTACACAACTTTTAAATAAAAAGAAAAAAGATTTTATAAGCATAACTAGCTACCTATAACAATTTGTGAAATAATAGTCTTGAACATAGTATTTACCCCTTTGGTGTAAAATACTAGATGATCTCCTGATGTGATGAGCCTTCATCTTGGTCAGCCTCATCTATGGTATCCCCACCCTGACATGGGACTGGGTGTAGCTACCTGAGCCTCACATTCACCCTTAAAGACATATTATAAAGAAGGGTTGTCAGCACCTTAATCAAACATATTATATCGATTCTTTCCCCTCAGTCTCCCCTGATTTTTTTGGGTCCTTGTCAATATTTATTCTCACACTGCATCCTCTCCTTTCATGTCTTTTGTAGTTCTAACAAACTCCTGTCTTGTCCATCTGTTAATATAAGCTTTCATTCTATCCTGGACTTGGAAAGTAAGCCATTCCATCTCCGCAATCTGCATCACCACAGCCTCCCAGATTCTCACACTTGGTTATGTCTGCAGACCTGCTCTAGTGATGGCATTAGACTCCTCAGCTATGCACATGTATGAAATATATAATGTATATTTCTCCTTAAAGGAATACCACACCCTCTTATATTTTCAATGTTATTTGTTTCCTTGCCAAAAGGCAACTCTTTCCATGTGGCTGTTGGGGATACACGTTTGCTTTAGTTTATTTTCACTGTTCATACCAGCCCCTGTAACTAGCCATGGGATATTCATTTTCTGGTTACTAAAATCTCATTGTCCCTGAGAACTGCATTAGCATATGAGAACATGATGCAGCAACACCCATTTACACCATGTATCTCTATGCTAAATGTACACATAACCTGAAAGAGATATCTGAAAACACACTGACTGAATGCAGCTTAAAGAAAAAATCCTGCATTACATCTAAGACAATTTGAAAAGCTAATTGAAGGTAAATGTGGCATTTCACACCTTTCTGCAACTTATTTTGTTAAATTCTGAGTTGGCAAACTAGTATACTGTGGAGTCTAAAGGATGCTGACACATCATGTTATCATATGCTAATGTAGCTCTCAGGTACAATGAGATTTCAGTAACCAGAAAATGGAGAACCCAGGATAGTTACAAGGACTGGTATGAACAGTGAAAACAAACTAAAGCAAACATATATGTCCCTAACAGCTACATGGAAAGAGTTGCCGGTTGACAAGGAGACAAATAACATTTACAAGACATATTTGTTTCTACATATGAGGGTGCAATACTCCTTTAAGGTTATGGGTTGGAGTCTCAACAGTAAATGTTGAAACAGTAACTGTCCTCCAGTATTAAATATGGCTTGAAGTTTGTTTGTTATACCCTCCAAGAATTGTCTCATACTGGGACAACACCAACATATGTAACCATGAGACGCTTGCTTTTCCCCACAGGCTCTCCATCAAGCTGTGGTACTTCTCCTGCCCCCACTTAGTTTAAATGACAGGAATGATAAAATATATAATCCTGAATTTATATGTAAACTAATGCCACTCAGGGGATGATGATATTTTAAAAGTGCATATCCATGTTCTGTAGTGCATCACATTGTTCAATGTGTAATAATAACAACTGGGTATAGTGCAGCCCTACCAGGGGAATGGCACAGCCCAAGCTTTAGAATGTTGGGCACATGAGGATTCCAAGCACTAGCAGCAACTCCCTAGTTAAGCGGTGACATTCCAAGGGGACAGAGCTATTTTTCTTTTCTCTGAAGAATTCAGGTTTCAAGATTCAAGACTTGATTTTGGGGCTGCAATTCTGTTCTGCAGGTTGGGGTTACCTGTCTCAAGGAGCACTTCTAAATTTAAATTGTGCCTGTTAAAGCAGCAGTGCAACAATCTGGGGAAAATTCTGACTTATACTTTTTGTTATTTAGATTGCCACTACCTCCTGACTATTAGTACTTTCTTTCCATAATTTGAGTCTGCTTTAGTACTTTTTTTAAATGTCTGAAATAATAAAAGGAGCCCTCCTTTTAATATAGCTCGGACAGGTTTTCATCATTATTTGTAGCTATTTTAGAACAACTATTGTTCTGTAAGGTCAGAGAGCACTGACTGCTGCATAATAGTTAATTTTAGTCACAACAGAAGTAATATATAAACACCTGATGGACAAAAACAGCTGAAAATAGTGATGAAGATCTGGTCAACACCGTATTAAAAGGAGCACCCCTTTTATTGTTTCAGACATGAAAAGAAGTACTAAAGCAGACTCAAATTGTGGAAAGAAGGGAATATTATAAGTCTGGAGGTAAGTGGCAATCTAAAATAGCAACAAAAAGTATAGGTCAACATTTTCATCAGATTGTTGCACTGCTGCTTTAAGCTGCGGCTTTCAAATTTAATAACCTGCCTTTTTTTCTCATTCCCTGTGGGGATTGGAACCATTTATGCCTTCCTAGGGTATTTTCAATGGTCTCCTGCTAAAATACATTTAAAAGGAAAAAAGGTGCTGCAGGTAGGTACAGATTTAAATTATTCTGAGCTTAGGGTGTCTGGGCATCACTCATTGTTGGCATCAGTTCTTTGCCTCCTCTTCCCTTCAACTTGAGGGATTTGTATGGGTTTTACAATTTGTTTTTACTGTTACAGTGAATCTAGGACTCTTGGGAGGTTTTCTGGTGATTCCTTACCTCATCCTCCATTTTTATTGTTTGCTCTACCACCATTAGGGCTGGTTGCATGCTTCTTAATTCCCTCAGCTTCCTGCCAGTGTCCCAAGTACATGCCCATGGTGCATGCGCATGCACAGCACTAACAGTTTTGCATAGCACTAAGCGATATTGAATTGTATTACGCAAGTGTGCACATGTGTATAACAGATGCTCACACCAGCGCTTCCATGAGCCCAGGGGTCGCACACAGCTAGAGATTTTTGAAGCTCCTGGATCAGTTTGACAGTTGGTGACTGTTCTGGGGAATTAAATATTGATAACACTGTTACAATCTGATTTTATTTTTCTGTCACAATTTTCAGTTATTGGCACCATGTCTTACAGGAGACCATTAATTATGAAAAACTGTAAGACGTGCAGAAGGGTGATGAGGCCCTCTACCATGGGTATATATTGTCCTCGTTGTGTTGCCCAGCATAACATTTCTCTCACGGTACTCCCAAGCTGATCCTCCAAGCTGGGGGGGGGGAGCATGGGCACCTGGTTCATCTCTTGGCAGTGGCAAAGCAGAATTGTGAAAATCTCTATTATTGCTCCACAGTGAGCTTCTGAGCCCTGATGACCTGCAGGATATCATGACAGATACACACAACCCCAAGCCAGGCCCCTCAGGTCAGGGGGCCCACACATGCATGTCTAGGCGTGAAGCAGCAAAAGCAGGTTGTGGATTCAGATATGCAGGCAAAGCCTGACTCTGACCTTTTTGAAGACCATGATGTGGATTATTGGGATCTTGGGGAAACACATGACCTTAAAAAAATTCTTTCAAACGAGGAGGATGCCACCTCTCAGGAGGAGTTAGAGGAAGGAAAGTGGACGGAGTCCAAAACCAGGACTCAGATTCCAACCCTCTTTGATAATAAGTCCTGATCCTTTTTAATAACTGAGGCTTGTAGATCCTTACAGTTTAAGGAGGAACAATCTGTGGAGATACTGGATCTCCTCCTCTGCTCCAAAATGTTTTCCAGGTTTTCTCCATTGTGACCAAATTATTGAGCAGGAATGGGCAGGTGTGGGGGCAGAAAAAATCTTAAACCAAAAACAAGGAATTACCCTTTTTTAGGAAAGGTCTCACAAGTGGGACCTCCTCCCCCAGGTAGACAAGGCTGTTTATAATTCTATGAAACACACCACCATTCCAATGGAGGGTGCTCTGGCGCTATTAAATTCACACAACAAGCAGATGGATACTGTATGCAGGTGGGCTTTCACCTCCACAGACACAAACATTACCTTTACCTAGGGCTACCAGGGTTGATATCTGCTACCCCCAGCTAGTGCAGAATGCAGTAGCCAGGCTATTGACTGGTACATCTAGAACCAGTCATATAATGCCTGTGATCCATGGACTGCACTAGTTGCCAGTACAGTGGAGGATCACCTTCAAGGTCGGTTTGCTGACCTATAAAGCCCTACACGATCAGGGACGTAGTTACTTGCAAGATCTTCTTTGCCCTTATTGTCCCCTCCACCCTTTCTGATCTGCCGAAGAGGGATTGCTAGAGATTCCCAGGGTCTGTTTAAAGGCATCTGGAGCCCTGTCTTTTGGTTTTGTGGCCCCGACCCTGTGGAATTCTCTACCTCACCGGGTGTGAAATTGCCTTATCAACAAGGACTTTAAAACTGCACTAAAGACCTATTTATTTGATCTGGCACATCCAGATTTTTAGGTATTATTATACTTGAGTTTTAAATTGTAGGATTTTATTGATTATTGCTATGATTGTTTATTACATTTTGTTTTATTGTGTACAAGCATCTTGGTTGCAAGAAAGGCCCTTTTTTATAGATAAAGTATGATTTGATTTGAACATTCGTACCTCTTATGCTTCATTTACTGTTGTGAGAGCATTAAACCTCTTTGTCACTATGCTGCTCGACTTCATTCCTTCTGATTTTGAGGGTTTGTGCAATTTGCAGTTTGTGGCAATGGAATCTTCCCTCCTGGGTGATTCCACAGTGGACAATTTATGCATGTCAGCCCGCTCGGCATACAACATTGCGTCAGCCATGAGGGCCGTGTGGCTTGGACATTGGTCTTTTAACCAGTCTTCAAAGAAGAAACTGTTTAGCCTTCCTTTTGAAGGACATTTGCTATTTAGATCTGGTCTGCATTCTGTCTTGCAGGATGTGCTGGATAAAAAGGTCCACCTCCCTGTGTCAAAACAGCAACGCAAGGCCACAGCTCCTTAATGAGGTCAAGGCGATGGTTGGCACAGGCAGTGCTGGGGAGGGTATCATCCCTTTTGAAACTTTGGTACCCAAAGAAACAGAGGTGCTTATTCAGGCAATAGAGGTTACGGCATCAGAGGAACTTTTCCCAGGCACCACAGAGAAGGACCAGCACAAAGGCCTGGTACCTCACAATGAAGTTACGTTGGCCCATCCCTGCCCCCATTCCCTTGGGAGAAGACTACAGGAATTTCTTGCAAGATGGGCCCAAACAATGACAGATGCCTGCTTTCTGGAAATCCTTCAAATGTGCTATGCCATAGAAGTCTTAACAGTTCCCTCAAGGGGGTGTTTTCTGCCATCCCTGGTGTCAAAGCAAAATACAAAATGCCAGGCAGTGCCAGACACTCTGACCTACCTCATTCAAATCAGGGCCATTTTACCAGTTTCTCCAAATGAGTGGGTCAAGGGTTCTTATTTATTTATATATATATTTATTTATTTATTAACATATCGGAATTACAAACCTCTGAGTCAAAGACTCCTTTGCAAAGGATCCACATCAAAATACAAGTTAACTGTACAATACAAATTAAAAGAACAAGTGAATAGATGAGATACAGAGCTGGGTACAAGACATACAGAGGGTAGACAACTATACCCTAAGTCACGACAAGGAGATAAGCAACAAACCGTATATTACATTAGGATAGCACAATAAGTAACACAGAGCAGCAATATATTTGAAAACACTTAGGAGCAGGTATGAGCCTATCATTTTAGAGATGAGGGGGACCGCTCCGGAGGCAGATACAGACACAGCATCTTAGAGATGGGAGAGAAGATATGGAGGAGGAAGGGATGGGGTGGTGGGGGTGCCATTGGAAAATACAGTATGTTGTCCATGAAAGCTAGTAGGGGAAAAAGTAGGGGGTGTAAGGAGAGCAGGGGAGGTGAGGGAGGTTATAAGCAATCGCAGATACAGGAGGAGAGGAGTAGCTCTCTAAGTTTGAATTTAAAGGGGCCTAGTTTCAATTCTGAGGAGATATGTATAGGTAGGTAATTCATCCAGAGGGGGGCCTTTAGTAAAATGCACATTGCCCAAGGATGTCCTGCAGTGAGGGAATAGGAGCTGGTCTTTTCTAGAGCTTCTGGTGGATTTAGCTTGAGGGGAATGCTGGATTAGATCACAGAGCCCCATAGGGAACAGACCAGTTGATATTTTCTTGGCTATAAGGCAGGTTTGGTGTTTTAGTCAAGCCTCAAAGTTTAGCCAGTTTGTTAGCTTGTAGAGGTCACAAGTGTGGGTCCACCTATCAGACCCAGAGACTAGCTAGCAGTCTTTGTTCGGCACTACCTTGATACAACTGAGAACAGTGTTATCAGCTGCACCATAGAAACTAATCCCATAGTCAACCAGGGAAAGGACTGAGGATGACATGGTCAAGCAGGGGGCTGCAGGAGACATACAATGTCTTTGCAGCAGGCAAATTCTTGAGTTAAAGGACTTGGTTAGATGATGGATATGATCGTGGTAGGTAAGATGGGAGTCTAGGGTGATTCCCATATATTTAAAGGATTTTACCAGCTCAAGTGGGCAGTTTCTACTTAAGAATGTGAAGAGAAAAGTATTTTTGTTTGTTTTGGCAATGGATGAAGATCATAGCCTTATTTTTTTTTATAGATAAGCACGAGTTTGTGCTCCATGAACCAGGCTTCTGCTTTGAAAAAGAAGCTCTGTAGGTCAGTTTGGAGGGTGAGGAGGTTTGGATGGCTACTGTAAATAACTGTGTCATCCACATAAAGAAGAAGGTGACCTGTACAGGCTGAGGGAAGTGCATTCAGGAAGAGACTAAAGAGGAGTGGACCTAAAATGTATCCCTGGGGGTCCAAGATAGAACAGGCAGGCTGGAGGAGAGGGTAGAGTTAATTTTAACTTGCTGAGACCTTACACTGAGGTAGTTCTCAAACCAAGAGGTGGATTCCTCTGCAAGCCCAAGGGATGGCAGGGTCTTGAGGAGGAGGGCATGATTAAATGTATCAAATGCCTTAGTTAGGTGAATATAGACTGTCACAACTAAGTGTCTATGATCAAGAGCTTTGTGAATATGCTGAGGGTTGAGGTGCTGGACACCACACCTCGCGCCATGCCGGCAACCCAGGTTTGGGAATGAGCCCGGGTTGCTGGGGGGGCGGCAGGGGAGGGAGAGGACTGAGCATCTGGAGGACAGCTCTCCTCTCCCGGGGAGGAACATGAGGTCCCAGTTCGGTGCTCTGCTGATCTCTGGCGGAGGCTGGAGATACAGCAGGCACTAAGGAGTAGAGAGAGGAGTGGGGGAGTGGCAGACGTTGGATATGCCTTGACATCAGGGCACAAGCCACTCACCAGAGGAAATGGAGAAAATGCCTCTCAGCTCCAGCTGAGACGGCACACTGGAGCTTGCCCATGATGTGTGGCCATGCATCTGGCATCCTCCCAACCAATGCTACTGCTGTGTCGGGGCGTTGGGTCTACATGAGTGATGGAGGATGGCCAGGTAGGGTGTGTGCCATAGGGGGATGACTCCATGTGCTCCCAAGGAAGGAAGATCTGAGCCGAGGGTGTGAGTAGGAGGCATAAAAACTAAAATAAAAAAAATAGCTTTGTGAATAAATTAGGTATATTCCAACAGGGCAGTGGTGGTATAGTGGCTTTTTCTAAAACCATGCTGTTTGTGGGAGAGTAGGTTATATTTTGACATCTAATCTGTTAGCTGGTCAGCAGCTTCAGTATTTTTTCAAGTGCCTTAGATAGGGTGGGAAGGATGGAGATTAGGCAGTAATTGCGCGGAGAGGTGCTTTATGAATGGGTGTAATCACAGCCTGTTTCCAGAGTGTTGGAAACTGGCCTAGACAGAGGTAAAGGTTGAGGATTTTGGTTAGGGGGCAAGGACAGCGTTAAGGGTGAGGTGAAGGAGCTTAAGGTCCAGGGTGTCACCACTATGCCAGGATTTGCCTAGTTCTCTTGTTAGGTAGAAATTGGCCTTGCAGGTGGAGAAGATCCTGAAGTGGAAGGATTGAGTTTTTGGGGGAGAGGGGAGTGTGCATGCAACTGGGGGGGTCAAAGAAGTTGGAGGGAAGCACGCTACTAAGGTCCAAAAAGGTGGAGTTGGCATTAGCTATAATCTTGTGGTCCTGCGAGAGGGCACCATTGACGACAAGTTGAGGTGGGGTGATGACTTACCATTGAGCTCCTTTATGTTATTCCAGAATTTATGCCCTGAGCCCCAGGAGGATGTGAGCACCTCTTGATAGTGGGCTACCTTGGCTTTTTATGGAGTTCCCAAGTACATTTATTTCTAGCTTTCCTGTAACATTGTCTGTCAAGGAGGAAGCCTGATTCATGGGCTTTGCACCAGAGGTTATCCCTGTGTCGCATGAGATCCAGAAAAGCTTGGGTGATCCAGGGTGTAGTGTGGCCTTTAATGGTTTGTTTTCTGGCAGGGGTGAAGAGGTCACATGCTGTGCTGAAACTGGAGATAAAGTAAGTTAAGGCACTGTCAATGGACTGTGTAGTGTCAAAGGGGATCAATCACAATTCAAGAGATGGTCCCTAAATGGGCTAAGAGAACCATTTTTCAGACATCAGAGATAGATTAGCTTGGGGGGTGGTTTTAGTGCCTTGGCAGACCACCAGCAGAGCACTGGAAAATGGTCACTTAGGGCATCTGGAAGGACAGTGACCTCCGATATCCATTGGGTAACTGGTAGGAATAGGTCCAAAAGGGTGGATGAGATGGTTTTATGATTAAATCTCATGGGGGATGGGATGACTTGAGTGAGGTCCAAGGCTGCTATGTTGTCCTTAAAGTGGGCTGCTTTGGGTGATAGCCAGTTGACATTGAGGTCACCTAGGGCAATGAGTTCACATTTAGGAGGAAATTGAGCTATGTAATCGGTTTCTGCACTGAAGGTCAGTTTTTGGTTTCTGTGTAGAATGCAAACCACTATGATATGAAGCAACTTACCAGAGTTGCCCACTAACAGTTTGCGAGCACCTGAGCACCACAGGGGTGCGGAGCGAATGGGACAAGAATGGCTTGTAGCATCTCCCTTATAAAAAGAGCACAGCCACCTCCCCTTTTCCAAAGTCTGTCTGGTCTGAATAGGGAGTAGCCCACGATGGCCACAGGGGAGTCTTCTGTCTTAAGGGTGAGACAAGTTTTGGTCACAGCCAAGATATCGGGTTAGTGTTGGACCATCCAGCCTTGTAGAATGCCATTCTTTTTTAGAAGGCTGCATATTTGTATAGAACCAATTTGGAGGCTGTCCATTCTGTCCTTAGAGGAGGAGGTGGAGGGGGGAAGACCAGGATTTGGGTGAATTTTTCCGGATTGAAGTAAGAGAAGGAGTGTGTGCTGGAGAACTGCAATTTTAAGCAGTCTGAGTTTAATAGAGGAGTAGTGGAGGTAGGGTTGGGGTTTGGTTCCCCACTACAGGGGTGAGGAGGGACCTGATATGGTGAACTAGTAGGGCAGATAAGTGTAGGATAGTGTGGCGGGGGTTGGTGTTAGGCCAGAGAGGCTGGAAAGCCATTGGTGGGAGGGGGTACTAATTGTTTCACTACAATGTGCTAGTTTGGTTAAGGGGACCATGGGTCCTAACGGGGAGAATTGAGTTGAGGTGCAGGAGCTAGTAGGAGTAGCAGGCAGGCAGTTATCTGAAAGATCCAGGGTAGATCCATTTTATGAAGTCTTACTGGGGGGATAGTGGGTGTTGAAGGGCATGGTTCTGGTATCTGGTGGGGTTCTAACAGAGCAGAGTAAGGACAGAAATAGGCAGGGTCAAGGTAGGGCAACCAGTTAGTGCAGTGGAATAGAATCAACTATGGTATACAAGGTACAGGGTTCAAGACCATATTGGGGCCTAATTAAACTGGTATATCAGTAGATGGGATAGACAGCACTTAAAGGTTTCACAGGTGATGAACTCACAGTAAAAAAGGAAATGCCTCAGGAATGAGGTACTACTTCTTTAAAGGGGAGAGAGAGAGAGAGAGAGAGAGAGAAAAAAACCTGAGAGAAGTAGGGACAGGTCACTGGGAGAGAGGAAGTGTATTTAATAAAGGAAGGAGGTCGTGAGGGTGCAAAAAATTAATCACCCAGAAAAAGAGCTGTACAGAGAAAGAGCTGCAGTGATCCCAGCTTTTTACCTCACTTAAGGACTTTACCCAAGGTAATGAAATAATAATAGGGACAGTCCGAGTGCACTGCTCAGTTGAAGAGGTGGTCAGTTAAGCTGACTCCAGGTCCAGTAAAGCAACTTCAGTTTCAAATTGCACCTTACCTTAGACAGTGGGAAGCAGGCAGGAGGCTGATGTCTGAGGATGTGATGAACTGAATCTTCTCAGGGTACAAGGATCCCCTAAGGAAGTGGGGAGCAGGCAGGTGACTGATGCCTGGAGGGGTGTGGAGGAGCTGACCCATTCAGGGTACAAGGATCCCCTTAGGCAGTGGGGAGCAGGCAGATGGCTGATGCTTGGAGGGATGTGGAGGAACTGACACATTTAGGGTACAAGGATCCCCTTAGGCAGTGGGTAGCAGGCAAACAGCTGATGCCTGGAGAGATGTGGAGGAGCTGACCCATTCAGGATTTAAGGATCCCCTTAGGCAGTGGGGAGCAGGCAGGCAGTTGATGCCTGGAAGGATGTGGAGGAGCTGAAACATTCAGTGTACAAGGAAGGCAGTGGGGAGCAGGCGGGCGGTTGATGCCTGGAGGGATGTAGAGGAGCTGACCCTTTCAGGCTACAAGGATCCCCTAATCAGTGGGTAGCAGGCAAGTGGCTGATGCCTGAAGGGATGTGGAGGAGCTGACCCATTCAGGGTACAAGGATCTCCTTAGGCAGTGGGGAGCAGGCAGGCAGCTGATGTCTTGAGGGGTGTGGAGGAGCTGACCCATTCAGGGTACAAGGATCCCCTTAGGAAGTGGGGAGCAGGCAGGTGGCTGATGCCTGGAAGGATGTGGAGGAGCTGACCCATTCAGGGTACAAGGATCCCCTTAGACAGTGGGGAGCAGACAAGTGGCGGATGCATAGAGAGATGTGTAGGAGCTGACCCATTCAGGGTTCAAGGATCCCCTTAGACAGTGGGGAGCAGGCAGGTGGTAGATGCATAGAGAAATGTGTAGGAGCTGACCCATTCAGGGTTCAAGGATCCCCTTAGACAGTGGGGAGCAGGCAGGTGGTGGATGCCTAGAGAAATGTGTAGGAGCTGACCCATTCAGGGTTCAAGGATCCCCTTAGACAGTTGGGAGCAGGCAGGTGGTTGATGCCTGGAGGGATGCAGAGGAGCTGACCAGTTCAGGGTACAAGGATCCCCTTAGGCACTGGGAAGCAGGCAGGTGACTAATGCCTAGAGGGGTGTGGAGGAGCTGACCCATTCAGGGTACAAGGATGGTACTCCATCTATTTTACAGTTCCCAAAAAGTCCTGGGTTTTTTGTCCCTTTCTGGATCTGAAGCATCTGAACAAGTTTGTTCACCACAGGACATTCAAGACGGAGTCTCTGAGGTCAATAATCCTGATTGTTCTACCAGGGGACTTCTTAGTCTCAATAGATCTGATGGATGCTCACATCTGCATCCCCATCCATCAGTCCCACCAGAAGTGCCTCAGGTTCTTGATACTAGGCCAGCATTTCCAGTACAAGATGCTTCTGTTTGGCCTTGCAACAGCCCCTTGAGTTTTCTTGAAGGTGTTGATAGTTCTGGTGGCTCAACTACGTCAGGAGGGTTGTCTTGTCTACCTTAATGTGGATGACCTGCTCATTTGGGCACCAACATTGTCCCTTACAAGATAGAGTCCAGGACCCTGGAGATCCTGGAATCACATGGCTGGATAGTAAATAGGGAGAAGAGCTCCTTCGAACCATCTCAATCCTTGGAGCAGCTGGTGGCAGTCTTCGACATGAAAGTAGGGAGAGTGTTCTTACCACTCTTCCCAGAGGAGACATTGCTGTCGGACATATGGTAGCTCAGGAATCAATCTTCAGTGTCTGCCCACAGGATTCTCGGCCCCAGTGGTGGCAGCAAAAGACTTAGTTACCTGGGCCCACTTCCACATGCGGTCACTCCAGATGGGGCTGCTGATGGCCTGGGATTCATTATTGGAGGGCTATCAAGCTAGGATTCTCCTCACCCCTCAGCTTCATCCCTCTCTGAGTTGGTGATGAATGTGCAGAACCTCAACAGAGGGATTCCATTGGAGCTACCATCTAAGGTGATTCTCACAATGGATGCAAGTCTGAATGGCTGGGGCACAGTCCCGGACCAACTTCCCACTCAGGGGATTTGGTCCCTACAGGAACAGCTTCTCTGCATAAATGTCATGGAGATGTGTGCAGTTCACTTACTGTAGCTCTGCTTCATTTTCAGTGCAGACTGAGGAACTCTGCAGTAAAGGTATGGTAAAACAATGCTGTCACAGTGCCATGCATAAACAATCAAGGAGGCACAAAAAGCAGGGCAATGCTTTAAGATGCCTCCAAATTCCTGAGCTGGGCAGAGGAGAACCTTCTCTCTCTGTTGGCAGTACATCTGGTGGGGGAATTAAACATTCAGGTGGACTGGCTAAGTCACGAAAATATTCACCCCAGAGAGTGGCAGTTGAACTCAGAATTGTTCACACTATTAAGCAATTGGTTTGGATAGCCACAGATTGTTTGTTTCAAGCCACAATGCTCAGACCCACAGATTCTTCAGTCAGTATCAGTGTCCACAGGCAGTGGCAGTGGATGATCTGACTCAGGAGTGGTCTTTCCACAGAGCATATGACTTTCCTCCACTGCCTCTCTTCAGAATGTCTTAAGAAAAATAAGACACTCAAGCAGAAACTTTCTTCTGCTATTCTCAGAGTGGTCAAGAAGACCATGGTTCTCTGATCTAGTGAACCTAGCCCAGCAATCACCCTTCTGCCTTCCGGTCCGAAGGGACCTCCTGCTGCAAGGCCCCGTTCTCCACCCAAACCCAGGTGCAATGCAACTTGCGGCCTGGCTCCTGAAAGGAGGAGGCTCCAAAAATTAGTTTTTTCACCAAAGGTAGTTAAAACCTTGATGGCAGCAAGAACAAACTCTACTTCAACTGCATTTGCCTGAGTCTGGACTGTTGTTTCCTCTCGGTCCAGAGGGAAGGGATTTAAACCTTCAAAAGCCTCCATTCCTCAAATCCCAGACTTCCTTCAGGAGGGCTTGGATAAGGGGCTGGCATTAAGCACTCTGAAAGGTCAGGATTGCACTCTCAGAGTGTCCATGGGATTCTCCCAGTAACAAATAGAGAGGGTATTTGTTTTTTGTATGCAGTTGGCAGGAGCCAACTGCTGTTTCAATCCCTGGCTCCCCCATGGGATCTTAACTTGGTTCTGAATGCTGTCTGTGTTTTACCCTTCGAGCCACTGGGATCCAAGCCTCTGGATGTGTTGTCACACAAGGTCTATTTCTTGGTGGCTATGTGCTCAAACAGAAGAGTGGGCAAACTCCAGGCCTTGTCTCATAAGGAGACTTACCTTATCATGCATAAGGACAAAGTAATGCTTCCGACAGTTCCATCCTTCATTCCTAAAGTACCTAAGGCTTTTCATGTGAACAAGGAAATTTGCCTTCCATCCTTCTTTCTACATCCTTCTCATCCTAAGGAGAAGGAGTTCCTTGAACTGGACCTGAGGTGGGCAGTTAGGATCTACCTTAAATGTACATCTGAATTTCGTAAATCAGAAAGTCTAGTTGTGCTTTTTGGGGTAGCAAAACAAGGGCAAAAGGCCTCCAGACCCACCCTAGCGTGGTGGGTATGGGCCTGTGTTGCTAAGGCCTATGTGGTGAAAAAGAAGAGGTCTCCAGCTCTTATCAAGGCTCACTCCACCAGGGCAACTTCCTGGGCAGAGAGGAGCAAAGCCACAGTTCAAGAACTATGCAAGGCAGCTATGTGATCTCCTTCCATACATTCATGAAACATTATAAATTGGATATTCAGAGATTTACTGATGCAGCTTTTGGTCGTAGAGTGTTGCAGGCAGCAGTTTGCAAGTAATAGTGAAGCATCTGCCATATGGGGTAATCTTTCCCCCATTCCCGTGTTTTGTCTGGGTACTGTTTCTTAGAACCCAGTTGCTATGATTACCCATTGACAATGCGGAGCACTACAGAAAGAAGAAAATAACTTCATACTTACTGTAATTTTCTTTTCCGTTATCTCCGACATTGTCAATGGGACCCTCCCAGGAGACTGACTCCTGAGGGCTAATCTTATCCTACATGCTATGAGATAGGTCTATTTTTTCTTAAAATCCCCTACTTAGATCTGTCTCTCTATTCTGCTGCACTGTACTCTGATAAGTATTTTATAGGCTGATGTGTTATGCATCTGCAACTGCAGGCTAACAGATTTTGTCGGTTTATCTGAGGTGTGTAGCTTGTTGCAGATTAGTTTTTCTGCATTTCAGAAAACGAAGAGAAACAAAAACAAAGACAGGATATGTTTCATTGTGCATTAGCTTTAGTTCACAAATTGATAATTCTATGAAGCAGGTTGCAACCCTATGGTTTTCTCTGCAAGAAGAAACAAATACTTCAGACCTCTCTTTTGGGTCCATGAAAGTCATCCCTCCCCGAATGGCAGATAGGAAGATAAGACACATTTTTATTATTACAAGTATCTGGTTGTATTTTAGCGTATATGTGTGTAGCTCTCATGGCACTGCGAGGTAAGTAGTAACTTGGGAGTTGCTGCTAGTGCATCGAATCCTCATGTGACCACCATTCAAAAGCTGGGGCTGTGCTATTCCCCTGGTAGGGATGTACTATACCCAGTTGTTATAATTACCCATTGACAATGTTGGCTGTAACAGAAAAGGAAATTATGGTAAGTATGAAGTTAATTTACTTAGTTACTTAGAAAACTTGGAAAGGGCTAGTGGCCCACTGAGTCCATCTCCCACTCTTGTGGGTAATTGTTGTCAAGATGAATGTTGCCTTAAATAAATATCAAGTTCATACTTAAACTTGTCAACATTCCTTTCCCATTCCTTATGGGTCAATTGCATGTGTGCCTCCTCCTGCCATTTTGTCATTAGATAAAACAATTGAGCCACCCATATGTTGTAGTAAAAATTGATAAAGTGATGAAATATCCCTCATGTGTGGTAGGGTGGCAGTTAGTATAGGGAAGGTATTCCCCTCATGGGTCTTCTCCCTACTCCCCTTGGACTCTTGCTTCAGTTGTCTGAAAGTAAAATCCCTTATCAGAATATAATGGAAATAATGGAAATTGTCTGCTGTATTCCAGGTAAATTCTAATTCTAATTTGCATACTTCAAAAGTCTTTATTTTATTACCTGAAATCATCAGTCCCAGATATTGTAAGCACTGTCTTGCCTTTCCTCTACACCATGGGTCTATCCTCCCAGAATCAGTATCCCAACATACATTTTGCCACCCTGGGTGACCTGCAATATCTATCCCATGCTACCCAGGTGACCAGCATAACCTCATATATTAGGGTTCTCTGATTATTGTCAAGCATCAGGGCAGACAAAGGAGTCTCCTCTGTTGCCTCGGTTTCTATCATTTTCCATGTTGATACCTGATTAGGCTCTTTCCAGAGTAATGCCACCTTAACTTCAACTCAACTCTTCTTTATTTTTAAGAAGCGCAAATCAAAATATCTGAGCACATGTACAAAAGATAAAAAGATGCAGTATAAAACAACATATTACAGTATAAAAACATAAAGACAACATCATTTGTTAGCAGTAAAATTATCCAAATTCCAAAAAGGTGAGACTGAATAAGTAGGTTTTCAGGGCCGATTTAAAACTCTCCATGGTTGGGCACTCCCTTACCAAATGAGGTAGAGAATTCCACAGGGTTGGGGCCACATATGGAAATGCCCTGGCACCTGATGTCTTCAACTTGACTCTGGGAATCTCCAGTAATCCCTTGTCAGTGGAGCAAAGTGGGTGGAGGGAGCGATAAGGACACAGGAGTTCTTGCAGGGAGCATGGACCCTGTCGATGTAGGGTGCTATAGGTCAGCAAACAAAACTTGAAGGTGACTCGCCACTGAATTGACAGCCAGTCAGGCCACAGAGAACAGGTGTGAGAGGGCAAGATCGAGGTAAGGCAGTCAACAACCTGGCTGCCACATTCTGCACCAGCTGCAAGTGGCAAATGTCAACCCCAGAAGCCCTAGGTTTATAAAGTTGCAATAATAAACGCACATGGTCACAAAGGCATGTACCAGAGTTAGAAGGTCATCAGGTGGGACCAGGTGTTTTATCCAGGCAATAGTCCACAGATGGTAAAAAGAGGATTTGATGATGGCCAACACCTGTGATTCAAGCATCAGCCCTTCATCAAAAATAACACCCAGATTACGCACCCGATCTGAGGTCAACAGCTGTCTGCCCCCAAACCAAAGCCCAGAAGGCCAACCAGCCAGTTGTCCCTCAACCTGATGGCCCAGGTCCATAACCAACACCTCGGTCTTGTCAGGGTTCAGCTTCAACCAACTGGCACTCATCCAGTCTTGGATCTTGGCAAGGCAGTTGTTAAACACCAAGACTGCATCATCCTGCTTGGGCACAAAGGACATGTAGAGCTAAGCATCATCCGCATAGCAGTGAAAACCCAGCCCACACCACCTCACAATGTCCCCCAATGGCAGCATATACACCGTGAGCAACATGGGTGACAACACTGAGCCCTGAGGGACCCCACAAGGCAGGGAGAACAGGTCAGAGGAATAAATCCCTGACACCACTCTCTGAAACCTGCCAGTGAGGTACGAGTGGAATCAACTGAGGACCATACTCGACAGTCCACAGATGAACCTCAGGTGCTCCAGAAGCACACCACGGTCCATGGTGTCAAATGCTACACAGAGATTGAGGAGAACCAAGATGGAACGGGTCCTCAGATCTCTCGCTATCAGGAGATCATTGAGTACCCAGACAAGTGCTGTCTCGGTAGTATGCCTCTTCCTGAATCCCAACTGGAGATGTAATGGATGGTAAGATGATCCTCCAGCTGCAGCATGACTGCCTTCCCTATAACCTTCCCTAAAAAAGGAAGGTTCGAGACAGGCCCGTAGTTGACAAGACAGTCGGGGTCAAGAGAAGATTTCCTAAGGAGGAGTGTCACCACAACCTCCTTCAGGGTGTCCAGAAACACACCTGTCTTAAAAAAAAACACCCAACTAGCTCTGCCAGGACTGGGCCAATGACCTCAACACACCCCACAAGGTAGTGAGTTGGACCTGGATCCAAACTACAATATGTCGGCCGCAGACTCTGGATGATCTTCATGACATCCGCAATCTGCTTTGTCTAACTGCTGAATTGCTGTTTCTCCCATCTACCCCCCCCAACCCCACTAGCCTTTTCCTCTGTATACTGGTGATACCGATGGTGCTTAATACCAGCCACTCCCAAAGCCATTCTCTCCCTCTCTGGCTAACTTAGCACCCTTAATTTCTCACCTTGTTATAGAATTATTTTGTCTCCTTCCTTAGCCTGCCTCCCAAAACTCTGAAGCCTTTGTTCTGTTGGTACATATAAGCTGATTTCTCCCCTCTCTTCTTTTTTCTTCAGGATTCCCTGAGGGGTACTCCATCTTCTGCACTAGTGGTCTAATGCAGAGTGCAGCCAGCCACAGGGTGCACCCCAGCCTGCCCTCAAGAGCAAGATTCCAGGTATGCTTCAGAAAAGCAGCTCCAGTCCAGCTTGCTAGCTATGAACCCAGTTGGTGGATGGTGCCTGAAATTATAGGCAGATTCAGCACTCCATTTCTCCCTGACTGGCTTCAGCTCCTGGATATTTGAACTGCTTGTCACAGTCCCATGGAGCTCATCTGTCTGCTGCCTAAATTTTCACCCACCTCCTGCCTTTATTAAAAAGACCCTAGCACCGCCTCTACCCTCTCTGTTCCCTCTCTGCCTCTATCCCATTGGTCCCTCCTAGGTTGCAATCATCCTGACTCTGCCCTCTTTTCTCTTCTATACCTCCCCCTTCCCTGTCTTTTCAACACTTTCTTTCGCATTCTGGGCTTTGCACAGCCACACTTGAAATCTCTCTCTGATCATGTCTACCTCCATCAATACGCTGTTTTCTCTTACTATCCTAGCCTCACTATTTCACCTTTCCTACCTCCCTGGAGTCTGCAACCCCCTAATCTACCAGCTAGACACCCAATATTGTCACCTAGGTACCTCACACTGTGAGCACCACTCTCCCTCAAGGACATCTGACACCTTTAATTGGCTGCACCGCATCTCCCGCAGATACAGACAATGGTCACTCCTATATCCCTCATCATGTATGATGTTGCTCTGTGGCAAGCACCTGTGGTGCCAGACCAGTAATAACAAACCACTAATATTAATCTCACCTCCAAGAAACTCCATCTATGCACCCTGAAGATACTCCTCCTTCTCCTTCTGATATCAGGAGATGTGAAATCAAACCCAGACCCTTCTACTACCACCAATTCCGGCTGTACAAAATCTACTGGGGGCCTGACCACCGCCACTATTAACATCTGTAGCCTGATCCCTATGCTTGACGCCATCCAAGTCTTTGTAAACCGGCACAGACCTGATATTCTAGCAATTGTTGAAACATGGCTGTTGCCAAAAATCCCAGACTCAGCGATTGCACTGCCAGGATATAACGTCTACAGAATAGGCCACATGTCAAAGGAGGTGGAGGTTGGGCAATCTACACCAAAGGCTATCTCATAGGTTGCCCCATCTCTATTCCTCTTCATGGCTCCACTGCTCAGATCTTACCTATTAAGCTACTTTTAGGAGCACACAACAAAACCCTCAAAGTAATCACAGTCTACATCCCCCCCAAAGACCAAGGGAAGAGCCTCACAACTGTTCTGGACTTCATCAAATCCCAAACAGTAGGTGCGGAGACAATTACACTAGGTGATTTCAATGTTAATTGGCTCTCATCAGATGCTGCTATATCTTGGGATGCCATATCATCAGTAAACCTCTCACAAATGGCTCTCTCCACCACCAGAAAGAACTATAAAACAGGCACTAGTACCTTACTGGACCGGGTCCTTACCAGTCATCCCTCTCGTATCACCATCACCTTTGTCCTTCCTGACTCACTAAGCGACCCCTTACCCATTATATGTGAATGGTCAAATAAATTCCATAAGCCCCCACCCAAAATCTTCACTAGCAGAGTGCTTCCACGTGGACAGCTAAGACACCTTAAATTCTACCTCAGTCGGCTTGATTGGTCTCCCATTTTCCTCTCAACAGATGTAAACACAGATCTTGACCTCCTTACTCCTCCTTCAATGTGGCCTGTGTCACCTACGCCCTGCTTAAAAAACAAAAAGTCTAAGCACTCTGCAACCCGTGGCTAACTGGAGAGCTACTTGCCCAGCTAAAGCCTCAGAACCACCTTTGGACCCTGGCTAGAGACTCTGGCTCCCAGCATGACATACAGAACTACAAATGTGCCCACAATAACTGCACTAAATCCATACGGCTACTGAAAAATGCCTACTACAAAGAAGCTGTCTCAAACTCCTGGGGAAATTGGTTGGATTTCTGGAAGAATATCAAAGAAATTACAGGGAAACAAACTAAATCCTCCCCAACCATGCTAAAGGTTGATGGGGCCATCACCCTGGATCCTCTGGTCATTGCGAACATCTTTAATGATGCATTTTCTGATCTCAGCAGCGTCCTTCCCCTGGATTTTTTCCTTAACACTACCCACGCTATCCCCGATGATCCTCCTACCACTCTCCCACCCTTCCACTTCAAAGAAATTAACCTGCACGATACCCAAACACACATCACCAAAGCAATTTCAAAGTCGAGATCAAGTGGAGACTTACTGGATCTAAAACTCCTAACCCTCACTATGGATGAGGTTCTAGTCCCATTAACACACATTCTCAATCTCTCCCTTAGCACTGGTCAGTTTCCTGACAAATGGAAGGTGGCTACAGTTACTCCAGTCCACAAAAGCTGAGATAAGACCTGCCATGCGAACTATCGACCTAATTTGATACTACCACCTCTCTCCAAGGCACTCGAATGCATAATATCCAACCAACTCACAGACTACCTGGACAAACACAGTCTCTTATGCCCACAACAACATGGCTTCAGAAAAGGTCATAACACCTCTTCTGCATTACTGGAGTTCACTGGAGCACTGCACGGCACATTGGATATGGGTCTCTTAACCAGGGCAGTATTTGTAGATCTGACCAAGGCCTTCGACACAGCCCACCATTGTCTGCTGATACAACAACTCCATCATTTAGGACTCTCCTGACAATGTCTAATGGTTCAACAGCTATCTGCAAAACAGATATCAATGAGTCAAAATTGCTGGGACACTCTCGGACCTCAGACCGGTCCGATCTGGAGTCCCTCAGGGATCCATCCTGGGTCCGTTACTCTTCGGCCTTTTTCTTAACACGCTCCCGAAATCTTGTACTGAACAGATTATCCTCTATGCTGATGACGCCGTCATCTTCTCCTCCCACAAGGACCCTGTGCTCCTGCAGACCAATCTTCAGCAAGGCTTTGCCACAGTGGAAAACTGGTTCATTCATCATAAGCTTGTCCTCAATCATAAAAAAAAAACCAAGTAATGCTCTTTAACAGCTCTCCAAACAGGCATAGATCTCACCCCCTAGCTATCTCTACCAGCAATGGCAACACCCTTGAGCAAGTGCAGTCATTCAGATACCTAGGGTTATCCCTGGACTCAAATCTCTCCTATGGGGCATACATAGACAACGTTGCCAAATCAGCAAATATGCACCTAGGCCTACTTTATCGACATAGACAACACCTTACTGCAGAAGCACTGAAGATTGCCTTCCAAAGCTTGGTGGTCTCCATCATTGATCATGGCCTTATAATCTATGACTCTGACTCTGACACTGCCCTGAGACAAATTTCAACATCACTTAGCAAGGCCTGCAGGCTTATCTCTGGTGCTCATCGTCTCATACATGTGACCTGTATGCCCGATCTGGGTGGCTTCAACTTTCAAATTGCATAAAATACCAAACCAGTATTATGGCAAAGAAAGTAGCCATGGGCCTCACTCTGCTGGGAGTCCAAGCACTGCTTAGTTCTAGACTAAAGCCATGTAACACCAGGGGCTCTGAATACCAGCTCCTCAGTTTCCCCGCTGTCGCACCTCTCAGGGCCAAAGATCCTTTGCCTTCAGAGTGCCTAGCTGGTTAAATGCACTCAGTTCTGACATCTTCTCCACTACCACCCTTGGCTCATTCAAACATAAACTCCACCTCCATCTTACTAACTTTAGCTCCTGTGAATGCTACCTATAATGTCCTCAACCATCTCATTTTTGTTCCCTCCAACTATCACCTACCACATCTCCATCCCCTCCTTTTCCTCTATGTTAATTATTTATTTCTTCTTTCTTTTCACCACTCCTGACTCTCCCCTCTTCACCCCCTACCTCTTCTGAGCCCTCAATGATATTTCCCTTTTTGTTGACTAGTTTCAGCCTGCTCTCAGTTGATGACCATGCATTTTGGCTGCAATTCTTGCCCTCTCCAACTCCGCTTCTCATGTTTATCTTCATCTTCCACCTCCCTCCCTCCCTCCTACTTATCCATCTGTTACTCTGTGTTCCCATGTATACATTCTACTTATTCTAGCTATTGTATTGATCTATCATTGTAACCTAATATGCCAACCTATTTATTTTTTTGTTCCTATTTCTGTAACTTGTATAGTATTTGTTCTCCAATGAGGAACCTTTATAAAAGAGCCTGGCTCAAAGGTACGTGTAATTCTAGTTGAAATAAAATAAAAATAAAAATCACCAACCAATCAAAATCTGACCAAACAAACCAAGGAGCTGTGGCCTTCCACCTATCACCACAATCCCCATTAGACCGAGCCGCACAGATATCAGATCTTATGCTGGCAACCTTATCTGCAAAGAACCAAGCATACTCATCACACTTCCCTTGTGACAACACTCTCTGTGACTGGAGAAAGGCTTGATTGCATAGTCTGTCCACAGTCTGGAAGAGCTGGGCTGGTTGGTTCTGCGCAGTAGCTATCTCCCTGGACAGGAATTCTGCCTTCTTATCTGAGCTGCTATACAGGAATCAATTGGCCCCCATTGTTTCCTAGTCAAAAGCTGTCCTCCTTTGACTTGATGTTTTTTTTTCCCCAAATAAAATGCATAACCAGGCATTTCACTGCTTGGATTTGGTATGGAAGGGGAAAAGCTAACAAGGATCACCTCTGTGTATCCACCTTCAATGAGTTCTGTAAGGGAACATAATTATTTTGCTGTATGCTGACATTTGTGGGCTTCATGTAAGTTAAGAAATATTTTACTTTAGGAAGAACTTTTTTCATGCAGCATCATTCCTGTAAGGAAACAGGGGAGATATCATGTAGGGTTAGTACCTCTGTTGTAGTCTCAATAAGAGTACATCAAAGAACTGGGAAAGTTCTTCCACCAATTCCATGACATTTGTTGGGGAGTCTTGCGGGTCTGCTAAATACAACAGTACTTTGTGTGCATATCAGGCTATTTTATGTTCCCTCTGGTCTAAGGTTAATCCATGTATGGCCTGGTCCTGACAAATCCTCTGAGCCAGACGCTCAATGTGGTCAGTGTCAGTGACTCAGTAGATAGCACACTCACCTCTGAGGCTGGGAGATCATAGGGCTGTGGGTTCAGTTCCCACATCTGGCACTTGAGTTAATATCCCAGTACTGACACTGTAGTACAGCATAAGAGTGGTGCTGCACTTCTGAGGTGCTGTCTTTCGGATGAGACATTAAACCAAGGTCCCATCTGCCTGGAATGGTGGTAGTTCAGGTGGATTTTAAAGATCCCATGGCACTTATTGAAAAGATTAGGGGAATGTTTTATTAAATCATAACAAAATATATATATATATAGATCCATAATAAATCATACAAATCATTGAGAGAAAGAAATAAACATAAATCAGCATTAATTCATACAAAACCCCAAAGAGAAGTAAAACATTTTAAATAATGCAAACACCTTATAAATAAGTATTAATTCATACAAAGTCCCTAAACATATTACAGAAAACAGTATATACCCCCTCCCCCTTCCCTTACATATATATTTTTTTCCAAAAAATCAAAATAGGACCATTTCTCAGCCAGTTCTCTTGTATTCCCCTTTAATAATTCATCAGACTTCCATTTTTTATTTCCCGTATTATAATAAAATAAATATCTAAAGCAGCAATGTCCTGTTGCTGCAAAACTAAATGAAATCTACAAATCCATATCCAATATAAAAAATGGGCAAACAAAACCCTAACCGTACGTATATACAACTGATTAAATCGAGTAGCAGGGATCCCAAAAAACAATAATGTAGAAGCTGGAGGTACAGGTAGCCTATCTTTCCATCTGTTTCTTACAATATCACAAAACTGAATAATATAAGGACTAGAATAATATAAATGGTCTATCATTTCTATCACTTCTACACAACACTCTCTAAGACAATACCTATCATACAAAGCTTTATACTTCTGGTTTCCTTTAACATTTATTTTCTGATGAACCCCCAACCACACTGTATCCCCATTTGTTCAGGGATCTGGGGATCCATAATATATGCAGATATTGACTCCTGTTGAAAGCATGAAAAACTTGAAAAAGGGTGTTCCTGAAACCAACCTACCAATAATTCTTTGTACAGAAGCTTCCTAGAGAAGGTTTGTACCATATTATATTTTACTTCCCATTTAATAATCCAGTCAAATATCCCCTCCCACCTTTTTACTAAATGAGGACTTTTATTTTTATGAACAAAAATACCCTTCTCCCATTCTAACAAAATTCCTTTGAGTAGAGAAACCTCCCATATACTCCATAAATGAGTAGCACCTTTTATCAAGGGTACTATATTCGTACATAAAAACACTGTGAAAAAAAAAAATAGGATTCAACATATTCACCCTCCATCTTTAACTTCTTTATATAATATGGTCCTTTTAATAGGGTTTAAATGGCTACCCCAAAAACAAGTGAAAAATACTCTAGATAAAGAAACTTCCAGTTTTTTAGATAGTATAATGATAGCGCTAATGTATAGAAAAATAGGGGTTAAAAAGGACTTAATCAGGAAAACCCTTTCTTTTTCCCAACTTTCCATCTACTCACCATCTCACTCCTGACAGATAATAATCGAGACCAATTATATTCTGCCATTCCACTACCTCCAAAATAGACTCCTAAAATTTTACATGGGTTTGTAGCTACCTCACAACCTCCAAGCACTTCAAGTCTATACATTTTGTTTTCCTAATGTTCAAAGTAACCCCTGAAGCTTTCTCTACCACCTGAATAAGGTCCAACGCCATAATCAGAGACTGTTGGTCCTGAATCAATAAACACATATCATCAACATATGCCAGTACTTTACAGGCAGAAGAATATCCCCGGATAGACCTAAAATTTTAGGGGATTCCTGCAGAAGTCTCATAATTGGATCAATCATAAATACTTAAAGGAGGGGGCTCAAGGAACAACCTTGAAGCACCCTTATCAACACCTGAATTTTAGGACCCATAATACCATTATCATAAGGAACTACAAAAGCTAACCCATAGCAAACTTCTAACCAACCTACAAACTCTTTTGGAATCCCATATGCAAATAAACAATCCCATAAAAAAGAATGAGATACCCTATCAAATGCTTTGGCCTGATATAAACTAACCAGAAAACCAGAATTCTCCCCCATACCAGTCCCTCCATCCCCTTCTACCACCTCCCTAAGTAACAGCAAAGCGTCATTAATTTTCCTTCTGGGTATTGAACAAAATTATGTTGGACTAATCAAATCTTCCATAACCATCGCTAATCTATTTCCTAATAATTTGGCAAAGTCCTTAAAATCAATATTTAATAAAGTAATAGGATGCCAGTTAACCAAATCAATTGGATCCTTGGATTTAAACAAAAAAATAACAGACCCTCATACATTTTGTGAGGTAAATAACACTCTTCTTGAAAAAATCTATATACAGTCAGCATTTCTACTGGAATAATCTCCCATAATAATTTATATATTTCATTAGGCAAACCATCGGAGCCTGACTCTTAATTACCCTATCCATTTCTAATTTTGAAAAAGGGGATATCAAAATCTCACAAAATTCTTCAGCAAATTTTGGTAAAGCTGCTGTCTGTAAAATTTGGGAGGTAAAGTGAGAAAATTCCACTGGGGAGCCAAACATTTCTTTGTCATATTGAACAATGATCCCATAATATAGAGAATAATTGATAGGCAAATGGTGTTATGAATTTTTTTTTTACACACCCAAGGTGTGTGATGACCCATAAACCTCGAGGGTGTGTGAAAAAAAATTTATATACACACAGTTGCGTATTTTTTAATTTTTATAATTACTGGTGCAGAGTTTGCTTAGTGTCTCAGTATATCTGCTATTAATACACACACACACACACACACACACACACACTGGCTCACAGACACTGTCTGTCTCTCACACACACACACACACACACACACACTGTCTTACTCACATACACTGTCTTTCACACACACACACACACACACACTTTCTCTTTCTCCCTTGCTCTGTCAGACTAACCTTTTTTTTTTTAAACTGTCAGCTATGGACTGGTACTGGGGTCCGTCCAGCATTCAGCTTGGAGTCGACGACTGCATCTCCCGATCCAGAGACACGGCGGATCAACCAGAGAGTCATTTGTATTTGGAAGGTGGGATCAACCAGATAAAATAATACAAAATCAAATAAAGATAGGGAGGGTGGTAAATAAAAGCGGCTCATCGGCAAGAGGAAAAAGCGAGCCGCCATTTTTCAAACTATTCAGCCCTTACACAGGCACGAGCCAATGAAAAGGCCAGAATTCAGAAGTGACACACAAAGGAGATAGGCGGTTTCGCAAATGCCGTAATAACTCGTTTTCGAGTTATTACGGCGTTTTGAAGAGCCTTGAAAACCGTTTGATAAAGGGGGTCACCAGTAATTATAGTACCATTATCTGTTGCTAGTTTTCCTTATGGTGTTTTTAGACATTTAATCAATTTCTTCTCGTTAAGCTTTTGACAACTGACAAAAGGATTAATACTTTCAGCTTTCCCCTGAGTACCAAAAGTTTGTTCTTTCTGAAGGGAACATAAACGGTCATAATGATATGATCTCATATTTTGTTTGACTGCAGCAATCTCCTCTCTAAGATCCATCCCTTCCTCACATTGCCTTGATATTAACACACCTAGTTCATATCTGAATACTAAGTATTCCTTGTATTTCGATATAGCTTGAACTTTTCCATGAGTCTTAAAAAATTCTACAATAGGAATTTTTAAATCTTTCCACCATAATCCTATATCATCATATACGAATATCATGGAAACCTTATCTGTTAGCAATTCTTTAAAAGCAGACACAATTACGAGATTTCCTAATAAAGATACATTCAATCTCCAAAACCCTGAACCAGTTTCCCTTACTGGGGGGGGGGATTGCAATATTTACCCCAATCAACATATGGTCTGATGTTTCTATGGGTAAAATAAAAATTTCAGAGACTTCCAACATTTGTTTCAAAAATAAGAAATCAATTCAGGAGAAAAGATTACCTTTAAAAAAGGTGGCTTTGCCAGAGCTTATACTACTCTCCTGAAAATCTTGCAGTCCAGCCTATAATATCAGGTTTTTCAAAAAAAGTCTTATCACAATATTGCTTTCCTTTAATTTTCTGAACTTGAAAATTTATATTAAAATCACCCCCCAAAAAATCTTTCTGTTAGTAAACAAGTAAGGCTGAATTTTCATTAACAATTCAATTCTTAAAGCTTTTGATTGTGGACCATAAACTGTAATCAAGCTACATGAAAAAGAATTAAGAACTACATCTAATAATAATGTTCTACCAGGATCAATATCCAGTAAATGCAATACCTGAACATTAGAAGAATGAAAACAGAACCTCTGAATCTGGGGAAACTTGGCTTGAAATATGTGGATCTTCTTCCATAGGGTCTTCCCTATCCACCTGCTCCCTCCACGAAGTGAAAGCAGAAAATCCATTAGAAATGGGTAAAGGTGATGAAGGTAACACTGTATGCACATAGTCTGAACATTCTGCCCTTAGCAAGCTTGAGGAGGGAACTCCTGGACTCCCTGGAAAAGTACTGTTCTGTAAGACTACTACTTCCATGTGCTCCTGAGGGGGTACATTGGACTGAACCAAAATGCATCTAGGAGAACCTTGGGAGGTTACTAAGGTGGTTTCCACTATCTCTACACCAGAACTCACTTTATCTTTATTATTAGCCTGAGATAAAAGGGGGACAGCTGTACCCTGCCTTCCCATATGCAACCACTCCCTACTACCACGAGAGGAGGAGACACTACTTCCACCCCTTCCTCTACACCAAAGCGGAGGAGGATGTACCATAACATGTTCTACCCCATTCCTATAAGGCCTCTGAGCTTGAGAGAGAAACATCTCATGATCTGAAGACTCCTCTGAATTGTGGGCTGCCCATGGACACTCCTGAAAACCATGGTCTTCATCCCCACAACAATTACAGGTTGGGGGGGCTGTACATTGGGCAGCAGAGTGCCCTAATACCCCACAATGAAAATATTTTATGCTATCACAGTCATTGTTTAAATGTGTTAAAGCTCCACATCAGTAACAACTTTTAGGCTGTCCTGCATAAAACAATATACCCCTGTCCCTCCCCCCAAAAAAGGAACTTGGCAGATGTTAAATCCCCTATCAGTTTGTTTTAATTGAACCCAAAAGTTCCATCCTCCATTCCAAAATCCATTCCCATCCATGATTGGCCTAGGATATTCAAAGATTGTACATCATTTTTCCAACCAAAATTTAATATTGTTTATATCTACCCCCTCATTCCTAAACAACACTGTTATAGTTTTAACAGTGGGTTTAGTTATGGGGATTGGCAAGAATTCTTTCCATTCTTCTAAGTCTTTCTGTTCATAATATAGTTTCCAAAATTTACCCAAAGTACCATCGAACAGAAACTAACATCGTAATTCCTATCCCCAGGTGCATGTATAAATGCATACACATCAATAGGGGTAAAACCCATCCGATCTTTAATAAGGGTTTTTCCCACCCAAAGTCTATCAGGAGGAATTGGAGCCTTCCCAACATATCAGATCTGAACTAAGAATCTCCTTTTGGCTGCTTCTTCAGGCTTATGAAAAAGCCCAGCATATGACTTAGAACTCCCCCGTTCTTGCACAGCAGGCAACGCTTCTCTAGAGAAACAACTGTCTTTTCCCCAACCAGTCTTTTGCGGCAAGCCTTCCCCCTTCTCTCCTACCTTTTCCATAGCGATAGCTAGGAAGTCCTCTTGAAAGTTATCTTGCTGAGAACAACCACTTAGAACCCCAGATTCCTGGTGATCCAGCGAAGGGGGAACCGCGTCTGGCACAGCATCTAAACCTAGAGCCTCTGTATCAAAATGCACAGGTGTAGAAGAAGCATTTGGGCACCTAGGGTTTTGTCCAGCTATACTGCTGAGTTGTATACTTGGGTTACCTGGAGAACCCGGAATCGGTACCAATGGATCAGGAACCCAACAATTCCCTTTATATAGTCATCCTGCTCTCTGTATAGCGTCCTCCGGAGACCAGTCTTCTGCATCTCTTGATAAACCATTTTCATTTGTCAAAACCTCATAATTACTCTCCACATTTCTGTCAGGGGCAGAACCAGCATTTATTGGTAGACGTTTGCTAGTACCTAATATGGGACTAGCTACCGACCGTTTCCGTTTTTTCCTTTCTTCCTCCAATCTGGATCTGCTGAGATTATATTCCTGTTCTGCAGTAGAAATTAGAGCCAATAATTAAGTTTTCTTTACCTCCAGTTCCTCTTGAAGTTTAATTTTCTCAGTATTCAGGTCACCAACAACATCAGCCATAAAAGGTTGCTCCATACATGTCTCCAGTATTACTCTTGGTAGTGAATTCACATCTATGATAACACTCTCTTCAGGATGGATATGTATTTCCTCTGGAGCTCCCAGAAATCTGACCATCCCCATCCATGGTCTGGGACATACTGAGCTTCTCCACACTCTCCTGTAGCGCTTCAGCGCCCTCTGCAACAAGAGTAGGGGAATTTCCTTGGTGTCCTGGCCAAATTTCCCCCATTCACTAAAAATACCACCAACAGCTTAATCTGGTTCAAGGTCAGTTGACATTCATCTGTATCCACCCCCCCACCCCGGGTCGTGCCTGAGAATAGGCAGGATTTGTCTAGTGCACTTACCCGATCAACAAAAACTAAATAAAATAAAAATAAATAAAATGTAAAGTGTGAAGAGCACTGGCGACAAGAGGCACAAAAGGACTGATGATAAGTGGCACCCTTTATGGGTACCACAACCTAACTCAAATCCTGTGGGAGAGGTGCTCATTCACCCTCAAATAGGCCTGAGAGGCAGCTTATACCATTTGAATATGCTGTATAAATGTAGGGGATAAACTGGCAAGGACACTGCATAAATAGTTCTAGTCAGTATGATCAAATGCTTTTTCAGCATATCCATGCTCATAATTATTGCTGGTTGTTTTAAGTGGTTCAGGTGATATATGATATGCACTGTTCTGCACACACTATCCTACTGCAGTCTGCCCACCACAAGCTCAGTCTGAACCAAGTCAAGCAGAACAGGGACAATTTTCTCAAGCCTTCTGGTTAAAACAGCTGTGAGAAACATATAAACATCCACTATGGAATTCAGACAGTAAGTAGGACACAAAGTAGGGTCCCTACCAGACTTGGGGATCACAGATATAACTGCATAGTTCCAAGAGGGAGCCATTTTACCCCCCTCTGCCAAGGCTGCTCAGAAATTGCCCCACCAAAAGCAGTGAGAATGTATCACCCTTTAATAACTTACAATATTCTGATGGGATCCTGTCAGAATTTGAATATTTTCCTGTTTTACTACTCTGTATCTCTGATAATATTTCCTCAGTACTTATTGGGGCACACAGGGAGTCGCTTTGTTCCTACATTACCTTTGGTAGTTGAAGATGTTTAAGGTCTGGACAATGTCACTCTGATCAAGTCTTACTAAGAGTGACCAATGAGATGGATCAGAGATTTGCAGTGGACATGGCCTACCTGGATATTTTGAAGGCCTTTG
Source organism: Neoceratodus forsteri (assembly GCA_016271365.2). NCBI lineage: Eukaryota > Metazoa > Chordata > Ceratodontiformes > Ceratodontidae > Neoceratodus > Neoceratodus forsteri. The sequence goes on from CM057459.1 coordinate 878,113,704, forward strand.
ACACTGTTCCACATATGAGATTTGTAAGCAAGTTGGGTAGCTTGGGGTGAACAATAAGGTGGTAACTTGGGATAGAAACTGGTTAGGGAATAAGAGACAGAGGGTATTGGTTAATGGAGTTTGCTCTGAGGAAGGGAGGGTGACCAGCGGGGTGTCTCAGGGTTCACTGGTGGGACAAGTCCTGCTTCTCCTTTTGGAAGCAGTAGATTTGTGAGATTACCAGGGGAAAGAGCTATAGCTTCCCCTTCCCCATCACTTAACTGCTAACTGCTATATGAGAGCGCTAACTGGGAGGGGCCTATGACCCATGAAAGCAGAGTCAGCTGTACCCACACTCCATTTTGCTTCTCCTTTTAGAAGCAGCAGATGTGGGAGAGGAACAGTGGAAAGCAGCTACAGCTTCCCCTCCCCCATCACTTAACTGCTAACTGCTAGCTGAGACAACTTACTGGGGGGGGCTTGTGACCTTTGAAAGCAGAGTCAGCTGTACACCAGCTCCATTTTGCTTTTCTAGAATTGCCCTGCCACCCACCCTTGGCCAGTTCAATTTTTATAGTTGCTGGACTTGACTTGACAACAGGTACTTCCTGTTGGAAGACAGGATGGGTGGCCTCCCCAAGACACATAAACAACAGGTACTTCCTGTCTGAAGGCAGGAAAGGTGGTATCACCAAGACACCTAGATAAGCCACACTTGTAGAAAAAGGAGTAGCCCTCCCACCCATCCAGCTGTCGGAGGTCTGTTGGAGCTCTGACTCAGAGCAGTAAGTTAATATTTTTTGTTATTTCATGAGTGACTTCTCTTGGCGGGAGACCAACAGGGACTCAGGAAAAAACCCTAGAAACAGTCAAAAGGAGCTAGATCCATGTCAGCACTCACTGACACTGCCCACCCACCCTCCAACCTGGGTTCTGTCCTAAGCATATAGGCACAGATAGTGACTGACAGCAGGAACTTCCTATAATAGGACAGAAAGAGTGGGATCTCCAGGATGCTTGATTGACCTAGCTTGAATTAGCCCTCCCTACTGCTGAATCTGCAGCTGTCACAAGCTAGATTCAAAGAAATGATAGGAAGAGAGTCAAAGAAAGGGTACAGTAGGAGGAATCTACAAGATACACCTTAACCAAGGAAGATTCCTCACCTGTAATCAATACAACATATTCACTACAAGGCAAGTTGCACTACAAGGCAAATCAAAATGGATGTAGTTAGTTGCCATGGTTGTGGGGCACTCATCTCCAGGGGACTTCTCTGGAGAGTGAGACACTGCCCCATTTGTATAACTCTAAATGAGCTCAGGGCTCAACTGGGTGCAGCATGGAAGGAAATAGCCAGGCTGTAGCATCAGCTGTGCTGGAGCTCTCCCCCACCATGTCCACTCCCTCAAAGGCCCACAGGCTTAGGGGGTGGTTGGTGGTTGGGCGGGGGTTGCAGAGTAGAAAGGATGAATTAAATGAACCCTGTCCAACCCACTGCCATCTTGACTGCAAACAATTCTGCATCCCTAGAAAGGATGTAGGATCTTTTTTTTTAACATAATAAGCTTTATTGATGTTTTTTCTCAGTACAGATATTCACTGAATAAATTCAAAATGTCCTTATAGCCAGTAAACAAGTTGACGAAAACTATTGTATAGGGGAGTTATGCAGATTACCGCTATCATCATAGGTTTGTAGCATTTGCAGCTTCAATGACATTAGCCTGTACTTAGTCAATATCTATATGGTTACAGTCATGCTCCATAGTATCCTGATTTCATTGTGTATAACTATACCACAAGTAGGAGAGTTTCCTATTTTTCATGATACTGTATGGTCTTACCCTACTATTTAAGGAAGTCATCATCTCTTCCATTCTCAAGGCCACTGATATCGAGATGTGCCATTTCTCAAAGGTGGGCACTTTTTGTCCAGCCACTGTCTAATAATTACCTTTTTGGCAATGGCCACTATAAGGGTGATATGGAATTAGTGAATTCCAAAGACCTTGCCCATGTCCAGGCCAAGGGTACAGATTTTCAGTGTGAATGCTGATTGTAGGCCCAGAATGGGGTCCAGTTTAGTGCAGATATTGTCCCATAGTGGCCGAGCTTTAAGACAATCCCATAGTATGTGTTTCAATGAGTCCGTATATTCCTGGCATTTTGTGCATGTGGGTGACTGCAGCTTGCCCATTCTATACTTTTCATTGGGGTGTAATATAGATTATGAGCTGTTTTGTATTGCATGATTCTGAGGAGCCCTTCATGTTTGATGTATTTATGAGTACTTAGCCAAATGGTGGATCATGTGTTGGTATCCTGAAGTTCCGGGAATTCAGACTTCCAGTAAAGGCAGATGTCCTGCTCTAAGGGAATCGTTATTTTTTTCAGTTTTTCATATAGTAAAGATGTGGAGTGGTACTGGATGGTGAATCTGGTGAGTTCCATCCACTGAAAGGGGTCCTGGAAGGACCAGTCTTGGTCTGAGAGTTGATGCAGTAGCACGCTGAAGTTGTAGGAAGGCATATGTGGGAATTTTCATACTGGAGTGGGCTTCCATGAAGGCGGCATAGGTTATGTATGTGTTACTATGTATGACTTGTCCAAGGTGTGTGAGCAGGAGGGCACCTAAGAAGTTTTGTTGTATAGTTCTTTTTGGATTTTGAAGTTGGGGTTACTGATGATGGGCTGGTCCAGAGAGAACAGTGGTTTGGTCTTCAACCACCTATGTTGCTGTTTGCTCACTAGTAGTGATGTTTTGATTGGTGTGTTTTACAGGGTTTTTGGTAGTTTGGCCATGGGTATGTGCAGAAAGGCACTCTTGTCAAGTTTGGTTTGCTGGCAGATGTCCTTTTCAATCTGCAGCCACTGAGGGGTATATGGATCCAGGGGAATTTTTGCCTCTATTGGTTCCACCTGAGTAATTTTCTTGCATGGAGTGCCAGGTACTAGAGATAGAAATCTGGTAGCTGTAGGCCTCCTTGTTTTCTTAGGTGGGTAATCTTATGGTACGCTCTGTGTGGCATCTTATATCCACAAAGAAAGGTGGTTAGGGTGGCTTTTAATAGTGTGAACCATTAGACTGGTATATCTAAGGAAACCTTGCCCAAGGGATATAGAAGTCAGGGTACTATGTTTATTTTAATGATGTTCATCCTAGCACATAAGTTTGGGGGAGGGCTGTCCACTGTTCAGGGTCTTGTTTAATGGTTACTAATAGAGGTTTGAGGTTTTGAGTGAAGATTCTCCTTGGGGAGGGGGCCATGTGGATACATAGGTACTTAAGGGTGGTTGGGATCCATGACCCTCCCCACCACTAAAACAATTGATCTCATGTAGCCCAGTGGTTGAGGGGCATGATGCATGTTGTTTCAAGCTTGATCTTACACCGGGATAGTTGCTCAAATTCTTGTAGAAGGTTAATGGTTGTCAGTATGGATTGCAGGGGTTCCTTCAGGTGAAGGAGGATGTCATCATTCTGGGTCGTGCCTGAAAATAGTAATTTTATGGTTAGTGAACCTACCTGGTTAACAAAAACTAAATAAATAAATAAAATAAATCTGCAAATGTTGAGATCTTATATCGTTGTGGGCCTGCCCTTATTCCTTTATCTCATCTCACTATAAGATTCTCCAGGTCAGAGGTTCTATGTATAAATTAAAGGGGGTGGGGGCAGCCTTGGCGCATTCCTTTGTGTAGACAGAAGGGTTCAGAGTTGATGCCATTACATCTAATAAAGACTGTTGGGGAGGAGTGCAATAGTTTAACCCATTCTATGAATTAGCTGGGGAATCTACAGTGTTGCAGTGTTGGATATAGAAAGTGCCTGGAGACTATGTCAAATGCTTTTTCTGTGTCTAGGGACATCAGTATGGATGGTTGTGCAGAGTTCCTGGACAAGGCCATTAGGTAGGACAGTTTTCGCATGTGGTCAGAAGGTAGGTGTCTTTGCATGAAAGCCACGCTATCAGTTTCTATCAGAAATCCAACACTAGAGTCACTCTCTGTGCTAAGATTTTAGTTAAGATTTTTATATCTGCGTTGAGCAGATAGATCGGGTGGTAATGCTCTATGTATTCTGGGTTCTTTCCCAGTTTTTATATTGAGGTGATTTCTTCTTGTTGCAGTGAAGGTTCTAGTATATGGTGCTTGTGAGCATAGTTGTATAGGGTACTCAGGGATTAGGAAAGGGAGCCACTGAGGGATTTGTAAAGGTTTTTTGAAAATTCATCTGGGTTAGGTGCCTTATCTAAGGGAAGGTCTAATACAGCTGTTCGGACCTCCAGCTGAGAGATGGGAGCCCCTCACTTATCCAGGTGCTCTATGGGTACTTTGGGGAGGTTCACTGCATCAATTAATTGTTTGATGTGTTTTTTTTGGGGGGGTTCTTCCTTATAAAGGGATTGAAAATATTTAGTGAAGGCTAATGGATTTCTCTAGGCTGGGTAAGTAGATTATCATTTTTCGAGAGCTGGATGCCTTCAGTGTTTTTCAGGGATTCTCTGTGCTTCAGTTGAAGAGCCAGAAGTCTGCTGGTTTTTTGCCCCTGATCTATATAATTTTTTTTTGTGTGCAGAAGATCATTAATTCTGCATTTTCTTTTAACAGTTCTTCATATTATACCCTAAGCAAATTAAGTTGTAGCCAGTTCTCTGTGGAGGATCTGGATATTTGTTTCTCCTTGGATCTTATATCTCCTGAGCAATGTGCTCATCTCATGTGCTCTCTTTCTTTTCCTTGTGGCTGCTATACATAATAGCTCCACCTAATGGTATATTTGTATGCCTCTAAAACATGGGAGTATTTTGTTTCTGTGCTTTGATTTTCTCTGAAGAACTCCTCAGAGAAGCACTTGAGTCTATCTACTGTCTTGAGGGTTTTGAGGATGTTGTTATTGACCCTCAATATATGGTCTTTATCCTGTAGGATGGGTGTCGAGAAGAACAGGAGAACTGGGGCATAGTCTGACACCACATCTGGTTGTTTTAGCAAAAATATCAGGAGTGGTAAGGAAATAGTTTAGGCGAGGGGATAGTTATGTACTGGTGACAGAAATGTATAGCTCCTATCACCTCGGTGTAGCACTCCCCATGTCTCAGTGAGTCCCAGGGAGTCCTGTCGTTCTCTCAGGGTCCTTTGGTTGGAATTTAGTCCTGCCTTCTGGGCTGAGGATCTGTCTATTGTAGTGACTTGGACCGAGTTTCTGTCCCCTGCCAGTATCATGGGCAGTGAGTGGAACTTAGTTTGGTCTTTTTATTTGGACTGTATATGGATGCCAGTATGAGCTCCGTCCCATCTAATGACCCATGGAGAATTATGTAGCACCTGTTTGGGTCCCCTACTTGTTCATGTAGTTGGAAGGGGGTGTTACAATGTATCAAGATTGCTGTGCCCCCTTTCCTGTTATCCTGCCCCATTTTGTAAGCTTGACCCACCAACATTCTGTGCCACAAATTGGCCTTTGAGAGTGGGGTATGGGCTCCTGCAGAAAAGCAATGGTGGTGCCTTCCTGTCTCAAATGTCGAAGTATTTTTTAAGTTTTCTTGTGCGCATGCAAAAGAAACATTATGCAACAGCTTAGGAGAGAAGCAGGTTGTGGAGGTGTGACACTGTGGCAGCCAACGGTGGCACTGCATTTGGGGGCTTGGCACTGGTGGACCAATGCAGGCACACTATGCTGAAGACATTGGTTTCCAAAAGTGCCACCAAGTTGAAATGATTTCACCACTGCAGTGAGGGGTTGCTTTGTCATTGCAGTGACAGCCATTCCACTGCAATGAGGGAGCAGCCTGTCATTGCAGGGCAGTACCTTGCCCAGTGTAACATTTTTTTGTAAACATGGCGGTGGCTTGCCGCTGCCTCCCAGCCCCATGAAAGCTGATGTGGGTGGTTGATCCCCCTATTGGTATGCCCTGACCCAGTTCATTTGCTGATGCGGGGAGCCCACTTCCTGTTAGCATAATGTAACCCTCTCCCCTATTTGTTGTGTGCCAAGGGGGTGCCCAATGTCCCTCGGCATCATGCCCCCCAAACAGTCATTCTTTGCCAATAGGGAACCCAATCCCTATCAGATTAAGTCCTCCACACCACAGAAAAGGCACCCCACCCCAGTGTGCTGAAAGCAAGCCTGAAAAAAAAACAACCTTCCCACAATTATTTTATTTTTTTCTCCCTGAAAGAAAGGAAACAGTCCCACACCAGTCACCGTCCCCTCCCCCTACCTGCACCCATCAACTGCACACCCTACCTCCCCACCCACACCCTCACCCCATACTTACATCTGGAGCCTGGCACGATGATCTTCGGTGGACCAGGAACACATCTGCACTCTTCAAAGCCGACCGTGAACTGAAGAAATGCCAGAAAGCTGTATAATGGCATACATAGATTTTTTCAACTTTGGAGCATATCTCAGGCATTTTTGGGAATTTGGCACCAAATATTCAACATGGTGTTATTGGGACACCTCCTCATGAATTCAGCCACTGTCATGGCGTTATTCAGTCCGGAAAGGTGATTTCATGGTCACTGCACGGAATCACCTTTCAAGACCAATTAATGCCAGTGTCCATGAGGTGGGCTCTCAAAAAGCCTATGTTGCAAATTTGGTGAAAAAAAATCCAAAATATGACTTTTACAAGTGTGTGTTGTGCAGTTTTCATGCACGCTTGTAACTTCGTGAATTTGTAATATTTTCACTCCAGATTTTCAACACTGGCATTTTCCACACCTCCTTATGAACAATACAGCTGTAATTTTTCAAATCTTGACCGAAATGTGTTTTCGCACTTCCGGCACACAATAGTGCAGATGCTGTTGGAAATCAGTGTTCGGGACACATTAAGAAAATCACAGTGACACTGTTCATGAGCAGAGTCCCTAAAATGCCTATGTTGAAAATTTGGTGACAAAAGTCCATAAAATTACTGTGTTACGAGCGTGCATTGTGCAGTTTCTATTCACGCTCATACCTTCACGAATTTGTAATATTTTCATTCCAGATTTTCAATATTGTCATTTTTCCACACCTCCTTCTTATGAACAGTACAGCTGTCATTTTTCGCATCCTGGCAAAAATGTATTTTCGTGCTTCCAGTGCAGAACAGCACGGTCACTGTGGGAACTCAGTGTTCAGGACAGATTAAAAAAATCACAATGACACTGTTCATGAGCAGAGGGGCTAAATGCCTATGTTGAAAATTTAGTGACAAAACTCCATGAAATAACTGTGTTATGGCGTATGTTGAGCAGTTCACATGCACTCTCGTAATTTCTCGCAATTGTAATATTTTCATTTTAGATTTTCAACAGTGGCATTGTTTCACACCTCCTTTTGAACAGTATAACTGTCATGTTTCATATCCTGCCCAAAATATGCATTTACACATCTGGCACAGAATAGCACGGTCACTGTGGGAAACCAATGTTCAGGACGGATTAGGAAAATCATAGTGAAAATGTACTTGAGCAGAGGTCACAAAATGTTTATGGTTAAAATTTGGTGAAAAAATCCCACTAAATGACTGTGTTACACACGTGCGTAGTGCAGTTTCCACATGAGCCCTGAAGTATGAGTATTTTTAATATTTTCACTACAGATTTTCAAAATTGCCATCTCTTCACACCTCCTTATGAATGGTACAGCTGTCATTCTTCACATCCTGCCTGATCTGTGTTTTCATACATCTGGTGCAGAATGGCACGGTCCCTGTGAGAACTCAAAGTTAGGGACAAATTAACTAAATCACAGTGCCACTGTTCATGAGAAGAGGTCCCAAATGTTTTCATGAGGTGGGGGTCACAGAAAGGCCATGTTGAAAATTTGTAGTGCAAATACCAACAATCACCCAGGGCATTAGGGTTTCTAACCATAACGTCCCACCCTGTACAGACTGACAAGCATCAGGGGTGTGCCTTTGGATTGCTGACTGCAATGCTCATGCTATTCCACCCCCAACCCCCACCCTGCAGCCAGTGACAGGCATTGAGGTGTGCCTTGGAATCTTCAGCCCCAGAGCTCACCCCATTCTCTGATACTGCACCTATTTCAGTGTATGTCCTTATGGAATGGGGTGACTGTAAAGCCAAACACCCCAAGGCACACCTTAACATGTGTCAGTGTCTGCTGGATAGGGTGAAGTGAAATGGCATGAACGTTAGGGGCGATGACCCAAATGCATATCCCAATGCCTGTCTGTCTCTGCAGGGTGGAGGTGGGGTTGGAGTGAAGTTCAGTACTTCACTGCCATTCCAATTCTTCATCTCTCTAACTCCTGCATTTCCTATGCTTTCTTTTTGTGGTGGTATTTCTTCCTCATCCTGGCTGGCAATCTTTCTCCTTATTTCACTGTCCCCCCAGCACCATCCCCCAAGGATAAGACACCCTCCCTTGTGCCCCTATGACTTACTCTTTGTGACAGGGTGGTGTGGAGCAGCTCAACCCACCCAACATGGATCCAGCCAAGGAGATGACTTCTCAGGAGCAGTTCTTGCAAGGGACAGCTTCATGCCACACTGCCAGGACCTTTTTCCTGCTTTCTCTCCTTGAAGGTGACGTGTGCAATAATGCCTGTGGAGAGAGTGCACATGCATCCACATTCACTCCTCCAAGCATTTGCCCCATCTCCTCCACTCACTGCCACATTGGTGCACTGTCCCCAGCCACCAGGGGCCAGTGTAGCACCAACCACTGGTGATCCCCCAGAATAGGACAGCAGTCCCTCAGACATGCGATCCTTCCCCCCCGCTGACCCACAGAGGCCTGTGCTCATTCCTGAACATGGATCACCGGCGTAATGTAAGGTAAGGCATCCAGTGCCTCAGCCCTCAGCACCACTGGGCCAGCTCAAATGTCTAAGCATTCGATATCTATTCTCCTGTGTTTGAGCTCCCTTGAAATTCCAGGTTAGGGTGGTAAAACTGGGGTTAGCCATCTTGGAAGGTGAGTTGTTGACAAAGTATGAGCTTGTATTTGCTGTGGGTGGAGCATAACCAGTGGTTTCATCCTCTAAGATCACCTTCTGGTCTCCTGGACCTGGATCAGTTAGTGGCCAAGAGCATAATTTCTGATGCTTGTGGCATTGTCAGTTGTATCATGGAATATTATGCTAAATGAGGTATTTGGCTGCATGAAAGACTCAAAGATATACATGCTATGCAATACACCTGAAATCACTAATTCACAAATAATACTAGCTCTAACACTACATATTACATAAAATACTATCCTAACTAAATAATAAATGAATAACAAGTTAACAAAGAAGGGGCTCACTGGAGCCTATGCCCATCCCTGATGAGTATCGGAACATGGGCTGTCCAGGGCAAGCCTTGTTATCATTGCGTCTGTGAAAGTCTCTCATGATCATTGATCTCTGATTCCTGACACATCATCAATGGTTTCTTTTTGTAAAACCATCACTGTGTTTTTAGATTTCTGTTCTCCTCTTATTGATTTGTCTATCCACTAGTCTGATGTGAGACTGATATACTTTGTACCACTCCACCCATGTGTGTTGTCTCTATTAATCAACATAATCCATCTTCATTAGTTGTATGGCATTGTCCCCTCCCCCTGTACCTGTGATTGTCATTCTCTTCCATCATTTAACTCTGGCCCACAGAATACCATTATCTACTAGGGTTGCACTGTCCCTGCATGCTGGAGAGTAAGCCACTGACTCTGCTGGGGGGGGGCAGTGTGTTGGTCAAGAGGATAGAGCAGACCAGGGATATGGCATCAGTGGTTGTAATGGAAAAAGCAGCAGAAATAAACATAATCAAGTATGTAATCAAGTAATTGTTGTGGGTTATTCAATGGTAAGAGGGGTTGAGACTCACTTGAGTAAGAATTCACAAACAAAGTGTGATGGTCAAATGCCTTCCTGGCACATCAGCTAAGCGAGATATGGAACGCAGTTGGAGGGTTGTGGGCAGAGCAGATAAAGGACTTGGGGTACTGGTTCACTTCAGAACTAATGAGGTAGCAAATCAGACTGTGTAAGAGGTCAAGCAAAGCATCATCAAACTGAGCAAATAGTTGGGTACTTGAACAACCTCCCTGGCTTTCTCCAAGGTCCTCAGGTGTGGAGCAGAAGTGATTGCACAAACAGGATCAGAAGCAAGGTAATAGAGGAATTTAACATGTGGTTAAAAGAATGGTGTCTGGAAAAAGGATATCACTTTGTAGGTGTCTGGGGAGAATTCTGGGAGAGGAAGTTCTTCAAGTTCGATGGCCTCCACCTAAACAAGCAAGACATGAGAGCACTTGGACAGAAATGTTATGTACTAGTTGGACGTATAAACTAGGTGATGGGGAATTTGGAGCTAGGGAACCTATCAGTCAAATCATGAATGATGGGAACCTAACCGCCACTCCCTCGCTAGTCAGGAGCCAATTCCCACAATACCAGAGAAATCATAAGAAATGAAGTGGGACATGGGAAGGACATAAGCAGAGCCATTTAATATTTAACCTCCAGAATAAAATGAAAGTAGGGATGAAGAGTGCACCAACAGGATTTTGGAAGGGAGCCTGGAAATAAAATGAATAACCTACAGGTGATCATCACAGACACCCAAGTGGACCTGGTGGCCATTAACAAAATATGAACCACAAAGAACAACAACTGGAATTTTTCAATACCAGGCTACACACTCTTTCGACAGGACAGGACAGGAGCTGTTGGGGAGCTAGCAATGTATGTCACAAACTGAATTAAAGCCACTTCACTAAATGGTAACAGAAAGGAAAGGGTAGAAACCCTTTGGGTTCAGCTCACCTTGCCACCAGGAAACAAGGTCTATATTGGGGTGGTATACAGGCCCCTAGGTCAGGCAAAATAGGACAAGGATGAGCAGCTTTTGAAGGAGATAAGAGATGTCACACAGAAAAGGGATATGGTGGTGGTTAGAGATCGGAACATGGCAGATTTGGACTGGAATATCCCTGTGACCAGGACCTCAAAAAGTAAGAAAGTAGTGGAGGCCATTCAAGACTGCCCACTCACCCAACTTGTTAACACTCCAACTAGGCAGGACTCCATCCTGGATGTAATTTTCTCTAACTCAGTAACCCGTGAGGTGGGCGAATGACGAATCTGAAGGGCGAATCTGTAATGGCGACTCCTTCCCAGTGCAGTCCCTCATTGCAATGGGAGGGTAGGGCAACTGGATGAGGCTGTGGGTGAATTGGGTGACAGGATGTCGCTATGTGTACATGCACAAGGGTGTGGGAGTGAGCATGGCAAGCATGGGCTGGGAGGGGGTGGAGAGGCTCTAGGGGTGGCACTGTGGTAGCTGGCTGATCTGCGTCTTGGCATTGGGGGTTGGCTAGTGGTTGGGGTGGGTGAGACCGGGTTCGGGTCCGGGTGCTGGTGCAATTTTATTGCACCCAGCCTGAACCTTTATTTTTTTTACAGCTTTCACCCCCCCGACATACACCCCCTGGAGTTGAGAATCTTTAAGTAGGGGGTGTGTGGGGAAAAGCCCCAGTGAAGGGTGGGTGGAACAGCCCCCCCCAGAAAGCAGTAAAAACTGTCCTGGTGCTATTGTCCTGATGCACCGGGGTTGTCAGAGTGCCAAAAATGTTTTTGGCACTCTGACTGAGCAATAACGATGATCACCTTTAGGCATTCACCATTATCACATAGACCCCTCTAACTCAGAGACACTCAGTGCTATAGAGGTTGGAGAACTGCTGGCAAACAGAGACCACAACTATGTCTGGTTTGTACTATCTCTAGAGAAAGTAAGAGCTCAATCCAGGGCGAAGGTCTTGAGCTTCAGAGGAGCCAACTTTGGGGAGTTGAGAAGATTGGTCAGGGACATGCTGTCTAAGAGCCAGAAAACAATGGAGGTGGAAGACATCTGGGGGAAATCAAACTAGACATACTGGAGCTACAAAATGTTGCCTTAGGACAGTGACAAAAAGGAATGAGCATAAAAGACCCATATGATTCATGGATCAGGTCAAAAATGTGGTCAGGACCAAAAGGATAAGCTTTCACAATTATAGAAAAGATAGGAGTGACAGTAATTGGGGTGATTTTAACCAAAGGAGAAAGAAGCTAAGAGAGCAGTGAGGATGGCAAAGGCAGCAGCTGAACTAAAGATTGCAACAGGGACTAAAGAAGGGAATAAACAATTGTCTGGTTGTTTGCAAGAAAAGAGGAAGAAAGGGGGAGGGATAGTTTGTCTCTTAGATGATGCCACATTAGTTGAGGATGATGGGACAAAAGGCTGCCATTCTGAATAGCTTCTTTTGTTCAGTGTTTACGAAGGAGCATGATGGGCCAATGCCTGAAAGTGGCATTCAAGCAGCCAATTTAGAGATCGAAGCAATGGAGTCTCTGACTTTTAATGCCAACATATTTAGGCAGGGGTTAGTTCAACTAAGAATGGATAAAGCACCTGGGTCAAATGGGCTGCATCCAAGGGTGCCGAGAGAGCTTGTAAAAGAATTGATAAACCTCTTGGCTTGCTTGTTTAATTGTTTGCTATGGTCAGGGCTTATGCCCACTAGCTAGAGAATAGTAGATGTAGTGCCTGTCCAAAAGAGAGGGAGGAGGCTGGCAGCTACAGACCAGTTAGTCTCACTTCAATACTGGGGAAACTTATGGAACCCTTAATTAAGCAGGACTTAGTAAAGTACCTAGAGAAGTAGAGTCTTTGGGATGGCAGACAGCATGGGTCCATAACAAGCAGGTCATGCCAGATGACCCTAATTACATTGTTTGACTGATTGACATAGAAGATTGATTAATAAGCTGGGTAGGCTTGGGGTGGGTCAGAAGTTGGTCAACTGGGTGGCAAACTGGTTGGCGGTCAGAACACAGGCAGTGGTGGTGAACAGTAGACAGTCAGAAGAGATGCAAGTAACAAGTGGGTACCTCAGGGATCAGTCCTGGGGCCAGTCTTCTTCAATATCTTCATCTGTGACATTGCAGATGGACTGGAGGGTAAGGTTTGCTTGTTTCCAGGTGACATCAAGTTCTGTAACAGAATAGATGATCCAGATGGGGTGGGCAGAATGAGAAGAGATATAGAAAAACTGCCAAAATGGTCTGAACAGTGGCAACTTGGATTTAACACAAAGAAGTGAAAGATCATACACATAGGGAAGAGAAATGCTGAAGCTACCTATAGGTTGGGAGGGGAGTTGCTGGCAGTCACAAGGGAAGAAAGAGACTTGGGCATCATCATCACAGATGACCTGTAATCATCCAAGCAGACCACTAAAGCAGTAGGTAAGGCTAGAGGGATGTTGGGGTGTATTAGTAGGGGAATCACAAGTTGGAAGAGGGATGTAATAGTTTCTCTTTACAAGACACTGTTTAGGCCCCATCTGGAGTACTGCGTGCAGTACTGGAGGCCTTTCCTGCACAAGGACATTAACAAAATGGAGGCAGACCAGAGAAGGGCAACAAAAATGGTGTAGGGACTGCATCAGAAAACATATGAGAACATATTAATGGAGCTCAACATGTATACCCTAGAGCAAAAGAGGGAGAGAGGTAATATGATCAAAACATTCAAACATCTTAAGGGCATTAACAAGGTGAAAGAGTCTAACATGTTTTAATATAAGAAAAATAGTAGGACAAAAGGATTCAGCATGAGATTAGAGGAGGCCAATTAAGGGGTAATTTGAGGAAGTTCTTTTTTCACAGAAAGGGTGGTAGATGTATGGAACAGCCTACCTCAGGAAGTGGTGAATATGAATACAGTGCAGGGCTTCAAACAGGTATGGGACAGGCATAATGGAGTGATACAGATGAGTATGAATACATAGGCCATTGACAGAGTAAAAGCCTATGGCACATTCATAAGGTAGAAAAAATAGGCAGACTAAATGGGTCTTGCAGTCCTTATCTGCCATCAACTTTTATGTTTCTATGTGATTAAGGGATTGGACAAGGGCTAGCCAGTGGACCTTCTGTACTTCAACTTCAGCAAGTCCTTTGAGTCAGTGCCACACAGACATCTGTTAAAAAAGTTGGAGGATTTAGGCATGGCCCAGAATATAGTTAGTTGGGTAGATAATTGGATAAAGGGCAAGAAACAGAGAACAATAGTTATTGAGATGAGGTCAGGAGAGGGAGAGGTCACTAGTGGTTTACCCAAGGGCTTTGTCTTAGGCCTGATACTATTTCATATATTCATCAGTGACATTGGCAAAATCATCCAGTGTAAGCTCACCATCTCCATGGATTACACTAAGCTTGGCGGTAGGGTGGACAGCACAGAGGTGGTTAGGGACTTTCAAAAGGACCTTCAGAGACTTGAAAGATGGTCCAATATCTGGCAGATGAAGTTCAATATGAAGAAGTGCAAGGTGATACACCTGGATAAGGGTAACCCGATAAGAGAAAACTGACTTAATGGAGTCCAGCTCTCTACCTCAAAAGAAGAAAGGGACCATCATCCTGGGCACCCTTAAGCAATCCAGTCAATGCAACAGAGCTTATAGCAAAGTCAACAAAATGTTGGGATATAAAGGGAGAGGTTTTGACTGTAGGAACAGGGAGGTGATCCTCTCACTCTACAGGTCCCTGGTGAGGATCCACCTGGAATACTCTATCCAGCTTTGGAGTCCTCACCCAACTTGCCCCCAAAAAGCCACACTAAATATCCCTGGTGGCTAGTGATCCCTCCCCCCACCGGATCACCTACCTGCAGCCCGACCTAAAAAAAATACCCCACCCCAGGGTTGTGAATCCGAGCCCTCTCCCTTCCCCATCCCTGCCTGAGTACCAATGTGCCCTGGTGGCTAGTGGTCCTTCACCTCCACCTCACCCTCCCAAACTAATTGTTCGCAAATAATCACTGAAGTCCAGCAGCACCCCCCTCCATCCCCATCTCCGTCCGTAGCCATACTTTAAAAAAAAATACTAACCGGACTACTCATTCAAAAATAATGAAAATAAAATTAAATGAAAATGAGAAATCAAAGAGCATTTAAGTGGTTAGTACAGAACAAGAAAAACTGTAATTTTATCTGATGAACTTTCCACATGAAAGAAGTCTAATTACAGTCTATTGTTTTGAACTCTGAACGTAGTCTTCTAAGGGCTAGATTTGCTAAAATGGCAGATGTTTCTCTCTATTTTGCTGTTGACAATCAAATTCAGTGGATGATGTGTTACATGTTATGCTCCTTTAACCCCATTTTAATGCTCGGAGAACCATTTTTCTTTTAGACATTTTGGCTAATTCTCATGAACCCTGAGCAAATTTGCTTAACTGATTCATGAATTCATGACCAGAAGAGGTTTTAAATGTGTCTTTGTGTTTTAAAATCTTCTTGTAAATTGGGATTGTACGGTATGCCTTCTCTGGGAGTTACCATTATACAAGGAGCAACTGACCCCACCTGAATATATATATATATATATATATATATATATATTGCTATACGCTATAGAATAATACAGTATCAACTGTATGTTGATGCATTGTTAGTTCTTTGAAGAATTGGTCATTTAAATGGAGACTGATGATCCAGAAAAGTCAGAATCAATTAAATATAGATAACCAGACCTGGACCTTTGATATTGCACACTATGATCAATTTTCCTGCCAGTTATTTTGCACATTAGCTAATATTCATAACTTCCTGGTCCAACTATTACTCTAGACATGACATCATATACCTTAATATTTAGGTACTGAATTAATATACTGTAGTAATAGATAGCATTGCTTAACTATTCTGGTCAGATGTGAGTATTCAGAAATCCATAAAGTGCATTTTTAGGACAAATCTGGGTTTTTAGCTGTTTTCTTCTCATCACCTAGCATACAGACAGTTTGGAATTTTGGTTTAAAACTTTCAGGGTATAGAGGGCTTTCCCCAGAATCGTGTCTTTCATTGCTTTGGTGAAAAAATATGAATCTGTTCCCAAGTAACAAGGATTTGAAGTTTTGACACAGAGCATACTCAGTATGGTCTTTTGGATAGATATTTGATACCCTACTGAGCATGCTCAGAAGATAAATTTCAAATCCCTATAACTTGGGAATGGATTTTTTTTTTTTTTTGCTAAACCAATTGAAGGCCCCGTTTTGTTGCAAGTTCTTTCTACCCTGAAAATGTCTTACCCAAATTCCAAATGATCTAGATTGTATACATATTCTAGAGGTGCAGCAGCACCATTATGGTTAGGGTTGAGTAGGCTGGTTTCATGTTTAATCCCTAAATTTGGACATTAATAGCCTTGCCACCTCTCAATCGATTTGCATAAAATTTAGCATGTGTTTATGGCAGGTAAAAGTCTCTTAACTTGCCATGTTTCATTACAGTCAGATGTGTGGATTCTGAGATCTGTATAGCACATTTTTGTGACAAATGTTAGTTCTGGGTATGCTTGGTAGGGGCAAACATGTATCCAAAAGACCTACTGAGCATGCTCAGAACTGAAATTTCAAATCATGATAACTTGGGAATGGATTCATATCTTTTCACCATCCCAAAGAAATGCATCATTCTGGAACAAGCCCTTTCTGCCTTGAAAATGCCAGACCAAAATTACAGGCCGTCTGAGTGCTAGGATATGACAACAAAAACAAAAACAACAAAAAGAGAAAAACAGAAAGAAAAACACTCATTTTTTCCTAAAAATGCACTATACGGATCTCGGAATCCATATATCCAACTGGAACAAAACTTAGCATCTCAAGAGACTTTCCTCAAAGACAAAGCATGCAAAATTGAATGCAAATCTATTGAACAGGGGCAAAGCTATTAAAGTGCAAAGTTAGAGGTGTCACATTCAACAATCTACTCAACCAAAACTATAGCGACACCACTATAATATATACACAGCCCAGATGCTTTGGAATTTTGGTGTGAAATTTACAGGGTAAACAAGGCTTGACTCAAAATGGTGTCTTCTGTTGATCTGGTGAAAAAAATATCAATCTTTACCCAAGTTATGATGATTTGAAATTATGGTTCTGAGCATACTCAGTAGGTTATCAAACATATATCCAAAAGACCCTTCTGAGCATGCTCAATCCTGCAATTTCAAATCATTATATCCTGAGAACAGATTAATATTTTTTTTCCACTAAACCAATGGAAGGCACCATTCTGGGGCAAGACATTTCTACTATTTTTTTTAATATTTTATTGAGATTTGTACACTTAAAACCTTATAACACAAGCAAAAAAGAAAAACAAATGAAAGTACGTAATTTTCCAGGCAGTCCCCTTCCCTCTCTCCCCTAGAGAACAGTGTCAATAACCCGTCTTAAATTATCGTGTAAAAATGTAAATGAGTGTCTTGACAGGGGTTAGGGGTTAGTTTACACTATATACTAGCTCCATCTATTTATGATACCAAACAGAATGAAGGAGGTAGAATTTTTTTAAATCTGCTTCCATGAGTCTCCTAACAATCATCAATGTCATAAACCTCATTCCATAGTTTTTCCATAGAGGCTGATTCGTATAACATGTACCACCATCTATATATTTCAAATTTATCTATCTTTTGGGCATTGCTGTTTTCATGAATAAGCTGTTTGGTTACCATGGTACCAAAAACAAATGTTTTATACTCATACTTGTCTATTTTAATATTAGCAATATCAATACATGCCATCTACTTGAAATCAAGCAAAATTAGTTTCCTTAAAATTGATGTTAGTAGTCTAGCTGTTTGATCCCACCGATAATGGATAAAGGGAAATTCCCAAAGACAAAGAAACAAATTTCCTTTGAGCCCTCACTTATGCCAACATAATCTATTGTCAGATTCAGTTGCTTTGTTAATTATCATTGGGGTGTAATAGGCTCTGTCTAAATGTTTTTTCTATATGACTTTTTTCTGCATAAATATGTAATGCTTAACAGCACTCAGTCTATAAACTTTCCATTGCTGATCAGTGATGTTTACATTTATTTGTTTGCAACATATCTTATTTAAATCATTTTAAGGATCATTTTTATAAATATTGAACATGACATACAATGACCCCTTAGTAATTGAGATCATGTATCCTAATATGTTCATTGTTTTATAATGTGTATGTATAGAATCAATCTGCTGTATATACAGTAACAGTCCTAGAAGTCTGAAACAAAACCTAAGGGAATCCCCCCCAAACATCAATGTATTAATAACTTATCAATTAATAACAGGTAATTGTAAGTACAGTATCTCATTTACTAGGTAGTTGGTGTTTGTGTCTGTTTCTTTTATGTGCACAAACTCTTGGTATCTAGTATATGACAAAATGGGGTTAAGTTGTACGATGACAATTTGTTCACATACAAAATGGATATATGATTCAGTCTGATCAGCTGGGAAGTGACCATTCCAGGTTACAACTTGTTCAGGAGGGACAGAGTGGGTAGGAAGGGGGGAGGAGTGGCTCTATATGTAAAGGACAAAATAAAGACCATAAAAAATCATGGGACACAGGGGAGAGGAGAGAGACTATGGATTACACTAGAAAGAAGAAAGGGGCATTCATCAGCAGAGGGGTAATATACAGACCGTCAACTCAGGGGGAAGAGGTAGATAGAGAGATTATGCTAGCAATCCAAATAGTGCACAAGGGTGAGGTGTTGCTGGTCAGTGATTCAATGTACCAGATGTGGATTGAAGCATTGAACATCTTGAACTCCCTACAGTGGGCATTTCTTAGACAGATGGTCACAGAATCCACACAAGAGAAGGCAATACTGGACCTAGTGCTAACTAATGGGAACAGTGTTCCAAGGGTTATGGTAGGGGAGCACATGGGGAACAATGATCACCAATCAGTGTGGTTTGAAATAACTGAAGGGTGGAGCCAATGCACACGAGGACAAAAATATTAGACTTAGGAGGGCATATTTCAGAAGGATGGGAAAAAGCCTAGAGGAGGCACTGCTCGGAATACAGGAAAAAAGGTGGTAGAGGAACAGTGGGAGATGATCAAAATGGGATTAAAATGGTGACACAACTTTGTGTAAAACAGGAGAGCAAGGGGGAGAGAAGGAAGGGCATGAAGGGCACAGGGATGAACATGGGTCTTTTTACAACAGAAAGGTTCATGAGGGACTCAGCAACATTTAGAACTGATAAGGTAATAGGACCAGATGGGATTCACCCCAGGATTGTGAAGGAGCTGAGAGAAGTACTATCACTGATGGCACTATTCAAACTGTCATTGGAAACAGTTCAGGTACCCAATGACTGGAAGGGGGCAGATGTGGCCCATCTATTCAAAAGTGCGAACAGGGAGGTAGCAGGCAACTACAGTCCGGTCAGCCTGACCTCAATAGTGGGGAAGGTCATGGATACACTTCTGAAGGAAAGAATAGTGGAACACCTGACTGCCAATGGTTTACAGGACCCTAGGCAGCATGGTTTTATAGGAAGAAGGTCATGCAAACTAACTTCACTGAGTTCTTTGACTGGGTAACCAGGGAGATGGAATGGGGGGCTGGATGTGCCCTTCATGGACTTCAGCAAGGCCTTTGACACCATGCTGCATAGAAGACTGCTAAGCAAACTGGGAAACAAGGGGGTGATGGGGTGGAGAAGAAGGTAGTGAAGTGGGTGGGTAATTGGCTGGATAATAAGACCCAGATGGTGGTGGAAAATGGCACTCACTCTGCAGAAGATAAAGGGACCAGTGGGGTGCCACAGGGATAGGTGATGGGTCCAGTCCTCTTCAGTGTCTTTATTAGTGATGTTACAGAAGAACTGGAAGGGAAGATTTGCCTGTTTGCTGACAACACCAAATTCTGCAACACGGTGGACACACCTGGTGGAGTTTATAGAATGAGGGGGGATCTCATGAAGCTGGAAAATTTCTCAAGGGATTGGCAGCCAGGATTCAACACAAAAAAGTGCAAGATAATGCACAAGGGGCACAAAAACCCAGGAGCAACATACCATCTGGGGGTGGGGGAGGAAATAGTATGCTTCAAGTAAGAAAGAGACCTGGGAGTGATAATCTCTGATGACCTCAGAGTGGGCAGGCAATGCAACAGGTCAACTGGTTAAGGTTAGCAGGATGCCAGGATGTACTGGCAGGGGAATCACCTGCAGAAAAAAGGAGGTAGTAATTCCACTCTATAGATCATTGGTAAGGCCACACCTCGAGTAGTGTCCAGTTTTGGAGGCCACATCTACGCAAGGACATTTATAGGGTGGAGGCGGTTCAGAGGAAGGCAGCCAAAATTGTGCAGGGTCTATATCACAAGCCCCATGAGGCTAGGCTGGAGGAGTGGAGGGAGAG
The DNA here is from genome assembly GCA_016271365.2 of Neoceratodus forsteri. Classification (NCBI taxonomy): domain Eukaryota; kingdom Metazoa; phylum Chordata; order Ceratodontiformes; family Ceratodontidae; genus Neoceratodus; species Neoceratodus forsteri. Next base: position 878,133,927 of record CM057459.1, read on the forward strand.
GTGCAATATGATTGAGACATTTAAGTATCTCAGAGGAGAAACAAGGCAGAGTAGAATACAATATTTCAGAGGAAAAGTTGTTCAAGGATAAGGAGGCACAGGATGAAGCTGTAGAGGGGAGGTTCAGGGGGAATGTGAGGAAGTACTCCGTCACAGAAAGGGTGATGGACAAATGGAAAAATCGAACAGCTTGCCAGTGGAAGTGGTGGGAGAAGAAACAATAACTGGTTTTAAGAACACATGGGATAGGTATAGAGGGACACCGATGGTTGGGAGATGGGGACAACCTAATACCAGCAGAGCATGAAGCTGCACATTTGATAGACATAATAGGGCAGACTGAGGGGACGGAAGGCCCTTTTCTGCAGACAACTTCTAGGTTTCTAGGTTTCTAATTTTCTATGCCTTTTCTTCTGAATCTGGCTTTAAAATCTAACTATTCCTTAAATTTTTTGTTAGCCAGTTCCAGTGCTTTTAACTGCCTTTGAAGTGGGATACTTTTATCTTCAAATGCAGCATTTCTTTGTTGGATAAAAGAAGGTTCATGTTTCAAAACCTTATTTACTGCTGTTAGTTGGTCAAAAGCATTTTGGCAATTAGTTTATTTTCTAAAAGTCCCATTTTGTCCAGCTTTGTATTGTTTTATTTCATTTGTTTTAGGATTAATTTGGCTCATTTGGTGGGGGACTTCTTTGTTATGTTCTCTTTCAGTGTCACTTTCTTCTGCAGCCTCACTTGAACTATTAATGGAGTCTCTAGGATGGGTTCTTGAAACAAGTTTTGTTAAAATTTGTCACCTTTGACTAATTTCCATTGACCCACAATTTTGCTTAGGTTCACTGCAAATAACCTTTGCCCCCACCCTTTTATTTCTTTGGGTTCACTGCTTGATTGTGTCTCATAGCTTCCTGCTTGAAATTATGGTCTGAGTCTTTTCCAGTAAACTCATTCCACTTTCAGTTTTGTTGCTCAGCTCTGCCTGTGAGGGTTCACTTAACCACTAAGTAATGGGATCATGTAATGCCGCTAGTACCTATTTCTTCAGCATAGCTTCCCTTTGAGTAACTAGGTTGCTGATCTTTGGTGCAGTGTCTAGGGTAGCCTATGGTTTAACCCCCAGTTTGTGCCTCAAGATTCAAAGATAATGTGGAAATGCCAGCATACTTCAGCAAGGCAAAATTTGATACAGTGGAACTCAATGTGAAGTTTGAAAGGACTTCTCTTGGCATTAATTTTTGTGGTTTATTATTTAGAACTAAATCAAGTTTCTTATTAATATCACACAGATTTAATTGTTTTTATTTGCTTCCTTTTTCTTTGTGATTGCACATACCTCGATCAGCGTTGAGCTGCTATGTAGTCCAAATTCATCAATTACTTTTTCAGGACCGGGGTTCCATGTTAAATCATTGTCCTGTACCATTAGGCTTGCTTTAGAGCTAGTTGATTCACCTTCTATGAGATCCTTTCCTTGTCCAACATCTGTTGGCTCAGATGGCTTTGGTCCCATTTGCAATTCTGTTGAAGTTTGACTCTCTATGAGATTAATTGACTTGACAGTTTGAAATAGCTGTAACACAGCCATTGAAGTGGATGGTGTCCCTACCAACTGTGGTGTCTATTTCCAACAGCCTAATTGCTACATTGAGTTGGCTTGGTTTTCCATATGGGTGAGCTGGTGATTCTGGTTCACTATCCATTAATAACTTTATGGTTTTGTTTCTTTCAGTTGAATAGTCTGACAATGTCAAACTAGTTTTCCTTTTCAAAAGAGGATTTATTACTTTCCTGGGGGTGATTGTAAATTGCTTTAGCAGTTTTCCAGCACTCTTTGCTGCTTTACTCACTTTCTTCTCTGCTCCATTGATTTTTCTTAGAGTCATACTATTCTTCTCAGCAGGCATACCATTTATTCTACCAAACACGGCTTGCCTGTACACTGTCTATTACTCCTCACCATGCTCAAATTAACAGGAAGTCATACATTCTGCATATGCAAACTCAGATTACCTCAGTAGCGTCAACCCGAACTCAGCGTACTAAAGCAACTAGCTTTGTTCATTATTTAAGTACCCCTTTTCAAAGAGTTGCCTGGAGCAAGGAAATTCCCATACAAGGAGGGTGAGACCACAGAGTTTAATGCCTTAGTATCATACTGTCGCCATCTTGACTGGAAGCACCATGCTGATTGATGAGGCAAGACTTTTCTACCCTGAAAATTTCTGATCAAAATTCCAAACCATCTGAGCACTAGGAAATGACAAAAAAGTGCAAAATACCTTGATGTATCCTATAAATGTTCTATACAGATATCAGAATCCACGCATCTGACTGGAATGAAACTTGGCACCTCAAGAGAATTTGCCCCCAGATTCACATGCAAACTTTCATGCATATCCTTTAAATGGGGGGGTGAACCCAATGAAGTACAAAGCTAGGGGTTTAACAGTAAACAGCCTACTCAACCCTAATTATAGTGATGCTACTGCACCACTATAATATTTATACAGCCCAGACAGTTTGGATTTTGGGTCTAAAAATTTCAGGGTAGAAAGGGCTTGCCCCCAGAATGGTGCCTTCCATTGGTTTGGTGAAAGACAAATATTAATCCATTTTCAAGTTATAAGGATTTGAAATTTCAGTTCTGAACATGCTCCATAGGGTATCACACATCTATCCAAAAGACGCTATGAAGCATGCTCAGTACTAAATTTTCAAATCCTTATTAACTTGGGAATAAATACATTTTTTTCAACAAACCAAACAAAAGACATGGTTCTGAGGCAAGCAGTTTCTAACCTGAAAATTTTAAACCGAAATCCCAAACCACCTGGACACTAGGTGATGAGAAAAAAAACAGCAAAAAAAAAAAAAGATTTTTCCTAAAAATGCACTATATGGCTCTTGGAATACACTCATGTGACATGAAGGAAACATGGCACTTTAAGAGACTTTGCCCCGGCCCCCCAACAGCACATGCAAAATTTCTTGCAAATCCATTGCATAGGGCTAAAATTATTAAAGTGCAAAGTTAGGTGTTTACCATTAAACAACCTATGCAATCCTGACTTAGGAATGGATTAATATTTTGTCACCAATCCAATGAAAGGTACTATTCTTGGTCAAGCCCTTTCTACCTTAAACATGTCAGATCAAAATTTCAAACCATTTAGGATGTGGGCAGTGACAAAAAAAGTGCAGAAAGATCTGATGTTTCCTAGAAACAAACTAAAATAATCTTTAAAACAAAGCAAAAAAAAAAACACCTGAACCTACACTAGCTAAGCAGGACCCATTTAACTAGATTCTGCTGTTTATTTTTTTAGAAACTTGCCAGAAATACCTTTTCTAGGCACCAAAATCCAGGGTACCCAGATTAGCAAGAGGAGTTGTTTACCCACGTTCTCTGTATGAGCACAGCGGACTTTCTTGAGTTATGCAGCCACCGCTGGAAGTAGTTCTGTGGGCTACAGTGAGATCAGTAAGACACTGATCCCCTGTTCTCTTCCCCCTCTCTCTCTCTCTCTCATTTTCTCTTTCTGTCTCTCTGTATGTCTGTCTTTCTGTCTGTCTGTCAATTTTTGTTTCTCTGTCTGTCTTTCTATTGATCTACCCATATCTCTGTATGTCTGTCTGTCTATCTACCTATCTGTCTGTCTGTCTGTCTGTCTGTCTATCTGTCCATCTATATATTTATTTATTGAATGGACCAGGATGCCCACCACTTGTATCACTTATTTCTCCCCCCTCCTCTCCTGGTTGTTCACTAGTCATTCTGAATGTTTATTTTTGTAAGACAAACATACAGAGTTGGCCACTGCTGGTACCACTTCTTTGCACCCCTCTTCCCTTCAGGTCACTGGCACCCATTCCTTGAACTGTAGTCCCACACTGGGGTGCCCAACCCCCAGTGTTGGAATCTCAGCTGTAATATGCAAAACTGCCCCTTGATATTTTTAAAGCATACTAAAAAAGAAAACAGTTCTTCACAAATTTCACACCACCACCATGACCTCCCAGTCAGCATTCACTACCCCACATCCCAACCCTTACTCACTTGAACATGTTCCATGGCATAGATACACTCTCTTACTGAATACACACCTTCCAGCTGGACCAGCAACTGTGATATTAGAAACTAAGGTAAGTGCTGTTCAATGTATTTCAATCGGGTTTTTAACTTTGACATGCAACTTTGTAATTTTTTGCATATTTTCACTCCAGATTATGAACATGAACTTTTTGGACCACATGGCATGTCCAGTGCTGGTGGAATTATGCAAATCAAGCTTAAAAGGGTATTTTTGCTGTCACATGGCAAAAATCACATTTAAAGTGGGATTTGAACATTTTCACCACCTTTGTTCATGAGGTGGGGTCATAAGAAAGCTATGTTGAAAATTTGGTGTCAAAACAAATGACAATGACAAAATTGTGAGTGTACATTAAGATTTTTCTACACTCGCTCATAACTTCTGTGACTTTTAAGATATGACCCCACATTTTCAATATAACCATTTTTCCACCACCTCATGAACATGGCAGATGCAGGTTTCAAATCATGGCTAAAATGTGTTTTCACACCTGTGCCATGGAATTACATTTTGTGTGCTGCCCAGTGACATTTCTGTGGGGATTTGAAAAGTGTCACCTACCTGATTCATGGAGTGGGGCAATAAGAATGTTATGCTTAAAATTTGATGTACAAATATGGTAAAATGCCAAGGTTATGACTGAACATAGCAGTATGCCAGCATTCACTCATAACTTTGCTAATGTTCAATATTTTGACTTCAAACTTTCAACATAGCCATTTTTCCACACCACCTCATAAACATAACAGGGGTAATTTTTTAAATCCTGGATAAGATGTCTTTTCACATTTCTAGTGCAAAATTACATTTTGGTCCATATACTATAAATTCTACACGTCATGTTTATAAGGGCAGTCATTAAATGACTATCTTGAAAACTTGTGAACAAAATTAAATAGAAAGAAAATAAAGAGTGAATTTGTGAAAGAGTGAATGTCAAAATAGTGAATATGCCAGGCCATGCACTTCTGTAAGCAGACAGAGTATTTCCATGGCACATGGCCTAAAGGGCCCTGCACATCTGCACCAGTTCAAGCAGGTCCCTTTGGGACCTGTGTGACTAAGGTTATGATTCAACTATCTCAAAAAGAAAGGAAATTCTTTGCAAAAAAACATCATTACACCAGTTAGAGTAACTTAAAGCCGCTAAAGTAGGGAAATATGGTGCTAGGGATTCTAAACCTAACTCAACCCTACACCCCAAGCAGCAAAGGGAAAAGCCATTAGGGTTTGGGTCTTTGGAGTCTTGGTGAATGAGTGGTGGGGTCTTCCTTGTGGTGGTCAGCCCCAATGCGCACCCCTCCTCCAGCCCATAGCCTCTAGTCTGAAGCACAAGGCCCAGCTCAAAGTCACTGCCTCATAGGGATACACTCTTCAAAGGTAGAGAAATATGTCTCACCACATGTTGCCACCTCAGTTTGTTGTAGCTTTCTTCATGCAGGGTTCTGTGTGAAGACAGGAGATCATGTGTGATGTTAATGCTCACCTCATTCATCTTTCAGAGGAGATGTTAAACCAAGGTCCCATCAGCCTGTTCTGGTGGTAGTTCAGGTGGGTGTTAAAGATCCCATGGCACTTCTCGACAAGAGCTGTGGTATTTTTTATGAATATCACATCAGAAAATAAATCAATAACAAGAAGTGTTTAAATCACACTAGAAATTTTGCAAAGAATAAAATAATCAAAGTAAAGTAAGTATTACAGTCATACAAAATCAAACTCCATGTATAAAGGATTTTAAAGTAAGACATATTGCCCCCCCCATCTTCCTTATTAAAGAATAGGAATGTATTAAGCTAGCGCAGTCATATATTATGTATTTTTTTCAAACTACTTATATTTAAGAAAAATAGGAAATCCTTTCCACCACATCATTACTTTTCGAGAAGAAGCAATGTTGAAATCAGATAAAAATACCTTATACATTGCTGAATGTATCAAGTTTTCTACTGTGTCTAAAGACCATTTTTTTGGTACAGTACCCACTGATATCTGGCTTGCCAGAGATAAAACTTCAAACAACAACAGAAAATGACCAATGTATCTATATGGTAATAATTTCCTAGATTGTCAAAGTGTCCTAATACCAAATTATCAAAAGTCATAGTTTTTAACCATATCATCTTCCATTTAGCAGTGAGATAACTCCAAAGGGACATGGCACAGGAACAGTAAAATAACAAAAATGCTCCATTGTCTCCTCTAAATTAATACATTCCTCATAAGGATAATTCTTTTCTGTTTTAGCTTTATATTTTACATTTTATCTTATATTTATTCTACCACACACTGCTAACCAAACAAATTCCCACATTTGATTAGGGATTCTCTTATTGGTCTGTTGTGACATAACTCCTGGTATTTGAGAAGAAGGACAGTTCTTAAAGCAAGGTATAGTTGGATAAATGGACTCTAAAACTTTTTTATATAGGTTGGGTCCAGAAGTTCCTATAATTTGTTGCACTGTTAGGCCCCATGTATATTATTTTTGGGCTGCAGAAATAAACCAGTGTGCAAGCTGAAGATGAACAGAATATTTGGAGGGAAGTGTTTGCCATTTGGAGAAATATAGAGCTAAGTTTGTTTTAAGCCTGTAAGAGTATGGCGCATCTCCAAGAATTAAGCCAATTTTCAGTGTTTGTGAATAAAACAAAGTGTGGAAAAAAACTACTGGGTCAATCATACCCAAGCCTCCTTTATTTTTAGATAGATAAGTATATTGTCTTTTGATGGGATTCAACCTATTGCCGCATAACATTTAAAAGAAGGCACTATATATTCTAGTTTCTAAATTTGTAAGGAGTGGAGATATTGCAGTATAAAGAACTGTGGGGATTACAAATTTTTTAATGATTTGGATGCGCTTACATTTTATCAATCTCCAGTGCCTCCATCTTTGTACATTTTGTTCTACTTTGGCTAAAGTAATATTCCAATTTAATGTAGGAATATTCTGTGCAGAAAAAAAAAACACCCCAAAAGCTTTAAGGATTCTGTAGAAATTGAAATCCCATCTATAGTTTCAGTGGTGGAATAAATGGAACCAAGAAATAGTCCTTTACTCTTAGATTTATTTAGCTGTGCATTAGAAACCGTTGAGTAAACCTCCATTTGTTTTAAAAATAAAGGTATTTGTGTAAATTGAGAAAAACATAAACAAATAACATCTGAATAAGCATGTACATGGAATTGAGTAATACCATCTGGTCCAGATATCTCCAACCATTTGGGTTTATCTGTCAACATTTGTAATAGATGGTCTAGAGTAAATATACAGAAGAGTGGACTGAGGGGACAGCCTTGCCTGTCTCCTGTTTTAACAAAAAAAAACCTTAGTAATTTGCTACTGGATTACTGGATAAACAATAGCATTATGATATAGTGCTTTTAGCCATTTGATAACTAATAACGGAACTCCGTATTTCTCTAATGTCAAAAAAAGAAATGGATGATACACCAGATCAAAAGCCTTATATTGGTCAACAGAGAGAATACATCCTTACTTTTTGATTGTGAAACATAATCTATAATATCTCTAATAATTATAAAGGCATGTTGGATTTTTCTATTAGGCAAGCCACAAAACTGCAAAGGAGACAAAACCATATTTGCATATTGTTTTAGTCTGTTATTAATGATAACAGCCAATATTTTATAATCAGAATTTAGAATTGTAATAGGTCTCCAGTTTTTGATAGAATTTTTCTCTCCTGATTTAAAAAGAACAATTAAAATACCTTCTGTAAACCAAATAGGGGTTGTAAACGTGGACATAAAGAAATGAAAAACAGACTCCAAACAGAGTGACAAGGGTTTGGAGAAAGATTTAAAAAAAATCATTTGTTAAACCATCAGAACCAGGTGAGGTGTAATTTCTTAAAGATTTAATCGCTTGTTCTATTTCTAGAGCTGTGATAGGTTTTACTAGATTAGAAGTATCATGTGAGAGATCTAGACCATGTATATTTTGTAAGAATTGTTTAATATTATCCTCAAAAGAAGGGTGTAAGGGAGTGTGGGAGGTAATTAAATCCTTAATTGCTTCATTTGATGATTCCATAGAGGAAACTAAAGTACCACCTGTATGATATAATGAATTTAAGGAAGTAACAGTTTTAAATATTTTAAAAGCTTCTAAAAGGTCTCCATAAGGAGATTTCTTTGTTCCATTCTGGGACAGAGCTTTCATAGTGTGTGCTCTGTTATATTGAAATGTGGCCATTTCCTTTTTAAGCATATTAATTTGATTTGTATAATTCAATTTGGAAGTATTCGCAATAGAATATAAATTTTGTAATTGTTGTCTTAATTTTAAATACTGTAGGAATTTCGTATTTTCCCTACTTTTTCCAAATTGCACAATGAATTTTTCAAAGTTTGCTCTAGAATCAGCCCACCACTGTCCCTGGTCATCATACAAAAATTTTACTGATAAGCAGGCCTGTATCAGTTTTGTTATATGGGTAATCACCTCAAGGTCAGTCAAAAAGGATTAATTAAATTTCCATCTTGGTCTTTCTTTTGGAGGGTCTAGAATACCAGATAAAGTGCAAATCAACATTAAATGATCAGAAAAATTAGTTATCAGAGTTTTGAACTGAAGGTTAGAAAAGGGTTTAGCAATAAACATATGATCTATGATTGAAGTAAATGTATTTCTCCTAAATGTGTACCTAGGTCCAGAAATCTGAATAGAATTACAGTGTATGAGTTCTGCTATATCAGTTAAATTCCTTAAAGCATTAGAGTTGCAGTATACTTTTTTCCTTGGGGTGTGGTAGCACCATGAAAGTTTTATAAACTACAATTAAAGTCACCACAAAACCAAACTATAGAAGAAGTTAGCAAAAAAGGCCTGATACTATCAAAGAATGCCACCCTTTCAGATTTAGTGATCCATAAATGTTAATAAACCTATAATATGTACCATTCCATAATCCATCAAGTATTAATACCTGTCCTGGTACCAAATCGACTAATTTTATTAGAGTGAAGTTATATGAATTGAATAGGAACCCCACACCATCAGTTGCTGCTATGCCAAAAGATCTCCACCTAGAATTAAGGAGACTGTGTACATTTAATGATCCTAACCATATAGAGGCCATCAAGAATTCTGGCTAGGACTAATTCAAGAATCCTTTTTCTGTCTTTTCTTTTCCTTTCCTTTGTATTCATTTGAATGCTGAGTTAGTGTTCTAGTTTCAGCTTGCATTGATTGGGGGGTCTGAATCTCCTAAATCCATTTCTGAGTCCCCTCATTGTGGTGTTAAGACTGAAAAAGGATTTTTGGAGTCTATGTCTATTGGTGTTGGGACAAAGTATAATTTCAGATTTCTGGTTGATCTTCTTACTGGGATTTGAATAAAGGGCATCTTATCCAAGGGAGGGGAAGTTTTCTCTTTGGTTTCTGTATAACAAACTGGTATCATAGGGTCAGGAGGTACAGACAAGGGTGGGGGGGGGCACCACCTCCTAATGTTCCAAGGGACTGTGAGGTGGGGAAATTGTACAAAGGCAGATTTGTCAAGGGGACTCTGAGGATGTCCGGTCAGGGACTAGCGGAGAGATATATTGAGAAGTTATAGAGTCCTGAGGTTCCTATATAAGGAGGTCTGGGCTGAGACATGTAGCTTTGTTTTTGGCTGCCCAAGAACACTCTGAGAAAACATGTCCTGTTTCCTCACATAAGTCACATTTAGTGAGGTTTGCACACTGGAATGCTATATGTCCTATCTCTCCACAGTTTTCACATCTTGGTTTATCACAAGAACTAGAAAGATACGAACATACGAACATATGAAATTTGCCAGCAGATAAAGGCCTAGAGGTCTATCAAGTCTGCTCAAATGTGCAGCTAGCACCCCTTATTCTGCAGCTGCCCCTCCCTTCCACCCTTCCCCTTCATTAACCCTCCCCCTTGTCCTGTCCCATCTTCATTTGAAGCAGTTCACTGTTCTACTGCATACCACTTCTGCAGGTAACGCATTCCACCCAGCCACCACCCTCTCTGTAAAAAAGTGTCTCCTCATCTCCCTCCTGAACCTTCCTCCCTCCAGTCTCATATCATGGCCCCTGGTGGTCCTCCCTCCTACTTTGAACAGCCCCTCTGTACCTGTCTTGTTTATTCCTTTCATGTATTTAAAGGTTTCAATCATGTCACCCTGTCTCTCCTCTCCTCCAGTAAGTACATGTTCTCTCCTTCAACCTCCTCTCATATGATAAGTCCCCTAGCCCCTTGATCATCTTTGTAAGCCCTGCTGTACCCCTCCAGTAACTTAATGTCCCTCTTCAGATCACGGATGCCAGTACTGCACACAGTACTCCAGGTGTGGTCTAACTAATGACCTATACAGTGGCAGAATCACCTCCTCCTCCTTGAGGATATACCCTTGCAATACAACCCAGCATTTTGTTGGCCTTTGCAGCTGCCTTCCTACATCATGCTGAGTTGTTCATTGGCCCTGTAATGAGCACACCCAGATCCTTCTCCTCCTCTGTCTGGGCTAGCTGCACTCCCCCTAGCTGGTAACTCCTCCTTGGGTTCTTCATCCCAAAATGCAGCACCTTGCACATTTTGGCATTAAAGCCAGTTGCCAGGTATCTGACCAATTTAAAAGTTTTGCCAGATCATCCTGCAACCCCTGCCATCCCCTAGGTCATCCACCACCGCACCAACCTTTGGTATCTTCAGCAAACAGACTGATCTTGCTATTGATGTCCCATGATATGTCTGCAATGAATATCCCAAACAACACTGGTCACAACACCGAGCTCTGTGGGACACCGCTCATCACTGCCCTTGGGTGTGAGAGCTCCCCACCACCACCACCCTCTGTTGTCTTCCATGCAGCCAGTTTCCTACCCATCTCACCAGCTTTCCACCCACCCCTATGCCTACTAACTTCCTTTCCAGCCTTCCATGTGGCACCGAGTCGAATGCCTTACTAAAGTCCAGATACAGGACATCCACTGCATGGCCCCTGTCAGGTTGCCTAGTTACCCAATCATAGAACTCGACCAGGTTGGTTTGGCAGGATCTGCCACATATGAAGCCATGCTGTCTGCTGTAGTGTAGTCCTTTGTCCTCTAGGAGGGCCACCAGCCTCTCCTTCAGGATAGTCTCCATCAGCTTACCCACAATGGATGTGAGGCTCACTGGTCTGTAGTTTCCCGGTTCATCCTTGGGGCCATTCTTGTTGAGTGGCACCACATGAGCCATCCTCCAGTCCTGAGGTATACACCCCAAATGTAGTGAGGCATTAAATAGGTCTGCCATAGGTCCTGCACGGACCTCTGCCAGCTCCTTCAGTACCCTGAGGTGGATGCCATCTGGGCCTGGCGCCTTGTCCACCCTCAGTGCCTTCAAACCCTCTCAAAATCTGCCATCCATGATTTCCCCATCTGTCACCACTTCCCCCCCGCTCCTGCCATTTATCCCACCTTGGGTGTCACCCCCCTCTTCTCTTTAGTAAATACTGAGCAGAAGTACTCATTTAGTGCTTCCGCCTTATCGTACCCTGCTTCCACCCAACTCCCCTCCTTCCTAATCCTTACTATGTGGTCCTTACAGCTCCTTTTCTCCCTGATGTACTTAAAGAAGTCCTTCTCCCCCTTCTTAAAGCCTTGTGCCAGCCTGAGTTCTGTAGATGCTTTGGCTCCCTTCGCCCTTGTCACCTCCTTCGATTCTGTCAAGTACTCCTCTCTGTCCTCCCCTCCCTGTTTTCTTGTACTTCCTAAAGGCAGCTCTTTTCCTCCTTACCTTTCCATGACCTCCTTGCTCAATCAGCTCGGTTTTCAGCCTAGCCTTCTTGCTCTGGGCTTTGCAGCAGGTTTTGGTTGCCTCCACTATCCCCAGCTTTATGAGCTCCCACCTCCGGTTAGTATCCATACTAGATTGAGTTCTGGCCAGGTACCCTTTACCACTTACATCCTCCCAAAAGTCGGCCTTCCTGAAGTCCAGCACTCTTGCCAGATTCCACTCCTTCCTTGCCACCAACCAGCGAGCCATACTGAGTGGTGGTCACCCTGACAGCGTTCCTCCACTGCAAGTTCTCTCACAAAGTCCCCATTTGCCAGCACAAGGTCAAGGGTATTCCCTAACCTGGTTGGTTCACTGACCATTTGCAGCAGGAAGCTGTCCTGGAAGGCATCCAACAGTAGCTGCTCCCTTCTGTTCGTGGCTGTTGGGGTGCTCCAGTCCACTTCTGGCATTTGAAGTCACCCAAAATTATCACATTACCCTTCTTGCAGGTCCTCCTGATCTGTCCCGCTAGTTCCCTGTCTAACTCCTCCGTCTGAGATGGTGGCCTGTACACCAGTCCCATTCTAAGAATCCTGTTCTTGGAATCCTGGATTTGCAGGTGTTCTAGAACCACATTTATAGCAAGCACTAGGCTGAACAGCATAGAAACAAACTCCCATATCATGCCCTAGTAAGAAAGAATTTGAGATATGTTCAATACCAGCTTCATTTTGTCACAATTTGACTTTAAATCACCATCCTCCTGTCCAAAAATGTTCTGCATCCAATATTGCTTCTGGAGGGGCTCATAATGTCACATTTCTGACTCAGCCAGTAAGGTATGTTCTCCACATGTACCCCCTCATTTCTAAACATTACAGTTACATATTTAATAAGTGGTTTAGTCAAAGGAATGACTAAAAAGGGGTCCATGTGGGGGAAAACTTCACTTGATTATATCGTTCCCAAAATAAATCAAGAGCATATGCTGTTCTAAAACTAATATAAAAATTATCTTTTCCCGAAATGTTAATAAATGCAAAAACATCTGTCGGCAGAAGTGCAAAGAGTCTTTTAATAATAGTTTTCCCACATGGTGTCTGTCCAGTCTGGTCTCTAATCCTCATTTATATCTAATACTCACTGCATTCCATTGAGGAGCAGCTTCTTTTTTAATCTTAGTAAAAAGTTCTGAAAGTAATGGTTTCTGGTTTTCTATTGGGGCTGCTGAAGTGTCTTCAGGGAATTGCGGTTTGTCAGTCACTTTGATATTCATAGCAGTTTTTTCAGGAGTCTGTTGTGAGGTATTGTCAGGATCATTTAATTCAGGCCCTTCACCTTTAGAAAGATTTACTGAAGAAGTTGAAATTATAGCAAGGTGTTCAACCTCAGGACGCCATTCAGGTGAAGCCTGTGAAGAATTTAATGTTGGATCCCAGTCTGGAGTAGGGATCCATATACCTTTAGTATTTTGGGTCCAACCAGCTGCACTTAAAGCTTTTTGAGGAGACCCTGTAGCACTTGGCATCAATGTTTGAATCTCCTGAAATTTCTCAAGGTGGGGGGTTACTGGTAGTGTTTTCCAAAGGAGTTTACTGTGTTTCAGCTGGCACAGAGACTTCGTTCATATGTCTTTTGGCAGTTGTAACAGCAAGACATTTTTCCCTAATTTCATCTTTAAAACCATTACGGGTTGAAGGGTTTGTTTGAAAAATAAACTCTGTTACCCTGTGTTGCTGAGAGTTTGAGGTTTGATAGATGATATCTGATTTGTCCGAGTGGTTTGAAAAAGTTTGAGCTTTTCCCCGAAGCACAAAGCCAGCCATTTTAGAAAGCGACAGATTGCAAACAATTGTATTGCCATCAGAGTGCTCCTGCTCTTCCAGCTCCACTGGCCTAGTTACAGCTAGAGATTCAATGTTTTTCCCTGGATGTACTGTTGGAGTTACTTCTCCTTGGAACTCTTTAAAAGTGAGATATGTCATCTTTAGACACAAGTAATTCTGTACTTTTAAGCTGCCAGCCGTAGAATCCTGATCACTGTCAGATGTTTTGGAGAAAATCAAAGAGCCTGACTCACCAGGCCCAGCTGGGCTCTTTGGATTGACTACATCACAACAGAGTGGAGCACCAATGACAGGTGAGCTGAGAGTCTCGACATTAACATCAGCAGGCTGAATTTGGTCGAGTTGTTCCAGCAAACGCCTTGTTTCTACTAAATGCCTCTCATTCTCTTGCGCAATTAATTCCTGCATATCATTTTGTAAGCGCTTATCCACAATAACATCTTTAGAAGTATCAACTGTTGGTTTTGTCATCTGTATGTTTTCTTTTGGATTTTCTTCAGCTAGTATCTGAAGATCTGTAATATTTGTAGCAACATCCATAAATACATCTAAATCTTCTTGTGAATCTTCTGCTAAATGGGCATCCTGGTCTTCACACTGAGTGTCCTGCTCCTCCAGAGCTCCACCTGAAGTGGCCATGGCTCACATGCAGTGAGTCCCCCTACTGCAGAGTAGGGGAATTTCCCCAGTGTCCTGGCCATTTCCCCCAGTCACAAAAAAAAATACCACCAACAGCTTAATCCAGTTCAGTATTAGTTGGCATCCATCTGTATCCCACTCCCTTGGGATGAGGCTGAAAATAAGCAGAATTGTCTACTCCTCCTTTCCCGGTCAACAAAAACTAAATAAATAAATAAAATATTCAATCAAAAAATAAATGCAATATCACATTGCATTTATTTATTTATTAAAAATGTTTTACCACCAGGGACTGGAGGAAAGGAGAGGATTGAGCATCTGGAGGACTGCTCTCCTCTCCTGGGTGGGTTGGGTGGGAAGCCCGGCTCTGTGAGTGTCCCCCGTTGGAGACCAAGAGCTACTACACATAGCGGCATGCAAGAGGGGACCAGAAAAGCACGAAAATTGCATGAATGCAATCCAGATGAAGGCAGCCTGCCTCCCTGCATCTCTCAGCTGAGAAACTGCCAAGCTGCATTTCCATGTCCCGGTGATGATGCAAGGGAGTGCTCCGTGTGCTCCAGTCTCTCCTTCTGATAGCCTCAGTGGGAAGTGAGAGAGCCCTCTGGTGAAGGGATATGTACAACCAGGCATCAGAGCAGCTGGCTGGTGGATCGGTCTGAGGAGGCAGTGGTAGGACTTGGCCGCCCAAAGGAGAGGACGACAGCGGGTGCAGAGGAGGTATAAAGAAAATAATGCAAAAAAAAAAAAAAGATTTACTAGGAAAAGCTTACTGAACCATACTAGCTCATTTCCGGAGGTATCAAGGTAACATAAATAAAGTTAGTCACTGAGAATGCCCAGAAATGTATCTTTACTTGTGAGAATACATTTCTGAGCATGCTCGGTGACCAGAGAGATAATTTTCTGAGCATGCTCAGTTACCAACTTTATTTGTCTTGCTCATGTTACCCAAAATAACATGTTTATTTTAGCAAATGTATTTTTACACCTGTTGAATAAATAGGGATTACCTCATGAGTTAGCTCCAGATTTGCTTGTTATCAAGCTTGGAATATTGTTGTTATTGCACAGTGGCAATAATAACAACATTTCAAACCAGATAACACATTTATTGCACAGTGGCAATAATAACAACATTTCAAACCAGATAACACACATACTGTATCTAAAGCTACCTTATGGGATAATTCATAGAGCTGAGTAGAATGAGAAAATTCTGAATTTACATAATTCCAATGAAATTCCACAGAATTTCATTGGAATTCTGTGGAATTTTTGACATTTGTTAATTTGGTCATAACTCAGCTGTCTATTGATCTAAAAATCTGCAGACTGGCAAGTGTTC
Organism: Neoceratodus forsteri; assembly: GCA_016271365.2. Classification (NCBI taxonomy): domain Eukaryota; kingdom Metazoa; phylum Chordata; order Ceratodontiformes; family Ceratodontidae; genus Neoceratodus; species Neoceratodus forsteri. The sequence continues at coordinate 878,149,599 of CM057459.1, forward strand.
TTGCTGATGGGCATTCTTACAGTGTGCCAAATATCATGACCTTAGAATGCATTGTTTCCAAATTATAGATGCTCAAAGCTTGTTATTTAATTTATTGTGGTAAATTTCACTAACATTTTATCTGCATGTAACTCAGGCATCTTTGGAGTGAGAAATATATAAAACTACGTAGAATTACATAGAAATTGTCAGCAGATAGGAGTCGCTTGGCCCACTCAGTCTGCCCATTTTCCCTATCTAATGTCATACCGTGGACCCTACTTGGTCTTTGGCCTTGCCCCTATTCTAAATTAATACAACTCCTTTAAGTTTATTCCATGCAGTCATGAAACCCATTACAGTTTTTGCTTCAACCACCACTTTTGGAAGTCTATTCCAGGCATCCATCATTCCTTCTGTGAAAAAGTACTTTCTAACATTTCCCCCTGAATCTACCCCCTCCAGCTTTATAGCATGTCCCCTTGTTCTTAAGCATCTTTTTTTTCTGAAAAATGTTTTCTTCTTGTACCTTATTTATACCCATGAGGTATTTGAAAGTCTCTATCATATCTCCTCTCCCTCCTTTCCTCTAGGGTATATATACCAAGTTCCTTTAGCCTCTCTTCATTGGGCTTCTAATACAGTCACAGCACCATTTTAGTAGCTCTTCTCTGGACTGGCTCTATTCTTTCTATGTCTTTACAGAGATGTAGCATCCAAAACTGAACGTTGTACTCCAGGTGAGGTTTCACCAATGATTTATACAGCAGTATAATTACCTCCCTCCTCCTGATGGTGATGCCCCTCACTATGCACCCCAGCATCCCCATAGCTGTCTCCACTGCCCTGTCACACTGCTTGGCAACCTTGAGGTCATGAGAAATGATTACTCGCAGACCCCTTTCCTGGTTGGATGTCATCAGTACTACCGGCCCCCCCATTATGTACTCTGTTCCTCGGTTTCTGTACTCCAAGTACATGACCTTCCACTTCTCCACATTAAACATGCTATAATGTTTTGATGAATGCTTTCAAAATTAAATTAAAATAACTAAAGTCTAACTTTTGGGAATTCGAAACATGGGAGTCCCCAACGTTTTTGGTTTGCCTGTGTCTACCTCAGTGCAAAAAAGTGATTTCAAGAAATTCTGAATTTGCTTTCAAATGATATTATGTCCTTTACCAGCTTTACATGTGTGATTGGAGCCAATTGTTAGTATTCGATACATTTAAATTAAAATATTGAAACTGATGCACTACATTATAATGACTCTTTTTCTGTTTTGGGAAGTATAAATTGTCTCTACCATTTTAAAGTAATCCATTTACTCACTGACTGTTGTGCTGCTTTCTGTGTTCAGACTAGTGGTATACCCAGAACATGCTGATTAATCTAGTTGTCTTAGAAATCTATTGGATGGCATGTGAAACACACTATTGGGGTTGTATTGCACTGTAGGTAGTGTGGTAACAGACAGGATTACCATGGTTTGAAAAAAGCAGGTTTTGATATACTCAACTTTTTTGGGGTGGGAGATTTTAAAGAAGTTTTTTTGCAATCCAAATATATTTAGGTACAGATTTTTACTAGTCACGCTAAAGACAGGACTTCACTCAGATAGTGAAAATGACAGCAAGAGATGGAAAGAGCATTTCAGCTGTCGGAGAGCCTGCACGGGTGACTCCCACTTTCAGATGCACTGTAAAGTCACCACTTTAAAAAACAAATTCTCTATAGTGATATTTCTTAAACTACACTGTTTTTATTTTCTTTATCACATTCTGAGCTGGTTCTTTGCTGAATGTTTCTTTGTTGTTATCACAGAATGCTTCTTTGCACATGGTGGCACTGAAAGTGATTATTTCACAACTGAAAGTTGTTTAGTGCAGGGAAAATAGCATTACTTAAATGTTATTCAAACAAATTCAGTCAATCTAATTGATTATGTGTCTGTGCATAGGTTACCTACTTCATGAACATCCTCACTTATGCTGCGTTACATGAAAGTGACACAGAGCCACAGCAGGTGACAGTCTCACTGTGCCAACTTTAGTGTATTGTAAAGAACTGAGGCTTCTGTGCAGATAACAAACAGCTGCTATTGTGCAAATATCATGTCTGCAGATTTTACTTGTGCAGCAGCTATCTCTTTAGTGAAAGTAACACTCTATGTACAAAATGTTATCTGCACTCCCATGGTATACATTCATGTACTTATTTATTCATTCATTTATTTTTGTATAGTATGTATTTCTTGATGTATTTGCTTTAAAATGTTTGCATATTGTATTTAAGATAAGTTCATTTAGACTTTTGCAAGTCTCAGTTCCAAAAATGAATATTACTTTGCAATAAAAAATACAATTTATTTTTTAAAACAATCTGTAAAGTGCTGCCAAATATACATTTAAAGAGATCCCCCAGCCCTTGATCTGGCACTGCTGCTGAAGCAGCTCTGGCTCCCTTCATAGCTGGCTGAACCAAAACTCCTGCTCGACCTCCCAGAACAAGGTCACCCAGCCCTTGACTGGGCACTGCTGCTGAAGCAGCCTCAGCTTCTCATTGCTGGCCATACCAAAACTCCTGTCTACTCACCCAGAACAAGTTCACCCAGACCTTGATTGGGCACTGTTGCCGAAGCAGCCCCAGCTCCCTTCATAGCTGACAATGCCGAAACTCCTGCCTGACCACCCACAGCAAGATCACCTAGCCCTTGATGGGGCACTGCAGCTGAAAGGCCCTGGATCCCTTCATAGTCAGCCATGCTGAAACTCCTGCCACCTGCCCAGAACAAAGTCACACAGCCCTTGATCAGGCAGTGCTGACAAAGTGGCCCAGGCTCCCTTCATAGCCAGCCATGCTGAAACTCCTGCCCACCCACCCAGGACAAGGTCACCCAGCCCTTGATCAGGCACTGATGCTGAAGTAGCCCCAGTTCCCTCCATAGCTGGTTATGCTGAAACTCCTTCTCACTCACCCAGAACAAGGTCACTGAGCCCTTGACCAGGCACTGCTGCTGAAGCAGCCCTGGCTTTCTTCATAGCTGGCAGTGCTGAAACGCCTACCCACCTACCCAGAACAATGTCACACACCCCTTGATCAGGCACTGCTGCCAAAGCAGCCTCAGTTTCTCATTGCTTGCCATACCAAAACTCCTGTCCACCCACCCAGAACAAGTTCACCCAGCCCTTGATTGGGCACTGTTGCTGAAGCAGCCCCGGCTCCCATCATAGCTAGCCGTGCTGAGACTCCTGCCTGCCTGCCCAGAACAAGGTCACCCAGCCCTTGATTGGGCACTGTTCCGAAACTGCACTGGCTCCCTTCATAGCCAGCCATGCTGAAACTCCTGCCCACCCGCCCAGAACAAGGTCACCCAGCCCTTCATCGAGCACTGCTGTCGAAGCGGCCCCAGCTCTCTTCATATAGCCAGCCATACCAAAACTCCTGCCTGCCCACCCAGAACAAAGCCACCCAGCCCTTGATTGGGCACTGCTGCCACAGCAGCAAAGCTCCCTTCATAGCTGGCCATGCCAACATTCCAGCCCACCCACCCAGAACAAGGTCATCCAGTCCTTGATTGGGCACTGCTGCTGAAGTGACCCGACTCCCTTTATAGCTGGCTATGCCAAAACTCCTGCCCACCCACCCAGAACAAAGTATGAACGGTAGGCCTCTGGGTAGCAAGGCTCTTGAGCCACAAAGCTGATTGGTTGCCATAATCTTTACCAGAATCCTCATTGGCTGCTTAATGAGTCCCATGTTTGGCGCCTTTTTCTAAACTGCACTGCTTATTTTTTAGAAGTTCTAAGAAGAAAGGGTATTTTTGGGACTTAAATAGTAAAGCTGTTGTGCTTTAAACATGAACTTCTCTGTCCTGTGCGATTTTTGTGTTACAGCTGAAATTAGTTTAATCGTTAAACTTGAACTCCTCTGTCCTGTTAGAGCTTTTGAGTTAAGAGCCGAAATTGCAAAGTACACTTAGCTGCTTCAATCTTTCTGAGCTTTATTGTGTTAGTCAGGCTCTTATAACTCTTGCGTGCCCCCTTCTAAATTAACTCTCTCCTCCTACCTCTTTGTAATTCTTGCCCCCTTCTAATCTTCTGTCTCCTGCTACTTTTCTCTCCCTGATACCACACTTGTATTTTTTGGCTACTGCAGCCTTAGTTTCCCCTTCCCACAATCCTGTTAAATCCTTTCCACTTCTTGTTCTCTTTGTGTGCCTGACGTCACTAACCTAATGCCCCACCCTCTCACTCACTCAAAATCCCCCTTCTACCAGCTCTTCCCCTCCTACTTCTCCCGCTCCCTCCCTCACTCTTTTATTCATCTGCTGATCTACCTCTGACTACATCTTGAGCCACTGTTTTGTGGCCTGTTACTTAACTCTTTCCCTCTCTACTTCTTTCCCCAGGTCACCCAGCCCTTGATCGGGCACTGCTGCCTAAGTGGCCCTGGCTCCCTTCATAGCTGGCTGCACCAAATCTCCTGCCCACCCTCACAGAACAAGGTCACCCAACCCTTGTATGGGCACTGCTGCTGAAGTGGTCCCGGCTCCCTTCATAGCAAGAAACTCCTGCCTGTTCACCCAGAACAAGGTACAAACGCTAAGCCTCCGGAAAGCAAGGCTCTTGAGCAACAATGCCGATTGGCTGCCGTAATCTTTACTGGACTCCTCATTATAGAAACATAGAAACAGAGACTTTGACAGCAGATAAGGACCACTTGGCCCACCCAGTCTGCCCATTCCCTACCTATTGGATAAGCTGCAGATTCTAGTTAACCAGCAGCCTACTTCCTGCAACCCCCCACTGTAATTGCCTTATGTCTGTCCCATGGATATTTGAATTCCCCCACTGTTTTAGACCCCACAACCTCTCCATGAAGGCAGTTCCATGCATCCACCACTCTCTCAGTGAAAAATAATTTCCTCACATTACCCCTGAGCTGTCTCCCCTCTAACTTTAAATTGTTCCCCCTTGTTCTTACAAATCTCTTTTTCTGAAAGATGCTACCCTCTTGGACTTTGTTGATTCCCTTGAGGTACTTGAAAGTTTCTATCATGTCCCCCCTGTCCCTCCTTTCATCAAGGGTATACATATTAAGCTCTCTCAGTCTCTCTTCATATGGTTTCTGATGTAGACCCTGCACCATTTTAGTTGCCCTCCTCTGGACTGCTTCCATCCTGTCTATGTCCTTGCATAGATGAGGTCTCCAAAACTGCACGAGTACTCAGATGGGGTCTCACCAACTGTCTGTACAGAGGGATAACCACTTCCCTTTTTCTACCTGTGATGCCCCTTCCTATGCATCCCAATATCCCCCTGGCTCTTCTTACTGTCTTCTCACATTGCTTACCCACCTTTAGGTAATCTGATATGAGTACACCCAGATCCCTTTCCATTATTGTTGTCGTTAGTACCTCCCCTGTTATTGTGTACTCTTCTCCTGGATTTTTATTTCCCAGGTGCATTGGCTACTTAATGAGTCCCACATTTGGAGCCTTTTTCTAAACTGCACTGCTTAGCTTTTAGAAGTTGTACCTAGAAATTGTATTTTGTCCTGCCCACCCTCCAATGCCCCAACCACTATTAAATGCTCTATTTGCCCTACCCCTAGCTCCTCCTCTCTCTCTCTCTCGCTTTCTCCACACCGTGCCACACCTCTGTGACCTCTGTCTAACGTGATGCAAGGAGAGCATTGTTTTAGTTCAATACATGTTCTCCAGCCATCGGTTAGCTCACCTCTCTCTCTCAGCCCATCCATTAAGTCCTCTCTTGTTTGACTGAAGTTTATCCCATTTGGAGTCGGGATTACCAACCCCATCCTTCAGTAATAGCTATTGCTCCCAGACCTCTTCAAATTCAAATCATCTGCACCAAGGCTTCTGAGTGTCCCTCTGCTCTGCTCAGGTATCTTCAAATGCTGAACGGACCACCAGAGATCTATCCTCTTCTCAACAAAATGGTACTGCCCAAGCCTTTCCTATACATTGTCATTGAATCTTATCTCCTCACACAGGTCCTCCAGGCCTCCAACTCAAGTAAAAGTGCCCAAATGTTCCCAGAACTGAGTGCCACTCAAGCAAACACCTGCTATCCACTCCCCAACAAGCACCCTGTTACTCATCGATATGCCACTCCCCTTGTCAGTCTTAGCATCCTACTTCCACAGATGTTAACTTATCAGGGCAGTCAGATCTGCCCTAACAGCCTTTCTGTAAATCAGAAAATTCAAATTCACTGCTGCATACTCCTTCCTCCTCCTCCTCCTCCTTATCTTACTTCTATATTTTTATTTTTTATTTCTTTATTTTATTGAAATCTAGGATTACAAATACCTTTGAGCAGGAACTGCTCGTTTACAATGGTTCCACGTCGAAGGAATGGGGGTATACATACATACAAAGGTCAACATAGTAATACATAGTTGCACAATAAAAAGTAGTAAAAGACTGAGGCTTAGGAAATTCCAGTAATTCAAAATGTGCCAAATGTTAGGTAACATGACATACCAGCCAGGACAATCTTAGAAATAAGTGCTGCAGGTGAGGGCATGCAGGCAGGAAAGCCATTGTCGGAGGGTGGGGTGAGAGTAAGAGCTCTAAGAGGAGGGAGGGAGGGAGGGATAAAAGTCAGGAAATGCCTGGGGGAGAAAGGGAGAGGGCAGGGGTAGGCAGGTAGGAGGGGGTAAGGCGGGGAGAGGTAGCTGCCAAGACTGAAGTGGAGGGCAGTGAGCCCTGGAGATGTTGACCCTAACACAGACCCCCAGGCCGGGAAGCAACCACTAAGCTCACACAAAAGCCTCTCCATTGCCCATGTTAACACCAGAAGTCTACCTAAAATTGACCAGTTAATCTGCTGGATTGTCAAGCACTCTCCTGATATCCTATGCCTGACTGAAACCCAGCTCTCCAGAAGGATCCCTGACTCCTCCCTTAACCTCCCAAACTGTACTCTACTCATGCAAGATCATGGCAAATGTGCTGGTGGAGTAGCCATCTCTACAAAACAACCGCTCTCATGCACAACTGCATATAAGGAATTGTGCCTAGGCCCCCATGAAGTCCTTTTGGCACAACTCACCCTTCCCACCTCTTTCCCTCTAGTCATTGGATTCTCTCCCTGTTTTGCATGCAAATCATTGTCTCCACCCTAACTATCCACCATCCTTCCTGACATGACCTCCAAAGGGGAACTGATTCTGCTAGGAGATTTCAACCTGGGCTATCTTGCCTACTCCTCTAAACCTCACATCACCAAGACAAAGTCCCTCAATCTGACCCAATTGCTAAAGAAACTCAGCCGCTACAATCTCCACTTCCAAAACCACTCTCTAGTTGTCTGGATCCTCACCACGGATCCCCATAGGGTAACCTCGTCTGGCACCCTCACAAATGCACTATGTGGTCACTGCATTACATACTGCATCAGAAAATCCCACCTGCCCAAATCTGCTCCTAGGTACAGAAACAACCACTCCCTAAACACATTGGACTAAGAATCCCTACTAAACAGCCTCTATCATGCTGAGTGGCATCATGTGTATGCTGCCCCCAATTTTGAAGCTGCCCTTTCCAGCTTCCTGTGCACTTTCACAGATATCTGGGACCCCCACGCCCTCCTGAAAAAGCTCAGGGTGAAAAAACATCACCATAAATGGATCACGGCCCTTATCCTCACCCTATGCAAGGCCAGGGACAAAGCTTGGTCTGTTTTCAAAGCCCTTCCTAGCTTAAAAAACAGACAGGCCTACAACACCATCTGCAATGCATGCACAAAGGCAATAAGACAAGCGAAAGCAGACTTTTTCAGATTACAACTGATCCATGCTAATCCTTCCAAATTCTGGAACATAAGTCACTTACTTCTCGATACTCTGGCACAACCCAGTACCCTTGGTTTCAAACAGCACAGTCAGCCCCTTAAAGATCCTGTCAGCAGTGCTAATACCGTCAATACATTTTTCACAACTTGTGCCATGCCCAACAGCCCCACACCTAAATACTTTCCCTTCCCATCACCCCTCCATCACAACAACTTCAAATTCCCACCAGTTTCAGAAGGTGAAGTCCTCAGAGCCCTCAACTTGCTAAATACCACCAAATCAAGCCCAGACGGGATCCACCCTAACTCCTGAAGATCTCTGCTCCCTCAATAACAAAGCAACTAGCCATCTCCTCAGCCTCTCCTTTCCCACTGGTAAGGTCCCTCAGACCTTGAAAACTGCCTCAGTCATTCCTCTCCATAAGGAAGGGAACCCCTCTTTGCCTAGAAATTACAGGCCCATCTCCCTCCTCCCTGATCTTGCAAAGCTTCAGAAATCCCTGGCACACTTCAGAGTAGCAGAATATCTCACTACAAACAACCTTCTATCCCCTCACTAGTCAGACTTCAGGAAACAGCACTGCACTATCTCTTCACTCCTACATGACACTAACCACATCCACACTGCATCAGACCAAAGTCTCCTTACCTCTGCAGTCTTCGTTGATCTGGCCAAGGCTTTTGATTCTATATCCCATTCCCTCCTCCTGCAAAAACTTGAAGCAGTAGGCCTTGCTCCTATCACCTTACATTGCTTCAACTCCTACCTCTCCAACAGGTCACAATCTGTCAGAATCACTGACGTGTCTTCCTCTACCCTCCCCATCCTTGCAGGCATCCCACAAGGATCAGTCCTTGACCCCATCCTCTTCTCCCTCTTGATAAATGACCTCCCCCTCCTCTTGCACTAAATCCAGCATACATATGTATGTGGATGACGCTATCCTCTTCACCTCAGACCCATTGATTCATGAAGTTCAAACTGCCCTCTAATGTGACTTTAGCAACTTTCAAAAATGGTTCCTGCTTAACCAACTAAAACTCAGCATCACCAAAACTGTGTCCATGTTTTTTGGTACAGCACAGAAATTTGCCAGATCCTCCCCTGTACCCCCATCACTTCCCTGGATGGTACCCCTCATGACCAGGTTAGCAAATGAAAGTACATGGGGGTTTGGCTAGTCCCCCACTTATCTTTCACACCTCATATAGATGCAACCATCTCAAAATTATGCCCCAAACTTGGAATGCTTTACCAGCACAGGGGACTTCTTCCCACTTCCTGCCAGACATCAAATAGTAACTAAAATGATCCTCCCAGTTTTTGATTACGCAGATGTGGTCTACTGCCCTGCCTTCACATCATCCTTATTCAAGCCTGACATCCTCCTGAATTCTTTCTGCTGCTTCGCTACCAACTTACTCTCAAGAATGCATCTCTGTGATTTATACTCACTCCTATAGATAGCCCCGCTGTCCTACAGATGCCATATCCACTCACTCAACCTTATATCCAAATTCTGGTTTGACTTGCTTCCACCTAACTAGTGGATAGTTTCTCATTGGCCTCTGACACACCCTATGCACTAAGACTCAGAAACAAAAGATCTTTTAGTATACCTCATCCATCCTTGTCCTCTGGCAATGCTGCCTTCTCCTACTGGTTCCCCACTCTGTGGAACAAATTAACCCCTATTAGAAACTCCTTCTCTTACCCTGCATGCAAGAAACAACTTAGCATCCTAACACCTCCATCTTGTCTCTGTCCTAGGTGAGTCTGTCACCTCTTCCTGTTCCTCCTGGACCATACATTCTGAACTCACCTGCTCCACCTCTCATCTTCCTCACTCATCTGAAATATTCATGCTGTGCTTTATATATTAATGCTTTGTTTAGCAGCTGTACAATGATGGAGATATCCCTCTGGACATATCTTAATCTTAATTGTGTCAACTTTAGCTGTATCTGTTTGTATTTCAATATATTAACTTGTAAATAACATTTAAACTTGTAAATAACTTGAAGCTACCTTGTAAATAACTTTGTTAATTATTCTGTTGTTACATGAGGTCCCTGCACCCTAATTAGTACCCTCAGAGGTACACCGTAGACAGCTAGCATTTAGGTATAGGTTATACTAATATATATAGGGCTAAGGGCATCTATCGTACAAGAGTAGATGTCAGGATATGAATGCATATTGTTGTAATACACTTTGCTTGCTAATACATATATTCTGCCATGTATTTTCTGTGTATTTCTTACTTGTAAGATGCCAAGACACCTGTGTCCTTGGAATAATTATAATATGTAAGACAGCATTGCCACCTTTTAGTGATTTGTATCACTACACTGAGTTATGTAAGACTCTGTATAAGAACTCTTTTGTTCTCAAACTGATGACTTTACAGAATTGTATAATGTTATCTTGGACTGTGGAGCCACCTCTAATTTAGCCAATAGGGCTCATCTCTGTAACTAGAAATGTTTCTATCTTTTGGTAACCATAGTAATTATCATAGGTACTGTATATAATATAATGCACAAGCCTTATACCTCGGAGATCTGAGAGACCCCAAGAGACACAGAGAAACCTCGAGGTGTAGGGAACGCTTAGCACTGGCTCCCGGTACGTATTGGTAAGAACTGCTTAGGGCAACTGTGATTTATCCCTTTGGTAGTAATAAACTTGTTTATTACTGTAATGCAATGTGTCTGTGATTACTTGCATTCCCAATATCGTCAAGAATCTGAAAGTGAGGTTTAGACCTCCCAACAAATTGGCAACCGTGTGCAGGCGATATTTGGCTTTTGTAAGTTTTCACTTGTTGCTAAAACTTTTCCCTTTCCCACGGGGACAGTAGGTGTACATTCCCTTATCACCTCTCCCATTTTCAAACCAGTTTGTAGTAACTTGCAAAGTCTGGCTGACTTTTCAGGTGTGGTCGATGCTGTCTTGACCCACTCCATAGCAGTTTTGAATTACAAGTCTACAACTCATACAGTAGCCCGGCTGTGTATAAAGTACTCATGCTGTAGATCGATACCCAGCACGGTGCCTTTTTCACAGTTTGAATTTTTGTTCCCTTCCACACAATGGCCACAGTATCAGATATCTGCGCAGAACTGAGACACGATGTCTCGAACTTCCTTGCCTCCCATGGAGGATGGGCTGACTTTGCGCGGGACGCAAGTCAATCTGAAAACCCTATACTGGAGATTTCAACCCAGTATACAGAGATGAGACAATCAACCAATAAGCGTCGTGCTAAAGGGTTGATGGTCACTGCTCTCTATGCTGCTTTGGAAGCCTCTGAAGCGAGGTTTCGAACCCTTGATCTGCAGATTTCATCTCTTAAGCAACAGATGGGTTTGCAGGAAACAGAATGTATTAGACTGCAGTAGAACTTGGAATCTGACCACCAAACTCTGCGAAATGAAAATGATTCACTATTGCATCATTCAGCTCAAGCTGGAGAACAGGAACTATGTATGTTGAAGCAGGAGTGTGAACGTTTGAGACAGGATAAGAGTCAGGTAGTGCAAATGAATGATTTGCTGAGTGCTGCGAATGCTCAGTTGAGTGACAAAATGGGTGAGCTGCAGGACGAGATAAACCAGGTACGTAATGATTTAGAAGTGGCTTACAGGGACAATCATGAATTGAGCACTGTGTATAGAGTGTTGCAAAAGCAAAAGCAAGATGAGGTTGATATGGATGTTGCAAGTGTGAGTCACGATGAATGTAGAACTGAGATGGCGACACTGCACCATCAGTGAGAGGTTCTGGCTGGACATGTTAAGGCAATGGGAGGTGTAGCCCCTGACTTTCATTCGTCATCAGAAGGGGAGTTATCTGATGATGACATTTCACAGTACAATGCCCAGTCAAACCTCCACTATGGCCCAGAGACCACACCCAGCCATCCACAACATGGCGGGTCCCCGCCCCCAACTTCCCATGTCACACGTCAGCGATGTTGAGACGCTCATCATGGGAGATGCCAACATGGCAGCCCACATGATGGGGGGGAGCAGGCCCAAACCTGGTCCTGATGGCACCTCCAGTAGCCGTTATTAATGTGGAAGACAAGCAGGAGATAGAAACCATGATTGAAACTGCAATAGGCAATGTACCTCTTCCTGAGAGAAGTAAACAGGCTATTAAAACCCAGATTAGGCAGCTTCTGCAAGAGGCTGGCACTTAGGAGGGGATTGTCTGCACTGCGGCTGAAGCTGCAGCTCAGGCTGCCCTGGACGGCACTCGAGACAATCAACCTTTGCCTGATCGACCCACTAATCCCATACAAATGGCCTTCTCTGTTCAGCAAATTGCAGACAGCATTGGTCGGATTAATCCATCCGACAACCTCAGCTGTCACCTGGAGAAGGTGCATTCTAAATGCGAGATGCTTAGCCTCGCTGCAGAATATCATGTCCAAATACTATGCCAGACCATCGATCCTGGTTTGTGGGCCAAACTCCCCGATGCTGTTCGCCAGGATGGGAATGCTACCTTTGATGAGGTTGCAGCTGAGCTCATTTCTGCTCACAGCCCAGGTGTAATAGGAGTGATGCTTACATACCCTGTGAAGCAGAATGCAAAAGAAAGTCCAGCTACTTACTACCAGAGACTGTTGATGTCCTACCAAGCAGGAAAGCACCTGGCACAAGAAGCTGCAGATGTAGATCTTATTGAATATAAGACCCTGTTCCTTAGGAACATGATTCCAGCAGTGAGAGAAAAGGTACAGCCAACCACCTACCCCAATACAGATAGATTTGCCGACATCCTTCGGAAAACCGATAGAGTGTATCAACTCTATATCCATGATCTCGGCTCCGGTTCCAAAAAGGTAGCTGCCGTGAAGTCTGTTCCGGAGGCCACGATGCACTACACAGTGGAAGGGCAGGCTCAACACCAACAGGCCCAACATCAGCAAGCCCCTCCAGCTGGTAACCAACACCCCCAACATGCCCATCAACAACAACCACAACAACAACAACAGTGGGGTGGGAACCAGAATTGGCATAAGAACAGGAAGCATGGGGTAGAGGTAAACCACAACAACAGGGAATGGGTCCTTCATATGGGGAGATAGCTGAAGAGAATCAGAAATTTCAAGAGCACCTGGGACAAGTGCGCTCTGTGGTGGATGCTGTTCCCACACAGGCCCTTGCAGCAGTACAACAGGTGACCCAGGCCCCAACCGGCCATGCAGACAATGGCAGTGCAGGCCTTCAGGCCCATTCAGGCCTGAACCCAGAAGCTCCTCCCTATATAGCATCAGTGCAACATGGTGAAGTGATTCACGTGAGCCAGGCCCAACCTCTGCATGCTTCTGGCAGTATGGATTGACAATTACAGGCCCCAGTCCGGATAGTAAACAAGCTAGTCTTGGATACAAACGGAAGGCCCTGCATTGAGGCTGAGGTCGGGGTCCGCCTACTAGTAGTTTTGTTAGATACAGGTGCAGCTGTATCTGTGCTACATGACGAACACCTGGACACATCCCCTTGGTCCACCGGACAGAGGACCAACATGTCAGGAGTTGATGGTACTAGGCTACCTGCATACCGTTCTCTACCCTTACTGGTGGAGCTAGGCCATCTAAAGGCCTCACACACTTTCCAACTAATGGTACTGCGTGATCATCCTAGTATTATAGGGATTGACTTCCTTGCACCGCACGGCTGTGTGTTGGACCTAGCTAACATGCTACTCATACAGATTCAGGGTCAATATCATACCATTTTGAACCCAGATTCATACGTTGTGGCGACGGTATCTGCCAATGAAAAAGAGTATGATGTCATCGATTTGCTCAAGAATCATGAACTTTTCCCAAAGCTCCTACCTATTTTGCAATGACATTTGGAAGCGTTTGCAGTCAACAAGCATGACTGTGGTAGAATGCACACTGTCATTGAAGTGCCAGGCCCAGCACATGAGAGGCAAAGACAATACCCTTTTCCAACTGAGGCCTTGCCTTCCCTCAGAGAAATGATAAAGTCACTCCTCAAGCAAGGAGTAATCAGAACTTGTGTTTCCACTGCCAATTCCGCAGTATGGCCCGTGAAGAAACTCACAAGTGTCTGGAGACTTACTATTGATTACAGGAAACTGAATCAGGTCACCCCCAGTTGCTCTCCAACTGTAGCATCAGCACCAGTTGTGTTACAACTTCTGACCCCTGATTTGAAATGGTTCAGTGCCCTGGACATCTCCAATGGTTTCTGGTCATTGCCATTGGCCCTTAAGAGTCAATATAAGTTTGCCTTCACCTTTGAAGGAAGACAGTGCAGGTGGACCTGCTTGCCACAAGGATTCCATAACAGTCCATCCCTGTTCCATCTCCACATGATGGACGCCCTCAAGAGTTTCTCTGCTCCCCAATGTCTCTTACAATATGTGGACGACCTGTTGCTGGCAACAGCCACACAGGAACAACATTTAGATCTCTTGGATGAACTATTGACTCTCATTCAGAAAGCAGGTCTAAAATGTAATCCAGAAAAAGGACAGTTGTGTCAGAAAGAAGTACTCTTTCTGGGTCTAAAAATAACTGACCAAGGTCGAAGCCCTACTTGGAAGAAAGTACAGGGATTACAAGACTTGCCATTACCTACCAGTGTGGCAACTCTTCGAAGGTTTCTAGGTATGGTGAATTATTCAAGAGATTTTATTTGTGATTTTGCTCAGAAAGCTGCTCCTCTGTATGAATTGCTCAAAAAGGATGCACCATGGAATTGGGGCCTTATGCACACCCAGGCTGTGATGTCACTGAAGAAGGTCTTGGCCTCCACCCCAGCTCTGGTCAACCCCAATCCAGCTCTACCGTTTCATCTGGAATGTGCCACCTCTGACATTGCCATGTCAGCAGTGCTGGCTCAGAAGGTGCATGGCACCTTGAGACCCATTGCATATGCCTCACAGCTCTTGACCCCAGTGGAACAGAAGTATGGCCTTTGTGAAAGGAACCTTCTGGCCACCTACTGGGCTGTCAAGCACTTCCTGTATATCATTGGGTACTCACCACTGATCATTAACACCAACCACACCCCGACCACTTTTCTGCTCTCAGATAGAGTGAAGGATGGGTCAGTCTCTAACACCAGACTGATGTACTGGTCACTTCTTCTCCAGGACAGAGACATACAGGTACAACAAACTAAAGTTCCATCTATATTTGCTCATGGCCTCCTTTTCCAGGGAGTACCCCATGACTGTACACTACAGTCACCTGATCTTCCTGATCCAGGTCCTTTCCTCCCTGCCACGCCACAAATACTTGACAACACTTTTTTGTGTCGTGTCTTTACTGATGGTTCAGCATCCTACTATCAGGGAGAACAAATTGCAGGGATGGGCATTCTAGTGATTTACCCTTATGGGAACACTGTTAAAATATCTAAGTGCTGTAGTGTAGCATCATCACAATATGCCGAGATGGCAGCGGTGGCCTGTGCCCTCGAGCTCATCCAGTATGAAACCGAGGATACCATCATCTTAACAGACTCTAACTGGGTTTGTTGTTCTCTTACAGAATTTCTTCCCTTCTGGCAGAAGAACTCCTTCCTTTCCTCTGATGGCAGCCCAGTGACATACAAGGAATTGGTAATATACATACATTCACTGGCACAAAATTTTGCACACAAACTCTATGTACACAAAGTTAAAGCCCACTCTCTCCATGACCCCGATCATGCCTTCAATGACACAGCAGACACCCTTGCTAAGGAAGGAGCCCAAGGGGAGGATGGCTGGATGATGGACCATCCAGAGGCTAATGCAGCTGTACACATTGCAGCACTCAGGAAGAAACCTGAATCTTTTTCCCCTTGGACCTCTCTGCAGCCCAGCAGTTTGACACTGAACTTAAAGAGGTGTTCAGATTCCTTGACAAAGGTACTGAAGAGAAACTTCCCACACATAACCCCTATCGGAGGCATGAAGGTAAGTGGCGCTTGTCACCAGATGACAAGCTCATCTGGTTCCAACCAGATGACTCCACCACTAAGTTGTGGGTAGTCCCCAGACATTTAAGATCTGAATTTTTGCACCAAGTGCATGATACCCCCTACTGGTGGACACCAGGGAGCAGAAAAGAAAACACCCTCCAACAACTCAAGACCACCGCCTGGTGGCCTGGTATCACCAAATATGTTAAACAATACATAGACAGCTGTCTTGTTTGTGCGGAAAACAACCCCATCCCTACCAAACAAAATGGCAAACTCTAACCACAACAACATTCTGGCCCTTAGCATGACATTCAAATTGACTTCATTGGCCCTCTGACCAGCACCAGCAGAAATAATAAATATGCTCTTGTGGTAACTGACCTTTTTCTCTAAGTGGGTAGAAGCTTTCCTCACTAAGACATGTACAGCGAAAACTACTGCCAAAATCCTGGTGGAACAGATTTTCTCTAGGTGGGGTCTACCTCTCAAGGTAGACTCTGACATAGGAACCAGTTTTACAGGTGAGTTGATGAAAGAATCCCTTGAACTCCTTGGAGTTCAACAGAAGTTCCACATACCTTACCACCCTCAATCCTCAGGTAAAGTAGAGAAAGTCAACAGACAGATTAAGCAAATGCTTTCCAAATTCATTGAGGACAATCCCAAAACCTGGGATTCCCTACTGCTGTTACTCCTTATGGCAATTAGGGGGACACCCTCAGCCACCACCCAGCTCACACCCTTTGAGGTGATGGCTGGTAGACAGATGAGATTACCTGAATACTTGCTATTTGACCTGCACACTCCCACTGCAGACCGTGTGTCTGTGGATCAATATGTGGAAAAACTCAGAAAAGACCTCATACACACACACTTGTATGCTTCCAACTGCATGGGCAAGGCCCAGCAGCAATCCAAAATACAGTTTGACAAACACGCACAAGAAGTGGATTGGAAAGTTGGAGATCAGGTAATGGTACTTCGATTTGCACATCCCACAGACTCCTTCTCCAACAAGTGGGAAGGCCCATACTCCATTGTCAACAAGCTCAGTCCGGCAGTCTATCAAGTTAGACTCCTCCACAACAACAAGTTGACTGACAAATGGTTACATGCAAACCAGCTGAAACTGTATAAAGGAGCTTAAATTACTTTTCCTCACCCCATTGGGAGGAATAGTACTAACACACTAATCTTTGATCTTCCTTTCCAGATACATTGACAAGATGGCTATCTTGTTCCATTATCTCCTCCTCTCAGGAGTTATCCCCTGCATCCAAGGCACGGTACCAGACCTCCTATGACACTTTGATCCTCCAGCACCTCCTCCAGAGGGAGTATCCATCAATATACCAGATAGTATGATCACTGTCCAGGAAGGTTCTGATGCTTACCTCACTGCCTCGGTTGTTGATCCTGATAAATCTACCCTTCAAATTGAGTGACAAACCACATCACAAGGACAAATTCTCCCTCTCGCCAAACTCTCTAAAGGAACTTTCCAAGGTTGGCCCAATGCTAAATTATCCCCGAATGGTTTACTGTCCTTGTTACAAACTGCATTAAGACATTCTGGTTTGTACAACATAACTGCCTCAATTGATCCTTCATACTGTAATTCCTTGTCCAAAGATTCTTCTCGGAAATTTTGTGCTATACACCACATGGCTTCTGCAACCATGTACCTCTCTGCATTACCACCCACTGACAAGCAGCTTTTGGAATGTTCAAAGCATACCCCTGGTCCCTGTAGTGGTCTAACAGCCACTGCCCTCCCAGGTTCTTTGATTAATAATTTACAGTTTATGCATATACCTGTTTTGTTTAATCTTACTTACTGGAATATGAAAGAAGGTGTCACAATACTAACACATCAGCATTTTATAGTACATTATTGCTTGATAGTTTAGCTGCATTTCAGATTCATATGCAAGACCCTATTGCAGGGGTCCATTCTACGAACACAGAGGCAACTTCAGGAGGAAGCCCTCTCCTAATGATTTAACTCGCAAACATAAAACACGCGAAGTTGACGGTTCCGATGTCACAGGTGCAACAGGTACTGTCACAGGCCTTTTTGGTATGGCTATGTCTATCTGGAACAAAGCAGACATTGCTGCTATCAAAAGTCATTCTGCCAAATTCTCCACTAGTTTTGTCAACAACATACTATCCCCATTATTGCATGGTGTGGATGGCCTTAGTCAGGAAGAAAGATACACTGTATACAACATGCAGGACATTACCAAGGCATTCACTGATTCTAAAGATAAGACTAACACACTCATACAACAGAACAACAAAGAAGCAGATAACAATACATTGCTAGAGAGATACTCTGCTTTGCTTATGGCTCCTACATTATCACTACCATCGATAACCTCTTCCGTGATCTAGAATCTGGAAGAATACCTGACATTATACATGATAGACGCATCTCCAAATAGTATTGTCCATGATGTAAAACCACTAGCTGTGTTTCCATGTGTATGCAACAGACTTTAACAATTCCTCTTTCTACAGCTAGGAATTTGGGGTTTGTGACCAGACACCCTAATACTGGTCCTTGTTTCACTGCTAAGAAATGTTCCATAACAGATACCATGTTTGTTTCTGTCACTGTCTCCTTACCAAGCTTTGATCCCACTACAATTTTGTTAGACAAGCTTGCACTGATACACTCCATTGGGCATTTGGATGAAGACATCTATAGAGAACGCCTGGATCTACCGCCTCTACTGGTTTATCATTCTTTCCTGGATGTCTGGGTGGCTCCGCACAAGGACTGCTGTGCAAAAAAGCAATATATTTACTTGTGCCGATGTGATGCATTTGATGTTATTCAACCTATTTGTGGTTACTCTCCAGACAGCATTGATTGGACTTTCACTATGGATGATGACATCACTGCCAATGGCATCAACTCCTTTGACTTGACTCTGGCTCCGGATAAGCTCTACCAATCCTATCGTGAGGAGGTTCATCACCGTTCAACATGGATTTCGAAGGCGACTTACACCTGCCCTGTCCAGTTGCAAAAGTGGAGACTGCCTACTGTGCGCTCACAGTATAATTCCGATGGCGAGTACTGCATGGTCACGATTTATAAATCTTACACATATGGATCTGTTACATGTGATATTGATTACCCCAATTTTTGTTTTGTCCCCCACCAGAAGACTGTTATTGGACATACTGTAATAACCCCTGTCCCCCTTCTGGATGCAGACATTATTGATGGTAACCCCGGTTATCTGCTCACACTGTCTGAATACTTGCCATACTTT
Organism: Neoceratodus forsteri; assembly: GCA_016271365.2. Classification (NCBI taxonomy): domain Eukaryota; kingdom Metazoa; phylum Chordata; order Ceratodontiformes; family Ceratodontidae; genus Neoceratodus; species Neoceratodus forsteri. The sequence goes on from CM057459.1 coordinate 878,168,654, forward strand.
AATGTACACATAGACCCACTCACGCTTATATTGAAATCACTTTTAGACAGGAAAGACATGCACCTCATCCACATCAGCAATAATATGACCACAGCCAATGAAGCTGTTCTAGCCTTGATTAATGATGGAGATATGAATAACGCATTAACTAACACCTGGTTAGAGATTACTTTTAAAGGTTTTGTTATTATACAAGCATTTTTAATTTTCATTTTGCTTATTATGCACTGCTGCCTACGGCGCGCACTGCGACAACACCGTGCGCAGCTCGAGTTCCTTTACAAGGCTTGCGCATCGGGTTTGTAAATGACCACTGCTCCTGTCCTTTCCCTAGACATCTGCCTGTGTTGCCCTTGGAGGCAAAAAGGGGGGGAATGTTACACGAGGTCCCTGCTCCCTAATTGGTACCCTCAGAGGTACACCATAGACAGCTAACATTTAGGTATAGGTTATACTAATATATATAGGGCTAAGAGCATCTACCATACAAGAGTAGATGTCAGGATATGAATGCATATTGTTGCAATACACTTTGCTTGCTAATACATATATTCTGCCATGTATTTTCTGTGTCTTTCTTACTTGTAAGATGCCAAGACACCTGTGTCCTTGGAATAATTATAATATGTAAGACGGCATTGCCACCTTTTGATGATTTGTACCACTACACTGAGTTATGTAAGACTCTGTATAAGAACTTTTTTGTTCTCAAACTGATGACTTTACAGAATTGTATAATGTTTTCTTGGACCATGGAGCCACCTCTAATTTAGCCAATAGAGCTCATCTCTGTAACTAGAAATGTTTCTATCTTTTGGTAACCATAGTAATTATCATAGGTATATAATGTAATGCACAAGCCTTATACCTCAGAGACCTGAGAGACCCCAAGAGACACAGAGAAACCTTGAGGTGTAGCGAATGCTTAGCACTGGCTCCCAGTTTGTATTGGTAAGAACTGCTTAGGGCAACTGCAATTCATCCCTTTGGTAGTAATAAACTTGTTTAATACTCTAATGCAACGTGTCTGAGATTACTTGCATTTCCAATATCGTCAAGAATCTGAAAGTGAGGTTTAGACCTCCCAACACTGTCTTTGCATGTACTTGAATTCTCCCCTCTCTCCCAGATCACACCTGGAAATGAGCTTCAGCTCAGTGTGCCTATCCCGGTCAGCAAGTGTTTAAATAAATAAATTAAACAAAGAAAGAAAGATTTTAAACAGAGGCCACACTATGAAACATAACTCAATCATATACTTCCCCTGCACATCAGGTACCCGATCAAACATAAATTCTATAGTGTAAGACGTTCTGTGTCCACAATTGGGGTGTCTCAAACACCTGAGGATCTCTTGCCTCTTAATGTCACCAGGTCACCATGGATGTTTCAGTAACTATCCAGACCTTTTGGGTTCAATAATATAAGGTGCCTGAGTCATTTAATCTCCTTGATGGAGAGGGAAGGCTTGCATCCAAGGTTTAGACTGAAGATTTGCAGTGACTACACCAAGAGACATGATAAAAGTTGACTTGGTGTAAGTGTAGTATACTCTCCAAATCCCTACTAGATCACCTCTTCCCTAGCATACCAACATCTTGCCTTGACAGGCTCAACAAAGCATGCACATATACTTTAAACCAAATTGTACCAAGGCAAAAGAGTCAAGCAAATGGACAGGGTCTGCTCCAGGCTATAAATAAGAAGAAAAGAGGTGGTTAGCAGCAATGAGGTAATGCACTATATTATCTCTTGGTTGCTCTTCTGTACATTCTTAGGCCCATCTTAATTAATACCAGCTACTTTTCAGTGCTTTTCTATCTGCAGCCCAGGCAGTATTTCCCTCGGCTGTGCTTCTATGCCTTTCCAGGTTTAGTCCTCAAAATGTGCCCATCCCTACACTACAATGTGTAGTACAGCTGCTGTGTTTCAACCTATCTGTATTAAGGATGGATTAACCCCTTCTGACTGGTAGCAGTGCAATACATTTAGTTCTAATTAGGGAGCTCCATATTCTTCACTGGTTTCCAAGCTGTGAAAATGGTATGGGCTCAATGACATTGTGCGTGGTTGGCCAATGTTGGTGAACAAAATGAAATTAATAGCATTGCTTTGCGATATTATAACCCTTAACTTTAATGCTTTTAAAACTCTAACTGAGGTATTTGTACTGTCAGCCAGATGACCTAGTCTATTAAATACTTTTCAACTATTTTAGCAGCTTGGGATGCATGGCAGGTCCTACATTTATTCATGGTTTCCTGAACCACTTGCTCTTCGTTCCTGTGCATAGGGATTATAGCGCAGTTCATATCAAGTTCCTCCATGGCTTGTGTCACTTTTACTCTTTGTCTCTGTCTCTGTCTCTGTCTCTGTCTCTCTCTCTCACTCGATATCATGTTTTGTCCTCATCTGTGATGGTGTTGGTGTCCAAGGACTTTGGCTGATCCTCCATTGCAGGACAGAACTCTCCAGCTTTCAGCAATACGTGGCTGATGCTCTTAATTCACAGGCAGCACCTCATGATGCAGGCTTTGTTAATCTGCCCCATCCACCACATCCTGGCATTCAGTTTCAAAGGGGCGGCAATAACCAGCACCTGGCAGTGGTACTGATTAGGTGGAAAATTGCTGTCTCAGACTCCAACTGCAGTGCGACTAAAGGTATCATTGCAAGTTGCATTCATCAGCTTCATATGTTCATGGTATTAAGCCTATAATTGCCTCTCTTTTGGTAAGCAATATTTCAAGTTCTTACTCCAATCATTTCATCTCATGGTAAATGACCCATATGTCTCTGTAGCTCAAGCTGTATCTCTCAGCAGCATTCAGCTCCCAGTCTGTTCAGCAGACAAATACAGGCTGTACTGGGTTCAGAACAGCACCTGCTGTTCACAGGGAAATCCACAGCTCTGAATGGCAATCTGTGGTGTCAATCCTAAGAGGCAGTTCTGGAAGGTCTGTCAGTCAACAAGCAATTGGTGACTGCAAACATTCCTGAATTAAATCAGTCACCCACAAGTTCAGGAGCCTTTGTGACTTTCTCCTCAGGAACTTTACCTAACTGGTAGGCCTGTTGCTCTCTGACACCACTGCCATCAAGTCATATAACTGAAGAGGTCACAAAAATGGCAACCATTTTGTATTTCAAAGGCAGTTTTTCCACAAACTCTGTGGTTTAACATGTTTCCAAATCCTAAACCAGCCTTACAGAGGTGCAGTCATAAGTCAGGTTCAGTTGATGCAACAATTAGGTTGAATTCTAGTCATGTCAGTAGCACTGCTGCCTTTCTCTCCACTGGCAGTGGTTGATGCTTTTGATGTGTGTGTGTGAAAGACAGTCTTACAGGAATAGTAATGCCACAGGGGTTAAACGTGCCTATCTCACCTTGAATGCACACTGGTGTGTATACAAACAACTTGCTGCTGTTACTGAATCCCACTCACAGTGTGTGTCTCCTTTTGACTCATAGTCATCTGGCACTCAGTACAGATATGGTTTGCTCAATGTGAATTTATTTTTTTTGCATAAAATCACACAAGTGCTAACATGCTGAATTTCATGCCGTGTGTAGTATGAATGATCATTCTGTAGGCACCAATTGACAATGGAGCCAACTTGGCTAAAGCCGTGACCAATGACATCATGAGAGCATCCACTGCACTGACCACACCCTCAGCCTTGTTTTAGAACGTGCCCCACATCACACTGTGTAGTTCTGCAACACAGTTACAGAAGCACATGTCTTCTACTGCCAATTCACTACTCTGAAACATTGGATTGCCTACACTCACTGGTGCCAATCCCAGTGCAGCTGACAGGAAGTGCCAACTTTCTAAACAAGTCCAAATCACAAAAAAATACTGCACATTGAAAAGGAGTGCCTTTTTAAAGATGTGTTACATTCATCAAACACCCAACACCAACATGAATCAGCATCTAGCTGACGGTTCATGTCGGTGTTGGTTTTTTGGTGAATGCAATCAATCTTTACAAAGGAGGTCCTTCTGAGTTTGCTGTATTTTGCTGTGATATGAATTCATTGCTTTGTCATGGCCAAAAATGAACTGTGTAAACTTAAAGACTTCTTGGTCTTGACCATCATATCCTGATCCAGGATCATGAAATGTGCAACAGTGAAAATGTTTGTAATTCATGTTGTCACATCTCCTGGATCAGAACATGGTCCTGTACATAAGTGACATGCAAATTGAGTAAGTCTTAGGGGAAGCACTTTCACTAGGACAGTCAGACACCATGATTGTCTGGTCAATATTTTACTGAACATAGGTATGGTGATGTCTGCATTTGAAGACAAACTGTTACATTAGTGTTGTCCCATGTCTATCTAGCCATGGAGAGCCACAGTAGGATAATTTTTGCCCCAGTTTTGTGTCAAGCTCTGCAACACTATCTTAGGGCTGTTGATAATACTTGCAGAGCAGGAAGAAATTTTGGCAATAGCACTGAGTAGGTATACCAGTGGGATAGAGAAGAAAAGATTTAAAAATGGCTGCAGCGTTACTGGGACAGAGCTAAGACTGTTGACTCCTTGTTTGAAGAACAATGCAGTAGGACATAGATATAACATCTATTTTCATGCAGGAATATCAATTGACCTGTTTCTATACTGAGACGTTTGAGCTTTTTTTCAGTTGACCCGCTGGGCAACTGGTCTCAGAAGATAATTTCATCATCTTATGCTGGTATGGATAGCACTTCAGTACATTAGCTGCTCCCATACTGCTATGCTCTCAGACAGGATGTTTAGCATGGCTAGTGATAGCAGCTTCAGCATTCATCCCTGGTTCATAAGCATGCTTAACAAATGCTATTTATAAAGTAAGGTTTCTGAGTCCTAGAGTTTTCACAGTTCTCCCAACAGACATCTTGCAGGTTGTGAATGTGTGATGTGCACTGAGAACAACAACAAAAATACTATACACCTCACTAAGTAAAACATGACTCACCGAATTGGATCAGCTGAAAATTTGACCAAAAAGCATCTGCTTTTTTACTACTGTGTGCATTGTGAAGTACATTATGTCTCTCTAAAATGTCATTAATAATACAATACTATTAAAATTAGGTTATCAGACTACAGCAGAAAATAACACATAAGAGTGACAGAAAGGGATCACTTAAATATGAGAATATATTCAATTGTTTAATATGAATATCTACATCCAATGTTAGAAGAAATGTTTATTTAGGACAGCATTTCTCTACACATTACAGTAGGTCTCACAAAGCAGCAAAAACAGATCAGAAAAATGTCTACCTGAAAAAAATGCCATCACAAAATCTAACAAAATCAATCCAGAGCTGTTAGGGCTGTGAAAAGCAACCAAATGACCAAATTTATTTTCTTGTTGGTGCCATATAGTGATGTTCAGTCACAATCATCAAAAACTGCCATGCTGCTAAATCAGTCCTCTTGAATTTATTTAGTCTGAGTAAATGCTGCTGCTGCTGTGTGTGTGTGTGTGTGTGTGTGTGTGTGTGTGTGTGTGTGGATGTGTGTGCTTGTGTGCAACCTGTCCTGCCCTGGGTATCAGATAGCTAACAGACTGCAATTGTACTGTCTAATCTGACACTGTAGTCTGACTTTCAGTTTCTGGAAATGCCAGACAACATATGATGAGTTAACCCCTAGTTTGCTGAAATAAATAGAATCAATCTGTTAGACTGAGCTGGACAGATGATAGAAACAGCAGCTTAAAAAAGTTGTTTTTTTTTTTGTTAATATCCTGAGAAGTTCTGGGGTACAATACAGTAGCACCCCCCGATGCCTTTAACATAGAGCAGCAAATAGCAATAATCAGAGGGGGTGCACTATTCTGCAGCTGTGGAGGAATACTTTTAAATGTCCAAAAAGGTAGTTCCATGATCAGCTGTTTTAGAACTACAATGTGATCAATCCCAAAAGGACTGTAGGCTACACCCACATCCCTAAAAATGTGTAACTCAACGTGCAGAACACCAAATATGCACAAGATGCCACTAAATAACTTTTTTCACATACCACTGTAGGTCTAGGACTGCAATCACAGCAGAAGAAATGGGTAGGACAAAGGTCAGAAAAAAATGAACACCCTGACACAAAATCTATATTCTTGCGCTTTAATGTATGCAATATCTGCACTATCTGTCACAAGTACAGTAATGTAAACCAGGATATTTTCAGGTTAGATTGGCACTGATGTCACACTAAGTGAGTTGTTCTTAATACACTTCATTAGATTATTTAGACTGTGTTAATTCAGTGGCATTTAATTTTCATGTAATTGACACTTACTATAGCATGCATAAATGAATGTTGGGCACTTAACTTTTTAGACACTATTTAGCATTTTTAGCCTCAAGTTATGATAAGCCATTCACATCTCCCCCTTACCTCTTCTCAAACAAATGACAAGATCACATGGTCTTGCTTTGGTGACTTCCAAAATAAGCCTCAGATTGGCCAGGAAGAGTCTGTGAAGTAAAAAAAAAAATATTCAATGAGTATTGCTCCCCTAATAGCATGTACTGTTCAGTGTTTGTTTCTGAATACCTTACTATTCATAATATTTGGGAATTAATATTCAATACTCCATCAGTCCTTCCACCTAGCAGCCACATGCACCCCCCAACACACACCAGATTAACTATAGAATGGCATTTGAATTCACTGTGACTACAATCTCTGATCTGCCATTCTTATTAAACAATATGATGCAGACATAGTAACCCAATGGGGGCTGGTGGTGGTGGCTATTGTCAGACATGAGCAATTTGTCTTTTAAATATGGGATTACTGGTGACAATACATTTTGGGCCAGGTAGGCAACCAGATCTGAACCTCTATATGTCCAGTTTGCATTCAGCTACCAGGAATAGGTAAATTAAATACATTACTAAGCAGATTAATTGTGATAGAGTCCTTTAACTCTGATCCAGCAAATGTAATTAGATGCTGAAATGTATGGCTTATGAAATATTATTTCCAGAGATAAGAGATGTTTTTGTGTATTTATATGCAAATGTTTGTGTTTTGCACTGTTTTTGTTGTTGTTGTTAATATGAGTGTATTGTAATGTCATTTTGTTAAGATGATACAAATTTGAACTTGAATTGGGGAGGGGGAGTATAGGGGAAACTAGGCAAAATGGGTATTTGACTGACAAACTAATATAGTAGTGTAGTGATGCTAAGGTGTCACAAAGACTCTTTTTAACCACACCTGGACCGATGAGTAATGAAGAGACTGCAAGGTTCACATTCAAGAAATTAAATCATAAAAACATACTCAAAAAATTGTCAAGACCACTAATTTACATTGTCAGAAGCAATGAAATTCTGCTTTCAAGATTTGAAATTCTGGGATTGTACAGGCTGCTGCGAGTCTATTTTCCAGATATTGCTGGAATTCTACTGTCAAACATGCAGCATGTGTATAAATATTCAAAATAAAAGAAGGCTAAATATATATAAAATTAAATGAAGCAAAATGAGAATAGTACAGGAAAGAATTTATAGAAAAATACAAGTTCTGTAAATTCACTTATCTAGTAAAAAAATGTCAAATTCCATGAAATGATTTGTTTCCACCAGTGTGTAGAAAATTGTGATTCTGGAATTTTTCTGGGTTTTCCAGTAAAAACTGAAAATCAGAGGCCTTGCAGAAAATGTTTTCAATATTCTGGGTGTGTGTGGTGGGGGTGGGCTGTGGCACACTGAGTGCAACAGTGACTCTTGTGGAGGATATAGGGCAGGACTGGATGTTGCAGGTTACCACAAGATGTCCTGTCACCCCCTGTCTATTGTTTGGGAATGACTGTTAGTGATGGAGATGAGGGAGTGGTGCCAAATCAGGCTTCACATCATCATCCCAGTTCATCTCCCAGCTCCTCTCCTGACCATGATGAACCACAGAATGTGATTTCTGGGGCACCACTGTTTGCCAGTTTTCAGTTGTTTAGCTTTTGCACTTGATAATTTAATTGAGCAGTATGATGCAAGTAGCTGTTGGTGATGTTTCTGTCATGTGAACCATAGCACTGCAGCCCTGGGTGTGCTCCTGAGTCAGCCTTGGGGTGGCTTTCTCAATGCTTGGCACTAATTGAGGCAATCAGACTGGAGTATTAAGGGGAATGCTACAGTATGAGGCGGAAGGGCAAGGTCATTAAGGATGGTTGAGGAACAAGTAGCCAGGAAGACCAGGGTTGGTAGGGTGGGGGTGTACACTGATATAAAAGGCAACCACACAGAATATGACATATTTTGAAAAAGTTAATTGAGCAGGTGTGTTAACATTTTTGCTATTTTTCTAACTAGTAAAATACTGTCAGAAGATATACTGCTGGTGTAAAGGCAGGTGCCATTTCCTTTTTATAAGAATTTGTTTATTCTAACCAGTGCTTCATGCTGTACTGAGTTTTATATGCCTATATTAAGATATACCTGCTGACCATGCCTTTTCTTTAGGTCTGCTGCAGAAACCCAGTGGGTAATTCTGAAAGAAAATCCATAATACAAGATTAAATGCTAACCAATAGTAGGTCTATGTCACCTTTTTGTTTACAGCCATCTGTTTATCCAGCAGCAATGCTTTTTTTGTTGTTGTTGTTGTTGTTGTTTTGTTATTTAAAGAACACTTCAGTGTCTGGGAATCTGCATCACATTATGAACAGCAAGGACAGAAATTGATGAAACATTCTGAGGGGGATAACATTTTTGGGGGGCTGACCTGGTAGTGGGATGGCAGAACATTGCTCAGCAACCTAAGAGACTAGGGTTCACATGTGATCTGTGAAATTCCAGTTTGGAGTTGGCTGGAGGCCAGTTGCAACACAGAGGTGACAAGCTCTGCCAGTAAAGCAGGGCTGTCAGTATAACCTAGAGAAAAAAACTGTGAATGACATTGGTACATTCTGCAGACATGGGTTTGAGTCCTGCAATCTCTACTTGCACACCATGTGACCTGTGGTAGTCACCTAATGTCCCAGTTGCTCTTGGATCACCTCAGAAAATAGGCATTCTGACTATTGAACCTTACCTGGTTTCCAAAGAATAAAAATCTCAGATCTAAAAGAGGGTTGGCATGGCCATCTGGCACTCATTTAACTCCCACATACTGATCAATGAACAGCATTGGCATTGCTGAAGGTGGTCACTACTGCCCTTCTGTTCAAAGGAAAGGGAACAAAAGGGCATAGGGTCAAAAAAGAAGAAAGCAATTATTAAAAATATACTGCGTGTTAATAGGATGAAAACCTGTATATGCATTATAAAACAACTTCTGGTCAGAGACAACAAGGCTGCATAATGCTATTTTATGGGATTAGGAGCCATCTACAGGGAAATTGCTTTTATATGAAACCTCAAGCAGTTTGATATTTCTTTTGAACTGCCTGCCAATCACAATATTCCCCTGTGTTCACTGACCATGTTAAAGTTAACATATTCTTTGGTGTCCTCAGGTACATCCCACTCTCTGACTGCTGGGCCCGTTAATAAAAAATAATTTTGTGTTGTGCAGTGGTTCCATCATTGTCTAATTGCCTGCGATGTTAATAAATAATTTTCTTGCTGCAGTATAAGGTTGGTCTGGTCCAGTGGTATGGAGGGATGAGTCACTGTGTGCCTTGATTCCCACTACATCAGTGACCCAAGCTCAGGAACATGCTCAGGTTGCCAAGGGTCAGAGAGAAGACTGAAAGTTTAGCAGATAACTGTCCTGTCCCTGAGTAGGAAGGCATGCTGACTAGATCTTTGCTTCCCCCAGGTGAAGGCAGTAATCCAAGGGGAAGGAGAATGGAGAAATAGCTAGTACAGGCTACCTACCTACCTCAGTCACACACTAAATACTGGATGACTGGCTCAGTTCTATATGTGAGTGACTGGTTGAGGAAGCATGGCTCTCCCCTTTCTGGCCCTATCATGGGGGGGGCAATCCATGGGGAACTTTAGACTCAGTGGTCTGGGACAGGGAAGGGGCAGACAGGGGAGGTGGGGACAGGGCTGAGAGCCTGCCTGAGTAAACTAGAAGGCAGAAATTTTATGGAGGAGGGAAAATGCTGCAGTATGTATGACCTTAACACGTATACAGAACACTCCCATAACAGGGGTTACAGCAAACCTACTAAGTGTTAGTAATATGTACAGGATCTCCTATCAAAGTACTATGAAGCCAGAGGGAGGAGTCTTAAAGGGATGAGATTTCTTAGACCTGTAGAATGAGGATCCACACTTCTTAGATAGTTACTAGGAAGGATAAGAAAGGTTAGACATATTGTTATACGTATATGACGGGGAAGGAGTTCACATCCTGTGAGATTGTGAAAGTAAAGAGAAAAAGGTTAATATGGAGTAAATACAATAGTGGGAACAATAGAGAAGATGTAGATACAAAAGGGGTATAGTACAGTGTAAAAGGTAAAATAAATATTGCTTTAGATAGAAAGTTACAGAATTAAATGAAGTGACAGATACAGAGGCATGTTTAATTTAAGGAATGTATTAATAACATTAACTGTTTACCATGAGTGTCAAAAACAAAACACAAAAAACAGAATAATGAGATGTTCATAACCAAGTTACTCACGTGTTTTCAGCTTGACTTGCACATTGTTTTTAGTGTGTGGTGTATATCATTTTAAGAGATCTGTTGCTCCAGTAGTACACACTGTTAGTGTATTGTCAGTGTCAGTGTCAGTGGCTCAGCAGGTAGCAAACTCACCTCTGAGGCTCTGAGATCAGAAGACTGTGACTTCTATCCACATACCAGGCACTTGGGTTAATATCCCAGTACTGACACTGTAGTGCAGCATGAGGGTGGTGCTCCACTCCTGAGGTGTCGTCTTTCAGATGAGATGTTAAACCAAAGTCCCATCTGCCTGATCTGGTGGTAGTTCAAGTGGAAGTTAAAGATCCCCTGGCACTTCTAGAAAAGAATAGGGGTATTTTATTGAGAAAAGGACTACAGACAAAAACAGAAGTTATCCATCATCAAGGATGCATTAAAAATATTAAATCAAGCTTCTCTAAATTAATGTCAAAATACAATCTAAGAAAGTTAGCTAACAATCAGTGTATAATCAGAAACAATTATTTGTAAACACAGGATAAACATCTGTATAGGTCCCATATAATGTAATAATTACACCAATGCCTGTAGGCTAACAATAAGAGTCTAATGCATTCTGCAGGGTATTTGCCCATATTTGATTGAATTACAGACTGAATAGCCATTTTCAGGGCTGTGGGGGTGGAGCCTACAGCCCTTCTGTCATCAATCAGAATACAGCTCTAAAGTGGCTTTTCGTGGAACTCAGTTTTTAAACATTTGGAAGTATTCCCCTACAGCTGCAAAGTAGTGCACTCCACCTCTGATTTTTGCTATTTGCTACGCTATGTCAAAGGCATCAGAAAGAAGGGGGGATGCTACTGTATTGTGCCTCAGAACTTCTCAACCTATTAACAAAAAAAAAAAAAACTTTTAAACTACTGTTTCTATCATCTGTCCAACTCAGTCTAATAGATGTATTCTATTTATTTCGGCAATATCGGGATTAATTCATTATATGTTGTCTGTAAAACACTTAGCCTCTACAGTATCAGATTTCAGACAGTGGTCTGTGGGAGCCTGGAATCTTCTCCCTGCCCATGTAAGGGCTGCCCCCTCCCATTCTTGCTTTAGGTCCTCCCTCTGGGGCTACTTAAAATAAGCTTCCACCTGCCTTTGCTCTTAGCTACCCTACCCTGTGTGGTGATCCTATGTCCCATTAACCTTGTGAGTTTGCCACATATGTATAGTGTACACCTTGAATCTGGCTTGTTGCTATATGTTTGTTTCCTTGACTGCCTCCTGCTGTTGCCTTGCCTTAACTCTGTACTTGCCATTTTGTTTGTTACTGTATACAACTGAATGTACCATGTTGATTACTGTACCTTGTCTCTGAATTGTTATTGCATGTACCTTGTAATTCTCCCGGTTGTACCTGAAAATAGGCACTTGACTGTCTAGAGTGCTTACCTGGTTAACAAAAGCTAAATAAATAAATAAATAAATACATAAATATTTTATTCCTATGAGCACACATCCAAACTGCAGGGCAAAGGGGGGGCTGTAGACCTTCACTTTTTTGGCCTGAAGGATCTTGCCCCTTAAACAAACAAAAAAAGTAAGCATAAACTAATGTGACAAAGTTAATTAAGTCCAGCTCCCCAGGCACACATAGAAAATAGCTTGTTTGCTGTTTCTGGAGTCAGAAGTGTCAAGTGGAAAGTGCTTTTAAGTGTGTGCGTGTGTGTGTGTGTGTGTACAATCCTGCTTTGGGATGGGCCATGTAACACAGACTGCTCATCTCTTATCAAGGATTTACAGTCAGAGGCTCAGCTACACTGTCTGAGCCCTCTCAAGCAGAAGAAGGTCAGTGTAAAACTGATACACTTCCATCCTCCAGACAGCCAGTTTCAAAAGTAAAGTAAAAGAAAAAATAAATAATGTAATTTTACAACTATATATATATATATATATATATACACACATATTTCCGTTGGTAACCAGGTAAGTCCAACTAGGCATAGATGTTTGTTTCTAAGGACAACACAGGAACACTGGAGAGATTAAGTGACTTAATCAGAGCCACACAGTGTGGAAATGGAGAGTGTGGGACTCAAACCCATGTCTGAATGCTGGATGTACAAAGCTCATTTATAGCTCGTTACTCTAACCTCTAGGCTATACTGCCAGCCCAATAAATAGAGAACACTTTAAACTGGGCAATTAATATCTCAAAAGAAAACTGCCTTGAATCAGCAAACATGCATTTTTGTAGAAGTAGATGTTATTTTTTAAAATACCAGTTCTCATGTTATTACTGCTTAATCTGAACTGGCCTTTTGGTAAATTCCATGAGTGTTTCTGATTCACACACTGCTGAAACTAACCATTTTAGAACAGTATGATCTTGTCAAGAATTTGCATTGCTGGTGCCATGCATCTGTGTTCTAATTTAGAATTCTTAGGTTCATGGTGACATAAACAATATCATACTATTCTTAGATGGCACTTCACAGCAATATGTAACCCAAAAATATACACTGGGTTAACTAAAAGGCCAGCAAAAGTGTGACAGAACAGAAGGGGATCCACTATATGAAAAAAAAGCTTCTACCGGAAACATTACTCACAGGTTCAGTGCAGTTCACCTTTAACTAAGCTTGTATGGAATGTCAGGTATTTTATTTAAATGATAAGGAACTATGTTTACAGGGATTTGAAGCCATCTACAGGGCAATTCTTCCCAAATATTTCCATTAGTTATACGGGAAAACAGGAATTTGGCTTCCTTTGGAAATAATGTAATCTATAGGAAAATTGCCATGCAGTTACACGAAAAAGGCAAACTTAATCTGGGAGCAGTCACACACGCACACACACATACACATCAGTAGCACTTACGTTGACTAAACAAATTCAAGAGGACTGATTTAGCAGCATGTCAGTTTTTTGAAGATTGTGACTAAACAGCACTATATGACACCAACAAGAAAATAACTTTGGTCATTTGGTAGCTTTTCACAGCCCCATTGGCTCTCGCTAGAGTTTGTTACAATTGTCAACATTTCTATATATGACACTTCTCTTTGTTGAGTAATCCACAGACATCTAGCTTGCCAGATATAATATCTTAATATTGAAAATATGACATATATAGTATCTGTGATATTTGTACCATCCTCCTGTCCTCTGACCATATATAACCATAGGTAAGTTAGGGTGCAAAACAGGGGCTTGTTCCATTCACCCACTACATAATTCCAGGAACCTATTGTGAATCCACAGTCCAGAAAAAGATGTTTCTGTGTTTCAAGCATTTGCCAACATGTATCCCTAAGGCAATACCTTTCACTGATCTGTTTATGTTTGCTGTTGTTTTTAACTCCTATCCTTCCATAATTACCTAACCAAATTAAGTCCCACACGAATGTAGCAATTCAGGTATTTGTTACATATACGAACATATGAAATTTGCCAGCAGATTAAGGCCTAGACGTCTATCAAGTCTGCTCGAATGTGCTGCTAGCACCCCTTATTCTGCAGCTGCCCCTCCCTTCCACCCTTCCCCTTCATTGATCCTCCACCTTTTCCTGTCCGATCCCCTTTTGAAGCAGTCCACTTTTCTACTGGATACCACTTCTGCAGGTAATGCAATCCACCCAGCCACCACCCTCTCTGTAAAAAAGTGTCTCCTTATCTGCCTCCTGAACCTTCCTCCCTCCCTCCAGTCTCATATCATGGCCCCTGGTATCCCTCCCCTCCCTTACTTTGAACAGCCCCTCTGTACCTGTCTTGTTTATTCCTTTCATGTACTTAAAGGTTTCAATCATGTCCCCCTGTCCCTCCACTCCTCCAGCGAGTATACGTTCAACTCTCTCAGCCTCCTCTCATATGATGAGTCCCCCAGCCCCTTGATCATCATTGTTGCCCTGTGCTGCACCTCTTCCAGTAACTTAATGTCAATCTTCAGATACAGGCACCAGTACTGCATGCAGTACTCCAGGTGCAGTCTCACTAATGACCTATAGAGTGGCAGAATCACCTCCTCCGTCCTCAAAGTTATAACCCTTGCAATACAACCCAGCATTTTGTTGGCCTTTGCAGCTGCCTTCCTACATGGTGCCGAGTTGTTCATTGACCCTGTAATGAGCACCCCCAGATCCTTCTCCTGCTCTTTCTGGGCTAGCTGCACTCCCCCAGCTGGTAACTCCTCCTTGGGTTCTTTAACTCAAAATGCAGCACCTAGCACTTTTTGGCATTAAACCCCAGTTGCCAGGTGTCTGACCAGGTTTCAAGCTTTGCCAGATCATCCTGCAAACCCTGCCATCCCCCTAGGTCATCCACCACAGCTCCTACCTAGGTATCATCAGCAAACAGACTGATCTTGCTCATGATGTCCAATGATATGTCTACAATGAATATCCCAAACAACACTGGTCCCAACACCGAGCCCTGTGGAACACTGCTTGTCACTACCCTTGGGTGTGAGAGCTCCCCACCCACCACCACCCTCTGTTGCCTTCCCTGAAGCCAGCTCCCTACACATCTCACCAGCTTTGCACCCGCCCCTGTGCCTACTAACTTACTTCCCAGCCTTCCATGCAGCACTGAGTTGAATGCCTTAATGAAGTCCAGATACAGGACATCCACTGCATGGCCCCTGTCCAGTTGCCTAGTTACCCAGTCATAGAACTCTACTAGGTTGGTTTGGCAGGATCTGCCCCATATGAAGTCATACTGTCTGCTGTCCTGTAGTCATTTGGCCTCTAGGAGGGCCACCAGCCTCTCCTCCAGGATAGTTTCCATTAGCTTACCCACGATGGATGTGAGGCTCACTGGTCTGTAGTTCTCTGGCTCATCCTTGGGGCCACTCTTTTGGAGGGGCACCACATGAGTCATCCTCCAGTACTGAGGTACACACCCCAAATGTAGTGAGGCATTAAATAGGTCTGCCAAAGTCCCTGCAATGACCTCTGCCAGCTCCTTCAGTACCTTGGGGTGAATGCCCTCTGGGCCTGGTGCCTTGTCCACTCTCAGTGCCTTCAAACTCTCCGAACTTTGCCGCTCAATGATTTCTCCATCTGTCACCCCTCCCCCCTGTTTCTGCCATTTCTTCCCCCTTGGGTGTCACCCCCCTCTTTGCGTTAGTAAATACTGAGCAGAAGTACTCATTTATTGCTTCTGCCTTATCGCACCCTGCTTCCACCCAACCACCCTCCTTCCTAATCCTTACTATGTGGTCCTTATAGCTCCTTTTCTCCCTGATGTACCTAAAGAAGTCCTTCTGCCCCTTCTTAATGCATTGTGCCAGCCTGAGTTTTGTAGATGCCTTGGCTCCCATTACTGCCCTTGTCACCTCCTTCAATTCCGTCAAGTACTCCTCCCTGTCCTCTCGCCTTCCTGTTTTCTTGTACTTCCTAAAGGCAGCTCTTTTCCTCCTTACCTTTTCCATGACCTCCTTGCTCAACCAGCTCAGTTTCTTAGCCCTAGCCTTCTTGCTCTGGGCCTTGCAGAAGGTTTTGGTTGCCTCCACTATCCCCAGCTTTATGAGCTCCCACCTCTGGTTAGTGTCCGTACTAGATTGAATTCTGGCCAGATACCCTTTTACCACTTCCCCCATCCTCCCAAAGTTGGCCATCCTGAAGTCCAGCACTCTTGTGCCAGATTGCACTCCTTCCTTGCCCATATCCAGTGTGAGTCATACTCAGTGGTGGTCACTCCCTGACAGCAGTTCCTCCACTGTAAGTTCTCTCACAAAGACCCCATTTGCCAGCACAAGGTCAAGGGTATTCCCTAACCTGGTTGGTTCACTGATCATTTGCAGCAGGAAGCTGTCTTAGAAAGCATCCAGCAGTACCTGCTCCCTTCTGTTCCTGGTTGTTAAGGTGCTCCAGTCCACCTATGGCATCTTGAAGTCCCCCACAATCACCACACTACCTTTCTCACAGGTCCTCCTGATCTTTCCCACTAGTTCCCTGTCTAACGCCTGTGTCTGTGATGGTGGACTATACACTACTCCCATTCTAAGAATTCTATTCTTGGAATCCTGGATTTGCATCCAAAGTGACTCTGTACTACCCTCCTCCCCTTCCTCCCTTACACACTTCAGTCCTTCCTTCACATGAGGTGCTACACCGCCTCCTTTCACAATCACCCTGTCCCTACGAAATAACCTGTATCCTGGTACAGGCAGGTCCCAGTCATTGTATTGGGTGGCCCATGTTTCTGAGATGGCTGCGATGTCCACCTCTCCCTCTGCCATGAGCACCTGTTACTCTGCAGTTTTCCTCCCAAGGCTCCTTGCATTAAGGGTAAACACCTTCCACCCTTTCCTCCCTCTCCCATCCTGCCCTGCTTTACTACCATCACAAATAGTACTTGCCATTTGTCCTTTGTCACTGTTATGGGGGGTAAGCTAATATGGTTTACCAACCTGTGGTCTCTGCATGTCTCTTGCCCAACTGTCACCCCCCACTCCTAGTTTAAGTTCCCAACTCCCTCTATGTATTCCTCCATCCTCTGTTTCAACACTTTCTTTCCCTCCTCACTCAAGTGTAGTCTGTACTTGGCATAGAGACTACTGTCCTCCAAGGTCCCTCCCACCCCCCAACAGCCCATACCGTTTAGCATAACACCAGGTTCTTAGCCATCCATTAAATTCCTCTATTTTCAGCTTTCTTGTTGTGCTTGCCTTGGGCACTGGAAGTATCGCTGAAAAAGTTACAGATCTTCCTTCCCCCTCACATAATTGTCCTAGTTCCTCAAACCTCCTCTGGACTATATTTACTGTCTTGTCAGCCAGGTTGTTCATCCCAAGTAGTATAATTAAATGAGACTTGTCCCTACCCCTTCTAGCAAATTTCAGAACAGATTGTCCCACCCTTTCTGCTGTCATTCCTGGCATGGCCTCCACCTAAATGCATTTATCCCTCTCCCCCTTGCTACCCCACCTGACTCCTCTTAGTATTGAGTCCCTCAGCACTAAAACTCCTTCCCTTTTACTCCCTGCTTGCTTCCATTCATCCCCCTCTCTCATTTCTGGCTCCTCTTCTTCCTTCTGCACATTATTTCCCCCTTTTGCCCCGTTGCAATTCTCCCAGCAGAGCTTCCTCCTGCTCCGGTTTGGTCCAAGCATTTATCAATTACTCCTCCGATTTCACCATTTCCCTCCTCCACCTTCTTCCTCTCTAGCAGTGCAAAACTATTTTTTGAAGACCCTTCACAAATGCCTACTCCCTCTCTTTTCATAGTAACCTGTTCTCTCCTTTCCACTCAATGACTTTTGCCACTTCTTCGCCTCCCCTCACAAGTCTCTATCTCCTCCTTCTATTTGTCTTTTGTCTCCTGACCTGGTTTCCTAAGAAATTGTTCTTCCTGGCCTGGGCCCCTTTGTCTCTGCTTCACTTCTTCTGACCCTCTCCTAACCACTGTTGGCTTAAATCACCCTCCCTCATCTCCCCTTCTACCTCCCACCAGTATTGGGCTAAACCCACCCCCAATCTGCCTTGCCTGTCTTAGATCCTCCTGCAGACCCTCGATCTCCCTTCTAAGTTTCTCTATGTGGTTGCACACTAAACATCCTCCCACACTCCAGGCAATTTTTAGAAAGATTGTTGTTGTTGTTGTTGTTGCAGCCTACCACCCTACCCATTGCTGTTATTGCCCACCAGTGACCCCCACCCTTCCAGATGCAGGATACCAAACACTCCCCTAAGTCTTCTCTCTCCCCCCTCTATCATATGTCAGAATTTCCATAGTTTGAGAAGAAGAACATTGTGAAAACTTTATGTCCTCAGTCCGTTCTGCTAAAAGCATACAATTATAGACACTTTCCCTATTGGTTATCATTGTCTGGATATTTGTTATTCCACTCTTGATCATCTGTTTAACTACTTCCGAGTCATAAGTTGGTATGTAAGAGATTTTTCTCAACTGCCTTGGTTTCTGTTGAATCCATGCAGCCTCACCCGGTGTTAGCCATTTTAAAATGAGTGGCTTCCAATTCTTGTCTCCTGGTTTTAAAGTGCCTCCAATATTATAACTGATGAACACGCAATAAAAAAATAACATGGGATTCACCATGTTCAGACCACCTTCCTTCACCTTTCTATAAGTCACCTCCCTTTTAATCGGGTTCGACCAGTTGCCCCATAGAGCTTGACAAAGCACATTAAATAATGCTGTAACTAGAGATTGGGGAATGAGGAATATATAACTTATATAGAGAAAGACTGGAACTAACAGAGTTTTATTAACATTTTTCTTTTACATTTTGCTAGTTGCTGACCTCTCCAAATAGCAATTAAGCTATTTGCCTTAGCCAGTTTTAATTCCCAATTAGTCTTAGCCATAACCTCAGGACCAAAAACTATGCCTAAAATGTTAATAGGGCCAGAGATTATTTCAATACTGGCAAACCTGCCATGTTCAATATCAGGGCTATCTCTCAACATAACCCCTTTACTCTTGGAATAATTAATTTTAGAGCCAGACATAGATGAAAAAATACTTATGGTACTAAGTAAGGCATTTTCTTTAGTGCTCAAGTCAATTGAGAGAACCAAATCACTGGTGTATGCCAACATTTTTAAAGTTTTTTGTTCTGGAAATAGTGGCAGGACCAATGATTTCTTTATTCTGACATATTAATCTGATTAGGATATCTATACTGAATGAATGTAAGAGGGAGCTAAGAGGGCATCCCATCTCACATCTCTTTTTAACAATATTCTCTTCCCTTTCCAACCATTTACATTAGGGCTTACATATGCCTCTTTATATAAACATTTAATCCATTCTATAAATTCTTGTGGGATACCGAAAGCTTGTAGGATCTCAAAAATAAACCGATGGCTGAGCCTATCAAAGGCTTTTTCTTGATTTATGCTAAAAACATATGCTGCAAGCCCGATGTCATCCCCTCCTGAAATATTTCTTGAATAGTAATTAAATTGTCATATTATGACCTACCGGGGAGTGTGCATGTATGTACTGGACTAATTAACTGGCCAGTTACATTTAGTAATCTATTTAGCAAAATTTTACTTAAAATTTTTGTGTCCTTATTCGAAAGACTTAATGGTCTCCAATTATTTAGGTCCATTTTTGCCCCCTTTTTAAACAGAAGTACCAGAATCCCATTCCTCATGGATTCTGAAATTTCTTTATTTTGTAACATGTGATTACCTACTATTACTAAGGCTAAAGAGAGAAAATCTTTGAGTTTTTTTGTAAAATCATGCATTTAGTCCATGAAGACCCAGGGCCGCATCAGCCCTCAGACCGTCTCTAACATTTTCCACCTCAGAGACTGTAATCTCTTCTAGTAATCTTGTGCACTCCTCCTCAGAGATGGATAGAAGGTTCAAACTCCCTATAACTTTTGGCATTCTTACCATCTCTTGTGATGTACCCAGCATTCCTTCTATGTCTTGTTCTACTAAACCCATAATCTGTGGTGCTGATATAACAATTTGACCTGTATCTGTCTCAAATTTTGTCAGAATTCTATGATCTACGCTGTCTTTACATTCTATATAAGGGTAGCAGGAACCTTTCTTATTGTGAGTTCTAAACCTAGCCTCATCCTGTAAAGATTCGCTATGTCATATTGCAGTTGTTTCATCTGATTTTTAATTATGTGTATCTGTGCACTATTATCAATCTTGTGTGTATCTGTAAAATAAATAAATTTATGTAGCTGATTTCTTAAATTTAAATATTGTAAATATTCTTTATTTGACAAATCCCTGGATTTTGTCTAAAATAAGTATTTCCACGATTTCTTAGTGTCTAATAGGTTTTCATAACAACAAGCCATTGACAATCTAGCCTCTTATTCAGTCTGCCATTGTTCTTTAATGTGTGTATTATCTAATAGCTCATCATTGTGCCTCCAGTTATTCTTCTTACATTTGGGGGTATCATCCCACTCTATGTGTACAGATACAGATTTATTATCCAAAAATTCCCAAACCTTTAAGTTAACAGAGTGAAGCTGCACCATGGGACTAAGAAAGACATAATCTATCCATGTGGCTAGAGGTCCTTTATAAAAGGTATGTCCTTCCATTGGATATTTATCCCTATAGGCATCTAAAAGGCCCACAGTGAGGAGAATTTGCTTCAAGGCAACAGAATCACAGAACATTTTAGTTGTCTTTGAATGTCTATCCCCTAATTCCAACCCACAATTAAAATCACCAATCCATATTACCATCTGAGAAGTGTGCAAAAAAGGCTGGGCACTTTTAAAAAAGTCTACCCTAAGGGAATTGGTTTGGAGGGCATATATCGATATAACTCTAACCTTTCCTCTCCCAGTGAAATGTCCAATATTAAAGCTCTGCCAGGACTAATATCCACCAATCTAGAGACTTTTAAATTAGGGTTGTTAAAAAAGATGTCAATGCCATCGCACATTTCCTTTCTATTAGACCAAAATGATGGGCCATTGTCCCATCCTGTTGTGGCTAATCGAAAGTTAGTCAAAGTTTTTCACCCGGTGTCTTGAAGACAAATTATACCAGATTTAAGCATCTTTAATGAGTGAAAAACAACTACCCTTTTTTTACCTTGTTTAATATTGTTTACATTAATAGACGTGATATGGAGGGAATGCATTGTGTAACCTAGAAAGTGGGGAACAAGAAATAAGCTGAAGTGACTATGGATTTTGGGCAATCTTCTAAGCCTAGTTCTATTGGGTCACTACCTGCCCCCTCTTCTGTGTCTAAAGTAAAATCAGTGGGAGTAAATGCTATCAAGGAGGAATTAGAGTCTTCCTCTTCTTCTTCAGTGGACCCCTCTGCTGAATCTTAGGTAAGGCTGAAAACCTGTTTTCAGTTTTTAACTGGGGCTGTTTCCCTTTACCTTTAGAGGGGGTGGGAAGTTTTGAAGACTGAGAGATAGAGTTACATGATCCTAGTCTAGGTCTTTTCTTTACTGTCTGGAAGGGCTGTTCCTGACTTGTTGGGGGGGCATCACCTGTTGATCCTGAATATGAACAACCTCCTCAGTGTTCTGACTAGACTTCCTTTGGATTTCTTTCTGCCTGACTTGCTTGACCACCATTTGGCATCCCTCTGTTTGTGTCACTATGGGGGGGGCGGGGTTGGTGCATATTTTCGCTTTCTATGATACTTTCAACTCTGTCTCTAGACTATGCTTGCTCACTCTGACTGGCAACTCTCTTGGTCTGCAATTGCTGAGTCCTGTTGATTAGGCCCTTGAGAGATGGGCAATCATCCCAGTAGAGAGATGCCCAAGGGCATCCCCATAGGTGTGTCCAGTCCTTTTGCATAACATGCACTTAAATAAATTAAAATATCGGGATATAGTGTGACTATCAGAAAAATGACTACAGCATGCTGTATCGCACACTGAGTTCAAATTGGTCCTGGACCTACATTTGAAATGTGCTATGGACTGGCCAGGGTAAAATAATGAGCCTCTATCCCTTCCCAAAAAAAACTGTTGGGCAGGTGCACAGGACTAGAATTGGTGGAAAACAGTTTAACTTTGATTTTTCATCCCCCATTCCAGATCTGTTTGCTATCTAAAATGGGGGAGAGCCTATCCATCACCTCACACCTTTGCCACAGCCAGAAAAGAATATCTTCCACATTCACTACTTTGTTTTTAAACATGATGGTAATAAATTTGATTTAAGGTTTTGTTAAAGGGATGGCCATGAATGGGATCCAAACAGGGTTATTTTTTAATGCTTGGTATTGAGACCAAAACCTGTCAAGACCAGATACAGTTGTGAAACTTATGTCATAGATAGAGCTTCCGATATGAATAAGTGCAAAAATCTTCAATGAACAAAACTTCATAGTACTCTTTAACTAAACCTTTGCAATGTGTAACCTGTCTGGAGGTGTTTTCTAGGCCTCCATGGTAAATCTGCCTAATAGCATTTTTCCTAGGAGCCTGCACCCTTTTATTCTGCAATAGGTCTGCTAGCTTAAACATTGGATTCAGCCAAGGCCTTCTGTTTGGGTCATTTAAAAGATTTTCAGCAGTACCCATTCGCAGGGTGTCACAGTCTTATTGTTCAGCTGCCAGAATATTCAGGGGTTGAGTTTCTTGAGAAATTACTCCCCTTTGCTCAATTTCAGGACTACCATTAGTAAACCTAGTGCTGGGCCGAGCAAGTTCAGAACATTGTTCATTGTCATTTAAAGTCTGTTGACCTTCCATAGACTGTTCAGAAAGTGGAGCTCCTGATATAAGTACATTTGTGGGAAAACAGGTGTTATAGTCTTTCATTTTGTGTCTGAGAGGTGAGGAATTCAAGACCCATTATCAGTTTGCACCCACCCTGTGTCTGCGAGTGCATTCTGCAGGGACTAATTTCCCTTCCCTACTTCAGTATTGCTAATCGTAGGTGAGCCAATGGGGACAGAGGTCAGCAAGCTATTTACTTCTGAATGAGCGTTTTGTAAATTAGCAGAAGAAGACAATATCTGCTAGTCTGAGTGATGTATCTGCTTCATTATTTCAGTCCCCAAATTAGTAGCCCAAAATCTTTTGACTTTCCACTGAGATCCGGGATGCTTTTTCCCAGACATAGACATAGTGTAGACTGCTCCCCCCACGGTTCTTAGCATTCAATTTCTTTACCGAATTCACTGCCAGATGCTGAGAACCAGGGGGAGCTTCTGTGCCTGAATCAGTAGCTGGAACAACAGACTGAATAGTGGCCTTCTGCAATCTGGCCACGTCACCACAAAGCTGATCTTCGCTGACATTTGTCTCCAACTTTTTCACAGGCGGCTGCTTCTGCAAAAACAAAAGTCACACCACCAGCATTTTGCCTTCTTTCTTGTTGCCGCTTGTCCTCCTCAAGGATAATCATCATTAATTCTTATTCGGTAGTGTCTGGGGTGCATCTTATTGGCTGTACAAAGTCCGCCTTGAGCCGTTCTAAACAAACAGCAGCGCTTTCCTCAGCGCCCATCTCCACTTCTTCTGACAACCTCTGTGAATTAACTTGGCTTTCCTCTGCCTGATTCAGCCCATTTGTGTTTCTAGATTCAGAGGAGCTGAGGAGGAGGTCTGCACCCCTAGTTCCATCACCTCCTGCCTCTCTCGCTGCTCATCCATTGTGGCCATCTGGGAGAAGATGACCAAGGGTTCCTCCTGCTGATGAGTAGGGTAATTTTCCCAGTGCCCTGGCCAAACTTTCCCCATTCATTAAATATACCACCAACCAGCTTAATCTGTTTCAAGGTCAGTTGGCATTCATCTGTATCCCCCCTCTCCCTGGTCATGGCTGAAAATAGTCAGAATCTGCCTGGTGCATTACATGGTCAATAAAAAATAAATAAATAAAAAAACTACACACATAAATAAATAAATTAGATACACATTTGTATTCCTCATCCCAACCCCCTGAGGAAGGCCCATTGAAGATTTGAAGAACTGTGGCTAGTGGGTGCACACCAGCATATTGCCAGAAACTAAACCTTGCACTGAATCTATGAGTTCTTAGCTTTCTTTTCTTTTTTGTTACAAGCTGGCTGCTCTGCTCATGCACATCTTTTCCAGTGTACACCATCTACACTATTTACACTATAGCCACAGCACTGACCACTGATCATCACAAGACTAACCCTTCCACACCCTACAGTTGCAGTGCTGTATTTCCCCTCTGAGAGTCACATGACTGAAACCCTCCACTGTCAGTCACAGCACTGGGCACCCACTCCTGACAGTCACAGAACTGATCACTTTTCCCAAACGGTCACAGTTCTACACCTCAACACCAAGACAGCACTGCCCCAATATCCCCTAAAGTTACATGGATGACACTCTCAACAGGCAGTTACACCAGTAATCCTCACTCCTAACAGTCACAACACTGTTCCTCAGTCACAGCACTGAAGACCACCCCACACAGTTGGGACTGACTCCCCCCAAACAGTCACTTAGTTTGGCACCTTATACAACCTTCCTGCTGCATGTACAACTTCCTGCATATACTTCAGTCCCTCAAAGTTGTAGAATTGTGCAGAAGCAGACCTCCCAGAAGTCACAGGAATGACCCTCACTCTGACAGTCACATAAGTGACCCCCTATCCCTGGCAGTTACATATCTGACCGTATTCCCAATAATCACAAGACTGTACCACCGCTTTGACAGTCACAGTGCTGACACCATTCAACATCATCCACAGCAATGACCATTCCTTAACAGTCAGAGGACTGTACCATTGCCCTCCCATAGTCAGAGGACTACACCAGCCATCCCCAGTCACAGGACTGTACAACCACCCCCACCCACCACCCCCACAGTCACAGGACTGTATCAACACCCCATACAGTCACAAGACAGTAACACCCCCTCCTTCACAGTCATTGGATTGTACCCCCCACAGTCACAGGACTGTACCACCTCCCCCTGTCACTGACAGGACTGTACCACCCCACTGACAGTCACAGGTCTGACATCCTCCACTGGCAGTCATGACAATGACCATAAACATCTGGCAGTTGCAGCACTGTTCTACACCCCTGAGAGTCACAACACTTTCTTGCTATTTCCAACAGTCACAGAAGTGCCCACCCACACCTGGTAGTCACAGCAATGAATATACACCCCTGTTAGGCAAAGCACTTATCCCCATCCTCCCCAGTAGTAATAGCACTGGTCAAAACACTACACCCCACCCCAGACTAGGTTTGCTAGCCAATGCACCTAGCTTCACTGAGCTCTTTCCTTCTAGGGTGCTTGAAAGGGCAGAGTGAAGAACCTTACCAGAACAAGGAAAAGGATTAAGACTTCTTTATGCTAGGCAGATTTACTGTGTGTTGTTATTTTTATTTTGTACTCACATGGATCGCTGTTGTTTGTTGCTAACATTTTATTGCTTTATTTTTCTCTGATTCAAATTGTTGTTGCTGGTTATACCTTCTGCTGCATTATTAGAAGGAGCGCCTACAAATGTGTGCTAACAGATTACTGCTGTAATCCTCTGATTCAAATTGTCTTTTGCAAGGTATATCTTCTGTTACTGCTTTATTTTTCTCTGTAGCAAATTGTTTCTTACAGGGTATTTCTTCTGTGAAATTATTACAGGTGGTGCTTACATTTTTGTGACTTCCTATCATTAGGCTAAGCAAAATTACTGTCTGCCACTATTTTATTTTATTTATTTTTGTTTGCTGAAAAGGTCTTTTGTCTCAGAGGTGTTGCAGACTCCTTTTCACACTGATGGAGCTAATTGCTTTCCTCCTACAGCTCTTCCAGGGCATCAGGTGTGCATCTGGGGGATGGAGCTGGTAAACTTTCATTACCTTCCAACACAAAGAAGGGTTTAAAGCTCAGGTTAGTTGATATCTTGGATGTGGAAGATTACGTTTGCTTGCCAAGGCACCTAGCTTCATGTGAGCTCTTTCCTTCTAGGTTGCTTGAAAGGACAGAGCAAAGAACCTTACCAGAGCAAGGGAAGGGAGTAAGACTTCTTTTGTCTAGTCAGATTTATTGTGTGTTATTATTTTTATTTTGTACTCACAGGGATTGTTATTGTTTGCTGCTAACATTTTATTGCTTTATTTTTTCTCTGATTCAAATTGTTGCTGGGTATACCTACTGCTGCATTATTACAAGGTGTGCCTACAGGTGTGTGCTAACAGATTACTGCTGTAATCTTCTGATTCAAATTGTCTTTTGCAAAGGTATATCTCCTGTTACTGCCTTATTTTTCTCTGTAGCAAAGTGTTTCTTACAGGCTATATCTTCTGTGAAATTATTACAGGTGGTGCTTTACCGGTTTTACAGTCTTATCTATCATTACAATGAGCTTTCAGAGTTACTGCATTTGTCTCTGACTGATTGTTTCTGCTCTTACCTCCTTGTTTCTTTCATCTGTGGTTCTTCTTTTTCAGCAGGGGAAGGGCCCAGCCACCTCCCCCCATCCCCTACCACATCACACTACACTCCTTTTTATAGGGTAGTACAGTCTTGACATTACCAGTGACAAAGCAGGAAGTGGTGGATCAGTGGGGTATCCACATGGTGACCTCATTTACAGGGGCTCTAGTAATTTAACTTGTTATAACAAGTTATACAAAAACAAACACATAAAACACAAAATCAAACATTTGCTTTCATTTTTTTTACTTCAGATTACTCTGACCAGGTTATAAATCCAGCAACTTATCTGGAATGGGTATCATTAACTGCAGGTACTGCAGAACATTTTTCAAAAGGACTGTTTTACAGGATTTAGGACACTGTCCTAAATGCTGTGCCACTGGAGATCTTAGGGCTCAGCTCCAGGCAGCATGGGCAAAGATTGCACGCCTCAAATTTCATATTCAAGAGAAAATAAATTGTAAGAACCACCCTCCATTTCCCCAACATCCAACATAAGCACCTTAATCACAGAGGGTAATTGGTCCAGGAGTTGGCAGGTGGTTAGGAGGGGCAAATCGGGTGCCCCATCACTAGGTCCACTCCAAAATATTACCTCCACAAACCATATAAAAACTACAAACAGGTATCTTCCTTTATTTCCAAAATCAAACAAAAGGGCAGAGGACACTGCAGAGCAGGACTGCAGCACAGTGGCTAGCACAACAAAACTTGCCCAAAACAGGAACCAAAACAAAAAAAGCAAAAAGGAAATCAAAAAAATTTCTGATCATAGGAGACTCCATGTTTCGGTGAGTTGATACCTATCTCCAGCCAGGGGTAATGGTTAGATGTCTCCCAGGTCCATCAGCGTGGAGAGACACTGACTGCATTGCTAAAATTGTTCAGAAAGCAGGAGAAAACATTGACGTCCTGGTACACATATGGATAATGCTCTTGCCAGCTGGTCAGTTGTGGAGACCAAGGAACAGCTGACCAGGTTGGGTGAGAAACTATCATCTGTTTTGCCGGCATCTACTTCTCTGAGATCCTGCCAGTCTTGGGGGAGGGCAGATGGATGGAAGGTCAGAGAAGGGGAGATAGGGGAACTAAACATGTGGCTTAAGGGCTGGTGCCAGGAAAAAGGACACACATTTCTCAGTTATTTGCAAAAAAAAAAAAAAAAAAAAGGACACACATTTCAAGGGAATTGACAACAATTTTGGGAGCAAATGTTCTTTAAATTTGATGGACTGCATCTGATTAAGGAGGGAGCCAGTGCATTGGGGCAGAAGTTTGATGTCTTTGCAGAATATTTAAATTAGCAAATGGGGAGAACGGTGCAGCACCCCATACATCGAATGGGAAGAACACCCATCCCCCTCAGCTAGTGGTCAAACAGGAGTTCAGCCTGTTTGCAGTTCATTTGCATCACCAGGTAAGGAAAAAGGTCCAGCTCACCATACGATGCACAGGGGAAATGCCAGACCTCACCCAACAACTAACACACTGAAATATGGCCAATGGAATATCATGTACACAAATGCTTGCAGTCTGGGAAACAAGATCCCTGACCTACAGGCAATAATGACTGAGGTTAAACTGGACATAGTAGCAATTAACAAGATGTGGTTTACCAGTAACTACACTTGGGAGACTTCAGTGCCTGGCTGTGTACTGTTCAGAAGAGACTGAGGTGCAAAAATGGGGGGGGGTGGAGTAGCCTAGTATGTCAATGAAAATATTGAAGCTACAGAAATTCAAAATACACATAAGGAGCCAGAAGAACTGAGGGTTACCCTGGAAACAGGAAATGGGACAGCCATAAGAACTGGGGTTGTCTACAGGCCCCAGACCAGGGGGAGAACATAGACACATTACTGTTAGAAGATATATAAAACATAACCGCTAAAGGGGAGGTTCTGATAATGGGAGACTTCAACATGCCAGACACAGACTGGTCAATACCAGCAGGAACATGTGCCAGAACTAGACACATGGTGGATTCCCTGCAGGGGGAAGGCCTCAAACAACTAGTACAACAACCCACAAGAGACAGGGCTATCCTTGATCTAGTACTGACTAACAGGGAAAGGATCACAGATCTCCAGGTAGAAGGTCACCTGGGAGCCAGTGACCATCAACTGATATGGTTCAATTTGGGCACTACAACTAAATCATCCCATTTCAAGGCAAAAATATGGGACTTCAGAAGAACTGACTTTGATAAGATGACCAGCAGAGTTAAGCTAGCCCTAACAAGAAGAAATACAGCTGAGGGGGTACAGTCAAAGTGGGCAAGCATTAAAGGTGCAATACTTGAAGCAACATCCCATTGTGTCAGAGAGAAAAGGAAGTGCAAAAGAAGAAGGAAACCGTTTTGGTTCTCAAAAACAGAAGTAGAAAAGGTCAGTGCCAAAAGGCTGGCATTCAGGAAATATAAAGGAACACAGTGTGATGAAGATAGGGAGGCATACCAAACTTCCCTAAGGTAAGCAGGGAAGGCAGTAAGGCAGGCAAAAGCCCAAACCGAGGAAACACTAGCACAGACAGTAAAAGAAGGTGACAAGACTTTCTATAGATACATTAGTGAAAGGAGAAAGTCCAGAGGGGGTATTGCTAACATCAAAGGAGATAAGGGGACAAGTGAGGAGAAGGACCATGTAAAAGCATCTATCCTAAATAAATACTTCTGCTCAGTATTTACTGAAGAGAAGGAAGGGCAGGGCCAAAGCTCATGGATACAGGTGGGAGGGAGGTGAGCACTAGTTCCTTCACAAAAGAAAGGGTCCTACAAGAGCTCGATAAGCTCAGGGTGGAAAAGGCAATGGGACCTGATGGCATACATCCAAGGGTACTAAAGGAGCTAAGGGTGGAACTAGCAGAGTCATTATCAGAACTGTTTAGTGAGTCTTTAAGCTCAGGAGAGGTCCCAGAAGACTGGAGAAGGGTTCATGTGATCCTGCTCCACAAGAGTGGTAGCAGGGAGAAGGCAGGGGACTACAGACCAGTCAGTCTTACCTCAGTAGTGGGCAAGATTTTGGAGGCACTCCTTAAGGAAAGGATAGTGCAACACCTGGAATCCATAGGAGCACAGGATCCAAGACAGCATGGGTTTACAAAAGGAAGGTCCTGTCAAACTAATCTCATAGATTTCTTTGACTGAGTAAACAGAGTAGTGGACCAAGGGGGAGCAACTGATGTCACCTACCTTTACTTCAGCAAAGCTTTCGATACTGTTCCACATAGAAGATTGATTATTAAGCTGGGTAGGCTCAGGGTAGGTCAGAAGTTTGTCAACTGGGTGGCAAACTGGTTGACGGACAGAAAACAGAGAGTGGTGATAAACAGTATACAGTCAGAAGAGATGCAAGTCACAAGTGGGGTACCTCAGGGATAAGTCCTGTGGCCAGTCCTCTTCAGTATATCTTCATCAGTGACATTGCTGATTGACTGGAGGGTAAGGTTTGTCTGTTTGCAGATGACACCAAGATCTGCAACAGAGTAGATTATCCAGATGGAGAGGGCAGAATGAGAAGAGATCTGGATAAACTAGCAAAATGATCAGAAGAGTGGCAACTGGGGTTTAATGCAAAGAAGTACAAGATCATGCACATAGAGAAGAGAAACTCTGAAGCCACCTATAAGCTGGGAGGAGTGTTGATGGCAATGACAAGGGAAGAAAGAGACTTGGGCATCATCATCACTGATGACCTGAAATCATCCAAGCAGACCTCTAAAGCAGTAGGTAAGGCTAGGGGGGTGTCAGGGTGTATTAGTAGGGGTATCACAAGTCAGAAGAAGGAGATAATAATCCCTCTTTACAAGACACTGGTTAGGCCCCATCTAGAGCACTTTGTGCACTACTGGAG
This sequence comes from Neoceratodus forsteri, assembly GCA_016271365.2. NCBI lineage: Eukaryota > Metazoa > Chordata > Ceratodontiformes > Ceratodontidae > Neoceratodus > Neoceratodus forsteri. Next base: position 878,198,937 of record CM057459.1, read on the forward strand.
GCAATACCTTCACAAGGACATTAACCAAATTGATGCAGTCCAGAGAAGGGAAACCAAAATGATGCAGGTACTGCATCAGAAAACATATGAGGAAAGATTAATGGAGCTCAATATGTATACCCCACAGCAAAGGAGGGAGAGAGGTGATACTATCGAAACATTAAAACACCTTAAGGGCACTAACAAGGTAAAAGAGTCTAACATGTTTCAATATTAGGAAAAATAGCAGGACAAGAGGACACAGCAAGAGAATAGAGGGAGGCCGATTAAGGGGTAATTTGAGGAAGTTATTTTTCACAGAAAGGGTGGTGGATGCATTAAATGGCCTACCTCAGGAAGTGGTGGATATGAATACAGTGCAGGGCTTCAAACAAGCATGGGATAGGCATAAGGGAGCAATACAGACTAATATGAATAGATAGGCCATTGACAGAGCAAAGGCCGATGGCATATTTAAAAGGTAGAAAAAGAAAATGGGCAGAGTGGATGGGCCTTGTGGTCCTTATCTGCCGTCAGCTTCTATGTTTCAATCTTACAGCACTGATTATACATCCCCAACAGTCACAACACAGCCACATCAGCCCCAAAAGTCACAGGACTGAAACCCTCTACCATAAGTTACAGCAGTAATTCCCATTCCCTGACAATAACCTCACTGAGCCATGACTCCTAATGGTCAAGGCACTGACCACCATCCACAAAAGCCAGAGCACTGCCCCCTCATCCAGAACAGTCATGGGACTGTGCCCCACCCTTGCAGTCACAGACCTGAACCACCCCTTCAAAAGTCACAGAACTAACACCTTCCACTGTCAGCCACAGTGGCCACTTTACCTGACAGTTACAGTGCTGATCCTCATCCCCCTAACAGTGACAGCACTGACCTCTACCCACAACAGTCACAGCACTACCCACTACCACTGTCAAAGCACTATTCCCATACATCTGACACAGTCGCATTGCTGATACCCTCTATAGACAGTCACAGCAGTGACCCACACTCCTAACAGTTGCCACACTGCCCCCCACTCCCAAAAGTGACAGCGCTGCCCCTTACTTGGCAGTCATGGCACTGGCCACCCACCCCTGACAATAACCACACTGGCAACCCATGATCAATCATTACAGCACTGATACCCTCAACCACAAAAATTACAGTACTGACCTCCACCATTAACATAGCACTGCTCCTGAATCTCCCGCAACAGTCATAGGAGTTACCCTCCCTCTTGCAGCAGTGCACCAGACAGTCACAGCACTGGCCACAAACTACTAGTAGTTCCAGCACTGACCATACCTCAGTCATAAAATCTTTCAAAAAATAGTTTAAATACTGGCAAACCATTGCAGAGTGTGCAGGGGTCAAAACTGGCAGTGGCCTGCTAGCCAAATTATGGTAGATATTGTGTTAGGCTAGTAAGATTTTCCTTTAATTAGCCCTGTAGACTTGTACTGGAGAGTGTAATCAATATGTACATCAGCCGGGCTAGTGGAAGAGTCTGTGGAGTTATTGAATTTCCCCAGTCACTAGTCTAGTTGGCTAGTGGCTGCAAAACCTAACTTAGACTCCTGGAGTGAGTCATGCCATCCACAAGATGGCCTTCAAGACATTATTGCCCACTGACCAGCATTAAAGCTGAGCATCCTGCTAGGAGTCAGAAAACCCACATCCCAGTCCCCCCACACACACACACAACTGGACCACTCTTTCAGTACCAGTTCCTTGGGTTCTTATACTTCTATCTGGACACCGAAAATGACAGCAACAGAGATGTGTAGAAGGGACCTCAGTTGAATCCCACATGCAAGGGACAGCACACCATGACAGTACAGCATTACTCCATATACTATATTGTGGTGCCAGTGTTTACAGTATGACAGTGAATACCCTAATAATCAGACTGCCCATACTGTATATGTGGTATGTCATACTTATTCCAGTTCAATAGTATGTGGGACTCTTGAATGTACTGCAATTACTAGATATCAAACAAAAGAAAAAAGAGACAGCTGCAAGTACTTCACAGTTCTTTTGTATAAAATGCATATAATATATAATGATTCTGAGCAGACACCAAGCGGTACAGCACATGGACAACAAGCTCTGTATATTAAACTTTACATTGCTTGGCTTGTTAAACAGGCTTCTGGAATGTATAAATTCACAGCTGCTTAAGTAAGGAATTTACACATGTGTACAGCATGATGCTAGCATTTCAGGAAAAGCCTTGCTTTCTCAGTCCCAGGCTGGAATATTTCCTACCACGTCCTGCAGTCACATTTGTAATGCAGAGGCATAGTCATTCTTCAGTCATACTGAATAGCAGGACAACTAATAGCAACTGCTTTCTGTAAATGGCTTTGCTTTTCTATATTTGTGGATCCTGCAGTTCTGTTTAATCCTTGCTACATTACATGCCATCCCTTATAAAGAGTTCTTTGGGATACCATTGTAATACCTGTTCTTTACTATTATACTACCACACTGTGATTTTCAGTGCATTACCATTGTGGGTTTCATAAATGGTATCACAGGGGGATTTGTTCTAATTCCATTGTGATACCATTGTAACCATTATGATACCATGCATACAGTTGTTCACTGGTAACACTACCTCTGCTGGTACCACAGTGATAACAATGTGCATCATTGTGATACCACTATTTGTTGGTATCACAGTGGCTTTGTTCCAATTCCAGTGGGATACTATTGTGTCAACTGTGATACCATCAACACCCAGTGGCACACAGTAGCAAACTCTTGTGCAACTGTAGCACAGTGGTGAATATGAGAGTGTGATATCACCGCACTTGGTATCACAATGGATTTGTTTTAATTCCATTGCACTATTTTTGAGACCACTGTGGTACCATGCGTCAATGGTAGCACAATAAATGCCCCTGCAGTGGTAATACAATGGTCGCATTCCATGCCTTATGCTGGTGATAGCACAATGGTCATGCAGCATGGTATCACAGTAGCCTGCGTGGGTCACTGGTAGCACACGAAACACACTGTAGGGAAAATCTGCCGACAGAGTGATCCAAAAAAATAATTAACGCACATCCAACAAGATCAGACTCCTAGGACTCAAACCCAAAAAGTTTCTATTTGTGTACTTTGTACTCTTTGCACTCTTCCACTCTAATGTCTGCATTAATGTAGTTTTTCTGTGGTACAACACCTTCCTTTTGTGACAGTGGAAACTTAACAACATAGTGGAGGTGTTTCAAATGTTACTTCACCAACCACTTAACAAGTAAAAGCCTAGTGTCATAATATGTGAGGTAGCACTGTTAGGTTAGCATCCTGGTACAGGTAAGAGATCTCTTATCTGGTTCCTATGGAGCCTGGGATAAGGGTGCCTCAAGAAAACATGGTACCTGTAAAACAAGAACTGCAATGAGGTCACAAAGGATCTACAGCTCTTTATGAACTATTACAAACATGGTAGGGTAAACAAAAAACAATACTTATCTTACATGTATGGCCAGTGTCCTCCTACACCCGATCAACGACCTGTCAGGCCTGTATATATAAAAGGGAAAATGGGTCAGTATAAAGAATGCAAATATTGATCAGCTACTGTAGGTCAGTTGGAAAATACCTGTAGAGGTTGAAAAATGAAGTGGGTTGTATGTGTGTGGGTGGATGGGGGGATACCGCACTGGTACCACACCAATGACTTTGGTGTTAGAATAGACTGGTCATTCAGGGGCCATCATGGTGGGGAGGATTCAGTGTTCCTAGGAATGATCTCTGTTGGTGGAGACCATGTTGCTCCACCCATCAACCAACACAGGGCAGGATGAAGACACCAGGGGCCCAATATTCAAAAATGCCCAAAATGTGCTGGTCCAGTGGTGTAGAGGGCTGAGGCATGGATGCCTTACCTCAACCCATGCCAGCGACCCGGGTTCAGGAATGGACTCGGGTCACTGGGGGTTGGCAGGGGATGGGAGAGGATTGAGCATCCTAAGGACTGCTCTCTTCCCCGGGGGTGGGTTAGGGGCATGCCTCGCTCTGTAGCGGCCCTCGGTGGAAACCGTGGGCACTGCAAGAAGCGGCGTGACAGGGGAAAAATAGAAAAAGTGGAAAATGGCATCCGAGCGACTGGATGACGGCTGCCTGGATCCCCCGCCTCCATGGAACCCCCCGAAGAGCCAGAGAAATCCCAATCCCAGCAGCATCAGGGCCGAGACTAAGAATGCCTGAAGGCAATTTCCCTCTGGAAGGAGGGGACCCATCTGATGAAGGGATACGTTGGGCTACCCTGGTCGGCTGCGATCTGGGATCAGGGGGAAGCTGGCATCGAGGTGGGTTCAGAATGGAGTTAGCGGAGGTAGTCCTTGGCAGAAGGCCTGAAGGAGAGGCCGGTTGGGTGCAGGGGGCGATAAATAAATAATTGAAAAAAAAATGCCCAAAATGGAGCCCAATAATCAGTGCTGTGCTTTGTGATATTGCATGTGTGCAAAACTGCTATATTCAGATGGATAACACATGGTACGATCCCTCTAAATAGAAGGACATTGTATCACGGCATTAGGCTACTCAGTGCCACCTGACAGCGCACCCAAGACTAGGCCCTGCAATGGCTTGTGTGTGGACAAAATCTGCAGTATTCAAAAGTCCCCTGGCAAGTTAGCCCATTGGGCATACAAGGTGCCAAGGGTCATTTGCTTTCCCATTATGGGCATGGGAGTGAGACTGCTTTTTCCAGCACCTCCCCCCCAGATGCCCCAAACCAATGAGTTGTCATTGGTGCTAGTTGCATCCCTCCACCCTCCAAACCTAGTCTTGTGATATACAGATATATCCCTGGCATCCAGTGGTGCCCCCCATACCCAGTCCAGTAATGAAAGATTTATCTTTGGCATCCAGGGGTCTCTCCCCCCACCTGATTGCAGTCCCATTCAAGAATGGTATATCCTGGTGTACAGTGATCCCTCCCCACATCCAATCCCAATCCATGTAGAAAAACAATTTCCCTGGTGTCTAGTGGTCTCTGCCTTCACCCATCCCCATCCTGGGAACACCATCCCACCCAGTTTCCAAATCCCCCCCTCCTGACAGTCACACTGTCCTGGCATGGCAGGGGCCAAAAAGCACAAAGAATGAACCGCTACTGCACTGAGGAACATAACAAAAGTAAGCAATATAGCACAGTGGAGGCAGTTTAGTACAGTGATTTAAGGCTCTGAGCTGCAAACCTGGAGACCTGGGTTTGAATCTCACTGCTCCCACTTGCATACTGTGTGACCCTGAGCAAGTCACTTAACTTTCTTGTGCTCCCAGGTCGCACCTGTAAACAAGCTTTCAGCTTAGTGTGTCTCTCCTGGTTAAGAGAAAATAAAATCAGTCAGGTTGTAGCAATCAAAATAATTGACTGTTTGGCCAGGTATTTCTTTCATAGTTGGAATAAATTTAATGCTACTGCACTGAGGACCATAACAAAAGTAAGCAGTCGGGTTGTAGCAATCAAAGTAATTGACTGTTGGTTAGGTCTTGCTTTCATATTTAGAATAAATTCACTCTAACTGCGACAGCCTGACTGCTTACTTTTGTTATGGTCCTGAGTGCAGTAGCAGTTCATTGTTTGTGCTCTTGTGTGTTGGGCAGGCTGCCCTTCTAGCTACTGCAGGGACCTGGTAATGCTGAGCGCAGCACCTACCTCTGGGACTGCATCAGGAGTAAAGAAATCCTTCCCCCAACAATGCCCTGTTCCAAACTGAGAGCAGCACCCCCCAACCCATACCCAGTTGGTAGCTAATGGCCTCCCTACCACCCTTGACACTAACACTGACAATGACCCCCAGTCTCCCTACCTGTCTGTCGGTGCCACAGTGCAATTAAAGCAAGTGGCATAGTCCAGCTTTCATAAACATGGCTGCCATCCATCTATGTGTACCAGGGAGTGCAGCCTATCAATAGGACAATGCACATCACTGTGCCATATACTGTAAATAAGCTGTGCTCCCTGCTACAGATGATGCTGGGTGTCTGTGGTCATGTGAGGTGGGCTGTGCCACTCGTCGTCATTGAATTGCAGCCGTGACAGACTGGTGGAGAGCTATAGGTGCTTTGGGTAAGAGGGGGGCCATTAACTACTAACTGGATATGGGCTGTGGGGCACTGCTCGTGGTTCAGAATGGGACTTTGTTGAGGGAGACAGGACTTCTTTACTACTGCCATGCCAAAGGCAGTGCCACTGTTGAGGGGCATTGTCAAACTGAGACTCCTTTCCAGGATGGGGATCAGCTGGGGGCAGAGATCACTGGACACCAGGGTAACTGTTAATACAATGACTGAGATCAGGTTGGGTGAGCAACCACTGAATGCCAGGAATGTATCTTTATTTAACTGGACTTGAATTAGGTGGGGGAAGTGAAGAATGAATGCCAGATATACATCCTCCATTAATGGAACTGGATTTGGAGGGACAGGGGAACCACTGGACAACAGGGATATATCTTCCTGTAATGGGTCTGTCATCAGGTGGGAGGAAGGGATCAGTGGATGGAAGGGATACATATTTCATTAATGGGACTGGGTTCAGAGGGAGTGGGCACCACTTGCCACCAGGGAGTACTGTCTTGGGATGAGAGGACACTGACACACTACCTTCAGTAACTGCTAAGGCTGTGCTGGATTAAGGCGAGGGTTAGGTCAGCGGTATTTTTTATGCACAAGGGGGGCATGCATAGTGCCCTAGCACAGAGAAAATACTGTGAGTATTGAACTACACTGATATTCAGGTCCCCACCCCTGATTTGCATAATTTTGTCTTGCCTCTCCTCCCCGGTTTACCTGGTGCAAACCCGGTTTGCCCGCACTAGCCAGTCTTTTAAATATAGGGCATTGGTGCAAAACCCAGTTTGCTCAGGTAAACTAGGTTCTGTACCTGGGCAAACATTCAAGCAAAATCTTTATTTGTTTGGCTATTATAGTCATCAACAAGAAAATACACTGCATAGACAAACACCACAAATATAACAAATTATGTCAAATATTACACTTTAAAATGTAACAATATAAAAGAAATAAATAATAGCAGCAGATAAATCCTTTTCTCATGTTCATTTTGTAAAACTCTATTTCCTAAGACATTTAACTCTTACACATTTTATACAATTCATTCTATTGTGCATTTATCAATTTTAATTTTCTTTTTATTAACAGTCGTGAAGTATTTGGCCAGTCTTTCTATATTCCAGGTATCAGCAGTATGTATTAAGATGGTAATCAATAATTCTAAACTAATATTAAAGTGATCATTAAGAAAAGATTTAAGTCAATAAGCCCTTTCCATTTTATACCAAGTACATTTCCACAGGACATGGTTTAAATCTTCTATGCTCCCCTCTGCATATGAAAAAATTTCTGAGCCCTTACATATCTTATCTTGTCCACGTTTTAGAACATTACTGGAGAATCTTTCAAATTTATTAATTTTAAACATTCTCCTTACTTTAGGATCTATTAAGATATCTGAATGTGGCTTAAGACCGAAGTGTGTATTATTTGCTGCATACCATTTTGAGTAAGCAGAACAGCCAATACTTTGTAAATCCCTTTGAATCCAGAAATGAGCTATCTTTCTGGTGATATATTTATTATATTTGTGACTAATCATTATGCCTTTTTGTACATATTTAATCAGAGTGTCTAACTGATGTTTTTCCAAGAGTAAAAGTACATTATTGTACCATAGATCTCTCCCAATACTCCTAAAATGCCATTCATGTTTTTCTTTTAGACATATATGTGACATTCTATTTAAATCTTGTTTTAAAATACGCAGCCAGAATAATACTTTCCTAGTCTCCATTTTGGAAGTTGCATCTACTAGTACTAATTCTGCTCTTAAATAAGAAGCTGGACATCCTGGGCCTAAGCCCAGGATGTTTCTTAGCATTTTATTTAATGGTATGCTTAATCTTTCACTGTTGGTAATCTCCCAAATGTCTGCCCCATAAAGGAGCTGAGCTTCATATTTTGCATTAACTGTTTGCACGAAGGGTCTTAAACTGGAACCTCCATACTTATGATTGAACTTATTTAATACAATTACCATTGTTTTAATGTAATCATAATTTTAAAATAATAGTCATTCCATTTAGCATTTGCACTTATTTCAATACCCAAGTAAGTATACGATTTAACTACCTCTATTCTTTCGTTGCCCATTGTCCAAACTCTCCTCTTTTGTTTATTTAAATTATTTTGACCAAGAATCATTATTTTGGTTTTTGCTAGACTGATATTTAATTTTAAAGACTGGGACTTAGCATATAAATAGTCTATCTGTTTCTGCAATCCACATTTGGATAATGACAGGAGGACCAGATTGTCTGCGTATGCTAGTATGGCACACCTATTTTCTTTTATATTCAGTGAATCGGAATCCATTGACTTAAGAACTCATATTAATTCATCAATATAAAGGGGAAATAGAATGGGTGCCAATATGCAACCTAGTCTCACTCTCTTATTTATCTTAATGTGTTTTGAAAGCTTACCTGATAGGCCTAATCTAATTTTAGCCCAGTTATTAGAATAGAGGCAGGAGATTGTACAAATTAGGGATATATCAGTTCCTTTTTTGGATAATTCAAGCCATAATTGGTTATAATCAATAGAGTCAAAGGCCATGGAGAAATTTTCAAAAACTACATACAATTTTTATATATTTTTACATAGTTTTCAATTAAATGATGCAAAATAAACACGTTATCCAGAGTTGAACATTTTGCTCTATATCCAGCCTGGGTTGGAGCCAAGCCTCCTTTCTGATTATTTTGTGATTCTAGTTTTTCTAACAAAATCTTTGTAAAGATATTTTTAGATATTTTTCAATTAAATGATGCAAAATAAACACATTATCCAGAGATGAACATTTTGCTCTATATCCAGCCTGTGTAGGAGCCAAGCCTCCTTTTTGATTATTTTGTGATTCTAGTTTTTCTAACAGAATCTTTGTAAATATTTTTAAGTTAGTATCTAACAGGCTAATTGGTCTATACATGCTGAGTTAGCATGATCACCTTTTTTATATAGCGGAATGAGAATGGCCCCCCTCCATGAGTCTGGATAATTGTTTTCTTCTATGCACTTATTGTAAAACATTGTTAGAAATTTGTACCATTGTCTAGAATTACTCTGAAAAACTTATACCATTACACCAATAGGGCCTGGAGCCTTATGAAGCTTTAATACATGTATAGCTCTGTATTAATGATTATTCCAACTCCTCCATCTTGTTCTCCAGAATTAGGACTAACATTTCCTTCTTGGTCAAAAAATATTATCTCAAAATAGTATATCCACACTGCTTCAGTAATATATACCTCCACTGAATCACTATAGTTGCAAGTTTTTAAAGGATCTACATTCTCCATCAAACCAAGTGTCTCTGTTTTGGTATTTTTTTTTTTTTGATCTGAATAATAGTAATTCAAGCTTTTCCTTAATTTCCTCTGGCAGCTCTGTAATGTTTCTACTTAAGTTACAAAGCGTATTATCCTGAAGTTGCTTATAATCCTTTGCTACTATTGAGTTGGCCAATATTTCTGTAATATCTATTTCAATTTTCCTATTCCATTTCAATCTCTTCTTAGCTATACTTTCTGTGTTCCCATTAGTCTTCTGGTTGTTTCTTAATACATGCCCAAACCCACTTAATATGATATGGAAATGATCACGCTCCACCATTTCAAGTATTTCCAGTCTCTTCCAAACACTGATTGGCCCTGACCAAAAGATCAGGTCAATCAGTGAGGATCCTTTACTTGAAATATAAGTGTATACCCCACCTTCATCACCTATCAAGCTTCCATTTAAAGGGAACAAATTAAACTCCCTTAATACTTCAATCAATTCCTAGCATGAAGCATTAGTTTTGACATCTTTTGTTTGTCTTGGTACTACCATTTTTCTATTTCCTACTGTAAAGAAAAATGAAGTATCGATAAACCCATCATAGGTCCCAATTCTCACATTAAAATCCCCCAACATTAAAATTTCCTGCTCCAGGTATTTTAAAATTAATTGCTCAATAACACTTTTTAATTCCAACCACATATCTGAGTTAAAGTACTTGGAATTTTTTGGTGGCATGTATCCATTTATTAGCAGGATATGGCTATCTAATATTGAAATTAGTACCACCACACAGAAAGGTAAAATCTGAATACACTTGGTTTTAAAAAATATATCTACTTTTACAAAGGTAATGATCCCACCAGAGCATCTTCCTGGATTGTGGGATTTGCTACCAGGAGTAGTGAAAGTTACAAAGCCATTTAATTTTGCTTTTTCTATGTTTTTGTGGCAAGTTTCTTGAAAACAGAAGATGACAAAGTGCATAATAAACTTCAACCACTCATCATCCTGTAATGTATGTGTAACCCCCAACCCCTGCCTTTGTGCAAAAACAACAGGTGGCATGCTGTTGAAACTGACAGCAGTACCTGCTGGGGACTGGGTTTGGGGAGGACTAGGTAAGTCAGCACAGGGGACCTAGGTTTGGCTACTCCACACAGGGGCACCCAAGTAAATCTGAACACAAGAAGCAATAACTGTAATGTCCAAAACCAGGAATGGGATTCTACAGTGTGGCTTTTATTTACATCCAAACTGAACAAACAAAGCATAGAGGGACCCCCACGGGGCTACATTCCTGGTAATGCAGATTAGAGATAACAGAATACTTCTTCACATTTCAGCCCTCAGGCTCTGAACCCACCAGGCACTCAGCCAGGACTTGCATGCAGCTTTGGGTACACAGCCCGACTTTTACACTACTTGGGTTTTCCCCATGGCCCGGCTCCCCCGACGGCCACTTGATCCGCAGTCCATATGGGAATGAACCAGTTTTCCTGTTAGTGGCTCCCCAAACCACCTTAGAGCCTTCAACTCCTAGAGGGAATTTTCCTTCCATACCACATCTGGGTACTTCCCTCATCACTGGCCAAGTGCATGAGGAAAAGTAGAAATCCACAGAGCAAATCCGTAGAGGTGGACCTGGTTACTAAAGATGGGGGGTCTCCTACCTCCAGCTCCCACAATCCATACCCGGCCATTTCTCTGGAAACTAAACAACTCTTTTGAAAGCTTGGCAATGTAGATTACTGGGTAGACTTATGTCACATCTCCTCTACATGTCTTGACTTTCCCTTGTGCTGGACTTGAACATACTTTTACTTTTGAATAAGCCTATTACTCTAGACCTCCCACTATTTCAGTAGTCCAATCCCCACTTTAACACAGTTCAGGATGAAACATGGGCCCTTTAGAAAAAGCAGAACTCACCCTTTGGTTGCAGGTGCCCCAGAGGTGAATCACAAAATCTTCTTGTACCCCACACTCTTGGGAAAAATAAGGCAGCTTCTTTCTCCAGCAGTAGCCAGGGGGTTGCCCCTGGAATAGCAGGTAAACCTTCCTGCCCCATCCCCTGAGGGATGAGGCACAGAGACCTGTGTCAACGGTCTCCACCACTTAAAAAAAAAATTACTGTGTCTCTCTTTAGGCGGAAACACACACCTTTCCCTTAATGTAGCCTTATTTCAGGGCTGAGGCTCCAATAGCCTGAGCACAGAGCTGCTGTGCTCCTCTCACAACAATCTCCAAACTCCAGCTGCAGCAGACTGACTGTTCAAACCTCCCAACATTCTACTCTAACTCTCTTCTGCAGATTCCATTGTGGTTCATGCAGCTGCGATAGTTCTATGATGTCATTAGTCAGTCTCAGCTGAGACTGAGAACAGAGTAAGACAGTGTGAAATCCATTTAACTGGAGTTTCACAAGCTGCCTTCCCTGCCTACCACTAGGTCTTACTAGGATTCTAGTAACCCCGGGTAACAAAGGGGTTACATATGTATCAATCTTGCAATCTTCAAAAGTAGGAGTTCATTCATGCCTACCCCCGAGATTGAATCCAGCTCTTCACCTTCCATCTGTATATCTGGTAATTCTTGATTTAGTTCAAGTATATTTAACCATAAGTTCTGACAGTGATCCATTTGAGTTCTATCTTTCAAAATCTTGCTAGATTTCCCTTGATCTCCTTCTGTTCGGAGGGAGCTGGAGCCAAGCACCTCAGAGTCAACCAAATAAAGTCCTAAAAGGTCTAAAATTCTTGCTTTCTGAAGAATCCTGTCCGCAATGTTCCTATTTTTAACTATTACATTAATTTGACTATCAGTCCCCATTCTTTGTACTGATTTTATCCCTTCCTTTCCTAAATCTATTTTGAGAAAGTTCCTAATCAAATTACAAAGTGTACCTGTTAACTTGCAGTTATTTTCTTTCCTTATTACCTCTTAACCAGACTCAAATCAACTGGTTGCTCCTGAATTAAGTCAGCTGTTGTCAATTTATTAAATAAGTGTCTATTGGGGAACATAATTGCAAACTCATTATTTTAATTTTTTATTCCATTTATCCCATTCATCCATAAGTAATTTGTATACCTTGGTGAAAAAAAAAGAATGTATCTTCCATATTTGCCGCTACAAGGGGGATCATGTTAATTCTCTCTATCTCATTTGGATCTATGTCCAGATCCAAATGTTACTATATATTTTCTAACATCAGACTTTCAACTGTTTCTTGTGAGATCTGATTAGTCTAAGAGACAGGTCCTAATAATCTAATCAAAGGGAGAGTATCATTATCTCTATTCTCCTTTTCCACATTTACAGGGTCAGACTGATCAATGACACTTTCATTATTGCCTCTAGAAGGATATTTGGCAGTTGTTTCCTTTTCTATCAGAGCCTTGTTTCTACTATCTGGGCTCTCCATCCTTTCCATTAATAGTTCCTAATTGATGATTAAGTTGTACTGTTTCTGTTTCTAACTGATTGAGACAAGTTAGGATTGAAGGGAAAGTGGGGTTTTCAAAATCTTCTATGAGAGTTTCTTTAATATATTCTTTCCCAGTATGTGTCTCAAAAGATACTGTTTCTTGAGCTGTTTTTTAGTAGTTTCATTACCTTTATTATCTGACTGTTGTCCTATTAATAACATGTTCTCTTTGTTAATCCCTTTATCTTATCTTGTTGTCTCTTTTTCCTCTTTTTTCCTTTCTTCCTATTCTTCCAATTCTGTTAATTCTGCCTGTTCTGTTTATTTTCCCTCAGCTTTTCCCCTTTTTTCTTTACTGTTTCTGCACGGTCATTCATATTTTCAGAGAACAAAATTGAGCTGAACTCTGGTTTTAGTAAATGAAATTCTTTTTTTTCCTCCACTACTTGCAGTTCTTCCTGCAGTTATTGATGCATTAATTTACTTGAACCACTATCCTCTTTCTGGCTAGCTAAACTGTGTATTACTTGATCTATTTTCTCCCTGTTAATAGCCACATCAACTCTGATAGATTCCATAATATCCTTATTTATAAAACACTGCTCCAGTAATAATATGTTTGCTGAGTGTTGATTCCTTCATGAGTTAACCAGGTCTCTGCTCAATAAACAAGGTTGATATCCACTGTTTAAACCACCATGGGTAATATTTTTCCTATCTTTACTACCATCATCATATAATCTCTGATTGTGACAGCAACAATGGCAATTATTCCCTGAACTGGATTTTCTTATTTGTGCTTTACATGATTGTAATCCTAAAATAACATTTTATAAGTCCTCTGTTATCTCAAGTAGGACATTTCTTCCCTTATGAGTGCTCAACAACTAGCCCCAAACCTTGGGAGAAGTCTGAGTATCTTGTTGAATCTGCCTGATCTGTGAATCAGAAGCAATAGGTAAAAAGGTCAAAATAGAATCCTGTGAGCCAGACATCTTTAATTTCCTTGATGGGATTGAGGGAATCGAGGGAATCAAGGGAGTCGTGTTTTGGTCTTTATCACTGTCATAAAAAATGGAATCACTTAATACAGAAACCATAGGTACTGAACCCACTAGAACTTACTTTGCCTGAATCATACATTCTGGATTAGCAATAGTAGGTAACTCACATATGTTCAATTTTAGGTGTAGAAGTTTTATAAACCAACCAACTCTTTGTTTCTTATTAAATGATCTGTGTTTTTTATTTGCTTTTTTTTCTTGTATCCCATTTTAGCATCTGCGCCCTCATCCTGATTCTCCACTAAAAGTGGTGAGAGGTTAGGATTTTTCAACCTCTGTGATCTCGTATTTACCATCTTTTATCAAACAATATTAAACAATACCACTATCTAAGAGAGCAGAGCCACTACAGCTCTATAGAAAATAGGAGAGGTCTCCAGCAAAGTTCTAAGTATAAGATGAATAACAAGGGATATTTCAGCAGAGAAATTAGAACTAATTGCATCTAAACAATACAAAGAAACATCCCCTTAAGGGGTGTAAGGCCCAGGTCCTTACAATAAGAAGTGCTTAATTATGTGACAGTATATATATGGGGTGGGATATTCAGACAGCACCAGGCTGTGTCGCAAGCCTGGGCACAGTGCAACTGGGATGTGTCAGGGCACTGACAGGGTGATATTCAATGGTGCTGTGCCATTGAATATCTCTCTGTGGCCACCCATATTGTGCATGGTGCAGTGGCACTGCACCAGTGCAAGTGGCCAGAGAGGGGCCGGGGGATGTGCTAGCACAAGTGCTGTTTCACTAGGTGCATCAACCATGATATTCAAAGGTGCACATGAAAATGGGGCCAAAATGCATGCAAGGTGCAAATGGGGCAATTTGCATGTCATTATGGCCCCATTTGCATGCAGGTGTGCCCATCCCCAATGACTTGTGCCTGGCACCCAGCCAGGCTGCAGCCATCGGGGACCGACGCCCCCTGCACAAGCAGCAAAGTGCCCCACAGCCCAATCACAGGCATAAGTATATAAATAATAGTCTCCTATATCCCTGGAGGTCCAGTGGACTGCTCCCAGCCCAGTCACAGGCAGAAATATAAATATAGTAAACTGCTATACCCCTGGTGGTCCAGTAAACCGCTCACAGCCCGATCACCGGCATAAGTATGAATATAAAAGTCCCCTGTATCCCTGGTGGTCCAGTGAACCACTCACAGCCCGATCACAGGCAGAAGTCTAAAAAAAGATTAGAACCCATCCTGATGGTCCAGCAGTACCCCCCTCCCCACTCTCCACTGGGCCTGCCATCGCTCCCCCGGACGTGAAGTGTATCCCACCAGCAAGCCACCTGGTCACCCGCTGACTGACTGTGTACAGTACAGCTGTATGCCCATTGGTCCATAGCATGGGCCACCGGCCTGCAGACCATACAGTCTCACAGTCGATATGTGAATGAATCCATTCACATATCTGGACAGTGTAGTACAATACAGTCTGTGCACCCATTGGCACATGCTGTGGACCAATGGGCATACAGCTGTACTATACGCAGGCAGTCGGTGGGTGGCCAGGCAGCTTGCGGGTGGGGAGCTGCCACTTGCCGCTGACTGGGGGGGAGAGGGGTGGCAGGGCTCAGTGGGAGGTTGGGGAAGGGATTACCGCTGGACTACCAGGGATGGGACTTAATCTTTATTTAGACTTCTGCCCATGATCTGGCTATGAGCGGTCCACTGGACCACCAGGGATGTGGGACTGTTTGATTTCCTACTTCTGCCTGCGATCGGGCATGGGGGACGCTACCTGATGGAGGGTGCCACTGGAGCTCGGGTGGCCACCCACAGCCGGCAGCTGCTGTGTTGCACCCTGCAATATGGCAGCTCACCTGTGGGTGGCTGGCTGTTGCTCCTTTATTTTTTGGAACAAATGTATATGGTGCATGAATGAGTTGCACCTGCATGGGCTCCACACATCTTGGGCTGAATATCAGGATGCGTGGGGGTATGCATGGGCACACCCCCCCACTTGCTCCACATACATTACTGATTCGCCCCAGTGAATCGGGATTTGTGCCACCACTTTCCCCTTTTGAATATCGCACTGGGGCACATCACTGGGTTGTGCATGGTGCAACTGTATTGTGCCATGCGCAACCCTTCTGAATATCCCACCCATGGAGTATAAATTCCAAGACCCTTTCTCTTTAAAATCATAAAGTTCACCAAAATTCAGCAAGCTCACCAGCTGCTTCTCTTGGCCACCTTCCAACTTCCTTCTGTCTCCTTATGTGCTCTTTTAGGCTCTTTGTTCTTCAATTTCAGTTCTTTGTCACTCAATTTTCAGAATTCTTGTAACCATCCCAAAAACTCTAAATTCGGAATACACAGTATCTCTCCACACAAAAAAGATAGGATAATGCCAAAGAACACATGATTCTCAGTCCAAAGTACACTACACATTTATTCTTCCCTGAGGATCTTTGTAGAAATGCCACTAAAATAAAATCCAAATTTTAAGAAATCAATTCCTGATATAAGATTAGCACTAATATCAATGTAACAAATATATAGAAGTAAAGAAGACTTTGCTTAACCAAGACCTAAAAATCTACACTTAAACTAGCGTCCGCAAATATTTAGAGTAAAATATCAAATGAAAACTTACTTTATAGCAGACAGTTTATAAAAACATTATTCAAAATACTGCTGGTGGATGGCAGATTGAGCTGTGTGGTCTGCTGAGATGCTGAGATAGAATTAGCACATCAAATATTGCAGGAAAAGTGAGGCAATACAAGCTTAACTCGCAGACCTATTTCCCAATTCATACAAGCACATCCAGCCACCAGAGATCCAGGTTTGATCTGATTCTCTCCATGCTAACCCTACACCCTTAAAGTGGCACTCATGTGGAAGATAAAATGCAATCAGCAAGCCAAACTATTACTCTGGCGCGAAACTTAAAATTAATACAGGATAAAAAATTAAGTTTAAATGCACATCTAACTTGTTGACAAAATATATATTAGTCTGCAGCTCAGAGTCAGTAAAAAAGAAAAAAAGAGTACAAATTGGAATCGAACAGGGAATGCAAAAAAGGTATTGTTGGGGGGGGGGAGTAATTCCAATATACTCTTTTCCTTGACTTTCAAAAATCCAAGTGTCTCAATTCAAGCAACAGGCTAGGGAAAGCTTTATTTCGTATCCCAGAAGCGAGAGCACTTGATTCCAGTTTCAGCTGTGCACTCCAGTCCTGCCGAAAGACTCTATCCCCGATTCTGACCTTCTTGAAGGGCCACCATGGATCCCGTAATCTGCCCGATTTCAGTACTGCTGGTTCCACCAGCACAAGCTTCTTCCTGAGGGAAACAGAGAACACCAGGAAGCAAAAAACATCAGACCAAAGAGACACAAGAAGGTCTGGAATGGCTACCTATTATTCAAAAACTGGTGGTATTCTTTACAAAGAAAGGGAAAAGCTTCAGATAGCCCTGCTATCATGGCACTCCTTAGCTCTTGCAGTGTGCAGCCTCCTCAAGTCAACTGTCACCATGGCAGGAGTCCAAGCTTGACTGGGATCCTGCCCTAGAGTCCATGTTGTACCAGGCAAACATTTGAATATCAGGCCCCAACTGTTATACTCCCCTTCAGCATCAACTGGACTCCAGACCAAACTGGTACAGCATCTGGGGGGGGGTTACCATGGCTGATGAGAGTCTATGGAAGGGAGATGGGGATGACCCTTCCCCTCCTGCCTCCTCCCATGGAGGGAATCAGTGGCTGTTATGAAGGTCCAAATGTAGTCCCTTGGATGGTGGACGATGTTGCTAGATGGCTGGTGGCAATATGTTACTTCTTGGTGATGCATGGCCTGCAGAAATTGAGGTGCCATTCTGGACCATTAGTTGCTATTTTCCCCTCATTTTCATGCTCAACCACTTCTTCTAACACATAGTGTAGTCTAGTCAGACCTCGGCATACCCACCATCCCCAGTATCTCTGACCTCTAGATCACTGAATGGTAGCATTAAACCCACTAACAAGTTTATAAATTGTTTCACTGACCTGAATGGACCAAGCTGATCCTCACACCACTGGTATTTTTTCACAAAGGGACACACTGGCTAAAGAGAATCATTTCAGTGATCATTTAATGACACATTCCCATGATGCAGGCGATGTAACCCCAGCCAGGTATATACATGTGTGTGTTAGTGTGCGTGTATATCTATATCTATATCTATATCTATATATCTATATATATATATATATATATATATATATATATATGTGTGTGTATATATACAGTATATATATATATATATATATCTCGCTGGACAGTTTGTTGTATCAGAGCCTGTTAAACAGATAAACGTTGATAAATAAATAAAAAAAACAACTGGGAAGACACTTTAGGTGCTTTACCAATAGAACACATTTTCTTGAGAATAAATAGAACCTTGTATGCCTCCAATCTGTATAGTTAACTAGCCTACAGCTCAGACACTAGCCACACCTCCTTCCTCTAGCCAAGACACTATCCCCCTTCCTCCACAGACCCCTCTGACAATAGTCCTTTCCATCCACAGCACCTGACACTAGCACATTTCCCTTACAGCCCCATGACAGTAGCCATGTTGAATGTACACCCTGCACAGTCCCCAAAACTTCTACAGCTTCCCCATTACCCCAGACAATAGTCCCTCCCTCCACTTCTTGGCACAACCCAGCCACACCAATCATTGCCCCTTTCACCACAGTCCATTTGAACACCCCTTCCTCTCTAGGCACCCCACTTTCTAATCTCTGTGGCTATCACCTCCCTCCTGTCCCTTGACTCCCAGAAGCCACACCCCTTCCTCCTTAGTCATTCGAGAATCGACCAAACCCTTGTTGCACACCTTCTCTGCAAGGTCCTCCTGGATGCCACCTACTCAGACACCAAAGGCATACATACATCCTTCCTTCTACACTCTTCCTCCATGTGCCATAACACTAGCTCCCTCCCTCCCTCCCTCCAAAGCCCCTATATCTTCCACTAGCCCAGCTGTTGTACTTATTGATTACACTCTCTAGTACAATTCTACAGGGCTAGTTAAAGGAAAATCTTACTAGCCTATCACAATATCTACCTGAATTTGGCTAGCAGGCCACTGCCAGTTTTGACCCCTGCACACTATGCAATGGTTTGCCAGTACTTAAACTATTTTTTAAAAGATTTTATGACTAAGGTGTGGTCAGTGCTGTGACTGTCTGGTGCATTGCTGCAAGAGGGAGGATAAGTCCTATAGATTGACTTTGATGGCAGATAAGGACCGCTTGGCCCATCTAGTCTGCCCATTTCCCTACCTACAGGATAGGCCGTAGATCCTAGTTAACCAACAGCGTATTTCTTCCTACCCCCCACAAAAATTGCCTTATGTCTGTCCCATGCATTCTTGAATTCTCTCACAGTTTTAGACCCCACAACCTCCTCAGGAAGGCTGTTCCATGCATCCACTACCCTCTCTGTGAAATAATACTTCCTCACATTGCCCCTGAACCGCCCTCCCTCTATCTTTAAATTGTGTCCCCTTGTTCTTGCAAGTCTCTTTTTCTGAAAGATGCTACCCTCTTGGACTTTGTTGATTCCACTGAGGTACTTTAAAGTTTCTATCATGTCCCCCCTCTCCCTTCTTTCCTCAAGGGTATACATATTAAGCTCCCTTAGTCTCTCCTCATATGGCTTCTCCTGCAGACCCTGCACCATTTTAGTTGCCCTCCTCTGGACTACTTCTATCCTGTCTATGTCCTTGCGGAGATGGGGTCTCCAGAACTGGACACAGTACTCCAGATGGGGTCTCACCAACTGTCTGTACAGAGGGATAACAACTTCCTGTTTTCTGCTGCTGATGCCTCTCCCTATACATCCCAGTATACCCCCAGCCCTCCCTACTGCCTTCTCACATTGCTTGCTAACTTAAAGGTCACCTGATATGATTACCCCCCCAGGTCCCTTTCCTTTTTTGTTGTTGTTACTACCACCCCACCCATTGTGTATTCTTCCCCTGGGTTCTTGTTTCCCAGGTGCATTATTGTGCACTTCTTTGCATTGAATCCTAGCTGCCATACTTCTGACCATTCCTTCAACCTTGCCAAGTCCCTTTTCATCCTTTCCATGCCTCTTTGTGTATCAACCCTGTTGCAGATCTTTGTGTCATCTGCAAAAAGGCATCTTTTCCTTCCAGTCCCTCTACAACGTCACTGATGAAGACATTAAAAGGACTGGACCCAATACTGAACCCTGCGGTACCCCACTAGTAACCCCTCTTTCTTCAGAGTGAGTGGACTGCATTTACAATTACCTTCTGTGTCCTGTTGTGCAACCAATGTTTTACTCTAGGCTACCACCCTGGGACCCACTCCCAGGCTGGTTAATTTGACTATTAATCTTTTGTGGGACTATGTCAAATGCCTTGCTAAAGTCTAGGTAGACCATGTCCACAGCCCCTTCCTGGTCTACTACTTTGGTCACCCAGTCAAAGAAATCTATTAGATTCGTCTGACATGACCTTCCCGCTGTGAATCCATGCTGCCTTGGGTCCTGTGCTCCACTGGTCTCTAGGTACTCAACTATTCTTTCCTTCAGAAGTGAGTCCATCACTTTCCCTACCACAGAGGTCAGACTGACAGGTCTGTAGTTTCCTGCCTCTGTCTTGGTCCCACTTTGTGAAGGGAATCACATCCGCCTTCCTCCAGTCCTCGGGTACCACACCATCCTCCCATGATTTATTAAAAGAGTAGCCAGTGGTTTCACTAGTTCCTCCTTAATTTTTTAGAATTCTGGGGTGAATTCCATCAGGACCCATTGCTTTGTCCACCTTCAGTTTTAGGAGTTCTTGCAGAACCCTTTCTTCCGTGAAAGGACTGGGATCGACCCCCCTATCAAGAGTGCTTCTGTTAATTGGATTAGGCACTTCCCACTCCTCTTTTGTGAATACTGAGCAGAAATATTCGTTCAGTATCCCTGCTTTTTCTCTGTCCCCCTCTGCCCACCCACCATTCATTCTATTCAGCCTCACTATCCCTCCCTTTGTCTTTCTACGCTCGCTGATGTACCTATAAAAGGTTTTATCCCTCTTCTTAACTAAGTTGGCTATCTTTTCCTCAGTTTGGGCCTTTGCTATTCTGACTTCCCTCCCTGCTGCCTTCTGCCTTAACTGGTACAGCTCTCTGTCCTGCTCCTTCTGTGTTTCCTTATACTTCCGGAATGCTATCTTTTTCTTCCTGACTTTCACAGCCACCTCTTTTGAGAACCATAGTGGCTTTTTCTTTCATTTTGATTTGTTTATTTGCTTCACACAAAGGCTTGTTGCCTCTGTGATGGCAGTTTTGATGATTCCCCATTGTTGCTCTACACCTCCTTCTAGCCTGTTTGCTAGTGCTTTTCTGAGGCACTCTCCCATCTTGCCAAAGTCAGCTCTCCTAAAATCCAGTACCCTCACTTTTGTATGGCTTGACTCTGTAGCTGAGTTTAACGTGAACCACACTGTTTGATGGTCACTTGTCCCCAGATGGCAACCCACTTCTAGATCTGAGATTCTCTCACTGTCCCCGTTTGAGAGTATGAGCTCTAAGATTGCTCCCTCATGAGTGGGTTCTGAAACTTGCTGTCTAATGCCTGCCACCTGTAGGGCATCAAGAATGGCCCTGCTCTTGGATGTGGCTGCAGCAAATGTGCTCCAGTTAACATCTGGCATATTCAGGTCTCCCATCAATAGTATCTCCCCTTTCTCTGCCATTCCAAGAATGCCTTCTATCATATCCTTGTCCATTCCCTCCCCCTGACATGGGGGTCTGTACACAACCCCTGTGTGGATTGTGGTGCCCTCTCCAGTCTCCAAGGTGACCCACAGTGCCTCCTCTCCTCCCTGTTTACTCTTTTGTTCAGTTGCTTTTATCCCTTCCTTTACATAGAGAGGTACTCCTCTCCCTCATCTCCCCTGCCTGTCTCTCCTGTAGGTTATGTACCCTGGTATGTTAACATCCCAGTCATGGTTCTCTGTGTACCATGTTTCTGTGACTGCTACGATATCCAGGCATCCCTCTTCCATCAAGGCCACCAGCTCAGGGAGCTTGTTGCCCAGACTATGGGCATTGGTACTCATTACCCTCCATTTCCTGATGGCCTTACTCCCTTTTGCCCCATCCCTGTCCTTCTTGCCTTTGTCACTTTCTCCATTTACCCCTGCCCTTCTCCCTATTGACACCTCTATGTTGGTGTTTGCCGCACTTACTACCATGATTATTTGGGGGCTAGAATTTCCTGCTCCTTTCCAGTGCCTCCCTTGACTAGTTTAAAAGCTTGCCACTGAAGCATTTAAACCTATCACCTAGGATCCTGGTTCACCTCCGGACAGATGCAGCCCATCATGCCAGTATAGGCTTGCTTCACTCCAGGTGGACCCCCAGTCCCCAATGAAGCCAAATCCCTGAGCTCCACAACAGTTTTTCAACCACTGATTGAATCCCATGGTGTGGAACACCCTAGCCTCTCCTATGCCATAGATGGGAGGCACCTCTGAGAAGGTTACCGTGCGTGCTACTTGACTAAGGCCCCTCCCCAATTCCACAAACTCTTCCTGCACTTCTCTAATCCCTTTCTTAGCCCGGTTATTTGTCCCTAGGTGGACAATGACATCCAGCCCCTCCCCTGTGCAGCTGCTCCGCAATTCTGAGGATTCACCCTGTCCCTCCAAGCCATGGTGCCAGGCAGGCACCTTACCTCCCTCTCCCCTTCCTCCCCCAGTTCTACCTTCCTAACAATGGAGTCCCCCACCAGGAGTTGTTTCCTTCCCCTGCAGGGTCCCCTGCCACCCTCCTGTGGGTCTCCCTTGTGGAGGTTCCCAGCATCCTCCTTGGTCTCCACTGCGGGTGCCTCCATAGAGGAACCACACTTTGCCAGAATGGCATAGGAATTGTGGAGAGGTACAACTGGAGGGATGCGCCTCTGTTCCACCACACTCACCCTCCCTGAGCCCACTATGGTCCAACCGCTCCTCTTTCTTGGCAACCTCTGAGGCAACAGCAGTAGCACTCTTGGTCCCTGGATGGAAGAGGAGGTCCCACAAATCCTGGTCAACTCAGCCTGGAGATGAGCAACCTCCTCCCTCAGCCCAGAGAGGTGCCTGCAGATGGGACAACACAGCATCCTCCGGAACATCTCCCGGAAGACTGCTGCTCCACAGCCACTGCACTGCACCACTCCAATCATGTCTTATTTCTGGCCCCTTAACTTTTTCAATCCTTACTCTTTCCTCTGTTTTTTTCTCTCTCTCCTTACTTTCTGCCTGTGTGCCCTTTAAGCTCCTGATTGTCCTGTTCTGAGACAAGAATATCCTATATTTCTCAGTGGACCACTTACTTGCTCAGAGGCAGACCTCCAGCAGCTAGAGGGGGCCAGAGAGCTACTCCTGCCCTTCTAGGATGGTGGGTCTTTGGTGGTTCTGTGATCACTCACTTCCTGCTCCCAAACAGGAAGTTCCTGTTGTCAGTCAAATCCTGTGCCTATAAAAATAGAACTAGCTTTGGGTGGGGGGTGGAGGGGAAGGAAGGAGGGCAATATAGTCCGAGCAGAGAAGTCCAGTCACACAGCAGTCCTTTCTCCTGGTGTCTTCTGCCAAGATATTAGCAGATTCTTTCTAAGGCAGTCTTTAAATGTAGCTTCCTTCTAGCTAAGCCACTCCCCCTAATTACTAAATCTTTCTACCACTAATTTAAACCTCACAGCAGTTAAGTCCTTTCAATCACCTGATATTTACACCTATAACTGTTCAGATACCCATTCAGTTCAGTTAACCCAGACAGACACACACACACTTTTTTTTTGTTTTGTATGTTAGTTTTTTTTTACCCTAAATTAAAGGTCCAAGTACAAAAGTTCTTCTACTTTAGTCCCAGCAGAGAAGTCCAGTCACACAGCAGTCCTTTCTCCTGGTGTCTTCTGCCAAGATATTAGCTTATGTCCTATGACTGTTGAAGGAGGTTCGGGGCAGTGCTGTGTTCATGGTGGCAGTCAGTACTATAATTTTTGTGGTTGGGGGTGTCGGTGTTGTAATGCATGAGCATGGGTTGCCAGTGTGGTTATTGTCAGGGGTGGGTGACCAGTGCTGTGACTGCCAGGTAGGGGGAAGGACTGCTACTTTTGAGAGTGGGGGGCAGTGTGGCAACTGTTCAGAGTGTGGGTTACTGCTGCGACTGTCTATGGATGGTATAAGCCCTGTGACTGTTGTGGATGTATGGAAATAGTGCTATGACAGTGTTGGTGGGTAGTGCTGTGACTGCTGTGGGTAGAGGGCAGTGCTGTCACTGTTGGGGGATGAGGATCAGCACTGTGGCTGTTGAATAGGTGGCTACTGTGGCTGACAGTGAAAGGTGTTAGTTCTGTGACTATTGAAGGGGTGGGTCAGATCTGTGACTGTTGGGGTAGGACTCAGTCCCGTGACTGTTGTGGATGAGGGGGCAGTGCTGTGGCTGTTGTGAATGGGTGGTCTGTGCATTGACCATTAGGAGTCATGGCTCAATGCTCTTACTGTCAGGGAATGGAAATTAATGTTGTGACTGGGTCTACCATCACCACAGCGAAACCCTGATGGCGCACACCACTACAGAGGCAGGAGTCAGGCAAAATCCACCAGTTGCTGTTGTGCACAGTGTGAGTGTGCCGATTGGGACTGCCTCGCTGGGTGATTGCCCCCGCCGGTCCAACTCCGATTCGGAGTTAGAATCCTAGAGACCGGGTGGTTTGGGGGTGGAGCCCTCCACAAGGGGGGGTTTGGAGTGCAGCCCCCCATTTGGGAGCACTGATATCCCGTAGCTACAATGCCGATGGTTGGCATTGTAGCTGTCACTGTTAGGGATATCGGCACTAGCTCTGTCGAAGCGTTATAGGTAAACCCTGTGACTGATGGTAGAGGGTTTCAGTCCTGTGACTTTTGAGGCTGATGTGGCTGTGTTGTGACTGTTCAGAATGGATAATCAGTGCAGTAAGATAGAAGCATAGAAACATAGAAGTTGATGGCAGATAAGGACCGCAGGGCCCATCCAGTCTGCCCATTTCTTTTTCTACCTTATAAATGAGCCATCTTCCTTTGCTCTGTCAATGACCTATCTAGTCATACTCATCTGTATTGCTTCCTTATGCCTAGTCCATTCTTGTTTGAAGCCCTGCACTGTATTCATATCCACCACTTCCTGAGGCAGGCCTTTCCATGCATCCACCACCCTTTCTGTGAAAAAGAACTTCCTCACATTACCCCTTAATCGGCCTCCCTCTAATCTCATGTTGTGTCCTCTTGTCTTGCTATTTTTCTTATACTGAAACATGTTAGACTCTTTCACATTGTTAATGTCCTTAAGGTGTTTAAATGTTTCGATCACATCACCTCTCTCCCTCCTTTGTTCTGGGGTATACATATTGAGTTCTGTTAATCTGTCCTCATATGTTTTCTGATGCAGTCCCTGCATTATTTTGGTTGCCCTTCTCTGGACTGTATCAATTTGATTAATGTGCTTGTGAAGGTGTTGCCTCCAGTACTGCATGCAGTACTCCAGATGGGGCCTAATCAGTGTCTTGTAAAGTGGGATTATTACCTCCCTCTTCTGACTTATGATACCCCTACTAATACACCTTAACATCACCGTAGCCTTATCTACTGCTTTAGTGGTCTGCTTGGATGATTTCAGGTCATCGGTGATGATGATGCCCAATTCTCTTTCTTCCCTTGTCACTGCCAGCAACTCCCCTCCCAGCCTATAGGTGGCATCAGGTTTTCTCTTCCCTATGTGCATGATCTTGCGCTTCTTTGCATTAAACCCCAGTTGCCACTCTTCTGACCATTTTGCTAGTTTATCCAGAGCTCTTCTCATTCTGCCCACCCTATCTGGATCATCAACTCTGTTACAGATCTTGGTGTCATCTGAAAACAGACAAACCTTACCCTCCAGTCCATCTGCAATGTCACTGATGAAGATATTGAAGAGGACTGACCACAGGACTGATCCCTGAGGTACCACACTTGTGACTCACATCTCTTCTGACTGTATACCGTTTACCAACACTCTCTGTTTTCTGCTCATCAACCAGTTTGCCACCCAGTTGACCAACTTCTGACCCACCCTGAGCTTACCCAGCTTATTAATCAATCTTCTATGTGGAACAGTATTGAAAGCTTTGCTGAAGTCAAGATAGGTAACATCAATTGCTCCCCCTTGGTCCACCACTCTGGTAACCCAGTCAAAGAAATCTATGAGATTATTTTGATAGGACCTTCCTTTTGTAAACCCATGTTGTCTTGGATCCTGTGCTCCTATGGATTCCAGGTGTTGCACTACCCTTTCCTTAAGGAGTGGCTCCATAATCTTGCCCACTACTGAGGTAAGACTAACTGGTCTGGAGTTCCCTGCCTCCTCCCTGGTGCCACTGTTGTGGAGTGGGATCACATGAGCCCTTCTTCAGTCTTCTGAGACCCTGTCCTGTGCTCAGAGACTAACTAAACAGTTCTGATAATGGCTCTGCTAGTTCCACCCTTAGCTCCTTTAGTACCCTGGGATGTATGCCATCAGGTCCCATAGCCTTGTCCACCTTGAGCTTATTAAGCTCTTGTAGGACCCTTTCTTTTGTGAAGGGACTAGTGCACACCTCCCTCTCCCCTGTGTCTATGGTGCTGAGCTGTGGGCCCTGCCCTACCTTCTCTTCAGTAAATACTGATCAGAAGTATCTATTTAGGATAGATGCTTTTACATGGTCCTCCTCTTCTTCACACGCCCAATGATCCCCTTTGATCTTAACAATACCCCCACTGGACTTTCTCCTTTCACTAATGTATCTATAGAAAGTCTTGTTAACTTCTTTTACTGTTCATGCTAGTGTTTCCTTGGTTTGGGCCTTTGCCTGACTTACTGCCTTCCCTGCTTCCCTTAGTGAAGTTTGGAATGCCTCCGTATAATCATCCAGCTGTGTTCCCTTATATTTCATGAAGGCCAGCTTTTTGGCTCTGACTTTTTCTGCTACTGTATTTGAACCAAAGTGGTTACCTTCTTCTTTTGCTCTTCCTTTTCTCTCTGTCACAATGAGATGTTGCTTCAAGTATTGCATCCTTAATGCTTGCCCACTTTGCCTGTACCCCCTCAGCTGTACTTCCTTTTGAAAGTGCTAGCTTAACTCTGTTGATCATCTTATCAAAGTCAGCTCTTCTGATGTCCCATATTTTTGCCTTGGAATGGGATGATTTAGTTGTAGTGGCCAAACTGAACAATACCAGTTGATGGTCACTTGCCCCCAGGTGACCCTCTACCTGGAGATCTCTGAGCCTTTCCCTGTTAGTCAGTACTAGATCTAGGATAGCCATGTCTCTTGTAGGATGTTGTACCAGTTGTTTGAGGATTTCCCCCTGCAGGGAATCTACCTTGTGTCTAGTTCTGGCAGATGTTCCTGCTGGTATTGACCAATCTGTGTCTTTCATGTTGAAGTCTCCCATTATCAGAACCTCTCCTTTAGCTGTTATGTTTTGTATATTTTCTAGCAGTAATGTGTCTATGTCCTCCCCCTGATCTGGGTGCCTGTAGACAACCCCAGTCCTTATGGCTGTCCTGTTTCCTGTTTCCACGGTGACTCACAGTTCTTCTGAATTTCTGTATCTTTGATATTTTAATTGACATACAAGGCCACTCCACCCCCTTTTTGTACCTTGGTCTCTTCTGAGGCGTACATAGCCAGGTACTGAAGTCTTCCAAGTGTTGTTACTGATAAACCACATCTCGCTAATTGCTACTATGTCCAGTTTAGCCTCTGTCATTATTGCCTGCAGGTCTGGGATTTTGTTTCCCAGACTGCAAGCATTTGTGTACATGATTTTCCATTGGCCAGATTTCAGTGTGTTAGTTGTTGGGTGAGGTCTGAATTTTCCCCTGTGCATCATATGGGGAGCTGGACCTTTTTCCTTACCTGGTGATCCAAATGAACTGCAAACAGGCTGAACTCCTGTTTGACCACTAGCTGAGGTGGGACGGGTGTTCTTCCCATTTGACGTATGGGGTGCTGCACCCCTCTCCCCATTTGCTAGTTTAAATATTCTGCAAATAGATCAAACATCTGCCCCCAATGCACTGGATCCCTCCTTAGTCAGATGCAGTCCATCAAATTGAAAGAACTTTCACTCCCAAAACTGTTGTCAGTTCCTTACAAATTTGTGTGCTTTTTCCTAGCACCAGCACTTGAACCACATGTTTAGCTCCCCTATCTCCCTTTCTCTGACCTTCCATCCATCTGCCCTCCCTCTCCCAGACTGGCTGGATCTCAGAGAAGTAGATGCAGGGTGAAATGAATGATAGTTTGTCACCCAACCTGGTCAAGTGTTCCTTGGTCTCCACAACTGACTGGCTGACAAAATCTTTAGTCACTGTGTGTACCAGGACATCAATGTTTTCTCCTGCTTCCTGAACAGTTTTAGTAATGCGATCAATGTCTCTCCATGCTGATGTACCTGGGAGACATCTGACCATTACCCCAGGTTGGAGAAAGGATCAACTCCCCAAATCATGGAGTCTCCTATGATCAGAAGTTTTTTTTTATTTCCTTTTTTGCTTTTGTGTTTTGGTTCCTGTTTTGGGTGCATTTTGTTGTGATAGCTCCTGTGCTTCAGTGTCCTGCTCTACAGTGTCCTCTGCCCCTTTGATTGATTTCGGAGATAGTAGCAGATAACTGTTGGTTGTTTTTATATGGTTTGTGGAGGTAATATGTTGGCATGCATCAGTTGATGGGGCACACGATTTGCCCTTCTTAACCACCTGCCAACCTCCTGGGCCAGCTACCCTCTGCGGTCGAGGTGCTTCTGTTGGATGTTGGGGGAATGGCAGGTGGTTCATTCTTCTTGAATATGAAATTTGAGGCTCACAATCTCTGCCCATGCTGCCTGGAGCTGATCCCTAAGCTCTCCAATGGCCCAACATTTAGGACAGTGTCCTAAATCCTCTAAAACTGCCTTTCTGAAAAGTGTTCCGCAGTACCTGCAGTTAATGATATCCATTCTAGGTAAGTTGCTGGGTTTATTACCAGGTCAGAGTAATTTGAAGAAAGAAAATGAAAGCAAACATCTGATTTTGTGTTTTGTGTGTCTGTTTTTGTATAACTTGTTATAACAGGTTAAATTACTAGTGCCCCTGTAAATGAGGTCACCATGTGGATACCCCACTTATCCTCCCCTTCCTGCTTTGCCACAGGAAATGTCACAACTGCGCCACCCTATAAAAGGAGCGTAGTGTGGGGTGGTTGGGGATGGGGATGGGGGAAGGTGGCTGGGCCCTTCCCTTGCAGAAAAAGAAGAACCACAGACAAAAGAAACAAGGAGGTAAGAGCAGAAACAATCAGTCAGTAACAAATGCAGTAACCCTGAAAACTTATCCTAATGATAGATAAAACTATAAAACCTGTAAAGCACTACCTGTAATAATTTCACAGAAGATATACCCTATAAGAAACCATTTGCTACAGAGAAAAATAAATCAGTAACAGAAGATATACCTATAACAATGCAGCAGAAGGTATACCTAGCAATAATAATTTGAATCAGAGAAAAATAAAGCAATAAAATGTTAGCAGCAAACAATAACAATCCCTGTGAGTACAAAATAAAAATAATAATACACTATAAATCTGCCTAGACAAAAGAAGTCATAATCCTTTCCCTTGCTTCGGTAAGGTTTTTTGCTCTGTCCTTTCAAGCAACCTAGAAGGAAAGAGCTCAGGTGAAGCTAGGTGTCTTGGCCAGCAAACCTAGCCCTTTACCTCCAAGATATCAACTAACCTGACATTTTAACCCTTCTTTGTGTTGGAAGTTTCTGACAGTTTGCCAGCTCCACCACCAAGATGCACACCTAATGCCCTGGAAGAGCTATGGGAGGAAAGCAATTAGGTCCTTCAATGTGAGAAAGAGATTGCAACACCTCTGAGACAAAAAAACCTTTTCAGCAAAAACAATAAAATAAAATAGTGGCAGACAGTAATTTTGCTTAGCCTAATAATAAAAAGTCACAAAAATGTAAACACCACCTGTAATAATTTTACAGAAACTATACCCTGTAAGAAACACTTTGCTACAGAGAAAAATAAAGCAGTAACAGAATATATATCTTGCAAAAGACTATTTGAATCAGAAGATTACAACAGTAATCTGTTAGCACACACCTGTAGGCACATCTTGTAATAATATAGCAGAAGGTATACCCAGCAACAACAATTTGAACCAGAGAAAAATAAAGCAATAAAATGTTAGCAACTAATAATAACAATCCCTGTCAGTACAAAATAAAAATAACAACACACAGTAAATCTGCCTTGACTAAAGTAGTCTTAATCCTTTCCCTTTCTCTGATAAAGTTATTTGCTCTGTCTTTTCAAGAAACCTAGAAGGAAAGAACTCAGGTGAAGCTAGGTGCCTTGGCCAGCAAACCTAGCCTGGGGGTGGGATGTAGTTCTTTGACCAGTGCTGCTACTATGGGGGATGAGGATCAGTGCTTTGCCTCTCAGGGGTATAGGGTCATTGCTGTGACTACAAGGTTTGGGAGGGCACTTCTGTGACTGTTGGAAATAGTAAGAAAGTGTTTTGACTCTCAGGGGTGTAGAACAGTGCTGTGACAGCCAGAGGTTTGAGGTCACTGTCATGAATGTCAGTGGAGGGTGTCAGTCCTGTGACTGTCAGTGGGGTGGTACTGCCTTGTCAGTGTGGGGGTACAATCCTTTGATTGTGAAGGAGGAGGTGTTACAGTCTTGTGACTGTATGGGGTGTTCGTACAGTCCTGTGACTGTGGGGGTGGTGGGTTGTGGAGGTTAAACAGTCCTGTGACTGGGACTGGCTTGTGTAGTCCTTTGACTGTGGAGGGGGGGCAATGGTACAGTCCTATGACTGTTAAGGGGTGGCAATAGCTGTGACTGATGGTGAAGGGTGTCAGCACTGTGACTGTCAAAGTGGTGGTACAGTCTTGTGATTATTTGGAAGGGGGTCAAATATGTAACTGTCAGGGATAGGGTGTTACTTATGTGACTGTCAAAGTGAGGGTCATTCCTGTGACTTTTGAGAGGTCAGCTTCTGCACAATTCAAGTATTTGCAGGAAGTTGTACATGTGGCAGGAAGGTTGTATAAGGCACCAAACTAAGTGACTGTTGTGGGTGGGGGAGTCAGTCCCAACTGTGTGGGGTGGTCTTCATTGCTGTGACTGAGGAACAGTGTTGTGACTGTTAGGGGTGGGGATTACTGGTGTAACTGCCTGTTGAGAGTGTCATCCATGTAACTTTATGGGGTATTGGTGCAGTGCTGTCATGGTGGTGAGGTGTAGTACTGTGACCGTTTGGGAATAGGGATCAGTTCTGTGACTGTCAGAGGTGGGTGCCCAGTGCTGTGACTGACAGTGGAGGGTTTCAGTCATGTGACTCTCAGAGGGGAAACACAGCCCATTAACTGTAAGGGGTTGAAAGGTCAGTCTTGTGATGATCAATGATCAGTGCTGTGGCTATAGTATAAGTAGTGTAGATGGTGTACACTGGAAATGCTGGTGCATGATCGCTTGTAATAAAAAAGAAAAGAAAGCTCAGAACTCATAGATTCAGTGCAAGATTTAGTTTCTGGCAATCTGCTGGTGTGCACCCACTAGCCCCAGTGCTTCAGCTCTTGAATGGGCCTTTCTCAGGAGTTGGGTCTGAGGAAAACAAATGTTTATCTCATTTATTTATTTAATTTATTTATTTTTTGTTGACCGGGTAAATGCACCAGGCAGATTCTGTCCATTTTCAGGCATGTCCCGGGGGAGGGGGATACAGATGAATGCCAACTGACTTTGAAACAGATTAAGCTGGTTGGTGGTATTTTTAGTGAATGGGTAAACTTTGGCCAGGGCACTGGGAAAACACCCCTACTCGACAGTTGGGGGAACCCTTGGCCATCTTCTCCCAGATGGCCACAATGGAAGAGCAATGAGAGAGGCAGGAGGTGATGGAGCTAGGGGTGCAGACCTCTTCCCCAGCTCATTTGAATCTAGAGGCCACAAATGTACTGAATTGGACAGAGAAAAGCCCAGCTAATTCAGAGGTTGTCAGAAGAAGTGGAGATGGACACTGAGAAAAGTATTGCTGTTTGTATAGAAAGGCTTAGGCTGGACTTCGTACAGCTAATAAGATGCACCCCAGACATTACAGAACAAGAATTAATGATAATTATCCTTGAAGAGGACAAGCAGCATCAAGAAAGAAGGCAAATGTTAGTGGTGTGACTTTCATTTTTGCAGCAGCAGCTGCCTGTCTAAAAGTCGGAGACAAATGTCAGCGAAGATCATCTTTGTGGTGACGTGGCCAGATTGCAGAAGGCCGCTATTCAGTCTGTTGTTCCAGCAACTAATTCAGGCACAGAAGCTCCATCTAGTTCATCAGTAGCTGGCAGTGAATTTGGTAACAAAACTGAGTGCCAAGAACTGTGGGGGGAGCAGTCTACACTACTGTTTATGTCTGGGAAAAAGCATCCCGGCTCTCAATGGAATGCCAACAGATCTCGGGCTACTACTATAGGGCCTGAAACAATGAAGAAAATATATCACTCAGACTAGCAGATATTGTCCACTTCTGATAATTTACAAAATGCTCATTCAGAAATAAATAGCTTGCTGACCTCTGTCCCCTTTGGCTCGCCTACGATTAGCAATACTGAAGTAGGGATGGGGAATTAGTCCCTGCAGAATGCACTCGCAGATGCAGGGTTGGTGCAAACTGATAATGGGTCTTGGATTCCTGACCCCTACGACGAAAAAATGAAAGACTATAACACCTGTTTTCCCACAAATGAACTTACATCAGGAGCTCCACTTTCTGAATAGTCTATGTAAGGTCAACAGACTTTAAATGGCAATGAGCAATGTTCTGAACTTGCTGGGCCTAGCACTAGGTTTACTAATGGTAGTCCTGAAACTGAACAAAGGGGAGTAATTTCTCAAGAAACTCTATCCCCGATTTATCTGGCAGCTGAAAAATGAAACTCAGATGCCCTGTGAATGGGCCTTGCTGAAAATCTTTTAAATGACACAAACAGAAGACCTTGGCTGAATCAAATGTTTAAGCTAGCAGACTTATTTCAGAATAAAGGGGAGCAGGCTCCTAGGAAAAATGCTGTTAGGGTGATTTGCAAGGGAGGCCTAGAAAACCCCTCCAGACAGGTTACACATTGAAAAGCTTTTGTTAAAGGGTTCTATGAAGTTTTTTTCATCCAAGATTTTTGCACTTATTTATATCGGAAGCTTTAATTATGACATAAGTATTGAAATGGTATCTGGTCTTGACAGGTTTGGTCTCAATACCAAACATTAAAAAATAACCCTGTTTGGATTCCATTCATGGTCATCCCTTTAACAAAACCTTTAATCAAGTTTATTACCATCATGTTTAAAAATGAAGTAGTGAATATGGAAGATATTCTGTTCTGCCTGTGGCAAAGGTGCGAGGTGATGGATAGGCTCTTCCCCATTCTAGATAGCGAACAGTTCTGGAATGGGGGATAGAAAATCAAAGTTAAACTGTTTTCCACTAACTCTGGTCCTGTGTACCTGCCCAACATTTTTTTGGGGAAGGGATAGAGGCTCATTATTTTACCCTGGCCAGCCCAGAGCATGTTTCAAATGCAGGTCCAGGACCCATTTGAACTCAACGTGTGATACGGCATG
The DNA here is from genome assembly GCA_016271365.2 of Neoceratodus forsteri. Classification (NCBI taxonomy): domain Eukaryota; kingdom Metazoa; phylum Chordata; order Ceratodontiformes; family Ceratodontidae; genus Neoceratodus; species Neoceratodus forsteri. The sequence goes on from CM057459.1 coordinate 878,232,489, forward strand.
CTGTAGCCATTGTCTGATTGTCACACTATATCCCAATATTTAAAGTTATTTAAGTGAAAGTTATGTAAAAGGACTGGACACACCCATGATTGCCCATCTCACAACGGCCTAATCAACAGGGCTCAGCAATTGCTGGCCAAGAGAGTTGCCAGTTAGAGTGAGCAAGCTAAGTCTAGAGACAGAGCTGAAAGGATCATAGAAAGTGAAAATATGCACCCCCCCCAGTAGTGACACAAATGGAGGAAGGAAAAATTGTGATCAAGCAAATCAGGTAGAAAGAAATCCCAATGGAGTCTAGTCAGAACACTGAGGAGGTTTTTGATATTCAGGATCAACAGGTTATGCCCCCCCCTCCACCCGATAAGTCAGGAACAGCCCTTCCCGACAGTAAAGAAAATATCTAGACTAGGATCATGTAACTGTATCTCTCAATCTTCCAAACTTCCCACCCCCTCTAAAGGTAAAGGGAAATAGCCCAAGTTAAAAACTACAAACAGGTTTTCAGTCTTAACTAAGATTTGGCATTGGGGGGCCACTGAAGAAGAAGAGGAAGACTCTGATTCCTCCTTGATAACATTTACTCCTACTGATTTTACTTCAGACACTGAGGAGGGCGCAGGTAGTGACTCAATAGAACTAGGCTTAGAAGATTGTCCAACACTCCGTAGTCACTTCAGCATATTTCTTGTCCCCCCCCCCTTTCTAGGATACACAATGCATTCTCTCCATATCATGTCTATTAATGTAAACAGTATTAAAAAAGGTAAAACAAGGGTTGTTGTTTTTCACTCATTAAATATGCTTAAATCTGATATAATTTGTCTTCAAGACACCAGGTTAAAAACTTTGACTAACCTTCAATTAGCCAAAGCAGGATGGGACAAGGGCCCGGCGTTTTGGTCTAATGGAGAGGAAATGTGCGATGGCATTGACATCTTTTTTAATAACCCTGATTTAAAAGTCTCTAGATTGGTGGACATTAGCTCTGGCAGAGCTTTAATATTGGACATTTCACTGGGGGAGGAAAGGTTTAGAGTTATATTGATATATGCCCTCCAAACCAAGGCCCTTAGGGTAGACCTTTTCCAAAATGCCCAGCCTTTTTTGCAGACTTCTCGGATGGTAATATGGATGGGTGATTTTAATTGTGGGTTGGAATTAGGGGATAGACATTCAAAGACAACTACAATGTTTTGTGATTATGTTGCATTGAAGCAAATTCTCCTTACTGTGGGCCTTTTAGATGCCTTTAGGGATAAATATCCAATGGGAGGACATACCTGTTATAAAGGACCTCTAGCCACATGTATAGATTTTGTCTTTCTTAGTCCCATGGTGCGACTTCACTCTGTTAATGTAAAGGTTTGGGAATTCTTGGATAATAACTCTGTATCTGTACACATAAAGTGGGATGATACCTCCAGATGTAAGAAGAATAGCTGGAGGAACAGTGATGAGCTATTAGATAATACTTACATTAAAGAACAATGGCAGACTGAATGAGAGGCTAGATTATCAGTGGCTTGTTGATATGAAAACCTATTAGAATGGTGTGATGACACTAAGAAATCATGGAAATACTTATTTCAGACAAAATCCAGGATTTATCAAATAAAGAATATTTGCAACATTTAAATTTAAGAAATCAGCTACATAAATTAATTTCGTTTTCAGATACACACAAGATTGATAACAGTGCACAGATACACATAATTGAAAATCAGATGAAGCAACTATAATATGACAGTGCAAAATCTTTACAGGATGAAGCTTGGTTTAGAACTCACAATAAGAAAGGTTTCTGTGACCCTTATAAAGAATGTAAAGACAGAGTAGGTAATAGAATTCGGACAAAACTTGAGACAGATACAGTTCAAATTGTTACATCAGTGCTATAGATCATGAGTTCAATAGAACAGCACATAGAAGGATTGCTGGGTACATCACAAGAGATGGTAAGATGGCCACAAGTTATAGGGAGTTTGAACCTTCCATCCATCTCTGAGGAGGGGTGCACAAGATTACTAGAAGAGATTACAGTCTCTGAGGTGGAAAATGTAATAGACAGTCTGAGGGCTGATGCTGCCCAGGGTTCTGATGGACTAAATGCAGGATTTTCCAAAAAAAACTCAAAGATTTTCTCTCTTCAGCCTTGGTAATAGTTTGAAATCACATGTTACAAAATAAAGAAATTTCAGAATCCATAAGGAATGGGATTCTGATACTTCTGTTTAAAAAGGGGGCAAAAATAGACCTAAATAATTGGAGACCGTTAAGTCTTTTGAATAAGGACACAAAAATGTTAATCAAAATTTTGCTAAATAGATTACTAAAAGTAACTGGGCAGTTAATTGGTCCAGTACAAACATGTGTACTCCCCGGTAGGTCACCATATGACAATTGAATTACTATTCGAGAAATATTTCAGGAGGGGAAGACATCGGGCTTGCAAGGATATGTTTTTTTAGCATAGATCAAGAGAAAGTCTTTGATAGGCTCAGGCATAGATTTATTTTTGAGGTCCTACAAGCTTTCAGTATCCCACAAGAATTTATAGAATTGATTAGATGTTTATATAAAGAAGCATATGTAAGCCCAAATGTGAATGGTTGGGAAGGGAAGAGAATATTTTTAAAAAGGGGGGTGAGGCAAGGGTGCCCTCTTAGCCCCCTCTTATATTCATTCAGTACAGATATCCTAATCAGATTAATATGTCAAAATGAGGAAATCATTGGTCTGCTGCTATTTCCAGAAAAGAAAACTCTAAAAATGTTTGCATACACCAGTGATTTGGTTCTCACAATTGATCTGAGCACTTAAGAAGATGCCTTACTTAATACCTTAAGTACTTTTTCATCTGTGTCAAGGGGGGAAGCACTGATAAGCAGCAGGAAAATCCCAGCCTCTCCCTACAAAACAAGGTACTAAATGAGAAAAAGACTGAGGTAGACAGGTCAGTGGGGGATGCTGCAAAAGAAGGTAAAGCCATCAAAAAATGGAGAGCAATGAGTACCAATGCCCATAGTCTGAGTAACAAGCTTCCTGAATTAGTGGTCTTGATGGAGGAGGAACATCTGGATATCGTGGCAGTCACAGAAACATGGTACACATAAAACCATGACTGGGACATAAACATACCAGGATACACTATCTACAGGAGGGACAGGGAGGGTAAAAGAGGAGGAGGAGGAGTAGCTCTTTACATAGGGAAGGAATCAAAGCAACAGAACAAAAGGGAAAACAGGGAGGAGAAGAATCACTGTGGACAAATTTGGAGACCAGCAATGGCACCACAATCCGCACAGGGGTTGTATACAGACCCCCTTCTCGGGGGGAGGAAATGGACAAGGAAATGATAGAAAGAATACTTAGAATGGCAGAAAAAGGGGAGATATTGCTTATGGGTGATCTGAATATGCCAAATGTTAACTGGAGTGCAGTTGCAGCAGCCACTTCAAAGAGTGGGGTTATTCTAGATGCCCTACAAGGGCATGCCTTAGACAACTAGTATTGGAGCCCACTCAAGAGGGAGCAATCTTAGACCTGGTTCTCTCAAATGGAGATGAAGAGAGGATCACAGATGTAGAAGTGGGTAGCCATCTGGGAACTAGAGACCATCAAACAGTATGGTTCACAATAAACACAGCAATAGAGTCAAGCCATACAAAGGCAAAAGTACTGGACTTTAGGAGGGCTGACTTTGCCAAAATGGGTGAGTGCCTAAGGAATGCACTAGCAAATGGGCAGGAAGGAGGGTGGAAGAATAATGGGAATAATAAAACCTCCATCACAGAGGTAACAAGCCTTTGTGTGAAGCAAATTAACAAAACAAAATGATGTAAGAAACCACTGTGGTTCTCAAAGGAAGTGGCAGTGAAGGTTCAAGAGAAAAAGAAAGCATTCAGGAAGTACAAGGAATCATGGAAGGAGCAGGACAGAGAACTGTATCAGTTAAAGCAAAAGGAAGCTAGGAAGGCAGTCAGAACAGCAAAGGCCCAAACTGAGGAAAAGATAGCCAACTCAGTTAAGAAGGGGATAAAACCTTTATAGGTACATCAGGAGCGAAGGAAGACCAAGGGAGGGCTAGTGAGGCTTAATAAAGAGGAGGAGGGTGGGCAGAGGGTGACTGTGAAAAGGCAGAGATAGTAAACAAATATTTTTGCTCAGTATTTACAAAGGAAGTGGGAGGTACCTCAAACAAACAGTAGAAACACTTGGATACAGAAGTTGATACCAGCCCATTTACAGAAGAAAGGGTTCTGAAAGAACTTAAAACTGAAGGTGGACAAAGCAATGGGGCCTGATGGGATTCATCCCAGAATTTGAAAGAACTAAAGGTAGAACTAGTGACACCACTGACTACCCTCTTTAACAAATCATGGGAGGATGGGTGGTACCATGACTGGAGAAGGGCAAATGTGATTCCCTTCACAAAAGTGGGAGCAAGGCAGAAGCAGAAAACTACAGACCTGTTACTTTAACCTCAGTGGTAGGAAATGATGGAATCACTTGAAAGAAAGAATTGTTGAGTATCTAGAGGCCAGAGGGGCTCAGGACCCAAGGCAGCATGGGTTCACAGTGGAAGGTCATGCCAGACAAATCTGATAGATTTATTTGACTGGGTGACCAAAGTAGTAGATCAGGAGGGCTGTGACATGGCCTACCCAGACTTTAGCAAGGCATTTGACACAGTCCCACACAAAAGATTAATATACAAGTTAGCCAGCCTGGGAGGGTCCCAAGATGACAGACTGATAAAGAATTGGCTGGAGAATAGGACACAGAGAGTAATAGTAAATGAGTCCACTTGAAGAAATGGGGTTACTAGTGGGCACCGCAGGGTTCAGATTAGATTCAGTCCTTCAATGTCTTTATAAGCAACATTGCAGAGGGACTGGAAGGAAAAGTATGTTTTGCAGATGACACAAAGATCTGCAACAGAGTTGATGCACAAGGTGGGATGGAAAGGATGAGAAGGACTTGGCAAGGTTAAGGAATGGTCAAATGTATGGCAGCTTAGATTCAATGCTAAGAAGTGCAGGTAATGCACCTGGGAAACAAAACCCAGGGAAGAGTACACAATGGGGGTGAGATACTAACAACAACAAAAATGGAAAGGGACCTGGGGCTAGTCATATCAGATGACCTAAAGGTGGGCAAGCAATGTGAGAGGCAGCAAGGAGGGTTGGGGGTACTGGGATGCACAGGAGAGGCATCACCAGTAGAAAACAGGAAGTTATTATCCTCTGTACAGACAGTTGGTGAGACCCCATCTGGAGTACTGTGTGCAGTTCTGGAGACCCAATCTCCGCAAAGACATAGACAGGATGGAGGCTGTCCAGAGGAGAGCAATTAAATGGTGCAGGGTCTGCACTGGAAGACATAAAGAGAGACTTAAAGAGCTGAATATGTATAGCCTCAAGGAAAGGAGGGAGAGGGGGACATGATATAAACTTTCAAGTATCTCAAGGAATCAACAAAGTCCAAGAGGGTAGCATCTTTCAAAAAGAGGTGCAAGAGCAAAGGCACAATTTGAAGTTAGAAGGGGCGGCTCCAGAGGTAATTTAAGGAAGTATTTTTCACAGAGAGGTTGTGGATGGCTGGAACGCCTTCCAGAGGAGGTTGTGGAGTCAAAAACAGTGGTGTAATTCAAGCATGCATAGGACAGTCATAAGGCAATTCTAGGGGGTGGGGGTAGGAAGAAGTAGGCTGCTGGTTAACTAGGATCTGCAGCTTATCCATTAGGTATGGAAATGGGCAGACTGGATGGGCCAAGCGGTCTTTATCTGCCATCAAAATCTATGTTTCTATGTTTCTATGTAATTATTCCAAGAGCAAAGGGGCTATGTTAAGAGGCAGCCCTGATACTGAACATGGCAGGTTTGCCGATATTGAAATAATCTCTGGCCCTATTAACATTTTAGGCATAGTTTTTGGCACTGAAGTTATGACTAAGACTAATTGGGAATTAAAACTGGCTAAGGCAAATAGCTTAACTGCTATTTTGAGAGGTCAGCAAATAGCAAAATGTAAAAGAAAACTGCTAATAAAAACTCTGTTAGTTCAAATCTTTCTCTGTATCAGTTATATATTCCCAATTCCCCAGTCTCTAGTTACAGCATTATTTAATGTGTTTTGTCAAGCTCTATGGGGCAACTGGTTGAACCTGATTAAAAGGGAGGTGCCTTATAGAAAGATGAAGGAGTGTGGTCTGAACATGGTGAATCCTGTGTTATTTTTTTATAGCATATTCATCAGCTATAATATTGGAGGCGCTCTAAAACCAGGAAACAAGATTTGGAAGCCACTCATTTTAAAATGGCTAACACCGGGTGAGGCTGCATGGATTCAACAGAAACCAAGGCAGTGGAGAAAAATCACTCATATGCCAAATTATGGCTCAGAAGTAATTAAAGATGATCAAGAGTGGAATAACAAATATCCAGACTATGATAACCAATAGGAAAAGTGTCTATAATTGTATGCTTTTAGCAAAACGGACTGAGGACATAGTGATTTCACAATGTTCTGCTCAAACCATGGAAATTCTGACATATGTAACACATACCAGAATTGCTACATTCACGTGGGACTTAATTTGGTTAGGTAATTATGAAAGGATAGGAGTTAATAACAACAGCAAACATAAGCAGATCAGTGAAAAGTATTGCCTTAAGGATACATGTTGGCAAATGTTTGAAACACAGAAACATCTGTTTCTGAATTGTGGATTCACAATCGGTTTCTGGAATTATGTAGCGGATGAAAGGAATTAGCCTCTGTTTCACACCCTAACTTACCTATTGTTATATATGGTCAGAGGACAGGGAGATGGAACAAATATCACAGATACTATATATGTGATCTTTTCAATATTAAGGTATCATATCAGGCAAGCTGGATGTCTGTGGATTACTCAACAAAAAGAAGTGTCATATATACATATTGATCTCTGTTAATCTGTCCTCATATGTTTTCTGATGCAGTCCCTGCATGATTTTTTGCCCTTCTCTGGACTGCCTCAATTTGGTTAATGTCCTTGTGAAGATGTGGCCTCCAGTACTACATGCAGTACTCCAGATGGGGCATAACCAGCATCTTGTAAAGAGGGATTATTGCCTCCCTCTTACAACTTGTGATACCATTACTAATACACCCTAACATCCTCCAAGCCTTACCTACTGCTTTAGTGGTCTGCTTGGATGATTTCAGGTAATCTGTGATGATGATACCCAAATCTCTTTCTTCCCTTGTGACTGCCAGCAAATCCCCTCCCAGCCTATAGGTGGCTTCAGGATTTCTCTTCCCTACGTGCATGATCTTGCACTTCTTTGTATTAAACCCCAGTTGCCACTCTTCCCACCATTTTGCCAGTTTATCCAGATCTCTTTTCATTCTGCCCACCCCATCTGGATAATCTACTTTGTTTCAGATCTTGGTGTCATCTGCAAACAGACAAACCTTACCTTTCAGTCCATCTGCAATGTTACTAATGAAGATATTGAAGAGGACTGGCCCCAGGACGGATCCCTGAGGTACCCCACTTGTGACTTGCATCTCTTCTGACTGTATACTATTTACCACCACTCTCTGTTTTCTGCTCGTCAACCAGTTTGCCATCCAGGTGACCAACTTCTGACCCACCCTGAGCCTACCCAGCTAATTAATCAATTTTCTATGTGGAACAGTATCGAAAGCTTTGCTGAAGTCAAGGTAGGCAACATCAACTGCACCCCCTTGGTCCACCACTCTGGTTACCCAGTCAAATAAATCTATGAAATTAGTTTGACAAGACCTTCCTGTTGTAAACCCATGCTGTCTTAGATCCCGTGCTCCTATGGATTCCAGGTGTTGCACTATCCTTTCCTTAAGGAGTGCCTCCATAATGTTGCCCACTACTGAGGTAAGACTGACTGGTCTGTAGTTCCCTGCCTCCTCCCTGCTACCACTTTTGTGGAGCCGGATCACATGAGCCCTTCTCCAGTCTTCTGGGGCCTCTCCTGTGCTCAGAGACTCACTAAACAGTTCTGATAATGGCTCTGCTATTTACACCCTTAGCTCCTTTAGTACCCTTGGATGTATGCCATCAGGTTCCATTGCCTTGTCCACCTTGAGCTTATTGAGCACTTGTAGGACCCCTTTCTTTTGTGAAGAGACTAGTGCACACCTCCTTCCTCCCTGTGTCCATGGTGCTGAGTTTTGGGCCCTGCTCTACCTTCTCTTCAGTAAATGCTGAGCAGAAGTATCTATTTAGGATAGATGCGTTTACATGGTCCTTCTCTTCACATGCCCAATTATCCCCTTTAATCTTAGCAATACCACTGCTGAACTTTCTCCTTTCACTAATGTATCTATAGAAAGTCTTGTTACCTTCTTTTACTGCTCATGCTAGTATTTCCTTGGTTTGAGCCTTTGCCTGCCTTACTGCTTTCCCTGCTTCCCTTAGGGAAGTTTGGTATGCCTCCCTATCATCATCCAGCTGCGTTCCCTTATATTTCCTGAAGGCCAGCCTTTTGGCTCTGACCTTTTCTGCTACAGTTTTTGAGAACCAAAGTGGTTTCCTTCTTCTGTTTCATTTCCTTTTCTCTCTATCACAATGAGATTTTGCTTCAAGTATTGCATCCTTAATGCTTGCCCACTTTGCCTGTACCCCCTCACCTGTATTTCTTTTTGCCAGGGCTAGCTTAACTCTATTGGCCATCTTATCAAAGTCAGCTCCTCTGACGTCTCATATTTTCACCTTGGAATGGGATGATTTAGTTGTAGTGGTCAAACTGAACCATACCATGTGATGGTCACTGGCCCCCAGGTGACCTACTACCTGGAGATCTGTGATCTTTTCCCTGTTAGTCAGTACTAGATCTAGGATAGCCCTGTTTCTTGTGGGTTGTTGTTCTGGAAGATGTTCCTGCTGGTATTGACCAATCTGTATCTGGCATGTTGAAGTCTTCCATTATCTGAACCTCCCCTTTAGCTGCCATGTTTTGTATATCTTCTAACAGTAATGTGGCTATGACCTCCCCCTGGTCTGGAGGCCTGTAGACAACCTCAGTTCATATGGCTTCCCCATTTCCTCTTTCCAGGGATACCCACGGTTCTTCTGGCTCCTTATGTGTATTCTGAATTTCTGTAGCTTTGATATTTTCATTGACGTAAATGGACACTCCACCCATTCCCCTTTTTGCACCTCTGTCTCTTTGGAACAATACATAGCTGGGCACTGAGGTCTCCCTAGTTTGGTTACTGGTGAACCATGTTTTGCTAATGGCTATGTCCAGTTTAGCCTGTGTCATTATTGCCTGCAGGTCTGGGATCTTGTTTCCCAGACTGCGGGCATTTGTGTACATGATTTTCCATTGCCAGATTTCGGTGTGTTATTTGTTGGGTGAGGTCTAGTATTTCCCCAGTGCATCATTTGGTGAGTGGGACCTTTTTCCTTACCTGATGATGCAAATGAACTATAAATATGCTGAACTCCTGTTTGAGCACTAGCTAAGGGAGGGAGGGGTGTTCTTCCCATTCTACGTATTGGGTGCTGCACCCCTCTTCCCATTCGCTAGTTTAAATATTCTGCAAAGACGTCAAACTTCTTCCTCAATGCACTGACTCCCTCCTTAATCAGATGCAGTCCATCAAATTTAAAGAACTTTCGCTCCCAAAACTGTTGCCAGTTCCCTACAAATTTGTGTCCTTTTTCCTGGCACCAGCCCTTGAGCCACATGTTTAGCTCCCCTATCTCCCCTTCTCTGACCTTCCATCCATCTGCCCACCTCTCCCAGACTGGAAGGGTGTCAGTGAAGGAGATACTGGATGATATGGATGGTAGTTTGTCACCCAGACTGGTCAGATGTTCCTTGGTCTCCACAACTAACCGGCTGGTGAGATCATTAGTCCCTATGTATACCAGGATGTCAATGTTTTCTCCTGCTTCCTGTACAATTTTAGAAATGCGGTCAGTGTCTCTCCACACTGATGTACCTGGGAGACATCTGACCATTACCACTGGCTGGAGATAGGTATCAACTCCTTGAATCATGGAGTCTCCTATGATCAGAAGTTTTTTAGATTTCCTTTTTGTTTGTTTTTTTGTTTTGGTTCCTGTTTTGGGTGAGTTTTGTTGTGCTAGCTCCTGTGCTGCAGTGTCCTGCTCTGCAATGTCCTCTTCCCCTTTGTTTGATTTTGGGGATAGAGACAGATCCCTGTTTGTAGTTTTTATATGTTTTTGGAGGTGATATCTTGGAGAGTACTGAGTGATGGGGCACCCAATTTGCCCCTCCTAACCACCTGCCAACTTTCCAGACCAACTACCCTCTGCGGTCGAGGTGCTTCTGTTGGATGTTGCGGAAATGGTGGGCAGTTCTTATAATATATTTCCTCCTGAATATGCAATTTGAGGCACGCAATCTCTGCCCATGCTGCCTGGAGCTGAGGCCTTAGATCTCCAATGGCCCAGCATGTAGGACAGTGTCCTAAATCCTTTATAACTGCCCTTTTGAAAAGTGTCCCACAGTACCTTCAGTTAATAATATCCATTCCAAGAGAGTGGAGGGAGGAGGCAGATTAGGCGCATAAACGCAGGGTTAAAAAAAAAAAATAATATCCATTCCAGATAAGCTGCTGGGTTTATAACCTGATTAGAGTAATTAGAATGAGGAAAATGAAAGCAAAAGTTTGATTTGGGGTTTTGTTTGTTTGTTTTTGTATAACTCGTTAGGCCAGATTGTTTTTCTTAGTGATATATTCAAAATGTTCACTTTTATAGTACACAAAAATATGTATTTGGTAAATAACTATCTATGAAATGGATGTTTCAGCAATAATAATAATAATAATAATTTCAATTCACGCTTGTTTTAGCCAGCCATTTGCTCATTTTGTATTATGAGCACTTTTCCATCTCTTTCTAATGGAATATACAGTATCACTTATTGTATTTTTGACATTTATTTGGATTACACTGTATGTTCTCCTTAGTATTTCTGGGATGCATTGAAGTAGGCCATATGGTTTTATCCAATTTTCAGCCACCTTTTCCATGAGGAAGGTAAATTGATTATCTTGGTATTTTAATGCTTCTTCCAAATAATTGCTTGATGGTCTGCATGCTTGCATTTTATAAACTTTTAACTAGTATAAAATAATTTTTTCCTGGATAATGCACTCTAGGGGGAGTTGCCCGAATTCTGCCCAAACCAATGCTGAAGGGGCACATTGTGGCAAACCCAGTACTTGTTCATAATATGCAGTAATAAGTTTTTCTACAATGTTTTTATAATTCAATCCCTACACATCAGGTTTTAGCATTTATCACCTTTAAGTATCCTTTAATCAAACTTCTCTGATACTTATGTGAAAAACTAGATATTGCAGATAAAAATATTTTGGTTTTACTATCTAACTCTTTTATGTGCTTATTACAGGATAGGTTATGTGTCACAGTTATTGTTAGATAACTAAACTCCCTTACCTGTTCTATCTGGTACTTCCCTAGGCTAACCATGCACCGTTTCTTTCTGTCACATCCAAATATCATTAGCTTGGTTTTATCAAAATTTACGTTTTGTAAGGCATTAATGCACTCTTCTTGGAAGTCGGTCAACATTCTCTTTAACCCCAGAAAACTAGTCATGATAAGGACAATGTTATCAGCAAATGCTAGGTAAAGGCAGCATTGTTCTCCAATCTTTGGCATTTGGAAGTCAGACTGGTATAGTTTAATCAGAATTTCATTGAAGAAAAGATTAAAAAGAATTTGAGATAAGATACAACATTGTCTTAGCCCGTATTACTCTGAAACCTTCATGTTTTGTCTCCCCTAGGGTTATATCCTACCTGAATACAATTGGTAATATATAGTGTTATCAGAAGACCCAGCATTGCTTTGTCCATACCTATTTTATCCAATGCACTCATACTAACATACTTACATACTAAGATGCCAGTAGAGTAGGCCTAAAGGTCTATCAAGTCTGTTTAAGAATCAACACCAGGTCAGGACACCGTTGCTGCCCCCCCCCACCTCCACTGTAAATCCCCCTGACCCCATCCCCCATCAGATTTTCACCTCCAGTTCTGGCATTCCTTACTTTTACTCTCCCCTTATACCTGTCCCAACCCTTCTTGAATCCCTCCACTGTATCAACAGCCACCAGTTCTGCAGGCAGCATATTCCATGGGTCCACCACCCTCTCAATAAAGTAGAGTCCCCTGGTCTCATCCCTGAGACTCCAGCCTGCCAGTTTCATGAAATACCCCCTTGTGGCCTCTTCCTCCCTCATCTGGAACACCCAAGTTAGGCTGACCCTGTTTACTCCCTTAAGATACTGAAAGAACTCGATCATATCCTGCCTGGATTGGTGGTAGTTCAGGTGGATGTTAAAGATCCCATGGCACTTATCAAAAAGAGTAGGGGATTTCCCTGGTGTACTGGCCAAATTTCCCCCATTCACTAAAAATACCGCCAACAGCTTAATCTGGTTCAATTTCAGCTGCTTACCATCTGTATCACCCGGTCGCCCCTGAAAAAGGGACTTCTAGTCCCAGTGGGCCTACCGGGTCAACAAAATTCAGCAATAATAATAATAATAATAATATCCCCTGTCCCTCCTCTCCTCCAGGGAGCATGTGCTCAGCTCATCAAGTCTGTCCTCATAGGATCTTTCCCCCAGACCCTGTATCATCCTGGTCACCCTCCTCTGGACTCTTTCCAGAAGTGCAATGCCCTTCTTCAAGTGCGAGTGACAAAACTGCACTCAGTATTAGAGGTGCAGTCTAATCATGCAGTTATACAGAGGGAGAAGTACCCCACATCTCCTCATGTTTATCCCCCTGGCAATGCACTTGAGCATTCTATTTGCTTTAGTGTCAGCCCTCCTACACTGCTCAGAGTCATTCAATTTAACATCCACGATCACCCCAGGGCCCATCCCCCCCGATACCTTCAGTTTCTCATCACCGCAAAAGGATTCATAATCAGGGTTCCTAAGTCTCAAATGAAGAGCACTTCACTTCTTGGTATTAAACCTCAGTTTCCAAGTGTGTGACCAACTCTCCAGAGTCTTCAGTTCTCCCTTTAGAGCTCTTCAACCATCCTCCCCCTCCAAAACCACCCCCAGCTTCGAGTCATCATCAGAGAGGCTCATCTCAGTCCTGATATCGTCCCTGATGTCCAAGATGTAAGCATTAAACAGGAGTGGGCCCAACACTGACCCCTGTGAGACCCCACTAATGACCCTCCTAGGAGATGATACCTCCCCCCAACCACTACTGTCTGAAACCACTCAGTTACCAAATTCCCAATCCACCTCACCTTCCTCTCCCCCAACCCCATTCACCCAGCTTGTCCAACAAGCATGCATGAGGCACTGAGTCAAACGCCTTGCTGAAGTCCAGAAAGAGGACATGCACTGACCTACCTTGGTCCAGTGCCTTTGTCACTCAATCGTAGAACTCCACAAGGTTTGTCTGACATGATCTGCCCTGAATGAAGCAATGTTGGGGGTCATATAGATGGCCCTGTGCTCCAGGAAACACTTCCAGCCTTTTTTTTCAAGATGGCCTCCATCATCTTGCCCACCACCGACATCAGGCTGACAGGCCTGTAGTTCCCTGGCTTCTGCCGTGAGCCACTTTTATGGATAGGCATAACAAGGCCATCCTCCAATCCTGAGGCACACAACCAGTCTTAAGGGAGGAGTTAAACAGATACATCAAAGGAGCTGCAAGGACATCAGCCATCTCCTAGAGCACCCTGGTATTTATGCCATCCAGACCCAGTGCTTTGTCCATTCTCAGGGACTTAAGAGCCTCCCTCACCCTAGCAATAGGGATTTCAACATCAGACAGCTCTCCCTTCCTCATTCCCATTCCGATTCCACCTGTGTGGTGTTGACCCCCATCATCGCTTGAGAAGACTCAGGCAAAGTATTTGTTTACTACCGACACCTGCTCTGTGGCCTCCTCAGACCACCCACTCCCTGACCTTAGTCTGCCAATCTGCCCCATTCACTTTCCTCCTTTCCCTGATATACCTAAAGAACCCTTCTTCTCAATTTCTGATGCTCTATACCAATCTCTGCTCTGTCATCACCTTGGCTGACCTCACCACCCTGGTCACCTTTTTGGATATCCTATCATAATCCCCCATGTCTGTGTCCCTCATGAGTGCTTATATCTCCTATAAGCTGCTGTTTTCTCCATCACTACCTCCTGAACCTCCCTGGTCCACCAGCTCAGCTTTCTGGCCCTACCAAACTTGAGTCAGACCTTCATGCAGGCATTGGTGGCTTCCAGGAGCTCACGTTTAATAATTTCCCACCTGCTGTCTGTGCCCATTTCCTGTCTGATTCTCTCCAAATGCCTCTTTAGAATCCCTGTCATACCCTCAAAGTCCACTCCCACGAAGTCAACCACTACTGTTTTGTGCTATTTTCCCTTCCCCCAAGGTCTAAGGAAAACCAAACCATGGCATGGTCACTCCACTCCAGTGGGTCCCCTACAACTAGGATCCTAATCAGGTTGCAATCAGTCAGGACCAAATCCAAGATGTGACTATCCCACATCATGTCAGCCACCAGCTGAGAAAGGAATGCATCCTGGAAGATGTCATGCAAGTGCTGCTCCCTAGTTGATGTAGATGCCGTTTTGCCCCAATTAACTCCAGGAGTGTTAAGGTCACCCAGAACCACAGTTCACCCCCACCCTGACCACAGTGCTCCCTTAGATTTGCCACCAGGCCCTCTTTGAGTTCCTCAGCCTGTGTGAGTGGCCTATAAACCACCCCCAGGTTGACCCTCTTTCCCCCAGGAGGCTGCATGATAACCCAAGTAAATCCAAAATAAATTTCTATTAATGCTGTCAAAAGCAGCTATTAGATTAAGAAATAGGAGGAAGTTGTGCAATTTACATCAGGGACTGCTTGCAGGGCTATACCGTGTCCATACCTAATACTGGTGACTGTATGTAAGCTATCACAGTTAGAGTTCTTCTTGGAGCACACAACAAAATCATTATTATCCTATCAGCATACATCCCACCCAGACACACTGCTGCAGGGTTCGAGGGACTCATCGGCTGCCTTAGCAGTTTAAGCCTTAGCACTGAGGTTATTCTGCTTGGAGACCTCAACATCAATTGGCTCTCCACCAAGGCAAGTCCTTAAATTGATGCTCTCACTACTCTGGACTTCACTGTTGGTTGAATCTCCCACACGCCTGAACTATAGGACTAGTACCAGTACCCTGCTGGACTGGGTTCTCTCAAATTGACCTGGCCATATCTTGGGTACCACCGTCCTCAGGATTGCCTAAGAGACCACTCTTCTGTCCTATTCCAGTGGACAAATAAATTCTCAAAACCCCCAGCCAAAACAATAACAAGTACTTCTACACAGAGGTCACCTTGAATCACTCAAAGCTGACCTTTCACACTCTTGACTTGTCTGTAATCTACTCCACCATAGATGTAGATCTGGCACTTGAACAATTTATCTCCTTTTTCAATGCTGCAAGTGACAAACATGCCCTTCTTAAGAAATGGAAAGTCAAGGGCCTTCATTAATCCCTGGCCCACCTGCACATCATCAAACTCCTCAAATCATGAGACAGCCTGTGGCATAGAGCTCATGACTCTGGTAAACAATCAGACATACCAGCCTACAAGAAGGTCAGAAATGATTGCACCAGGAAAATAAGGGTAGCATAAAGTACATATTATAAGGAAGCCCTTTCTCGAGACTGGAATGACAGAAGATTATTTTGGAATAATATCAAGGATGTTACTGGCAAGGACCCCAAAACTGCTCCCGCCATGCTCAACATTGATGGGTTCCCCTCAATTGACCCAAAACACATTGCAAATAAGTTTAATAATGTGTTCACTGACCTCAGTGGGGTTTGTCCTCATGATTACTTCAACACTACCACCCCCAGTGCCTGTTCTGATAACCCCAAATGGCAACCAACTCATCCTTTTTACTTTAGGTCAATCAAATTACATGAGGCCAGGAAATATCTTCTCAAGGGCCTGGGTAAAGGGCAGTACATTAGTGACACTTTGGATCTCAAGTTCTTAGTTCTAACACTGGAGGACATACTTGCACCCTTAACACATATCTTGAACCTCTAACTAGGATACTCTCATTTTCCACAAAAATGGAAATCTGCAGTAGTTACCCCTGTCCACAAGAGTGGTGATTGTGCCACCCACTGTAACTACAGACCCATTTCCATCCTACCTTTTCTCTTCAAATCCCTGGAGAAAATAGTTGCTGACCAACTTGTTGACTATGTCAGTAAATACCAACTATTCTGCCCTCAATAGCATGGTTTCAGAGCTGGGCACGCTACCATCACTTCCCTGCTCAAATTTATGGGCTTCATTCATAAATCCTTCAAACAAGGTCAACTAGTAGGGGCTGTATACATTTATGTAACCAAGTCATTTGATACGGTTAATCATGTTCTCCTGACTGAACAGTTAGCACTACTAGGGCTCTCACCCGAAGCTGTTACCTGGTTCAGCAGTTACCTTCACAACCTCTCACAGCGCGTAAAGATAGGCAACATCCTCTCAGATGGTCAACCTGTCCTGTCAGGGGTCCCACAAGGTTCTGTCTTGGGCCTCCTCCTGAATACACTGCCCCTCTACACCCAGGGATGCATCCTTCTTTATGCCGGTGATGCTTTCCTATTTTCTAGTGGCCTTAACCCCAGGGCTCTTGAATCAGAGCTCAAAAAAAAACTTTGCTGCTGTTGAAAGATGGTTTAGCAACCACAATCTAATATTAAACTACAAGAAAACAAAAACCATGTTGTTTTCCAGCCCACAAAGCAAACACAGGCACTGCCCATTCTCAATAGTCAATGGTGTTGGTGCCTCCCTGGAGTTGGTACCTAACTTTAAATACCTTGATATCATGATGGACTGCATCCTTTCATACACCAAGCATATTAATATTATATCTAAGGCAATCAATAGGCGAATAGGACTTCTGCACAGACACAAGCATTGCCTGACCCCTCCAGCCCTCAGTATGGCCATCCACAGCTCAGTGGTATTGCTGGTTGACTATGGACTCATCATCTATGGATCTGCCACTGACACATCCCTCAGACACATAAAGACAGCCCTTAACAAGGCCTGCCAGCTTATCACTGGTGCCAAATGTCTGACCCATACCTGAAACCTATATTCATAGGCCAATTGGTTACAATTCAACAGCAGACTCACCTACCAGACCTGTCTGCTAACCAAGAAAATCAGCTGTGGCCTAATGCCCCCCGGGGTCCAAGAGCTCCTTACCACCAGTAATGATATGCAGTTAGGGCCAGATTAAGGTTCCATGGGGCCCTAGGACTGAGGGAAATCTGGGTCTCTGGGCCCCATTTGTGTAGGTCATGCCCCCTTTTTAGCAAGCCCCTCCCATTATGAAATCCTGTTTTAACTCATTCTATGGGTGGGCAGCACCTTTTCCAAGTGGAATGGATGAGGTACAGAGCAATTTTCAGAGAGAAAATTTAGTGTTGGAATTATAGGGGGGAATACCAGGACTCACCCCCCCCAGCTCTGAAGTGAGCCCCAGTAGCTCACGCATCACTGTAATTGACTTACAATGGGAAAGGGGGCTCACAGCACCCTTATTGTGCCCCCTTGCTCCCAAAGCTCATAAACTGTAATTCCATCACTGGGTAAGATCAGGGACCTCCCTCATAATCAGGGACAGCTGCTGAGAGGTACGAGAGTCCCCCCCCATTGCTGGTCTGGCAGGAAAAGAAAGTTTGCTGCCTACTACAGTACATCTTTCTCACACTTTTCTTGGTGAGTTTCTCTCCTCTGTCTCCCCCACAACCCCTCCATTCTGAACTCTGCATTTTGTTAAACAAAAGGCGATAAAAAGAAGGGAGTAGTCAAGTGAAGGCTTCTTGCCAGACTGCTAACACAGCTCAACGATATGTAAAGCAGTAAGCTCTGGTCCACAGGAATGATAAATAGCTGTGCCTAACTTCAGTGGTGGGGAAACTAATGGAAACCCTACTGAAAGAGAGGCTGTTTAAGCATCTAGAATTCAGTGGGCTGCAGGGCCACAGGCAACACAGATTCACAGTAGGGAAGGTCATGCCAAATGAATGTGACAGATTTCTTTGACTGGTTGACCTGATTTTTTTGACTGGGTGACCAGGGGACTAGATTAGGTGATGGTAGTGGACATATCCTACCTGGACTTCAGCAAGGTCTTTGACACTTTGCCACAAAGAATGCTGATTAGAAAGTTGATCAGCTAAGGAGTGGAGTTCAAATTAGTATATTGGGTTCAAAACTGGCTCTTGGCTAGGAGACAGAGGGTAGTGGTTAATAACACGCACTCAATGGTCAGGAGCGTGACCAGCAGGGTACCACAGGGTTTGGTACTGGGACCAGCCCTCCTCAATATCTTCTTTGGGGATACTGCAGAAGAACTGAAGAGAAAGGTATGCCTTTTTGCGAATTATGCCAAAATCTGCACTAGGATGGATACTCAGTAGGGGGTAAAGAGAAAGTGTAGGGATGTAGGGAAACTGGAGGAGTGGTCAAGGACATGGCAGTTGTGGTTTAATGCCACAAAGTGCAAAATCGTGCACCTAGGGTGTAAGAACCCTGGTGCTGAGCACAGGATGGGGAGGTGGGTGGGTATTGGCAGTCACTAGGCAATGATCAAAAGAGCTCAAGGTGGCAGTGCAGTGTGACAAGGCCATAGGCAGGGCTAGAGGGATGCTGGGATGCAAATGGAGAAGTTTCACCAGCAGGAGAAGAGAGATGATGCTACCACTGTATCACTATTTGGTACGTCCCCACTTAGAGTACTGTGTTCAGTTCTAGAGAGTGCACTTTAGTAAGGACATGGGAAGGGTGGAGGCAGTCTAGAGGAAGGTAATCAACATGGTACAGGTGTTGCACTGGAAGCCCCACAAGGAGAGACTGAGGGATCTCAACATGTACACACTGGAGGAAAGGCACATGAGAGGTGACGTAATTGAGAACTACAAGTACCTCACTGATGAACAAGGTGGAGGAGAGCCTTCTCCAAATGCAGATGAGCTCCAGGGCAGGGGGCATGCAATGAAGCTGTAAGGGGGTGAGGGGGTTTAGGAGGGATAGGAGGAGAAATGTCTGTACTTAATGGGTGGTGGATGCATGGATAAACACAGTGGTATAGTAGAACAGAGGCAGGGAGGAGAGAGGGTTTCCATAGACCAGGTAGGTCTACAGAGGCAGAATAAGCATAGCACACTTGGACAAACTGGGTGGGTCAAGAGGTCCTTTTCTGCTAACAGAGTCTATTTTTCTAGTCACTGGCACCACCTACATCTGCTGGTAGTGGTTATTTCTGACTTTCCTTCCCCTCAACTCTGATTATAAGCTCCCTTGTTCTTAATTTCCCCACCTTTATCATTTCCTCAAGAACACTGTATCATAGAACAACTGCGGTCACTAACTCACATGAGTACCAAAACTGGATGGTAGCTTTAGTTCACAAACAAAAATAAATATTAAAAGTGAGTGATGCCCCACACTAAACTACCAGATGTTTGATATTTTTCTGCATGACTACCAGATGTTTGATATTATTTTTCTGCCTGACAGTTGATGCTACTTCCAAGCAGCATTATCCACTACTGGTTGGAGTGTTGCTTCACAATCACAACTCCCAGTAAAGAGTGAAAATTGTGAGACTACTGCTACCCAAGGTTTTGCACAAAGCCAGGATTTATTTTTACAATACCTCCACCACAAAAAAATATCAGCTCTTTTGCAAAGGGTACTTGTACTCAAGGGGCCGGATATTCAGAAGGGTTGTGCATAGTGCAACACAGTTGCACCATGTGCAACCCACTGATGTGCCCCAGCTCAATATTCAAAGGGGGATTGAGCCTGGCACAAATCCCGATGCGCTGGAGTGCATCAGTAATGTATGCGGCGCAAGTAGGGGAGGGCGGGCCCATGCATACTCTGCACATCCCGATGTTCAGCCCGGGATGTGCTGAGCCCATACATGAGCAACCTCTACTTGCGCTGCACACAGGTGAGCCAAAAAGAAAAGGAGCAACAGCTGGCCACCAACAGGTGAGCTGCCGTATTGCAGGGTGCAACATGGCAACTGCCACCTGTAGGTGGCCACCCAAGCTCCGGCGGCACCTTCGTGGTGGCACCCCCCCATGCCCGATTGCAGGCATATGTCATAAATCATAGTCCTATATCTCTGGTGCGATTGCTGGCATCAGTGATAAATTATGACAAACCAATCCAACCCTGGTGGTCCAGTAGTACCCCCCTCTCTGCCTGCCCACTGAGCCCCACTGAACCGCTCACCCCAGTCAGCGGTGGGTGGCAGCTCCCCACCCACTTGCCGCCCATCTGCCCCCAGACTGACTCCATACAGTAGGGCTGTATGCCCAGTTATCCACAGCGTGAGCCAATGGGTATGCAGCCCGTACCGTACTACACAGTCCAGAAATGTGAATGGATCCATTCACGTATCTGGACTGTGTAGTACAGTATGGGCTAGATGCCCATTGGCTCACACTGTGGACCAATGGGCGTACAGCCCTATCATATGGAATCAGTCAGCGGGTGGCGGGGTGGCAAGCAGGTGGGGAGCTGCCACCCACCGCTGACCATGGGGGGAGCGGGGAGGTGGGGCTCAGTGGACAGGTGGGGAGGGGGGTACCGCTGGACCACCAGGGTTGGATTGGTTTGTCATAATTTGTCACTGATGCCCACGATCAGGTTGTGAGCAGTCCACTGGACCACCTGGGATATAGGACTATTATTTGTAACATGCCCGCGATCAGGCTGTGAGCGGTCCACTGGACCACCAGGGATATGGGACATTTACATTCTATTCATATGCACATGATTGGGTGTCAGAGCATGTTGCCGCTTGTGCAGGGGGTGTCGGTCCCTGACAGCTGCAGCCTGGCTGGGCGCTAGCCGCAAGTCACTGGGGATTGGCGTGCCTGCATGAAAATTGGGCCATAATGACATGCAAATGGCCCCATTTGCACCGTGCACAGATTATGGCCCCATTTGCATGTGCATTTTTGAATATTGCATTAATTGCGCCTATCACAATGGCACTTATGCTAGTGCATCCCCCTGCTCCACTCTGGCCACTTGTGCTGGTGCAGTGCCACTGCGCCATGCACACTGCGGGTGGCGAAGGAGCGATATTCAACTATGCTGTGCCATGGTGCAGCTCCATTGAATATCACCCTGTCAAAGCCCCTGCACATTCAAGTTGTGCTGTGCCCAGGCTTGCGCCACAGCCTGGTGCAGTCTGAATATCCCACCCACGGTGTGCAGCAAAGTATAACATTAACCTTAAAAAGTCAGCAAAAGCTTTACTGATGGTACTGTCAAATCAAAACCTCTTTCTACAAAAACCATGCTACCCCTGCAAGTTCCAGACATTGTAATCTTTTAGAATCACAGTAAACTACAGAAAGTGTATGCTAAAACTATTTTTTCAGAATCATAACTAAAACCTTCCAGATATTGTTTTGAAATTTTTCTGCAGTGTGAAAGTATTTGAAGCTTAATTTAATGCAGTGTTCTGAGTATGATTTTCTGAAGATTTTAAGCTTTTTTCTCTCAAGCACATGGAGAGAAGCATCTGCTTCAGCTCTCACTATCCTACTACACAAAGCACAAGCAAATGGGTGACTGTGTCCTTCCGGGAATATCTAGCAACAACACTTAAAACTCAGAGCATTTAAATTTTATGTGGATTGGGTGTACAGTGTAGAGTAACATATATCCAAAAGCATTGTGATCATAGCACTAAACGGTTGCTGCAGCTGCTCTTCTACTTACTCTTATACTACCATCTACCCTTCCATGGCTGGCTGCATTTGAAGCTCAAGCATGTCTGAGTCTAACTTTCTTTCATTTCACCACCACTCAGACTCTGCCTTACCTTGCTTACCTGTTACTGGTTCATGTTTTTTTCAGTTGTCTCATCTACTCATGGTTGTGTGTCCTGCTGCTCTCCCATCAGACTCAGATGGACCTTTCTTCTCTGTGGACAGCTGTGGACCACAGACTCTGCTGGGCACTTGGGCAGGCCCAGGCCAGCAGTGGTGACACATGAGGTGGCAGGCAGGGCAGGCAGGTGGCAGGCCAGTGAGGCCACACTGGGAGGGGTTGGGGGTGCCAGGCGGGGATTAGATTTTCACTGGCAGCAGCGATGAGCTGATGAGGCAGCAGTAGGTCAGGAGAGCTCTTGAGCCAGGTGAGGATAGCCCTGACCACATGATGAAAAAAAAAATTATTTACGATGGACTGATTGATCGGTTCACTCACTCAGAGTCGCTGGGGGTGATGAGACACTGTCTGTCTCAAACAAAGGAAAGAAGGCAGGCCTAAAAATTTCCTCAAAATGAATGGGGTTTATTGAGATTCTCTGCAAATAGCTGAGCTGGGTGGAATAGATTGCGTCCAGTGCAAACAATGAGGAGAGGCAAACTACGGGACTCTGGTAGGAAGGCAAAGTTATTAGCCACACAAAACCTCCATTCCGAATCTCTGCAGAGCACAACCTGACTCAATGTGGTGGCAACAATTTACATCACAAGACACCACTGACTGATTAACAGACTGTGTGTAATGTTTAGACACTGTAAGGTCATGGCTGAGCTAGCTAGCTCACCTCATCTGCAGTGTGCTCATTTTTTGTCTAGTGATTCTGAAGTGTAGTCTAACGGGTGCACGGTGGTGCCCCCCCCCCCAACTCCCAAGAAAAAATGCATTTTCAATGGCTTTGCTTTTCCAGACTATAGTGCTGTGGGGAAAAAACAAAGCAAAGTGAATAAAAGGGAATGAATGAAGAGCCCCCCAGCAGATGAGGCCCTAGGCCCAGGCCTATTGTACCTATTCCTTAATCCAGTTCTGTACGTGATACATAATAAACTCTAGCTACTCCTCTTTTATGATCCCGCCCTGTCGCACCACACTGGGACAAAGGTCTTTTGTCTATAGTGCCCCAATCTGATTCAACTCAACTGTGGTGATATCTAATCTGCCAAGACCTTAGGAACCTTCAAAAGAATGCTAAAAGAGAATATGGTCTCGAGGTCCAGCTGCAACTGCTATCGCTAACTCTTTTACAGAACTCACAATTACCTGTTACCTTCTGACAACCTCTCCCTCTCTACACACATACCATCCCACTGCCACCATTCCCCCACTCCTGTGCCATCACCTGCCCCACTGCTTCTTCATACTGCTGGTCTGCTCACATTGGATGACTCTCTCCAGACCCCCTGTACCTAGAGTTCCCTCCCAAGAATTATCTCCTAGTCACAGTTTCAATGGTCAGCTTCCCCCCCTTACATTTCTCAACAAGGACTCTTGGCTGTTTTCCCACACTACCACTCTTCTCTACCCCTCAGTTCTTGGATATATATCCAGACCTCACTTTACTATCTCATGGGGATGGTCCACAGTTGAACTGTCTCGCCCTTTACTACCTTACTGCCTGACATGGCCTCTTGGCTGATTCCAGTTCCTTCCATCAGTTGCCTCCCCTTCCCTTCCACCCCTTCCTCAGCACTTAGTAATCTGTGATCTTACTATTATAACACTTAGTAATGAGCTCGAAGATGTTTGCATACTATGTGTTAGTATGTTCTCATTTTGTACTTAACTAATCCCAATTGCATTATATCCTGTGTTCGAGTTGGTATGAATATGCTCCCATAACCTTCCTGCTGTTAGTCCTTTGTTCCCCATTGTTATTTGTTCTTGTCCATTGTTGTCTGATGTGGAACCTATGAAAAAGAGCTTTACTCAAAGGTGTTATCTGAATTCAAATAGATAAAAAAATGGAAAAAAATAGTTTTTGGCCCTTGATTTTGGAATATTTATAGATTGAGTATGACAGGATATAACACTGATCAATAGTCAAATGGTGTATCACAAAGCCAGCATGTGCTTCATCTATTTTATTGTTTTTGGTTTTTTTGACCCTTGAAGTTTCATAGCGTTTAAAATTCTAGTGAATATTTTTGGTTAATATCACTCAAGCTTATAGGCCTGTAACATGCCGTAACCTGTTTGACCCCCTTTTTAAAAATTGGCATAATTATTGCCTCAGACCAAGTTTTGGGGGTCTTTCCAGTGTTAATAACATATTCAAACAATTTATGGAGAATAGGGGTCCAATATTCAATTAGGTTTAGAATAGCATCAATAGGAATGCCGTCCTGGCCAGGGGATTTATGCCTCAGAAATGCTTGGATGGAGTATACAATCTCTTCTATATTAATTTTGTTTTCCAGTGGAGTCCAGGTGGTTGTTTCTGGCTCCTAGATTCGATTTCCTCAGAGTTGTAGAATATGTTTTTGCAATATTGAATTCAGGTAGCAAGTTATATGTGTGTTTCTAAATTCTACCTATACTCTCTGCACCCTTTAGCCACTATTTTCCAATTTTTTTTGTTATCCTTGAGTATGGCCTCCTCCAGGTTCCCCCAAATAAAAACTCTGTATTTTGCTTTCTGAATAATATCTATATATATATATATATATATATATATATATAGTTCTTAATCTGTTTAATTCTCTTGTATTGTCTTTATTAGAGTACTTTTTAACTATTCAAAGTGTTTAATTTTTGCTACTCTGAGGCACACTTGTCATTAAACCATGGTGCTCCCTATCTTTCATACTGTAGATCTTTGTCTTTAAGGTCATGCACATGGGAAAGAAAAATCCAAGAAAGGAGTATTACCTAGGATGCGATAGACTGGCAGCCTCAAACCAGGAATGAGATCTGGGAATCATAATCTCAGACAACTTAAAGGTTAGTAAGCAGTGTGAAAAGGCAACATTGAAGGCCAACAGAATGCTGTGATGCATTGAGAGGGGAATCATGAGCAGGAGGAGAGAGGTGGTCCTACCGCTGTATAGATGACTGGTCAGACCTCACCTGGAATGCAGAGTCCAATTCTGGAGGCCTCACCTCAGGAAGGACATTGACCTTGTGGAAACAGTACAGATAAAGGTGACTTAAATGATTCAGGCTCTGCAGTACATGTCCTATGAGGAAAGACTTAGGGAACTGAATATGTACTCCCTGGAGCAGAGAAGAGGGAGAGGGGGCATGATTTAAACATGCACGTACATAAAAGGCATTAACAAGGTACAGGCACAAGAACTTTTTCACTTCAAGAAGGACTCCAGGACAAGGGGGCATGACCTCAGGCTGCAAGGAGAGAGGCTCTCTACCAACACCAGGAAGTTGTTCTTCACAGAAAGAGTGGTGAACACCTGGAACAGCCTGCCCCAAGAGGTTGAGAGAGTCAACACTGTGGGGGGATTCAAGAATATATGGGATAGATACAAAGGAAGCCCTGACTACAAAGGGCAAATAGAGCATCAAAATAGATCTAAAACAAATGGGCAGCCTAGATGGACCTAGCTATCTCCTTCTGCCATCAACTTCTATGTTTCTATGTTTCAATTACTACTAGTTCTGCCATTTGGGCTGCTATATTTTCATACTGTATTTTCTAAGTCCTAAAATATCTATCATTTTACATAATAATCCTCTTTCTATCATGGCTTCTATGAACCTTTCTCTACTTATCAGGTTTCATGCAATACCTTTTCTAGTTTTAATTACATGTTATGGCTTATTTAAATTATATCCCACTTGTTCTAGCCCCATTATAATTCTGAGATCCAGTGGCAGATGATCACTCTCTCCTCTGTTGCCTACTGCCAAATTCAAACAATCTGGAATTAGATTTACTGTAAACTTATTGAAACCAAATCTATTATGCAAGTCCATTTGGCACATATAAATGTATAATTACCCCTTTCATCTAAAGCAGTTTGTCCATTTATCAATACAACATTTCTATCTGTAAACATTTTGCAAAGATATATGCCTTTTTCATTCCCTGCTGTATCCATTGTATTTCTGGTGCACTATATCTGATCCTTATCATAGTTAGATATAAGGGGCTCGATTCCAAAGCTTTCAGAAGGTGCAAAACCTTTCCTAAGTCCCCAAAACTGCCGTAGCTACAGAAAAAAAGGGGAGATTGCTCTCAGTGCTATAAAAAAAACTCCATAGCTGCAGAACAAATCACTATGGACTGTGGAAAAAAGTGCAGCATTGGAAGTCCCTGAGGAAAAAAAGGGGTGAGATAAGTAAGGCACATTCCCTGAATGGCTACTCTCAGCCAGATTTTTTCTGCAGTTGCGTAAAAAATGTTACACACAATGGAATGAGATGTAACTCTCCCTCAGCAAACTCAGTAGTGCCCCAACAATTGGAATCAATTAAGATGGAGGTAAGGCACAGGTAATAGCATCCCAGATAGTATAGCAATGGCTGATGTTACAGCAACAAAAGCACAGATTGACATGATATGACAACAGACAACAACAACCACCAGACCCATTGCAGCCCATGATGGAGCCCCACAGGCAGTGGAGCCTGACTAGCCTGCAGTAAGTGCTAGTCCTGCATGCAACTGGAATGTCCCAGGGAAGGACGACCAATGGTGATAATCAGCCACTGTGGTGCAATGGTATTGCTAGTACCTTAGGTGCTGCAGTTGTCCCATTTGAGGGATTGGTTGCTGGTATGTTTGTGGGTGCTGTCAGCCTCATATTATGGCAGAAATGTTAACATCTGCTGCTTCAGCTACTTGTTGTACTGTTGCTGTACCTCCTCAGCCGTTTCCACAGCTGCAGATCAGCAGCTGCGGACTTGCAACACTTGCAGAATTTCCGCAGCTGCTGGAATTCTGCAGCTGTGGGAATTTTTGTGGAATTCCTTCACTTGTGGAATTTTCTTTAAGAATATCATGCAACTACATTTCTGCAGTGCCGTAAGCCTTTTTCCCACAGCTGTGGGATTTTTACTGTTTTTTGAGAATCCTGCCCAATGTCTTTTGTATCCTCAGAGATGGTCTGAAAGTGCCCCATCTGTGCATTAAAATCCCCCAATACAATATACCTAGAAGATGGGTTGTTTATATTATCATTCTCACTAAATTTTTCAATTTGATCTAAGATTTGTTCCCCTCTTTATTTTTACTTGTTGGAGGTATATATGTATTCATTATTACAGTTGTTATGTTGTTGCCATGTATTCCATCTCCCAATACACTATCACCATGTATTTCTATTTCTTCAGTTGTGTAGCTCTTATTTAATTTACATAGTATAAGGAGGCCTCCCGAGCTTCTTATAAATTTTTATGTTGTTTAGCATGTTTAGAATAAGATTTGTATCTGTATATATTTACTTCCCCTTTAAACTATGGTTCTTGTATGTTAACAAAACCAAAATTGTTAACATGTGAAACAAAGTCCTTATCAGCCAATTTGTTTTTTAATGCAGAAATGTTCAAAGATAAGATATTGTATGTAATTCCTGTGGCAACAGCCATTGACAGTTCATACACAGTAAGTCAATTATTACATATTCCATTCAATACCACAATTCTATTGGCAGTTTCAATCAGAAAGACCCATCCAGGTACATTTTTAATCTGATCTACTACACCTTCTTGATCAGATTCCTCAGAGATATGTATCCCAAGAAAGTCTTATTTTCTACTTTTGCATATTAGTTGTTGATGACTTTCATCCCCTTCCCCCTATCCATGTTGTTATCTGTCCATTAGCTTCCCATCTAGTGGCTTTTCTTATGTATTTTCCCAATTCAGGGAATTTTTATAATGGATTCCAGTACATCTTGAATCTTGGCCTTCAAGTTATATTTTGTTTCATTGTGTAATTGGTTTATTCCAAATATCAAAAGAGGTCTATTTGGAGTTATTTCCCCATTAATCCCAATGTTTTTATGCTATTCCAGGAACAGCTATGCTGGAGCTAAAATTGTCTCACAAGTAGTGCCAGTTTGTTGTAATTTGGTTTTATCATGTTCGATAGCCTTTAATATGAAGAATTGATTGGAGATGACTAGTAACCACTCATCTTCTGGAACAGGTCTAACAATGTTTATACAATAGATGAATGATCATCCACCCTCTGTTAGCGTGGACAAGAGTGATTTCATGCTATCATTTAAGATTGCTTTTGTTTCATTGGTGAGGATTCTTACCTTGTAATTTGCTAGGGCATAATCAGTACATTTAGTTTTTCTTATAAATGTACTAAAGTTCTCTATAATAATGATTTTTTATTTGCTTTCTCTTGTTTATTTCCCCCTTTATCTTTGGGTACCCCTTTCAACAGTTGTTGGCTATCCCTAGAGTTGTCTTCTTTACAGTTTCTTCTTTCCCACCCCTTCCTTCATTATTGGGTGTTTGCTTTTCAATGGTGTCCTTTTGTTTAGCAGCTTTATTTTTTTTTCTTTTTATTATTCTTACTCTTCTTATTTTTACCTTTGTTTATTGTCCTTTGTCTCTGTTGTCTGTCCATTCTGGTATCCTTATGCTGTGGTTTATGTTTAAATTTGCTTTATTATTCATTCCTTTTCTTTTATTGTTGGTGTTTCTATCCTTGTTGGCTACTAGTGAAGCACTTGTAAGATCAAATGCATTTTTTTATTACTTGTTTGACTTCAACATTGACATAGTCTCTTATAAAGCCTTTTTCCATCTGTTGTTCCATTTTCCCCCTTTTTGCAAAGAGTTAAATTGGCCAATCTCAACTCTTCCCACACACTATCATTATGGGTTTCACTAGTGGGTAGCATTATTAATTCCAATTCAGAATACTGGCTTGAGTCATCTAATATGGGATTTTCCATCCTTTTGTTAATTTTAATAGGAAATTTCTCATTAGCAATATTAACCCCCCCAGTTGATTCAGAGATTAGTTTACATATAGCTTTCTTATTCTCTATTGCTATACCCTTTAAAAAACTTAAATACTGCTTGATATTTGTTAATTGCTCAAACAAGAAAAGACTGTCTGAATATGAGTCTTTTAAAGCTGCTGCTCGATCATTTGCAATTGATTCATAATCTGGCACAAATATTGATTTTTGACTTATGTGCTATGGGGATCCTACTTCCCATAGATCAGGTGTACCTAATCCACCCTTATTCAATCTAATTAAGTCTTCATTTTTTGTATTCTCACTATTTCTAAGTTTGATTTTTTTTTCCATCCAGAAATAGTATATTGAAGCTGGGAGATTACTTTACTCAATTCTGTTACTGCTATTGTTTCCACTATTTACCTCTTCCTTAGCCTCTTTTTTACCTAGGTAAGTTTTGACTTTTAACACAGGTGGGGATATTTTTGGTGATATGTTCAGTAAAGAAAAAAAAAAACAGCGTAATCTGAGATATCTGTCTGATGGAATCATCTCAATTGTGGATCATACTTTCATTTAGATCGGTGCTATTAATCAATGTATTTTCTATATCTGGGTAGTTATTTCTATTATAGACCAAGGGGTTCATATTCTGGTCAACCTTTGGTGAGGTTTTATTTAAATCTGTTTCCCCTTTGGTTCTCCCTGCACTCACCTTTATCCCAGTGGTGTAAATTTCCATTTTTGGATAGATATCTTATTTTTCATAGAACCAATGGTACTTCTCTCCCTATCAAATCCAGAGTTGTGATTTTTTGAGGAATGAAATAATCTGCTGTTGCTTTTCCCCTTGGGTAACCCTACACCTTTGCCTTTTTTTGTTAGTCCCCCTTTGTTAGGCCTTAGCCTTTTTGGGGCTCCTAGCCATGACCATCTTTACCAGTGGTACTATAGTTAAGCATTCCAGTACTGATTGACTTCTGATTTGTACTAACATCTTAGCAGACCCACTGACCAACTGATAATACATTCCTGTTAAATAAATTAAAAGGTATCAGAATGATTGGGAGAGATAATAATCAAAATCTCACTAAAACCACAAATATCCCAAAATATAAGAATTAAAATTGAGAACCTCTATTGTGCAAGTCAACTATACAGTTTAGGTATACTACATATGCTAAAAAAATGTTAACTATCACACTACCAAAATGCTCAAAAAAGAGGTTCTGTATACTTTTTATTATGTTGACTCCAGAGTCACAAATGTTAGATAATGAAAAGAAACTGGAGATAGGCTGAAAATACGATAGTTGGTAACATCCTCGTTTCCCTTTTCTTGCTCTGGATCTTCTTTCCTTCCTATGTTTGAACTTCATGTGTACTTCAACTCTTTTCTTCACAAGTAGTTTCTCCTCCTTTATAAATTCTGGCCAAATATGGTGCTAGTGACATTTGAAATCCCACCAGAGCTCTCTCAGTTTCCTAGTTTTCCTCAGCTCTCCCAGATCTCCATCTCAGTTCTCTCAGGCTTTTCAAGTCTCTGTGGCCACTGACTGTTTTCTTGTATATAATATAGCTCAACACATGGATCCCTCTTTCCTCCTCTTCACTAGCTGTGTGAGTCATTAAAAAACAGGTGCAGCCAGACTCAGGATAACATTTGGTAATGGTAAAATACAGGGGACATACATGTATATTAGTGGAGTCTTTACTAGTACTACTACAACACTTCTTAGTGTAAACAATTTAAGACAAACCGAAATAAAATAAGCTGGTAAAATAATTCAAAACAAACATTACTGCTCTACTACTACCCACTGTTCTGAGGGTATCTACTTCTCTCCATGGTCAGGACAACTAGCAGGGCAGCAAAAAGTTAGCAGTATAAAATCTAAACACTACTATGGCACCTCTATGATGTCTAAAATAACAGGTAATGCAATAACTGCAGTTGTTAATTAAACTAAATATAAAACTATTAAATATTGTTAGATACTGTTAAATACTGTTAAATCTTTTGATTATTTGGCTTGTAGACCAAATGACTAGCTTAATAAGTTTGGCAACATTCCCTGTATGGTTATAAAGACTTACTTTTCTTTGTTTGACTAAATCATACAGGCACAAGATGAAATTGTATGATAGTGGTCTAATCAAGTTCAAGTTTATTGCAGGAAAACTCCATTGAGCAAGCTCATTCACAAGGAAGTCCTGTGAATCACCCTTCTACCCTCACAGAGTTTGGCTTTTCAATGGCAAATCTACCTACAGAATGAGATGCATGCACCTAAGTACTGTTGGTCCTGTGGCCAATGGGGAGTGAAGATTAAAAAAAAACAGGATATTCAGAATCTGTAATTATATATTTAAGTAAGTAAAGATTAAAAAAATAAAGCAAAATGTTATAAATATTATAAAAAATTAACACAATTCAAATATTTGCCCAACCTTTCCTCCATTTTCCAAGTACACTTGGTTGGTGGGTTCTTAGAGGCCAGGACTACAAAGCTAGGTGAACCCCAGGAGAAACCCAGGAGAACGACTTCCAAACTAGTGTCAACCCCCTATAAAACACTATAAACAACTTTCAAAGTACCCCTTTCAAAACATATACATTTTTTTAATAAACAAAAGAAGAACAAGAACAGAAATAGAATAAACAACACTGATGTGTACTAGTAGGTTTAAAAGTTTAGAACAGCAAATGAAGCTCAATTCTTCCATACGACTTTTCAAACCTACAGAGACATCTGCTGCACACCCTCCACAGGGCTTGCTGCTGACCAAGCAGTCAAGAACAGGCTCCACCACTGTTTCAGACTCCTAGTTCTCCTGCTTGTTCACAAAACTATAGAACTCTCTATAGATTAAAATGAGTAGCTCAAGTTAATCTAGAAAGGGTCTGGCATTGTTCTAATGTTCAGGTAATGATGGCATACCTGTTCATAATTATAAAACACCTTTCATTAGATCCCTGCTATCACTGCACTTCCTCTCAGTGTAGCGTGCAGCTGCTCTTTCTCTCTCTCCTCTCAGATCCCATCCACTGGGGCATGGGGCTGTGGATTTAGGGTTGGAAATGCTAACACCATATTTCTCTACTTTTTTAGTATTATGTTACCCAAACCTTGTGCATTAATAAAGATTTTTGCATTGAATTTCCTTTATTTTTGAGATAGTGGAATTGTATCATCATTCATGCAGCTCCCTTTGGGAGCTGCGTTAATAGATGCAGATACACAGTGGTCAAAACAGCCAAATACAAAGTGGAGTGATGGACGTCAAGAATTCATGGGGTTGTCTGGTGGGCTGTGGATCTGCAGTGCCCTCTCATCCCTGTGCTTCCATGTGACTGCAGACACAGCTGCATATAGTCCATCTGTCAACAAATGTACAGGGCCCTCTGCCACCTACAGGTAAAGACGTGCAGGGCCCTATGCAACGAGAACAGTTGTCTTCTCTAAATGGTACTTAGGCCCATGAGAACACCCTGCAGCTTTCATTCCCTGGTGGGGGAGTGCTGTATAGCAGTGACATCCCCCCAACCATATTGAGTCACTGAACTCGCCCCCAAAGTCAGCTCACTGGCATAGAATCACAAAGCATACCTGCTGGGGTCAAGACCAGCACTATGCACAAAGTTTCCTAAAATACATACATATATATATATATATATATATATATATATATATATATATATATATATATTAGAGGCAAAAAGTCCATTTAATGCATCAGTTAGGGTTGTTCAGAGTGACAAAAGTGAGGAAATCGATGTTGGGTTGAAACCCTTTGCCCCCTCCAGCCTCCCCAACTGGAATTGGGAGGATTAGTCATCAGCCCTAACTGTCACCCCATCACATGTGGAAAGAAGCTGAGGAATAGGAGAATGGGGTGACAGTTAGGACCGATGACCCCAATGTGCACCCTGATTCCAGTTGGGGGGGCTGGAGGGGTGCAAAGGGGGTTTCAACCCTAACATTGAATTTCCTCGCTTTTGTCGCTGTGGAACAACCCTAACTGATGCATTAAACTGAGTTTTTTGCCTCTAATTTCCCTTCTTTTTATGAATGATAATGAGAAATAGTGAATGTAATGCTGCGGCAGGAGCACAGGACCCTCCCGCCATGTGATGTCTTGTCACATAGTAACACTGTGCCCGCAAACGCAAATCATAATGTGCATGGTGAGGCAAAGCGAAACAGAAAGAGAAACAGTACTGTAGACAGAAATGTTAAAAACAATGCAAACGCAACTGCAAATGAAAACGCAAAAGGTAACGCACATGGTGGCGTAAACGTGAACGGTAAGTGAAACGGGTACGGAAACGCAAGCAGAAACGGTAATGGTAACAGTAATGTAAGCACAGGCTGGTTTTTCCCAAAAGCTATATAGAGAAAGACAGTGAGTAGAAAGAATGTATGCAAAATAATGACTCTCGGAACACAAAAATGAGGACTTGGAATAGTAAATTGCTTATATCTCAGTAACTGTACGACATAGAAAAAAATGTAAAAGTCATATGTATTATCACTTTCCTGGCTAGTTTTGTACTTAGCCCCTAATGATTTTTGACAAAAGTCTGTATCTCGCACCATTTTCGAGATACAGGGCCCTGAAAAGCGCTGTAATGTTATCCTATGGAAAAACAGAAGTTTGACAACCATAACTTTGCCTCCTGAAATATTTTTTCACCAAGCCACTGAAAGGCACATCTGTGTGATGTTGGCTGTGTTCCCTGCAAATTTCAGTCCAAAAGACCAAACCGTTATTTTGCAGCAGGGTGCCAAACGATTGCTGCAATGCGTCGTACGTCGTAATGTTATCCTATGGGAAAAAGTGTCAACTTTGGAGTATCGTAACTTTGCCGCTGTGTAATATTTTTTCAGTGAAACACTGAAAGGCACATCTGTGAGATGTCGACTGCAATCCCTCCAAATTTCAGCCTAAAACTCCAAACCATTCTTTTGCAGCGGGCTGCCAAAGAATTACTGTTATTTTGGGCATAGTGTTGCAAAGTAGTGTTGTGATTTGAGAAAGCTGCAGTAAAATTTACATAATTTCTGAGTGCCATAATTACTTATGAAGTACTTTTTCCAGAAATCTGAAAAACATATTTCTGTGGAGTTTTACCCCAAAATAAAGACATGGCAAGCATCCTCAGGGCCCGACTAGGTGAATACAAAAAGAATTAGGCTGCTAGAGGGTCTCAATTTTAAATGCCAAGCATTTTTCTGATCACTAACTGAAAACAAAATGGCAGATTTGTGACAGTAAAAGGGCAATTTGCAACAGTAAAAAGTGCATTTGTGAAAGTGTTGAACTTTTTGTTAACTTTTCCCATTGACTTATAATGGGAAATTGTTTTTTGAATAACTTTTGAAGCGTTTAATATTTTTTCACGAAATCTTTGAAAGGCACATTGGGGACTCCAGCTACATGTTTCCTGAAGATTTTGGACCAGTCGCACAAACCGTTTGACCTGTAGGCATGACCGTAGAATTCCAAAAAAAGCGTAAACGCACGTGCAGATCATGCTTAATAACTCTGTAGCCGTATATCCGACCAGTACACATCTTGGCATATCCCAAGGTGTATGAGTCTTGATTCAGCATTCCCAATTTCAGACAAATCCATTGAACGGTTGCAAAGTTATTAAGATGCAAAATTTTGGGTTTAACATGTAAATGGCTCCTCAACCCTAGCTATGGTAGCACTACCGTGTCCATATATATATATATATATATATATATATCTAGATATATATAGACATATATATATATATATAGAGAGAGAGAGAGAGAGAGAGAGAGAGAGAGGGAGAGAAAGAGAAAGATATTATACTGGCACAGTCATGCCAGCATACTTAGGGTGAAACTGCACTTCTATGTTAAAGTCCAAATTTTGAACCTTAGTAACTTTGGAAACCTTCAATGGATTTGCAAGAAATTTTACATGTCTGATCTCTAGGAACAGTTCTCTTGGTACACCAATCTTTGTGGGAATCCGTAGAGTAGTTTCTGAGATATAAAGTGTTGCAAAAAACAGAAAAATCAATTTTTTTTAAATGTCTATCATCCTGGATCTTAGAAACAGCTTTAGGTTTTGATCTGAAATTTCCAGCAAAGAAAGTCTCTGGGTCACAGATGTGTCTTTTAAAGATTTGGCAAAAAAATATTAATTTGTTTGAAAGTTATGACATTTTAAATGTTCCCATTATTTCCTGTGGAAAGTTTATATGCCAGGCACGAAAAATAAATTTGTCGCACAATACGAGTACTTTGTGCAAAATACCAAGTTCTTTTCACAAAGAAAGTTGGTATTTTGTGCAAAGTTCAAAGTTGTTCGATTGATTGAGTGGTGTTGTATCCACCATCTTGTCTGCCACTTAGCAAGGATCTTGAACTACAGAACATTTAAAAAAGGAAAGAAAACATCAGAACACAGCTAAAGAGAATCCCTTCAGGTGTATTCTGATGGCTTTTTTTTGTTTATTTTAATCTGGCCTCAAACAACATTTTTTTGTCGGGTGGCAGCTTACAGAAAACTGCTTGTATTTTGTTATCTGTATGGGAAGAGCGGTATTTTTTTGACTTCTGCCGCCACAGCTGGAACTCGTACTGCCAGCTGCAGAGTCAAGAAAGACCCACTTTATTCACACCAACATGGGTTGCCCAATCCCTGTGTCAATATGTATCCCCAATAGACACACACACACTTATTTGGCACACTGGGAGCCCACCCCAGTGTGCCCTACATTCTTTTTAGCTCTTGTAAAATAAAGAAAACCATCCTCCAAGATCTTTTCTTTGATGCAGAATCTTGCATCGAAATGTGTGATAATTTCAATGCAGGATTCTGCCTCAGACTATTCTGCCCCATTCCTATTTTTTGCACCAACATTGGGGTGCCCAATCCTCATGTGGGTGTGTATCCCCCCCCACACTATTGTGGCACACTGGGAGCCCACTCCAGTGTGCTAAGATAAATTGTGTTTTTTTTATTTTACTTTCTGACACCAGGATGCTCACTTCCCATGTAGGATGCCCCCAGCCCACTTTTATTGCTGATGGGGGCATCATGATTCCCCCAACTCATGTGGCACACTGGGAACCCACCCCAGTGTGACTATTTTTTTTTTTTTACGGGTTTATCTGTAAATAAAGAAAACCATCACCTGACATCTTTTTTTTCCACCTACAGAAAACGGTCCCTTGCCATCTCCCCAATCCCCCCTTCCCATCCACACCTTCCCTCTGCACATCCACCTCCATGCACCCCCCTTACCCCATACTTACCTCCGTAGGTTGGAAGCAATGATCTTCTCTGGACTGGAGACAGGTCTGCACTCTTCAAAGCTGAACTGCGATCTGAGGAATCAATGTAAGCCATATAATGGGAGTCAATGGGGGGTCAAACTATGTTGATATCTCAGCAAATTTTAGAAATTTTAGCATAAAGTTTTCAACATTGGGTTCATGGAACTCCACTTCATGAACACTGATACTGTCATTTCATTTCTCAGTCCCAAAGGGTTACTTCATAGTCGCAGTGTGGAATCACCTTTTGGGACTGATTAACTAAACACAGTACCACTATTCCTGAGGTGGGGCCCCCAATAGCCCATTTTGAAAATTTGGTGAAAAAATTACTAAAAATGACTGTGTTGCAAGTGTGCATTGCACAATTTCTATGCATGTTCATAACTTTGCTGATTTTTAATATTTTCACTCTGGATTTTCAACATTGTCATTTTTTCACACCTTATTGTGAACAGTACTGCTGTGATTTTTCACATCCTGCCTAGAACATGTTTTCACACCTGTGGCACAGAATGGCATGGTTGCTGTGCAAAATCAACTTTTGGGATTGGACAACAAAATCGCAGATGCACTGTTCATGAGGGGAGGTCCCAAGAAGCCCATGTTAAAAATTTGGTGAAAAGATTCCAAACAATTATCTTGTTATGAGCTTGCATTATGCAGTTTTTACACATGCTTGTAACTTCACCAATGTTAATGAGTTATATAATCAGGAGTTGCTAGAGTTTATCTCTGTCTTCTGAGTGCTGCTAGAAATAGTTAACTGTGTGAGGGATCTCAGCTGTCACAGCAAGCGCGATGCTGCTGCTAATTCCAGGTTCCTGCTCCTATTTAATTGAGTCCTGTGACGAGGGCAGCAATTTTATACTCAGGAGTTGTTAGAGTTTATTTCTATCTTCTGAGTGCTGCTTTGTTATATACCTTGCCTGTTTTATTTGTTTGAATGCTTTATTTTATTTGAGCCCTACTCTAAAATGAGTGGGTAGCATGCAGGTTGCACAAAGCTGCTGTCAGTGCACTGCTAATTGTGAATGTATTTAATATACCACCATAATCTGTAGGGGTTCACTTGTATTTTAAAGTACAGCAGACAGAAATAGCACTTGAAATAGTTAACTGTTTGAGGGATCTCAGCTGACACAGCAAGCACAACGCTGCTACTGCTTCTGGGTTTCTGCTACTATTTAGTTGAGTCCTGCAGTGAGCAGGGTAAGCTGAGCAGGGCAAGCACACAGTGAGGCACGCAAAGATGCACACAAAGACATGTGCGTCTTGCATGTGTTTGCTGTTCAAGTGTTCGTGTGTTCGAGCATTCAAGGGTGTTTTAGGGATACAAGCTTTTATAAACATCAAAACCACTACAGAAATATACTGTCTGAGCATCAGAAGTAGCTTTCATCCACAAGGTAACTGTAATATACAGCAGATAGCACTGTAGCAAGAAACATTTGTTGCTCTCATTCTGCTAAGATAGGGGTTTACAATGGAGAACATAATGGCATTAGAAGGTGAATTAGGCATCATATGCACATGCTGTAAAATGTTCCTTCTTGTAGATACTATTCCTAAAGAAGCATTTATGTGTCCTAAATGTTTGCTGAATGAAGAACTAATGAAATAAATTACTCTATTTAATGATATATTTGTTTACCTAGAAGCCAGCCAACAAGAAATGTCCCACAGGTTTTGTTCAGAACAATGTGTCACAAACAATATCTCAACCCAGACAGATGCTTTTAATATATCTTTAACAAAGCCTATTCCCCCACCAGAAACAACAGACTGTGTTCTGACCATAGCTTCTTCACCTTTAAAAAAGAAAACAACATGGGAAGAAACCAGCTTAGTCTCTCCAACTGAAGAATGGTTTACTGTACAAAGTTCTCAGGTCTCCAAAAAGGGAAGGAAGGCAAATACTTTTGAGCCTCCATTACTTAATAGTTTTAATATTTTAAGCACTGATAGTGAATTAAAATACAAAGTACCTTTAAATGTGACAAATGAGGCAAGAAAAATGGTTAATCTCATTAGAACAGAGGACCTGATCCCTCCAGTTATGAATGAAGCAAATGACAATGCTGCAAACCTTAATTTAGCAACTAATTCCTCAACTTCTTTAGGAGTTAGAGTGGATAGAAAAGTGTTAGTCTTAGGAGATTCAATAATTAAACATCTGGATAGAGTAGTGTGTAATCCTGACAAATCTTGCTGAACACTATCTAGTTTTGGTGGGTCAAAAATAGCAGACATTGCACATACAGTATGTCTACTGATATTTAAAAAAAATCTGGCCCTAATTCTTTAGTAGTCATCCATATAGAGGCAACAACATCTTTAAGGATACAGTGAATACTATAAAACATGATTTTGTGGGCCTCACAAAGAAGATAATAGAAATGGGAGGTGTCCCAGCCATTTCAGAGATTATACCCATTCCCAAAGCATCCTATTACATTACCCAAAAAATAAAAATTATAAATGAATGGATCCATAAATGGACCCTAAAACAAAACATACCTTGCATTATGCATTGGGAAGAATTTTATCAGCGAGCAGAATTCTTCTGCTGGGATGGGATTTATTTAAATAGATGCAGAGGCTCTTTATTAGGGAAACACATCACTGATTTTATTAACAATTCTTTAAAGTAGAAAGTTTGGGGGCAGGTCTACTGAAGTCTTTTCCTCCTAAAAAATATAAACTTAGCAAACAAAACTCTGTCCGAATTTATAACATCGGAGTAGATAGAACAACAGTTAGCAAAATGCACTCCCTAAATCTATTGCTTGTAAATGCTAGTAGCTTAACAAACAAATTTGATGAACTTAAATACATTTTACAAAGAGATAATATCGCAATTTGTGGAGTAACAGAATCATGATTTACAACCAATGAATGGAATATTGTAGTCCTGGGTTACAGACATTTCTTAATACCAGAGGAGGAGGAGGAGGAGGAGGAGGAGAAGTTGGACTATATATCTCGAATAAATATTTATCTCATAATATCACTCCTGATGATATCCTCAGTAGTAAAATAGAAGGAATTTGGGCACATATTAATTTATCAAGTAGCCCTTTAGTTATTGGCCTCTGTTATAGACCTCCGAATTTAAATACAACAAAAAATAATAAATTCTTAGATACTCTACAAAGAATGGAAACTACCCATAATTATATTTTAATGGGTGATTTCAACTTCCCAAAAATTGATTGGTCTTCACGAAAATGCCACAGTCATATTGAATCTGCTTTTATTCTTTAACTATACATCAAAATCTCACTCAAATTGTTAATAGCAGCATTAGAGAAACACAATATTATATATTATTTTTACTAATATTGAATATATAATGTCAGACCCTATTATAGACATCCCACTAGGAGATAGTGACCACAAAATGGTCAAAACCAACATTAATATAAGTCATGATTTAATAAATGGAGTAACTGTTGTAAAAGATTTTGGTAATGCGGATTATGAAAACATTATTAAATATTTAACCAATTGAGACTGGGAAGCAGAATTCCAAAGCCTAAATGTAAAACAATTCTGGAAGCATCTATGGATCAAGTTAGAATATTGTATGAATGCGTGGGTTCCAAACCGACAAAAATACACAAAAGGCCTTAGAACACCAATATGGTGGAATAAAAATATAAAAAGGGCAATAAATAATAAAAATAAATATTATACCCAATATAAATGAATTGTACAACTACAAACTGGAATGCATATAAAGAGAAAACAAAAATTGTAAAAAATAAAATAAGAAAAGCTAAAAAAGATTTTGAACTTAATCTAGCTACTAAAACCACTGATAATCACAAATCTTTCTATAATTATATTGGCTCTATAAAAGGTAAATCCACCACAATTGGTCCAATTGAAACTTCTGTGGGGACAATAAGTAATGAATCTGAAAAGGTTAATGAGTTCAATACATTTTTTACCAGTATATTTATGCCACCAGAAACTGTAGCAAAAAATAATTCTCATTCACAAAATAATTTATATTCACAAATTAGCATTGAAGAAGTTAGAAAAATAATACAAATTCTAAAAGTCCATTATTCTACTGGATCCAATAATGTACACCCTAGATTTCTTAAAAAAACAATTAATGTCATAAGTGGTCCCTTAACTTATTTGTTTAATGTCTTCTTAAACCAAGGGGAAACTGTTCAGTTATGGAAGTATGCATTTGTTACCGCTGTATTTAAATCTGGTAATAAAAAAGAAGTGTCCAATTATAAACCTATAAGTCTCACCACTGTTATAGGTAAAATATTTGAAAAACTATTACTAGTAAGAATTGATGTTCATATTACAAATAACAATCTTTATGATCCAACACAGCATGACTTTTGCAAGGGAAGATCCTGTTTAACTTATGTATTGAATTTCTTTGAAAATGTTAGTGCATCCCTTGACAAAGGAATTCCTGTGGATATAGTTTTTCTTGATTCCTAAAAAAGCATTTGATAAGATTTCACATCAGGTAGCTGTAAAACACATGTGTCCATTTAATTTCCCCTTAAATATTATCTCCTAGGTAGCATCTTGTTTAATAAATAGACAACAAATTGTAATTAGAGGTCATCAATCTCAATGGAGATCAGTCAGTATTGGAGTTCCACAGGGGTCAGTTTTGGGTCCCATTCTTTTTAATTTACTGGTATCAACGATGCAGCCATCTAGCACTATATGGATGACCAAGTATGCAGATGACTGCAAACTTGGTTGTATAATAAACAATACACAGGCTGCTTATGATTTTCAGATTGAACTAAATAAGATCAATGCCTGGGCTATTGAAACTAAAATGTTCTTTAATGAACAGAAATGTAAAGTTATGCATCTAGGATACAACAACTTGAACTTTAAATATAAATTAAATAACGTGACGCTTACTGAAATCTAGAATGAAAAAGATTTGGGAATAATAGTGAATAACAAGTTAACCTTTGATACTCACACTCAATTTAAGATCAAAAATGTCAAAAAATAATAACTTGTATTTTTAAAAATATAAAAAGAAGAGATTCTAGAGTTATTATATCGCTTTATACAGGCCTGGTTAGATCACAATTGGACTGTTGCTCACAATTCTGTGCACCTGCAACTATTCAAGGGAAAAAAAACTGGTGGAAGGAATACAAAGAAAGGTTACAAAACAAATAAATAGTATGAAAAACATGGAATACAAAGGAAGATTAAAAGACATGAATCTCTTTTTAATGGAATACAGGCAACTGAGAGATGACCTGTGTTTAACATACCAAGCTTTCCATGATCATCTGCTTTTTGAAACTCTAGGCTTTATTAAAAACACTTCTAGTATTATTACTAGGACACATAATTTAAAATTAAAAGGAGAAAACATTAAAACTTATAAAATAGGTCATTGGTTTAACCAAAGAGTTGTATCTGAGTGTAATGCACTGCCAAGGGAAACAGTGATGAGTGATACCATGGATCTATTTAAAATAAAATGTGATATCTATATGGGTGAGAGGAAAGTATCTTATATATGAGTAAACCATAAAATCACCACCACTTGGTGGCGAGCTCTGAAAGGGCATTTTTGCCTTCTCAGTTCATACTAACCTATGGACCTATGAATGTTTCATATTTTTCCTTCAGGGGTTTGATTCCAAAAAGAGCCCTTGGGGTGATAAATGTTGTGCCACTCAAAGGGCTATGGCAGTTCCAAGTGCACCAGGAACCCTGTGCCATATTCTGAGAGAACGCAGGATTCCTGTGCCAAACACCCCAGGACTGCGCCTGACCAATGGCATACCAGTGGCACATGCCGCAAGGACATGGCATCCCTTATGCCAGTGCAGCATGAAATGGGCATCACTGTTGGCGATGGTGAGGGGGTACACAAAGTGCCCAGCAGAGGTGTGGGGGTGGGTGGGATCATTAGGGTGGAGTCAGTTGTGGCACCCAGCAGGGTGCAAATGCATATGATATAGTGCTTTGGATGCATATGCACCCCCCTGGCTGCCACACCAACCCTCCCTATACCTCTCTGTGCCCCTCCTGCCCACGGACTCCACTGCTAGCCCACATATTATAGAGTCCCAGTCAGTCACAAGGAGCTCATACCACCTCCTGGCAGGTCTTAGTGGAGCCCTTGTGATGGCCATGGCAGGGCTTTTGGAATTGGAAATGTAAGCCCTGCTGTAGCCCAAGCCCCCTGCAATCTGGCCTACCCAGATGCAGGTTGCAAGGGTGTCATGGTGCCCATTAGGTGCAGTGGATTCCCCATCCAGCACAGCCCACATTCTGGAATGGGGAATGCCGCAATGGAGGATGCAAGGTGCGACTTGTGTCTTTGCTGTTTGGTGCAAGCACCTTTTGTCCACCGGAATAGCTCATGGAATTGGGCCCCAGATATTTACATTACCATTTTTCCACACCTCCTCTTGAATAGTACTGCTGTAATTTTTCAAATCCTACCAAAAATATTTTCCCATACCTGTGTCTCAAAACAACGTTACAGTTGAGCAGAATGACATTTCAACAGGGATTTGAATCATTTCTGTACTGGGTACATGTGGTGAGGTGATAAGAAGGTTATGTTGAACATTTGGGGGAAAATTATTTAAGATGACACAGTTATGACTATTTGTTGCCATCTCCCTATGCCTGCTCACAACTTTATGTGTGGAAATGCAGGGGCCACAGATCCCTGTGTTTCCACAGCTACATACATAAGTGCATCTGTGGAAGGATTGGAGGGTAGGGTCTGAAGGACCCTGCACTCCCACAGTAACATATGGATACTGCTGTACTATGTGGACTGAGGGATGGGACTGCAGAATCCAAAGGACCCTGCACTCCTAATGTGAGATTAGGAAACTATAGCACTCTCTTGATGTAAGGATGGGAGTGCAGGGTCCAAAGGACACTGTGCTTCTACTGTGACATATGGATACTGTTGTGCTATCTCGATGGAGTGATGGGAGCCATCTTGAGATATGGACACTGTTGTTGGACCCTGTGCTCCCAACATAACATATGGATACAGTTATACTATCTGGATGGAGAGATTGAAGGGCAGAGTCTAAAGACATTTTAGCCAAGATTTGATAAATTACAGCTGTCACGTACATGAGATATGTGAAACAAATGGCTATGTTGAAAATTTGTTGTCAAAATATTTAAAATTACCAAATTAATAAGTAGTGTAGAAACACTTCAAGATGAACTCATAACTTTGTCATTTTTACATATATTCACCCCCTTCTTTTTATCATAGACTTCTTATTAACCCACCTCATCAATAAGGGCAGTGCAAATTTCCAAATCATGCCCAAAAGGTGATTTCACAATGTGACTGAAAAATTGCCTTTCAAGCCCAATTTCCATTATTCCACCATCATGGGTCATGAGGTGGTGTCCCAAAAAGGCTATGTTGAAAAGTTGATGGCAATATATGTAAAATGACAAAGTTATGAATTCAGTTTCAAAACCCCACTGAAATACATTAAAGTGCACTTACCTGACTTTCTCACATCTCAGTCACTGGTTCCAGCAGCAAGACATGTCTTTAATTGGAGACTGGATCTGCCCAGTGGAACATGTCAAGGTGAATGAGGTTGTGTGGGGTGGTGGGTGCTGAGTGGGAGGTCAGAGTGTGGTGGGTGGGGGTGGGGGTAGGCTCATATTAACAAGGGACCATTTTGTTTTGTACAGGGTTAAAAAAAAGCATTGAGGGAGGGTTTTCTTTATTTCAGATATTCCAGCATTGGGGATTGGGAACCCCAGTGTTAGGCTACTGTTCCTCTGCATCAGGGGATGGCACAACAGTGCTGCTACTTACTTACTGGAAATGTGGGGAAATGACCTGTAAGGGAAGGGGACCGAGTCAAGAAGCAGTATGGGTGTTGGGCACCCTGGTCTGCTCATTTTATGTATTTAACAACTGAGAAGGGCTGGTGGATGACCTGGAGGGAAGGGTGGAGATAGAAGTGGTACTGGTGGCGGGCATTCCAGTCTGCTTAAGAAAAAAATAAAATAAGTAGATAGATAGATAGATAGATAGATAGATAGATAGATAGATAGATAGATAGATAGATAGATAGACAAAAAATGATCACGGGATCATCAACTCACTGCAGGCACTACAAATAGCAGCATGCTTCCATCTGCAGCTGCAGATGTCAGGAAAGTCCTGCTGTTCTCATACACTGAACATGGAACAGCTCCTAATGCTAAGCTGGGCACCCTGGATTTGAGGGTGCCCAGAAAACGTATTTCTGACAATTTGTTCAAAAAATAAACACCAGAATCTCACTAAATAGTTCTTGTTTAGGTACTGTAGATTCTGATGCTTATTTTTTTGAAAATTTATCATTTTTATGTATTTTCAATGTGTGTGAGTTTAAAAGAAATAACAAGATGTTGGCCAGCATAACTGGTGTTTTAACATAGAAACATAGAATTTGACGGCAGATAAGGACCGCTTGGCCCACCTAGTCTGCCCATTTTCCTACCTAACAGATAAGCTGCAGATCCTAGTTTACCAACAGCTTACTTCC
This sequence comes from Neoceratodus forsteri, assembly GCA_016271365.2. Taxonomy (NCBI): domain Eukaryota; kingdom Metazoa; phylum Chordata; order Ceratodontiformes; family Ceratodontidae; genus Neoceratodus; species Neoceratodus forsteri. Next base: position 878,277,147 of record CM057459.1, read on the forward strand.
TCCTACCCCCCACTAGGACTGCCTTATGTCTGTCCCATGCATTCTTGAATTCCCCCACTGTTCTTGACCCCAGGACCTCCTCAGGGAGGCTGTTCCATGCATCCACAACCCTCTCCATGAAAAAAATACTTCCTCACATTACCTCTGAGCCATCCCCTCTCTATCTTCAAATTGTGCCCCCTTGTTCTTGCACATCTCTTTTTCTGAAAGATTCTACACCCTTGGACTTTGTTGATTCTCTTGAGGTACTTGAAAGTTTCTATCATGTCCCCTCTCTCCCTTCTTTCCTCAAGGGAATACATATTAAGCTCCTTTAGTCTTTCTTCGTATGTCTTCTAGTGCAGACCCTGCACCATTTTGGTTGCCCTCCTCTGGACAGCCTCCACTCTGTCTATGTCTTTGCAGAGATGGGGTCTCCAGGACTGCACACAGTACTCCAGATGGGGTCTCACCAACTGTCTGTACAGAGGGATAACAACTTCCTGTTTTCTACTATTGATGCCTCTTCCTATGCATCCCAGTATCCCCCAAGCCTTCCTTACTGCCTTCTTACATTGCTTGGTCACCTTTAGGTCAACTTAGATAATTACCCCCAGGTCCCTTTCCATTTTTACTTTTGTCAGTATCTCACCCCCATTGTGTACTCTTCCCCTGGGTTTTTGTTTCCCAGGTGCATTACCTTGCACTTCTTTGCAATGAACCTGAGCTGCCATACATTTGACCATTCCTCCAACCTTGCCAAGTCCCTTCTCATCCTTTCCACTCCATCTTGTGTATCAACCCTGTTGCAGATCTTTGTGTCATCTGCAAAGAGACATACTTTTCCTTCCAGTTTCTCTGCAATGTCACTTATAAAGATATTAAAAAGGACCGGTCCCAGTACTGAACCCTGCTGTACCCCGTTAGTAACTCTCCTTTCTTCACTGTGTACTCCATTTACTACTACCCTTTGCGTCCTGTTGTCTAGCCAATTTTTTATCCAGGCTACCACCTTGGGGCCCACGCCAATGCTGGCTAACTTGTGTATTAATATTTTGTGCTGGACTGTATCAAATGCCTTGCTAAAATCTAGGTAGGCCATGTCCACAGCCCCTCCCTGGTCTACTACTTTGGTCACCCAGTCAAAGAAATCTATTACATTCATCTGACATGACCTTCCCATCATGAATCCATGCTGCTTTGGGTCCTGTGCCCCACTAGCCTCTAGGTACTCAACAGTTCTATTCTTCAGAAGTGATTCCATCATTTTCCCTACCACTGAGGTCAAACTAACTGGTCTGTAGTTTCTTGCCTCTGTCCTGCTCCCACTTTTGTGAAGAGGAATCACATCTGCCCTCCTCCAGTCCTCAGGTACCACACCATTCTCCCATGATTTGTTACAGAGAGTAGTCAGAAGTGTCACTAGTTCTACCCTTAGTTCTTTTAGAATTCTTGGGTGAATTCTATCAGGCCCCATTGCTTTGTCCACCTTCAATTTTATTAGTTCTTTCAGAACTCTTTCTTCTGTAAATGGAGTGGTATCGACCCCCGTCTTCAGAGTGTTTCTCTTGTTTGGTTTAGGTACCTCCCCCTCCTCTTCCTTTGTGAACACTGAGCAGAAATATTCGTTCAGTATCCTTGCTTTTTCACTGACCCCTCTACCCACATTCCCTCCCCTTTATTAAGCCTTAGTATCCCTCCTTTGTTCTTTCTTCACTCCCTAATGTACCTATAAAAGGTCTTATCCTCCCATTTTTTTTCAACACAACTGGAATTTTTTTCAGCAAGATAGATAAGTCATGAAAATAAGCATTCACAATCTTTTTTGTACCATTCACGTTTCTCAGTTAACTAAAAAATCCTTATCACACCGGAAGCAAAAAATATTTTTCTCAAAAACTTTGAAAGGCACATCCTTGGCATGGGCCCCTTCAGCTCTGAACATTTCATGAAAACATTCCAAACCATGTAAGCTGTAAGTGAGGGTACAAAATATGCAATGTTAAGTGTAGGAAAAATAAACACGTTTTTTCCTCTTTCTTTTTGGTGCTCATTATCTTGAAAACTGAACAATGTGCCATCAGATAACTTTTAAAGTTTTGAGACTCTGACAGCATAACTATGCATGCTAAACTTTGGGCTATTTCATCAAACTGTGCCAAAGTTATTAAGGAGCAAAAATTGGGGTTTAACATTAAACAGTCTACTCAACCCTAACTATAGGGATGCTACTGGGCCCCAATTCCATCCATCCATCCATCCATCCATCCATCTATATTCTCAGAAAAAAAACTGCATTACTGCACCAGTTAGGGTTCAACTTCCATTTGTCTCATTTTTGTTTGTTTCCTTTCACTGAGTTAGTCCACAAATAACCCATTTTTTCAGTATTTTTTTTTTTGCAATGTCTTGAGGGATTCTTTTTTTAAATTCCATTTACAGTAATTCAGTATCCATATAGATGCATCATCTCATTTGCAAATGGGTCCCCACTACTGGGGTGCAAGTATGTGCATTTGCAGGACAGAACCTCCCTCTCTTTCTTCCCCCTCCCCCTTGTCTTTTTCTGCAGCAAATTTCTTGATTTGATAACAGTAAATCTCACTGCCACAGGAGAGATCACTAAATTAAGTGCAGAACAGTAATACTATCTATACAAACAATGTTTTCTCATCATTTTTGTACTTTGCAAACAAATCTCTATATCTCTGTTCAGCACAAATTGGCTGACCCCCAGAAAAAATCATATATACCCTTATTAATGGAATAGATTTTTATGTTTGCTTGCACGCATGTGCAAGAAACATAGTGCCATCATCGGAGATTTCAGAGGTGTGTCACCTCCTCCTCCAATTCAGTCAGTGTGCTGGCAGGCGTGGCTCCTGTAAGCCAATGCATTTTGGAGCTGTCTATGACATTCTCCAAAATGCAGTGGCATACAGTTGAAAGGGGGAGCTACGCTTGAGTGAGCAGCGATAAGATAAGGCTGCTTACGCACAGCTCCCCCCCACAGATGCCCGCAGGCGTGAGCGCCCCTGCATGCATGCACTGTATAGCCGACGGGGTGCCCAATCCCCATCGGCTGTGCTGCATTCCCTCCGTCTCCCCCCCAAACGCTTACAAAATGCCACACTGGGTGCCCACCCCAGCATGACAACTAATCATATAGCTGACGGGGGTGCCCAATCCCCCATCGGCTGCTCTGTCCTCCCCCCCAGTAGTGAGTGCCACGCTGGGAGCCCACCCCAGCGTGGCAAGCAATTCATAGGCCGGCGGAGGTGCCCAATCCCTGTCGGCTGACGGATGCCCCTAATGTCATTGTGCCATGCTGGGAGCCCACCCCAGCGTGGCAATGTCCCACGCCCGCCGCTTTTTTTTCAACTGTGAAGAAAACGGTCCCACGGTGAGTCTCCCCGCCCTCCCACCACCCGCACCCACCCACTGTGCACCCAGCCTCCCCACACCCCCCCTCACCCCATACATACCTCCGGACCCCGGCGCGACGATCTTCGGTGGACCGGGAACACGTCTGCACTCTTCAAAGGCAACCGCGAACTGAGGAAATGCCGGTAAGCTGTATAATGGGCTAGATAAGGGGCTTCAACTTTATTGCATATCTCAGGCATTTTTTTGAATTTTTGCACCAAATTTTCAACATGGGGTTTTTGGGACCCCTTCTCATGATTGATATCACTGTCATGGCATTATTCAGGCCCAAAGGGTGATTTCGCGCAGTGACTGCGCAGTGACTGTGAAATCACCCTTTGGACCTAAATAACACCATGACAGTGACATCAATCATGAGAAGGGGTCTCAAAAACCCCATGTTGAAAATGTGGTGCCAAAATTCCCAAAAATGACTGTTTTACGAGCGTGTGTTGTGCAGTTCCTACACAGGCTCGTAAGTTCGTGAATTTTCAATATTTTCACTCCAGATTTTCAAAATTGCCATTTTACCACACCTTCTTATGAGTAGTATAGCTGTCATTTTTCACATCTCACCCAAAATGTGTTTCCACCCATGTAGCGCACAATGGCGCAGTCGGTATGCGAAATCAATGTATGGGACAAATTAAGAAAATCACAGTGACACTGTTCATGAGCAGACATCTTAAAATAGCTATGCTGAAAATTTGGTGAAAAAAGTCCTAAAAATTACTCTTTTACGAGCGTGCATTGCGCAGTTCCTACGCACGCTAGCAAGGGCATGAATTTTCAATATTTTCACTCCAGATTTTCAACATTGCCATTTTACCACACCTTCTTATGAGTAGTACAGCTGACATTTTTCACATCTCACCCAAAATGTGTTTCGCACATATGAGCGCACAATGGCGCAGTTGGTGTGAGAGGTCAATGTACGGGACAAATTAAGAAAACCACAGTGACAATGTTCATGAGCAGAGGTCTTAAAATGGCTATGTTGAGAATTTGGTGAAAACATTTCAAAAAATGACTGTTTTACGAGCGTGCGTTGTACAGTTCCTACGCATGCTCGTTAGTTCGCAAATTTTAAATATTTTCACTCCAGATTTTCAACATTGCCATTGTACCACACCTTCTTATGAGTAGTACAGCTGTCATTTTTCACATCTCACCCAAAATGTGTTTCCGCCCATGTAGCGCACAATGGCGCAGTCGGTGTGCGAAATCAATGTACAGGACAAATTAAGAAAATCACAGTGACACTGTTAATGAGCAGAGGTCTTAAAATGGTTATGTTGAGAATTTTTGAAAAATTCCTAAAATGACTTTTCAAGCGTGTATTGCACAGTTCCTATGCATGCTCGTAAGTTTGCAAATTTAATATTTTCACTCCAGATTTTCAACATGTCCATTTTATTAAACTTCCTTATGAACAGTACAGCTGCAATTTTCATATGTCGCCCAAAATGTGTTTTTCGCATGTAGCTCACAATGGTGCTGTTGGTGTGCGAAAGCAATGTTTAGGACAGATAAAGAAAATCACAGTTACACTGTTCATGAGCAGAGGTCTTAAAATGGCTATGTTGAAAATTTGGTGACAAAAGTCCATAAAATGACTGTGTTACTAGTGAGCATTGCACAGTTTCCACGCACCCTCGTTAGTTCATGACTTTGTAATATTTTCAGTCCAGATTTTCACCAGTGGCATTTTTCCACACTTCCTTATGAGCAGTACAGCTGCCATTTTTCTCAACATGGCCGAAGTGTGTTTTCACACTTTCAGTGCAGAGATGCGTGGTCGCTGTGGGAAATCATTGTTCGGCACAGATAAAGAAAATCACAGTGACACTGTTCATGATCAGAAGCACCAAAATGCCTGAGTTGACAATCTGCTGTAAGAAATCCCCAACCTAATTATATTATGGGTGTGCATTGCACAGTTTCTATGTACTCTGGTGACTTCACCATTTTTTTAAATATTTTTACTACACATTTGCAACATAGCCATTTTTTACACCTCCCCATGAAAGTGTACAGCTGTCATTTTTTACATCCTGTTCGGAATATTTTTTGCACCTGTGGTGCTAAATGCCGTAGTCACTGTGCAAAAGCAGCTTTTGGCTAACAAACTGATATTCCCCCTGTTCATGAGGTGGGGTCACAAAACAAACATGTTGAAAATTTGGAGTGAAAATACCAACGAATGCCTAAGGTATTAGGCTTTGCAACTATAACGCCCGACCCTATAGAGAATGACAGGCATCAGGGGTGTGACTTGGGAGTCTTGCCTATGATGCTTATACCATTCCACACCCTGCTGTCACTGAGAGGCATTGAGGTATGCCTTGGACTCTTCGGCCCCAAAGTTCACCCCATTCTCCTATACCGCACCCATCTCACCATACTTCCTAATGGAATGGCGTGTGCATAAGGGCCAAAGTTCCCAAGGCACACCGTGACACTTGTCAGTGTCTGCAGGGTGGGGTGTAGTGAAATGGCGTGGCCATTATGCCTGATGACCCAAAGGCACACTCCAATACCTGTCCGTATCTGCAGGGTGGTGGCGGGATTGCCTTCAGTTCAATACTTCACTGCCATTCCTATTATGCAGCTGTCTAACTCCTACACTACCAATCCCAGTGCCAGCAAGCAAACAGTCGGCATTGACAAATGCTTGTTAATATGTGCATACATCAGTTGTTAATGCATTTGGGTGTAATAAATACTTTTTTTGCAATTTCATGTATACTGTGTGTTAAATCAAGGATGTTTATATGCAGTTTGTATTACATAGGTTCATAAGTTCATAGCTGTATTACGAGTTAAGAGGTCAAAGATCCAAAACTAATTTGTCACTTATTTAGTGGTAATACCTACAGTTTTCCTCACCCATATGTTTGTCTAAGGCTTTTTTTAAATGCTGCCATAGTATTACAAGTAACCACCCTTGCTGGCAAGGAATTCCAAGCTGTAATCACCCTGTGATTAAACCACTTAGTTCTTTTGATAGTGTCAGCTACTTCTCCCTGCAACTAAATTATGTGATCTCATTTCTCTGGTTATTATTCTCCTATTCGATCCTGAACTTTCCCAGACAAGGTCATCATTCATGGCTCTATACACATAACAAAGGTCTTCTCTTAACCTGCTGTAGTGCATAGAATAAAGGGTTATGTTTCTTAGTCTTTTCCCCATATGTCTTATGCCTTTAGAGATGTTGCAAAATTTTATTTCACCAGTGAAATTGCCACAAAATCAGCAATTTCACAATGTGAAATATTTCATGAAATTGTGGTAAAATTGCAAAATGTTGCCTACAATTCCACCTGCAAATGCACATCGTTATTTTGCTATTATTATGCCATCCCTGGTGTCTTGTGGCGCCCCATCTGATCTCCAGCTGAATTGAAGAATTCCCCACCCTGAGACACCCCCAGAGTTATTTACCCTCCCCAGCCATGACCCCGGCCCCCAATCTTTAAAAAGAAAAACAATTCCTTCCCCTGTCCCTGTTGTCTAGTGGACCCCCACCTCCTCACCCTGTCTTTATTCAGATAGCACCTACCCAGCTCCCCCCAGTACCCTGATCAGGCCAATGGCACAGCCCTCCACTCACCTTCATGGCCGACAGCCTGACTGAGCACTTCAATGAATGAGCGCATGCTGTACAGGCATGCACTCATTCATTGAAGTGCTCAGTCATGCTGCTGGCCGTGGAAGTGAGTGGAGAGCTGTGCCAGTGGCCCAACTGACTGAAGAGAGGGTGTGGATGGGGGTACACTAGACACCAGGGACAGAGGAGGAGAGATTTTTAAAGACTGGGGCCCAGGTTTATGACTGGGGAAGGGAGATAACTCTGGGGTGACTCAGGGGGGAGGTTCTTCAATTCAGCCAGTGATTGGCTGTGGCAGTCCATCAGACACCAGGGTATGGGATTTTTTTTAAAGATTGGGTCATGGCTGGGGAAGAGAAATAACTCTGGTGTGAATAAGGGGAGGGGTTCTTCAATTTGGCTGGTGATCAGTTGGGTTCACTAGACACCAGGACAGGGGAAGGGATTGTTTTTCCTTTTTTAAAGATTAGGGGCCAGGTTCATGGCTGGGGAGCAGAAATAACTCTGGGGGTGACCCAGGGGGAGGGTTCTTAAATTCAGCTGGTAATCAGCTGGCGAGGTCCACTAGATGCCATGGAGTCTTAATTAGTGGCAAAATTGCAAAATTTCACCCGCTGGTGGTGAAATGTCATCCTCAGGCAGCAAATTTCACCAACTCCAAAGCGAAATTTCACATTTCGCCCCCAAAATATTTTGTGAAGTGTGAAAATTCCACAAAATATTTCACCAGGCAAAATTTCCAATTTTGCACAACACTCTATGTCTTAGCATCTTGATTTTTTTAGTCATTCCTCTCTGAACGCCTTCCATTAGTTTTTGCCCTCTTACAGTCTAGGGTGCACAGAAGACTGAACAGTACTCCAAATGGGGTTTTACAAGGAATGAGTATAGAGAGATTGTAACTGTGGACTCTCTGCTGTTGATATTTTTAAGAGTATTTGCTTGTATTCTATTACATTTTTTAACCGTATTTCTAGTAAGTGTCAATGGAGAAACCATTGGTGATAATGACACCAATATTCTTTTCCCTAATTGTTTTTTATAACATAGTGTTATTCAGTTCATATTGGTGCCTTGGGATATTTTTACCCATATGTATGACATTTACACTTTGTCTCATTAAATCTTTGTTATTTAGTATCTTCCCACTTTTCTAATTGTTGTAAATCATCCTGCGTGGTTGCTATATCATTGTTAACAATAGCCCCTATTTTATTATCGTCAGCATATTTGCATATCCAAGAGTTGTCTGATGTCTGCATAGATGTAATAAACACATTGAACAAAGTGGGGCCAATACTGACCCCTGTGGGACCCCACATATCACATCTCCTCAGTCTGTGTAATGATCTGTAATACCAACTCTCTGTATCCTTTGGTTCAGCCATGATTTAATCCAAGAGATTACCCTTGTGTGTAATTGCATTTCCCAAAGATTTTTAATCAAGACTTGATGTTTTATGGAATCGAAGGCCTTTGAGTAGTCCAAAAAAATAATATTCACTGGAAGGCCTTTGTCAAGTGCAGAACTTTTGTTTTCATGAAAGTGCAACTGGTTCATCACACATGAGCGTCCTTGAATAAAATCATGTTGTGATATATCTTTCCATCCCTTTTCCTTGATATATTTGCTTATGTAATCCTGAAGTATCTCTTCCAGCAGTTTGCCTAGAACTGAGATCAGACTTATTGGGAAACATTTTGCTTATCCCCTTTTTTTGTAAATGGGAGAAACAGTGGCCTCTCACCATTTTACCAGTGTATTTCCTTAGTTGACAGAGGCAGAAAAAAGCATTGCATTTGGGCCTGCAAGTTCTTCTGATAGCTCAATTAATAATTTTGGGTGACTATTATCTGGGGCAGCTGACTTGGTTTTTGATTTTGTGCATGATGTCTGCTTTGGTGATTATACTCTCTATATTGTTAGACTGACCTGGTGTGTGACTACATAGTAGTTGTTCCTTTGGTAAATATGCACTTAAGAAATAATTGTTAAATTTAGTAACTATTTAATATTTTTCATTAATAATTCTGTTTCCAATTTTCAAAGGTCATATCCAAGGTTGATTACCCCTTAAAGAACCAATATAACTAAAAAACTGTTTTTGTTCTACTTTACATTGGTTGCTAAAGTGGTTTCTGCACCACTTTTTGATTTTATTATTAGTTTTTTTGCATTTATTAGATTGTTTCTTATATTCTTTCCAGTTCATCTCAGATATGTTCTTTCTATACTCATTGTACAGTCTTTTTTTTCTTTTTAATACTCTTTTTTTATTGCCTTTTCAATCCACCCTGGCACTCTGCCTTTTTTTGGTATTTCTTATTTCTGGCACATAATTATCAGTACAATACTTCAATTTCTGTTTTATAGTTTCCCATACCTGTTACATTCCTTTAGTCTTTAGTTCTTCTACTCAGTTTCACTCACTAAAATATCTTCTCATTGCCACATAGTCTGCCTTATGGTAACATTTAATTTTTGTTACACCCTTGATTGTTTCCCAGTTTGTTTTTTATATTAAATCTTATCATAGTATGGTCTCAGTCTGCCAAAGGTTCAAATGTTATTAGTTCCTTTAAATTCTCTGGTGAGGAAGTAAAAACTAAATCTAGTATATTACCACTTCTTGTATTGCTGGTTAACACTTGCTCTAGATTTTTTTGAATTGAGAAATCAATAAATCTATTTTCAGTCAAGACGGTTCCTTCCAGCGTATTCCACTTAATTTTTGGGAAGTTGAAGTCACCTAGGAGAATTTATTCCCTGTATATTTCTAGTTGTTCAGTTGCTGTTGCAAACTTGTTTTCCTCTGTAGTAAGATTTGGGGACCTATAGCCTGCACCAATTATTATGCAGTGGGTTGGTAACTGGACCTTTACCCAAAATAGTTCCACTTCATCCTGAAAAATATCCTGAAGTGTTATATCAAGAGCCCTAATCTCCACATTAATATATATTACTATGTCTCCTCCCCTCTTTTCTTTTCTATTGTTTTGGAAAATGGCATAACCTTGGATTTCAATTCTCCAGTCCTTCTCCTTGTGCCACATTTCTGTTACTACACATATATCTATTTTGTTTGTATGCAGTTCATATTTCAGCTCACCCATTTTGTTTCTTAAGCTCCTTGCATTAAGAAGCATGACTTTCAGCTCTTCCTTACCCAACCTATTAAGTCTATTATTGGTGGGGAGTGGCCACTAAATTATTGGGGTTATCATGCTGGGTGCATCTGTTACCAAGTGTTCCCTTTTCTCCCTACTATCTAGTTTAAAGCCCTCCTGATGAATTCTGAGAAGAGGTTGCCCAGTAAATTACTGCCAGCTCTACTAAGATGTAGTTTGTTGTGACTGTAAAGCTTTGTGTCACCCTTGAACTTCTCTCAAGTCTGGGTAGATGCTATACCCTTAGTAAGGCACCATTGCCCGAGACAGTTGTTTATTTTAACAGTTTTTTCTCTTTCATTTTATTTACTCCTGGTGTGAGTAATATTTCTGAAAATATTACATCACAATTTGATTTCTGCAGTATTTCTTTAAATGCACTAAATATATCCTCCACAGAGTTATACCTGACATCATTTGTTCCTATGTGAACCATAACAAGAGAGTTAGCTGGTTCTTGTTTCATTAAGTCTAGTATGATGGTTAACATGTCTCTGACTCCAGCACCAGGGAAGCAGCTACTTGTTATTTGTTCCTTGATGAGTTTTGTGGTGTAGTGATCTGTATATCTAATAACGGAATCACATAGTATATAGATTTTTCTGTTTACTTGTGCTTCCTGTACTTGTGTCCATTACTGCATCACTGTCTTCATTTGTGTTAACACTAGATTCATTAATAGAGTTTTTGACATTCTCTTTTGGTAATTGTCTGTCTATTGCAGGGTAGAAAACAGAGAATGGCTGCACAAGGAGAGGTGGTGCTCCAGTCAAATATAAGTATCACTCAGGACAAGAAGGACACTCACCAACCATGTAAAACACACAGGCTCCAAAGTTCCAACAGTATGATGTTTATTCCAAAACACACAATCTGAATGCTTGACATTTTTCAGAGTGTGATCCTTTATCAAAAGCTAGTGCAGAACAATACAGACAGACTTATATAGTAAAAATGTTTGTGATGTCATTATGATGTCATATGACACAGCTTAATAAGATAGGGTAAAAAACATCACATGTTGAGTTAAACCATCCTATTCTAGGTGAAAAGCTAAATAGAAGTGAAGAGGCAAGGAAATGAAAGGACAGGAAGAGAAAGAGGTAAGGATTGGGTTGAGAAATAGAAAGATATAAATTTAACACATGAATACATAAATAGTATAGAAAACTCTATCATCTAAAGTGTTCCTATTAATAGTTATACATATAGCATCCAAAACACATTTTATTTTTTTCTCTTTCTTAAGAAAAGGTTTCAAGTCAAATCCAGCATTTAAACCAGGAAATTAGGTTGCCTTTAAATTGATGTTCCAGAAGGTTTCCTTTTGAAAAACAAGGTCATTATAGTTTCCCCCTCTAGGACTGGGACTGAATTTATTGATTGACATGAAAGAAAAGGTTGAGGCTGTGCCTTCCATGCTATTTTTAATGTGGTTGGCAGTGGCATATGTATCATCTGCTCTTTTGGTTGCTCTGAGATGTTCATTGATTCTTACCTTAAAGTTTCTCGTGTTTCTTTCCTATATAAAAAGCCATGTAGCTGCATGTTACCAAATAGATCACTCCATGAGTATCACATGTGGTAATCTGTCTGATATCAAACTCCTTTTCAGTGTTAATACTCATGAACTTTTTCCCTGTTTGTACATGGTTACAGAAAGAATATTTTTACACTGATAACATCCCTGTACACCATGAGTGAGCCAGGTTTCTCTTATGGATTCTTGATAATGGCTATGTGTAAGAGCATCTCCTAGAGTAGTTGCTCTCCTAAATGCCATTCTCTGGGGTTCATGAGTAATCTCTTTAAGACCTGGGTCACTTTGTAAAATGTGACAGTTTCTATAACTGATGTTTTGAACTATGTGTGATTGAGCTGAATATGTTGTTACAAAGTTAAGGTGGTTATTTTCAATGTAGTCAGGGGGTTGTGGTTTCAATAAAGTGTATCTATTCATATAGTTAACAGTATCTCTGACAGTATAGATATTAATTTTACTGTATCTCCTTTCTATCAATGTTTCACACAAATCATTTGCATATTTTTCAAAATTTTCTTATGTACTACAGTTGCACTGAATGTGCATGAATTGCCCCTTCGGGATATTTTTAGTCAAGTGGGTAGGGTAACAACTATTAGCCAACGATAACATGTCCCCCTCAGTTTCTTTTCTGAAAAGTTTTGCCTGAATTTTACCATCCTTTTCCTTATATAAGGTGATGTCTAAAAAATCTATGGAGGATTCAAGACATTTAAAGGTGAATTTCAGATTTCTGTTTGTAGAATGTAAAAAATCAACAAACTGCTGTAGTTTAGGTGCATTACAATTGCATAATAGTATAATGTCATCAATGTACCTCTTATAAAACCTGTTTTTGTTCAAAAAAAATTTGATGTCTGGATTTTGTACCTAATTCTCCTCCGATGCACCTACATATAAGTTTGCAAGAGATGGGGCACAGATTGCCCTCATTGTAGTCCCTCTGATTTGCTGGTACTTTTTTTGTCAACTAGAAAAACATTATCAGTGAGTACATAGTCCAGCATTTTCAGTAAAAAAATCAGTGGGAGGTAAAACATCCATGTTCCTCCTGTTCAGGTAAAAGGCTCCAGCATCAAGTATGGCTTCATAAGGAATACTTGTGTAAAGTGCCTCAATGTCTAGCATTACTAGGGTGGTAGAATTAGTGGTGTTTTTGTCTTGGATTTTTAACAGGACATCAGTAGTGTCTTGTATAAAAGCAGGGTAACTGTTGATGAATGGTCTCAAATGTGAATCAAGGATCTGTAACAGGGGTTCAAGGGTTCTGTTAGTGTCCCAATGCCACTGACTATGGGACATCCTTGGGGTTGTTTCAGACATTTATGAACATTAGGTAATAGATAAAAAGTTGCCCAGACTGGGTCATTATTTATGAGAACATTTATTGTTTTTTCATTTATGTAGCCCAGTTCAAAGGCTGTAGTGATGGTCTCATCAATTTGTGTTTTAAATTCAAATGTCGAGTCCATGTTTAAACTTCAATAAAATTGAATGCCCTGAAGCTGTCTTAATGCATCCTTTTTGTAGTTAGTTTACTTCATGACTACCAGGCAGCCACCATTGTCTGTGACAATGATAATGATTGATTGATTCATTGTCAAGTTTTCTAAAGCTGCCCTTTTGGGTCTCATTAGATTATTATAAGTTAATGGAGTTGGGTTCTGGAGAGCTGTTTCCAATTCCTGTTCAACTAGACATTTGAATATGATGATTGGGGCACCGGGGGGGGTAGAATTCTGACTTCAGTTTAAGCTTGTTATCTGTCTCATTTATTCTGAAGTTACTTGCTCGCTGCTCAAAAAAGGATTTCAGATTCAGATTTCTACAAAGGATATTGATATCAATAGCAGTTTGAAAGTAGTATAAGGGTGTAGTCTTGTACTAAGTGACTATTGCAGTGTCTGTGTCAGTGTTAATGTCGGCTACTATGTTTACAAGATCGTTTGGCTGGTTTTCAATATTATCTACCATTTGGAGAATAGGTGCTTACTGGTTATATGTTGGGATTGCAAAATCCATTGTACGCCTTCCTTTTCTTAAGTTGCATGCCTGCTCATTATTCCTTCCCCACTTCCTCTTCTTGCTCTTTGTAACTCTTTCCTATATTCTCTTGATTGCTAACCCTGCCTTGAAATCATCTTTTACATAGAAACATAGAATCTGATGGCAGATAAGGACCGCAAGGCACATTCAGCCTGCCCATTTCTTTTTCTACTTTATGAATGTGCCATCGGCTTTTGCTTTGCCAATGGCCTATCTATTCATACTCATCTGTATTGCTCCCTTATGCCTATTCCATGCCTGTTTGAAGCCCTGCACTGTATTCATATCCACCACTTTCTGAGGTAAGCCATTCCATGCATCCACAACCCTTTCTGCGAAAAAGAACTTTCTCACATGACCCCTTAATCAGCCTTCCTCTAATCTCATACTGTGTCCTCTTGTCTTGCTATTTTTCTTAAATTAAAATACGTTAGACACTTTTACTTTGTTAATGTCCTTAAGGTGTTTGAATGTTTCAATTATATCACCCCTCTCCCTCCTTTGCTCTAGGGTATACATATTAAGCTCTGTTAATATGTCCTCATATGTTTTCTGATGCCATCCCTGCATGATTTTGGTTGCACTTCTCTGGACTGCCTCAATTTAGTTAATGTCCTTGTGAAGGTGTGGCCTCCAGTACTGCATGCATTACTCTGAATGGGGCCTAACCAGTGTCTTGTAAAGAAGGATTATTACCACCCTCTTATGGCTTGTGATACCCCTACTAATATACCCCAACATCCTTCTAGCCTTACCTACTGCTTTAGTGGTCTGCTTGGATGATTTCAGGTCATCTGTAATGATGATGCCCAAGCCTCTTTCTTCCCTTGTGGCTGCCAGCAACTCCCCTCCTAGCCTATAAGTGGCTTCAGGGTTTCACTTTCCTATGTGCATGATCTTGCACTTCTTTGTGTTAAACCCCAGTTGCCACACTTCCGACCATTTTACAAGTTTATCCAGATCTCTTCTCATTCTGCCAACCCCATCTTTATCATCTACTCTGATGCAGATCTTGGTGTCATCTGCAAACAGACAAACCTTACCCTCCAGTCCATCTGCAATGTCACTGATGAAGATATTGAAGAGGAATGGCCCCAGGACTGATCCCTGAGGTACCCCACTTGTGAATTGCATCTCTTCTAACTGTATACCATTTACCACCACTCTCTGTTTTCTGCCCATCAACCAGTTTACCACCAAGTTGATCAACTTCTGACCCACCCTGGCCCTACCCAGCTTATTAATAAATCTTCTATGAGGAACAGTATCAAAAGCTTTGCTGAAGTCAAGGTAGACAACATCAGCTGTTCCCCCTTGGTCCACCACTCTGGTTGCCAAGTCAAAGAAATCTATGAGATTAGTTTGACAGGACCTTCCTGTTGTAAACCCATGCTGTCTTGGATCCTGTGCTCCTATGGATTCCAGGTGTTGCACTATCCTTTCCTTAAGGAGTGCCTCCATAATCTTACTAACTACTGAGGTAAGACTTATCAGTCTGTAGTTCACTGCCTACTCCATGCTACCACTTTTGTGTGGCAAGATCACATGAGCCCTTCTCCAGTCTTCTGGGACCTCTCCTGTGCTCAGAGACTCACTAAACAGTTCTGATAATAGCTCTGCTAATTCCACCCTTTTGTACCCTGGGATGTATGCCATCAGGTCCCATTGCCTTGTCCACCCTGAGCTTTTTGAACTCTTGTAGGACCCTTTCTTTTGTGAAGGGACTAGTGCACACCTCCCTCCCTCCTGTGTCCATGGTGCAGAGCTGTGGGCCCTGTTCTACCTTCTTTTCAGTAAATAATGAGCAGAAGTATCTATTTATGATAGATGCTTTTACATGGTCCTCCTCCTCCTCACATCTCCCCTTATCCCCTTTGATCTTAGCAATACTCCCTCTGGACTTTCTCCTTTCACTGACATAGCTATAGAAAGTCTTGTCACCTTCTTTTACTGTTCATGCTAGTGTTTCCTTAGTTTGGGCCTTTGCCTGGCTTACTGCCTTCCCTGCTTCCCTTAGGGAAGTTCGGTATGCCTCCCTATCTTCATCCTGCTGCATTCTCTTATATTTCCTGAAGGCCAGCCTTTTGGCTCTGACCTCTTCTGTTACTGTTTTTGAGAACCAAAGTGGTTTCCTTCTTTTGCACTTCCTTTTCTTTCTAACACAACGGGACGTTGCTTCAAGTATTGCATCCTTAATGCTTGCCCACTTTGCCTGTACCCCCTCACCTTTATTTCTTTTTGCCATGGCTAAGTTAACTCTGTTGGCCATCTTATCAATGTCAGCTCCTCTGAAGTCCCATATTTTCAGCTTGGAATGGGATGATTTAGTTGTAGTGGCCAAATTGAACCATACCATGTGATTTTCACTGGCCCCCAGGTGACCTTCTACCTGGAGATCTGTAATCCTTTCTCTGTCCATCATTACTAGATCTAGAATAGCCCTGTCCCTTGTGATTTGTTGTACCAGTTGTTTGAGGCCCTTCCCCTGCAGGGAATCCACTATGTGTCTAGTTCTGTCAGCTGTTACTGCTGGCATTGACCAATCTGTATCTGGCATGTTGAAGTCTCCCATTATTAGAACCTTCCCTTTAGCTGTCATGTTTTGTATATCTTTGAACAGTAATGTATCTATGTCCTCCCCCTGGTCTGGAGGCCTGTAGACAACCCCAGTTTGTATGGCTGTCCCATTTCCTGTTTCCAGGGTGACTCACAGTTCTGGCTTCTTATGTCTATTCTGAATTTCTGTAGCTTTGATAATTTCATTGACATAAAGGGTCACTCCACCCCCCCTTTTGCACCTTGGTCTCTTCTGAACAGTACATAGCCAGGTACTGAAGTCTCCCAAGTGTGGTTACTGCTAAACCATATCTCGTTAATTGCTGCTATGTCCAGTTTAGCCTTTTCTTGCTGCTGTCTACTTTTGAGTTCCAGTTAAACTTTTAATACACTTAAGTTCTAATTCCTATCCAATAAGTTTTACTTTTAACTCTTTAAGTTCTATACATTGTGTGCAAGTGTATTGCTCAAAAACTAGTACTTCCTCCAGACTAAACCTTTTACATCCTGAGCATTTTATTCCTATTTTGCCCACCACCAGTATTACAATGTTGGTATCCATTTTTAAACACCCTGCTGTGGTTTGTCTTGGGGTCAGTTAGTGAGCTAAATTTTAGCCACAAAGATACCCTGTCTGTGCACAAATCACTAGTTAGATTACTGGGCACTATTTCTTACCTTGAGTAGTTGCTGCCTTTGTATAGCTACCTTTGCAGGTCTAAAGTGTCTGGCCCTCTTCTCCTCCTTCTCCACCTGATGCCGACAGATGCCTCTGGCCTCTGCCCGCATTGCCTCAGCTCGCAGGAGCTGAGCTTAATTGGAGCCTATAATTGATGGCACCCAAATTGCTATGGTAACAGAAAACTCTCTGTACAGAAGGTGGACTACGGGAGTTACCTATCTTTAAAAAGACAGGACCAGAACCCATACAGCAACTGAAATGCTGCCCACGTCACCTTGATATTGTGACCATCCAGTTTCTGCTACCCTAAGACTCGGAGGTCACAGAAGCACCATTCTCACACAGAACAGTCTCAGACACAAGTAAAAATACTACCTTCCCCTGCATCATCTCTCTATTTTTCCAGTTCACCTTCTTTAATCGCTCCCCCCCCCAACTTTATTTTATGGTGACACAGCACAGGTACATTGCCTTTAGAATTCAATGTTGGCTGATCATTTGATGATAAATTCATTTGAACTGAATTTATTAAGAGCAATCACCAATAGTGAGCAGTATAAGTTTTTGATATTTGAAAATAAGAGTCCCATATAGGGGGACTCTTATTCCCAGGGGGGAAAAGAGGAGGAGGTTTTTCACTGAGAGGGTGGTGGACCCTTGGAATGCACTGCACTGCCTGATGAGCTGGTTCAGAGATCCACAGTGGAGGGCTTCAAGAGAGGGTGGGACAGACACAGAAAGTGGATGTATCAGATGATGGCCTGTCCCAGGGGGGTTGGGATGGATGATAGGGGTTTCTGGAGCACAAGGGATGGGAGGGTCTCAGCACCCAACTAAGGATCTAAGGTTTGAGCAGACTCGATAGACCGTAAGGCCTAATCTGCTGGCAAATAGTATGTTAGTATATAGCATGTATATTTTTACAGGAATATCATAACTGATTGCATGCAAGTTGCACAGTATTGACTGATCTCTGTATAAATCTGTTTAAAATTAAATTATTAGAAGAGACCACCAATATATGTGCTAGTGTTTCATTTTATGCCAAATTAAAGTTTCTTTTTTTAATTTGAGTAAATGCTTCAAAAAGAACTACAGCTGTCATGCACAGTACTGGATGGTCCCCTTGATGAATTCACTCGTATTTTAATTTATGGGATGAGATCATCAATACATAGCAAACCATCTTTAATAAATTTGAATGTACCTTATACATCCTGTTAAACTTTAAGCCGCTCACATATGGTTTGCATTGCAGTATTATTCTTCCCTGTCTCCCAATTTTTCCATTCCCTCCCTCCTCTTCCCCCATCCATTATGAAACTGTCCCCCCATGGAGATATCACACTTTCATTGTGATACATATCATTTTCACTCATGTTGCTTCTCCACTGATACCGTCTTACTACAGCCACCTATATTTTAATAAGAGAAAATTTTTTGTGTGTTTTTTTACTGAAATGCAAGCTTTTAAATAGTTATTTGAACCATTATGGAAGCAAATTAATAAGAGTGTGAGCTGTAAGACGAGAAGGCCAATGCTGGTTTACCGCTATGCAATTATTGTCACCTCAATTTATATGACACAGATTGATTTAATATTTGGGTTTGCATAATGTAATAGTTAATTAATTTGCAGTCTTGCACTGATTTCAATGGGGATTTGATTTATTAGTATTTTAAGAAATAATTTTAATGGTGCTGGGGGGGGGTTCAAAATAGTCATATAAGCTCAAAAACCAGCAACTCAACATTTGAGTTAAAGCAGCAGTACAATGAAAAAAGTTATTCCAACAAGCTAATTTTCAGTTATAGTTATGAAAAATATTGGCAAAACTGCTGATTTTGGTTTTCTGGATGCTTCCTATGCTGTGTTCTGTACATTTGCATTTTAGTACCCTCCTCATGTTTGCAATATTATTTCTATGCAGAAATGAGGCGGCCATCTTTTTTTCTTGAGAAATAATTACCTTAAAACTTTTACAAAATTCTTAAATGATTACGGAAACTGAAAATTTCACCACCAAAATAAACTGGAAGACATCTGGCATCTATTAGGAGGGAAAAAGGTGGGGTCAAATTTTAGCCCATGTTCGTTGTACTGCTGCTTTAATGACAAAGGCACTTTCCGATGGAGAACTAGACTGTAACACAAATGTTGTATGACATTATTTTATGTTTAAAATCTCTACTCCTCCATGTCTATAATGACAATTTTAAGAGAAATCAAAGAAATTTTTGAACAACATCAGAGACAGGATAGGTATGCATGAATTTTGTACACAGTGGTGGCAGCCCTATTGACAGCAGACCTTATCTTTCACATGTAGGATAATGGACGGTAGCCAGTTAATAACAATGTTGTGATCCTGGCAAGAGGTTGTCATGACAACATAGTAAACCTCGAGGGTGAAGCTCCAGAGGTTTACAGTTGGCATGACAATCTCAAGATGGGAACTCCACGTTGTTGTTAACTGGTGCCCATTTTCTTCCACAGTGTATGGTCACCAATTAAGCAAAATATTTCCTTACTTTACCTTTTTCCACCATCATGTTGCTCTCCTTCAGTACCAGCTCTCACCACAATGGCCATTTATTATAAGGTGGTAGTTCACTAGATGCACATGCACAGAATCATTCATGTTGTTATGGAATAATTTTGACATTCTCAAGAGGGTATAACAACCTCTTGATGTTACAACAATACCAAAATAAGGATGGGAATTAATTGAACTCCATCTATAACAACCATCTCTCATACATTATAGGTTTGTCTACCACCTCTTGTCACTGTCAGACTAGACTCTGCATAGTCTTGCTTACTAACTGTGTGACACTCAGTGGGCTCCTTCTTCACCTTATGGCACAGAGGGACCCCATTGGTGTAACTTATCACTGAATGGTTTTATTCTAGACTATTGATTTTACACGTCTCCTTCATTGTTGCAATTGACCAACTATCTCACATATTTGAATTTAACTTGCTTCCTTTCTCACACATTTCAACTTCATTGTCGTATAGATTTAGGCACAGTTGCAGACCTTAGCAAATCTGGGGTCTCTGAGTTGCTGAGAGGTGCTCATTTCTTGCACAGTCAACATTCAGGTTCCCCCTCATAGTCCTGGGTCATGTTTGATTTGGTTTGAGGTACAAGATCAGAGATATTGTTTCATGAAGTTTTGCATAACATAATAAAAGGATGTTTCTTACCTGTAACACACATGAAAGATCATGAAACAAGGCACAGCATCATCCTAAGAAACCCAGTTTGGGACAATTCTCAGAGACTGAACTGGGATAAATCCAAAATTATTTCTGAGGTTTAATAAATTACATTTAGGGGATCCATTCCAAAACAAGAATCATACAGATGAAAAAGCTGATGAGTTGTCACAGTAGTTCATGCTTCTGGTCTACTGTGTAGTTATTGGACTACAAATGTACTCGAGTTAATAATTATCACACACTTTTTTCCCCACCATGTGGTATGCAATGCATCTTTTAATGATCTTTGATCACTGAATCAGTACTAAAAAATCATCAACTTAATAAAAAGACTTTTTATTCTGCAAATGTTGACCAGGATATAGGGTATGCTCCTACATGGGCATGCTCTATTGTCTTATTTCATGTCCCAGTTGTCAGGAACAGCATGAAAAAGGGTTGCATTATAAACTCACAAGATCTGCAATGCTTATTCCTATATGCAACCTTTATATATAGAATTGCATTTTTGTTACAAAGAGTGAGCTAGTATAGGAGGATGGAAATAAAATGCACTGCTTCTTTTATAGTCCACCTATTGCATAACCTGAAATTACCAATAGGCACTGTTCAGCTGATAAATCCAGTGTTTTAATGAAAAATGGCAGCCCAATGTTTTTGGTGCCCACCTTAAATGTGTAAATTCTAGGTTCTCAGTCCTATGTGTCTATATGGACAATTTTCCCTTCGATAAGTAACAGCTGTGCTGCCAGGCTCTCAGTTGTGGAAAAGGGAATAGCAAGCAGTTGTATTTTCTGTTAGCCAGCTTTCTTATTTTAGGTGATGTGTTGAAATCATTGCTCAATACCTGTAGTTCCTTCTTGCTTAAACTTAATTAAACAGCTGGAGTAGTGTGTAAATTTGTGGAAGGTACCTGCCTCATAGTATCTCCTTATCTGCAGCAACCATTTGTTGTTGCTTACTAAATAATCTTTTACCCTATAAAGCATGGATTTTATAATATGCATTTTTTAACAATCCAAGCACACGTTTTTGGAGTAGTCAATCATACAGTTTTAGTTTTGGGATGGCAATGGGGGGTACCACTAGATAGACACCAGGGAAACAGCGGCTTACTGATCTCACTGCAGTGTCCACCATGCATTCCAGCTGTGGCTGTGGAAGTCAAGAAAGTACCACTGTTCTTATACAGAGAATGTGAGTGAACAACTCCTCTCACTAAGCTAGGTACTCCAGATTTTGGGTGCCCAAAACAGTATTTCTGGCAATTTTAAAAAGGAAACACCAGAATTTACCTAAACATGCTCCATTTAGTTAGGTTCAGGAGTGTTTTTTAATACATCATTTGTATGTACTTTTACCATTTGTGGGTAGGATTTTCAAAGCCCTAAGAATGACACAAGGTGCTTGCGTCAAACATGTCTGACACACTAGGCACCTTGCACCAAGGGCTGCGCCACTGAGCTATTTTTCAATACAGGCTGTATGCACCAAAGGGGGCCCACCATCCTGCTCCATCCCTTTCACAGCCCTCCTCACACCACTACAGCCAGCCATTGAATGAACTGTCAGAGTGCATACAATATACAGTACATGCTCAGACAGTTCATTCATGCGGCTGGCCGTGGTGGTGTAAGGAGGGCTGTGCCGGACACCAGATCGGGGCATGGGATGGGGAGGGATTGGGGTGGTGGGCACTACCTGCAAGGAAGGGGAATGTGAGGCCACTAGACTGCTAGGTAGGGTTGGAATATGCCATTGTGTATGGAGGCATATCAGGTGGAGGATGGGGACCCGGACCAGCGTTTCATTTGCATTACGGGAATACGGAGTGGGGTGAATTCCAGAGACTTACAGTTATGACTGGCAGGGTATCTCATGTTACATTAGGGGCATACCTGGGCTTGGGGGACACTACTGCAATGGGGGCTGCTTGATGTATACCACTGTACAGCATGGCATACTGGGGCAGGGGGGCATTAGACCACCAGGGTACCAGTTCAGTAGGGAGTGAGGGTACCAGACACTCAGTGGTGTTGGGGGATACTGGCCAGTGCTGTGCCCTGGTCTGAGGGTGCAGCTTCCATCCAACCACCCTGTGACTGTTGCAGCATATCTGGTGGGTGTGCCATCTGTTTGATGCACTGCCACTGTTGCTGCAAGCTGCAAGACTTAGTTGCTGTGACCCTGTCATTTGGAAAATCAGGAACAGGGTCCCAGATGCACCAGCACTCAATGCAAGCTACCATTGTCGCAGCTTGCATTTGAGATTTCAAAATGCTTCTCTGTATGTTTAAGCAGTAAAACCAAAATGACAGCCATCTTGGCTGTTTTTCCCCATGACAAGTAAATCATGCAAATAACCACTCATGATAGTTTTTTTTCCATTCACAATAGTATTTTATACATTTCACAATAACTGTCTTTTTGCCAGCCACACTGGAACAATAACTCAAAAATCGTTATGACTTTAAAACGGTATAATGTTTTTTCACCAGTCCTTCCAAAGGCGCACCATTGGCATGGACCTCTTCTACCCTGAAAATATCATCAACAAATAAATTCCACACAATCTAGGCTGCAGGCAAGAGCAAAAAATAACCAATGCTAAATATAGGGACACCAAAGATGTTTTTTTCTCCTTTATGGCACTTTGTATCTCAAAAACTATACAAGATGCCATCACAAAATGTTCCACATCTTTAGACACTGAGAGCTTGACCTCACATGTCAAACTGTGGGCAATTTCATCAAAAGATGCCAATGTTATTAAAGTGTGAAATTTGGGATTTAACATTAAACCCTAATGATATATATATATATATATATATATATATATATATATAAAATGATAGCATGGTAGTGCTACCATAGTTAGGGTTGAGGAGCCATTTACATGTTAAACCTAAACTTTTGCACCTTAATAACTTTGCAACCATTCAACGGATTTGCCTGAAATTTGGAATACACGATCAAGAACCATACATCTTGGGATCTGCCAACTTTTGTACTGTTCAGATATACAGCTGCAGAGTTATTAAATGAGATCTGTGTGCGAATTTACACTTTTTTGGAATTTTTTGCTCGTCCCTACAGGTAGCACAGTTTGCACAACCGGTCAGAAAACTTCAGGGAACGTGTGTCCAGGGTCCCCAATGTGCCTTTTGAAGAGTTTGTGAAAAAAATATTAAACGGTTCAAAAGTTATTCAAAAAACAATTTCCCATTATAAGTTAATGGGAAAAGTTAACAAAAAGTTTGACAGTGTCCCAAATGTACTTTTTAGTGTCACAAATGGCCCTAGTAGTGTCGCAAATCCACCATTTTGTTTTCAGTTAGTGATCAGAAAAATGATTGCATTTAAATTTGGGAGCCTCTAGCAACACAATTCTTTTTGTGTTTACCTAGTCTGACCCTGAGGATGCTAGGCATGTCTTTATTTTGAGGTTAAATGCTGTAGAAATATGTTTTTTCAATTCTGGAAAAAATAGTGTCGCACGCATGACACTTTTGTAAATGCTTGTGAAAGCTGTTGCAAATTGTGACACTATTTTTCCAGATTATGGCCAAAATGACAGCAGTTCTTTGTCACCCTGCTGCAAATAAACGCTTTTGTCTTTTGAGCTGAAATTTGGGGGCAATGCAGCCAACATCTGAGAGATGTGCCTTTTGGTGGTTTGGTGACAAAATATTGCATGGCTGCAAAGTTACGATACTCCAAACTTGACACTTTTTCCCGCAGACTTACATGGTGGCGTCCGCTGCATGACAGGAATTCTTTGCCACCCTGTTGCAAAATAACAGTTTGGTCTATCAGACTGAAATTTGGAAGGAAGAAAGCCAACAACCCACAGATGTGCCTTTTGGTAGTTTGGTAAAACAATATTACAGGGAGGCAAAGTTATGGCACTCCGAACTTCTCTTTTTTCCCATAGGATAACATCACGGTGTTTGCCTCGCCTTTCAGGTCCTGGATCTCGGAAACGATGCGAGATATGGACTTTTCATCGTAAAAACACTTAGCCCCCTCACAGGGGCTAAGTACAAAACTACCTTGGAGAGTCATAAATCATATGACTTTAAAAAATGTTTTCTATGTCGTACCGTTCCTGAGATATAAGCAATTTAGTATTCTAAGTCCTCAATTTCTGTTCCGAGAGTCATTATTATGCATGCATTCTTTGTACTCACTCTCTTTCTATATGCAGTATTAGGGGAAAACCAGAGTGCGCGCTTACATAACTGTTACCCTTAATGCTTCTGCTTGTGTTTCTGTATCTGTTTCACATAATGTTCCCGTCTACGCCACCTTGTGCGTTACCCTTTTAATTTGCGCTTGTGTTTGCGTTATTTTAACCATTTGTGTCAACAGTACTGTTTATCTTTGTGTTTTGCTTTGTACCACCATGCGCATGACCATTTGAGTTTGTGTGCACTGTGTTGGGCTCCCACTGCTGTATTACATGCACTATTTTTCAGCACTGTTTATCTTTGTGTTTCGCTTTGCATCACCATGCGCATTGCCATTTGTGTTTGAGGGCACTGTGTTACTATGTGAAAAGACATCATGTGGCAGTCCCCGCACTCCCGCTGCCATATTACATTCACTATTTCTCAGACTAATTCTCAAAAAGAAGGTAAATTAGAGGCAAAAAACTCTGTTTACTGCATCAGTTAGGGTTGTTCCACAGTGACAGAAGTGAGGAAATTCTGTGCTAGGGTTCAAAACCATAACTGTGTTGTCACCCCCCACCTCCCCAACACCACAGATATAGACAGACACACACACACATGGAAGTAGGGGGGAGAACTAAGGCAACAGGACCAATCACAGACAACCAGCAGGAGGCATCAGAAATAAAATACAACTGTCTAAATGTACTACAAGAGATCCCCAGTCCTTGAGAGTTCATACTACATGTTCAGCGTACATCCTCAGCAAAATTGAGGCCATGTACAGCAACAGTACACATCCCTGATGCAAGGTGCATACAAGTTACCACAGTTAGGAGTTGTATGGCCTTAGTAAGTGATGTCCCACACCTCGCTACACCAGCTAATACACCCTGACTGGAGAGCCACAGGAAAACTAATGGTGGTGCACACTAGTTAACACAGTTAGGAATTATAGGACTTCTGTCAGTTAATGCCCCACCCCCTAGCCCACATACTGTATACTGAGTAGAGAGGCACAGCAAAAATATGCCTATGGACATGAATATTGTAGCTCTGTCTTTTCAGCTGTAGAGAAGTTAGCACAGTTAGGAGTTGCACAGTCTAATGGGTGGGGGACTGCACATCCAGAGACCCACAGCATAGCTGAGGATATGGACATCAATAGTACAGCTCAGTGATTGTAGGCACAGTCAAGTTAGCACAGTTAGGATTTGCATGCTATGATACAGGCAATGCCCCCCGTCTGAGTACATACTGCATCCTGAGTGCTGAGCCACAACAAAAGTGAGGTGATGGACATCAATGGTACACCGGTGTAATTGTAGGTACACTTCAGTTAGCACAGTTAGGAGTTGCATGGACTTAGCCAGGCAATTACATCACATATATCAGTTTCTGCATCCTGATTGTACAACCACAGCTGTATTGTCTTAGGTAGTGATGTTGCACAGTTCAGCACTGCAGCTACTGCTCCATGACTGCAGAGTCACAGGGAAAGTAAGGGTGGTACATAGTAGTTAACACAGTTAAGAATTAGATGACCTCTGTCAGTTAATGAACCAGCCCCTAGCCCACATATCTATACTGAGTGGAGAGCCACAGCAAAAATAAGTCCATGGACATGAACAGTGTAGCTCTGTCATTGCAGGTGTACAGAAGTTAGCACACTTAGGAGTTGCACGGTCTCATGGGGTGGGGGACTACACATCCAGACCACTTGCTGCATGTTAAGTAAAGAGCTACAGGCAAAGAAGGGTGATGCAGATCAGTTGTACACCTCCCTTATGACAGGTACAGTGTAGTTAGCACAGTTATCACCTGAATGGCCTCAGCCAGGCAATACTTTTCCAAACTGTGACATCAGGTACTGGATCCTCAGTAGAGACCCACAGCGCAGCTGAGGGTATGGACATCAATGGTAGATGTCAGTGATTGCTGGGACACTGAAGTTAGCACAGTTAGTTTTTGTGTTGGCTGAGACAGGTAATGCCCTCCCCAAAAAAATTCGTACTGCATCATGAGTACTGATGCACAGCAAGACTGAGGCAATGGACATCAATTGTACACCTCTGTAAATGTTGGTAGAGACAAGTTAACACAGTTAGGATTTGTATGGCCTCACCCAGGCAATTTTCCCACACTTACCAGTTACTGATCCTGACTGTACAGCCACAGCTGCATGGCCTTAGGTAGCAATGACATACATCTCTCTACACCAGCTACTGCACTCTGACTGGAGACTGACAGGAAAATTAAGGGTGGTACATGCTAGTTAACTTAGTTAGGAATTACAGGACCTCTGTCAGGTAATGTCTGAACCCCTAGCCCACATACTGCATACTGAGTGGAGAGCTACAGAACAAAAAAGCTCATGGAGATGAACAGTGTTATGGGGGGACTGCACTTGCAGATCACTTGCTGCATCCTGAGTGAACAGCCACAGGAAAAAATAGGCAATGCACATCAGTTGTACAGATACCTGATTGCAGGTAAAGTCCAGTTAGCACAGTTATCACTTGAATGGATTCCGGCAGGCAATGTGTCTTCAAACGTGACAGCAGGTACTGCATTCTCAGTGGAGATACAAAACACAGGTGAGGGTATGGACATCAATGGTAGACATCACTGATTGCAGGGCTGCTAAAGTTAGCTCAGTTAGGATCTGCATGGATTTAGACAGCTAATGCTGCCTCCCACAAAATGCGTACTGCATCATGAGTGCTGATCCACAGCAACAATGAAGCAATGGAGATCAACGGCACACCTTTGTAATTGTAGGTACAGTGAAGTTAGCACAGTTAGGAGTTGCATGGGCTCAGACAGGCAATTGCAGCACACATAGCAGTTACTGCATCCTGAGTGTATAGCCACAGCTGCATAGCGTTAGATAGCGATGTCCCTCATCTCGTTACAGCAGCTACTGCCTGCTGATTAGAGAGGCACAGGAAAACTAAGGGTGGTACAGACTACTTAACACACTTGGGAATTATGGGACCTGTGTCAGGCAATGTACCACATACTAGGCCACGTGGTGTATACTGAGTGGAGAGGCATAGCAAAAATAAGACCATGGACATGTATGTGTGGTACTACTTCTTCCAGTTGATTTGCATGCTTACAAGGAACAACAGTTACATTCTAATGTTATAATGTTATGGTTCAGTAAAGACTCAACACAGGTGGTTAAGTTTAAAAAAGATTTATTGCCAATTGGTGAAACTGAGAAAGGGCCAATTAAGATTTAATTTTTTTTACAAAATCAGTCTCACAATACAATCCTTGCATGTGTGCAATCATTGCTTGGAATATATATAAATGTGTGTCATGAATAGTAAGTAGATGATATGGATTGGAATAAGTACATACATACGGAAATACAAGTATAGAAAGAAGGCAGGAGAAGAAGGCCATTTTGTCTATTAAGTTTGCTCATATTGCAGAGTATGCATCTTGAGCTAATGTCTCTGCTATCCCTCCGCAGTCCTCCCATCCTCCCTAGGCATGATTCTTATCTCCCCCCATGCATATACCAGGCTCTTTTATAGCTACTCACTGTCTTTAATGAGTTGACCTCTTCTAGCAGCGCATTTGAAGTGTTCACCACCCTTTATGGGAAGAAGTGCTTTCTGACATCCCTCCTAAACCTACCATCATCCAGCTTAAGACTGTGCTCCCTCATGATATGGTTGCTACTCAGCTTGAAGAGACTTTGGTTACCAACATTATTTATCCTTTTTAAGTAATTGAATTTTCCAATCATGTCCCGTCCCTCTCTCCTATCCTACATTAATGAAGGTATGTCAGGAGATTCTAAGCAGTGATTACACACATGAAACAGTGATGATTTGTTGTTATTGTGTGACTGATAATGGGTATGTTCCTGGGGTGGGTGAAAAATCAGATGCTAAGTGTTTAAATAATAGAATATAAAAATGTTATGATTTCAGTGACATTAGATAACTGGTATGTTCAGTTAAATATTTTAAGATATATCACTGACTTGGTGCATATGGAAAATTCCCACCTGACCCCTCAATAAAGGCGATCATAAACTTTGTCAGGAACAGGCATGAAATGCGTTGTTTTCAGTAAAAGTGTCTAATCTACAATTTCAAGTTTTATTAACATAGAGTACATTTACTTGTATGACAAGTACAACACATTTCATATTATTACAGGTACAATATACATTTCTTTTGATGGTTACATTAGTTACTATATCAGTTCTGAACTAGTAAATAACAAATGTGTGTAGCATGTTGTTTTTATCAAATTTATAGGGCACTGAACTTAATCACTATAGTATTCTATTATATGTTAAGGAGAAACTCTTATTTGACTCTTATAGTAACACTTTTACTAGAACAATTAAACTAGTTAACAATGGTCAGATGAAATGAGAATGTAAATATTATTAATATGTTATTACATACTGTAGGTATGCAAGAGTCTTTTGATAATAAGCTGCAATATTTCAGTATTCACACTTGGTTGATTTCACTTGCTTTATTATGACTAAAGAGTTTTATATTTACATAGGTACAGTTTCAGTGTAACAAACACATCAGGCATAGTTCAACACTGTTGCATGGTGAAAGAATGATAATGTTGTCAAGATGTCAATAGATAATAGACAAAAAAAACTGGTGATAGAAAACTTGTGACAGAGTGTTCTCTTTGGTCAATGAGACATGTGTTACGCACTTATTTAAAATGATAAGGGACAACTTTTGTGTCTCTGCAGAGGCAAACAGCAACTGACAAAAACTTCTCATTATGTATGGGTATGATACACCTACAAGAAAAGATATGTACAGAACAGGGGAGCCAGAAAGGACTCTGTTTTGACATGTACAATCTTTGATAGACATGTAAGCATGGTTTCTCTAGTGACTGTGAAGACTGCTGGCACCAATTGAAGCCACTACAACAATTTCAATGTTGTCACTGATCCACGCAAGATCTTATATGTCATAGTGCATGAAATGTCTCTGGCAGTATATCATTTTGTTGATATGCTACAATTAATTAATATTCGCAGACTGGAAACAATTGTACTGCCCTACGAATGAGTCTGTCACAAAGCAGTCAGTAAAAAATGGCACATGTTGTGTGCTATTCTTCTGAGATATGAAGGTCATCATAATTCTTCAATATTAGAAGATATGCATTTTTTAATCACTGTGGCAGTCTCTGTTTAAAACTGCTTGTAGAATCGTCACACTCTACCCATCCACTTATGTACCTTAGCAAACTGGTGTAATGGCCAGAATGCATAGATTGACCATGGTGATAGACTACACTGTGAGTGTCAAACACTGATTGGTTAAAAACTATTCTACCAGCTGTGTAATCTGTGATGGGAGTTGTCAACTCTGAGCCTGCTGGAGTCAAATCAGTGCAATATAAGCAACAGATATTGAGATGAAGTCCTGAGATGTATGGACTGAGTACATCTGCCTCCACACCTTTCACAGGAGTGACCACATTAAGCATTGATAAATAGCTGTCAAAATTTGACACTTTTGGCTTGAGGGACAAAAAGAGTAATCCACAGCATGTCTTCTGTGGTTTCACGCTGTGAATAACTACATGATACACATACATATTTGGTTACATATGACGCAGTGAAGTACTGGCGCACTGGAGTGCCATCTTCATCCAAGCTGTTTATGATTGCCATCATAAACTCACTAGTGTCTTGCTGTATGTCTGCAGCAAATGTACTGCATCTGTCATGTGTACCTAACACGTGCCATAGTGGTGTTAGTGACTGCACAATGTTAGACTGATCAGAAGCCATGTTGACAATCTGCTTCAATGCCTTTGATAGGGGAGTGTCTTGTGAAGCTATTGCCTGCACAAAGTGTGGCATGTGGAGAAAAACTTCCATAGCTGAGCTAGCATAGCAGTTCACTCTAGTGTTGTTGTCAAAGACTGGCACAGCAGCTACACCAACTAATTTGTGATGAACAGCTGGCTCTGAATGTGTAGTTGATATCATGCCTTTTGTTGAACTCTTTAGAGTTGAATCACTTGTGGAAGCTCGTGCCTGTTTTCTGATAGGTGTAGATATGACTGTATGATGTGAGACAGCCAGATATGTAGGCAGTGGTATTAAAGACATTTGTGGCTGATACAGAGTATGTAACCTGTTGTACTCAACAATACATCGCTTGTCCACTCGTTTCTTCTGAAGTGCAAGAGTTATAATGTGCAACCCAGAAAGACTACGGAGACGTGAAAGTGCCACGTAGCTCATGCCATCCTTGAAAATGTCTGTACCTATGTGCACCATTGCTGAATCCAAACTCAAGCCCTGATATTTGTGAATAGAAACAGCATATACAACACATAGTGGAAACTGTTTCCTGTTTACATAGATATCCTTAAATACTTGAACTTTCACACAGGTACGTTCTATCTGTACAGGCTGTTCCATGTTGTCAAAGTGAACTACAAGTGTCCCGATATATGTCCTCTGGACATTGTAGACAAAGTCAGTGATGTTACTCATGGAACCGTTTACCATGCCTCATTCAACATCGAGATTATGTCATAGCATGACATGTGCATTCCTGCAAAGTGTAAGAACAGCTTCTAGGCCAGCTGTGCGTGAAACATCTGACTTCAGTTCAGTGAGTCATTCAATCATTTTTGCTACCAGGTTGCAACTGAGAATGACACCATCAACTATATCAACAGCATGCAGAGTTAGAACTTCTTGGTTTTCTCTCAGCAGCATAACATTGTTGAACTCAGTGCATTTCTTTAGTGGAGGCATAAGACACACTATGTGTGTGCCTGTAGAGTACACATCACTAAAAACATTACATGCTGTTTCTATGGATGTAGTATGTACTCTGATTCTCCGATCGTTTAACATATCAACATGTTCTGGTGATAGAGAACCTGTATGAGCTTGATCTAAAAGTGATTTGTAAGCTAGGTCACCACTTTGGCACATGTTTTCATACAACTCAGCATAGGTGAATAATTCCAAAATGTTAAAGCCTGCAATGCAGCCTAGTATGTTCTTAGCTTGCTTGCAGTCAGAGTTGCAAACGCATGCTCCACATTAACTGGTGCAAGATGTAAAAGGTCCCCCAATACAATAATACTTTTGCCACCAAATGGTACTCCATTATCAGTACCTAAGATCTCCTGTAGATGTAGATGTATACAGGTGAGCATTACATTGGAGACCATGCTGATTTCATCAAATGATGAGTAACTTCATCTTTGTGAACATGGAATGGAGCTGAGATGCAACCTCAAATTACAGTTTATGATACTCTCCTGTTTTGCCATGTTCTACTGGCAACATAAAGAGATGATGTAATGTAACTCCACCAATGTTGTATGCAGCTAGTCCTGTGGGAGCAGTAACAGCAACAGACATTGATGACCCTGTCGGGCTCCATATTTCAGCAGTGATGGCTTCAATAAGGAAACAATTTCCTGTGCCAGCTGAACCACTAACAAAGATCAGTAGTGGTTTATAGTCAAGACAGTCACATTTTTTTGTTTCATGTAGTAGGCCATGTCAAACAGCATCAATGACTTGAGAGTGAGCTACATGCTGCTGCTGATTCAGTCTTTCTCTCAAGTCAGCTGGGTTGACAGTGGAGTGTGTTTCATGTTCCATGGCAGTCTCAATTTCTGAGATTAACACTTGTGGGGCATTTATAGGCAGAGGTTTGCCTAGAACAGCTTGTCCTTCTGGGTCAAGATTGTCTTGCGAGCTAACAGGAGTGTCCTTTCTGAAGCTGCTTCTCTGCCTTCTCAAGCTGTTCTTTCTCAGCCTCTAGCCTCTGTATGTTTGTATCTGAGTATTCAGTTTTGAAAGTCTGATAACTGTGATTGAATTCTTCCTTGAATGTATCACAGTCACCTTTTAATTCAGACTCATTCCTCCAGGGTCTAAATAGGAACAGGAGAGCACAATAGTAATGCTCTCTGCTCACCAATGTGCCTAGATGTAATTTACAGTGGTCTATGAGCCATGGCTTGTGTCTCTTTAAGATACAGCCATCTGCTCTGTTCACCTTGTAAATGTGCTGTGTTGAGCCAGGTGATATATCTGCCTTGTAGTCATACCACTTAGCCACCTGAAAGAGACACATATCATCCATGTCATCATGTCTAAGGGAGTAGTAT
This sequence comes from Neoceratodus forsteri, assembly GCA_016271365.2. Taxonomy (NCBI): domain Eukaryota; kingdom Metazoa; phylum Chordata; order Ceratodontiformes; family Ceratodontidae; genus Neoceratodus; species Neoceratodus forsteri. The sequence continues at coordinate 878,309,721 of CM057459.1, forward strand.
GTGTCTATCAGGTTATTCTTCAAGATATCTTTTGAAGAAGATCTATTGGCAGTGAGTTCCTCAATCTCAGCATGGGGAATCAGTACACATTTGCATTTCTCTTTGTAGTTCACACTGAGAAGCCAGACAGCATCAGACTTCCCATACAGATGTGTACCCACTAAACGGTCACTGGCTTCATAGGCACCACATTCTCTGTGTGAAAGGGTCTTCAAGCCTAATGACCATAGCTGAGATGTCAGGCTCTTGCTTGAACTGGCAATATCTTCCCAAAGATCTTGCAAGCTAGTCTGCTCATGCTTGGTTATGTACGAAGTCATGTACTGCACCAGGGCCAATGAGTTGTCAGCCACAAACTGAACATCAATGTTTGCTTGCCACATTAGAAGAAGAGTTGGGTTGTAGTCATTGATCTACACCTCTTTCTCATCTCTTGGTAACTCATATACCCTCTTGGTTGATTTTGCCTTCAAGTGGTGTCGCATTGCTGAAAAAAGTTTATTCATGGAACCATCCTGACAAACTCGTCTAGGGAATCTGAAGTGACATTGTGTGTACCAATCAGATTTATTCTTTACTACTTGCCGGCAGTATTTTGCAAAAATATGTCACTGGAACTTTTGTACCAACTTCCATAGTGTAGGACTGTCATACTTGTCTGGAATGCGACAGGTGATAAATTGCTTGATGAATGATAGCACTTGTGCTGCTTCATGTTCACCTATGCATGGTGCATCCTTGATCCACAATAACATATGAATATGAGGGACACCCTGTGCTTGATATTCTGTCATCCAAAAGTAATGCTCCACAGTACCAAGAGGTGGATTGTCCTTGGACAAAATGAAAGTCAGAATGTCATGGAACCGCTTGTGAAAATGTCTTGTGACAGACACAGGTTCAAGTGAATACATTTCTCCAACAGTCATTGATGAAATGCCATCAACATCAGAATTTGCCCACTTCAACAGTTCAGTGAGCTCGTCCCAGGCATATTCAGCACAACTAAGTGTGACAAACCATGTGGCTGCACCATACTCTCACAGCATTGTCATCACCTCGGAGTGTCTGCGATACCAATATTGTTTGGTGCCACGTAGACTTGACAGAATGGAAGACAGATTCACTTGCACATTTTCATCTTTCTGCTTTAATTTCTCTAGCAATTGAGCAGCTGTTATTCCATCTAGTGGACTTGTGAACGAATAGTATGTGCATTAGACGCAGTCAGAATGCTAAGTTTACTCTCCCAGAGGAGATGAAACAGGTACTGTATGTTACATCTGAATTTGCCATCTTAAAGAGCACATGGCTAGTGCGGTACTCAGCACCCTGTACATGCACTTCCCTTTCATCTAGTCATTCACCTGACCCTTTTGGGAATAAGTCTGGGAAACAGCGCGCTTCAGTGTGTTGCCTCCCAAGTGCTGACAGGCTCACCTTCCACCTGTTTCATTTGATAGAGATCAATGTTGTCCCCTACTGGATCTCTGCCGTGTAGTGGGTGAATTTTGTACTGTTCATACACATTGTCACTTGTCTGTCCACTGACCTTCTCAATCATTGGCTTAGGTTGTTTCTAAGACATCATGTTGAACAGACAGACTACTCATGTGATCAATGTCAAGGTCTGCATAAAAGGGATTGTTGCTCTTTAAATAAGTATGAGCAAGCTTTACCTTCTGTACATTGACAACATCTTGCCAGATGACCTTGGACTTAGTTGGAACACCATTTACAAGAATCACCAAACTATTTTCCATAGAAATTGCCTCCACATTTTCCTGTAGAGGAAGTGGGAAATACATCACAGAACCTTTTAGGGAACTAATGAGTTCTTTCTGTGGAATGTTCCGTGTCTTTGTGTTCAGATGTAGAATGGTTTGAAATGGTTTCATTGTCTGAATTAGAATGTGCTCAAACATATTCAGTGTCGCAATCTCACTTGGTGTAACATGTTCCTCCATATTATTCAACAGTGACCTTGGTGGCAGAATGTTGGACTTTAGTTTGGAGAAACAGTGTTTGAACAGCACAATGGTGGTCTGTAACTGAAAGTCAGATTTCATCAGCAAAAATGCTGACAGACAGAACCACATGTCATTGTATGGTGACAAGGTTTCAAGGTTCACTGTGACCGTTTGTTTGCTGTAGCACAGACGGTCACATGACACACATACATAGTCAAACTTCTGAGCCTTTGCCAGCTCAAATTTTGCTATTTCTTTGCCGTACTGTTTCAGAATGTCACTTTCTGAGACAGAAACAGATGTTTCACCAGAACTTGGTGACTGATAAATACTTGTGTCTGGTACAGAAGTCACACATTGCAGCTGTTTGAGAAATGTGATGGCACCCTGCATGTCACCAGACTGCAATAAGTCATTTAAACAAGTGTACTGATTGACAACTCATTGGACTTCATATACCCTGTATACAAAGTTCCGCATGACTGTTTGATGCACTCCCAGCATCCGCATGTTGTGAAAAACACTGTCAAAAACTCCACTATTGAGACATGCTAGTGAGTGACCCATGAGTCCAATATGTGGACGGATTTCACAAAAATCGATCTTGTTAAACAGTATATATCTTTCTTTGTGATCTGTTATCACAAATAGGTTGACAAACTGTTCAACTTCTTCAAATGATGATTGCCTACGGTTGCAGGTTGCATCACATGGCCATGAGAGACAGTGCCATTTACGGGACACAGTGGTTGCATCACAGTCATCGTTTGTCTCCATTGCTGTGTCATCATAGACACTGAGCACATTGACCAGCTTACTGGACTCATCAATGGTGAACTTGCTCTCTTTTTTCTGTGAATAATAAGATTCTTCCCAGAAATATGCCTCAGAGTGCTGTGTGTGCATCCAGTGACTTGTGAATACATCACATAAATTATGGACAGTCAAAGTAAAACAGCATTGTAGCCTTTTCTTGATGTCATACACAACTTTTCTGAATAGTTCAAGCACATGAGACATCTTACACCTAAACGTTGAAGAACAAATACTGCTCTATTAACAAATGTATGTACTTTTAGATGCAATTTCATCAAAGTCAGATGACTGTCTTTTTGCGCTCATGTCTCATCACAGCAGCAATAAGTCTGTCGATCTTAGCTTTACTTGCTAGTGATCAGAAATACTTTTGTTTTCTCAGATGAAAATCAGCAGGTGTGAGTTTTCAGTGCTGTTTAGAAGGTCTGATTATGGTTGCTGTAGCAATAGTTGTGTTTCATCTGAGAGAGTGACACAACTGTTGCTCAGGTAAACATTTTTTCCTTGCAGTTGAGCAAGTATGTGGTTTTGTTGTGGAGTGAGTTACTGTACAGCTCACTATTCCATTAGAACTCTGTATTGTTTTATGTCTTGAGCTCACATCACTGTTTTTTTTATCATTCTTAAGCAACAGTGAAGTACTATGATACCTACTTCATCTTTTTATAGATGCACGTCTGTGTTTACTAGGCATCTTTCAATGTGTTTCTTCACAATAGCAGTCAGCAGTGTTACAGAAGTATCAGACACCTGCATAAAGACACAGAAAAAGGAAATATTAGTATATGCTTGTGTTGATCACTTCTAACATTGTATATTTATGCAGATGATTTATGTATATAATATTACAAAAAAAAGGTCTCAGAAAATGTTGTAATCAGATTGGTTGCTCGAATTTTGACAGTCTTATTTTAATTCATGTTACTCTGTCTTTTATAACGTTATCACCATGGCACATAGATTCTTTTTCGTCCTATTCTGAATAGTGATTTTGACCTGGTATTGTTAATCTGCTGGTGAAAGAACTACTTTATTTAAAATCTTTCTCTAAATGAAGAACAGATTAATAAAGTTGACTTTAAACACTTAACTTTTGAATATTAATTCTCATGATAGCCATAAGGTAGTCACAAGAGTCACATTGATAGTTACTTAATGACATCTTTGGGGCAATATGACACTCGGCTCTACCTTGTGCCACATTACACCCCTAGGGATTGCTTAAGATATTGTTAAGCCAAGCTCTGTTCATGTGTTATTGGTAAGACAAATAATCACAATTATTGATTAGGAATGAATATCGAGGTCACTCGTGCAGTGACAGAAAACAACCAAATGAGAAAATGTAGCTTCAACAATTACATAGTTGTGCAGGTAGAGTCACGATTTCAGAATAAGTATGTGAAATTGTGTGAAGTTATGTATTTGTACATTAGGTAAGAAGCAGGAAACTTTTTGCTTCAGTAATCATCATTTTTGGGAAAAAATCATCAAATAATGTACATTCAAAGTTTCGAAAAAACAGTGTAGTGTGCATGAATGTGTCACAAAATATAGTGTTGTGCATGTGAAAGTGTTGCAAAAGTAGTGTCATGTGTGTGAAAGCATCTCAAATTCAGCTCGGGAGTGACAACTGTATTCATTATCGAATCATATCAGATTACTATTTGACTGACAGCTACTTCTGCCAATGTTATGCTAGATTTATCAGGCCATGTAAGACAACCAATAAGAGACAGAGAAGACTGAAGAAGAAGGCCACAGCAGCCATCTTAGCCTACACTGAGACACACCACATTTATAACTGTAAGTACATCATATTTTATAAAGCATTTTTCTACTATGATAAAAAGTGTAACAGGTAAATAGTATTAATCAAAACATTGTTTACTACTCTATTTGACTATGTTGCTAGAAATAACCTATGATGCTGCATTATTTAGGTAAAAGTGTTTAAAGTCAGACAGTAATTTGGTACTTACTTGCACAGATACAGCTGCAAATGGAGGGAGATAGCAAGGTGCACGTGTACCCACAACAGAAGAGGGAACCAATCAGACATGTGTCTGCAGTTGCAATTGTTTAAAACTGCCAATCAAAAGGATGCATTTTTCCCACCTTTAAGTTTTAGCACATTTTAGCTGGAACAGAAGTGCCGTGATAGTCAGTGCATACACTACATTGGTTAATGAAGGCACAGTAGTAGCCAATGATTTGTTTTATTTGAGTGTCATGGATCAGCCCACTGAAGCTGAGTTGAACTTAGGAGAGAAAATAGCAGTTTTACTTTCACTACTGCTTAGGTACTGCAGGGTGAACACAGACTTTTTTGGTAGCTCTCTGTCCACTTCTAAGTAGAAAAGCTGAGAATGGCAGAAAACAGCAAAAGGACTTTGTGGATTGTTGGAAGCAGTATAGTAAGGCAAGCATCTGAGTATACTCAGAATAGTGATTTTGGGAGAAACCTGCAGTTCCCAAATTGCTGTGTTAAGTGGCTTGGCAGGGGTGGAATGAGGTGGGAGCACCTCATGCTGACCACACACAGACTTTTGAGTACTCAGGCTCATCCAGACATATTGCTGATACATCTTGGAGGCAATGATTTGGGAATCAAACGCTGGGTAGATTTAGTAACAGAAGCAAAATTGGACCTCACTTCTATTATGAGTATGTTGCCTGCCTGTAAAATCATTGTTTTCAGATATTACAGAGTGTAGGGTCTGGGAAGCAGAACATTATATGTACCTGATTGACAGAGCCTGAAGAAAAGTCAACATACAGATATCTGCATTTCTATGCATGTCTGGAATGCTGGAATGTACACCATACGTCACCCGGAAATTAAGTATTGTTATGATTGGCTGTACCTACCAGACTGTATACACTTCTTGCATGCTAGCAATTACCATTTCCTGGGAGACCTTTGAGATGGAATCCTCAAAGTCCTCTAAGAATGTCAGACTGTTTGAACAAATAGCAAAGTGCAAACAAAGGTTCTTTTCAGAACCAAAAATTGTTGGTCAAAAAATAGAACAGCTGTATACATCACTCACACAGGTGTAACACTTGGGTCGGGAATATTCAGACTGTGCCAGGCTTGGGAACAAGCCTGTGCAAAGTGCAACTGCAATGCAGCAGGGTGCTGTCAGGGTGATATTTTACAGTGCCGTGGCATGGTCAGCAGTGTTAAATATTTCAGTCTGGCAACCTGCATTGTGCATGTTACACTGGGACTGCACCAGTGGAAATGACCAGAGAGGAGTAAGGAGATGCAGCACTGAAGTACAGTGGTGATAGGTGCAGTTATCACAGTATTTAGTACTGTATATGAAGATGGAGGCATAATGCATACAATGTGTTAATACACCTATTTGGATATCATTATGGCCTCATTTACATGCAGGTGTGCCGAACATCAGTAACTTGTCCTTGGTACTTTGTGAGGCAGTACCTGTTGGCTACCGAAGCCCCCCAAGTGCTTTGTGGTAATGTATCTCAACACTAGATCTTGGTATTTCTATTAAAAAAATACTGCTGGTAGTACAGTAGCATCTACTCCTTCACCTTATCATGGGTTAACTGTATAAAATGTATCCCTCATGGCCCTGTTCACTCTACTTCCTTGCCCAATTGGGTTTGGAGTGGCAGCTGCACTACAGTACCACGGTTACTATTATACAGAAAGCCCACAATTGGGTGAGTGGGTGGGATGCAGTGGATCACCATGGATATATTTTTTATAGCAAAATCACAGTTGGTGAGGGAGGGCTGATGCCAACACATGGTAGACCTGCAACTTGGGTGGCCACCCACAGCTGTTGGCTGCCATGTTGTATTGTGCAATACTGCAGGTCCACTGTGGTTGTCAGTTATTTTTATTTTTTTGGGGGGCCTCAATAGTGTGAAGTGCAAGTACAGGTAGTGGTTGCAGATGCTCACGGTATCATGGGATCAATACCAGGATGTGTCAAGCTTGCATAGGAGTGTTACTGTACCACAATACAACCCATGTTAAAAATAATTGCTGTGTGAAGTGGTATGGCAGCAGTGGAATGAGGTGGGAGCATCTCATGCGAACAATGCACAGACTTCTGAGTAGTCAACCTCACCCAGACATACTGGTGATGCATCTTGGAGGGAATAATTTAGGCACCAAATGTTGGGTAGATTTAGTGGCAGAAGCAAAATTTCAACTTGGTTCTATTATCAGTACGTTGCCTGCTTGTAAAATCATTTCTTCAGATATTACAGAGCTTAGGGTCTGGAAAGCAGAACATCATATGTACCTAATTGACAGAGCCTGAAGGAATGTCAACATACAAATTTCTGCATTTCTACACATGGCTAGAATGTACACCATACGTCACCTGGAAATTAAGTATTGTTATGATTGGCTATACCTACCAGACGGTGTACACTTCTCACATGCTGGCAATTGCCATTTTGTGGGAGACCTTCGAGATGCACTCCTCAAAGTCCTCTAAGAATGTCAGACTGGTTGCACAAACAGCAAAGTACAAAAAAAAGGTTATTTTCAGAACCATAAACTGTTGGTCAAAAAATAGAACAACTACATACATCAGTTACACAAGTGTTAACATGATATGGGAATATTCAGACTTTGCCATGCTGAGTTGCAAGCTTGGGAACAGTGCAAGTAGGTTACACCAGGATGTTGTGAGGTGATACTTAGTGGTGATGTGTGGCATGGAGCAGCACTTAATATTTCACCGTTGACAGCTGTATTGTGCATAGCGAGATGACACTGCACCACCACAAGTGGCTACAGAGGAGCAGGGGGGATGCAGCAGTGCAAGTACGCTAGTGGTAGGTACTTCTACTGTGCTGTTGAATGTTGAATGAGCAAATGGGCCCATGGTGCAAGCAAGGTGTAAATGTAGCCATCTGCATGCATTTATGGCCTCATTTGCATACAGGTGGACCAATCAACAGCAACTTGCATCTGATGCTGTGCCAGGTAACAGCAGTTGTGAACAACACCCACCCTATCCATTAGCAGCAACGTGCCTGAATTCCCGATCATGGGTTTCCTATATTTAAAAATATCCCTGGTGGTCCACGTGATGCTACCCACTGTCCTAATCTCATCTTTAATGTATTAAAAATATCCCTGGTGGTACAGTGAGCCCTACCCCCTCACCTGATTTGCTGGGAGACAGCTGCACTGATCTGCCAGGGTCATTTTTAATATAAAAGTCCATGATTGGGAAAGGGTGTAGGGTCCACTGCACCACCACCACAGATATTTATATATTAGAAACCATGAGATTGGGCATTGGGGAGTCAAGTCAGAGGTGCCGGCTAATGTGTTGTGACATGCAATACAGCAGCTCACCTATGCCTGCCATCACTTGTTCTTCTTTGTTGTGTTCAATATGTGCAGTATAAGTAGATTATGGCTGCATATGCTGACATATACCAGGGTGAATATTGGGATGGCAAACTATCCATGGGTACGGCAGCCTCAGTTGTGCGACACATTACTGATGAACTATGGTACATTGGTATTTGTACAGTCCACAGTCCCCTTCTGATTAACTAGCTTGGCTGTACTGGTGGGTTATTAACATACTGCTGTTTGATTTTTTTTGTGTAAAACTTAACATAAGAGAAAGTCACACATATGTAACAAAACATGGCAGTAATGTACTGTTTTCTGTGTTTTTATTGCAGATTGTAAAAAAAAATGAAAGTATGAGGATCTGGAGTCTGAGAGAGGTGGCCTGCTGGTTGAGGCAGTTCAGGCATGGGGTAGTGTTCTCATTTTAATGCGGAGCACCAATCGTAAATTGGACACTATGTGGAGGCGCATTAATGGCTACCTGCACATGATTCTAAAAGTCAAAAACAAGACAGCTGTGCAGTGTAAGTGACTGTGGAAACTGTTGCACCAGTGGTTTTATCAACTGAAAGAGAGGTGGGCAATACCAGAAAATGACAAATGCTGGTGTTACCTCAGCTACGAGCTCTGGGAGGCGGCCGGAAAGCCAGCTGCAGGGGAGTATTTCACACATCATAAGTAAAGCAACAATATAAACATACGAATACAAGTGTGATATTCAGTACTGTGTATGCAAATGTACTCATCATGTATGTTTGGTGCAAATGGGTCGTTACCATATGTTAATGACATCATTTCAATATGCACTTGTTGATTGCCAGCAACTAGAGCTGGTGGACTGTCATGTTATAGATGTGAGACATTGATAACCAGTGTTCCTTGGTTGCAAGCTGCCCCAATGTCACATTGTGAACAGTCTGAAATTACAATATTCTCATGGTAACATACTTGATGCCCCCCACCCTTCCAATTGTAGGTTTGTTGAATGGTATGAATCCATTCTGGTCTAGTAAAGCATACCCTCTTGACTGATTGGGGGCCTGTAAAGGTATATCCATGTCTGTTGGTACAGTATGCTGTGTCTCTCAGTCTAATTGTGGGTTTTGTAAAAAGCATATAGAGCCCTGTTGTTACAGTGGTGTGTACAGCACCTCGATTGTGAGTGCTACAAAATAGTATGAGACCGGGTACTAGAATGGGCACATCCACAGCAATCACCAGCTGAGTAAACAGTTGCACAATAGTGTTAGAGCACCCTCCACTTATTAGTGTACAACAGTTCTATACCTGTATGACACTTCACTGCACAACTGCCATTGTTCAGTATGGCTGCAGAGCTATAGTTACACGGTGTGCAGCAGTGAATGTGGAAACTGTACTGTAAGACAGAGGAACAATACATAAATCAGTGGATCCTTGTATACAGAGATTGGGACCTTCTACTATGGTACACAGTGCAGAACAATTGCCCAATGCTGTGCACGTATGTGTGTACATCTATTCTGCACATTGTCACCTGTGATATATCTGTGTGCCTTGCAGGTGTTCAGTTGCTGCCTGGTGCTGATTGAGTGGTTATGGTCATGTGTTCGAGGTCACTAGCTGCATTGTAGATCAAACCTTGTGTAATTGCAACTATATGTATCTTTCTGAGTAAAAGAGCAGCTTCTGACTAATCATACTAACCCCTTAGTCTCAAAAATATGATGACTGACCTGGCCAGGAGTTCAAATGTGCATGGTTGTCCTTTATTCATGTCTATTTAAAAGTTTTTTGTTCTCAGGTTTTTAGTCCCAGACCCGCTGGCAAAAAACAGAGCCAGTTCCGTTCCTATAAGTATCCCCCCTCACCTGATTTGCTGGGAGACAGCTGCACTGATCTGCCAGGGCTCATTTTTAATATAAAAGTCCATGATTGGGAAAGGGTAGGGTCCACTGCACCACCACCATAGATATTTATATATAGAAACCATGAGATTGGGCATTGGGGAGTCAAGTCAGAGGTGCCGGCTAATGTGTTGTGACATGCAATACAGCAGCTCACCTATGCCTGCCATCACTTGTTCTTCTTTGTTGTGTTCAACAGTGTGCAGTACAAGTAGGGATTATGGCTGCATATGCTGACATATACCAGGGTGAATATTGGGATGTGCAAACTATCCATGGGTACGGCAGCCTCAGTTGTGCGACACATTACTGATGAACTATGGTACATTGGTATTTGTACAGTCCACAGTCCCCTTCTGATTAACTAGCTGGGCTGTACTGGTGGGTTATTAACATACTGCTGTTTGATTTTTTTTGTGTAAAACTTAATATAAGAGAAAGTCACATATATGTAACAAAACATGGCAGTAATGTACTGTTTTCTGTGTTTTATTGCAGATTGTAAAAAATGAAAGTATGAGGATCTGAGTCTGAGAGGGTGGCCTGCTGGTTAGCGCAGTTCAGGCATGGTAGTTCTCCTATTTGATAATGCGGAGCACCAATCGTAAATTGGACACTATGTGGAGGCGCATTAATGGCTACCTGCACATGATTCTAAAAGTCAAAAACAAGACAGCTGTGCAGTGTAAGTGACTGTGGAAACTGTTGCACCAGTGGTTTTATCAACTGAAAGAGAGGTGGGCAATACCAGAAAATGACAAATGCTGGTGTTACCTCAGCTACGAGCTCTGGGAGGCGGCCGGAAAGCCAGCTGCAGGGGAGTATTTCACACATCATAAGTAAAGCAACAATATAAACATACGAATACAAGTGTGATATTCAGTACTGTGTATGCAAATGTACTCATCATGTATGTTTGGTGCAAATGGGTCATTACTATATGTTAATACATTATTTCAATATGCACTTGTTGATTGCCAGCCACCTAGAGCTGTGGACTGTTATAGATGTGAGATATTGATAACCAGTGTTCTTTGTTGTAAGTTGCCCAATGTCACTGTGAATAGTCTGAAATTACAATATTCTCATGGTAATACTTGATGCCCCCACCTTCCAATTGTAGGTTTGTTGAATGGTATGAACTATTCTGGTCAGTAGCCATACCCTCTGACTGATTGGGGGCGTGGTAATCCATGTCTGTTGGTACAGTATGTGTCTCTCAGTCTAATTGTGGGTTTTGTAAAAGTATATAGAGTCCTGTTGTTGAGTGGTGTACAGCTCGATTGTGAGTGCGTACAAAATAGTATGAGACTGGGTACTAGAATGGCACATCCAGTAATCACTAGCTGAGTAAACAGTTGTACAATAGTTTAGGTTCTCCACTTATTAGTGTACAACAGTTCTATACCTGATGACACTTCACTGCATAACTGCCATTGTTCAGTATGGCTGAGAGCTAGTTATACGGTGCAGCAGTGAATGTGGAACTGTACTGTAAGATAGAGGAATAATATATAATCAGTGGATCCTTGTATACAGAGATTGGGACCTTCACTATGGTACATAGTGCAGAACATTGCTCAATGCTGTGCACGTATGTACACTATTCTGCACACGTCCTGTGATATATCTGTGTGCTTGTAGGTGTTCAGTTGCCTGGTGCTGATTGAGTGGTTATGGTCGTGTTCATGGTCACTAGCTTCATTGTAGATCAAACTGTGTAATTGCACTATATGTATCTTTCTGAGTAAAAGAGCAGCTTGACTAATCATACTAACCTTTAGTCTCAAATATGATGATGATCTGGTTAGGAGTTCAAATGTGCATGGTTGTCCTTTGTTCATGTTCATTTAAAGTTCTTAATTTAGTCCCAGACCCTTGGCAAAACAGAGCCAGTTCCTGTCTTATAGCTATCCCCATGCCGCACACGAGTCATTTTTTGGATGTCAGTAAATGAGCTTGTGCACACTATTGATTTGAATGGTGATTTTTCAAGATTTTATATCTATTGAATAATGAATTTAAATAAAGCAATCACCAACCAAAAGGGTCTCAAGTTGAGCTATCGCTTGATTTGTTAAATACTGCTGTTGAATAGGTAATCTGAGAAATATCACCCCATTCAAATTATGGGTGCGCATATGGAGCCTTGCTTACTGACATCCTTTCAGCTGCGTGTGCTGGTGGGGTGCATAGTCATAGGATCAGCAGGGTTGGAATAAAATTACTAGGGCAGTTTTAAATACAATAAAAAAAAAAGAAAACTTACATTTGGACCCTGGCCAGGTAAGTCATTGTTTGCCTTTCAGTAAGGGGCTAATCGAAAGCTGCTCTTGAAGTTCTTTAGCGGTGCAACAAGATAAGTACATCAGGAATGGTTATTTTGATTGTAAACCAAAAAAATTCTAATAATGATAATACACAATTACTCATTCTGTTACATATTATTGCACTGGTAGAACAGATGTTAACTGTTATTCAAGGGGAGGAGGTGAGGTGGAATATGTATTCATAATGTGAAAACATTTTATTTGTCAGTCTTTAAATACTATGTTAATGCATTTTAACAGTCTGTAACTTGTGAACATACATTCTGTTTCTGTGCAAATTACTACTCAATATATGCCACTTAAGTTTGTGTGTGACAGACATCTGAACATTCATCTGTTTATCACATCTTCAGTAGTACTATGAGGTTCTAACTGTGATACTGTAGTTGTACTGGTAATATTTTGCAGTGTTGTGATGTTTAACTGACAGTGAGTGTACAGTAGTATTCATTTCAAGACCAATGCCTATTATGTAACTAGCAGTGTGCAAGTGATAACAATTAACATAGTGTGTAATTTATTGTTAACTTGTAATATTTATAATTATACATTATTCACTTTACATGGCTGTGCAGTAAGTGCACAATACTTGATGAAGGATCATGTTAGGTTACAGATACATGTCTATTATGAATACAGAGCGGTGCTAAAAAAGTTACCATGGAAACTATACAGTTACTACATCTGTTTTTTACCTTTATTTAACAGATCGCCAGAGGGGTTCCCCACCAGTAGCTGAGGTAGCGCCAGCACAAACAGAAGCTGTGGAGGCTGTGGAGTCAGACTCAGACTCCGTCATTATTGTGGAGTCAGACAGTAAGAAGATACTTGCTATTATGTTGACTACCTGCTGTCAGTAGTTGTTGTGCATTGCATTAGTGAACATCTGTAAACAGTGAGGAACACATATTTAAAACTTTGCCCTGGATGTAAAATGAGCGCTGCCTAGCTGTCAAACTTAGCCTGCATCACAAAGGAAGCTATATTCAAAAGGAATTGCCCAGAATATATCACTTCTGGCATGGTTAAGTTACTCGGCTGTGCCTCATGGGCAAAGCACAACAAGCATGATAAATCTGACAATATACCCAGTCCCTGCAATAGAATATTGCTTGATTATATAATTTGACAAAAGCGGTAAAGTGATATCACCTACAGGATTATTTCAAGATATTGGTTGATAGCCATGGTATGATAATACGAACATACGAACATAAAAAATTTGCCAGCAGATAAAGGCCTAGAGGTCTATCAAGTCTGCTTGAATGTGCAGCTAGCACCCCTTATTCTGTAGCTGCCCCTTCCTTCCACCCTTCCCTTTCATTAATCCTCCCCCTTGTCCTGTCCCTTCCCCTTTTGAAGCAGTCCACTGTTCTACTGGATATCACTTCTGCAGGTAACGCATTCCACTCAGCCACCACCCTCTCTGTAAAAAAGTGTCTCCTCATCTCCCTCCTGAACCTTCCTCCCTCCAGTCTCATATCATGGCCCCTGGTGTCCCTCCCCTCCCTTACTTTGAACAGACCCTCTGTACCTGTCTTGTTTATTCCTTTCATGTATTTAAAGGTTTCAATCATGTCCCCCCATCCCTCCTGTCCTCCAGTGAGTACATGTTCAACTCCTTCAACCTCCTCTCATACGATAAGTCCCCCAGCCCCTTGATCATCTTTGTCACCCTGCACTGCACCCCCTCCAGTAACTTAATGTCCCTTTTCAGATACGGGTGCCAGTACTGCACACAGTACTCAAGGTGCGGTCTAACTAATGACCTATACAGTGGCAGAATCACCTCCTCCCTACTCGAGGATATACCCCTTGCAATACAACCTAGCATTTTGTTGGCCTTTGCAGCTGCCTTCCTACATTGTGCCGAGTTGTTCATTGACCTTGTAATGAGCACCCCCAGATCCTTCTCCTCCTCTGTCTGGGCTAGATGCACTCCCCCCAGCTGGTAACTCCTCCTTGGGTTCTTCATCCCAAAATGCAGCACCTTGCACTTTTTGGCATTAAACCCAAACTGCCAGGTGTCTGACCAGGTTTCAAGCTTTGCCAGATCATACTGCAACCCCTGCCATCCCCCCTAGGTCATCCACCACCGCTCCTACCTTGGTATCATCAGCAAACTTGACTGATCTTGCTCTTGATGTCCCATGATATGTCTGCAATGAATATCCCAAACAACACTGGTCCCAACACCGAGCCCTGTGGAACACCACTTGTCACTAACCTTGGGTGTGAGAGCTCCCCACCCACCACCACCCTCTGTTGCCTTCCCTGAAGCCAGTTTCCTACCCATCTCACCAGCTTTGCACCCACCCCAGTACCTACTAATTTACTTCCCAGCCTTCCATGTGGCACCGAGTCGAATGCCTTACTGAAGTCCAGATACAGGACATCCACTGCATGGCCCTGTCCAATTGCATAGTTACCCAGTCATAGAACTCCACCAGGTTGGTTTGGCAGGATCTGCCATGTATGAAGCCATGCTGTCTGCTGTCCTGTAGTCATTTGGCCTCTAGGAGGGCCACCAGCCTCTCCTTCAGGATAGTCTCCATTAGCTTACCCATGATGGATGTGAGGCTCACTGGTCTGTAGTTTCCCGGTTCATCCTTGGGGCCAATCTTGTGGAGGCACACCACATGAGCCATCCTCCAGTCCTGAGGTACACACCCCAAATGTAATGAGACATTAAATAGGTCTGCCAAAGGTCTTGCAAGGACCTCTGCCAGCTCCTTCAGTACCCTGGGGTGGATGCCATCTGGGCCTAGTGCCTTGTCCACCCTCAGTGCCTTCAAACCCTCCCAAACTCTGCCCTCCATGATTTCCCCATCTGTCAACCCTTCCCTCCCATCTCTGCCATTCCCCCCCTTGGGTGTCATTCCCCTCTTCTCTTTAGTAAATACTGAGCAGAAGTACTCATTTAGTGCTTCTGCCTTATCGCACCCTGCTGCCCACCCAACCCCTCCTTCCTAATCCTTACTATATGGTCCTTACAGCCCTTTTCTCCCTGATGTACCTAAAGAAGTCCTTCTCCCCCTTCTTAATGCCTTGTGCCAGCCTGAGTTCCGTAGATGCTTTGGCTCCCCTTACTGCCCTTGTCACCTCCTTCAGTTCTGTCAAGTACTCCTCCCTGTCTTCCCCCCTCCCTGTTTTCTTGTACTTCCTAAAGGCAGCTCTTTTTCTCCTTACCTTTTCCATGACCTCCTTGCTCAACGAGCTTGGTTTCTTAGCCCTAGCCTTCTTGCTTTGGGCCTTGCAGCAGGTTTTGGTTGCCTCCACTATCCCCAGCTTTATGAGCTTCCACCTATGGTTAGTGTTCATACTAGATTGAATTCTGTCCAGGTACCCTTTTACCACTTCCCCCATCCTCCCAAAGTTGGCCCTCCTGAAGTCCAGCACTCTTGTGCCAGATTGCACTCCTTCTTTTCCCATATCCAATGTGAGCCATACTGAGTGGTGGTCACTCCCTGACAATGGTTCCTCCACTGTAAGTTCTCTCACAAAGTCCCCATTTGCCAGCACAAGGTCAAGGGTATTTCCTAACCTGGTTGGTTCACTGACCATTTGCAGCAGGAAGCCGTCCTGGAAGGCATCCAGCAGTACCTGCTCCCTTCTGTTCCTGGTTGTTGGGGTACTCCAGTCTACTCCTGGCATGTTGAAGTCCCCCACAATCACCACACTACCCTTCTTGCAGGTCCTCCTGATCTGTTCTGCTAGTTCCCTGTCTAACTCCTCTGTCTGAGATGGTGGCCTGTACACCACTCCCATTCTAAATTTCCTATTCTTGGAATCCTGGATTTGCATCCAAAGTGACTCTGTACTACCCTCCTCCCCTTCCTCCCTTACACACTTCAGTCCTTCCTTCACATAAAGTGCCGCACCCCCTCCTTTCCCAATCACCCTGTCCCTATGAAATAACCTGTACCCTGGTACAGACAGGTCTCAGTCATTGTATTGGGTGGCCCATGTTTCTGTGATGGCTGCAATGTCCACCTCTCCCTCTGCCATGAGCACCTGTGACTCTGCAGTTTTCCTCACAAGGCTCCTAGCATTAAGGGTAACCACCTTCCACCCTTCCCCCCCTCCCATCCTGCCCTCCTTTCCTAGCATCACCAATAGTACTTGCCATTTGTCCTTTGTCACTTTTATGGGGGGTAAGCTCATATGGTTTCCCAACCTGTGGTCTCTGCATATCTCTTGCCCATTTGCCACCCCCCACTCCTAGTTTAAATTCCCAACTTCCTCTATGTAATCCT
The DNA here is from genome assembly GCA_016271365.2 of Neoceratodus forsteri. NCBI lineage: Eukaryota > Metazoa > Chordata > Ceratodontiformes > Ceratodontidae > Neoceratodus > Neoceratodus forsteri. The sequence goes on from CM057459.1 coordinate 878,326,341, forward strand.
CTATCCTCTGCTTCAACACTTTCTTTCCCTCCTCACTCAAGTGTAGTCTGTCCTTGGCATACAGACTACTGTCCTCCCAGGTCCCTCCCCACCCCCCAACAGTCCATACCCTTTAGCACAACACCAGGTTTTTAGCCATCTGTTAAATTCCTCTATTCTCAGCTTTCTTGTTGTGCTTGCCTTGGGCACTGGAAGTATCTCTTAAAAAGTTACTGATCTTCCTGCCCCCTCACATAAATGTGCTAGTTCCTCAAACATCCTCTGGACTATATCTACTGCCTTGTCGGCCAGATCGTTTGTCCCAAGATGTATAATTAAATGAGGCTTGTCCCTACCCCTTCTAGCATATTTCAGAACAGATTGTCCCACCCTTTCTGCTGTCATTCCTGGCATGGCCTCCACCCAAATGCGACTATGCCTCTCCCCCTTGCTACCCCACCTGACTCCTCTTAGTAGTGAGTCCCCCAGCACTAAGATTCCACCACTCTTACTCCTTGCTTGCTTCCATTCATCTCCCTCTCTCATTTCTAGCTCCTCTTCTTCCTCCTGCACATTATTTCCCCCTTTTGCCCCTGTTGCAATTCTCCCAGCAGAACTTCTCCCCGCTCCAGTTTGGTCCAGGCATTTATCAATTACTCCTCTAATTTCATCATTTCCCTCCTCCACCTTCTTGCTCTCTAGCAGTGCAAAACTATTTTCTGAAGACCCTTCACAAATGCCCACTCCCTCTCTCTGCATAGTAACCTGTTCTCTCCTTTCCACTCCATGACTTTTGCTACTTCCTCACCTCCCTTCACAAGTCCCTATCTCCTCCTTCCATTTGTCTTTTGTCTCCTGACCTGGTTTCCCTGGCAATCGTTCTCCCTGGCCTGGACCCCTTTGTCTCTGATTCCCTTTTTCTGACCCTCTCCTCACCACTGTTGGCTTAAATCGCCCTCCCTCATCTCCCCTTCTTCCTCCCTCCACTATTGGGCTAAACCCACCCCAATCTGCCTTGGATGTCTTAGTTCCTCCTGCAGACCCTCGATCTCCTTTCTAAGCTTCTCTATGTGGTTGCACACTAAACATCCTCCCACACTCCAGGCAATTTTTAGAAAGATTGGCGCACCGCAGTTGTTGCAGCCTACCACCCTACCCATTGCTGTCATTGCCCACCAGCGACCCCCCACCCTTCCAGATGCAGGATACCAAACACTCCCCCAAGTCTCCCCTCTCTCCCCTCTATCAGTGCAAAACATTACTTTCTTTATTACCCTTACCTCCTTTGTTGTACACGTTTAGCTAGATTGAGCAACTGCTTTTTATATTCCTATCCTTCCTATCCACATTCAAAAAGAGACTTTAAGTAGCTATTGCACAACCTTATTCAAACTCCTACTCTCCCTTTCCCCAATGCAATAGCAATGTGAAGAAGTAGCAATGGAAGCTCCTAGATTTGCAGTTACTTCCCTTCCACTGAGATAGCATTCACCTCTTCACTTGTTGCTGTTCCTTTCCTGGATGTCTGCTTCTACTATGACAGGTGCATATCCTTTGCCCATTTGAGGAACTGATGTCAGAACCCCTGGTATAAAGGAAATAATGGACCAGGGTTTGGTGGGGTGAGGGGTTGTGGGGTGAGGCCAGCTCAAGTCTTTCAGAAACAATCAGGTAGCTGAGGCCCCTGGTCAGACCATTAGCACCCTTCCCCACTCTGCCCTAAGCTTTGCAGCTAGTGAAGCCAGCAACAACGAATCACAATTCCACTCAAAGCCCCCAGAATAGGTTTGCTACCCAAAGAAACAGGACTCCAAACAGCTTCACCAACAACACATCAAAATAGGTTTGAAATTATAACATATACGTCTCCAATTTAAAGAAACAGACCCAGTTAAATCACACCACTTATGTTTTTAAATCCGAAGAAATAGACCTCTACAAATGCAGCCTGCCACACAGTGAAACATCAAACAAATGAGCCCACTTATAGCTACCAAAACAGGTTTGAAAATTCCAACAGCCCCAAACAATGCCCTGCTAGCCCCTTAGAAGTAGTAAGAAAGAAAGAAATAACCTTCTACCAAGTAGAATCCACAAGAAACAATGTAAAAACAACAAGAATAAGCTACTATACTGTACAGATCTGATCCTGTCCCCCTTCTAGTTCCTTCTCAAGTTGTTGCTAGGGTAACATGCAAAACTTCAAGTAAACAAATGTTCATGTAAATACACTGCTTTTAATACATGTGCGTGTGCAATTCTCAACAGCCTTTATTAAGGAAAACATGTAGCACTGTACTGTTTATGCTGAATTGTAATTTTTAAGAGTTTTTTTGGCTAAGTAGGACTGCAACTCAGCAAAGATACAGAAATCATTAAACAACACCATTACAAAATATTATGATTCTTGTTTGCTCCTTGTTTATGCCTGCGTTATTGTAATTTGGCAGAAATATGTTGGAGACACATTGTGCTATGCTGTTTAAATTCAGGACCTGTGCTCTCTCCATATGATTATTTGCCTGTATTCTCACATGATATGTAATTACTGCTCATGTCTGCATTGTTACAAAACTTTATATATAATGTCAATTGTATAGCATTACTTTAAACATGTTATAGACAGCCACATACAAAACTATCGTATATACTTGGATGATAGTATTACTGAATATGATCTGTAAGACAGACAGTAAAAGTTTTGCGCTACTTATTGTGATTTTTCAATCATGATAATTAAATAATGTGCTCATATTCTTTACAGTGGACAAGGAGGCTGTGCCCATCCCAGTGGTGCAGGTGAAGCAGGAGCCAGGCACTAGTGCTAGATGTAAGTATTACATAAAAAAGTATACAAATTGCATGTGCTGGAAACTGGATTATTACAACAAGTGACATCCTACAGTATGCGAACTGAATCAACAAACATCACAACTTATTGTGTCTGCTTCAGGAACAATATTATTTGACTGTTACAGCACAGTATATAATCATTGCTGCAGAGGACAAACTGCTTACTGAATATGCTATTCCTCAGTGTTTAAGATGTACAGTACCTGATGCATTGTTCATCATAAAACAAGTCACATGTTGAGAAATGCAGACTTTGTACATTTATTTCACTAGTACTTACAACATGAACTGTTGTTTTGACATTGTACAATTTAATTATGTGTAAGATAATAGAAGAATGTCTTTTATTGCAATTATTGTTTTGATATCGTGTCCTTTGTTATAATATGGAGAAGTAACGTCTTATTAAAACAGTGGCAGATACCATTACGAATTTTGATATTGAAATAGTAGACATTAGGAATAACATACAATATTAGCATCAGTATTACATGTTTCTTTAATCTTTGTAATAAACAGGTATGGCATAAAAGACAGTGATATGTAGCTATGTTCCAGAAAATATTGTAAACAACATTAACTAACATGACATGACTGAAATAGCAGTGTCAGGGTGTACAACAGACATGGGGCCAGATATTCAAACCATTGCACCTGGCGCAAAACCACAGCACTGGAATAGCACAGGATTTATGCGAGGCTGCAAATATTCAAAAGCCCTTTTAGCAATGGTGCTGTGTGGTAGCACTGATGCTAGTAGATACTAATATGCAGGGGCGGGGTTGCGAGATTGCCCATGAATGCAAGCAGCATGGCTTATTCAAAGGTCTAGTGCTGCGGTACTGGCATTAGCGCAACCTGTAGTGCAGCGCTAGATACCGCCGAAAAAAAGCTGGTGGTAATGAAGGTGATAACCCCCATTGTGGACCCCCGTAGCTGCGATATAGCATGAAAAGTCCTGGTAGTTTAGTGGTCCCCCAAGCATAAATCCTGACCCTCAGTACCTGACAATAAAGTACTTGTTCCTGGTAGTCTAGTGGTCCCCACCGCGCATAAATTGCAACCCCTAAGAAATGTAAAATATAGATTTTTCCCTGGTAGTCTAGTGGTCCACCCACCCCCTTGCATGAATTCCAACCCCCGGTACACATAAATAACATAGTTTTAACCTGTAGTCTAGTGGTCCCCCACCCCACCAAGCATGAATCCTGACCCCCGATAAATGTAAAATAAAGTATTTTCCCTGGTAGTCTAGTGGTCCACCCACCCCCAAGCATGAATCCCAACCCCCAGTACACATACATATCATAGCTTTCCCTGGTAGTCTAGTGGTCCCCACCCCCTGCATGAATTTCAACACCCCTGGTACATATAAATAACATAGTTTTCACTGGTAGTATAGTGGTCCCCAACCCCGCAGCATGAATACTGACCCCTGGTAAATGTAAAATAAAGTATTTTCCCTGGTAGTATGCTGGTCCCCCATACCCCAAGCATGAATCCTGACCCCCAGTACACATACCTATTGTAGCTTTTCCTGGTAGTCTAGTGGTCCCCTCACCAGGCAGTGATGCCTCTCTCAGCCCACTTCCACCTACAGTCTGAAAAGTAACCCAGTGACTGGCTGTGTCCTTCTCTCACCACTGCGGCCAGCCACCGACTGTGGTATGCATGAACTCTACTGAAATGAATCAGCGCACTCGCTCATTCATTTCCATAGTGCTCATGGCATACTGCAGTTTGTGGCTGGCCGTGGTGTTGAAAGGAGGGCAAAGTCAGTCACTGGATCACTTTGCAGAGTGTCAGTGGGCTGAGCGAGGCATCACTGCCATGTGGGGGGAATACTAGACTACCAGGGAAAACTACGATATATACGTATACCAGGGCAGTATTTGTGCTTGGGGGTGGGTGGCCACTAGGCTACCTGGGAAAATACTTTATTTTACATTTATCGGGGGTCAGGATTCATGCTAGGGGGTGGGGGTACCACTAGACTACCAGGGAAAACTATGTTATTTATGTGTACCGGGGCTTGGAATTCATGCAGGGGCTGGGGGGACCAGTAGACTGCCAGGGCGATTCTTTCTATACCAAAATAGAAAGGACACTGTAGAAACAGATAACAGGCTGCACTCTCTGGAGCATGGAGAAACCTGTTGAGAGATCTCTGCATACTGGGCAATAGGGAGCCTGTTACAATGCTTCTGCCTCCACCATATTGTCTCATATCAATACTATACATATTGACTTTGCATACAATGACCATCCAATATAACGGGAAGAATGTGCTTGTACGTATGTGTCTGTTATAGGTGGTGGGAGCTGTATATATATATATATATATATATATATATATATATATAGATAGATAGATAGATAGATAAATATATAGATAGATATATCTATATATAAATAGATACATCTATATATATATATATATATATATATATATATATAGATATAGATATAGGTATATATATGTAGATAGATAGATATACAGGTCCTGCATGCACAGATGCATGGATGAGTTAAATGCACTGACTGTGTCTGCCAGCATACAGTTGTCGCTGCTTCCAGCATGTGCTTTTATTCCAACCAACAGGGGATGCTGTGGGCATGCCATGGCTTGCAGCATCCAGCCTGTGCTTCCAGTCTGAGAAAAGGGGGAGGTTTGTGCTCCATGCAGCAGCAGCGAGCAAAGTGCATGGTAATGTATGCTAAACAGCACTTAATAAGATGCAAATGTACCTGTTTGCCCATGGATTACTTAAGTAGGCTCATTTACAAGGCAGCTTTGAATATAGGTCCTGTTTGCACCGGGCTAACCAGTTTGAACAGGGCTAATGTGTTAGCACTGTGCAATCAGGTTAGCCCCGGGCAAACCTCACTTTAGCATAGCACAGATCTGCAGTGTGTGGTTTACATTGTTGTTTGCAATCAAATCTCTCAAGAGTCCCTGATTTAAGGGATGTCTCTGATTCCACCTCAAAATGTTACTCTGTCCCTCCTAAAAATTGTGTTTCCTTGACCAAAAAGTGGTGGTTGTAATAATTAAATAATGTCAAACATTAATGTTACAGACATGTTTTTTCCTTAGAAAATGCATTTTACACTAGACCACTTATTCTACTAGCTTCCTGAGTGGATATCATCAATTGTTAAGGTGTGTCCCTGATTTGAAACCTTTGCCCCTGATAGTTTTAAGTCTTGTCCCTGATTTATGAGGCAGGAGGTTGAGAGGTGTGTTTGCAGTAGATGTGAGACATCTCTGTGAAATTACATACAATGTTCTCCAGCTGCAACACTGGCTTGCTACAGAGTCTAATGAGCTACAGTTGCAGTTTGCACTTCCCTATTGCTATATTCAGTGCTGTCCTATTCCCAGGATATTTTTGCCTTGCACTTCTAGACCAGTTTGCCCAGCTTCCTTAGACTGCTATATTCAGCAGGATTAGCAATGGGCTATTTCCCTCTAAATATAGCTTGCTTTGTGATCCGTGCTAAATTTGCTCACCGGGCAGTGCTAATTTAGCTTCGGGGCAAAGTTTTGAATATCTGGCCCATGGACTGTTCACAACATGTGCACAAATACAGTAGCTGTACATGTTGCAGTTGCTCTGACCTTACACAATGAAGCTATTTCATTTGTTGTATATCTTACTGTGGTAGCCGTAGTACAGAAACACTGCATATATCAAGAATGTGAAACACAAAGTTATATACAATATAAACGTAACAGTTGCACAACTCATGAAAATTCATGAAAATGATGTATTCACAATACATTACAGGTGAGACAGACTATACGAAGAGCAGCAACAACTATTTTTCATGATTAGCACCTTACTGTATGTACATAAGACTACAGATCTATGGGCCAGATATTCAAAACTTTGCCCCGGGGCAAAATTAGCACTGCCTGGTGGGCAAACTTAGCCCGAAGCACAGAGCAAGCTATATTCAAATGGAATAGCCCAGGGCAAACAGCTTCCGAATATAGCATGGTAATGAGGCCATGCAAACTGAGCTGGGAGTGCAGGGCAAACATTGCCCTGGAATAAGACAGCACTGAATAAAGCAACCAGGAAGTGCAACCCACAACAGCAACACAGTACACAGCAACGTGAGGGCAGGTACAGATGAACTACGTGGCCAATGTGTGTGCCAGCAAATGCATGGACTCAGTACAGTTGCAGGAAGCAGCAGATGAGAAAGAACAGTGATCAAAACTGTATAATATTCCCCATACCGTTACGGCGTTAGCGTGGAGCTAAGCAGTTAGCCCGGAGCAAACACGTTTGCCCGGAGCTAAAATGTGCCATATTCAAAAGTGCCATGCAAATGAGCCTACTTAGGTAGTCTCTGGGCAAACAACCGGATTAGCATCTCATTATACCATGATTTGCATGCAGTTTTCCCAGCGTTACTGCAGGGTCCCACAGAGCCACCTGTAGGTCAGTCTGGAAGTACAGGGGAAGACCAGGTCCAACCGCAGCTCTACCTGTAGGTCAGTCTGGCAGTGCATGATGATAGCTACAGGCTACATGTAAACAGTACAGCATAGCATTGCAAATTGTACCCCAGGGGACAGGACAGCATAGGCACAGGTGGTGGTGGTGCTGCATGCAACTGTCACACTGTAGGGCATGCTACAGTGCACAGCAGCAACTACAGTAGCAAGGGGGGCCAGTAGTGTGTGGACACAGCAATGCCTATGGTGTGTAGGGCAGTGATGATGACTGCACTATACACAGTGAGAGGCCCAACCTGTGGATGTTTACTGACACTGGACATTACTGTTACGCTGTTGTGTAACCCACAAATGCTGCACCTGTGGCATGGATGCTCACAGTGACATGTACTTTCCTGGGTTTGTGTGCTATGGCAGTTGTACAGCTGTGAGGTATGTGACCGGGGGTGGGAATATATTATCCGAAAGGCACACTGGTGTTGGGGTATTACCAAAACTGGCCCATGTACACTGCATGATGTGTCCCAACCTTGTGGCCACACCTGGTCTGTAGCACAGCCTCACCACCCATACATGCTCCCCTCAACATCCTCCATGCCCACAGTGCTGCATGTGTGTGCTGGCATCTGTTGGTGTTCACGGCAGTGTGGTCCACTGGTGTGTGTTGTATGGCCACACTGCCGTGCTGTCCACTGGTGGCAGGGTCACCACTTACTGCCTGGCATGACTGGGACTGGTGGCAGATGATGGCATCATTGTGATGCCATCAGTTAGCAGAATGCTTCCTCTATGTTTGGCTTTATCTATGTGTCATATTTATTTATTAGGGTCGCGCTAAACCCACGCAAACACTGCGCAAAGCCGCAGTGTCACGCAAAGCTGCTTGCCCAGGATTAAGACGAGCTTTTCCTGGGCGGTAATGTGCACCGCGCTAAGTGTCGCGCTAGGTTGCGCTAAACAACTTAGCGCGGCGCTAGCCGCTGAATATAGCATTGCACTTGTATTCATGTCAGTTTGCCCCTTGCATATATTATAATTTTGCCTGGTGCTAATGCAGTTTGCCCGCGCTATTTGGCCTTTTGAATATAGCAAACCCGCTCTAATCCCACGCTAAACCTGCGCAAATGGTTTTTGCCCGGTGCAAAGCTTTGAATATCTGGCCCAATGTGTACTAAAAATATATGCAGAAAAAAAACAGTTTGTTCTCAGGTTCAACACAAGCAATAAAGCTGTATTTTTACAATAATATATTTATGGATACTTTTTTGTCTCTTTACAGATGTGAAGAAAACCTGCACTGTTCACTGCCACTGTGTGTGCAGGCTTGAGCAAAGATCGATGGGTTAAAGGAGGAAACTGCTGCACTGAGAGAGGGATAAGAGACATTATTGTCCCTCTTTACAGTGCAGCAGGCTACCATTAATCTTGTACTCGAGCCTGTGGGCACAGTGGCAGGTGCCAGTGAACCTAGCAGCAGTACTTCACCTGCACCACCAATAACAACTACTTCTGAGACACAATGAGCAGCCTCCACAACTTTTCTGGTATCTCCCCCCTTCACCACGGCGCAACAGCTTCCACTTTCTGTGTGCCTCTACATAGTGTTCAATTTACGGACTGGACTGCCTCGACCAGCAGCACACCTCTTCTTTTAGTGCACAGTGCTGCACTTTTTTTTATGTTAATGATACATCAGTTGTTTTATTTAAATTGTTCATTTCAGTAATGCATCTTTTGATTTATTACTTTTTCTAACATACTGTTCAAACGTTTTCTTTATGTTGTTCTTAGCTTAATTTTTATGAAAGTATTATATATTGTTTTATAAAAGATTTTATATGTTTAATAACTTGTACTACTTTATATGTTTTGCCAAAAAATTTACTATATATATTTTCTAAAGAAAAACATTTGTTGTGTTTTATTGTTACTTTTGGGGAAACATCTACTAAAATAGCTAGCACGACAAAATATTGTTTCAACTAATATGTTAAAAAGGGTCTTACAAATGAAGCTGTCTAGTTGAGTATTAACATTATAACAACCTTAAGGTGATCTCTTACTTACATGCCTGTAGAGATTAGCAATATGTTGAACAATATATTGCAGTGTTTCAAAAGATGTTTTTTATAATAATAGCAATAAGGAAACACCAGGAATTATGTTGATGGTCAGTAAATCAACCTGTAAGAGTAAGTGGCACTTGTCTATGCTTTGTGCCATAGTACAACCCTACTCAGTCAGGATCAGATCATCAACATAAATGTTGACTGTGGCCCAGATATTCAAAAGGGTTGCTTATGGGGCAACAGTGTTGCACCATTCGCAACCCACTGATGTGCTCTGGTGTGATATTTAAAAGGGAAAAGTCGCCGCATAAATCCCGATCGCGTCGAGTGCATCAGAAGGTGCAGGCACAGGTGGGGGCGGTTTACGGCATAACCCGCACAGCCCGATATTCAGCCTGGGCTGTGCAGAGCCATGCATGCGCAACCCCTACCTGCGCCTGCACAAAGTTATGCCCCACAAAAAAAGGAACAAGTGAAGGCCACCCACTGGTGAGCTGCTGCATTGCAGGGCACAACACAGCAGCTGCCACCTGTGGGTGGCCATCACTTATTCCTGCCACACCTGGTGGTGCCCCCCATGCCCTGATCGCAGGCATTGCTGAAGTCCCCCCCAAGTCCAATATCCTGGTGGTCAGTGGACTGCATGGAGCCAGTCGCAGCATAATTCATCCTCCCAAGTCCGATATCCTGGTGATCTAGTGTGCCCCCACCCCACCTGCCCACTGGGCCCCACCTCCACTCCCCTGTCGGCGGCAGGTGACAGCACCACCACCTGCCACACACGCCCTCGACTGACAGCTCGGTAGGGCTGCACCCAGTGGTTCAGGCATGAGCCAATAGGCATGCAGTCCACTGTACTAGTCAGTCCAGATATGTGAATAGATTCATTCACATATCTTGACTGACTTAATGCGGTATGAACTGCATACCGGCTGGCTCATGCTCTAACAATGGGGCATGCAGCCCTACCGAGCTGTCAGTCAGTGCGGTGGGGCAGCAGGTGGGTGGGTGCTGCCCGCCGGCTGACGGGGGGAGCAGGGTGGTGGGGCTCAGTGGGCAGGTGGGGTGGGGGGTACACTAGATCACCAGGGATATCGGACTTGGGGGGATGAATGATGCCCGCGATATGGCTCCACGCGGTCCACTGGACCACCAGGAATATTGGACTTGGGAGGTGAATTCAGTGATGCCCGCGGTCGGGGCACATAGAGGTCCACTGGACCACCAGGGATATTGGCCATTTTTATTCACTTACGGAACTTCCTGCGATCGGGCTGCAGGTGGCATCGGCCCCCTATGGCTGCTGCCTGGCAGGGTGCCAGAAGCAAGTCATTGAGGATTGGCGCACCTGCATGCTAATGGAATGCAAATGGGGCTGTAATGAGATGCAAATGACCCCCTGTATGCCTTGCATAAATTATGACCCCATTTGCATGTCCCCGTTTGAATATCCTAGGAGCTGTGCATGGTGCAATGGCACATGCGCCACCGCATCTCCATGCTCCACTCTGACCACTTGCACTGGTGCAGTGCCACTGCACCATGCACAGTCGGGGTGGCCAGGGTGCAATATTCAAAGCAGTTGCACCATAGCGCAGCTCAGATGAATATTGCCCTGGCCACACTCATGCACAACAAAGCTGAGCTGCACTCAGGCTTGCGCCATAGCCTGGCGCAGTTTGAATATCCAGGCCTGTGTTTTTGTCTAATTAGCAAACAATGGCATTGATAGTACATTACAAGATAGCGAAAACATCACAGTTGAGCAAAGTTAAAGTGTAAATACATTCTATTTATTATCAGTAATTTAAAAAAGGTATATATATATGTATGAACTTTATTGAACAATAGGTATCAAGTGAAGGTAGAGAACCACAGCATGCAATGCTATCGACATACATAAGTGTGCTTGACACAAACAGCATGCCACATGCTCTGTTTTGTCAGAGTACTATCAGTAAGTGCAAAATGAAAGTATGTGAAAGACCAGCACAATATGATTTGTTGTGTGGCATACCAATGGTAACTTGAACAAAATGAAAAAGCAATAAGAGGTATGTTCATCTGGGTAGCATAAGAAAGAAAGATGAATCAAGTGTTGTTAGTGCAACTGTTCTGCACTTGAGCCAGCACCATAAGATTTACTGTGTTAAATGGGTATGTTCATGAAAATGTTACACCAAATTGTGACATGAGGGGTTAATTTTCAAATGCAGAGTAGATAATTTTTTCTCTAGCATTTTAACATGCCACGACCCTACAGTGAAAAATGCACTGTGTTGCAAGATAACTGACTTTTAAATGACCAAGGAAAATAAGCTTCAATGTTCTGAATGTACCAGTGGACACCAACCTTGTGTTCTGCATGTACCAGTGGACACCAACCTTGTGTTCTGAATGTACCAGTGGACACCAACCTTGTGTTCTGAATGTACCAGTGGACACCAACCTTGTGTTCTGAATGTACCAGTGGACACCAACCTTGTGTTCTGAATGTACAACGGACACCAACCTTGTGTTCTGAATGTATAGTGGACACCAAACATGCATTGTCAATGTGACAAAGACCAGCAAACAACAATGTAGGTTTATAAAAGTTTACTAGTTGTGATCTATGTTGTCAAGAATTACATATTTGTGTACTGAAGTGCACTGAAACAAGAAAAAAAACATCAATAAGGTGTAAGAATAAAAACATCATAGAAAATATTGTGCATAGCAAATTATCATACTGTCCAACACTTTAAATGCTGTCAATTCCAGCAACTCTTGAGCTTTTTATATTTTGTGGCAATAGTTTGAAGTTCATCCTGTGCAATTGTAAAGTTTCCATTTCCTGCCATATGTACAGGTCCATGGAAAAGTCTCTGTTGTTTCGCCATATCAGTGTCCTTCTGTTGTGGCCATGTGAGATGCTGATTTGCATACTGATCCTGGAATTTGACAGTGAAAGTACGTTGTAGTTCATTAGATGCAAGCACTTGCCTGATAAAAAAAACAGTTTGGAATAGTAGACTGCATAGAATTTTTCCAGCTGTATCTTGTCTGGGTTTAATTTTCTTTTTAGCAGGTGGACAGTCAGCAAGCACACTAGGGACAGAAGCAGCGGAGAAGGCCATTGCTGAAGTTTCATGAGTAGAAGAATTGTCCATTGCTTCAGTGCCTGAAGCAGCAATCAGGTCGGTTGATGAAGTGCTAGTTACAGCAGAGGGGTCTGTCAGTAGAATGGCAGGAGCAAAGGAGAGGTCAAGTCACTGTGATCTGTTAGTGGAATGGAAAGAGCAGAGGAGGGGGTCAGTCACTAGAGTGCTGGAAACAGCAGGAGTGTCCGTATCTGCAGTGCTGTGCTCATGGGCACTCTTTTTTGTGCACCGAGTTGTAGAGGAGTCTGTCACTGGCATTGCTGGACAGTGTCATTCCTGAGTTTAAGCATTTGAGCTGTCTGAGAAGTACTGGCACTGCAGTGTTTCAGTTTGAGCCTCTTTGAAGTCCATTGATCCACATGCTCCATGTTCGCACATGGGCCATCATCATTTTGGCACTTGCAGCAGACAAAAGACAGTGCTCTGGTGGCAACCACACCACCTTCCACAGATCTTACACTCTGGACATGTCTTGTCCCAGGCAAAGCTATAACAGCAGGTCATTTTGACATTCTTATGGATTTGTCAGGCACCCAGAAAAATTCTCTCTTAGAATGCCCACACCCATCACTTGGAGGCTGTCTGGTCAGATTATCATGGCATTACATGAACATCTCTTCTGCTGTTGAAATGATAGCTATTTGTGATTTTACGGCCCTGGTTGCTGACCATTTCACCACACCACTCTCCCCAACATAGGGGTGCTTACCATGATGTGATCCATAAATTGGCACATTCAACATGGAATCCACATTCTGATGAAGACTGAAATTTCATAGGACAATTTTGATTTGTACTGACTGGCACAGCCATCTGTGAAATGTACCTTCTTCGTAATGTTTATGTGGCATGGGTTCATGATGTGTTCACTGGCCATCTTACCAAAATGTTGAACAGCATGGTGGTAATGTGTGAGGTCATCTGAGATGAATACCAGGTATTCCATGAGAAGGTCATTACAATGTGAGCACCTGCAATATCTAACTATCTGGTGCACTGTAGCCCACTTGTGATGCCAGTGGTAGGACTGGATCTCATCCTGGTACTTGCAGGCATAGTTTTCAGCAAAGTCCAGCACAATGATGACCCAGCCTTGTAGTAGATTTGTCTTGAGTAATGCGAATTGCATTATTTTCCACAATGCCACATGTAGATGGTGACCAAGAAACTGTAGGCCTTCCAATAAGTTGTAACGTGATGTTGTTGCTGACCGACACTTTGTGGGATGTTTTTGTGTTAATGTCATCATTTGTTTTCTTCACTGTGATGGCTTCCCACTGGTATCATCTCAATATTTCTAACCCATGTTGATTTCGTAGAGCCTCTGCATGTTTTTCAATTGCCTTCACTGCACAAGTCCCACATACTTTCTCCAGATAGTCTTTTCTGAAAAACATGGAACCTTCATTTGCACACATTGTTAGCTCCACAGTTTTGTAAATATTGGTGACTTTGCACTCTGGCAGTTTGTAAAAATCTGCCATGTGGTTTAATGATAGCAGCTTTAATGTGGCATTTTCACAGTACTCGCATAGGCACTTGTCTAGTTTCTGTTGTCTGGCAAGTTTTATATGCTTGGAGCACAAACTGTTGAACTTGATGGTACTAATATGATACTCTGGGTGTTGCTTCAGAAATTCTGCATGTAGTAAATGAAGAAGTTTTGATAGGAACAATTTGAACATTGGCTTCTTTTTAAGAATGTCTTCTTGTATGGCAGAGGGGTTGCTGACTGTTCAAAAAAGCTTTTACTTTGTAATTTCCTGAGGCAGTACAGAATTGTGTATGCTTTTTACATGCTTCCGTTTACTATGAGATGCATTCACGAGTGTTGTCCAGCTAATTCCAAGGGTTGTGCTTACGTACATAGCATCTTGTATTTTTTCAGCACCAAAACTGCTGACCTGCCCCTGTTCCTGTTGTCTATTCTTCATGTTTTCCTTTATGACATCCATAATGTCTGCCTCCAAATTGTGACATCATTTCATGTTTAGTCCTCTTCTTGACACTGCTGCCTGCTTTGCAGGTGAACTTGACATTATCGCTTATCACCTTATTGTTGATGCAAACCATGCAGGTGACTTAGGCAGTCCTGCTTAAGTCCTTTGAATTGCCTTTCGGTTAGCACCGTCAGATCAGGTGTCCCCAACTGGAGCTGGATCACTGAAATTTACTTGCACTGCTACTATTGTGGCTGTGTTTATTTGTTTTATAGTAGAGGAAAGGAAGAAACAAAGAGATTGTCCATCAGTTGCATCACAGCAGATGAAATGGTGGAACAAAAAGTGGACAATTACTTCATAATGGGGAAAGAAGAAAAAAAGAGATTGCCCATCAGTTGCTTCACAGCAGATGAAATGGCAGAACAGAAAGTGGGCAATTACTTCACAGTGGCAACGAGAAAGAAACAGAGATTGACCATCAGTTACTTCACAGCAGATGAAACAACAGAATGCAGAAGGTGGACAATTACATCATAGCTGGTGGAAGAAGATCACCCATCAGTTGCTATACAACACAGTGTTATGAATGTAAGGAGAATGGTGCACTGCAAAAGCAGCTAAATTCCAGTACAGCTATCATTTGCATCCCACCACCACCATCACACATGGTCTTAAAGTGAATTTCTGACTAGTTGCTATAAGGTATTGGGCTTCATAGCCCAATACCTTATAGCAGCATGTGCTCACCCCTGCAAAAAATTTAAATTTAACGTTCATAGTTTTAGCATGGGACGGGATCATAACTGGCGCCGAACACTCGGTCAATCGATCCTTCCAGCTTCCAGGTGCCTGCTCTGCCTAACTACTCCCTTGTGCTCTGAGCATGACTTGTGGCCAGGAGAATGTGGGGCGAGCCCCATGCAAGTCTATAGGGGTTATTTTTAAAGCCATTTTTAGTGATTTGTAACAATCCTAGAGGAAAATTAAAGTCATCACTTAACTAGTAGGGTCACTACTAGTTAAGCAACTGCTTTAATTTTCCTCAAGGACTGTTAAAAATGACTAAAAGTCGACTTTAAAAATAGCCCCCATAGACTTTTATGGGACTGGCCCTCACACTCTCCATGGCCACACATCACAGTATCAAAGAACACAGGGGTGGAGTTGGGGTATAGAGGGGGCACCAGGAAGCTGGAAGGGATTGGCTGGCCGAGGGTTCAGTGCCAGTTACAATCCCTTCCTATGCTAAAATTACTAACTTAAAATTAAACTTTTGCAGGGTGAGTCAGACAGATTATAAGGTATTGGGCTATGAAGCCCAATACCTTATATCGGAAACTTCCTTTAAAATGGCTGCACGCTGAGTGCCTAACAAAAGAGGACTGTATTCAGCATGTAGCCATGTTAAGACTATGCAGAACACATTAGGAAGCACATTTCAGCAAAACATTGAGAAACATTTTAAAAACAAGCCCCAAAGTACCTAGGCACCTCCCCACTCCCACAACTACGTAGTCTGAACATGGCTGAGGGTTGAGAAGCAAACAATGACCTGCTCAGCACCCAGCCATGTGGTAGATGGTTACACAAAAGCAGATGGACATCATGGCCCAGAGCACAGAAATGGGCACAGCAGGCAAACCATTTCACAGAAAAACATTTAGTAGCAGACAGGTAATACTTTGCACTTCCCCTCTCCGTCCTCCAAATGACCACAGACCACAAGGTCTCAAAATGGCTGAAGGTTGAGCAGAAAATGATGACCTGCACAGCATCCAGGCATGTGGAGACCATGTGGTGGGTGGTTACACAAACTTCTGTCAGGCATGATTAAGCTGGAGGGATTCTGGGAAGCATAGGGAGAGGCATCACCAGGAGAAAACAGGAGGTTGTTATCCCTCTGTACAGACAGTTGGTGAGACCCCATCTGGAGTACTGTGTGCAGTTCTGGAGATCCCATCTCCACAAGGACATAAACAGGATGGAGGCAGTCCAGAGGAGGGCAACAAAAGGATGCAGGGTCTGTACCACAAGCTTATACGAGGAGAGACTAAAGGAGCTTAATATGTATGCCCTAGAGGAAAGGAGGGAGAGGGGGACACGATAGAGACCTTAAGTACCTCAAGGAATCAACAATGTCCAAGAGGGTAGTATATTTCATAAAACAGATGTGCAAGAACAAGGGGCCATAATTTGAAGATAGAGGGGGATGGCTCAGGGGCAATGTGAGAAAGTATTTTTTCACAGAGAGGGTGGTGGATGCATGTAATGGCCTTCCTGAGGAGGTTGTGGGGTCAATAACAGTGGAGGAATTCAAGAATGCATGGGACAGATATAAAGCAATTCTGGTGAAGGGCAGATGGAAGTTGGCTATTGGTTAACTAGGATCTGCAGCTTTTCCAATAGGTAGGGGAATGGGTAGACTTGGTGGGCCAGACAATCCTTATCTGCCATCAAAGTCTATGTTTCTATGTTAAACATCAGTACAGCAAAGCCTGGATTTAAAAAAAAATACAATGGACATTACAAAACATCATGCAGACTATTATTACCCATTGACAATGTGAAATGCAACAGAAACAGCTTTTTTGGACCAGCCCAAACAATTCTTTGCTGCCCCCACATTAACACCATAGACTGTAGGTCTCTAAACATTAGTCTGCTCAGCATCCAGCCATGTGGAGGCTACACAGTAAGTGGTTTTAAAATTGTATACAACAAATCATGATTTAAACACATTGGTAGCAGGAAGGCCGAGCATAGTACTAAATCACCCTCCAGCCACAGAAGCAAACATCGCGGCAGCAAACAGTAAATAAATCACACTGCTGGAGTCCAAATAAGCTGCACAATGATCCCCTGTCCCTTAAACTGGCAGACCTGGTCAGAACCTTACCTTTTGGTGCTCTGAGTGCACTTTGGATGACTGGGGCTCTTCCTGGTTCTGAATGCGCAACAGCTGCTCCAGGTGGACACCAACACTTTCTGCTGTACAAAAAACAGCAAAAAAGGGGGCAAACACTTATGTACAGCAGATTTTACACCTCCCACTGGCCACCTATGTCTCAGGGGAAAACTGGAATCCCAAAACAATCGGGCAACCAATTGGGGGAAGGGGGGCATTCTGAATGTACCTAACAGGAGCATGGACACCATTGGTTGGAAGGGTTGAAAAAGATGACCTGACTCAAATGATAAAGAGTAGACAACATGTACTACCTGACAATATAGCAAGGGCAGCACTGGTAACACACAGGAGCATTAAAAAAAAAGGGATATGCATATCAAAAAGTAATTAATTGGCCATGTTCTGAATGTACTAGCTGAGGACACCAACTAGTACATTCAGAACACATTTTGGAGGTACTTCAAACTGTAAAAATAATGGGTAAAATAACATAGGTAGGGTTAAAATAACTGGGACAGCATCTGGTTGTTGAAAGCATATCTTATTTAATCTGAAATGACAAAACCGCTTTACTCAGGCTCCAAAAAGCGGCAATGTTTAATAATGAAAAAAGCATAATTACAAGTACGTACGGGTGGGTGGTAATTTAACCTCTACCAGTTTACACAATTTGCCTCATCAGGAGGATGACCATCCATCTACATAGACCCCTTACATACTAAATTAACAACCTAAATTGAAAGTGCCAGTACAACAAAAATATATACACAACATAAGATCCATGTATTAATAGTCCTGTCTTTATATCTACTAATAAAAACTATGAAAATAGTTAAACGAAGCTAGGAAATTAGAGCGCTATCTATAATTATCCTTCAGTAACACATAATTATATTACATAGCACTCATCGTAATTTGAGACAGAAATATCTAACAAAAATAAAATAAAAATAAAAATAACAATATATATTTAATCTAAGAGCTAAAATCATTTTAAATGCAATTAACAATACCAATAAAGGAGCAAAAATAAATATTATGTCCATAGTGAAAAATGAAGAAGAGAAACAGAAGATACACATTTTCCTGTAACCTGAAAAATAAGCAAAGAAACATTTTTTATAATAATTTTGTAACAAAACATTATTTTTCAATTAGCTATTAACAAATATATATATATATATATATATATATATATATATATATATATATATATATATATAATTCAGTATGTACCATACAAAATATAAAAGTAAGGAGGGATATCCTGTATAATTATTACAAGTTCTAATCCACCAGGGCCTACCAAATCCAAGAAACATTTATTTCTCCTAATACATGATAATAGCTCAATCCTATCATTCAGACCAGAAATTTTAAAGCTCCTAAAGTATAAATCAAAAGATTCTCGATAAAGTAATTTTCATCAAGTTCCTACCGTGGTCTAACACTACCCCTTTCAAAGGCACAATATTTGAAACCAAGCTTTGCCACCTCTTGCACTATCGATATGAACTGCTAGTACATTCTTCACATCCTCATTTTGCAAATAGATCGAAGATGTTCACCTACCCTTATTTTGAATTGTCTACCAGTTTTGCCCACATAAAAGACCTACACTGCATATATAGAAATATATAACATTATTGCTATTACAATTAAAAATTCCTAATCTGGAATTCTTTTAAATTGTTATCGTAATAAATTGTCAGTTTTCAAAATGTAAGGCAACACCACAATTCCACAGCTGAAACTTCCAGCTGGTAAGGTGCAACAACCAAGTTCTAAGCGCAGGTACTGCTTTATCAATAGTGACTATGTACTAGTCTATCTCTAATGTTTCTACCCACACGAAAAACAAAACTAGGTTTTCCTTCACATCCTCATACAAAGGGCTCATGTTCAAAAATGTGCCAGTTATTTGAAACAATCTTCTGAATCTTATAGAGACTTTCTAGTATAGCTCATGACAAATTCATCCGGAGACTCCACTGATTTTACTTTCCCCAACAATAATGTTTCCTTATGATGTCCAATGTATCTTTAAAGTTGATCTACACTTGAATGAATAACCACCAATAAATCACTGCACATATCTGCTTGGACAAAAAATCACTATCTTAAGAACAGTTTCTCGGAGCTCGACAAATTGTGCCTTGGGAGCTTTAAATCATATGGTAAGATGAAACTAGATGCTAATAGAAAATTTCGATCAGTATCTTACAGAAATAAATCTGTGAGTGCATCTATATTCTTCGAAATCTTTAGATCAAAAAAAAACACTGTCAATATCACTCTGTACTGTGAACTTCAAATTAGGTTAGTTGTTTCAAAATTCAACAAAATGACCTAATTCTACATGTCCAGTCCTACCATAAACACAGTCAATAAAACAATGCCAATGTCATTCATCACGAAAAGATTCTGTTCATCATGACATATCTTTCCCATCGACCTAAATAAAAGTGCGCAATGAGAATAGCATTGCCCCCATAACCTTATTTTGTCTATGTCTTTACCAAAGAATACATTCTTAGTCAATACATATTCACACAAGCCAATAAAACTGTTTCCTGATCTTTGATATTCAAATCAAGGACGACAATAGTCAATGCTCTATACCACGAATGAGGTATGTTAGTATAGAGGAGGTTATATCATAAAACAGGAACCATTCTCTCAGTCCATTTCCCCATATGCAGCACCTGGTGGTATCTATAATAATGAGGCTACATAACATAGGTTTAATATGCATATCAACATATTTGAACAAAGATTCAGTAAGTAAACCTATTCCCGCTACTACTGGCTGGTGGATTATAATAATCTTTAATCTTGGCCAAAATATAGTACTAAACTCTAACGGTTTGGAACAGTGAAAGTTAACTTCACTTGTAGAAATCGCCCCAGAAAATAAAGCATCACTAATAACGTATCTATTTCTTGTTTAAATTTCATTAGGGTCACTTTTAAGTTGGTGTAAAATCCAAATCATAAGCATCTAGTGATTTCTCTACATACTTATCTCGGCAGTATCACTATTGAGCCTCCTTGTCAGCTAGCTTAATTACTGTCTTCAGTGTTCAAGTTCTTTTAAGCTGCAACTTCGTTCAGAAATATTTATATATCTGACTGATATCTAAGGTAACATAACAAATTCTTTCACAGAATCTCTCAAATACACGCACTGTCTCATTACATGGTGGCATGAGATTAGATGGAATCTGAAAGGGACTCACCTTTTTCTGATAAATAACCCCACCTGTTGAAATAGAAGAATGGCCCCAACACAGCCAGAGGAAAATATTGTTATTAATATCTCTGGACAAGAATTTTCATCGGACCAACTTAAAATCTTACAGAAGGGATTATCCTTTGTTCCTACTCAGGATTCTCATCCTTTGATTTATACGTGATCTACATCAAGTTTACAAGATTATTGAATCTGGGAAAATATTGTTATTAATATCTCTGGACAAGAATTTTCATCGGACCAACTTAAAATCTTACAGAAGGGATTATCCTTTGTTTCCTACTCAGATTCTCATCCTTTGATTTATACGTGGATCTACATCGGGTTTACAAGATTATTGAATCTGAGAGCATATTTTAATAAAACCGAAATGTGTCGGGGCAATTCTTCTATTTCAACAGGTGGGTTATTTATCAGAAAAGGTGAGTCCTTTCAGATTCCATCTAATTTCATGCCACCATGTAATGAGACAGTGCTTGTATTTGAGAGAGCCTGTGAAAGTGAATTTGAAGCTATGCTTACCTCAGATACATCAGCCAGATATATAAATATTTCTGGAATGGAAGCTGCAGCTTTAAAAGAACTTGAACAGAATGAAGACATAGTAATTAAGCCAGCTGACAAAGGAGGCTCAATAGTGATACTGTCTAGAGATAAGTATGTAGGAGAAATCACTAGACAGCTTAATGATTTGGATTTTTACACTCAACTTAAAAGTGACCCCACATGGAAATTTAAACAAGAAATAGATATGTTTATTAGTGATGCTTTATTTTCTGGGGTGATTTCCACAAGTGAAGCTAACTTTCTCACTGTATCCAAACCGTTAGAGCTAGTATCTATATTTTGCCTAAGATTCATAAAGATTATTATAATCCACCAGGAAGGCCAATAGAAGGGAATAGGTTCACTTACTGAACCTTTGTCTAAATATGTTGATATGCATATTAAACCTTATGTTATGGCCTTACCCTCATTTATTAGAGATACCACTCAGATTCTGGGTATACTGGGGGAAATGCAGACTGAGAGAGAATGGTTCCTGGTTTGATGGATATAACCTCCTCTATACTAACATACCCCATTCGGTGGTATAGAGGCATTGACTATTGGCTGTCCTTGGATTTGAATATCAAAGATTCTAAGAAACAGTTTCTATTGACTTGTAGTGAACATGTATTGACTAAGAATGTATTCTTTTTGCAAAGACATGTATAGACAAAAATGAAGGTACAGCTATGGGGGCAACGTTTGCCCCCAATTATGCTAATCTTTATTTAGGTCAATGGGAAAAGATATATGTCTATGATGAACAGAACAACCCTTTTCGGGATATAATTGACATTTGGCATTGTTTTATTGACGATGTCTTTATGGTATGGACCGGTACATGTGTAGAATTAGGTCATTTTGTTGAATTTTTGGAAACAACTAATCCTAATTTAAAGTTCACAGTACAGAGTGACATTGACAGTGTTTCTTTTTTGGATCTAAAGATTTCAAAGAACATAGATGGCACTCTGAAAACAGATTTATTTCATAAAGATACTGATCGAAATTCTTCTATTAGCATCTAGTTTCCATCCCTACCATATAGATTAAAAATATTCCCAAGGCACAATTTTATCGAGCTCGAGAAACTGTTCTGAAGATAGTGATTTTTTGTCCAAGGCAGTGATATGTGCAGTAGATTATTGCCAGGGTTATTCATCTAAGTGTGTAGATCAAACTTTAAAGATACATTGACATCAAAATGGAAACATTATTGTTGGGGAAAGTAAAATCAGTGGAGTCTCTCGAAGATGAATTTTGTCATGAGCTATACTAGACAGTCTCACAAGATTCAGAAGATTGTTTCAAATAACTGGCACATTTTGGAACATGAGCTCTCTTGTATGAGGATGTGAAGGAAAACCTAGTTTTGTTTTTCACAGGGTAGAAACATTAGAGACAGACTAGTACATAGTCACTTTATTGATAAAGCAGTACCTGCGCTTAGAACTTGGTTGCCACCCTTACCAGCTGGAAGTTTCAGCTGTGGGAATTGTAAGTGTTGCCCTTACATTTTGAAAACTGACAATTTATTTACGCGATAACAATTTAAAAGAATTCCAGATTAGGAATTTTTAATTGTAATAGCACTAATGTTATATATTTGGCTATATGCAAGTGTGGGTCTTTTTATGTGGGCAAAACTGGTAGACAATTCAAAATAAGGGTAGGTGAACATCTTCGATCTATTGCAAATAAGGATGTGAAGAATGCATTAGCAGTTCATATCGACAGTGCAAGAGGTGGCAAGCATGGTTTCAAATTTTGTGCCTTTGAAAGGGTAGTGTTAGGACCACGTGGTGGGAACTTTGATGAAAAATTACTTTATCAAGAATCTTTTTGGATTTATACCTTGGGAGCTTTAAAATTTCCTGGTCTGAATGATAGGATTGAGCTATTATCATGTATTAGGAGAAAATAAATGTTTTCTTGGATTTGGTGGCCCCTGGTGGGATTAGAACCTGTATTAATTATATAGGATATCCTCCCTGTTCCATATATTTTTGTATGATACGTACTGAACTATATATATAGATATATATTTTTGTTAATAGCTAATTGAAAATAATGTTTTGTTACAAAAATTATTATAAAAAATGTTTCTTTGCTTATTTTTCAGGTTACAGTGAAAATGTGCGTATCTTCTGTTTCTGCTTCTTCATTTTTTCACTATGGACATAATATTTATTTTTGCTCCTTTATTGGTATTGTTAATTGCATTTAAAATTATTTTGGCTCCTTAGATTAAATATATATTGTTATTTTTTATTTTTTATTTTTATTTTTTGTTAGATATTTGTCTCCAAATTACGTATGAGTGCTATGTAATACACTATGTGTTATTGAAGGATAATTATAGATAGTGTTCTAATTTCTCAGCTTCGTTTTAACTATTTTCATAGTTTTTTTATTAGTAGATATAAAGACATGACTATTAATACATGGATCTTATGTTATGTGTATATATTTTTTGTTGTACTGGCACTTTAAATTTAGGTTGTTAATTTAGTATAAAAGGGGTCTATGTAGATGGATGGTCATCCTCCTGATGATGCAAATTGTGTGAAACCGGTAGAGGTTGTACTACTCACCTACCTGCATGTACTTGTAATTGCGGTTTTTTCATTATTAAACATTGCCATTTTTTGGAGCTCTGAGTGGTGCGGTTTTTGTCGTTTCAGTGTATATTGCTTTTTGACTCGCACACTCTGTTCACTGGATGACCTGTCTTGTAGTTTTTCTATATCTTATTTAAACAGAAAAATGGCAGAACTGACAGAAAACATACAACTAAAACCTACAGAAGTTCCATGTCACAATTTAGGGCCAATGAAACAGCAGGAAAATTGGGGTTGGACAACAACAAAAATTCCAGGCAGCTGTGGACCAGTTTTATTATATGTATCTCTACATATACAAAGCATTAAAACAGTATTTCAAATATTATTTTTTTTTTTCCTTACTTTAAATCACAGTCTTAACATTCCATTCCATTGGTATAAGTTTTTCATGAACATAGCCAAATACCATTGGTAGGCATGAGACAGACAGAAACAGTAACAGGTATGTACATCTTCATAGACTGTCAAAATAGAAATGACAGAAATAGTGGAAGTGTGAATTTTTTAGGTGTATGGTACCAGTACATCATTTTCTGTTGTGAGAACAATAGTTCTTGTCATGCAATAGAAAACAGAAAGAGATATGTACAGATTATGATACAGTGTTAGTACACATACATCTGTTGGTTTCAGAAAAAGACGTTCAGACCCACAGTCCCATGATATTATTTGTTGTGTGTCATGAAAATTGTTACTATTACACAACTGTAAGAAGTAGGAGAAATATAAAATTTGATAGACACTCAACACAAATATATTAGGTGTTTGAAGCACAAACCGAGTATTGATCTTTTTTCTGATACTTTTTCACTATGTGTTCAGTGTTACTCGTGTGATTTCTCTTGCACTTAATATTGCTATCTTATATGTAAAATAATGTGCTGAGAGTATAAGGGGCCAAAAAAACGCTCTCCTAGCACTGTATCGATACACAAAATCATTTGGTAGTAGCACGGGGCCCAAAGTGTGTGTTCTGTGACCATCACATTCATACATCAAATGGTGTGGTGGAAGTACCAGGACAGAGGGGTTCAGACTCCCAGGACTGCATACATATAGGTATTAATGTCATGAAAAGGCAGAGCCAAAATTGCCCCCAACCCCACCACCACATTCATATAGCTAATCATGTGGTGAGAGCAGACACCCACCACCACATTTTCTTTTACTATTTATATTCCTCATTCTCAAAAAGAAGTGAAATTCATAGCAATAAAACTCCGTTTAATGCATCAGTTAGGGTTGTTCCACAGTGACAAAAGTGAGGAAATTTGGTGTTAGGGTTGAAAACCCTAACTCCACATTCACCCCCACACCACACACACACAACACACAGACACTACACACACACACTTGCTAGTAGGGGCAGACGACCAAGGCAACACGACCAATCAGAGACAACCAGCAATAGGTGACAGAAATAAAAAACAACTGTCTAAATGTACTACAAGACCTTCTCACCCACCTGACCAGGTACTGCATGCTCAGTGGAGATCCACAGCAAAACTGAGGCCATGTACACCAAATGTACACATCCCTGATTGCAGGTGCACACAACGTACCACACTTAGGAGTTGCATGGCCTTACCTACTGATGCCCCACACCCCACTACACCTGGTACTGCACCCTGACTGGACATCAACTCTCTGATTGCAGCTGTACAAAGGTTTGTACAATTATGAGTAAACAGAAATAAAATCAACTGTGTAAATGTAGTAAAAGACACATCCATTATTAAGATACAAGAACTGTTGCATGTAAGTATGTGATGTGCATAGCAGTAATAGGTTTACTACATCTGTCAACTCCAGATACACAACCTGATCTGAAGGTACGGGGAGCTATTGCACGTACAAGGCTGTGCAACTCCTAATGCCACTAACAGATATACAGTTTCAGTGACGTAGGTGTACTGTTGATGTCCATGGACTTAGTTTCACTGTGTTTATATACTCAGAATGCAGTAACTGGTCTATCAGAGAGTGGAATTAGCTGACTGAGGCCAAGCAACTTCTAAACATGCTAATATGAGTGTACCTACAATGACGGAGGTGTATCATGGATGTCCATAGACTCAGTTTTGCTGTAGCTCTCTACTGAGGATGTAATACCTCGTGAAGACAATGGCATTGTCTGTCTGACACCATGCAAATCCAAATTGTGGTAAGCTGAGTATCCTTGCAATAAGTGAGGTACACCATTTATCTCCACAGCCTCCATTTTTTCCAGTTCATCTCCACTTAACTTGCAGAACCTGGTCTTTGGGTTTGGCAAGCCATTATGTGGCTGATGCCATACAGGTGATTACTGTGCTAATTGTACTACACCAGCAATCAAGTAGGTGTACCGTAGATATAAACAAACTTT